>HG993148.1:2894166-5775833 GCA_905231865.2 Boloria selene
AATGTTTTGGCCTTTTCTCAGAATGGGTGTAGAGTTGGGTCCCGTGGTACTAAGGAGCTACTCCTCATTGACACGACCATTTGCCAACAGGTCCGGCGGAACAGGGGGTCCCTCTCGGCCGCTTGGATTGATTATAAGAAGGCCTATGATTCGGTGCCTCATTCGTGGCTAGAGAGGGTCTTGGTGCTGTATAAAATCGATACAACTCTAAGATCACTCTTAGGCGCATGTATGAGGCGGTGGACCACAGTCCTCTATCAACCAGGTGGTGGGGATGGTCTCCCTGGCCCGCAGGACTTGATAAGGATTAAGAGAGGTATTTTCCAGGGTGACAGTTTGAGTCCTCTGTGGTTCTGCCTGGCCCTGAACCCGCTCAGCACTTTGCTGAAGGATTCAGGACTAGGTTGCCGGCTTCGAAGAGGAGGTGAGGTTATTTCTCATCTGCTGTATATGGATGATCTTAAGCTGTATGCATCAAAGCGCCAGGATCTGGTGGAACTACTGAAAGTAACAGAAACCTTCAGTAGCGCCATCAAAATGGAGTTTGGTGTAGACAAGTGCGCGATCATGCATGTGCAGCGGGGGAAGGTCGTAAATTCCGCGAATTTACAACTTTCTGACATAATATCCCTCAGGTCTATCTCCGAAGTTGAAACCTACAAATACCTTGGTATGTCACAGTCATTGGGTATTGCGGACGGAGACATTAGGCAGGCGTTGAGGCAGCGTTTCTTTTGTCGTTTGACAAAAGTACTTAACAGTCTTTTGTCCGGTGGCAATAAGGCGCGTGCCTTCAACGCTTGGGTAATGCCTCTGCTCACTTACTCCTTTGGCATACTAAGGTGGACTCAGACTGAGCTGGACGCCCTGGATACGAGAGTCCGTCAGCTTCTCACTGTATACCGCATGAGGCACCCGCGCTCGTCAGTTATGAGACTGTACATCCCGCGTAAGTGTGGAGGCCGTGGCTTTTTAAACGCCAAGGACCTCCATAACCGCGAGGTGTGCAGTCTTAGGGAGTACTTCCTAAACAAGGAGTGTGGGATTCATCGCGATGTTGTAGCAGTTGACAAAGGCCTCACCTCTCTCTCCTTGGCAAACGAGAACTGGCGCAGACCAAAGGTGCTTAGCACCGATGACCGTAGGACTGTGTGGAAGTGCAAGGAGCTACATGGGCGGTTCTACAAGGCCCTTACGGGGCCCGATGTAGATCTGCTCGCGTCGGTGAACTGGCTACGCTTCGGGGATCTCTTCGGGGAAACCGAAGGTTTTGTCTGTGCAATTGCGGACGAAGTAATGATGACGAACAATTACCGGAGATATATCCTGAGGGACGGTACGGTCGACATTTGTCGGGCATGCCGCCGTCCCGGTGAGTCACTCAGGCATATAATCTCCGGCTGTTCTCATCTTGCTAACGGCGAGTACTTGCACAGACATAACCAAGTAGCCAGGATCATTCACCAGCAACTTGCTCTTCGATACGGTCTTGTGGGGTCTGAGGTGCCATATTATAAGTATGCACCATTGCCGGTTCTTCAGAATGGTCGTGCCACGCTCTATTGGGATCGATCTATCATCACGGACAGGACTATTGTAGCCAATAAGCCTGATATCGTGCTGGTAGATCGATCAAAGCGCCAGGCAATGCTCGTCGATATCGCCATCCCGCATGACGAGAGCCTCGTGAAGGCTGAGAAGGACAAACTCAGCAAGTACCTTGACTTGGCTCACGAGGTAACCGCCATGTGGGATGTTGACTCGACGATCATTGTCCCGTTAGTTGTTTCAGCGAACGGTCTTATAGCGAAGAGTCTCGACAAACATCTTAAGAGACTCTCGCTAGATGGCTGGATCAAGGGTCAGATGCAGAAGGCGGTACTTCTGGACACGGCGCGCATTGTCAGGAGGTTCCTCTTTCTACAGCCCTAACCACCGGTAGCCTGGGCCCTGCCCCGCTGCCGGCGGCACCCTAGGTTAGGTTTTTTATAATGTATTTATATTTTGTAAATTCTTTAATGTATTTTACTTTTGATATAACTTTATTGTAAAAAACCTAACTTAAGAAATAAAATTAATAAAGGAAATAATAATAATAACAAATTACAAATATTATAAAAGGCAATCAAATTACAAATATTATAATATTATAAAAGGCAATAGCATAATACCAGAATTTTTAACAGAAGGAGTAACCTATATGTTACCTAAAAGTAATCGAACTCACGATCCATCTCAATATAGACCAATAACTTGTCTCCCAACCATTTATAAGATTATAACTTCATGTATAACATATAAAATCAATAAACATTTAGAAATCAATAAAATATTATCAGAAGAACAAAAAGGTTGCAAGAAGTTACATAAAGGTTGCAAAGAACAATTGATTATCGATTCTGTTGTTCTTAAGCATGTTCAAAAAGGTAGAAAAGATCTGTTCATATCATATATAGATTATAAAAAGGCTTTTGATAGTGTTCCCCATTCCTGGCTACTTGAAATATTAAATATATACAAAATTCATCCAACAATAATTTCATTTCTTAAAAATACTATGCAAAAAATCCACTATCTCACGAATTAATTGACTCTAATTTAGGTTTTGATATAAAAAACAGCAGAAAGAAACTTCACCAATTAACTCATTTGTTATATATGGATGATTTAAAATTATATTCGAATACTGAAACTAACATGACACAACTATTAGATATAACTTTAAATTTTTCTAAAGATATTAAAATGGATTTCGGCTTAGATAAATGTAAAAAATTAAATATAGTTAAAGGTAAAATAGTTACAGGTGATTATAATATTAATGAACAAGATTGTATTATAGCAATGAAAGATAACGAACTTTATAAATATTTAGGGTATAACCAAGCACGTGTGTTAGATCATAAATCAATCAGAGAGAGACTACAGCTAGAATATTTTAACAGAATCCGGTTACTTAGTAAAACCCAATTGAGTAGCAAAAACTTATTTAAGGCAATCAATACTTATGCAATACCTGTTTTAACGTATTCCTTTGGGGTAGTTAAATGGTCAAATACAGCTTTAAAAAGATTGGAAACTAAAACAAGAACAATTCTGACACAAAATAGATATCATCATCCCAAGTCTGCAATAGAACGTATTACATTACCCAGAAAATATGGAGGAAGAGGCCTCATTGATATCACCCAGCTATATATTAAGCAAGTAACAAATTTAAAAAACCATTTCCACGAAAAGAAAATAACAAGCAACTTACATGAAACTATAGTTACAATAGACAAATTCTTTACGCCACTTAATCTTTGCGATGAAACTATTGAACCGATTCACAATCCACAAGGAATTGAAGACAAATTAAGCAACTGGAAAACTAAAGAATTGCACGGCAGACACCCAAAGGAATTAGATCAGCCACATGTACATAAAGAAGCATCTAACAAATGGCTTGATCTAGGAGGTTTATTTCCGGAAACTGAAGGTTTCTTAATGGCCATCCAGGATCAAGTCATATCAACTAAAAATTACCGAAAATACATTATTAAAGACAGAACAGTACAAAACGATCTATGCCGTAAATGCCACCATAAACCAGAAACTATTCAGCATATAACAGGAGCGTGCGCAACTCTAACACAGAATGACTACACACACAGGCATAACCAATTAGTTAACATTATACATCAAAAACTTGTTCTAAAATATAAACTCACTAATGATCCACATACACCTTACTATAAGTATACACCACGACCCGTATTAGAAAACCAGGCATACAAAATATATTATGACAGAACTATTTTAACAGATCACACAATTTATAATAATAGACCTGATATAACCTTTGTAGATAAGAATAATAAACACACATATATAATAGATATAGCAGTACCTAACACTAATAACTTACAAGCAACTATCACTGAAAAAATAAGGAAATACACAGAGCTACAAGAGGAAATTAGGAGAGTCTGGAAAATGAGTAATGTTACAATAGTCCCCATAATAGTGTCAACAACAGGCGTTGTTCCGAAACATTTATTTAACTCTTTAAATATTCTTTCTTTGCCTAAATTTACATACTTAACTCTTCAGAAGGCCGCTATTTTAAACACTTGCAGAACGGTTAGAAAATTTTTGCAACTTTCCTCAGATAGCGATGAAACATTTCATCAAGCCACCCAGAACTGATTCAGCACTTGGTTCACGCCCGTGCTGGATTAGATTACCAGGCATAGCCTGAGATATCAAACTTGATAAAAATAAACATAATAATAATAACGTTTATTTCAGACAAAAAAAGTCCATAGAAGATTAGCCTATGTGGTATAATAAATATTAATATAAAATCTTCACATACGAGTATAACTTACTTATTTAAATCAATTACATATACCGCTTTTAACTATTTGTACTAAAGTCTTATAGGGCAAAAATAAGAAAAAGTTCCTTTAAATACTGCTGACTCCAGGCGATTTTTTGTTTTAATCGTTTTAGCAGAATCGCAGACAATTTACTTAAGACGAATATGGATACTTATAGTCCTTTAGAATTAAGATTTTTTTAACTTAGCACACGCTAAGTTTCAATTAATAAAATTAGTATAAGAACTATCTTACATAGATTAAAAACATTCGTTGTTGTCTAGTGATAAAATAAATAAAAAGTCATATAGAATTCTAAGAATTCAATGTAAACAAACAAGAAAATCTCGACAACCCTTATCATGCACAATAGTCAAAGTCCAGATAGTCCATTCTCGAGATTGCCACTATTGAAGCGCCATGAATGCCTCTCTTGGCGCATGGAAATTATTACCCATTGTTACGATGGATTGGGCTCCCTGATTACTCACTGAAACGTCACTTAGAACCCTAGGCGCTGGACAATAGTGCCTCCACAGCCATTGTTTTAGCCTACATCTTTTCACATTTAACAAAATTCTTACATTCAATTCAAGGTTAATTTACTGTATAATAACCTCCATTTCTATTAGTACTTGAAAATATATATATTTCTTAGCTAAAGTAAATAATTAGAACTACAAGTAATGAATGCCAATTTCTTAACCATATTATGTAAAATACACCAAGTTATTTTATAGTACGAAACCATAACACACACTTTAGTAGCATTTGTCAAAACTACTTTAATAAAACACTCTTCACTTATCGATATATTTTGGAACGAAGCTTCCACTATAAACAGCTTTTCCAAACAATACCTTTCAGTATTCTTTCTTTTCATCGACCAAAGTTTATAAATTATGTTTGAACTTTTGTAGCCTGAAAAGTTTGTTAAAAGAAGCCTAAAATATAAAACAAAAAGGGACCTTATTGCTAACAGAAAAGAGTTATAAATTTGAATTTTTTTGAAATATTAACAAAAAATTTATCTTTACCAAAAGTTTTTTGTCTTTTTCTAATACAACTTCGAAACAACGGATTGACATGACTTTATAAAGGTCCTATAAAAACGTGATTAGTTTTTCCATTATTTACTATGTTGTCCATAATTACGACCGCTAATGAAACTAGTATTATAAGTCTAAATGTCACAACATTCATGGTTTATAAATTAAAATAACTGAAATCTAAAATTGAAATCAAGTAAACTTTTGTTCGTAGCGCTTCTGCAACCTAAAAAGTCATCTTTTTAGTCGGAAAAAGATTAATGACTTTCAAACGTCTGTCGAAGCATTCGTTCTAACGTAGGAACGGCGGTGTTCGACGTTCTTTGATCTTAGCTAGACAAATTCCTTCTAGCACCTTTAAAAGCAGTCAGTAAGCGTTAGTTACCTTTGAGTTGGTGATAATTCTCTCAGATTTCCTTTTGCACTACTGAAAAGCTCAGAGAAGGTATTGCACTTCTTTTATCTAATACATATTATGTTGAAAATTCATATTATTAAGATATTTCTGATAACGTTTTTAATATTATTATTTTACAAGAAAGATAGAAAATATATATTCATCGATTTTTTTTTCTTTGTTTTAAAAAAAAACAAACGTCGTAATATCTCACGTACATACTCTCCACTTTCGACCAAATTATTGTATATACTCGTATTACAGTTAAAACCAGTTTATAGTTAGAGCGCGTTTTCCCTAGTTAGAACTAGTTTTTACTAAATGCCATGCCCAAGCCCACACAATACACATGTTTTACGAAAATTTGCTACGTTCTCACAGCCATGCAGTTTTCCTCAATATATTTTTGTGGGAGGTACGATACTCGAGATTTGAACCGGCTTTACTCGGTATGAAAAAAATTGTATGTCTGTCTAAGAGGAGTTAACATAATTGCGAGAGAAACTCTCATTTTTCCAACTTGTGTGTATGGTCTTATATAACTGCAATAGCGGCCTAGTCTTAAAAGGCCCAGGGCGTGCTTAATAGACAAACTATTAAGACTTCTCATTATAAACAGGAATAATTTATACTATTTTTATGGTCCCACAATTTTAAGGGAATTACCAGCATCCCTCAAAATCGCAATTATATTTTTGTAATCACATTTTATAACGCCGTTATGTTTTTAATGGCGCTTTTGGCTTAATTAGTGGAGTATCAACGGTGCAGTTTATAAATAATGTGCATATAGAAAACAAAACATGGGGATTTACCTATTCACCTTAAACCTTAACTTGGATAATATCAAAATTAACATTTATTAATTACTATTTTATGGTATACCACATTATTGTGGTAGATACGAAAGCGCTACATAAAACTGTAACATTAATTTAGATGTAACAAAAGGCTATATAAAACCTGAAGTAACACATAGGCACCTAGGGACACACTCGAATGAAGGGAGAGTATGTCGAAAAATATCACTTAAAATACCGAGTTTATACCTATGTATTTATTCACATACGCACATAAACAAAATAAATTCGTGCAAACAATAACATATATATTTCTCGCATAGATATTTCTTGATCTTAATATTTTACTACTCTGTACGTCCTATTACTACTAACCTGCACTTCTATATGTACATTTTGTTGTATCTTTCAGATAGATAATACTTGATTTATTAGTATAGTAGTAGTATAGTGGAAATATCCATGAATCATTTTTATACAATTTTACACAAATATTTTATTTTAAGCTATATTTTTATATAACAAAATATACATAATTACAACATTAAATAAATACGTTACACAGAAATCATTATATATAACAAGAACAAAGGAGTTTTTAACGTATGCACGAGAAGGATTAAGTTTTCAAGTGTGTGTAGAATGTAGTGTATAATATGTAACTTTTTGTAAGCCCATAGCTTTAGCAAATTCGACAGTAGAAATAGCTTGATAGATGAATAAATATATTTTAATCCTAGCATTAACGTAGAAAATAATTTGAAATAATGCATCGAATGGAAATTAATGAGAAACCAAACCTATAATTAATAATTTCAAATTTGCTTTATATATTTCAAATACATACAGTAGTGGATATTTATGGGTTTTAATGGGATAACTGGTAATCTGCCACGCCTGCACCATTTGCTAGATGGTCCGTATCGGAGGCGCGGCGTGAAAGCCCAGTTTCATTCGGTCACGCATGTAGGAAATGCTACTATACTATAAGTGAATCATTGTTGTAAAAATTATTTATTATATAACTAGATCACGCTATCGGCACAAAGAACTACTTTCTTACGTAAAAAATCTCATTTTTAGATTATAATAAAGGCGATTGATGATTATATCTTGTATAGGTAGGTATAATTGTTAAAGCAAATAAAAATATTCGTAAGACGTGAATATATAAAGTACAATTTTTGTTTATTCTTAACTAAACATAAAAATATAAAAAATTACGAAAACTTAAAATGAAACAGTAATTCAGTACCTAATTGTTAAAAAATGTTTAAAAAAACCTATTATTCATTTTATATTGTTAATAATTACTAGAACTTATGTAACTATTATCACTTTTATTGTTGAGAGTTAGTTAGCGAGCTTCCCAATTTATTCGGTGATTAAAGCGCCTTTGCCGTTTGTGTGTGACAATTATTGAGATCTAACTAATAAATAAGGCACTAAATTAAGTCAAATTAATAATCAGCCACCTGATTAAATGTACAATTTATCAGATAAAAAAAGACGAAGTGTTTGATGTGAAAGAAGATGGAGCTTTCAAATTATTATTTTTTCAATAAGATATAATAATTAGGATATTATAAAAGCGATGATTCAGACAAAGATTTCCATAGTATTGCGATATCTTGTTTAAATAAAAATTAATTATTATCAGACTAAGATCAGTTTTAAGTTTAGGTACTTTCGCCTTTAACATTCAAGTATAAACGTTTCAGCGGGATAATTGCTATGCTTTTCCATAAGTAAAATTCATATAGTACTACGCATACAACCGTTTGAATGTTTTACATCCGCTAGTTAACGAGCTTGTAGTATGAGTCACGATAAGACACAAATATATATAATATAATCAAATATTATTATATATAAACCATTTTTATAACATCCCACTGCTAGGCACGGACCTTCCTTCAATACGAGGCAATCAAGCCATAGTTAGCGAGCTTTATATATTTTTTGAAAACCTTATTAAACAGCCGCACACATACAGGTGGTTATGTGAGTCTATTAGGCCGGAAAAGCCATTACTAGCCAGTAAAGCCCAATATCCCATCTTAATGATTCGCCGCAAGATCACTTTAGCACTAAACTACGACACCCTGGCAGACCATAACACTGTCCAACGCGGTCCACTGTGCTATTAGCAAAGGAAACTATTAAATCAACACAATCGTTTATTTTACCCAGCCAAAAATTCGAATTCAGGATTTCACGTTCCATAAGCTACATGAAGCAATGAGTGTTAAAAATGAAAACAAAATTATAACTTATTAATATAGCAAACAGCACTTAAACAGATCTTATGTGGTTCAAGCTGTAACGAATATAAATCTAAATGTGAAAACAGAAGCGACAACGCAACAGTGAGAAATGAAATATGTATGAAATACAAATGACAAAATACGAAACATAATTCATGCAGCTCGTGTGCGAAATTGTATTATTAAAGTCATTAGAAACATCTTTTCAGATGGATTATATTTAAGTTTATAAATAATGAAATGACTTTTGAAGAGCCTATCTTAATGGCCTAAAATCCATTTTGAACTAAATAATGTTTAAATTACACCATTTTATAAATTAATTTAATTCCTCAAATCTTATTTATTACTAAGGTATAGATTAAGGTCTTTGCTTTACACCTCACGTCTAGTCATAAGTTAAAGGTTATGAGAAATAAGGGAATAGACATACAAAATATAGTACGGAGTAGTGTACATTTTCTTAATCATAAAAATATTTTATACATACTTAAAAATGTGTGTTATAAATCACTGAAAAATGGTTTAAAATTACCGATTCAAAAGAGCTTGTAAAAGTCTAATTGATGAAGTTTAATTTAATTTTACTACAATTATTTATGTTATAACATTTGGTTAAAAAGTTAAATAAAATAAAATATTATTTTAGCTACTCTTTTAATATTAACTACCTATTCACCTCACTTTGCTTCGCTCGGGTTCATCCCTAGTTAGGTACATCATGATATTTCTGAATGAAATTCTTTTTTTTTAATTAAAAGTTACATAAGATACTCCTTATGACATCAGCTATCGTCACCAGTAAAAGTCACGTCAATATAAGACCAGCTGTTTCAAATATTAGCGGGAAAAACTGACCGACAGACAAAACAAATTAAAAAATTTAAGTACCGTGTATAATTAATTGCATGTTATGGATTTAATAAAAAGTCGTTAATTGGATGTTAAAAATAGACACTTCTATATTTTTCTTCTGTTAATATAGATATAATAGATTATTACAAATAAAGCCATATCATAACATACTCGTATAACACTACAATGTGCAGCTTCATTCGTAATATAACTAAGTTATAACAGTTACAGTTCGAACACAACTGTATTAACAAACGAGCCACGTGGCAAGATATAATTGCCGCAGAGGAGCGCGCCTTGAGATAACTAGTTTTAGCAACACCATCTAGAAATACTACGATATCTTACAGACCATATTAGCCTTACGCGTGACTAGATAAAAAATAGATGTTATAAAAACAAAGAAATGAATAATTATATAAAGCTCCTTATTTACATGATTATGTAATCAATACAAATATAAATGTACATATATTTTTAAGTCATTAAAATCTTATAAATATACAAGCGACTCACCCTCGCTTTGCTCGGGTTCGTCGCTAGGCTTAGCGTGAGCGAAGCCACACGTTTCGCTAGTTAAATTAAATAAAATGTCTAAAATATAATCTCCTCCTTTTCTACAAACAAAAGACAGACAGACAAAATAAAATTAAAAATTGATTTTTTTAAGGCTAGTACCGTATATATACTTTCATATTATGCATTTAGTGAAAAGCTGTTAATTTGAAATTAAAAACAGACACTTCAATTTTATTTATATGTAGATATGTACCAAAAAGTAAGTAGTTTGCGATACCATTGTCTAAAACAACAGTTTTCTAATACCGCGGAGACAAAAGCAGAATACAAGCTTACGAAGGAAAGTTTGAAATACTTTCAAAACAGTCGAGAATCTTTAAAGTTACCTACTATTTAAAGAAATTGTCGAATTTAATTAAGTAAAACTAATTTTAGAGTCTACCAATATAGAATGTGATATATGAAGTGGTTTATTCCTAATCACCACATGATGATTAATTGCGATGCCTCTAAATAGACAAACAGGCTCCACAAACGATATCGGCACTGTATGATATGAGGTTAATAATATGGGCAAAGGAAGTGTAAAGTGTGATTCATTTAATATTTAAATTATATGTATGTTTTTTTCTTTATTGCTTTTTTGGACTTTAATCGCTCTTCATCGATTGTGATGAAACTTTTGGGATAAATTTTGCGTACAAAGGTTTCCAAGCAACGTACACTTCCAAGTTGGACACTATGAGTTTGTGTTACTGTATTTTCTAAGTTTGTCTTCTACCCATTTTTAAACAATACATCTCCAAGTACGTACGTACCCAAACGATGTACTTTCTGAGCTTAAATAACCTCGAACATATATGTAGATTGACATATTTTTTTAAACGTCATTTTTTTAAACATTTAAAACATAGATAACAACAGCGAACATTTATTTAATAATTGAATGAAACTAAACTTTACACTTGCTTTTAAGATTTATTTCACATTTCTATTATTGATTTATGACTGTATTGATTGATCAAATAGACACGTAGAATACGGACCTACTTATAGCTTTTGCCATTTTTTGTATTTTATTAGTTGACACAGCTAAAATATGTCATTACCAAATATATAAAGTCTTCACTAAATTACAAATCACAAAAAAATGTCATCTAACCAATTTAAGGCGTCAAGATAAGATCGCCGCGATCGTAACAAGATATACAGACCATCTCAATCAGAGCGGCAGAAGCAATTTGCTACAATTGAAAACAAATAAATGAACGACGCCGCCTCAATTCAACATCTCATGCTCGACCTCGGTATTCTATCGCTTATTTTTATTTTCTATCTTCATAATGGTCTTTGTTATTACGCGGTGCGACTCGAGGTAGAAAGTTATGTCAACTTATACTTCGATTGTTGGACGTCATGAGAAAATGTATTGTATCTGCTATTAATTATATCCATGTAAAAAAACGGTATGATAGTTTCATAGTTAGGTTCGGTATGTTAGGTTCACCGATTTTTACTTTTTCGAAAGTAAATAAATTAATAGTAAATATTAAATGTTTATTGTATTCAATGTCGTGTGAATGTGAAGTGAATTGTGAACTCACCATTACGGGATAACACTCTCCTCAGCATGTGTCCAAACCGCCGCGCGCCCATACACTTCCTTTGCTCGCGAGCTGCATCATCCATACAATCACTATCAGTCGCCGTATCACCTTCACTGTCATTCTCAGACACGAGAGATTCGCGTTTATTAATAGTTTTTGTATTTTGTTCATTAAAACTTAAAATAGGTTCGCTTGCACCTAAACTCTTTGGTTCGACGGCCCATCCATCAAGCTTCTGTACATCATTAAATAGGTCATCTAAATTTGTTTCTAATAAACCTTTGGCATTACATATCACTTTACTTTTGGCATCATTCTGAGTAACTATGGCATCCACACTGTTCGAGAGTCTTTTTTCACTACCTAGTTGTTTTGCTTCGTCTTCATTATCTAAAGTCTCTTTAATGTTGTCGTGGGTTTTCGTCCGTTGTTTCAATGTTAGCGAACCTTGCGACACTAGGCTCGAGGGTCTTTCTCTACCACTTTTCTCTGATAACTCACTCGCTACTTGCTGTTGCGGATGATTTCCGCGGAATATATTCGAGAGCACGATCATTTTCACTATCTTAAACGTACCAAAATGAGTTATAAATTCCATCACTGCATTCCTTATTTCACTATTGATGCTTTACACTAAATAAAGGCGAGGTAATTTTGTGTTAAACGGTCGTGATTGTGCGACATATTACTTTATTTCATATATTACATAGCGCGTCAAAAAAATTAATTATATATCGAGAATATGAAACTGGTAACACTATTTAATACAGAACTTTATTTTTATTCTATATTTATTAATCTAATACGAAAAACATTCAATAAATACTTTATATTTGCAGGCCCATCTTACATTCAAAGGGAGTCAGCTTATCTAAGTAGGGATTGTTTTAGGCGAGGTGAGGCGAGGTGGGTGGTAAATCCCATCTGTCACCAGGAATAAAGCGGAATTGTCTCGGCGGCGCCTGATAAAATTACCAGACACGTAAACGTTATCAGAGATACTAAAGCTGTTCTACGAGCTCCATTCTAACACGGCAGCCAACATTATTCACTAATATTACAATGTCCTTGTATACTTTGCATCTTATTTGAAAAGTAGCTTAATTTCATGCGCTTTAAAGATTCTTGAAGCAAAAATGAATTAAGTGATTGAAGCAAATGTAAAAATCACCACGATGTGACAATGTTATTTAACTTCTCAGAAACTAAATTAGTTTATATTCGTTGAAAGCACAAACAGGACGTTTTTCCAAATAACATGTTAAAGTATATGTAATGTGTATAACCTTAACAAAATGCACGACAAAAAATGAAATATGTGGACAACGACATTTGTAATTAAAAAGCACTTTGGTTGAAGCCGTGTGAACTCAGTTTAAGTACTAGAAACAGTGAACTGGTCTATTCTATAGTAACTGGAAACCGGTAAAAATATATTTCGACTTCTTTCACATACGCTGCAACTGCACTGAAAGCGTTCAAAGAGCCCGCAACATTTTACGATACCTTTGTGCCCAATAGCTTGAAAAGCTAAATAGAACCGAAAGAATTCCGAATAAAGCAATTGGCTATATCAAAATAGTCATATAATTCATCGATATTATTCTCCACTATTTGAACGTAATCTGAGATAACGATTTTGGCTCGTTCGTGCAGCATCTGAGGTAGGATATTACACTTCATGTTTTCGAATGGAATATGAATTGCAAAATATATAAAACGAATAGTGAAAATAATATTAAACCAACATTACTTGCCGACGCGACGTCTGATTAATTTTAGCGCATCCGATGGAGCATAAGGCATATTCTAAAAAACTTAAATTTTATGGAATGTTAAGTCAAACAAACAGGTTTTAGAAATTAAAAACAAGTTGTAGAAACAGCCTTTCGAAATACTCTTTAAAATACTAAGAAATTAGAATAAAACAAATAAAAAAATTAAAAACTCGCAATCTCATAATCTTTATTGCATTCTTTGCTAGAGAACATAATGCAAAGAAAGTAATTATGTTTAGACAGAACTAAAATAGCTATAATAACAAAAGTTGTTAAACAACTTTGCTTTTTGGAGCATATCTAGTTTATAAAATGAAATACATTTAATTTGAATAATATGTAAATATCAACGACCTTAATACCTAGAATAAAATTAAAACAACAAGATACAACTATAATATTATTTACTTTTATTGCATTCAGTTTTTCTTAATCATTGACTATATGACAATAAAGTAATTTTTTTCTAAATATTATGTCATTTTAAACATTTAATACGCGTATATAATATATATGTATATACCTAAAAGCCTTTTTATTGCTCGTCAAATAAAATTACAAGTCATCTATAAATATAAACAGCATACAGTTTTTAGGCTCCAGTACAATAACTGTTGGTAATCGTTATGTAAATCAAGAATATTAACCTTATTAAAAATTCGCAAAGTCTCTCAAGGTGATACCATTACGTCACCTATTCTTAGCAGATCGCAGACAGCGTATACCTACATTGTAAATTAAATGTTAGTAGGTATGTAATTATTACTAATAAGTATTATTTATCTTGAAGCCATGTGGAATGTAACGATTTCCCTACTCTCTTAGAGAAAGAAATTAATCAATGTAACCGAAGCATTTTTAACATCAATAATATAATAGATAATAGTTTATTGAAGAATTAAAACTAAAAATTGTAATAATTTAATACTAAGTTAAAAAGAAACGGCAGTAAAGAAGCTATTACCAAAATACATGACTAACATAAAGTTACGATTCCTTTGACAGTCACAACACACAAAACAAGCGAAACAACTGTTTTCCCAATAAAACCAGAGCACATTTTTTCTGGCAAATACACTTTCACCGCACGTTTCTTCGTGTAAAGACGTCCTAAAAACAGCAGTGAATAACATTTTATTTTAGCAATATCCTGATTTTAGTAGAATCCCCCTGGAGGCTCCAGTTTACGATTCCATCTCGTCCCTGACAGCCCGATACGGCAACGGCATGATTGAAACACATTCAATGTTATATAAAACGATACTTATATGAAAATTTTGTCACGGGTACTACTTAAATAGAACGTTTCTTCTTGGCTGAGTCTTGTAAGAGTACGCGTGCAAATTTTTAACTTAGTTTTACTATAATACACTTTTCCAATTATTTTCCATTATTCAATTACAAAGTTATCTAATATTTCAAAGAAAAAAGTTAAAGTTTAAATAAAACTCTTCCAAAACTAGACGATAAATTAGAAAACTTATCAAGTTAAGAACTTTCATCATGAATCGATAATTTCTTTTAGTAGTAAATCGCAATAATGATTGTTAAATTGGATTAATTTAGAGTATAACACATATTTTGTGCCTTTGATCTTGTATACGCGTGAGTGTCGACTATCGAGTAATATCGCTAACTATATTACTTTTTGTGTCTGCTTTATACTGTTGAAAATAACTAACGCTTCGGGTTATTTATATACCTTACATCTAAGTGTGTACGACGAACGTCTAATAAAGATTTGTATTCGTAAAGTCTACTTGTACTACATACAGTTATAATACCTACATGTGAGGTACAAAAATAATAATACGTACTTAAATAATATGAATGTGTTAATTAATAATATTGTTTGAGCTTGCCCCGCTCGGGATCATCTCTAGGTAATGATAGTAGACAAGGTTCTGAGACAGACAGACATAACATCAACTGTAGATTCGACCTCATAAAATATTTGCCAAAAATATTTGATATAAAGATTTATTATATTATGTATAGATATAGATGCGTAGTTTGTGTTTGTGTTTCTCCTTCATGCTCAAACGGCTGGACGGATTTGGATGAAATATAATAAACAGATGACTTAGAGTAGCCTGTAGAGTTGGCAGTTCCAATATATTTATTATTGAAAATTGTAATGTTGGTGTGTAATACGCCTAACCCAGCGACAGTTAGCTATTTTCACACCGGATGCGCCCAGCGATCCATGACCGTCGGACACGACATTCGCAAACATATATGTAATAAAAAATAAAATATAAGTCCATGTAACTTATGTCCATTTGTTATACTTTTTTTATTGAAGCTTCTATTTCTGGATTAATTTACTATGAATTATTGCAGTGCGGTTGGTTAGGTAGGTCAAAAAGAGTTATATAGCATGTTAAAATTTTTAAAAACTCATATTTTAGTTTTAGATAAATAAATAAATTTTTGACATAACCAAATATCACCATCCAATTTTATAGTAAACTGAGTGGCTTGTGTTATGGATACCCGGTAGTTAATACACATAACTTTAAATACATATAACATAGGTACCTAATCGTGCTCACCCCTTAAATGAATACCCCCAGCGGGATTCGAGCCCACGACGGCTGGCACAACAAGTAAGGGCAACAAATTGAGCCAAACGTGTCTTCACAAAATTAAATATTAGCCTGATAAAATTGATAAACCGTTAATAATATTATGTTAGACAAAAATATTCCTTAAAATAAGAAATGTCATTACATTTTTAAAATAATAACAAAATTATCCATGTTTGTTCTTTCTCACGATTTCATACAGATGGAAATAATATACGCTATTAAGAATGAAGCCGCCATACTTAGTCTAAATCAGCACAGGAGGCCTGAGCAATTGCGGCCAATTATCTCAGCAGATATTAAGGTCAGAGGTACACCAAGTTTCGGTTACTTTGTTTGTTTCTATTGGATGGATTCTTGAAATAACTCGAAAAGAATATTAATAAAATGAATCAATTTAAATATGTATTACATAAGAACAAAGATGAAAACAGGAAAGACAATTTCGATATGTCGAATCTGTATATTAAATATTTTTAAGAAAATCTTTTTGAAATTTCATCATTTGTATCAGAATAGTAATGATTATCGATACAGAGGTCCGATCTATAGATTTTACGATTTTCATTTGTCAGTCTAAGAACGCATCACGAGAAACCCACTGGATAGATTTTGATGACTTTTAGTATGGATGATAACTAGACATCCGGCCGGGTCAAAATATACAATACTTTATATTGCAAGAAAACATCTCATCTCTTAAAAATCTATACAAACCGTTTAATCGTACATACTGACATAAGAAGCACTAATAAATCAACAACGTTTCAATTTTTTACATCGTGATGCATGTTATGTATTGAATTCATTACAGCATTCATCTTTTCATTGTACTGTTCTTATCTAGATTAATCGTTTCATACAAACTGGTAATAAAATTAAAATAATGCCGCTATATTACTGTTACCATCCTGTTTCGTAAGTCTATTCCGGAGGATGAGTTTAATTACACAAAAACATGAATTGCCTTCGTGTAAAATGAAGTGTGCAATTTATATGTGGGATTTCGAAAAAAAAATACTAATGTAATTAATAATTTAAAAATAACAAGTAACTTAGACATTACTAAGCTGGATTACACGGTCAAAGCTTCTATTCATAAAATCGACTAAATGATAAGACGGAACTCATAAAAATGTATTCTAATTACATGTATGTTCTCGCATAACTTCAAAATAAATAAATATATAATTTTATATTGTACATAAATTATTATTGTTAGTCATAGTTTTAAACACATCTCACTATGTATACTTCAGCCTTAACACATTTAATATGAAGCTAAATTGGTACATTAAACGTTTGAGTTATTCGTCGCGATACAGAAGAAAGGACATCTTGATTGTTGACGTCATACTTAATTGGAGATGGGACACAAATCCATATACGCGTAGCATTCTCTAGTCCATAACATAACAATAAAATCTGTACCGTAACATTATTTAATACTAGTTATTCCCGGGGCTTTGCTCGCGTTCTAAAGGGTGGAATAAAAATTAATTCCGTGTCCGCAAGCTACCGGCGTCCCGTCTTGTACATGGTGATCATTATTTTGTTGCGAAGTTATGTTAAAACTATGAGATCTCTTAAGATATTTATTGAAATCAAATGATGCCAAGAGCAATTTTCTTTATCATTAAATATTTTTTTTATTTAGGTAAGGATCATGTATTGGTCGTAGCGTCATGTAATATAGTCTATAGCCTTCCTCGAAAAACGCACTATCCAACACAAAAAGATTTTTTCGGACCAGTAGTTTTTGAGATTAGCGCGTTCAACCAAACAAACTCTTCAGTTTTATAATATCATAGTATAGATAATATTATAATTTGAAAATTTTATCACTTCTGAAGTGTCATTAGCATTTGAAGGCAAAACTAACATACAAACGTCCATACACACAAACCTCTTGAAAGCATGTTTTTAATCACAAATGTTTAACCTATTTTTTCATAAGAACTCTAACAGGATTGATTTTCTTTATAATTCGCCTACAACATGTATCCAGAGGAAATAATTAAAAACAGATTTACAACGTAAACGTAGTAGATCATTATACTAAAGACGTTTATTACAAAATAACAGACACGCCTAGAAAATGCAATCAAGATTACCAACAAAGAAAAATGTTTTTTTATTAAAATTGATGTACTATTTAAAAATCAATTGCCGTTCGTTAGTCGCGCTAAAACTTAAAAAACTCGGGAAACTTAATTTTAATATTATTTTTTTATTTCGTTGGTGCGCTAGGGGGTTTAAATTTAAAAATAACTTTTATTAAAAACGGGGAAAACCCAGAAATGAACTGAAGAATCAGAAAGTTAGTAACTGTTAATTTGGTATGACGATCAATAACCCTTAAAATCGGCTTGAAATCGGTATCAGTAAATTATCAGTAAATAATTCTCCTCTTATGGTGTAACGCCTTTAAATGCCTATAGATACCAAATGATTTTATTATATACCTTTTACCCATACAAAATACAAAAAAAAAAGAAGTTTCACAACGACACAACAGCTTAATTTGTGAGAATGCCTTATCGGTGGCAAGAAGTTGGTCTGATAGTATTATACTGGGTTAAATAAATATGATGTTTCTAAGTTTGTTTTTGTATATACATACATAATCATATGTAATTTTAAAAAAATGTAGGTGTAAGGAATTTAGGTACTTAACCTATAAAGACAAAGCAAAAAAACTCAAACACACATTTTGAACAGTCGGTAAATAATATACACACAGATATAATTGTTCAAAATGAAGCACATGTCTTATAACTGTATCATGAATGTACGTATTTTTATTACTTTGACTCAATATTTAGATTAATAGGCTAAATGAATTTTGCTATGTCAACTGTTGTGTGACGAACATAAGATTATGATTAATGTTATTGTTTATCCAGTAGATTCTTTTTCATTTTTAGAGTTCCATAACTAAAAAGGAAATAAGGGACTCTTATATCACTTCGTTTTCTGGCTGTTAGTCTGTCAGTCAAGACCCTTTTTTCTCAGGAACATCAAGTTTTTAAAAAATCCAATACTCAGGTTTGCAATAACTCGGTGCTGTATAAATAAAACTTCTCATGAACGCAACCAAACTACATATTTTGACAATCGCAAAATAAAGTCTTACTGTACGTCGACTTGGAATCGATTAGACCTATTGTCTTAAACTTAGCCCAAGTATGGGAGAAAACCTTTTTTTCGCGATCAAATACGCATTTTAATGTTTCATGCGAAGGAACCATTGTTTTATATCTCTAGATAATTTCAACATACATACAAAAACATACTCTATATACAATAATATATATTTATTGTATATATAGTATGTATGTTGAAATTCTTTATGGCTTTATTTATATCGGTTATAATTTTTTTCCTTCCTGAGCACGAGGATATCCTCCGTTGAGGTCAAAATAATTTTTGCACAATAATTTTAAGTACTATGCTATGTATTTATTACAGCGTTATAACCAGTTAGGTGACCTAGATTTTTACTGTCTCCAAAGTAATGACTTTAAAATAACTAGTAATGTAAAGCAATCTGTTTAAAACTGCATACCTGACTTATTTATATAAAAAAGTATGACTGTATATTTATGTGTGTTTGTTCGTAACTTATGTATTTCAAAACCCCACTTTTAACTCGATCCATGGTCATACAGTTTTGGCTTACGATAGGTTATTTTTCATTAATTTTAATACAAATTATGTATTAATTAAGTACAATCTAATTTTGATGTTACATAAATAGGTACTTATTACCTAAAAATAATATCAATATTGATAGAAAGCTGTCCAGCAGTTACGTTGACTTTCTCTCAACTGTTTAGATCGTGTAAAACCTAGAACCCTGAATCTGTCTCTAATAAATACCATAGGAGGGAAAGTGACACAAACACTGCACGCGTGGAAGTCAAGTGATGCAGAACTAAGTGACGAGTCAATATAGCCACTATTAATGAGTCATAAAATTCATTTTTGTATATCAAATAATGTAAGCTTTTGTAGATCTTATTGCTTTATAATAAAGATTATATTGTGAGTAAAATACAATTTTCGGCCTTGAGTGAAAGTAATTGCGGAACATATTATCGTCGTTTGTTATTCGTTGTGACTGCTAGCGGTAAACATGTGATAAAATCGATTTATATGTAACTCGATACCATTAAAATTAAAAACTTTTTTATGAAGGAGAACTTTTGGCATGGAAGGAATGTGAAAGCGATAAATACTTCTTGTTCGAGTACCTACTTGTAAAGTTGGAACCAGTTAAGATTATCTATTTGGAGTAGGTAACCTACATATTACTAAAATTGTGAACTAATTTTTAAACTACCATTCATGCTCGACTTAGCTACCAATTATACACATATTTTACTATAAAAAGTTACATCTAAGTCACTTTTCGCCATTCAAACTTCCGTAAAAATCAATTTGAAGAATCTACCAATTAAAACTAAGATTAGATGAAATTTTATGAGCAGTGGTTTAAAGCAATCTGAATTGTAAAGCTTAGCCCCATTGAAGTTAATTCAGATTAAGAAGAAAGATTAATACAATGTACAACCTATAGGCGGATTATATTATAAAGCAGAAGAGTTTGTTTGTTTGTTTAGTTGAACGCGCTAATCTCAGGAACTACTGGTTCGATTTGAAAAATTCTTTTTGTGTTGGATAGTCCGTTTATTGAGAGAGGCTATATTATACCACGCTACGACCAAAAGGGGCGGAGTATCAATGAAAAATGTTGCAAAATGGGTAGGGCGGGCGTTAGTTCTGCGAGGTATTATACCGCGCGACTCAGAAAGAAATTGGGTTTCCGGTCTTTAGAACGCGTGCGAAGCCGCGAGAAATGCTAGTATTTAATAAAAAAGCTTGTTTTGAGAAGTTTAGGATTAGTACCTATTTACTTGTTTCCGTCTGGAGATAAAAAAGAAATCATCATATATTTTATTGCTGTCTTTGTGTCATTGCGGTGCCTAATGGCATCGCTTTGTTATCGCAACGGCGCTTCGCTCTGAATTTCTTTCAATTGAAATTTTTTCATGTATTCCCTCATAAATCTGAAGGCTTCGCGCTTTGTTGGTTCCAGCTGCGTTATTGTTTAAGGATTTTACTGAGATTAAAAAAAGTTAAATTGTCCACATGAAGTTAAGTTGAAAATATACTATACCTACATACATTACATACAATTGTAGTTCGTATTATTTACATTGCTGCAATAAATGTATTCCTCATTTGTTTCGACTAAATAATTCGGATTTTCACTTGTAATAAACTTACTTTATTTATACATAGTCAATAAATTCTATTTACGGCTCCATCCCTCTACGCACATTTAAAAGAAGCCGAATTAAATATTTTACGGTATTTTACGTAGGTATTAAGTATTTCGCTATACTTATATACGAGTATAATAATAGATATTTTAAGTGAAATGCTTATATAAGCGCACACTTATTAAAGCTACAGGTTAGCAGATTCGATGGCAGTTTGTGATACGAGTCTAAACGCTGTTCACGACTTTAAACAGGTTTGTGTGAGAAAAACGAGATAAATCAGCTGTTAGTCGCAGTGCACTACCGTAAGAAGCATTAAAACTTGCGATATTGCACTAATCATGCACATATTTAAAAAAGATGTTGACAAACTGACAAGTCAAAACTTCTTGAAAAAAAAAAGCTTGAAAAAAAAAGATTTTTTAAAGTTGGTTTCGCTTGGGTTCGTCAGCGTCAGCGAAGCCACAGGTTCTGATAGTTAAAATAAATAAAATTTCTCCTCCGCTTTTAAAGTCGGTTAAAAAGTAGCCTAAGTTACGCCTTATAACATTAGCTATCTGCGAGTGAAAGTCCCGTCAAAATCAGTCCAGCCCTTTCAGAGATTACCCGGAACAAACAGATAGACAGACAAAAATTTTAGAAATTGGTTTTTTGTTACTAATATCGTATATACTATCATATGCACTTAGTGAAAAGCTATAAATTTGAAATGAAACAGAGACTCCAATTTTATTTATAGGTATAGATTTAAGTTGATAATTTTTCAGACAATTTAAATTTTATCTATCTTTAGATTTAATTATCAAAAATACTATTAACACTGAACTAAAAAACTGCTATAAGTATTTCTAAGATGTCAAAATAAATCCCAGATAAAGAAGTCGTAAGGAAATAATTAATATTAATGATAAACAAAATTATGCGTAGATTTCATAACAATGAAATTATTTGGAATGGAACGTATCGTAGTTGTTTGTTGAGGGTCAGTCCACATCTGCATATGACTCATGGACTAACTGAGATCAAGGCTTCGCGGGATATTGGCCTATAAGATACACAATAACTAAAAGGCCTTGACCATAAATGTAAAACTATACATGTGTTATTATAGTATAGTTATAGTACTTATTTTAAATCAAAACTCTTATAAATGAAACTACTTTTTCGGATTTTGTCGCGGATTTATTTGGATTTTTGGTTCCCGACGTTTCGAATGCTTTATAGTTTATAGCAATCATGGTCACGGGACTCCCGTAGAAGTTTCATTTATAATGTCAAATATTCGCGTAAACCTAAGAAAGTATTATCAAAACTCTTAATTATTAAATTAAAATTAATTTTGATATCAAAAACATTAAATACATTTAGAACATTACGCAATTTCAAGAAACTACTGCCTTATCAGTTCACAAATAATAATGTTACATAGTAAGCATTGCGACTGCAATTCATTTTATGCATATTTCGATAATAAAACAATGTCTGATGTCATACGCATATATGAATCTATACAAGACTAGGTACTGTTTTCAAAAAGCGAATTCCGTTCAAATTTTAGTAACACATGAATAGTTATAATAACGTTATATAATTAGATATTATGTTAGGTAAATTACTTTATAGTACAACGTAAAATATTTAGTTTAAATCCTTTGTTGCCAATGCCAGAACGCTAGCATTATTTTAGTTTAAAATTGTACACTTCAGAGCACTCATTAAATATGTATTACACTTTTTGTAGACAAAAGGTCAGTTTACCTACTAATTATATAACATATAAACATTTCGGTAAAAAACTACTTGTCGTCGTACAACATGTATAGGTCCACATTTGTATTTCCTCATCAGCCACCTATTTCAGCTTAGATAACAGAACTAGTGAATTCATTGTGCGCACAGCGATCCGTACATAATAAATGTTTGAGCACAGTTTCACATACCTATCGACGCGACTAATGCCGTTTCAATTGCATATCGATTCAATTCGAACTGCGACGATTTTAATCCTAAACAGCCGAGATTCGCAAACTTTGCATCCGCTATTTACCGGCGTTAAACAAACAATACGTTTCAATCCTCTTATCGCCTAATGTACCCATTTATTTTCTCAAATTTGGAAACTGTGATGTGGGTCATCCGCGGCATTATCTTAGACGCCGCAACGAAATAAACAAAGGACCGAGACATGGTTGGCGTTGCGCAAGAACAGTTCTATCAGAAAAACAAACACAAAATCACCTCGCCGGTCGTACTGCACGTCGACGACACGATCGACGACGAGGTCAACGCTTCCATTCCGGCGCCACTATTCACGTAATCATCGAAACACAAATACTTCACTCGCGGGCACTACGTTCGTTGCACAGCGCGGACATTTCCAAATGCGAAATTGTCGCCGGCACGCTCGCCGTCTCGATCGAGCGCATTGGCGCGCGAAAAACACGCGTATGCGCATAGATTTTCACAGCGCCACTGTTTAGAACGCTTCCCATGCGATGAGAGCGGAGTCAGACCGGAGCCGCCAATTACACTCGCGGCCTTCGTCGATCATTAAATTGTAGGTAACCATTCAAACTTGGAACAATGACCCAAGTTATTTAATGTAACTGCGTGTAAGTGTAACGATGTTATTAAGATTCATTAAAAGTTGTTTTCCGTTCGGACGTTCGAGATCGAGTGTAAGACGATGATTGGTCGCGCTGAGCGATCATATCGGGTATGAACCGGATCGTCATTTTTATGAAGAGACAAGAGAGAAACAGCCCGCATAGGAGCGGACGCGGCTCGATGAAGCACTCGAATAATTATTGTCATGTTTCAATTAATTTTCTATAGATAATATACTTAGTTAATTTCTGACTGAATCAAAATATCTAATATAACATATTTTATAAAAAAAAAATATTGGAATATATATACATTATTTATGATCGATTTACAGAGGTTGAATCTAGTTTCAATACTTTTCGTCTGTCTGTTACTGCATTACGAGAAAACTGATGAACACATTTTGATAAAACTTGTTACGTTAATAGCTGTTTATCCAGGGCCATGGATATTTTTTTATTTCAAAACAATATATGTGAGAAATCCATACTAATAATTAAAGCTTAAGGACTAGATCAAGCAAAGCGAGAGTGTGCCTCTAGTCTTTTATATACTCTTTTGTGAGGCATTCAAATATTTATTTACACTTTTTCTTCGCATCTTTTAAGTAGAGATAAGGCTAACTAGGTTTAATTGTATTAAAAGGATTTATTAGGAGTTCAAAGTGAGCTTGTATCTGTCGGCACATTGCAAGACGTATAATGGTATTACCCGTCACAGCTAAATCACATGCTCAAATCAAAGAACTTCACTAAGGCTTTCACTATCCTTTGAGTACATTTTCTTCACAAAAAGCTTTTAGTAAATTGAAGTTACTAGTCACTAGAATGCGGTGATACAAATACGATGTTTTAAATACAAAAAAAATACACAATTGAGAAATTTGCATAGATTTAATTAATTACCTATATAATATTAAAAAAATCATAAATATATTATTATTATATTGCATAAATTATAAAATATTTTTACAATATAACCAGACTAAATCTGTATCTTAATTAAATACGTTCGATGACTAAAAGGGTTTAATGTAACTTATATTATTAGAGCTAAAAACTTGGAAAGTGCTATAAACATAGGGCTTATCTGCATTATCTGAAAGCGCACGGATTAAGCCTACTCGCAGTTACACTCTAGACTCAATTGTGTTAATAAAACAGTATCATTAAATTAATATTAAACACTTCATAATCTTCACTTTCATCTAAGACTCAATTACAATATTTAGACGATAACATTTTTTTTATAGATAATATAATAAAATAACGTGTCGAATCTGTCGTTTTTTATTTCATATTTGTAATCTTTGTCTGTTTGTAATCGCGTCAAGAAAAAAATTGTCGACAGATATTGATGAAATTTGGTATAATTTTATTGAAAACCATCTAAAGTAGATTAGCAAAACCGTAGTAATCGTAGTACCGTAAGCTAGTACGGCCTCTGGCATTAGTTTCGTGTTAATAAATTCTCTGATCTTCCAGCATGCTGCATCTCAAAGGAGGGATTGGATAATGGCGGATGAAAGAAACAGTACGGAAATGCTATTTGAATATATGCTATTTCTATATAATAACACTAGAAGGCCTAAATAGTAATTTGTTATGTGCTTACAAAAACATCGAACCGAAACTACTAATGTTTTAGGCTTTATTACTGCGCCAACACCACTCGTCTTCACCATGACATGTTATAGAACTTTATTAGCATGAAGTCATCAATATATTAACCAAAAAAATTCTGTTTTTTATAATTTATATATTATTATAAATAACAATTAATAATACTAATTTAATAAATTATTAACTATTCATTATACTGATAGGATTTTCAAAAAAGTTTAGTAGGTACTTCTTTTCCTCTATATATCAAAATATTTTCTTTTTTTAAGTACCCATTACGAGATTTAGTGTTACCAATAAAAAAGTAAACACAGGCAAATTCTATTCATACAGTCATACTGTTTTCCTCAAATTTACAATAATGATAGTATTTCGAACACTCAGCGTACTTTTGTGCGAATAAAATTCTTATGGAGTCAAATCTATATTATCCTAGATATTTTCTGGAAAATTTTATTTGAATAGATATTATTATATTATTATGAAACAGAGGCGAAATGTATATCCTAGTTTTTAGAATATTTGTCTGTTTGTCTCTGAACTCTGACCGCACCATTAGTGATGAGATCTCACATTGGCATTAATATTAAACAAATTTTGATGAAGTTGTTATGATGACAGCTGGTTTTGCGGGTACATATATTTGTATCAAATCCACAATTAAGTGCTATATAAACGTATACATCGAAGTTCGTATGAAATTATTATTTATAGTAAGAGCGAACGTAAGTAGAGTGCATCGTAGTCGCAATAGACTCGATGATTAAATCAATTAACTTCTGACAACTTGACGCTCCCTCACATCGCACTACACTTACAATGTTCCGTGTTATATTTTAAAATATCGAGAAATTGAAAACCCTTACGCTGTGTAAATTACACATTTTCCAAAAGCTTTTTTTACTATAATTCATTCATCAGCAAATATTTTATCATCTAAATTTTTATCAGTGGAATTTCTAAGGTCACTCAACTCTCAATAATCGAATATAATTGTACGTTTTTTGTAAGTCGCCAAATAAACGCCGACGGAAAACAGACACGTAAAATAGTTTTGCCGAATTAATAAGTTTACTGGACCTGTTGCATTTGTGGTCGCCAGAGTTGAACTTGTTTTAACAAGAAATCTATCTTGTTTTTTTGAGTGAAAAAATGTATAACATACCTAGATTTTATTTGGATCAAATAAATATAAAACAGTTTTTAACGGTAAGATTTAAAAAAATATGAACCATTCCAGTATTTAAATTATTATCTTAAGGAGAGTTATTAAGGACAAACAAATAATGGCATTTATTGAAATAATTATTAAGTTAAAATTCAAAACCTAACTAAAAATATGTTATAAGACATGTGATACTTAATACGGTGTAGGAGTACAAATTGTAAATGTAAAAACAAAATAATTTTACAATTTAAATATATGACTCGACAGTCGACACCACCAATAGTTAAGGCGCAGGACCGACAGCTTTTCTTGCTTTCCGAGGCATGGGAGTGACAACAAGAATCAATAACTGAACGTGGCACGCCCCGGGACTCGAAATCGGCACCTCTCCTTGTGCTAGCCAATATACCACCGAGGCACTCTAACAATTCACATTTCATAATTATATGTAAAATATATTTCAATTTTGATAAAATAAAAATCGTTGCCTATTTCAACAAATGTGAATGCAGACATTACATTTTCCGCAAGACACACAAGACTCGACAATCGCATTCATGATTGTTCGTAATGATATTCAAAGCCCGCGTATAACGAAGTCGTGCGAGTGTTTGTTTTCAGAAAGCCTTGGGACTAGCTACGCCTTTCGTTACCAACTAAATACACATAAAACCACAAAAATGTTCACAGTTCGAAGTAAAGGAAAGTAAGGAAAATTGAAATCCAATACTAAAAGTTTCGACATCTGATCTATTAATTAACAGATGTTGATTTTGTTCCAAAGTTTGTTTGTTATTTTATATAGGTTAATCTCTAAGCATATTTCTGATCAAAATTTGTGTTATATTGCTATCGGATTATAACATTTCAAAGTTCAATTTCTAATTATAATCAAAGTATTTACCTACTAAATTTAACATTAATTTGTGAAAACTCCGTACTCCATGAGTTTCGACTGTAATAAGTTTGGAGATAAGTTCAAAATTCCAATAAAGTAACGCAAAGATTATTGCGGGATAATTAAAATTAAAGTTCCTCGCGCTATGTTATCGAGAAACTTGGATGTACATTTCTGACTGAAACAATTAAAAAGCTTTGCGTACAAACTTTTAAATACGTATTATAATACTATGAGTAATACAAACCACGCTATTAATAACCAATCTCAATTTTCAGTGTTACGCTAAAAACTATTAAGCTCCTTGTGTTATGCTAACTTGTGCTAAAGCACTTTGCTCCCCAATCGCCGACAGAAAGGCAATTACCGAACTGGCAGAGCGAACGATTTAATGAATAATATCAAACAAAGGCGGCTTAACACACGGGCCACATATTCAATTAACTCAAATAGGATTTGAAATCGGCGTTTATAACGCGCACAAAGTTAATTAAAATGTCCCTAATTACGCAGCGACAGCGACTAGCATCGCCAAGCAAACTTGGCCCACGTTGGGCGCCAAAAGCGTTCCGCAATGTTTGTACTTTATTAGAGCAAGTTCCTCCGCCCCTGTTTGCTTACAAGTTTGGGCGCCTCCTGTTTTATTTACTCTTGGTTTGGAACGCTCAAACTTTAACGGTCCTCCTAAATCCTCTGGGATATATACGGCACTATCAAGCGTACGGTATCATTTGCTCTGGGTAGGAATATGAAAAAATAAATGGATCGAGAACATTCGTCGGTGCGACTTTTAGACCAATAAATGCAAAATGCTGCACCACAATCAACGTCCGACGATACATCGCCATGTGCACTCCTAGATGAAAAAACTAAAACAATCAGTCGAATAGAAACAAACTTATTAGTGGGATTGAATCCCCTTTGGACGTGACTGGATATACGTGTGATTAGGGGTTTGGTGAAAAAAGGAGAGGAACGGCGCCGACAGAATACCAATCTGAATATGGTAATGGCGGCCGACCGGATTCGCAATGCGGGCAGATAAGGATTTTATAGCGAAAATCTACAATACCCTCCCGGGTAAACAGTGAAAATAGGCATATTCACGCGAAATACACGATAAGTATGTAACGTGGTGTCATCGGGACACGCTCGATAACGTAACCGATGTAGCTTTTAATGTTTCGTTTGGTTGACAAATCGAAATCCACGTCGAATCTCGAATAAATTATTTACTGAAGAATAAATTATTCATTTATGATAATGGACAATACGGCGCCGTTATAGAAATTAAATATTTTCCTTAAATTTTCTCGGAGACGCAAATCAAGTTGTACGATGTCTATTACAATTTGTATTTAATTTATATGAATTTATTTATATTGTTATCGTATTCGGTCTTTTTAACAGAGTTTGTTCAAATTCAGATTTAAAAATGACTGGAAAATTTGTTCAAAAATACTTTAAGATCCAATATAACAAGTCGCAATTGTTAAAGCACTGCAATATTGCTTGACGAGAAAATAGCCAAAGTACTCGTAAATACAACAAAATATTATTCAATTTGAAGAGGTTTTACATTGAAGTACATAAGTTTATAGTGACAATGTCTCAAACTTAATTTTTTATTAATTCAAATACCTAACTTTACTGTGAAAAAATTTTATGTTATCAGTAATGTTCAATTTTATACATATTGCTTAAAGATAATATGGTAAAGACAGTCACATTTTTACTAATAAGTTGAATTTTATAATCATATCATATATGTTCATTGTACGTAGGTATATTTAAGCATTATAAAACTTCATATTAATCGTTCTTATCTATTTTAAAGATGTAGCTTATAAATGAAACTATCTTTTCGGATTTTGTCGCGGATTTATTATGATTTTTGGTTCCCGACGTTTCGAATGCTTTACAGCAGACAAAATCCAAAAAGATAGTTTCATTTATAATGTCAAGTATTCGCGTAAACCTAAGAAAGTATTAGGATGTAGCTTGTAAATAAACAAATTGTAAATTATAAAATGCGTTTTTTGGAGTGTAGTGAAAGTTAGTCATATTAATTTTGAATGATTTATATATACCTGAGTAATCTTTTGAGTGTCGTATATGTTATTTATTTATTATTACTTATTTTATTTATAAAATTAATTGAATATAAAAGCTGTATAGATAATTTTCATTTTAATACGAACAGACTTTAGTACCTACGTCAATATGGAACATGACATGAAGAGAAGAAATGATTTGACACGTTTGGTTCAGATGGTAGTGATCCTACTTTCTGCGCCAGTGGCGGGTTCGAGTCCCGCTGAGGGCATTCATTTGTTGAGAACGAACGTTTGTACTCCAGTCATGGGTGTTTATTTTCATAATAATATGAATGTATTTAAAATGTATATACTAGGTGCAGTATGCTTAACTATCTTGTATCCGTAACACAAGCCTCGTAACGTAATTAGAAGGCGCTGTTGTAATATTGTCCCAACATATTTATTTTATTTATTTAAAGCCATATAAATTGGGTTATATTTAGATCTATTTAAAAAGATTCCATTTAGAAAATGCTATTGTATTTAATGTATTCATGGGCGTATTTACCATAGGGCCAAGGGGGCCCGGGGCTGCAGGCTCCTAGGGGCGGCAGGCGCAGAAGAGATGACCACGCTCTTCTGCGTAAACGGTTGAAGATGTGCAAAAGTCATGTATGACGAAATTGTTCCTCTTTAAAATGTCAAAAAAAGTCTGCGATAGCATAATTATGTCTATCTTTAATTGTTGACTCGCTATAGCCTTTTTTATGGTAATCAAATTTGTTATAAGACAATGCATCATTTGCAAAGGTGTTTTATAAATATGATATCAAATAAAGAAGTTATTCATCCCAAGTATTTAATTCTGAACATAATTGCTCTTGGCATCATTTGATTTCAATAAATGTCTTACGAAATAGCAGTTTTAATGTAACTTCGCAACAAAATAATGATCACCGCGTGCAAGACGGCGGTGGTGAGGAAGGAGGCACGCCAGTTTCTCTGCGTGGTAACATATCGCGCGAGTCGGAAAGAATTTGGTTTCCAGCCTTAGATTATATACATGCCTAGATTGAGCAATGCAAACAAACGACGCGCCGATTACGTCCTCACTTTACGTGATATGTGTGAGTACAGCTCGTGTACTTATTGTAGTCAAACTGTCAAGGAGTGCGTGTTTAGGGATACCTGCTCCAATTATTTCTCCCATTATTTAATATGATAAAGATTAAATAAAATAATTATTTTAAAAAAATGAAATATACCTATAATTTGTAATAATTAAAATATGATGATTACTACTGAGGATATAAAAACTACTAGTATAATAATAATATGGCAGCATATTACGGATTTCATTTTTTCATATAGATTTCATTTATATAGGTGGCACGGTGAGGGTGATCAAATAAATATTGTTACAAAGATTAGTCAACTACGCAGAATATTTACTATAGTGTACAAATGTACACTAAAACGTGAAATAAAAACGTCTTGATAAAAAAACACTAAAACGTAAAAAATACTTTATTGGTAGTTTTCATTAATTATAGATGCTTAATCATATATTTTCATACTATCGACTATATTACACCAATCAGTTATGTTGTTATTTCTAGTGTTTCTTATTGAAGTTGGTTTTGTAAGAAACATAACACAATATATACTATTGCATCATTTTATGATTTACGAAGATGTATTGATGTTTATTTAAACGCCGCCAAAGATAAAAATAAGTAGTATTCTTTGGAGTAAGCTTTTACCCAAAGGGGTCCATATAGAAATATATAAGTAACGTTATAAATATCTTATATAAATAAATAAATAGATAAATACATAAATAAATAAATAATAATATTTATAATTTGTTTCCGATAATTTCGCTAAGTAATAAGCTGGCAACACAGGCTTGTCAAATTTACCTAAATAGTAACGAAATCTATGTTTTCTTAAAAAATTGTAGTTAAATAACATAACTTATCAATGAAAAGTGATCTTGGTGTTATTATACGGTTTTCCCACATAATTTCGACACAATTTAACAGCACAAACCGGCATAATTATTTTTTTTTGGTGAGCTTGTTATCCACTAGTGACTCAAATGACACTGACGTAGGTGAGAAGCGAGTCTACCAATTTTAGTAGACTTTTTTTGAGCCGTTCGGGACGGTTCAATGTGAATGTTCAATTTTTACATTTTATTAAGTTTACACACTTCACCCGACCTCTGCAACGTTTTACTTACCGATACCAAAACTTGATACAAACATACATTTACTTTTTTTTAATGTTTGTTAAATAAATACTTGAACTTGTTTTTAAATTTACTTTACTGACTTACACAAAAATTGCGTTTTGAAATTAAAACGACGAGGACAATTAGAAGCTCGAATTGATTCGAAATTGTATGAGCAGTTAGAGGATGAAAAGAAGTACTGGCGCAATGTTTTGCTTAGAGTAGTTGTCGCCTTTAAATCTCTAGCTACGCGTGGACTGTCATTCCGTGGAAAGACAGATAAATATGGGTGTACGAATAACGGAAATTTTATGATGATTTTAGATTAGAAGCAATAGCTAAATTTGATCCGTTTCTGGCAAAACACATACAAAATTTTGGTAATCCTGGCAAAGGCAATACGTCTTATATGTCTTTTACAACATATGAAAAAGTTATTAAAATAATGGGAACCAAAGTCACATCAACGATACTTGAAGAGCTTCAAAGGGCTAAGTACTGTTCCTTTATCGTAGATTCGACCCCCGACAACACGCTTGTCGATCAGCTGTCATTAATCCTGCGATTTGTTAAAGACAATGGAGACCCAGTTGAAAGATTCATATGCTTTATACCTAATACTGGTCACGAAGGAGGGGATATGCTGTTAAGCGTAATAGAGGTTTTCAATAATCTTAATATCGATATAAATAGTTGCAGAGGTCAATCTTATGATAATGCAAGAAATATGTCTGGCCAGTACAATGGTCTCCAGGCCAAGATAAAACAAAAATATCAATATGCGACATACGTGCCTTGTGCAGCACATTCCTTAAACCTTATTGGCACATCGGCAGCTGAATTTTGCTTAGAAGGTACAAAGTTTTTCGGGTTGTTGCAGAATCTGTACGTATTTTTTACAGCATCAACGGAGCGCGCAAAGATACTGCACGATTTCTTGACAGCACCAAAAAATGTAACATTGAAAAGCTTATAACTAACGAGATGGTCAGCTAGGGACTATGCTTGTTCCAATTTCTACATAGAAAAAAGATGTAAAAAAAATGTAAATAATAACCTAACTAAGGTTCACTATTAAATGATTCATTTTTCATTTTCATCACTATTAAATGATTCATTTTTAAGATTGTTTTTTCATTTGTTATTTGATACCACATAGTTTTATTTGGTTTACACCTATTACTTGGTTTGTTTTTCTTAAATACTTTATCTTCACTTAATAGGGCGGCAAAACTAAATGGCCCGGAGCGCCAAATCTGTAAATACGCCTCTGAATGTATTGTATTCGGTCCTTTTTAATTGGTCACTGATGTTTACTTTTCGAAATTAAGCGATATTCGATCTCGCTGACTTGTTACTCACTATAGATTCTTTCAGAAACAGAGGAAACCTGCATGAGGTTTCCTTAATGTTTTCTTTCAATTGGAAATGTAATCTAGCTGGCTAGTGGATATAGTACAATAACAAATGCATAAATTGATTCTTTGGCCTACGTAAAAGAACGGTTACGAGTTTTTTCTGACCGAAATTGTACTTTTGGACTACTAATGAAAGATTTCCATTCCAAGAGAAGGCCCATTATGAAATCCATTTCTACAAAATTACGCGAATATTTGAAATCTTGGAAAAAGTATCTTTTCGTTTATTCACGAATTAATTTTTATTTATGTGATAGGTTACGAAGGGTTTACCTTCGTCTATCCCGTAACCGTGATTCCTGTAGAGCATGAGAAACGTTGAGAATTCAAAATCACAAAAAATCCGCATAAAAATCCAAAAACATTTTTTTTCAAAAAAACAAAACCTAAATGGTTTGTACCTTGATATTTTTCAAATAAATGACATTGCGAAAACATGTCCAATATTGTTTGTGGTTATCAAATTTAACACCGCCAAGTGTCAAATCAAATCAAATCAAAATATTCTTTATTCAAATAGACTTTTACAAGCTCTTTTGAATCGTCATTTTTACATTATCAAAATTAAAAGTCAGTCTGTAAGTCTGTGAGTAAACTACCACCGGCTCGGAAAGCTGTTCTGCTGAGAAGAACCGGCGAGAAACTCAACAGTTGCTCTTTTCAAAAAAATATTTGATAACAATATTGTATTACAATTTATCTATTTATCCTACGTGAGACACAACAAGTCACTAATCCCACACATTTACATCTACCAGGTATTCCACTATAGTGTAATAAGCTTTATTCAATAACGTATTTTTAATTTTTGATTTAAATTGCCTCAAAGGCAAGTTCAATATGGACTGTGGAATTTTATTATACATGCGTACACCTTGCCCCATAAACGATCTGTTTACCTTTTGTAGGCGAAAACTGGGTGTTACAAGTTTATCCTTATTTCTAGTATTTATACTGTGTTTGTCGCTGTGCTTTGAATAGCAATTAATATTTTGCCGAACAAACATAATGTTACAATATATATATTGCGAAGCAACCGTAAGAATTCCTATTTCTTTAAAAAGTCCGCGGAGAGTATCACGAGCGCTTATGTTATAAATAGCCCGAATGGCCCTTTTTTGTAGAATAAATATCGATTTAATGTCCGCTGCATTACCCCACAACAAAATACCATAAGATAAAATGCTATGGAAATAACTGAAGTAAACAAGTCTGGCAGTATCAATGTCCGTTAGCTGCTTGACTTTTCTAACAGCGAAAACAGCTGAGCTCAGTCTACTCGCAAGAGACGAGAGATGGGGACCCCATTGCAGACCCGAATCTAATGTCAATCCCAAGAAGACCGTGGAATCTACCGTATTTAATGTGTCGTTATTGAGATACAAATTCAAATTCTGTCTTTTTACATTAGGTAATAAAAACTGCATATATTTTGTCTTCTTGGTATTTAAAGCCAGATTATTAATGTTAAACCAGTGAAGTATATGCGATAATGCACTGTTTACTTCGTCGTAATTATTTGACTTTCTATCAACTTTAAAAATTAAGGAGGTATCATCCGCAAAGAGTACAATATCACACAACTTATCGGCATAAAACGGGAGATCATTAATATAAACTAAAAACAAAAATGGACCTAGGATAGATCCTTGCGGAACACCCATTCTAAGAGGAGAACCAGAAGAGTTGACGTTATTTACTGCGACCTTCTGAACTCTATCAGTAAGATAAGAAGCAAGTAGATCGAGAGCAATACCACGAACACCGTAATGAGCAAATTTAAGCAAAAGAGTTTCATGTTTCACACAATCAAAGGCTTTAGACAAATCACAGAAAACTCCAATTGCATTCTGTGATTTTTCCCAAGCGTCATAAATATGTCTAAGAAGCGCAATCCCCGCATCGGCTGTAGATCTGCCTTTAGTAAAACCATACTGTTCACTATGGAAAATATTATTTGCGTTAAAATGAGTCAGAAGTTGACTTAAAATAAGTTTCTCAAAGATTTTACTCATACATGGCAATATAGAAATAGGTCTATAATTGCCAGGGTCATTTTTTTCACCATCTTTAAAAAGAGGTATTATTTTACTAATTTTCATAAGATCAGGGATTATTCCAGTATCTATGCATTTATTGAATATAAGAGATAATTGTGGTGCAATGTTTGTTATTATTGTATTAAGTAATTTAACAGACATGCCCCATAAATCACCAGTTTTTTTAAGATTAATAGTTTTAAATATTTGAATTATTTCATTCGCATTTACATATGAAAATTTAAATTGGTGATCACAGTGAGGAGTATGACTTTTCAAAGAAATTATTGCATCTGAAGTAGAGGATTTTAAAGAAGATGTGACCTTTTCAGGGATTTTCGAAAAATAACTTACAAATGAATTTGCAACATCTTCATTGGAACTCACTGTAGCATTATTAATTAACAATTGGATAGGTTCACTAGCGGGCTTAGATCTGCCAGTCGTACGAGTAATCACGTCCCAAGTGGCTTTAAGTGTGACTCATAAATAATAATTTATGAGGAATAAAGTAGCTTTGAATCAGTTTATACCATTTATGAAACACATAATATCCTTGTGTCCACAGATATGAATAAGATATACCTATTTTATAATTTTCATTAATTTTCGGTCCCCTGTATAAACCGTAGAAATACAGTGGTAGCCCAACGGTAACGCTTGGATAACCGAGTGATGCGGGTTCAAATCCGGGTCTCGCACCTCTGATATTTTCATGTGTGATTCATTTCTATCATGATTACCACTTATCTTACGGTAAAGGAAAACATCGTGAGGAAACCTACATGTCTGAGAAAACCATTTTGACGACTCATTTGGCTCAGTTGGTAGTGACCCTGCTTTCTGCGCCAGCGGTCGCGGGTTCGAGTCCCGCTGGGGGCATTCATTTGGTAAACACGAATGTTTGTTCTTCAGTCATGGGTGTTTATATTTATAATATGTATGTATTTAAAAGTTATATATGTAGTATATCAAATATCTGGTATCCGTAACACAAGCATAGTAGCTTACCACGGAACTGGATGGCGCTGTTGTAAGAATGTCCCAACATATATTATAAAAAAAAAAAAAAAAACCTAGCAAATTTTCGAAAGATGTGTGAAGTCCGCCAACACGCACTCGGCTAGCGCCCCTTCGTACCGAGTGAGGCCCGTGCCCAGCAGTGGTACGTTAAAAAGGGCTGATGATGGTATAAACCCAGTTTTGCAGTGCCAAAAATTGCCGTTATGCAAATACAATACATCCAAGGCGTTATAAGCGGAGTTTTTATAGCTTTGCTACTTACCAGCGATTCACTCTTTCGTTGCCAATTATAAAAATACGTTTACATTTTTTCAAGCAAATCCATCATACTTTTTCATTAATAAAATGTAGTCTATTTACTCTTACAACATTAGCTATCTGCCAGTGAAAGTCCTATGAAAATATGTCAAGCCGTTTCGAAATTTAGTGGGATCAAAAAGGCCAATGACAAAAAATTTAATAAATCGTGTTTTTGTGGAATAAAGCTTTTACATATTTTAAATATATATAAGTACATATAAATAAAACTGCAGTGTCTGTTTTTAATTTCAAATTAACAGCTTTGCACTAAATGCATATTAAAGTATATAAGATACCTAACCTACTAACATAAAAAAATCAACTGTTAAATTTTTTTTTGTCTATCTGTCTATTTCTTCCGGCTAACTTCTGAAACGGCTGGACCGATTTGACGGGACTTTCACTCGCAGATAGCTAATGTTATAAGGAGTAACTTATGCTACTTTTATTTTAGAAATTATATTTATTTCAACTAGCGGAAAGCGCGGGTTTCCCCGCGCTATAACGATTTACGAAAAAAGTTATAAATATATTTGACTTACCGTGAACTGTTAGTTCCGAGTCCCGATTCAGCTCATACAGCCTCAGCGCCTCATCTAGCTCCAACTGCGTAGATATTGTACAGGGGTCACCCTCTTCATCCACCCACTTCATAGTAAACACCTAAGAACAATGCAAATTAGTTATAGAAAAGCTCAGAAATTGTGAACTTAACTAAAACTTGCCACATAAGTTGCCATTGAATGTTGATTACATTTATTGAAAATTTAATTATTTCATTGATTTTTTATATAATAGTTTTAGTATTGAATAAAACAAAGTTTAAACCTGTAAAAGAGTATAAAAATGAAATGAGTAAAATGTACATATTTCATATCTTATTAAAAAGAATCACTGCCATCTATGATTGTTTTAGCAAACTAACTCAAGACATTGCCCATCTGTACTGTAACAGCTATTTTTATTATAATTAAGTCACTAATATTCAACAGTTTAAATTGTTAACAGATTTCTAAGCAAAATAAATACTGTTTCACTTTGAACTAGTTCTTAAATAATTCTAAGTGATTTAAACTAAATCTTTTATCAAATTATAACATAAAAATTTAGCAAAGCAATCTATTAATCTCTACAAATCACTTCTTCATTGAGATATTTTACAATAAACACAAATTTATAGTCTGACTTTTAATGTCAATATGTAGAACCTTATTTTTATTAATAATAATTACACTAAAATTAAGTGACTTAGCAAAGTATATGCCAAAATGATCTACAGCTTAACTCTTAAGTCAAGAAGCTTTTAAGTAATAGATCTTCAATTAAAATATGTACATACTACTACATAACATTATAAACTATTTCTTTAAAAAATAACTTTCTTGTGAATGGTTTGAATTTATTATTAAGAGTGTCGAAAGCAACTAAATTTAATGGATTTTTTTTATTGTAATTTAGATTTTATATTTTTTTGAACCTCAATACAATATTGCTTCACAAAACAACTTCAGCCAAGCATGACAATCTAAGAGCAATGACTTTTAACTTAATACAAATAGTGAACTAGTATTTTTAATGATCATAGATTTAAACTGTAATATTTAAATTATAGACACAAGCAAAAAGGTCAATATATAAAAATATACCATATGATTTGTCTAATAGGTAATTATTACAAAACATTACTGTCCTCCTTAATATCTATAAAACTGTTATACTGTAATATAAAAATAAACTTTTTTCATTATATAAAGCAACAGTAATTTTAGTTTCAATGAAATATTTAAGTACTGTAGTTTGCATACAAAAAAAGAACATGACAAGCAGTTTTAAGTTATCCAAAAAATGTGTACCTGATCATTAACAAAACGGCAAATAGCCATCATCTCCTGAGTGAACTCCTCTAATGTGATATTATGATTAATGTAGGTGATGAATACATCACCACTGTACACAGTTTTCACTCTGACATCATTTGAATGGTTATCCTGGCCAACAAGTTGAGTCGGCATCATGACAAAATTACTTGACACACTTATCTGGAATTCTGGAATACAATATAATAAGATATTGAACAAATTTGTCTGCATTTCTAAACTATTTTAAAACAAACAAAATTAGTAAATAATTGGATATTATCTTCAAATATATTCCTGAGGTTACAGGATTACAGTAAGATTTCTTTGCATAACCTATGAAATAATTCTTGTTAATTATAAAAGAATGATTAGTAAGCTATCATTGTTTAAGCCCAATGGCCTTTAGCTATGTGATTTACTTCCCGTTTGGGCACGTATAATAGTCGCTAAAGTGTTATATCGCCGAACATTCCCATATCATGAATCATTTGAATAAGCACACACAAAGAAAACTTTTTGATATTACGAACTTTAATGAATTAACAAGCATCACTGGTTTTATGCAAAGTAATAATTCATTTAGTAATTTTATAATAAATTATCATACAATACCTATTTATTTAAAAGTACTATCAACAAAAGTTTGACACAACAACATTGGGCTGACAAACTGACAGTTTACAGGATATGGGAAACTATAGCGATAAAATCACATAATTGTAATATAAAGAGATACTTATACAACTATAACGATCCTCTTCTTACAGACGTTTTTAATTTAAAAATGACAAGGACAGAGAATAACTAACTACTTAAGCCGTCACTTGAATAAACATTCATACACTCCCTATGACGTAGCACATCTCGGTTTCTAAACGGAAAAAAGTAGTATTTCGGTCACAGTCTCACAGATATCAGAATATAATAATTACACTTTCTTGTTGTACTCATTGAATAATATTTATTACTTTTAAGTATTTAAGACTATGTTATTGTTAGAATTTAATTCAGCGTAATTTTATACAGAATTTGGATGTATTTCTGAACGAAAGCAACATTAACTAAATGTCATATTAATAACTTCATCCAAGGATTCATAGATATAATAAACCTATGGATAGGCCCTACCTATAAAAATATCGTGTATACCTACACAACATTTTTGGAACATAAAATGGCCGCCTCTTTAGTGATGGCCATTTAAGATTTTCTTTTACCGATCAATTATTATCGATTAATGGAAAAAAAGCGGTTCTTGACTTGTTGAAATAATAAAATAATTTAAAAAATATTTTAAAGCAGCTAGCTAAGTCGAAAGTTGACTTTTTGTATCTTTAATCGTAATAATACACGTCTAGTTCTACGGGTTTTAGAAATATAAATAATAGTTTTGAAAACTAAACAACACGCTTTAAAAACAAATTAAAAAGTAGAAAATAATAAATGATTTTAAAATAAGTATACAGTAATAAATAAAAAAAAATCTTCTTTCAGTTATATATAAAAAGAAAACAATAATTGATTTAATTATTTATATCACTTTTATTCACTAACAACAGTTATAACGAATTAAAAAAAAAACAAAAAATAGGATTTAACTTTTAAAAATGAATATTTTTGGTATTTCTTTTGTGTACATATGAACTTTCTCGAATCAAGCCCCAAACGTAATCATCACCCATCATCATAATTCTAGAGTTCTGTTGAACGACGTGTCGTCATAGTGCATCGAGCAGACAAACAGAGATTTGAGTCTGGGCTTTATATTTTCAGAGCCAATTATTTCTAGCCATTTTTTTTTTCATATTAATTTTATTTGTAGGAAATCTGTAAAGTAAAGGTAAGTTGTAAAAAAGTATGTTTTGATATGTAAAAAATTACTACAATGTTTTTATTCAATTTCAAATTCAATCTTTAAAATGAAAATATTGTTATCGGTTTTAGCTTAGTAAATAGTAACACATCACTATTCAATTTGTAAACAAACAAGTCAAGGTTCGATATATAAACTATAACTCTACAGCCACAAATCCAATGCAAACCAGTAGCATAATCTTTCACTGTCTTCGAAAATGTTATTTCGTAACAAAACACTGCATATTATCCAACAACAATGTAAAAAATTGTTACTACCTACCTATGAAAAGTCAATTTCGGTTGGTTATTACTTTTTCGTGCACTGCACTGTTTTATACAGCACGAAGGCATAATAATCGTCTTTAAGCAAAGCTTTAACACCAAATAAAAACTTCTTTCTATGCGTACTTTTCGAAAACACTTACAAAAACACCACGAGCGAACACCGGCTGACAGAACACCTACCACAAAACACGAACATAAAATGGCGGCACTAGATATGGACGTTATTTCACGTCACTATTTACAATAACTAGCTACGAGGCATATAGCCGAGTAGCTAGTTTCGACTCAAACGTTAAACTAGTTATTTTTATATATGTAGCAATATACTCTATGACTAGTTACTAGTGATTTATATTTTATACATGTAGCAATATACTCTATGACTAGTGATTTTCGTACACACGTTATTTTTTAAATTATTTATATAAAACCTGAAACGATGAAAAACGTAATCTAAAATTAATTTCTACAAAATAATAAAAAATAAAACAATATGAGTGCTTTCGAGCAGAAGCCGAATAATAGATTGTTGAAAATTGTTAAGCGAGTTTTATGAATTTTCTAATGCTGCCGTAAATATATATGTTTGTATTGCAATATTTATTTTCCTTTTTATATATTTTTTTTATATTTAACTATGATATCATTCATGAAAAGTTACTAAACTTAAATTTAACTAAAAATTGTTTTTTACATACATGAAATAATTTTAAGTTTTGTAAAATGTAAAAAAACGCAACCTTGTGGCAACACTAGTACTGTAGCAAACCGTATGTATTCGGTACTGAGTAACGGGTACGCCATCTAGTACCGAGTAACGAAACGTTACTCACGAATACATTTCGTTACTCGCATGTTCCGTATTTTCGTACTGATGTCAGTATTCGTATGATTGATTCTTTGAAGTTTAGAATACATCTTTTAGTATTTTATCAAACTAATACTTGTTATATTTTTATTGGATGATTAATATGAGTTATTATTTAAAATATCGTTCGCACCATTGAAATAATATAATATTTAATTTAATAATAAATAAATATTTTTCCAAAAGTAGTACCGAGTACCGAAACGTTTCTCACATTTCGTTACTCGCATGTTCCGTATTTTCGTATTGATGTTATTATAGTTTTTTGTTGTTTTTAAAATTTATCCCCAATAGGAACAGGCAAAGGACTATAGTCCATACAGCCTGATGTTATTATAGTTTGAATGATTTTAGTTCTACGTACAAAGAAATACGACTGTTCAGTTCACGCACATGATACACGTTTACAAGAGAATTGCAGAGTTGTATTATTTCCAGATTTTTTGTAGACATTTTCATTTAGTGAACGAATACTTAGTATTATTCCAGTGTCAGTCCAGTACTTTTTGTGTGGAACGATAACATACAAACAGACAAAATTTTTAATAATTATTGTTTTGGGGTTTGCATTAAATATACAATACGTTCCAGTCATTGTTTTTAAAAATATTTCATGTATAGATTTTTTTCTGGGTTACTGTTTTATTATATGTATAGATTTATACTACATACACAATACATGTTTAATTACTTGAAATATCGTTCGTGCACTTGATTTTAAATAAAATATGCATTATAATAAATAAAATATGTTGGGACATTGTTACACACAGCACTATCTAGTTCCGTGGTAAGCTACGAAGCTTGTGTTACGGACACCAGACAGTTGATATACTACATATATAAGTTTTAAATACATACATATAATAAATATATACACCCATGACTGGAGTACAAACATCCGAGTTTAACAAATGAATGCCCCCAGCGGGACTCGAACCCGCGACCCCTGGCGCAAGAAGGTAGGATCACTACAAACTGCGCCAAACGTGTCGTCAATTATGACGTCACACATGTTGGACCGCATTACTTATTCATTTTTAAATTATCTAATTTTAATATATTATTTAATTCAAAAAACTATGAATAAAAAATAATTTTTCAAAGTTTGTGAAAACTATATATACCTACATATTTGTAGCCGCATACGACGTCTTGTGAATCACAGACAAGGTATAGCTCTAAAAAAGCCCTAAATGGGTTTAAAAGAAGAATTAAAGCTCTTCTCAAAATGAAATCTATACATCTTTGATTATATACATCAAAGCTATACATATAATAAAATTCTAAGTGTGTCGAATCTGCACTTAGATTTTTTTATTCGGAAATCTAATTGAAGAACATATAGGTAGTTTGAGAATTTGTTAATTAAAATCTCTTAAAGTCTATAAAAAATAAAAATACTATACGTAATAGTATTTTTTTACTACAAAGTACGAACGACGTGACGTCATCATCATACGGATCATACGAAATACGCAACACGACTTGATGCGATGTTCTAAGTATCGTATCAAAAGTAACGAGTAACGTAACGATACGAAAGTAACGAATACTGATTATTATAGTAACGAATACATACGGGTACGCTATGTTTCGTTACTTTTACACCTCTGGGCAACACTAGTACGGTGTGCTTACTGGCTGGCAACAAGCAAAGCAAGCGAACCGGGTGTTCCCGACTCACCTGAACGATTATGCCCCAATGCGTATAATTTTCATACGTATTCCTTTTGTTAATTAGAGATTAGTTTCGCTTGTTCACTATTTTTAAATAATCTTAAGAGTTCTGTAGGACGGCTCGGGTGACAGGCGCAGGAAAGAACACATATTATTGAGACTGTAATATTGTTTATGTTAACTCATTACTGTTTGGTTCGTTAGTGAATATTCATATATTCGTATTCAATATTACATTATTGATTGCAAAAGTGACTTCCATGTATGTTTTTTTAATATTTTTGTTAAAACTCGTATAAAGATAAAGTTTGAATAGTGTAGTTAATGTAAAAAACTGTAAAAAAATAATCTAATCCTCTATCAATCATCATGTCTCGGTGCAATTCGAGTGTCTTGTGGGAGTTTTTCCAAAAAATAGCGAATGAAAAAAAAGCTAAGTGCAACAAGTGTGGTGAAGTTTATAGCTTTAAAACTTCTACCGCGAATTTAAAAACGCATTTGAAGAGAAAACATTTCGATGCATTTGAAGCTGTTTCTTCAGTGCAAAAAAGTGCAACAAGGACTCAAGAAGCAAGTAGCGATGTCCAGCCTGGGCCTTCGTCGTCCAGTTCAAATATAATGTCAGCCACTACGTCTACTACACATCAAATACCCATAAGTACCATATCCATAAACCGTCCTACGCAACAGCGCATCGATAGGTACGGAACGAACAAAAAAATTTCACAATCTCAAAAAAGAGTAATTGATAGTGACCTTGTTGATTTATTTATAGACAGTTATCACCCATTTTCATTAGTAGAGGAACGTTCTTTCAAAAAATTTTCCCGACATATACCTGGATACGAGTTACCATCACGTAAAACGATTTCAAACATATTAATTCCTACCTTATATTATAAAACGGTCCAGCAAAAAAAAGAAGAAGTAAAGGATATTGAATGGATATCCCTTACCACAGATTTATGGACGTCTCGAGTCAACGATTCTTACATTGCCATAACAGGGCACTATGTATCAAAAGACTTGGAATTAAAATCATTTTTGCTTAAATGTGCACAGTTTGAGGACACGCACAATAGTGCGAATATCCAAGCTGCATTGCTCGAGACGACCAACGAGTGGGATCTTACAAATAAAATAAATTTTATTGTAAGTGACAATGCAGCTAACATAAAGAAAGCCATAGCCGACATAGGGTGGAAGCATTACGGATGCTTTGCCCATACCCTAAACTTAATAGTTCAGGATGCCCTTTGTCGAATCCAAACTACTTTAGACAAGGCAAAGACTATCGTCCGGCATTTTAAAACTAGCACAGTAGCCTTAGAAAAATTATTAAAAGTGCAAACACACGAGAAGCCAGATGATACACCAAAGCGGTTGATCCAGGAAGTACCAACGAGGTGGAACTCTACCTTTTATATGTTATGTCGTTTCGTTGAATTAGAAAATTATATATGTGCCACTATCGCTGTCCTTAGGAAAGATTTACCAATTTTATCTTTAGAAGAGTGGAAGATGCTGAACGAACTGTGCAAAGTTTTAAAGCCTTTTGAAGAAGCTACCAAAGCCATTAGTGGCGAAAATTATATGACCGGCAGTACCATCATCGTCATGACACGCTGTTTGAAGGATTCTTGCGACCAACTGCTCCTGGAAGGATTTATGGATATGACAAATAATATTATTCGAGAACTACGGACAGGATTAGACAGAAGACTTGAAGGTATCGAGAGAAGCGGCACATTTTCTATATGTACAATTTTAGACCCAAGGTACAAAATGAATGTATTTTCGGACACAAAAGAAGCTGTAAAGGCAAAGAAAACCATAGAAGAGTTGGTCGCGGATATTATTAGTCAGCAACGTACAGAAAATGAAGCTCAGCAATCCACTTCAACTTTGAATACTATACCAGTAAGAGACAAATTCTCACCCTGGTCTATTTTAAACACAATTGTGGGTACGAAGCAAGAAGTAGGCACTCCTTTATCACGTGCGATAAAGGAAGTAGATTCCTACGTCAAAGATGATGTATTGCCGATGTTTAACGAGAACGGCCAATTTAATTGCCCTCTGAAATGGTGGCGACTAAACCGCCACATTTACCCCAACGTTGCCATACTTCTCCGCAGATATGGTAACATAATGGCAACATCAGTCCCGTGTGAGCGGATATTCAGTAAAACAGGTCTTATTATTAGTAACCGCCGCACACAACTCAAAACAAAAAAAGTAGCCCAACTAACGTACCTAAACGTGAATCTGGATCCAAAAAGATTTGACATAAAATAATATCATGCCATGTTATAGTTATAATTGGATATATTACAGTTCCTATGTATATAAAAAGTGTAAATAGATTAAAAATTAAATAGTATTAAAATATTGAAATAGTGTAAATAGAATCAAAAACTAAAAATTGCAAAAAATATTTAATTAAAAATGTAAATATTTTAAATCATTGTAGGGGAAAGTGTTTGCCCCACGTTCACTAGTACATTCATAAATTTAATATAACAGAAAAACTAAACACAAACATACAGATGCCTTTGCTTGGGAGTGTCTTTTGATTTTTATTTCGACTAATACAGCAAATATCGATTTTTCTTTCATACAAAATGGTATGCGAACTCTAATTCTATGAATTTAGCGATTTAATCATATGATACAAAATATGGTTCTCAGGTTTTACAGATACGCCTGAAAAACATCTACTAATTAGAAAAGAGATATAAACAGAAAAAAATTATGAAATTAGAAAATAGACAAGCAAAGGATAACTCGAGCTAAAGTACCTAATAAAACGTAAATTGTACATGACTAATTATTACAAGTATTTCATATAGACTGACAGTAATTTTTTTATAATTTTAATATTTTATTTTAGAAACATTTAATTTTTTTGTTACTTTTCTAAAACAATTTTTTAAGTATGATAATAATCATAGTTATTTAGTTTTATTATAAATAAATATTCTTTATGATTAAATAAAAGTTATCAAGTTTAATAGGCTTTTTCATTACGCTGTATGAATCCACCACATTATATATACGAAAGTATCCTGCCTGCTGTACGAATGTGCCCTACGCGTGGGGAGCATTCGTACATATTCCTCATTGCATCGTAGAAAAATGTGTATAACTCTTTAACCTTGTGACAAAATCGTTTCATACTTTTTTGCGACTAACTACGATATATTTATTACAATAAGCAGAAACTAGATAATTTTGACAATTAATCATAGAGTAAAAAAGTAAAATTTAAAAAGTGTACGTGGGGAAAACACTTTCCCCTATATACAATCAAAATGAATTTCTAAATACAATCAACAATTAAAGTCTTCCTTTATAAAATTTTACTTCTAAAATTGACATGATAATTACATATTACAAAATAAAGAAAGTATTTCATATTGATTTCCTATTAATAAATTACTATAATTCATATCATATTTACTACTTAGGGGTCGTTCAAGTATTACGTAACGCAAATTTTGAAAATTTTTGACCCCCCCTCCCCCCTATGTAACGCGCCGTAACGTTTTCCTGTACACCCCCTCCATAGACGTTACGTAACACCCAACTGAAAATTTTTACCCAAATTTAATGCTGCACAAACTACCGGAAAGTCGCTAAATTACTTTTGTTATTGTTTTAATCGCGTTTGCGGTAGTAATTAATAAATAAAACAATAGATTTCTGATTCGTAATACATGCGTATTTTATTTATTCATATATTTATTTAATAAATAATCACACATAATTTAATAAGCATTTGCTTAAGAATCAAATATGTATATTAAAATGGGCTCAAAGTCCTAATAAACATTTTCTTAAGTTTAGTATTTTTTTAAATAAAAAAACAATGCTACGTAACGCGTTGTTCAAAGCCCCCTCCCGCCCTTGTAACGCATCGTAACGTTTTACAAGACCCCTCTCCCCCCCAAACTGCGTTACGTAATACTTGAACGCCCCCTTATCACCTGCATAACTTTCATTAAGTATAATAAATTATTGATACAGACAGTCCTAACTCCTAAGCCTGAATAACGTATGAAAGGAAGTTTATTTTTGTTTTTAATGATGTAACTGCATAGTCATAAAAACTTAAAACTTGTGATGTGTAACATATTACGTAAGTAATCATTTAATATTTTCGTTTTGTAAATAACTGTAACTTCGATAAAATGACCATGTTGAATCACTTAACAAAAATAAAATATAAAAAAAATAACTAGTTACTAAAATCACGTGTTTTCAAAACAGGTGACGCCTCCGAAGTCACTAGTTACGTTACGTTTCGCGAAAAACACGAAACGACCCACGTCAAGGCGGCACTAGCCACGTTCAGGCATATGTCATGACGTCACAGAAAAATGTTTCCAAAATTCGAAAAGACAAATTATTACCTATCTCTTATACAGCATTCAGTAATTGAACCATTAGAACGAGACAACATGATATTTCACGTTTATATGTCGATTCCATATATACAAATATATTAATAATGTATCAATAGTAGAATAGGGCCTCTCCATATATTTCTCACCTCAAAGCAAGGATTAGCAATTTACAATTTTGCATATCGTGATAAATCCTACGACTGTTTTTATTTCCAACATATAGTTTAAAACTTTATTTTTAAAGTTTAAGTTGAACCATGGTAAACGTTGCTCCATTCTATAATCATATAACGTTTGATAAGAACGTGAAATATTTGTTATGATGACTAATACCTACTTGTTCCATTTAAGATATCTCCTATTTATAATATAAAGTGACTATTTTATTACAGACAGAACAACAAATGGATTGTGCTCTAGACTTGATGAGGAGATTACCTCCTCAACAAATAGAGAAAAATTTGACGGATTTGATTGACCTAGTACCAAGTTTATGTGAGGACTTGTTATCATCGGTCGACCAACCCCTTAAAATTGCACAAGACCGTAATAACGGAAAAGATTACTTGTTGTGTGATTACAACCGTGATGGTGACTCGTACCGGTCGCCATGGTCCAACACGTATGATCCTCCGTTAGAAGACGGATCCATGCCTTCTGAAAGGCTAAGGAAGTTAGAAATTGAAGCAAACCATGCTTTTGACCAATACAGAGAGATGTATTTTGAGGGAGGAGTAAGCTCTGTATATTTGTGGGATATGGATCATGGCTTTGCAGGTTATTACTAAATATTATATTTTTTGATAAAGTTATGGTAATACTAATATGTTTCTAATAATTATATGTGTAATTTAATCATTTTATATCTATATTGATTTAATTTATATAAGCAAAAGATTAATTGCAATTTTTATCTATTACTATGGATTAGAAGTAACTTATTTAGGAACTAATCTGTTTATCCTTGTCTACTATTATAATAAATTTAATTTATATTATTTTTACTGTACTTAATACTTATGATTTGCAGGAGTAATCTTAATTAAAAAAGCTGGTGATGGATCTCAAAAGATTAAGGGATGCTGGGACTCTATCCATGTAGTAGAAGTTGTAGAGAAGAGCTCTGGACGCAATGCCCATTATAAACTGACCTCTACTGCAATGCTTTGGCTACAAACTAATAAGGAAGGCAGTGGTACCATGAATCTAGGTGGCAGTCTTACCAGACAGGTAAGGTTATACAAACAATTGTAATTACAATAATTATAACAAGATATACTAAGTGTTCTTTATGGCATCCTTGGTCTTTTTAGCATTTGGTTGTTTTTTTTAGGTTATTTCAATGTGTGTATTTAATCTGCCACTACTAAATTATTATTATTTAAAAAATAAAATAAGAAACCTAATTAAACCAATTTACAATTATACAATAAGGGTTTAAGGTGCGAGAAGAGACGAAAAAATTACTTCTTATTGATAAATTGAACTTTGAAAAAAACCTTATTCTCTCTTATCTGAAACAATCTATTTACAAAGTAGTGTATTCAGTATTGATATATTAAAAAATATAGTATATTAAAAAACTAATACATAATACTTTCTTAGGTTTACGCGAATGTTTGACATTATAAATGAAACTATCTTTTCGGATTTTGTCGACTGGGAGAGATTGGGAGAGACTGTCTCTCCCGTGACCATGATTGCTGTAAAGCATTCGAAACGTCGGGAACCAAAAATCATAATAAATCCGCGACAAAATCCGAAAAGATAGTTTCATTTATAAACTTATACATATTAAAAAGGGCTAAATACGGAACTTTTGTGTATTTATGCTCTCTTATTTGTTGTCTTTCGATATAATAAACTTTTTATGCTATTTATCCTTTTTTTTCTCAGGCAGAGCAAGATTCTGCTGTAAGTGATGTCACTCCACACATTGCCAACATTGGTCGAATGGTTGAGGATATGGAAAATAAGATAAGAAATACTTTGAATGACATCTATTTTGGTAAGTGCACTTTTCATATATGTTTTCTTTTCTTTATTAATTAATATTTACATTTTAAATTAAGATTTTATTTGAAATTTATTTAAATATAAATTAAATGTTAGCATCTACAACTTCTAATAAAACTAACTAACTAATGATCTATACTTTACAATAATTAAATAAAAATATTTTGTTTACAATACTAAAAAAAGCCTCAGAAATTTTTTGTTAAATAATGTCTAACATGGCTGTTGAAAAGTTTAGTTTTTGAATGTCTAAAGTGTAACCCACCTGTAGGATGCATTTAGACAGATAATTAAGTTTAGAAAATGTGTGTGTGTGAATTAATCAAGTACCTACTACTTTGTATTGCAAAATTATGTATGTGTCATTTACACTAAAATGCCTGGAAAGCTTTGGATGAAATGTATTACAGTTTTTTTAGTATATACTATAAGATAATGACCATACTTGATGTATTGTGATCACCCCATTTTGTACCAGAGTAAAAAAATTAAAGGGCACTATTAATTATAATAGGGGTATATTCATCTGGGCCAAGCATTGTCTTATTAAGCTTTGCCAATACAATTACAATCAATGCAGGTGCATGGCCCCCTGATTCAATGGGGGCCTAAGAGGACACAAACAATTCTTTTATTTCAAAACATTTTTTTGAGTGTGTAAATATTGTCATAAATGTATAAAAACCGCGTGAAAATAGTGTCTTAAATTTTAACATAAGCACTTATGAATTAGGCAGGCAATGGGATGGATTATTTTGATAATGATAATTCGTTATTCTAATTATTGACTCGTACTATAACAGAGAGACAGTGGTAGCCCAGCGGTAACGCGGTTGCTTGGATAACCGAGTGATGCGGGTTCAAAAACGGGTCTCGCACCTCTGATTTCATGTGCGAATCATTTATATCATGATTACCACTTGTCTTACGGTGAAGGAAAACATCGTGAGGAAACCTGCATGTCTGAGAAAACCTAACAAGTTTTCGTGCGACATGTGAAGTCCGCCAACACGCACTAGGCCAGCGTGGTGGACTATGGCCTGATCCCCCTGACCTGAGGGAGGCCCGTGCCCAGCAGTGGGACGTTAAAAAAAGGGCTGATTATTACTATAACACGAAACCCTTCCAGGTAAAACAAAGGACATAGTGAACGGGCTGCGGTCCACAGTGCCGGCGAACGTGGCGCGGCAGAAGGCGGCGCTGCAGCACGACCTGGCAGAAGCCCTGCTGCAACGCCGACAAGGCGCGCGCGCCGACTGAGACTACGACTGCTCCGGTATGCTATATATATACTAGCTGAACCCGTGGCTTCGCTCGCGTTAAACCAAGGGACGAATCCAAGAAACGAGGACTCTAGTAGATAAATAAATAATAAATATGTTGGGACATTTTTTACAACAGCACCTTCTAATACCGTGCTAAGCTACGAGGCTTGTGTAACGTATACCAGATAGATGATATACTACATACAATAAATTTTAAAAGCATACATATTACAAATATAAACATCTATGACTGAAGCACAAATATTTGTGCTCAACAAATGAATGCCCCCAGCGGGACTCGAACCCGCGATGCTGCCTTCCTAAAGCTTAAAATCAAAAGAAATACTTTTCTCCCGTTTTTGCAACATTTTTCATTCATGCTCCGCTCCTATTGGTCGTAACGTAATAAAATATAGCCTATAGCCTTTTTCGATAAACGGACTATCCAACACAAACATAATTTTTCGATTCGGACCAGTAGTTCCTGAGATTAGCACGTTCAACCAAACAAACAAACTCTTCAGCTTTATAATATTAGTATAGATATACCCTTCATCTATATAAATAAACTAGTCACTCAACCTCACTTTACTTAGATTCGTCCATAGATAAGTTGAAAATGTTAGTGTATACATTAACCTTAATCCTTAATCTTATCATTTTTCATCATCATTCTTTTCATATTACATCAAAATTTGACTTTATGATTGAATAAAAATTCTACAAAGTATAATAATATTAATGACCATTATAATATTTAGATTTTCCAAAAAATAATCCATGAACAGATTTGAGTTGTTTAGATTTTTTTATATGTAGGTATAGATTATTAAGTAGTCATAATGCTGCTGCATGTTCATAATTACTTTATATTCTTTTTCCAATATTTACTATTTATATTTAGGTACTTACTTTTTAAATATATTTTTTTTTCAGATGAGTTGGAGATTTTGGGTTAAAAAATTAACAACGACATAGTTCAAGAAGATAATTCAAAATCGTAGTATTCATGTTAAATAGAATATATAAAGTCAATACATTTGATTATTGTAAAAATTGTATATGACGCTCCAATATGGTGCTGTAAATGTCCATATTAGTTATTTTTAATAAATATAAAAATATTTCTGTTATATTCAATAAGGGCTTAGAAATAAAAAGATTTGAGAGATAACTTATCTTAAAGCCTTTAAATATATATGACATCTATATCTAAAGGCTAACCTATTTACTCTTGAAGTTATTGCATGTGGAAGGTCAACACAAAAACCGTATTTAAATGATAAAATAATAAGTAGGTGGGTTATCTCTTACTTTGTCGTCTTTTTGCTCTAATTCAAAGTATTCGATTGACAATTTGTTGGTAGACCTACTAACACTAAGCACACTAAGCAATCATAGTACTAAGTTCAACCATCAATATTTAGTATTAAATAACTAAAAAATTACAAATCTGTCGTCGTTAGTTTCAAATAGCCACTAATCTAATATTTAGTGATAATAAAGTGTTCATAAACGGTAGGCTTTTTATATAACACCATATCTTATTTTGTCTGAACAAACCTAGTGTAGGGTCATAAATGTTAATATAATGCTATATAATATTAAAAATAAGTAATATCTATTATTAATAATTAATAATATTATTACAGTAACTGAACAGCAACATTAACAAAAAATATTAATAATGACCCTATTTGAGAAATCAGTAAATAGCTAAATAAATATCTATTAAAAATAGCTCTAACAACTTTATTATAAAAAATCACGAATTTTAAAGTAAATATGTTTATGTAATACATAGATTATTATATGATAGATGAAAATAGCGGTTTAATAAACCAAATTCGAGCAATTACAGCCCTTCATTGTATAGATTTACACTTTAATAACAACTGAATTAGCCCAAAATGTTTTTGTCCATCTCCTGCATTTTTATTGCTTAGTATTTTTATTGTACATTAGAAATCGAGTTAAAATTAAGATAATCTATATAATAGGAAATCTGCATTAATACAATAATTATTTTTAATGCATGAAGCAGTATGCCAATTGTTAATGTTATAATTTTACCCGTAAAAGGGAAATTTTTATGTTTTCCTTCTTAACAATAGTTTTTAATTGGCCTCTCTAAATAAAGATATATTTATCAAACTATATTCTTTTATCCTGTCTCACTTAAGTGAGTTATATACAAATATGTCAAGTATAAATGCTTAATTTCGATTTGTTTTTGAGACCTTTATATTTAATGAAAAAATGTTAAGAACAGTCATAAAGACATAATAAAGACTGAGTTTCATAGAACTAAACATATATGTGTAAGCAGTGGTAGCCCAGCGGTAACGCGCTCGCTTGGATAACCGAGTGATGCGGGTTCAAATCCGGGTCTCGCACCTCTGTTAATATTTTCATGTGCAAATCATTTTCTATTATGAATTATGATTGCCACTTGTCTCACGGTGAAGGAAACATCGTGAGGAAACCTGCATGTCTGAGAAAAACTTAGCAAGTTTTCGAAAAACATATGAAGTCCGCCAACACGCAACAGGCCAGCGCGGTGGACTATTGGGTGAACCTGATCCCCCTCGTACTGAGGCCCGTGCCAAGCAGTGGGACGATAAAAAGGGCTGAAGATGAAGAAGATGAAACGTGTATCTAAACAAAACAATTCAGCATATTATGTTATGGTTGTGTTGTCACATTGGTTCATCGCCTTTGCTGAAAAGTATAATATGTAAATAGAAAAAGGAAAAGAATATGGAGTAATGGAAGTGACAAGATGTGGGTTAAGGTAATATTTTGGATATAAATTAACGTCGGATTTTAACCAAACACCACACGGTGAAAACCGTCTAAGAAAATGAGACTAAAAACCGTGTACAGTTCGCGTCATGTAAAAAGAACGCTGGAAGAAAGTGGTGGGGGGTGTGTTTGCGCATCGGTACATTCGGACACGAAATTACTAAGCCTATTCATTTATTTTTGAACTAACCTTACGCTCGTGACGTATAGTGGTTATTCGTAGATACGTTAAAAAATATATTAGATAGAATGTCATTAAACAGAATTTTATAAATTAATAAAATATATTTGATTCATTTCAGAATTTTTAATCCACTTACAAAAAATTAAATTAATTCGTTTTTAATATATTTTTTTATTGTTAACTGCATTGTTATCAGACTCTATCTTTATAAAACAATATTATTCAAAAATCTTATTTTTCTATTTTATATCATTTCGTAACTAATAACTTTTGTGTGCGCGATGGTATTTTGAACTGACAAACCAATAGCAAGCCGGAAAGCGTGCCGTGACGTCCCGCGCCCCCCGTCTTACCACCAAATTGGCCGATAAATCGTCTCTGCGCAACTTGACAGCCAGCGTTCTTTTTACATGACGCGAATTATACAGTTCTCGAGGCATAAACTCAGCTTTGCATTTGTGTGAGTGATAGCGAAAAGCCAATAGCCGCGCATCAAAAACCAGTTAAAACGGGTTTAAACCAATCTCGCAACGTCTATCAGTATCGTCGTGCCTATCCATACACTGCACTCACACAAGTGCAAAGCTGAGCTTATGCCTCGAGGACTGTACTAGTGTTTGTGTATAAATGACTATGGTTATACTTATAGTTATTTACACTGTCTGGTGCTCACGGTATAGCGAGTGGTAGGGCAGTCGTGCGTGAGGTTGTGAGCCGTTAGCGAGAGCGTACGGGGGTTGCCCGAGCCAGCGATTGTGTTTTATACAGAGTACACGGTTGACGGTACACTACAATCGCCTTTGCTGAAAAGTATTATATGCGACTAGTTGCTCAGACTTCGCTCGGGTTCGTCACTAGGTATGTTAACTTTTAGAACGAAATACTATTTGACTGAATGAATGAATGAATGTAACCCTTAGTTCAATCCCCACAGCACCCAGTAACGTCTGGCAATCCGACCGGGCGTAAAGCCAAGAAACGCGCAGAAATGTGTCATGCGGGTTGCTCTTGGTAGTTCTATGATAGAAGAGTCGCTGTGGAGTGTTCTATCCCTTGGATGTTGTGGTCCGCTTCGACAAACTAAGTGAAGGCTGAAGCCTGAAGCTATATTTTGACACTCCATTAATACAGGAGATATTCTATTTGTTTAAATGTGTAGAGTGCTGAATTTATTGGTAAGTCCCACACAATCATCTTTATAGGGGTAAATTGTATTCATGCACATGCATTTTCGTTGTATCGTTGAAAATTATAACAGAACAAAAGTGGCTGTTTTTATGTGAATTTCTTATCCACAGTTGTGATTAGAAAATTCGATGAAACGAAAAACGACACCAAAAAGGGACCACCTACTAATTATTCATGATGGATGTTGCCTGCGAGAGAATGAGATAAAATACACAAGTACTACGAAGCCTTCAGAAAATGCGTCACGTAAACAACGGTGTATTATTCACATGCTTAATAAATGATACATGAAATGTTATTTTTATGCATTCAAATACAAAAAAATTTTTGAGCGAGGTAAAAGTATTATAAAAATATAATATAAATCTTATCAATATCCTAATTACTCCTGATACTCCATATTTACTTAATTATCTCGTAGGCTACTTTTCTAAAGTTTCACTTCTAAAGTTCTACCGTGTATGAATTGCAGACTCACACACACTTTTTTTCTTTAGATCATTAATTTTTAATATTTTTAAACTCTAGTCTCCTCACTCCTGTCTCCTTAATTTTGAAATTTAACCACAGACAATAAAATTAAAGTCTATAATTGAATGGCGCGGGTCATAAAGGGTTGAATCTTCGTGAAATAGGTGACCCGATCATTCGCGAACGGGTCGTGATCGAATCAACCAATCGTGATTTAATATAATATATGTAGCACATGCTCTGAACAATGATACTACTCAATGCTTTGTTATTCTTCCGAGAGCACATATGTAACAATATACTCTATGGCACAGTAGTCGGGATGGCCAAGTGATAAAATTATATCTGTTCAATATTTTTAAACAGTATCGATAACTATCGAGTGAAAAATATCGATATGTCATTAGTTTTCGCATGATTATTCATATAAATTCCCAAAGCATTCAAACTTTATCAAAAGAATAGACGAAAATAGAAGAAAATAGTATTTTTTATTAATACTCTAGCTTAAACAATTATACACAATTTAATCAAACCAGTAGTCGTCAGATATGGACATTAGGAGCACCCTCTGTTTTAATTATTGTCTGTTAACTTCATGGTCATAATATATACGTCTCACACTGATGGTTTAAATTTTAATAGCATAGTATTTTCGAGCACGCAGCCAATAGTCTTAATCTTATGTTGCATTTTATAAAGATCGTGGCGGGATTTTTTAAAGTTAACGATACGCGAAGAGCATGCAAGAAATATCTAATTACATTAAACACGAAACCAAAAATGTGTTATAATAATCGAAATTGATACGAATTCGATACTCTAAAATAAATATTGAATATCGAAATATCGCGTTTAAAAATATATCTTAGACTGAGTATCTGTCTACGAAAAATATCGACAATATATATCAATATTTTTATATATAAAACAAAAACTACTTACCATTTACCAAAGAGAATGTACTATGTAACCTAGGGTATTATTTTTCTGTGAGCCTGCTTACATGACATGTAATACTTAATCTGTGCTTACATGCAAAACTTATTTAATATTTATATATTTTGAAAGTTGCAATCATTTTTATTTCAAATTTGAACTTCAATTTAAAGTGCTTATTTTATTTATGTTATCATGTTAATCTTTTAAAATATAATGGAAAATGTAATAGATTTAACAGAATATGACGATGACTGTGTAAGTATTGTTGATTAGTGACTATTGAATGTTCATATTTTAACAGTTATTTTTAATTATAATAATAATGTAAATAATCATAATTTATAACCTTATCATTTTACAGCAACTTTTACAGATATTTACTACGAGTAATATAAATAATTATCATCACATAAAACGGGAGAATCTTCTATTTTGTGAAATATTAGAAACATGTTTAAATTTAGAAAACTCAATAGGAATGCTTCGTGTTATTAATGAGAAATTAGTAGTTTGTTACAATGGATTAGAAGATAGTGTTAAAACTTCTGAGGAATTTGAAAAAGCTTTAAAAGAAGCTCTTGTCAAATTGAACAATGATCCTCACAAAAAATTTATTCATATAAAACGTTTATCTAATGATATATGTGACTTAAAGCCTAAAAAGAAAAGAGTTCAGTTGATAACTTTAGACAAAAATGTAAAAGGTATAATAAAAATAATTATTTAAACCATTTCCGGATATTATAAGGTTAAGATTTCCTGTATTCTGTAATAAACTAAGTTTATGTGCAATTTGATAGCTAAATTTTAATTAATTTTTCTTTTTTCCTGCTCTTGTGCTTGACACCTAGTTTTAATATTATTTATTTACAATTAATATCTTGATTCCTTTACAGCAAATAAGTTACCAACGCTCTCCTGCAAAAGACTGAAAACAGATCAGAAAAATAACTTAAATACTTATGGTAAAAAACCAAAAACAAATGAAGATGAAATTAAGCAAATTACTTCAAGCTTAGAATTTGATCAAAGTAATAATATTGAAGTCATAGATATTTTAAATCCAATTTGTGAGGAAAAAGCTAAGGAAGCTGCAGTTATACACAATGGTGCATGTAACTTGAAAACCTGCAGTGATCTCAGCAATCTTAATGTACCTGATAAATCTGTTAAATTAAATCCCTCAAATAGTTCGAATATAGAAAAAATAAAAGATGTACAAAATAACATTAAAAAAGGTCCACAAAGTGACATCAGTGAGACACATTTTCATACACTGCATTGCCAGGAAAATACTTTGAATAAACAAACAAATAATGATGAACATAAAGTATTAGGAATTTCTCAATCAATAGAATCCATTTCTACTAATTATTTGCATACAGAAAATGTGAAAGAAACAGAAAATGAGGTAACATTAAATGATAAAGATAAATTGGACGAGCATATAAACCTTTCTAGTGAATCTAAAGATGAAAACAAACTTTTGAAACCTTTAAAATCTGTAGAATTTAGTCTTACTAATAATTCAAATACCTTGGAAAAAATTAAAGAACTCGAGAATAAAATTGCTGTTTGCAAAAGAAAAATTGCCAAGCTGGATGAGCAAGAAGTATGTAATGACAGTAAGAGATCACCATATATGCAGAGTGAAAAGTGAGTTTCTTCACACACACGAAATTCTGAAAAACTGTTTTTTATTATATTTTTAGTTATAACATTACTTTTAGGGTTAGATCTTACTTCTCATGAATATAAAAAAAATAAAGAAGAATTCATATTATATTTATATATTTATGTATTTACAGATTAAAAGCAGAAATAGTAATTTTATATCAAGAGCTATGTCAGTTGACTGGAGAACACCCAGTCCGAAGGCGACAAGTGTGTATAAAAGCCATAGAAGGCCATCCTTCTGGACCACTTAAAAGGCTGGAAACCTTTTTAAATGATAATATTGGCAGTGATGGACACCCACCGTTTCCAAATTTTAGAGAAGTAGTTAAATGTGTTATGTTAGCAAATAAGGAAGATAACTTAGGATGGAGTAAAGCAAAAGTAATGAATGAAGGTAGTATATGAAGTTTAAAAAAAATCTATTGCCATTTGTTAGTTTCTAAATCTCAAAAATGGCTGACTTGATTGTTTTGTTGAAGTGTGTTAGGAGTGGACTAAGTATACAAAAACAACTGAAAAATCGAAAAAAGTTCAGAACTGATATTGGATTTAATAAAGTATAACAACCAATATAGTATTTTTACAATATCCAATACATCTTTATCCTCAAATGTCAAAAATGATTGGTTTCAAAGTAGTTTTCCATAGTTGAACTTTTTAAGTTAAACTTTTCTTCTGATGCTTTATAATAATTCTTTAAGAAATCTTCTAATTTACTAAACCTTCTATTAACTCCATTAACATAAGAAAATCTTTCTAAAAGAGCTTTCTGTATACTTAGCCCGAGCACTGTTCTCTTACTGTGGTCGTGCACTACAGAAACGCCGGCAAAAGAGAGAATATGAGGATCTCATAAGCAAGGTGGACGCCTGTGATGAGGACCCAGCTGATCATGACCCTGAGCTACGAGCTAAGCTGGAGGCCAACAAACAAATTGCCATAAAGAGGGAGATAGAAGTCCTACAAAAGTAAGATTATTATACTATATTTGCTGTATTTTTAGTGGCTGAAAAATGTTTTTAAAAAAATATTAAGATTTAATATTTTTTGAAAGTAGTTTATTTTTTTGTAAAGGAATGTAGCTTTTATTTTGAACAATACTGATGACAGGAACTTATCTATACATATTGAAATAAAATTGGAGTGAGTTTTTATTTCAAATTAAGGGGTTTTCACAAAATTTATATGAAAGTATATAATAAGATACTACAACAAATTAAAAAAACAATTTTTGTGTGTCCGTCTGTTTGTTCCATGTAATTTTTGGTACGGCTGGGACGATTCTTTTTCTTCTTCTGTGCATGGCTGATTTCCGCACTTAGGCAGTAAATGTCCGTTGTGTGTGAGCTTGTGTTGGTTGTGTTAGTCTGTTTATCCCAGGGTAGGGTAGTCAAGCAGGCTGTCGGTGTCCTGAATGATTTCCTTCAGGAAATGCGTACTATTTGTTTATGCGTACTATTGAATATGACGTCAATTCCGCTATTTTTATCTTTTCGCTTATAATTATTGCACAAGTCGACCCTTATAGCTAAATGGGCAGCACCAACTCTTATGAGATATTTTGACGTGCAGTCTTAAGGTGAGCGCGCACTAGGCGTAACTGCACTGCAATATATTCTTTGTATGAAATAGTATGAGACATAGCGCACCATGCGACGTGACGCGGCACTGCACTGCAAAGCCGCGTAGTGCGCTATGTCTCATACTATATATATTCTTTATTGCACTTAAAAATGTTACAAAAAAATAAATATTAAAAGGTATAGGCAAAGGTGGACTTGTGCATAAACCTAGTGTGACTTCTGGGAATATCCAGCATCTCACTATAAAATTATAATATAAATGTTACAGATTTTCGATGATGCAAAATCAAACTAATAAGGTTGCCGATGAAGAAGATATTATATCAGATTCAGACACTGATGAGAGCTTCCCAGATGCAAATTCCATAGACAATAATGAACTGATAGAAAATAAAGATATTAATATGAATGAAGAAAAATTACCAGATACAGACTCAAATGTTATTGATATTGATATAAAGGAGGAACCTAAAGAAAATATAAAAGATAATCAATGTGGAGATAATATTGATAATTGTGCTGTGATTAATGAAGATACAATTGTTATAGAAATTTCAGACTCTTCTGATGAGGAACAATCATGATTATAAAACATATATTTATAATTGTTGAAATTAGTTACATTATTTTTGTGAACGGAATGTGATCTTAATTGTGATAGGAGCCATTTAATGAAAAATAACAGCAATTTTTAGTTGATTTTGATAAAACTGTACAAAAAGCAAAACATTTTTATAACCTAATCTCGTGAGTAAACTAAAAATTTAACTTTGTTTACCGTTAAGAGTGTTCGAATGCTTTTAAGTTAAAAGTGCACCCAAATGGTAAAGTAAGTAGTTGCTCTTTCGGCGAGGACATTTTGCGACGCTTATTGTGTATCTTCTTTAACTAATCGATGTGGCGAGTACTATCTATTTATATACTTTTTTACATAAAACTAAATTACAAAAAGAAAAATAAAATATGTAATTTTTTAAGAATTTCATTGTTTTATTTGAATAACTATTACTATTCTTGACGCTTTAGCAGTGGCTAAAATAACAATATCTGTTATATATTAAATAAATATTTTGACGTTTTAAAGTTTGCAGTGACCTTGCTTTCTGCGACAGCGGTCGCGGGTTCGAGTCCCGCTGGGGACATTTTTTTGACCACGAATGTTTGTACTCCAGTCATGGTTGTTTATGTTTATAATAATATGTATTTAATATTTATATATATGTAGTATATCAACTATCTGGTATCCGTAACACAAGCCTCGTAGCTTATAGCGGAACTAGATGGCGCTGTTGTAATAATGTCCCAATTTAAAAAAAACTACAGATAACGCTTTTTCAGGCGTGCCTTTTGACTATTTAGTTTATTTTTTTACTATATAATAACAGCGCCACCTTTCGGCAAATTTTATTCTTACCACTAGCCTGTATGATTTGTTGGTACAAGTGATGATGACCTTCAGACTCATTACTTCCACGGGGGTCAATCTCATTGAGACTAGCCATCTCAGCTAGCAAATACTCTTGACCTATCACTCATATTCCGGTGGGACGACTGCTCGACACGACCAGAGTTATGGTGCAGGACCGAGGCTTCACGTGCTCTCCGAGGCACGGAGGAAACACCACCAACTTCTCAACTCCGGGCTGTTACATGTATTTAATTACTACTATAAAATACATATGATGACAGATATGTTCTAATACACTTATTCTAAATAAGCGGCCAGTATTCTTACTACACTTACAAAACAGAAGGACTCAATAACTCTTGGTCCGGCCCGGGAACCAGGACCTCCCGGTGTGCGACCGTACATGCTATCCACTGCACCACCGAGGCAGTTGTTAGCTAACGAGTTAACTGTATATACGTTCGAGAACTTTTATAGTGGCTGAACCTGTAAAAAATCGAGCGATACTTTTTGTGCTATCGTTTAGTTATAGTTACTCTCAACTTAGAAGTCCATATTAAATTATACTGTCTGATAAAAAGATCAAAATTAACCTACAGTAAAGATATGCCTACCTACTGTATAATTCTTTCTGCTCTCTGCATATAGTTTCTTGAATTGGAAAAAAATCTGGTTTTTATTTAAATTAAGACAATAACGTTAACATCATTTTTTAAGTTACCTCATGTGTGTACTGTTACACTATAAAAATAATATAAATTATAATAATATGAAAATAGGATTTGTGTATGATAATAATAAATAATTATTTAATTGTAAAAGTTGCCTGTTCTGATATCCTGATATTTTTTACTTGGCCTACCTGACCTACTTCTGGAACACCCGTAACAGTACTTCAAGTGAGATAGCTCATACTTTTAACCAGACTATGAAAAATCCCAAAAAATGACTTATATTTTTTAAGTTAACACCTCTTTAAATTATAACTTATACTAAAAGGGTTCAAAACTAAAAAAAAACAACTAAATCAAACCAAAAAAGTAAACAATGACCAAAGAATATCATTTTGTACAGATTTTAATTCGACAGACTTTTTAATATTTCCTGCATTCACATATATTTATTCATGAGCCGATGCTATTAAATTCGGTAATGTCGCACATTGACAAAATAATACACGTAGAAAATTGCACAAATTGTGGATTATTGAAGTTTTATATCTAACCTCCGTAACTCTTACGTATATACAATTCAATTTAATGCACTTTCGATCCATCATTGCCCATAAAGTAAATAAACGCTAATACTTACAAGTATTGCAGGGGCGGATCCCGACTTTAACGTATTTAAGCGGGAGGAGGGGGGTTTACAAAGCATTCTTTATTGGCACTATGGATTTATACCGAATTAATAAAAAAAGAAAACGCCAAATTTTAAATCTACGGATCCGCCCTTGTAAAGTTTTGATATCACGACTGAATTTTATAATTAAATAAAGCCCATCACTAGAATTCAAAACTCATTTCATCACTAAGTGGAAAGTTATAAAAAAATCGCAGTCATACTTTTATTTTCCCTTCAAGAGTATAAAATCTATTGCTTGTAGAGACTAACAAACTGAAATAGTCAACTCACAACCATAATAGACGTTATACGTTAAAAATGTAAAAAATAAAAATATGAAGCGATGACCCGTTATATAGAAATTTATCGTGAGTTAATTTAAGTATAAAAGAAAAATGTTCTCGTTACTAAAGTATTTTATTATACACCTTCCGATGTCCACAAATACTTTAGTAAATAAATTAAAAAAAATTTGATTACAAGCTGCTAAGTATAAAAACTTCACCAACAATAACGAATATGCAATTTTTGAAACTAATTTACAATTGAACAAAAAACGCCGTGTATTTCTAAACGGCCTAGATTTACTAGTTGCGTTTAAGAATTTTGAATGCATAAAAAAATATTTTTCTATAGGGCCTTACCTTACATTCTTACATAATATTTCGTATATCAATCGTCTTTGACGATTGGATGTTAAACGATAATTCTGTAGTACCCTGTCCGGAGGCAACACTTGCGCGTTCAAACCAGAGAGCAAGGAAAGGCCGACTTTTAATATTTCTACTGCTACTTTATTAATCAACTATTTAAAAAATGCATTTCAGTCTAAAATGGATTGCCGTGACAGTATCAGTCTTTGTCACTTACATCGTGATAGCGTAATAACATGATATAAAAGATTTCATATGTAGTACAGTCCTCGCGCCTAAGCTCAGCTTTGCATTTGTGTGCGTGCAATGTACGGATAGGTACGGCTGAAGGCGTAGCGCGATTGGTTTAAACCCGTTTTAACTGATTTTTGATTCGCTGCTATTGGCTTTTAGCTACTACTCACACAAATGCAAAGCTGAGCTTACGTCTCGAGAACTGTAGTTTAGAACGTTTGAACGTATCACAAGTGTTCCGCAGAAGGGTACGCCGAGATTATCGTTAGAACAAGGACTAATCAATCACACACCACATTCAAGAATTTTCTTTATTTCTATTTTTTTGTAATTTTTTGCTTTTTTCTCGGTTCTGTTATATGTAATAAATTTAGCGTTAAGGTAAAAATTTAATGTATGCGTTCATGTCGGGTCGCAGACCCGATAAGGGCTTCCACACCGAAAACGCTCAACTTGCGGCTCGCAACGTAACGTTTTAGACTTAAGCGAAAAAATAAAAAACAAGTTCCGGGACACGTTCACCGCTCACACAACCTTGTTCTAATAATAGTATACTAGTAGTCAGTTTAAGTGTTCGGCCAAAAGAACCAGAGGCCAGGCCGCGAGTCCCGGGGATTCCCGAGCCCTTAGAACAATTAATTATTGCATTTGTTAAGGGCCAGATATCTTCCGTCACGAGCCGATGGGTGTTGTGTGAGCGCTGTGCGCGGCCGGGCCGCGTCGATCATATTTACGTTAAATTATACATAATATTATGTTTTACATTTATGTAAGAGTTGTTGATTGTAAAAAAATTATATGCTTGTTATATCCCTATAAATGCTGAGTTGTTTTATTTGTCAAGGGCTGTGTTTGCTTTCACTGCAATGACGCACTCCTCACCGCAAGACTTCAGCACGGTGCACTGAAAGAAAGAAAAATATGATACAATCATTGTTTATTGCTAAAAATTCTTTACTATTTAAACTTACAAATAAATAATGCATTTAATTTAATATTTTCTACCAATTTTTAAGCTATTGCATAGCTTTTATCGCGGGCTTTGAGCGCGGCGACCGAATCAAGAAATTCCGTAACGAAAATAAAACCTAACACCCACCACTCCGCCTATCATGTAGCTCGGCCGAGCGTTCGCTTAACGTGTATACTGTATGTATATGGTACGACTGTACGAAGCTCGCACGAATCGAGACGAGCTTATGGTAAAAAATGGTAAAAAGGGGGCAAACGGGCAGGAGGCTCACCTGATGGGAAGTGATCACCTCCGCCCATGGACATCTGCAAGTCAGACTTGCAGATGCGTTGCCAGCCTTTCAGGAAAGGGAGGGATGGAGGAGGGAGGGAAGTGGGAGGGAGGGGGTTACGAAGGCGGAGGATGAAGGGAAGAGGGAGGGGGGAAGGAGAGTGGGCCTCCCGGACTCTTCACTCACCGGACGAAACGCGACAGCATAGCTGCCACTTCACACCGGTCTTCTGTGAGAGAGTGGTACTAATGAACTATACGGGGCGTGCCGGCCCATTCGGTTGCTACCCGAAGGTAACAAGCATGGCACTACCACTATAAAAAGCTGTTCCGAAATCGGACGAATACGTATATTATGTTTCTTATTTCAGTCACCATAATCCTATAGTTTCAATGACAAAAATTCCTGAATAACCTGCATGTATTGTAAGATAATAAAAATATTTTAAAAAGATATCAACTTCTCATTTATTCAATAAAAAAAAATATTCTTATCAGTCAAAGCATTGAATTAATATCAAAGAAAAAAAAATACTGCATAAATAAAAAATAAATAATTGTAATTGCATAAGTTGATAAAAATTGCTTTACCGCGGCAGTCCCCGAGTGCCACACATTTAAATTTTTTTATATGTATATCATTATAGATGTGGTCAATGTTCATACAAGATATTTTTAGAGATTAAAGTAAAAGAATTTATAACATTCATCATTCTTATCACAGCTTTACTTGATAGCGTTGGCAGTTACTGACCACACTATACGCATGTTGATGTCATGTCTTAAAAGGTATTATGTATTGTATTGTAATGTCAAGATAAATAACTTATTTTTTTATAAAAAAATAAGTATTTTATATACATATATAATAATATGTATATATTAATATTCATTCAAACTTAAGTTTAAGCAAAAACATAAAAGTACAGGTATTTTTTAAAGTTATTACATTTTGGCAATCACCATATAACTAGATAACCTGCTGACCTTTGTAACTAAATATTAGCATATTGAGCTGGGCATTGTACATAGTAACAATAACTGTAAAGTTTTATTTAAGTTGCCATAATTCTCAAAACCCATGTAGTTTTACATTATAAAACTTGATTAGTTATGATATTTAATCTAAAAGCAGATGATCTTGTGATTAAATCAAAAATGTCTTCAAACCCATGGTCCATATAGCTTGCAAAAAGTACTAGCTCAGGTAAAGGGCGGATTTATTATTTACGAGTTAATTTAGCACCAATACATTAAGAAATGTATCAGAGACTCTACACTCGAACTTTTATATTACTAAATAATGCTGAACCTTCCCATGGTTAGGATTTTTAGTTATGGTTGTAAAATAATAAAAAAGTATATAAATTTAACATACTTAAACCATAATATGCATATAAAAGCAATATTATATAAAAAGTCTATAAATCTATACTAATATTATAAAGCAGAAGAGTTTGTTTGTTTGGTTGAACACGCTAATCTCAGGAACTACTGGTTTGATTTGAAAATTTCTTTTTGTGTTGGATAGTCCGTTTATCGGGGAAGGTTATAGGCTATATTACATCACGCTACCACCAATAGGAGCCAAGCATCAATGAAAAATGTTGCAAAAACGGTAAGGGCGGGCGTTAGTGATGCGAGGTATCATACCACGCGACTCAGAAAAAAATGGTTTCCTGTCTTAAGAACGCGTGCGAAGTCGCGTGTAATAAAAGATATTTCTGTATTTCATCTTGTTTCTTACCAAGACCTAGCAAACAAAAATCCAAATTAGTTGAATTTGGATATTTAAGATTTTTTTTAGTTAACCTTTTCACCTGGATAATTTAATTTTAACAAATTCTCCAAAATAAAATCTATTAAACTATAAAAAACTTTTGTAAAGAATATCTTACCAGCAATTCTTTGCCGCTGTCAAAGTCAGAACGGAGTTGGGTACCGAGGTCTCCGTCTGGGATCTTCAGGTCCTCACGCAGGTCTCCATTGTCGGCCATCAGTGTGAGGTAGCCGTCGTCAGATATGTCAGTGAGCTGGTAGTCCTCACGCTTTACGTGTGGCACATCCATGTTGTGGGTGGATGGACAGATATCTTCATATCTGGAGAGAAGTGTTATTGTTTTATTAAATAATATATAAAGTTATTATTCAGCTATTAAAGAAAAAATATAAAAAAACTATAATATTATATTAGTAATACAGAGTGATTGATGATTCTTATTAAGAGATTTACACATAAAACAACATAAAATTTACCAATTCTAAGGTTAGTTTTAGTCTACCTATTTTCAAAGAACTTAAAATTTAACATTAAAAAAAAGTTGACTTATTACATTAATAATGGTTCAAAGTTTTAAAAGATCAAGGTCTCAAGTCAGTACACTAGCTAAGAAATTTTTTATGTACATAGAACAGCGATTCTATTATTCATTTATTGGAAAATCAATAACACAACTAGAGTTTTAGAACGTAATTGGTCATATTGTTAGGTTGAACAGTAGAACTCAATGTATTTTTGAATAATTTATGTCACAACAGCATTGAGCATAAATAATATATGCGATTTTGCGACAATACAACTGGCGACACAAAGGAGGTATATAAGTGTTATAGATCTTGATCACTATTGTTAAAGTGAATAAGATCTTATTATACAAAAGAACTTTTTTGTTTCTTATCATGTATTAAACATCAAAATTTTAATAATGTAGTCCTAAACGGTGATCCCACAATACAGTTGTATAATGAGACGCATAGCCGGACTTGGTGTTTGCTTTTCGAGTACCCTCAGCACGAAAGCGATATAACACCGCACTCGCGACTCTATGGGCTCGTATTTTTTATAGTTCCAAGTTATATTAAAGATATTTTTAAACAAACAAAAAAAAAATGTTCAATGCTTACTTCTTTCCATTGAATATATCAATGCCAACCATGTGGACTTTGGCATGTCCGTGCTTGCCAGTCTTGGAGGTGGACATCTCGACTATCTTGCAGGGGCGTCCTTTGAGCATGACGAATCCGTTTTTGCGCAGAGCGGAACATTGCATGGGGAAAGTGGCGGAGGCACCGGAGTCGCCGGTTTCGAAGTGTGTGTCCTCGATATCCCCCATGATGAAGGATATCGTTATCTAGGATGTAATGGACTGATCTGCAGACAAACGGTTGTCAATATTAATAATTGAAGCAATTTTAAGATATTTAGCAAGTGTATCCCATACCATATTAGTAAAATGAGATATATAGAATTAGAATTTATTTCAGTGTAGCTGAAATTCAATAAAACACTGCAGCTGCAACTAGAGCCTAGAGGCTTATGTTATAGTGGACATTGGGAATACTGTAAATAAACAAAGTAAGCGTAAAATGGTAAAAATTTAAAGAAAATATTGACACTTTCACTGTAATTTAAAAGTACTGAGTACACAATAGAAATGTCTGAAACTAATCATCTTATCATCATACTTCCATTGTTTACAAGAGAATTGAAAGTACATATTAACACTGTATTGTTGATAAATATTATACTTAATAAAATTGCCGTAATATTATAACTGAAATCCAAGTTAATTCAACCTTGGCATTAATCATTGAACATAAGCCAAGACATGACCAAAGATATTAGCACATAGGTTAATAACCTCATGTCAGTGAACTTCACAGTTCACCATGAGGTTTTAAAGGAGCAATTTGGAAATTTGGATTTTAAAATTTATCAAAAAATATACCTACTTTTAAAATAATGCATTCTGAATTTGATTAAGAAGCCTATGATATTTTGACAAGCTTGAAGCACTCTTATTTCACACTTAATTGTGATTTGATGAATTAAGTATTTTTTGGCGCAATTCCCAGATTGTGCATGTTTGCTTAGATTATTATTTCATAAAAAAATAATTATCATAACATGTTAAATTATTTTAGCAATAAAATAGCTATGGTAGTTTTAGTTACTTCATAAAACTATAAAACTATATTATTATATAGATAAATATAATAAGCCAATATTTAAAAAAAGAAGACTTCTTAAGCAAAACACACTGTAAATGTGCAAAGAATTAAGACTATAAAATGAGTTGAAAACTTTTCTTTATAGCATTATTCACTATATTATTAATATGCATGACTCAGGAAAACTTACAGTTTCACGTTAATAAGTGTAAAATTCAGCGATAAATATTGAACAGTGTAAAAATGTGGTAATACACGACACAAATCACAAGAGCCACTAATGTTAAATATCGCATAAGCCCTGCAGACAATTACGAGTCACGCCTGTCTTCGATATCTAGACATAAAAATATTAAGATATGCCATGCGAAAATTTAGACGACCTAACCCTTTGTAATACTTTGTGGCAAAAAACTACAAATATGCATAAAAAACTAATTAGTAATTTTAATGAAAACTATTCATACGTGAATTTATTTAAGATGATATGACAACGATGTTAGAACCGTGTGTTATACAGACATGTGGCTTTCGAAGAGACATCTTGGCCATGTCTTCATGACTTTTCACGAATTAATTTAGAAACGTTAAAATTCTAAGTTTTTATCATACACATTTAATATAAACCACGTTTAAAAAAGCAAGTCTGGTTTAACATTATTATTTTATGCAATATGAACATCGGAAAAGAAATATAGCAGAATTGACAAACGTGCCGGCGGCGCCGCATTGTTATATATTTTCAAATTTAACACATATTTCACACTGTTGTAATGCGCTCGTTTCACAAATTTATATTCACTTTAGAAAATACTTACTAAAACAATAATTAAGTCTATCCGAAGCGGATTCACGTTTAAACTAAGATATTCATCGACACTCACATGTGACCGACGGGTTCTTCAACCGAAAGGTCAATTTGCGCCTGCGTAGCACCTTCATCACTCACTTCCTGTTGCGGGGTTCGCAACGTGGAAAAATGGCCGCCACTTATTGGCGCGAAATATAAATTTTTCATTTTATGTATTATTTCGTGTAAATTTACATTGCTATTGTTTGTAAATATAGGATATAATCGTAGTTCAAAGTCATTTTTTAAAAGTTATATTTCAATGTGGAAAAGAGAACACTATTACTTATTTTATTTACCTATTTCAGCCTTACTGCTTTACCGATCTCACAATACATCTGTCAGTCTAATAGATGGCAGCATTAGCAAGCGATTGACGCGTACCAACTTCCACATACAACAATTATAGACTATATAATATTATATGTATAGCACTTTAGAATATAAATACATATTTAATTAGTTGTAAATTTAATCTATAAATAAAATATATACTTATATAAATAGGTGCAATTTATAAATATACTTACGCTAGTGAATATATTTTGAAAATAATTGTTGTCACATAAAGAACAAAAAATTACAATCAGTTTGAGTTATCTGTATTTTTGGTATCATATTACCACAGAGTATATATATATCATATTACAATTCTTACATAGATGGAGTCACTATATCGAAATTCGAATGCCGTATTCTTTTCAGTAATATTAAATATATTACTGGTTTTTCGCTTTATTTTAGTGTTTTTTAAATAAAGATAAATTATCTCATGTATAATATATTATTTAAGTTTAATATGTAAATAGAAATATTATAATAGAAATGATCATCATTATCATATTTTATAGGTACTAAAAAATAATTATTTTATTCTCATATTTTTTAACTTTACATTAAGCAATATTATTTTTTTACTAAATACAAGCACTATGAATCTTGATTCTTATTTTTATATTAGATTAGACACAACGATCAGCTAAAGGATAAAGATGGAATTAAAAGAATTTAATAAAATAAAATATGTAAATCTGTTTGTCACTAGATGGCGTGGTGTCCATTTCCAAATTCCAATAAAATAGTAGGTACATAATATTATCATTTTAACGCGCTGGAATTATCATACGAAATACGAATCATCACTGATGTATCTGTGTCCAATGTCAAAATAATACCATGTTTAATGTTTGAGTTTTGACTTAATTTGTACTGGCATTCGTACTAAGTCACGGGTTGGAGTCCCGCTGGGGTTATTCATAGGTATTTTGTTAACCACGAATTCTTGTACTCTAGTCATGGCCATGGGTATTATTTATATATTTAATATGTATGTATTTAAAAGTAATATAATGTGAATCAACTATATGCTATCCGTAAAACAGGCCTTGTAGCTTACGACGGAACTAGATGGCGCTGTGTTTAAATAATCCAAAACAAATAACTTTTTACTCAAAGCGTATTTATATTAAGAAGTATTTATAAAAAAACACATTATTTGAATGATTTGTACGTCCGTTAAAGCTTATCTCCGAAACATCTGAATCGATTTTGAGAAGACTCACTGTCTTGGCACTAGTAATAAGAAATAATATAATAAGGCGGCTATTGTTTTGGGAAAAATCAGGGTACCACTTAAAATATTGAAACTTCAAACTTCATGTGCGTAGTCTACGTAGTTCAAAAAAACATGATATTGGACTAATTTGACTTTTACGTCAAACCAAAGAATAAAATTTTAAATTCCAAAGTTGCACCATGCACACCACATTAGATGTTTTTACATTGTTAGATATCAGTAGTGTCCGGCCGGGTGTGAAGCCAAGAAACGCGCAAGGAGGGGAGGGCCTACTGCGGTGGGCGGTGTGAGTAATCCTCAGCAAACTACAACACCATACAACCGCATTTATCCTGATTCCGGGCTGGGCGATCAACCATCGACTTGATTTTTACATTACGCCAAGTTCTTGATAAGGCTTTTGATACTGTGAGCAGGGAGGGTCTCTATAGGGCACTCGAGATGATTGGCTATCCACCAAAGCTCCTTAGTCTCATTACATCATTTCACAAGGCCATGAAGGGGTCTATGGTCTTTAATAGGAAGTTATCAGATCCTTTTCATATGCGTAGAGGTATGCGTCAGAGTTGCGTTTTGGCACCTACCTTGTTTGGGATTTTCTTCTCGCTTCTTTTAAAAGCTGCCTTTGGGGATGTCCATCAAGGTGTTCTACTACATACAAGAACCGACGAGATGCTCTACTATCTCACTATTAAGATATTGGCGCAATCGAAAAGATCTTTACACTGATAGACTTTTATATGTGGATGACGCCGCTTTTGTCGTCACGTCTTCCCAAGAACTTCAAATTATGATGGATAAATTCTCTCATGCACTTAACTTCTTCTCTATGTCGATTAGCGCCAAAAAAACTGTGATACTTGGTCAAGGATGCGCAGAAAAACCAGTAATATTACTGAACGGCACTCCGTTGGACGTAGTTGGTTTTGCTATCTTGGTTCGACTGTGACGAGCAATCTATCACTTAACGTGGAGATTGATGGCGACCATTTTTGGAAAACTTCGAGTAAGAGTGTGGGATAGCAACCACTTTACAATTCGGACATACTCATTGCATACTCATGCAGCAATCTCTTGTACGGAGCCGAGACCTGGACTACGTACGCAAAACATGAAAGTAGACTTAACGTTTATGATTTCGGTGGCTCGGGCATGTTACATCGCATGAAAATAATAATTAGACTTTCTCGGCAGTCGGCAGGTCATGTTAGGTGTAGTAGCGGACGCTCAAAGAAGTGTTGAGCGCAGAGCTACCCTTGCTCCGCTTTAAAGACTGCACCAAGCGTGACTTAGCTTCATTTAACGTCAAGCAAAGTGAATGGGAGAAGCTTACATTATACAGTGCAGGTTCACGATTGGGAAGGTTACGAAGGGGACGGTTTATAACTGATTGTGTGGAACACGAAACTCTTTTACTTAAATTTGCACATTACGGTGTTCGTGGTATTGCTCTCGATCTACTTGCTTCTTATCTTACTGATAGGGTTCAGAAGGTCGCGGTAAATAACGTCAATTCTTCTGGTTCTCGTCTTAGAATGGGTGTTCCGCAGGGATCTATCCTGGGTCCGTTTTTGTTTTTAGTTTATATTAATGATCTTCCGTTTTATGCCGATAAATTGAGTGATACTGTACTCTTTGCGGATCATCCTCCTTAATTTTTAAAGTTGATAGAAAGTTAAATAATTACGACGAAGTAAATAGTGCATTATCGCATATACTTCACTGGTTTAACATCAATAATCTGGCTTTAAATGCCAAGAAGACAAAATATATGCAGTTTTTATTACCTAATGTAAAAAGGCAGAATTTCAATTTGTATCTTAATAACGACATGTTAAATACGGTAGATTCCACGGACTTCTTGGGATTGACTTTAGATTCGGGTCTGCAATGGGGTCCCCATCTCTCGTCTCTTGCGAGTAAACTGAGCTCGGCTGTTTTCGCTGTTAGAAAAGTCAGGCAGCTAACGGACGTTGATACTGCCTGACTTGTTTACTTTAGCTATTTCCATAGCATTTTATCGTACGGTATTTTGTTGTGGGGTAATGCAGCGGATATTAAATCAATATTTATAATTCAAAAAAGGGCCATTCGGGCTATTTATAACATGAGCGCTCGGGATACTCTCCGCGAACTTTATTATGAGAGTTTACATATATGTGGCATAGCTCTCATCTCTCTATCTGAATCTATCCTTTAAATTAGGGATGTCATATCTCTTCAGCCTCGTGTGTTGTTGTCCTCCTACTCCACTTAGTGCTAGTGCTAGCTCATTAACGTGTTGCGCAAGTCTTTTCTGATATCTTACACTATGGTGACTTATTTCTTGTTTTACTGTTGGTATATTGAGGTCTAGGTACATGTATTTGTTACTTATACTTTGAGGTATATTAAAAATGTTTCTCAGTGCTTTGTTCTGAAATCTTTCCAAAATGTCTATATTGCTATTGCTTGCTGTGCCCCACAGTTGGATACCGTATGTCCAGATTGGTTTAATGATAGCTTTGTAAACCGTCATTTTGCTCTCGTTGCTTAGTTGGGAGTGGCGACCTGTTAGCCAATCTATACTGCGGAGTTTGCTGTCAAGTTGCTTACGCTTGGTCCATATGTGCTTTTTAAAGAAATAGGTATACTTACGGTTGCTGCGCAATATATATATTGTAACATCATGTTTGTTCGTCAAAACGTTAATAGCTACTCAAGGCACTGCGACAAACACGGTATAAATACAAGAAATAAGAATAAACTTGTAACACCCAGTTTTCGCCTGCAAAAAGTAAATAGGTCATTTATGGGGCAAGGTGTACGCATGTATAATAAAATTCCACAGTCAATACTGAGCTTGCCTTTGAAGCAATTTAAATCTAAAATTAAAAATACGCTACTGAATAAGGCTTATTACACCATCACGGAATACCTAGTAGATGTAAATGTGTGGGATTAGTGACTGGTTGTGTCTCACGTAGGATAAATAGATAAATTGTAATACAATATTGTTACCAAATATTTTTTTTTGAAAAGAGCAACTGTTGAGTTTCTCGCCGGTTCTTCTCAGCAGAACAGCTTTCCGAGCCGGTGGTAGCTTACTCACAGACTTACAGACTGACATTTAATTTTATTAATGTAAAAATGACGATTCAAAAGAGCTTGTAAAATTCTATTTGAATAAAGAATATTTTGATTTGATTTGATTTGATAGTTTTTTGTTTGTAACGTTAGAACTCCGCCATGAATGAAATCGTTTCAGATTTAGAAAATAGTTATTTTTTTGAAAGCGAATACTTTTAATTTGATCCCATACAAATTTAAAAATAAAAATTTACCCCTAAAGTATAGGTAATAGGGAACGATTGATTTTTCACCTACTCATTTTAATTGTATAATATTTAAAAAAACTATTATAGTAAGTAGGTGCTTTGTTTTTATTTTCTCTAAGAAAAACAAAACATCCTGCATATTATTAAGAATAATTAAAAACAATCCTCTTCAATTAAAAATAAGATAATATTATAACCTTATATTATTTCGAGTAAACAGTAGTGAAGTGAACAAATGGTATACCAATGACTAGTGGGAATCTTAATCGTTCTGTAATAACTACATCAGTTGCGTAATTGCCTATTGTGCGTTAGGGTTGCTGTGATTTATTGGAGAAAGCTTTTAAACCCTTGCGGTCTCATTGTTGACGTCTTGTATCGTACGGGTCATTACCGCCCGATTTGCTCTATTAATTTAATGTATGTCTGCCTTTTTTGGTAATGATATTTTCGTATTAATCAATGTAATGTATTTAAATTATTTAATTATTATTATGTACTACATTGCACATAAATGGATTACCTAAATATGAAGTATATAAGTGTTAGGCTATTTATATAGGCAATTTATAGAATATTTTTGTACAAGTTAATTATATAGTTGCTTTAGTACAAGCTTTCAACCCTATACTTGCGGTTTCATAGTACAAATTTTGGTTGGGTCAAACTTTCATTTTTAATCTTTTCTTTGTGTATACTTTTGTAATTGTATGATGTAATTCCCATCATATTATGAGCTTAATAACCATATTTCTTAAAATTTGTTTTTTTAAAAAGCTTTCTTCAACTTTTTCTCTTTTGATTTTACATTTTACGCTGTATTTGTTCACTTCATGTCATAGCATGTAGAACATTCGATGGAGATTAGGCATAGTTTTTTTTCGAAAGGAGCATTACCAAGGTCCCTATTTATTTAGACTAAGATCTGATTAGTTTTATGCGTTGATAAGCTTTTAACACATGAGACACAATGATTTATCACTGAATTTTATTGTCAGATATTATAAATTGCAATTTAAGAAATGATGATTTAAAAATACTGTGTTTAGAGATTTTCTTAAAACAATATTGGTATTTAATAACTTTATTATCCACCTACATTCCAATGTTTATAGTATTTACGTTTTAGGTTTTACTATACACTATTTATATAAGTAAGTATTATATAATACAGGTAAATCTTTATAAAATCATTTATATTGTGAGATCCTGTATATAGTCGAGAAATCTTCGATATATTCTTCTTCGGTCGATAAAAATATTTTATTTTTAAAAGATATCATACCTAATTACCTTCACAAATTTATATATTTCTAAATTAATATTAGCTTCATTAATTTATATAACTACGTAATTTATAGGTTGGTACTAAGTACAATCTGTAGCATTTAATTCACAAATGGTTTAATTTATAAAGCATGAAAAATTAATTAGCCGTAGTGATCTACGGATTAATTTGTCTTAATAATAATGTATAACTCAGTTGAGATGAAATTTTGATTAATTTTAAGTAAGTAGGTACATATTAAGTCGATATTACAATGTTTTAACGTATATTTTAACAAAATATATTATACGTTAAATATATAGGTACTAGTATATTAATACCTCCTTTAATCCTTATATGAAAAATTAAAAAATAATATCTAACGATTATTTGATATCTCGTTTGATTCTTTCTAATTACCTTCATCATTATAGTTTGCAAAGTTCTTTAATTTATAAACTTTATGTTTAATAATTTATATTTCAAACTATTCCAATATAAATTGTTAAACATAAGATAATAAAAAGATAGACTCTACTAATAATTCATTCTTAGTTATTGAGATAAAAATACGAACGACATTGTATCTGGGAGACGGAAGCTTTAAATATGTATGGGAAAGCTTAAACGATAAAACCGACGATAAAACCCCGAGGAATAAATTCAGAATAAATGTAAACGGACAATGCAATGGTGTCATGACTTACGCGCCATTACGTCGACGATCACGAAAAGGCCGTTCAAATGAAATAATTTACCATATTATTCTTTAGGTGTCCGCAAACTCCATTTTGCCGCTTAAACACGACTGCGGAGGCAATTTTTTAAATGCTCAAAATAAATTATGTAGCAAATGGTGAAGGCGTCGGACAAACAAGAAATAAAACGGTCGAGCGCGACTCGCGGCCCGCCAGAGCGACGTAGCTATAGGCTCCTCCTATCAATGCTCTCTCTCTAACCCCCTTCCACTCCAAGACGGCCCCGAGCTAAGCTCTCGTTTTATTGTCACTTACACCTCGCCAAAGATTTGTTTACTGCTGAAAATCTGTTATCTTAACCAGACTTAGTTTCTGTACGGGGCTGTAAGGTTCAATCTCCCATTTCCACGATCTCGCAGAGATAACAGTGTTTTCAATCGGCGTTAGATTTATAAGAAGCTTATTTAGGATTGTCTTAGTTTAATTTGTTAATGATGTTGTTTTCCGTTTGTTTGTAAGCTCATTTTAGGGATGGTTTAATATTTTTGTATGAGTTTAGTTTATTTCTATCAGAATTTGTTTTATTTAAATTTTATGTTATATTTGGGGATATTAATAAAAATACCAGTATGATCTTATCTTAAAAATTGACTGACTAAAGAGATAACTGAACGCTTAAGTTAATGTAAGAGACTAATGATTGAGTGATTGTAAACGTCTAATTACGTTACAGGAGAATAAGCTCGTTCGAAGACAATTATACGTTGTTTTAAGTTTTTTTTACATTAGATTATTTACTATCAGGTTTCTTTAAATATAAGTGTATTTTTATCTTTGTTGAAGATGAAAATATATAACTAATCTAAAATAATGCGTATAAGTTAAGTAGTTCTTGAGTCTTTATATATTAAAATATTCTAAATTCTAAATTGTGTATCGGATAGAAATAAAATGTGCTTATAAGTGTCAAAATATTTTAACATTATAAGTTTCCAAATTAACCAAATGATTAGAAAAAATCATTGACAAAAAACTAGTTTGGAGCTTCCTAAGTGCACGTTACAGTAGAGTAAGACCTTCAAAAAACTTAAAAATAACCTAGCCCGCTGCAGCCTTCTAGTCCTAGAGTTTTGAATAAATACATTTACCTAGATTAAATTAGTAGTAACTAAGTCTATAATTTTAATATTTAGGTACCATTTATATTCAAAACTAGTGACTCACCCTCGCTTCGCTCGGGTTCGTCCCTTAGTATAAGTTTTGTAACTGAAAAAAATATATTTTCAGTAGGTAGGTACTTTAAATTAATTCAGACTAAACGTTCAGTCTTTTAACTAAAATTTATATTTCGGATTTATATATGAAATTAAGCAATGGGTTAATAATTTATATAATATTATATTAAAAATTAAATATTTTATTAAACTAATGTAAAAAATAGAAAAATACCTTTGGGTTGGTTAGTGAGCCTTAACGTATTTTAAATTTGTGAAAGATAAAGTTTAAAAATCAGTAAAACATATTATAATATAATATATTACATTTAAAATTTTCAAAATTCAATGTTTAAGAAAGATTTTCTAAATCAACTATAAATAATTAAGTTTTTGTTGTCTCTAACAAATACTATCAATACCTACTAATAATATAAAGAGAAAATATTTGATTGTTTCTTTCCATTGAATAAGCTCCGAAACTACTGAACCGATTTAAAAATTCTTTCACTGTTGGGAAGCTCCACTATCTTCGGATGACATAGGCTATATTATCAATAAAATTTTCCTTACTAAATCTTCAATAATGTAACCCAAGGACAAGGTAGCTAAATCTTGGGGCGAATCCGAGCGAAGTGAGGGTGAATCGCTAGTATTGAATAATAAGATAATTCAGTAAATACAGTTAATTTTAATTGAAAAGTAGACTCTACATTAAAAGCTCTAGATTCACTTTTTGATATAAATATTTTATTTAATTTTTTGATATAAATGTTTTCATAATAGAAGTAGAGACTAAGAATTTTAGGAATTGGTAAAGGCGTCACGAGCGCCATTAGGAGTTAGTTTCAACGGATAACGTAATGAAGATAATTGAATAACTTAACACTGGTAGATTGGCTCTAATAAGGTGTGTGAGTAGATAGTACTTAGATAGAATAGATTTTCTTAAAGAAAATAATTTACTCGCTGAAAATAGAATTAAATTTACTATTTAATTAAGTATCGTTCAAGTTTTCTCAGTACCGTTTAAAATGAACTTATTTAATAAAAAATAATTATAAAAAGATACAATTTCTACGGGTTGTTGTTGAATTTTTCAATATTAATTTAATCGGTTCTATAAAGTTTTGCTAGTTATAGTTATTACTTATTCAATATAAAGGGTTTTAGATATATTGTAATATCTTGAATATTATCAATAGAAATGGCATAATGAAACTTGAAAGAAAAGTTGACGTTAATTTGATTTACATTGAAGGAACGGATCGAGTAACATCCAAATTAAGTTTCAGAACTGATCAGAGAACAAGTACAAATTTAATTATCATCGCGTCCCGCGCTGTAATCCGACCGGCCGGTCACTTAATTTATCTCGTTCGCATTCAATCTTTTTCGGCGTCCCGAGCACGTTAAAAGTATTTCCAAACGTATAAATAATTTACGAAACGAGGACATAAAGTTTGCCGAGCGACCCCCGCATGCAAATCGAGTTGGAAAGAAGTGTCCGCGACGTCGCCGTCTCGCTCTCACACTTCTTGCGCGTTCACGCCAGAGTGAGACGGAGGAGTGACTAGATTGCGTTATGTGTAAGAGAGAGGGAGACAGAGAGGGTAGTTGCGTTCCGTTAAGTGAATCAGTGCCCGCGTTCGCTATTAAATCAGGGCGCGGGAGGGGGGTGGCGCGTGCTAAAACGCTCTTTACGGGTGGGGTTATGTTTGGCGAGGGCGGTTTCAGAACGATTACTCGCAGTTCGGTATTCGCGGCGAGTGCGGTGCCAGTCGCCAGTCGCCAGTCGTCGCCGCTTGCGCGCACTGTGATCGTGTTTTCGAACGCATTGTGATGATGTCAGCGCGGTGACCGCGCTTTTTCACACGCGGCTAGGCGGGAAAAGTTCCCGCCCACAACGCAACAAAATATTTTCAGACGCTAATAAGGTATTTTGTGTTTTTAAATATTTATTTTTGTTTTTTAAGTTAGAGTCTTACTATTTTGGTTTAGATACTTCAAAACAACTTACGATTAAGTACAGTGTACAGAAACTGATTCACTCTTTCTGAAAAAGTGTGTTTCCAACTCCATAATAAGCGTAAATAAAAGAATATTACCATAATAATATAAATAATATATTTATTTTGAAGTTTTAATAATTTGTAACTGCACTCTGTCTCGAGAAGAAGTTTCAAACTTTACGAGTAGGTCATGACATTAGGAAACATGTTTTGATTACTTTAGTAAAACTATGAAATATAAAATTCATATTATGTTAATTACTTAATTTTAAAGATTAAAACTGTATTAGAAGAGTGAAAGTGATATTCTTTATTTTTAATCGGGAAAGGCTTGCATAGATTATATTTTAATATCGTAGGTAATAGGTATGATGTGGATGTGATTATAAAGTCAAATCATTTGTTAATTATAATTTTGTTTTTCCCTGGCGCATTTCTTAATGATTTTTATTTTAGTCTAAATCATCTTAAGATTTGCATTATCCTTGTTTAATCTAAGATACATTTGTTTTCTAGCTATGAAGTGGTAAATTTTTCATTTTTCTTTATTTAAGGGGCTTTAAAAATCAGCGTACCTTTTCGATTAGTTGGAGTTCTGTAAATACTTCCAGCCTGTAGAATTACAGCAGCATAATAGATGAAAGTTAGGATAGAACAAAATTTACCAAATAAACATTCTTATAGTAGTAGGTACTCGTTATAGTAGGTACTCGTTATAGTAGGTATAGTAATTTATGTATTTTTATTTACTATGTAGGTAACTAGCAAATCAGTCTTACGTTCGTTTTTTTAACGGAACACAAATTTTTCTAAGATAAAAGTAGCATAAATTATTCATTCCTTTTCTTTTGATTTTTTTAACACCAGCTAAGTCTGCCAGTGAAAGTTCCATCAAAGTCTGTCTATCCGTTTCTGATGTTGGCGAGATTATTAAAATGGACAGACAAATTGTAAAAATATGTTTTTCTAACGAGCAATGTATACTTATAATTACATAATATGTCACGTACCTACCTTCTTATAACGTTACAACTTTTTTATTAATTTGTTTTTTTAATTTATTCTTAAACCAAAACCAAAATAATAAATATGCAATAAGGTCTGTGAATAGGCACCTACAAAAAGCAGTAATAATTAGGTGCGTCAATATTTAAAAAATAATAATAAATTACAATATGGTAATATTTGACCCTGCTACAATATTAGCTCTTCTCATATAATGTTTCTAGCAATCAGTATTAGTTCCTTACGTGTAATAATGATTATATTATTTTAACTATTTATAGAATAATATTTTTTGCTAGAGACGAGAGATTTATAAGGTGAACCAACAAAGTTCTTTTACATATCACGTTAATTTTTTAACATTTAAACTACGTTAAATCATCGTAAAATGATTAAGCCAATTTACCCAAGAAACTTGATGATAGGCAGAGATAGATTGCCTTATTAGCATGGAGTCTTTTGAGATACGAAACTACTATAACAATTTAGGAAGACGATTTCTTTATATAAATATAAGGTTAAAATTTTGGCAGCTTACGATTTTACATAATTGAGGGTTTATAATTGTCGACTTGATTCTTTGATTAGGTCAAATGATGCATTTATTTTCATTTACTTTGGTTTTGCGTTAGCCAAAATATTATGATAATGAATAAAAACTAAAAAATGTAGGGAATAATTTTCTTTAGTTCTCTTCACATAAAAATCTAAAATACCTAATATTTAATTGTAATGATATCATTAAAGTTACTTAATAACATTAATTGCATATATTAGGAGTTTAGATTATTCTTATATATAAATTACTATAAGCTTATTCATTTTGTACATCTATAATCTATATATGTAAAAATGTGAAGCATTGAGCACTGTGCGTTCGGTCAGTTGTAATAGAATAAAGGCCAATAAAAGGCCGCCAGCAATAAGCTCAATTACAGGACATATTGATATGCAATCGCAGGCGCCCGACGCAATTATGATGGCGCTATATGATCTGCTTCTACATAGTTATGTATATACGCATATCTTATAAAGAAAATAATTTTTTCTATACTGTTACTATAATGTACACGAGTATATAATGTATGTAACATACATACTTTAAAATAAATAATAACAAATGCCACCTGCTTATTGCACTGTCTATGTCCATTGATTAGTAGAAACCTATTTTGTATTTATGAAATTACTCCTTCTCTAAACTGCCTATCAAAACTTATAGTTAGTTTATTCATTTAACTAGAAAAAAAAACTTTAAAATCGATCTTCGAAAGATACAAATTGTTATTTATTAGTTTATTAAACATAACTTAAACTTTGGAAATATATCGATGCAAATAGTACTTAGCTACGACAAGCCTACGCTTCTCTACGTAAAAGCTACGCAGGGTAAAGTAGTTTTAAAATATCATAGCGATCAATAATTATAAAATGTTTGGTTATTTCTTATTAATTAAATTATTATATTTGTTAATTTTATACAAAATACATTCAATCTCGTGAAATAATAACATTTACATATTTCAAAAATTTAGTTAAATCAAATATGAGATATAATATATTTGTTACATCATGAAAATAATACTTTATTTGGTTTACGGGAATATTTGATTTTATAAATGAAACTAAGCGATTATTTCATATTAAAATTCGGATTTCGTCGTGGATTTATGTTGATTTTTGATTCTTGACATTTTCTTTATAGTAATCATGATCACGGGAGAGACTAAGGTATTTGAGGTCTCAGGGGTATATATACTTGTTACAGACAGTGCCTACCTCCAATTAAAAAACAGTAGAATGGCACCAAAGTACCTTATAAAGTTATTCATTTTAATTCAACTCATTTTAATTTTAATTTAAAAAGTTTTATAAATATTGGGTTAGCTTAGTATTTAATACTATTATTTGGTCTAAACTTCAGAAGTCAAAAATCAACTTTTATAACTTCCATTAGCACTACTTTATTTTATCGCAACTTCGTTTGCGTTAGGTAGAAAGGCTTCGGAATTTAACCCTAACTCGATCTACTAAACCTACTCTGGAATTATATGCACGCTTTGAAACTAGTGTAGGTATTATGTGCTTTTGTGAATAACTAAGTAGTGCAAATTGAGTTGTTTGCGTCGCTCGCAACGCCTTGTATACTTCGATGTTATTATTTTAATTTGTATAAATATTTGTTAACTTAATTAAGACTGTTATTGCTATTTACTTTATTCGATTATAAAGTTTATTAATCTCTGTATGAATGCTAAAATAACATATTTATCTACTCGTATCTTTAAAGTGTAATTACTTACTTGTTAGGTATATAATTTTGTACCTACTGTGTTTGTAGAAATATAGTTCCGTAAATTATAAAAACTATAAAATAAATAATATTTAGTTTATTGGGGATCTACTGTGTAGAAAATTGTTAGGTACTTATTTGACCTATTACTATTTCTTGGTCAGTAGTCTAGCGGCTAACATGCACGGCTATAGGTTCAGAGGTCCTGGGTTTTAGTCCTGAGAACCCACGTACATTTATTGAAATATCAGCTGCAAAGTTGGGATTGGCGGTGTTACTTGTACTTTTAACTGACTGTTTAAGAGTGAAGTGAAAGAAAGTAGAGTTTACACGCATTCTTATGCACTTTATTAATTGCTCTTGCACATGGCTAGTCTCAGTAAGATTGGCTGCCGTAACCGACCGTCATGCATTAAACCCTTAAACAGAGCTCTATACTGCTATAAGAATTTAAATAATCAATTATTTAGTTATTTATTTTTATAAAAACTAGTGACTTACCTTGGCTCCGCTCATGTTTGTCCCCTAGGTAGGTTTTAATGATTTTAAAAAGTATTTATTAAAAATTTTCCAGTTGCAGACAAAAATTCTAAAAACTATAGATTCGGCTTCTGTATGGATAATAATGAATATTTAAAGAATATTTACTAAAAAATTATTTACTGTAGATACAGTACTGATTCGACTCAGAATTTTATTGTATGTGTAGATGCAAGTAAAACTTATAGATTATATAATATTGCTCAAGATATAACCATTCAGGTTGAAATTTGAAATTACATAATCAGTTTTGACTCAGCTTTAGCTCAACATCTCGATACTTCACAATTGAGTTTGTCTCAAATTTTGTTGTGCGAACTTCCAACTGAGTTTCATTTTGTATTAATTAGAACTCTATAGAATATAGATGTCAGTGGCAAATAAATTTTAAATTGGACAACTCGTACATATATTTTTTATCTTACAAGTTAAGTTAACATAATATAATAAAACAATAACTTAGCGAAATAGATTTGCGCGTTTTATGCGTTAAAATGGGCTCAGTACAGCCGATTTTATCTAGTTTTTGTGCAACCTATTAATTGGATCAACATTTAGAATATCTTATACAGGTAAATATGTCATTTCCTCTGGAAAATATAATTTTTGGTATAAAATAAACTCTAATGTAAGTTTAATAAACTAAAATAAAGAATTATTTTGAGTTCAGCATAAAATGTCTGGGCTTAAAAATGTTTAGAAAAACCATAATATATAAATTATAACAGTTTAATACTTTGTTATTACGAATTCCCGAAGTAGACAAATAATTTTATTAAAAAACAAAACTTCTACTGTATATGTTGGGATATATGTTGGGACATTTTTTACAACAGCGCCATCTAGTTCCGTGGTAAGCTACGAGGCTTGTATTACGGATACCAGATAGTTGATATACTACACATATAAATTTTAAATACATACATAATATAAATATTAACACCCATGACTGGAGAACAAACATTTGTGCTCAACAAATAAATGCCCCCAGCGGGACTCGAACCCGCGACCGCTGGCGCAGAAAGCAGGGTCACTGCCAACTGAGCCAAACGTGTCGTATTAATTTAATTTAACTTTAATTTCTACTTGATACAATGATCAATTTTAATTAAAAACAATATAAAAGTTTAAAACATACATAATACATAATTTATTATACATAAAAACTATCGATATCATAATCATGAAAGAGCACGATGTCATCCGGCACCGCGATCTTTATTCAATAGACGACAATTGCGTCGCGACGCTGCGTCCGCATTATAATTGATTGTAATTGCTTTGAGTACGATCTGACTACAATACAAAGGTCCATCAATAAATGCTATTCTGTTTGCTAAAACTGAATATATAGTATTATATACTAAATTAATATTTTTATTTTAAATTTCAGATTTTATTTAACCCGTTGGCATTGCTGCGCTAATTTTGGATAACTTAATCACTGACTCGAGCTCTCTTCTGATCATAATCGCTATAAAGCATTCATTGAATTAAAAAAAACTTAAAATACCTACTAAAGTCTAACTTAAAAAAAAAACAAAAATTATTTAAAATATAAAATATTCGAGTAATTATTAAAAAGTATTAGGTACTATAATAATATACGTAATACAAGTTCTTCTGTGAAACTTTTCACACTGTACATACATCGAAAAAGTTAACCTAAGTATTAATTAGTTAAATTAAATACTCTCCCTCTCTTTTCTGAAATCGACTCATTATTGGGCCATATTCATTTTATCAACCTTTACATATTGATAAGATTATCTAAATAATTACTGTTAATTAGCTTTCCCTTTTTTATTTCAATGTATTAATTTTCAAGAATATCAAATAACTTTTATTATATAAAACAATATTAAAAAAATTTTGAACGCATTCAAAATATAAATTTATTAAAATACATTGAAAACAAAAAATAGGCGCAGACCAAAAGGAATACCCAGTATATCGTCCTATAAACCGATTAAAGGCCACCGAGACCCGTTTACGCAAATTGTGACTGACAGCTACGCCCAGGGTTAACGCTCATTTTTTTTATTAAATTTTAATTCACTTAGGAGCATATCGGTTTTACTTTTTATAGTCTCAGAGGACGTTATGTTTAAATCATGATTTATTTATAATTGTTAAAAATAATAAGGACGAACGATTCATAAATATCTTTGGATATGTTTCAAAAATAAAACTATCAAAAATAAAAAATAATAAAATTTCAATAGAGTATACAAGTTTTATGTAAAAGTTCAGGTAAAATAAGAACTTTTATTGAAATATTTTATCTATGTTCAATTTACCCGTAATTAGGTATATTATATATTTTATATCTGGTATACGATTGTCGCGCCCCGATAGAATCATTGTCCGTTATTAATAGTTAATTTAAACTGTTCAATTGATCTCCATTACACTTTATAAAACTCCGATATTAAATGAACGAGCTGTAGAGGCACTGTGATTAAATATTATTGATTGTTTTGTTCAATACTGAGCGGGTGAATCGTAAAATAATTTGTTTCAATTGAATTGAATGAATTTATACGTCATTCGTTTGATCTGTATTTAAATTACGAATATTAGTTACTAGCTATTTCTATGTTTATTGTATATTTTAAAATAATATAATGAAATTATATAAATCATAAGTGTTTTATAACAGCCCTAAGAAAAGAAAATTATAAGATACATGACTAATAACCATAAGAATAGTGATTTAGTGATCCATCATATAAAAAAATTAAACATAGTTATATTATGTAGTATATAAAAAATTGGTTATCATGTTATTTTATCTGTACAAAAATCTTTTCAACCGGAATATAGAAAAGTTGTGAAATTAAACACATAACACTTCCCAGTATTTGCAGATCAAATATTAAGATCAATCTCAATAACGAACGCAAACACAATTTACAGCGAAATTACATTTGTATCGTTTAATTTCAATTCGCCTCCGATAAGTCAATTGGATTAATTCGAATCAAATCGAATAATTATGAAGCTTTCATGTACTTAGTTATGATTAAATTTATTAACGTAATATCAATTAATTTTAGCATTAAATTTTTGATAGTTAAGGTATTTTTTGATCTAAATATTTGAATTCTGTTTTGTGAGAGATATGATATATTCTAGTAATTGCGAATTAAACTTATAAGAGTAGGATGTTTATTCGATACATACTTATGTCTATAAATATATATATATTAAAATTCTGGTACGAATCTGTACATAAAATATTTTTTTTATTAAATTAAAATGAAATAACATATTCTTATTAAAACAATACAAAATAAAAATTAGAGAAATTTTTACTGATCGTTAAAACGTTTCTAGGAGAGAACCGGAGCGCAGTTAGTATGAATCGCTAGTGAGATACTTTTGAGATACCAAATTTTTATTGTAATAAAAAAAATCATTTATTATTCATTTTTATTTTCATGTTTTTATATGTACCTATGTTCGTACATACAAACATACATTACAAATAATTTATAATTATTCATATATTATTTTCATATTTCTTCACAATATAGACGAATGTATATAAGTAGGATTGCTTAAGCGATAGTGATCATTTCTGACACTGAATACGGCGGCCTTACGCAAAGAGTCTTTCACTTTATTCGCTCAAGTGTTTTACCAGTGTCGATAATCTCGCCTCTAAAGACAAATGGAAAATGAAGTAAGTACTAAATAAATGTTTTGTTTATGCTTGAAAAATACGAATTTGTTTTTTGTATAAAAAACAAACGCTTAAAAGCATTTACGATGTTCATTATTTTTAATGAAATAAGTAGCTGAATAAATGTGATCCTATCCATGAATGAGAATGGCGTGAGATCTTTTATAAGAGCAATGTCTAAAGAATTGAAGATGATTTTTTGCTAGATTAATTTTATTATTGTGAGATGCCTATTGAATAGAAGAGTATCTGTGAAGCTAACGCTGATTACTGATATAATTCTCAAAACACAAGCATTTTAAGATAATAAAATAACAGGCACTCCATTCTAGTAAAACAATGCTTACAAATGAATAGACAAGAAAAAAATCATCAATAGAAGTGTATTCAATGATGATGAGATGATTATTTCACATTTCACGTCTACCTTTCGTCAAGGCATTCGCCATGACCTCTCTCTTTTACTACTTACTTGTATAGTATAGAATTCCATTGTGAGCTTTATTAACAAAGTATTTTTAATAAATTATAAATATTACTAAACTAGATTATTTGATTACGGTAACAAAATGCAATTTCCCCTGTCAAGGTTGGTGCAACAGACGCGGATGCTGTGGTGGGTGTAATGCGGTAATGACACAGTAATATAAATAGGATTAGTGGATTGGGCCCCACGCGCGTAGACAGGACGAGCCAATACTGGCTTGCACACTCAGCTGTGTTCTATTTTGTGGACTAAAATTTTTTAGATTTTTTTAATTAAATATAAATAAAAGTATAAATATTCGGAGAGATAGTCTCTGTGACCATAACTACTTTAACACATTGGAAACGTCGTAAACAAAAAAATGTATTCAGCTCGATTTAACACTGCAGGGAAAGGGCCTCCCTTCACTACGAGGAGGTTCAGGCTATAGTCCACCACGATGGGCAAGTGCGAATTTTCGGACTTAAAATTTCATTTGAAAACATGTTAAAAATCCTCGAAAAAAAGCAAATATAAGATACAATTCAATACAATTAATTCATCAGCCCTTTCTAACGTCCCACTGCTGGGCACGGGCCTCCCTCAGTACGAGGGGGATCAGGCCATAGTCCACCGCGCTGACCTAGTGCGAGTTGGCGGACTTCACATGCCTTTCGAAAACTATTTAGGTTTTCTCAGACATGCAGGTTTCCTCACGATGTTTTCCTTCACCGTAAAACGAGTGGTATTCATGATATAAATGATTCGCACATGAATATATCAGAGGTGCGAGACCCGGATTTCTCAAACAACGTAACCTTATAAATCTTATTTCATTTATGCAACAATACACGACACTAAAGCAACTCTATAATCCTAAAATCCGAACAAAGTGGGCTGACGTCACCAGCGGCATCGAATGCGCCCGCGCATCGTTTAGTCGATTCATTGCTCTATTAATGTCATTTATATAAACGACTCGTCGCGATCCGCACGTGGGTCACTAGTAATGTGTGCAATTGAATTTCATTGTCATTTTCCTCTCGCAAATATACTTATGTCACTGAGAGAGTGTAAAAAATATGTATTTACTACGTACTGATAATAAATACTACAACTGATAGATTTAATTTTCGTTTCATGATTGAATCAAGGTTTTCAATGTATAACAATTACATCTTGTTAGGCAAATATTAATATATCTCGAGGATATTTGAACGGGCAAATGACATACTAGTTTGAAATGTACTTACTCATTGTGTCAAGTACTTATTAATTGCTATGTATACGTATGTATAATTCATTTTATAAACTTAAAAAATGTATTTTTTTCTAACATATTAAAAATGTATAAATATTTGCTTTTAGTAATAAAATGATGATAAACTTATTATAGCGACTTACACTCTCTTCGGTCGGGTGGGATCCAAGGTTTCCTATACCTTTCATGGTTGCACGAAACCATACAATTATTTTTCTAAAATAAAAGTGCATTATGCTACTCATTTTAACTTCATCTATTTGCCAGTATGAGTCGTTTTCGAGATCAGTCGGAATAAACAGCCAGACATACGGAAGGACAGACAGAAAAAAAGTAAAAAAACCGTTTTATTTTATTTGTATTTATTGTATAATTTAATATGCACATACGAGTATGTCATTTGCTAAAGAGATTTTTAACATTATGAACAAACATTCAATTTTTATTTATTTGTATTAGATAATTTTTTGCACAATATTTCTAGCGGACGTGGTTCATCACTACGTGCAATAAAGGACACGACGCACATACTCGTAAATCAATTAATTTCGATCAGCAAATTGCTTCAATGCAGCGCAGTGAACGAAGTTATACGCATTTGCAGTATCATACATTTTATATTTAACGTTTGAAAAAAATATGGACTCCTTATTAAACAGACTTATGCGAGATTGTCGGCTCTTAAGAGGCCTTCATACTTATATTAAGTTAAGCGTTATTTAAACGTTGTAAAGGTTTAAAAGGCAGTGACAGAATCGTGGTTAAATGCAAGAACTAGTGACTTCACTTGCTCTCACATTTTAGCACATAAAATGTCGTCGTTGTCGATTATTTGTCTTATTACTGTTATATTATCGAAAAAAGCCACTCTTGCACATTTATAATGTAAATAAGAAAATCTGGGCATGGGTTTCCCTTTAACAGGCTTCAGTTCACAATGCGGGGTTGCTATGACTGCACAAGTTTTTCACAACCTTGCTAGATTCTCCCAGACTTGCAGATTTTTTCAAAATGTTTTCATTTGCCGTTAGGCAAATACAATCACGTTAGAAGGATGATTCGTACATGAAAATATCACAGGTCATCGGAATTTGAACCCGCTACACTCGGTGTTCCAAGCGACAATATTACCACTGAGCTACAACTGTATCTTTCTATTAAAAGCGTGCAAAATATAAGTAAATGCTATTCGTTTGATCTTAGACATTAATACTATAGTAACGTTTGAACAAAGAATGCATTATGTGTCGGTATCCATGGCACAATTCATACAACTTAATATTCAATCAAACTGCATATTAAATATAAACAACCTGTGATTGAGCGTCGGAGCCGATACAATTGCGCTATTATTGCGATAATAGACGACGATTTTGATTGTAGCGCCTTATTATTACCATGGGATCTATTTGACGTACCCTTGTACTTTATGTTAATGTGTAATTAGCTAGAGGTGATAAGAGTGTTGATGGGTACGTGCTTGTGATATTTATTTGTATTTAAAACTTGATAAAAGTGGGGTAATTATTTACCATACTCTACCATAAGCTTCTTTCTCTAACACTATTGCATACTATATGTTTTACGTAGGTAATTCAGAATAATTTTATTTAAGTATTTGTATTTTATATCTATTAGGCAGTATTGCATAGAAACTCAGAGATATAAAAATAGTTTTTTCTTCAAATTTGAAAGCGTTAAAATTTTCTCTATATTATACAGTATACTACTAGCTGACCCGTGCCCACTTAGTTGGGCATAATTTTAATAATCCTTTTTTAGTACAGAGTGTTTAAGTTAGACATAATATGCTGTCGTTGACTTTTTTGTAGGCATTTTCAAGCTCCACATCTTTTCTCTAGAACTCAAAAATATATCTTTTATAGTTAAGGCAGCGTTCGTGAGAAACGCTTTCATTCGACCGTTTTTTCTCCGATTCACTTTGCAAAACGGACTACCACGTAAAAGCCTTTTTATTTTTCGCTTTTTCATATAACCTATGATACTCAGCAATTATGTGGCTTTCTATTGGTGAAAGAATTTTTAAAATCGGTTCAGTAGATCCCGAGATTACCCCTTACAATTTAACAAATAAACAAACTTTACTTCTTTATAATATTAGTATAGATAATAATATAATATTAATTAAAAATTTCAAAATGTTTTGTGTTTGACTATCTTTATAATTGACACTTTTGCAAAATACTTTATTTATACATATATTCATTATTATCAACATTTAACGTATATTTTTATTCCCAGCTGGCGAGCGGCGGTGCCGGCAGTCGTGGACTGTTCTGCTACCACTGCCCGCCGAGCCTGCCGCCGCACCAACATCGGCTTCCCACCCTGGAGTACCCCTTCACCGCTTCACACCCTTGTAAGTGCTCTTAATTTATTTGAAAATCCAATCTGTCGGATCTGTGGTCTGTGGTCATGATAAATATAAACTTGAAAAATATAAACGTAATTTTTGTATTGGAATCAAGTTAGATAAGCAAATATGTCGAAAAAACTCTACACATTAACAAACAACAATTTACGCGATACAAGTCAAAATGCAGCAAATATGTAAACGAAACGAGAACCAAACTAGCGACATCTATAGAAAAAAAAGTGCGTGTTTACAAAGTACACATGTCAGAAGTAAAACTTCTTTTTTAACTAAGTCCCCGTCTCTGAGCGCCTGGTACTATGGACTTATTTTTTCGTTTCATCGAGTTTTGAAATCACAACGATTCTAAAGAAGTTTCACTTCAAAAAATTAGGAGTCAGTTAAAATACACATGTAGTTCCGACTACAAGACGTAATTGCATAGTCCAAGAGAGCGTCGATTAGCTCACTTACTAGGTCTGCAAACTTTCATAAATGAGTTTGTAGCAGCCGCAGTTCTCGGACTAAATGCGTTATGCTCCGTTCATCTTCTTGTTTCAATTCGCTACTCAATTTTAGCTTTCTTTCATTAAAATTAGATTAACTAATATTGTTTACTCTTATTTTGAAAATATTTTTATTTCAATCGTACATTCTTAAAAAATAATTTTATTTATACAAAAAATAAATAAGTCATATAAAATAACATATTCCATACATTTACAGTACGTGATCATAGTATAAATAACCCGTGTCGTAAAACCTTGATACTGTCTCCTCTAATCTTAAGTGTACGCTTCGTTGCAAGTTAGCGATAACGGGGTAAAGAAATTAAAGTGGCAAAAATCAGTTTCTAACTGCTTCACGTGTCCAAACTCCAAGGGGTGGTAATGTGCTAATGAATAGAAGGCAGGGGTGCCTGCGTGGGGAGGAAGGGCGTGGCTCCCCCGGGATTGGTCGCCGCCGGCGCCATCTATTATTCATAAAATAGTTTTTGAGTCGCGCCGCCGCTCTAACTCTGTTACACCCAAACTAACTTAATAAGGATCATGTCACTTCGGATTAGCCCCGTCGCGTCACGTTTTTTACTACCTTAACTGAGTTACACCATTAAAATGACGGGCGGACTCGCAAATTGCGTAAATGTATTAATTTTTAATATTTATTAAGGAATTGCTCGTGGAGGAAGTTTTAAAAGTGGGTATAAAAAGAGGCTTAAACGAAGTTATAAAATATGTACGGGCAATTTGTAGCGCTCGGACGGCGGTCTCATTAGCGCAATCACGGGTGCGATGAACACCTTACTATGTACTTTTTCTAGAATTTTTTAAAATAGCCCTTTTACGGAGTTATAATTGATACATTAACTTTATGAAAATTAATATATTATCATAAATGCTATTACGACACAGATATCTGTTTATTAATATTAATAATACAGATAATTTAGGTGAAAATTCGGAAACACAGGAAAAGCATTTCATTAATTATATATTTCGCGTATGTAACAAAAGTCATTATTTGTTTAAAAATAACCCCGATTTTTATTAATTTGTACTAATCAAATCATATTTTCATTTTAAGCTCGCTTCGCAAGAAAATGTATACAAAAACTTGACAAATTATTATACTAAAACCTTCATCGAGAACCACTATGTCCATTGGTGAAAACAGCATGAAATTTGGTGTAGTAGTTTTTGAGTTAATCGCGAACAGACAGACGCGGCGGAGGATTTTGTTTTATAATATTTAGACCTGTAGTAAAATAATTAAAACTATTATATCACTTGATCTTACTTATAAAATGCACTTAGAACAATAAAAATATACCATATACCTACCTACTCTGCATAATTTGGTTGCATGGACTCACGGCGTGGCCGGTCAAACTTTCCCGCTGCACTTAAAGCGGGCCGTTCCGCCGGAAGCCGAACACTTTTTAATTTCCGCCGCCCAGGGATTTTTCTGAGCTGATGAACGCTCCATTATTTATATTCAATTAATGTAATATTAACAATCTCGTAATCTGAGCTTTGGGTAAGCACAGAATTGTAATGGCAAAAATTAATTTTTATTTTATGAATTGTAATAAACTAAAAATTCTTAAAGGAGGTGATTTAAAGAGATATATATTTTTTTATATGTGTAGGAACACTAACACCACCACTAGGAGGTCTTCGATAGGTATGCATACCAGATAGTTGATACACTACACATTTATAACTTTAAATCCATCGGTAATAGTTACATACATATTACAAACATACACATGAATAACTGGAATAGAGACATTCGTGCTCATCACACAAATTATGCCGGAAGCGGAATTCAAACCCGCGACCGCTCGCATAGTTAGTAGTTAGCACAAACTGAGTCAAAGTTTTAGATAAAATCAGAATAAAAGCGAAATATTATAATCGACATATTATGTAATTTGTAGTGACTACGTAGGTAATTTGTATTTTCTAGGTAATCAACAAAATAAATAGAATGTAGAAAAGAAAGTAGTTTATTCATAAAATAAAAAAAAACAAACATAATGACAACAGCAAATACTCAATTGATAAAGTGATACACATTGATATATAAATCGTTTCAATCAATTCACTCCATTACCAGCCAAGCGGCCGGAGCTTTGAAGTCGCGCAAAAATTCACAAACGATTGTTTATTCATTTAAGCCAGGTTTAAATGACCAGTCCGGATTGGTTTTGGTCTCAATTGGAAATCAAAATTGAAATTAAATTAAAAAATCTAGTCTGTACATTAACTTTTATGTATTATATAGTTGCCACTTTATACAATTATTTTTAATTTAATTTAAAATAAGGTTCAGTTTTTCGTTTCTATATTAAGAGTGGCATCTATTACTACTAGTTACTTATTACTTTCTAGTTACTAGCGACCTACCCTCGCTTCGCTCGGTTTAGCGCACACGGAGCCGCGGGTTCCGCTAATTGAAATAATTAAAATTTCTAAATAAAAATAGCCTAAGTTACTCGTTATAAAATTAGCTATCTGGGAGTGAAACTACCGTCAAAATCGGTCCAGCCGTTTCATAGCTTAGCCGGAACAAACAGACAGACAAACACTTTAAAAATTGGTTTTTAGTTGCTAGTATCGTATAAACTTTCATATGCATTTAGTGAAAAGTTGTTAATTTAAAATTAAAAACAGACACTTCAATTTTATTTATATGTATAAAATGTATAGATTACGCTCTTCATCGCTTGCATAGTATAATATATTAAAACTAAAAGCGACTAACAATATTAAACTATAAATTACAAGATTTTATTGATTATTATTTCTAGAGCTCTCTTTAGTTATCTTTCCACAATACACCAGCTATACAACATAAAAAATGCTCTATAGGCGACACGTACACTCTATCGAGTACCCTCGATAAATCGTACTCAAGTAATTGACGTGATAAAGTCATTACTCCGAAGACAGCTGTAATCCCGTGCTTTGAGGGTAATTTTGTCGTGGTGGAATGACATTATGAGTAAGAATAATAGAAAAGCTACTGAGGGGACCGCCCCAACGTTTGTCATTGATTCTATTGCGCTAGGGTGACACCGGTTTGTGGAATACTTGTTTTAATTAACTTTACTTAAACGAACGCTTTTATAGTCTTATCTTAAAAATATACACAAAAGACAATTAATTATACTGTATATTATGTGAATTGTTAAACCACATATTTTTTCTTTATAAAAAATTGAGAAAAATGAAAAATATCTATGAATTTTTTGCTAAATATAAAGCAGCTTATAATAGTTTTTATAAAGAAAAACTAACGACTGACCCTGGCTCCGCTCGTAGGTCCGTACGTCCGTTACTATACATTGCTCATAAATGATGAAATCCGGATAACCAGTTATTATTATACTAAATTTCATCAAAACAATTTTCTTGTGATGAGTTTACAGTAGATACATTTTGCAATGCACAATGCACATGAATCATCGCCACACAATTAATAATATACTTCATCTTAAAAATATTATCCACAGGCCCACTCAAGTGGTTAAACAGTTATAAAGGCTAATCTATATGCACCCTACAATGGTGTCCTCATTCCGAGCTATCGTTCTAACATAATGTCTGAGGGGCGCTGGCGATTTAGCACTTCGACGTAATGGCCCGGTCTTTCCGGACTTACGCTATTTTATAGCCACCATACATTCATATTGTAATTTGGGATGTTATTTTTGTAATTATGTTCTAAAGAGCTTTTTAATCTTGCTTCATAAGTTATACGAAATGACAATATCTATAACTATACTATATGAGAAAATTTTATCTTAGTCAAATATGTTTTGGAAAATCTTATTGTAATTGTAATTGTATCGATAATGAAACTTTATACATGTGCCGAATATATTATTTTTCGAAATTTTCTCTGTCTTTCTGTCTGTTACCACAACAAGAGAAAACCACAAGACCGGTTTTGATGACTTTTGATATGATGGTCATGCAAAAAAAAATATAAGAAAAATCATTTCGATCATCACACTACTTAGTACATATAAAACAAAGTTACTTCCCGCTATCTGTCTGTCCCTATATATGCTTAGATCTTTAAAACTACGCAATGGATTTTAATGCGGTTTTTAATAGATAGTGATTCAAGAGGAAGGTTTTTATGTATAATACACTAGCGAAACCCGCGGATTCGCTTGCGCTAAATCTAGGGACGGGCCCGAGCGAAGCAAGGGCAAGTCATTAGTAGCAAATAAATTAAGGCAGCCTAAAAAATATAAACATTATTTTTACAGATACAAGCTATTCCTATCATCCGGCAATACACGATGACACGTTTGTACGTCGGAAGCAAAGGCGAAACCGCACTACCTTCACGCTGCAACAGGTAAAAGTTAGAAACTAAATAAATATACCAATAATTTTTTTAATGTCGATCCTAAAAAGGCCATATGATATATCACTCCGTCTCTTTCTTTTGCTTTTGATTTAGGCTAGGCTCCATAAGAGTAGCTTTGGTCAATTATTTTAGTACCTACGAACAATAAGTGCACATATAAAGTATTGTTAAAATTATACTAAATTATATGAACTATTCTTTGGAGTTACGAATACTTTCGCCAAATTAACAATTTAAATATATGTATCCTTTCTGAAACATAAAATTACATAAAAATACTTAAATTGTAAATATATAATGCTGATATTATATTTGTTCCCAACAGCTTGAAGAGTTGGAGACAGCCTTCGCACAAACCCATTATCCTGACGTGTTTACGCGGGAGGATCTCGCGCTTAAAATTAACCTCACTGAGGCGAGAGTGCAGGTAGGATTTTGCCTTATGCCTTTTTAATTCTATGTAAATATAAGTAAATAATAAAATAAACAATAAAATATAAATAGTCACTTGCGATACGTTACTTCTGAAGTTTATTCATATAGGTATTATAAAGGGTCACTAATAGGAATATTAGTACTTCTTCAGCTCTTAAGCTGGCACTTCACAAAAATAGTGGTTGCCAATTATAAAAAGCAATATAGATACAATAATAATTCACTAACATAGTGTAGGTTATTTTTATGTATATAAAACATATGTAAGAAATCCAAAAAGTTAAATATATGCATACGTAAGAGAATTTACGTGGTTCAGACGGTAGTCCGTATTATGAGTACTACATCGCTCGAGTGTCATTCGTTGTGACTGCAGCGTTCTGTCCCCGCTAGTAAATTGACGGTTTTATTTTCTAAGCTACATATATAAATTCGAACATTATTTTTTCATCACATTTTCTTTAAAAAATGGCACGTCTACTTTACAACTCACTCCAATTTTTTCAATCTTTTAGTGCCTAACTCTTGTAATTCTAAGACTTTCATTTATTCACGTATCCTTGGGCTGTCACAAAGCAGCAACCACCATTTACAACCTTAAGAACCCAAAATACATAATGTAGGTAGCATTTTGGTTTCATCCGGATATAACCGGTTAGAGGCGGCAACGTCACGCCCGGTTTTAGTCAAATTGCCCGACGCACGCTGTTTTATTTATGTTGAAGTAAAAATTGCGCAATTCCGACGGCAGAACACGCGAAAGCTACAATTTAGTGGCTCGCCTATCGTACACGTTTTATGGGCGCCGAATGTGACTCGGAAATCAGTTGAATGGTAATGGTTTTAGGTAACGCTTTACGCTTTTAAGAGGTTAGCTTAATGTGAGATGAATGTAGACGACAACGCATTTCAGAATTAAAATGCTTACAGTATAATTTTTACAAATGTATAGTACCTACTACAGTAACTAGTAGTAAAGTTATTTATTATTTTTTATAACATTTTTTTTATTTTGTTAAAATATTCTTTAACTTATATTCTTTAAATTATTTAAAAATACGTATGTAGGTATACATAAAAATAAGTTACAAATAAATTCAACATAAACAGAAAATATATTTGAAATTTGATTCAAAAGTATTAATACAAAGCGAATATCATATCAAACTCACATAAAACAGTCACACGTCAATTTGCTCTCCAAACAAGTGCACTCAGCGAAACTAGTCGATCCAATATCGTCCAACTTCGATATCCATTAGTTAACTGGTATTGTCAAAATACACTTCGATTGACCAAACCACGAAACAGATCAGTTGAAGGTGACCACTGTTACATGATCTTTGGATTATGACTGATATATTTTGGCATATTATGTAGTATGTCACTAATGTTTTCATTATTCAAACTTGATTATCACTACATAGTATAAAATAAAACAAAGTCGCTTTCTCTGTCCCTATATCCCTTTGTACGCTTAAATCTTTAAAACTACACAACGGATTTTGATGCGGTTTTTTTTAATAGATAGAGTGATTCAAGAGGAAGGTTTTATATAAAGGTTATATATATATATAGGCATAACTAGCGGATCCCGCGGCTTTGCCTGTGCTAAATCTAGTGAAAAGCCCAAGCGAAGCGAGGCCGAGTCGCTTGTTTGATTATATTATATTGGTATCAAATTACGAAAAAAAATCGTTTTTGTACACAGTTACTCTCGTCTTTAAAATACTAAGGGAATCAAAGAGTAGACTATTATATTAAAATGTAAAAAGAAGAAGAAGAAGAAGAAGATAATATATCCTAATTGAAATGTTTTTACATCTAGTTTCAATCAAATAGAGTCGGTTTAAAATAGTGGTAAATATTTTACATCAGGAGAGTCACTTCAGCTAATAAGACCTATGTACCAGTATATTTTATAAAACTACTTACAATTTTTACGTCTGTGAAAATGATGTGCACATGGATGTAACAATAATGGATATAATCGTTTATATCAAAACCAGGTAGGAATACCATGATTTCTATAAAGAAAGTGTCACTATTATTCTTTCTCTACCTAATGTACCAGATGCTGGAGTCCAGTATACACTGGCGGTCTGTAACGTGTTTAAGTCGCTCATCTCGAAATGGTATTACGTTCCCCCGTCTATGCCCTGGGATTAGGGATGTCGCGTTAGCTAAGTGGCTAAGTTGGTTACCTAGACCATATCTTGAGTGATTTGAAGAATTAGGGCAATACAGCAAATTGCATTAGTTTTATCGGCTATTTCATGCGACTTTTATACCTTTATACACTTTTTTTAAAATTTTTTTTTGTAAGATAAGCAAGCAAACTTTTACAAACTGTTAAGTCGTTAATATGTACGTCTTAAGCTCATGTTAATATTATTATATGTTCCTAAATACCTAAGAGTGTTTTAGCTATCGAGTTTTGAATAAATTGTATAATTGGACTGCCATTATAAATATCTTGTATGTTTGTCTATGTTTACACTGAAGCGTCTTAATAGGGTTTGACAAAATTTAAAACACAGATAGATCTTATGTTTTAGAGTAAGCCGAGGGAAGAAAGCATGTTTTAGTATTTATTTCGAATTCAATTAATTACGCATTTTTTAATACTGTCATTAGGATGTTTATTTTCTTGTGTACCTTATTATTATTAGTATAAAAATATAGCACATATATAACTAGGCAGCCCTACATGTAGTAATATAATTGAGTCGGCTTTCAATTTGATTCGCATCCTCGCCGTGTCGGTGATAATTCGCCCGAAAAATATAAAAAGGCACAGCTGTCCGCCATATTGGATTACGTCAGTAACATACCGTTTCACTAAATGCCCTAAATGGTATCAAATTTTCGGTCCGAGTGTTTTCAGTTCTGATTATATAGGTATTTTGTAACAAGTGCCATATAAATGAAAAAGTATTTTATATGAGAATATCTTTTCACTTAATTTGCTTCATGTTTTGTTTGATACAGTTAACTCTTATTAACTACTGGACTTTTCACTTTAAACATGTGACAACTTTTATAGAACATACTATATAAGCATTTTGGCTAATTCAAATAACGACGTGAATTGATGGAGGTGAAAAAAAAGAATTTTCAAATTTTCGCCATTTTATGCATAATAATATAATCTTTGTTATAAGTGTATTAACGGTTTGATCCCAATTTTCTCGAAATTAGAATTTGGCGACAAACTGTAATCCATCAATGTCTTCAATTGTAATTGCGTGAACCTCGTTCTTCCTGTTTAAAGAGACTTCATAAATTTTATTACCTACTAAAGGAAGTGTGTGTTACTCCAGGTTACATATAAATCTCTGCCAGCAAACAAAATTTCATCCAAAACAGTAACCGATTCTGCGTGACGAAGTAACGTATGGTATGGTAAAAAGTATGGTTTTCTTATTAAAAATGAAAATTATATAGCGTTAATGATTATAAGTATGTCTTACAAATTAAAAGTAAAAAAATCTTAAATTACGAACAAACTCAATTCTGTCTCAATGACATTGACTGAGCACTCTACAACATAACAACTGAGACAAATGGCGTGTAAACAACAAACAACAAAGGGACAAAGCGTGACAACACTCACACGAGGGCCCGAAGAGCGTAACCTTATTGGAATTTAAGGGCTGCCTATAATGTTCTGTTAATTATTGTAAAGTGACCCTCGAGTTGTAATTTTTAAGTGTTTCGCAAACAGAGTACGTCACATTGTTTAGACACCATTCATTAAAGATGATAGAAGTGTTGCATAAATTGCCACTTACTATGTTTATTTTGCTAAGCAAGATTTTTAGGTGGGCTTGAGCTTGTTGTTTTTTAAATTTTAAAAAAAGTATCTGATCAAAATTCTATTTTTCGCCAATATATTTTGAATTTTGGTTCCCGTCGTTTCAATGCCTTGTAACAATCATGGTCACTGAAGAGTCTTGTAAGCCCATGTGAGCTGTGTTTCTACATGCTGAATACAAGTCTTTATTTCTATTGTAATAAAATTGCAAATCCGTTAAGCAATTACAGCGTTAGGCATGAAAAAGTGACAAACATTCACAGAAAACACTCATCCATTTTCAAATTTCCGTATGATTGGCATTTTAAAAATATGGACGCTTATATAATTTTACTGACAAAGTAGTAACCAAGTGAAGCGAGTCCAAAGAGTGGGTAAAGGAAAGCATCATAAAGAAACCTGCAATCTGCATGTCTGAAGGAACCTAGTAAGGCCCGTTATTTAAAGGAAGCCCATGCCCAGCTGTTAGACATTAAACAAATCTGAATTCATTTTACACCTTTCACCTACATACGAGTAGATACGAGTATTTCACAATATTACTCCGACATCTCAAAAAGTAACTTCTTAGTACAGTACACAAAATAATAACTCGGAAGATATCAAATTAGTATTCACATGAGAGGGTGCAATCATACAATCTAGTTTAATCACAATAAAATTCCATAGCGCTGGTCACAAACCCCAGAGGTGCAACCCTACCCCGTGCGACATTTGCTAACGACGCGTCATATCGGGCTCTTCTAAAATTGGTAGAATTACACGGAGCAATATAACGTACGATTATTTTAATTAGATAAACTACATCTTATTTTTTAAATATATATTATTTTTTTTGATGAATAGTAATTTATATACAATAATATACCTATAATTAAAAGTCTTCATGTCTCCTTTAAGAAGTACCTAATAAAATAAACGACGACGATACTTGTCATAATATGAAAAAAAAATGATTCTTGTTCTATTTCCAAACATTCATATGTAATGCTATTTACAATATTTTTATATTATTTATATTAAATATCAACTTTAAAGCTAAAGGTACTTTACTTTTTAAAAGATGTATTGAAACTAAAACTAAATATTGTTACATTAAAGTAACTAAATACGTAAATATAATATTTTTCTTATGTTTATGTGAATTATTTTTTCTTTAAGTATCCCGCCTCGCTCTTTCCACTCGACGTGCGCTCGCACTCGTCTCTCTTTATCAATCATTCCCTTCGCAAATTAAATCGGGGGTGAAAATGAAATATGTCACTTTGTTTTTTTATATTCCCACTCATTTGTTTAGAAGAGCCTTTGTTTTTCATTTGAGAAATGCTTGAGATGATTTTATCAAGTGTTGAGAGAAGCGTTCTTAGGTGTATTAGGTATTTTATGTATATACATACCTACATATCTATTATGTACTTTTAGTATTACGCTGTTTATGTTTGTTATCGAATAAAACGCAGAATAAAAATAAAGTACAAAAAAGATTGATTATGAATTATAAACAACGCGGATAATTTTTACAATAAGTTCCTACATAATGTAGGATATATTTTTAATTTTTTTATTAAGGTTTACATAAAATTAGAAAAAGAAAATATATTATTTTTTTTTATGGTAAAAAGGGGCAAACGGGCAGGAGGCTCACCTGATGGGAAGTGATCACCTCCGCCCGTTGCCGGCCTTTCAGGAAAGGGAGGGAGGGAAGGGGGAGGGAAGAGGGGGGAAAGAGGGAGGAAGGAGAGGGAAGAGGGAAGGAGAGTGGGCCTCCCGGACTTAGGTTAGTTTAGTTAGTTAAGACTTTCTAAGTACCTACATCTCACGATACGTACCTACTTAGTAAAAAATATCAAAACCCCTTAAAAGTCCCTAAGTTGAAACGAAAAACAATAATACAAATACACGCTTAAAGCCGTTTTTTATAAATGTAATAAAATATATTTGATAATATGATTAATAAAATTAACCCCGCATCATTACGCAACAGTTTACGCGTGGGATGTTGTGGTTTGTAACCCTTTATATTATTTTACCGTTTTGGACACATGTTATTGTACTATAAAATGGTCAATATTTTTTATGACACTAGCAATTCGCCCTCGCTTCGTTTAGGCTTGTTCCTAGACTTAGCGAAGCCGCGAGTTTCGCTAGTAAAGGTATACAAAAACTTGACAAATTATATATACAAAAACCTTCCTTGAGAACCATTCTATACATTGGTGAAAACTTTTTTGTATCGCGAATGGACAGACAAACCGACACGGCGGAGGACTTTGTTTATAATAAGTATATGTAGTGATGACATAGATGAAGCCTCCTTACATCTTGTAAGAACTTACATATACACAGACTATACAGGTATACATGCAATTTTGTAACGTGGAGTCTTTTATACGAACACTTGAATATTTTTTGATTTTTCTCAAATAGTCGAATCAGTCGAATATTTTTTGATTTTTCTCAAATATATTTTTCAAAGTCTCGACTACAGAAAAACCTGTTTAAGATGGAAATCTAGTACTTAATTTACTATTTTTTTCATTCCAATAATTTATACTGAGGCGAATTGAATTGAACAAAAACAGTGAACTCAAGTGACATAGTCCGATTTGCACTCGATTTATAAGTTAAATAGACACTAAAAAAAGGGATGATAAATAAAATATATATATAACTTACTAACGTACTTGTGTCATTGAGTCAACTCAAAATAGATTACACAAAACTAAATGAAGCCCTCAAAGCAATAAGGATTAAGACGAGGTAATTTTCCACTAATGTGCTCTTTCAATTTCATCTTAAGTTTAAGTCAATACTGTCTTCGTATCAACCATGCTCTATGGACCATTGGTCGAAAGAATTGTTTGAATATCATCACTACTTAGTATATGAAGTCGGTTAAAAACAAAGTCGTTTCATTATTATATTATGCTTAGATCTTTAAAACCACGCAACGAATTTTGATGCGGTTTTTTTAATAGATAGAGTGAATGAAGAGAAAGATTTATATATTATATAACTAGCGGAATAAAACAGTAATTAAGCGAATAGATGTGCGCATTTTACGCAAAAGCTATTAAACCGATTTGAATTAAACTTTATGCATTTGCAAAATTTAATTAAAATCGGTCCAGTATGTTTTGTGTTAAGGGAAAACGTAGAAACAGACAAAAAAACATATTGTTTTAGTGTCTATATTCAATACACAAGACGTTACAGTAATTGTTTTTAAAAATATATCATGTAGGTACAGATTTTTTAAGTTACTGTTTTAGCGTATGTATAGTCATGGAATAGAAGTAACTTTAGAACGTAACCATTTCATATTTACTCGTATTTTATATTAATTATTTATTGGTCGCCTGAAACTAGCTCTATAAATGTGGTGGTTTTTATCATTTGATCAAATTATTCGTTAACAAATTATAATACCAATTGTACATATTATATCCTTAATTTTTTATACAACTATAATATGATTTTAATTTGTATTATGTATATTTTTATACTATAAATAATAAAAGTACCTATACAATTATTGAAAAAGGTTAAATCATATACGGCCATTATATACGATGTACATAGGTATACCTAATATACTATCTGACTTTAGCTGTATTTTCGTTGTAAAATCTAAATAAAATTGAAGTGTCTGTTTTCATTTCAAAATAACAGCTTTTCACTAAATGTAAGTAAAAGTATATATAAGGTACTAACATCAAATTTAGTTTTTTTTAAATTTTTGTGTGTCTGTGTGTTTGTTCCGGCTAATAGATGCGATGGCTGGATCGATTTTGACGGGACTTTCACTCGCAGATAGCTAATGTTATAAGGAGAAATTTAGGCTACTTTTATTTTAGAAATTTCTATATTTATTTTAATTATTTACGGAACCTGCAGTTTCGCTCGCGGTAAATCTAGGGACGAACCCGAGTGAAGTGTGGGATAGTCGCTAGTAATACGTATTATTATACATATGAGTATAATTAATTAGTGTTAGTAAATATTAAAATAGTCTTTAATATCGGTTTATAGTCTTAAGGTAGTTAATAAATGAGCGTCTAATTAAAATTTCATCATCGCTTAAGAAGCTCAAGACGTAGAAGGATAATTTACGAGTAAACATATTAGCTGATACACGTTCCGTTTTACGCGAATTACACCACTCGCTACTCGGAATCTAATTACTTAGTATTGCAGAAAGGTTTGAGGATGGATGCGTTATACGTGAACATCAACTAACAATAATAGGATCATCAGGAAAAAAATATTACCTATTTTTGTTGTTTGTTATTAGTGCTAACGTTATGTGTCTAGAAGTTCCCGTTGAAATAGCTGGACTGATTTGGATGAAAATTACACTGATAAACTATGATCTGGAATAATACATATAGCCTCTTAGGCACTTAAACATTTCAATTGTTTTTCTAACCGATGTTGCCATTATTTTGATTGCTTAAAACTTGTTTAGGATTTCGTTTAAAAAACTAAACCTACTGGTTGAACCCGAGCGCAGAGAGGGTAAGTTGACAGTTTGAAAAATATTAGAAAAGAACACCTTAAATTTAATACTAAATAATTGGTAATGGTTACATATTTATTAATGTTTTATTATATATATACAGTAATAATTTAATTAGAAAAAATATACCGCATCTAAAAATTTCTTTACTGCAGTAAAAAGCTAAGAAGCTTCGGATGTTAGTCGGATCATGAAGATTTGCCTCATCCCCGCGCGGAGGATTTACTTGCTGATCATGTTATGAAAAACTTGTTCTAAGTTATATTATTTTGTGGTCTTAGAAGTACCTACTATTTATAGTTGTATGTATGTACTTTGGATTTTCTTGAGTATTTTTTTTGCTATATATAATATCTTTTACCTTAGGTTTTCATGAAAACCCTCAAAATATGATATATGTAGTTAATAAAAAATTAAATTGACTTCAAGATTCAAGATTATTTTGACCAAATCAGCTCTTCTCAAGAAATCTTGACGAATGTAATCGGTACTAAGAAATTTATTTACCTCTGAATTGTTGAAAAAATACAGTAGAGTCAGACGAATAATACCTTTTGGAAAATATTATTAAATTATTTTGATTTAGTAGAGATTCAATTCTTCGTCTCGAGATGTTGAACTCTAAAAATTTATAATGATAATTATGATATTTAATGTACATAAGCATTGATATCTCATACTATACGTAGATGAGATCATATTACAAGTAGGTAATAGATTGCTTACAACTTGTCACGCCTTAACGTCAAGTGGCATAATTCTAGTAGGTACGGTCAAATTTTTCATTTTATAGTTTCTTTATTAATATTATAAATCGAACAAATTAAAACATAGTGACGTCTGATTTTGATCAATTGCATTAACAAACATTGAACTTGGAATTTCATAAACATCATGTTTAATGGTATGGGGTAGAAATAAATAAAACAGTTACAGGCGCTTAGTTAAAAATATGATAATAATTAGTAATAGTATGTGAAAAAGAAATTACGCAGATATTCTAGCCTCTGATAATACCTACATCATGTTTAAAAAGCATCTAATAAAATATATGAAAAATTATACACGAATGTGCGACTTAGACGTTATGTTTATAGATTTGTTAAATGTAAAAGTCAGCTAACATACATCAATCAAAATCAAATTCGGCTGAGCTGAAAGTCTCAAAACATACAATTTCAATACATTAACGGTAACTCGAGAATTTCCCGACACATAACCTGTCACTTAGCGATGTAGTCACTTTTGACTACCCCTGCTTCCAATACAGGATACGACTAAAAATTCTTATAAATAAATAGTATCTACCTATGTTTTTACATTTTGAAATAAGAAAAGCTTTTTCAAAGTACTTCGTTTTCTCATTGATATAAGTTTAAATAAAATAGGATAAAAAATATTAAATTTTAAATAAAAAGCAAATACGACTATAAAAACGACTAATCGTATCGTACATACTAAATTGCCCTTAAAGAGTTTGCCTCGATTTTCTTAACATATTTTCAGCGGTCTTTAACGTTAACTTTCACGTTAACTCTCGTATGAAGTGTTTTAAAACATTACGGTACGCTGACGCAATTAGCGTGAGGGTAACTTGTTAGTCAGTCAGTTTTAAGTCTTTTTAAGCTGCATATTTAAGTTTTAACGTTTCCATAAAGTGCTGAGTTCGCGACTTGTGTGAATACGGAATAAGTTTTTAACTCTATTTCTGAGATACGATTTATTATTTTTAAGAGTGTGGATAAAGTAGTCTTCTTTAAAGTGTCTTAGATCGCTTTAAAATATGGCAACATAATATTTTTTTATGATTTTCTTTATTGCTTCGTAGTTGTCTTAGATAGATTTATTTTGAATATATCTATAGATACTTAGTGTGATAAACATTAATCATCTTAACTTTATGTGTCTTAATAGTGTGAAATGTCAGTAACAGTTAAAAAATTGTTCACACTTAAACTACAACATTCATTCACTGTCTCCAAATATCCAGCACCCGAAAATCGCTTACACATAATTGTTATAAAGTTACTAAAATCACACAATAGATTGCTATTATACTGGAAACTATTGTACCTTCATAAAAGAAGCAATTATCAGACCGCCCGCTAAAGGCTCATTACACTTTACAAACAATGTATTTGTTATTATTTAACTCCTCCATGGCTGGAGTAAACGCAAACAGTCGTCGCTTACCGAACAGTAGGTAATTACCGCACCCCTACTGCTTGTAACACCCCTTATAAGAAACGACAACAAGCCGCATATTAGACCCTAATTCTACTAATGTAGGGATCAAAATCTGGATGCTATTCAGTGGACTAAAATACGACAAATTTAGGTAGGTCCATAACAATTTATTAGACTCCCCTGATCACGTACTTTAAGTGAGAGCGACGAGGGATGAAGAGTGTCTTCCTATAATGGTTTTGAGCATTGTTCAGTGTTGTGACATGTGTTTTTAAAGGTTAAAATCTTGTCTACATCTACCAATTTGGATGCTGTACATTTATTTTAATTTTTGGGTTTTAAAAGTATATTATTTTACTATTACAATTCTAACTGCTATATAAAATTAATATGTATACTAATAGTGAGTGGTAGCCCAGAGCTAACAGGTTGCTTGGATAACCAAATGATGCGGGTTCAAATCCGGGTCTCGAACCTCTGATATTTTCATGTACGAATCATATATAACCTACATGTCTGAGAGAATCTAGCAAGTTTTCGAAAGATACTTGAAGTCTGCCAACCCGCACTTGACCTTCGCGGTGGACTATGGCGTGATTCTCCTCGTATTGAAGGGGGCCCGTGCCCAGCAGTGGGATGTTAATAAGGGCTGAATACAATATACAGTATTTTTTATTATACCTATATATTAAGAACGGGAAGTCAAAATTGATAGTTCTATTTACAAAAAGGCTCCTAATATCAAATAATAACTCAAGTAGGAGTGAAGTGGGGGTTGTAAGCGTTGAAATATTAATTCCACTCTCGTAAGAGATAAAAACTATTAGGGCTCATCGGATTATGGCCGGATTATTATTTTAACTAAATTAGCTTACCGTCGTTAAGGGCTACTATAGGTACAGTTAGGCAAAGATTAAGTTTCTGACGTAAAGTGAATGTATTTTTGTAGTTTTATTTTGTATATTTTGTAACAGTTGTATAATTTCTTTATAAATAAGTATTGAATAATTAATATATATTGTTTTAAATACTAAGATATTTATAAACGTTAAGCTAGTTATTAAATTGCAATATAAAATGTAAAATTATTATAATATACCTACATAGAATAAAATTCTCACCGAGTCGAATCTGTACATTTAATACCTTTTGGAAAATATTATTAAAATAGTCATTTTTAATTGATACAGAGGCAGAATCTATAGTTTTTATAATTTTTCCCTGTCTGTTTGTTTGATGTTAGCTGGCTGGTTATCAAGTCAACACACACACACACACACACACACACACACACACACACACACACACACACACACACACACACACACACACACACACACACACACACACACACACACACACACACACACACACACACACACACACACACACACACATTTTCTGCGGGAAAATATATCTGAGGAATCGGTACTAACCGTTAAAACGTCAACCTACGAACAAACCCAAGTGAAGCAAGGTTGAATTAGTAGTTATGTATTAAATGTATAAATCTTTAAGTAACGAAAATAAGTAATAAAACACAAAAGAAGTAACTTTATTAAAACTCTATCCAAAAGCAACTATAAATTAGTTTAGTGCCTAATTTCAAGTCTGCACAAATTTTGACACCATCACTATGAGATTTCATAGCACTCACCCACCAGAGGGCTTATTAAAAGTAAATTGCGAAAATTGCACCGGCAAATGTGGCTCGCCTCTCGCCGCGCTCGCTAACCAGCTTACATTATCCAATGTTGTTTGAACTCTCGTAGCTCACATCATAGTGAAGCGTACAGCTCTATAATCCTGGCGTTGATTAAGCATCAACCAACGTAATGAGAACTGCCATACCGTAATCAAACCGTTGCGGCCGAGTTCCACCTTTCTGGTTGGGGTTCACTCCCTTATGGTATCCTGATGGGTAATCTTTGAGTTATAATACTAGCGAAATAGGGTTGTAATGATGTATTATTAAGGCCTCGTGTTGACAGCTCGGGAAAAGAGGATTACTGTTTATAGATTTTTTTGTAATTTGTATGAGTTTTACGAGCTCCATAAAAGTTTATGATTTTGTTAATATTGACGTGACAAATGGGAACGTTTTATTATATTAGGATATAAACAACTTAGATTATATATTTAATTTTGAGTATTTTTTATAAATTTTAGTCTCTATAGTTATTTCTTTTTCACAGGTATGGTTTCAAAATCGAAGAGCGAAGTGGCGAAAAGCGGAAAGGTTGAAAGAGGAACAGCGGAAGAGAGAGGGTGCTGAAGTGATGGCTAAGAGGGACCCGGCTGATGACAAGGTACCTTGAATATTTTGAACAAGTATGAAATAAAAAAAATCATATAAAGTAAACAAGCTTTTTCATTCTAGATTTTTAGCTTTGTAGGTTTTTTATACTTCATGAATCAATCGCTAAGTTTCTAGTTCTAAAGTATTATATTTTTATAATAACTTATAACCAGCGACCAACAATTCATCATACCAAACATAAAGCTGGCCAGTAAGTGAAGTTTTCGTAATGCAGACAAAAATTGAAAAACTATAGAATTAGTCTACGTATCCATAACAATGACTATTTCAATAATATTTTCCAGAAAATATTTATGGTAGTAATTCAACTCAGTTAGAATTGTTATATGTATAGATTCTGTAGCAAACGTAGATTATAAATATTTTGAATTAACTTATCTATATGTCTATATTTATATTCGTTCTTAGCGTTCGTCTACTATTTATAAACTACCTCCGGGCCAATTTTCATCTTTATCCGTCTAGCGGTTTTCGAGATTTCGTGATGAGTGAGTCAGTGAGTGAGTGTTTTCGCATTTATATATAGATGTATCATGACGTCATTGCGTGTAAATAAGCATTCTTTCATTCCCAGGGTTCTTCAGAATGTGGCATGTCTCGAGGGTCGGGCGAGGCATCGCCCATGTCCGCAGGAGTGTCTCCGCGCGCGTCCCCGCCGGTCACTCCAGGCTCGCCCCGACGGTCACCGCATCGGTCGCCTACTAGATCGCCTAGACTTGACAGGTCAGGGATATTTTATAGAAATTAAACCTTCATTTATTGACCCAAATTGTTGATCCAAAAGACGTTGTCCCATATCAGAAGAAAAAAAAAGTATTTCTATTCATTTTTACTTTTTATCATACAGAATACCTACTAAGTAAGTATAAAGAAAACCATTTTAGATTTTAAAATCATTTCTTTTATTGAACATTTTAAGAAAAAATATGCACCAGTAATTTTCATCTCATCAATTTTCAATGAATTTTCGTTATCTTATCAATTATCAATTTTCTTAACAAAAGTAAAAGCTAAACTTCTGATAGCACCACAGTGTACACTAAACAAACAAAAAAATTATAATCAATTTCAATATGCATTTCACACTATAGGTCGGAGCCTTCCCCCGCGCCGTCGGTGGGCAGTGCAGGCTCTCGGGAAGCTCCCGAACCGAGACCATCGCACCTTTTCTCACCTTTTGACCAGTGAGTTATTTTGAAAAGCTATTATTTACTTACTTGTAAGTTAATTTAATTTTTTTACTTAATGTTATAAAGTTTAACTAAACACAACTTTAAAACATGTCACGTCTATACTTAATCAAGTACTTATTAACAAAATAATATATGATAATAATAAGTTTAGAATAAATATATATAAATACTTTAAGATATTGTTTGAAATTGTGGGTAGGCATTGTCTGTAACAAGTACATAGATAGGTATTTAAAATCTCCCGTGACCATGATTTCTGTATAGCGTTCAAAAGTCGTGAACCAATGTTAAATGCACCTAAACTAAAACTGAAAAAAAAATATAGTAAAAAATTGGCTAGTTTGATTCAACTTATAAATTACAAACAATAAAAAGTGTGTATTAAGTTAAGTGGTATGTTATTTAAACTTGTAAGATATAAGAATATTAGATAAAGACAGACAGAGATTCACATCATACCTATCTTTATATAGTTATAACTGAAGGATTTTAGGTTCATAGGGAGTTCATATATCATTTAACTTCATTCAAAGTGAACAGCTTCTTACAAGTACAATGCGTAAAATCACCAATTTAATTACTGGGCCAAAATGAATCATATCCAATTCCAAAGCGTGTGTCGTCATAGCCGGTGGTCGAGTTATGACATGACTAACCAACAGACATACATCCAAATCCGATATAAAAGAAAATAGCTCTTTTCTATTAGTAAATACAGTGCACATTCATAAAGCAAGTTTTAAAGTAGGATCGGTTTTACAGCAATTACTTCATTAAGGCTAGCGAGCGTTAGTCTAATGAACGGTAATTATGTTGCGCTAACGCTTATAAATGAGCGGGTTTGTGATGGAGGCAATAAAGGAATTTTTAGCTTCTAATTTATGGCTGGTTTTAATCTGGGCTTACTGTTTGTGATGTAACTTTGATTTGGATCTAGTTGTCAAAATTGCTCTAAGTAATTTGTTTTAATTGGACGAGAATTATTAATTAGGTTAGGTTTAGGTATATACCTACTCGTATATAATAAACTTAGTACTAAATATATATTACTTAAGTGTTTATGGTTTATGTAAAAGATTTTTTAAGATTTAAAAATATTAAGAGTTATCCTTATCCTATAATATTTGCACGTAAATTCCTGAATCTAATTTATAAAAATACAAATCAATAGATCCTTTAGATTGGGTCATGTAGGCGCTACATCTTCGCCCGCAATCCTCCATCCCGAGTGGTTACGGTGGATACTGTGGTCGCGCTTTGGTGTATGCGCAAACACTCCTGCGACGCCCCATTGCACTGTTGCAATGGGTTCAACTGTGGGTTTTAGTCACTAGGATGAAACTCCTACTGACCAGGGTACTATAAGAATAGTACCCTAGTAGTTGATGGCCTCCATGAATGGTCACCACCATGAGTGTCCCCAACGTCATCCATAAAAAAAGGTTTTCAAGAAGCAAAGGACAAAATTAACGTGCAAAGACAGTATTAATGAAATCTAATAATAAGTAGTTATAACCGGTGATTGTAGAAACGATATAATAAAACCATATTTGGGTCAGCTCTTTCGAGGACAAGATTTCATTGAATTGAGGTGTCAACGGTCGTTGATTGCGAGGTCTCATAATTGATTTTTACGACTTCCTCTCTTAATAACTACATATTATATCTGTTTAATTTCATATAATATAATAAAAAATATTATTATTCGCGAATTATTATCTGACTTACTATGCTTATATTATAGAAAATTTTATAAAATAATATCTAATAATTAAATAATAATAGTTTTCAGGATAAAAATTTTAATTAAAAAAGTACCTATTTATGTATCTTTTTACATATTTTAGTTAATTTTAGTAGATACTAATTGCTAATACACTTTTCATGAATCAATTCGTTTGTATAAGTATCAGACATACATTCCTATGTATGTACAATGTACACACATACCTACCTACCTTTATGCGAGTAATAAACTATATTTAATATTGTTTTATGGATATCACTTAAATTTGATCAGTTTCAATTTATTATTAAAATAAAATAAATAATATAAGTATACAGTGATGAGATTAAAGAAGTTTCAGTGTCGATATTAATTAAATTTTAGTCCGGCATGACTGCGAACTTTGTTTAACTCCTCAAAGATTCACTTTAATTGAATCGAGAGGGCTTACTTACCAATAATCAAGGGTTAAGTTCGTTCCACTTAATAACTTTAAGAGTTCAAGTCGTGATGTGCTTGATAAGTTAGTTAGAATTAATTGTCAGATTAAACGCCATTTTCAATAAATATCTACACGACATAATAGTATTTATAATATCGTAGGTATTGAAAACAAAATACTTTTGAAAGTTACGTAAAATATTTTACCATGTCAAATTCATAATCATTTATCCCAAACTCGTGATGTTATTAATACTATATCCTATATATATTACTTTTTATTTCATTCCTACTTTTTGTAAAGGCATAAAATATTAACAAGTCATTTTGTACGTTTTATAAGTAGCAATTTTTAACAATTATATGATTTTAATTTAAAAATATGTTCTGAATATGTCTTATAAAATATTAGGGTGGGTTAAGGTGGCTTTTTCCGGCGGAAGAGCGCTAATGCGTTGAGCGGTCAGGCTTATAACGCCTCTTATCACACACTGATTTATATTGAATTATAAGAAGGAATTATATGTTTGTTTTTAAAGCGCCGTGTTGTTACTCAACTTTTAACTTTTATATTATACTAGCGACTCGCTCTCGCTTCGCTCGGGCTCTTCCCTAGATTTAGCACAGGCAAAGACGCGGGATCCGCTAGTTATGCATATAAACCTTCCTCCTGAATCACTCTATCTATTAAAAAAACCGCATCAAAATCCGTTGCGTAGTTTTAAAGATTTAATGATACATAGGGATATAGGGACGATATAGGGATGATACATAGGGATATAGGGACAGAGAAAGCGATTTTGTTTTATACTATGTAGTGATTTTAGGTCCGTATTAAAATACTGTTTAGGTAGAGACAAGCAATACCCCAAATAACTTGAATAAAATCGGAAAAATATATACATATGTGCAGGGGAAAGGCAAAATTTTATGCGGCTGTTCATTTGAAAGGAACTTTAATTTTTAAAATTGAAAATTTAGACATTATTAGATAAATATATTCTTACGTAGAACGAATTTATCATCGCTGTTCTATCACTCACTTCAGATGATATCCTGTCCCAATTTCAATAAAATATATGATCTTGAAGATCGTCCAAAAATATGGTGTGAACACCTCTTCATTTTTTTACTTTCCTAATTTTCCGGATACATTTTCCAAAGACTTTTTTGGACATTCATGAACAAAAAAAAGAAAAAAAGGTATAATATTATGTACCTTATTCACTTTAGTGTTATAATACTCTTCTATGTAAGTAGAGTTGCGCGACCAAATAAATTAATAACATAATAATAACAATAAAATTAGCTTTATGTCGTACATAATAATTTTAAATATACATTTTACCCTCTCAAGTGGCACACACGACTACAATTAAGTAAGTACGTAATTCTATTCAGACGCGTTCAATTATCGTAATTTATATGAGTACATCGTATCTATAAAATTAATTTAAATTCAAACCTCTTATTTAGCAATTTATGATATAATTTTGTCTAACAAGTTAATAGGGTTATTTTGTTATTTTATTACATACTAGCACTTCGCGCGGCCCCACCGGCGGCGTAGAGATAGTAAACAAAGTTGTATTGTTTACATATACCTTCTAACACCAAAAACCCTGCATTGTATGCCATAAATACCATGTCTATCTGTTTTGCAGTTAGAAAATGCGTCTCGCAATTTATAAGTATATACGGCGATTATATATTTATGTAGAAGGTACCCGGCGTGCGGTGACGGTTGAAGCGTATTCCTCATTCTTTCTTTTTGAAACAGTAGTTTAAGTTCCTCCTTATGATATCAACTATCTGTCAGTCAAAGTTACGTGAAAACCGGTCCAGCCATATTGGAGATAACCGCAACAAATGGAGAGACCGACAATATGTAATAATTTGACAGATTACCAATTATTAACTTTTTAACTAAAGATTAACTTAATATTTAGTCGGAGTTTAAATAGAACAATTAAAATAATATTGACCATAAACAGCCTCAGCTCAGTTCCGCTTATTACCATATGATTCAGTTTGAAAAGCGTTCATTGTGACTCATTTGAGTAGTCAAAAAAGCGTATTATGATCGTGAGATCTAATTAAACGCGTCAATTAAACATTTCATTTGAACAATTGTTCGGTGTAACGAACCCACGACCGATTTGCGGCAACCCTTGCTTTGTAGGGATGTCCCATATGCACTTACATAGTATTTAATATTGTAACAATGATTGCTTTACACTCTATACTAAGTTTACGTCTTAAGCTTATGTTTGGATACACTAAAAAGTATTATGATATTTATAGTTAATAAAAAAATAAAAAAATATGCTAACACTTAACAAAGTTAATGCGATATTTAAAATAAAATTTAATTTTTATTTATTGGCACATTTGCTTATTTAAAAAAAAGTTGGCATCAAAACTGGCAACCCTAGAACCCGCATGCCGGTCTAATTGCCCACATTAATATGACAAATAGATTTACATCAGCTCGTTTCACCCGCGCGCCAATAAACCCGTTCGCGAGTCTCGGTAAGGGCACTGCAGTCGACCCTTTGCTGTTAGTCCTAATTCAATGATGTCACTACGTCATTGAACTGTTAGCAGAAGGATAAAATGAATTTAATTACTAACTACCTACTAAGAATCTTGTTAAAAGACTGGCTTTTGTTTCGACATATTTATCATTACTTATACATATTTTATTGAATTAAGATGCTTATTACTTACTAATGACGCACACATGCCACAGATAACATACAGGCAATAAATTCTAAGAACTATGGTTTCGGCCTCTGTATCGATAATAATGACTATTAAAATAAAACTGTCAAACTATTTAATCTACAGATTCCACTCAGTTACAATTTTGTTATATGTAAAGACAAGCCTTTCAATAGTTCCTGAGATTAGCGCGTTCAACCAAACAAACAAACAAACTCTTCAGCTTTATAATATTAGTATAGATTTACTATACCTACTGCAGTCTATCAACAAAAGATGTATGGTTAACGATTCATAATTTCATGCAATAGGGTAGTGGGCTTTAAAAGCTCCTAATAACAAGCACGGTATACATATATAGACGATAAAACGTCCTTCTCAAGCATATCGCAGACTTAAGCACCAATGTATATATTGACAATCCAAAAATAAGCGTTTAACTTAATAAAGCGTCTAAACGGCTAATATAAAGGGGAGTGCACATTAGTGGATTTTCGGTGGGTTAAATTCGTTAGCGCGCGTTTGTCGACGCGTACGGACGCTAATACTGTAATGTCGGTGCACGGGACTAATCTCATATTGAGTTGTATCTAACATGTGTCACTTCAAAAGATAATAACGAGATTGATAAACTTGACTATTATTTTATAATGCATTTGTATTTAAGGATATTGTAATTACATCTATAATAAACATATTTTAATTATCTGTTTGAAATATCCAAATAACATTTTTTTGCTAAAGGCATACGAAATTATACAGTATACAGTACTTGAAGAAAAACACAATAAAAAATTTTTTTGTCTGTCTGTTAAATCCGGTAAGCCTTCGAAATTGCTGAATAGTTAATAGCTGATGTTATAAGAAGTACCTTAGGGTATTTTTATTTAAGAAAAAATAAAATAAAAAAAAGAAAAATTAACGCGTACCTACCGTACGTACCTAGGGGCTAGGACGCACCCGAGCTAAGCGAGGGTTTTTTGCTAGTTCTTAACATACAACCGTAGCGTCTCTGTGTAGAATCTGCTGTATCTTTAATACGTAGGTTATAAGTAGGTATTTCTTACAGTTTTACTATACTTATTTAATAAAATTAGATTTATTTAGCACTTAAATTCATAAAACCTAAATCAATACCTAAACTATTAAACCTTTTAAAATTTATCACCGAATATATCATTTTTGTAATTAAAATGAGTTCATATTTCTAATAAGCTTTGTATCAAGTCTTATATATAATATACCTCACAAGTCACTATCTAATTCAATGTTGCCTTACATAGTTAATGCGATACAAGATGCCTACTAACATCCTGTCTGCACGTCATAATAGCAATAGACGATGCGCGTTGATTCTCAACTAATTGCTTGACTAGTTAAGTCAATTCAACGTAATGTCGTTAATGAAACTGTGTTGAGACGCATCTTCTTCTAGTTCATAATATCTTTAGTTGCAAATATGTTGGGCTCCTTAAAAAATATAATTATTACTACATAGTATAAAACAAAGTCGCTTTCTCTGTCCCAATATCCCTATGTATGCTTAAATCTTTAAAACTACGCAACGGATTTTGATGCGGTTTCTTTTAATAGATAGAGTGATTCAAGAGGAAGGTTTATATGCATAACTAGCGGATCCCGCGGCTTTGCCTGTGCTAAATTTAGGCAAGAGCCCGAGCGAAGCTAGGGCGAGTCGCTAGTAATTTATATAATATTCCCCTCACCTTTCACCCACGCTCCTTTCTAGTACGTCCCTAAAGTAAGTTAGTATATATTTTTAACATGAGATATTTTCTCGCTGAAAATAAGTAATCTATGCAATAACCCGGGTAACCAGCTATCATCACATTATATTTCTTCAAAATCTGTCCAGATTTTCTCGTAGTGCGGTCACAGTTAGACAGGCACATAGACAGGCAAACATTCTAAAAATTAAAGATTTGGCCTCTGTATCGCTAATATTTCAATATTTTCCAAAAAAAATTACAGAGTCGACTCAAAATTTGATTATATGAATGGGTTATATTTTGTATTCTAACTCTGTGAAACGACGACAGAAAATAAAATGCTACTGCTAACATTAGCACACTGAAGTCACTCTACAAAATAGGAAAAATGAAAGTTTTATTGCGAACAAATGGAGTAATAGTAGGAGCAGTAGGAAGAGTATTGGTAGTGTGCAAATAGCAAACTATGAATGAACTACATACGAGTACATAAGCTTAATACAGGAGATATTGTGAAATACTAAATATAAATAAATTTTAATAGAACAGTTTTACTATTTCTCGCATAATATGGCTTTAATACGCGTTTAGATATATAATGAGTAGTGGACTGTATGTTAGGGCCATCATTTAGGTTTTTGTAATGCGAATAATTTCAATCAAATCCATCTTTACAGCTTAAAAGAATTGACACACACATTCACTCACAAAACTTATATTTTTTTTATTTTTTAGCGTGAAAGAGAAGTTAGATACAGGAGAAAGAGACACACACGCATACATACATTTTGGTACCACTACGTATACATAAAAACTCAATATCCTTAGCGTGAGTACATAAAATCAACTTGATTAGTGGTCATGTCATAGTGCGCACTACAGTGGAGCGGCTCGGTGTTCATTAGTGGCATTAATTAATGTTTAATTGGGCCAAATAGAGTATCAATTTAGCGACGACAATTGGATCATGCATCCCGACAGTCCGACACACCACTATGTATCTACTATAGTATTACTGTATGTGCAACATAAATATATACATATAATATGGATTATGTTCAATTCAAATATAATAACCGTAGTTTTATGTTTTATGACCAAGTGCAAAACATTCGTCTCTTAATGATAATAATATATTATCTTTCTGTCTTATTAATAGGTACGTATTACGTATACAGTAAATTATAAATTAATTAATAAATACATAATACCCCGTTAGTTAAGTCATAGTCCAACAAATAATTGCTTAATTGTCAAAATTTAGAGTCAGAGCTGTCAGTTTTCTAAACCATTTTTTAATCATTTTGTAGTAAACAAAAAACTATTTAAAAAATATAAAAACCCTAACTTCAATATTAGAAAAAAACAATATTTTAAAAAGCATTAAACACTCGTAAACATTATTGAGAATGAAGTTTCTAACGTAGCATCCTCAAAGAGATAATAAAAAGAACATTAAATCACACTTCAAAATAATCAATAACGATAAATCGTCGACTCTATCAAAATCAGCGTAACAGATTTCAATCAAGTGCTTGGACAATAGGGCGCGTATACACTGGCCGTAAATAATCGTAGCGTCCCGTTGCGTTAAAAAAGCGGAAAGCTAGTCATTAAGCAGTAGGGGTGTCGCCCCAAAGGCAATAGCGATCACTTAACGCTAAATTGAGCTGAAGTCGAAGTATAAACAAAAAGCAAATGACACGCGACTGGTGGAGTACGCATGTATTGATGCTAAATGTACCGTAATTGGATTTTGGATTTCCTGAAGATTGACGCTATTGTTGAGTCATTCGAAGGGACTTAGAAGTAAGCACGTAAGTTCAAACATATCTAGCGGGAAAACTAACAAACACAATATTAAAATAATTTGAAATGATGCACGTTATAATATTTCAAATTGAATAATACACTAATCTGTTATAACTACTCATTTTGAAATAATGTATGCAGAAATTATTCAATTTTATATACGAGTGTTTATAAAACTAAAGATATAGTTATATTTATTTATAACATTTATAAACGATCGTACTAACCTTTAAGTGTTACAAACGCAAACAGACAATATTGTTATAATATTCCTAATACAAGCCAGTCAATAGCTGCATAATAGCACGATCCCCGCTGAGCGCCGCGGGCTCTCCATATTGTCGCGCGCACGTGCCGCCCGCCCATGTGCACTCGCCTTTATATTTTGACACGCTGAACTCAAGCGTAAGCGGTATATCGGTGTAAAAATAATGAAATCAAACTTTACTACCGTTAGTTTATGAGGATCGATTTAAAGATACACTATTATGTTTACATTACTATCTAATCTACAGTTTAGTTCTAGTTTTACTATCTATTATCTAAGAGTTTGTTTGCTTGTATGTCTGTCTGTTTGTTTGTTTGTTTGTTTGGTTGAACGTCCAATCTCAGGAACTTCTAGTTCGATTTGAAGAATTCTTTTTATATTGAATAGCCCGTTTATCGATGAAGCTATAGCCTATATTACATCACGCTACGACATATAGGAGCGGAGCATCAATGAAAAATGTTGCAAAACACGGAAGGGCGGGCATTAGTTTTGCTCAGAAAAAATTTGATTTCCGGTCTTTAGAACGCGTCCAAAGCCGCGGGAAATGCTAGTTCTATATAAGATAATATATATTTAAATAAATTGAACTTATACTTATATATTATGTGTTTATATTTTAACTTGACCAGTATATTTCCATAATTAAAAAAATGTAATAAAAATATCTACACGAAGGAAGTTAAAGTAAAATAATATACGGAAAATTACTACTAAGTAGTCTAAGGTAATTTTAATTTCGAACAAAACAGAATCATTTCTTCGGGTTTTTTCCGAGCCCTTTCAATCCGCAACCCTTCCGGGATTAGCAACGCCTGCATTCAATACAGCGTTTAAAGTGAAGAATAAATCAGTAGACCGGGATTGAGTGGTAACACCGCCCTCATTGACCCGATGCGGGCCGCGAATTGCTCCAAAAGGGGTTTTATTATCATCACTCATAATGGTATGAATAATTTTTTGTAATAAAAAATAGTAGTTTGAACGTAGAAGAAGTAGTAAAATGATAAAGAAGCTATCTTGAGTTTTTAATGTGGTGCGGTATACTTTGGGTGGTCTCTTAAGTCCCTTATAGTGAGTTAGCTATGGCCTATTTGACACGTTAAAACGAATCGAGAGAAAAGAAACAAAAAGAAAGAAAGACACAAATAACAGATTTTAACAAAATTCATATGGAATTATAGTAGTAGAATGTATTATTATAATTATAATTATTTATATAATTATACTTATATAAATATAAGTTCTTAAGGAAAAACATATATTTAAAAAATATCTGTTTGTTTGTTGAGCGTGAGTCGCAAGTTTCATAAAAATAAAGAAAATTAGACATAAGTGCTTGTAAAAGCACAAGCAAAAATTTATTAACTATAGTCGTATTTTTAATTAGACGAAGCCAACTGACAGTAGCTAATGTCGCTTTGTAAAATAATGTTGCCATATTTAAAGTATTAGTGATGCGTTCAGTTCTCGTTCAATCAGATGAATGAACAATGAGTGTGAATAGTTAATCATTTCAAACTATAACAGAATATTATTTCTATTTTACACTAGTAATAGCAGTAGTATGTAATTACAATTAGTTTTTTGACGGCTTATTACAAAGCGCGGCGCGGCGACTAGTGCCAACACCGATCAACGCCGCCCTTGCGGTCGCCATTTTGTTTGTTATTCGGCTTCTAACCTCTGGACTAATAGCACGAATGTTTTTTCTGCGCCCACGCTGTTAAGTTATTGTTTCTGTTAAGTTTTTCGTTTCAAAGATAAATTAGACGATTTTACTTTTACCGCTATAAGGCGAAAAGTACAAAATTTTTTTATGACTTATATAATTAAAGAAGAAGACAAAATGTATGGTCTCGACCACATGATGGACAATGTTTCAGACATATTGATAATTAATGTCACCGAAAGCGATAGTGATGATTTTTTATCTGATGATGAATAAAAACAAATGATGTAATAAGCGATATTTTTTATTTTCATTACCTACCTATAATTGGATTCTATAGGCACATAGTCGTCGAAAACTCGTTGGTATGTACAAAGCACGACTAAAAATCGAACCCCGTACCCGATATCGGCAGTTCGGCACACTAACTATTCACTAGATAATCGAGGCAATTTCATTCATTCAGGAGTTTTTTCAATCATTCATTTTTTTACAACACTATTTTTATTTTGTCAAAACCTGACAACACAGTAAACGTCAGTTGACTTCGTCTAATTAAAAATTAGAGTATAAGCGTTTTTTCGTATTTGTTATCATCATATCTTTTTACTCTATTAGACTGATAACAGTAACGTGACCACCATTACTGACCGAATGCGGGTGATGATTTTAAAAGGGTTAATTTTTTTCAATTGATTAAATAAAAATACATATTGAGATTACCCTTCCTAGTTACATTGTTAAATTATAAGTAATAAAAACAATATGTTGTTTTTCAATACTTAGTTGTTCACTTCTTTTTTTTCCACTACTTTTATATACTGTAAAATTTGTTTATATAAATCCCGTAAAATTGAATTTTTCATATATTATCGGAAAACTGGACTTTTCTAAATTTTATTAACATTTCGGTATTTTAACGGAACTAGCTCATTCGATTGACCGATGCTTGTTAGTGCGACGTGACTATTGGACTGAGTAACGAATGTAACACACTTACTTCAACTAAAAAAACAAAAACAACAAACAAAAGGAAAACAAACTACTTAAATAACTGAGAATTATTCTTAAAATTCATTAATTTCTTGATAATATTTTCCCGGCTTTCATTAAGAGACAACTTGTTTATAAAACTTAAATAAGAAATCCGAATTAGGTACATAATTTAATTATTGCGTTGACAATTTCGGATTATTTTAAAAGTATATATTTTGAATGGATATAAGAATTTTGAAGTGTTATATGATATGGCTGTAATATGATGCTATTTAAATAATTAAATGTGGGTGAAACAAGTTATTTTGTCAGTAAATAATACACATATATACAAAAATTACAATAGCATATTTTCTAGTTTTCTGCGTATCATGTACCTACTCGTACCTAAACTTATTACGTTAAGAGTGATTCGTTAACGAAACGTGACTATTAGTGAAACGAACACATGAAATTATACCTTACCGAATTTATTCTTAGTCGATCAAATTAATATGAGATATTCATTTTGTTTTATTGTCTTTTGGTAATATTTTCTACGCTATGAAAATATACAATCATGGTGAATTCGATGATAATTTCTTCAACTTCAATTTATAAGTACGTTCTATTTATTTCCATTGTTAAATAAATAAATCAATAAATAAATATGCTTGCTTATAATACATACAATATACATACACATTACAAATATAAACGCCCATGACTGGTCCTAGTACCTAATTAATACTTATATTTTTTTATTAAGTAGACTTCATATTTCAAGTTATTTCAGTAGAGTTTTCTCTAAATTTAACTACACTTGTTTTATGAACGTCTCCAAAAAGAAATACAAAGTTTTAATTTATCTACAACGTACTTATATCAAATCTCATTTTGTTCATTAAAATTGTACATTTTACATCAACATATTAAAAAACTAAAGAGTGACCTTATCTTCAACACAATTATATAAAGACAAATGTTGAACAAAATGAAAAGTTCTAACTTATCTCATAAATCAGTAAATTAAAACGCCAGTCACAGCGTTACGAAGTTACGAGTTGGCTAATTGCGTCGGATCCAAATAACAAATTATAATCCGGTAAGTTATTTGTGCGGAGTTTCTCTATCATTCCCCGCAATTTGCATTGCAATGCTGCGTTAGTTTTACCATTATTTTAGAGTTTAGAAGACAATTATATTAAGTTACTACAATTTAATAACATTGTTAACACTATATCGATAAAAAAATAATTGTCTGTTTATAAATGCATATTATGTAATCATAAACCAAAATTGTAATAAAATAAAAACAAGCTATCTGTTTTTTACTTTAAATATTGTTTCTTTTGCTGAAATTTCAATATATAATAATAGAACCTAATCTATAGGACAGTTCATAATTATTATTACAGTATGGTGTCCCTAAAATTGGGTGGCGAGTAAGCAGCCACTTCACAAAGTTGGCACAACTGAAATAATTCTCTCTCCCCGAGAATGATTTACCTAATAAAAATTATGCTGATCCACTTACGACTCTCATCATTTCAGCTACCTTGCAATTTGCACCGCTCATTTCTCTTATTTACTTCTATTTAATGTATTGTATGAACTCTGAATACATATTATTATTATTGTAAGTTGTATACTACAGACAGGAGATTTTTAAATTAAAATTTAATTAATTAAATTGATTATTTATAGGTTTTAAAAAAAAATAGAAAAATTGAAGAAACAGTGTTCATAATAATGTAATTTTCTACTCTGTTAATTATTTCTCCTTGAATTTAGGATTTAAGTTATAATTTATTTGATATACGTAGCTATATACTTTTTTGTATCCGTACATAGTAAATATATTCAAGTATTCATTGACTTCGATAGAAAGAAAGTCTCCTATTTAAGATAATGTATTTTACGTTGTACGATTCTCTCGTGTTAATATTAGATTTTTTCTAGCCTATTTACGTAAGCACACACGAGCGTAGGGAGCAAACAAGCAAATCTTCAAACGACGAGTCGCGATAACGTCAAAGGCACGAGCGATTCCTTGCAAATTGCATTTACGCGTCCCACGGGCGAGGCCTTATCGAATTTCCTCTCAAAGAGCCGCCATTTTTAAAACTTCCATCAACTCAGGTAGGATCGGTTCAGGGTACGGCCAATTGTGGTTCCGCTTTGTTCTTTACCTCCTTTATAGGGTTGACGAAGTTAGCGAGTTTCGGCGCTCGAATAATTTGTGTTCCCGGCCGCGCGATACGATTACGCAAGTTTCCCGGAATCCGATCTGACAGTTTTCAGAATCGAGTTCTGCAACCGCTTCGCTAGATCGAGTTGTCAGCTCTAATTCATTTGTCTCTATTATATACTTGTCTATAGGCTATCTTCATCGATACTTGATTATTAATTAAATAAACACAAAATTTATGCAACACAATAAATAACTTGAATGAGAAATATTACGTAAATAAGTAATGAAAGAAATTGTCACAAATTGTTACGTGAAGTTATTATCTCGACATTAATAAAGATGAAACTCTACATTTATTTGTAAAGCTTTATCCATGTAAATAGGTAATAAAGAAAACTCTTAATCTTTACAACGCATCGTCGGGCGGAAGCATGAAATGAGCTCATTTCTATTCCGCGCGCAAACAAATTCATAACTCGCCGAAACTCATAAAATCATCCGCGAAATACACTTTTATTAAACGAAAACAGAGCCAACGCGGTCCGCGCATAAGTTAACATAACATTCCACTCCTTGTTAAAAGATAAATTAGCGTTCGAGTCGGACGTGGAAATATACTCGCGAACCAATCTCGCGTTCCCCGAGGCGCGCGCGTAATTGCTTAAGAGAAAAATCCAAATGAGAAATGAAAAGGGAATCCCTTTTCAGAGGGAAAATTATATAATTGAATATCTTTTTCGTAAGTATTATGAGGTATAAAATATGATAATTAAGTTTCTGCTTACGGTGAGCGAGACTGAGCGCGCCGAGAGCTTATCGCTTTAGAGGTACATTAGCTTATGTTGGACGTACTTCTACGCTAGAAATTTTTATAACTATATTATTGTGTAGGTTTTTATCTATCAGGAGATTTCAAGAGCGCTTTTTTAAATAATATTATGTTGTTAATGTTTACAATGAGAGAAATGTATATATTTATATTTGGTTAGTAAAATTGTTTGTACACACTATATATTATAGACTAGCGACTCGCCCTCGCTTCACTCGGGCTCGTCTCTAGTTTTAGCACAAGCGAAGCCGGGTTCCGCTAGTGTATCACTATCTATTAAAGAACCGCATCAAAATCCGTTGCGTAGTTTTAAAGATCTAAGCATTCATAAGGACAGACAGACAGCGGGAAGCGACTTTGTTTTATACTATGTAGTGATCACAGACATTACTGAAATCTAGTGACAATCTATATTACAGTTGAAATAGAGTTTGGATAAGATTTCTTTGGCGTCTGGCCGGGTCGTTAGCAATCAGAGTATTTGTAGAGTAAACGCGTTACCGTCGCGACCGATCGTGACTTGCCTTCTTATGCCTTTGCCGGCGTCGGTATCGCTCTTTGATATTCAATCGTGTCGCATTGATTTACGAGGACAAATCGAATTTATGGATTTATTTCAGCTACGATTTCGAATTTTCTGTGTCAACTTGATTTTTATTAAAATAATTCGGGTTAAAGTGTCAAAGGAGTTGTTGTCGTTACTTTACTTTTACATGATATGTTATTTTATTGTCATTAAAAGTTAGTGAAATCGGTATATAATTTTATATCTTTTATAGTTTATTTACCTTTTACTTGTTATTATTTTAATATGATAAAAATAGAAGAATTTCAAAAAACCTGCAGAAAAGATAGATATTTTATACATTTTTTACCTCTTTTTCTATGTAACTTATAGTCCTATAGATAATTAACAACACAAGGATAGAGCTGTATACAACATTTAGTTCATACCAAAGTTTATTGGGTTCTCTCTTTTTAGGATTCATATAACTTGGCATTATGAAAATGAATACCTACAACCAGCTCTACACCTAAAGTAAAACATCTCGATAACCTTAGGGCGTGGCACCCTAATACATGGAGCGTTTATAAATAATAGGCATAGCAGGTATCCGACGTGAAATTTCCTCCATGAATAATGCATCAGAGTCCGCTCGGTAAACGCGTTACGATTTTTCATAATAGCCTTCTTGCTAGACGCGCCCCGCCTCCGTTATTTATAATGTCCCATTCATATTTACACTACTCCAGAAAAAAAAATCGTCATAAATGACGTTTATATTTCAGTCAGCTAATTACAATCATTTTTTATACAAAAAATGTTTAAAATAATATTGCACGTGTCACTAACTCATCAACATATACGTGCCTCTATACTTAATGTCCTAATTAAAAGTTAGAAATGCTATTAATTACTCCTTAAGTATCACGAAACGAAGGGAATCATCGCTTTAAATTAAACCCAGTACTCAAACAGTTAACAAATAAAATTTATATTATGGTAATGACCCACATATCACGACGCTTAAATCGTATTATGACTTGTATAAGCAAAATAATAAGAATTATAATCGTATGAAACACTAATTGATGGATATGACCGACGTGGCATTTAATTTGACAGAACCCTTTCCGAGTCGCGCTCTAATTAATACAATTTAACTTGTAATTTAGACGCATACGATAAAATTATTTTGTAAAACACTCTTTCTATTAAACATTGTACTTTGTTTATTTGCCAGATTATTTATATAATTTATGAGACGATTTTGCACTTTTAATTACAATAAATTTATTTGTTTCAAATACGCCTAAACTAAATTATTCCCTTATTTTAAACACGTAGGTACAATCTAGGTTTTAAAAGATACGAAACTGTTTACATTTTCCAATTAAGTTACTAAAAAACATATAAAGTGATGGTAATTACTAGTAAATATATTAGATCACACCAAAAACAATACAGTTTCATTCAAAATCAGTGTGACACCTCCACGCACGGACCCCTCATCCATACTTGACAAGAATTAGACGAATTGACGCGTTTATTCACTTGCTCGATTGTTTTTTTCATCGCATCTGTATTCGACGAATTAATTTATGCCTTTTTTACGCAATAACGTTTAATTGGACTATATTTATCACATTTAATTTTTCTAATTTGATAACTCGTGCGGTGTTTTTATTAGAATTTATGAGGCGCGGGAGACGTAATTATTGTATCAATTTATATGCGTTACGTGAACAAATGTGTTCGATTATAGTTTGTGAGAATCTTTTAAACTTGTATTCAGAAGCTGTAATCTAAATTAATATTTTTTTTATTAAGCACAATTAGTGTACTATGTACACGTCACGTTGTTTGGGTTTAGCGCACATTGTACAAGTAATGCTTAGAAAATTGTTTATTGGGAATTAATAAAAAATGAAATAAAATGTATACTTGTAAACGTGACATAGAAATAAGGAGACCATTAGAACAACCTCAAAAGTACATAAAATCTGAGTCTGCGGCATTTTCTTTCAAGACTGTAAAACATGGATGTCATGTAAAGATCTGTCGAAATTATAGACATCTATCAGTTTAGTAAAATAAAAACAAAATGTGCCCCTTAAAGCCGTTCTTACCGTTGCCGCGGCTTATAAACAAAGCGAACGGGTCGTTTAAATCAGTAAGCAGTTTAAAGTCCGCAGGGAGGCAGCGCTGCATTAGCGGTGCGGATCGCAAATGTTATTATTCGCCGCGGATTACCTCGGATTCACTGCCAGTCTTTGTCTTATTGATGGCTGACTTCGATTTTATACTTTTTCAACGGAATTTAAAGCATGTTTTTTACTGAATTAGGTATATGTTCTTCTAATGCAATACTTACTTATTTTCTAAATAGGGGAGGGTTTTTTTTGTCTTTTTTTGTAGTTGCTTTTTTCATAGTATCCACTATGTACTCAATTATTGATAGATATCGGGTATAGTTAGTACGGAATAGAAGCAACATCGTAAGTTTTGTAAAGAAATAAGACATAAATACTTACACATAAACCTGTTAATTGTTCTTATTTCGATAGGTACCAACTTAATTTAACTTCTCGTATTTCTTCAAAATATTTTGATTTATCAAAATGAAGTGTATTATAACCATTATTTCTTAGACAAAATTGTTACGAGTTGCTTATATTTTGATAGAGCAATCCAATTTAGGAGTGCAAAGAATATTTAATACAATTTGTACGTCTCAAAACGTGAGCGCAGACAGTGAAATATTACTGAAACATTTGGGTGCTAGTACTCGTCGCAAACGCATTACCTGATTACGTGCCTACCGTCTGCACCACTAGAAACCGTATTACCCACGAATTTTATATATAACGACACGACTACATTTTGACATTTGAATACAGACATTTTTATGAATTTGAAAAAAAATATTGTTTTTAGTATATTTTGTAACTACAAAGCGGTCATTTTTGTTTTTTTATATGTATGGTTATTGCTAAAATGCTAATATTAATAACCATATTTATGAGTTTTCATAAAAGCTCTTAAAAATATTGTTTAGCACTCCAAAGGTATATTCAATTCGCATACTCAAATATTGTGTTGTTTTATACGCTAGATGTGAAGTCTATATAAAATACAATAATATTATAGTATTTAGTTTTCTTGGAAAATTCGTTTTAACTTAAAACTATAGTATAAAGCAATAACTTAAGAAAGTAGCTCGCGCAATATAATCTAATATTAAAAAGAAAGTATTACAGCACCCGTCACGTAGAGGTCTAACCCCCGGCCACCGCGTAATTCCACAAATGGCAGTAACTCGAGCCGGCGCGGGTTTAAAATTGAAATTTATATGCACGCATTATACATGAGGTGGGTTGGTGGTGGGATTACAGCGGGCTCAAAGAAAATGATTGTGTGCCCCTGAGACCTGATAGTTGACTGGATAGTAATGTGGATTACGCGGACGCTACAAAATACGCAAAAACATAAATTCGCTGTTTTTTTACATATATAATATGGTGTAACAGTAATGTTTATTAATTTTTATGATAGGCGATTTGATTTGCAATGTTCGTAAAATTAAAATGTTTAATAAATCTTCTACGAAGTAAAATTAATTAAAATACCCAACTTTTTTTAATTAAAATTACAAATTTAGCGCTACTAAAGTAATATCTACATTAAATGAAAATCCAATAATTACTTTGTAAATATTAAAAAATATAAAAAGCAGGCGTCTCGTAATTTTGTGAGGGAGAGACGATTATGGCGATTAAATATGCATTAACGAATTTTTCTCCTTAAAAGCAGAAAAAAATGGCGTAAAGAGAAAATTGGCAATTAGGAGCTCCTCCTTCCCCTGCCTACCTTTCACTTAAAATTAAATTTTCTCCTTAAAGATGTACATAAAGTGGTGTTTGAACGTTTTAGCGCTATCTCTTTGAAGAATTATGTACGCGTGTAGTTACTTTGACCTTAAGTTTTATTTTAACCTGACTAGTAATTTTCTTATAATTAGATACATGGTAGGAATTTATTATTCTTATCAGTATTTTAAACTATTCTTCAAGTAGGTTTTGTATACCTACTACTACTAACATAATAATTATTTTCGTCCATTTAACAAATTATATAATAGAATATTAACAAGCTAATTCTTAATGAATCAGCTAAGTGTTAGTTTAGTTACGAGTTACCTTATAAATGAATTCTAGTATAACGCTCAAAAGCCATGCGCTTTATTCAATCGCACCTGAAATTCAGCGTCATGAAATGCCTGACACGGCGCTATGAATAAATGATCAAAATATAGTTGTACCGTAACAGTATACGCGTTCACAAATGAAAATTAATTATGCAACACGATAAATTGACACTAATTTAGCGAAGCGGCGCGACGCGATGTGACAAAGTTCCTGTTTGTTACCTACGCTAAGTGGTAATAATATCAAGACTGGTTAAGTGCATTACATTTGACTATCTCTCACGCGTGGATATGCTTCATAAATATGACTTAGTCAACGTGTCATTCTATAATCAAAGAAGAAGTGACATATTCAATCGTTATGTCTATCACAAATATATATTTTTTAACGTTTGTAAAATCGAATAAGTCCCTATGATTGTAAATGATGATTCTATTTCTTAAATATTACAATGTTTGATGGTATAGTTCTTTTAAAATATTTTAATATCAAGATTGCACTTCCATCTCTCGTACCAATTTTAAACAATGATCCTTAAAAATGCTCATTTGTACAGCCTTACTGTATGTCATTACAATAATGAGAAAGAGTTAAAAGAGCCTTCGTTAACATTTTTGAATATATGAAATGTTGTAATGCGGTCCCAGGAGTTTTGGTTCGGATATGAATATTTTTTAACGCATCAAATTGCAAGCATTTTATTGTTATTATATTGTACTACCCTCTTTTCTTTTTTATATTAACAAAGGTCTATATCTAATCCATATTTCATAATAATCTTTTTTAAAACTTGATCAACTTTACTTTTGGTGAAACTTCACCAAAGAGAATACTTCACTTATCTTTTAAATTTTCACATATAGAAAAGTTATTAATCAAAGCTTAGTTTCACAAGTGCGTGTTAACACAATAATTGTGCTCAAAACTAAAGTTTAGGTACAACGCAGTCGGACGTGTAACATACCTCACACAAAGGCGTGATAGTTGGGGGTGGCCCATGTCGCTATAATCAGATAATTGCATGAATAATTGATCGCGTTCATTACCTACTACACCCGCCTCTACCTACGAGATACGGTATCTTGTGGCACACTTTATAAGCGTTCCTGACATATTTACTTAGTCGTTTTAATCCTTACTAATAGTAAACGTGAGAAATTGTTTGTTGGCTTTTCATCTTTTCACACAACAAAGGATTTGCGTGTTTTTTTTTAAATTATATTCAGACAAATCAAGTTGTTCCGACCTAAAAAGCCAATTAGAGCTTTTTTAGCTTGCAGATTATAAACTTAAAATTTATAATAAACTCTTTTAAAGTATATTTAAAATGTACAACTTTAAACTGTAGATTAAAATATTTTTGTGAGCAAGGTTTCATCATTCATATTTTATATACCTATATTTTTATGCACAGTTACCTTAACAAGAAGGGCAAATGTAGTTTACGATGGGCACATGTAGAATCGCGCGAAACCAAAATCATCAATTATTATAAATTAATTGCCTCTATATTATTAAGAATACCTCATCACTATTTCTCACTACAACAGTCAATTTACAACATCAATGAGAAAATTTAATACAATCAATTTACTATTTCATCAAAGACCAACAAACAGAGGTGGCACTCAATTCGCCGGGCGCTTTAATCAAAATTAGTAACGGTATTAAGGGTAGCATCAATTCTCTTTGTTCCACGCCTTGTATTCAATTCGCTAGTTGAATATTCATATTAGCAACTCCTCAAGGAGGACAATTTGGGATGTCCTCCTCTCCCACTCTCCCCTAACCAATTAATAGAGGTACGCTTCGTTAGACATGGCCAAAGTTTGAGATTGACCCTTCCAATACAATCTTGTAGGTATTAAAGATGCCAAAAAGGGCTTTACTTCATCAAGGCAAGGAACTAAAGCACGTTAAAAGTTTTGCCCTAAGTTTTTTAATTATGGCTTAACGAGCTACGCCTTAGATAGGTCCGCTGATATTAGGTTTAATTGCAAAAATGATTTTGATTAAATTTTGTAGGATAGCTAGTAAAGCGGGTCGGGATTATATATTTCTGAGATAGCTATACTAACGTACTCAGCAGAACGAGGGTATTTCTCTTTATTTTATTATTTATAAACATTCTGTTAAATATAAGTATAGACGGTTATTACTAAAACAAGAGTATTTATTCGTCTGACCAATTCTTCGAACTTACCCATAAAAGTAGGTTATCACAACATAAATAGAAGTGCAAAGTATATATTATTTTACTATATTTAAAAAAGCAACAAAGTACAAAATGTCATTCAAAACTACTCGTATATTGTCACTAAAACAACACATATAAATATGTAATGTTTCCTTCCTTTCACGTTATGTAAGTTGCATTAGCTAGTTGCAAAGTCAGATTGTATTATACGTAAGGGTACGTCCAGAGTGCAGGCGAATGTACTGGCGTATCAGTAAAAGCATCTCGGCGGCATGCGGTGGCGCGCCCGTGCGATCCATCAATTATTACCATCTGTAATGAACGCAAATCCTTTGATTCCATTGAACGAGTGCCCGAGGGAATTCCGTTTAAAGTTATAAGCGATAGCGGTGATTTGTATTGAATTTTAAATCGAAAATTAATAAATTGGTTTTAGAAAAATACAGGAACTAAGTATACCTAAACTTATTTAACATGTAATCATTATATATTGCTATACATAAGTATTTAATATGTGTAATTATTATATACAACATTAACATCAATTTTAGTTTTTTTAACAAAACCATTAACGAATAATAAAACAAATAATAATATTTCATAAAGACCCTTGTTCTCTACGCTATTTCCTCCAACTTGGCCCCCACGGTCGCGGTACATCAAGTATGCACTAAGAGAATGTCGGAGCGGCGCGACACCTCGGCCGTTCATTTCATTGTCTCAATCTGTCCTCTGACGCGATCTGCTATTTTGAATTTTGCTGACGCTCTCAGCGTTTAGCTGAGTGATTTTGATTTATTCAACTGGATTCCAGTTTGTTTACTTTCCTTATGACTAAAATGTCCTTATAATGGTGATTTAAATATGCTTGTAGCCTTTGGAAGAATTGAGTTTATATAAGGAGGCACAAATAATAAATAAGATTTGTTTTAGGTTTATGTTGAACTACAAATAATATATGTATTTACTCCATTTTCAATCAAAGAATAATCAAATTAAAGTAGGTATTATATTTTATCAAATATACTTTTACAAGCTTTTGAATTGTCATTTTTGCATTATTAAAAATATAGTAGTATTTAAATTAAATGTAGTAAGTTAAAACGATTTTCATTTTAATTACTATTAATTATTATCGTTTCTTCATAATTTTTCGACTTTCTATGCTATGTATGTACTTCTGATTTTAAAATTGTACATATGTACCCTTAGCAAGACGTCATAAGATAATATCACATTTTCTATAATTCATTATGTCAACTGGGCTCTAGTACTGTCCTTAAATCAAATCAGTGTTATAAGCCAAGAAGGGTTGTTTGATCTCTACCTAGTAACAAGTGAAACAATCCCACGGGACGATAGGTCGTCAATCTAAGCAGATATTCTTACTTCTTTTTTAAATCAAATTTTCAGACGATCGACTATTAATATCAAATAATATGTAAATAGTATTTGGAAAAATCTTTAGGAGACATTGCTCACACGATTTTTGTTTTATAATGGAATCATAACATGAAGAACGTGTATAAACAGCTTCTTAAATTTCAATACATATAGTATTCGCATAAAAATAACACCTGGCATTTTATCGTAAGTTCTTTTTTGCGTATTATGCCGTATAGTTGAAAAAATTTACGTGCGAGATTTAACGTTCACTCAAAGACATTTATGACAATATTTATGTAGGTAGGTACATACATTAGATTAAATTCGATTTAACTGCCATATTTTTTTACTTAACTATACTTTTCACGAATTATAAGAAAGTAGGTACTTCAAAACTATGCAAAAAATTAAACGGTTGAACTAACACTTTTGTAATACATGAAATATTTTAATTTAGCATGTACATGTAAATAAATATATAAATAACTGACCTTAACCAAAAGCTCTTTTTCAATATTAATTACTCATTTTGTTCCAGTAGCGGGGCGTTCCGCTCGTCTCCGTCAGGCTCGGAACCGCCCGCACCACCGCCCCCGCTGTTCTTGCCCCCGCATCTGTCGCACCTCTCGCAGCATCTCAACCACTTGTCGCAACCTTTCTTTCCTCTTAAGGGTATGTTTTTAATATATATTTAAGATTGGTTTGACGTTCTACAAATGGCTATGATTTATGGTTGCTGGAATCTGGGAAACTTTTAGTACTTTTTTTGGATAAAGGCTTTTAAAATCGAATGTTTGTTTAATACATACAAGCTAAAGGTAAAGGAAAATTAAGGATATACATAGCTTAGTTTATTGTCATAATATATGAGCAGCTACGAGTTTAGGAACATACATATTACAAACTTGAAAATAAAAAGTAGAAAGTCAGAAACTCTGTTTTTTTAAGTAGAGCTTTTTTTTTAACTAGAGCTAAAAAGCAAAATCTCTTCCAGGCTGGGGTTGTCCATGCTGCCCAAAAGAGGAAGCTCGGTCCTCTAGCGTAGCGGAACTCCGTCGCAAGGCGCACGAACACTCCGCGGCCCTCCTACAGTCCCTCGCAAACTTCCAGTCGAGGGCCTTCCTACCTCTGCCCCTCCCGCCCTTACCGCTGCCACTCTTGCACGACCCGCCGACTGCCCCACCAGAACCCCCCAAGCATTTAGATTAAGTAAGTTATGCTTAACTAATATAAGACTAATGCAAAGTGACCTATCTCATTTTTTATCAGGTTATGAAAATAGAAAGTAACCTATGTATTTGTAGTTTTGATCGACTTTGTGAAACATTCCACGTTATTTTATATTAAAACTCTAGAAAATTAAAAATTACAAGATATGCCACTGTTGCACCGACACGGATCAGTTTTTTTATGAACATGGCGATGGATTCACATAGTTTTATTGCTTTTATATGATTTTATTACAATTGTAAAATACGACGTTTTTATGATGAATTATTTAGTTATTTAAATGTTCTCTGTGTAACAATTCCGCCATTGTAAGTGTGTAAAATGTTTATTTAAATTTAAAACTAATATCTTTCAACGTTTATATAATAATTATAATAACGATAATATATAAAAATTCGTTTATTTGAACATTTATATTTGTATTATTACAAAGAGCTTTAAACGTTCCATATATTTATTTATTTCCCAATGAAAATTACTTAATTCCTTAGCCCTGCTTTTTAAATGAGTAACTAAATAAAATTATAATCATACAAGTAATTTGTAATGTATGTATATAACATACGACTACGTTAGTTATAAAAATATCACATTCACCAACATTAAACAAACTACACCGTGTGAATTCTTTAGTGCCATATTTCACTTTGTGCCAGTATATTGTGCCATATGTAGTATGTACTATGTAGTGATAGTCTAGTTATGTATGCAATCAATGTTAAATATTTATAATTAAATATAATAGTAATAAAAAATGTAAAGTAGTGTAAGTAAGTAATTTCTGTTCTATACTTTCAGTTACCTGAGCTAGTCGACGGACAAACTTAGTTATTGTTATCACAAGTTAAATTATTCCAAGTAAAGAACACTAAGGGCGAAATATCTTTCATCTTACAAATGAAATACAATAAAATGAAACAGTATGTTTGAATATTCGTACATTTATTTGATTTTCCAAGTTTGCGAAAAGCTGTTCTAATATTTTTTTATTGAAAACGACATAAGTAGATTAATTTTGTTCTGACTTCTAAGAGAATTCGTATAACGCCTATATTAGCCGAGAATGTTAAATTGAAATATAAAAAGCACTTGTAATATCAGTCCAATTTTGAGTTTCATTTACCTACCAATGAATATAATATGAATAAACATTTGGAGAAAAAACGTGATAATGAATGTTTTTAGGAATTGCTTTGGAAATTATTAACCTTATTATGTATAGTCTATACAAATAACAATAACGTCAGTCGTATCTGTTTATTTTTTAAATTTTTAGGGAAATATTATTGAAGAAGTCATTATTATCGATAGGCCAAACCTATAGTTTTTAAAATTACATCTGTCTATCTGGGAACACATTACGAGAAAACTATTGAGCAGATTTCAATGAAATTATATTTACAGCTATCAACATATCTATATACTAGCGACTCGCCCTCGCTTCGCTTGGGCTTTTCCTAGATTTAGCACAGGCAAAGCCGCGGGATCCGCTGGTTATGCATATAAACCTACCTCTTGAATCACTCTATCTATTAAAAAAACCGCATCAAAATCCGTTGCGTAGTTTTAAAGATTTAAGCGTACAAAGGGATATAGGGACAGAGAAAGCGACTTTGTTTTTAACCGACTTCAAAAAAGGAGGAGGTTATATGTTCCGTTGTATGTATTTTTTTTTTTTATGTATGTTCACCGATTACTCCGCCGTCTGTGGGCCGATTTCAAAAATTTTTCTTTTGATTGGTAGGGTATAGTTCCGAGGTGGTCCCATTGTCACCAAGTCAGGATCTGATGATGGGATCCTAGGGAAATCGAAGGCAACTCTCAAAATTTACAGGCACCTATTATGTTTTTGATATATTTTCTAAACCCGATAAAGCTTTTACGTATAAAATCATCATCTCATGTGGATGAGCTGATGATGGAAGGTAAAATTCCTCAACAGTTGTTTTTTATGTGTTTTCACCGATTTCTCCGTGAATTGTGGGCCGATTTTAAAAATTTCTTTTTTGTTCGGTAGGGTATACATTCAAGATGTTCTCATTGTCACCAAGTCAGCATCTGATGATGGGATCCTAGAGAAATCGAGGGCAACCCTTAAATTTTATCGGCACTGATTACCTTTTTCATATATTTTCTAAAGCTGTTCAAGAATTTGTGATGATGTAAGGTATATATCCTCAACGGTTAGGAGTTGAAAGAAAATTCTTTTAATATTATACGTACTTATGAACTGATAGTCGTATTCCTTCAGGATATTAGGTGGATTGATAATAGAAGGTAAATCTTATTAACGTCTACGAGTTACGTGGAAAAATAGACGTGGACAAATCTCGATTGACTATTGTCGTTCATTTCAAAACTTCGCTGACTTATTGGAGCAGTAGTTTAGTTAGCCTTCCAATATTTTATTTAAACATAATAATTTCCACAAAAAAAATTAAAATAAATTATTTTTTAACAAAAATGAAAACCGACTTCAAAACGCTACAAATCGAAACTAAAAAGAAAAAAAAATAATTTTAATTACTTAGTTATTGTTGGAGTCGGTGCCAGCCAAAGCAAAATAATCTTAATACAATTTAATTAATGTATCAATTTGTAAATATAATCAAAATATCCGTTCGAAAGTTCATTGCAAAGGCAGGATAAAACTGTCCTTCTTGGCTGGCACCGACTCCAACAATAACTAAGTAATTAAAATATTTTTTTTTTCTTTTTAGTTTCGTATACTATGTAGTGAAGATACAACATTTTCAACAATTTTTAACAACCCTATGTATTAACATTGATACTTTCATGTCTAATATTGCAAGTCAATATTGCACGTATTAATTTATATTATGTGCAATTTATTTGTTACTACTTATACAACATACTTGGAGTATTACTACAAAAATATAATTACAGGCTAGACTAGTCTTGAGACTTTGTTTATCAGAAAATATCCATTTGGTTTTGTGTAATAGTAATATTTTATTTACTTACTTCAATAGTTATAGTATTGTTAATGTATTTTTGTGTATATATTTAAAAGTAACTTACCGAAATCAGTATTCGACCAAATCGTTGTGAATATTTTGTTTTTAAAATAAACGTTTTTATTGTATATAATAAATAATAATATAAACATAAAATTGGTTATAAAATGTTCTTATTAATTAGGTTTTAACGCATGCTTTGTAAATATGTAAGTTTATTATGTATTAGTAATGTACTTGACAGTGTTATCGGACTTCTCCGTAGAATACAACTAACACAAACTATCGACAAGATACCTTTTATATATCGATAATCTGATTCTTTAATATCGATATAAGACTTATATATAACTAAAAGATTATATATGGGAATATTTTGATCACGTGACTTAACTATTCGATATATCATTTTCATTTTCTTTTCAATAGAACATCAGCGTTTCTACAAGATTTTGCTAAATAAACAACTGAACTATAGTTTTTTTTATTTATTTTCATTCTGAATTAGTGCTTGACTATGTTTCATCTGATGAAAAGTCGTAACGCAGCCATAGATGGTAAGTCGCACTAATTCAATAGCCCCCTATTCACTCTTTTATATTGGGATTGTAAGCGGACTATACGATATTGTATACGTTAGTTGATCAGTATTATCGTGTAAAATTATAAGCGATATTTCCAAGAAATCAATGGATGCAACAATTCATTATAAGAGAAATAGAAATTGTAAAAAGTTCAGGTGCCTTAGAGAAAATGACATTCTATAATATTTGGTAATTCAAAATTATTTAAATTGTATTGAAGTATCTTTAAATATGTATCAAATAATTATAACTTTATTTATTTACATTTTTTATATATCTACATGAATTATGAATGAAAAATGAATTATTATGTCATCTTGTCTGAGGCATTTGCTGTTTAAGATTTAAACGAACAAGTATTTTAGTAGTTCTTAATATATATAATTGTCTATAATTAGTTTATTGTAAATTAGTTTCCTAAGAATCAGATTGTAATTAATTTGAAAAGGCATATATTATTAAATTATATAATAGTTAGCTTGTATTAAAACCCGACGCCATTTTGTAAATAGGATTGAGTAAATGCGAGAAGTAACTGCACTATGCACGAGATGGGGAATTGTGGCGTCGGGCATATAAAGTTGTATATACATAGCTTAATAGACTTTCACGTGATTAGTTGTTTTCATTATTAAAAATAAAATATGTACATGTGACACCGTGTATTTATTTAACTAAATATATTTTCTACCTCCTAGACCCTATAACAAATAGTAAAATTCGAAAAGAAAAGAGTCGATTCTCTAGATTGAATATTTTTTTGAAATTATTATAGAAATAATAATTATTAATTATTGTCAATAGAGGCCGAATCTATCATTTTTTAAATTTTTGTCTGTGTGTCGTCTTATCGAGATAGCATCACGAGAAAATAATTGCACAACTTCGCCATGATAATAGATGGTTATCTGAATCAACATACTATAGGATATATCTCTAGGGATATTAAGTCTCCGTTAAAACTTTCTTAGAACTTGAATCGGATCAGTAATTTCAGAGACAATACAATACCAACATTTTATATTAAATAGATAAACTAATAAAAATATTTTGATATAAAATACTTTCTTCCCTATTTATACTAAGCAACTTAAAAGCAAAAGTATGTTTGTTAGTTTGTCTTTATACAGAATAGTTCATTTTCATAACTTGTTGCATAGTGGCAGTTTGTTAGTATGTAAATAATAAATATATGGGAATAACACACAACACCATCTAGTTCAATGGTAAGCTACGAGGCTAGTTTTATGGATACCAGATAGTTGATGCACTACACTAATTATTTATATATATAGAAAATCGATAGCAATAATGAATTGTGTGTTCAAATTATTATAAACTAGATACTAATGTAAAATCCACAGTACAGTACGTATACTTGTGATATAAAATAAATCCTATGCTGAATCAAGTTTCTTTATAACATATAAAGCAAATAAAGTATATATTACCCATTCTGAGTAAACACACAATTATATTTTTAGCAAATAAGAAATAAATACAAAAAACCTATGGAGATAATAAAAATAATTAAAATTCAGAGTGTTGAAAACCTTATTATGAAGACGTTAAGTCGGCATGTTCCTACATACAAGACATCAGAAAATTCTAATAGATACTTAAATTACTAATGAGACTAGAAATCGATAAGTATATTTTATATTAATTCAAAATAGGATATAACAAATATAAAACTTATGATAGAAGTCTTTATTTCTAGAGTTTGAAACTTTTATTTAATTCAAGAATACATAAACATAGTCATTCAGCTCAGAAATCTAATTTTATCAACACTTAAATAAATTTAATAGTTTAACGAAACGTTTAAGTAGAAATAGATCTGTGCTCTACAATTAGAATTGGAAAAAAGCAATGAAGTAAAAAAGTAGTTTACGGTATGTTTGCATAAATAAGTTTCTAAAGTCACATAAAATTTTTAAATTTTTAGCTATTATACGTAAATGAAGATTTGTCGGATTTTTTCGCAGATTTATTTTGATTTTTGGTTCCCGACGTTTCGAATACTTTACAGCAATCATGGGCCATTACCATAATTGCTATATTTGACATTATAAATGAAACTATCTTTTCTAAAAAAATCAGAAAAGATAGTTTCATTTACAATGTAAAAAATTCGCGTAAAACTAAGAAAGTATTAATCTTTAGCTAATTAACTATTCATTTAATAAAACAACGAAGAGACATTTGCCTAAAAATTCAGCATACAAACGTATGTAACTGTAAACGTGTTCCATGGTAGAGGTATGTGCTTTATATTTCAATTAAATAGAACGTTGCAGACAATACTAATAAATATTAAATGTGTCTCTTATTACAAATCTTAATAAAACAAGAACAATCGTATATTTTACATAAGTTAGGCCATTCATCACCCCATTTGACGCGAGCTCGTAATATTAGTGATGTATTTATATACTAAGTATTTCAGCGCTTACGCTTTTAGTTACTAAATGCAGGTGATGTTTCCGAAGTTTTTGAATTATTGCGGCGGAAGAATGATAATTTTAATGGTTTATTGTTCGAGTAACAGGTGTGGGAAGTAATTACTAGGATCTTTAATATAAACATATGTATTTATTTATAGATATAAAGTAGCCTATATAAAGCTTGTTCGCTTTCAAAACAATTTGAAAGTAAATGAAGACTCTGGGTTTCGAATGTCTTGCGATTTTAATGTGTGTATCTTAGTTTCAAAATGCTTTACACTTGTCTATACGGTGAAGGAAAATATCCTAATTTTAACTATAGTAAGCGAAATGTTTTTCACACATTTTAAATTATAATTACTATCGTATTAGACAATCAGCCTTTGAAAAGGGGGTTGATAAGTTTTTTATCATGTACTAGTTAATATAAAAAGATATAATATTACTTAAGTATAATAAGCTTTATTACGTTCTCTTATATCCATAATAACTGTTATGTACTGAACCTTATTAATCTTTTAACAATATGTCTGCTCGGCGCGGCGCTACGCCGTAGACGTTGGGTAGTAGCTCTACGCAGAATCATTATTTTTAAATTCCTTGCTAATATTGTAATTGCGAAGTACCTATGAACATATAAACAAAGATGAGCAAACTAACACGTTTTCCTTTACTTTTAATTTATTAGATTTCATATAAATATTTTCTAATTAATATTATAATTTTAATTAGTAATAGAAAACTGGCTGATTTCGATTACGATCCTTGCACGATATAAGAGCGGAAAAGCACAACTTACAATTTGACGGAAAAACACAACGACTTAACCTCGAACCTAGGAACTCCGGATCTGCTACTCACCAGAGCACCGAAGCAGTTAAATGGAAAGAGTAAAATGCCATATAAAAAACCAAACGTACTTCAGAAATCTAGTATGTATTTAAATAATGTATTATGATGGGTAGCTCCGAAAGTTTTTGAATTATTACAAACACACTGTTAGTAATATTACTGCTTTAATATTTTGGCATCAGATGTTTTATAAATTGAGATTGTGAGGGTGTTATTGTAATATTATTTCTAAATAAATAAAAACCAAAATTTCCTTCCATCATTTATTACAAGAGGAAATAAGTTACAGAACATGAATTATGTACATAAATTCACCAGTTTTCTTTTAACTTAAACGTTTCTAGAACAACTTTACAAAACACAAAGAGACTTAAATAATGTACAAAATTAAATAATTATAATATATTATACTATAAGAGATCGCGTAATCGCACGTTACGCCGCACTGCGTTATTAAACCCTTCTCGGTACTGGTAGAAAACACTGCTTGAGGATATGACGTCGGCCACTGCGTCTGTAAAAAGTATTTAAATGAGAACTCCCTCCAATTATTTTCGAACTATTACGAAACTAATGTGGAATTTGGTGTATGTTTTAAATTGGTTATAGTGTATTTGAATGAAATTTATATAGATAAATTAACTTAAAGTATTGTATTGAGATATTTAGATACGTAGATAAACTTAAAGTATCGCATAGCTATTGGACACCTAGGAAAACACATAAGAAACGTGAGTGAATGTACGTCTATATATCTTACACATCCAAATTCCTTGAAATAAAATCCAAACATATTAAACTGTATTTATACAAAAAATTAATAAGTAAAAATAACTGTAACTTATTCTTTTCCTTCTTCCTAAAATATTATTATATTCTTACAAGTAATTAGTAAAAGTAATCTTAAAATACGCAATAAAAAAAGAGTAGATGTTACTCTAAAAACTACAAAAAAAAAAATGATTTATTTCTATTACAGAAGAAAAGAATAATAAACTGTATAATAAAATCATCGAAACTTATATCATAATATAAATCACTTCAAATTTTTAAGTCTTTCAACAAACACAGGCGGTAGCGGAAACACAAGCGTTTCGTCTCACATAATCAACTTGTATAATTACTCGTGGGCGGCGTGTTTGCGCTCGCTAATAGTGCGCATTGTGACGACTCGCGCCCGCACTCGCGCTGTGCAAACCTATCGCATTATGTAATCTCACATACTCCTTACTTTTAAGGTACCGTATGTTGATGATAAAACCTACGCCATTTAAAATTAATACAAAAAACAATATTTATGGTGTATGTACAATACATAGATATTATGATTTTAAACTCGAAATCCTTACTATTATTATTAATAGTGTAATTTAGTTTACTACAGCTATTAAGGCTCTAAGCCTCTATGTTATGTTTGCGAAAAGAAAGCGTATGTATATTTTGTTGCTTATATATGGATTTTCCTTTACCTAAAGGTTGCAAACTAAACGAAGGATGGTCGTGTCACTAGTTAACCATTAAGACTGAACTCAGTTAGGTTAAAACACGTTTTCGTTACATCGTCCATTACAACTAGATATTGTTTTAGAACTGGCGTGAAGCCAAAAACAAACAACGATTAACCGAATCGCTGTATCGTAAGAAAATTAGCATGATTTTATAAAAAACGAAACAAGCTAATTTGTGTTAGATTAATATTTAAAAAGAAAAATATTAATAATGAAATATGTGCGGAACCACCCGCGCGTCGGTTACATAACTCTTAACAGTTCTTGTTAATAACCTCGCTTTTACATGAAAGAGCCGGTAACTAGTGTAGCATTTTAATTTAGGCGGGCTTTATACGGACGACGGTGAATTAAAGGCGGGGTGATGAGAAGATCGCTTTAATGAGCCTCATTCATTCCGTTTTTGTTAATAGAATGGGTTTAGATTACATTCAAAACATTTAATTTAACTTTTCACATTTAAAATGTTGTTTCAAATATAAACAAATGCATTTGAAGTAGAATGTATTTCATTTCGCAGCACTACTTTAGATTGAGAGCTTAAATATTTACGTATGAAATAATTTTTAACATTTTACGTCGAAATGAAAAGCGATCTTTGCACGTACCTACTAGTAGATTAAATTTAGTGTTTTCGTTTTATTTCTAAATTTTATCTAGCATTTACTCAGTAAATTCAAGGAAAATCAAAGCCTAGTCTTTTATAAATTCGGCCATATTTGCCTACACTTGATGTTATTGTGCTTTACAATGCTATTCAATTATTCAGTTTCCACCATAAGTTTATAATACTAGTGTAGTATCTACTATGGTACTTAATAATTGGTACTTATATTACAATTATTTGTATAAAAAAATGTATAAATTTCTTAAAATTGGAAAAGTAACACGTTTTAGGTAAAACAATTAAAAGTCGCACACAATAAAGCCACAGCTGAAAATATTTGTAAAAAATATAAAAAAATCGAGGCATTAAAAAAATATACATAAACATATTAATTACTTCTTAATTAAAATTAGTATAGCAGTTTACATAACAAGATCCAAAAGTTTGAAGTTCGAACAATCAGAATTATAATAATGGAAGATTAATATTATCGAAAATTAATCAATCTGACTCAATGAGAAGTGGAAACCAATTTAACATAATGTTAGCTTGAAATAATATCATTTAGCTGAAATCGAGTGAGAATACAATGGGGCCAAGTCAAACAGATAGTCGATCTCGTTCACAATTGGCTTAGAGCGCTCATTACAACTTGTTCCTTGGATTTTCTCTATGAATATAATAACTGATTTAGTATGTATTTACGTTACATTACTTCTATAAATGTAATAATTCCATAAACAAAATATTTTTTTTATTTGTCTTAGATTTGTCATTAATTTTCCATTTTGGCAATACGAATCAAATTAAAACTACTTGGATCGAGCTAGGAATTGATCTTAGAACGATATCTACTAGTCTATACATAATAGGTATATGGTATATTTAAATTATTGAGGCAGTTAAAATAATTTAGTATCATCACTATAAATACATATTTCTTAGAATGTACTCGTAAATTAAAATGATAGATTGATGTGATTTCGTAGAACACGTCTACGAAACTTCGTAGCATCGTAGAGTTTATCTCTCTTTCGACTTAGATTAATAATTAAAATTCATTTTAAACCTACAATGTATTTAATAAATAATTCTAGCGATATTTTATAATGCTTAATGTTTAAGAAAAGTGTAATAAAAAGGATTTAAGTATTAAAAACAGCCAAAGTAAATAAATTCATTTTTAATAATTTTTAAATAAAGTGGTTTTTTTTTTATTTATATATTTACATCTAATTAGAACGGCGGCGGTGCCAATTACAATAACTATTTTGTTTGAATGGTATTTGAGAAACACAGATAGAAATACGTAACGTAAATTGTGATAACAAGTAAAAAAACAATTATTACAAAAAATAAATGATTTTAACCTTTGACAGTAACATTTACTGAGAAATATAGAATAGAATATCACTATATTCTATATAATGTCGCGGTTAAATCGTGAATTATCGTTTCTGATCTTGACATAAAGCTCGCGTTGGCGTAAGATGAATTTTCGGTCTCTCCCATTACAAATCGCGTTGAGACCATTAAGCAGTCAAGTTAACGAGCTGAAGAGACATTTGTATTAAAGCTAAGGACATATAGATAAGAAATTGTATTAAAGTCGGTTTATATTTAATGATAAATTATTTAGTTTTAAAAAAAAGATCGTTGTCTCTATAGCGTCCTTTTACAATAACTATAAGTAAATACCTATAGAGATACAGTCTTAACTGATGTTTATTTAATCTTAGAATATTCCAAAAATTTTAATAATATTAGTTAAGTATTTGGTTTTTAATTTTTAAACTATAATGTTGAAATATTTTTGTTTTACCGACTAGGTCTATTTAATGTCGTTATCATCCTATAATTAAGGTACTACTTTTTATGTTTTGTTTTCCATGTACAAATGTTTTCATGTGTTTTGTAAGTACTTTGTTGGTGGTCTAATAAAATAAAAATAATACAGCATTTTAGGTGGTATCCTATTTAACTTTACACGTTTAAGTAGTGTTTATTTTGCACGATAATATTTATTTAAAAGATGGTATGAATAAGTTTGTCTTATTAGTCATTCTCTGAAAAACATTCTTCGAACCTACTTTCCTACAAAATTTCAGTTAGTCCTAATAGCCTCCGATCATGCTGCAACGAACTGCCGCAAATTATAAAAAAACGTTTTATTAAATTTTGATAACATAAGATGGCTAAAAAAGTGGCAATTACTTCAAGCTTCACAAATCAAAAATAACCCGTGATTTTACTAATAGATTTGTAGAAAATATTTCAAATACCAACAGATTAATTCCAGTAACAGTGTAACCCCGCCTTATCAACTACAGCTAATTACACAACGTCTATTAAAACGTATCTCCGACCAAATTATAGGTATAATATCAAAATGGTCGACAATCGGGCCGACGAGGGATCAGGTGTTCGATTCCGACGGTGACGGCGATGAATATTAACAACCCTTGCCGGCGTAATTGAAAATAATAGGCCCACTTGTAACGTTATGTGATAATGGTGTATTATACGCAATAACGGCTGTTGGCGATGGTATGGCATCGTTATGTCGATGACGAGTAAAAAGATTAAATAAAAATGTACGATACTAGCTAGAATCCTTTGTCTTTGTTTATTTAAAAATTGGTATTGACTACAACACATAGGTTTAAATGTTTTTGCTAGATTTACAATTTATACGTCATATTTTACTATAAAACAAAAAAAAATACATTTTAATGGCTTTTGCACAAATAATAAAGGTAGACTCAAATAGATAGGTAATGAAAGGACGTAGAACGGGAAACTATGTGAAAATAAAGTATAAATACAATCACATATATATGAACACAATCATACCAGTTAATAAAAATCCAATTAAACATGTTTTCGCGGAATTTTTCTTAAATTTTCCTCAACGAAAATGAAATACATGAAAAACGTACTTGTTTCCATACTCTAGCTACATATACATTATATACGTACCACTTTTCTGCGCTTGAGCGATAGGAACAATTCGCCCAAAAAAGTCCTTTTGTACCTGTAACAATAAATATTATTATAATTTGCAAAACACTTGTAAAAACTAGCTTTCAATATAAACACCACGCCTTATTACACTCGTGGAACCACGTCGCGTCGTACAATTAAAAAACACATTTGCCTGTAAATTGCTACTCTGCGCCCGCGGCCACACATCGCAGTTCCAATTAGAAATCTTCCTCTTATAATCACATACTATTCTAGATCTAAACCCTTTGCAATAAAGACTATAATCGCGTATGGTTTTAACACTATAGGTGTCCTATTATGAAACCTCAATGTACAATGCCAACATAGTATTTTACGCTTAATATATGCAAAGGAATTTGTCGTCTATTAGAAATAGTTTAAGACTCTTTTCCTTTACTTGTATTTGTCATTTTCGTTCACGGAGAGTAGTTTATGTAGGTAAAGTTAAGTATGTGAGACATCGTTAGCGCTGATTGTGGTAACGATGTTGTTACACCTATGTTCTAAGTGGAATGTACTCCACGGTTCCTACGTGATGAAGATTTTCGACAATTAACGTGTACGTTACGTAAAAATGGATATAATTTTATTTCAAACAAAAAACAAAATATAATGCTGTCATATGATATTTACTATACATAGAAACAGATAAGCAATAAGAAAATTATTCACGTAGCGCAATATAGAGCGTGAGAATTTTGTCTACGCTAAAATTCAATATTACTATTTTTTCAAGAATAACCGCAAAAACTCTGTTTATAATTAAATTCCTAACATATAGTTTACCTATTAACAGAAATTTTATAATGAACATACGTCCATACGAACATAATAATATATTTATCAATTAATATCACAGATATAAAATATAAATTATCTACCTATACGTAATAGAGACAAATAAGATCGATCAGAAAACAATATCACAGCGAGCGCGGGCAATAGCAAGCCAATAACTTGTTTGTTATCCGAGTGAGATCGACAATAATATTGAAACGAGTCGAACTTATTCGGGCGTGGTGAAAGTGAAAAACGGCAGCGATTATCACCTTTAATTTTATGTCTTGATCTCTTGTTCCCTTGACCCTCAATAAATACAATAAGAATTTATAAGATTTGTAATCATTTCTTAGATTTACGCGAATATTTGAGATTATTAATAAAACTATCTCTTTGGATTTTTCGCCGATTCTTTAGACTATGAGATCACTAAATCAGTTCAGTTGCGTAACTACGCGTCTTCTTTGTCTATAACACACAGACAGCTTTATTGGTGTTGCAGCCTTTGTATTATAAATTATCTTCACATTTTGTCTAAATCTAGACAGCCTTTTCAGTATTAAGGAATACATTTATTTCACATCTATTATTATAAATATGAAAGTTTCGATGTTTGTTACTCAATCACAAAAGAACTACTGTACGGATACGGATAAAATTTAGAACAGAGATAGATTATAGTATGGAATACCATATATACTTTATATCCCGGAAAAAACGCACGGTTCCCGTGGAATAGACTTTTTATTGTGTCTCATTAGGGACAAACTCGAACGAAGCGATAATGAGTAGTTAGTTAAAAATAATAGTTAAAGTGCAATATTTGCATTATTTTTCTTATTTTACATCGCTTAAGCATTGCACCACAGAATAACTTCGTTGTACGACAATATTTCCGATTACAGACGTTGGCGGCGGCGGTAAATCGCGACACACGGCCGCATAAACACAATTTCCCGCTCATAAAAGTTATCCGCGCGTTACGACGTACGTAACGCCCTCGTAGGTGATTGGCTCGCAAGTGTATTGCCATATTGTCAATAGAGGTAATGGTATTTTTTATGAAACATCCAATATAGTTAATCAAGAGTTATTTGACACGTTTTATATTATTAGTTATTTAAGGAAAATAGCGTTATTGTATATATACTGTATAAAATAAGTATTTGAACTTAAACTCCTCCTAATCTACCCCCTAATGATAAGAATACATTTAGGTATAAGATACTCTTATTGATATTGTTTTATAATGCTTAGGTTTTTTGTCTCTAAACACAATTAATTATTCACTAAAATATATGACTTATATAAGTATCTATAATAGAATATTATGTTGTTTAATAGCAAGCTAAGGCCAGCTTAGGTCTGCTTATAGCCCAACTGTTTTAAAATGATAGTAATAATTGTTATATAGTAAAGTTGTTATATATACTGACTTCTAGGAATAGAGGATCTAGTAGTACTAGATCTAGAGATCTAGTAGTATTTTAAAACAACATTGATTTAGATATAATTTAGTCAATAAATTCCCTGTGTCTTCAGAGTAAGTATTTCAGGAGTTAGTCAACACATTTTCCGCACGAAACAACATTGATTTAGATATAATTTAGGCAATAAATCCCCACCCCTGCGTCTTCAGCGTAAGTATTACAGCAGTTAGTAAACACATTTTCCGCGCGACTTCAGACGGGTGCAAACAATACAATCACAGCCAATCTGCCGCGCAAATAGGAAAATAGAGTGCGCGCTAACACAGGACCGGCCTCGGGCTACATTATTTATACCCTATTGCGGGATATATTATCAACTAATTTAAAACTTAAAATGTAAAAGGGTGTTACGGACTTAATAACTTCATTGTCTTTTTTTGTAATTATGATGGTTTTTCCTTATTTTAATTTCTTTGTTACAAGTTATAGAATATTACAGCGACCTTCTGGATTTGTTGAATTAAAGTGAAGCACTAAACACTTATCATTGATTTTCTTAGTGGTAAATACTCCATAATTTTTCAGGTTTCACTCAGAAAATGAATTATAAATATCTATAGATGCATATTTTGCAAGCAGTACCTGAACAAACCTTGTTTAAAGCGAGTATCCTGTTAGGGCACTTTCCATAGATTTTTCAGTTCTATACAAATTGTGTCAAACTTATCTAGCTAGTAAGGAAAATTACTGATAAGATTTTTGAAAATTCATTATATTTTTCATTTGAAGTAAAATAAAATAAAATACAAAGGAAAAAATATAAAACCTAGTCCGCCCCAACTATCCTTCAAGAGCCCTATCGTATCGTATTCGAATCCTTTCGAAGCCGCGCAATTTTCCGCCGGTCATTTTTCATTGTTTCCCCGAGCCCGAGGCACCGATACTTATTTGCCAGTAAATACACAATACTTACGATATTGTGTTTACGAGCTACGCGGAGGTTATTTGGAAACTTTTTGTACGGAATGGAAGATAAATTGACAAACTACCCGCAAGAGTTAAGGCGATTCGAATATCTTATATGTAAATTTTGATAGGTTTTTATCTATAGGTACATATCTATATTAACATTATAAAACTGATGAGTTTGTTTGTTTGGTTGAACGCGCTAATCTTAGGAACAACGGGTCCGAATTGATAAATTATTTTAGTTAGTCATTGTTAGATAGTCCATGTATGGAGGAAGGCTATAGGCTATATTACATCAAACTACAACCAATAGGAGCGGAGCATAAATGAAAAAGGTTGCAAAGACGGGAGAAAAATATTTATTTTGATTTTCAGCCTTTAGAACGCGAGCGGTGCTGCGGGAAAGGCTAGTTACAAATAAATTGAGGTCGTTTTAAAACAACATTGATTTAGATATAATTTAGGCAATAAATCCGCATCTCCTGCGTCTTCAGAGTAAGTATTTCAGCAGTTAGTATTTATTCTTATATAGCAGTTAGTATTACATATTTCTCAAGTACTTAAAGTTATTTATATGATACTTATACATATACTACAAGTAGAATTAATCAAAAGTTTGTACTTTTGATTATTAAAATACCAAACTTAATTTAGGTAAAAATTGATTCTAAAACAAAAGGTCTTACCATACTATTTACATAAAGCTCAACCTAACTATATGAATAATGCTTCATATAACAATATTTTAACATTTATTAGTATATAACATGTAATAAATACAAAAAGCTATCATTTTAATATTTAGTTAAGAAAACAATATAAAACAAACATTGTTTCCAAGACGGTTATCATTAGCCTCCTTAATAACTTTCCCCTTTGTCCGCTCAATCCTATTGATACCGCTGAGTGGTCTCGTATTATTTCGTGTGGTGGAAGTAATAAAAGCAAATAGTAATATATCGATAGCCAATAACCTTTTAGCTCGTAAACAATGCACAAAGACCGGACGATAAAAGTAAAATATTATGAAAGTACTGGTTAAATAGACCAACTTATCTAAAACCGCTTTTCAACTATTCGTTGTTTTGCCATATAAAATGGAGGGTGGTGTAGGAGGGTGAAAAATACGTTACGGCCTATTCTCATACCTACGAAATATTCAAAAAACCATTAAAATCGGTCAAGCAGTTTCGCAGTAGTGCGATCACAAACACCGTGACACGAGAATTTTATATACTAGCTGACCCGTGCCCACTTCGTTGGGCATTATTTTAATAATCCTTTTTAGTACATAGTGTTTTTAAGTTATACATATGCTGTCGTTGCCTTTTTTGTAGGCATTTTCAAGCTCCACATCTTTTTTCTAGAACTCAAAAATATATCTTTCATAGTTAGGCAGCGTTCGTAGAAACGCCTTCATTCGACCGTTTTTTCTCCGATTCACTTTGCAAAACGGACGTAAAAGCCTTTTCATTTTTCGGTGTTTTATATAGCCTATGACACTCAGCAATAATGTGGCTTTCTATTGGTGAAAGAATTTTTAAAACCGGTCAGTAGATCGCGAGATTACCCCTTACAATTTAACAAATAAACAAACTTTACTTCTTTATAATATTAGTATAGATTAAATATTACGTTGTTAATTAAATAAAAAAAAATATTATTAGTTACAATTAAAGGTTAAATTTACTGTACACAATACACATAGACCCTTTCATTTCACGTTTCATAATAAAACAATATTAACATAAAATGAAAGTTAAGTTAATCTACGCTAAAAATTCATAATCAATCTTAATAATTAAATAAATAGGGTATATTGAACAATATACTGCCTACAGACAGTAAACAATTTTGTATTCAAAACAAACACGCTTTCAGAAAAATTACATCAGTTAAAAACGATTTCTTAGGCAAGTTAAAATTGATAACCGATACTCCCTGAAGGCGAGAAGGGATGATCGATGCCCTTCGATGGAAGATTAAATATTGCGTAGAATTTGACAATTATATTAGCAGAAAAGTTGGTAATGTCGTCTTTTTATAGCGAAGTGTGTTACTGAATCTTGGAAGACATATCGGAATATAATAATAATTAATAACTAGTGAAAACGCAATGTTCGTTTTACAACGCTATTCTTTTAAAGTAACTATTACTAACTTACTAACTTAGCTGTATTTCAAAAAATCTATCAAAAAAACTTTTTTACATATAATTATGGATAGGCACGGTGTGTAATGTAATGAAACCAGTATATAATTGAATCTTTGAAACGTCTTCGTATCTTCGTGACCATGATTACTGTAAAGTATTCAAAACGTCGGAAAAAATCTAAGTATTATTTACTATATACCCTTTAAAAAAAATACTTCTCTACATACCTAATATAATTTAAAGATAAAATTTAAAGGTCTTGTATAATGGCAGTCTAATTCTGGTTAACTACGATTTCAATTCAATTTTTGGAATAAGAAAAGCCTCTACTAAGGAAGAAAATGAAATGCACTATCAATTTTAAGAAATTTATAACGCGTAATAATAAATTCATAATTACTAATATTAGAAAAGGGTTGGTTTTTTTAACCTTTGTATTATGGTTTTAAAGAGTGGCCAACCCACTGTTTGCCTTAATCAGATACGCATGCAATATGCCACATGTTTGACGATCGCCGCAACGCAACTGTTACATTTTTAACTACGTCTTTGACAATCAGATAACCCTCCCGTGTTGGTAGCCTCTGGCGTCTTACATTAAAACCGTCCCTCTCGTAGTCCCACCTTTTAATAGCATGGAGTTCATAAATATTAAGTTTACTTTTTAATTTTTGTAACTTTGAATTCGAAATGGTTTAAAAATGCTTATGCTGTGATAATTATATGAAAGTTTTTAATAAAACCTATACATATTCTATACATAAATAATTAAATTTTAACTTAGTCGAATCGGCACATTAAATATTTTTTTGTAAAATTTTATTGAAACGTCAGTATTATTTTTTGTACGACGATAGCTGTTTATTTGGCTTAACCTACAGGATACTTCTTTCTACGGGGAAAAGTCACGTTTCTGAGAAATCCATACAAACGGTTGAAAAGTAACCTAGTCTAGAATAAAATAAGTTACTATCCACCTAAAAATTCCTTTTAACATTATTAATTTTACAAAATTCTCCTGTAAATTATGCGCCATTCCAGAGTTTCATTTTAAATACAACTTAAAAATATTAACGCGCATTGGCTTGAAAAATCACTATTCACATGAAATCACCCGTTAAAACTAATCAAAGCCCGCTTTCGTACCTAATTGGCGAAAGTGACAAATGTACAAACGTATAAAGCCAATAAAAGGGTTTATTATCTTCAACCCGCCCGTGAATATTTGCGTTACGCTCGTTTAGCGAGAACTGTTTCCGAACGGATAGCCGTTATGGCGCCGCAATAACTGGGGTTATACATTATATAAATTTAATATGGTAGGTATTGATAGAAATACTAAAATTCTACATTATTTTCAATGTAATAAATAAAAAATAGACGTTAGTTAACTTCATCCTCCATGGAATATTGAGACTTTCCACGACGCTAAAAAAATCTTCTTAAAACACAAAGAGTTGTTAAAGTTAAATTTACCTGTTTGTCATTTTAAAGTCAACAATAATTTATAGTTGAATCAAAATTATCTAATTTTAAAAGTAATACAACTCAATCTTGTAATTAAGAGATAGAAGATAGATTGCTGTAAAGCATTCGAAGCATCAGGAACCAAAAATCTACATAAATCCGCGACAAAATCCAAAAAGATAGTTTCATTTATAATGTCAAATGTCGCGTAAACCTAAGAAAGTATTAAGAGACAGAAATAAGAAACTACATGGTACTTGATTTTGGGTATTAAAATAGAAGCGGATCATAAAAACAACAGAGACGAGAATACGTACGAGTATTCCCATCATCCACCACGCACTTAGCACGTCACGACCCGCCCCGGGCACCGCACATGCTCACAATTTGAAAATTACACGCGCGTTTAAATTCTACCGCATTATTTGAGCCTATTTGAATTCGCAACGTTCGGTAATCGGACTGGGATTAGACAAGATTATTTACAATAATAGAGGGGACGGAATACGACTAATCCGCGTAATGCCGACAAATGAAAATTGGTGTTCGTAGCGACGAAATGACATTACCGAAGCCCATCTCGGAGTGTTACAGATCATTTTATTATATTATTATAAGAAAATCGAAATATCACACCTTATTTTTTATAATTGAATGAATCTATTATTTTGATAATAATGTGGTTTGAAGTTGTGAGAATTTGGTTTTGTAAAAGTAAATTACTCAGTAACTGTACAGAGCATTTAAATTTAAGGATATTTTATATTTGGCGATTTATTGTATTTATAACTTTAAAGATGACTTAGTACTTTTAAAACAACATTTAATTGAGCGTTAAGAATTATTTTAAATTAATTATGCAAGACTCTATGATTGGTAAGTAAGGGGTAAAGTCACTTATTTACAAGGATTAGGTACCTCACAATTCCTTTCTTTTTATTTCTGCAACCCAAAACATATGTTCTAATATGTTTCGTCGAAGTAAACAGTAATGTAATATAATAGGAAGATTGAAGACAAAATAATCACAACAGTGGCAGTTGCGGGAGTAAATAAGCGTGCCGTATGTATGTACATTGATGCAATTCACCACAAAGGGGTTGCAGTAAAAACTAGCTAACAAGCGGAGCGGTGCGCCGGCGGCGTTCTGTGTTTACTGTTTCCATTCGCCTTAATTGTATTCAGGTCAAAATGAAAAAATAAATAATCTGAATATAGGATCATTATTTCTTTTTTAAATTTATTATATAACATCATACAACATATTATTATATAACAAATTCTAACTTTATGATATAATAATGACAAATGTATGACCCTATGTGGTATCTCTTGCCCTAAGATCTTGAACATGCAAAGCGGTCTTATGTTCTCTTAGTTATTAATCTTATTTCTCTGATAATCATCTCAATTAGAACAGTTAAGCATTCGTTAAAGAATAATTATTTTGTAAGTAACAAAAAAAGTCAAAAATAATATAACATTTTAATATGCAATTAAATGGAGGAGGCCTTTACTCGAAAATATGTCCTTCATAAAGAAAAAATAAGTATATCTACATGATTTATTATGATCTAAAAAATAACTGATTTATTGTATGTTAAGGATAAATAAATAGCTTATTATAATATGCAATTATATGTATATATAATATAATAAATATTTAAAGTAGACATATTTTGTACATTGTAACTTTTATAGTACATAGTTAGCTACTTAGTATGTCGTACGTCATAAAAACAGCAATGGACAATGGAAACGCGTTCTAATTCACAATTTGCCGCTCCCGGGGTACGCGTCTAAATTCCGCCGTGCCCGCAAATGAATCCGTTCGGAAAAGAAATTTGTGTATCGTGTATAGTGTGTATCTAATCATGTTTCCTTTCTGAAGGTTGATTTGCGGCTTTATTCTTTTCTCTTGATTTTATATAAAATGAAATAATGTGCCAAATACATTTATTGATGGTATTTAATGAACTTAGAACTAATTGCGACCCACCAAATCAAACCCTTTATTCAAATTAAGTTTTTACAAGCACTTTTGATTTTCACATTAACTACTGCACTTTGAGACCAAATATTACTGAAATTGTTGGTACCTTGTACTTTTTTAATTTAAATTTATTAGTTGCACTTATAAAAATAGTGTAATATAGTAAATATCTAATATCTTCTCATCTTACGTCAGATCTAAAAACTGTGACGGAATTTATTATTCCGTCGTTGTTTAACTTTAACTTTGTAGTTTAATGACGAATAAATAATAAGGGTTTGAATAAGAGTGAATTTATTTTACATTTTCAGAAAAACTAAAATCAAATATTTATTCAGTTTAAATACTTTTTCTTCATAGTCATGCAATATTGAAGCAAACATTCGGTATTAAACTCCACTTACATTTAGCAACAGGAAGATCCATTCGAATAAATACATTAAACGTCACATACATCGCTTGTAAGCATCGTTTTTCTTATAAAAAAGGCTCGTGATAAATGACCAAAACCAAATTCCATACCAATATGAAAATTAATAATTCAAAGCGATATATACTATCAATTCCGAGCTCACATAATCCCGGGATGACGGACGGTATGGCGTCGGGAGGCAGACGTGGAAAAATCTCGCCCTAACCGAATAACCCTTGAGGGGGCACCCGTTTCCGATTGGCCGCCACCCGGGAAGGATATGACCTATAGTTTTTCTTCTTAAGAACTTCCTCCGACCATTGTGAGCGTGATTTATATCAGGCCCCCGAGGGGAGGGCCTAGATTGATGATTGTATCCGGGGCCTCGCAATCACATCTGCGCTTAGCAATTTGGTCGAATATTCGTTTACTTCGAGCATTATGGGCCCGTCTTAGCGTTATTGCTTTTATAGAGGTTAATGTGGATATGAGGTTTTGAGTAAACGATATCGTTTTAGGCATACCGTACTAGTACGATAAATTGTTATTTCGTAGGGGTATAAACATTGGAGGATTTTCTTATAACATTTTGTATTTAAATATAAAATAAATATAAATTGAGTTCTGCGATATAAGAATTATGAACTCAAACATCATTACTAAGTCAGAGATCCATTTTAAAATAACCAGATGTTTTAAATTTGTTTCCCCGTAAATAGCTTTTACAATTACAAATTATGTATTATTCAAAACGATTGTCCAAAAAACGTGAAATCTGCGAAAGTTGACAAAAATTTTATCATAATGAGCTTTAAAATTTATGTTGCAATTTTTAATTTATATCAGGGCTGTTAGTGGGCATTTGTCAATGTTCCCCGACAGTATAACAACTAATCAGAATAAAAGGGTTGCGGCCGACGCTATTAAAAACTCCGTAAGAATTCCTTAGGAGGGTTGTTTAAGAGCAACGTATATTGAACGGAAAGTCTAAGTCAGAAATAAATTAAGTAATAGTAAAAAGTGTTTTGTAGGTAAATGTAACAAAATACACGTTATTCTTACTACGTTTATAAAAAATTAAATGTAATTACATACTATATTCAAGATTTATATCCCTTGTTCGATGTTTTTGTCTTTCTTAATTTAATAATATCTTGTCATAAAATTATCGTCGTCAAAAGAAATAAAAATCACATATAAAACGAAAAATAAACCGCAGTGAAAATATATGGTTAATTAAATTTAAATATACATTATTTTTAATTTGTAAACATTTCTTTAATTTTGAATATAAGTACAGCCAATAAAAGACTTCAGTGTACGTTGCGACTTACTCTTTTTTCCTAACTTTTCCTAGCCCGCTAATGGCAGGCGGCCGTCAATGCCGCGCAAATCCGCTCCATCGTGAATTAAATACTCGCATTAAACCATTTTATATGATTTTATTGAATATTCTTTTAAAGGAGCTTCTTTTAATGTTAAAACAATTTTAAAATTTAAGCTTCACTTAGGTAAAAGTAGATAGGAGAATAAACCGCGAACATTTTATAATGTTTATTTTTCAAATATAAAAGGTTATGTATTTGATATTAGGCTATGTATTTCTCACTGCTATAAAATGTTCCTTAAATGAACTTAGAATTAAAGATAGGCTGTTTGATTAATAAATATATCATTTTTTAGCAGTGGCAACTCTACTAAATAGTTATTAATATTAAATTCACAGTTTATCTTTTGTAGCACCTACCAGTACCCAAAATAATGACTAATTGGCTGATAGAAGATTCAGACGAGAGCGATATAGGGTATTTCAAATCTAAATAAGAAAGGGTTTCTGATGTAGGTGGAAATAAAAGAAAGAGTTAACCAATTGAGAAAGTAGTATTATGTTTATTTTACAATCGTGTAGAACTGCGGGAAAAGCTAATAATACTTGAGTATTATAAAGACTTTTATGCCCATCATCTAGCATTAATCGCTTTAATTAACTTCATAATCAAAACAATCTTAAAAACAATATCCAAAAGGACATTTAACCGAACAATTACGTATAGCATCATTAAGCCCATAAACAATTAGAGTAACAATAAAAGCGGGTAAACGCACTCACATTAGAGCGGGCCGTGCGTGCTTCGCAAATGGGGCTAAATTTATTAGCTGGGCGTGAACCGCCCGCCGTAATGGCCGCTGAGTGCACTAATACAGCGTAATGCTGACCACTTGGCTTAGTTTTTTTTTAAATCTTAGAACCTATTTGTATTATATTTTATATAAGTTCTTATATCCCTGTATTTTAACAATAAAAATGTGTTTTTTTAAATGTATTTAAAAAAAATTACATTTTCAACACAGTAATATACCTAGGGGTGTAATTTAAGAATAAGGAAAGTATGAATAAGTATATTATAATAAATTAAAACAATAATATATGGCTATTGTATGTCTACGTTTAATCCTAGCGTCATCTGAGCAGATTTTTCCTCCGAAATTATAAAAAAAATTAAATGTTCACTGGTAAAGGAACGTTTCAAAGGAAACTGTATTGAATATGGATAGTTTCTAGTTGATTTGTAGATATTTTGAATAACTTTCGCGATATCCAGAAAATAAAAGCAACTGATGAAAAGGCAAAAAATGTGAAGCCATATTGGCAGTATAGTTCTACAAAAAAGTCTATACGTCTATCTACAAAGGTTTGTTAAAATTTCGAAAAAATGCTATCGTCATGGCTCGTTTTATGAAACTTCAAACTCACTAAATTAATTTGTTTCATTGAAGTGAATTTTGAATTTGATTATTATTAATTAGGATATTTTGTTTTGCTTTATTTTATGTTACTAACAATGTTGTGTTTACGTTTAATTAGTGTAGAAATTATTTTATAACTATTCTTTTGTAAACAATGTTACTTTTATACACTGTAAATTTATACACTGGTAACCTATATAAATAAATAAATAAATTAGAGCAGTAGTATTGAAGTTTATATTACGATGTTTTATACTTTACAATTTGTGGCATTATTTAATCTATAAAATAAAGTTTTAACTTGGTCGAAGCTGTATATTAAACATTTTTTTAGAATTTTTGATCGAATGTATGAATCCATAGTTTTAAAAATTTTTGTCCGTTAATCTGTCACAAAACGCTTCACGAGAAAGCCATTGGCCAGATTTTAATGAAACTTATTATGATGATAGCAGGTTCCGGGTTAATAATTAATATATAGAACACTTTTTACTGCGGCTAATAAAATTCATCACTGAGAAACTAACCGTAAAACGTACCTCACCAGTTAGACGTCAGATAATCTATGCGTTCCTAAAATTTATAGCCTTTTCCGTGGACATAATGACTCAACAAATGTTATCGTTAATAGAAGGATATCGGAAATATGTTGTAGTACTTGATATCATTTAAGTAACTCTTTCGGATATTTTCTTTATGTACTTAATCCACTTTATTTTTTTATTGATTAAGTAAATAAAAAAAGGGTTTTACTACGGATATTAGACTAAAATAAAATATTATAGACAACTGAAACTGCATAGAAATTATAATTTCAAACCTTAACTTTACGTAGATAATAATATGCTTTATTCAAGTCTATTCTTACATATTTCAAGTTTTCTACTAACTATCGTTAAGCTTGATTTAAAGACTTGATTTTATAGCAAACGCACCATAGATAACTTAAATAGTCCCATGACTGTAGTACAAACATCTCATCACAAAAATGAATGCCCCCACAAGGACTCGAATCCGCGACCAGTTAACACAGCAAGTACGGTCACACACCCTAAGAGTAACCGAGTTCGGATAAAAAACGAGAAAGATATGGATATAGCAGAAAATAGAATGTTCTTCTCAATTATTAGTAGAACAAGTAGAATCGGCGACAAGTGATCAAAACAGTGTTAAATCGTGTGCATTACATAATGACATTTGTAATCCGCAATCAATGATGTGAGCTATATTAACTATTCATCCACAATTTGGCCGATATTGCATTAGCGGTTATATGTTTATTAGTTAGCCATCACGACTTAATCCCTCTCATTAGAAAACCAAACACCAGATATAGCCATATAGGTATATTATATTACTAGCGAGATACTCTGGCTCCGCTCGGGTCCTTCCATCAAAACAATGGTTACTAATTTACTATAGATTTCTCATGTATGAGATATTTTTTTCGCCGTAAAAATATCATATACATATTATGTTGACTAGCTATCAATTATCATGATTTTTCCAGTGTTTTTTCGTTCGTGTTTGTTAAAACTACGGATTTGGCTTCTGTATAATTTTGATGAAAGCTTAGAAACTGCAATATTTTAACTATATTATAGAGATATTTTCGCGAATTATTTTTACAACGATATAAGCCTATAATTAAATTAATTTAATCGTTGTACTTTTTAAGCTATTCATGATTATGGGAAGTCACTGTCACTCGACACACGGCTAACGCTAGTTCGAGAGACAGGGATTACAAGTAATAGATTGTAACAACATTTTGAATAAAGAAATAAAAATAAATAAAGCCATTAAAAAGGTAAGAAATTGATTCGAGTTGAAGTTTCGAATGCTTTACTTTAAATAATCCTCACCATAATTATTGTACAATTATTGTAAAAGATAGATTTATTAACTTAATTTATCAAATATTCTCGCTATAAATCTATAAAAAATATTATAATACTACCTATACGTACGCACTATGTATATAACTATAACACGGTAATAACGTACCGTGTAGTCAATACAAATCCTCAAACGTTTGCGTTTAAAAAAACACCGATATGTTTAATTAACACCATACAAACATCCATGTAAACAGCTTAAAAATTTATCCATTTTGAATGAACGAATGAATGAACGGTTGAATGGAATAGAGAAATGTCATCAAGTTGTGTCATTCATTTCATTGCTCGCATCATTTCCGTATGAAAGGCTAAACGCTTGCAATGTGTAGTGACGAGTGGGAATGAGATGGGTTAATTATTTTCTTTTTGTGCGGGAACTGTGTGCGAGATTGCTGTGATTACCCGCGACCTGGCAAAGAGTGTGTGTGGGGTAGATGTGGCTTATTTGTAATGATCTGTTTATTTTTATACATTTTGTTTGGCTTATGGCAGTCGAGTGGTTGCATGGAACGCGCTTTCTTAAAAGCCAAGAGAAGCGGGTTCAAATATCAAATTTCGCATCTAATATTTTCATGTGCGAAATGTAGTTTAAATTTAAAAACGAGATAAACTATAAATATAAAAAGTACAATTAAATTGTGGAAGTGACCTTTATGACTTGCAATATTCAAAGATTAAGGTAATAGTAGAGGAGAGTATCACGCTTTATTTCAATAAGAAAACGTACAGAATCAATTTTAAATCACCGTCACATGACAACATATATGACGCCTGATGAAAATAAATAATGTGCAATACGGTGGTATATTATTATGTAGCTTAAATAACTGATATAAATTAAATAGTTAAGCAAAAATATGCTTTAACAAAAAGGATATTGACTTCAAAATTAATAAAAGTAAAAATTATGCACTACAAACATGAAAATCAATTCACTAAAATATCACGAAACATACAAAAATATAGAACCGAAATGGATATCTCCATTTTTTGAAGTTGGTTACGATAGGCATTAACGTGGCGATACAAAGCAAAGAGAGTGTGTAATTTTATTCTGTGGCAAGACGCCTTAAAGAGCTTTCACACCGTACAATGACTGCGATTCAGCAAACACATTTTTAATTAGCGACATTCAAACGAGTTTGCTTACGAAATTTAAGTACGATTCAACTTAGCGATGGAATTATTATTTTATACATATCATGAAATCAATATTGTTTTCATAGCATTATTATACATTACACATAGCAATAATTTACTGTTAACTTAACCAGCCTTCGTTCGGGACGTCCCTGTTGCTTATCTATACTAATATTATAAAAGCTGAAGAGTTTGTTTGGTTGGTTGAACGCATTAATCTCAGAAACTACTGATCCGAATTGAAAAATTCTTTTTGTATTTGATAGTCCGTTTGTCGAGGAAGGCTATAGGGTATATTACATCACGCTACGACCAATAGCAGCGGAGCATCTATGAAAAATGTTGCAAAAACGGGTGTTACTTCTGCGAGGTATCTTACTGCGCGACTCAGAAAAAATTTGGTTTCCGGTCCTTAAAACGCGTGCGAAGCCGCGGGAAATGCTAGTAGCCTATATGTATAAAGTAGCCATGTACTTAAATAGTACGAGGGTTACTTCATAGACTATCTGTGAACTAAATATCATTCTAATCTATTCAGCCATTTAGGCATGAAAGAGTGACAAAGATGAATACAAGAATATTTACAAACTTGTCTATATTTTATGATATAACTTTTAGAACGTAAACGTTTTGAATTTAAACGAACAAACTGTGTAAATGATCGCGAAAAAAGGCCTCAAAGTTTTAAATTCATTATACATATTATGTTATACTCGTTAATAACATACCTAATTTATTGCTAAATAGCATATAAGTTGGTAAAGTAAATTTATATAAATATAAAAACTGGCAATTGATCCTCGCTCCGCTTTGATTCGCCCCAAGATACATTTTATATTATCTTATCGCATTACATTATTGTACAACATTTCATCGAAATCTTTTCATTGGTCTGCTCTTAACGCGGCTAAGGAAAGACAGACAAAAATTCAAAAAATATAGATCATCATTCTATAGTTCAACAAGATTTCCAAAAAATATTACAGATTAAAATATCTAAAAACTGAATAAATGTTAGCTTTTTAATTACTTCACACATGAATATGAAAGCTTATACACTCAACGTAGCGACATCTATGATATATAGTGTGGACTAAAGTTCGCTTAATCTTTCTAACTAATGTTCGTGATTTTAAATGTTATTTTCGTGTTGATAATAAATTATTATATACATTATATTTTTCACGCAAATTCATAATAATATTATTAATTATATTACGAATATGTGTAAATATATAATTTTTTTATGAATAATAATAATATGAAACCAAAATACCAACGTAAGTTGAGAAAATAAGTCACAAAAAAAAAATTAATCATATTGTAAATTTAATATCAAAGATCACGATTTTTATATCCAGAGAACCTAAGAATCGGCTAGTCTAAGCTACATATTCTACCTCCAAGCTAAAGAAAAATAAAACGTGCTGCCACACACACGGCTGCTAGAACAGGTACAGGTCTTAGAAATAAGGCTTTTTTAAAAGAAAAAAAATACTGTAATGTACGACAATTATTGGTAGTTTAAATAAATTACCACTAGATGGCGCTGTATGTAATAATGTAATTTATATTTAGGTATTTATTATTTATATCACTTACTTGTGGAGTAGCCCGTATGGGAGCCTTAGGCTGTAACCGCTGCAAATGGTTCGGAAGTCGCTCCTCACTTTTCTTCATGTCTTTTGCCTGTACATCTACTTTCACCTTGCTCTCTTGATTATTGCTTGTTGTTTTATTCATCTAAAAACGTAAGGTATTAGTGGAAAAGTAACTAGCTTATATCACGCAAAATAGGCGCTAGTCGTCGAGTTGCGGACACAGCCCGTCTTAACCATAACCAACTAGCTTATATAATTTATATCAATAACTTAATTTGCAAATCGGGTGACTCTTGAAAAATTCACTGAGACGAAACATTTTTAACGGCTATGAACTTCTTAAGAAATTCTATAATATTAATTATGAATTCGAAACATTAAATATTCAACTTTTAATAAAAAGAAGTAAGCCAATTTGCGTATTAAATTAAAATCGAAAAATCAAATTCGAACGTATGCACATCACATTAAGTTCTTTTTTAAGCAATTAGCAAAATAACGTGCATTTTGATTTTTCTACCCGCAGAGCATGAACAAAAGAGGCCAGAAAAGCCCAATTGAATTTAAAATGAGCCTTTCTTATACGGACAACATAAATAAAAAAAAAATATAAAAGACACACGGACGCACACATACACTCATTTTTTGTATATATTTATTTCTAATACGATTTTTATATTAAAACTGTATAATATGATAGAAATATACATACCATACTCTCATTCCTTCTGATAGTTTCTAATTGCTGTTCTCGAGCGATCGCTTGTCGTATGGCGGGCGGCGGCTTGATACGTTCTTCGGAGCCTGAACACATAAAGATAAAAATTTACCTAATTTTAGGCTACATAAGTATACAGGAGATACGTTTGGTTGCGGAGCGTATTGAAAACTACTTGTACAGTTAGTATAAATTATAACTAAATTAAAATTAAAACTTAATTAATAAAATAAAACAAAATGAGACATGTGGCCGATTTGAAACTTCTTTAATGTCTGAAATACATTCTCGGCCGGCCAGACGCCGAGTTTGCGTCTCTCTTATTTCAGATTGACTTTTTTATTACGAATTCTTAATTGGACACACGTAAATACAATTCTTATTTACTATTAAAATCTCTCTCTCTCTCTCTCTCTCTCTCTCTCTCTCTCTCGAGGAGTGGGAGTGTCCCTGGCTGTTTAGAGGCGTAAACTGGAATTATACGTAATTTTAAGAAATTTCGGTATTTGCGCTGGTACCTTTAAAATTTTTGGAATAAACATAGCCCTAAAACTTACAAACTAACCCAAATCTGCCTGATAAGCAGACAAAAATTTAATCCAGTTTTATTTCCTACTTTCCTTTTGCAATATAATATAATATGACAATTTACCAAAGAAAGCTATCTTGTAAATATCCGGTTCGAGCACGTACGCGTAGAGACCGTCCGCGCCTCGCTGCTGTGTATAGCTCAGCCCATAGTCGCACATAGCGCCGGCGCACGACTGTAGTGCGCGCTTCTCACTATCGCTGCATAGCTGTTAAGAAATAATCTGCCTTTATTAATACTTTCTTACATTCACGTTAATAAGTTTTACTGTAAAAAAAAAAATTAACAGGCCAGAATTAGGAAATGTTATTTACATCAAGTGTTGCTTCATTTTAAACGACAAAAATCTATCAGGTACGAAAGCAGCGGTACTTTTTCGACTAATAACCTGCTACCTGCATGGAAGGTGTCAGACTTGAGCTCGAGCAGCAGGCACAAAAACAGTGACACTTTTACTATATTATTTCTGAATATAAAAAACAAATAAACAAGATTACCGAAATCTTTGCCATAAAGAAATCATAATAAAAAAAAGCAAAACGTCACTTACACGTCATCCCTACACTCAAGCAGCAGACATAAATACCACCTTGCCACAAACAAATCTAATTAAAAAAAACAAAACGTCACTTACACGTCAACCCTACATTCAACCAGCAAGCACAGTATAAATGGTACCTTTGCCACAAAAAAAAAAAATAAAAAAAACAATCCAACCTGCACGTTGGCGGACCTGAGCTTGGGCGCGAGCAAGTACGGCAGTAGCGGCAGCACGTCGAGGCGTAGTGCCACCCCGCGCGCCCCTCTCCCCGCCGCCGCGCCGCGCCACACCGACCACACTATACTGTCCAACTCCGCTTTCTTGCGAGACATCTGGAAACGTATTGCTTTATCACTAGCAATTCCCGCGGCTCCGTCCGCGTTCTAATCATTGTTCAAAATGTTAAAATAAAAATAAATGCGTGTTAGTACAGTAAATAAAGCCCTTTTTTTTGTGTCAACCTCGCACTAAATTTCCAATCCAATTTTATTTTTTTTTAGGTTAAGGGTCACTTACTGACCATAAAAACACAAAATGCTGACAGATCTAGGTGGAGCTTCGATCGCAATCTTTAAGAAAAGTTTTTGGCCTATATCTCAGAAACTATGCACTTTAGAGCAAAAGTTATTGAAACCATTATTGTAGAAATTAAAATTTCGCATCTTTTATTTCCTATAAACTTTTATGTAAAACTTAACGTTTACTTAGATAATAAAATAATCGATACCTCTTGAGCCTGCATGGGGAATCTGACTTTCAGTCCTTGCCTAGAAGCTAGCACAGAATGACATCTCACTATACACAAAGGCAATAGTGAATAAAGCGAATAGTTCTGATTACGCAGTATCCAACTGTGGACAGTGTCGTAGAACCTTAGCCAGGATGTCGTCTCGCATGCTATTAATAATCTCGCGTCCACTCGAGCTGAGAGATAGTTCTCGAATATTCCATCCACTATTCTGCAAAAACATGGAAATTGGTTTAATTTTTTAAGTTATGTCAAAGATTAAGTGCAAATTAACAAGGAAATTACATTTTTAAAAGAAACTTGTTAATTTACATATGATAATATTAATGCATATCTATGTAATAATAATATCCTTTATTATTGACCCAGTAAAAAAGAGACAAAAAGTACAGGAAGGAAATACACAAAAGGTGGCCTTATTGTTAAAATGGCTTTCTCGTTCAGACTTTCTCGGTGTAGAAAATAGCACGAAGATAAGCAAGTCGCATTTTATTCCATCTATTTAAAAATATCTATGTACTAGGCTTTCCCGCGGCTTCGCTCGCGTTCTAAAGGCTGATAATCAAAATAAATATTTTACTCCCGTTTTTGCAACATTTTTCATTGATGTTCCGCTCCTATTCATCATAGCGTGATGTCATATAATCCTTAGCTTTCCTCGATAAACGGACTACCCAACACAAAAAGAATTTTTCAATTCGGGCCAGTAGTTCCTGAGATTAGCGCGTTCAACCAAACTAACAAACAAACTCTTGAGCTTTACAATATTAGTATAGATATATGTGAATCCACAACTAACCTATCATACTCCCCGGCAGCTTGTATCGTCTTCATAATGGCATTAGGGTCAGCATCATTTATAGTGAAGACTGCCTGTAATGCCTGCATTACACTCTTTGTATGGTCTTTTGTTCCTATTGATATTTTCTCTATCTCTTCTACTGTTATCTGCAAGGAAAAATATAAATTTGTAAGTAATTTAATATGCTTTTAATGATGTAATAATTCGAATATTACAGAATTGCCTTTTAATATATTCTAAAATATGTGAATTCAAGTGTTATCAAATAATGTTGAACCTTGAAGTATCGAAATATTCTGAGGAAATCTGGATATCTAAGATAGTGTTGTAAAACTTAAATGCACACATCTTTTGTTAGGCGATTGAATGTAGCGACTTGATATTATTATAATTATACCTTCAGATCGGCTGAACGAATATAGATGATATGTGACACAGAGATAGATTATTGTACGGGCCAACCGTACATACTGCAGCATATTGCAATTTATCATTTTACAAGACACGCGTTTTCATATTAATTAATTTAATTCATAAAATCAAATCAGTTCGCGTATCGCTAGCAAGTAAGCCGCGCGTGCTCATTCCCTTATCAAGTGGGAATTTTAGCATTTATCAATTATCAGTTTATTAGTGTATTAGGTTAGCAAGAACCGGTACAATTATAGTTTCGTTTTAATCCCGGAAAAAAATCTGATCTCCTGATCGATTTAGATAATGGCGACTGCTTTAGTTTAGACTAGATAATTGTCGTCCTTGTGCTTTCATTTACTATTATAGTATCGAATCTTCTTTGAGAAGTTTCATTGCGGGCATTTAAACAAGTCAACGTAATAATTGTATCTGATCACCACTGATGGTCCGGTTTTGAGATTGTCACGTCTAGTATCAAGCTTGAACCATCGTCGCTCCTCAAAATCAATAGTTTTCTAAAACTATACGCTCACTAACATATATATTATAGTAACACAAGAACAATTATTAATGAAACTATCTTTTCGAATTTTGTTGCGGATTTGATGTTTGATTCCCGATGTTTCAAATGCTTTACAGCAATCATGGTCATGTGAGAGATTGACTGACGAGATTCTCTCCCATGATTGCTGTAAAGCATTTGAAATATCAGAAATCAAAAATCAAAATAAATCCAAGAAAAGATAGTTTCATTTATAACGTCAAATATTCGCGTAAACCTAACAAAATATAATTATGTAACACAACAACAAGCCCACCTGTGTACCCTTCGCACTGAGGAAGCTGAGCGCGGCGAGCGCGGCGCGCACGTCGCCGGATACTTTTTTTTTTTTATGGTAAAAAGGGGGCAAACGGGCAGGAGGCTCACCTGATGGGAAGTGATCACCTCCGCCCATGGACATCTGCACGCCAGGCTTGCAGATGCGTTGCCGGCCTTTCAGGAAAGGGAGGGATGAAGGAGGGAGGGAAGTGGGAGGGAGGGGGGAACGAAGGCGGAGGATGAAGGGAAGAGGGAGGGGGAAGGAGAGTGGGCCTCCCGGACTCTCACTCACCGGACGAAACGCGTCAGCATAGCTGCCACTTCACGCCGGTCTTCTGTGAGAGAGTGGTACTAATGAACTATACGGGGCGTGCCGGCCCATTCGGTTGCTACCCGAAGGTAACAAGCATGGCACTACTACTTAAAAAAGAACTTTCATTTATAATGTCAAATATTCACGTAAACCTAAGAAAGTATTATGGACATAGTTATGCAAACCAGAACCAACCCACAATGGTGGTTAAATTGAGTTAAGTACACAGATAGGTCCAAAATTGCGTGATTTATATATGCTAAAAAGATCAAAGCTATCTACATATTCTATAATATTATAAAGGTATTTTTGGGAAAGAGGTTTATACAAACTTTGTATACAGTTTATTATGAAAATCGATCATATCAGATCATAGAATTACTTTTTTCATTCTGTGTGTTGGTTCTGCATTTTGCATTTGTGGGTAGTTTTTGCATAACTATGTCCAATTATTGAACACAACAAGTCCACCCACCTGTGTACCCTTCGCCTTGAGGAAGCTGAGTGCGGCGAGCGCGGCGCGCACGTCGCCGGTAGCGCGCGCGGCTAATAGCGCGAGTGCGCGGGGCGGCGCACGCACGCGCTCGAGACGCGACACCGCGCGCAGCCGCGCCTGTAGCCGGTGAGACGCGACCGACCCTACTGACACTATCTGCGCTACTGGCCTGCAATGTACAATGTTGTGGGTTATAGTTATCTATCATCATCATCATCATCATCAGCCCTTTATAACGTCCCACTGCTGCGCACGAGCCTCCCTCAGTACGAAGATTAGGCCATAGTCCACCGCGCTGGCCTAGTGCGAGTTGACGGACTTCACATGCCTTTCGAAAACTTGTTAGGTTTTCTCAGACATGCAGGTCTCCTCACGATGTTTTCCTTCACCGTAAGACAAGTGGTAATCATGATATAAATGATTCGCACATGAAAATATCAGATGTGCGAAACACGGATTTGAACCCGCATCACTCGCTTATCCAAGCGATGCGTTACCGCTGGGCTACCACTGTCTCTTTAGTTATCTATACTAATATTATAAAGCTGAAAAGTTTTTTTTGTTTGTTTGGTTGAACGCGCTAATCTCAATAACTACTGGTTCGATTTGAAAAATTCTTTTTGTGTTGGATAGTCCGTTTATCGAGAAAGGCTATAGGCTATATTTCATATTTCATCAAGCTACGACCAATAGAAGCGGAGCATTAATGGACACCGCAAGCAGCCGCGCCTGTAACCGGTGCGACGCGACCGATCCTACTGACACTATCTGCGCTACTGGCCTGCAATGTTGTTATGGATTACTAGCAAACAAGCGATTACGTATAGAGTAATCTACCCGCGATAGCGAAAATTATACAATAATTGCTGTCCAATCGCAAAATCATATTAAACTTAATAAATTCATTCGTAGTTTTCGTAATTTTATAGATTTTTATTAATTTAATTTTTTTTATTTTTTACCACCAAATTGACTGATAAATCGCCAGAGCTCTTTTTACATGACGTGAATTATACTTCAATATATAAATTACTCAACTTTAACTTACGGTCTTACCTCAGCGGTCTTAAGGATGTCGCATACAAATCGTTACATATAGCAATTACGGGTCGCCTCAAGGGTTGTGACTTGGTCTTCCCCTTTTTGCCTTCTTCCTTCTTATGACCTACAGCGGTACACCATTTGACTAATAGCTCCACAGTTTGTATAGGAGCGCCGTCTATTTCATCTGAAATATATTATTAACTAATAAATTATTACTATTACAAACAAATTGATTTAAATTTATGAATTTAAAACACAGGCCAAAACTATACAGTATATAATGTAAACAAGGTGAGAAACTATTCTCAACTATAGTATAATGCCGTTCACAGTTTGTTTTCGGGCCGCTCTCGGTCTGGTAAAGTCATATAATCTGCTTCAGTTCATGATTTATTAATGATGAAGAAAAATTCTTAGAGTACTTTTGAATGGATTGAAATAAAATTTCTTCAAGATTGATCCTGACTGGAATAGGATGGAAGGAAACTTGACTGTTACATATAGCATGAATGCAATATTATACAACACCTAGATTGCATCGATAACAAACTGTGAACTTAGACACAACCGAGGAAAGCGAAAGTAAGTCACTAGTTAATAAATAAAATATTACCTAATATAAGACAGTTAGGTCGTTTTTCAGCATCCAGGACTGATCTCATCAGCGTGGCACTTTGTAAAGCATTTTGGAAAGCTTCAGTACTGCGCTCATCAGATGCATTTATTTCCACTGGCCTGTAACCTGAAAATATTTTTGAAAATATTTATTTAATAAATACATAGATATATAAATAAGAAACAAAAGAATATTTATGTATAAAGTATATGGCTTTTTCTTTGAAATAATATTAATTGTCTGTATAATAATCTTAGTTAAATATTTTATTTAGCTGGAAACTTTATTTCTTTTTATACTACTAACTATAAAACTACCAATTTGATTAAGAAAATCTTTTTATATTTCCAAGCATCATTATTTGACATTAAGATACAATCCTTAGTATTGCAATCTATATAAAAATAATGAAGTGAGTAGAGACGAGAACAAAAGCGAGTACTTAAATAAACCAGACCTGCCAATCTCGCCAACAAATGTGCTAAAGTGGTCTTCCCAACACCAGGAGGTCCACATAACAAGGCAACTTTGTGGTGAGGGCGACCATCTTCATCAATTTCTGGCTCATTTTCCTTTTTCCCCTTCCATTTATTACTTAGTTGGAACTGACCAGTGCGCTTACTGAATGTATTGCGGTGCTGTGGCTCTGATGTCTTCACCTCTTTCTTAAATACTACCTGAAATTAGTTTAAAGATATATGTTAATATACTGATATGATTCAATGTTGTCTAACTAATTATTATAATATTAAGGTTTATCTTTATAGTATACTAGTGACTTAGTATAGATTTCTCCGAAACAAGACATTTGCCTGTATATATATTGACCCGGATAAGCAGCTATCATGATAGCTCAATTTCATTAAAAATTGTTCAGTGGTTTTCTTGTGTTCTTGGTCACATACAGACTGATAAAAAAATCTAAAAGCAAACAGTTATATGGCAATTCTCATTGGTTGAAGATTGTTAAATAATTTATTATACTACTAGCGGAACCCGCGGCTTCGCTCGCGCTAAATAGCTAGTATATTATAGACACAAAATAACAAAGCAAAATACAGTTAACACTTCCTAAAATCAAATAATAAAAATATTAATAGCGCCATCTATGAGAAATCATTACGCATCATTTGATAAGTGCGGAATTATGATTTAAGAGTTTAGAACACGTTATTATATTATTATTTTTAACAGTATTTTAGGTATTTAATATTCTTTTTTATGTAGCAAATATACCTATTATATTCTATTCTATACACTTTAGTAATTGTGTCTTCTGTTCTGACGTTCTGACGTTGCGCTCTGAGTGGCCAATATGGCGACTTCGATTTGTCTATCAGCATCATAAAAATTAAACAAAATATTCGACAATCCGAATTTTGCGGATATATGTTGTCGACTTGAAATCTTTATTTTTGTATATTTTATTATTCAGGTAAGGTTTCGATTGGGTCTACCATACCCCTTGACGAAATTATTAATATAGATGTTTAAAATATGTACAATAACAATAAAAACAAGTTTATTGCCATTTTTTCTATGTATGAATCTATGATATGCTAACTTTGGGTTGGCTTTAGTTAACGGCCACACGATTTTGGTGTTTTGCGGTGGTGGGGGCGAAAGGGAGGGGGGTGCCCTACCCTATGGTACCACTCCCGAGGTGCGGAAACCAGTAGTTTTTTTTTAATGATTTTTTTAATTTCATGTTTTTGTATGCGCATAACGGAACGTTTTTCCAAGTAAAAATGGTTTGGTAAGTAAAATGGAACGTAACTAAGAGTGTAAAACCATTGTAAGTTTGAAAATAAATAAAACACAAAATAAATTTCAAATCAATACAAATAAAATTCAAATGACAATTAAAAATATTAAAGTCGCTTATGTAAACTTGGTAAGTTGTCTTTGAAACGTCAAAGTGAAACGAAACGTAGATCGCCATTTTGTTTGCGTTTGTTTGATCACAATGACATTTGAATATGTGTATGACCCATATATATAAAAAAAAAAAAATTTTACTTACCACTTTGTTTTAATTTAATTCCCAAACTTACTTTTAAACACTAGGTTTTTAAACACTAGTCGAGTACCATAAGCATTACTAGGCCCAGACTGGTTAGGTTAGGTTAGAACATGATTACAAACATAAGCGACTTTAAGCTAAACACTAGGTTGGCTAGTCGAGTACCATAAGCATTACTAGGCCAGATTGGTTAGGTTAGGTTAGAACATGATTACAAACATAAGCGACTTTAAGCTAAACACTAGGTTGGCTAGTCGAGTACCAGTTAAGCATTACTAGGCCAGATTGGTTAGGTTAGGTTAGAAAATGACCACAAACATAGGCGACTTTAATATTTTTAATTGTCATTTCAATTTTATTTGTATTGATTTGAAATTTATTTTGTGTGTTATTTATTTTCAAACTTGCAATGGTTTTACACTCTTAGTTACGTTCCATTTTACTTACCAAACCATTTTTACTTGGAAAAACGTTCCGTTATGCGCATACAAAAACATAAAATTAAAAAAATTCATAAAAAAAAAACTACTGGTTTCCGCACCCTGGGAGTGGTACCATAGGGTAGGGCATTCCTGTCCCCTTCCCCCCACCCCCGCAAAACACCAAAATCGTGCGGCCGTTAACTAAAGCATTCCCCTAACTTTTTTAATATAATTGGTTTTAACATTTTATTTTTTTTTAAATAAAAAAAATAAAAAAATAAATGAACTTTACCTTATCCCATAAATGAAGCCAATGCAACAAGGCCCTATTCACAGGTTCTTCTGATAATAAGTCCACATATGACTTCGGTCTATACTTCTCCACCCACAACTCACTCATTTCATTAGTTGTTACTTCTTCTTGAATAGTTTCAGTTGATTCCTTTTGCTGTTGCTTCTTTTCTAACTGTAGTTCAATATAATTTAAAAAAATATGTTTTTTTTTGCTATAACATATATTATATCAAAAAAAAACACACAAACATAACATAAGGAATTTAATACCTCAATCTAACTCAAATCTTAACATAATGAAATGGTGTTCAGATTATGCTAGCTATACAATATAATTATAATGGAAACTGAATAAAGTTGGTTAAAAAAAGAAAAATATTCTTTTATAAAATATTCTTTCTTTTGTTTGTTTTTTTTTAATTTAATACTTGTAGTTTATCGCGCATATAGTAATCAATTTGCTGAACAAATTAGTATATTGTTTTTCATAGATTTATTAGGGTGATTTTAAAAGAATGAATTAATTGAATTTTAAAGAGATATTTTCATAAGAGAGCATGTTATGATTGAAAAATATATTACAATTTTTCTAGCTTCATCCCAAACTGAAGCAAATGTAGTTCTTAAAGTTAATTGTTCTGTTGTACTATCTAGGACCTCTTCCCAAGCATCTTCTGTTAATAGTTTTACATAAATTCTTTCTCCATCCCAATTTGTGATAGGAATAAAAGGCCACCTAAAAGAAGAATATCATTATGCCTTTTCTTATAAAAAATAAAAAATAAAATATGAATTTATAAACCAGATAAGGCAACTATAGAAGTTCTATATTTTAAAATAAAGTATTTGCATTAAAAAAAGTAATTGATGTTAAAAAATTAAGGTGATATTTTAATATAAATAGTAAAATAATTAATTGTTGTTACAAACTTTGGAACATTCTTTGTGATATTCTCTTTCATATTGTAATTGGGTTTAGTCTCTGTACAACCCCTGCTTGAAGGTTCCACCAACATTTGCCTCATTTTTCTCCCTTCAATTATTTTATTAATTAAATCCATATCACTTTCTTCTTCGGTTTTTTGTCTTTTACTAGGTAGTTCTATATTATCAAAATCTATATCATCAATATCGCCAAACAAATCTTCAGCCGTTCTCTTATTAGACACATTATTAGGTGTGAGGACATCATCTAATTGTTTTAGATTTGGTGTTAAACTTATTGTTGTATCTTCATTATGAACTGAATTGTCTTTGGAGTTACTAATAATTTCAATGTCAGAAGTTTTGTTTGTAGAAGGACTTGTAAAATCTAGACTTCTTTTACACTGAAAGGATTTCTTTATATTTTTGTCAGTGTTGGAACCTATAAATAGATTTGAATTTAAAGTTTTAGTCATGATACAAAATTTGTATACATCATTATTATATTTAAAATACTATAACCTGTTTGCTCGTCCATTTCACGTAATAGCTCCAAATCATCAGAATACATGAGCTCATACTCTTCATCAGGATCTGGATATTCATCCATGATGTGGTTATTAAAATTTTCTTTAATAAATTTTGTATAACAAATATTTTATATTAGGTTTCTTAAAGTATAGGTAATAATATTTATTAAATACATTTAAGATATCATGTGTTTCGTTCACTATATAAATAATGTTATGTTAATATAGATATTTTATTAAAAATACAAAGAAACAAATATAAAATTCTAAAATAACAATAAACCGCCAACTTTCATTTGACTTGACTTTTGACAGTTTTCATTGCTTTTTTTTTAATAATTTTTTCCCAATCATAGGGAAAGGCAAAGGCAGAACCATACAGCCATCGTCTTCTTTTAAAGTTTTCATTGCTTGATTGCTACTTTGACATTTCACATAGGATAAAAATAACAGACTATTTATAAAAGTTTGAATAATTATATCTAATAACAAATTAAATAAATATTTATATATTAAGACTTCTATATGCTATTGCCCAAGAGCCAGCGATGGCCAGACCTTCGTTATTTTATAAGAGCTGTAATTTTTTCTGTGCATGTCCCCTATACAGGTAAAATCGACTAGCGACTATAGAGTTTGGGTAGTGGTTACTTTGGCAGGTAACAGGTATTAAAGGTGTATAAAATAGTACCTTACTTTCGTTAAAGTATAAAGCTCAATCTTTTTATATTTTCTTCGAGATAACTTTAGAAATCTCGTCACCCAATGCCGGACACTTATGACAGTTGCTACTGAAACGTCAAAGTGAAACGAAACGTAGATCGCCATTTTGTTTGCGTTTGTTTGATCACAATGACATTTGAATATGTGTATGACCCATATATATAAAAAAAAAAAAATTTTACTTACCACTTTGTTTTAATTTAATTCCCAAACTTACTTTTAAACACTAGGTTTTTAAACACTAGTCGAGTACCATAAGCATTACTAGGCCCAGACTGGTTAGGTTAGGTTAGAACATGATTACAAACATAAGCGACTTTAAGCTAAACACTAGGTTGGCTAGTCGAGTACCATAAGCATTACTAGGCCAGATTGGTTAGGTTAGGTTAGAACATGATTACAAACATAAGCGACTTTAAGCTAAACACTAGGTTGGCTAGTCGAGTACCAGTTAAGCATTACTAGGCCAGATTGGTTAGGTTAGGTTAGAAAATGACCACAAACATAGGCGACTTTAATATTTTTAATTGTCATTTCAATTTTATTTGTATTGATTTGAAATTTATTTTGTGTGTTATTTATTTTCAAACTTGCAATGGTTTTACACTCTTAGTTACGTTCCATTTTACTTACCAAACCATTTTTACTTGGAAAAACGTTCCGTTATGCGCATACAAAAACATAAAATTAAAAAAATTCATAAAAAAAAAACTACTGGTTTCCGCACCCTGGGAGTGGTACCATAGGGTAGGGCATTCCTGTCCCCTTCCCCCCACCCCCGCAAAACACCAAAATCGTGCGGCCGTTAACTAAAGCATTCCCCTAACTTTTTTAATATAATTGGTTTTAACATTTTATTTTTTTTTAAATAAAAAAAATAAAAAAATAAATGAACTTTACCTTATCCCATAAATGAAGCCAATGCAACAAGGCCCTATTCACAGGTTCTTCTGATAATAAGTCCACATATGACTTCGGTCTATACTTCTCCACCCACAACTCACTCATTTCATTAGTTGTTACTTCTTCTTGAATAGTTTCAGTTGATTCCTTTTGCTGTTGCTTCTTTTCTAACTGTAGTTCAATATAATTTAAAAAAATATGTTTTTTTTTGCTATAACATATATTATATCAAAAAAAAACACACAAACATAACATAAGGAATTTAATACCTCAATCTAACTCAAATCTTAACATAATGAAATGGTGTTCAGATTATGCTAGCTATACAATATAATTATAATGGAAACTGAATAAAGTTGGTTAAAAAAAGAAAAATATTCTTTTATAAAATATTCTTTCTTTTGTTTGTTTTTTTTTAATTTAATACTTGTAGTTTATCGCGCATATAGTAATCAATTTGCTGAACAAATTAGTATATTGTTTTTCATAGATTTATTAGGGTGATTTTAAAAGAATGAATTAATTGAATTTTAAAGAGATATTTTCATAAGAGAGCATGTTATGATTGAAAAATATATTACAATTTTTCTAGCTTCATCCCAAACTGAAGCAAATGTAGTTCTTAAAGTTAATTGTTCTGTTGTACTATCTAGGACCTCTTCCCAAGCATCTTCTGTTAATAGTTTTACATAAATTCTTTCTCCATCCCAATTTGTGATAGGAATAAAAGGCCACCTAAAAGAAGAATATCATTATGCCTTTTCTTATAAAAAATAAAAAATAAAATATGAATTTATAAACCAGATAAGGCAACTATAGAAGTTCTATATTTTAAAATAAAGTATTTGCATTAAAAAAAGTAATTGATGTTAAAAAATTAAGGTGATATTTTAATATAAATAGTAAAATAATTAATTGTTGTTACAAACTTTGGAACATTCTTTGTGATATTCTCTTTCATATTGTAATTGGGTTTAGTCTCTGTACAACCCCTGCTTGAAGGTTCCACCAACATTTGCCTCATTTTTCTCCCTTCAATTATTTTATTAATTAAATCCATATCACTTTCTTCTTCGGTTTTTTGTCTTTTACTAGGTAGTTCTATATTATCAAAATCTATATCATCAATATCGCCAAACAAATCTTCAGCCGTTCTCTTATTAGACACATTATTAGGTGTGAGGACATCATCTAATTGTTTTAGATTTGGTGTTAAACTTATTGTTGTATCTTCATTATGAACTGAATTGTCTTTGGAGTTACTAATAATTTCAATGTCAGAAGTTTTGTTTGTAGAAGGACTTGTAAAATCTAGACTTCTTTTACACTGAAAGGATTTCTTTATATTTTTGTCAGTGTTGGAACCTATAAATAGATTTGAATTTAAAGTTTTAGTCATGATACAAAATTTGTATACATCATTATTATATTTAAAATACTATAACCTGTTTGCTCGTCCATTTCACGTAATAGCTCCAAATCATCAGAATACATGAGCTCATACTCTTCATCAGGATCTGGATATTCATCCATGATGTGGTTATTAAAATTTTCTTTAATAAATTTTGTATAACAAATATTTTATATTAGGTTTCTTAAAGTATAGGTAATAATATTTATTAAATACATTTAAGATATCATGTGTTTCGTTCACTATATAAATAATGTTATGTTAATATAGATATTTTATTAAAAATACAAAGAAACAAATATAAAATTCTAAAATAACAATAAACCGCCAACTTTCATTTGACTTGACTTTTGACAGTTTTCATTGCTTTTTTTTTTAATAATTTTTTCCCAATCATAGGGAAAGGCAAAGGCAGAACCATACAGCCATCGTCTTCTTTTAAAGTTTTCATTGCTTGATTGCTACTTTGACATTTCACATAGGATAAAAATAACAGACTATTTATAAAAGTTTGAATAATTATATCTAATAACAAATTAAATAAATATTTATATATTAAGACTTCTATATGCTATTGCCCAAGAGCCAGCGATGGCCAGACCTTCGTTATTTTATAAGAGCTGTAATTTTTTCTGTGCATGTCCCCTATACAGGTAAAATCGACTAGCGACTATAGAGTTTGGGTAGTGGTTACTTTGGCAGGTAACAGGTATTAAAGGTGTATAAAATAGTACCTTACTTTCGTTAAAGTATAAAGCTCAATCTTTTTATATTTTCTTCGAGATAACTTTAGAAATCTCGTCACCCAATGCCGGACACTTATGACAGTTGCTACCCCCTGCCAGACACCCCTAAACTTGAATAAATTATAATTATACTTTCGTCATAGTATAAAAGCTAAATTTTATATATGTTACTTGGGGGGCCTATGAAAAAATGTTACCCCAATAGCCGGACAGTTTTAATGGTTTTTTAATCTTGCCAGACACATTGAAAGTTCGCTGTAGGTGCGAGCGCGAGTGCTTAGTCGATTGCGATTTGTAAGATTTCCAATAAAATAATTCATTTTTACGTTCATAGCCATTTTATATAAAGTAAAAAATGTTATTTTATTATTATAAAATACAAAAAATTTATATTTATAATATTATTACAAAAAAAAATATTTAGATCGTTTTTATAAATTTCATCATTATCGTCGATATTTGCATTTTTATCGTCACTACTCCTCCAGTCGATGGCATCATCGTCATCAATATCGCTTTCTTTGTCAGTTTCCTTCATAGAGTATATTGATACATATAATATGTTTCCTTCTACCACCTTGCAAAAGCGAGCTAGTGCAGCAATTTCTGCGAGCAAATTATATATGTACCATTATAAATGAAACTATCTTTTCGGATTTTGTCGTGGATTTATTATGATTTTTGGTTCCCGACGTTTCGAATGCTTTACAGCAATCATGGTCACGGGAGAGACTAAGGTATTAGACGTCTCAGGGGGTTACAGACAGTGCCTACCCACAATTTACAATATTTAAAATGATATCAAAGTAGATTATAAAATTATACATTTTAATACTAAACATTTAAGATTTTAAATTCTTTAATTATATTATAAATATGGCAATATTATTAACTTATTTTTAGCTACTATAATTATAATTATTACAATTTGTTATAATATTTGTTAAATCAAATTTGTTATATTTTTTTAAGTCAAATATTATAAAAAATTGTAATAATTATAATTATAGTAGCTACACTACTGACTGAAACAATCGCCCCGACTGTGTGTTCTGTTCCTCATCTTTGCATCAATCTCGTAGAACTGCACTGAATTGAGCTATTTTTATTATTCCTTAATTTTATAGAGTAGGTGTAGGTACTAATTATTCTGTTTAACTATAAACTTTTTCCTCTGTAACTACTAAATGCCTTTACTTAACTAGTTTAAATCTGTACTTTTTGCAGGACTTTATTCAATGGGAGATTATTAATAGGTAAATATTTGTACGATGAAATTCAACCACTACAACACTTTTTATAATAGTATTGTAGCATAATAAACGAGAAACCAAGAGATATATTGGTTTTATTTAACTGAAAGAATTCCACTAGACAATTATAATGACTAAATAATAAAATATAACAAAGTATGACAGTTGACACGTTTGGTTTTAACAACACTACGGAGATCGTATACATGGCGCGGAGGTCGCATATCACCTCATTCTCCCCCGGTTCAGTTTTCACTCTCACTCCCATCAACCACAAAGTCCGCTAGGTAGGAGGGTAATTTTCGCGTCCTATTAGATCTCCTGGGGAGTCTAGGCCGAAGAACTGGCGAAGTCGTCGACGGCTCTCGTACACGGGGCGGTGACGAAAGAGCGATATTTTCAGGTGGAGGTGTGGAGCTATTTTCAGATGGAAACGTAAGATTATCATCTTCGTAGGCCGTTTCAAAGTTATCGTCGCTGCTATTATCAGTGATACTGGGGTAAGGAGCCAATTGACGGTTTGATACCGTTGAGGTTTCTCCATTATCCCGTCTTATGAGAGAGTAGTAGGGATTGGTCTCTAAGAGCTCGGCTTCCTCGACAAGAGGGTCGGTTTTTGAAGAACGGACGTTCTTCTTAACTAAGATCGGTCCCGGCTTGAGCCAAGATGGCAGTGAATCTCCGTTCGGGGATCTTCTAGGGTATGTGAAAAGTTTTTCGTGCGGAGTAGCGTTTGTTGCCGTACACAGGAGGGAGCGGACACAATGCAATGCGTCCTTCAGAACCACTTCCCAATTTTCCACCGATAATCCCTTTGACCGAAGGCTGAGTTGAATAGTTCGCCAGAGCGTTCCGTTTAGTCGCTCCACTTGGCCATTACCCTGGGGGTTATAGGGCGTCGTTCTGGACGAGGCTATATTTGACTGTCGTAGAAATGATTTGAACTCTTCGGACATGAATGACGATCCTCTATCACTATGAATGTAGAGAGGTTGGCCAAATGTTAGAAAAAGATCTTTTAGGCAAGTAATGACGGTGGCTGAGGTCATATCCTTACATGGGTAAGCAAAAGGAAACCGACTGTACTCATCAATAATTGTAAGTATATACTTGTTGGCTGTTTTAGATGGTAGTGGTCCTTTAAAATCTATATTGATCCGTTCAAATGGCGACGTAGCTTTTATCAATTGACCCTTGACCTTTAGAAACCTTGGTTTTATTTCGGCGCAGGTAGGGCACGAGGCGGTCATCTCCTTCACATCATTAGCCGAGTAAGGCAAGTTTTTAGATCTTACCCAGTGATACATTCTAGTTACTCCCGGGTGGCAGAGTGCGTTATGTAGTTCTTTCAACTTGTTTATATTCATGTAAGCGCATACACGAGATAGAGCGTCCGCAGCAGCGTTTTCAGTGCCTGGTCTATAAACTATATCGTATTTGAAGCAAGACAGTTCTAATCGCCAACGTTGGATCTTCTCATTTTTTATTTTACTGTTATGATTTTGATTGAACATGAAGGCCACCGATTGTTGGTCAGTTATAAGTAGAAAATGTCTGCCGATCAGGTAGTGTCTCCATTTCTTTAGGCTCTCTACTATCGCACAAGCCTCTTTTTCGATTGAGGATTGTTTGCATTCCGAGTTATTCAATGTCCGAGAGAAAAAGGCAACTGGTCTTCCATGTTGAGTCAGAGTAGCCCCTAGCGCGAATTCCGAAGCGTCTGTTTCGACTGTAAACATTTCATTATCATTAATGGCTACTAGAGCGGCTGCCTTGATATCTTGCTTGAGTTCTTCAAAACACTTGAGCGCTTCAGGTGTAAACGGGAAAGTAGTCACGCATGTAAGTGGCTTTATTTTTTCTGAGAAACGCGCAATCCATTTAGCGTAATGAGCAAGCATCTCTAGGACTCGTTTTAGTTCACTAGTTTTAGTTGGAGCGGGAAGCTCTAGAAGAGGTTTTAGTCTTTCCGGGTCAGGACTGATTGTATTATTTTCAACAGTATATCCAAGCAAGTTGATTTTAGTCTTATTGAAAACACTCTTCCGTTCGTTTATAGTTAAATGATATTTATTAGCGGCGTCCATAAAGCGTTTTAAATTGTGGTCATGATCCCTTTGATCTTTGCCGCAGACGGTTACATCGTCTAAATAGGCGAACGTTCCTTCTAGTCTCTCTTCTGTTATAATGAAGTCCAGAGCACGTTGAAAAGCCGCAACGCCATTAGTCACGCCAAATGGAATGCGTGTAAACTGGTATAATTTGCCGCATGCTTTGAAAGCAGTATATATCTTTTCATTTTCTAAGATGGGTATTTGATGGTATGCGCTCTTTAAGTCGATTTGACTGAACACTTTAAATCTTGATACTTTGTTAACGACTGATTCTATGTTTGGCAAGGGGAAGGCATCCAGATCGGTGAATTTGTTTATGGTCATGGAGTAATCAACGACAAGTCGTTTTCGATGAACCCCTCCTCCCGCTACGAGGACTTGGGCTCTCCAGGGGGAAATACTTGTTTCAATGACCCCGTCTTCAAGTAATTTAGACACTTCTTCTTCTATGAAGTCCTCATCTTCCTTACTGTAGCGCCGGCTTCTCACGGCGATCGGTCGAATGTTCGGCGATAGATTTGTAAATACGGAGGCTGGCGGCACTGAAGCTCGTAACACGTTGCATATCTCTAAAGGTTCGCCAGGCCCACCAAGATTAAAATGAATGCTCGAGTGATGTTTGAGCAAGTCATGGCCGACGATGACGTCAGCACAGAGGTTGTCGACAACTAGAAGAGGCGTTTGTTTGTAAGTATGCTTATTCATCGTAATGGTAGCAAAGCAGACGCCTTTGACAAAGGAAACTTGATTGAGAGAAGCGAGATTGACTGTCTGCTTGCAGGGTTTTTTGCGTAGTTTCATTATGCGAGCAACACTAGCGTTAATAAAGCTGACTGAACTTCCTGTATCGACGAGTGCATCAGCCTTGTATTCGTTGACCATGATTGGAATCGTCGCACTCCTAAGGCTCAAAGGAGAGGCAGCAGAAATAGCTCCACTGTAGAACTGGTTGTTGTTAGAGGTCGTAGGATCTTCAACTGTCGTGGAGTTCAAGTTAATATAGCCCGATCTACAGACGCTTGCAAAGTGTCCTTTCTTTGAGCACTTTTTGCAGGTGACTTTGTTGGCTGGACATCTGAACCTTGGATGAAGACTCCCGCCGCAAAAGAAGCAGGGTTTAGCCGGAGGTGGCGTGGTCGGGGCGGCTTGAAAAGTTCGTGACGATGGAGCTGCCGCTAGATTTTCGGATTCCTTGTCCCGTGAAGTACCTGGCGATATGGCGGTAAGTTGCGTAGAACTGATACCAATAGCAACTGCATCCTTCTCTGCCGTTTCCAGAGCTACGGCTTGATTAAGTGCTTCTGAAAGAGTGAGTTTCGAGTTTTCAAGTAACCGTTCGCGAATCCTTCGGGATAGTAAGCCGGATATGAGAGCACTACGAATTGCTTGGTCTTCATGCTCTTGAGCTATGACGTCTTCGAATTTACAATCTTTCGCAGAAAGTCGGAGAGCTCTAATATAGTCAGAGATCGTTTCGTCGGCTCGTTGCTTGCGATTGAAGAGAATGTGTCGAGCTAGAATAGTATTTTTCGGTTTGACATAGATGTCTTCTAGAACACTTACCCTTTCACACAACAAAACACATCGACTACTCTTTTAAACAGATTCAAACCGTGTACATCGTTGGAGGTCTTGAAAATTATTAATAATTTGGACAGTAATTCAAGCTGTGGTATCGACCAAATAAATACTAAAACACTTAAATGTATAAAAGATTTAATAGTGGATGAATTAGTCGCTTGTATAAATAAGTGCTTAGATGAAGGATCTTTTCCTGACAGCCTAAAAATAGCTAAAGTTAGTCCCATTTATAAGTCTGACCTAAAAACTGACCCAAGTAACTATAGGCCTATATCAGTTTTACCAGTCCTCTCTAAAATATTTGAAAAGATACTTTACACGCGAATATATCAACATCTAAATGACATTGACTTTCTCTCTAAAAAACAATATGGATTTAGGCCGAAGTCAAATACTTTAGCAGCTACCATTGACTTAGTTAGTAATATAAAAAGTGCTATTGATAAAAAACAGGTGGCCGTAGGCATATTCATTGACATCAAAAAAGCATTTGACGCGGTGAGTCACCCACTTTTACTTAAGAAGCTTAGTTACCTTTTTAGTGACACAGCATATAATATTCTAAAGTCTTACTTAGATAATCGATATCAAATAGTCAAGATTGGCGACAGTAAAAGTACTATGGCTAAGATAACTCACGGTGTCCCGCAAGGATCCATACTAGGACCATTATTATTCTTGATTTACATTAATAGCATTAGTAAACTCGACCTAACTGGGGATATAATATTATATGCAGATGACACATGCCTTTTCTACTATGGAGAAAATATAAATGAAATTATGGCAAAATCTCAAAAAGATCTTGATACCCTTGACGAGTGGTTTAAATATAACCTTCTCACAATCAATACCAGCAAAACAGCATACATGATTTTCGCCGCTAAAAACAAAAAAATTAATCAAAATTTAACACTTAAAATAAATAATGACATTCTAAAAATATCCGAACAAGAAAAATATCTTGGGTTAATTTTAGACCACAAGCTAACATGGAAACCCCACATAATGAAAATACGTAAAAAACTAATTTCTTTACTTGGTTGCTTAAGAAATCTATCCAAATGCATACCAGAAAAATTACGAATTGTTATATACAATACCTTAGTTAAACCACATCTAGAGTATCTTACTGAGATATGGGGATGCGCAGCTAAGAGTAACTTACAACCTTTACAAAGAACACAAAATAAACTAATAAAAGTACTCTATAAAATGGATTTCTTGACACCTACAAAAGATGTTTACAAAATAACAAAGCTTCTTAATGTAAAACAGATATATACCTACAATACATGCATGTTAGTCAGAAAAATACTCAAAGGAACACTACAAACACAGTTACGTTTTGATCTGAAAAGTCCTAGTAAATATAGTAAGCGCAGGAAAAATACCAATTTAATACAGTTACCCAGAACCAGGACAAATTACGGTAAATTAAACATAAAATATGATGGAGCTAGAATGTATAATAACTTACCCGAATGTATAACTAACGTAAAGTCCGTGGCAAAATTTAAAGAATTGCTAAAAAATTACATTCTTAGTAACATTTGAAAAAACGTAATATTAACATGCCTATATTATAACAGGCTTTAAAAAAAAAAAAAAAAAGTAAATAAAAATACTAGAAAACACAAATTCATTAATAACATTATATCAAGCACGCACACATAAAAAACACACACACAAATACACACTACATACGCACGCATGCACCAACAGGCGACCGCACGCACCAACACACACACATACACACACACACACACACACACACATTTATAAACAAACAAACACACACATACATACGCACACACATCTACAAACACGCACACACACACCAAAACGTATAGACACACGCACCGAACATTACTATACCGTTTTATATTCTTTCTAATGTTTCTCATTTTAAGTGACTATATACTGTAATTGTATGTCTTATGAGAAAAAATAAAGATTCTTTAAACCGAAAACTTTCATCGAATCTTTATAAGTGGAGCATGTTTTGATATGCTTGTAAATCGATGCCGATAAGTGATTAACTAGCAGCTTACGCTTAAGGGAGTCTGGTACATCGTCGGTAATCTCTTCTGCTAAGAAGCTTTCAAATGTCGATTTCCAGTGTACCCATTTTTCATCGGCGTCCGCGACATCAGGCTCGATGTCAAACTTATCGGGTCGCAGATATCTCGACAGCGAAGGCATGCGTAGTTTTTCGTCAGGCATTTTCAGTTAAATAAATTGTAGCATAATAAACGAGAAACCAAGAGATATATTGGTTTTATTTAACTGAAAGAATTCCACTAGACAATTATAATGACTAAATAATAAAATATAACAAAGTATGACAGTTGACACGTTTGGTTTTAACAACACTACGGAGATCGTATACATGGCGCGGAGGTCGCATATCACCTCAAGTATCCAATAATACCATATTATTCTGAAAATAATCTTCTCAAAATGTCATGGATTCTCTTCCGTACAGCTTTGCATGTTTGAAATACACATTCCCGCGCAGTGTAAATATTTCATACAAAACACTTTTAAGTAAAGATAAATAAAACACAATATTTGTATATACGAAATTTTTTTAATAATAAGGTATATTTACATTAGGTTAATTAACAAACGTGAGTTACATGAATAATTAGAAGAGGTACCAGAATTGTATTACCATTAAAGTTGCACTCCCACACTTTTAAATATCGTAGGTAGACACTACATTTATGGAGATCATCGGGGCTTGAATGAACATTAGGGCTTACATTAAAATATATCATTATTCATTATACTTGGAATGTACACAACTATCTTACTTATTTTCAAACTTGGATCTAATTACAACGAAATGAACTTCAATATTGAACCAAAATTTCACTTTCCTGGTAAAGACATACATTATTATAACCCTGGTTTTATTTATCCCATCTCTTCAATTCAATCTAGATTAGCAGCCAACCTAAACTACAACAATAATGTTTAAAATAATTTTTTAAACATCCAGTATTTTTGCAGACGGCATCAAATTTGTGTCAGATCTAAGATAAAGATACAATTTTTACCACAAATTATATGATCTTATTCTCTATCATAATCGTAATCTTTACCATAAATAACAAAAACTGTATCTAAATAATAAAGAAATGTAACAAAACAGCAATATAACACCAACAAAAGCTATATAAATTCAATAAACATCACAGACATCTACTATACCCAATTGCTAATGAGTTTGGAATATTTTTGAGATTCTTTTTATTAATAAATACTTTCTATCTTTATGACATTCACTTGACTAAGCCATTTCCTTACACTACGACACTCGGTGCTACTAAAAATCTATTCAAAGAATTGATCATAATTATTTAAGATTCAAACATTTTCTATGTCTAGACAAAGTTATTGTGTAATACCCATATGGTAAATAAAAAGAGTATAAGTACGTACTTAATAAGTATGTATGTAATTAAGAACTGTGTGTCAGGAATCAGAATTCTGTTTTAAAAATTCGTTTTAAGTCATGTACAATGAGTCATGTATGTATATTAATTTTAATTGTTTATATACACCTTTAATCATCGCATCTAAGAGCTTGTAACTATAAAAGACGGTTTAATAAAGATATAAACAATAAATAGTACTGCATTATTTACCGCAACGAAACCTTACGCTACGCCTGTGTTACATGGCTTGTAGCAAGACGTAGACCAGTCCGTCTTATAATAATTAACTTTGTCTATTTAATTTGTTCTTGTTTTTCTTCATTTTTCCTACTTTTTTTATAACTAGACATTTTCCACCTTAAAATGCCAAGCTCTATAGGTAAATATAATTTTATTTAATTTAAAGCAACAACTGACTTTTAAATTAGTTACGACAATTCGGTGTCTACATATGGTATACGTTTCTATCGTACTTGTTTTATTTCTAACTTACTATGAAATTCATAGTTTTAGACCGAGTGCCACTCAGGCGTATTTAATACCTGCCGACATTTGTCTAAGCTAGACTAATATTAAGGACTTAATATATTTTAATCGTTATTACTGTACAAAACGTTTATTCATCCGCAAAATTTTACCTATTTGTTACATAATATATTTCATTGCCTTGATCATTCCGCTTTGAGCCGGCCATTCGTACGTACACATTTTAGAAGGGTTTACCGGTAAATACGTCAGTGTTACCACTTTATTGCATCCTCCCGCCTGCCAGACATTTCGCTAATATCATCTAACTATATGGCTTACGATCATTCACTACATTACGAACTCTTAACTTACTAGCTAACCGCTGCGCTATTGGACTAGAACGCCGCTACGAGTGAGCAGCTTTGAAAATAAGATTATCAGACAATTACCTACAATAATACAGACATACAGAAAATACACCACGGACTATTCATCGTGCATAAATGAATATTCGTTTCCTAAATTCCAAGCTATTCCCAAACGTGTGACGAGAGGAAGCCGCTTGCATCCTTCATCTACCTTCAAGAATTTTATAAGGACAGTATCGGTATATATTAGTATAAAAGTCATATATTATGACTCCTTTCCAGTTTATTTTTTCTTTGTAAAATTGTGTTATTATCACATTTTAAAATCATGGAATACGCCTGTGTATTTAGTATCATCTGAACCCGTCGTCTAATTTAGCTAGAGTCTTACAAAAAGCTTTGGTCAATCATGTGAAGTTGTCTGCTGAGCAAAGATATTTGAAACATTCTTTTAGATCTATATTGAGATTTTAAAGAAAATTTTAAGATTATTTTTTTTTCTTCTCAAAGGGAATAAAATGGAGAAGTTACCATAAGATGCTAAAAGAGCCTTCTCGCTCAGACTATCAAAGATCCACACATTATCCTAATTAATTTATCCAATTTGTTCCTAAATTATCTATAAGTTTGATTAGTCGTCCATTTTATAATCGACGATTGACCAAGAGCTTCTGTAGTTAAAAGCCGACATCAAACACGACTCGGGCGATCAGTCAGTGCTAGCCTGAGCACAGCGACCTCTGTGTGTCAGGCAGCCGAGAGCGCGTGGGGGGGCGCCGGGGCGGGGTGAGGGGGCGCGGGTGGGGGGCTGTCCATTGTGCCGCACGCCTTCAGCTCCGTGAACACCTCAGTGAAGAAACCAGGCTCGGAATTAATTCTTAACATGTTAAAAGACAGTCTGTCGACGATGAGAAGGCAACGATCCCAGAATTTGTCTTTCGAGTCTTCAACTAAGAAAGGCTTGAGGGGATAGGAGATCTCATTTCCCATATAGGAATAGGAGAGATAGAGGCAGGTGAGGACAACCGCCTGCAGCTCCTGAGGGCGGGCTATCCGCTCCCCGTCGACCAGCTCTCTCACCAGCATGTACACGAAGACTACGTTTGCTGGGTTGATGAACGCCACGTCCTGAAATGAGTAAAGTGTATAATGATTATTGTGTGACAAAAATATGATGACTTATCGCGGAATTCCTAAAGTAATATTATATTACATTAAAATTAGTAGGCATAATTTTGTACATATAGGTAACTACTAGATTTTGAACATGTACTTTGTACTATTTGTCATTGGAAGCAAATTGAATACATTTGATATACAATATACATAGTTGGAAAGTGACTCATTAGTGTTCTTTAAGAACATTGAAATTATTTTTATTTTAACGATACAGTTCAATACAATGGCCGACTATAATAACGTTTTAAAATAATATGTAATCACCTTGGAATGACCTGTATTATGTTGATATTGATCGACATGATAATTGCATTAAACAGCAGACATGAGTCACTAGGCCTCAGAATTACTTTTACTTCAGATGAGTCGAAACCACGTGACATTTTCTAACATAAAAGTCGTAATTGAACTAGAACCTAGGTTATGTATAATAACTAATTTATAAAAAGAAAATATACACCAATTTTTAAATCACATATTCAAACTTTTTATGGGGCACGGACCGCCTTCGAATTAAAGATTGCGAGAGAGATCAGGCTATAATAGTCGACTACGCAGGCCAAGCTCAAGTTGACCGACTTAACATGTCTTTCAAAAACTAGTTAGGTTTTCTCTGAGGTGCAGATTTCTTCAAGATGTTTTGCTGCAACCTATGACATATACCTATTATGCGTCTATTTGTGATAGTCCTGTGGTAGTACTTTAGGTGACCGAGTGAAACAGATTTATATTCTAAGTCCCGCACCTATGATTCTTCATCATTTAAAATATTATTATTCGAAAAGCTATTATGTTATAAATGTGTCTTCATCCTAATCATGAAAATTATTGTATTTTAATATCAACTACCTACTTGCATATATTATCTAATATTTCTCATTTTAATAAAAATATGTTTTTCGGTTTCGATAATTAACTGCAAATAAAAAACAAATTATGTTTTACAGCGACATCTCTTTCATAGAGATCGAGTTTCTCCCATAAGACTTACATACTACCTACTACAGCTGAAAGTCATGATTATTACAGTGTTCACCTACAATATTTCCTATAAGATATTTTATAAAAGAAAAGAAAATTGGTCATAACAATTAAACTAGTTTTATTAGAAATAGGTGTATTAGAAAATAATAGGTGGAAAGTATTCTTGTTAGTACTATACCATTAGTAGGTCGTTCTATGGAGATTGTATCCACGACAACATTAGGTATTTAAAGTTAAGCTTTATTTAATACAACTTACCTTAATCAGTCAAAACGTAGTTGAACTGCCTTTATATACCTTATACGTATACGTAACATATCACAATAATATCCTTTAGTATCGATTAAGTCTAAAATAGTTCACGAATTGCTAGCGTGTGATTAAACAGTACAAAACTAAAATGGCCTTTGTTTCAGTAAAAAGTCAATAGTTACGACTTATTAAACCACCTCAAAGTAGAAACCTGTACGGTCTATACATTAATGAATAACAATGTATTAAAAAAATCATTTTTCATGTTGCTATTAATATAATCTTTATACTTTGATCTTATGTAATCGAAAATAAATCCTAAACAAACATCTTTGTATTTTAGAAAATCTGGTGGATTGCCCTCCCTTTGTTCGGGTATGACCCTGGGAGCTTAATAGCGAGCCTTTAGGCTTTATGTTAATCCAGGTTTTAGACATTCTGTATATTAAATTACTTGCTAATCCATCCAGCCGTTTTAATACTAAATATACACATAATACAAATGCAATATTTGATGTTCATAATAGTAATCCCATTAAGAGGGAGTGGTAGTGTATAAACTTCTGAAACTGAAAAAAGCGGCTTCAAATTTCGAGTAATGCACTCTTACATTTTAGGTGAAGGAAAACATAGTAAAAATCATGCATATATGAGAAAACTTAGTTAAAAAAAGACACGTGTAGGCTAAACCGCCCTTGGCCAGCGTGACGGACTATGACTTGATTCATCTTGTATTTAAGTGAGGCCTGTTCCCAGCAGTGGGATGTTAAAAAGGTGAATTAGTCTAGTCAACAAGTTCAAAAACGTGTTAAATAGACATAAAGCTCCTAAAAATATGTGCCATAGCTCATTCGATTCGGAATGACGTCTAGAAAAATGTTTTTTAAGGGTATATTAGCACATAAAAAATTGCGATTGTTATTAACAAAATAAGAAAAAAAAAAAAGGTATTTAGTTTTTCGTTAATAACTTTTAAAATAATGATATTTAAGGAATTTTGAAAAAAGAACCTGAAAGAGGAGATAATTTCCAATAAAAATGTCCTAACTCCCGGAACTCTATCTATATTATTTATAATTTTTTTTAACGCTGAAAATAGGGCCCCGCGAGGGCGTTACGGCATAGGCGCGCCGCCAAAAAAGCCGGTATATCACCTAAAATAATTTTTTTTTAATATTAAATAACAATTTAAAAATTTGAATAAATTATAGTGTAATCTAGACACTTGAACGAAAAAAACCTCGGTGAAAAAAAATTTTTTTGTCGATTTTTCAAAAAGTTACACCATTGTTAATTAACTAATTTTTTTCCAATCTCTGTTTTTATAAATTACGGTATAAAAGTTTAAATAATTGGTCTATAAATTTTTCGCTTCGTGGAGCTCTTTTTGTTTAGGTACTTAATAAAGTTATGCAAAAAAAATTTATTAAAGTTATTTATTTTGTTAATTATAATTTTTTTAAACTAACTAAAAATGAAATTTCTAAAAAATGTTATCTAAAAAATTTTTTTTTGGTAATATATTATTATTGCTGTTTTCGCACCTGATATAGGTATTAATTAACATTGGAAAAAAAATTTTTACGTCATTTGTTAAGAAATTGTTTATAAACAAATAGACTATTTTGGGATTTTTAAAAAAAATTTTTTATTATCTTTTAGCATAGGTGAAATGATGATTTTTAAAATAAAAATTTTTCTTAAATAAATTTTTTCATTGTTTATAATCGTTTTTTTTATATTTCAATTGTTTAAATAATTAGTTAAGAAATTATTTTATTCTTAAAAATCATCATTTACCCTTTTCAATGGAATAACAGAGAAATAAATTTTTTTTATAAATAATTTAATTGTTTATTAACTTAACAATTTGTTATAAACAAATAATATTTACCGTTATATTTTTTTTCGAAAACTTCAAAAAATTATAAAAACAACCATATATAACAAAGTTAAGAAAAAATTTTTTTTGTATTTTTTACAAAAAATTTTTTGAAAAAAATTTTTTCTTAACTTTGTTATATATGGTTGTTTTTATAATTTTTTGAAGTTTTCGAAAAAAATATAACGGTTAATATTATTTGTTTATAACAAATTGTTAAGTTAATAAACAATTAAATTATTTATAAAAAAAATTTATTTCTCTGTTATTCCATTGAAAAGGGTAAATGATGATTTTTAAGAATAAAATAATTTCTTAACTAATTATTTAAACAGTTGAAATATAAAAAAAACGATTATAAATAATAAAAAAATTTATTTAAGAAAAAATTGTTTTTTTAAAATCATCATTTCACCTATGCTAAAAGATATTAAAAAAATTTTTTTTAAAAATCCCAAAATAGTCTATTTGTTTATAAACAATTTCTTAACAAATGACGTAAAAATTTTTTTTCCAATGTTAATTAATACCTATATCAGGTGCGAAAACAGCAATAATAATATATTACCAAAAAAAAATTTTTTAGATAACATTTTTTAGAAATTTCATTTTTAGTTAGTTTAAAAAAATTATAATTAACAAAATAAATAACTTTAATAAATTTTTTTTGCATAACTTTATTAAGTACCTAAACAAAAAGAGCTCCACGAAGCGAAAAATTTATAGACCAATTATTTAAACTTTTATACCGTAATTTATAAAAACAGAGATTGGAAAAAAATTAGTTAATTAACAATGGTGTAACTTTTTGAAAAATCGACAAAAAAATTTTTTTTCACCGAGGTTTTTTTCGTTCAAGTGTCTAGATTACACTATAATTTATTCAAATTTTTAAATTGTTATTTAATATTAAAAAAAAATTATTTTAGGTGATATACCGGCTTTTTTGGCGGCGCGCCTATGCCGTAACGCCCTCGCGGGGCCCTATTTTCAGCGTTAAAAAAAAATTATAAATAATATAGATAGAGTTCCGGGAGTTAGGACTTTTTTATTGGAAATTATCTCCTCTTTCAGGTTCTTTTTTCAAAATTCCTTAAATATCATTATTTTAAAAGTTATTAACGAAAAACTAAATACCTTTTTTTTTTCTTATTTTGTTAATAACAATCGCAATTTTTTATGTGCTAATATACCCTTAAAAAACATTTTTCTAGACGTCATTCCGAATCGAATGAGCTATGGCACATATTTTTAGGAGCTTTATGTCTATTTAACACGTTTTTGAACTTGTTGACTAGACTAAATACATAATAATCCAATTTAACTTACGCGGAATTCAAACCTACGAATCTCTGGACGCAGTATAATAATAAGCCAAACTAGTTATTCAATACTGCTTTAATAACTTATTACGGTCAACAATTTCTCAGCATACAATAGAACTGAATCGATGAAAGTTAATGAAAATTCTGAAAAATTCTTCTAGCATCGGGAATGTGGTGAAACGAAAAATACGCATTGCGGTTCCGAAGTTCCCGTAATGAACTGTAGTTGCTCTTAAAAAACAACTCACCTGTTAACTTCTACATCTACTTGTTCGAGAATATTACGAACTTGATAATTTCTGAATTACTAAAGCTTATAGTATTAAGTGGAAGCATAACTAGAAACATTTTTTGATAAAACGTAAAACAGTAATTATTTAGTTACTTTGGAATCTTTTTAAATATGTAAAATCATTTAAATAACAGTTTTGGTATATTTAGTGAGTATACCACGAAACAAACTAAAAAAAATTGCTATACAAAATAACATGAACAAAAGTTAATGCATTATTACATGATACCCCCATCCAATATAAGGTTTCCTAAAAATACCAAGCAGAATAAAACAAACACAAACATATTACGTAATGTTTACCGTATCTAAGCGCCGGTCAGTGGTCGATACGAAACCCCTCAATTGAAATTTGCCAACTCCGAGCTTCGCTAGTGTAAACAAAAGAAAGCTCTACAAAGCTTCGTTTAGAAAACACAATAGATTGAGGAAAAATGGTGACGAACCACAACTTTAACGTTTGCACAATTACTTATAATTAACGCCACTTATAAACGTGGTTCACGAAATTTATGTAACTTTGCTATTAATTCAGTTGCTTTTAAAAAATTATTGAGTGCCAGTGACGGTTTTATTATAAAACTTATTTTCAAGGAACAGATAACGTAGGTTTTATATAACTACTAAGTCTAAGTAAACACCAAAGTAAAAAGTTTCTAATAATTTCACTGATTATTATTATTACCTACTGGTAGTAAATTGTTATCAAACTATTACATAAACCTATCAACATAGGTTCATATTTGCTTATAAAGAAGCAAAACCAAACTAAACTTTCATAGGTCAAAATTTAACTTTGGTAGATCAAATGTATACGTATTGATTAACCTGCGCGTTTCTTTAATGGTTTCCTTAAAACACCCTCTCACTCTTCAAGCTGATTCACGAAGTAGTATCGATTACTCGCCGTTTCATCCATATTGAATGAACGTACGGGGTTTGTGAGCAATGTGCTATCGCATCGACTGACTTAGGCTCTACGTCTTGTGGGGCATTACCCTTATGATAGCCATAAACTATGTTGGATACAGGAAAATATATGTGTGAATACTTACACCACTTTTATTTAGAAAAAATAATTTCTGTCGTGACTCTATGTATGTAGTATTGGAATAACACTACATATTGTAAAACAAAGTTCTCCGCCGCATCTGTCTGTCTGTCTGTCAGCGATAAGCTCAAAAACTACTGCATCGATTTTCATGCTGTTTTCACCAATAGGTAGAGTGGTTCTCTAGGAAGGTTTGAGTATATACATACATACATATATATTAGCAGAACCCGCGGCTTTGCTCGCGCTTAAAAACATTTTTACACAAGAACTTGCAATATAGCACTGTTTATGTTTAGTGTGAATGAAAAACTATAACTGTTTTAATGTTTATGTTAGTGATATTACAATTCTCAACGGGAATGACCCATTTTATACCTATTCAACAATATGCCAACCCTCACTGTTACACAATATTAGGTCAATAGTTAGTATAAATACTGAATTTATACTAACTTTTTTTTAAATTATTTACTTTATAACAAGGTGTAATTTAACCTACATATAATTAATGTACTAATTATAATTATGTGTATATAGAACAATATTTTATACCAGTTGATTTCATTGTAGAGTCATGAAATATAAATTTTATTTATTTTATACAAACTTATTAATTCCTTTATTCGTTTCAGCTTTTTTTAATCGTATTATATATTATAAATCAAAGCCCACATATTACGTATACCCACATACAGATACGCCAACGATTGATTTTTTATATTCTCAACTAGCGACTCACCCTCGCTTCGTTCATTCATCCCTAGGTTCCAGCCACGGGTTCCGCCAGTTAAAATAAATAATATTTCTAAAATATAACCTCCTCCTTTTTAAAGACACTTAAAAAGTTACGCCTCATAACATTAGCTATCTGCGCGTGAAAGTCCCGTCAAAATCGTTCGAGCCGTTTTAGAGATTAGTCGGAACAAACAGACAGACAGACAAAAATATTAAAATTATTTTTTTATGTTAGTACCGTATATACTTTTATATACATTTAGTAAAAAGCTGTTTTTTGAAATTAAAAACAGACACTTCAATTTTATTTATATGTATAAACTATAGATGTATGTATGGATGTATGATGGACAGTGATGTATGGATGTATAGATTTTCACAGATGCTTCATAGTATGTAACCAGGACACTAATAAATAACGTATTATGCTACACTCAAAAACAAATCAAACAGCTATCATTTCCTTTGATGTTATACTTACTCGTATGTTTCGTACCTTGACATCTGAATGACCTAATAACATCATATCGATTCTATTGGCAATGTCCCTACACAATAAAATCAAGTGATTTTTACCAATTTACATTTTAACAATTTACAATTAATCTATACTAATATTATAAAGCTGAAGAGTTTGTTTGTTTGTTTGTTTGTTTGGTTGAACGAGCTAATCTAAGGAACTACGGGTCCGAATTGAATAATTATTTTTGTGTTGGATAGTCCGTTTATCGAGGAAGGCTATAGGCTATATAACCCCATGCTACAACTTATAGTAGCGGAAGCATCAATGAAAAATGTTGCAAAAACGGGAGAAAAATATTTATTTTCATTTTCAGTATTTAGAACACGAGTGGAGCCGCAGGAAAGGCTAGTAGTGGTATAAATACATTTTTATTAGGTCTTGCAGTCGTCTTGCAGAAAAGTCGTGATAATTTTTTTAATGTATGTACCTGATACATGTAGTAAAATGATGGAAATATAGAGTCAAATTTTCACACATTTGAGGAAAAAGTACCTGTAGGATAATGGAAATTCTTATTGAAACACTCATTATTATTGTTACGGAGGGCGCATCTATAGATTGGAGAATGAAACATGAAACCTCTATGTAGAGCCAGATAGTTTCATTTGTTTCTCTATTTTTCATTTCACTGCTGCCTATTACATCAGACAACTGCATAATATCCGCATACTTCAGCTTCTCTCAGAGACATTCTTCCTCTTATCCAATTTATTATAATATTCTGTGGAATACGAGTGAAATATAAATACTAAATTCAAAGGATAATAATAATAATAAAATAAATAATAAATAATAAATTTGTTACTTTTTAAAATTAAATTTGAATGAACCATATTTATCAACTTGCTTAAGAATATTTTTTATTAAAAAATAACATTTGATTTATTCTTCGATACCTTTTATTCCACAAATCTTAACTTTTCTGTCAATTATTTGTTTATTTAAGCTCAATTACTTAAAAAACAAAACCCTTATATTTAAAATGAAATATTTAAACGAAAAAAGTTGATAAAACGTAGAGTAAAGTGCTCTAGTAGATAAAATTTAGAACCTTAAATATTTATATGATTTTATTATTAAATTTTGAAAGTGAAGATAAACAAACTGTTTTATAACGTTTAAAATTTAAAAAATGTGTAATTTTTTTTCTATAAACGATTCCTCAAAAATATAGTACTTCGCTCTAGGACTACGGTTTGTCCTGTATAGTTTCAATGCTGTGGAGAAAGGCTTAGACTAGAACTTTCTTTACTTCAATCGCCTGCGTACCTTAAATTTGTTTAACATAGCTTTAGCTATTTTCTTACGCCTCCCGATAAAGTACGTGACTCGTTTTAAGTGGTTCCAATGTAGAACCGGTAAATAATCAATAGGTACACATAATATAATAAAATAGTAAATCAATCGAATCTGTACAATAAATATATTTTTGAAAAATCTTTTTCAAATAATCATTAATAATTATAATTATTGATTATATAAAATACAGATGCTGATTCATAATAAAGTTTTAGTTTGTTGGGTCATGAATAATAAATAGGTACGTGTCACTTTCTGTAAAATAATCAATATCCATTCAAATTGGTAAAACTAAATTTAGGTATGTCTACTGTTCATATGTAATTTGATAGCCGCTATTATTATTTGTAAATTATCCGTCTTTGGTGACGCAAATGAAATAAGTCGTTTTACAGTTTGTGGATGATTGCTTTTATAATTATGTATTGCTTTAATATTTATTTATAGAATAAGAGTTTAATACTATTTAATAATTTCCCTAATATATTTTTACGGGCAAATTACTCAAACAATGTTTATTGATAACTATTTGATAATGATGATCATATTTTTGATGATTTTGTAAGTTTTACTAAGTTTAGACTAGAAAATTTGTTAAATGTAAAAAGTATTCAAATACCAGCTGCTTAATAAATTGCAATATTAATTCCAGCTGGTAATAAATACCTGCCTAGATAATCTCTCGAGCTACCTACAACTGAGCGACCTATCGATTGAGAACCTTAATTGAGTTTTATATATCTCACTGTAACTGTAATTCAAGCTTGTTGAGAGCCCTTAAACTTGCGTGCATTAAACAGCATATAAGAAACAACAAAAAAAGTTTCCAAATCGATTTAGGCATCTTTGAGTAATCGGCAAACTTACATTAAAAAGGATTACGTTGAATAGAGAACATCCTGCTTCTTTAAAGTTGGTTAAATAATATAGGTGGAAACATCTACTGCTGACCGTACGTGTAATTTATTTACCAAATTGAGTTTTATTTAAACGTTGCTATAAGGAACTTACCAAAGCTTACTTACTTACTCTTTTCGTTTTCTATTTCGGTAAGAAAATTTTCATGTAAATAATTAATTTGATTAAAATTATTAGGACCTTTTTCGAGATACAAAAAAAATTACATATGTGAACAAGAATTGAATAAATACCATAAGATCCGAATAAATTTATTTCAGTGTGATTTAAACTGATTCGTATTATTCAGAAATGGCAAATGTAACGTGATAACAGTATATTTACTTTAAATTTTATACGAAAATAATTTGAGTGTATTCTATATATCTGCGTGTATTCTATATTTAGGATATCGACTAAGATTTGAGGTTATAATTCTAACGCTCAAAACGTTAGAAAGAAGCTTCGCCAGTATAATCATTCCTGAAACATTTTTGTTCCCATGCCCCTCCATCTTACCACTAAATTGTCCGATAAATCGCCTCTGCGCAACTGGACAGCCAGTCCTTTTTACATGACGCGAATAATACTAAGCTGTTATATTAGTATTTGAAAAATCGAATGACTCTTAGCAGACCCACTGTTATTAACAATATTACTTTAAGCGTCTTTTTATTATGATGTAATATGTAATAATTAAACTATCGATTCGGCCTCTTTATCTATTTCAATGACAAAGATTTTCCAAAATATGTTTAATGTAAAGAATTTACTCAGTAAGATTATGTATAAAGAATTTATATAGATTATGTAAAGCTACATTTTTGTACATTTAAAAAGCGTATACATTTAAAGAGCAGATTTTTCTATGTCAGTAGAGTTTTTTGTGAAGGGGAAAGCAGGAAATTCAATGTTTCATTTTAAGTAGGACACGAGATTAAGCTCCTCTAAAAGGACACGTGCATAAGTGTAGAGCTTTTACCTGTTTAAATTTTGTACATGAAACTTTTTCCTTACCTGACATTAATTTGTTTCTTAAAAAGACGTCATTATAAATGTAGAGCTTACGTATTTGACGTATTTTCTAGTTCTGATCCTTCTGCTCTACATATATAAAAATACGCTTAATGTACGCCAAAAAATATTTATATATATTTTATATTTTTTGTAATACATCAAGCGTTTACTTTTACTTTTAATGTTTTTATTATGAAATATACTACTCGTAATAGTTTCTTCATAGTATGAGCCTCCTTGCCTCTTTAGCTATTTATATTAGTAACAAATTTAAGGCTATGCATGTCAAAAATGGACAATGTACGGGATAGAATTTTGAATTGGGATATAGTAATAAAATCAAAAACATGATATTATCCTTCAAGCGAGTGAAATTCCCACGTAAATGGTTTTATAATTATAAATATATACCTTATATTATTTGCGTGGGAATAAGATATAACAAATATCAAAGTAATTTTTCTATTTATATTATCTTACTACCCTCTCAGTATTTTTATTTTCAGAACACTGCGTATAAACAAATGAGGGCGTGAAATCGCTCTTGCTGGGACAAGCTCCACGCATAAGGACTACGTCAACATCTTTATTCATATAACATATTTTCATAGATATAAATAGTCGATTCGACTTGTAGAAATCTTAATACTAGGTTTAGTACTAGATACCGAAAATACTAAAAAGTGTATGGAATTTGACACGACAATGACAAATTATATAACTTTTAAGGATATACCTATGTATATAAGTGTAGTTCTAAACCTATGTATATGAGTGTGTTTCACTAAATATAGTAATAGAACAGTTATTTTAAAAAAAATGTTAGAGGTCGAAAAACTTGGCATTTACGCGAAGCTGAAAATCAGGTAACTATAGAAAAAGTACATTATACTCACATAGACTCTTAAATCAACAATTTGACCTATAGGTTATTTTGGTCTGCTTCGGCAGAACTGCCATCATGATCAAGGCGTCGTAGTTGAATGCGTAAGCGATCCTGCGACGCCCCATTAAGACGGGAGAGATTTGTTGGATTTTAGTAGGGATTACTGGCTTTTTTAAAGCCGTTGAGCCTCACATAATTACCAATTTGTTTGTAGGTGGTATGCCAAATGCATTTCCCAAAAAAGAGTTAGTTCATATGGGAAACTAACAATTGTTTTTTTTTAAATTTGATTTCTTAGTTTTGTTTCCCACTCTATTAACATAATAAGTTCTATTAAAACACCAAAAAAATCGCTAAAAATATTTTTGCCTAACGCTGTCTAATATTTCTAAAATACATTCAATAATATATATTTAAATTCATCTTAACTTAAATCATTTCAATGACGGGTAATTACTCCTAAATAAAGTATTATTAAATTCATTAATTCATTAAACATACATATCTCCATATTATACTATGTTAAATTAACGCATTCGCCGTAGTTACCGCCCCAATACACGTGTCGTAGACACGACGCAGATGCACCAGACTCACCTTCAGTTACGAACATAATTATGTTAAGCTAATTTATACAACTTGATCCTTTAAGGTTAAAAATAAAAAAATATATATGAAACTCCAATTATATATAATCATTTGCTTATGTAAAAACGTTGTTTTATTTTCAATAACAAAAAATATACATATACATAGATAACAATATAAATATATAACTGATAAACTATATCACACTTGATTAACTGATTAAGTTTATTTACCTGCCAACCCTGCAGGAGGAGCGACCGGTCAACAGTACGTAGCCACATAACCGCGTCGCCAGCCTGAAAATCGCGTAGGCGGTGGCAACGGGTGTGTAGAAACATGCCCAAGCACTTGAGCAACTCCGACGTGGACGCCTGTATCACAGTCTTCCTGGGCGCCGGAATAGGGGCCGTGCCCACCGCGCTAGTCGGGAGCTTCTCGGCGTAACATACATTGTTGTTGAGAGCGTTCGTCCGCACTACCTCTGCGGACGGCGGCAGCGGGGCCACCGGGGCCCGCGCATATATCGCGCCCCCCACGCTAACATTCTTGTTCCTATCAAGCGGTACATTATCCGCTAGCGGCGCTCGAAACGTCGAAACGCTTTTGCTTTTGCATTCTAGCTTCTTCTTGTTATTATTGGCTGTCGAGAATCTCTTCCACGACAACGCATTAATGAACAGCGAGTGTTTTTTTAGATTTTTTTCTAAAGCGGTCTTTTCGGAGATGATCTTAGCAGCATCGTCGAGGGTGGCGCGTCGTTCATCGCGGGGAACGTCTCTGTTTTCTCGATTTTTGGCATTGTTGAGGCGTTCGTAGGAGTAGGCGAGAGCGGCGCGGTCGGGCGGCGGCGCGGCGGTGGGCGGGCGCCGCTCGCGCGGGCTGAAGCTCAGCACGGTGCCCATGAGGCCCGCGCGCGTTTGTCCGCTAGGTGCCCGCATGCATCGCGTGTGCGACCTGCGACGGTGGCGGCCCGTTTGCGGGCTCGATAGCCCCGCGCCTGCGCCCTATGGCGTATCGACCGGCCGCCGCCCAAGCCCCGCTCGCCCCTTGCTCCCCAATAAACAACATAGTCTCACTAAATCACGGAATTACCGATCGAGAATCCACTCGGTTCCAATTAACTCTATTGCTGGTCGAACATCATGCACGACGATGGATAGGTGCTGCTTTGAGATTGTTAATCTGCATTTGTTATATAATAATGCGGCATCTTGTCAGACTCGCTTCCTATAATCGAATCTCTTCAATAGTTCTCCCTTAGTATTTTGATCGTCAAAATTCTACTGACATCCGCAACGCCTGACCTGAATACAATTTTCATTAAAAATAGCAAAGTTATTTCGAAGTTTTTGCAGATTCGCTCGAGAGTGGGGTTCATTGTGTATTTTTATTGCAAATTATTATCAATTAACGTCTACCGTATATACGTCTAAATTTTAAGATCGATTCAAAAATGTTTTATTGACCCATAAATCACTATAAAACTATTTATTTCGCTTAAACATGTACGCTTTGTAATAAGGTAAAGTCAAAGAAATAATTTAAAAAGCTTCGCATGTAATGACGTAGGTACATATTTATTTATTAGAGTATTATTAGACTAGAATTAGCACTCTGACTGTCTAATTAGACAGTCCACAATCCTTATCTAAGCTATTACTCTATAACTGATGACGTAAAGGGCTATTTCAGGCTTTAGGTTTAATAATATAGAGTAGATCTGTAGAGTCTACAAAATTTATACTATACTTCTATAGTATTAAAGATAGTAATATCAATTATATTTTGATCAATTTACAACTCGCAAAATATAACGTACGAAAAACACAAGCTTAAAGTAATAAATTCATTAAAACATAATGTCAATCATAGGTTCGGCGTTATTATTCATAGTGTAATATTCAGAGCAAGTCCTCACGCACCGTTGGCTACATCAAGTCATATTACGTTACCTACCCCTGTATAATTTCCATACACCTAGTGTTGGGTGAAGCCGACAACTGAGACCCCTTTAGTTAGGGGCCTTGTTAATGCTAACTCGAGTTGCCTTAATCAATATTTTCATTGAGTTTATTACCTACAAGGATAAATAAAGAATTTCAAGCTATTTTTCATAAAAACATATTTGATATTTTTTTACTTTTTATTTTACCTTTTTTAGTATAAATATTTCACTTATTTGTAAAATAATAGGTAATATTGAAAATATAAGTATTCCTTTCAATTTTCAAGAGAAAATTTCTTTTATCGCGTCATACTTAAGCGCGTCACTGCGAAATAGGACACTCTCATTGGCTCTCAAGTGTTTAATATTAGCATTATTTCAAAATGAATACTTCACGTTTTATAAGAACACCGAGACATTGTTCAAGAGTGACAAAGAGAATAAATGTCTTTACACTTTTAGAAAAAATATTAGTATTGAAAATTTTTCTTTCGCTTTGGATTTCCCTTTTTCACATATCGACCAATTACAAAACCTCTACCCTATACTGTAAGAACTTATTATTTTTCTTTGACGTAATATAAAATGCCTATCCGAGTAACATGTTCGCTCAAATTAATGGGGAGACCATTAGAGAAATTCTCTACGAAAACGATTTTCAATCCAAATATATAAATATAAAAATAAAAATGGTCTATGTAACTTTCGGCTAGGTATGCATTATAATTATTTTCCCAAAACAAATTTCCCTTAAAAAATCATGTTAAATTTTAACATGATTTTTTAATTAATTAAAAAGATTTCTTATACACACAGACACTTTAAGTTTATTTATAAGGGGATAATATAATACATAAATAACTTTGCCAAGTATGCAATACATACATATATAGAAAATGTTTTTTATAAGTGAAATTGAATATTCAGCATACTCTTTCGAACTGAAAATACGTTTCATAATGAAGACCATTGATCTAGACATGGAGCGTGGGTGGGTGATATCCAAGGAATTCTCATTATTATACAAAATAGTTCCTTAAAATAACTCCATATACTACGAACATCATTTATATTATAATAGAGTTCTCAGAAATGACATATTTTCTTGATTTTTCTCTCTTATAATATACAGTATGTCTTACTATAATATCTATACATATAAATAAAATTGGAGTGTCTGTTTTTAATTTCAAATTAACAGCTTCTCACTAACACGCAACAAAAAACCAATTTTTAAAATTTTTGTCTGTCTGTCTGTTTGTTCCGACTAATCTCTGAAACGGCTGAACCGATTTTGACGGGACTTTCACTCGCAGATAACTAATGTTATAAGGCGTAACTTAGACTAAAAAACTTAACTTTTAACCGACTTGAAAAAAGGAGGAAGTAGAAATTTTATTAGTTTTTACTAACGTGACCCGTAGCTTCGCCGACGTTAAGCCTAGGGGCGAACCCGAGCGAAGCGAGGGTGAGTCGCTAGTATATAATAAACCTTGCTCTTGAATCGTTATGTCTATGATCATAACTACATAGCTTAAAAGATCTAAACGTACAGAAGGTGATGTGAGTTTCTTTTTTGTTAAAAGTATGTAGAGATTACACGTTGTTTAGAAAAAAGTTTAAAGATGAAGTAGTTAATTATAATTTATTTATTTTTTATTTTAAGATTTTGAGATCCATGGACCGATCTAAATCCCTATTTCTTTTAATTTCAATACACGGGAAAATATTATATAAATATTGATTCTGAAGAATAATTATATCCACATGTGAATTGTGAACTAAGCATTTTATGTACATCGATATCTAGAATGTACTTACTAAAAACTTACAATATTGCCTTATTTACAGTATAATTTTATTTATATTGAACGAATTAAACTGTGAATATCCAATACACAATTTAAAGCAAATGCAGTAATCAAATTAGTTTAAACAATGATATAATTGACGAAGTGTCTTTATGTTTATTTGTTACCTCACTGAGTTACCCCATATAGTAGAATAGGTAATTTGGTCATACTCAGAAAAAGTGTACATTTGACATTTGTAACTAAACTGATAGGTAACGATACTGAGAATCTTCGTAACAAAACTGATGTCATAAAGCGTAGTATAGAAACAATTGTTTGGTTTAATAAATATTATTTACATTATTGTAATGTATTATTTACATAAAATAAAATAATGTATTTTAAAGTTACAAAAATTATAAACTGATTGTCGTGGACTGTATAAGAGGTTCAAATTCTTTTCTTGCTTGTTCGTTTATTCTTCTTGTTCTCGCCTCTTCGATGGCTGTCTGACGATGAATGTAGAGTGCTGTTGGCTCTACTGGCCTTTACAGCGTGGTGAGGCAGACAGAACGTCCTGCCTAAAAATGGAGCATGAAATTCGGGGGACTTAGTGGGACTCTTGAAGGAGTCGTATACGATTTGGGACCTCTTTCGCGTCGGCGAGAACGGTGATTGTGTGTACGGTGTCGGTGTGTGTTCCTAAAGATAAAGGCTAAATTACGTCTTTTGGTCGTCTGTGCCTATCTGTTATGTCATCTACGGGTTCGTAATTAGCGGCGTTTACTAATAACTCGTCTGTGTGCATTGATATTATTGCAAAGTACCTAGTTAATGAAAGTTGTTTTTATGTAGTCCCTAATGATCTCTAGCTGTAATTCTTTGTGTAGGTCTACTGTGCACCAGGCTGTGGTTTTAGTTAAAAGTACGCAGCCACTCTTTTCTCAGGGTTCAACTCACTACTCCATTTTCGGAACCAATGCCCCATGATTATGACTGCCTTTTGAAGTCTTGAAACTATTCTATTAGTGCATATTGCTGGGGCATAAATGGCTGTGTCATCCGCATTGAGGGCGATGGTCGTAGTCTCATGCCTCGGAATGTCGATCGTGTAGAGTGTCTAAAGTATCTCTCGTGTCTTAGCTTTGAGCCCTGAGGTACTACTGCCCTTATGGGGTGTGGTATGGGAAATGTACCATCTACTCTGCAACGGAGGAACGATTTGACAAATATTCTCGTTTGATGTGAACGAGACCATTTGGTACGCCCATTCGGTAAAGCTTATATAATAAACCGTTGTGCCAGATTTTGTCAAACGCCTTTACTATAGAAAAGAGCACACCTGTGCCTACTGATCAATTAAAAATGTTAAAATGTCTATGTATGTGCTGCGTTAAGCGGTGCATTCCGAATTGTTCAGGAAATATGAGAGTTTTGGCCTATGCTATGGCCCTTTGTTTGGCTTATATTATTCTTTCGTTGATTTTACTTATGCGGTTTAGTAGTGAAATCGGTATGTAGCTAAAAAGGACGTGGCGAGTCTTCCCTGGTTTGTGAATACCTATAACTATAGGTTCTTTCCATTCGTTTAATTATTTTATTAGGGATTCTATCTAAGGTGTCTTTCTAGTCTGAAGTGTCTTGATTATTGTTTAACCTCCTCTACTGAGGTTGGTGTGAGTTGGTGTTGTAGACACCAATTGGGTTTAATTCTACCTAAACAAGCCATTTGTTAGTTTGTTAGTGAGGTGAATGTAGCAGAAATGGCTCCTATTTTCTCATAGAACATAACACCTTAAATGATGAGACTATTTCATCCAACGTGAGTGTCGTGACTCGTGTCTGCCCTGAAGGCACTGTGATATCTGTCTGCAATGAAGGCCTCTTGGGTAGACCAGCTTTTGGGTAGCCATGCGGTTCGCTCATACGTTAGTTGTCGGCACTGGTACGCGTGTATACATTTGGCATTGGCCTTTGTGTAGGGCACGTACCAGAGTCCTGCCCTTATGGTGCGCGGGAGCACCCACTATAATTCGCGTGAGTTCCCTGCTCTCCGCAAAGAACTGCTCAAAGAGACGTCTGGTACGGGTTCCCTACGCGGGCAGTCCGAAGTCCTTGGTCCCTTAGACACTTTACACAACGGGGGCGGGCAAAACATTTTCTGACCTAATGGCAATATAACTGCCATCGTTTGTTGTCTCGCTCGATTCCAAGTTTATTTGAGTTTGACATTGTTGCCGATATTGTAGCGTGAATCCGTCCTAATAGGAGTGCGCTTGCCTAGAAGGTACCTATTCACTCTTGTCATGAAGGTACTCAAATTAAAATAATAGTAATTGTTTTTATTCGGAACAATATAGGAATCATTTTTTGTTAGTATACACCTTAGATAATACAACTTATACACTAGGGTTAGTAACAAATGCAAACAAAACATAACAAAAGTGATTTAGTGTGTTTGTACTTACGAGGCATTTCATGCGGACAATGGTTCTGCCTGAGATGCCTCAGCACAGGAGCTCTCGTGTCCTAAGCCACGATTTTCAGGATGCTATTTATGCTCCCCCGAATCCTTATCACATGCGAAGCTACCTTTTTCCTGATGATAGCATGGAAACCATCTGTAAGCGATTGGGTAAACATCCCAGAGGCACTACAGAAACGAGGGAGTTTCAACATCATCCTGAAAAGATTATTATATTGGACGCGCAGTGCATTTAGCGCCCCGCGCGAACAGCTGAACCACAGACTTCCCGTGTACAAGCCTTGACAGTACGCTAAATTATAGTTCGCAGGAAACACGGCTGCTGTGAGGTTGCTCCACGCCTTGTCATGTCTAAATCGATGTCAATGTTTCTAGTGCTGCTCTTTTAGCGGCTTAGTGGTAACAAATATTGCGCTGAAGGCGCAGGATGTGGTGAAGGCACTGACACTCTGAAGGAGCAGAGGACGCTGTTGGCAGCGGGTTTACAGAATACACGTGGGTTGCGAAAGGCAGAGTATGCTTCATAGACGCGGGTTGTGGCACAGATGGTCCGAGTTTGTCTTTAGATTTCTTTGAGAGCTCTACAAGCTCTTAGTTCACTACAATGTACACTAACACTTCTCTGGCAACGCTAGACTCACTTCACTTATACTGTCTTTCCACTGCTACGCTCTGTAGTACGTCTGCTCAGCTCGATGTTGCTATCCGGAGTGAATGCATGCCGTACATATTTTTCCTGAATGTAGAGTGCGGTTAGCCCTAATGGCCTTAACTTCGTTACCGGGTGTAGAGGCGCACAGGCTAGAAATGGATTATGAAGTTCAAGTGGTGTAGTTTCGTAATGGCACCTCCTGCGAGGTTCGGACGACGGCTTACGAAACTATCGAATGGTATGGAGATGGCTTAGGAGGACTCTAAAGGAGTGCTATATGACTCACACACGCTTAGGTGTGGACAAGTTATTACAAACAAACACCGTAAATAAAATAGGCGTGGCCTATTTCTAACTACACGCAGTAGTTTAACTGTTAACAATCTAATAAAAGGGGCATGGTTTAAAACTAATGTGTTCGGGTACGATCGTGAACGGTCGGCTGCTACCGCTCGTGGTCGGGTGCCGTCGTCGATGACTCGCCGGCGGATGTAGTACTACGTTCTCCCCATAGCGTAGCGCTGCGCGCCTCATTCTTCATCAGCACGATCAGCACAACGCGCTTAGTGACGGGACGATTGAAGCCGCCGCTCTTCGTTCGAACGTCTGCACCTCGTGCGTCACCGTCGAGTAGGCTCGTTTCACGATGCCCATAAGTTACATGTTACGTGACAAGATGGGGTTAACCATCATCACGATGTCTCCCGCTTGCAGAATCTTTGTCTTGTTCGTTGGTCCACCGATAAGAATGAGAGTGGGAGGTACTCTCGCACCCATCTTCGCCAAAAATGATCAGCAAGCGCCTTGCTGGCTCCCCTCACGTGTGTGCATCGGTCGTCGTCTTTCCAGCCCGGTTGTAGGCAGGCTAGCAGATGACCCCAGCAGGAAGTGGTTAGTGGCCTCCCTGATTCGGGGCACCTCGGGGAATGTAGCACCACTCCATACAATGCAGAAGTCCTTCCTCCTTCACCGCTGGTTTTATTCTTGGTAGACAGCCCGTATGGCAATACAAGTCAGCAGATTGGGATGAGATGCGACACTTTTTTGCATCCTTCCCTTGGCGGCAGGTCTGCTTCTCTTCTTCCGATCTGACGAGTTGTGCAGATGCTATAACTGATATGATGCATCAAGCAATGGAATATTTTATTCTCTGATGAGTCTCTGAGTTCTCTGATGTACCCTTCGGTGGCAAAGCTCGCCCATGGTTTAATGTTGAATACACCTTTGCTGAAAAGCGTAAGCATTCGGCCTACCTTGCCTGGGTTGATGCTCGAGACCGCAAAACTCCGGATGTAAGATCCAAGAAGAGAGCCTTTAACTTAGCCGCCAAGTCCTACAAAAAGACATTAAAGAAGGCTCGTCTTGACCGAATTACACATTTTGGCACAAAGCTCTCTGCCCAACCATCTGGCAGCAGAGCTTTTTGGTCGCTTGCCAAAGCGGTCGAGACGAACTTCTGTTGGTCCTCACTGCCACCGCTGGTAAAATCTGACGGATCCCTGGCTCATACGACAAAAGAGAAGGCGTCTTACTTGCCTCCCTTTTTGCCCAAAATTCATGTCTAGACTCTGGCAATGCTATTCTTCCACATCTACCTCACTGCGGGATCTCAATGCCTGAAAAAAAGAGGTAAAGAGAGTTGTGTGTCGTCTATATGTGAATAAAGCAAGTGGTCCTGATGGTATACCAGCGATAGTGCTTAAAACATGTGCTCCCGAGTTGTCTCCGATACTGACACGTCTGTACCGCCTTTCTCTTAGGACTGGAATAGTACCTAAATCCTGGAAGCTTGCCAACGTGCAACCAGTGCCCAAGAAAGGTAGCCGTGCTGACCCTGCCAATTATCGTTCGATCTCGATCACCTCCATACACTGCAAGATTATGGAGCGTGTATTGAACAATCGACTAATGGCATAGCTTGAACAGAATGATCTCCTCAATGATTGACAATATGGAATTCGCCGGAATCGGTCGACTGGGGACCTTCTAGTGTATGCCAATCACACCTGTGGCGAGGCTCTTGAGCGAAACGGGGAGGCGATCGCGGTCTCCCTCGACGTCTCAAAGGCCTTTGACAGGGTCTGGCACGCTAGCCTTGTAAGTAAGCTTTCAGCCTATGGTATATCTCCTGGCCTGATCAACTGGATTAAAGATTTCCTGAGGGTTGAGGGTTGTTCACCACAACCCTTAAATACCAACTCAGGGGTTCCTCAGGGGTCTGTTCTCTCTGCAACCTTGTTCCTGCTTCATATCAACGACCTGCTTACACCCGGTATCCATGGGTACGCAGACGACAGCACAGTTGTAGAGAGATACCTGCCAAATCCTCGAGCCAGTAGAGATCAAATTTAGTCCGAAAGAGAGGCCATGTAGAGCGGTTGAATCTCACACTCAAGGCAGTTTCCACTTGGGGCGATGCCAATCTTGTGAGTTTCAACGCCACCAAAACACAGGCGTGTCTGTTCACCACAAAAAGGAGTCCTTTTACCTTGATTCCTACTTTCCGAAATGTACCTCTAGAATACACTGCAGTTGTTGGGGATGGACATTAGCCCCAACATGAACTACGGGCGGTTCATCGAGTCTAAGGCTAATGTAGCAGGGAGGAAAGTTGGCATACTTGCAAAGGTCCGACAGTATTTCACACCGTGACAGCTTCTTAATTTATAAAGCTCAAGTCCGGTCGTGTGTGGAATACTGTAGTCACATATGGGCTGGTGCTGCAAAATGCCATCTGTCAGCCTTAGACTCGACTGAGAGGCGTGCGCTGAGGCTTATTGGTGACCCTACCCTGGTAAAAGCCAACTTACAAAGCCTCGATCACCGACGTAGGGTTGCCAGCCTTTGTGTATTCTATAGGTTGCATTTCGGGGAGTGTGAGCAGGAATTACACGACTTAATTCCCCCATCCCCTTTCCATCATCGGACGACTCGACGAACGGCTGGACTCCATCCTTATGTCGTGGACATTCCACCAGTCCGGACGAAGCGTTTCGCTTCGTCATATATCATACGTGCGGCTAAGGATTGGAACAACCTGCCTGCGTCCAAGTTTCCGTCCGATTACAATATGGGTGTCTTTAAGGCAAGAGTGAATAGGTGGCTACTGAATTAGTGCGACTTACCATCTACGACTGCATTACCGCTTACCATCAGGTGGAACGTAGTCAAGCACTAATTCAGAGCGTAAAAAAAAGTCCGTTGTCCCCTCCTCTAAAGTTGGTGGCGTTATCTGAGTGAATGGTGTTCGGCCGTCCTCTTCTAGCTGCCACTCGTCTCAGCGCCATGATCGCCGAACTCGTGGACAGTGATGGGCGATCTCCAGATGCACGGCACGCGATTTGAGACACATGAACAGCGCTTCCCACCGCTTCTCTCGATATCTGCCGATCTTCACTATCATCGGCCCGAAGTAGTTCATTCCAAAGTAATTGAATGGTTGTTGGGAAAGTACGAACTACACGTTCTCGATTGGCGTGACCCCAGCGCAATGTTCTCGTAGTACAAGGAGTATCCTAATGCGTTGGCCTTTATCGAGGATAATAGGTCATTTCATCTGGAGGGGCGAGGTGGCAGATCCTATACGGCCTCTTACACGCAGCACATCATCCTCCAGTACTGAATCCAGTCGAAATAATCTGCTCGTCTTAGGTGGTGGACGAGATGCTTTAATCCGTAACATTTCTTTTTGAAGCTGACCGCGTTCAGCTTCTTCGATGTGACAATGCTTCATCCTGTAGCTCAACGTTGACACTTGTTCTCAAATGTCAATACTCTAGCTGCTCTCACCAATGTCTCCGATTTCGAGAAGAGAAGCGTGCAGGATCCGGTAGCCACTCGTCGTCTTGCTTGAACTGCTTGTCCTCCTCAGTGACGTGCAGCTTTTTCTCCTCAGTTATGTGCAGCAGACCTTCCTCTTCTGTTAATGATTTTTTAGAAGACAGTATAGCTTGAGAGTGATGTGATCGCCGCCAGGCTATTTCAATATATAGAATTATTGTTAATTTGCAATTTCATTTGAAAAAAGAGAGAGAGAGATGAACTTAAAATAATAATATTAGTTCCGCCGAGTTTCTTTCGCAAGTTCTTTTCAATTCAGAGGCTTCTTTTTTCCGAACTGATCGTTCCGTAAGAAATTGCAATAATTTTTATGCTGAATAAAATATTTAGTTTTGATTTGATTTATCAGATATGCCCCTTCAGCGGATTATAGTTCTTCTGGCCGCTACAGAAATTCTAGCTCCCGGAACAGTTGGTCATGCAATGGCTTCTGGTGATAACCTCGAGGGCGCGACAATGCGTTTTTTTTTGTCATCAGTGGCGAGGTGAATTCATCCAGTCGGTGTCCCACCACACAAACTATCGTGCTGGCTGATCCTCAGGTCGAATCTTACCCGAAGGATTATCTCCTGTATGTCAGCGTGGTATCCACCTGCCCTTCTTGAAAGCCGAACAATATAAGCGACGTTAGCAGATTAGGTCCCTCCAGCAGATGGTCGTAAAGGCTTACACCTCTGCTGAAGGTATTAGCAGACATCACTCGAATGTTCTGTGCCGTCGCACTACACTGCGTATTTCTTCTCCAGCAGGTTGTCTACCTGCTTGACGTATTCTGGTTGGAGGAGCTTCATATTCTTAACTATTCTTGTGTCTCTTCCCGTCCATCCCCAACAGGTGTACTGTGACCAGCTGACTATCTTCCTCGTAATGAGACATGGAATCCTCCTATCTCTAAATACACACAGTAGTTTAACCGTTAACGAGTTAATAAAAAAGGCGTGGCTTAAAACAAATGCGTGTCGACGACTCGCCGTCGAGTGAATTCGTCTACGTTCGGCCGCCTTCGACTTTTGTCCACAATACTGATGTTAAATAAATTATACTATTAAAACATATTGAATGAAAGAAGAGCTACACAAGGACGCCGAGATACATGAGGTACTCCAGATTAACACAGCCAAACAAAAATATAAACACCGCCTTAAAAAATCTACCAAATTACCTGGCATCTGTGCTGCTGTATATCAGCTACTACACACGCTTGAAGCGATACGATATCCAAGAGCTAGATCTTAGACACTTAAAAAGGTAGCTACCGCTGGTAAGCACCTCTAACAAGAAATAGGCCCACATCTCACAGGCCCACAAGATCCGCTTATAGTCTAAAAGAGACTGATCGCAGATATCGCTAATAAAAAAAAAGTAATAATGGTTAAATGGAATTTTAACAAAAATAATGTATAAAGTTGGTTTCAGACGTTCTCTATATTTTTTGTCTCGCGGCGTGTCTACTGAAATAAAATTTCATTTATAAAGTCAAATATTCGCGTAAATTCAAGAAACTATTAAATTAGATATTCTTTGTGATCTCTGCCATCATACATATCACCATTTACCTACAACATGTATTTTAATATTTTTGCTCTGAAAAAAATATTTTATAATACTACATAAAATAATTATTTATTTGTTTTTATGAACTAAGCTTAAAAATTTTTCAGTTTCGTAACGTCACGCAATATAACAAACCTGAGAATCAATTCTGAGAAATTATAACTTTAAAGAGGGTTTTCACGTAAACCGTGTATAACACAAAAAAACACTGAGTATAGTTATAATGGTCGGACAAAATATAACAAAAATATTTAGTTGTTAAAAGAAAATTATAAAATATTTACCAAAATAATAGTCGTTTATTACCCTGAGACATTTTAAAAAAAATATTTGTTTGACAAAAGATCATGAGTGAACTATGACAATGAAAATACAAAGGCCGCAGCAATAACAATTTTAACGTTATTACTAGTACAGCCAAAACAGAAAAAATATTTCTACTCTTTTAAATAAATTCTTTCTAAATTTTATTATGCGTAACTCACCCTGAGTAACAAAATGACATAATTTTAGGACATACATTATTTTATTAAAATATTTTTTTCCTTTTATGATTTACGAATAAATTTATTCTAATTTAATTGATTAGTTTAGCAAATGTAATATGGGTATACACAATGTTAGATAAATCTATTATTATTCGTAACAACCAGTCTCTGAACAAGTAAAACGGTCATTAGGACATTGAAAAAATGTATAGAGAGATGATTTTTAAGAAAATTAATCTCAAAAAAAAAGTATGTTTTAATGTAAATTATAGATATAATACTAAAGAAATCAGTTTATTAATAGATAAATATAGCAACAAAGGCATTTTTTTAAATTATATTTGTAAAATATGACATTTATAGAAGTATGAAGTAGCGGGACAAGAAAAGATGACAAATGTACACTTTTTCTGAGTATGACCCAATTATTATTTATCACCCTCGACTTCAAGCTTTTCAATGAAATGTAGTCTTATTGAATGTTAATGAAATGTAGTCGTATTGATATGTTGGGACATTCTTGCAACAGCGCCATCCAGTTCCGTAGTAAGCTACTATGCTTGTGTTACGGATACCAGATAGTTGATATACTACATAATATACAACTTTTAAATATATACATATTATAAATATAAACACCCATGACTGAAGAGCAAACATTCGTGCTTAACAAATGAATGCCCCCAGCGGGACTCGAACCCGCGACCGCTGGCGCAGAAAGCAGGGTCACTACCAACTGAGCCAAACGAGTCGTCATTTCATTTGTATATTATATTTCAATCATATATTTCATTTGTGTTTTTATGTATAAGTTAAAATATAATTTATGATATTTAGCGTTCTCAGCAGAAACAACTTTCCCCAATACAAAGAGCTAAGCAAATTTAGCTATTTTTATTGATACCAGCGCGGCGAGCGAAAATTTGTAGTAACTTCTCCTTTTTCATTATTGTTTGTAAAATATTGACTGCATTTTTCTTAATGATGACGCCTTTCAGACGCAAGCGTCTACGACGCTAGGTACAATAAATCTGGAATCCTGCTTCAGTACAATGTAGTCACACTCTTGTTAGTCACATACTATGATCCGTTCGTGACCCTCAAATGACACGGAACATTGAACTTTGAAAAATCCGCTTGCCGAAGGTTTCATCGAAATTTTATTAATGACTAGCGATTTGCCTCACTCGAGTGCGTCCCTCTAGGTACGCTTTTAATGGATATAAATAGTTATTGTGAGTGTATTTTGGGAATTAGACAAATGGCCAAAAAAAATTCAGGCCCAAAATGTTGTACTACTTTGTTTTGCTGCATTTGTACTACTTTTCAAATATAATTTAAGGTAATAAACGAAAGCAGCTTTTCTGTTAAAATCCTGTACATATAGTTAAGTTATTTTGTACAAAATATTACAAAGCAACTAACGAATAAACGACGAATCACTATTCAATTAATCTTGCTAGTTGCTATTACTAACATGAGTGGGCCACCATAGAAAGGGTAATCCTACCTCCCTTTAAAGAAGATCGGCGTAATTTTAACATGAACTGTTGTATTCGTTTGATACGAAATTGTCTCCCTGATTATTCAACTCTCTCTACTATACCTTACCCTCTCCCTTAATTATTTTCACCTTAGTGATGCCCCTGTTGTCGCATATATACTTTATTATATGTAAGATACGCTTTAGCTATTAAAGTTTAAAAGTACAAAGTTAGAACAGGCAACTTATATTGTGGGGGATGTAATGTGGGATCTCTCTAGTTGCTCCAGGTATTTCTCTGATAGCAGAGTAGACTATTTAAGCAACAACTTGGTAGAGTGGTCTGGTTCGGCAAGTCTACTCGATCGCTTCACTATGACGAAAGAGGTTCAGTTGGGTTTCAGTGGGTATAACCACGTAACCTATCATATACGTGGCATATAATGCATTTTCCAACATTAAATGTAAAACTTAAGTATTTTTTAAGATATCATCACAATATTTGGTGTAAAATGCTATTAAAAAATAAAAAAAAACTAAGCCACTTCTTATACACTTATATTATATCCGTAACGTCGTTCTGAATAGCCTTGACGCTAGCATTCTACACGTTATTAAATTATTTTAAATTGTGGTCGTCATGTGTACGAGTAGCAGCATTAAATTACGGGTTCATATTTAACTTTAAAAATCTGTCTAAACATGCATTTTCAGCGAAAATTTTCTACCTTGACCTAAAACTACTATTTTAATTTTATTGCAACCCTTAAAGCTACATAGCACGAGGTCAAGCATCAGATGTGGTAAGCAAAACATAAATATAGTGTGAAACGCCCTTATAATAAAAGTCTTAAGAATGTATTGTTATTTGGAGTATGTAATGATGCTCTTGTTACTTTCTTACTCTAAGTACTTAATGCCAGTACTTAGCTAAACAAGTAGGAAATATGTACTGGATACATTTGTATATCTAACTAGTAGCTCACCCTCGCTTCGCTCGGGTTGGTTCCTAGGCACCCTGTTGTATAAGTTTTTTACAAACTTTGAATTTTTTTATTATTTTTAAGTATTTATTTTTTTTATCATAAAAACATTCCGTGGGTCTTGAGGAACATACACAAAAAATATTAGTCGAATTGGTCGAGCCATTCTCGAGTTTTGCGCTTACCAACATTCATTTTTATTTATATAGATATTACTATTAACCACAAGCAGGGCGAAGGTAAGTTACTATCCCTGAAAATACTTATTTGAGTCTGAAAATTCCTATAAAGTATATTTATTGAAATAATAATATGTACGCAAAATAGGCGCTTAGACGTCGAGTTGCGGAAACAGCCCTTCAATACCATACCATACCATACCATACCAATGACAAAAGTTCCCTAGCGCACACCATAATATATGTATATATATGAACTTCGTCGTTAGTGCGGTTCGCTTGTCACTGTATATTTTTTATCTTTATAATTTAGACAAAAATAACGTGCACTATAAACTTTTACAGCGTTTCATAAACAACAGGTCAACTCACGTAGCTTTTTATACCTACCAATGAACACTGACACGACCTACTTTCCCCATACAATTTGTTTCAATCTGGGGTTATCATTGTGATGATAAAGACTTAAGAGAATTTATGTCAAATTTTCTATTTCCTAACTTATGATTTTAAGAGTTGTCCTTTAAAAAACCAAGTGCTACGTTTACGAGAATATTCGACTGTAATAACAAAATGCGGAGTCATTTTGTTATTAAAAATATAATTTAAAGTTCAAAACGAATATTGTCCCTAGAATAATATTAAATTCTAGCCAAAACCGTAATTTCCTTCATTGTGGATCGGGTAAAGAAAGACAAAAAGAAACTTAAAATATATTTATTTAATTAGTTTTTAAGAACATTTAAGTAAGTAAGCTGCTTAATTTATTTTTAATCTTTTAATACATTTGTCTGTCATTTCAAGCGTTCGTTCTGGTTTAATATACGCAAATAACTTTGAGGGCTTGTTTTTAGGAAAATAATGAAGGAATGATATTAAACATCACGTTCCTTTAATTAACGAAGATATATCTATAATGTAATGTTCAACACACACTTCTTTTAAGTTCATATTTTCGAGTACAAAGTTCTTAAGACATTAAATAAAAAAATATGAATATTATAAAAATAGGTTTTATTTGTATAGGTACTTATTACTTTTGATAAAAGTAGGTACAGATTATAACCTGAAGTAAAAATAGAAGCTGTATTGAGCGTATCTAGTAAGTAAGCGTTATATTTTTCATTCATTTCTCTGGATTAGATATTAGGGACCTCTAAATGCCTACCTCGTTAAAACCATAAGGGACATGGTATCTATCTAAAAATACCTTACATTCTATACTTATAATGAAATATCGGTACTAATCCAGCAGTGACACACACTAATGTAGGTATTGCAATAGTACTTTGAAATCATTAGCTTAGCTACTGCCTACTAGCGTGCCTCGGAATTGAGAGGCTTCAACTAAACTCATTAGGGGCGGGTCACGTGACTATGTTCATTTGTCCATCAATCAATCCTTTGAGATAGAACAGCTATATGAAAATTTGTAGATAGAGGTTTTTTATAAAATATTTTTACTTTTAAAAATGTGTTATGTTTTTATTAGTAATAATTGACATGTTCTGTGTTCTAGTATAAAAGACTAAAAAAGAAAGTACCTTCTTATGACTTCTAAGTTCAGACGTCAAGAAAATCGGCTTCGAAGCTTCTTGTTTAAGGGATTAGGCGTTAATATTATTGAGTGAAATACCTATTTTCTGCATATTTAATTCTACGCGGTGAATGAGAATTCGGAAACAACTCCTTTTTAAGATACTCTTAGAACGTAAAGAGCGTTTTCCCGCTTATCATGTAGTAGAAAATGATTACATCTACTTTTAGGTCCTGGGTTCAAATTTCGGGTTAGATCAAGTACAATTATTTAATACTCTGTTTAGTGAGCCAGTAGTTGGTTAGTTTTATTTGTATACTGTATCTAGGGACTCTAAATAATAGGGACACATTGTAACCATCATAAGTTAACTACAAAAATTACTCTATGAGCAAATAACACGAAAAATTAAATACTTCGAAGTATGTACATAATATAGTGCAAGATTAAGTGTTTATAAATGATGATGTAAGTTTCATTTAGCCTTGTGCCTAATAAATTCTACCAGTTATAGAAAAGCCTATTTATCGAGTGATATTATAAAATATCTATTATTATGTACATTGCTAGCGATGACATAAAAGTTCAGAAATAAATATTTTTACAGACATTCCTTTCTCTATCGATAAAATAACTATGTTAATAAGAATTTCCAAAAAAGTGCATTAGCAAAGATTTGATTCAGGTTTCAGTCACACTTTTACCATAGTGTAGTTTAGTTAATGAAATACTAAACAAACAATGCCTTACAATTCGGGGGTGGTTTCTGTAAGGTAGTACAAAAGAATATATGTATAACGTATATTGTTTTTGATGAGTAAATCTAAGTCAATCAGAATAAAGTCAGTCTATAGCCATCTATATATACGAACGATTAACTATTTCATTTCATTTTCATAACTAAAAAAATATAATTGACTCTTACTATGTATGCTCGTAAATATGGCCACAATAAACTACTTGACTCTATTATAGAGGGTTTCGTGTAAACCCTATGTCGTTTTAATCCCAATACTTGAATACTCGTACAAAGCATGATGACTTCGCGATCCTATCTTTATGGCGTCTGAGATTCGCCCTCATGGGGAGCCTTTTATATTATAGGTTGTTCATTCTTCTCGCCATAGGGTGACTGGTTAGCGAACTATCTGTACGTCTGGGTACGAAAAGTATGAAAATTATATTCCAAAATACATACATATTATTATTTTATATTTATGTATAACATATATATATATATAACAAAATTCTATGATTCATCATTTTTATGCAGAAATGCAGGTTTCCTCACGATGCTGTCCTTCACCGTAAGAAAAGTGGTATGGCTGACTTCTTATAATATAAAAGTAGCCCAGTTACTCTATGATATCCAAATCTATGCGTAAAGGTGCCTTTAGTAATTAAACCCGCCGTTTCGGAGATTAGCCGGAACAAACTGACAGACAAACATTTAATCTACAATCTTGTTTTTATTACATGTACCGCGATATATTTTGGCATGCAATTATTTATAGTTGCTCTTTTGAAATTACAAACATGAAACATTTATCTTATGAGATTATTATTATTATAGATTAATTAAACCATCTTAGTTACAACGATAGAGTTATCAAAGCTCGTTGCGTAGTTTAAAAGATTTAAGTGTACAGACGAAAGAAAACCACTTTGTTTTATACTATGTAGAGATGTCAAGAGTGAAGAGTCTCTATACTCAATCAACCCTTTTAAAATGTTACAGTTACATGACATTTCAATTCTAATCTTATAATGTAAACCAAACAGTAGTAAATATCAAGCGATTAGACCCAGACAGATTACTGACGAGGGTGAGGGTGCAACGAGGGTTGCAAAACTATAACAGCCAAGCGAAAGTGACCCTTCTCGCCGACGAATACAGTATAAAATATATATAATCAAAAGTGTCGTGGTTAGTTGGTACACCACCACGCGTGAGGCCAATGAACTTCTCTAAATCATGGATTTGATTATAAATTGCAACTGACTAAGAATGATAAACTTTTTATAGTTTCATTTGTAGAATTTAACTTTTGGTATATGTGATGAACCGGTCTCGAAATACTGTTTACGTTGAACGATTTATCCTAATGTGATTTCATCGGGGTGTCTTATGAATTCCGGTTATATAAGTAAGTTTTGCAATATATTGTAAAAAGAAGCACACGTGTCACTGAGGTCCATAAACTATTTGCTTGTATCCTAAATAAAAATAACACGTATCTTCGTTCCACAGTTGCTGTATAAAAGAAGAAACCAAATATGTTTTCGCAATTTTGGGTGAAAAAATATCTAAATTAGCATTAACAATAGCAGGTATCGAGGAGACCTAGAAATTGTAATATAACGAAAAAGCATTACGAGACATTCAGGTTCTCCGTCCATAGCTGACCGCTTACAATATGTTTACATGTTTTATACATCTAAACTTACCTTAAGTTACTTATGCCTCTACAAGTTCCCACGCTTAAGTATTAAAATGGAGTTTGTCGTTTGATACATTTATCAAATTACATTTGAAATTGAAGTAAAGGCGTGAGAATCTTCGTCCCTGCATAGGTTTTCCTGTCCGCTTATACCTATACCTATATATAATTATTTTCTTCTTCTTCACGCATAGAAAAATGACATTTACTCTAAGCCTCCATGTTACGTACGTACCTACATAAAAGAATTGATTTGATTGATCTTAGTCATTTTTGTAGAAAAGCACATGAGTAAAACCAATAAAAGTAACTTAAGCTTATTTTTTATTATTATTTATTATGAAAAATATTTTACTATTTGAGTGAAAATATTTAACATTGGAATAGCTTGAAGACGATTGACTTCTAGTATATCTACATTTCTACCACATAGTATATCTATATTTTATCTCAATACTTTAAAATAAAATTTCCTTTAAAATTAAAGGTTGACAGAGTTTCTTAAAAGTACACGTTTTGAAATAAAAAGCAACCTCTAATAGTCTTGTCCATACAATACAAAAGGTGCATTAGGAGCCATATTGTCCTTCCAATTGAAGAGGTGTAGCCGACCCTCATCACACTCTCCCTCGGGACCGGGGAGAATTCACATGCATTGCAAATAAGCATTTTATGTACACTTTTACTACATAGTGTTTTTAATCTAACACTGTAAAAATTTTAATCCGTAAATCCGTTTGTCTGTGTACTACATATACATACTGTAATAGTTACATAGTCCCTAAGTATTTTCAAAAATTTCTACTTATACCAAGACCTTAGACCCTATGAGAACCAAATCGCACCACGATCTACGATTTTCAGGCCTCATTATTAGCTATATAATTTTGATCAACTTACAATTATTTTAATATTACTTTTTTTTAATATATATTCAGCCATTTTTAATGTCCCACTGCGGGGTCCAACATGCTGCCCAAGTGCAGGTTGGCGGACTGCGCATGTCTTTGGAAAACTTCCTAGGTTCTCTCATATTTATAGATTTCTTCAAGATGTTTTCCTTCACCGTAGTACAAGTGGTAATCAAATAAATCTGCACATGAAATATCAGAGGTGCACGACCTGGAATTTGAATCTGCTATTCTCGGTTTCACAAGGGAGCGTGTTATAAAATAATAAATTAAAATAAAAACAATAACTATTTTCAATATGTATTTTATTACAATCAGTGGCAGTCCATAAACATTTATAACAAAATATTTTTATTTTTTATTTTTATCATTATCTTTCACCAAATTAAACATTTTTCTTAACCAGCACTAACAAATAACTTTTACAAATTGCTTTTAAGCTAAAAATAAGCTAAAAAATATTAACAATTTTATAACATTTGCTCTACACTTATTTAAAGAGAGCCACGTTCATACGAGAACGAATAAATGCTTTGGAACAACATTTGGACTTAAACACCCTTACCAATTTTTCAATAATTTTACAAACTAGAAAAGCGAATTAAAGTCTGCTAGCTCTAAAGTTATAGGTCCTTATCCATTTATCTTTATGTGGCAGCATAATTCATAAAATAAAAGTATTGTCTCACTTAGTAATTATATTTAATTTATTTAGCCATGCCACGCCTTAAGTTGTACCTCGTACAGTTTTAATTAGACGGTTTTATAACTCGTAATTATATTACAAGTTTGCACTCGTCTGAATTCTCATAAAGAAACTCAAAAACCAAAACTTTTTTCTGCAGAATGTCAGAATGTAACGAAAATTGGCTCTACTATTGTACAGATGTTTATTATCCGTTATAACATATTAATGTATGCATTGAGATAATTAAAGGGCATGCAAGGGATGGTAATAAATGCACCCTTTTATTAACGTTATAGTAATATTTGGGTTTTACTACCTTAATTTTAGTTCGTAATGTATTTATTTCTTTGACGAGATAAATCTTGAGAGTTTAACCCTTAATTGGTCGCGTGGGGTGTCAGACACCCCAACACATGTTTCCTGGCTCATAACTTTTCTAAAAAAATATTGAGCGTTCTGGTCTTCTAGGTAGCTTCGTTAACGTCTATGACAATTACAATTTTGTTGCGAGCAGCACTCGGTCGTGAACGGTTGGGCTTGAGGAGGGCATTTGGGGTGTACGACACCCCAGGTGACTGTTTGTGTAGTCTAAATTACGGGTAAGTGAATACTTTTTTATTTTGTTATTTATATTTTAAAGCATTGTAGTTTGATTTATAATAAGTTTCAGTGGTTTTGAAAAAGTAGAATCGTCACAATTTGTTATTTTTAGGTTATTTTGTATTTTTTTTATCTTAGACAGCTCTTTTAAAAGTCATGGAAGACGTAATAAATCCTATTCCCTCAGAAAAAATAGAAAACCAAATTGATTTAAACAACCCCCACACTCCAGGGTAAGAACTCAACGTGCTTATAATGTGACAGAAGCTGCTTGACCCAGACGGCCCGCTAGAGATATAAATACATTGAGTGTAGTATTTTTGAGTCTCTTTTTAAGGGAAGCTATAGATCATATTCTATAATATATAAATCTAAAATTAGTTCAAATATAAGAAGATGAGTATTTTTCAAGCAATTGGCGGCCGATTTAGCCAAACCTCAGCAAACATCAAGAGCCAACTCTACCTCGACCGCAACAAAAACGGTTAAAAAGTCATCATGAAAGTCAGGACCTAGAATCTGTTTCTGAAGCAGGCCGATCCCCTTCATTCAAAAAGTGCCATATATGTCTATGAACGAAGCACAGAAAAACAAAGACTGAATGCTGTAAGTGCCATAAAAATGTGTGCAATGATCATATGACTATAGTATGCCAAAATTGTAACTAGGAAAACTAACATCCATAAAAGTCATATATCTTGTAATTTTTTTTATAAATTATATTAAAAAGAAGTTTAAATGTTGATTAATATAAATGTCCAAATATTCTAGTTAATAAAACTCTGATTTTGCATTTATTTCGCATTTTATTTTAATAAACTAGTTTGGGGTGCTACACACCCCACGCGACCACTTATGCAACTTTTTAGGCGCGCCCAATTAAGGGTTAATTTATCATCAGACTAATAAGAGATCGCAAAATACGTTTAGAAAATCATTTTTAAATGTCTTACGACAAAATATTCTTGTCTACTTTTGGTACAAGTACGTAAAATATAATATTTGAAATAACATGTGACTTATAACTAAAACCTATATCTATAATATCTCAGGGTATGAGATTACTTTAGCAATACCATTATGAGAAGAAAATTAACCTAAAATTAGCTTCTATACTATAATGGCACTTGCTTAGCACTTGCTTTGCTTAGAGTACAAATAAAATACTATTGATTGTGCGTCACACGCAAATTAAATCTAAATATGTACAAATTCCTTTGCCATTTCCCAAAACATAAAGGACTAGGCACTCGATATCCAAAGTTTGCAAAACATAAACTGACTGACTATAATTAATATTTCATTCATTCCAATAAAAATTGCGATTTTTTGGTTTATAGTAAATATTTTATAGTTTTTTTATTTATATTTTTATATTTGGCAAAGGAATGCGTTTACAACGCAAAAAGACATATCAGTCACGCGTATTTAAACTATATTTTTTTAACATCTAATATTAAAAGCTTAAGCCAAAAAATAAACATGAGTCGTTTTAATGTAGTTACATAACAAAATTACCGATCGCGTTAACAACCTGTCATAATAAGGATATGACTAGAAAAATAGTGTTTATTGATGGCTAAGCATTAGTAACTTATGCCTTTAAATACAAGAAAAACCTTGTTTAATCAAAGGCAGTACTAAATTTAATTAGAGATCCATACTGAATGTCTCCTGGGATTCATCAAAGGAGATGGAGTTAGAGCGTGGTTTGGGCGCGGGCGGCGACGCTTGCGCACTAGACGGGTTCTTTAGTAAAGCCGCGGGTAGAGCACACTTAGGTGGCGTTTGCGATATCGGCGACTGCCTTAATGACATCATGAATGACCTCTCGTAAACGATACGGGTACCTGTAATAAAAAAAAAATCATAATTATTAAAAATATAAACATTAACAAAAAGTATATAATTTATTATTATTACTCCAAGTTTTCCTTGTTTGTTTATTTTTTGATAGGTTATTATCTTTTAAGATAAACGGCTTTATGGCGAACGATAAGAGTTAATGTAGTCGAAATATCAACCTTGAATCAACTTTATCTCATTTTATTGTATGCTTCGTGAATAATTTTAATTAATCGACATAATATGATATTTTAAAACATAAAATATTTTATATTTTGTTATAAAAATATAATATATTATCTTTTTATAAATATTTTTTTATATTATTAATTAGTTGATTATATAATGATTACCCAATAATGTTATAACTACAGCTAATAGCTATACAGATAAACAAAACTGAAGTTTCTATATTAAAATTAAAAAGATAACTAAGTATATTTTTATATTTCAAACTTAGAAATTACTGTTGCTTTTTAAACTTTAACTTCGGTAGAGTATCGAAATAAAAGACTCTTTAAAACAGTAAAATATGAGTCGCATCTAACCTTGAACTGTACTTTATCTGTTTGATTTTTATTTCAGTTATTTGTTCTATGGTAGCAATAAATTGAAGAGTAAATTTCTTTCAACTTAATTTTGTTTTCTCTAACTAATTAATATCCATGGTATATTTCAAAATTAATATTTCAAAATAAATACGGTATATAATTTGTGTAAATTAAAAATAAATAAATAAATTAAGCTATTTTATTATTAAGCTATTCAAGAACTTATACTGAACTAATTTTATTAAAGATAGTTTTGAATATATGAAAAACAGGCAAGAAATAAAAATAAACTGCAAATGTAAATAATTGTAGAGTACGCTTTAACTCAAATAAAAAAAAAACAAATAATCTTTTATATTACACATAGCTGATAAAATTACACTAAAGACTCTCGATGGCAAAAAATTTAATGTAATTTGTAGTTCGATATTTTTCGCACTGCGCAGTACGATATCAAGGTCATGTAGCAAGCACGCGGTCGTTGTTACTTCTAAATTTACTTTCCTAGTAAATACATACCGCCTTATTACAAAACAAAGACTAACGAAAGTACCCGGTTTAATCCTTGGACCAAAAATAAATCTTATTACAAAACGAAGTTTATCGCTGATTCGAGGATCATCTATGGTACTAAAGATAATCCTCTGAAGACCCTAGTTTAACTATGGTACTAACGTCACATTAATGCCAAAAGTAGTCTGTGGCCATCAATTTCGAATTTTTTTGGTTGCCTGTTGATTGTTGAGTGTGTTGTTGTGATTTTGTGGTTTTTATTTTTTAAATTTATTTTTATATTTATTTTTATTTATAATTATAGTTTAAATTGTGCAGTAGGTAAGTGTTAAAAAGATCATACAGAGCATACCTAATTACAAAATTAATAATAAAATAGTACTTAGTGTATAAATTTGAAAAATAATTATAATTCACTTTCTCTTCAGAACTCCAATTTTTACCCCTTTCTTGTTTTTTTTGATCCATTATGAGTGACAACAATGGACTTAGTTTCACAAGCACTTGAAATATTCTCCTATGTTACCTAGGTAATTAATGAATAGGTCAACTTTGTTTATTGTAAGGTGAAACTTAAAACAATCAAATTGAAACTACGCGCGTCCCGCTATATCATGTTCACGTTCCGATTCTCGCAAGAATCGTTTCCCAGTGATAAAACTGTTAATTTGAATTATTGTCAATAAATACACATATTTTATGTAATTGAATAAGTATTGATCAATACTTATTTAAATAATTCGTTTACGAAAGTATTAATCACATATTTTTGACGCAGGACGAAAATTGTAATTCAATATTGAAAAGAAACGGAACGTTGCGAACGAACATGATTAGATGAATGAAAAATATTATTATTAGTCTGTGGAAAATAATTAAACTAGGGACAATCTTTGGTATCAGCTGGTCCTCGATTAGTTGATGATTTGTAATAAAGTCCTTTAGTACCGTAACAAACTCGGACGTTTTAGTTCGGGTTTAAACCAGGACTTAAATACATTTTTGTAATAAGACCAATAGAGTTTAAATGGTTTTATTGATACAATAAGTGATTTAACAAAAGGTTGTTCACCTCAACCCGGCTAACCTAATTTTGTTTCATTTCATTCGTCACGCGGCGTTATATAATGTTTATTGACATTAGATAAGATAATTATAGCTTAAGAAAATGTTCATATATAAACATACCATTTGAATAACAAATTAACTTAAACTATAAGATTTTGTATTTAAATACTGCGATATTTGTCTCTACAATTTATTTAGTTTTAAAACCACGTGTTCGTGAACAATTATAAATAGTACACATTCCATTATTTTCATACGTAATCTCTCTATTATTGATAGAATATAGAGCTGTATTTAGATATTCAAGGGAAATGAATGATGAAAAATGAAATTACCTCCAGGGGTGGTAGAGTATATGGTACCACCGGGTGTACTCGAGTACACGTCGGGCATTTGCGCCGGGTCTGTGATGAGGACTCTCCTCGAAGGAATAGCCTGGCTATGGGTCGCTTGTCTTGCAATGGGTGAAGCAGACATTTTTAATAATTATTATCAATCACTATCACTAACACAAGTGGGAAGATGACCGAGAACTGAGCTGAGGCACGTCGGTTTCTAAAATAAATACGGCCTCTAAACGCACACAGCTATCCAATCGTGTTAAGCATGTATACGTGTGTCAAAACATTCATATAATAATAGTGTAGACGTTTGCGATTGTTACCAGTTCTTAGATAACGCCATTGAAACTCTGAGAGACAAAATTAAGCTTCCATTCATCATTTCGGTACTAGGCAGTAAAGACTTTGCTTCTTCTTTTTGTATTAATGTATACTATATTTTATAAAAAGTTTCTATCAAGCTCATTTGGAAAAGCTTTTTTTTTGTTTTTGATTTATGAAAGAAATCATTACTTGTCTAAAAGTGAAATCGTTACTTTCGTATTTTACATTCATGAATTTTGGTATTTTTACCGTGGAAAAAACATCTAATTTCTGAAAATTCTATACTAAAAGTTGGAGCCGCGGGAATGCTAGTATTGTGTAAAAATACTATATAACGTTGATAAATTTACTTCGAAAAATAGCAAACTTTTATTTTAATCGGTAAAGGACTTATTACAGTGTTATGTATAGTCGAGTAGTGATTTACATTCCCTTAGCCTGAGTGCGTGCTGAAGTTAACTAATAATAGCCTGTGTTACTTCAGGTCATAGTCTATCAATTGCCTCGGTGGTGTAGTGGCTAGCATGTATGGCCACACATCAAAAGGTCCTGGTTTCATGTCCCGGGTCGGGCCACGTTTAGTTATGGAGTCTTTTATGTTTAGTAAGTCTCAGTAACAGCCCGGAGTTGGGAAGTTGGCGGTGTGTCACCCCCGTGCCTCGGAGAGCATGTAAAGCCGTCGGTCCTGCGCCTTAGTTCTCACTGGACGTGTCGAATAGTCGTCCGACCGGAGTATGAGAGTGATAGGAATAGAGAGTGCACTTGTGCACTATAATATCTCCTGCGTAGTTGGCCTCAATGAGATTGGCCGCCATAGCCGAAATCAGTCGAAGAACATTATTTTTATATCTACATTTCAAATTAGTCTAGCCGTTACAGCATAATATCAAACATATACATATAACATTTTTTTGCATTTTAGTACAATTAAAGAAGTACAACAAATAAAGTATGGAGCAGTACTAGTATGCTTAGTTCGTAAACAAACTACTCGTAAGTCGTAATATAAAATTATTTTTCCTTATACTGTATTTCTTTTATTCTTTGCACTCCACACATACATACATATACGTATATTGTACGAGTATCTTATCTAATAAATATTCGCGTACAAGCGAACACCATGTGCGTAGTATTTTTTATCCGCTCAAAACAGAGTAGTCGTTATGGCGACAAATTTTATGTAATAATAACACTGAGAGTACCTATTAATATTTAATATACATAGTCTAGCCTAACTATTTATTTTATATCAAATAATGACTAATTTCTACCAATTATTTATTTTATATTAATTAATGACAAACTTTTACTAGTGGCAATGAAAGCAGAAAGTCCGCTGTTGCCTGAGTCTATTTGTCCAGGTAAATTTCAGACAGGCATATTTTACAATACAATAATTCATTCGGTTTTCAATGAAAAAAGATTATTTTACATAATCTTACAAAATCAAACCAACTTTATTATGTTATTTTAGAATTAAATTTGAAAAAACAGTGAATGGTAAACTGAAATTTATACATGTAATAAAGTTATTAAAATCTGTACATTAAATAGTTTTGAAAAAACTTATTGAAAAAGTAATTTTACTATTGATGTAGAGATTCTATCTGTCTGTGACCTTATCTCGAGAAAACTACGGAACAGATTTTAATGTAATTTGCTATGATGATAGCTGATTAATCGGGTCATCATATAAGTAAGATACATTTTAATGCGCAATAATACCTAAAATCTGAGAATTCTATACCAAATGATAAAATGTACGTAACGAACCCGAGCGAAGCGAGGGCGAGTCTTTAGTATTTTATTAATGCTTATTTTATAACTAATTTATTTAGTGGCCATACATCAACAATTTCTGATAACATAGCTCAGCAAATAACGTGACACATTTGAGATCAATTACTACTTACACGTGGAACTTAAAAAATATCCGTGTACAAAATAACTGCAAGTGCCATTAATAAGCCGCCAACTTCATCCCGATGCCGATTCTCTAACTTCAAAGACTGACTGAATTTAATTATTTATTTTTATATTATAAAATTTATTGTTTGTAAATTACAAAATTTTCTTCAAGTCATTAATTAGTGTTTATAGTATACTTTGCAAATATATCACATTTTAAATATTTAAAATAATTGACAGCAAAAATAATACTCATTTTTTGCGGATTTCATTTGCGGGAAAATCCGAAGAGATAGTTATATTTAAAACAAAATTTTAAATACTACATTGACCTTAAATAACAAATGTTACTTATATTACACGATGCAGGTAGAGCCGTAGAAGGAGACTAGTTGATAATAATGTTATGATGATGATAATATTGAAAAATAAATTATGTAATGAACGTACGTAAAAATTAAGCATGGTCTTACCACAGCTTTGCGAAATTACATTTGTGATTTCATTTTCAACAAGTACATATATAAATAGGATATGGTTATTGAAAAACAAATTGGCCATTTTACTTATTTCGGAAACCACGCAATAAACAGCGCTGTTTCATCATTTGAATCGAATTGTTTATAACGAATCAGGAAACTCTTGTAATAAGCACGTGAGATTGAATCAAAATAAAATTTTGCTATTTCGTTGCATTAGAAGTTAGTAGCAGCTGCTTTTAGATGAACACTAATAACATTTACTATATACTTATAGTAAAATCGAGAAATGTTGACGATGATCTTAAACAATTAAGTATTTTTCTTATTTATAAAATCGGTGCTGTTCAATCCGATAGAGCTATTTTTTAAAACGTTAAGTGCGTGATCATTCAATTAAATTACACTGGTGCCGCTTTAATATTACCCTGCTGTGTTATATGTACTAACTCTAAAACTTCCCTAGCTTATAAGAAGTTTCCCTATTTTAAGACTGAAAAAAATATTTTCACAGTGGTTTTCAATCATTATACTAGTTATAAAAATATCGACTTATTCTTTCATACTACAAGTTATGGGCTATTTATGCAGATATAATCTGATAAATAACTGGTCTGAATAAGTACACAGTACAGCAAATAATGATATCTACAACTTAAAGGGAGCGCGACGGCTATTTAGGGAATGGGGCCGGAAGGGCTAGGTGAGTAATATAATTTTATTGTCCCTTATACGAGTACTAACAATTCCCGCGGCTCCGCCCGCTTATCACAAATAGGGATTGGTGGTATAAGGATGAAAATTTAGTAAAATAAGTATGTTTGATGCCAAAGCTTAAAAAAATTGGGTATAAAAATAAAAAAATAAAAAATCGGGAGAAGTCGACATCCTTAGGGGTCGTCCATAAATCACGTGATGTTTTTAAGCAACTTTTTAGACCCCCCCTCCCCCATGGTGATACGTGGTGAGGTTTAAGATTAACAATTAACTTTGAGCACTGGGTACATCACCCGGTGCTAAAGTTAAGTCAAAATAGTATTCACTTTTCTTAAACTTTCAGTGCTGATATTCACATATTATGTAAATATAGTAAAAGTTTTTGAGAATATCATTAAAAATGTATAATTCGTCCGTCTGTAACTTATAACTACTACTATAACAATGTAACGTTACTTATAGTTTATGTATGTCTTAATTTTTAAACATGATATTAATGGAAGTATTTCAATACTTTTTATAAGCAATCCAAAGCAATTAAGACCAATCGGTTCATTATTACACTTCCATTCTTACTAATAGCGACGCTTCCTGTGTCTGGGGGAATGTTTGGCCCATCCTATTGGTCACATCATCTGTTATGAAGAATTTATAATACACGATTTTTTAAAGCATAGCATAGCTTTTAATAGTGCCATTTCTTGCAATAGTAGTTCGCGTACAGGTCTTTTCAGAGAAGTTTTGGAGGTGACTAGGCTTATTATTATAAAAATTCGGCGAAAATAAAATCACGTGATAACTCGGTACACCCCCCCTCCCTCCTGGTGATATTTCGTGATTTTTTCCGAACCCCCTCCCCCCCCATTCAAACATCACGTGATTTATGGACGACCCCTTATCACCTAGAGGAATAAAAATAGCCTACAACCTATTCTCAGACCTACCAAATATACACAAGAGAAATCATAAAAATCGGTCAAGCCGTTTCGGAGGAGTTGTGTTTTTTATATAATATAATATATGTATTTCTTTTTTATTCAACATACCAATTAAGCTGCAAATATAAAGTTGAATTATAAGTATACAAATTAACGGTACGATTAGAACCCATGCAGGTTATAAAAATTTAAAATATGTATTTATTTCTTAAAATTAAGGCCGGGTAGCCTTTTTAAAAAAAGTAACTAAATATAAAAGACACATAAGATACCTATATTTTTGTTTATTATTACTTTTTCAATAAGTGGTATGCATGTAAAGATATAAAACGTTAAATGTTGAAAGCTTTTTCTAATCGCCGCAAGCGCAACTGTAATAGCCTAGAAAGTGCAAAGGGAAAACTTATAAAAGCTAACCAAACATGAAAATGTAGAGCATCGTCCCCGCGCTCATTCGTTCGAAAAAAGGGTAAGGGATATAGAGTTATAATTTCCGTAGAATGGGAAAAGATATTACTAATAGTAAAATAATATGTTAATATTTTTTTATTTTATAGGTAGTAAATAACCCATAAGAAGTAGTTAAGTTAAATACGACTCATGTAGAGTCACTTAAACAACAAATAAAACTAAATATTATGATTTTACTAAATTCCATTCATGTGAGAGCGTTGAAAATATTATGATCTACCGTATTTGCTTTAATATATAACCTGATATTGAAAACAAACATGCTTCGATTGATATTCCAAAGGCGTTTCCACTACTTAAAATACGATGAGAACGCTTTTAAAGGTCTTTGTTTCTGGGCGTTATAAAGATATTACCATATAAATTATAGTACTCAATTGATTTAATAATAAAATGTCGCGTCTCTCGCATTTATCGAATAAAAAATATTTAAATAAGTATATGCATCTGTGGAATACAACCTGTCTAGTTCTAGGCATTGAAAAATAAAATTGAAACTTGACCTTAAGAAAACTCAAAAATTTAAACATAATTCATACTATTTTATACGATTTATTTGTATAATAGGAGAGTTTTGCGCGTGTGTTGTATATGAAAACGAAATACTGTTAAAAAATAAAAGATATTTTGTTTTGATCAATGAGGGAGCTATTATCTAATGGCCTTACCGTTTATTGCTAACTCAAAACTATAAAAAAACTAAAAACATACAGTCGTCATAAAATTTTGTAGTGTCTCATGTAATAAGCCATAGACAAATATAAAGTCTAGATAGTTTTTTTAAATTTTTGTTATTTTGATTGACATTAGGGTCATTAGGGATAATGTATTTGGCGTCTCAAGAGTAGCATAACAATGTAACTACTGACTTAATTATTAAAGACGGCGTCTTTAATAATTAAGTCAGTAGTCTTGGCGGCGGCAAAATTATTTCCAGGAGGGTGCATCTGTTTCTTCACATTAAACTACTAGATTATTATTTTTATTCTCATCTTAATTTTCGTTTTTTCCTTCAAGATATCTAAATTAAGTTCAGGTTCAGGAATTAAAATTATTTTTATATTACAATTACTTTATTTCTTAAATTTTTCATCCCCCTGCGCCAATGTCAACCCACAAAAGTATTCATTAATTTTAAAGAAAATGGCCTTGCATCTTTTTGCAATTAGTTATTAAATAGCTCTAAACATGAAAATTCATATTTTATAAACAGGTCGTTCATTATTAATGCTATACCGTGCTAAAAGCATTGCTAAGTCGATTGTCGTCGTGATTATGAGGGCTATAAAACTGCAAAAAAATAAAACCGACATAGTGACTCTAGTAACCTCTACAATATAACAGTTAATATTTTAATTATTACTTGGAATGCTTGCTTTTTAGAACATGAATTTAGGGTAATTATAAGACAAATCATACCTACGAATAAACGATACGATGAATTAGAAGTTGTTGACCTAAAAAAATAAACCAAAAAAGACATCGTATATTTTTTTACGACAGTGTTATATAAATCAAATATTGATAAGGCGCCTAATCTATACTTTCAAGGATACGTTGAGTTTATCGATTTAGAATATATTTGTGTCAGATACAATATTTTAAGATATCTAAGATTATATCACTACCAACATTTTCCTTTGTTTATTATAGCAAATGTTTGTAAATAAAACGATATCGCGTCAACTAAAAACCAGTTTTTACGAGATTTTATCTACCTTCATTTACTTTTAACGTTTGGCAAATCTTACTAAGACTAGTATTTCTATTTTTTTTAAGCTCAATGCAGCAAGTGTTTATTGTCAACAGCTTCGCAATCCAACGGTCATCACCTAATTAAAAATAAAGTAAATAACCAACCCATTGTGTTCTCGAAATAAAAGCTTTGAATGTTTTAGCTTTTCTTTGTTATTTCTACGATTATTTAGGCAGCCTTGGAATGCTTAAGAAAAATATTTACTACTTTTTATTTCACCTTTTCATTTCTTTCCTTGTAACAAAATGTTTGAAAGCATCAAGATACCTAGTTTTTCACAGAAAATAGATTACATCAATAAACATTTAAAGGAAAGTATTACCTACATTTTATATAATATATGATAAGATAATGATTCATTCTGTTTATCTCATAAACAATGGATGTAAATGAAACGAATACTCGTACATATTCCATGCTTTTATAAAATCGTAATGGAATTTGAGTTTTACGTGCATTTTATGTTTTGCATGAAAATTTAGGCCCAACGCATTTAGCATTATGATAGCTGAAGTTAAAGCTTCTAGATTTAATAATTTTAAGCCGTTTTGGTATCATAATCAAACCTAAGCCTATCAAAAACATTTTTTTAATATTTTGCCCTAGCCGAGCAAACCCCATTCAAAAGACTACCCCACTGGGCTATCCTACCCTACTACCAAATGCAGAACAAATGGACAAACAGACGTTATGGACTCAGAAAACGTACCATCTCAATGTTTTGAGTATAGGAGTCTAGAAGTATAAGGTGAACCGGGGCTATTGTATCTAAAAAGTGAATTTTCTCCGCCCGAGGTAGGTTTAAGAAGCTGTATTTCAGCTACTGAATAATTTACGGAAAAATTGTTTAAATATCTTAAACGATCAGATACTTAAGACTTATTTTGAATTAATTTTATTAGAAAATACCCAGTATATTCTTATTAATATTGATTTTAATTTCGAGGACAAATTTTAGCTACATTTACCCCGTATCGGGGGCAAATGTAACTATTACTTTTAACTCCTAAACTTGACGAGATATGATGCTCGGACTCCCTGAATATGATGAACAAGGGCATTTAAGAAAATAATTTGGGCATTGTATCAATGTAGGAAGGCTAGTTCCTGCTTAAAAATACTGTTTTTCGTAAAAGAGGGGCTATTGTAGCTATTTTTAAAAAGTAAGTGTTGGGATTATGCCTGATAAGTATGTTATATCGATTGTCGATAATATCTATACAATATGTCATATAATAAAACAGTAACTTTAAAAATCTGTACATTAAATATTTTAAAAACAATGAATGAATATAAAATAATAATTATTACAATTTATATAAACGTACTGGACCGATTTTAACCAAATTTTGTGTAGTAATAACGTATGTGGGGGTGATTACTAAAGATACTATTTATTACAGAAAAATGTTCTATTTTCATAGGAAAACAAAATATTGTTGATTAACTAGTCCTTGAAAAGCTAGCGGTGGCTAAATCTTAAAAGATACGTCAAAACATAACTATTGAAGGAAATTGTTTTAAAAAGCCCACAGAAAGTCAACAATATTAAATATCTTTCTTCCAAGTTAGTGTAACTCAATACCTATTTTTATCAGTACGTACAAAAAGCAGTACTACCTAACTTAGCAAATCTATAGGCGCATTTCACGCAAAAATTACTGAATCGAATTGAACGAAATTTTGTGTATTGTACTATAGTACAGTGCATTCTTACACGACATTATTAGGTCATGTCATATATCGTATAACGGGACTTAACGCGTGTATTACTTAAAGGTAGAAGATACCTTATTCCCGACGTTTCGGCCGGGTTGCACCAGCCGTGGTCACGGGGAGACTGGCGGAGGATGGCATCGCCTGTCACGATTCGAGGAGTGTGTTGCTGGTACCCTCATTTAATTTTTATAATTTGTTATGGCCACTACACACGGTGCTAATATTATCAACGGGTGTGTCGGACGGGAAATAGCGATATCTAAATTTTTCTATTACCGGATTCCACGCAGACGAGAGCCTGTATCCATCTTCACGATTGAAGTTTGGATGTTTTTTTATTTCGATAGCCTCGCGAACGATTGTTCGGTAGTATCTTCGATCGGTGGACAAAGCCTTCGGCTGGTGGAGCTCAATCCAGTGATTGGTATTTGAGTTGAGCAGATCGCTGATTTCCCTGTCTGGTTATTCTTTACAGCTGTGATATGTTCTTTGACCCTCTCCACTATGGTTCTCTTGGTTTGTCCAATGTACGAACTACCACAGCTGCAATTAATTTTGTATATACCCGGTGTTTGGTACGGGATAACATCCTTCGGCATGCGCAAAAGTTTTTCAAGCTTGGAAAACGGAACGTATACAGTCTTAATGGAGAAATTTTTTAGTAGTAATCCAACCTTGTCCGTTATTCCTTTGATATAAGGCAAGTACGCTGGTTGGCGGTTAACCTCTGGATGTTTCGTACGTGTATCGCGGTGACATAGATAATAGATTCCTACTTTGTACCCATTCCTCTTAAGTACCTCCTGAACATGCGCAAGTTCCGCATCCAAATGTTCAGGGTCACACAGATCATGGGCTCGACCAGTCAGAGACGTTACTACCGCTTGTAAATGACGATGTGATGATGTGAGGAGGCATTAAGGTATCTATCCGTGTGTGTCGGTTTGCGATATACAGTGTGCCCTAGAGAGCCATCTTCTCGCACAAACAACTTCACATCCAGAAATGCCAGCGAACGATCGCTCTCCATTTCATATGTAAATCGTATTTTACTGTAAATGGAGTTAAGGTGGTCGAGGTATTGCTCTACTTCCTTCTTATTCCCTTTAATTAAACAGAACGTCGTAAACGTATCGTACGTAGCTTCCATAGTTGGATATTGAAAGGCCCTGTTTTCAAAGCATTTTCTTCAAAATGTTCCATCCAGATGTTGGCTAAGGAATTGGTGCTATTGGGCTACCCATAGCTACTCCATCAATCTGAAGATAGTATTGACCCTGGTAAAGAAAAAAGTTACCTTCTAAGCAGTGTTGAAGTAGAGTAACGTACAGATCGGATATGCCCTTGAAATATAATTTTTTTTGATTACTTCAAGGCACTCTTTCAGCGGAACATTGGTGAATAACGATTCCACATCAAAGCTCACCATAATCTCATCAGATTCTAGCTGGATCTCCTCTATGATGCTGATAAAATGTCGAGAATCTTTTACATAAAATGACGTGTTTCCAATTAATGGCTGCAAGATTTTATTAATATGTTTCGCCAAGTGGTACGTTGGAGAATCAATCTGACTCACTATTGGTCGCAATGGCACGTCTTTTTTATGAACTTTTGGAAGTCCATAAAGTTTTGGAGGCTGCGATATTTTATGGCTATGCAGCCAATTGTACTCGTCGTCCGTAAAAAGCTCCTTATGTTGTTGTACTAGAGAGCGTGTCTTTTGACTGTTAACGTGAATTTTAGTATCATAATCTATCGTATTCATCACTACTGTGGCGTTACCTTTGTCGGCCTTGAGAAACAGGATATCTTTGTTTTCGCGTAGTTTGCCAAGGGCTGCGTGTTCTTCAAAAGTAATGTTACTTTTAGGTAACTTAGAGCGGCGCAAAATGACTGCAATATCCTGTCTTAATGCATCCGCATCACACTGTGGCATTTTATTACGTATAGTGGCCTCCTCGACATTACAAATGACATTTTCATAAGGAACCCGCTTAGGCGTTGGTGCGTAATTCAAACCTTTTTCCAGTACTGATAAAGTGGATTCATCAAGAGTTCTGTTCGAGATGTTAATCACCGTGTTAGCTTTACGGTCAGTATGTTCTAAAGTTGACTTACGTGAAAGTAGCTTTTCAAATTTTCGGTTGTGTTTGCTACTAGACAACTCAAATATTCTCTCAGCTTGTAGGTAGGTAAGACGGTCACACAACTCAAAATCACCATCCGACATAACAACACTGCAATCCAAGGCTATTTCGAATCAATTGGCGTAGCAGGCGGACACTCGTATTGCCTAGAATACGGTCAGAATGCGCTATATCACTACGTGGTTTTATACGAACACATGTAGATAGAAAGTTCCAATCGCGACACTTTTTAAAGAATGTCAACGATGTTTCAAGACGCACTTTCTTCCGACGCAAACACACTAGCTGTCGAACTTTAGATGCTAACTCCGGCCCGTACTGGTTTGCAATATAACTTTTTAAGCTTTCGCGTTTCATAACTATATCATATATCGTATAACGGGACTTAACGCGTGTATTACTTAAAGTTATATTATTAGGTCATATCGGAATCAGTTTCTTATCCTCACTACCCTTCACGTGACCCCTGGGTAATGCTAATTGAACAACATTATTATAGGTGGTAGAATTGACCATGTCTAACACTACCCAGCGAGCAAAGACGAACTGCCAAATCATCCTGTGGCATGGTTCGTCGCATCAAGGGTTGGCTTGAGTTCCGGTGCGATGATCGCTAGCTGATTTATACGCGGGAAAATGATTCTGTACAGTTGTGCTGCATTTCAATGACAGGTTCTGACCTGAGTTTTGGCGGCTTAATTTGGAGAAAAGCTGCACCACAACCTTTGGTGAACAATTCTGGGATGACTTTCATCGTGCCGGTTGGTGACCTGAGAGAAGACCCGATGGTGATATCCAGGAGGGTTCTGGCGTAAGTGTGGTCTTCAGTTAAATCTACCATTAACACTGCTCCAATGAGGCAATTAGTCATGTCAGGCCTTAATTAGTCATGTTATCAAGAATGCAGCTCTGACTCATCAAAAGCCAAAAGAGAAATGATTTTAAGCAGCGACTGCTTATTCTCTCCTTTTCAGTGTGCTTCTCTAAAATTCGAGCATTATACTCTTATCTCTATGCGGTCCACTACCACCTTGAGACCGCTAAGACACATATACTCTTTCTCACGGAGACGCAAATTAAGAGCCCTGCCAGCCCAGGATGTATCCCGCGGAAACTCGAAGCGAGTCCGGTTTGTACTCTCGTTATAACATATGCTACCAACGTCTCCGTACTTTTTCTCGGTTTTGTGGTGCTTGGTCGATACTGGTTTTGTTAGGTGTCGAACAGTCACATAGCGGTGACCGGAAGACAACTCAGTTGTTCAATTACCTAAACGAAAAAGGTGACATCGTTCAACATCGATATCCAACCGTTCAAATGGTATTTCTGGGAGGCTTCATGCCCACCACAGTAGTAGCTGTTCCTATTCATAGAAACTGATCATGCTGGGAGAGGCGTTAAATTTCGCACTATCACTATTTCACAGTTAGTTCGGAAAACCGAACATCACAAAAGCAAATTACTTGAACCTTCTGCATATAACTGATCCTGATATTTTCTCAGTCTCAGTTTCTTTTCCGTTGGGAACCTCAGACAACTGTATCGTAAAATCTGTTTATCCTCTGACTCCAGACTCCTCAGTAAAAAAAGAGGCGGGTGTGGCGATTCAGATGACAAGTCAGCAGATTGGGACGAGTTGCAGCATTTCTTTGCATCTTACCCTTGGCCAGTTTGTTTCTCTACTAACGATCCGTCGAGCTGTGATGGACCGGTTGCAATAGAGCCAGACGTTACGCTTGTTTTGTTCGGCAGCATCTCATCCAGGAGACTGTGTTTCGAGGCAAGCTCGTGGTGAAGGATTTTGGCTGCTTGATTGTGCCCGTGCAGATACTCAGTGCTAGCGAGGGCTGAATATTCCGAAAGCACATGCCTGAGTGATTCACCGGGATGGCGACAGACTCGATAGACGTCCTTCATAATACTTTAATTAATACTTTCGGTAGTTTTGCGTCTTAACTACCTGATCCTGTATTGTACAAACAAAACCCTTGGTTTTCCCAAAGAGGTCACCGAAGTGCAGCCATTACACGGACGCTTTTTTATGTACGTGTGGCTCATTAAATAAGCGTACGTGCAACTCCTTCTCCTTCCACACGATCTGCCGGTCAGAGATGCTAAGTACGACCGGGGCCGGCCACTTGTTTTTGGCTAAGGATAGGGGAGTGAGTCCTTTATCATATTCAACGTCTATTGCATGGGCGACTCTTTCTTTGTCTCGAAGTATGTAACTAACGTTTACTATATCCCGATTATGCATGGTTTTGACGCCACCGCATTTCCGAGGGATATACAACCTTATTACATACGATTTTGGGTGGTGCATGCGTTAAAGAGTCAAAGTCGTGCAGACTCTTCTATCCAGGGTTTCAAGTTTAGTTTAAGTCTATTTAAGCACGCCGAAAGTGCACATGAGAATGGGTATAACCTAGCCGCTATAAGCTCAGACTTTATTAGCACCCGAGAAAATGCTTTTACAATTTTTTTCCAAATGACCAAAAAAGGCTTCGCTAACAGACTGTTTCATTTTCGTCTCATTCACCCCTATTGATTGCGACATACCCAGATACCGGTACGATTCAGGTTCAGAAAGGGTCATATAGGGTCGACATTTATCTCAGCCGAATGATTAACCTGCCCCCTCATCACATGCACACTTGTCTAGCTCAAGCCTCGTCCTGATAGAATTACTAAATTCAGTAGTGATCTTCAGTAATTTCTGCAGGTGAGTGGCGTTGGGTGCCAGCAGTTTGAGGTCATAAATGTACAGAAGGTAAAGCACTCTTGTCCCTCCTCTCCGAAATTGAAAACCCGTCCCCGAACTCCAGCAATAAACTGAGCTTGGTTTAGAGACGGGCAAAACCAAATTCCTCGAGGAAGTCTCAAACTGTACCATCAACTTTGTACAGCTCAAGGACCCTCAAGAGTATTGAATGGGACACCGAGTCTAATGCCTTCTTATAGTCAAACCAGTCAGCAGAGAAGTTCCGGCGGTTGCGTTTGACCAATTGCTTCGCAACGGAATCATGGATCATGGATGGAATAATGGAGCGGTACTTAGCTAGATCAGAGGCATCCGGGCATCCGACTTTGGAGCTAGGTGAGTGATCCCAGTAGTGAAAAGGAACGTGAGCGTTCTTTGTTCGAGAGCTACTGAAGCTGACCACACAGTCAAAAGGGGTGCTCCCCAGTACACACTTTGCTATTTATAGGAGTACCAAGAGCAATCCGCCTAACATACCGCCCACCAAAGTGGGCCCTCTCTGCACCGCCCACCAAATTGGGCCCTCCCTGCACCGCCCACCGAAGGAGGCCCCTCCCGCGCGTTTTTTGGCTTTACATCTAGTTGGCTGCCAGATGCTACTAAGACGCCACCACGACAAGGTGACCACACGTTGGCCTGGTATTGCCCGACCAGAAGCTTTAACGTCTGCCAATGAGACCTCTGGCATGGTTAATACAGTGTTCTATCCACCTCAGCAGCATTGCTACCTGAGCCCGGGATCTTGGCTCCGACAAATGTGTTTTTGGCTTAAGCCATACCAAAGAGGATAGACGCCGTATCATCCAGGCCAGTGCTCTCTAGGTATTGAGGCAGCATTTAGTTAATGGCCTCGATGACATCCCACGTCACTGCATTCAATTTGAGGTGAGAGAGCCGCGGAGTGCTCCGAATCTCTGAAATCGCTTCTTCTAGAATCCTTTTCATCCACTCTAAATCAAGGACGACTGTTTCCTGGGTGCTTTCCTCAACAGGCAAATTGTGGAAGATGGTAACCAGGTACTGCCGAGTAGGAGTCGGAGGCACGATTTGTTCTTTGGTTGGATTTGTCACCTCGGAAACAGCCTTACGTCATTATAGTTCGAGTGCTGTATTGTAAACGCTGAATATATCGAACCTGATCTACCAGGTTTAGTTCCGTAACAGTTATTGGTTCAAGCAGCAGGAACTCAGGAACACGTTGCCGCTCGGTAGCCAGTCCGTCGGGTTCCTGCAGTGACATTCTCGTTCATTTGAGACGTTCATCTCATGCGACATACACCACCTGTGGCGGGCCCCTAGAGGATCCCGTCGGCGCCAATAGTAGTAGTGTATATCACATACGCTTGGAATGAAGCCATCGAAAAACACGGTGAGGTACTCGCCGTTTCTCTCGATATTTCGAAGGCTTTTGACCTGTCTTGCATGGCATGGCTTGATGGCATTTTTATCATTAAGCTTCCGGCATATGAAATGACCACTGGGTTTTGTAGCTGGATATCTGATTTTCTGAGAGAGAGATCATTTTCAACATTTTCTGAGAGAGAGATCATTCCTCATCAGTGCTTCCTAGCATTAATTGTCGTTAAGCGCATTCTATCTAATAATTATTAAAATGGTGACATTTCAAATCCAGTTTATTTTGCTAACTCTTAATGTATACAGCAAAACTGTGCAACATAGCTAATCGATGTGCGCGTTCATACAAATGTGCTGAGGCATGGTATCGGACTACAAAGATAATACAAAACATTTTATTATCTCAGGAATATTATTCTCTGACTGATTCCGGCCACGGCGTCCAATCTCATTGAGTTTGCCCAACTGTGCAGGAAATATTACAGTGCAAGTGTGCGCGCAGACACAAATGCATTCTCTATTCCTATCACTCTCATACTCCGGTGGGACGACTGTTCGACACGACCAGTGAGAGCTAAGGCGCAGGACTGACGCTGACTGACTGCTCTCCGAGGCTCGGGGGTGACATATCGTCATCTTCCCAACTCTGGGCGATTACTGAGACTTACTTAACAAAAAGACTCAATAACTAAACTACACTGTAATTGGTTAAAAGTAGTAGAATTAAAGTAAACTAAATGGGGAATCAATCGTTGGTACCTTATAAGTTACCATTAAAACAAAAATAGTTTTTGTAATTTTAGCACGAGCGAAACCGCGGGTCTGCTAGTTTTGATTAAAACTCGAAGAGATTATATGTTCCACAGCTGTATAATATAATTTTTATGTATGTTCATCGATTGCTCCGTCAACTGTTAAGCGATTTAAATAAATAAATATTAATGTTGGGACAGTTTTAGGTATATATTTTTATTAAATTATACGATGGTAAGCACAATCTAAAAGTAAATTGTAGTTATAAAAAATTATGTTAATATATAATAGTGTAAATTATAAACTTTTACAGTCATTTACTCGCAAATTCAGTATTTTTTACTTTATCGATAGAAAAAATACGTTGGCATCACTAATACTTTTATTTCCATACTAAAATCTACGGGGCTATTGTGTCTTTTGTTGAAGATACAAGAACTTCTATAAAAATTTTCGCGGGGCTATTGTATCTTCATAAATAACTCTAGATAACTACGGCAGTGAAAGAAATTAATTATCAATTAACAAGCAATTATTCTTTATCTTTGTAATTTCCATAAAGTTTGTTATATAAGGCTCACATTAAAATTTTATCCACTAAAACACAACAGTAGGTATTCAGCGCTCTCAGTGAAAAATAGTCGATCAAAAATAATGCGCCATCAGTAAAATAGTAGACGCGATACAACTACAATCTATGATCCACTCTTTTAAGCATCAGTTTCTCTACCAACCAGTAGTGTCGTTACTCTTTTAACCGACTTGTGAAAGAAGATAAAGTGATTAGATACAATAGCCCCGGAGATACAATAGCCCCGGTTCACTATATATGTTTAGCTAAACCAGGCGCCAGACGATGAGGTCACGAATTAACATGCCTTAGTCGCTTATGTGAATATGTCAGTTCGATTATTATTAAATAAAACCTACGGTAACATGTCTACAGAATATTTACATAAGGCATGAGTCATATAATGTAAACAAGAAAGTGGGTTAATGGTTCGTTAAATACTTTTGAAAATGAATTTTGATGATGAATTTCAATTTTAAACCATTTTAAATAGTAATAATTATTAGCTTTTGCCTGCGGCAATATGCGTTATAGACCTATCTCCTTTTTAGCGTTGGGTGAAGTGCATTAAGGCATACATACAGGTGGCTATATATACACCGACAAAGACGTACTACTCATAAAACGTATCGGAAACTATAAGTTTAATGAAAATTTATATTAAAAACGTCTCGTCATACTCCACTTCATTCTGGCAATTGCGGGATTGATCGATATATTTAATCTTATAAAAAATCCATACACCAGAGAGAAGAAGGCTATTATCTGTTTTTCCACTAAAAATATTATTAAACCCCTTTATATTAATGGTTAAACCCTAAATGTAGCCTAGTAAGGTCAGAAATATTCAAACTATTAGAAATCGATCTCGGGCTTAGTACGTAATATATTATGTATGTGTAGGTACATAATATATACATAATATTCTACATGCGCGCTACGAAGAAAATTTTCGTATCACTTCTATTATTTACTTAGAATAGACTTACTTTCATGTCCACAATTTTATATTTCATTGAATATTTATATATATATATATATATATATATATATATATATATATATATATATATATATATATATATATATATATTAATAAAATATACATTTAAGATCACTGCTGTAACTTAATAGTTACATATCTTCACTTCTTAATTAACTGAAGTAAAACAAATTAAAACTAACAATATATATATATAGTCGGGAAATAAAAACTATAAATAATCCAGATACAAGCATATTAGCATTAAAATAAGAAAATAAATATATTTACAAGGTCAGATCAAAATATAAAAGATTTTTAATGTTATAATCTAGACTATTCCTAAGAAATATATTTTGACGACTCGTTTGGCTCAGTTGGTAGTGACCCAGTACTTTCTGCGCAAGCAGTCGCGAGTTCGAGTCCCGCTGGGGGCTTCATTTGTTGAGCAAGAAGTTGTTGTTTGTACTCCAGTCATCGGTGTTTATATTTATAATATTTATAATGATATATTTAAAAGATATATATGTAGTATATCAACTATCTGGTTTCCGTAACACAAGCATCGTAGCTTACCACGGATGGCGTTGTTGTAAGTATGTCCCAATATATTTATGATGTATTATTTATTTATATAGATTTTTCCTCAAATAATCGTTTAAAACCCGATTTTAAAATCTGTACTTTATAATGTTAAAGTCGTATCAATTGTCAAGAAGGTATCGCTGCTGCTCGGTAATATGTTACGAGTATGTATGTCACGGTGTCACTGAATATATTTTTATCTCGTCAGTCACGTGTTTCTAGACACGGCTGATAACGTGAACATTACAGAATATATGTGGTGTAATTTGTTAGAACTGACGATTTTTTATTTCAATATTTACTAGCGACTCGCCCTCGCATCGCTTGGGCTTTTTCCTAGATTTGGCACAGGCACAGCCGCGGGATCCGCTAGTTATGCATATAAACCATTTCTATTAAAAAACCGCATCAAAATCCGTTACGTAGTTTTAAAGATTTAAGCGTACAAAGGGATATAGGGACAGAGAAAGCGACTTTGTTTTATACTATGTAGTGATTTGATTTTAATACCATAGAAGTTATTCTATTCATCTTCAATATTAAAGTCGTATGTTCTTATTTCTTAGGTTATTTTGAGTTCTAGCATTAGAATTCAGGAATTAACGTGAAAAACATCGAAATCTTTTCAATGGTGGCGATGCATTATTAGTTATTATGTACTACGAGTATTCATACAAAATACAATGAATTCATTATATCTAAGTATACATACCTAGTTTATATGGAAATCAATAATAAAAGCAATTTTATTAAGAGCTTTCTTTTCCCGGAAACACTCATTAGATTTTTAAAGTTACATAAACTAAGTATCTTATACGATACTTTTTTACTTAAGGCATTGAATCCAACAATATTACTTAGGATCAAACAAAATCGCTGTAAGTTTATACTTTGACGCTTTGTTTCAGCAATGTACGAGTAGGTATGCGTTGTATTACGTTGTGTTATTTCACTCGCAACTACGCAGTTAAGTTGGAGTAAACAAGATTAAATAAAAATATAAAATTCAACATTCAAGGTTTTGTGGAAACTTAAAATTGAAATCAGGGAGAACAAAATTCTATTATTTTACTATACATCTGTGATTCTCCATTATTGTATTTAATATTTTATATTTGAAACATTGCATGATATGCACTCATCATCGCTCCGCTTATATTCATATTATTTTTTTATTAGGATAACCAACAAAACTAACATTTATTCATACATTATTTGCAAAAACAAATACAAATGAATGCACTTTTTTACAGCTTACCTATGTAGCTTACCTTTGGTAGGCATATATATATGATGTAATAATATATACCTACTAAACATCATATTATGACGTATCTACTTAACAATAATAAAAATTATTATAACGTATTTCAATATAGGTAGTCTCTTTAACAATCTGTATACCTATATTTCTTCAAGATATTTTTGCGCAGTTAAAAGTATCCTAATATGTGTTAACCCGGATAGTCAGCTACAATCTTACCAACTTTTATCAAAACTTGTCCAATAGTTTCTTCCTTATTGTCACAGACAGACAGAGAGGCAGACGAACATTCTAAAGACTACAGATCTGACCACTTTTCGATAATAATGAATATTTCTATATGAATTTTCAGAAAATATTAATGTACATGATGTGGTAGTGACACAACGCTAAATTCGACTCAATTAGAATTATATTATAAGCATCGATGTAAGTGTATAAATAAACGTCGCGTTGGTACGTTTGTCAGCGATAGAGTTACGTCTTAACGATTTCACCGATTAAGGTCACAGTCACGCAGTATATTTGTATTGTCAAGACAAATGTCAAGAGCATGAAGCATGAGTGATGGCTACCAGGATGCGATAGATGGCACTGTTATAAAACTTATATTTAAATAGTTTTATTTAAGGAAAAAAGGTGTGTTCCGACATTAGGAAGACAGATAATAAAAGGTACAAAAAGACTGAGTTTTCTTTTTCGAAATCGGTGCCAGCTTTAAGATAGGTACGAGATGAATATTTATTAAGTACGCTATAAATATTATGACAAGAAGCAAACTTTAATTAATTATTACAATTTGCTATATCTATACTAATATTATAAAGAAGTAAAGTTTGTTTATTTGTTAAATTGTAAGGGGTAATCTCGGGATCTACCGAACCGATTTTAAAAATTCTTTCACCAATAGAAAGCCACATTATTGCTGAGTGTCATAGGCTATATAAAAAACCGAAAAATAAAAAGGCTTTACGTGGTAGTCCGTTTTGCAAAGTGAATCGGAGAAGAAACGACAGCATATGTCTAACTTTTATATTTAAGTGACAAAAATTAGTTTTTTTAATATTAGTATAGATAATTTAATTTTTAATATTAATAAAATAATCTAAATTATTTAAACACTCTGTACTAAAAAAGGATTATTAACATAATGCCCAATGAAGTGGGCACGGGTCAGCTAGTAGTATATACTATATACTCGTACAAATCTATTGAAACAGCGGTGTTTTGCTTTGTATTCGGTTGCACCTTTTTTATTTTATTTTTATACATCTATATTTTGGGATATCTTTTCATCTAGGTAGAGTATATTTTGATTAATTTTTGATAAATTGAATTACAATGGAAAAATTACATATATTATAGAAAAAAAGTAAATAAACGTTGTCATAACAGTAACAGTCTTCACTTGCTATAAAAATACTAGATGGAACCAGCGTACTATCTCACTTTAAGTTTAATCTTATCGCGTTATATAAAAATAATTCAATAGACAAATGCGCAGTAACAAAAAGATCATAACTTGGAAAACTACAAAATTTATATTCAAATTTTACAGCCATCCACAAAACCAGTTTTCTATATACACTACGTGTAAAACATTGACGTATTAAACGCAAAGCCTTGATATTTTTTTCTTTTACACTCTAAATAAGAATAGGTACCTATTCAACATTTTTTAACTACGAAAAATTTCATTAAAGGCGTTCCAGCCGATTTTGAAGTTCATAGACAATATCAGGTTTATTTGTTTAAACATACTTTTACTTACTAGAGACCTTCGCTCCGCTCGGGTTTTTTAGTATAGATTTTTCAGAAATGTGATATTAAATAATTAAATTAAACAAATAAATATGTTGGGACATTATTACACACAGCGCTATCTAGTTCCGTGGTAAGCTACGAGGCTTGTGTTACGGATACCAGATTGTTGATATACTGCATATATTATATAAATTTTAAACACATACATATTATAAGTATAAACACCTAATACCCATGACTGGAGTACAAACATTCGTGCTCGCTGGCGCAGAAAGCATGGTCACCAACTGAGCCAAACATATTCTTAATTTTCTTGAACTAACTAAATTTCATCAAATTTTGTCCAGCAGTTTTCTCGTGATGAGGGCACAAGCAGAAATTTCAAGAAATACTATTATAATATAATAATTAATAGATTCGACTCGGAATTTTCTTATAAGTTGGAAAGATTAAGCGAGATAATGAGTGAGTTTCTTTCCGCGTCCAGCATTACCGTAAAAACTCGTAAAAATGTTTTATTTATAAGTAGAAGAGCTCAGAAGTAACACCCAGCCTTGGGAAAGAGGAATTTTTTCGGAACAAAAATGTGTATTTAACGTAACACTTTATTTTAAAATAAGTTTATATTATAATAAACAAATTAAACAGTTAACATTTACTGACAGATAACAAATGATATAATTTTTATCTCCATTTGAATTTTATCTATGTAGGGTAAACATACCGGTTTACCGACCACTACCCCTTTTCGACCACTTCGCATGTTATTTTAAATAATAGACAGTGTTATAGACCGATCTTTTCTAATTTCGCGTCATTCGATCCGGGCGAACTTCACAGTTTATATTTTAACGGCATGACCTCGAAGTTTTCAAATTGAGCACTCAGTCGCTCTTTCAAAATTTGGTGTATGAACGCGTGTAAAATTTAGCGAAAAAAATAGTAGGTGGATTGATTTTCAAAGGTAAGTTTTTAAGTGTTACTCTTACTTTATTGGTCATTGATTTGGTTTGTGTGTATTAGGCATGTTTAATTTCAATATTCAAGTGAATAAACTCATCAAACTTTTTATAATTTATGATATTTTTGGTGGTAGGACAATACGTTAACGATTAATTACAAAATCTACTTTCCGACCGGGTGGTCGCTAAACCGGTTTATTCGCGTCGTTTTTCTTTGCCTTTATTGCGGAAACCTTAAATTCACCAACATACATTGCACTATATTTGTGAACAGTTAGAGTTTTGTGAATTTACAACTAGATTACGACCGCCTGTATACCTTATATTTTCAAAGATATGGCCTTCCAAAATAGCGAATATTTAACGGCCGATGACCAGTAAAAACACAACCTGTCCCCGGCCGTTTGAAAACTCCCTTATAAATTTACTAATATTATAAAAGTGAAAGTTAAGATGTATGTTTGAATGTTTGTTACTCAAGCACAAAATTTGGTACAGATAGAGTATACTCTGGAATAAAACATGCTAATTTTTATCCCGGTAAAATATATAGTTCCCTTGGGATATATCTGTTTTTATTTTGTAAAGGTGAACTTATTCAAGCTTGTAAATAAGCTTATATGTTTTAATGATAATGGATACATTTTGGTTGCTGTGCTTGGTGTTAGAATTGTGCTTGTTTTTTTATCAGATGGCACCTATCAGTAAAGAAAAAAAATTAAGAGCCCCTAAACTTTCCTTTAAATTTAAAAGTCCTTCTAACAAGCGTACGAAAACGCTAGGGCGAAAATTTCACATTTCGCACAGCTCTATTAAGATTCCATAGTTTTTCTTATATATCTCTTATCGACATCTCAATATCACCATTTAGTGACATTCAATTATCACAAGTCTTAGGTTGGCAACAATACTATGAAAAAAGAGATATAGCGAAAGAGGACAAAGAAAACTAAATTAAGAAAAGAAAGCTCGAAAGAGCTAAAGAGAAAAGAACAACTATTTCACCACCACCAACCATCAAAGAAGAGAATTAAAAAAAAGTAGAAGAAACTCCAGCCCGTGTTAAATGTGGTTCTTGTGATCTTGACCTTAATACCGTTACTTAATTTTATTTTTAAGTCGTAAAAGAGAGTAAAAATATACAGCTTTTGTGAATTTATTAATTGTATTATTATCATACTATTATAAACCTTACAGGCTATTACACAAGAGTCGTTTTTCTACCGTAAAATAGGTGGCCGATAACCAGTGCACTAGTGGACGATAACTGAGTGAAAAGGCCGATAACCGGTATATTTGCTATTTTTACGAATATATATTTTTATTAAATTATGTATCACTGCTACATCTTTAGGCGCTAGGTTTAATGAAACTAGACTATTGTAGGATGAAATGATATTTTTTTGAAAAATCTTGAAGTACAACATTATGATAAAAATCAACTCTGAAGTCAACAAGTCGCTTAAACGGTCGATAACCGGTATGTTTACCCTACAATTCGTATTATCTAAATTTCATAACAATTATAACAATATTTAAGCCTTAGATTTAAGCAAAGCATTTCTGCTGTTTATAATGAACTATATTAATATGTATTAATATAAAATCATAAATTAATTAAAATTCATAGGCGTACCCGTAGCATGTTTCCACGCTCTTAGCTACCGCGGCGTTAGGACATTCGGCGCCGGGCAGTCGCCGTCGACACGTGCTCACATTTAGGTAATGTTTTCTATAATATTAAAATTTTCTGTGTTTATAGTAAAATATAAGTTAAATATAGTAAATGTAATAAATAAAGTACATATTGTAGATAAACTTATTTATTATTTATACTTTATTATTAAGATTATCTATAGGTTCATAAAGTGTATTGATAGAATATGGTATGCTAATTGCTGGTTGTCCAGGTTAACAAATAGAATATTTTTACTGCGAGACCTGTACCTACCTGGAAGGTATACTATGACTCGCGACTTACCCTCACATCGAGTATATCTTTTATATGTAGGTATATCACTTCATATTATAAAACAAAGCCGCAAACTACCGCACCTATTTTCATGCTGTATTTACCAATGGATAGAGTGATTCTCGAGGAAGGTTTTAGTATATTATAACTTGGCAAGTTTTTGTATACATTTACTAGCGAAAACCACGGACCGCGGCTTCGCTAGCAGTAAAATTAAATGACATAAAGAGAAATTCTAATAGCATCAACTCTTCCATTTCATCGGAAATTTCTGATGCGATGGAGATACGCCTACGCGTAACTCCGGGCAACGGCGATGATGTCATTAGAGTCAAGGTCTCTTTACTCACTTCCGTTGTTGTTATTTCACTTTAAGAAACGTGGCAAGCATTTATAAATTAATAATTTGGCTTGCTCAGGGCTGGAACAAAATCCCCACTCACTTTAGTTAATCAAATCAAAATATCTACTTCAAATAGACTTAGACTAGTTCTTTTGAATCGTCATTATTAATAAAATACAGAATTTAACTTAACTGTCTGTTTTGAAGCTATCACCGACTCAGAAGGCAGTTCTGCTGAGAAGAGTCGGCAAGAAACTCAACAGTTGCTCTTTTTAACCGACTTCAAAAAAGGAGGAGGTTATATGTTCCGTTGTATGTATTTTTTTTTATGTATGTTCACCGATTACTCCGCCGTCTGTGGGCCGATTTCAAAAATTTTTCTTTTCATTGGTAGGGTATAGTTCCGAGGTGGTCCCATTGTCACCAAGTCAGGATCTGATGATGGGATCCCAGGGAAATCGAAGGCAACTCTCAAAATTTACAGGCACCTATTATGTTTTTGATATATTTTCTAAACCCGATAAAGCTTTTACGTATGAAAATCATCATCTCATGTGGATGAGCTGATGATGGAAGGTAAAATTCCTCAACAGTTGTTTTTTATGTGTTTTCACCGATTTCTCCGTGAATTGTGGGCCGATTTTAAAAATTTCTTTTTTGTTCGGTAGGGTATACATTCAAGATGTTCTCATTGTCACCAAATCAGCATCTGATGATGGGATCCTAGAGAAATCGAGAGCAACCCCTAAATTTTATCGGCACTGATTACCTTTTTCATATATTTTCTAAAGCTGTTCAAGAATTTGTGATGATTTAAGGTATATATCCTCAACGGTTAGGAGTTGAAAGAAAATTCTTTTAATATTATACGTACTTATGAACTGATAGTCGTATTCCTTCAGGATATTAGGTGGATTGATAATAGAAGGTAAATCTTATTAACGTCTACGAGTTACGTGGAAAAATAGACGTGGACAAATCTCGATTGACTATTGTCGTTCATTTCAAAACTTCGCTGACTTATTGGAGCAGTAGTTTAGTTAGCCTTCCAATATTTTATTTAAACATAATAATTTCCACAAAAAAATTTAAAATAAATCATTTTTGTTAATTAAAAAAATATTCGATACATTATTACAACACATTTCTAAATAATAATATATCTATTTAAGTTTGATATTTTATTTCATTTATATTAATATATACAATATCAATTTTTTTAAACACATATTTTTTATAGTAACACATATTTTTGGGAAACATTATTTTTGAGATCCATTATTTGGATTTTTTATTATATCCACATACCTATGATAGTAATTACTAGTTAAATGATGACAGTATATTATCTAGATCCTATACTGGATGCATATTTCATGCACATACATACAGGTCAAACACATAATCCTACTTTGGGATACACTGAAGTTGAGTGTTCTTAAGGCTGAAAATCAAAAGAAATATTTTTCCCGTTCTTGCAACATTTTTCATTGATGCCCCATTCCTATTGGTTATAGCTTGATGTAATATAGCCTATCCTAGCCTTCCTCGATAAACGGACTATCCAACACAAAAAGAATTTTTGGATTCGGACCAGTAGTTCCTGAGGTTAGCGTGTTCAACCAAACAAACAAACTCTTCAGCTTTATAATATTAGTATAGATATGTTAGTATTGTTTTGTTACCCTTGATCCGTTGCTACGAGGAAGAATGACCAATGATGGACAAACCAGTATAATTCACTTTATAATATTAGTAACGATTTGTAGCAATATTTATTTAAATATTAATATTTTATATTTCATCCATTTAACTAATTTACGAATCTGTATATTAAATATTTTTTGGAAAATGTTTTTATTATCCATACAGTGGCTGAATCTACAGTTTTAAGAATTAAGTTAGTCTGTCTGTCTGTCTTTGACCGTATCATAATTAAGTCACCGGAGGAATTTTGATAAAATTTGTTATGATGATAGCTAACTAGCTCCGGATCAACAAATAGGTTCCTTTTCCTATCTTCTTCTATCTTATAGTATCTCGTTTCTGAGAAATTTACGCCCACAATCTATGAAAATAAATACTAATATAACGGGAAATCTCTAGTTTAGCTTTCAAACATTCTAAAAGATTCAATGTCATAACAAGCCATTAATTCGCAAATGGTAATTTAGCTGCGACCTTGACTTTAGGAAAACAAGTTAGCATCGTCACGCGTTAATATCAGCCAAATAATTACTTAGGTATTATTAAACAACTTACTTTTAAATGCAAATTTTAAATAAACACTTCATAATTTACATAAGTACTGATAATTTAAACCTAACAACTATGTGGAGAAAATATGTATGTTTAAAATACTGCACATCTGCACATTCACTTGCGGCGATTTGATGCTTAGGCCTCAGGATATGGAGGCCTCAGGCCTAGGATCATTTCTAACACGATGATCACTTATCTTCATCACGAAACATCGTGAGGAAACCTGCATGTCTGAGAGAACCTAGCAAGTTTTCGAAAGACATGTGAAGTCCGCCAACCCGCAATAAGCCAGCGCGGTGGACTATGGCCTGATCCCCCTCGTATGAGAGGCCCGTGCCCAGCAGTGGGACGTTAAAAAGGGCTGATTACATATATAACGGGAGCTAAATATTTTTCCAGGATAAAGTGTTATATACGTCCTTTTCGAGAACATAATTTAGATTCTAGATATCTTTAATAATTTCATCCAGATACGTTTAGCCTATGTGATACTTCTTATTTTTTAAATATAGAGTGCTTAAAGATTTTCTCAAAAATATTTCAAGGATGGAATAAATATTCCTTCAAGTGATTTTGAATTGGCTAGAACAAAATTCATTTTTATCATTAGATCAGATTAGAAAAATACCTTTAGTGTCTAGACAACTTTTTGGTATCTGTTTATTTATACATGAAGCGATCTATATCTATCTACATACTAGTACTATAATAAAATTCTAACTTAGTATAGAATGAGTATATTTTTTATTTTAAAAAGCTTATTAGTGAAATATATGTATACTAGCGGAACCCGCGGCTTCGCTCGCGCTAAATCGCTAGTATATTAATATATAAAATATATTATAGCAAAATACAATTAACACTTACTAAAATTAAATAATAAAAATATTAATAACGCCATCTATTAGAAATCATAACGAATCATTTGATAAGTGAAAACGGAAGTATGATTTAAGAGTTTAGAACACAGTATTATATTATTCTTTTTTAACAGTATTTTAGGAATTAAATATTTTTGAAGTGAAACTTCTTTAGAATCGTAGTGATTTCAAACTCGATGAAACGAAAAAATAAGTCCATAATAGTACCAGGCCCTCAGAGACGGGGAAGAGTTAACCTTAATTTAAATTCTAGTTTTACTTCTGACAAGTGTACTTTGTACACACGCACTTTTATTTTATGTAGTTATATGGCCAATATGGCGACTACGATTTGTCTGTCAGCATTATTAGAATTAAACAAAATACTCGACAATCCGAATTTTGCGAATATAATATGTTGTCGACTTGAAATCTTTAATTTGTATGTTTTATTATTCAGTTAAGGTTTCAATCGAGTCTACCGTAACCCTTGACGAAATTATTAATATAGATTATTAATTACCGAATCCATAGTTTTTCGATTTTTTCTGTTTGTTTGTCTGTGCCCGCAGTATGAGAAAAACCACTGGACATACCTATTTTGAACGTATGATGATACTCCGAGGCGAGATATAGAAAAATATAATATACTAGCCGTTTCCCGCCCGCTTCGCTGGGCGAATTGAAAAAGGAAATAAATTACATTTTACGTTTCATTTTTTTTTCATATTTTTATTATTCTCCTTTTTTTATTTTTGTATGAACATAAATAGGCCCCGCGGATAGAACTGTAAGCATCGATATTGTTTAGACTTACACAAATTCCAAATTCCATCGATTTAGCCTGTATCTTCCATCCAGGTGATTTTTCTCACTAATATTCATTGTAACTTTCAATGTGCAATCATTTAAGTTAAAGTTAAAGTCGTTAAAATCGTTTAAGTTAAAGTCATTGCAAGTCTCATATGTGAAGTTGAAATCTGTCTAGGTTCAAGTGCGACGAATTTTCTGTTAACTAAAATTTTCTCCGTGACATCAATTTTTTATAGAAAATTAATTGTTCATGTTTTTTATGAATTCTATTGGAATAAGTAACTAAATTTCTTTCCACATCTCAAGTGCTTAGAAAATGCATTCATTATAATCTGGTACATTTCCGCGATCAGGCAATAAAAGAATTCGTCGGATATGTAGTCTGCAAAAGTAAAATGAATGTAAAATTCTTAGTCCGTTGATTGGATAGCTACATGTAAAGTTAAGTTTTGGAAACCTCTCAATGACTTTTTCTCCGCTGCCAAAAAGACGATTGTTGTAAGGAAATACACAAATATCCCTACAGACACGAAGATCCCCACCAAATTTGGAGTCTGTAGAAGTTACAGGTTGGAAATTAAAATTTTAGATTTTAACACCCACCCCCGCAATTCCTGTCGGAAGTAGACTATATTGAAATCCATTTTGAGATGATCTTTATGTGAATAATAAAAGATTCCTACCATATTTAGAATTTTTAGAAGCTATATTTCGCTTTTAGAAAATTCCTACAAAATTTGGAGCTTGTAGGAGCTTTAGCTGGAAAATTAAAAATATTAATTGTTAATACCCACCCCCGCAACCCCCTGCGGGGTGAGCTATCGTAAAATTCGTTCATAGCCTATTTCTACACCTCTTACAGAAGATTCCTACCAAATTTGAAGTCTATAGGAGCTATAGTTTAAAAACAGGAATTGTTCATTGTTAACGCCCCCGCAATCCCCTTTGGGGGATGGATTTCTTAAAATCTATTCATAGCTGACCTCTACATAGCAAAAGTAATATTCCTACCAAGTTTCACGTTTCTAAGTCTTATGGTTCCCGAGATTTCGTAGTGAGTGACTATATAGATGGGAATTCTTCGATTATCATCGAAATTTTTAACTTTTTATCTGACTTTTTTAAAATTTTCTTACATACAAAACTTTCTCCTGACAATTCTGATTATAAAAAAAAGCCTAATTGGTCCAGCCGTTCTCCACTACCGTGAGTAGATTCTTAGCTGAATGTAAAAAACCATAATCCGTTTAATATACTCTGTTGAAATCCATGAAAACAAAAGAATCAAGAGAAAATGCTTATCCTTTGTTTTTATTAGCGGGATAAATGTTCATAAAAGTAAAACAGCAATAAAAAAAATGAAGGAATGTTGGAATTCAAAAAATAGATAGCCATAAACCATCTAGGAAAAATTTCGCATCGAATGGTGGTAGTTTCATGTCGATACGATCAGTGGTTTAGGCGTGATTGTGCCTCAAACGAAGACCATTTTCATTATATATATATAGATATGTGAGAAATCTGTACTAAGTAACTAAAACTACGTACTGACGAAACCCAGTGGATTGAGAGTCGCTAGTTTATAACAAAATAAATATATTAAAAAGAATTTCCTTTTCTAGAGGGTATCCGACACTAATAAATTCAGAAAAACGTTCGATTTGTTTCAACAGACGAATACAAACCAAACGAAATTGATATTCACAATACATTATGTTAACTCAATTGTTCACCTTATTTAGATATACATTGAATTTTAAGTAAGTTCCACGTGTTGTGTTTACGCTGAAAGAAAAAATTCTGTATTCATAAGCGTATTTTGTCGTTTTATCATCGTTTTTAGTTACTGTATAATACAAATAATTTTTCAACGATGCAAAATTATCCTAGTAAAGATAGTTTCATTTATAATGTCAAATATTAGCGTAAACCTAAGAAAGTATTACTATTGAAATTTTATAATATGCAATAAATAATACGTAAATATGTTGCAGAATAGGTACCATACACAGAAAAACATTCCGTCGAATTACCTACTGTCGTCCTTTTAGAATCGTTTATTTACAATGTAAGAAGACTGAGAGAACCTAGCAAGTTCTCGAAAGATATGTGAAGTCCGCCAACCCACATTTAGCCGGCGTGGTGGACGCTCCCTCTCGCATTGATGGGAGGCCCGAGCAGCAGGATGTCAAAAAGGGCTAAATATTTTTGAGATCTGTTAAAAATTGTGGTCCCATTATATGCAAATAATTTATTTACAAGTATCTATAAAATCACAATAAGTAATAACAATCAAGCGATCACGTTTAGTTTGTTGAGTGAATAACATTAAAAATATGTACTATTAATTATAAACAAACCTTGAACGTGTTTACTTTTACTTTGTATGAGTCAAGCCACAAACTGCGCGGACACACCTCCCGTTTGAAAACACGTTTTATTATTATGAAACATCGTTAGTTGCTGTAATAGGAAAATGTCTATGTACTTTTAATAAACACATAATACATTACAGTGAATAAATACGTAGAGACTTAATAAAGATGAATTATGATGATTAATTAAAGATGAAAAAAATAAGAACATAATCCGTACATTGAATATTCTTTGGAAATTCTTATTCAAATAATAACTCAATACAATAAGTAACATTCATACTACATAATATTGGGGAAAATACAATAAACAAAGATAATAAGTAGGTACAATAAACTTGCAAAAAAAATGGTAAAGCCCTGATTTTCCGAAAATTAGGTACATTACATTTACAGCGTTGCAAATAAAAATGTATGCGCAAAAATAACAGTTTTATTTATATATACATAATCTTATATATAACCTGTAGAAAGCTCTACCTATAATGTAGGGACCATTTGAGGGTCTAAAGTTAGAACTGTACTCTGAAATTGAACTGATTTTCATTATAATAAAATACACAGAGGTATCCTTCAAAAAACCTCTTATACCTACTTTCAGTATTAGTAGTCTACGCTAATTTTAAAATTTAAATGTTACGTAACAAAACGGACAAGGACATTGTTTACAAGTGTCGATTGTGACGTCAAGAGTGGCGTGATCTCTGCTAACACGCCCACAGTATTAATATGTATTAAGAAGCGCCTGCGCAATTCCCTCACACCTTTTGTAAACACATCGATAAATCAATATCTATTTGCCTTTAATAAAAAAAAGCGTCATTTACCATTGGAAACTAAGAATAATAACGCATACAAGGTGAGTAGGCCCAAGCGAATTGAAGCCAATTCAATTCAGCCTTAAAGCCGAATACTTTCCCGTCTCGATAAAGTCTTGTTACAATCAGCCCCCTAATTTTTTTAAAAATGAATGCTTGCTGTGCATACATGCTTGCTGTTTCATAATAAAAATAAGAAAAGGAAAATCACATTTCATAATTATATTATAATATTAAATTATATTAAATACTAGGTACTTGGCAACTTGTAGTATAGTAATGACACTTACCTACGCACACATTCATTTTAATATTGAGCGGAATTATGTATGAAAATATCATTCTATGTGTTATTATTCTAAGACTGTAAATATGTGATATTATGTCGTAAATTGTGTTTGTGAGAAATAGAATATTTTATTTTTGTATTTAATCTATTTATTTCAAAAGATTAAAGAGAAGAGTGCCAAACCTAATGTCAAGTTTAATGTAAACAAAACAATCGATCAGTATAAACTGTGACTTGGGAACGTATATCGTATTATCTAATAAGTAGTAGGTACGTCAGTGATATCATAACTAATATAAAATCTGCAAAGTAACATTGTTTTCTATTGCTCTACATTAAAATGTGGATTGTTTTTAATATATGAATACGTAATAATATAATACTAAAAAACCCAGCCCGCTTCGCTGGGTGTAAGTTAAATTTAATAGTTTTTATAATTGTGTGAAAGGCCCGTCAAAATTGGTCCAGCCGTTTCAGATATTACCCGGAACAAACAGACAGACAGACAAAAATTAAAAAATATATATTTTTTGATGTAAGTGCCATATATATACTTTCATATGCATTTAGTGAACAGCTGTTAATCTGAAATTAAATACAGACACTCCAATTTTATGTATTTATGTATAAATAACTATTAATAATATATATACTGCATAATTAGGTACTCAATAGCTGACTCTGTACCTTTTAATAAAATAAGACAAATAATATACCTAAACAAAATATGTATATTATGATTTCATCAGATCAGGAAAAAGCTCCATGTAGAAAATATAACTTATAGAATCAAACTATTTTATTTAGTGAACATTTTATACTAAAATTGTAAATACAGGAAAGTATACAGTGTAGATAGCCTTACATACTCGTAGTTATCAAAAACAGTCTCAGAAAAGATTTTCCTTTTAAAAATAGGAAAAAATGGCAAAAAATTATAAAAGTAATAAATTATTTAAACCCACCAGTTACATAAGATTGTGTACATTGCATTCTTTCGTACATGTATATCAAATTACAGTAAAACCATGACGCGTTAGCAATGCGTGACGAATGCTTGAACTTGGTCACTGCCAAGGCTACTAAGTGTTCAACGTTTAATTTAAAAGAATAACAAATCATTGCCACGAGAGTGGATAAAAATTCGATGTTATTTAATTTCAACAAGTTTGCCAAGTTTTTTTATTTCTAATTATTTTATGGGAAACTGAAGTAGTAAGTTATAAACTTAAGTGTGCTCATTTCCGACATACCTTATGCTTATTAATGCGTTAAGACTTGTTTTATTGATTTGATACAATGTTGACCAAAATTTTGTTGAAGCAGTAACTGCCGAAGCAGACCAAAACAGTCGACTCTATCAGAGAACTACGTGGAGCAATATTCATGGTAATATAATTTTATATAGGTACCTATCAAGAGTTTAATTTTTAATTTTATTTAAACTAACTTCACTGGTCTAAAGTATGTAAACCAGAAGCAATGTTTACAGAATAATATGTACGAATATGAATAATCAATTAAAAAAGTTTTTACTACGTGATCAATGTACAAAAATTAAAAAAATAATTGCCGTCTGATCACTATTAAATTATGAATCTACTAGATTGTTTTGTTTATAAGTACATATTGTTATCATTTACTCTCAGTGCAACACTTGTTAATCCCAATAGACTAAACAAAACTACGTTAACTATAAATAACAAACATACCTTACGAAATAACTTAAAGTTCATGTGATAAAGGCTATCAAACATAAACAGTAGACACATTATTTCTTATAACTACATGACGAAATTAGGGTCATTGTTACGTCAAATTAAACTTTTGTGTAAAACAATAACACGTTAATATTATATAAATCAGAAATAATTGCAATATGTAAGAATAACAAATATTCTTTTTATAACGGTAGTAGTAGTTCAGTAGATATATGCTTGCTTGAAAGACCAAGTGAAGCGAGTTAAAATCCTACACTACACTAACCTACGTAAGGTTATGGCATGATGATCCCCTAAAGTACGTTCACATTGTTTACTTGTACTATGAAGATTGTAGTTCTCAGATAGAGTCGACTGTTTTGGTCTGCTTCGGCATCCCTGCTGTCAGCTTTGCCGGTGAGTCCTAACTCCTACATAACCTCTTGTATGCCTGTAGGTGATATGTATAAATATACGTCTCAACTTAAAAAAGGCTTCGACTTGTTTGATTCCTCGCCGAAATAAGGTCCAACAAGCAGTCAGTGAGATATTGAGTAGAGTTAAATAGGGACTTGCACATAAAATATGTCTTGTTATTGTTAGCATGATGCCCAAGCTCGCCTAAACCATTCTACAATTGTGAGCTTGTGGCGTCTTGTGAATATTAAGTCATATTATCAACCATCTGTGTGTACCCAGGTGTTATGCATATATACATTAGGCGGTTTTAAAAGAAAAGTGATGGAAATTCATAACTTTTATATACTTAAAAGTTTAACGATACGAAGCTGTAGAGCCAAGAGCTGTAGCCAACAAATGCAATTACAGCAGGTTGTAATTTGTATTAAAATGTAATAATATAAATTCTAATAAATACAAGAAATTAATTTTGAGATTTATTTTTATAGCAGAAATTAAAAAGTATATATTTTATTTGAAAAAATAAATAAAACACCACATAATATTCAACATTTTATTATTTGTCAGCTTGATATGATATATTCATATAACATTTAGGACATAGTTATCCATTAACACAATGATATGTAAAATTAATGATATAAAATGTGCGTAAAGTTACTTTGTTAAACTTGTTTAGCTTTGCAAATATTACCTAACTGATATTACAATCTAATTTGTTTATATTAGACATAAATATGTGAACATAATCTAACTACATTATTATCTCACTAAATCCGTGACATCGAATTTCTTATTTTAATAATTTTAATAAGTTTTATATTTTAATAATAAGATTATTTAGGCCATAAATGAATACATGCATATACAATAATATATATTATGTATATTATATACATATAGATGGCATTTCTGGTATATAAATGGGCTTTTCATAAAATTATAATAAATATAGAATTGTCCAAAGACATTAAAATTGTAAAACCAATTTTGAGACACAAAATAGCAATATCATCATTTTATCTTACTTTTTCTTTTCGCTGTTCTATGGTTTATAATGTTTTCTATTGAAGTCACTAATTATTTATTCAATTTTTAGATTTCTTATATTAGATAAGTTACTTAATAATTAAACAGATCATTTTCACAATCATAAGTAGTCATATGGCAATAGTGTCTACGAAATTAACTTAAATATTCATATATGCGATAAAATGCAAAAGAAACTATTCTACTATATTTATTTAATTTTTATAACTAGATAGCTGGTATTCACTATTCAGCTCATTAGACAGATATTTTGAAACAGATTAAATAACACTAAAGTTGAATTAATAAAAAATAAATATGTCCTTGTTTCCATTTTCGTGAACATTCAATATGAATAAATTTTAATGCATTTTTATTATTTATTTTATATTTCCGTATCCTTATTTACCTTTAGAAAAAATGAATAAATATCTTATTTATTATATATAAATTATCAAAAAATAAACACTAACGTTACTTTAAAATAAATAAATAATGTATGCAACATTTTCCTTACACTCAGTATGAATTTCTGCTGCAATACTAGCGATGTTTCCTATTTTACTCTAGTTTGACGTGTAGCTGATTTCGGGCTTTACAGTATAATAATTTCACATCAGCTTAATCTAATAACAATATTCTTGAAGCAAACTTAAAACTTAAAGCAAATTTAAATTTAAAACTTCTCCAATTAAGGCTATCATTATTAAAGTAAAACATTATCTTTATATATATATATATATATATATATATATATATATATATATATATATATATATATATATATATATATATTAACTATACAAATATTAACTAAATTCAAAAGCCTGTAAAACTGAGATCTGAAAAAGGAGGGCTCTTTACGTACGGCGCCTAATGATAAAAAAATAAATTACATATATACAAACGGATATCGCGTAATAAATGTGGTTCTCTTAAGTCTTAAAACTAAAAATTAAAATATCAGATCGTCATAGAGACATGAAGCTAAGCAATAATGTTTTAAAATAATAGGTACCTATACAAAATATAATTTGTATACGACTGTACATTACATAAAAAAAAAACAAAAAAAAAGTAATATCATGATACCTCTCTTTTAAGAGAATAGAACTAATGCTTAAAAATATAAAAGTATATAGATAGTCATTATTCATAATGTTAAGCCTGAAATTTTAAATTAATTTAACTGATGTCTGATACGTATATAAAATCGCTCTAGTAATTTAAAGACAGTAAATTTTCTATCACACACATCATGCTATATAGTAGCGTGATGTACCTTAAGAGTTGGAGAAGTTACTATAAGACTTGAACATTTATTTTGACGGAATCCGTCTATATAATTCTTTAGGCTGAGATGTTATAATATTCAGCTTAACTTAACTTTAGAAAATGTCACCACATACAAAGATTTCTAACTTACAACAATAATAAGGTATTATTAATAAATGATAAGAAACATAATATAAATGCACTACAAATTCGATTGTTACCATATTAATAATTTTACCGGCAGCCATAATCTAACAAAATGGCATGCATTAGAAAACTAATACATAAGTAAATACAACCTTACAATTTTTGTTATGACTAGTATAAATATAAGCATTAGAACCTTTTACTCCGAGAGAAATACATATTATGTAAATTGTGAGAGTTTATACCTCTACATTATGTTAGAAATTCCGATTTAAAAAACAAAATATGGCGCGTTGTTTTATATTGTAAAATAATAATTAAAATTTAATTATTAGATGTCAAAAAATTAATTAAATTCTTGTATAAAAAAATCTAAAAAGTACATAATTTTAATAAATATCTTAATCTATTTTAATGGGTACAGAGATCGCTGTTACATCATGAGAATGTTAGCCTCAATGAAAATGTATGCTTAAAATATATATTAAAAGAAGTAAAAGCTTTTCTTGTCAAAATAGTAATTTCGATATAAAATTAACACACGGTGAATATAATATCAGTCTATTTTTAGCATTATTAGTATAATGCGCGCCACGAAAGATGAGACTTGACGAGCGTCAGTAGCGGGGGGTTTGCGCAGGTAAAGTCGTGTTATAAGAGTTATCTATGATTAATTTCAATATCTATTTAGGGATGTTGCGATGACATTCGAAATAAGATGTATAGCAATGTTAAATTACAATTATTACCTACTAACATTTCCCGCGGCTTCGCACGCGTTCTAAAGACCGAAAACCAAATTCTTACTGAGTCCCGCGGTATATGCGGTAATGTCTCATGTGTATGTTCTATAAATTATTGTAACCGAGCAATATTGTTATGTCAACTGTCAATGTCACTTGCTTAAAATCGGTTCCCCGACAATGGCTGTTCCCTCGATCTATCCTGATTTGTATCCATTAATATGTAATTAATTTGTGTAGATAATAATGTATATTTTGAAGAATATATATTGATATTATCTATCAACATCATGGTGTAATTATTTCACAAGAATCGTTACGAAGAAGCTCCATTTTTCCACTAGCGCCTGTCACTCATTCTAACAGGTTATTGGTCCCAGATCGAGGAGAATTGTTACAAGGTACGATAGATTAAGAAATACACCATGACAAACGGAAATCAACCCGGCGCCGGCAATGGCAGCGCGGCCCGCGCGCGCGAGGCGCAGCCCCACGCGCAATCTCATGCACATTCGGACCATGCGCCCATGCTCGGCGGGGGAATACATATCGAACGGCTTGAGGGAGCCTCTAATTATAATTCCTGGAAATTTTCTATGAAAATGTTGCTCACCCTAGAGGGGTTATGGAGTTTTGTCACTGGCGATGAGAAGTGCGCCGCGCGCGATGCCCGTGCGCTGGCCCGCATCTGCCTTTCAGTGCAATCAACATGTCATCAGTACGTGAGAGACGCTAAATCGAGTAAGCAAGCCTGGGATTGCCTTGCCAAAATTTTTGAAGACCGCGGACTATACAGGAGAGTCCTGTTATTGCGAAAATTGCATCATGCCGACCTGTCAAATTTTTCTTCAATGACAGAATACATTCAGCACGTTATGAACCTCGTGCAACAGTTGGCAGACATTGGAAGAGTCATCGACGACTGTGAAGTCGCAGAAATCTTGCTCAGTGGACTTAGTCAAGACTACGAGGCGCTTGTTTCTAACCTGGAGACTGTTTGTATCACGAACACATTGTCTAGTGAACTTGTAAGAACACGGTTACTACAGGAGGAGTTCCGAAGAAACAGCACAGATAGCGCCAACCACAGCAGCAATTCAGCGATTGCATTCAGCGTTCAGAAACCAAAAGTCATCTGTAATTTTTGTAAAAAACCTGGTCATGTAAAATCAAAATGCTTTCGGTGGAAGAAGATGCAGAAGAAGGAGAAGCCTGACACCAGGGCCTTTACTGCAACGGCCACAGCATTCTTCGCAGGCAACACCAAGGACTGGATGATAAGAATAGTCAAGCCTTGAAGAACTGCACTGCCTGCCTCGAGGGAAAAATGTCAGCGAAGCCCTACCCATCGGGTCAGGCTTATTGTGCTGAGAGTCCTCTCGAGCTGGTGCACTCCGACGTCTGCGGGCCAATACAGGAGGCAAGCTTTGGCGGGGCGAAGTACATCGTCACGTTCACCGACGACTTCACGAGGAAGTCATTCGGATACCTGATCAAGAATAAATCAGAGTTTCAGGCTCTCTAGAAGAGGAGGAAGTCTACAATACGGGCAGTGAGAATGAGGCGAGCCTTGCTGAGTCGCCGATTGCGAATGCATTTATGGAAAATGCTTCTTCGGAATCTGGAGTGACGACAGCACCTGGAGAGAGTGCCTCTGATCTGCCACCTCGTTCTGCTTCTCGTCCCGTACGTAGTACTCGGTCGAAGCCGCCTATGAGGTATGCTGACTACGAGATTGATTATGGTCTATTAACACAGAAAAATATTATTGTAGAGCCAACTACTTATGACCAAGCTATGTCTGGTCCTCAGGCTGAACAATGGAGGGCTGCTATGCAATGTGAGTATGACTCTCTGATGGAGAATGATGTATGGAAACTGGTTGACAGACCACCTGGCGAAAATGTCATAAAATCCAAATGGGTTTTTAAGACTAAATATGACACATCAGGTAGATTTGATAAATTTAAAGCTAGGCTTGTTGCCAGGGGTTTTACTCAAGTTCCAGGGGTAGATTTCAATGACACATTTTCCCCAGTAGTCAGACACTCTACAATGCGATTATTATTTTCTTAAGCTACAAAGCTCGATTTAAATATCGACCACATTGACGTAAACACAGCGTTTTTAAATGGTAAGCTTAAAGAGAAAATATTTATGGAGCCTCCTCCAGGCTTCAGTTCTGGTGATAAAGTTTGTTTATTACAAAAAGGAATTTATGGCCTTAAACAGGCTAGTAGAATTTGGAATGATAGAGTTCATGAACTATTATCTAAAAATGGTTGTAAACAATCAAAATGTGAACCCTGTGTTTACACAAAGAAATCTGAAAATGACATGATAATAATAGCATTGTATGTCGATGATTTTTACTTATTTTATTCGAAAGATAGTAAAAATATTAAGGATTTACTTACTTTATTAGAAAGTAATTTTAAAATTAAGCACTTAGGCCCATTGACTAGCTGTCTTGGTATGCGTGTTACAAGAGATAGAGCAAATAGAGTTTTGAAACTAGACCAATCTGAATATATAAAGAAGTTGCTTTTACGTTTCGGCATGCATAACTGTAAACCTGTGTCAACACCTATGGTATTAAATTCTAAATTATGTAAATGTGAAACTGAAAGTTTACAGGATGATGTATATAACTACAGAGAGCTTTTAGGAAGCTTGATGTATATAGCTGTATGTACTAGGCCGGATATAGCCCATGCCTGTAGTCAATTAGGACAATTTTCTAATTGTTTTGACAAAAATCACTGGTTAGCAGCCAAACGTGTACTGCGTTACTTATCAGGAACTATAGACTATTGTTTATGTTTTCAGAACAGTAAAGACATGCATATTAATGCGTTTGCAGATGCTGACTGGGGAAATAATATTGTAGACAGGAAGTCATACACAGGCTTTGTAATAAAATTAGGTGACCACACCATAAATTGGGAGTCTCGGAAGCAACGTTGCGTAGCGCTCTCGAGCACTGAGGCAGAGTATGTAGCAATAAGTGACACTTGTAAAGATATATGTTTTATGAAAAATTTCATGATTGACATTCTTGGAAATTGTAATGACATTAATGCTACACTGTATAATGACAATCAAAGCGCACACAAACTTTTGGAATGTAAGGAGTATAGTCATAAAAGGACGAAACATATAGATATTCGTTATCACTATGTAAAAGAGTTAATATCAAATAAATTGATAACAGTTAAATATATGCCTACTGAAGCTATGTGTGCAGATATATTGACAAAGCCACTTGGGGCTACTAAACATAAGAAATTTGTGACTGATTTGAATGTTATGTAATACTACATATTTCTTTTTATTTGTTTTGTTTTATATTCAGTGACTTATGACTTAAGTAATAATACTTATGATTGTCTGTATTAATAACTATGAGCCATTTAAGGGGGCGTGTTAGAAAATATGGCAATACTAAATGTCTCATGTGTATGTTCTATAAATTATTGTAACCGAGCAATATTGTTATGTCAACTGTCAATGTCACTTGCTTAAAATCGGTTCCCCGACAATGGCTGTTCCCTCGGTCTATCCTGATTTGTATCCATTAATATGTAATTAATTTGTGTAGATAATAATGTATATTTTGAAGAATATATATTGATATTATCTATCAACATCATGGTGTAATTATTTCACAAGAATCGTTACGAAGAAGCTCCATTTTTCCACTAGCGCCTGTCACTCATTCTAACAGTTACTACCTCGCAGAACTAACGCCCACCCTTCCCGTTGAAAAATGTTGCATTTTTCATTGATGCTCCGCTCCTATTAGTCGTAGCGTGATGTAATATAGCCTATAGCCTTCCTCGATAAAAGGACTATCAAACACAAAAAGAATTTTTCAATTAGGACCAGTAGTAAAACAAAGAAACTCTTCAGCTTTATAATATTAGTATAGATAAATCGTCTTCTGCGCATGTCATACCATGTGGTTTGTCAAGTCTCATATTTCGTGGCGTGGTCTGTACGCGATTAAGTACATACATTTCAAAGTATTGACTTATTTTTGATATGTTTTAATCATATGTTACAGAACATCTCCCTAGTAAGCAAATTATTAAACGTTTAGACCGAACCAAATAAAGGGTTGAATTATAAATGTACTTTTAAAACTAAATATGGTATTAAAAATTATAGTATTTTTATATAAAATCACTACGGCTGACCAATTTTCCTTGATATTTGTCTTGTATCTCACGTATTTCAAAATTCAACCCATTATAAGAATCTATACAAATATTATAACTCCTTTAGCAGCTTACTTACTTATAACTCCTTTAGCACTCTTTAGCAGCCATAGACAACTGTGCGCTAATAGAAGAAAAGATATCGTTCAAATATGACCGTCGTCTATGACCATTCGTAAACTAGTGCAAGTTATTAATTTTATTTACTTACACTATATAAAAAGACAGCGTTGCACTTAAAGCAAAATAGCTTCTATTAGTTATATTAAGGAACTTCTATGCCAAAGAGACATAACTAGGCGGAAAATGTCAATCGCATAGGTTTTGTTTTCATTTAGATAAGAACTAAGTACAATAATATTTTCTTAATAGTTACGTGATTAAATGGTTATTGGCTTTAAAATAAGTGTTATACGGACACGCCATATAATATTATCTATAGTTTAAAAATAAATCATTACTTTTATGAAGAAATTTTTCTGATTTCAATTGAGGATATATGTATGTATACGGTTTACAATTCAATTTGTGCGTTTAGGTCTTAAATCTTAATTTAGTATTTTCTCAAAATAAAATAGGACCTTCTTAGTTTGTGCTATTTAACAAAAATCATCATCAATAATAATAAAAACGAAAAGCGAACCTTTCTTTAAAATCGGTTAAAATATATGTTTATCATTTCCATACGTTGCGCATGCGTCCTTAAAGTTACTAACATTGAAACCAGCAAAATAATCATCGTGGATAAACCTGACTATATTTTCGATAGGGCATAAGTATGTATTATATACTTTCAAATCATCTATTGGATCCACTACCTTCATTACTACATTCTGGCGATTTTTACAAAATGTCAGTTTGTTCGTCACATCCTCTCCATTATAAACTACGCGGAAATAAAAATCTTGAGCCACCGCTTTCCGTTTGGTGAACTTGAACTCGTCCCTCAAATCCTTCTTTCTATATACTTCGAAGATCATTCTAGAAGCGTACTGTATGTTATAATGTTGGTAGTTATTGAGACCTAGTGCTAATATTAGAGCTTGTAAAGTTTTGTCGTGTCCAGAAAACATAACGAATTTCGGCTTACTTTCTGATATAATACGTATCATGTTTTGAACGATATTGTGTATTAAACCGTAGGCAACGAGCAAGCCGCGCCGTTTATTATAAATGTTCTTCACTTCTTGCCTATAACTCCATTCTAGATATGCAAAAACCGACATAACATGTTCTTTCTTGATACAAAAGTCGTCATTTTCTGGTGTAGGTTCTTTGTAGTCTTCATCGAAATCGTCAACTTTATCGTTTGGAAAATTAAAATCTGCGTCCAAATTCTTCTTAACTATGACCACATCGTCGTACGCATTATCCATATACCTCTGTTGGTAGTACAAGAGCTTTTCTCTTTCCATCTGAGCGTCAAAATCTAAGGGCGTCTTTTTCTCGTACTTCCCTATAATATCGCGTGCTTTCCTCCCGATTTCATTATTAAAATCTAATTGATTATTAATATAATCTAGTTCCATATTTAAAGTGTCAATATCTACATCTAGTAGGTGCCTATTTGGGGTATGATCGATAAATTTTCTATTTTTATTTATTGATAACTTCTGTCTACTTTTCTTAGATCTTTCCGTGCAAGGAAGGGGTGCGTCATGGCACATGTATGCTAGTAAGGCGTCTCTAACAACATCCGCATCTGTATATTCTTGAGATTCGAACAGTGCTTTGGATAATTTATTTATCAATTCCTTTATCGCCGGATGAGATTCTAAACGGCTTTTCGCTTGTGAGCTTATTTTTCTATAAACAAATGTGTTTTATTAATGTAATGGCAACGGTTTGATTTGTTGAAATGTAAAATTTATGTTGCGTATATTATAGAAATAATATTATCGAAATAGAATTATAACAAAATATTTTATAATGAATATAATTTTACATTGTGAATGCAGCAAAAGTGAAGTCATTTAGTTGTTGGAAATGGGTTCAGTTGATCTTATAAGGATGTCAAATACTTTAAAACAAATTTATCTACGGATAAATCATTTGCGAAACTATAATTCGCGTCATATAAAAAGAACGCTGGCTGTCAAGTTGCGCAGAAGCGATTTATCGGCCAATTTGGTGGTAAGACGCGGGGCGCGGGACGGCGAGGCACGCGTCGCATGCTTTCCGGCTCGCTATTGGTTTGTCAGTTCAAAATACCATCGTGCACATAAAAGTTATTAATTACGAAATGGTTTTATATAAAAAATATAGAAAAATATTTTTTGACGAGAAGAGAAGAGAGAGTCTGTTGACTGTTAATAATGCAGTTAAAATATATATTAACCGAATTAATTTAATTTTTTGTAATTAGATTAAACATTCTACATTGAATCTAACATATTTTATGAATTAATAGAATTCTATTTAATAACGTTCTATCTAATATATTTTAAAATGTACCTAACAATGACCAATATACGTCGCGAGCGAAAGGCTAGTTCAAAAATAAAAGAATAGGCTTAGTAATTTTGTGTGCGAATGTACCCATGCGCAAACACACCCCCCACCACTTTCCTTCAGCGTTCTTTTTACGTGACGCGAAGTGTACACTGGTTTATTACAGAAATAAAAAAAAACAATTTTATCGACTAGTTCAGGGCCGGAGTGACACATTTCACATTTGGTTCAGAGGCGACTAAGAAGTGAAGGCCTACATTTGTTCAGTTATTTTTTTTTGTTTTATAATTAAGTATCTACTATTGTATTCTAAAGAGAGAAAATTTGTAAGTTTCAATGAATAGGCTTATTTGTGAAACTATTGACGATGACACTTTAGCACGCCACGCAGTGAATATACTATACAGTGACATACATATTTATAGTGAAGACCGCAAACAATCTGCATTTTATAAATGTAAAAAATCTAATTTGTAGAAACGAAGTATGTTCATGATACAAAGATCATTGTGTGCATAAGCTTTAATCATATCGAAAGATAACCTATTCTGTAATTTGCCTAAATTCAGCCTTGTCAGTATCAAAACTAATGCGCCCTTAATCCGGCCCTGTATAAACAGCACGCCTGTATAAACAGCATGCTATAAATTTGCCGCTGTCAAAATTACTATTCAATTCAATTCACTTGTTAATGGCTTCAAAGCGTGCCAGTTGAGCACAGATTATTTCGCCAGTGTCACGTAGAATGGAGAAGACACGAAGGAGATTGGTCGGTAACATAGAGTCAATAAGTGTCAAAATTACAGGTTGAATGTACCAAATCGGCCTGTCAAAATGACAGCTGTCAAGTGTAGCATATACTCACTTGGCGAGCGCGTGGTGCGCGGCGCAGGCGCAGTGGCGGAAGCAGAAGGCGACGCTGTGCGCCTCGCGCGCCGCCGCCGCCGCGCGCGACGCGCCCCACGCGACCGCCTGCGCCGACTGGAACGTGCGCCGGTAGCGGGTGCTGTACACTAGGCCGCCTGTTGTTGAATAAACACTTTTCTTTATACTCTCTTAGGTTTACGCGAATATTTGACATTATAAATGGATATTGTAAACTTATGTAAACTTATATATTTTTTGATATTTTGATGTTGTTGAAATTGTTAACACATATCTTTGAAAAAAGCAAGAGCTGAGTTTCTTGCCGGTTCTTCTCAGTATCAATTGCATTCCGAACCGGTAGTAGCTTCAGACAGAAAATAATTTAACTCTATAGTCTCGAATCCCTTAACAGCTTCAGACTGACATACCAACTGATATCATCATCATCATCATCATCATCAGCCCTTTTTAACGTCCCACTGCTGGGCACGGGCCTCCCTCAGTACGAGGGGGATCAGGCCGTAGTCCACCGCGCTGACCTAGTGCAAGTTGGCGGACTTCACATGCCTTTCGAAAACTTGTTAGGTTTCCTCATACATGCAGGTTTCCTCACGATGTTTACCTTCATCATAAGACAAGTGGTAATCATGATATAAATGATTCGCACATGAAAATATCAGAGGTGCGAGACCTGGATTTGAACCCGCATCACTCGGTTATCCAAGCGACGCGTTACCAATGTCTTTTTATATTTAAGTTTTCTGTATTCTTCCAATAAATAAAGTCATAAATTATAAGAAAAAATAAAAGTCACATTGCCACACTGGTCATTTGTGACCTTTTGACGTACTGTAAGTTGAAAGTGCTCTTTTTCCGTACTAGAATAGAAAAAATCCCTTTGAGCTTATGGTACTTTTGTTTGTCGTGCATGTAAAATTACAAAGAAAATATAGGCAGATAGGCCTTTTTTTCCTGATTTCAAATATGTATAAAGGTCAATTTCGAAAAAATGTTAGTTGTAGGTACCCTTTTTCGTTATGACGGCAGTGTAGTTGAAATAACATTTTTCTTATTGAAGTTATACTTCTTTTGGCACGTTAGGGAAAAATTATGAGAGTAAATTTTTACGATACGCGCGCACACCGACACGAAAAACCGACATTAAACCGATAATTTATTAAAGTCCGAAAAAAAATTATTCCAAATATTAAATTTAATTAAATATTTCTTTCTTAAAGTAATCTAAAAAAATATATATTTAAATAAACTTTATTTAACTAGATAATGCGTTATAATAAAACTTTCGATGTATTAAATACCTTTTATTCTATTGTTAGTATCGTTTTTTCTACAAACGTAAATAAAGGCGAAAGATAAAATTTTTAAAAAGATTTTTATCTTGTTACGCCAAAGAAGTATAACTTCTAACGCGTGTACATAAGTACACACACACTTTTTTGCTGTGTAATTAACCCTTTTTAACGTCTCACTGCTGGGGCACGGGCCTTCATTACGAGGTACCTCCCTTCAAGTGCGGATTGGCGGACTTCTCATATCTTTTGAAAACTTGCTAGGTTCTCTCAAACATGCAGGTTTCCTCACGATGTTTTTCTTCACTATAAGGCAAGTGGTATTTATTTTAGAAATGGTTCGCTCATGAAAATATGCGTAATAAAATAATAGCTCCCACTACCTAATTTCTGGTCTACAACTCTGACCATGATAATGCGGTGTCAATAGGTTATCGTCTTATCTATGTACATACATAACACCAATCGAACTTACCAATATCATGTTTCCCCGTCAAATCCATATATTCAGGGCCCAACTTATCTCCATATGCTTCCCTCAGAATATTACCTGAAATATTATTCTATAGATTAAGATACAGTAAAAAATATATCACCTACTTTATATAAATATAAAAAAAATGTCCAGAGGATGATTCGGTTTTAGTTTACGATTTCGACAAAAAATTTCAAAATATTGGTTTCGGTTATACCAAACAAAACTTCAGCCTCGTCGAAACTCGGTGTTCATGAATTGTCGAACTTCGTTAGAATTAGATCGTTAGTTGCGGTTACCACCCTAATTCAGAATGAGGTTTCGGGTTTTATTTCTTATACATTAATCTATACTAATATTATAAAGCTGAAGAGTTTGTTTGTTTGTTTGGTTGAACGCGCTAATCTCAGGAACGACCTGTCCGAATTGAAAAATTCTTTTTGTGTTGGATAGTCCGTTTATCGAGGAAGGCTATAGGCTATACTACATCACGATACGACTAATAGGAGCGGAGCATCAATAAAATGTTGCATAAACGGCCTTCAGAATGCGCGCGAAACTGCGGGAAAGGCTAGTACTACATAATATATCGCATTTCACTTCTATTGTGAATGCAAGTGTTATTGAGTGAGTGTGTGTATGAGTGTATGTGCTTTCTGCAGACTGCCTTGTTGTTATAGTGATCTTCAGATCTTTAGACCCTATGCTGGCTACTAGACAAGACATTTTTTTTATATTATTTTACGAGGCTTCTGTTACGGATACCAGATAGTTGACACACTGCACATATTTATAGGTTACACTTTAAATATGTAGGTACATGTTATAAATATAAGCACCCATGACTGGAGAACATACATTCGTGCTCAAAAAATGAATGCTCCCAGCAGAAAGTACACCACTACAAACTGAGCCACGTTGAAAAAAAAGAGCTGACATTAAAAAGAAAGTAAATCAAGCATATAATACCTATAGTAATCATTTGTAGTACACCAGTAGGCGTGAGTTGCCCGAGCGCACAGTGCGTAGCCGACGCGCGGGGGAGGGACGGAAAGTTGTGAAAGGGCCCCGGCCCTGCCACCCACCAGGCACGCCCTGACGCACTCGCATTCAGTACAAACTCTTCATAACTAGAAATATGAAAAAACTTTTCTAATTGAAGATACTAATGGATGAAATTCATATGTAGAATTTTCGCTGTTTTGTTTCATGCGTAGATGATGGTATAATAAACCGTTTTAAATAATAAAAAAGCCACATTAATAAATATTATAGTTGACACTTGACTTAATACTTAGTAAAAACTTACAACTAAATTATTCCAAAATTAGAATTTTTCAACATATCACCTACATCCATTGCTTTTTCAAATCTCAAGCCAAATTTATGAAACAAAACATCAAAATTTAATTCAAATATATATTTCCTTATCCCTAACACAAAAAGAGGAGAATCCTAAGTTTAATGTATCTTTGTGTCTGTGGCATCCTTGTCATTATATCATTATAATTTGGTATTTTTGTCTTTATACAGGAGTGAGGCAAAGTCTTACATAATATTCTACTTTATTCATTCATAATTTTTTTTACTAACATAGTTTTCTCTCAGGAAATTAAATTTTAAGACCAATCGAGTAACTGAATTCTAAAGTACATGGACATAAGTCTCTTTATGGAGTTGTCTCAGTTATGGTAAACAAAATTTTCTTAATTACCTTTTAAGCAAAGGAGACACAGGTACAGTATCACAGGGTAGTTTATCACCACCCTTCAAGTGAGTAAGTGGGCCGCGGTCACCATGCCTAGTCACAACTAAGACTCCTTGTAACAGCCATGTATCTGTATCCACAGCAGCTGGAAAATAAAAATTTTTTTATAAATTGAAACAAAATATGATCGTATGATGATTTTTTACCATAATTCTTGTAATTATACTTAAACAAACTACATGCATGCAAACCAACATAGAAAGTTAAAAATTCTTTATTGCACTTAACAAAAATTTTAAACTAATTATATAAAAGTTATACAGTTTAAAGTACAAATAAACCATTTTACATGAAGTTTTTGTTCATGTTTTATTTAACAACATCAATTTATTGTTTTTACATCAAGGTATTACCTTCAGAACCTCTTGTAATACTGTCAGGTGGGTTACATGCTCTGAGGATTAATTTTCTGTATTTAGAGTCACTTTTTGATACATACTCTTTACGTGAAATTTTTAAGGCGACGGTCTCCTCTGCAACTGACATATACTTGTAAACTACTGAAAAATAAATTATTTCTTTGAGTAATTTTTATTAAAAATAGAAACCACACACTATTGATAAGTAGTTTGCATTTCGACGGCGTAGTTTCATAAATCAAAAGATTTACTTAAAATAAACAAAATTAAAAGATTCTGTTATTAGTACAAACTTACCAGTTATTAGAAAAAATATCCAAAAACTCATGCCTAGATAACAGTAAAAAGCCCTATGCTGAAAAGAAAACTTCATTGTTGTTGTAGCCAGTAGCACTTAAAACACTTCTATAAGATTTACATTTTTATTATATTATTATTATGGAAAAAAGTTTAATATTTTTAAGAAATCCATTTTTCTTTTCAATCACAATTTCAATTTTTATTAAAGTAATTTACAGCACTCATACGGGAACTTTGCAAATTGCAATATTGATCAACAAACAAATGTCAGTGTTAGTCACCTGTCACGCTTTACTTTTGATTGCTGCATAGATTAGAAAATTCAATTCCAGAAAGAATAACGCAGAAAATTATGTCTTTAGAAAATTGAGAAGCCCCCCGTACGCGTAGCCTAGATTGCTGATGAGAGAAGTCTTTCCCATAATCATGGTTGATTTAAATTTCGAGAACGGAGTACCATAGTTTTATTTAAAATATTCAAACGTTTTTTCCTATAATATAACTTATAAATTATAATATTACTTTTTTATTTATAAATATATATTTCTCTGACAAACCTAACAAATTGAAAGTCGATAAATAAATATGTAGATAAAGCATGTAGTGGATCAGCCATGACATAAAATCATTATAAAGGAACGAGATAGGCATATAATGTAAGTGGACTAAGGAAGAAGTAGGACAACATTATTATTTGCTATTCCTTTCTGCGTACACAAAATTATATATTGCTTGTCATCGGGTTGGTGCTAAACAACTATAAACCGGATCAATTTAGAAGGCCGCTTATAATATCGGAGTAGCTTCAAACAATGTGCATAATAGACATATTGTGTAAGTAATGCGAGTAATGCATTACGCGTAATATTACCCGAGCGAGTACTGTAGCATCACTCATTACTCGACCGAACCAAACATTACGTATCACCTCAAACATTACTCATTACTTTCATGTCATGACGCGAGCGTGCTATTTCATCGTTCGGGTCAACTCGACAGCACTCAAGCGTTCGGGGAATGTTTCGGCAATCGGCAGTAGAAGTATGAAAGCATCGACTGTTCGACTTTTGTTTACTTTTAATATTTACTAATTAGTAATTTAGTATAACTCTTGCACCAAAGAGTATAGTTATAAACTGTCTTGCACTCTGCGGTCAAGGTTATACTTCTCCTGTGTACGCTATATGGCTAAGATAAAAGATTATTAAAATTACATAAAATTTACTTTATAAAGCAGATATAATACAGTGTGACGTGTGACAGAATGTGGACGGAGCCGCGGGTACTGCTAGTATACGCTGTTAGTTTTTGCTGCATACATTATTGTAAACATAGCTATATAAAAATAATAATTTAAGTAAATTGGGTTACGACGGTAAAATTTTAAATACATAAATTTTATATTTAAATATAAAAAGTAATAAAAATATAACAATAATCTTACTCATAAAAATTAACATTTTAGTTTTAAATTAAAATCAATAAAAACGTGTGTGATATTCATTATATTATTTATTACATGAGATAGATCAGTAATACTATTATGTCAGTACGCGGGTAATATTACTTCTTCGCATCACGCATGGCAAGTAATGTTTCGAGTAATGAAGTGATGTGATATTACTCGGTGCGTAATGTAATGCCATATTTCATTACTTCATAAAGCACTGTTTTGCGCATGTCTAGACTGCATAACATTTGTCAAAGTTGTGATGAGTTTTAATGTTGCCAATGTTGAGATTTATTTGCCATATTCCATGGTAATTGGGTTATTATTAACATATTTTTTTGTTTTTTAAATGTTATACCTGAAAATTTATTTGTATTTTAATTAAAGATTTCCTAAATGACCAACTATTAGAAATCGCTGGATTTAAGGTACTAGTCGATCTAGTTAGTAGCCAACTAATCACTTCATTTTGACAACATGTTTGGCGCAGTTTGTAGTGTCCCTACTTTCTACCTACTACCACTGGCGCAGCAAGTAGGGTCACTACAAACAGCGCCACGCGTGTCGTCTGATATTTATTTATTTATTTTGAGAATTAGTGGTTACGGAAAGCTTAAAACGTCAAATGGTACTTTTCTAAAGCTTTACATACAGGTAGTAGTTAATTTCAGACATTTTCAAATTTAATTATGAAAAAGGTTTTATTATTTTCATTAATGTAATGTTAACAATTTCAAAAATTTCTAAAACTATAACGGTTATTATTTTATGTAAACAAATATTTAAAATCGATACTTATATTTTGTGTAGAAAGTAAGACTAGCATTTAATTATAATATAATAATATAAATTATAATGTCATGGCAAATAGTTTGGACCAGTCTGCCAACCCCAGAACCAGATGTATGTAGGTAGCATAGTAGGTATGTGCCATACGTAGTTTATTATAGGTAGTATTTGTCTCGCTCAGGTGTACGCTATAGCGCGTCTACTTAAACTCGGTCTACGAATAAATATTATCTGTTTCATTGACGACATTAAATCAAAAGTCAAAAGTCTAGAGGTGCGCGAAACTGCTATCGGTTGATAACCTGCTATCGCTGTAGAGGTGGACGAAACGGCTATATATTGATAAAGAGTTATAAAAAGCGCTATTTTTAAAATATCTATTATTTTATATGCTATTATATATTATAGTTTAGTGGGTCGTCAGAGATTTAAATAAAAATGCAAACTCCAGCTGACTGAATAATCTATTTGACTTAACACCCTAAATATATATATACAAATATGTTGGCATAATCTATACCCTAGACAGCGTTAGCAACCGCTCGACCAATAGCAACGCGCCGTCGTGAAAAACCGCGCGCAAAGCGCGGGACGCCATTTCCCGCGTGGGCGGCGTGGCGTCATTCGCTGCGTAGGTATAAGTAGGAGTGGCGTGTGCGCGCGCGCGCCTTTTTTCAGTGCGTCGCCGTCGAGTGAAGTCATCCGCCGTAGACCCGTAGTGTATTGTCAGTGTCGCGTGTCCTTTTGCTAAATTAAATTAGAATTATAAAGTATTAAGTGCGTGTGTGATTGTGATTGAAAAACGCGGAGGGAGCTGGTGCTTTGCTTGCTCTGCTGCTTCGCGAGCGAAATGGCGGGCGTGCGCGGCGTTGTGACGACGCCATGTTGCGCCCGCGCCTCTTCACTGCTTCTGTACTAACCAACGCCTTTTTCAAGGCGATCGCTTTCTTGTTGCATGCGGAATGTCTAAAACGTCTTTTTCAAGACGACAGCTTACTGTTTCATGCGGAACGTCTAAAGCGTCTTTTTCAAGACGACAGCTTACTGTTTCATGCAGAATGTCTAAAGCGTCTTTTTCAAGACGACAGCTTACTGTTTCATGCAGAATGTCTAAAACGTCTTTTTCAAGACGATTGCTTCACTGTTTCATGCGGCATGTTAAACTGGTAAGGTAACAGGTTCAGTGTTGATTGGTAATAAGGTATATGGTTACTGGTTCTTGAGGTATGGTAAATTTGTGACAGGTATTGTGTCACTACAAGGTATGTATATGGTAGGTAATTGGTTCTTGAGGTATGGTGTATGTTTGACAGGTAATATGTCACTACAAGGTATGTATATGGTTCTATGGTATGGTAAATGTGTGACAGCTATGTACTGTGGTCACTACATCACTCCCCCCTAAGCAAAGCGTACGTTGGTTTTCACTGCGCGGCCGGATCGAGTGACGTAGGTTTCATGCGGTGTGCTTGAGGTCGATGGCCGCGGCTCGCCGCTCGGTATTGTTTTCTCTGTGCGCGGTACCTTTTGTTTTTCGCATGATGTAAACTCTTCATTAAGTAGATGCGCTGGCTTGAGTCTGTCTATTGAGACAACTGTAGTTCGTAGTGGCAACTGTATGGTGAAATGCTTGCTGTCACGTTGAATTACCTTGAACGGGCCGTCGTAAGGTGGGGTCAATGGACTTCGCACGGTATCGTTGCGTACGAACACGTGGGTACACGTCGCTAAGTCCTTGTGTACAAACGTGCTTCTGTTATTTAAGTGAGATTTACTGCTTGGGGACAACGTCGACATTGTTTCTGTTAGTTTCTGTACGAATTCTGCGTCTTCATTTTTCGGCTTTGAGGGCACGAAGAAATCTGACGGTATTCTAAGAGTCGATCCGTAGGTCATGAGGGCTGGGCTCAATTGGGTGTCTTCACGTAGGGCGGTACGAAGGCCAAGTAAGACAGTCGATAGTTCCTCGCTCCAGTGTGCACTGGCTCCTCGCGCCATAAGCGCGGACTTCAAGGTTCGATGCCAGCGTTCAATTTGACCATTTGCTTGAGGGTGATAGGCACTTGTACGTATTCTTGTTATGCCGAATTTCTTCATAAGTAAGTTGAATAACGATGATTCAAACTGTCGACCCTGATCCGTTGTAATACGTAAAGGGCAGCCGAATCGCGATATCCATCCCTCGTAGATTGCTTGTGCGACAGTGTCGGCGGTGACACGCACAGGAATTGCTTCGGGCCATTTCGTGCAGCGGTCGATTATTGTTACTATGTATCTGTAGTCGTTAGAGGGCGGCAGTGGTCCCACGATGTCAACGTGAATATGTTCGAATCGCGATGATTGCCGAAACTCGCCGAGTGGGCTGATAACATGTCGTTGAACTTTCCCACGCTGGCATCCAATGCACGATTTCGCCCACAAACCAATTTCTTTATTCATGTTCGGCCAAAAAAACTTTGTAGACATTATTTTTCTTGTTGTTCGTATACCAGGGTGACTTAGTTCGTGTTGCGCTTTGAATGCTATCATACGATAAGTCGCTGGTAGGTATGGACGAACGTTGCCGGTTGATGTCTCGCATATGATGGGTCGTTGACCTCCGGGCAATGTGATAGGCGCGAACTTGAGTCTTGCGTTCGACATGCATATCTTGAGTTCTTCATCGTTCTCTTGGTCTTGAGCGAGTTGATTGTAGTCGATCGTAGAGTGCGACAAGTCAATTTCTTCAATGCGCGATAAGGCGTCGGCTGCTTCGTTCTTATCACCGTGAATGTACTTAATCTTTGAACAAAACTGGCTAATGTAGTGAAGCTGGCGTTCTCGTCGTGGTGTATCGCTGCTACTTGGCGTTCTTGTCAGGGCGTAAGTTAGTGGCTTGTGATCGGTAAATATTGTTAAGTCACTGCCCTCTATAAGTCGTCGTAAGTGTTGCACTGCGGTGTACATTGCTAATAATTCGCGATCGTACACGCTGTAGCGTCGCTGCGCCTCGCTCATAGTTTTTGAGTAGAATGCCAGCGGTCTCCACGTGTTGTCGACTTTTTGTTGTAAAACAGCGCCGATGCTAGTATTGGATGCGTCGGTAAATAAATATAGTGGCGCGTTAGGAATCGGGTGCGTGAGTGTTGTTGCCTCGAGTATGCTTTTTCGGCATTTTTCAAAAGCTTGTTCTGCAACTTGAGACCATTGTATCGGAGTTTTGTCGTTTTTCTTGCTGTTATGTAGGTATTTATTCAATTCATGTTGGTACTCGGCTTGATGTGGTAAACAACTACGATAAAAGTTTATCATTCCTAAAAATCTTCTTAGTTCTTGCACTGTTAGTGGCTTGGGATATTCGACTATGGTTTTAATTCGTTCTTGAGTAGGTTTGATTCCTTCTGATGACACTTCGTATCCTAGGAACTCTATGGTTTTCTTGTCAAACTCGCACTTATCGATATTAAGACTGACGCCGTAGGTATTAAGGCGTTCAATGACTTGTTCTATGTGGCGGCGATGTTCTTCCTTGTTTTTTGAGTGTACTAGCAAATCGTCGACGTAACAGAATACGTTGTCGTCTAGTCCTCGTAGTACCTCATGCATAAATCGTTGAAATGTTTGAGCGGCGTTTCTTAAGCCGAACGTCATACAGTTGAATTCAAAGAGGCCGAAAGGGGTTATTATCGCTGTTTTCTGTGCATCTTCTTTTGCTATTGGTATCCAAAAATATGCCATTTTTAAATCCAATTTTGAGAATATTTTCTTGCCGTGGAGTTGATATGTAAAATCTTGTATTCGTGGAATGGGGTATCGGTCGGGAACGGTGACGGCGTTGAGTCTTCTATAATCGCCACAAACTCTAAGTGATCCGTCTTTCTTCTTTACTACGTGAAGGGGACTCGCCCACGGACTCTTTGACGGTTTACATATTCCCATCTCTATCATTCGTTCGAATTCGACTTTTGCCGCTTTATATTTGTCGGGCGGTAGAGGGCGCGGCCGTGAGTAGATCGGCGGCCCCGTTGTTTCTATGTGATGTGTAACGTCATGCTTGGCTGGAGTTTTTAGTGTCATAGGTCGAAGCACATCTGGATATCTCTTCAGTAGGTCGTGATATGTATGGTCGCGGTTGATTATGTAAATTGATTCTTCTTTGTTTTTAATTTTTATGGCGTTCACACTAAGTTCAGTCACGCGATCGATGAGTTTTCTTCTGTGTAAATCGACTAATAATCTATGCTGCGCTAGGAAGTCTGCACCCAGTATTGATGTTTTTACATTTGCGACGACGAAAGTCCACTTAAAACTTCTTCGTAATCCTAAGTTGAGCTCGAGTGTGCGCTCTCCGTAGGTACGAATTTCTGTACCGTTGGCCGCGTAAAGTTTATAGCCTGTATTGTTAGGTCTTGTGTATTTCTTGTTACGAGCGGCTAATACTGATATGTCGGCACCCGTGTCGACAAGAAATTTTTCTCTATTTTTGATATCTATCACACATAGGCGGTGGCTTGTCTGGTTTGCATCGACTCCCGCCACTATCGACGCACGTTCTAGTTTTCCCGATTTTCTCTTGAACACGGCGATACACATTTTCGTGCCTCATTGCCGAATCTGTAATGATAGCGGCACAACCAGTTGGGATCGCCGGGCTTGCGGGCGTTGTCATTACGCTGTCTTGATTGTGAGCGTGAGCGGTTACGATGTAATGAGTTTTGGCGGGAACGGTGATACAACGAGTATTGATGCTTGCGGAGTTCGGCGACTTCGAGTGACAACTTTTCTATTTGTTTTGATAACATACTGATTTGAAGGTTTGTTATCGCGTTCATCTGCACCTCATTGACTGTTGTACTTGTTGACGAAGGGTTTGCTGTGGAGACTGCGGCGATTGTAGTTGGTTCAAAATGTTCCATCATTTTATCGGCCATTGCGGCTAGCACTTCGAGCGATGACTCGGTGTTGACTGAGAGCACGGCGCGCACTTGTGGGGGTAGCTGGTTAAGCCACATAACTTTCAGTGCTTCATCCGAAAGGAGCTTGCCACTAAGATCTTTCATCTTACGCAATAGCTGGCTTGGCTTATTGTCGCCAAGCTCGAGACCGCTGAGTAGTTTTTGAAGTTGCCGGTGATCAGACTCTTGGTATGTTGATATTAGTCTGTCCTTTAGCGTGCTGTACTTACCGGTGACCGGTGGATGCAATATAATGTCTCCTATTTGCTCTAGGTCGCTGTTGCCTAGTAACGGGACGACGAGGTTGAACTTTTGATCTTCCCCAAGCTTGCTGGCAGCAACGGCGGCTTCAAACTGTGCAAACCATAGGCGAGGATTTTGGCGCCAAAATGGTGGTAATCTTGCCGGTAGTGAGATCGTAGCTACGTCGCTCTTCACTGTCGTGACGCCCTCAGCATCACAAAAATCGTCGTTATTCTTCATCGACGTGGTCATGGTGGACGAATTTAGAGATTCTTGCAAATGATTCAGTCTTCCTTCTGTGTTCTTCTAAGGGGTCACCAATTTAGTGGGTCGTCAGAGATTTAAATAAAAATGCAAACTCCAGCTGACTGAATAATCTATTTGACTTAACACCCTAAATATATATATACAAATATGTTGGCATAATCTATACCCTAGACAGCGTTAGCAACCGCTCGACCAATAGCAACGCGCCGTCGTGAAAAACCGCGCGCAAAGCGCGGGACGCCATTTCCCGCGTGGGCGGCGTGGCGTCATTCGCTGCGTAGGTATAAGTAGGAGTGGCGTGTGCGCGCGCGCGCCTTTTTTCAGTGCGTCGCCGTCGAGTGAAGTCATCCGCCGTAGACCCGTAGTGTATTGTCAGTGTCGCGTGTCCTTTTGCTAAATTAAATTAGAATTATAAAGTATTAAGTGCGTGTGTGATTGTGATTGAAAAACGCGGAGGGAGCTGGTGCTTTGCTTGCTCTGCTGCTTCGCGAGCGAAATGGCGGGCGTGCGCGGCGTTGTGACGACGCCATGTTGCGCCCGCGCCTCTTCACTGCTTCTGTACTAACCAACGCCTTTTTCAAGGCGATCGCTTTCTTGTTGCATGCGGAATGTCTAAAACGTCTTTTTCAAGACGACAGCTTACTGTTTCATGCGGAACGTCTAAAGCGTCTTTTTCAAGACGACAGCTTACTGTTTCATGCAGAATGTCTAAAGCGTCTTTTTCAAGACGACAGCTTACTGTTTCATGCAGAATGTCTAAAACGTCTTTTTCAAGACGATTGCTTCACTGTTTCATGCGGCATGTTAAACTGGTAAGGTAACAGGTTCAGTGTTGATTGGTAATAAGGTATATGGTTACTGGTTCTTGAGGTATGGTAAATTTGTGACAGGTATTGTGTCACTACAAGGTATGTATATGGTAGGTAATTGGTTCTTGAGGTATGGTGTATGTTTGACAGGTAATATGTCACTACAAGGTATGTATATGGTTCTATGGTATGGTAAATGTGTGACAGCTATGTACTGTGGTCACTACAATAGCATAAAACGCTATAATTTATACGTTATATATTTTCGCTACGTAGAAAGATGCGTTTTGATTACCATACTATACTATAAGTTAAAACACAGATCACATCACCTATAATAATTAATTAATAGCTATGAACTCAAGTATAACTTAATTTATCCTTTATATATTTCCTTATATTTATCCATAAAGAAGTGTACATTGTACCATAGATAAGTTAACATTGTTGATTGTACGTTTTTTTACTATCTATGACTATGACTCTATTATAAGAAAAATTGCTGCCCCTCACGAAAAGTTCTATAACCTGAAATTCAATGAAAATGATACTGTAGCAAATTTCCTGGGAGGAGACTTTAGCTACATTAGAGTCTCTAGGTGTTAAGATCTCTACAAGCATGGCGCTCACTAAAATAATTTCTTCACTTCCAACGTCATATAAACCTTATATATATTTAAGTTACTTTATGATATAAACACTTTGTTTCTGCTTGGGAAACTTTCCGGCAGAAAAGCAGACCTATGAAGAATTATCTTCTAGGCTATTGGTCGAGGAATTGCGGATGAAGAATGGAGCGAGCTCAACCTCATAGGCATTTAAAGCAGTAAAGAAGGGACGTCAGTGTTTCAAGTGTGGTTTAGAAGGTCATTATAACTTTGAATGTGGTAAAGGTCAATTTACCTCAAAGAAAAATAAGTTTTGTAATTTTTGTAAAAAGTCAAATCATAGTACTAGCGAATGTTGGTCTAAACATTAGTCTAAAAATTCTAGACTACTATCATATTATAATGATAAAGACAAAAGTAGTTATGCATTTCATGTAAGTATGTTACCAGCCCTGAATGCACAAACATGTCAAAGTACAAATACATGGATTATAGATAGTAGTGCTTCAGAACATATGTGTATTAATATTAAGTGTTTTACAGATTACTAAAGTTTTACATTGCCTAAAGCATGAAATAGAAGAAAGTGTCCAGAAAGAACAAGAAATTAATAGGCCATCCAGGAAGAAGGTAATGCCACAGTGGCTTGATCAATATGAAACAGGTTTTGTAACATATAATGAACCATTAACATATGATGAGGCCATGACAAGAGATGATAAAGATAAATGGAAAGAAGCAATTAATAGGGAAATGGACATTAAATGCCAATAATACTTTTACAGTGGTGAATAAAATACCAAAAGGAACAAATATTATATCTACCAAATCGGTTTTCAAAATTAAAGATACTGATGAGGGGAAATTATATAAGGCTAGGTTAGTAGCACATGGCTCTGAACAAAGAGATGGTATTTCAGATGTGTTGCAAAGTTAGGAACATTTAGGTTTTTTATGGCTTTGGCAAATAAGTTAAAACAATCAGTTTATCAAATGGATGTAGTGAGTGCTTTTCTACATGGGAATATAAAAGAAATAGTGTACATTAAATTGCATACAGGAGAGATATGTAAGCTTAACAAATCTCTGTGCGGATTAAAGAAAGCTCCAAAATATTGAAATGAGAAGTTTTATAATTTCATTACAAAACTGGGATTTACAAGATCTAAAAATAATGTCATGTCTATATTTTAATAGAGCGGAAGGTAAATATTATGTATGTTTTATTGTATGTAGATGATATTCTATGTTTTGGATCAGATCAACAGGAAATACAAAGTTTTAAGGTTCAATTAACCCAAAATTTTAAAATGAAAGATCTAGGTTTAGCATCAACATACTAAGGTATAAAAATTAAACAGAAAGACGGTATAACATCTCTTAATCAAGAATAATATTTAATTTCATTATTAAAGAAGTACCAAATGTTAAATTGTAATCCTGTTTGAACCCCCATGGATCAAAATTTTAATTTTCAGATCTTACAGAGAGAACAGTTTGAAAGTAATGAAATAGAAACAAAATGTAGGCAATTGATAGGCTCTTTATTATATGCAGCTTGCGGTGCAAGACCAGATATATGTGTTGTAGTCAGTTTCTTGAGTAGGTTTCAGCATTGTGCCAGTCAGATGTTATACAAGTGTCTGAAAAGAATATTAAGATATATCAAAGGTACAATACACTTTCCTTAGTTTACAATTGTAGTAGTGCATTAGTAGAAGGATATGTTGATGCAGACTGGGCTGGTGACATGCATGATAGGAAATCTACATCAGGATATAATATATTTAAATTATTTGGATGTACAATCTTGTGGTATAGCAAGAAGCAAATTTGTGTAAGTCTTTCTTCAACTGAATCTGAGTATATTGCTTTGAGTTTATGTATTGTTGAAGCAAATTGGTTGAAAAATCTATTAACAGAGTTTAATATTAAATGTAATAACAACAATTTATGAAGATAATCAATCTGTAATTTAGTTAGCCTATAATTCAGAAAATATCAAAAGATTAAAACATTGATATAAGATACAAGTACATAGTTGAACAAGTGAATAAAGGTTTAATATCATTGAAATATATAAATACTTCTGAAAACATTGCAGACATTTTTACTAAACCATTGGGTAAAACAATGTTTGAAAAACTTAGTGATGAATTGTTAAAGTAGGTAAATACTAATACATATTAACACTGTGTTCTGCTAAATTGTTTTTGATTAATTGTTAGATTAATAGGATGTTAAGTAATAAGAGTACATAATATGTAATGTTTGTAATTAAGTGAGTTTAGATTATTAATAGTCTCAAGTTTGTTTAAGTTTGTAGAATTTCATAGTACCTAGGTAATTAGGTAAGTATTGTAAAATGTAAATAAATATTTGTTGAGGTGTTAAAAGACAACAAATATTTATCCATAAAGAAGTGTACATTGTACCTAGTTAAGTTAACATTGTATGATTTTTATTTTCTATGACTCTATATAAGAAAAATTGCTGCCCCTCTCGAGATGCAAGAAAATGAACTTGTTGTCATTAAAAAGCTAGTTTATTATTTTTCACAATAGGGAACCAACCAAATAATTCAACAATATTTACTTTGTAATGTATTTATTTAAAAAAATATTATATAGATAAATGAAAAAACTAATTAATTCTTTAAATAAATCCATTGAACTTTCCTTCATACTTTTAACAGGCTTATGACTGTCTGACTGAAGTTATTATTTATAATATATCAATTAAGTATTATTTAAGAAATATATATATTATATACTACCAATTACTCTACATAGGAAATATATAGTCAGGTGTACTTAAAAGTTCATTGATTTTATACTGATATTTACACTGATTTTGTTTAGCCGTAGAACTATTTATAATAATATATATAATCGTTTTTTAGTTTTTTAAATAGAGAATAATACATTTTATGATTATTAAAAGTTTTTGTTTCCATGTACGAACATTAATTGTGCCACTTTACTCGACGTGAGCCTTGTACGTCGCCTCGGTCGTTAATTATTTGCGTTATTATTATATTAATTATTTCGCCTTCGAAAAAGCACGCTCACAGGGCACTGAAGTGACAATAATATTAAAATATTTGGGAAATATTAAAAATAAAGAGGGGTAAATAGTCTTGTGGCCACGCCACCACTCAAGAGGGCAATTTTCTCTGCTTATCACTACTTGTTTCATGTACATTTCGACTTCTTCTAAAACTTTAGTATAAGTGGAGCGGGGTTGTTCTGATGCAGATATTTTTTGATCTATCATTCACATTCCACAATGTTAATTCCGGTTCACAGCTTTTTCGATTGCGATTAGGCTATCCTTACCAATTAAGTTACAATACATATTTCTTCAATTATGAACCTTTTCGTTGTTATTAAGGTTTCACATTTTATTTACACTCACCTAAAAATAACTTTTATTTACAGTTAATAACAATAAACACAACCAACACGAATTATTTGCAAACAAATCGACACGCAACGATAATCGCGTATCAATAATAATTATTAATCATAGAGTATATTGCTACATATATAAATTAATTAATTAATATTTAAATAATACGTCATACAAAAACAAACATGAAGCAAGTAATCCGTACTTCATTTCATTACTATCTCAATATAGTTCATATGCAGTTGTCTTAGAGCATAATTTGGCGCAAGTGACTAAACTATTATACAGCTAAGAGATATTCAAACAAAAATATATCGAATATAGTTTTAAATTCAATTGCCTTAGAGCATAATTTGGCGCACAAATATATTAAGAAAAAATAAGGTATTTATTTCATTTCAATATAGTTTTAAATACAATTGCCTTAGAGCATAATTTAGCGCACTACAAAAATATTATACGGCTATCACGAAGTGTCAAGTACGGCAGTTGTCTATGGGTCCATACCATAGTGATTATATTCTCTTTGTTGTGGTCATATTATGTAATAAAAATAAATTTAAAAAATAGCTATAGCGCTTGCCTCTGCTTATAAATAATAGGCGATTTGGTTATTATAAATAGCATGCTATTTTTATAAATAGCAGGTTATTTTTAGCAGCTATCTAGAATAACGAGCACCCCTTAAAATAGCCGAAAAGAAGCAGTTTCGCCCACCTCTAGTCAAAACAAAGATGAATCATGAAAGAAACAACATTCTATAAACTTCAAAAAAGTTCAAACTTGTTACTTGTCCGGACTTGTTGATTGATAAACTAACTCAGGAGCAGGTGTTCTGCATTTCAAACTGAAAAAATGGCTCCCAGAATAGATAAAGGCACTTTAATTATTTTAGACATCGGTAGAAATGTTGCAGAAACAGAGGAAAAGCACAAAACAAGTTTTTTTGAATCTGCACGAGAATGCGCTATGCGTTTTATTGAGCATAAAATAATTAGTCAAAGTAAAAATTTACTAGGAATTATTTTACTTGGTTCAAAGAAAACTGAAAATGTTTTGGCTGCAGAGACTCCAGGGACTTGTCGGTACATTAAAATGCTTGCTGAACTGCAGTATCCTACATGGCAAATGATTCGAGATTTACCAGAAAACGTATGTGTTTGTTAATAAACATATTGTCTATTATTTTTACCTTTTAAATTTAAACTTTAGTAGTAATTAATGTCAATTATAAATTTTTAAGCCGTCGCAAAAAACTGGAAACTGGTTTGATGCACTACTTGTTGCTGCTGAGCACTTTAAATTTGGAGTAAAGGATAAAATTTTGAATAAGCAGATAATTATAATTTCAAACTTTAAAGCACCTTCAGGTTTGGATGAAAGTGACATAAAGCAGGTAAGATTTGTTAGTAATTTGTTGGTAGGCATTAGTTAGATTTCCGATTCCATTTCTATGATATGCATTTATTATTATGCATTAAAATGACTTCATGTTTTAGGCTGTACATGGATTTCAAGAGGAAGGCTTTGAATTGAGTGTCTTAGGTCCAGATATTTATGATGAAAAAAACTGTAACAATGATATAGAGCTAGTAAGACAGTTTGTTGAAGCTACAAATGGTGCAGCTGCAACTTTAGAATATACTCTGGGATTCCATTTACTTTTCCACAGAAAAAAAGTTGTAAATGCAATACCCTGGAATGTTGATCTAAGTATAGGACCTAATATAAAGATTCCAATTTCATCATATACAAGAATAAGAGATGAACCAGTTGTCAAGAAGTGGGTTAAAGCTATTAGAGACCCTGTTACACAAACAACAAGTACAAATGAAAGTATAGAAAAAAGAAAAATTTATTTTAACACTGAAAGCGATACAGTTGTTAAGATTAATGAAAATGATAAAGAAGATCGAGTCATCAAGGGTTACTTTTACGGAGGACAAGTTATTCCATTTTCGGACTGTGATAAAAGTATGCTGTACGATGCTGGTTCAAAGTCTTTAACTGTCTATGGTTTTACAAAGTCTAACAATATTACATATCAGAATTTAAATGGTGATGGACTCTATTATGTGTTTGGACGTAAAGGTGACAAGAAAGCAGAATATGCTGTAAGGTGTTTAATTGAATGTCTCTTTGAATTAGATTTAGTAGGAATTGTTAGAAGGGTATATAACAATGGAAATGCGCCAAAAATGTTTGCACTTATGCCCGTTATAGATTCAAATAATTTTGTTTGCTTGTCTATGGCTGGTATTTGTTACAAAGAAGAGATTAAAAACATGACTTTTCCAGTAACTAATACAAAAAAATATGAGTGTAATAATGATCAAGTGGAAGCTTTTAAAGAACTAATAAGAGCTATGGAGCTATCAAAAGCATATGATGACACCCTGTATGAGGATACTGATGCTTTTCCAATACTAAAAATGTGTAGTCCATCAGCACAATATATTTTAGACTGCATTGGCTTTCGAGCAATGAATCCTGACAAACCATTACCACCGCCAAGACAGGAAATAATGAAGTTACTAAAAATAGTGCCAGAACTAGAAAAAAAAGCTAAAGAACCTTTAGAAAAGTTAAAAAAACTATTTGTATTAAATAAAGTTGAAATCAAAAAGAGAATGAAAAAAGTAGAAGAGCCAATGGATATAGATGAATCTAATAAACCCTCTACATCCACAGCAGATGATGTATTTAAGGATGAAACACCAAAAATAAACCTTAAAATGTTTAAGAAACCAGAGGTACAAAAAGTTGGTACTGTGAATCCAATAGGAGATTATGAGAATTTAAAGAACAGTCTAAATACTATAGCACTTCATTCACAAATGGCAGAGGCTATTGAGTGTATATTTTTCTGTGGTATTGAAGAAAAATCTAAAAAAGCTTTGGAAGCTATGGTACATTTCAGAGCTGAGTGTGTCAAATCAGAGCCATGTCATTACAACAACTGGCTTAAAAAGTTCAAAATGGCACTAATAGATCGTGATTTAGGTCATATCATTAATATTATAAATGAGCATAAATTAAGCTATATTTTGGAAAGTGAGAATTCTTTAAGTAACATTATTTCAGAAAGTAGCGAGGAAAGTCAGGTGTATGAGAATGATACAGTACCTAATCTTACTGAAGTCAGCATAAGTTCAGAAGTCAATGATTTGTTTGATAACATGTAAAAACCAAGCAATCATATGACACCAAATATTATCAAAAATGTTTTATTTTAAAGAAATATAATAAAATGTTCAGTCCTTCTGTTGTGTGTGTAATATTTTTCATGTTTTAATAAATACTTTCTTTTTAATTTCTGTGTCTTTCATCTCCTTTACAGTTAATAAAAAAAACAACAATTAAGGATGTCTAATTGTTTAATATTCAATAAATTCATAATAATATGGTTTAATCTCAAATTTGCACACAATAAATTCTTTATATTATATCTTACAATTTAAAATGGTCTAAGCAATCATTGTACACCACTAGGTGTTATTTTATTTTGTGAATGAAGAAGTTCAAGAAACTCTTGCAATGAAAGTTCTTCCTGACAATCAGTATCTAAGTCATGTTCAAGTTCAGCTTCCATAGAATTAGCATCAGGGCTGAGGATAATATTTTCATCTAACACTACATGATTGAGCCGCGATTTCAGGCTCTGGAGTATTTCCTCAAGTTCTAAGCACTTGTTGCGTATAGAAGTGCCGAGGTCTGATGCTGGGTCGATATCATCGATTGTAGCGTTTTCCGAGAAAGAATTTGCTGGGGTTCGTGTGCGGGGTGGTTGAATAATATTGAACAAGTTCTCTGGAATACCATTTCCATTTCTAATGGAATCGGGCGTACGTGATTCTGTAAACTCTGCGAGTATCTCATCAATAATATCCTCTGCATTTTGCCTCGGGTCAACAACATCATCAGGTGTTTCGGCACCACTATCACCATTTATCATCTTATTATTTGATTCTAGCTTCATGATTTGGTATTGTCTAAAATTTATTGATTTGTTAACAAAATAAATAATAAATAAGCACAGAAGAAACTTGTTGTCGCAGTCAGATGATTGATGATAACAGTGTTGCCAGTATTTACTATTTAATGTCTTGGTGTAAATATCTATGATAATCACGTTCTTACACACATGTCTTGCAACAACAGTAGTAGTATTATGTCGGCTTAATGGTTGAGTTGGTTTTGATTTTACCGCCACCAAAGAAGTGCTGCGCAAGTAGGCAAAATAATATTCTATTACTTTTTGACAAGTTATGATTTTTTTTTTCATATAAAAATTGTTCAAAATTCAACAAAACGATACAGCAATCATTAAATAACATAATGCTTGGAAGAGAAAAATACACGCCGTGCGAAGGACATGCTTCGCAGTGCGCACAGCTTTATATATGTAGCAATATACTCTATGCGTACAGCACAGCACGCACCTATCGGTAGAACCAACGTACAGCGACGTTTATGTATTGTTATATCAAACGATCGTACTAATCTCTCACTTGTTGAGTTGACCTGTGTATAAGACCGTGATGATATTAACAAAATATCAATACTTTTATTTCTTGATGAGATAAAAGAAAAATAGGAAATTGAATTAAAACTATTTTTGATTTATTTTTTACACTATACCTTTCAAAAGAATAATAAGAAAAAACAAGAAACTAATCAGGAATGATATATTGTAGATCTACATGACGTTAATGATTACTCTGATTAAATTAAAGGGTTAATCTCATTTTCTATTTATTTTTCATGACGTAATATCATATCATTCTTATTGCTATACTCGTATGAGTTGTTTTTGTTTAGTTGTCTCTCAGTTATTGCAGAATTTTCGTTGCGGGAAGTATAAATCTAAATAAGCCTCTTTCCTTAGCTTTTTCTCGATTTCTTCACTTTTCATAATTTTTACGGCCGCTTTACAGCTATTGTGTGAATGTGCGAAGAAGCAATCTCTTACTGACTGTAATAAATATTTATTTGTAATTACTATTTATTCGTAATTACTATAATGTTGTTTTAAAAAATATTTTACTAATAATAGTTAAATAAAACATTGCGTGAAACAAAAATCACCTTAAATTCGGCTAATTTCACACCCTGAAATTTGGACAAGCAGTGCTTGAATAATCTCGTGTAATGTTTTCTACACAAAAATATTCTATTTTCAAATTGCCAATAATCCCCCTGTGCTGAACAAGAACATCCGCAAAACCCACAAGCGTCTAAATTGTATGGAACACATTTTATCTGAGGAGTAACAGTTTATTTATTATTTTAATATAAGTATATTTTATATATTTAGTTAATTTGGTAAGCAGACATTGGCCTACGACAGGACATACCAGAATTGCAATAGGAACTTTAGCAATAAGCCATTTAGTAATCCATAAAAACAGAAAAACAGTTTAAGGGCACACATAGCATGTTATATACTCGTACATCAAATTATGTAAAGCAAGTTTTCCTTACCTGTACCGCGCATCGTAAAATCTTTTTGCCAGAAAAACTATACATAAAACGCATTTGTTTTTTTCTATATTCAGGATAGTAGTCACATGGTCTATAATGAAATAAGCATATGATTATTTATTAAATACATTATATTTGAGTAAACTATTGATTATAAAATGAATCCCTAACTTACGCAGGAAACTCATTAATCTTAAAAAAAGGTTTTCTCTTTGAAGTAGAATTAAAAGGTGCACAGTTTTGAGGTGTTAATGTTTTTGGGGGAAGTTCTTTTGGAGGTGGTTGATACTCGCGTTTTACCTTCCACCTTGGAGATTTAGGTCCATAATAGCACTTGCTATAAACCTGAATAAAATATACGAGTTTTAGATTTATACAGATAATATTAAAAGTTAAAGATCCTAAATCTTAAACAAATTGAAGATATGTATCATTTTTTACCCGATGAGTGAGATGATAAAAGGCGTCTCGGTTATCGTCATAAGTACCGGGGCCTAAATTTGGTTTAACTTCAGGAACATTTCGTCTCATAAATGGACTTAAAGAAGGCCCTTTCATAGGCAACACTTCGCGGTCGAGGCCTGTGCCGAAGCATATGCGGGGTGGTTTCTTCTTTGTTACCACATACTCGAAGTCTAAGATAAAAATATTAAATAATATTTACTTTTAATTATATTATTGTCATAACAAATACCTAGTTAAAGCATTTACAAAAATTAAATACTACTATTTATTTTACCGCCATAAAATGTTTCGTGCATATTATTCGGTCGCAGATATCGTCGTCGATAAGGCCGCTGCATGATCGCAGTTCACTAAACAACTGACACTCGGATGAGTTGCCTAAGGCTTTCGTGTTGTTAACGATAATAAAAAAAAAATATGACAAATCCAACCATTACGCTTTATTGGGTCGCACGCTCGCTTATAAAGTAGTATGTACCAAATATTATAGTTTATGAGACTGTATTAAATAGATAATCGAAGCCTGAGATACGATAACTTATAACTAATAAGAAATGTTTTATAAATTTGTATTTTTAATTTGTAGTTTTAATGGAGCTATTAATTTCTATTTACTATCTGCTTTTTAAATAAATCTATACTGATATTATAAAGCTTAAGAGATTGTTTGTTTGTTCTTTTTGTGTTGGATAGTCCGTTTATCGAGGAAGGCTATAGGCAACATTACATCACGCTACGACCAGCATCAGTGAAAAATGTTGCAAAAATTGGAGAAAAATATTTCTTTTGATTTTCAGCCTTTCGAACGCGAGCGGCTAGTATAAAGATAAATTAAAAGAAATAGTGACCTAAATCCTAATGTAAACTATGCAAAATAATATGTATTATAAGATTTTTCGCTACACTCAGGTTCGTTTAAATTTATAGAGCGAATTTATAATTATTTTTCTTAAATAAAAGTAGCTAAGTTACTTCTTATAACATCTACTATCTCTAAAAATTATAACTCAAATCATCAGAAAGTATAACTATCCGCAGACGATAAAGTAATTATAATATGTAGTAAGAATGTTCCCTTACAGTACTTTTAAATGGCTTTCGTTTGCTTTGAAACATCGCCGAAAAAAAAATTATCATTGGCATTGTTGCACGAATGACGAATCCTAAGTTTTGCTAAAATATGTTCAATGTACTCGTACATGATATGACGTGAAATTGGATGAAACAAAAAATTTTCAAGGTCATGATAATCGTGTCACAATAGGAATAGGTATACTATAGGTACTTACTATAAAAATAACAAGGAAATTAAACTTACCCAATGTAATATCCCAAGTCATTATTGGCTGCGAGCCAGTTTCTATGTGTAATTTAACTTAAAAATTATTATTGAAAAAATCTGAAAATAGTATAAGTGACATTAAGATAAAGGATCACTCTAATTAACTTATTTTTTAAATAAATAAAGTGGACTTCAGTTAGGTATAATGGGCATTCACTTTTTGAATAAGTATTTTAAATTATAAAAACTCGTTATTTTAATAATATTTGATCTTTGAAAGCTGTTAAGGAATATAAAAATGCCCATTATAATTGTTGTATCTATTTTTTATGTCTCTGTACGCTTCATTTGAATGATAAAAAAATAGCTGGAGGAGGATTTTAATTAAATTTATGACACATAACAAGATTTAAAATATAACCTTCATGAATGAAGACATTTAATGAATTTACATTTTAGAGATCTACCTTCCATTTTATAAATTCATCATCATCATCAGCCCTTTTTAACGTCCCACTGCTGGGCACGGGCCTCCCTCAGTACGAGGGGGATCAGGGCATAGTCCACCGCGCTGGCCAAGTGCGCCAACTCGCACTGTGGTTTTAAACGGACGGACAACGGACGGTGGTTTTATAAATTAAGCGGCCGAAATTACTTTAAATATATATTTTATCATATATATTTAATATTGCTTACCCAAAAGTAAGTAAAATAAAATGATCATCATATTATACCAATGTACTCTGTTATGATCATGTTTGATAAGTTGTTAAGTTCTTGTCAATTTTAAGTTTTTTTCATAGATAGTATGTAATAAAACTCACCACCTACGGCATTACACCTCTTTACTAATTATTATCATCACTACATAGTATAAAACAAGGTCTTCCCGCTGTCTTTCTGTCCATATATATGCTTAGATATTTAAAACTACGCAACGGATTTTGATGCGTTTTTTTAAATAGATAGAGTGATTCAAGAGGAAAGTGCGATAGCGGAACCCGTGGCTTTGCTCGCGTTAGATCTTAGGGGCCATTCATTTATTACGTAAGACGATTTAGGGGGGTCGACCATGTCTTATGTTTTCTTACAAGGGGGTGGGAGGGAGTCTCGATAGTTCTTACGTAAGATCAAAAAAATGCGCATAGTTAAATTAATTATACATTGAAAAAGCGCGGGCAACCGCACGAAAGGTACTGTACCTTTGAAATTACAAATAAACATTTCAAAAAATTGTTACTTTGAAAAAAAACATTAAAATAAACCAAAAGTGTATTAATTTTTTCTTTTAGACTCTTAAGTAATAAATATTAAACAGGGGGGGAGGGGGTCAGCCTATTCTTATTTTTTCTTATAATAAGGGAGGGGGGGAGGTGGTCAAAAACTAGCGAAAACAGTCTTACGTAATAAATGAATGGCCCCTTATTACTTTAAAAACTTTAACTTTTCGATCATATTTGTTCGGGAACTCCTTTATTGAAAATCTTAAATATATGAAATGTTGTATTAATAATAATTAATGTACTTATTTAAAAATATATAATAATGGCAACAAAGTCTCTCGCGCACTTTACGTCGACCTTGAATGGGGGATATTTTTTTTTAAATTAAATATTTAAAACAATCAAGATTATTTTAAGTCATTTGATTTTACAATAAAAATCAACTAATTACTGAACTAGTTTTTTGTATACACCTTGTCGCATGTATTATTTTTTATAATTATCTTAACGAGCATTTCATCTCTCTCATTTATTAAAAAGATGATGAAATTTTCTTCTAATTATGATAGATAAGGTGGAGGTGTATCTTTAAACAGCGCACAGCGCTGTCAGATCCTGCGATTAAATGTTAAATTTTGATCACGAACAGCAGATTGCGATCTTAATTTCAATATGTCTATTATCTAGATAATTTGCAATCAGATGTATCAATTCCTAAATTTACTACTTACTCTATCAATCTGGATCGGAATCATAGAATTTGATCTCAGATAACGATCCCGATTAACTATGTACCGGGCACTGGCTGCCTAAGTTAAGTTAAATAAGGTCTCATTAACAAGGGTCATGCCGATGGTTAATGAAGAAAATTTTTATATTATAAATTGGTATGTGATATGAAAGGGTAACGCGCTCGCTTGGGTAATATTATCATGTTCGAAACATTTCTATAATGATTACCACTTGTCTGATGAAGAGAACCTGCAGTTTTCGTACGACATATAATGTCAACCAACCCGCACTTGGACAGCGTCGTGGACTACTGAACTACTGAACCCCTCGTACTGAAGGAAGGCCCGTGGGCCGTGACTAGTTGGACGACTAAAAAGGGCTGAATGTGGGGTCATATATAATATTGTAATTGATAGTTATGTAAGTGATTTGTTTGAACTAGTAAATAAATACACCACATAATATACATAATATAATATTATGTATTATTTCCTATTTATAAGAAGAAATTATTAAAAACAGATTTTTTTATCTTAACTAGTAACACTCAGTCCTGTCAGCAGTCAGCGTTAACACTTGTGACTTGACAATTGACATTTAACTGACATTGAGTTATGACATTATCTTTGTTATTCTTCAATTTGTAATACAACATTTTTAACCAATAAACAGGATTTTGCATAGAAAACCTGTTGTATTTTACAAAGTAGCAGTTCCATTTATACCTTATATTTAAACTTTAACCTGTCACTGTACAGGTAAGTGCGTTTAATTTATTTTGCGTCTAGCAGCCTGGTGTCATATTACATGTGAAGTAACTTTTATTATGTCATGCCTGCTAATAGATTATTATATCATTATCATACACTACACAGTATTTACTGGCGGGTAAAGTAACTGCTTAATGTGACATATATTTAAATTCAGTAACAAATATATAAAAGGTACTAAAAGTTTTTTTTCCACTTGAATTTATGATAGAAATAAAAATATTTAATTATAACAAAAAATATTGAATTGTTTCGTCTCAAAGAAAGTTTGCTAAGCTTCAGCTCATTTTCTAAGCGATGTTTATAAATCCCGAAGACTCTGTATTTAATTCTTATAATTCTATTGATTTTACAGAAAATGCCTTTTAACACTAAATTACTTGTACCTATGGCTTTAGGCTTCTCACTTGTCACAGTATCAGCTCTAGTTGTATATTATGTGTTTAAAAAAGAAGAAGAGGATAGTGATAAACCAATTAGATCCACTAAGGTGAATATGATAGAGATACAAGTACCAAAAAGTATAGTAGCTGCTTTAATTGGTAAGTATTTTTAATATATGCATTAATAAAGTATTTTGACTTATTCTTTTTCCCTTAGCGCTCTATGTAATTTTTTTTCTAAATCCTAATGTTTTAAGTCTTAGGATTTAGACTCTTTTCTAAATCTATCTATTTGTTTATGGTTTATTATTGCACTGTTTTTTTTTGGTCAAACAACTCCTTTTAATTCAATAAATGAGCCATCTGATGCAAAAATCAAATTAAACTGGAGATACAAAGATTTTAACATGATAAGTCCTTTCAGTAATTTTTAACATGAATTTCCACTTCCTTAAATATAAATTAAAATATGTTGGGACAGTAACACACAGCATCTATTTCCACAGTAAGCTTCTGTTTTGTTGTTACACTACACACATACATATAACTAATGCCATACATAATACATATTACAAATAATAACAATAAAATTTAAAAATATGAATGGCAAAGTGAAGACAAGTGTTAAGCCTTATGTATTTATTATATTTAAACATATTATGTTAAAATACATTTCTATAACACAAATAGGAAGGAAGTTTAGGAAGTTTTTGAAAATTTTATTTAATATTTATTACACAGTAAATTAACAAAATGTTTTTACACAACAAATGATTTAAGTTTATATTTTGAAGCATGAGATCATGATAGCACAACAAGATACATAATACGAAAATATTTAATTCAAGGTTACTTCACTTGACAAGTTTGAAATTCCATATTGTGTCATTTCAACTTAGGTTTATTTCACATTTTTTTAATTGTTAATGTATCATGCAAGCAAAACTTTTAAGTTATTGAGACCTAGATAATTAGTAAAGTCTAATACATAAAATCTATAATAAACGTTTTTTGTCAATTTATATACCTGTTACTAGCAACTCATCGTTCCTTGATCTAAGGAAAGCGAAGCCGCGGGTTCCCCTAGTTATACATAATATATAGTATATACCTTTCTCTTGAATAACTATATATTAAAAAAATTCTATTTAATGAATTATTTATTTTTAAATGTTAAAGTTTCCATTTATTTTGAAGAGTTAAATCACCTAAACTTTTTTCTCTTACCATAATAGGAAAAATACATATAAATTAACTTATGATGTTTTTATGATATATTCTTTCTGTATATAAAACTAATGGAAACTCCATATCTTATTTAATATCAGCATATTTCATAATTATATCGGGAAGTGATTAGGTAAAGATCGTGTTTCTTTATATTAATCAACTAGTGGAACCCGCGGCTTCGCTCGTTGTAAATCTGGGGACGAACCCGAGCGAGGGTAAGTCGCTTGTGTTAGCTTATAAAATATGAATATAAGATGTACACTTAATTATATACTGTAAATTATTATATTACAATTATTTAATATAAGTAAATAATTATTGCAAACATATTTCTTAAAAGAGTTAATTAATTAAGTCAAATGTTTCGTTGGCTGTTTGTGAATGATCTTGGTCAATTGTGTTAATTATAAAACATGAATATAAGATGTGCACTTGATTATATTATAATATAAATTATTATATTATAACTATTTTATGTAATTAAATAACTATTGCAAACTTGTTTTTATAAATACTTAAATTATTAAGTTGTAAGATTTGTTGGCTGTATATTATAAGATCTAAGTCAATTGAGTGTCTCGAGGGGATTATAAAATAGGTGACACTGTATTACGGCAGTTCAGTGGTAATTCAAATTTTGAAGAGTAAAGTTTAAAGGATAAATACTGTGAAAAAGTGTTGTATTGTTAATAAATGTATAGAAGTGCAAGTAAAGGTGTTTTTATTATTGCCAAATCGTCAAGGAGGTTAACATTTCAGAAGTGGGATCAGGTGAGTCGTAACCGTTTTTTTTTTTCTTTCTACCTGCCACCCCTACAGATATTTCAAAGTAACGACGTATAAGATTTAATTAAATTTAAATTGATTAGTAACTATAATATATTATTTCGGTAAAGTTATCTATTGTGTTTTGTCGTATTGTTTTTTCCACTGACTTTCGTACTTCTATTCGTCTTGTAAAATGTTTATACGTAGTACAATGCATTATGTAATAATGTTGTCAATTAAACAATCGTTTTCAAATTGTTTTGAACAAATGATGTGTCGAAAACTATTTTTACAGGAAAATGGGAAACGATATTGATAGGATGATAGTCCCAAGGCACCGTGGATCGGCGATCACCAAGTGGATTAAAATCCGCAAGGAGTCAGCATCGTGGTTATAGCAGTCGCAGTGTGCGATGTCGCCGTAACCAGACCCGCAGCCACCGGTCGCGCAGCCTCCGGTCGCGCAGCCTCCGGTCGCGCAGCCTCCGGTCGCGCAGCCTCCGGTCGCGCAGCCGCGCGTGTGTGCGGCCGCGTAGTCACGCCAACCATCAGAGGCACAGCCGTGTCGCCAACCGAACGGGCAATCGCAGCAGCCATCGATCAACTAGTCCTGGCGGTCATCGTTCACGCAGCCTGGCCAGACCTGAGCGCAGCAGGCCCGTGCAGCGTGGGCGTACTGAGATCTTCCCGACAAATTTTGACGCCAGATAGGTTAGTGCCAGACACGTTATCGAATAGTAGAAATGCCACTCTTACACAGTTAATACAAGCTTTGCAGACTATAAGGAAAAGCAATAGTAATCATAGATTACCGACACTAAATACGTTTCCAGAATTTGACCCCTCTCGAAAAAGAACAAGCTATTGACATGTGGCTGCATAAAGTTAATGAATGTGCAGTTATATACGACTGGACTGACAGACAGACAACTCACTATGCAATTCCATAATTGAAAGGCACTGCTCAAAAGTGGTATGAAGGTCTTAATACCGTAATGTTTACATGTAAAGAATGTCAGGACAAGCTGCGCCTAGCTTTTCCTAGCAATGATAACTATGGAAGATTACTCTCAGCAATGTTAGCTAAGCGTGCTAGGTTTAATGAATCCCTTGAGGACTATTGTTATGACAAAGTAGTTTCATTAAATCGTTGTGGCATTGAAGAGAAGAAAGCTGTAGATTGCATTGTATTTGGAATTGACGATCGTACTGTAAGGTTAGGAGCAGAATCGGCTCGTTTTGAAACACCGTAACAACTACTTCAATTTCTTATAAGTACTAGGGGTCCAAATAATATTAATGATAGAACACGCGTTCAAGCTTCCGAATCAAATATAAATGTAATCAAAGGATGACGATCGCGCAATAATATGCTTTAATGGCTCCCAAAGGGGTCATAAGTCTCAGTGTCCTAACCCAGTAATAAAATGTAAACTCTTATTATAATAAAGTATAAATAAATGTACTCATTCAATGACGTATTTAAAGAGCGCACTGTAATTAAGAACTCTAAAATGAAATTTAGCGACTGGGTGACAGTCGGCATATACCGCAGTAGAGATAAATTGTATGAACTGTATAGTATGAAGCAGTGGAATCATGACCCAACGTTCTATACTTGCTTATTCTAAAATTAAAAAAAAAAAAATTGTCAGCAGGCTAAGTCTATATACATTAGAAATAAAATCTTAAAATACTGATAATAAAACTAAAGCCACTTGGGACGTGATTACTCGTAGGACTGGCAGACCAAAGCCCGCTAGTGAACCTATCCAATTGTTAATTAATAATGCTACAGTGAGTTTCAATGAAGATGTTGCAAATCCATTTGAAAGTTATTTTTCGAAAATCCCTGAAAAGGTCACATCTTCTTAAAATCCTCTACTACAGATGCAATAATTTCTTTGAAAAAGTCATACTCGTCACTGTGATCACCAATTTAAATTTTCATATGTAGATGCGAATGAAATAATTAAAATATTTAAAACTATCAATCTTAAAAAAAATTACTTAATACAATAATAACAAACATTGCACCACAATTATCTTTTATATTCAATAAATGCATAGATACTGGAATATTCCCTGATCTTATGAAAATTAGTAAAATAATACCTCTTTTAAAGATGGTGAAAAAAATTACCCTGGCCATTATAGACCTATTACTATATTGCCATGTATGAGTAAAATCTTTGAGAAACTTATTTTAAGTCGACTTCTGACTCATTTTAACACAAATAATATTTTCGATATATATTATTAGATAAATTGTGTGATATGGTACTCTTTGCGTATATGTATTAACCTCCTTAATTTTTTTAAGTTGATAGAAAGTCAAATAATTACGACGAAGTAAATAGTGCATCCAAGAAGACAAAATATATTCAGTTTTTATTACCTAATGTAAAAAAAAACAGAATTTGAATTGGTATCTCAATTACGACATTAAATACGATAGATTCCACGGTCTTCTTATGATTGACATTAGATTCAGGTCTGAAATGGGGTCCCCATCTCTAGTCTCTTGCGAGTAGACTGAGCTCAGCTGTTTTCGCTGTTAGAAAAGTCAAGCAGCTAACGGACATTGATACTGCCAGACTTGTTTACTTCAGTTATTTCCATAGCATTTTATCTTGTGGTATTTTGTTGTGGGGTAATGCAGCGGACATTAAATCGATATTTATTTTACCAAAAAAAGGGGCCATTCGGGCTATGTATAACATAAGCGCTCGTGATACTCTCCGCGGACTTTTTAAAGAAATAGGAATACTTACGGTTGTTTTGCAATATACATATATATAGTAACATTACGTTTGTTCGATAAAATATTAATTACTATTCAAGGCACAGCGACAAATATGGTATAAATACAAAAAAATGAGGATAAACTTGTAACACCCAGTTTCCGCCTACGAAAGGTAAATAGTTCGTTTATGGGGCATGGTGTACGCATGTATAATAAAATTCCACAGTCCATATTGAACTTGCCTTTTAGACAATTAAAATCAAAAAAATAAAAATACGTTATTGAATAAGGCTTATTACACTATAGCGGAATACATAGTAGATGTAAATGTGTGGGATTAGTGACTAGTTGTGTCTCACGTAGGATAAATAGATAAATTGTAATACAATATCGTTACCAAATATTTTCTTGGAAAGAGTAACTGTTGAGTTTCTCGCCGCGCCGGTTCTTCTCAGCAGAACAGCCGAGCCGAGTGGTAGTTTACTCACAGACTTACAGACTGACTTTTAATTTTGATAATGTAAAAATGACGATTCAAAAGAGCTTGTAAAAGTCTATTTGAATAAAGAACATTTTGATTTGTTTTAATTAGAATAAATGTTTACGCTTTGGACATACTTCAGATAAATGTGAGAACGGTAGTAAGGTATTTTAAAACATAATATTTCATGGATTTTGGTAGCGCAGTAATTTTCATTTGAATGTTAGACGAAGAGAGTTATAATGTTGAATGGATACTGGATATTCATATTGTTGATGTATTTATTTCTTTATTAATCATTGCTTAATAGTAAATCACTTACTGAACAACCTTGTATAATAGTTGAAAAGAATAGTTAATGTTGAAAAAATATTCAAATGAGATGGTACCAACAAATGTAAAGTAAAAACCCCGCTGCACTAAAAACACTATAATTGACTATAGTTTAATTTAGCACAGACTCTTTATGTACGGGCGATGCTTTCTATATTGAGGGCGGTATTTAATCTTAACTTAAAACTGAGGAAAAACATTGTTTGGTGAAGAGGTTATTATAGATTGTCAATGGTCTAGGTAAAAAAAATTGGACGAGGACTAGTTCGCGAACATTTATCATTAAAAGAAGTATAGCGACATTAAATATATTTCTACATACCAAAAGAAAAGTTAAGAAAGGTACAATAAAAATTCAGTTAAGCCGATTAAGCCATTTCTAAAAAGTAAGATATTTGGTTAGCATCGCGTGTGAAATAAGCGAGTTAGTGCAGAGATGACAAAAGCTTAGACACCGTTGATACACCTCTTATATGTGACCATGTTATTGAAGATTCATATGGCGATTCCTAAATCCAATTTGTGTCTATCATTGCTATTAGTTTTAAATTGTTTGAAAGTTGAAATTATTTTAAAAGAGAGAAAATATACATTTGTAATTGAATATATAGCTATAGTTTTGTAAGAATATAATACAGTTATTCGAATAGGTACGTAAGATACGTAGCATGGATTAAAAAAAATAATTAACAGAATTAAAATTTATTCAATTTATTTTTTAAATTCAATTAATATAATAATTAAGATAGAGTAATCACTAAGGGTAGAAGCGACCCTGCTAACTGTTAGTGTTCAGCGCAGAAGCGGCCTGTCACTGTTCAGGTTTAGTATTCAGTGCAGAAGCGGCCTGATGCTATAGTTTTATGATGGGTTAGTCAGAAAGGGTAGAAGCGACCCTGCTAACTGTTAGTGTTCAGTGCAGAAGCGGCCTGTCACTGTTCAGGTTTAGTATTCAGTGCAGAAGCGGCCTGATGCTATAGTTTTATGATGGGTTAGTCAGAAAGGGTAGAAGCGACCCTGCTAACTGTTAGTGTTCAGTGCAGAAGCGGCCTGTCACTGTTCGGGTTTAGTAGTATTCAGTGCAGAAGCGGCCTGATGCTATAGGTTTAAGATCATTAATATAGGTTAATCACAAAGGGTAGAAGCGACCCTGATATTTGATAGAAGCTGCCATAATGACTTGTGAATGTGCTGTTATTATGATTGTCAGTTTTGAATATGCTGTTCTAATAGTTGTCAGTTTTCCTTATTCGTTTTTCGTATTGGTAAAATGATTTCTAAAAATGTTGTAGATATTGTTCCTATGCTTAAAAATCACTTGTATTATTGTGGTAAGAGTTGTTCCTGGCAGAAGTAGCCCACGAGATTTTTATTATATTGTCATACTGTGAGTTACACGAGTTACATTATTACAGTGATAGTTGGAATAATGTTAAATGTTATACTATAAAACAATACTATGTGGCCTACACGAGGACGTGTAGGGTTAGTCGGATGGCCGAATGTTAGCTTATAAAATATGAATATAAGATGTACACTTAATTATATACTGTAAATTATTATATTACAATTATTTAATATAAGTAAATAATTATTGCAAACATATTTCTTAAAAGAGTTAATTAATTAAGTCAAATGTTTCGTTGGCTGTTTGTGAATGATCTTGGTCAATTGTGTTAATTATAAAACATGAATATAAGATGTGCACTTGATTATATTATAATATAAATTATTATATTATAACTATTTTATGTAATTAAATAACTATTGCAAACTTGTTTTTATAAATACTTAAATTATTAAGTTGTAAGATTTGTTGGCTGTATATTATAAGATCTAAGTCAATTGAGTGTCTCGAGGGGATTATAAAATAGGTGACACTGTATTACGGCAGTTCAGTGGTAATTCAAATTTTGAAGAGTAAAGTTTAAAGGATAAATACTGTGAAAAAGTGTTGTATTGTTAATAAATGTATAGAAGTGCAAGTAAAGGTGTTTTTATTATTGCCAAATCGTCAAGGAGGTTAACACTTGTTTAAGATAAACATTTCCATCATAAATTACATATGTGTAACTCTAGCGGTTTTGGCAGCGCACGCCAGAATAGCTCGCAGACGGTAGATTTTTTACTACTTACTTGACACTTATCGTCATATTTTGGACAATTCACATAATATCTTTATAAATTGTAGCCTATGTGATATTCTAATGTATAAGCTATATTATTGTAAAGTTTCATTAAAATTTAAAATCCGTTCAACAATTTTTACGTGAAAGAGTAACAAACATCCATCCATCCATCCATACTTACAAACTTTCGCGTTTATAATACATATTAGTATAGATGATGATACACGATATGGAATTAAAATTTTGAAAATAATTATAATGAAAACGACATATTTCATTGATATAAATTTAAATAATATGATCTTAAGGTTTAATTGACTTATCAACCGAAAACTATTCGCTTTCAAGCAAAACCTTGTATATTAACGAGATATAACTGTTATAAATACGTCGTTACATTTTTTTCATAATGCTGTAATGCAATTTATTTATTGTATTAACTTCTTTATTTACATATCAGAGTAGGATCACGAATAATATAATTATGTGTATTAAACAAGTTGATAATTATAGTTCCTCATGGTCATGAGACATCACGAAGTTAATCTTACAAGCGCGACGTCTAATACTTTTTCATATATTATTGAAAACAATTTTTTTAAGATAATTATCAAAAATGGGAAATTTCTCCATCACATAATCAATAGAAAAATCAATAGATATATACAACGGAACATATAACCTCCTCCTTTTTTGAAGTCGGTTAAAAACCAGTAAAGTTTCACCACAAAACATGGAACTGTCCAATTATAGTATACCGAAATGCATTAAAATAGTTTGTTCATTAAGTTGAATTGTTTTACAGGTCGTAATGGATCAAATATAAAACAAATAGAAGAAAAGGCAGGGGCAATGATTCACTTTAAGAAGTTTAGCGAAAAGGAATACGACGTTTGTATCATACGTGGTAGATCTGGTGCGACGCAAATTGCTGAAACTCTGATACACGATTTTATTAAGAAGCAACCACTGATCGTGGAGGATAACATGAGTGTTCCTGGCTGGGCAGTTGGTAGGATCATAGGTGAGTTATCATTATCAATGAATTCAAGAATTATTAACGACTCATTTGGCTCAGTTTGTAGTGACCCTGCTTGCTGTGCCAGCGGCCGCAGGTTCGAGTCCCGCTCGGGTCATTGCTTGTTTATATTTACAATATGTATGTATATAAAGTTATATATGTGTAGTGTATCAACTATCTGGTAACCGTAAGGCTACGTCCGCACAGGCAGGCGGCTTTCTTAGCGCCTAGAGCCTAGTGGATTGCGCTCTGGCAACATGGTAGGTTACACAGTGGCCGCACTGCAGGAGGTTTGCGTGGTTGCTTGTCGGCGCGTTGACAAGATGTCATTTTCAAAAATAGCTTTCAAAATTATTTCTTGAATAAAATGCCTCGCGCCTAGTGTCAAAAAACCAACATGTTTATTTACTTAGAAACACGCTTAGCATTTAGCTAGGAGCTAAGCGCGCAGCAGTGCGGCCGGTCGCGAACATTTTAGAACGTTCGTTTTAGTAAGCTACAGTTCGCGTCACGTAAAAAGAACGCTGGAAGAAGGTGGTGGGGGGTGTGTTTGCGCATGGGTACATTCGCCCACGAAATTACTAAGCCTATTATTATTTTTTTAACTAGTCTTTCGCTCGCGACGTAATATATTGGTTATTGGCAGGTACATTTAAAAATATATTAGATAGAATGTTATTAAATAAAATTCTATTAATTATTAAAATATGTTTGATTCAGTGTAGAATGTTTAATCTACTTACAAAAAAATTAATTAATTCGTTTAATATATTTTTTTTAATTTTTAACTGCATTATTATCAGACTTTCTCTTTATAAAACAATATACGTCATAAATATTTTTTCTCTATTTTTTATATAAAACCATTTCGTAATTAATAACTTTTGTGTGCGCGATGGTATTTTGAACTGACGAACCAATAGCGAGCCGGAAAGCATGCGGTGCGTGCCTTGACGTCCCGCACCCCGCGGGTACCACCAAATTGGCCGATAAATCGCCTCTGCGCAATTTGACAGCCAGCGTTCTTTTTACATGACGCGAATTATACTATTATAGCTAGGTGACTCGTTAGACTCTAGGCGCTAAGCAAGCCGCTTGTCTGTGCGGACGTAGCCTAACACAAACATTGTAGCTTACCACGTGATAATGTCCCAACATATTTATTTATTTAATTATGTAAAACTAGCTTTCTTTAGGCGCATCTCATTCGATTAAATGTTACCTTCCTCCTTTTGTTGTCCGTGTTATATGTTTATAGTTGTAACAGAAAGATTTACTTGCATATTTTTTGTTTAAATACTTTAAGTTAAATACGTATTTGTTCATAGCAATATTGTTTTCAAAGAATTATCACTACATATTATAAAAACAAAGTCGCGTCTGTCTGTCTGTTCGCAATTAACTCAGAAACTACTGCACCGATTGTCATGCTGTTTTCTTTCACCAATGGATAGAATGGTTTTTGAGGAAGGTTTTAGTATATAATTTGTCAAGTTTTTGTATACATTTACTAGAGAAACTCGCGGCTTCGTTCGCGCTAAAACCAGGATGAATCCGAGCGAAGCTAAGGCGATTTTCTAGTAACATATATAAGACATTATAAAGTATTAACATATATGAGATTTAAAATCAGTCAATTCCATTTTCTAATAATACATACTGTTTTACGTAATTTTATTTCTAAGCTTTACATATTACGTAAGCTTCTTAATAAATAATAACTGCTGTGCTGTGTCACATATGTGTCGTAACGATAAAATAAAATACGTATACTTTTTCATATTTTTTAAGTTTTTCCGTCATTTGCCAATTCTGTTAAGTACCTAGTTTTCGATATGGAATTTCTTTCCAAAATGTTAGAGGTCATTATAAAAAAATATTTAATTTGTTCTAGGGACGGGTGGTGAGACAATAAATAACATAAGTCATTGCAGCGGAGCCCGAGTGAAGATAGAAGGGCGTCGTGAGGACTTGTCGCCGACGAGGCAAGTCACCTTCCGAGGAACTGAAGAACAGATTAGTAAAGCTAAGAAATTTATTGAAGAATGTGTAAGTTTAACGTTTATAGTCTATTTAATCTTTATGACAGACTAGCCTTTCCCGTGGCTTCGCTCGCGTTCTAAATGCTGAAAATTAAAAGAAATATTTTACTCCCGTTTTTGCAACATTTTTCATTGATGCTCCGCTCCTATTGGTTGTGGCGTGATGTAATATAGTTTCCTCGATAAATGGACGGAAAAAGATTTTTTTAATTCGGACCAGTAGTTCCTGAGAATAGCGCGTTCAACCAAACAAACAAACAAACAAACAAACAAACAAACCCTTCAGCTTCTCTTCAGCCTTATAATATTACTATAGATTTCAAAAATGCGAGGGTGAATCGATATTTAAAATATCAATCAGAGAACAAAAACGAAAACATTTATAATCAAAAGAGGTTCCATGTAATTATTCTTTTGACTTTTGAGGAACTTGTAATTATTAACTGAAAAGTATTTTTTATTATAATAATTAAATTATATATCTAGTACAAATAACTATAGAAGCATCAACAGTCAAAATGAAAAGAATGAACTTAAATATTTAACTAGTTATAGCCACTATCAACCTCTTACCCGCATAAGGACATAGTTCAATGTGGTATAAAATTATTGTATCCCAAATTAAGTGTTACGCCCTTTTCGACGTCCTTTTTTTGGCGTTTGTTTGTTTGAAGCTAAATTCATTTTTCATTATATGGTTAAAATGATTAAAGAAGCTAAGTAGTTAGATAGATTCTATATATAGTGATACAATAGGTCTGGCATAATCTTTAGAGATTGAAAGACCTTTAAATCATATAGAAATAAAAAAAGTACAGTATTGTATTCAGCACTTATTAACGTCCCACACTACGGGTGGGCCACCATTCGACACGAGAAAGGTCAGACTATAGTCCACCAAGCTGGCCAAGTGCGGGTTGGAGGACTTCACATGTCTTTCGAAAACTTGCTAGGTTCTCTCAGGCATGCAGATGTTTTCCTTCACCGTAAGACAAGCGGTAACCTTGTTTAAAATGATTCGGACATGAATATATCAGAGGTGCGAGACCCGGATTTGATCCCGCATCACTCGGTTATCCAAGCGAGTGTGTTACCGCTATTATATTTAATTTTATGTACTGTAATTTATAACATGAGGTGTCATACAAGGTGGAACAAGAACGTTGCAAGCGTGAAGTGCAGCAAGCCAAGCCGCCGCGCGTAGCGACGCCGCCCACCGCGCCGGACTCAGGTGACGTCAGGCTTGTGTACACGCGTGGTAAGATAACCGCATGCTTGCTTGCTCGCTTACATCGTACACACATGTTTTATATTATAATGAACATTGAAATACAAAAACTCATGATACACCATTTTTTTATTTATTTATTCAGAAATAAACAGTCGTATACAAAAAAATATCTTAAAACAGTAAGAATACCATTAGCTTTATTACCCTAAATTATTGCAAATAAATTGATTTGTCATCAAAAGTGACGGATGCTAAATAAGTATGTTTAAAGAAGAAAAGAAGCGCACAATTCGAAATTATACGCTTTTTTCTAATCTATTTTGTTCAATGATGACAAAATTATACTGCACCTTTCGATAGTAAGAAGTTTCGATTTTTTAATTTTATTATTTGATTTGCCTGAATGTCACGTGTCGTCACCACTAAGTAAATTTTATGTACTCCAGTTATAATTATAATTTTTGGAAGTAAAATATTCTGTAATTTCTGGAGGGCGTTAACTACAACACATTATTTACTAAAGTAGTCATTATCATACATAACTTAAGTTGTAAATGTTCTTTTATATTCCAATAAAGTTTTTTTCACTTTTTGGCGAGAAATGTTATAGGAAAAGTGTATCTGTGTTTTTATATATTAATGATGCTGGCATGTCTATTAAAAAAAAATAATTGGCTTTAATAATAAACTAGATATTTGCGGAGATATTAGATCTACTTCAACAAAATTACTACTGTAAGAAATAAAAATAATGTAAGTAAAATGATTAGCATTTGGTCACTTGGACTAAGGCCACTTTCCCCTTTTACGAAGGATCATCTTGCCCAACTGTGAGAATAAATAGGAATTATTATTACTGAAAAGATATAGGTATTGTGTTAGAACTCGACAACTGAATCGGTAATCTTATTTCATACAACATAATATCTATATATGTATAAATAAAATTGAAGTGTCTGTTTTTAATTTCAAATTAACTGGTTTTCACTAAATGCATATGAAGGTATATACGGTACTAGTGTCAAAAAAATATTTTTTTAAAACTTTGGTCTGTCTGTCTGTTTGTTTCGACTAATATCTGAAACGGATGGACTGATTTTGACGGGACTTTTACTTGCAGATAGTTAATGTTATAAGGCGTAACTTAGGCTCGTATGTTTTATTGCATATTCCGCTTAGTTTCCTAGTGGTTTGGAACAAACCCCAATCATTTTCTCAAGAAGTTAATTATATATTTCACATATCAAATGAAAAGTCTTCCGAAAACTTGCTAGGTTCTCTCAGATATGCCGATTTCCTTACGATGTTTTCCTTCACCGTAAGACAAGTGGTAATCATTTTAGAAATGATTCGCATATGAAAATATCAGAGGTGCGAGACCCAGATTTGAACCCGCATTACTCAGTTATCCAAGCGAGTGTGTTACCACTAGGCTACCACTATCTACTCTATTCAATAACCATTAAATTAATACAATTTAAAAAAAATAGTATTAACGAAAATTTATGATTGATCATCATCATCACTGCTGCATTGCTCAGCATTCAATGGTAAAGACTCATCCATAACAAGTTCATCAATTTCAATGAGGTGAGGCCTTTATTTGAAATCACAGAGCACAGTGGCTTGAGGCAATTTCACTTTATTTACTCTCCATGGGGTAGCGATTTCTTATGCTTTATATTATCAGTATTCCCATTATAATATATTTTCCGTTTTTAATATTATTATTTATTATATTATATTCATAATTAAAAAATCTAGTATTATTTTAAGTTAATTGTGTGTGTGCGTGTTTGTTTTTGTGTTTGTTTTTTTTTAGTTTTGGGTTTTTGTACTTTGGTCTCTCTCTATATTATTTAATATTTGCACTTATTAGTTATTATTATTTAAAACTACTATTAATATTTAAAATAAAATTTTAACTTTATTGTTATTGTGTGTTGTTATTTTTTTTATTAATGGCACTTTTCCTTTTATTACCCTCACTTAAAAAGATCGTAGTAGGTATCGCTTACATTATAGTAAATTAAAAGGCTTGTAATGTATTTTTACTCTATTATTCGATTAAAATATAAGATAAATGAGTTTTGAATTTGGGTAGATGTTTCTCAATAATAATAAATATGGATAAAAATATAATTAACAATTATACCTAAGTTAGAAGAACACCTCATAAAACCATTTTCGTTTTAGCTTTTTTTTAACTAAAGTGTAAGTGCAATTACCACATAATATTTTATCATATTTATCGTCTTGTGATTTGCCTAAAACCAACAGTGGTAATTCGTTTAAATGAGTCACTTTTTTTTGATAAAACAGTTTCCATAGAGCAAGTTTTTAAATATTGACATAACATTAATTTGTTTAAGAATCTTATTGATCACACAACTCGTTTTTTGAGTTTTACTAGTGATGTTTTCTTTCATTTTTATAAGGATATTTCATTTTTTTTAAATATAACTTTATAAAAGTTCTCCTTCAAGTAACCTTTAACTTTTTTATATCTACTTAAACAGCACTTATAAGTACCAAGTAAGAAAGTACCCTATTTTAACTTTAGCATAAAAGATTTAGTAACATACCGACAAACCCACTAACAATCATTTTATATTACTATTTTTTGTTTAATCTTATATATTTTTATTATTTATAGATACAACAACATCTACCACAGAGGTTTATGTGTCAGCGGTTTCATCTCCTTCACGATTTTGGGTACAATTTGTGGGCCCTCAAGTTACTCAATTAGACGAGCTGGTCGCGAATATGACTGAGTACTATGGGAATAAGGAGAATAAAGCTAACCACGCTGTAAGTGAAATTATATTTTTTTTATATTTACTGCAATAAAAAAAAATATTATTTTCTTAATTAGGAATCAAAAAGGTATCTTATAGGTTCAAATCCTAAGTCGCGCACGTCTGATTTCTTACGCAAAAAAAACACATCGTGAGAAAATCTGCATTCTTAGGAATCTGACTAGCTTTGGAAAATAATATTAATTAAAATTTGCTAACGATCAAAGGATGTGATATATTCACTTTCAATTGAGGAGGCTTTCATGCTAACGTATACTATACTAGAATGTAATGATGCTGAATTATTAATATTTTGTTTATATTTATAACAACAGCTGGAAAAGGTGTCTGTGGGGCAAGTGGTGGCGGCGGTGTTTCGCCACGACGGGCGCTGGTACCGCGCGCGCGTAGACGACTTGCGACCCAACGAGTTTGATGCCACGCAACAGGTATAGCTGTATACATATTTACACATAGACTATGAGCACATAGTATATATAAATTCATCATCATCAGCCCTTTTTTTAACGTCCCACTGCTGGGCACGGGCCTTCGTACGTACGAAGGGGATCAGGTCATAGTCCACCGCGCTGGCCTAGTGCGAACTGCGAGTTGGCGGACTTCACATGTCTTTCGAAATTTACTAGATTTTCTCGGACCATGCAGGTTTCCTCACGATGAAACTTCACCGTAGGACAAGTGGTAATCACGATGGAAATGATTCGCACATGAAAATATCAGACCCGGATTCGAACCCGCATCACTCGATTATCCGAGCGATGCGTTACCGCTGGGCTGCCACTGTCTATAATGTATATAATGGTACCGAATTTTTATGATTACCATTTAGAAACCTTGATTTTTTACACATATCGTCTACTAGCGACTCACCCTCATTTCGTTTGAGTTCGCCTCTGGATTTAGCGCCCGCGAAGTCGCAGGTTCTGCTAGTAAATGTATAAAAAACACGACAAATTATATACTAAAACCTTCCTCGAGAACCAGCATGAAAATCGGTGCATTAGTTTATGAGTTTACCGCAAACAGACAGACGCGGTAGAGGACTTTGTTTTATAATATGTAGTGATGATTGAGTCAAAGAAGCGTGTCAGATGTGTACAACCTCCAAATATTCATTGCTCCATCATCAAATCAGCTTAGTAGTGTAATTTGTCATACTAAAGAATGACTCTCGCTTCGTCCTCTTAATATTCTCTTTTTACTCCCTGAAAGAGGTGTTCTGTGTTTATTTGTTAACAGGAGTCAACCTGCAAATTTTTGGATCGAAGTTTCTTATCGCGTGTTGCGAAAAAGGGTTAGACGGAAAAAAATAAGACCAAAAGTTGTAACGACACTTTTTGCTATAGTTGTAAGCCGTGCGGCGTACGCGTGTTTCTCTGTTAAATTGATACATTTTTCCTGTATAATATTTCTAAACAAAAGAACAACTATATCACTATTTCATAATTTTGATGATACGTTTGGCGTAGTTTGTGCTGTGCCAGCGATCGCGGGTTTTAATTCCATTTCATCACCACGTCATTCATTTGTGTGATGAACTCGAATGTTTATTTTTATTAAGATAAGATCATTCTCAATCGCCCTGTGCTAAATTATAATTATATTTTCAGGTAGCCGATGTATTCTACTTGGACTACGGGGATAGTGAGTACGTTGCGACACATGACTTATGCGAGCTGCGAGCTGATTTACTAGGACTTAGGTTCCAGGTATTTGCAATTTAAATTCAGTTTTGATCATCTGTCGTATCTTTATCATCAGCCCTTTTTAACGTCCCACTCCTGGGCACGGGTCTCCCTCAGTACGATGGGCCATATCAGACCATAGTCCACCGCGCTGGCCTAGTGCGTGTTGGCGAACTTCACATGTCTTTCGAAAATTAGCTAGGTTCTCTCAGACATGCAGGTTTCCTCACGATGTTTTCCTTCACTGTGAGCCAAATGACAATCATGATATAAATGATTCGCACATGAAAATATCAGACGTACGAGACACGGATTTGAACCAGCATCACACGGTTATCCAAGCGAGCGCGTTACCGCTGGGCTACCACTGTCGATTTGACAGTAAATCTAATAGAGAGCTTACATTGTGTCTGTGCGTACACTTTTGTACTTTAATATCTCCTCTGAATCTGATTAGTGTCAGTGAAATAACCAAAGCTAGTCAGGAGGACATCAGCATCATATGTGAAGGATTTTTGTGTTTATACAAACAAAAAAATAAACAAACAAAGGGTTTTATAATTGTAAAATAAATCCCATTTTACCTTGACATATTTGTTATTCATAATTTATTTTATTTATTTATTACTCGTGTATTAAAGCAGTTATATTTTGGAGGCAGCCAGGGGATGCAGAGAAAATCCAATTAACTTAAAATTATTTTATGAATTAGAAATTACAACTAAATTACACAGCTAGCTGACGACTTGTCGATATTAGAGCAAGTAGTGCATGAGTAAACCAGTGATCCGCTTTTATACATTTCAAATACATTTCGAATAGGAAGTCAAACTACTGACTTAGTTTTAATAGTAAGTGACCGCTGATACAGGACCCGTGCATCGCGGTAGCGTCGTCTCGTCGTCGCTACGCGGGTTTGTAGGTCAAATGCTTATGCGGCGCTTTGGATTTGCGTAACAAAGCATTCTTATAATTTATAAACAATTTCATTTCTGCAGGCGATGGAATGCTTCCTCGCAGGAGTGAAACCATCTGCCAAGGAGGAGGTCAAACAACCCTCTGGTGCCCGCAAATGGCACCCACAGGCTATAGAACGTTTTGAAGAGCTTACACAGGTAGGTAATTATATATTTGTTTTCTTTTTAAGTTACTAATCCCTGCCAATAAAGTCTGTAGCACAAACAATTAAGAACTTGCAAACTGACGAGAGCCATTAGACCACCTTAATCCGACCCTGTGTGACTTTTCGCTTTTATATATTTAGATAAGTTGTTTTTACTAAATCGTGTAATTAATATCATATGTTTGCAATTTCTAATATTACTTGTTTCAAATCATATAGATGTTGATGATAGAATAAAAAGAACGAAATTAACGAGTCTCATTGACTCGTAAATTAAGAGTATATAGATACTCTTAATTTACGAAATTTCAAATTTAATTTATATAATTTAAAAATACTAAAATAAAATGTCTTACTGTCGAAAAAATGGGTTGGATTTTTGGCTAGAAATTTTGATTTTAATTGAATAAGCTTCATAACTTTTAAAATAATAAGATCACCATATACCAGTAGATATTTTTACTTTTAATTATAAATTTCATCACCAGGTGGCGCGCTGGAAGCCGCTCCTCTCACAAACGTGTACGTACAAGAGGAGTTCACTGACAGGCGATAGAGAGAAGGAGATTCCTGGTATCAAGCTGTTTGACGTTACTGATGGTAATAAATAAAATAAATAAATAAATAAAATAAATCTATATTATTAGTACTCTTTAATGATAAATATCGAGATGTATTTTTTCTTTGCTCGAGCTGAAAAATCTACAATTAGGACATATTACATAGAGCTTATTTCATAGGATGCAATGTATTACGGTGAAGGTTATAGTATATGTAAAATATGTGATATGTTAGTTAATAATAATCGCTTCCCGTTATATTAGATATTCCTTTATTCAAATCAAAATATTTTATTCAACAAAAAAAATTTACAATTTCTTACTGAGCGTTATGAGTCTATAATACCAGTTCGGATAAAAGAAGTCTATGACCTGAGAAGAACTGGCGAAAGAAACTCAGCGGGACTAATATTTTTTTTCTTAATCTATCAATTATTTTCAAATTAAATTGCAAATTAACAATAATTCTATATGTTACATCATTCCCAAGGCGTACTGTCTTATAAAAAATCGTTAATAGAATAATAGCCTTTAGTACAACGTTCCTTCACATTTTTTTTTTAATTTGGCAATAGAAACTTTTTAAACGTTTTACGTTATTACTTATTGTTATTAATACTAGCGGTTTTCCTCGTGAAAAACGAATCAAATCTGTCCCACAAGAACCGCATTATTTTTGTAGAATTTTTATACTGCAAAAATAATGTGACTATCTATTTCTGTGCCATTATATGACACACACAGCTAAAGAAAGGTTTTTTTAAATTGTTCTAGAAGGTTCCTTGGACGTTGGCGAAGCTTTAATAGCAGAGGGGTGGGCTGAAGCAAGCACGTCGCCGCGCTCCTCTCCCCCGCCCCACAACACCCCGCACACACCCTTCGGCGACTTGAGTAATTCTAGGTATTTAGCCCTTTTTCAACCAACTTCAGAAAAGGAGGAGGTACTTAATTCAAATATATTTTTTCTAGCACCAGCTTGGTATGGTTAGGTTAGTCCCTTTAGTAATCTCTAAAGGGACCTAATTCTGAAAATTCTTCCACTCGTACTTGAAGGAATGAGAGATACTGGATTTAAAATTTAAAACTGGAATTACAATTTATTAACATTTAAAAAAACCGAAAAAGTTAGGTTTATTTAAATATATTCATTATTTATGTATATTTATTGTCATTTATGTTAACTTGTGTGTATTTTATACTATAACTACTAATTACCTATTTTTAAATAGATAAAGATAGATCATATATATAATATAAACTTTTTTTACTAAACTATTATTCATCAGACTCAGAAAGATCAAAATTAGTGATTTTACACAGAAACATTTTATTATTAAATTTTTGTATTATTTTTAAATTCCATTTTCCATTCCATTAGTCGGTGTAATTAAAGATTGCATAAAGAAAAATGATTAATATCATTTTATATACAGGGTGTTAGGTATGTTGGAGCCGAGCACTCGTGCGGCGTCTATGCCAAAAGACCACAAGGACGATAGTACTGTATCTAAACTGACCGCCGATATAATGAAAGGTAAAATATAATATATTTTGTCTAATATTTTATTACTTTAGTTTTTTGTTAATATAAAAATTTCTTTTTAAAGAAAGAAATACTAAACAAAAAGATTTAGTGCATCTAGAATGACATATTTTGAATACTAGACACTTAACTTGATGCCACATATGAAATCTCAACATAATATACAATCTATACTTATCTATACTTATATTTAATATTATAAAGAGGAAAGTTTGTATGTAAGTATATTTGCAACGAATTGGCTCAAAAAGTACTGGACCGATTTTAACAATTCTTTCACCATTTGAATGCTAAATTATCACTAATTAATATAGGCTATTTTATAGAAAAATAAAGTGCAACACAGCGGGAAATGGGTACAGGGAGAGGGTTCTAAGAGCGGGAGAGGGGCGTATATGAAATAGGTAGCCGCGCGGCTCAGGAGTATATTAACGATGGTTCCTAAATTAGCTGGAGTAATTTTAGAGAATTTTCAGGCAATCTATAGATTAACCGGTTGCGAGTGATCGTATGAAGTTTAGTAGCGATATATAAAAAAATGAACACCCGCGAAGCCGCGGGTAGCAATACCTAGGGTGTGACATACAAATAAACATTTTTTATTATGTTTTTGTATCTAATCCAAAATCATAATTTATAATAGGTTGTGTTATGTGTAAATGATCAAAAGTAATTTTAAAAGTATAAATTGTATTTTTTAAGTTTTTTTCTTGTTACAGATAATATAACTTCTCGTTCTCTCGCCTCCGGCCTCGAGTCGACTGACAAAATAAAATCAGTATCTAATTTCGACTTAACTTATCCGGATAGGAACCAAAGTCCCAAAGAGAATGGTTCAAACGATTTCATTCCATCCGAAAAGCAAAACTTAGAAACCGAAGTATTAAAACCGAATGATCCGAGAGAGAAAGCGAATATGAATAGAATCAATTCTCATCATAGTAATTTAGAAGGTCTGGGAAGACAATAAGGTGAAAATTATAATATTTTTATTTAATACCATAGAATTTTGGATCTTTTTATTTGCGTATGTGTGTGTATGTGTGCGTGTGTGTATGTGTGTGCGTGCGTGTGCGTATGTGTGTTATATTTGTTATTTATGGAAGGATTTAGGTATTTATTATTGAAATATACGCAAACATTAAGCTGTTTATAGCCTACGTGGTAAAGATAGAATAAATATATATTATAAATAAAAAAATAATCCCGAATCCCCGTGTCCTTTCCACTCTATGACAATTTTTTTATGATTCTTTTCGTAAAGGTCTATAACCTCAAAAGTTTTTTTTATTTTATTTCTTTGGTGGAATATTTAAAATTAAACTCATTTTTAAATAAGCATAGTATTGTTAAATTATCATTATATTATAGATTACATTATGCGATTTAGCTCGAGTGAAACCGTGGGTTCTGCCAGTTATAGATAAAAACCTTCCACTTGAATCACTAAAAAGACCTCATCAAAATCTGTTTGCATAGTTTTAAAGATTTCAGCATACATAGGGACAGACAAGCAGCGGGGACCGACTTTATTTTATACTATGTAGTGATAAGTAATAACAGAAATCTGTTTCGCAGGTCGCGAGTTTAACTCATTTCAAGACTCGTCCTCTAACGCTTAACTTATGAGAGGATAGTACAAAATGTGAATAGTGTAAAAACAAAACTTTCTCAAAGTGTAGTGGGATAAGATGTGTTTTTGAAAATGGAAAGTATAATTTATTATAAAAATATATTACACTTTTTGTGAAATTTGTTTCACATGTAGCTTTAAAGTTTTAAAATAAAAATTGAATTAGTTCCTGTCTTAAAGTATTAACAGTCTTCAAAGTTGAACCAATTTTCTTAAAACACTCGAAATGTATTTTATATACCATTGTATGTACATAGCTAAGTGAATAGTTTGTGGCTAATCTCCCATCTCAGTCATATTCTTTGATGCCTTTAACACTATTGTGTGTAATTAAAAAAAAACATATTTTACTTATCACGTTTTAAAACTGACGTATTAAAACTTGGTAAGAAATATTTTTTTATCTGTGATTGTTATCTTGACGTTTTGCTTTGTAGTTGCCAGTGTAAAATTAAACGTTTAGAATTGTTTTTTATTAGTTATAAGAAATGTTTTTTCATTTTAAAAAATAACATAAGTGTAATAATTAGTGTACTTAGTAAATTCTTCATTTATTTGAATTTAAGAAACAATTTTTAGTTTTCCAAATAAACAAACATTATGACATTTCATAATATTTTTTTTATTTTTGTTGAAATCTGTAACCTTAGTTTTTTCGGCATTAACAGTTTTTTAAAATAAAAGAACACAAATGCCCAAGAAAAAAGAGATTATATTATGAATATATTCTATTTAATAATTATTTGCTTGAAATGTTCATTAACAACACTTTTGTTTCAATGAATCTCGATGTCATAATAAGGTTTTCCTTAATTATTTATAAACTTATAGTATTAACGTGTTTCGTCGAAATATATAATAATAATTTTATGATTATAAAATCATAGACAGTGTGGCATTTCAAGGCGTCTTTGTAATGTTAAAGTTGTTGGACTTAACTAAGTCAAACGACTTTGCCAGCGGCAAGCACTGGATGGGTAAGCATAATATTGTGATTGAATGAAAGTAATATGTTCGATTCATTTTCGATTTTTTGCTGTTTTATGTGTAGATATCAGTGTTATACATTATAAAAACTTTGAACTAAAATTTTTTGAAATTAGAATTATGCGATATATCACTTTCATCCGTTCATATCTTTGTTCAATTATTTAAAGAAAGAGACAATAAATTAAGACATTTTATAAGAAACTAATAAATGATAGGTAAAAATAAAGGATGAGGTTTCATTTTATGAAGAGTAGCTCTCGCAATTATCACTCTTAAGTAAATATTATTTGTTATTCATTGAATTTATAAGCGTGTTTTTTGCTTTTATTATAATCGTCTAATAGGCACTTTTTTATTTGATTATTTTTTATCAAAAATTTTATCGCGGGTATTCAATAATATTTACTCATGACTGTTGTAAAAATTGCAATTATTTTGGATCTGGCAATCATTTTAAAAATATATAATTGAAATGTGATGATGATGAGATGTTTAGTTCAGTTTGTAGTGGTCCAACATGCTGTGCCAGTTTTCGCGGGTTTGAGTCCCGCTCGGAGCTGTTTGTACTCCAGTCATGGGAATTTATATTTATAATATGTATGTACCAGATAGTTGATACACTCAGTTGTATACACATATACAGCTGAATATATCAACTATCTGGTATCCGTAACGCAAGCCTCGTAGCTTACCACGGAACTAGTGTGAAATGGCGCTGTGTGTAAAATGTCCCAAGATATTTATTTATATGACTTAGGCCTCTAATGCTGGGACTATATTCTAATAAATCTTAACTTGCTTAAATGATAATTGCGATTGAGCGTTATCTAGATATATACGACATGTGGTGCTATAATAGCATTAATGATGTGTTCTTGAAATATTTATTTACGTACTTAAGTTTTGTATGGGTTGTGAATCGCATATTGTAGAATTTTCTAATAAATAATTTCATAACTTCTGTAATTACTTTATAAAACTACATTGTGCGGTTATCTTTACTGCGAAGTATTAGAAATGTAATAGTTGATTGTTTGGTGTGTATAGAAAGTATTTGAATAAGGGTGGTGCCATACTGATCGGTACAAATCGTAATTTTTCTCGTCACTAATTACTATTTGATATTTTTGTATGTTTAGAATTTTGGACTAAAAGAATAAGATATGTAGAACGTATAGTAGAATAAAAATAAAAACTGAACTCGAGTAATTATGTCGAACTTCGGAAATCCCTATTTTTGGTATACACAAATAGTAAAGCATATTATAGGATTCAAATTTAATTTAAAAAAAAATTTCAATTTACTCTTTATGGTAAAAGAGGTTTAAACTTGTGAGAAATGTGTAATTTCTAAAATTGGTGATATTTCCTATGTTCTTGTTCGTTTTCTCTCTCCACCTGTATTGTTCTTCTGCTCTAAGTGTAGAACTTGTTGTAGTTTTAACTATCATTTTCTTTGTAATAATATTGTTTTTGAATAAACAAATAAAGTATGTGGTTGTTTCTTTTATGCCTCTTAAAAATATTTTAAATTGAAATCTTAACATATTATGTATGACCCATGAATTACAATTTGTATCTATTATAATTTCGTAAATTTGTATACCTACATAGGAGTACAGGTATTCGTACTTTTTAAACATTCGTTGACTTAATAAAAACTGTTTTGGATGAAATTTAGTAGGAAGGTACCACACACTTAAAGATAAAACTACTTGTAGGCATCTATATGTACGGTCTCGAGAGCATCGAGAGACTAGCAAGTATCAAAAGCGAAATTATAAGCACTCTATATAATAATCACATACATAAAAAATGTATATTTATATACATTTTTACATTTTTTGATGTATAGGTACTTATACTTTGTAATTTATACTGATAAATGAAATAAAAATCAGTTCATAATTGACGAATTATAACGTTATTGCTATAGTTTTAGCTATATTTTTATTTTGAAGTCGGTTAAAGGCGAAACTCGAAAGTAATTGTTGTTTCGACCATAACCTTGCCAAAAAGCATACATTAGAAATAATAGTACCATCATTTACACTAAAGTGCACGCAGCAGTTAGAACAAGCAAAGCGGAAAAGGCTCTCACCGTAAATTGTTATCCATCCGTTTCGAAAACCGTCTCGGACCAACGCGACGATGATTCGAAACTATATTTGGATGTATTAATGATAAGCGAAGGCGTTTTTAATATAATGTAAATAATTAAGGGGAGAAACTTAGAAAGAAGGGGGAGAAGAACCTACATTTGCTCTCTCAGTAGTGTGACAGGGAATCAATGTAGGTATGTACAGTTCTCGAGGCATAAGCTCAGCTTTGCATTTGTGTGATTGCAGTATAGCACGACCGAAGGCGTAGCGCGTTGCGAGTTGGTTTAAACCTGTTTGAACTGGTTTTTGATGCGCTGCTATTGGCTTTTATCTATCACTCACACAAATGCAAAGCTGAACTTACGCCTCGAGAACTGTAGGTACCTATAATAAATGATTTTTATATTTTTAAACATTAAAAACCGGTAAAGCCGGTAATACATACACCTACAAGTCAAACACAACCCTCCTTTGGGCGTCGCCGCAGTCGGTTAAAAATATAGTTTACAGCCTGTAATTTGCTCCATACATTTTAGTATTCTGCAAGTAGATTTGTCATGGCGTTTTAGCAAATGAAAGTGTTATGCAAAATGCGTAAAAACAAGCCAACCGCTCTCAGTTGCGCTGTTAATCGTCTGTGAAATGTGAACTTCCTTTATTTATTTTCACTTTTTACAAGTTTTCATTGTTGATTTTGTTTTAAAGCCATCATTATGCAAAGTATGTCTTACAATAACTAATAACTTTATATTAAGTACTAAGCAGTGGCTTAAACTTCGAGTGGGGCGGGTATTAGTTAGAGGGAGCTTAGCAAGTGCTAGCCAAATGCCAACAATCACCGACTGCAGAAGGCGGGGAGTGCGGCTGATGAGACCGGTCCCCCCACCCCCCCCGCAGCCCCACCGGCTCCAGAGGCCAGGGAGTGCGGCTCATCACCAACACTTCCCGGCCCCTGCAGCCCTGCCGCCTCCGCCATCAAAGACGACGTCGGCGGCACCACTACACACGTCCGCCTAAGCGGACCCACCACAAACGCCCGCAACGGGGCCCACCACAAACTCCCCGAAGGGACCAAACAATACAACGGCTGCAGAGGACAGGGATGCGACAACGCCGACACTCCCTCTCCTCTGCTGCCCTAACGACTACAGAGGGCGGGGAGTGCGGCTCATCACCAACACTCCCTACCCCCTGTTGCCCCACCGGCTCCAGAGGCCAGGGAGTGCGGCTTATCACCAACACTCCCCGCCCCCTGCAGCCCTGCCGCCTCCGCCATCAAAGACGACGTCGACGGCACCAGCCACCCACCTAAGTGGGCAACCACAACACACGTCCGCCGAAGCGGACCCACCACAAACGCCCGCCGAAGCGAGCCCACCACGTCCGCCATCCCACGGTGGCGGCCCCGTTGGGCCGCGGAGGGTAGGGACGAGCGGCGCACCGCAATACCGGCACTCCTCTCCCCCCGCGGCCCACCCTACCGGCCGGCCACGATCCTGACTGAAAGTGCTGCCGGCCACCCCTCACCAGTCGCGGAACCACCGCCCGCCTGAGCAGCAATCCCACTCCCGGCCGCCCCCCGTCGAGCTAGTCCCGACGGGCGGCCCCCGCGCAGTGCCTCCTACCGTGAAAACGGCCAGAGACACCGCGCCGACGGCTGCCGCAACGTTTCAGCCGAAGCTTCGACGAGCGGCCCCGCCAGGGTGGTGCCCGTTCACCGTGGGTCCATCCACGGTGATGACACCCCCTTCTGTCCGGTTGCGAAACCCCCGAAGCGGTCGCGCAACCGGTGGCCGCTAGGCGGCCCCTAGTGGCACCTCTTAGCTGTGAGGGCAGCCAGAGGTGCCACCCAAGGTCGGCAGTCGCGGGACCTCCTGTCCCGCCGCCTATGGCTTTTGGTCCGCGGCGGGTTTCCCCACTACCACCCACTCGACTGGCTAGGAAGAGCGAGTGGCGTCCCTCTCATCCGCCACCGAGATGACGCGCCCAGTAGAGGTACAGCCTCCCCCCCGAGAACTTTTAAGTTAACCTAGAAAAAAAAATTTAACGGACTCGTTAACTTCCGTTACATTTTCTTAAGTCCGTTAATCGTTAATCCAGTACCTACTCTTTATAAGCACCGCGTCGCGTCGATTAAAACGAAACCAGGTACCTAAGTAAAGTTTGGTAGGTAAGGTTGTCGGTGCGTGTTCATGTGCCGGGCGCCCGGTAAGCATCTGCGTCAGTATGAAAGTCATGACACCGTGTGGGCCTCCTGACTCAGTAAAACAGGACGAACTGCATCCACTTTCGCCAGGCCAGCCTCTAGGTTTCCCAGTTGCTCCCTCCATCGCCGGATCATGGCCTAGTCAGCTAGACGGAAGGGATTCCACATTGGAAGTTTCCCGAGTGCACGCTCACTCGCCCGAAACTGGTACACTTCGGCGAGTACCTCTGCCTGCGCCTGGAGTACCCAGGGTGAAACGCCCGCCAGAAGGACACAGTGCGTCAACCCCTTATTGCCTTCACAATAGACCCCGTTCGGGACGGAGAGGGCGTCGATCCAAACGGGGGCACCATACAGTGCCATGGACTTCACAATCTCAAGACCGGCAAAGAGATTCAATGTCCCGGACAATCAGTATTGGGGTGAACTGAGAGAAATGAAAAAGGAACGTCCAGCGTCCGTCCAGAGCCAGAGAGAGGTGCCTCATGATAGCGAAGTGGCTCTTGTAGAGTCCCAAAGGGCTGGGTATTGAAACTTGAAAGCGTTGAACTGAGCCGCTGAAAAGCCCGGTCTCGCCATCTCGAAATGCTGAGAAGCTTTTAAGTTCCAGAACCCAAATCAATAGATTTTATAAGTAGATCATTATTGTTGCAATGATATAAAAATACAATTTTAATCACGTGTTAACGGATTAACGATTAACGTTAACTTGCGTTAAATCTTTCGAAATGTAACGCATTAACGTTTAACGAAGTTAACTTTTTTAAGTAACGGAATAACGATTAACGAGTTAATTATTTGTTTAACGGCTATGCCAAATGCTAACCTCTGTATTTGCCGACCCTTTTTTATGTTTAATATGAATTTTCTTTGTATACTATACACTGTAATGTGTATACAATGTAATGAGAGTCTACCTAAGAGTCTCATTTTCTTAAGACACCTGAAGTCTAACAAGTTGACTATCATGATGGATGGACAAACCGTGCCTAGTAGTGGGACGGTTAAAAGGCACGAGCATAAGTTGATATATCTATATACTTAGTTAGTGTATAGTGGAATAAAGTTAATTTTGATTTATTTGTTGACAGCCAAATGACTTAAATTGAGATATAACGATTTTATGAAGAGGTAACGATGTTTCGAAATTATAGTGAAGTCAAACTACAGTCATCAAAACAAGGTTACTGATCGAAGGTCAAGCTTAGTTTGAGCTCTGTTACCGCGTATACGCGAGACGAGCTATATATTATGTATGTTGGGACATTATTACACAAAGCGCCATCTAGTTTCGTGGTAAGCTACGAAGAAAGCTTGTGTTACGGGTACCAGATAGTTGATATACTACAAATATAAGTTTAAATATATACATACTATAAATATAAACACCCATGACTGGAGTACAAACATTCGTGTTAAACAAATGAATGCCCCAAGCGGGACTCGAACCCGCGACCGCTGGTGCAAGAAAGTAGGCTTATTACAAACTGCGCCAAACGTGTCATAAATATCTGCCACTACTAGCAGCAGAATAAAATAATCAAATGCCATCACTTTATACAATAACATTTTATTCCAGAAACATTTCTGTCTTTATGATTTATCTTATCCAAAATATGCATAGTACCGAAAATATTTTTAGTTTTTAAGACAGTTTTTTACTGTTTGTCTCGCTGGTATCGTACAGTGCTACACACCACAGACTACTTAATTTAAACACCCTCACCTGTCTTGTCTGACGGATCTTTCATTAATCTATTCTTAGGCCTAGATATTTTTTAAATATCATTTTAAATAAATTATATTGTTTTATAATATTTGTTTATCGATTAGCCCAGGGCTAAAAATATTATAATTGATTAAACGTCAAAATATAAACGAAAATTGAAACCACTCATCATAATTCCCTTTTACCAAAGAATCACTAAATCTGCAACAACACCGGTTCAAACGTTACATCATCGTTTCAAATAAACAAAATTAATTTCAAAAGTCGTTAACCTTATCAAAGTACGAATACTTTCCCTTTGAGAGCATTTTCCAGAGTAAACCCGCGAAATTAAGATTAATAAGTATCTATAGTACCTACTTACTATAATCGGATACTGGGTCGGAGTAGGGTTGACCAATACTAATTACTATTGTTGAATTAAAACAATAATTCTGGCATTCTAAAACGCTCATGCTTTTATTGTGTAGACAATATGTTATATTCTTACTCTACATTTTGTCATATTAATGTTTTAAAAGTATAATATAGGTATACGGTACCGTATGTATATTAATTAGTTTCTGTCCCTTACGTGAGTATTTACTTTATATTTATGTAGATCAAAAACTAAATCAATTTTGATAAAATACCGATATTTAAGTTTAAGTTTGAAATCATAATTTAAAAGCAATTTGAATTTACTTTACATTGCCTAAAATCGAAGGGTTTGGCAGCCCTGTAAGTCAAACGTACTTTCACAAGACCTAACTAGTTGGTTACTAGATAGCACGCCTTGGTCGGGGCATGAAATATATCTAAACTTGCGAAAGCGAATATCGATTACTCCTGTTTCTGCCATTCACACGAAATATAAACCTACATAATATAATACGTATTAGACGGTAGACCACCATCCTTACCCATACCTAATAAAAATATAGTACAGAGTACTCTACCTAAAGTAAATACTATTTATAAGGTAATATTAATGAATATATTATGATATTGTAAAGATGACTAAGCAAACGTTTATTAGTTCCGTGACAATAAAATATTTTTTATTATATGTAATTTAGTATTACATTTTTATTTAATAATCATTGTCGGTCGACTCTTCGACTTTTTGCCAATAACATTACTATGGTATCCTAATGCAACCGTCACAGGCATAACGGTTTTTCGTGAAGCAAAGAAGTACCTATATAGTGTACCGTACATAAACAGAAACCTTCAAAAATATAGTATGTAAATATCGCACAACGATAATTTAGTTACAAATTGCAATCATTCGAAATATGAACTGGCCTGTTGCCATTGGGTGAGGCAAGCGTTCCATGAAGCATAACTTAAAGACTGAAAGTCTGAACCTTATAGTGTTCAGGATTAGAGCGGGTTGGCGGACTTCACATGTCGTTCAAAACCACGGACTATATATCCTAATCCTAACTAATATTATAAATGCGAAAGTAACTCTGTCTGTCTGTCTGTTACGCTTTCACGCCTAAACCGCTGAACCGAATTCGATGAAATTTAGTACACAGATAGAGAAGACCTTCAGAAAGGACATAGGCTACTTTTTATCCCTGTAATCCCACGGGAACGGCAACTACGTGGGTGAAACCGCGGGGCGCAGCTAGTAATCTATATATTCATCTGCTCTGTGTCGAAAACTTGCTAAGTTCTCTTAGACATGCAGGTTTCCTCACAATGATTTTTTTCGTCAATAGATAAATTCATAGGCCAAGTAATTGATTGCTCTAAATATATTCGTTCGTTTAATAGACCAAATATATTATTTTAAAATGATTGATTAAAAGTGTCTTGAAATTGTCCCTTCTAACTCCAAATAGACTGACATAGAATAAAAGATTAACATAAGTGATAAGATCATACTCATGCACAATTCTCGAGATCAGTTCTTTACAACAAGAAAACCCATTAACCTACTACCTAGTAATATAAATAAGAAGTGCGTTTACAGTCGTCACTGCAATGCAAAGTGCACGTTCAGAGAATTTTAAGTTCGCATTACACAATCTTACCGCCATGCTCGATCCCCTATAAGGTTGGAAAATAGAGAGTTTATGGGTGTTATATAAGAATGATGGGAATTATGTTTATTAAGGCTAATGGTCACTGCTCCTTACTACATATTTATAGTCCCATTCATAACATGTAATGGGCCGTTACTTACTTTTACTTAATATTTCGCGATATCAGAGTTTCCTAACAGTTAATTTATTATTATAAATCATGTAATTTATGCAATAATAAGGAAAATAATCAATGTAAGCTATCTTTTTATTTAGCCCAACGTTTATACTAATGTAATAATCTCAATTCTCTTGATTCAAAGTATATAAAGTTAAGGTATCGCTTCATTGCAGTACGCTGTATAATGTAATTTCGACGACTTAAGTAATTAAACATTAAACAAAAAATATTAAAATTTATCTAAGTATATAAAAGGATGTGTGTAATAAAAAAATACTTAGTACTTAATTTAATGTCATCAGAGACACCTAGATATCTCAATGTAGAACCTTTTCTCTAATACTCGTATAACGTATTACCTGGACTGGAGCAATTTAGTATTAAAATTAAATACTATTTTGTTAAAATAAATTTTTAGAACAATGAAAATAGACGAGTTAAAAAATAAGGTAGGTACTAAGTAACGTTACTTAGCTTAGCTACCTCACGCATAGGTACATAATGTGTGCATCTTCCGAACGAACCCATTGATAAGGTATTCAGTATAGAGCAAACATATTTGTATGTAAATTTTATGTAAAATAAATGTACATTTAATTACTCTACATCTCTTTGTAGCATTACGTAAGCGCCAACTAAATCAACATTCTCTTCAGGACTCGTTTTCTTAAACTCGACTTCGTTTAAGTTGTGTCGATATCACGGTCGGTCATTAAAAGAAGTACTAATATGTTTTCCTAGCAGTACGTACAAATGGAATTCTCTATTATTTGGCGAGTAAGTTCTTTACCACTTAACCAACTTTAGGCAATGGTAGGGCGTTCGATTGGGAAACCAGGGATAGCGGGTTCAAATCTGGCTCGCGCACCTCTGTTATCTTTATGTGCGAATCGATGTTTATTTCTAAACTTGAAGCAAAAATCTATATTTAACAAAGCTACAAAATCGTACAAAATACAAGAAAAATACGCGACAATTTGAAACGAGAACTTTGCATGAACATTTAGCATGTGCATGCTACAATGCGTATTCTTAATGTTATGATGACGAAACTATATTTTGAAAATCCTTTCATTAAAAATTTAAAATAACAACATTTAAAACAACTACTTGAAAGTATACGTATCTAGACATAAGTCTAAAATTATAGAATATCTTTGTAAAAGGGCCATAAGAAGGCCGCCAGTCTAGCTACCGTAATATCTTATGATATACCTACGGTGAACTAGTGGCCTTTTTAAGATTGGAAGTATTGAAAAGGTCTCCTTCTCGTTGAAAGTAAGTAATGCACTAAATAACGCTGGATGTTCTAAATACCGCTTTGCTCGAAGCGGAGCTATTACACTCTAATAACAGCATGAAAAATCGTTACCACACTGGTATCCTCGTGGCATACTGATACAACACATTTCTTAATAAAAACAGTTACCTACTTGATTAGATGACATCTCATCATACAATCTAGATGATAAAATTGCTTAAATTGTAATAATATTAGAATTATCTAAATGATTTTTGGTGCCACACATCTTAGTTATTAATAATTAGATATCATAGGCAGTATTAGCCCAGTGGTCACACACGCTCGCTAGGGAAACCGATTCAAACGGGTTCAAAGTCATTTTTAACATGATTAATTTTAATGAAATTACCTGCATGTTGAGTTTACCTTCTTTTAGTTATTATATACCTACCTTATAAACTGTAATCGCCTTCATAAGTACCTGCGAGTAAAGGTAGAAATGGTAAACACCCATTAAACAGAAATCAAAAATACAAATTTAGTTTTTTCTACATAGTAGTAGTTAATTTTATCATTATGTTTAATAATCATTATTATTCTATTAAAAATAATAAAATTGAACGTAACTTCTGAAATAACCCATGCTTCTAAATGCTGTCACACCATGTTACCGAGTTATTACGGCCCACCGAACATGACAAAGTGTTACAACTGACAAGTTAGGACACTCTCACTTCCGACAACGTAATGTTATTAATAAAAAACTTTGCTTAGGACTACGCTCTAATAATGTTATTTTTTAGTAAACAGATTTCTCATCTATACAGAATTGAAGTGTCTCTTTTGCTTTGTAACATCAATATAACATATTATTTATATTATATTTTATAAGAGAAACACAATTTTTTACATTCTTGTCTATATGTGTATTTTTGTCGCCTTATCACTGAAAAGACTGGATAAATTAGGGTGCCGCTCAAAATAAATAGAACTCACCTAGGGACGAATCCGAGCGCAACGAGGTTTAGTACTACACAGTATAAACTAAAACTTAGAACGTTATACATCAATCAATAAGGGATTGGATGAGTGTATTAATATATTTATTAAGATGATAGCTTTAATTTTATATTACAGAAGCGGTGTCCTATTCTTTCTACACGCAACTAAATGTTCTCTTACAATCGCTACAGAAATTCCACTTCTATTTTTTTCCTAATCCTTTTACTTTCTTAAGATGAAATAAGATATTTAATTTGCCAAACGATCGCTATAGCAACATTACTTGATAAAATCTTTGAAATTGTATTCAGCCCTTATTAACTCCCACTACTGGGCACTGGTGACGAAACTCAGTGATCCAAGTACACAAGTGATCATGAGAAAATAAATAATATCACAGATCACATAAAAAAGAATAATATAAAACAGACAAAAACGTTTTGCGATTAAAAACAGTAATCAACAATACAGAAGCCATAAAATATACATAAGAGTTGCAAATAAAAAATTCCCTTGACCAATTTCAATTCAGTCTTCACTTCTCAGATATCTTGGTCAATAGTGTTACTAAAATACATTGTTTTGATTCACCTCGCCTCTAGATTACTTAATTTTTAACTAAGTATTTAGCAAAAGAAGTAATTATTACATCACAATGAAACTTTTCTTAAATATTACTATGTACGTAAGTAGTTTAAGTAACTTTACAATATTAATTATTTTTACGGTTTCCGTTGAATCCGGTTTTATTTAAGTATAAATTATATAAAAATATACTTAATACATAACATTAATTAGATTTAAAAGCTTTTTTGCACCAAATTCTAGATCGACTAAGAGATACTTAGTTAAACATGTTTAGCAAACTGCCTTCTAAATTATGTTTAATTATTATTGATTATATAGGTCAAAACACATAACTCTCCTTTGGGCCTCGTCGCGATCGAGTAAAAGGAGACACTATAAAAACCTTTCAATGTGAAAAAGATGATTTTTCAATGACACGAAAAAATAGCTTTTTACTGCCACATAACTAAATCCGAGCGCTTTAAAGTTTATATATGTTTATATATGTTGCCATTGCTTTTAATTGGATCTGTTTTCTTTGATGAATAACATTGTAAGCCTGTATTAGGATAAATTAGAATACATAAATTCAATTAAAATATATAATGTATGTTACATATGGTAAGTACATAGAGTCGACACTAAAATTTTTAATGAATAGTAAATACTTTAAGTTAGCATCGATACAGCCTACAGGGTATAATAATATAGTGTAATTTGTAATTAAATAAAGTAATAATGTACGGTAATAATAAATAGTAATGTGTTAATTGATAATAGTGGTATCTAATAGTAGAGACCTCTAAGCGCTACGTTAGCCTCATCGTCCATACACATAATATGTAAATGATTTCTTAAAAGGTTTTTCGAAATCGAGTTTCCTAAAACGGTTTTTCATTTATATAAATGAATAGTTTATGTTAAGAGCAGTATAAAATATTGTTGATGTATATAATTATACAGATACTATATGTATAATACCTAAGGCTTTGTAACTGGAAAGCACTAAAGACTATCTTATTTCATTTTTTTTCATTTATTATTTACAAGCAACTCTCAATTGCTCTGCTCGGATTTTCAGTGATGAGGCATTTTATCGCAGTAAAAAGTATCTTATATGTTGAACCGGAAAACCAGCTATCATCATAACAAATATCATCAAAATCTGTGCAATGGTTTTCTCGAGATACAGTCAGACAGACATACAGACAGACATACAGACAGACATACAGACAGAAAAACAGACGGATACAAAATGTTAAAAGTATAGTTTTGCCCGCTGTATCGATATTAATGACTTTTCAAAAGCTTTTCCACGCTATATTTTATGTTCAGATTCACGGTTCACCTAAGAATTTTAGTATACGTATGTACATATTATATTATTTACATACTTCTATTATTTACATAATTCTATTATTTATAAAGCTATATTACGTATATGTATTAAGTTATTAATATTTTATTTTATCTTTTAAACATGATTGAAATAAAATTGAAAAAAATAAGATCTTTAAACAAAATATGTAGAGTTATTTCATTGACTTCTGTTAAACGATTATAAATACAATGTTTATCTCAAAAATATTTTTAGTTACTGACATAAATAAAGCCAATTTGGATTTAAAAAGTGTAAAGCAAGCCTTTGTTCAATTTTGGCAAAATTGGTCCATTTTTAGTATGACCGTGAAAGCGTAACAAACGCACAGACAACGCAAATTGTAAATGATACTATTGAAAAAGTTGGTAACGAAGACTTGAATATTAAAATATTACTCTGTGATCCATATTATAACAAATATAATTTAATAAAGATAGAAATGTAATTCCAGCACCTTGTACACTTTTAATGAATAACTAATTAAGGCGTTACCACTGTAACGCACTTGCTTAGGTAATGGAGTGAATCGGGTTCAAATCCCGGGCATCATACCTCTGATATTTTCACATGCGAATCATTTTCAACATGATTACCTCTTCTTCTTATGGAGAAGGAAAACAACGTCTGAGAGAATCCGAAGTGTCTATTCATCCGATAAGCGGACGAATAAATTAAATATTATTCGTCCGACAATTGGTGTTTGATATATCGCGACTGAGACTTTTTTGCTTCTTAAATGGCTCAAAGAGAAATCAATTTGTTTTTTAAGTTTTAACATACTCGTGAATGCAATTGCGGACGTTTCTATAGAACTTTTTACAAAATACCATTTTCTTGTACATTGTTTTGATGTAGGTACATACTCTCAGTGAGTGTTAGTAACGTAAATTTCATAGGACGACTCTATAGAGCCAGCTCTTTTACTTATAAAACTCTTAGACTTAAAAGTGGGTGGGATCTTAGTAATAAATTATCAGCTCGGTAGGTTAAGGTTATTTTTTTTTATTTTTGGCATAGGTATATCCTGCACACAAAAATCGTTTATTTTATATTAGAAATCAAAAAAGTGATAGCTATATTCGTACAAACCGACAATAGTCGGACGAACAATACGCAAAATCCGCGACTCGCACTTGGCTTGTGTGGAGACTATCTCACATGAAAGGAAGGCGGCATGTCTAGCAGTACACAATACACATGTACAATATAATTTGCCTTCATTAGAAATCGAACCTGATCTTTTTGGCATAAGTGAACCTAATACCATTATCATTAAGATATAACGAATTATGTTATAATAGTGCCATTAAACATTAAATAGCCATTCTTAGAAAAGGTATCTATGAGCATAACGCCTCCGTTGGAAAATCTGTCACGAGGCTCTGCGTGGGAGAATGACTTTTAAAGATCTTAGACAGATTAAAGCTTTATGTCAATACTAGGGTCCGCCTACGAGTTAACACGCACAAAGTATCCAAGCCTACGCAAATATTATATGGAATTAAAATGTTAATTTAAGTAACAAATTTTTGTTTTAACATTAATGTATTTACTTTATTTGGCATCATGTTTGTTTATAGCTTTATTCTTCCGTCTAGTATCCATTTTAAAGTTCGTCCGAATCGCGCCATCGAATATTATATTGACTATCATTGTTTAATGTTTATAATAATATATTATGATCTAATCAATAAAGTTTTGCTTTCCTTTCGTCCATTAACAAGTGCAGCAGAAGCCATAATAGTTGATAGATCTTAGTGTGACACAAAGTGCTTTTATCTGGAACTTCTTAGTAATTTTCGTTATTAAGTATTTACAGTAAAAGCTACGAAACAATTCTATAAACATACATAAGTCATCGATAGGTTTACATTATTTGTTGTGTACAAATGTTTATTCTGGTCTGCTATAAAGAAAGCGCATACTATATCAGCGATGTGCATAATAAGCGTCGGAAATTATTATTTTATCATTTTTATAATGACAATATTAATACAATTGACGCAAAACTCTAATCACTACATAGTATAAAACAAAGTCGCCTTTTCTGTCCCTATATCCCTATATCCCTATGTGCGCTTAAATCTTTAAAACTACGCAACGGATTTTGATGCGGTTTTTTTAATAGATAGAGTGATTCAAGAGGAAGGTTTATATGCATAACTAGCAGATCCCGCGGCTTTACCTGTGCTAAATCTAGGGAAGAGCCCGAGCGAAGCGAGGGCGAGTCGCTAGTATCTAATAATTAAAACTAAATGTGGTAGTTAGTCACGACATTCAATTGCCACGCTTGTTCCGATTTCTCTTGTTCGAATTAAATGAAAAATAATTTATTTGTGCTGCAACCGAATGACAAAAAGTTAGGTAACTATAAGTACCGCAAACTCTGGAAATATGCTTATAAGAATATGAAATGATTTTATTATTGTGTTAATAATTTTGTATTGTTAGTAGACAGTGGTAGCCCAGCAGTAACACGTCGCTTGGATAACCGAGTGATGCGGGTTCAAATCCGGGTCTCGCACCTCTGATATTTTCATGTGCGAATCATTTATATCATGATACTGCATGTCTGAGAAAACCTAACAAGTTTTCGAAAGGCATGTGAAGTCCGCCACTAGGCCAGCGCGGTGGACTGTGGCCTGATCCCCCTCGTACTGAGGGAGGCCCGTGCCCAGCAGTGGAACGTTAATAAGGGATGATGATGATGATGATGATTGTTAGCTATTTGGTTATTGTGATTTAAGTATAACTTGAAATGGAGATAACTTATATTCTGCTACTAGCGACTCGCCTTCGCTTCGCTCGGGCTCTTCCCTAGATTTAGCACAGGCAAATCTGTGGGATCTGCTAGTTATGCATATAAACCTTCCTCTTGAATCACTCTATCTATTAAGAAAACCGCATCAAAATCCGTTGCGTAGTTTTAAGGATTTACGCATGCATAGGGATATAGGGACAGAGAAAGCGACTTTGTTTTATACTATGTAGTGATACAAATCTGGGAAAAGTAGAGGCAATCTTAGTACTTAAATATATCAGCCCTTTCCCTTATTTAAAGGCTTTGTCCTTTACAATATAATAACATATTGCATCAAGCCAGCTGGCCGCCACCTGGCCCCATCGCTCTCATTGACAGACACAAATGACTGTAACAGCTGTCTGTACTTATTAAGGTAAAACTCGTGTTATAGAGTTGATTGTAGGTATTATAGTTGTGATATATGATTTATTTTCCGGTATATTATAGCTACCATGTTAATGTAATCTTACTTATTTACATTTAAATAGAAGTGTTTCTATATTAACAAAAGACACAGTAGAGACTGTCGCCTCACTTGGTTCCGTCTTTATAATACAGTTACTTACCGGGATGTACCTATGTATCTCTGAGATGCAGCTCACTTATACTTAGACATTTGCCTAAGGCAAAAGTCAATCAACCCCTTATATTATCTGAAATAGAGTGATTGAGCCTTTAAAAAATTATGGGATAGAGGTAACCGACTTCATTTTACCCGAAACGTTACGTGGAATTTAATAAAATGCTGTCTAAATCTATCTATTTTTATGTATCAGGGCTTTCATTTTATAGATGGAAATTGACTCGAACTCTTCCTCATGAGACGTACCTATTTTTTTATAAATCAGTATGTGATGAAAACTAAATGATAACATATTAACATCCTAATTAATATTATAAATGCGAAAGTAACTCTGTCTGTCTGTCTGTCTGTTACGCTTTCACGCCTAAACCGCTGAACCGAATTCGATGAAATTTGGTACACAGATAGAGAAGACCTTCAGAAAGGACATAGGCTACTTTTTATCCCTGTAATCCCATGGGAACGGCAACTACGTGGGTGACGGGGTTCGAACTTGAACTCCTCCGAAACGGCTTGACCGATTCTCATGAAATTTTGTGAGCATATTGAGTAGGTCTGAGAATCGGCCAACATCTATTTTTCATCCCCCTAAATGTTAAGGGTAGTCCACCCCTAAAATTTTATTTTTATTTTTTAGACATTTTTTTTCCTACAGATCAACCCAATGAGGTTGATTAGCAATTAAAAAAATGAACGCAGGCGAAGCCGCGGGTACAGCTAGTAGTAGATAATTATGTTATACCTACTTATAGACCGTAGGCTCGTAGTGTCTCACTATAGACATACTGCGGTTAGTGGAAATCATAGCGAGTTTCAATTCAATTCTTTCTATTCCACAAAAGGTAGCTTTGGAAAATAAGTTTAAAGATTTGGACAAAAAACCTAAATCCTTATAAAAAAACTCCTTTAAAAATAATTGAGATATAGAATAATACAACTTTTCATGTGTTATAATATGCAACTTGTAAGTAGGTTTATCAAACAACATTGACTACTTATTTATTCAGCTTTGCCTTGAATTATTTAAATAGTCCAGTAAATATACAACCGTATAATTTGAATGTAATGAGTATGTTATAAGTATATAATATTACGAAGGCTATACAATATCATTACAGTACAAATTACTAGAAGCTTGATCTATCTTAAGGAAGCTGAAAACTGTCTGTTTGATGTAATATATCCACATGAAAATATTTAACTTGTACTTACGTAGAAAATCCCTTTTTTAAATTTATTTTCATATAAGAAGTTCAAGCAGAAGTAAAAAAAATAATTCCTACATATTTAAATTGAACTTCAATAAACACCAATAACTTCATGATGCGTCTTACAGAAAGCCAAGGGCAAAAAGTTTTTTATTTTCACACAAATTTTAAGTTAAACATTGTCTTTTATGTTTATCTGAAGCCTGTCCTTGGTATTTAAAAATATCATAATAATTTAAGCTTTTAACTAATAAATTGAAATGTCAAGTGCCCTGCACAAGCGTCCATGTGGGCTTAGCTCACGGAAGTTAACAAGAAATAATGTACGAGTAATATTGCAACATTTCTTATTGAGTCAAGGTTGGCTGTCCTTTATGTTGGTATCAACTTAGCAATCTGGTTTATTCAATTTAATAACGGAACAAAGATGCAAGTTTTTTTATCGTATACGCGTATCAACGAGATAAAACTTTGCTCAAAGTGCTTATAAGGCTTTTCCTTTAGATATCTTCCGCCTGATCTATATTTTTGTCACGATGGCCTCATTAAGGTTAACCATCTAGTTATATTCCATTATAGTTTATAAGTGTATGCTGTGAATACAGGTCGTTCAACATACGCATTTTCAATTTACTCAATCCACCATATGATTAAATAGAAACAGCTATCGACCTACTTCCAAAGAGAATAACACCAACTTCGCTACAAAAATGGTACTATTAATACTGAATAACGAGAATACTACTTAGTAGAGAATACAGTATTCTCTTTGGTTTGATCTAAAATAAAAAAACTGAAGTCATGTTTGATGTTGTTGCTTATAGTGGCAGTGAGACGAGGAAATCGACTTATCCAGTTTCTTTATTTATTCAAGATAAAACTATGAAAAATAATTAATCGTGTAATGTAATAAAGTTTATTTCGAAAGTTTTTCTAAATTTGCAATTTTATGCAACAAATGATAAATACTTTTTCGAGCATACTATTTATTTTACATTCAAAGCAACCGGAAAAAATAATTACCGTCGTAATCCATTTTAAGTGGTTGGGTACTGGCATTACAGAATACAGATAAACAATGATTTAATATGTTTTGGTAAGTTAGGAAATGGAATATTTTTCCAAAGGTATTTTTTTACGCATGATGTAAACATTCAGTGTTAAGTAAACAACTTTTTTTTAATAAATATGCATCATCATCTTTTCCATGGTAAGTGAGACTTTTGTTATGGATACCAGATAGTTGATACACTACACATATATAACTTTATATAAGTACTCCCACAACTTGAGTACAAACATTGTTGTCACACCAGCGGTACTCAGACCCGCGGCCGTTTGGTCTAAGAGCCGGTGGAAGATCGACCTTCACCGATATGATAACCAGATGAGACATATTTTTTATCAAATATAATTTATAAACAAATATGCCTATAATTACTTGCCTATCTGAAAGTGCTCATGGCTATTTTTAATTAAATTAACTTTAATCGATTTTTTTTTCATCACTTTCATTCTTTTGATAACCAAATGAATTTTACTTCACTGTTAATTTTAACACACAGAATATGCCTCAGTAGGCTTGCCTACTCATTTTTGTGTATAGCTACCTGGCAAGCCGATGTGAACAGGTAAGTCAATATAGGTGACTCCATCGTTCTGCTAACTTATCGAAAGTTATATCAAATTTTAGATTATTTTATTACACAATCAGTCATATAGACAAGCCTGCAAAAAATCATATTTAAAGCACTGTTGCTTAGCTAAAAATAGCCATGAGCACTTTCAGATAGGCAAGTAATTATAGGCATATTTGTTTATAAATTATATTCGATAAAAAATATGTCTCATCTGGTTATCAGATCGGCGAAGGTCGATCTTCCACGGTCTCCTTTACTGTAACAAGTCGGGTCACTACAAGCTGAGCCATATGTCATCCTAAGCACCTAAATTTTTTCGTGTATTGTGGAAACAGCTCTAACGATTTAGATCAAAATATTATGTCGTTGTGTTTGTTTGCAGGAAAAAAGAAGAGCAATTTTATGAATATTTATATAATTTTTATTCAATAAAATAAATAAATAATTCTACCACAACTTAAAAATAAAACCGTCAGAAATATTGTGTTTTAAATTCTTTATATACACCATATTAGACAGATAGTAGATAAGGTAGAGTCGGATTCGATCTTACCAAATCTTTAATGTACAAGCGAGATATAAGTTAAAAAGACAGTGAGCCCTGTCCAGTTTCTATAATTAACTTAAGTATAGTCTATTCCTAAAGCTATGTATCGATGGTCGACAGGATGTGGGAAGGAAAAACCAATAATGGCACTAACGGAATTATTATTGAGGATTAGGAGACTTTCATTACATACATACCATACGTACACATATAACATACCACGTAAAGTGGTTACAGTTACTTCTCGATATTCAACTAACATTAACTTACACAATAAAATATTTAAAATTTTTAACAAAGTTTTTATGAAAGTTGCATGTTGAACCACTTTCAAGTATTAATATTTTATTCGAGGTCAATCCAATATTACAGGGCGTAATCGTTAGGTATAATCACAAATTGTAATTCTGTAATGCATTATTTATATTATTTTAAGTAATTTTGCTTATGATTATGAAAAAATAAAATTGAATTGTTTATTATATTTATACTAGCTACTGTCCCTAGCATCACTCGGGTTCATCCTTAGATACCTTTTAACTGTTATTAAACTATTTTACCAATTTTTTATACTTAATCCTCCCTGACACACCGCGTCAATCCCTCGACCGACAATTCCAGTCGTTTTATAAAAAAATGATGTTTAGTATTTCTGAACTTGCAAATTATATTCAAAATTTCGAACACCAAAACAAAAATATTTTTAAATCCTTATTTTGCTCTACAAAATATTTCTTAGCTGTATTTTCTTTATGAAATGGTGATTGTTTGACTTTCGAGAAATTATCATCATTATATAAAAGAAAAATGGGGGTAAATTTGTGTTTTCTTTGTTGTCTTGTAGCACCTCTTCCGATTCTATTTTATTTTACCAATACATTAAATCTTCAACCGTATATTGATATATAGCAATGTAACCTATAGATATTGGCATTTGACATGACCGTCTTTGCCCTATCTATCGCTCGAGGGTCTAGAGTGCCTTTAAAAGCTTAAAAAAGTGTAACACGTTTGACCGGGCACCTCTGTGCCAGTACTGCGAGTAGAAAGTGAAACTTTGAGAGTTGCTATAAAAATTGTAGCGTTGGCTGCGCGGAGTTCAGTTGAGGCGAGCGCGCCCTCCTAGTGACGTCCAGACACCATGGTCAGTGATTTTACAATATTATTCGGAATATTTTATTTTTAGTGAATAGTTGTAAGTGGTTAAGTTTAATGAAAACGTATCAAGGTTTTAATTTCTTTGTTTTTCTTTTTTTTTGATTCAATGTCAAGTGTCAATTAGTTATAGATTGCTATTTTTAATCTATAGATAAACTGTTAAAAGTTTCGCTTAACTTAACCAATGTTGACTTACTTATTTTTAACAATTACATATTATGAAGTTTATTAAATTTATATAGGTATTATATAGGATAATATTACTAAAAAATCAATTAAGCCTAAGCTACATAACTAAATAGCTTCGTCGTTTTTTATTAAAATAAAAATTAAGAAAGGAACTAGTAAGGTTTGTATATTTTAACAATTATAGTAATTACAAGTAATTTCCTTTTAAAATTAAATTTATATCTCGTAATTTTGATTGCATTCGATCATTTATACGCATCGGAATAATTTACCGCTTGAGTGGCTCTCGTAGGTATAACAGAATCACTTAATATTTGTTTGTTAATTTAACTGATTTGCGTAGATTTTCAGAGCGTAAACAAATTAACGCACAAGGCCAATGTGTAATCTTTCACAACTCAAACAATGAAATTATATTTTGTAATTAAAAAAATTCTCATGACATCGTAATCATGTTTAAAATTTTTTTACTAAATATTATGAGCAAGATGTATTTGAAATTTTCTCATATCATGTAGGTACAAATTATTTTAGTATGTTGCAACTTTTTTTAATTTTTTATTATAATTTAATAATCTTAATATTCTTGGAAAAAAATAAATATTTTAAATAAAAGCATAATTTTTCGCGGATTAATTTTGAATTTTGATTCAGGATGAAAAGATAGTTTAATTAAAAGCTAGCGTCACGCTTCCTAATCCACTGCTTTTCTCGTGATTCGTGCCCAAACAGACATACCGATAGATACACAAAATTGTGAAAACTATAAATTCGGCTTCTCTATAGAGAAATAATGACTTTTGAATTTTAATTTTCAAAAAAAAAGGAATAACTACATTAGATTCAACTTATTTAAAATTCAATTACATATTATGTACGATATAAGGTTGTTAAATATTTGCGTAAATCTAAGAAAATAAGTAGAAACATTATTCACATGTAAAAAGTACCTTTAAGATGTAGTTGGATGTCAAATTTACTTAATAAAGACAAGCCCTTATGTTTTACAACAGCCTTGGCCTGAAAGTAATACAACAGCATAATAACTGTACATAAACTCGATAAATTAAAGTAAATTAAATCGAATCTTGTCAACGACCATTATTTACGCCAATTGCCAGTTTCTTCAACGTTATTTATCGATTTGTGCCGGTTTTCATTGGACTAAGTTATGAATGGTGGGTTATTTTATAAATTCAGTTTAGCATAATTTTTCAAAGTACCTTTAATATATTTAAATATTAAATATAATTGTATAATTTATGTAAATATAATAAATAATAAATATATAATACTATTATTAATAGGTAATTTATTGACATTTTTATTCAGTATTTTTTTCGCGTGTTTTATATCATCAACAACAAATATTATCTAGATCGGTTAATTTAAATGTGACAAACGAACTGACATTATGAATATTAATGATAATGTAACAGTATGTCACCCACATAACTGTTTAATAAAAAAAATAATCCTACGTGACCACGTAAATCGAGCAAGTAAAAGTATTTCGCTTCGGCCTTGATTTTGTTGACAACGGATATTAAGTATAAACTCTTTGTACAAACTAAAGGGTATTGGAGCCTTTCACTTATACAGAACCTTTGAAGGTTAATAACAATGAGCGGGCGTGGACAAATCAATGGGATTTTTATCTTAGGATTATTTAATGATCTGTCAATATTAAATATACCTGTTACCTATCTACCTAGATAACAAGATATACTGGTATTTCATTATAATAAGATTCGTGTCATTAAGCACAATTTTCATCTTATTATAATTATTAAACATCGTTTAAAGAGAATTTTTACTGACTTAAACATTTACCCAAAAAAATTGATTTTAAAAACTTTGTTGCATTATATAAAATCCGAAAAAAACATTAGTCACGCTCAATAAAGCAAACGCTTTTGCAAAACGCAGACCAGCGATAGTAGTCGCAATAGATAACAACGCATCACATCCGCTTTGTACCTACTCCAACATTTAAACTGTATTGGATTGCCAAATTTTATCATCCGGTGTACTTACTTTTTACTTTCTAAAAAATCAAGTGCAAGTATCGCAACTGATCTAAAACGATAGCAGACGGCGTTAATTGAGTGTTACGTAAAAGAAGTCCGCTGTTTCCGAACCGATACATTCGGATTTCGGAAGTTATATTATATGCAATAACTTTTATATGAGTTTTTTTTAATACTACTAAAGTCAACTATCAAATGGTTATTTTTCTCTCAAGTCTCAAGTAGAAAAAATATATTAGGTAAAATAACTTTCAGACAAGCGAAATTATTATTTACCGTAACGGAAAAACAAAGAAACCTACCTAAGAAGTGTAGCGTTTAACTTTCTATTTTATCTCTTTTTAAACGTCGATATTGTATTAAATAATAGCTAAGAACTTCTCTACTTTTCCATTACACAGCCCATTAACCATGATTCGACATGGGCAACACTTACGTAAATATTATTACTTATTTTCAATCGCTGGTAGGGTTATTATATTATTAGGTAATACACCATTGATGTGAAAGGGCCGAGTAGGAGTCAGCACAGAGTGGGTGTACTTGGTCTCTCGGAAATACGGCCCACGTGTTGATGAATAACAGATTTGTTTAGTTTCAAAATTTACGATTCCCATAAATATTTACGCACTTTTGATGCTATATACTAACTTCGTCTGCCATAGATCAAACGTAACCTATTTATAGTATATCCGGCTCGAAGGACTGTAATGTTTTCTTTACGCTGAAGTATATTATGGTATGAGTACAGTACGTAGCTTTAACATAATCTAATATGCTGTTACAAATACAACGTAACCGGAAAGTGAAACTTTACGCTGTTACCACATCCGCGATAACACTGCAACGGCTCTCATATTTTCTAAATCGTCAAACAAATTTTAAATTACCGTGGAATTAATCGTATTCAAAAGACGTAGATAAAGAATGTATACAACGATAGTGTCTGGGCCGTGTGAGCAAGCTCCAATTACTCGGGTTGCGCAAGCGCGGCGGCCCGTGACCGGCCTTACCACATCTCGTTACTTGTTCTGACATACTTCAATCACTCTCAACTTTCTGCGTGTTCGTTTATGACATGATAAGACACGTTTATATCTTAATAACACTGCGGTGCACCTTAAAGAACGTGATTTCGATAAAAAACAATAGATGCCGATAGAAACGTTTCAAACGTAGATGATGATGAAAAATATAATGAACTATAAAAATTTACAATTAACCGTAAACTTTTTTTTACAGCATCTAATAATTCTTGGAACATGCCTGACTATAGCGTACGCGATGCCTTCTTACATAGCAGTTCCAGCTGATCAAATAGCGTTTGTGGACCTCACAGCGCTACGATCGAGCAGTAGATCGAGAATAAGAGTCCCAAGACAGACCCTGACTCCACCGCCACAGCTACCAGAAGCAATATACGAACAAAACTATCAACCAATACCGATACATAACTATCATCAAGGAAGTAAGTTTGTTGTCTGACATTTTTTTAAATCTGTTATTACTAAAGGGGTCCCTAAAATCATCCATTTAGTCAACTAGATTCTATTATATATTAACATAAAGAAGGCGCTCGCTCAGTGGTAAAAACTTAAAAAACCCGATGATCGTTTAAACACCAGAAGTGAAAAAATGTACTGAAGTTCTTAGTCTTTGTTTATTTATTTACATAAGTAAATTAACGGTATCTACTATAAATAATACAAGCGTGATTATCATAATATATAATAATTATAATATTGATCGTGTATAGCAACAGGAAGTTCTTACAAATAGGTTCTTAAGAGATAATGTTTCGCATTTGAAAGTTAAATAACAAAAGGGTTAAATGTAAACGAAGGTCGAACGTGACTTATCTAATCATATGCAATGTTGTAAGTACCGGAGCACGACGGCTCAGTAAATGCCAAAGAAAGTCTAATAAGCATTGACTTGTACGGATATCAATCATCATTGTCGAGTCCCCTCACTTTCACTGCCACAAAAGGACAGCTTTCTAGCACGGACGTGTTTTATATTCACTCCAACAGTTCAGAAATATTCCATTGTAATATCTTTATCTACAATAGTAATTAGAATTATGTAACAATATCATTGCTCCCTAGAATTCAAAGTGTAGTTATGCAAACAGTCTTGTTTGGCGCAATGGTGGTAAACCACTTTCAATTTATCGTTGGCGCAATTATGTATTACCTTTGCCATAGCTTTCCGCGAGTAATTTAACGTCAAGTATTTAGATTTAAATTGCATGTCTACAGAATATTTAAATCAAGTAAAACGGTTATTTGTAATTGTAAATAATTATGGATTTCCTAATGATAACGTTTTATTTACGCTATGTGCTATATTTGTTTATTATAAACAAATTTTAGCATATTTTTAGGTTTTTTTTACTACATTATATTTTTTATTTTATAGCAGTAGCGCTCGCTCCTCCTCCCCCACCTGAAGCAGGGCAGATTCTTAATCAACCCGAAGATGATGGAACTCCAAGCTCTTCTAACATCGGCGCAGTATCACATTTCGCGGAAAGACCTCCAGATTTTGGGGAATACGTGGATTTTGGAGCCCACACAGGAGATAATGGTGCCTTCGGGTGGTATGCTGACTATCCTGTCAACAACCAAGATAGCTCTAGATATAGGAAATAGTAAAAAATAAAAAAAAATGAGAAACGTGTCGATGATCTCGTAAGCAACACAATCTTTGATAGATACTTTTGGTGTCTCCAATATTTTTTAAAGTACACCAAATGTAAAGAAACTTTCAGTTAAATATCATAAAAACTTTACGAACTACTAAAGCCTATATCTTGCCAATGACTGACTATCAAGAGAAAACTTGTTTTACCAAAGACAGTATTATTGTGAAGTAAAATACTCGTTACGACTTTAGTTAAGGCTGAATTACCGCACATTTGTTTTAGACGGCTAATTCCGCAAAGCACATTTTAACTATAGTTCCTTTATTAATGATAAGTTGACAAAGTATACTGTGATAGCACCAAGGTAGTTCGAACTGTTATTTTTATTTCTTTTTTTCTCTTTCATATTCTTACACTTACTTATTCTTATTCTTGAAATACTTTTTCTTGCTTTACTTATCTTTACTGCTTGCTTCTTATTTGTGAACTAATTACTATTTCTACTCTTCTTTATCTTCTTTTTCTTCTCTATCTAGTAAAGCTACTTTAAGCTTAACTTAATCTTTAAGTTTTTTATCTTTCTTTATATTTTTACTTCAATTTCATAATTTGATAACTATTTATAGTTATTTTTTGTGTTATTCTTTCTAATTATACGATTTAAAGCGTATTCAGCATATACTTTATGATACGTTACTATTTACAACTAAATCATTTCATTTTCAACTTCAACCCTTTATCACAACTTTCTATCGGGGTACATTTAGTTTTCTTACTTGATACTATCACTTATTAATTATTTTCTTTATCATTGATCAACACTCATCATCATTCATCTCATCATTACTATTACTGTTTTTTCTTCACTATCTCTATTCTCTATTAACTATTCTCTTCATAGAAAAGATTCTTGTATTCTTCATTTCTAACTCCCAATTTTCTTACTTTACATATTATCTATTTTCCACATGTATACTTAATACTTTTTTCTTATTTTATTTCTCTCTACTGGCCTTTGAACACATAAATTTCAACACTTATTCAATCGAACTTATTCAACTTCACTTTTAATATCTATTTCATATATCTATCCATGCTATTTTTATTATGCGCTTACATTTTTCACTTTTATTTACTTTACTTTATTTTCTCTTGTACCTAATCTTCACATATCTACATCTCATTAGTCATTACTATCTTTTAATTAATTTCTTTACTTTTTCACGATCTTCACATCGCTTATATTATTATAGAATAGCCTAATATTTGATAACTTTCTCATCAATATCCTTCTCATAATCAATCATAATATGTTATACTATTACTATTTCAACTTCATTCATCTACTCTAAGACAAAACTATCTAAGTTCCTCTCTTTCTGTATCTCTCTTTCTATCTCTCTCTCTATCTATCTCTATTTTTCATTTTATTTACTATTCTACAACATTCATTTTTTACTCTACCTTCTCTAAATACTCTTACTTCACTTTGTCTACAAAATTGCACTGCATGTCATTTGTGGGAATATATTTTCCATAATATTTTTCTTGAACATATTGTTTTTTCTTTTCATCTTTAGTAAAATGTTTTCTTCTTATACTTGTCATATTGTTTTCTCTTCTCTTACTTATTTACTACTCTTTTACCTCTCTATCTTAATATTTTTACATTTTTATCGTATCTTATTTTACTTCTTTTACTCTGTAAAATGCGTAATTATTTACAATACGTGTACATACTATTATCGCATCGCAAACAACATTCTATATTTTTATATTTTATCTTCTTTTCTGTATTTCATTTCAATAATTTCTCTTCTTCTAATTCAACACTATCCTATTAGTTTTCAAACTTATTTCATGCCTTACTTATTTTTTCTTACTATTCTTTACTACATTTCAGGTTTTTTAAGGCAGATTACTTATTACATACTATCTCAAAATCTTCTTTTTTTATTTTCTCTATCTTTCATTTTAATCTATCCATTTTTCTTTGTTTTTATCATAATTATTAATTTATTCACTATACCATTCTTCATTTATCTTTCATTCAGTGTTACGATTCTCTTTCCCGGTATTTTCCCATTTCTATCATTTGACTGTTATCTATTTTAATATTTCTATTTTTCATTTCATATGATATACCTTACTTGACTTTCACTTCCATTTCCATCTTAATTTGTATCACTTTCTTCTATCTATTTTCTCTTTCTATCTTCTCTATTTCTTAAATATTTTAGCCTTTTTTCATATCATCTCTTACAATAAAATCTTTTTACTTCTTTATAAATCATTTTTTATATTTCACTTTATTACTTTTTTTTTCTTCTATGCTATAATCTATATTTTCATAAAATCTATCACTTTTTGGAAAGTTTGTTCAACTCTATTTTTACTGTTCCTGTCTGTTTCTGCTTCTTAGTCTCTAAAGAAACTACAAGTTAAAATATCTCTTCTATAACTATCTCGTTATCTCTTCTTTTTTCCTTTCCTCTACTTTCTTCTTTACTATTCTATATCGAAAACTCCTAATTCTATTTTCGTGATTTATTCATACTATATTTATAAATTCTTGTTTTCTTCTTGAACTCTTCTCTTTTCACGATCTTTAGTTCTTATTTTTTCTTATATTATATTATTTTTTTAATCCTCTTATTTCCATCTTAAACCGACTTGTAAATTAAATTATGTAAGATCTTTAATTATAAGCCATTTACGATCCCATTTATCGTCTCCAATTGTTTTCCCTGTCATTACATTCTGCTCAATGATTTGGATGTAACCGAATAAGAAAGTATCGAGATTGAATTAGTTGTAACATATTATACAAACAAGGCAGAGATAGCTCAGTGGTAATGCGCTCGCTTGGGAAACCGTACGTACGAATTATTTTTAACATGATTGCCACTTGTCTTACGGTAAAATAAAATGTGTGGAAAGTGTGGTGAACTATGGCCTGATTACTTTGCAAGGAGGTTCGTGACCAGCAATAAAAAGGGCTAACAAAACAACAACAAAGAAACGCTTAATTTCCAAAAATATCAATGTAAGATGGAATTACACTTACACTTTATAGATGTTATTAGTGTTTAAATTGATAGCTATTAGGACTTCTATCTTTTTAATACCTTAATTATTATATTGATGTAACTATCATAATATCGCACAGCTTTTATATTATACTTTATTTACTGCTTTCTCCTATTATCTCTATTCTATTTCTATTTTATTATTGTCTAGTATTCTTTCTTTTTCTATTATTTACTATTCTTCTTCTACTACTGCTTTTATATATCTTTTTAATATAATATAAAAAACTTATCTATGTCTTATTATAAATAGGTAGTATCATTACACTATCTCTTTTTCAATAGCTCTTTACATATTCTTCTCTTTAATTCTTATCTTGCTATCATATCCACTATATTATACTTATATTTGTATCTTATATTTCTCTTCTCCATCTTTCTATCTTTTATTTTTTTCTTGTTTTCTTTATATAGAAATATATATTTTACACTGTATCCTTCTTTATAGAATAAGAACTACCTGGTGATTTTTAGAACAATTTAGAATAATGCACAAATCGTTGCTACTTGTTATTGTTATTAAACAAATATTTTTTTCTATTTTTGTGTTTATTTTTCTACTCTTCTCCTTATCCTTCCCTTGATTAGACTCAAAAATTTTAATCATATTATTAATTTTATCTTTAGTTAACCAATAAATAACTAAGAATAGTGCCTAAGACATTATACTACACTACCTAGAACAGAAGCTCTATCTCATACTAAACACAATTTGAAGATCTATTATCGGGCTATACAATTCTGCCTAAATAGACTCAATATCGCTGAAATAGTACGGAAGGTACAGGCAACGATTCCAAAAGAGATGGCAACTTTAGAGTAAATGACGCTATTTCGTGTTATATTCATAAATATAAATTAGAACCAAACGTAAAATTTTGTGGATATTACTAATAAAAATGAACAAAAAACCGTCATTTGTTGTGGATTGATTAAGCTAAATATGTATGTATTAAAAAACGCTTTGCAATTTTTACATTTATTATCATACAGTTAACATATATTCTTATACAGTTATATTTAAAATAGAGTTCTTTATTTCATAACAGATTAATGAATATGCAAATATGAGGTCTATGAGGCTACATACATACACTACCGATTCAATAAGTCAGACTATTCCAAGTAGTGATCTCTATAGTTATTCAAAAATAAGCATGATATATGGTTATGATATATGAAAATACGGGTTACAAGCTTACATCAAAGTTATACATATCAAAGAGAATCCAATATTAAAACCTGTTTACTAAACAATTATTTTAACTAATTTAGCTAAAAATCTACATGTTATACAATTGAAAGTGGCGGTTCTTACGAAATTTCAGAAAAAGTAATCTGAAAATATAGTTCTTTTGACATTTTGTTTCTTTTAGATCATTTCATCCGATGTTTAATTCACAACGTGTTCGTAAAGGAATAATCCAGATTTCAACAATGAATACATTTATGGTACAATTTAACTCACAATCCAAGAAAGTCTTTAAAGATTAATTCATACACAAATAGCCAATATTTGGCACTATATGAACACTGTCTTGATTAGGCGTTTCAAACATCTATATTTCATTTAATTCAATTTATACCAATCACTTTGTACTTCATATTTTTTCCGATATACTAATGACTTATAAATTAAAGAGACCGAAATCTTTAATTTTTTTAATTTTTAAGGTAAATTAGTGTAAATGTAAAGCTTACACGAGATCAACTATAAAATCAATTTTATAGTTGATCTAGTATAAGTCGAACTCGAATTACTTTTAAAAAAGAATTTAATTTATTGTGATAATGTCTATTAGGATCTAGAGAAAATAAATATAGCCCCAATAGTTCCTAATTTTTTTTGAGGTTATTCATACAAAAAAAATTGGTATTTAACATAGCGTAACTAATGTGTAAATTAGTGTCCGACCGAAACTGGTTTTTACGACCGAAACCGAAACCGAAACCGAATTTCGGCAACGGTCTCAGTTACGACCGAAACCGAAACCGAAACCGAATTTCGGCAACGGTCTCAGTTTCGGCCGAAACCGAAACAGAAACCGAATCTTTCTTATAAGGATCATGTTTTCAGAGAAAAATAAAGCAAATGTTTTATAATCTGTCAGTTTAAATTAGTAAAATAAATATAAGTGTTAATTTTATACGGATAACCAGGTAGGCATCTACTCGTTTAATTATAAGTGTTAATTTGTAAAAAAAACAATTATTATATTGGTACCTACTTAATAATTATTAAATTGAACGCGAAACTATAAATCCTTAATATTATCACCACTAATGCACTATATATATATAAATAGCATGTACCTAACTAATGTTTGTTTACATATAGCATTAGCGGAAGAGTTAAATTATACACAAAATGTTTAAATTTTTGATTTTTTATGGTAAACTTGATTCTACTATAATCTAGGTACTCCTTTGTTATATTAAATTACTTTTCGAGGTACTCTTATATTATATGCACTGCAAACAAACATGATTACGCACATGGACGCGGCCAAATGTCATCGTCGCTTGGATGTCATTTACAGCGCCGAACACACCCGAGCACAGCGCGGAAAATCCCGAATGCAGTTTCGGTTTCGGTCGTAGTTTCGGCAGGCTTGCTGCCGAAACCGAAACATAACCGAAACATAACCGAAACTCGTTTTTTTGCCGAAACTCGACCGAAACCGAAACCGAAACCGAATATTCGGTCGGACACTAGTGTAAATACATAGTTAATATATAGTTGTACTAAATTATCTCACTCAGCAGTAAAGTAAAATCACAGGCAGTAACGTAAAATTATAAAATGGATAGAAATTATTTCTAAATAAATAGTAATTTTCTGTTTTCCTTCACCATCTTACTCTACATGATCTTATCAATACTCTACACCTAGTTATATGCAAGTACCCTCAAGTTTCACAAACTTTAATAAATCGTATTTTTGCAAATTGTTGCACAGTAAAGGCTTATAGCTTGATATTGTATGTTATCATCACAGTTCCAAGGAATGTTAACTTAAGCTAAGCCGAATTAGTCCACTTTACGGATACGAAATATATAAGAAATGAAAAATTTATGATATTTCCCAGTCGTTCATTGATATTTTTTTCATTGATATATTATGTTTTAATTTTAATCTATGAATATTATAATTCCATTATGTTAAATATTATATTAATAAAATTAGGGAACTTCTCCTTTACGATTTGCCTGAGACCTGTCACAGGCGCAACAAAATTTAAATAAAAAAAGCTTAAAAACATTTATATTTTAAAAAAATATTAATTAAATTATACCAATTAACTACTACTAAATTCAATGGAATTAAAGTAAGTAGGTACTTGCATATAACTGTCCCTTACAGAAAGTCAAGAATATAAGTCTAATAAGACACATTTAATTCCATTCATTCCTCCCTAGAGTAAAAATGTTCCTTGATTCATTCCGACTCAGAGACATGATGTAACATGTCTCTGTTCCCAATCCCACTACAATTGTAGGTGAACGTTGCACAGATTAAAAATATTGTGAGTATATTAAAAAATATTAGCCTTTTTAAAATTGTAGCGATTCATCGTTTATATCTAGTTATAATAGTCAACAGTAGCGTCGTATTTTATGAAATATAGAATGTTGACCAATTTTGTATTTCTTTTTTGCTAGCAAGCTTCTAGCAAGTAGAGGTATCATCTACTAAAAAGACTATCTTTAATAATAATACACTATACATCAAAACACTACACCGTATTTGTATCATAACCTACTCAAATGTAAGTAAGTCTAAATAAGTTATTCACACTCAATGAATGACAAAATTTGAATGAGCTTTTTTTATAAAAAAAACGGTCTCATTATTTTTGTAAGAGAAGTATTTTAATTTATATAACGGTTAGACCAATTACCTTATTAAATCAAGAAGACAACAAAAAAATCAGGGCTGGATTCAAAGATATAAAAATGCTCCAGTCTATTTTATCCTGAAAATATTTTGTTTTTTAATAAGCTATTCCATGAAAAAAACAATAGTATTTATTTATAGTTTAGCTTTACTGATGTTGCATACTTTAGAACCCCTTTTTTATTTGATTATTCTCTTTATGATGATTAGAAAACAGGTGAGATGTGATTTTAATGGTGGAAACTATATAATTTAAAACACCTAACATTCACTTAGATACATATTATGTCGTCTAATGCACTATAATACACGTCCGAAAATACATTTTGCACTACTCACGCTAGCCAACTAAATGATATGATACTACGATGAACCAATAAAAAATCCGTACAAAGTCATTTTTTTCTTGACACCAAGATAACTGTAATAAAAACTAAATGGCAATAGATAAAAACAACCTCCAAAATATGTATTATAAAATAAAACAGCACCATAATTTAGAAAAGTGAGCGTTTGAAAATTGTTATTTAAAATACATTATACGAGTAGGTACATATTTTTTGGATAATTTTGGAGTCGACAAAAATACACCCGTCGCTTTCATTCCCTTATAACCTTTATATTTAAGCGAATATGAAGGAAAGAGATAAAAGAGAATTAGGAAATGTGCTCCACATTTTATACGTTTCAAACTGTAAATGTAGAGCAAATTATCCTTAATTTACAGTTCTTAAAGGCATATATTACATACAAACTATGCATATAATTAGCCTATAGTTTATACAATAACATTGAACACCCAAGTTACTTTAAACTTTGATACTCTACACATAAAGGTTAAATTCCACCTACTAATATTCAAAATCTTATACAATATTGAAGTATAATGCATTTAAGGTCCGTTTTCGCAAAAGCCTATTTTATAGAATTAAATTAGATATTACCATATAATTCCTACTTAGTACGTTACATAAAGACTGTATATTATATACAAAAATTGAAATATAAACATTACGAAGCCAACTCTATTTGGATCAATGAATACTATAAAAATAAATCAAAAGTACTAATATTATCTTTTAGCGCCATTTTATAATGAAAAAGTTACATTAAGAATATACATATATAAAGAAATTATCACCTTTGAACTTCAATTCCAGTAGTTTTAGGAAAACATTAAGAAAAAGCACAGTTCGTTAGGCCTTCTACAACAGTTTGACCAGAAAATCTCTAACATCGATTTTACATATGCCTCAAAGGACCATTTTAGTGAATGATCCTTCGAGCCGGATTTAGTTATCTGCAGGCTTAAACAGATTACTTTATACCATCGCTATCGTTTCTTTAGGCTTTATTTGACAATGACGTATCTAAGCGCTATATCGCGTGATGTGAATAATGTCACTCACATTTTTCTATTAACGACAGATTATAGAATGTCAATTTGTCATATATTAAAAATATTTAATTAGCCCAAGCCATAACTATTTTCGAGAATGGCACAAACAATGCAGTATTTTGTGGTGGCGTTAGGAAGTACCGGCGGCCATTGTACGTGCCGTCATTACGGGGGAGTCCCGGGTATTGTGCGATGGAGAACTCCGCGCCAACTACGATACCGCTGGTGGCAGCGGTGCCACCTGCTAGACCTACGTATCTGTGGGAAAAAGATTTTACGTATATTTTACAAATACATTGTTTAATATGTTTATACTTTTAATATTATAAAGGCGTAGTTTAGATGGAAGTTTGTTAATCAATCACGCCAGAATGGCTGAGTGAATTTGAATGAAATTTGACACAGAGATAGATAATAGTATAAAATAGCACATAGGTTACCGGAAAACATATTGGAAATACTGAACATTCAAAATTATTCTTAAAGCCTATTTTAAATTTTATAGACTGACAGATGATAAAATATAGTTAAAATATAGTGAGTACCTGACTCGTCCCACAGCGAGTCGTCCCTGCGGGGTGATGAGCTTGACGGCGTGTCCCAGCCGCAGCTGGCGCGCTTCCGCCGGCAGGTAGGGCTGCCCCGACGGCTCGAGTGCCTCCGCTAGGGTGGAGAGGGGAGGCCAAAGGTTACTATTTATTAGAACAGTGTATAACATCAGACGCCTCCGCTAGGGGGGAGAGGGGACGCCACAGGTTACTTTTTATCAGCTCAGTTTATTAGCACAGTGTATACTCAGCCCTTTTAATGTCCCACTGCGTGAGAGCGGGCCTCCCTCCAATACGAGGGGGATCAGGCAATAGTCCACCGCGCTGGGCAAGTGCGGGTTGGTGGACTTCACATGTCTTTCGTTTTGCTTGTTAGTTACTTTCAGTCATGCAGGTCACCCGAGCGAAGCCATAATATCTAGTTATATAAATAAAATTCAGTAGGTATATGCGTTTTATTTTGTTGATATCCTTTAATGTTCCACTTTTGTCCACATATTCAAAAGAAGATGGCAAAGTGACTAAGTTCTTTCAGTCAAGAACGCTCCTTTCGCTTTACCACAGCGCAACCGCTGCATGATTATATTCTAAATTAATTATATAATACAATATAATAATGTGTATATAATAAGTAAGTGACTGACTGTCAAGCGAGGTAGAGCGCAGGTTGTCTATGGAGCGGCGCAGGAACAGCTCGGTCTCGTGCAGCAGCTGGTCGGTGTCGCGCACGTCGGGCAGCGAGCCGCGCCACGACATGCCTGCCATTCGATATAATTCTTAGTAATATACTCATAAATATAAATTATGATATAAATCTGAAGGTGTGTTTGTTTTTCTATCTTTTACGTCCAAACGGAAAGATGGATTGTGTGTGATAAAAAATAGTTATTATGTTGTTACAATTATTATTAATTATTATTATATAAAACAACTAAGAACGCACATCTGAGAAGCGAGAGTACATCACTAGTACGACACTAACCATTGATTTACACAACAAAAAATAGTAATGTTAATTTGCAGTATAATAAACACATTTACAGTTCTCGAGGCGTAAGCTCAGCTTCGCATTTGTGTGAGTGATAGCTAGAAGCCAGTAGCCGCGCATCAAAAACCAGTTAAAACAGGTTTAAACTAACTTGCAACGCGCTACGCCTTCGATCGCGCCTATCCGTACACTGCACTCACACAAATGCAAAGCTGAGCTTACGCCTCGAGAACTGTAAGTTACCTTTCATAGTTGACACATTAGTTTGTGCGGTCCAGTCATTGCTGCGTTCGACACTGAGACACGGCGAACGGTAGCGATAGCTGTAATAATACAAAAGTTTATTATTCGGAAGACAAAATAATATAGGTACATGCTTGAAAGTTTTTACAGTTTGTTATTTCCTAATATTTCAAATAAATTAGTCCTAATCCTGAAAATCATATTTTAATTGAGTATATGTTTAGTGCTTTCTTTTTTTTTAATTTTAGTATAAGTTAGTAGGGTTTTTAGATCAAAATATAAAATATACTTAGTGCAATTTTAGAATTATTAAGTAAAACAACCATCTGATACACAAAGTTCTAAATATCCTTGACCATTCGCGAGAAATAGGACGACCACACGCTACACCAGGTGGTTAAATGCAGTGAGAGTTCTATAAGATTATAGAGACTATCTGAGTACACATATACATGCCAATGCAGAGTAGAATTCACCGACATTACTACAAAGTGATCCGACAAAAAATAACTTGGAATAGGGTTATAAAAAGAAAGAGAAGTATTATTGGTAAATTACATCTACAGCAATGGTCAAATGGCAAAATAAAAAAAAATATGAATATTTCTCTGAATAATTTAATGTTCATTCTCTCAATCATGCTCATTCTCTATGCATAAAAAATTGACAAACAGCAACGGTATAGATAGTAAATTGCAAAACTAATGCAATTATTAGTAAGTTGTTTCGTAAAAGGTTTGGATCGTGATTAAAAGGACAATTTATATATTTACCGAGGTACAGGTGATTGTGACTGTTCTTGTGTAGTTGAAGGTGGTCGGCGTTGAGTCCAAAGAGGCTCTGCTGAGCGAGACAGCTCCGGAACCATAGATGTGAATCCTGTAAAATAAATTGTTAAAAAAGAATATATTAATATTACTTTTACATTTAAAATACAAGGTAAAGCGGAGTCACATACCCAGGTATTGTAACTCTATAGATTTTCAAGTGCCAATCATGTTAATCATTTCATAAATAACTTATGTAGATTGTAGAAAAAATGGACGAAAAAGAAAAATCTTTTTATATCACTTGCATAGGTTGGTTCTGATCCACACCTTGTGGACTTGAGATACCGATTTCAGATTTGACGTGACCTCTTTTTACTAAAATTGACGTCATTTGATGAGAGAGGGGCGTCATTATAAAGTTTCTGCCCCGGTTCCAAAAAATCGTAAGATTCTGACCTGAGTTAACACATTAACATTAACGAAAACGAACGAATGAAGTAAGGATAAGTTAATGGTGTAAGAGAAGTGAACATACCGATGTCACTGAGCAGTACGCGGCGGGTCTCGTCGGTGCGGCGCGCGGGCGAGGGGCGGCGGGCGGCGCGCTGAGGCAGCGTGGGCGCCACCGTCGGCTGCGGAGCGCTTATCTAGATTCATTCATTCATTCATTCATAAAATTTTGTTTAGTGAATCTCGACTTGTTTGATAGATTTTATTTGTTCCATTTCTTTAGATCATAGAACTGTTGTTTTTTATACCTATATGACTATTTCACATATATTTTTGCATGCGGTATTCACCTTAAAAGGTAATGCAAGTTTAGCAATAAGAACTTTTTAACATAGCATAATTATTATTGTATCATTGTAATCACCACTGGTGAATCTTAATAAATAAAAATTAAAAAATTAAAAAAAAATTAAGCAAAATATCTAGAATTTAGAACGTCTTTAAGGTTGGATAGAGGTTGATTAATGGTAATACACTTGCGACTCGTCACGTCCGTCCGTTTGTACCTATTAAGCCACAATTTGAAGGCGAATTTGCATAGATCTAGAGACGTAATAAGATAAGAATAAAATTTTCGATTGCTCGCCTTGTTTTCGTGATATTGATTACCATAGATTGAATTGGCGCCGTTAGAACCGTATTTGTGCCCTATTACATACGTACATGAAATTATCTCCATGTTGGTCAAATTCGATTTATTTCAGACTTCTGAAATCGAAACGAAATTATCAAAAATGCGAGACCCAGAATTTAAGTTCGCTTCACTTTGTGTTCTTCTTGTTCTAATATCTAATAATTGATGTATTTAAACAACTTAATTATATTCAATAAACAGTGAGCCAGATGTGATTTCCCATCGCCCATCGGCATTACATATTGTAAACAGAAACTTGAACGTTAATTTCCATATTTCTGCGTTGAAACATAACTTATTTCCATAAAATTTCGCATCACTTATTTCATCCGTAAGGGTTTCGATCAATAATACTAGTAGTTCTAAGTATATTTAGTGGTCGAAGATATAGAACATATAAAAGATGCATACTAAAATATTATTTCTTTCATAATCAACTGAGCACTTAAAAATTCAATGGTAACACATACAAGACAAGCCAAATACTGGTTCAACACCCAACAAATTTTTAAATCAATTCATTTAACTCGCCCTTATAATGTATGGAAAGCCCAGTGCCGACCTGTGTCACATGGGAAAGTAAGGAAAGTACAACAATCATCTTCGTTATATAAAAAACTGTTATGCAAAATGACATCTTTCTAAACCCTATATTTAAGGTCCATCTCACAGTCAAGTCGCAAAAACAGAATTATATTAAATTCACACTGTCATTAGATAGTCACCAGAAGACCTACCTTATAAGCTAAATATCCATCAGAGGTCCATCTATTTGGCAGTGCTGAGACGTCAGTTTGCGCGGAGCTTTCCCGTCGCGGGGCTATGCCCTGATACAGCACAGGGCGGACGCGACCCGACGGCTTGTATCCTGAACGTACTCCTGTACGACTTAGTGGCCTATAGAAATATAATAATTTTAGATGGATCTATCTTCTATTTATGCTCATCACACAAAAAAAAGAATACTTGAAACTTTATTCATTTTCAAAAACGTTACATTGTTTGAGCATACAGACAGTTTACATGTTACTAAAACTTACCTATACTGGAATGGATTGGGGCAAGTATTCCTCCTGATATTCAAATTGCTCGCTAAATCATCTTCAGATATTCCGCATTTCGATATATCGGTTTCCGCGAAAACCGAAAACCGGTGACCCATCCTATTTCTAAAACTGTCCACACTTCCCTCTCTATGAAGAACATCGAAACTCGATCCAAGTTCGTAGCTCGAAGATTTGGTATTATCAAAACTTTGGCCACGATATTCGCAACTAAGACTGTCGACACTATCCAATCTCCTTGAACTTGCATTCGGACTTTTTCTATATAACATATTGTCAGACTTGTTGTCATAACTCTTTAAAATTCCTCTACCGGGCAACTCAAGAGTGCCTTTCGCATTGAAACCGACATGCTTTATTTCTTTGTCATTCGGTAAGGAAACTCTCTTCACTCTTAATGAATGTTCAGAGTAGCATGGAGTATTTACTTGGTTCTCCTGTCTAGTAGTTTCGCTCCCAGGTTGAAAGTCCGGGTCTAATGTATGGAATTTAATTAAAACAGGTGTGGAATGTGGTGTTGATGCTGAAGCAGGCGTCCAATGATCGGTGTCTCGTATTGATACGAGATCCTCCTGCAAGTGACATGGATTTCAAAGATTTTCAACACAAACCTTTTTTACTAATTATATTAAATCTGTGCATCAATGGACTAATCTTCAGTTAATATAATAAGTAAAACGTTTAGTTCGGGTAGGAAAAGAAGCAACACTTATTATTGATAAACAAATACATTCATTTTGTTCGATTCGACATAAAATCTAGCATTGTAGAAACAATACTGGCATTCCAAGTTGCAAAATTTACGGCTTGAATAAATTGGGGCGATACATGGGCACTCGAATACGAAACTGATGTGGTATTCGCACGCAATCAACTTGAACAAAATCTATTATATCGTGTTTGTAAATTGCTTCCTATAATTTTATCAACTCTTTATCATTATGGTTAGTGGTAATAGGAAATATTGTAAGGACTTAATCAAACAAATAGTCTGTTAAAATTGTATCAATAAAATTAAAATTTACGATGGTTACAACAGTTAAAACACTTTTAATTTTGTGTAAAATGTTTTATAAAATGCTAAACAAACAACATACTTAAAGCCTTTAGAAATAGACCTTCAAAAGGTCTAACAACTAACTAACTAAAAACTTAAATAATTTTGGATTTTTATTACGTATTTAATCTAAATTGAATTACATGATAACTTTCATTCAACTGTATATACGGTGGCGTAGTGACTATCATGTACATACGGAGGTCCTGGGTTCGAATCTCGGGTCGAGCCAAGCTTAATTATAGTCTTTCTGTATAGTAAGCTTCATTATACAGCCTGGAATGGTGAAGTTGGCAATGTTTCACCTCCGTGTCTCGAAGAGCAAGTAAAACCGTCGGTCCTTAGCACTCACTGGTCGTGCTACTGTTAAGTGCCGTCCTGACCGGAGTCACACCGGAGTGTGAGAGTAACAGGAATGGATAGTACACTTGTGCCTGCGCGTAAACTGGTGCACTATAATATTTCCTGCGCAGATAGCTCTACCCTTAATGAGATTGGTCGCAATTGGTCGGGAGGAAAACATTACATGATAAGTTATTAAAATACAAGACAATAAAAAAATAAATAAAATTAAAACAAAAATTTCTTTTTATATAAAAAATATTTAAAGCGAAAATAGCTCCTACCTGCAAATTGCTCATATCCTTGGATTCATCCGTTGTAAATATAAGTTCTATGTCGTCGACTTCCTCAGACTCGTTGCCACTTGCGTTTTCCTGATCCTGTTTATCATCAGGTGCAGGGTTATGCTCTAATGGCGTATTTCCTTCGGAAAACACTGAATTGTCCCCTTCGGACATCGATCTGTACACCAATGTCAGTTATAAAATTTTAATTAAATTGTGTTCAAATAGAGATTAAAAATAATTAAGTAATTTATTTAATTTTTATGTTCATAAAGTAATAATATCTAATTGGATGTTTTCGTAAATAATTTCGTAATTACTAAAAGGTACAACGATGCGTCTTGTTCGTAATTCTTTATTATATACTTAGATGTTTCATATAAAATAAAATGCAGTATTCAGTAAGTAGTATGAACAATGAACATATAATGTTTTTTTCACATACCTTAAACTTAGGTTGTCTACATCCAAATTTATGGTATCTTTTTGTCTAGCTCTTTCGTGTGTGTCTTGAAGCACGAGACTGTCTTCGGATGTTATTCGAACTTGAACATCAAACTTGTCGGTTTTAGATTTCACTTCTGCTTCATTTGGCACTGCCATTTTTATATTCTCAGATGATACTGATTTTAAACGAATTTGATCTCCTTTAGGGTTTTCGAAATTTTCGAAATGTTCTTTATGCTCTTCGAAATTAATGGTAGTTTTCGATTCACTAGACTTTCCAGAGGACTTCTCCTTTCTTTCCTCAGTAGTGGAATCAGATTCGGAGGTAGTACTTGAAAGAATACTGCCTTCTTTCACAGTCTTCACTTTAATTCTTACGTCGAACTTCGACAGCAATTCCAACTTTGTTTTAAAACTTGGGACGTTTACATCCGATTCCTCTTTAGAAGCAGATACTTGACTTTCAGGATCTTTTTTTTGACTGCTGGTAACATTGGGTGAGCTAGAATTTTCTGATATAATTGATTCAGATTTAGACTCTTCAAGTATTTCTTCTAATTTTTCGTTAGACCTGTCCTTGCGATCCGAGGTGTTTGGTTCTAACTCCTCAATAATATTACCATCACTAGTAGCTGTTTTTATTAAAACTTCATTTTCTTCTTCCTGAGGATTGGGATTATATGAAAATTCTAAATTATTATTACTATTGGAGATGTCTCTTTCAACACCATCTGAATCGATTATTTTTCTTCGCAATATATGGTTCTCTAAAGTCAATTTCTCTATAATATCAGCATATTCTATACAACGTGAATGCTCTTGATATTTTTCTTTTAATTCTCTGAGTTCATTCTTAGAAATTTCGAGGGCAGTCCTGAGCGATACTACTGTCTGATGTAGCGACCTTACAGTGTCCAAGTGCATGGTCCCAGGAGGGACAGTCTCCAACCTACCGTTGTCCATTCCACCTTGTTACCTTCATTCCGTCGAACATGCAACATCCCATACATGACTGTTGCTATTTCAATTACACTTTATGCACAATCACTGGCTTCTCCATTGCGGAAAAATTCCAACCCTTAAAATGAAAATGAGCTTTACATTTAAGTTCGGTTAATGTTTTTTAAGTATTTAACAACTTAATTTAACGCCCAAAACTTACCGATCAACCATTTCGTTAAAACAACCAGCACGCATAGTGGATTCGCCGCGCATTTTTAGATCCCTATCGTATTACTGGCCCATAGATTTCACGTAAAGGGATACGAGGGATGTGCAATCGATAAAGCGGCTTGCTACGCGGTTAATTATGCTTTTAAGGCCCCCAAAACTTCGCTCGGAGCGAAGCTTAACTGGCACGATTTACTGATAAATACTTTAGCACGTAAAGAAGTAATTAAGTCAGGATATTATCACGATCGTTTTGACAAGGTTGTGCGACCTACCTATAACATTGTATAGTAGAAAAGTCGCCCATTTCGCTCCTTGTAAACAAATCAATACTTCTCAATTTGGTGTTCGCGGGCGTGTGGATAAGTAAATAGGAGGATATTGCTATCTCCTTCTAACAATGTCACCTTGACAGCGTTTTATTTCGTTCAGGAATATAGACCTTATCAAATTCAAAATATGATAATTTACAGTTTTACGTACATTTTCGAAGCTTAATATGTAGTTTTCTTATAAATTCTTTGTTTTATTAGTGATAAAAGAGAACGAGAAAAAATATAAACTGGGATATCAAAAATAAAGATTGCCTATACTTCTTCATTCTTGTAACTTCTTATGTTTTATTTTCTAACCTACAAAATATTTTCATAACAGACAACAGTGCAAGTTATTTATATGCATTGATAATGTTTAATATCACTAATATCTTTAAAAATGCTCCGATAAATCCTTGTTCAGTTTTACAAATTAGACTCAAGTCAAAAACGCACTGGGTAATCAATTTATCATTATCATAAATTGTATTTGTATTTTAATTATAATTTTATACTATGTCTAATTATTTTTAGGCAAAACTAAACAAAAAAACAGGACCGAAGTATAAAGCTTTAAACCATTTTGATGATTTCTATGGCTCTGTTTTTGGAAATAAATGGGAACCTATGCGAGAAGCACTTTTAAGAAAATCAAAATATGTTGCTGTAATAAATAATTATGGTGATACAGAAGAAACAATGGAGTATCTTTCTAATAGAGGTATGTAAAGTTATGCAAATCCTATAATCCTCCTTTGAACAAAATTAGTAATTTTCTTTACTGATCTTAATGAATAAATGTAGTTAATGACACTGAATTGCACTAAAGTACATATTTGAAGAGTAATAAATTTAAAATTATTTTAGGAGCACATTGTCTAAAAAGTTTAATGAAAATACAGAAAGATTTTCATGACCAATATTCACCACCAATAGAAACAAAGCCTGAAACTATAAATAATAATATATTACAAAACTATATAACAAAATTGCAAGGTGAAGAAATATCTAATATATATCCCCAAGGGGAACATGTCCCTGATAAATTAGAATTAAGTGAAAGTAAAGTATTACAAAGAAATCCAGAAGAAGAAGAGTCATCCTCAAAAGATAATATGTAAGCTATATTTTTTTTGACAGAAACTATTAAGTACATTATTACAACAACATTAAGCTATATATATTAGTTATTACTAAAAAATTAAATTACAGCAGTCCTTCAGCATATACACTCGATCAAGCAATAGAAGATGCACAAATTGACGATTCTAGGATAATTAAACCTTCAATGGGTCTATCATCAGAGGCCTTATACCAGTTTATACCGGCAACAAAATTAAAAGGGCTCGATGAATGGGTGCCAGAATCTTTGCACTATTCTTTTTATTCTGAAAGTAAGTAATATATGTCAATTATTATGAAATAAAATCAAATATTAATTAAATAATCAACCCGTTTTGTTAAAGCTTAATCAAGTCTTATACTTTTATAATTTTTTGTTTTATTTTCTTTACAGAAGGGACAGATTTTCCACTAGTTGTAGAACCTGAAACAGAATTTAAATATCCAGAACATTTGAAAGTGATGACATTTGAGATGAACAGTGATAGTTACAAATTTCCTGAACCAAAAAGATGCACAACAGGTAAAATCGGCCAACTAATCTATATTTCTTAAAATAACTAATAATTGCTACACTGGAAGAAATTACTTTTTGTACCAGGTTAATGTTGTTATGAGAATAAATAGTACTTTATTATATAATTATATCATTATTCTTTATTATATGATTGATTTTATTTTAACTACTATCATTCATACTGTTGGTTTATAAATTTTTGCTTAATTATAGAGTTTCATAAAATAATTTTTACTTGCATATCTGTTTGCTTGTTACAATCTAACATTTCTCTCCAATATACATAAACCATGACTTCAATTATTATATCACCAATATTTTATATGTGTCTCAACTGCATTAAATAAAAGCTTTTCATTTACATTCCAGGTGTATTTAATTACTACCCAATGGACTGTAGTAGTGTACTCTCAGTGTTGGCTCTTTGCCTATCTCCCGGAGACAGGGTGTTAGATATGTGCTCTGCCCCTGGAGGCAAAGCCCTAGTGGCCTTGCAGACTTTGCTCCCTGATGTACTTGTGTGCAATGATGTATCTATATCTAGGTCTAATAGGTATGTTGTTTTTGTGATATTTTCTTTAATTTAGATTTAAGACCTTATGTAGGTCTTACATTTAAATTGATAAATATGACGTATGTATTTAATGTTACTGGTTGTTGCACCGCATCATAGTGTTTTACACACTACTAGATATAATAAGACAAAACTCGTATTTTAGTTTAATTTTATTAGTAGTACATTAACATTATATATTTAAAAAAAAAAAAAAAATTTGAATTTTTATTCAATAGGTTTAATCTCATCACCATTATATTTCCAGAAACTTTATGTTATTCTCAATCTTTATATGTTTTTTTTCTTTCATATATAAAAGGATAGCCAGAATATTCCGTGATTATTTAATTGATTATGAAGTTAGTAACAAGTGGCAGGAGCGCGTCTTAATATCGAGAGTCGATGGACGATCATTCGTTGACGACAATGGATTCGATAAGGTATTTGTTTATGTCTCACATGCATCTATTTAATACATATTGACATATTTTATGTAAATGACTGAAGTGAAAGGAATCTCGAGTATAATAATTCAAATAAATGTCGATTAATGGCGTCATGTGTATAGACTTGTAATAAAGTTTAACTTCAAATAAAACTTACAAATGATAATCATTAATTAAAAAAAATATTCTTAGAAAAACGATTCACTTAAATGTTATAAAAACGAAAGTTTATGAATGAGATTGTAAGTGAATGTTGGAATTTACATATTACTATATACCAGACCTGTGACTATCCTCTCGGTTTATTGCTTGGTATCTGTCGATGGACAGTATAGATTTCTATAGTATAGTAAAATAGTATAGATAGTATTTCTATAGTATAGATTTCTCAAAGAATTGATATTTGTCCATAGTAAACATTTAAATTATCCTATATGTTGGCTAGAACAACCAGCTATCATCAAACCAAATTTCATTAAAATCTGTCCGGTAGTTTTCTCGTAAGCGTTCCTAGAGTGATAGCCAGACAAAAATTTCAAAAAAACTATAAATACTTTAATTTAATTAATTTCAATGAGATTTTCTAAGAAACATTTAATGTACTTATTCGACTCAGTTACAATTTGATTACAATATGTACAGTATGGATTAATATCGCAAATAAGAATATAATATGTATTTTTAATATATTTTACTTCAACTCTTTTTAACGTGCCATTGCTGGGCACGGGCCTCCCTCAGTATGAGTATCAGGCCATAGTCCGCCGCGCTGGTGCGTGTTGGCGGACTTGACATGTCTTTTCAAAACTTGCTAGGTTTCTCTCAGACATGCAGGTTCACGATGTTTTCCTTCACCGTAAGACAAATGGTTCATGATAGAAATAATTCGCACGTGATAACAAAGGTGCGAGACCCGGATTTGAACCCGCATCACTCGGTTATACAAGCGAGTGCGTTACCGCTGAGCTACCACTGCCTTCGCCATTTTTTAACCGACTTCAAAAAAGGAGGAGGTTATATGTTCCATTGTATATTTTTTTATGTATGTTCACCGATTTTATATATGTCCTTATGATAATATAATTTGCAGGTACTAGTAGACGTGCCGTGCACGACAGACAGGCACTCTGTGATGAACGATGAGAACAATATATTCAGACCCGACAGAGTTAAAGAGAGATTGAGAATACCCGAGGTTCAGTCACAATTATTGGCGTAAGTTATTTAATGGTACTTAATGAGGATGAATCGTCAATTAAAAAAAAATAATTTATAGATTATTTCAATAGTGTGAGAAATTCCTTTTAACATGTTTATTGTTTACCTCTTACGAATGAAAAGTGGTTAACAGTTATGTTCATTTGTCAAAGTTACATAGATTGCCTATGTAACTTTTATCAATACATAGAGGAGCCAAAAATATATTTGTTAAAAATTAAACACGACGTTTTCTACGTTTTTTTTTTCGTTTTTCTTTCACAACTAGGCTTGCCAGACGGCCTGGAAATCCGGGATTGTCCCGGAATTTTGCGTCTTGTCCCGTGACCAGTAATTAGATCATATTGTCCCGGATTCCGAATACTTACTAGTTTTGTAATAAAATAAACTAACAACGAATAACACGCCACACGAAAACCTTTGAAAAACAAAGATATTTATACTATGATCTCGGCCGAGCACCGTTGTCCTAAAATAGTCCCGGATTTGATAAGTTTCTATTTAGCAACCTTGTAACCAACTGAGCCAAACGTGTCGTCATAATAGTGAATAGAGGATGTAGATTCGATTGAATTAGAACTGAGCCAAGCGACACGTTTGGCTCAGTTGGCAGTGACCCTACTTTCTGCGCCAGCGTTCGCGGGTTCGAGTCCCGCTGGGGGCATTCATTTGTTAAACTCGAATGTTTGTTCTCCAGTCATGGGTATATTTGATATACTACGCATATAATTCTTAAATACATACATAATATTTATATTATGTATGTTGTTACGCAACCCTAATGCCTGGGGACCACCTCGCGCGGCCACCAACGTCGCATCCCGCACCTGCACACAGTCTTTCATATTTCGACATAACTTTGGTGAAGTGACAGTGTTGTAATATCTGAGTTCCCTTTTAAAAAACTGGTAAAGACTTTTTTGATCATTCCATTCGTCAAACTACGACGGTGTAATTACCTTAGGATAATTAGTTTGTAAAATTAGTTTTATTAAAGTATTTTATAAGTAGAGTTACATTTTATTTGCATCCTCTGACTGTGACTTCTATAATTATGTATTTAAAAATTATATGTGTAGTATATCAACTATCTGGTATCCGTAATACAAGCCTCGTAGCTTACCACGGAACTAGATGGCGCTGTTGTAAAAAATGTCCCAACCTATTTATTTATTTAATTGTACCGCAGCAACGCGCTGCGGCTGGTGCGCGTGGGCGGCGCGGTGGTGTACAGCACGTGCTCGCTGAGTCCAGCTCAGAACGACGGCGTGGTGCGCGCCGCGCTCGCCGCCGCTTTCCGCGACCATGGCGTACTCGCCGCTATCAAGTGAGATTGTGTTCTAACTAATGTGTGCATGCCATCAAGCGGGCACAGCAAGTAAAATGACTACATAATGAGCCAAGCTTGTCGACGTTAGTTTTTCCCGCGACCATAATTGCTGTAAAGCATTCAGGACATTAAAATTAACTAAAATAAATCGGTGACAAAATCCGAAAAGGTAAAACAAAATTGGTTCAAGTTCGCCGCCGCTACAAAATGACAGATTATATATTTTTTCACAGCTACCTCAATATGGGTATCACATGAAAGGGCTTGTCTAGTACCACCATACACATGACAAATTTCGGGGGTTTTATAAATTTTTGATTTATATTTTATTAAATTTGTTCTATATTTTAATTTTATGTTGCATTAGCTGGCCTAATAATAAATTAATTAAATAAATATTTTTTCAGAGATTTGTCAGTACCGTTCAACGCACTAAGCAGTACGGTGCGTCTCGCGCAAGGACGCGCGCTGCCCAAGTACGGGCAGCTGGTAGTACCCGACGTTGCCGCAAACTACGGGCCTGCATACATCGCAAGGATGGTTCGACTCAAATAGACCACTTTGTACATATTTAAAGTTTTAAATTAGCAATTACCCCGCTGCGGCATTGCCACTGGAATTAAGACCGTCGAAGAATCTTAATCGTAGCTAATGTCAGTTCAGTCTTCTATGTAACGCCTACTGAAGTGAACACACGACAAAAAAATAGGTAAATCCGTAGTAAAAGAGTACGACGGTATTGTTCTTGTGACTTGTGTAAGTGAGACAGATATATGTTTACATTAAATATTGGGTGGTTTCAAAGATACGTCGCGTTTAAAAAGTGGTTACACATTTTTGACACATTTTATTGAGGTTTACTTCTCTATAATATATTTTAACTCAATGTTTAAAACTGGTAAATATGATCATTGACAATATTATTATGATGTAAAATGGGATATTTATCATATTTAGTACTTCAAAGTTCTGAGAGAGAGTGTTCGTAATACCCGTATCAGGCCGAGTGTAACAGTGATGAAGTAACGGGAACACTAAAATTTAAGTGCATTACATAAATTTTACGTTTTATATCGTGATATAAAACGTGAAATAGTTCACTTTTATATATTTTTTATTGACGGGAAACCTTGAAACCTTGAAATTTCTTTTTTCACATAAAACAAGTTTATGATTTTTTTAAATGCGTGTACTTTTTTAATTTTGAATTTCAACTCCGACCTTATATAAAAATATCATAATGAAAATGTTTATTTAAGGGTTAAGTGAACAAGCTATATAGCCTTCTTTTAATCAGGTAGTGTATTATATCAGTACAGTTCGCGTCACGTAAAAAGAACGCTGGAGGAAAGTGGTGGGGGGGGTGTTTGCGCATGGCTACATTCGCATACAAAATTACTAAGCCTATTCTTTTATTTTTGAACCAACCTTTCGCTCGTGACGTATATTGGTTATTGGTAGGTATGTTGAAAAATATATTAGATTGTCATTAAATAGATTTTTATTAATTAATAAAATATGTTTGATTCATTGTAGAATTTTTAATCTACTTACAAAAAATTAAATTAATTCGTTTAATATATATTATTTTATTGATTATTATCATTATTATCAGACTCTATCTTTATAAAGCAATATGCATCCAAAATATTATTTCTCTATTTTTGATATAAAATCATTTCGTAATTAATAACTTTTGTGTGCGCGATTGTATTTTGAACTGACGAACCAATAGCGAGCCGGATAGCATGCGGCGCGTGCCTCGATGTCCCGCGCCCCGCGTCTCACCACCAAACTGGCCCATAAATCGCCTCTGCGCAACTTGACAGCCAGCGTTCTTTTTACATGACTCGAATTATAAAAATATAACATGTCGTCCAAACAAATATCTTAATATTTCAAATTAAAATGTAAATATTGTATTTATAATTGTAGATTTATTAGTCAAATAAATATAAAATATTAAGTCTATTTGTTGCTTATTGCTCGTTCCTTAGTTAAAAATATTAGTTAATTTAATTAAAATAAACTTTCTTGATAGTTGTAATATTTATTAAATAAATAAGTACAAATTGTCTTTGGCAAGCATACTGAAGTAAAGCCTTACGTACCTATTATTTTATTATTTATACATATATCTGAAATGCCATAGAAATTCGTGTAAATGCTCAAAAATACAAATGTTATACAAATTATATTAGTCAATAATTATTTAATTTTTGGATAAAACCATACTTTTTTCCGAACCACAATTTTTAAAAATGAGGATTAATTGTAAACATTTAAAAATTATTAATCTTATAATTAAATATGGCAATCCTGGAACCATAAAGTAAAAAAATATATTCGCTTAAATCTAAGAAAGTATCAATTATTAATTTCAAAATTCACTGTGAAGTCTTAAAATAAGAAATTTAATATATAAATATTTATTCGAAGAAAAATATTGAGTAATGACGTCACGACGACATAATATCAGTCTCACATTGTAAATTAATTTATTAAAAATTTATAATATCCTAAATGTTATATAATATTATTACATTTAAATCCATTTTTATTCTTTAAGTACAATTATTTAAAAATATTAAATGCAATAGGTAATAATTTTAAATAAAATCTTTTTAAATATTTCGAGAATAACTTCACATAAATTATCTATCAGGTATTTAACCTAAGCCTAATAAAAAAACACGTTAATGTTAATATTGCGCTTAAGATATTGTAGTAGACAAAAGCATCTCTAACCTCATCCACATACTTTTAATTAGAACTTGATAAGCACCGACTTTCACACTTGAAAAATGTATGTATAATTAGTATAACAAAAATAATATTATTAATTTTAGTTGATTTCACTATTTATTATTGATATTATTTATTTTACTTCTTCTTCATAATTATAAAATAAAAATATATATTTTAGTAATAATTTTTTTTTCATAAGCAAAAGTATGATATTACAAACACTTCGCAAACTACGCTTAAAAAGTTTTAAACAGGCACTTTAGCGCCATTTTTCAATGGTTTCTCCTCAGGTTGCTCATTTTCTTGCACATCATTCCAAGGTTGTTGCTCGCCGGAGCCGAATATCGTATAGACTATGATTTCTATTATATACAAAGCAATCGTCACGAAAAATATTACCCGCCATGCTGAGATTGTTGGCTGTAAAATGAAATTTTTGTTTATTTTTTAGTGGTTTTGGAAACTGTTAATAAGAATAAAGTATTTAATCGGCTCGAAAGACCAATAGTTAATATACGAAATTATGCTTACATTGCCATGTGTCAAAAATCCTACAAAAATAGGAACTACAATTCCAGGTATGGTTGCTACGGTATTTGTTAGCGCCATCAGTGTTCCTATAAATAACAATAAAAAATAAACAATTAAATTATTTTTAATATGTTACCAAACTAATTCTTAAATATCTAGTCACAACTTTTTAAAATTAATTAGATTCAGATACAATGTTTCCTTTTGAAATGAATCGTACATTAAAATATTATAGTCGTAACATGTCAATAATTATTATAGATCGGTCTTAATACTGTTCTACATGGTTTTTATAATATGTTCACATGTACAAACATCTATATATATATATATATATATCGTCGGCGTAGGTGGAAAACTAAATAACTGCGAATTTGGCCAAATTGACATTTGATTATTTTCATAACACCCAAAAAATACCGCATATTTTACTCTAACAAACATTTTCATATCTTGTCCCGTTTCAGAAATATAGCCATTTTTGTATTCCAAATGCTAAAGTAAATATGCTGAAACTAGCACTAAACAGTAGAAGGAAAAAGAATCAACTGAATAAATAAATTGATAACTATGATTTATGATCAGTTGAATGTTTAATGACTTAAATAAAATAAGTTGTTTAATTTATCTTGGAAAAAAAATTGGAAAAAGAATCAGTAAATCGCGATTTTCTCCAAACTAGAAAATTTGAGTTATTTAGTTCTCCACCTACGCCAACGATATATATATATATACACACACACACACACACACACACACACACACACACACACACACACACACACACACACACACACACACACACACACACATACATACATACATGCACAGAAACATCCGTATTAATAACACCAAATCGATACTAACCAGCAAAGTTGGGAGCAATATCGATATGGTTAGACAGGAAGCCGCAGAACATCCCGCCTATGGCCGTGACGCCCACCGCCGTCAGCGCCACCGCGAGCGCGCGCGCGCAGCCCACGTAGCACAGCCACAGTAGACACGCCGCCGGTACCACTGATGCTATAAGAAAAAAGTGCGTGTGTACAAAGTACACATGTCAGAAGTAAAACTTGAATTTAAATTAAGACTAACTCTTCCCCGTCTCTGAATGCCTGGAACTATGGACTTATTTTTTCGTTTCGTTGAGTTTGAAATCACAACGATTCTAAAGAAGTTTCACTTCAAAAAAAGTACGCGTGTACAAAGTACACATGTCAGAAGTAAAACTTCTTTGGCAAACTAATTTTTAAATCTCGTTTATATTTATACTAAATAACCCCGTCTAAGCTCGTTGAGAGAGGGAACGTTGGAAAAAACGTTGTTGTAATAGTCAGAGTCGTAAAGCTTAAAATAGTCGTAGTTAAAATACAGTAATTTCGTATTAAAAAGTTAGTAGTCCCATCTTAAATTTTTAACGAGGCTCATAAAAGCCAGCTTCATGGGATTCATATTGCGCCAGACGCCAGTACAAAAACTCAGACTGTTGTAACAGAAAATACGGGTCGAAGGACCAAAAGAATCAATAATATTATACAGTATTTTTTATACTTATACGGCTAATTTAGCTTGACCAATGGTCCTTTAAAAACATGTAGGGTGAGATGCTATTAGTCGATAAAAATTATCAAATTGAAAAAATACTTTAAAAATTCAAAAAGTGAATTTTCAAACAAAATAAATACAATAAAAATGGTCATCAAAATAAACACCATTACTACGAAATAAAGGTATTATAATTATTTACCAAATAAAGTGCCTATTTTCCTAGCAGTGGTGGTGGTGATGTGTCCCTTGCCACGTAACCAGTCCAGGGTCCTACTGAGGGCCATCGTGAAGAACCAAAGTGATAGAAACGGTAATGCTGTTGTGACTGCATTCTGAAATTGTACATATTTATTATTTGTCTTAAGTTTTGAGTGTTTTCTTGTATTTCTTGACACAATAGTCAGTTAAAACATTTAATTTATATAAAATAATATTAATAAAAATTGTCTGACTTTACTATTATTAAAATAATACTACATTCAGAAATATTTTTTATCAATAAGTAGAACTTTACTAAACCAAAATATTGACTATAGAGATATAATAGTAGTAGTAGTAAGTTTATTATAATTCTCATAATTTTGACAATGATATGCAAACCGATAAATATTTTTTTTTATATGCATAAAAAATGTACATATATACGTACCTCAGTCATGTTGAATTTGAGCACTTGCTTCATATAGAAGGGCAGTTCAATGAGGAACATGTACCAGCCCCAGTTGGAGCAGGCGTGGGCGACCAGGATGGCGAGGAACGGGCCTGATGTGAGCACTGCCTTCCATGGCACTGGTAGCTTCTGTAGTGGGAACAATTGATTGTTTGCCATTTTTGTGTATTAATAGTATTTATTAGATGATACCCGCGACTTCGTCCGCGTTGCTTGAAATATTAACAAAGTTTTCCGCATGCGCGCTACGCCGCTTGCTCCACTACTCCGCGAGAAGGAAACATACATCACTGAACACGCAGTGCATATACAAATCGTTGTTTCTTGAAACTTAAATAACTTTTTATTAAATGAAGATATCGCAATCATTTTTTTTTTATAAGGGCCAAGTGTCTAAGAAATAAAACTTAGAAAGTTTCATTGAAATCTATCCAGTAGTTTTTCCGTGATGCGCGCACAACTGCAGACCTCTATCATTTTATTTATATAGATGACATTTATTTTTTGTAGCGACTCACCCTAGCTTGGCTCGGGTTCATCCCTATGTTGGTTTTATGGTTTAGTATCAATTTCCCAGAAATATTAAAATTTATCCTATATATTGATCGGAATAACCAGCATTCATCATACCAAATGCATCAAAATCTGTCAAGAGGTTTTCTCGTGATCCATTCCCGGATAGACAGACAAATAGACAAAAATCCTAAAAACTACAAATTCGGCTTTTGTACGGAAAATTATAATAATTAATGACAATTGAAATAGTATGTAGGTACCTATACGTAAGATTTTCCAAAAAAAATCAATTCTGATTTCCCATCAAAATGCTTACCTTGCGTTCATTTCCACTGCCTCCACCCAGCGAGGTTACGATCATCTCTCTTTCTTCCTTACTGATGAGAGGCTGCGTCTGAGGCGAATCTTGGACCAACCACACCCACAAAATGCACCATATCCCGGACAGACCACCCATCACGTAGAACACGCTTTCCCATCCTAGGTGTTTAAATTATAAATATGCATATGTTATACTAGCATTTTCCGCGGCTTCGCACGCGTTCTATAGGCTGGAAACCAAATACTTCCCGTTTTTGCAACATTTTTTATTGATGCTCGGCTCCTATTGGTCGTAGCGTGATGTAATATAACCTATAGCCATCCTCGATAAACGGACTATCCAATACAAAAAAAAATTTCAATTCGGACCAATAGGTACTTCCTGAGATTAGCGCGTTCAACCAAACAAACAAACTCTTCAGCTTTATAATATTAGTATAGACTAGTGACTTACCTATAAAATAATAAAAATCTTTAAATCTTTAAATCTTTAAAACCTATACTTCACTCGGTTGCATATCTAAGTACGTACGTATTGCGTTGCAACAGAGTACAGTTTAAAATATATTAATGAAAATCCGTTCTAGTTTTTGAGCTTTTCTCGTTCAGACAGATAAAGAACTTAACAAGTTTGTCGAAGTACCTACGTGAAGTCCCGCACTTGGTGGGTTATGGCCTGAAGTCTGAACCCTAGCATTAAAGGGAAACTAGACATGCCAAACAATGGGACGTTAAAAAGCTTAGAATTCAACATAAATTACAAATTTATTTTAATTTTAATATTTATTTCCCGTATTCAATCAGAACAAATAAAAAAATATACCAACCACTACGATAAAACTATTTTTAATAATAATATTATACATAAATCTTTGTTAAAGTATAAGATATACCTACATGCTATCCACATTAACCTAATTACTTACCGATAGTGGCAGTAAGTACGCCGGCCATCAGCATTGATATAACTGTGCCTAAAGAAGTCCCTGCGTACACGAGTGCCGCCATCACACTCCTCTCGGCTGGCGGTGCCCATTTTGATAATAAGACGTGCATTGCAGGGAAAGTGACGCCCTGGTAGAAATTTCTTTAATAAATAACAATATTACGGGAATAATGCGGGACGTTTGTACATAACATCATCTAGTTTCCATGGTAAGCTACGTCTTACGAGGTTACTTACTTGTGTCATGGATACCAGATAGTTGATACGCTACACATAATATGTAACTTAAAATACATACAGTTCTCGAGGCATAAGTTCAGCTTTGCATTTGTGTGAGTTCAGTGTACGCATAGGCACAACGATACGGATAGACGTTGCGTGATTGGTTTAAACCCGTTTTAACTGGGTTTTGATGCGCGGCTATTGGCTTTTAGCTGTCACTCACATACATATTATAAATTTAAAAATAAACTCTCAAGGTTGGAGTACAATAACTCATGCTCATCACACAAATGAGTGCAACGGGACTCGAACCCGCGAAAAATATGATAAAGAAAGCACAATGTGGTATTCATTGTCTTGTGTTCATTAAAATGTATGTAGTTTCTAATAAGTAAGCAATGACGTCAAATTATTATCATTTTAAATGGGTGGGTACATAATATTATGTGCCAAAGAAATTAGGAACACTAAATCCAATAGGCAATAAATTTACTTCATTGAAAATATTGAAAGCTTTCGTGTTTATATGCGAAAGCAACACATAGATGATTATAGTAAATATTTAGATAGCAACACGTGCTCTACATTGAATATGACCGTGACTTATGCTGAGAAATGATACGGTGTTAGTGAACTTTTCAATTTCATAGTACTGAAAATAAATCATGAGTATTTACAACTTAGGTACGTTGAATCCAAATAGCCTATCTCAGCTTATATGGAATTTATTTTATACTAGCATTTGCCGCGGCTTCGCACGCGTTCTTAGGAGCGGAAACCAAATTCTTTCTGAATCGCGCGGTATAGTATCTCGCAGAACTAACGCCCACCCTTCCCGTTTTTGCAATACTTTTCATTCATGCTCCGCTCCCATTGGTCGTAGCATGATGTTATATAGCCTATACTTCCTCAATAAACAGACTATCGATCACAAAAAGAATTTTTCAATTCGGACCAGTAGTTCCTGAGATTAGCGCGTTCAACCGAACAAACAAACCAACTCTTCAGCTTTATAATAATAGTATAGATGTCTATCTATATCAGAATGATTATCGAAATCCATCCTTAATGTACCTACTGAGCTTATCTAATTAACCTATAACCGTATCGTATAATCTTACTATGCAAAGTTACTTTTTTATTAAAAAGACGTCCTTTCTCTATGTTAAAAAAAAATATTTTTCTAAAGGATCTTTAAAAAAATAATACAAACCCCTCCAATCCCCTCCCCCACTCTCATGACAACGACTGCAACGTAATGCGCCTCAGCCATCACCGGAGTAAGCAAAGTGCAGACAACATTGATGGTTACACTGAAGAACATCACCCATTTAGCAGAAAACAATTCCGCTATACGACCCCCTGAATAAAAAAGCTTCATTAATTCCTTTGTTGAAAAAGCTCGGAGCTTCTAAGTTTAATACAAATATGATGAAACTAAATTACTAGTATTGTACAGATTGGGTAATAATAATTCATTTCACGTTACCGATTTAAAGCCATTTCAAAATATCAATAAATAATATTTAAATAACAAGCCGGAGTCCACAGTTTCGACGTCGTTTTTTTTACTATTTAATTTACTATTTTCATTTTGTGAAAAAAATATCTTTAAACCTATAAATTATAATATGTACATTGTACACAGTAAAGTCTTACCAGGAATTTGAGACACGAAATATCCCCAGAAATAGCAACTAAGTATTATTCCTTGTATTTCAGACGACCAAAGGAAAGGTCCATCGGCTTCCTAAAATAAACAATTTCTTTAGTATTAACTTAATAAATAGTACGATTTTTTATTGTGTAGGTATGTCATTTTGTTGATATTTTTATAGGCTGAAGAAATTATTATGTCCAAATGTGGAACATACCTATACATTTAATATTCTCTCACTATATACGCTCTATTAACATGAAAAAATCATAAAGGCTCTTGTTTAAGTTTGGACCAGTAAAAGTCAAAAGAGTATAAAAATCAAATAATTATCTAGTTCTTTATAACCTTAATTTAGTTAAAATCTAAATACATAGATTATTACTTATTAAAATAATCTGAAAATCAAAGCACCACCAATATCATAAACTAAAATTGTATTTGGAATCGTGTGACGTTGGTAATGCACTTGGTTTGATCGTAAATATCTTGAATGAAACCAAACTGAATTCTAAATTTAACCGAGTCATCACACTATTGCGTGAAAGATAAAAGCAATATCAGTGAGAAACGTTAATAAAAACAATTTCTGATTATTGAACACGTTCTCATTGGAGGCTACTTACTACAAAGTATTCCAGTTTATGAGAGGAATTACTTTATGAGCAAAACAGGCCATTGACCTAAATAAACTGAATCAGATTAAATTAAAAAAACAATCGTATTAGATAGGTACTATCAGCGAACTTTAACATTTAGATCAAATTTGTCGAAATTGCATTTGTTGATTCTGTAGACTGTATTTATGATAAAAATTTTACTACATAACTAAATTGAAATTCATCCAAGATTCAAAGAACTGTTAGCATATAAATTAACCTATCCTATCAATTATCACAGGTCTGCGATGAAAAATTTTTTTTTTAATAATTTCAGGTCAAACGTGTTGATGTTAACCTACGCGTTGCAAATATAAGCTTTATTTTATTATATCATGTCAAATTTAATTGCAGTTAAGTTCAACAAATATAGCTCTTTAATTTAGTAAATTCGCTTGTTTTACGCTTACTTCGCTTCCGGTTATGTGTGGAAGTCTTAAGGCAGTGGACTTGCGGAAAATAAAAATCATTGGAACAAAAGAACCATATTGATGATTCCTATTTTTGTTTGGCCGATGTGACCAGGCCCCTCTTCTCCACTGGGCACAATGGGCACATGCCCAGGGCCCCGCAATCCTTTGGGGCCCCCTATTCCCTACTCGATTACCAAACCAAAGATAAAATATGACCAAATAGCTACTCAACTCTCGCCCTAACAGCACTTATCGATTGCAACATGTTTAATAAATTCCAATGTATACAAATTGTGTATCTTCTATATTTTAAATTTCTTCATCTATATTCTATATACATATATAAATGCGAAAAACACTCACTCACTCATCACGAAATCTCAAAAACTGCTAGACTTACAAAGATGAAAATTAGCAGGGAGGTAGTTTATAAACAGTAGACGTCCGCTAAGAACTGATTTTGCGACAAGGCCGGATTAAGGTGGTCTAAGGGCTTTCGCAAGTTTGTATTAATTTCCCTAATTTTTTGTGCTACAGGCTCAAAATTTTGCAGTAGTTTGCAGTAGTTTAGGTAGTTTATAGTTAATAGATTTCCACTAAGAATGACAGGGTCGCCTAAGGACTTTCGCATATATTTTTTTTCTTAAAACTTTATATTTCGCACAGGACCGTCAGGAGGTTCAGAACTTCGACTTGGTCGATTTTCAGAACGTATCCATTAGTTGCTTAATTTTTTGAAAAATCGCGGCCTTGAAAAAAATTATAATGTAAATCGATAGTAACAATTATACGAAAAAAATTATGTTGTACGCGTTGACTTGATGATAGTATCCTATGGCCCTTAGGTGGGCAAAAGTGTCCACAGTGCTCGGCCATCGCGATCAATCAGCAATGCCAAAAAGCCTTTTGATAATCTGTCCAGCAGCAATTTGCAGCCTAGCGCTAGCCTATTTGATTAACAAAATTAGGGAATTGCGACAAATGATAAAGCAACCAATGAATGCCTTCTGAAAATCGACATGTTTTTGTTTTGAATGTTTTGAAATTTTAATGATTACTTTGAATTTGTATATGGTCTTTAGTTGTGCCCCACTTTGATTGATTTGAAGTACTTAAAAAAATATAATATTTAAGTACTCTTGGGTACTGCATTAGTGGGTCTCGTTGTACTGCATTAATGTTATTTATTCAATTCTTGTGACTACAGCTAGTGCTGAACAATCATTTTCGAAACTAAAATTAATGAAAACTTATTTTAGAAACTCTAAGGCACAAGACAGGCTACGTAACTTGGCTCTTCTTACTATAAAAAATTCTATGGCCCGATTTTAAAATTTTGATAATGTTATAGATACTTTTGCGGAACAGAAAGCATGGAAAGAGCTTGGAAGTAAATAATTTTATTAATTAAAATCTTATTAACAGTCAATTATTTATAATGAAATAATATAAATATGTGTATATGCTCTTGATAATAAAACTTCAATTCTCTTGTTAATGGCTTCAAAGCTTGCCAAAAATAAAAGTTATTAGATATTTAACTAAAATGCACACGATATTATTAATATATACTTTTGGATACCTACTTTCATAGTGGTTTATTAAAATTAAATTCTAACGTGACTATTTTTATTGGGACTCCGAAGGGCCCCATCAGAAAAATTTGCCACGGGCCTCAGATAGTACGTTACTGCTAACACCGCCAACTCTATCAGTTGAACAACAACTGTTTTCCAACCCTGGAGACATATATCACACGCCACCGATTATCGTAAAAGATCGTGAAATTTTGATTCGTAAGGGACCTGTATATTTTCAAGATAATGGTTCTGATTTCTCTGTGGCATCCAGAACTTACAAAGATGGTGATAGATCAGTAACTAACTGTTTTAACAAAGCATTGTTTCGCAAATAAAAAAAAATATGAACGTTGAAAGAAAATGGTTGCTGTAAAGGCGAAACTTCAAAAAAATTCATCACAATATCTAGTGTTACTGTACAGAAATAAAAATAAAGCTCAAACTTTGCATATATACGTTCTTTGTCTATTTTAACAAAATAGTGCTATATTATGGTCATAGGGGCCCCATTGTCCTAATGTGCCCAGGGCCCCTAATAGGTTAAAGACGGCCCTGGATGTGACAGGATTTATTTTTAAAAACCGCACCAAAATAATAAATGTCGATGTTTCGTTTGTATCAAAGCAGGAAAGGATACAATACCACATTGATCCAAACTACATTATACCACCTACCATTATTATACTAATACCAAACTTACGCAAAACTGAAAAGTGTTTTGGAGAAAATATTACTTGGAATGGCTGTTAGAACGCCGTTTCCAAGTTTTTAGGTAATATAAAAGATCCTGATAATAAAAATATTGTCCAGGATATGCCTATAAAAAGTCAATCAGTCAAATCAGCCTATGCCATATGAGTCTAAAAAAATATTTTTTGATGTCACAAATTGATTGTTTCCCAAAAAATCTGGACGTCTTCAGCGATCAATGGATATGGAAGAAGGTATCAAGGTCGTTGGGACGTTAATATGATGGCGGACTATTGTTGGATGTTACATAAAGACTAAGCAAAAGTCCATAAAAGAAAACCGACAAAATGAAGCTTTCATCAAAACAACAACGTTGTTGTTCATTATTTTTTTATTAAATATACGATTGTTTCTTTTTATAAAATATGTATTAACTATTAAGTAATTTCACTTCGTTTTTTATTTGTGAATGTATGTATGTATTTTAAATCAATTGTGGTTTATTGTTGTTTTCATAAATATAAACTGTTTTACGATCGTCCCGATTTCTATAAAAAGATCACGCGTACGATTCAGACGGTAAGTCTTGATACTTAAAAAAAAATACTACAAATTCTTTCTTAAATTTAGGTATTACTTTATTGCTTTTAATATAAAGGTATGCCAAATTGTGACGTCAGTGGACGTCAGGTATTTTTGTTTCACGAGTAAAACAACACTACTTGCAATTTACCCTCGCTCCGCTGGGTTAGGCATGTTTTAACAGTTAGTGTAGAGTGTGCTTAGAGATGAGATGTGATAATTTTTATGCAGTAAAAAGTAGACTTTATGTTGACCTGGCGGCCGACTAACCAGCCGACTAATATTGAAAAAATTTCGTCAAAATCGTGTCCAGCGGTTTTTACGTGATGCGTTCACACACAGCAGACAAAAATCTATAAACTATAGATTCAGCCTTTGTACCAAAATCAAAAATCAAAATATTTTATTCAGCATAAAAATTGTTACAATTTCTTACTGAACGTCATGAGTCTACCACCAGTTCGGAAAGAAGAAACCTCTGACCTGAGAAGAACTGGCGAAAGAAACTCAGGACGAACACATCATTCCCAAGGCGTACCTACTGTCTTTTAAAAAATCGTGAATTGAATAATAGCCTTTAGTACTACTCAAACGTTCCTTCATAATTTTTTTAAACATGGCAATAGAAGCTTTTTGAACGTTTTCTGGGATCCTGTTGTAAAAGCGTATACATTGTCCATAAAACGACCTTTATCTGTACCTACCTTTATATGTTATAACAATTTCAATATTTTTTTTTCAAAAATGTGTAATTTACAGATTCGACTTATAATTTTATTACATGTACTGAACTACGTTTGAGTATCCAGTTGTAATTTAAAAAAATGAAAACGCTACGTTTTGATCAATTCTGATGTCTGGGACTCGTCTAGAAATGAAATATATCGGATTTATATAGTTTGAACTCGGAAATGACACTAGGTTTTCACAACGAAGTCAAGGTACTTATTGTTATTCAAATATCGCTTATCTATCTATATTAATTATTAATTACATTGAAAAATTCATCGATCGATACGACAAGAATAACTTAAAATCGACATGTATGATGTAGGCCACATTTAAAAAAGCATGTTAAAAATTAATAATAATAAATATGTTGGGACATTATTACACACAGCGACATCTAGTTCCGTGGTAAGCTACGAGGCTTGTGTTACAGATACCAGATAGTTGACATACTACATATATAAGTTTAAATATAGTCTATTTTTTCTTACTTGTCTTAAGTAGTAAACAAATATGGCGGACAGGTAACCAGAGATAATTTCATAGAGATTGCAATGACGAATGAATGACAACGACTGAACTTAATGGTTTTTATGCAGTGAACGTAAAGTATTGGGTAGAAATAATACGACAAGTTAATTTGATAATTTTATTACTCGGATATCACCTCCTTACTAATAATAATTTTAATAATTTTATTTTCCTTTTTGTCTTAATATAAAGTCATTTTTAAAACTTTAAACTAAAAAAGCAAATAAGCGATCGAAAGATCTCCGAGAGCGAAGTCCCTCACTCCATTTTATTACACAGTGCAATAAGACAAGAAATAATAATAATTACAATAACAAATAAATAATCAGTATAAGTTGGTTAAAAGCAATTAAAAATCTTCTATATTCTACAGATGACACTCCTACTTTAAAACCTAATAAAATTTGAAGAAAAATGTCGTACTTTGTAATTTACAAATATTGTTATTTTTTTAAAAGTTCAGTTTCCATTCTCGCCAAATAATTTTACATGTTACATCTCTATGATTCAAAGACAAAGTAGCGTATCGAAACGTCAAAATGTTTTGTTCATATTTTATCTATAGAATTTAGTTCTGTTAAAATTTCAATTTTAGCAAAAATAATGTGTTCAAATCATATATAAACAGCTTTTATAAGTGTAATTCATAGTGTGTGTGTTTCTAAAATAGTAATAAACGATGAAACCAAGTCTAAAATGCGGGATTTTCCGAAAATAAGTGATTTTCGTTCAAGGCAGTGTTTGTTTACCATTTAGGACAAGTAAGAAAAAATGGACTATACATACATATTATAAATATAAACACCCATGACTGGAGTACAAACATCCGAATTTAACAAAATACAAATGAATGATGCGACCGCTGGCGTAAAAAAGTAGGGTCACTACAAACTGCGCCAAACGTTTCGTCTTACCTTAACACTACTTCTGGTGTTTCCTGCAGGTTCACAGTCAACATCTACGACGGCTGTAAAGTTTTCCTCTACTTGCGATTTGTGTACTGATTGTTCTATCGCAGTGTGGTTCAACATGCCTACCATTGCTACGGAAAGATTTACTTTTAACCCGTACACTATCGCCATACCTATCGAGCCTAGTACAGATAGAATATACCTCGCCGGGATAATACCTGAAAGAAAATAGCCAATAAATAGAGTTTTATTAAATTTTTAGACTTACTGAAGTTGCGTATTTGGAGAGTATGGATTTGATGAATTGTAAACAAATCTAAAGTGATTAATAGGTATTTGAAGGCAGTAAGCAAATCAATAAGATATCCTGTTTAACCTTATAACTTAAGTTCTGACTGCTTATAAACGTAACAATGTTGTAGGATCGGAAAAAATATTTTGCACACAAATTGCTGCCTTAGCACGTATTTATAATGTTTACACTATATAACTTTGTCCGATCCTATGCTTGTAAATTACAAAACTGGTGTCGTTCGGTTCGTTTCGTCTTATACTAACATTAAAAATCATTTTTTTTTTAAATGTTTGTCTATCTGTTGTTAGTTCCGGCTAATCTCTGAAACTGCTGCTACGATTAGATAACTAATGTTATAAGCAAAAACTTAGGCTACTTTTATCATAGAAATTTTATTTATTTTAAATAGCGGAAAAATAAAAGCGTATAATATGAAACAATTAATTGTTGACATTTTTGAAGCTACATATTTTAATTTATTTAAATATACTGTTTGAATCTATTTATTTTATTCTATTATAGGTACTTACTGAAAATATATAAAAAATCTAAAGTAATTATAATTATTATCAATAGTTCAAACTTAATCACCATTTCATTTATATAACATAACATTTGTTATGTGTTTAATAATAATGTCAAGCAGTAAAATATTGTCTTGGTACAAATTTTAATTTATAAAACTATGATAACAAGTAACAACTGAAGTTATTAAAATCAAAATGACCACAATAATTTTAATAGAAAATAATATTATTCCATATTTTCTTCGTAGTCGTCTTTCACGCATTTTTAATAATTGAAAATACACATATCTACTATTGCTAGGATAAGTGTGAATTTAAGGTAATAGGAATACTTCTAATAAAAATTAAAAACTATTAATACGTCTAAGTTCATAAGTGTGTACTATTATGATTATAAATAATTAAAAATATAATAAATAAAACTAAATTATGTTTCAATTATCTCAAGTTAGGTATCTCCAGTACCCACTAGTATACCTACCAATAGTACTGATAACACTCTTATCATAAGTTAAACTAAATTATTAAATAAACTACATACTACTTACTCAATAAAAAATACAATAAAATTACAATTATTATAAACTTCAAAATACATAGTTTTAAACACTGATAAATCAAATACCTTAATTTCTTAATAAACTTGCATGAGCATCATTAGATCCAAACACAAATGATAAATTAAATAATCCTTATTAAAATAAAATATCTCAACTAAACCAATGTACTTACGTCCCAGAATATTCCCCTTGGCCGGCACATCCATCTTTATTTAATTTAATTAAAATTATAAAATTAAGTACACTTTTTGGTAAACGCGTTTGCCGTCCACGAAATTACTTCGACATGTGAAATACGTTCAACAAGCTTTATTCCGAACAATTATCGCGCAACATGTTGTAACCCTTTTAAACGGTACTTATTTACTTTTACGTGTATATCATCGCGTTGTGTCGTCCGAAGTGCAACGTGCGGACGGTCATGCATCCAAAAATCATAATGATTTCAAATAGAACATTTGAGCTTTCGCGCTCTTTCAAGGTGACCTTCAAACCTCCTAGGATCAATGAAGCACGTAGGTAATAAAATAAGGCGCGTAATTTTGAAACTGACGCAACTTTATATAAAGCTTGAAACTTTTGCGTTTATTATTACGACATATTGTATTGACAACAAATATTTAAAATTAAGATTATTTTTTAAAATAAAGATAGAAGAATTTTAATTTTTATATAAGCTTAGCTTATTTCAACTATGAATATGTTATGTTTGAAAAAAGCTTTGATTATAGGATACATGTCTAGATACCACATTGAACCGTCCCGAACGGCTCAAAAAAAGTCTACTAAAATTGGTAGACTCGCTCTTCACGTACGTCAGTGTCATTATTATATATATAGTAGACATGCGCAAAACAGTGCTTTATGAAGTAATGAAATATGGCATTACATTACGCACCGAGTAATATCACATCACTTCATTACTCGAAACATTACTTGCCATGCGTGATACGAAGAGGTAATATTACCCGCGTACTGTCATAATAGTAGTACTGATCTATCTCATGTAATAATATGATGAATATCACACACGTTTTTATTGATTTTAATTTAAAACTAAAATGTTAACTTTTTGTGAGTAAGATTATTGTTATATTTTTATTACTTTTTATATTTAAATATTGTATTTAAAAATTTACCGTCGTAACCTAATTTACTTAAATTATTTTCATATAGCGATGTTTACAATAATGTATGCAGCAAAAACTAACAACGTATACTAGTAGTAGGTACCCGCGGCTCCGTCCACATTCTAAGACCGGACGGCACGGCTTTGTTATATTTGAATACAATTAATTTTTAAATTTAAAATGTTAACTTTTTATTTGATATGATTAAGATTATTATTTATGTATAGAATTTTTTAAATATTGTATTTATAATTTTACTGTCGTAAGTTAACCAATATAAATTATTATTATTTTTTCGTTGAAAAAGAAACAAAAACTAATTTACAACATACTTTTATACTAGCAGTATCCGCGGTTCCGACCGCGTTCTAAGGACTGCGACTTTGGGTCCACTGTATTATATACATTATACATATATACTTGATAAAGTTCATTATAATATTAAAATATATAATGAATTATTAAAGTTTTTATTTTTAATTTTGAATTAATTATTATTTACTATGAATACGTGAATTAGTATTTTTTAAAAGCCTGAAAAAGTTTTTTTTATTATTCTTTATTTATAAAGCCATACACCTATATAAGGTTAAGTCAGCGACTGAAAAAGTTGGTCTTAAAGAATTTTATACCAATTTTTATACTCATTAAACATCCGATACGAATAATTTAAAGTGGAGTTTACTAATTGGATAAGGATTAATATCATGATACCAATATCACCACTATTCAACACGTATTTGAACTTAATAATTTAAAAAAAAATTGTTATAATAAAGGCATGTACCATCGCAGAATTTTTTGTGAGTAATCATAAGTAAGTATTGTAATATAAAATTTTAATATATAAAATAGTGCTTGATATTATGTATTTCGTCAACAGTTTTCGTTTTATATGCAGCATTTTGATACCTTGGGGATACATTTAAGGTAGGGATCCCTAAAATGGGATATTTTTGAAAATACAATATAGCCAATAATACACTTCTCACAATCACTTCTGAATAGTGTAGCTGTCTGTTAGTGAAAGAGTTTTCATGATCAGATCAGTTTTTCCGAAAATAACCCCCCTACAAACGAACAGACAGATACACAAAGTTCGAAACTTTAACTCATAATGTAAGTAAAGAATATTTTAGAATAGATTGCAATTTTGCATTTCAGTCCTAGTCAAATGATTTCTATTCACTTGCGGCATGTTTGCGTACTTAGCGGCATACATTTCATGGCATAGTAAAATATATTGTAGAACTAGCGGAACCCGCAGCTTCGCTCGCGCTAAATCGCTAGTATATTATAGATATTAAATATTTTAGCAAAATACAATTAACACTTACTAAAATTAAATTATAAAAATATTAATAACGCCATCTATGAGAAATCATTACGCATCATTTGATAATTGAAAGTACGGAAATATGATTTAAGAGTTTAGAACACATTATTCTATTATTCTTTTTTAATAGTATTTTAGGAATTAAATATTCTTTTTTATGTAAATTGTGGGTATTCACTGTCTGTAATAAGTATATAAACCTTACAGTCCTTTGCCTTTCCCTATTAGGGATAAATTTTAATCATGGTTCATGATTGCTGTAAAGCATTCAAATTGCAGGAACCAAAAATCAAAATAAATCTGCAATATAATCCAAAAACCAAGTTGAATTTATAAAATATTTGATTAAGACTTGTACTTTTAGCGCAAGCTAAACTGCGGGACCCACTATTTTCAATAAATCAATATTTTTAATGTGTACTATTGTTTTTATTTAAAACTCCCAAATGTACAACTTTTTTACAGGTGGTATACTATTATCTTATTTTTTCATCTGACAGCACTGCGCTCGCGTCATGCTCATGACTAAAGTAATGAAGGCTGTATGGACTGTAGTCCTTTGCCTTTCCCTATTGGGGATAAATTTAAAAAACAACAACTAAAGTAATGACTTGAGTAATGTTTGAACTTTGAACTTTGAAGTGATGCGTAATGTTTCGTTCGGTCGAGTGTTGCTACAGTACAATTCTCTAAACACCACCTTGCCATGCGTGAGACATTACGGATCTATCTCGGAATATAACACGCGTTATCATTGTATTTTAATACAATTAATTTTATAATGTTGACTTTTATTTGATACGATTTAGATTTTTATTATATGCAAATAAATATTGCAATTTTGCATTTTGTCATACTCAAATAATTATTTTAAACTTGCGGCATTTGTACGTAAATAGCGATATACCTTTTATGACTTGGTTTTGTTCTTTAGGATCCCTATTCCCTTATATTGTAAAACTCTTTTTACAAACACCAGTTGCGAAATTTCTGAGCATCTTGCAAAATAATTAATAAGTAAAACAAAATTGTATTGTTTAGCTAAAGGTTGTAAATATGAATGACCCTTTGTGAAGACCAGGCGCAGCTTAGGACCTAGTAATGAAAACCTTATATCGTTGGCCTAACTTATAATATTGGCGTATTTAAAAATCATTTTTCTAGCAATTATAACTTTTTTTGCTTATAACTATTTGTATTTTTATTATAAATATATTTTGTGTTATTTATTGCTTTTTAAAATAAATACATTTCGAATTGCTTTGCTATTTCAAAATTCGTAAAACGGAGTGATGCCAAGTTAACCCGAACTATGGAATATCACGCTCGCGTCATGTTTGACGTAATAAGTAATGTTTGGTTCGGTCGAGTAATGAGTGATGATACAGTACTCGCTCGGGTAATATTACGCGTAATGCATTACTCGCATTACTTACACATGTCTAATATATAGCAATATACTCTATGGTGTCATTTGAGCCACTAGTGGATAACAAGCTCGCGAAAAAAAATTAATTATGCCGGTATGTGCTATCAAATTGTGTCGAAATTATGTGGAATAACCGTATAATAACACCAAGATCACTTTTCATCGGTAAGTTATGTTATTTAACGACTATTTTTTAAGAAAACATGGATTTTTAATTCGTTACTATTTAGGTAAATTTGACAAGCCTGTGTTGCCAGCTTATTACTAGGGAGACTTAGCGAAATTATTGGAGACAAATTATCAATATTATTATTAAATTTATGTATTTATTTATTTATTTATATAGGATTATAGACAGTATATATAAGTAACATTTTAAATTTTTTTAAATAAAATAATGACATTTATAAAATTATTTTTTTAATTACTTTTTAATTTTTGAATTTTGTATGACATTGAACGTACATAATTAGGAGTATGCAGTTTATTAATTATTTAATTAGAATAAGTTTTTACAAAATAAAAATTTGTTATTAATTTCTTTTGTTTTTTTATATTCAATATATTTTTTTTATTAATTCTTAACTATTATAATTACTTTATTTACCCCTTTGGGTAAAAACCTTCTCCAAAGCAAACCACTTATTTTTATCTTTGTCGGCGTTTAAATAAACATCATTACATCCTCGTAAATCATAAAATGATGGAATAGTATATATTGTGTTATGTTTTTTACAAAACCGACTTTAATAACAAACACTAGAAATAACAACATAACTGATAGGTGTAAATTGTTATATAGTCGATGGTATGAAAATATATTATTAAGCATCTATATTCAATGAAAACTACCAATAATGTATTTTTTACGTTTTAGTGTTTTTTATCGAGACGTTTTATTAAGTTTTTATTTCACGTTTTAGTGTACATTTGTGCACTATAGTAAATATCCTGCGTAGTTGACTAATCTTCGTAACAATATTTATTTGATTACCCTCACTAACACCTATATAAAATAAATGAAATCCATATGAATAAATGAAAACCGTAATATAGTATGTGAAGCTACTGCTTCACATACTATATTACCTTTTTATATTCTCAGGAGTAATTATCATATTTTAATTATTACATTTTAAATATTTAAATTTTTAAAAATAATTATTTTATTTAACCTTCATCATATTAAAAAATGGAAGAAAGATTTGGAGCGGGTATCCCTAAACACGCACACCTTGACAGTTGGACTTCAATAAGTACACAAGCTATACTCACACATGTCACGTAAAGTGAGGCCGTTTTCTGCGCATCGTTTGTTGGTATTGCTCAATCTAGACATGTATATAATCTAAGGAAAAAAGTATGAAAGCGAAAAGAATACAAATTATTAACGTACAGACGGAACTTAGCGCAAAACATTTATTATACAAGAAATGGCGCTTTCTGTGTCATAAAAATCATTTATTTAAAAAGAATTGATTTTAATATACAAAATACGTTCGCCAATACTATTTAAAATTAACTAACGCATCGGCTCGCGCCAATTCGAATTATGGTAGAGGAGACCGTGGTAGATCGACCTTCACCGATCTGATAACCAGATGATACATATTTTTTATCGAATATAATTTATAAACAAATATGCCTATAATGACTTGCCTATCTGAAAGTGCCCATGGCTATTTTTAGCTAAAAATAGCCATGAGCACTTTCAGATAGGCAAGTCATTATAGGCATATTTGTTTATAAATTATATTTGATAAAAAATATGTCTCATCTGGTTATCAGATCGGTGAAAGTCGATATTTCACCGGCTCTTAGACCATTAAGAGTTGTCAAAAAAATATAGCTGTGAGAGCACCGTGGACAATGATTTGTTCTGTATTTCTAAAACTAACTTCTTACTACTGACCTATATATAATTTACAGATTGCTAGTATCTGACCTAATATTGACCACTGACTGTATGAAATTGACCACTCTCTATAAAGAGATAAATAATCGTGCGGCGGCCGGCGGCCTATACAGTATACATATCTCTGTGTTGTATGTCTGTAGTAATAAAAGCATGGTAGCCCACGTGGACGTGGACCATTAAAATTCTAAACAAAGACAAGTACTGGCCGCAGGCTCGTTTCATCTCTCTTACACTTTCCTTCCCGTATTTACTATACAACTAAATAGGAAATGGTGGCCGTTTCTGGTACTATGGCTCTAAAGTTTTTGCGTACCTACGGATTTCTAATATGAAAACCATGGTCGAGTAAAACCACAGACATATAATAAATAGTAGTTATATGTCTGTGAGTAAAACAGATCTAGCAACAAGCTCAGTTTTAGTAGTAAGAGAGTTGTACGAAGTGACAATTAATGGTCTTTAAGAAAAACGATATATTCGAGTAATGTGATGAGGATTTAGTTCGCTTGTATTACGTGGGATAAAAAAACAGAATAATATTCTATATAGTTGCACAGCACCCCAGTCTATCGTCACGCCATAGCTGTAAATGGAAACTATTGTTACGAAAAGCCGACGTACCCCCACTACTCTTTATGTTAGACTGTGAGTACACTATGAAGTCTGGTTTCTGAACTCACTGTTTACTAATATCTATCAGCTGTCATTTGTCAGTAGTCAGACTCATCAGTCATCACTGTCACTCAGAATGTCAGAAAACCAGTAAACGTCAACCTTTCGTATACCCGTATATTCAATGTACTTTGTGCTTTCGTATAGAGAGGAAGTATGAATTTAAAACAATAAGTTTCTTTGAATTATGTGGGGAAAAAAGAAATAAAAATTAAAGTATTTTTTTGGTTTCTTTCCCCACGGGATCTTATAAATACGAATCATATTTATTTGTTTAAAAATATTTATTGTAAAATTCTATTGTATGTGACATCGTTCAAGTGTATATATGAGGGAAGAAAGTTTTGTTTGTTATAGCACGAAGTGAAAGTGTGTATATTATGTTTCGCGCTAAATCGTGAACAAATGTCCCCTATTAATCATTAATAAATAGGCCAATACAATAAAAGTGAAGGGTTAAAATTTAAAATATTAATTTATAGCTGCTACATAACTGTTTTTAAAAGATGGCACTAAAAATGGAACAGAAGAGCGATCTTGAGTTTATACTAAAAAATTTGCTGGCTGGTGGTAAGTCCGTTTTATATATTAGCAATAATATATTATAACAATATTGAGAGTTTATATTAGAAGATAATTTGTTCTGAAATAAAAATAATATTAGTAAAAATCCTAAAATGTAAAATATTTTTGAAACAGGTGTTGCAGGCATGTGTTCTAAAACAACTGTAGCTCCCCTTGATCGTATCAAGATACTCCTCCAGGCTCAGTCATCACATTATAAACATCATGGTGTATTCGGTGGACTAATGGCAATTGTTAAGCATGAATCCCTTATTGCATTATATAAGGGAAATGGTGCCCAAATGGTCAGAATATTCCCATATGCTGCTACACAATTTACAAGCTTTGAAATTTATAAAAGGGTAAGTATTCACACAATTTTTAATTATTTACTTTTCAGACTAAGGTATAAGTTAAGAATAGAATAAGTTATCAGTATGTTATTTCATCCTTACTAACTATTTATTTATAAAAACTAAACTTGTGAAATGAGTGCAATCTAACTTAAATTAGAGTACCTTTTTATTAGAGTATTTTTTTATTACAATGATCAGTATATTGCATACCAGATGCAATATTAGCTACCTATATTATTTAGTAACTGCCAAAGTAAGTAATCTTAAGTACACATAACTAAGTGGATTTCATGTGGATGTTGTAAATTACTCCTGCACACTAAGTACAGTTGCAAAACTGCATAGCTTACCATATTGCATAAAATTGTTGAGAGGTCAACTTTGCTTAAAACATGAACTAAAGTATCATACAAAAAACTTTACTATCTATATAAAGTTTCCAAGAAATTGTAAATGTTCTGGTAAACTAAAATCAAAACAAGCGATTATTTTTCTTTAATTTTAATAGGTAAGACTTATCATAATTTATTTACTCATTTATTACAACATTTGTTGAGATTATTTGCTTTTAATATTTAAAAAATATATTTTTACCAACTTGTTTTGAAACGTGTTTTGTGTATCTATATTATTAGTCTTGCAAATTAAAAAATGACTAAACCCATTAAAAACAGGAAAAACTAAAAAAAGTCACTAGAAAATCAAGAAATTTAGGATTGTTTATTTTGTATGGGGATCCCTCACCTATAAGAGATACCTAGAGACTTGGAAGGAATCCAAGCAGAGGATGGATGAGTTGCTAGTGTAATATATTAATAAAAATGAACAAACAAAAATAAAGTAGACAGTTCATAAGTACTCTTATAGCTTAAGCTAATCATAAAGTCATGCAAATATCATCATATCTATTTATGATTTGAAAAAGGCGCAAAGTGATAACCATTTATCTAAATATGCGGAAATCACGTAACATATTATAAATAAATTTTAATAATAATGATCAAGGTACAAAAATACTTAATGTATAAAGTGTGACGAAAACTTAGGAAATATAAGCTAGCAAGTTTAATTATTAAGGATTACTAATCATATATGTATTAATATGATAAGTAGCAGTAGATAACTGTGAACAAATAACGGCATATGTCAAACGTAACGCTACGGCGCCGTTACGGTGAAAATACTAGGATTTTTTATCTCAATTATTAATTTCTAAGTACATTTTATAAAATATGCTTATATTAAATCAAATTAATGTACGTATGAATTAAAACTTTTTGATATTTAGTGTGTTGCACGATTATGATTTCCAAAAATTGACCCCAAATAATTTGCGAAAAGTGAAATTTTTCGGAATAGAACTCGAAATCTGGGTTATAAAACATTACCTACATGCTAACGTGAAGTCTAAGCTTGAAGCTACGTTAGTCACTTCGCTTGGTTTTTCTTAATACTTCTGTTTTTATACCTTTATCACAGTTCGATTCAAACGTTACATCCAACGTTAACTACAAATATCGCACAATATGTATGCAACTACGAGTAAGTTCATTCTTCAACTAAATTTCCAAAGTACCAAGTGTAATCCATTTTCATCTTCTTTTATGCTGATGTATGGAAATCTATAATTAAACAGCCAGTTAGTAATAACAGAAATCGTAGTTATTGTTAAGACAAGTTGCGTGTAAAATGAACGCTTGTTTTAGTAGTTGTGGCTTTGATTTACATATAAAAACATAATATATTTTAACCATTTTATATTTAAAATAAGTAATGTTCATATTTGTATATGGTATACAGCATTTTCATAAAAAAACTAGCATTTCCCGCGGATTTGCACGCGTTCTAAAGGCTGGAAACCAAATACCTCCCGTTTTTGCAATATTTTTCATTGATGCTCCGCTCCTATTGGTCGTAGCGTGATGTAATTAATAGCCTATAGCCTTCCTCCATAAACAGACTATCCATCACAAAAAGATTTTTTCAAATCGAACCAGTAGTTCCTGAGATTAGCACGTTCAACCAAACAAACAAACTCTTCTGCTTCATAATATTAGTATAGATTGCTACAAAAACTTTATTGCAATTATCACTGGTCCAAGTATTTACTTGGATTGATAATTTTTGGGGAACATTTAAAATAATAAATTTTAAAGATTATGTATTAAATCTTGAAGGAATGGAATGCTATTAATGAATGTGGACAAAATTCAATTAGTTTAGCAAGTGGCATACTGACACCGTTTTTTAAGGTGCGGTCGATGGTGAAGACCGCTGTGATGTGTACCGATTAAATCCGGAATCGTATTTGTATCCATAAAACACGTCATTATTTCTTTCTACATACATAACAATTATTGTTGGATTTTTTTTAAAAAAAATCTTAAGTTTTTAACGCGGAAATATTTATTTATATTTATAACTTTAATGCTTAGCAAATATCTATTATTAATTTAGTATTACTAGTGTTTTATTCATAAATTACTTCGTGTGTGCATAAAAGTGTCTATTAAAAATGCAAATTTGTTACTAAAATTTTATTATTTGCACGTGCAATTATGCGGCATGTTAAATGAACGTGCGATTTATATTTAAATGTCGCGTCACGAGTCCCGGCATAAGTTTTGAACCTCTGTGTTTCCCAGTCCTATTCCATAGAATTTTGAGCTAAACTAATTCTTTTCTGCACCTTACGTAATTACGTCACTCACTTATATACTATGTCACTTATATACAATGTAGGCTTCTAGCAACTATTAGTTGCGAGAAGCTAAACATTATCAATTACTTATTACGTATTGATCATTGAAAAACAATGTAATTAATATTATGAACTTAGGTATCATGAAATAATTTATTGGAACACCTAGTGTTTGAAACTACCTAGTAGGTATAACGTGAACTGTGAACATAAAGTTAAACTAATAAACAGAACTATTTTTTTTTAAATCGTATTAAAATTTCCAAAAAGTTAAAACCCTATTTTTTGGATCTTAAATGAAGATGTGTTTTGTAGGTACTAACTTCAAATGGTTCCTATTGTCAATGCACTAATCTATAACGGCAATCAGTACACGTGTCAGTCTGACTGATAATAGAAAGGTGGAATAATGAAAAGTAAAAATACGCGCTTACATAAATTATCCGATTGAGCCGTGGCCGTGAACTCAGCCTCAAAGTATCAATCTTGAATTGCTTGTATTGCATTAAAATGCGTATTTTATACCTATAGGCTAATTTTATTGTTTTTCTTTGGTGCTTCGAATATTTTCATTAACATTTAATTTTATTTTTATAATAGAAACGGTATAAGAAGGTGTCACTTATAGATATTTAAACCTTTTTGTAAACTAAGTAATGTAAATAAGTAGAGTTTTAGAATCACCAACCGTCAATTCTGCGAACTAAATATTCCCCGAAACCTGAACGTTACTTCCAAGTTTTCCTGTTAGTTATTAATAAAATTACTCATACAATCTCTTAATATCAATAAGAATTAATATTATGTCGTTGTTTCCAGTCAACGAGAAATACCTCATTCTACATCACTATTTGCTTAGAATAATAAAACATGTGCATGGACCGAGCATTACTCGGAAACAACTAAATTGTTTTTAACTTTTTACTAAAATCATACCCAATTATACATATAATAAATAAAAATTTCGTGTTCCTTATCGAACTCCTCCGAAACGGTTTGACCGATTTTCATTTTTATTTTTTTATGATTTTGCATCAAAAAATAATTCTAACCCTCACCACTCTACCATCATCCCTATTTTTAATACTGATTAAAACGCAAACGAATTGCTAGTATTATATATAATAATATATATAATAATTCTAATGTAAAGTAATGTTTGGGACTGGTCTAAAACATAATGAATAACTATTAATCAGAAAGCTCTAACTGCAATCATTAGGTCATAGAGATGGTTTATATTTTTTTTTCGAATTATTCTAACTTCAAGTAGGTTCAAATTGATTTGTTTACATAGTTATAAGTGTAACCGATTGTCTATTAAGCGAGGGGCAACGCGGGCCTAGCTTTCCAATTATTTATTACAATTGTCCCATCATGGCGTGTTTGTCTTAATAAAAATGATAGGAGTTTATAAACTAGAATATAGTTCACAAATCACAATTGATTGTTTGTAACTGCCAGTCATTTTAAAACAGTCGCTATGTTTATTAAGCTATCTCGATATAATGATATCTCCACGAGATTTGAATAGAAAATAATTTCAGCAGAGGGGGACTTCTCACCAACTAGTAGTAGACTACGGCTTAACCATCTATCGTCTCCCCTCGCATTGAATGAATGCCAGTTCGCGTAAATGCATTAATAATTTTTAAAAAATAAAAATAATTATTAATGATAATTTTAAATTTGTTTCTATATTTTCAATATTATCAATATTATACAAATAAAATATATTTTGGTTTTAAACATGGACACTTTTTTTAAAGCGTTAAATAGTATTTACAACACTCAGGCAGGAAGGGAAACAATTTTTTTAACTTATATACATATTTGCGCCCTTGAATTCTACCGTGTTCACACCGCCATTTTATGGTTCACTATTTATAGATGCGTATGCGCGTATGTTATTAGATTCTGTTCATAATTATATATTTTTTAAATAGCTATCTACTGCACTTCACTTGTCTCGAACCGCAGCATAAATGTATGCCATAATTTACCCACTCTATTTTTAAAGTTTTGTGCAGCACTCTTAACTGCATACCTACTGCTTTATATTCTTTACGTCAAAACAAAATCTATTATAATTTCAAAAGAGTTTCCTTGATGTCTAGTAAAGATAATGTTAAATATGTATAAGTTAATAATGGATCGTCTTTTGAATGAAATAGACACAAAATTTGATGTTATCTATGTTAAACAAAGTACCCACTATGTACCTATATTGTATTTAAGCGATGGACGTCATACTCCTATTTAGGAAGAAATCCAATAGTTCATGTAAATAATGGCTAAACACAACGTATCTACTATCAATATACGTGTAGTTTCCAAGACTGTTTGTACATACTCGTTGAGAATATTAAATAAGTAGACCTACTCTACGAAAAAATCTTATAAAATTTTACGATAACACGAAATAAGTTTATAACGTTTTACAGTTATTCACATTAAATTGTCACTATATCATAGTACTTTCTTAGGTTTAGGAAATTATTTCTTCGGATTTTGTCGCAGAGCTAAGGGTACGACCATGTAGCCTTGGCTACGACTGACGGGATTCTGAACTTTAAAGGCTATACTAAACTTGTTTTAATTAACTATTGTATTCATTTTTATTAATATGCACCCACTGCTAGGCACGGGCCTTTATTACGCAGGGGATCTGGCCATAGTCCACCACGCTGGACTGTACGTACATACTGTACTGTACGTCTTGTTACCTACTCCCAAACATGCAAGTTCTTTCATAATGTTTTCCATCACTATAGTGATCATGATAGAAATGATTCCCACCTGAAAATATCAGAGGGGCTATACCCAATATTTAAACCCGCTTAAAAAGCGAGAGTGTGATCTCAGCACTACCACTATCTTTAACTATTAATTACCTACCTAAATATCTAATATTTTAGTATCTCGGCGGGCTCAGTCTACCCTTAGTGCAACACGGCGACAAGTTCGTAGCGGGCGCGGCGGCGGGGGTGACCGCGGTGACCCTCACCTACCCCCTCGACACCATCAGGGCGAGACTCGCCTTCCAAGTGACTGGGGAACACCGGTACACGGGCATTGCTCATGCTGCTACCTCCATATTTAAGACTGTGAGTAAAAACATTTTTTTTGCGTTTTAAAAGTTAAAGCTGTGGTTAAACTATGTCGTCCTGGCTCATTTATTTTATTTACGTTTTATGTTACATGTATAAATAATAATTGTAACCTTCATTAACTCTTTAAGTTCAAGTATTTTATTATAATACATTAACTTGGATTTAGGTTTGAACTAAATAGTGCAATATAAAAGATCCCTGTTCTCTAATTTTGGCTTATCCTACGAAAGAAACTTTCTATATAGTACTGACTTTTGGTTTATTTTTCGCGTTTATTTTAGATTTTTGATTCCTATCGTTTCAAATACTAAGGTTTTAGATGTCTCGGACGTTAATCGGTTCTTGTTTCAGACTGACGTGACTGTTGTATTCGTGAATACTATAATAATCCTTTAGCTAGTTTAGTGCATCTAAACTTTATCACTAATTACTACGAGTAAATGCATTTTATACCAAAACAGTAGTAAAATATCAAAATAATCTTGTCTTGCCTTGATCTAATCTTAAACAAATATATTATATTTTATCGAATATCTATTCGACCGACAATCAACAAAATATGATATATTACTTTTTTTTAATAAAAATGATAATATTATAAAAGTGAAAGTATCTGTTATTATCTATGTAAATACATAATTTTATTTTATCTCTGATAAATGCACGTTTCCGTGGGATAAATATATAGTAGTTTACGCAGACCTTCACTAATAAATATAATTCACTAATCTATATATATATATATATATATATATATATATATATATATATATATATATATATATATATATATATATAATGAAAATGGTCTTCGTTTGAGGCACAATCACGCCTAAACCACTGATCGTATCGACATGAAACTACCACCATTCGATGCGAAATTTTTCCTAGATGGTTTATGGCTATCTATTTTTTGAATTCCAACATTCCTTCATTTTTTTATTGCTGTTTTACTTTTATGAACATTTATCCCGCTAATAAAAACAAAAGATAAGCATTTTCTCTTGATTCTTTTGTTTTCATGGATTTCAACAGACTACAGAGTATATTAAACGGATTATGGTTTTTTACATTCAGCTAAGAATCTACTCACGGTAGTGGAGAACGGCTGGACCAATTAGGCTTTTTTTTATAGTCAGAATTGTCAGGAGAAAGTTTTGTATGTAAGAAAATTTTAAAAAGAATTCCCATCTATATAGTCACTCACTACGAAATCTCGGGAACCATAAGACTTAGAAACGTGAAACTTGGTAGGAATATTACTTTTGCTATGTAGAGGTCAGCTATGAATAGATTTTAAGAAATCCATCCCCCAAAGGGGATTGCGGGGTCGTTAACAATGAACAATTCCTGTTTTTAAACTATAGCTCCTATAGACTTCAAATTTGGTAGGAATCTTCTGTAAGAGGTGTAGAAATAGGCTATGAACGAATTTTACGATAACTCACCCCGCAGGGGGTTGCGAGGGTGGGTATTAACAATTAATATTTTTAATTTTCCAGCTAAAGCTCCTACAAGCTCCAAATTTTGTAGGAATTTTCTATAAGCGAAATATAGCTTCTAAAAATTCTAAATATGGTAGGAATCTTTTATTATTCACATAAAGTTCATCTCAAAATGGATTTCAATATAGTCTACTTCCGACAGGAATTGCGAGGGTGGGTGTTAAAATCTAAAATTTTAATTTCCAACCTGTAACTTCTACAGACTCCAAATTTGGTGGGGATCTTCGTGTATGTAGGGATATTTGTGTATTTCCTTACAACAATCGTCTTTTTGGCAGCGGAGAAAAAGTCATTGAGAGGTTTCCAAAACTTAACTTTACATGTAGCCAATCAACGGACTAAGAATTTTACATTCATTTTACTTTTGCAGACTACATATCCGACGAATTCTTTTATTGCGTGATCGCGGAAATGTACCAGATTATAATGAATGCATTTTCTAAGCACTTGAGATGTGGAAAAGAAATTTAGTTACTTATTCCAATAGAATTCATAAAAAACATGAACAATTAATTTTCTATAAAAAATTGATGTCACGGAGAAAATTTTAGTTAACAGAAAATTCGTCGCACTTGAACCTAGACAAATTTCAACTTTACATATGAGACTTGCAATGACTTTAACTTAAACGATTTTAACGACTTTAACTTTAACTTAAATGATTGCACATTGAAAGTTACAATGAATATTAGTGAGAAAAATCACCTGGATGGAAGATACAGACTAAATCGATGGAATTTGGAATTTGTGTAAGTCTAAACAATATCGATGCTTCTATCCGCGGGGCCTATTTATGTTCATACAAAAATAAAAAAAGGAGAATTATAAAAATATGGAAAAAATAAATAAAAATGAAACATAAAATGTAATTTATTTCCTTTTTCAATTCGCCCAGCGAAGCGGGCGGGAAATGGCTAGTAAATATATATAATAAATTATACAAAATTGACTTTTAGTTGATAGATCACTCAATGGTGCTCTTATCTTTTTAGGAGGGCGGTATACGCGCTTTATACCGCGGCTTTGTACCGACCATGGTGGGAATGGTTCCGTATGCCGGCTTTAGTTTCTACTGCTTCGAGTCCCTCAAGTTCTTTTGTATGAAATATCTTCCGCACACACTTTGTCGCAAATGTGATAGAAACACTGGTAAGTTACGTAATCTATACTAATATTATAAAGCAGTAGTTTGTTTGTTTGCTTGAACGCGCTAATCTCAGGAACTACTGGTTAGATTTGTGTTGTGTAGTCCGTTTATCGAGGAAGGCTATAGGCTATATTATATCACGCTACAACCAATAGGAGCGGAGCATCAATGAAAAATGTTGCAAAAACGAGAAGGGCGAGTATTATATTATAGTTATGCGAGGTATCATACCGTGCGACTCAGAAATTGAATAGAAATTGGTTTTCGATTTTTAGAACGCGTGCGAAGCCGCGGGAAATGCTGGTTTGTATATAAAATGCACTAGATAATACCATTTTACTCCCAATATCGGACTTACTATTAAACATATTATCATGTAGGTACATTTGTTACTTCTTCACTCTGAAACAACTAAAAGTTGATAAAAGAAGATTATGAAAGATATAAGGTGTAAGAAGATAACTGAGATTTTGTACTCGCTAGTTAATAATCTTTTTGGTAAATGCACCTACGCATACCTGCATACATGATAGTGGTTATTTGGGACTCGTCAGCTTGAGAGAGAGAGCCAGTACTACCTATAAAAACAGACCAAGCAAACAAGCAGACCACAACAATCATGATGTGACACTAACAATCTACTATCAGACAAGTACCAGGAGCATAGCACACCCCCAGATGTGCCGTCTAACGTCTCCTAGTACGACTCTGGCCTACGTGCCCGGCTAGATTGTCAGGCGCGAAATAGAGCATACAACGACAACGTAAACGAACATTGTGGGAAATTAAACCTAGAGTATACTCGTAATTGACAATAAATTAGCTTAATGCACCTATTCAATCATTTGGTATATGTAACCACTAGCCTTTCCCGCGGCTTCGCGCGCGTTCTAAAAGCTGGAAACCAAATAACTCCCGTTTTTGCAACATTTTTCATTGATGCTACGCTCCTATTGGTCGTAGCGTGATGTAATATAGCCTATAGCCTTCCTCTATAAACGGACTATCCAACACAAAAAGAATTTTTCAATTCGGATCTGTCGTTCCTGAGATTAGCGCGTTCAACCAAACAAACTAACTCTTTATCTTTATAATATTAGTATAGATATATGTAATTATTACTTATCCAGGGGGCCTAGTACTGACGGTGCCAGGTAAGTTGGTATGCGGGGGGCTGGCGGGAGCAGTGGCGCAGTCCGTGTCCTACCCGCTGGACGTGACGCGCCGGCGTATGCAGCTCGCCTGTATGACGCCCGAAACTGCCAAGTTTGGGTGAGTTTGTTTGTTTGTGTGTATATTATATGGCTAATGGCTAATATATTATTATATAAGCCATTATTCCATACTCGTCTAAGTTAGTGTTCTTACAGAGACAAATCTTTATGTGAACTTGTAATCAGTTCATTAATACAGAATGTAAAGTATTAAGTATGATTAATTTCATGGTGTGATGATCCTGCGATTTCTGGTCGTGTCGAATCTTCAGACTGATTTTGACCACGGCAGCTAATCTCTCTGAGACTCTATCGCAATCTGCAGCAGATATTTTAGTGTTCAGATGTACGCGCAGACTATTCATGTCAGCCCCACAATACAAGTAAGAGACCAGTAAGAGTTAAGGCGCAAGTCACTGCCAACTTTCTAACTTTGGGCTCTTACTAAGAATTTCTTTAAAATGCGAATAAAAACAGTTTCAGTAAATACATAAACTCGTCACCTATCACACGCGTACCAACTCTACACTATGCTGTTGCTATCGCTGCCTGAAGTATGAAGCTTTGTCTCTGTAACGATACTTTTAATTATCACTTATGATATCGATCGTGGTAGCTTTGAATGCACCTGCACAATTTGTTAATAATAATAATCGATGTTACTAAATTTTTATTCTTTGTATTTTATATATAGTTATTACTTATTTATTACTAAATTCTCTTGAAAGAATTTTATTCCCTACCATTAATATCACAGTATATATTTTCATTATTTAACTACTTCTTTACTAATCATATATGAGAATATTCTTGTATGTTACAACTTACAACCGTTATAATTACATCGGCTGTAATTGCCAGATTTTAAGTTTTGTTCACTTTTATCTTAACGTTGACCAAAAAGACTACGAATTATTAAAATGAAATTACAAAATGTTTTATAGTAATTTATTATTTATATTATAGTTATTGTAATATTCCACACAATATATTTACACATTGTGTAAATGTATGAATAATTAATGTATAGAAAAAAAAACTTGTTGTTTAACAATAAATTACTACCTATTTCTTCTCTATTCTTATACATAATTATTGTAACAAAGCCTACAATTATATATTTATTTATTATATAATAATAATTAAATATTGTATAATTTTTATTACATATTTCTTGCACTGGTGTTGGCAACACTAACAGAAGGTTGGTATTTATGTATTTTTTATTTTTATTTAATAATAATATCAATTATTGTTAACTCTTTATTTTCAACTATTTCTGTAGAATATTAATAGCCATTTAATAACAACTGTTATTAATTTCACACTGTCTTAAATGATTACATAATATTATGATTTATTTGTATATAATTTATTAATATCTTAATTCGAAATTCGACTTACTCCGTTTTAGTATGCTTTTCAGGGGACAATGAATGAAACGTTATGAATGTGGATAACATGAAATTTTAAATTAGTTAAAAGTTTGATTATTATTAAATAAATGATTATTTTTCTTTTTAAATTAATAAGTATCTATTATTATTGAAATATTAACGTTTTGTTGGCCTTTGAAAAGTGAATTGTGTACAGTATAGAAACGAAATTTTAATTATTTTTTTTATTGAGTTCTTTATTTCTAATCCTTTTAGAACGGGAATGGTTAAAACATTAACACTCATATACCATGAAAATGGAATAGTCAAAGGGCTGTATCGCGGTATGACTATCAACTACATAAGAGCCATACCAATGGTGGCCACTTCCTTCTCCACATACGAACTCATGAAACAACTCCTACAACTCGACACTGGAATGAAAATATCTTAAAATACGAAATAAATAATATAAGTTAGGACAATTTTTTCGGATATGTAACATGCCAGTGTTGCAATTTAAATTATATATTAAATAAGATTTAAGTCTCTTAATTTGGTACTCACAGTATTAAATATGTAAATTAAATATTTAAATTCAAGTCAAATATACAATTATTATTCTAAGCAGCTGCACAACAGTACGTATTGTTTATTTTTAACTTTAAATTCTATTACATTCTACAAATTATGTATTTTTTGCCTTTTTGAATGTTAAACGCTATCAAGTTACATGTCTGACGAAGTAAACAAAGATATTTGTATAAGAATTAGGTAAGCAACTTACAGGTTTAGTTTAGCTACTTATTACTACATGTATATGAAAAAAAGCGAAAAACTTTGTTTCGAAATGATTAATTATATCATTAATATTTTTTTTAACAACAATCAGTATTTTCTTACTTTGTAAGCTTTAAGCTCAAGAAACTACATTACCTAAATGTGAATCGTTTGATTATTTTAATTTATCAACAATTGAATGAATGAGATTTAATGCCTTATTGGTATTGCAATTATAGAGATTTTTATAGTCCCACTGTTAGGCACGGGTCTTCTATCAGTGCGAAGAGGCTATAGTCCACTGGCCAAGTTCGAGTTAACGAACTTATGTTGTCTTTCGAAAACTTGCTGGGTTCTCTTAGATATGCAGGTTTTCTAAGAATTTCAAATAATTAATTATTACCGGCAATCGATATAGTTTAAGGTATAAATAAATGTTAAATATGAAAATATAATGTATATTTCGTAAATTTAAAAGAAAGATTGTATAATGAATTTTAAATCTGTTTGAGTCTATTATTAAATTACTTAAATTGCTATTTTAAATATTTTTTAAGTTATTCCACAAATCCAGGGTATAGAAAATGGTTACTTTCAATTAGGAGTTTTTAAACGTAACTAAAAATATTTAGTTAATGTGTATGATAAACGCTGTTCATTGGAAAATAAGGATTATAATACTTTTTATAAATGCGGTTTGGGGTACAAAATTATATAAACGATATACAACTCTCTCTAATAAGGATATATTTACTTTTAATGAAGTTCTTTCGCATTATTTTTCTTTTTGACGATACCTAAATAATTCGATTATAAATTATTGTGACTAATTCACTTCACAAGTACCTATTGAATACTTTTAAATTTTTTACGTTATGTCGCTTGATATACGAAAATACCTGTATCGTATCTTGAGGTACCACGTGCATTTTTAAAATTCGAAGTTTATTGTACTTTATACTGAAAAGTAATTAAATTGTTGCTCTCTCAAGGATGTATTCGTATATCTTATAATTCGTTTAAAAACTTATGAATATTAAAATATAAAATATTGTTTAATTATTGACAAAAAATATATACAATTTAGTTTTATCCTTAAGTAATTCAGTAAAAAACAGATACATTTTAATATAAAATATATTTATCTTCACGTGTTAATTTAAGCTAACGCAGGAAATATTTGTAAAAAGAGGTTTATTTGACTGTTTAGAAATTTATATCAGTATTGATCACTAGACGCTAATTTACTACATAAAAATCACAATGTCTTGTAAAGTTTAATTTATTTATTTTCTGAAATAAAATTATTTCCAAAAATCTTGTTTTATTTTATCAACACATAATCAATAATCATAGTATTTTTTATGAAGAAGTCTATTGTTATATTCTATTACTATGTGATTTCAAAATATTTAGTTTTTATTATTGTCATAAACTAGTCAATGTTATAAAGAGGGCTCGGTGTCATAATAAAACATTTTCATATAATTAATTTTATTTATTATCTAATTCCTATCAACGGGCATAGTACAGAGTTGAAAGAATAAACCGTTTCCACTTTTATTGCATTTATCGACTCCAACTTTGTTTTAACCATAGAATATAATGTGTATTCAACGACGCAATGCTAGTAGCCGTTGTCTCTCATACAACATTCTTGGAGACGAATGTTGCATGTCTATACGGATTGCCAGGAAAGCCTTAATTATAAACGCGAGCTTCGATCGTGTGAAATATTTCAAAAAAAAATCAATATGAAATACGTTCTTTTTACTCAATTTCATACAAAGGAAGCTCGATATCGTATATTTTTTTGAGTTTTTAAGGTTTTATTCGTTTACCTAACTTACATACTTAATACTTAACGAAACGTGTGGCTTCAGATGTCATTGGTGGGTAAGTCTTTGTATCGAGTACACACGCGCTCAATAAAATCCAAGTGCAGATTTGGAAATCTTCATGCTTTGTAAGCGAATTCTAAATTATAATTACATGGAATCATACTGTATCTATTTTTCATAGTGAAAAATGCGACCAAAAATTAATAAACAAAAAAAAGTCATGTGTTCAATCGCCACAATATATATTTAGAATATTTTAAATAAAGATGGACGATTATAAATGATGCTAATGAAATAATTTAAATGTATTATATTTCCAAATTTAGATGGTAGCCGCCGTTTCTTAATAAGTGTATTCGATTATAAAATCGATTTTTAATATCTCATTAGAAAGTCTTTAGTGAGTCATTCACCATCGTCCATCTATCTGCTAATAATTAAAAATCTAATGTATATTTAACAGATACTCATAAAAAATGGTATATTTCGTTATCTACGATTTTCTTTCATGGGAATAATGCATGCGATTGTTTTAACCATAACAATCTACGTAATGCCTTGATCTTAAGATATTTACAAGATCATTAAAAATGGAAACAAAAAGGTTCCAGTTCCACGCTTGTGAAACACTTTATTCTGTTAAACAGGTACTGTGGCACAGAAATAGGATAATTTTAATAAATCAACCTAAAAATGCACGTCTCAACTTTTAATGGCAGAATGGACGAGCATTCTAGATTCACACCACTAACACTGACTCCGTCGGAGAATATACTATTAAATTATGTAAATTCCGCCATTCTGTCATAAAATTAAATGCTTGCTATTGTTCTACGCGAGAAACATGACGAATGCGCTCAACTGTGCGTTGCTTGTGAGCGTGTCCAACTATTTAAAATCGGAAAACAAAAAAATAATATATAAATTTAAAAGTTTTAAAAGTATAAAAATGAGGCTCCATGATGTTTCGTATCGAGTGAACTGCAGTATGTGTTGCTGACAAACCGTGAGTCACCTGGAAGCGATAGTGGTATGTCCATTCCCGGCGGTGGTCGTAGGTTCATTACTCGAGACGAGTAATAAAATAAAACTACCGAATAGCAAATGTACGCTGTTTAATGAGGTCTAAGTGTCTTTGATACATCGTAAGTTACATATAAAAGTGAACCGTCGCGCCGTCGCCACAATGAACATACCAGCAGAAGTAGCGTGAGCGAACTGCCCGCCGGCTCTTGGACTATCTGAGACGGCCATTGGCCTTGTATTGGAAACGATTTGATGTTACAGACTATATGTTATTTAATTACCAAGGCAGAGCCGGCGTAGGGCAGTTCGTCCAAGGCGAGGCAAGAACCTATAACTGCGGTGACTTCGACCGAGGACGTTATGCAAACAAATCACCTAACGTTTAAATTTAACTTATACACCGCCACAACCTCTCCCCATCTCACCTCCCGCTCTCAATATATGTTATACAATACTATACATTAAGAGTACTGCGCAGTAACGCTACATATTTATTTATACAAACACCGACATTCTAACAAAGTATGCAAAGACTTCTATTCACAATACATTTTGTATTTATAAAACTGCGTGCTTTCATTTCAATGTGATACGCGCAGTCAAAAAGTTTTCGATATTGACATTCACTTAGTCTAATCATATTTTACATAACAATTAAGGCTTAGATAGAAGCGAGATACTAAGAACCTATCATATAAAACACTTGTGTAATTACATGTACACAATAATTAACCGAGCCGTAAAAGCCGAATGCCGAGAACTTTTTGACACTAGCAGTATATTGAAATAAGTTTAATCTGTAAAAGCATCAAATTTTAAAAAATAGAGCGTTTCCAAGTTGTACTCTGCAGTTCTTCATTATTAACTGACTAAATATTCTAGAAGATATTCTTTTTAATCATTTTATCAATGAAACCACAGCAACATTGGCTCAAATTATAGTATGCGTGTGCGAAAGACTTACACAATATTCAGTAGAAATCGTGTTTATGCATTTAACAACACAGCTCTTTACATGCTCTAAAATATAATAATTACGCATTACGAGGCACACAACCATACTTATATATTGACAATACTATTCCCTTACTTTCTTTTTAATTTACATATTAAAACAAATCACGTCTAAACGCACACACATACATAGGATCATACAAATTACAACATAGATTCATTATTTCTTTATTGCTTTACGTTCATTAAACAGTTTTAGCGGCGATGAGTATTAAACCGGAAGTTAGGTAGGTCGGTGTGACGGGGGACCGGAAGTCACGACGGCTTTATACCCATCCTCTGTCATAGCTACGGTGTAACAAAGGTTAAGTTCATACTAAATTTCAAAACACCGACGGCGTGATTGAGGAAATGTTTACATAGTTGGGTACAGTTCTTGAGGCATAAGCTCAACTTTGCATTTGTGTGAGTGCAGTGTATGGATAGGCACGACGATACGGATAAACGTTGCGAGATTGGTTTAAACCTGTTTTAACTGGTTTTTGATGCGCGGATATTGGCTATTAGCCATCACTCACACAAATGCAAAGCTGAGCTTATGCCTCAAGAACTGTATGTCGGTGTCGGTGTAGAGGCTGGGTATAAATAGGCGTGGTCGGATAGCGAAGAGCCAGTGCGCCACGCGCAGCAGGCTGCGGCGGTCGGGGCGGGGGCGGGCGGAGCGGGCGCGGGCGGGCGGCGCCCACCACTCCTGCTCCAGGTGCGCCTGCGCTGTGGACAGCGACACTGTTTTAATTAAATACTATAATAAAAGTTACGTTTTCAGATAAAACTATAATCCAAATTGTTTCATTAACTAGTGATAGAGGATAGTCCTAAGTATCAAACAATTTAGAGTGACGTTTCGACACTCAGACACAACCACAAGCGCTAGTGAGCATTAGCGAGCGAATCGAGACGGACATAAGGCATTACGAATGTCAACAGTCATTCGATTCCCATCGCATAGTTACATTACGTGTTCGATGAAGTGTCTGTGTGCTTATTAATTGAACTTTAAGAATTGTTAAGAGTTTTGAAGTGCTAATGTACGATTGTAAAAGGGATTATAATTAGTGATTACATTGTGTATGATTATAAAGTGTCGTTTTATTCTCTTCGTCCGCCAATTCACGTCTACCCAGATTTTAATAATTATTGTAGAATATGAATAACATAGATAATGATTATGGGGGCCGAGTGCCTTTACACTTTTTTTATAAAACAGACATAATATCACTACATAGTAAAAAACAAAGTCGCTTTCTCTGTCCCTATATCCCTATGTATGCTTAAATCTTTAAAACTACGCAACGAATTTTGATGCGGTTTTTTTTAATAGATAGTGATTCAAGAGGAAGGTTTATATGTGTAAATAGCGGAACCCCGCGGCGTCGGTTGCGCTAAATCTAGGGACGAGCCCGAGCGAAGCGAGGGCGACTCGCTACTGTATGTATAACAAGAAATTTACACTAATTTTAAACAAGCATGTACCATATCTGTAAACCCTAACAAAACAATTAATTAAAAAGATAGCAATATAAATAGAAGATAAGGTACTTACGTGCAGCCTACATGAAGTAATCCGGCGTCCGCCGCGTCACGTGCGGCTCGCCGCGTCGCGGGGCCGGGTCGAACTGAAGGCTGCTCGGACAGACATTGTTATATATAAGTAAAATTTAATTATAATTGTAATGCTAATTACTATGTTATGAATGGTCATAAACTTAAATATCCACAGTATTGGGACACAAGTCCGTTGAATTAGATTTGTTTTCACAAATACAAATTGTCATCACTTTGCGCTGATAATCATTCCATATTTACTTTTCATGTACCCACATATTGTAAAATTTTTGACGTCAATAAAATGTATTATTTTTACTGCGGTAGCTTATATTCAAGATAAATGCTACATTACCTATTAGCAAATTATTTTAAGTCCGTTGCACTATAAACTTATTTTCATTGCATAAATATTGTTAGTCTTATTATATAACAAATATTGTACTAAAAACTTTTTACATGAGAGAATAAACGTAAAAAGAAAATAATTATGCCTATATAAAATTATATAATAGCGTTATGTCCATTAATTAATTAATAATAATATTGTATAAAAAAAACTTACAATGAATACTTAAGCGCATCATCCAATTCCATTATGGCGGCTTGATTTCCACACCTGCAATAAAAAGAAATATTACATAAATCATTTAAGAGCATAAAGTCTCCATCAGTCGCATAGCAATTAAAAGATATAAAAATATGCATAAAAAGAAAATATAAGTAATTTACGTAATAAATGTTTTTTACTATGCCATTTGGTAACCTATTGTATGAAGTTATAAAAAACAATCAATAACTTGTATGAACTTTACCTTACTACATTATTATAAGTGTCCTTTAAAACTTGTATTTTATGAAAGATAAAAGATGAATAATAAACATGTTTAGATTAACTGCTTCAGTGGTGTTATGGCTAACACGTATGGCTGCACATCCGTAGGCCTGGGTTCAAGTCCCGAATCGTGCCAAGTTTAGCATTAAGCCTCAGTAACAGCTCGGAGTTGGGCTCTACCAGTCGGTTAATAAAGGTAAAAGAGCGCATATAACATAACTAGCATTTCCCGCGGCTTCGCACGCGTTCTAAATACCGGAAACCAAATTCTTTCCGAGTCACGCAGTATGGTACCTCGCAGAACTAACGCCCTTCTCGTTTTTGCAGCAACATTTTTCAATGATGCTCCCCTTCTATTGGTCGTAGCGTGATATAATATAGCCTATAGCCTTCCTCGATAAACGGACTATCCAACACAAAAATAACTAATCTAATCGAACCAGTAGTGCCTGAGATTAACGCGTTCAACCAAACAAACAAACTTATCAGCTTTATAATATTAGTATAGAAGTATAGATTAAAAAGAAGAACTTACCTATAGCAATAATTGGGCGCGGAGAATATGGTGACGACGTTGCGGTCGTGACACCAGTTGTAGCCCTCCATGACGAGCTGGTGCGCGCGCGACACGAGCGTCAGCCCGTTGCTGTGGTTGAACGTCTCCGAGATGTCCTGGCCGAAGGTGTAGCCGGCGCCTCGGGGGGATATGCCCCATCCACCTCTGGACGTACACAGACAACATTTAAACTGGGTATTCTAATTATTAATTTTATAAGTAGTTTATAAATAAATAAATATGTTGAGACATTATTATATTTATATGATCTCTAGTCTTTTTTTTATGAGTTCAGTCATTATAAAAAATCATTGTACCTTAAAAGTCAAGTGTTTTATGAATAAACCAATAAAATGTAGTTTCTCTATTATTAGCAACATATTGAATGAAGTATGATAAATATTTGTGAATGAAATATGAATTTATCAAAATAAAAAAAAAATCTTAGACATTTCGTAAACACTAAACATTAATCTTAGTATTGTATAAAAATCCTTATAGTAGAGGAGACCGTGGAAGATCGACCTTCACCGATCTGATAACCAGATGAGACATATTTTTTATCGTATATAAATTATAAACAAATATGCCTATAATTACTTGCCTATCAGAAAGTGCTCATGGCTATTTTTTTCTGGGCAACAGTGCTTTAAGTATGATTTTTTGCAGGCAAGTCTATATGACTGATTTTGTAATAAAATGATCTAAAATTTGATATAACTTTCGATAAGTTAGCAGAACGATGGAGTCACCTATATTGACTTACCTGTTCACATCGGCTTTGGTAGATATATACAAAAATGAGTAGGCTAGCCTACTGAGGCATATTCTGTGTGTTAAAACTAACAGTGAAATAAAATTCATTTGGTTATCAAAAGAATGAAAGTGATGAAAAAAAAATCGATTAAAGCTAATTTAATTAAAAATAGCCATGAGCACTTTCAGATAGGCAAGTAATTATAGGCATATTTGTTTATAAATTATATTTAATAAAAAATATGTCTCATCTGGTTATCAGGTCGGTGAAGGTCGATCTTCCACCGGCTCTTAGACCATTACAGTAGATGTTCACCTTTCTGTAAAAACTAAAAACCATAGTGAAAAATACCAATTTTGTAAAACATTTCAAAGTTAAAGCGAGCTACCCTAACACCGTTTCCCGACTATCTCATCAAAGAATATAATTTATTATAAAAGTTGGGACCTACACCTTGTCTCGCTCAATACAAGCTGCCTAGAACGCCTTCGTTAGCCTAGTCCATGAATTAATAGACTGTGACCTATCGTATACATGATAGTTTTGTACTCATAAAGGCTAATAAATACTTGCTATTTATAAATATATAATTTCACTAAGATTTGTTTTACATCACGTACATTTATCTATGAAGCCTTGACTTACAAAACGGCTTGAGCATTAAATTCATCATTTGTACTTCTCAAGACCAAGTTTACTTCAAGTTCTACTAAGATTAAAAACAAAATGGAATTATTTCATTGTTCTTATAGTAAATACAAAATATTAGTTTAATTACATTATTACATTTAGCATTGAAGTAACTTGGCGGTAATAACAACTTCCAAGGTGAATAGTCTTCTTTAAAAGTCACTTTCGTAATGACTAATTTGAACACAATATTTTACTTTTCAAATATTGCAATATAACCGTTACAAAGATATAATATGTATGTGTATGAACTAAGCACTTTTTAAAGTTCCACTGCTGATCAGGTCATAGTCCAACCCACTGGGTTACCATTGACTATAATTTAGTAAAAGTAAAAACAATTATATTCTAGAAAAGTAAAACCAAATAATTTACTATGACAACGAAGATAAATATTAAAATTAAAGTAAATATTTACTGCAATAAGTGAGCATACAGTATAGCAATGACCTAAGTGGCTTTAAAGTTATTGCACAAAATGATGGTTCCGCTTGGAAACGTGTAAACTTATATAATAATCAACTGCACAAACCTACAAATTGATTTTATGTAAAAATGCTGTAACCTAATAATAAATAATGTATGCCCAATGCTATATAGTCATGAGTCTGATTTAAATTAAAAATACCTTTAATCCTGGTCAATAATCTTGCAATTTTTAGTTTAATCGATTTTATTTTAATAAATTATACTGAAGTAAGTCGGTCAGGAAGCGCAAGTGACCTTAAACGGCTTATAAGGTTGTATTATGTAAAGATCAGAAAAAAATATTATTTATATCTAGATACGAGAAAAATGGCATTGATGTATAAATAAATATAGTGATAAGGCAGTTCATTTTGATTTCTAGCTATGTTATAGTAAATACTAGCATTTCGCGCGGCTCCATCCGCGTTATAAAGACTGGAAAGCAAGTTTGTATATGTTAAACACAGCGCCATCTAGTTCCGTCGTAAGCTACGAAGGAAGCTTATGTTACAGAAACCAGATATTTAATATACTACATATAAGTCATATATAATACACACATATTATAAATATTAACACCCATATACACAAACATCTGAGTTTAACAAATGAATGCCCCCAGCGGGACTCGAACCCGTGGCCTTTGGCGCAAGAAAGTAGGGTTACTACCACTGCGCCATATGTGTCGTCAAATATTAAAACCTTCACCGAAACACGCTGCATCCTATGAAATAAGTTCCACGTCTATCAGTTTTAGCAGTTAGAGCGAAAAAAATAATGTTTCGCCATTTATTAGTATTGAGATATATTTGTTTATACATAAACCGAGCTATGTTGTATAGATTTTCAAATAAAAAAAATCCTGAGAAAAAACGTTCATGTATTCCACTGTAATATGCAAGCACTCAAATCCAATTGAACGATAGAAAAATTCAAATACAATGTTAATCTCATATTTAGTTACATCGACACGTTTAACTGGTCGATTGGATTTACACTGCATGTTATTTAAGCATTATATATGATAAATACACTAATGACTCTATTTGGGCTCCGCTTGGGTTCTTTCCCTAGGTACATATGATGTTTTAACGCTTAGTATAGATTTTCGGACATGAGATTTTTCCCGCAATAAAAAGTATCCTATATATTGACCCGGACAACCAGCTATCGTCATACCAAATTTCATCAAAATCTAGAAATTAGAGGGTTTCAGACAAAAGAAAATCTAAAATCTAATATTTCGGCATCTGTATCGATAATAATTACGTTTTCAATAAGATTTTCTTTAAAATATTGAATGAACAGATTTGATCCAGATTATATTATTGATAGATAAAATACATATACATCTTGGCCTTCAGAACAAAGGTCGCGGGTTCAATTTTGATTGATATATGCGTATATTCCTACAATAAAGTTTGATGACAAGTGTAGGAAAAAAGCAGTGTAATGAATCATCATGTTTTCCTCCCCCGAAGTATTAATGTACATATTATCGCTAAGCTATGAGACACGAGGATCGCTTAGACATGCCCTTGTCATAACATTACAAATGATTCATTATCGTCAAGATAAAGCTATCAAATAGACTGGTCAGTCCCTTCATTTCAATTATCTTGTGCCTATTATAATATTCTATATTGATTTTAGTGACCTAGTTATTTGTGTTTTGCGATTGTCCGATGATATCAATTTAAATTTGAAATTTGTTTTATTTTTAGAACTTTATTCGCACGAAGGTGTTGTTAATTCATATACGATTTAAAATATGCAAATATAAAGCCTGTACAACGTTATTTATGAATGTATAGAAAAATCAATTTCTTTTAGTCTGTTTATAACTCGAAAACGGCTGAACCGATTTGAATTTATTTATTTTTTTGGTCTTGGGGTTGGTTACGCATAAAAATAGGGTAAACCAAAGAACATTCAATACAATCCCAAACCACTTATTATACAACGTACCTATTATAATTGCAAAACATATTAAAAAAAACCGAAAATTATAATCGCGTGATGAGATATAATTTCATTTCATTCGTTAGTAAGCCATCGAAATGTTTATACATAAAACATCTTCATAATTATGCAACAACATTTCGTCGCTGTTTATTAATCAAACTAAATGCAGCACCGGTCGGACAGAATCGATTTTTGTACAGCTAAATTATAAACTCCTAATATGTATGTATATTGCACAAGTATCTATTAATATCATTTTATTAGTATGTAGTGCTCTGCACTGTATCAGCGTAAGTGGCTAGCAAGTAAGGCCGCACATCCGGACGTCCTGGGTTCAAGTCCAGGGGCAAGCCAGTGCTTGCTGTGTTGATGTACTAACTATATTATTTATTTTATAAAATTCTAGTCACATAGAGAATACAAGTTTTATGCCTATTTAATAATAAAACATCTTATATTTATATTGCTTAAAGTTTTAAGCTACTGAGCCAGTGTAAATAAACACGAAGATAAATGCTAAAGGATGATAATAATGTTAAATTCAAGGTTAAAATACAAAAATTGTTCCATTAACAATACCCCATAATGAACTACCAATCACTCAATAACAGTTATATTTTGTGTATAGCTCACCTATCATCAGGATCACTCCATAGCAGATCGCACATGGGTCCCTCATGGGGCACCTCTTGCACACGGTCCAATGCTCTGATGTGGTCCAGGGTGTCTATAGATGGGCTGAGACCGCCGTGCAGGCAGAATATCTGTCCGTCCACTAAAGCGGTGAGGGGTAAAAAGTCGAATAGATCCGTGAAGTGTTTCCATACAGATGCATTGCCGTATTTGCGGAGGCATTCGTCGTAGAAGCCGTATACTTGGGTGATTTGACGTGATTCGTGGTTACCGCGGAGGATTGTTATTCTCTCGCGATACCTCACCTGTAATGGAAAGAGAAAATTCTGATAACATTGTATTTATTTGTTGTTACACGTATTTTCTTTGAAATATAACGTTTGAAAGTAGTGATATATTACGATTACAATAGGTTTTCTTTAAATCATATTGAATCAGTGAAAAAAAACTAATATGGATAAAACTTTACTTTCTAAGGGATCAAAAACTCAAGACTCTAAATCTAAATGCAGCATATCCGTCAATCATTTAATCGTGTTAAAAGCTACCAAAACTCTATGTAATGGATGATTATAATAAACATAATAGCCGCTTTTTATTTTAATAAAAATTCTATTAAAACAATGCAAGTTGATAGCTGAATAAGAGTAAAACTTTGTGTAAAACTTTGCTAATCGACAAGTCCGAAAATTGATTCACATACCAACGCGAAGAATTAGCGTTACTATTAACACACATACGACCTTCACAATGTAAACTCATTCAAAAATAACATCCATTTGTCCGATATAAAGTTATTGATTGGAATTAGGACGAAAAAGAAATAACTCCCAATTGTGACTTTAAAATAAATTAAGACTTGTTTTTTCGCAGCTGGCTGATAATAAAACAAAATTTTATATTTACCAAAATATTCTACTTATTTAATATTTAACAAAAAGATCAGAAATTAAAATTATTCTAATACGTTTATCGTATGTTGGACATTACGAGTTGAAAAAACTGAATTAAACTTAAAACACGTTATTTTATCGTAACTTCAGTTTATATTAATGTGACACGAGCTAATACTTTAATACTTATTTACATACATAATATAGTAATTTAAGAATCCGATAGTTATATCGCTAGACATTGAGTTAGAGCGAATTGATGAATATTTCTAGTACTATTCATTTCAATGTGAATTATCAAGACGGGCTAGGTTTTTTTTGAAATTTTGTTAGAAAGAAAAAGGTTATGCAGTAGCAAGATCCGCTTTTATAGAACTTATTTGTGAAAGTAAAAGTGATAATCTTTGATAAATGTAATCAAACATCAAACAGTGACCTGCGTTTATCTTAGATACCGGCTGATACGGCAGCTTGCTCTCACGTATAGCTACGTTAGAGACAATGAAACTGTTTTGCTAAACACAAACAGCTAACATGTTTGTTGTGAATCTAAATTATAAACGTTCAATGGATGGTGAAAATTCCATAAAAGTGTTTATTTTTTACAATATGACTCACTGCACTTCAAAAATATTGTTGTTTATAATAAAAATTATTAATATAAATGAGGAATTAGTGTTCTATCTGGCACATTTTATTATGTACTAATTCTCCTATATTATAGAGGAAGTTTGAACGGAAAGCCTGTTTTTATTTAAAAATATGGTACAACATATCATTGTCATATAGCTGTGTCTACACACAACTGCATAAAAGATAAACAAATCTTATTTGAATGATACACAAAAAACGTTCAATAAATCTCAAACTGAATTTCATGGATTGTAATAAGAAGTAAACAAGGTGTTTTTGATCTAATCGATGGATCTATTACTGCTAGATGAAAACTCGAGAAACTAGCATATTATTTTTTCCGATATTAAAATATTGACTAAGCTAAAAGTATAGTTTAAAATTTAAAGTGAGATTATTATAGACAACCCGTATTAATGCCTCTCCCTCACACATCACTTATATAAAGTTATGTCATTGAACCCAATAAACAATCTCAAGTATTATACAATAGAGATCCCACAGGGCACTGTAATGGTTCCTACAAAATTCATATTAGTCATTGTACGTTTATCATTATTGCTTCTGTATGTGACATTACTCATTATAAACAAACTTCTAAATATGTACGTATAATATGAAATACAACTACCTAATTCTTAGGTAAAGACCAGATATCGTTTTAAAAATTGCAAAAAACTTAGAAAAACCCATATGAGTGACTTTAAAATAAAGCTATCGAACACAGTTATTGCAGTCTACTATCTATCATATCCGATTTGGATTTTCATAGTTTTCAATTCTGAAAATTAATTCAAAAAGAAAGCTAGGTACAGTTAAAGCAAGTGATTAATGTAAAACGTTACCTTTAACGCAACAAGCAATGTGACGGTCTCCACACTGTAGTAGCCGCGGTCCACATAGTCGCCCATGAACAGATAGTTGGTGTCGGGCGAGCGGCCGCCGATGCGAAACAGCTCCATCAGGTCGTGGAACTGGCCGTGCACGTCGCCGCATACGGTCACCGGGCATTTCACTTCTTGCACATTCGACTCTTTACTTAGAATCTCTTTTGCCTGAAAATAATAATTTTAATAAGGCTAAGAAATAAAAGGTTTGCATTACTTATTATACCCTAGCGACTCGACTTCGCTTCAGCGCTCGCTCGCTTTAGCGCGAGCGAAGCCGCGGGTTTTGCTAGTTATATTAAACCTTCCTCTTAAATCACTCTATCAATTAAAAAACTCATTAAAATCCGTTGCGTAGATTTAAAGATTTAAGCATATAAGGACAGACAAACAGCGGGAAGCGACTTTGTTATATACTATGTAGTGATAGTTATATTATACTTATATATGTGAAAGCTATTATGTGTGTATGTTTCTTACTGCTTTACCGTTACGCCTAAACGGCTTGACGGATTTGGATGATATTTACAACTTAAAGTCTTAGGCTAATTAGCTTAAGACACTCAATTAAGTGTTAGTCAGCCTTGCGACGCAGCTAGGTAAAGCGATTGTAAATTAGTAATTCAAAAATTTCATACAGATTGGGTTTTTATGGCCGGATAGTAACATTTCCTTCTAAGGTAGAGCATTGAGTTGATTTCAGGGATACTTTTGTGGCATATATGAATTTAAATCGATAAAATGTCATTAAGTCCAAACTCAATAACCGAGATTTCAATAGATATGGCTAGGCGCAGCTTCCATTAATATTATTTCAAGTGTCTACAAAAGGGTTCCTAATAATAATGAATGCTAGGTCCTAATAAAAATAATATACTAAATCATACATTCAATTGCTATGAACTATTGGTTATTTAATGTGCAACGCCCGTAGATTACTAACGCAGCACCACTTATGCAACGTAGCCTGTCTTAATTTTAAGTTTTAGTTTGCCTGATAATTTTATTATTTTAAAGCGTATTTTAAATAAATTTATATTACTGGCGAGGATGGTCTGAGTGGGTCAGCCAAATTATAATTAATAATTTCTTATGCCTAAATGCTTCAATAATGAATACATTACCACTATTATTATTGTATGTACATTGTACAGCATTAGTGCGTTCACCTTGCGAAAACTTAGTGACCTTTAAAAGCAACTATAATACGTACATAGTATACATTACATATATGTATGTATGAGTCAACAATACTTAAATATTTGATTACCCACATACACGCAAGAACATTCTATATTTTAATATACACAAATAGTAGCTGCCCATAGACTTGAAGGCTTTAAATATAAATTGAATAAAATAAGTCTAACTTACTTAAGAAAGTCACAAAATATTAAAAAAATCATAATACACTATATAAATAAAACTAATTCTATATGAACTATACAAAATGAAACCCTAGTTACATCGATCAATAATAGCCTAGTTACGAGAAATTGTATCGAATCCGGCAGCCAGATGTTAGGCATAGGAAATTGTTTATTATTTCATCGCAAACGGGCACGACTCTCGCATTCAAAAGACTATAACTGTTGGTTCTGGTGATATTATCAATAATATATGCATTAAAAGATCGTGCATTTGCAGTAAAATATGCATAATAATTATAATTATTACGTGTATACTTCACGTTACATAACTATTGTAAAATGGAGACAATACGTTATATGTATTTACTAAAACAGCTTGAAAACAGATTCGTGCATATTCCTGATTTTACATAAGTTTTCCTTCAAGATTTAGCACAAGAACTTGTTACGTGACGTTTCAAAGTATGTTCCTAAGATTTTCTTAAAAGCTCTAGTGTTTTGTGGAATTCTTTCTGTATAAAACAGCTTTTTATTTTTAAGGAAAATGGAATGGTATTGTCACTTTTTCCTCTTAATTAAAAGTTTTAATTAGACGTACATTCGTAAGTCGTACAAATAAGTGTAAACAAAGCCGGTTTAGAAGCTTTCGCTTTACAAAAAGGCAGGATCGTACAGACAAAACATGAACGCAACGATCAAGATGCCCTGAACTGGTTTCAAATCCAGTCAGTTCATAGGAAGTCTTTGTAAGGTATTTCCCTGAACAAGATTTGTTTATTACGTATTAAGGAATATGATACAATTTATCGGCTTCTGAAGTAAGAAAAAGAGAATCTTAACTAATATTATAAACACAATACTGTGTATTTATTTATTTATGCAGTGACAAATCGATGATACGATTAATTTGCAGTTACTATTTATGGTTCGGAAGATTACAAAGACTAAAAAGGATATCCCATTAAAATGGTTAGCGATTGTTATTCGGATGTTGCCAAAACTTATGTACTAACTATACTAATCTGAATAAAACTAGGGCAGGTCACTTGTAATCTATACATCATTTGCAACAATTTTTTGGCCCTATATCATCCGCCTGTACGAAGTTATATTAAGATCGATTAATATTATTTTCATAGGCATTCAAATACGTTTATAATAAATAGTATAATGTCATAACTTTAAACAATGGCTTTAGTTTTACAATTATCTCCTACATTTGCTTGAGCAACATCCTTTCTGATATTTTATTTACATCGTAATATAAGACAATGTAAATTAGGATATTGTAAAATTTGTTTACATTACCATATTCAATCATACAATTTATCCAAAAAAATAAAAATTCATAAACAAATGTGTAACATTGGTACCAACTTTAGGGTCATTTTTTAATTTTAGAAATCATTTCGTTAATTCAGGGGGTGTCCTTCGATTTCGGTAAATCATTCTAAACATCGGGAGCCAAAAATTAAAATAAAACCGCGGAAAAATCAGAAAAGAAAGATTTATTTAAAAAGAGTGTATAATTACTGAAACGACCTGCTATTTACATTTTTGCGTGGGTTTATTAAAAGTACCTGATCGTTTTTATACGAGATATAAAAATTGTTTCTTAGAAAAGACACCTAGAAAGATAAGTTTTAAAAAGCAAACATTTCTCTAAATTAAAAAATGATCAAAATCAATGGAGTAATTTATATTTTATATAAATTTATAATTAATTTTACTGAAGACGGGAGATTAGACGACGACGACATAGACGTCTCAAAGTTTAAGCGTGAGAAATCAGACATTTTATTTATTTTGTTTGTTCTGGCTAATCTCTAGAACGGCTGGACCGATTTTGACGGGACTTTCACTTGTAGATAGCTAACTTTATAAGGCGTAACTTAGGCTACTTTTTAACCGACTTCAAAGCTAGTGGAACCCGTGGCTTCGCTGACGCTTAACCTAAAGATGAACCCGAGCAAAGCGAGAGTGAGTCGCTAGTAAAATATAAAATAGCCTATGGTTTTATAGTGACACAATTTAACCACAAATCATACTTACGACTCGCACTACCGTTTTTTTTTTCACTTTAAATTTTCAAACTAATTATTATCATTAATCTTGGTATTTAACGTAAGTGAAAATGAATTATTATGGCTACTGCTATAATACCGAAGTAAAACAAGTATGTATATAAAAATGAAATCCTTCAAACAATAAGCTTTCAAAGCTATGAAAGATGACCTGAATATATTTTCAGGCTAATCCTTAACCTACCGAGTGCACTTTAAGGGGTGGGGGAGCCACGGGCGTAGTGGGCGTTGGGGAGATTTCAGCGTGTTCAATGGATGTACATATTTACTGCGGCTACTGGTGATTGGTAATATCGGCTAGCAAAGTAAGCGTAAAATATTTACGTTTAATTGAATTTCTCGAAAAAATATTAATTCACAACTTAACATTCCTTTTTTTTTCAAAACATCGACAAGTAATATTTACGTGAATATGAACTGGTAGAAGTAAAAAGAAAAGGCTAAATACGCATGTGGCCATGAGAGTTAAAAATCAAAATGATTTTGGTTTACAATATAAGCAGGTTGGTCAAATATTGTTATATCAATAACATTTATTACCATTTAATTTAAAATAACTTAAATAAACTAAATAAACATAACATTGACTATACTGAATTCTAATAGTAACTTCATAAATAAAGTACGCTAATAACAAAATGACTTTGTCATTGAAATAACATAAAAATTGTAAATATTAAATCTAAACATTAAAGTTTTATCATTTTGCTAAAAGTAGCTTATGACTTTTAAAAAAAATCGCCAAACACCTAAATCATTTTAATATTATAATATTTGAGTGAGAATCATTATTTATTTAATAAGTACATAATGCATTGTTATAGTAAAGTTATGATTTAGCATATTAATTATATTCTGTTCGGTATGAGGCAAGCAGAAGATGGTTATTTGAAAAAAAACAATTAAATAAAATGGATGTTGGTATTTGCAACAGCATTTTTGCTTCACCTTTTTCGAGTCAAGCAAGGATGCTGTATAAAATTGTACATTTTAATTAAGTAGAATAGATAAGATATGTTTTGTAGTTCCTACAAGGGTGGCATGGTCTCTGTGATCAAACCCTATAAAAATAAAGAATAAAAAAATATTATATTCATACTCAAAAAAGTATGACCAAAAGTATATAAAAAACAAAACCCAATAATATCACTATCACTAACATAGTATAAAACAAAGTCGCTTTTTCTGTCCCTATATCCCTTTGTATGCTTAAATCTTTAAAAATATGCAACGGATTTTGATGCGGTTTTTTTTAATATATAGAGTGATTCAAGAAGAAGGTTTATATGCACAACTAACGGATCCCGCGGCTTTGCCTGTGCTAAACCTAGGGAAGGGCCCAAGCGAAGCGAGGGCGAGTCGCTAGTTTACATATAAAATAAAAGTTAATTTAAGTTATAAGTGATATAGACATGTAAATTACATTAAAAACTATATCTTTCAACTGAAGAGGGGTCAGGCAAAGCTGTTATTCATATTGATTGGGTCATACAGGCCCAAAAATAAGTTATAATGAAGTTGATCGGTTCTATTTATTTGAATGCTAGTCAAATGTAGTGACTTTAAATTGAATTAAGGCAATAAAGGAGTCATATGCCAAGCTAACTGTTTTTAATCCCGGTTTCCATCTACATAATTTACATCCTTGAAAAATTATTATTATTATTATTATTATTTACTTGTAATAAATTTAGCATTACCTTCTTTCGATTGTAAAATGATTACTGAAGAAACCTCATATATATTAACTTTGAAAACTTTTATGCAAAACATTTATTTAAGAGATCCTTAACAATATAACGGTATATTACCTTTATATTGTTTAGGATCTATTGTTTAGGATGGATGCAAAATATAATATTTAAAAGTAATTCATGGATAAATTAATTTACTTTAAAGAAGCAGGTCTTAAACAAATTAAAACAAGTGCATCAAAATTTTGTTGCTTAGTGTTGTTGGTTAAGTTAGGTAGCTTAAATGTTCACTAACAAACAGATGTTTTAATAAAAAAACATCAAAATGCTAAAAGATAAATTACTTGTTAGTAATTATAAAAATAATGAAAATTGGAAAAGAAAACCAATTAAATACTAACAAGTTGTAAAATGTAAATACTAAATTAAGTACCTTTTAATAAATATTTCTAATTAGAAACTTAACTGTGAATGATTTTATAATTATTGGATTCATTTTAGTCCTAATTTGTGTTAATTTATAATATTCATGATATGATATGTAGAAGAAGATTTAAAGAAAAGAAATATATCAAGAGTTGCTCCAATGAGTTCTACATAATATAATAATTAAGGAACCAAAGGATATGGATATGTATTAAGTTATCCTGGGTATCTTATACCAGTTTTAATTTTTTTTAAAACATTACTTTTATATTAAAATGTGTATGATTAGAGTAGTAATATTGCTAGCATCAAGTAATTAAGATATCTGTCATACAATTGAAGAGTTGTTGTTTTAAATTCTTTCATGAACTCTTATTATGTATTTTCAATTACATTGGATCCCTTAGAAATAATGATTATAAGCATCGTTTCCGTTCCTCATCTATAAATATCCTATTGAATTAGGCTATTTCACCGTCATACAATAAAACCTATTTGGGTGTGTCAATACAAACAAACAGTATCAGGTATATCGTAGATAGTATTTGTACCATTTTTTTTAAAAAAACTATTAAAATGCAGAAGCTACACTTAATTTCCACACACTACGTACGCGGTCTCGTACTCACCTATGTATGTATATGAATCATTCGACATAGTATAAGAGAATACCAACCTCTACTTATGGTTTCATATTGAAAACAACATAGGTCTAAGATGAAATATGGAAGCGGATATGTAAAATCAAAGCAAAAATACCTTATCGCATAACGTTTTCACTTGATTTTCTGTCAATTGCTTGCATTCATTTAGCTGTTCTATCCATTGATCCAATTCTTTTAATGACGCCTTGTCCTCCATAATTTGTGTCTGTGAATTAACGCACTAGACGTTAACTTGTTTTATTGATATCTTTATGTATTAAATGTACACAAAACCATGCGAATTTTGTATTTTCCACTGTGCCCAGAAATACTGACTATGGCAGATACTTACAAAATGGCGTAGGTACCAATTGCGTGACGTCAATTTGGTTCAAAAAGCGACAGCATCCCCCAAGCGGAATACAAAAGTACTACAGCATGATGCCAAATATTAATGCATTCATGTAAGCAAGCAAAATGTAATATTTATGAATACGATTGATTAATTTGCAGAGTTATTTTCATTTGGTGAATTTAATTTTTGATTTAATAACTTGCTCAAAACAGATATCAAGCACTTTAGAAATCCTAAAATCTTTAGATGTGCAGCTTCTTACTTATAGTAATATGGCAATACAGGCTAAAAACAGAAACATTATTTAAATAATCAATGGCAACCTTTTATTTCAACGGATTTTTTATTATTAGAAAAAAATACTACAGACTATACCTGAGTATTCTACGTATAATAAAATACTAAAATATTATGTATTCAAGTAGCTAACAGCTAATTAGTAGAAATACATACATTATTTTGTTTTATATATTTTTGGCAAATATAAACGATTGCGCGCGTGTCTACAATGCAGAAAGTTTGAAATTATTATTCATCTATGGTTTGAAAATGATATAAATATATTAAATCTACATTTAAGGGGCCCCATAGACGGGGCAATCAGTCGATTCGATTGATCAACAAGCAAATCGTACGATCCATCTTTCGATTTCCGTCCACTCACACACAAACGATGTGATCGAACGAATCTCAGTGTGTGCACGATGGAGACGCAACTACTTTGTTTAAGCGTTTAAAAAAAACTTACAACAATAAACTAGGAGAGAATGGACTAAGAGATGGCTCCTGAAAAGGCATCAATATTCTCACATCCACCTTCTGGAGGAATTAAGTTTTCATCCTAAAGACTGGCATAACTACCGTAGGATGTCAGAGGAAACATATTTACAGCTCTTGCATAAAATATCTGCCAGAATAATAAAAAAAGATACCAATATGAGGCAATACTAATAAACAGGAGGCAGACTGACAATGATGGCACCCGATCACGCCATACACGTGCGATATATCGAACGATGTTGAGATCGCAAACGATATTTTCGGGGTTGCCTCTTGCAATTTATGATCGATCGAACGACTACAAAATTGGATGCGATATTGCCACCCACATACAATCTGTCGTTCGATTTTAACATTGTACGATAGATCGTTGCGATAATTGCCCCGTCTATGGGGCCCCTAAGACAGTGGATGATAACATAATATTTGATTTCGCCACAGAGTGTTCTTGCAGTGATTTCACTTTTAGATCCATTTTACAAAATTATTTTTCGTTACTTTTTATACCATCTAAAAATATCTATTGACATAAAAAATATAAATTTTATTATGCCATAAATATGTAGCTATATAAGTTTCTTTTAGTCAATATATTATTTTTCTTTGTAAAACAAATATCTCGATGGTTTTAGAACTTTAAATTAAAATTACTTAAATATATTAAATACTTACGTAATAACTAAATATTTTACTCAGCCATAGATTTTTATTATTATAGTTATATATCAATGATTATATAATATTATAGTAAACTAAATATATTCGTTCAAAAATTTTGTTTATGATGGCAATTCATATTTTATTATTTATTAATTGGACAACACCGGCGTAGTAAAGAAATCTTGTCTTTCTTTTTCGCCAGCTTTGTGCGACGCTAAGCGGGTCTAGGCTCATCTGCACATAAAAATGTCTGAATCTTTACAAGTTCGGGGTAACCTTTATGGACACAGTGGATGGGTTACCCAAATTGCCACTAACCCAAAATATCCGGATACTATTTTGTCAGCATCACGAGGTGAGTTAAACAAAAAGTCACAATGTGTACTAGTAACCTATCTCGAAACTAATCGTATAACATCACGTACGTTTTAAACTAAATATCTAAAGTGTAAACATTATAAGCTAATACATAATGTTAACATTTTATTTTATTACTTATTTTATGTATAATACATTATGATGATACCACTTTTGCCACGCGATCCCTGAGCGGCAAGCGGATATGGGGCTGATAATATTAATTAAAAGTTTCTAGTATGCAGATTCCTGTAAACATATTTTGAGTATTAAATTTTTTTTCAGACAAAACTCTTATTGTATGGAAGCTGACTCGCGATGAAACTAACTATGGTATACCGCAGAAGCGTCTATATGGTCACTCGCACTTCATCTCTGACGTAGTGCTCTCCAGCGATGGAAACTACGCTCTGTCCGGTTCCTGGGACAAAACTCTTCGTCTTTGGGATCTTGCTGCGGGCAAAACTACCAGGCGTTTCGAAGACCATACTAAGGTGTGACAGAACTCTTAATTTGTTAGGGTTAGTGCCGATGCGCGGCAGAAGATAGTTTTTAAGCGCCTTTGCGAGGCAGAAGATAACTGTGAAAGGTTATGTAGTGTGTATGTGCCTTTGCGAGGCAGAAGATGAGAATCACCATGTGACACCAACTCCTGTAAGTAGATTCGTGAAAACCCTTATGGATAAAAGGTATATAACAAGTACATCGAATAGTTGTAGGTTATTAGTAGTTAGTTTTAGGAACCAAAATTGTATTGCATCACTTAAACTATAAATGTATAGTTAAACATTTGCACATCATGACTATCTCTAATGTAGCACTTTTTAAATTTGTGGTCATGTGTAATTTAACTAACACATATTATTTAAATGCAGGATGTCCTCTCAGTAGCATTCTCAGTTGACAATCGTCAAATTGTATCTGGCTCCCGAGACAAGACTATTAAGCTATGGAACACTTTGGCTGAATGCAAGTACACAATCCAGGATGATGGTCACTCAGATTGGGTGTCATGTGTGCGATTCTCACCAAACCATGCCAACCCTATCATTGTCTCCGCTGGTTGGGACCGCACCGTCAAGGTAAATTCTTTTGTATGTTAATAAGTAAATAAATATATGTTTGGACATTATTACACACAGCGCCATATAGTTCCATGTAAGCTATGAAGGCAACTTGTGTTATGGATACCAGATAGTTGATATACTACATATATACGTTTACATACATATTTTAAATATAAACACCCATGATTGTAGTACAAACATCAAAATTTAATAATTAAATGCCCCAAGGACTCAAAGTCGCAACCAATTTATTTTAATATTAATGTAATTATTATGATTTTTACGATCCTTATTTCTATACAAATATGGACTAATATTTATATTTATCAATAGGTCTGGCACTTGACCAACTGCAAGTTGAAGATCAACCACTTGGGCCACTCTGGATACCTTAACACAGTAACTGTTTCTCCTGACGGTTCCCTATGTGCATCTGGTGGCAAGGACATGAAGGCCATGCTTTGGGACTTGAATGATGGAAAGCATCTCCACACCTTGGACCATAATGATATCATCACAGCTCTTTGCTTCTCACCTAACAGATACTGGCTATGTGCTGCATATGGCCAATTCATCAGGATCTGGGTAAGTTTACATAGTATTTATGAATTTTTCATTGTATGATAGCTTACTTATGAATCACTTCTCATTATATTTTTATATTTGAACAGGATCTTGAAAGCAAGGAGATGGTTGAAGAATTGAAACCTGATGTCATTAAGGACACCAAAACTGATCCTCCTCAATGTCTGTCTTTGGCATGGTCTACTGATGGCCAGACCCTCTTTGCTGGCTACACTGACAATATTATCAGAGTCTGGCAGGTTTCAGTCTCTGCACGATAGGACCCTTAAGAAAATAGTTTCATTTATTTTTGTCCGAACAATAAAGTATAAAAATAAATGGAATTGACTGACTAAAAGTGTTTTTATTATGATCTCTCAAGTAGATAAGCTACTTACAATGCAGTTGTATATCTGCAATCTTTTTGTATATAATTTTCTTTATGATGTAAATAAACTTTTGTTAATTATCTGTAATCTTTATTGCCTATTCCTTTTAAGTTTTTAATGTTAAATAAAACATCACTTGGAAATATTAACCATTTAATATAAATATTTAAAAAAATAAGTAATTGTATCCACAACCTTGGTCACCTTCACCCACAATACATTGATTATATACAGTACATACTCCTTAAAATTTTAAGATCCCTTCTAGTTAAGAGAAGTATAAAGTAATACTGTGATTGTTTTACAGCCTTCAAGTTAAATATATACATATTCAATTATAAATACAGAAACTACATTTAGTTTTACACAGCTATAAAATCAATTTCCGAATGTTATTTTAAAGTACTCTGTATAATGCTATGAAAATACTCTTGTATATAAATATATATAAAACTGATCAAATTTTCCTAATGAGGTGTTACTCAGAGTGACAAATATACCCACATACAAATATACAAAACTGCAAAGATCCTTTTCAACAGGGTTTTCACTGTGTAATGTCTCGTGGCATGTAATAAGTAATTAATTTAGTATTGATAGTTTTAAGTGCTTATGGCCACCTTATGTAATGAAACTCTTTATCTCTGTCACCTAGGGTTCACCGCTTGCAGCTAATAGAACTTTATAAGTAAAAAATACTTAGCTAAGTTAATGATGTTATGCTTCAGAAAAGATATACAGAAAAATAGTTAAAGTTATTTGCTATTTTAAAGCAATTCTCATAAAGTTCATAATTGACATTATAATTTATATTGTATCCAATAATACAAGACAATGGAATAATTATTAAGTACTCATATTATTCAAATTATCTGCTATATACTTAATCAACCATCCAAGAAAAAATTGGTATTATAGCCATAAAATTACTTGCATACATATCATTTATTGTTTTTCACTAACTTACTAATCAGATCTTGTTATCAATAATATTAACTCTCAAAATAACTTATCTAAAATACTATGCCTTATGTTCTTTTTATTGTAACAAATTTTCAGAAAATTTATCAGAATAAAAAGTTTACATACAAGTTGTAAATAGTTCTTTTAGCAAGTCTTTCCAAACAGATAGTATGTACCTTTAGTAACAAACATTCACATTTTTGACTTTGTTAATATAACAGAAATCTGCATCATAATATTCATACTGTCACATTTTCAATTTTTTGCTGTTTTATGCATAGATATTGGTGTTGTAAGTTGTGTTAAAACAGCCATATTTAAGACTATTAAAGTTTAGTTCACTCCACTAGACCTCATACATTACACTAACTTTAAAAAAAATTTGCAAATATAATGCCTACATCCATTTATATCTTCATATCTGCTAAGAAAACTGGTAAATATTAAACACCACTTAGTATTTTGCCTTGGCTGTCCATGAGGTGAGGGCCAGCTACCAACATTTTTGGGCCTTCTCCAACTTTGGTATAAATTAAATATTTAATTAAATCCATATCAAGTGGCTGTATTGGAAATTCTTTTATAAGCTTTGTGTTATGTAGTTCTGGACATTCTAAGCCTTTAATAAATTCATTATTAGAAGATGGAAATGTTTGCTTTATTAGTGAAATTACTTCAGGCACATCTTTTTCTAGTAAGTACAAACATGCATTTGGCCCAGCATCAAATGTATAAGCTACTTTTATTTCACCAGATAACTCATTGTAATTGTGAACAATATTTACTATTTTGTGTGAAACATCCGTCATATACACACAAGGAGGATATGTGTCTAAGCAAACTGCATGGAACTGGTTACTGTCTTTCATTGTTAATTCTGCAAATTTAGAGAAGTTCTTGGTTTGAATAGCCTCACATATTTCATTAACTCTCTTTGGAACACAATTCTTAACTCTATGTTTAAGTAATTCTGAAGTTTCTACTGACAACTTCATTCCCTTTGAAGAACTTGTGTGCTTCATTGTGTCTCTTACAACAAGTATCAGTACTCTCATTTCTGGCCAGTGTAAATGGTTCGTTATTTGAGAAGCAATTGAATCACTTCCATCAGGATTAGTACCAGCATGCCATCTTACAAAGCCACCATACATACTTCTACAAGCACTTCCAGATCCAAGTCTAGCAATTGCACTAACGTTGTTGTGTATTTTATATAACTTTGCTAATGCTGTTACTAAGCAAGCATATCCTGCTGCAGACGACGCCAATCCAGCAGCAGTAGGAAAATTATTTTCAGAACAAATACGAATATTCCAATTCAAAAAGTTTTCGTCAACACTTTTTTGTTCTTTGGCTATACCTTTAATTGTGGTTAAGCAGTTTTGCAGTCGTTGATTATTAAAAGACGCTTGAATTCCATTTAACCAGATCTCGTTTTCGGCTAAATCTGGATGGGCACATACGGAAGTTTTAGCGCACATAACACTCGTATCTAAAGTAGCACTAACGGAATCATTTAACGGTAATATCAGCTCTTCATCGCGTTTACCCCAATACTTTATCACTGCAATATTTATTGGGGCTATGACTGTAATAACACCACTCATTTTTTAAATTAAAAATTCAAATAATTTTCTAATACAACTATTTACCGCACTTGAGATCGAAAGTTTACGTCAAACGAATAATATTACTTTTCTCTATGAACGAGTGTCAACAAACAACGTCAGCATCAATCTGAAATCTGAATTCTGAAGTCTGAAACATGGTTGCCATTTACACGGCAATTGCCGTGTTATACGGTAATCAGGGGCCATTAAATAGTAAAAATAACACGGTACACGGCTGAACAATCGTAGCCGATCCTAAAACACGGCAATCAGCACCTTACGAAGTGTACATTTTCATTACATTTGTATGAGACATGGTAATTTCTCAACATTTACCTCAACTCACGGCAATCCGACATCGGAAACACGGCAAGGGCAACTGTTGATTTTTTAATGGCAACCCTGATCTGAAATCTGATTGTTGTTGTTTTTAAAATTTATCTCCCAATCCCCCCAATAGGGAAAGGCAAAGGAATATAGTCTATACAGCAAAGAGTATAGTTATTAGCATAAATGACTAATAAAATAGTTATTAGTTATAAACTGGGAACCATTCAATTCTGTTGTATTCAATTCTGTTGTTGATGGCTTCAAAGCGTGCCAGTTGAGCACAGATTATTTCGCCAATGTCACGTATATAGAACCATAGCAATATACTCTATGATAGAACCCAACTGGGAACCATACAGCCTTCTGAAATCTGATTGTTGTTGTTTTTAAAATTTATCCCCAATAGGGACAGGCAAAGGACTATAGTCCATACAGCCTAGTCTAAATTATCTGAATTCTGATAATCAAGTCTTTGACATGATGCGTTGCATTTAAAAATTATAATGTTTTAAAACTTTCCATATTTTATATAATATATATGTCCAATCAAATAACTCTCCTTTGTCTGCTTATTTTAGTTAACTAATTATTATATTCCGAAAAGAATAAATTAATTTTTATATCATATAAGTAAATATTATTTGATTAAATTTTGACGCTGGAAACAATATATTATTATATAGTCTGTTCCGGCGAGAGAAGGCAAAAGTCGGTGTTGTCAGGATAAATTAAGCATTTTTTTTTGTTAGAAACATCAACGCTGCCATTTTCGTTTTGTGGCACGGTTAAAGCGGCAGCCGTAGTGAAATATCTTTAAATTATCTGTTATTTATTTGTAATATATGTGCTCTAAGTTTATGCTATAGTGTTTGCTTACTTGTGGAAATCGTGTAAGACATTTTATAAGTGCGTTTAAACTTTCAAGTAATTGTTGACTTCCTTGGGTGGATCGGGTGAGTACATCTTGCATCAATATTTCACTTATTTTCCGCTGCTGTACATTTTTTTATAATATCACTAAATTCAATTACAACACTTTACCTACTACACATTAGATTCTGTCTATAAATGTGATAAATCTAGCTCAAGTGTAAGTGTATGCATTGCACCAAAGAAATGGGCGTTGTGGTTTGAAGAGTTCATAATATCGTCATCCTATTTTAATGTGCTTAATGATGTTAGTATAAGCTTTACGATATATCATTGGCTATTGGTCAAAATTTTATATCTATTCTGATATAAAAAATAATAAGAATATGCTTTAAAATGGGTTTTCTAACAAGATATTTATTTACTTTTTAAAATTTAACTTTATATATACAATAAATATACTATTAGAATATATTTTTAATTAGTTGTATCTAATGATTTCAATATACAGTAGATATAGAGTAGATATTAATACTTAGTATTAGTAAGACAAACTGATTCTGTATTCTGTTTCTTTGATATTATGTTCATCCTAATTTGTTATTGTTTACTAATTTGCACACAAAATTTCCATTTTTTTATACTTTAATTGATAATATAGACATACATCATAATATGTTAAATAATTTTTAACCTTTTTTGCCTACTTGTTGCTATTAAATTAGAAATCTAGATAATTGCAGATAAATAATTAAATAAAATAATCATCTTATATCACTACTATTTATAATAGTCTCTTATTTTGTTTGTTAGGTAGTAAAATGATCATTGAATTTTGTATGATTCAAATATAAACTTGTCTTTTTATTGTAAAAGATATATTTTATCTTTAAATTTATTACATAAAGTAGAATAACATATTTAAAGATAATAATTGATATATATTTTTTTAATTATCTAAGTATAATAATTACGATTATGAAACATGGATCAAATTAAAAGAAACTATTTTTTCTTTTCATGTGAATTAGAATGCTTTGTTCCTATTCAATAGAAGTTGGCTTCACTCACTGATGTTATCCAGTTATATAAAATTATATAAGCGAAGCTTAGAAAAGGCTTTCAATTAGCTTTATGTATGTAACAGCATTTTATTCTTTATTATTCACAATTAATAACTATTAAATTTATGACTTGAAAACAATTACAGACGTATGGATCAAGATATTATGTCAAAAAATTAAAATTTTGAGAAAATTGAGTTCAAATTTTGTATAATGTATGTATGTAAAATGGTTATCAAGTAGCATGAACCAAATCATTATAGTCATAAATATGATTTTTTAAATTAAAAACTACTTTAACACCAAAATCCATGCATCAAACAGTGGAAATTCGAAAATGCGACATACAATCTTCATTCATTCACATCTTCAATTCTATTCAATAAAGTTTACATTATGCTAATTTTCTTCTTTTTCTGATGATTAGTACCGATGAGTACAGTTAATACTAAACGTTACTAATTCAGTATAAGTAAATCAAATTGAGTACCATATTAAGTTGACTCATAAAGTGATATCGTGCGTGTAAGAGAAAACATGTCGAATAAAATTGGTTCGCCAATTAAAACTACGAGACATTGCTGCTATTAACAACGCTTACCCATTTTAAAATTGCGTGCCGTTTGAATGTATGTTACATTAAAAAAAGGGGACACTTAAAGAAAGGGATCCTTGGAATGCAAATATTTAAATACGGGAAATACGTAAAATAAAAAGTTAATTATTGATAGGGCTTATTGTTAGTCGTATAATAGGAGTATTTATTACCTACGCGCATTTTATCTTTTTTTAACTGTGTACAACTGTTTAACACCTTATCACTACATAGTATAAAACAAAGTCGCTTTCTCTGTCCCTATATCCCTTTGTACGCTTAAATCTTTAAAACTACGCAACGGATTTTGATTCGGTTTTTTAATACATAGAGTGATTCAAGAGGAAGGTTTATATGCATAACTAGCGGATCCCGCGGCTGTGCCTGTGCTAAATCTAGGAAAAAGCCCAAGCGAAGCGAGGGCGAGTCGCTAGTCACGTTACAAAAAAAGTCGTTTATGTAACAAAGATGACAATGGGGGCTTAAAAAATAGTAGCTTTTATATCGTGTCAAATATTTAGGTTGACGCACTTGTGATGGTTCAAATGAATCAGGCTAATTGGGCACTTCAAAAATCAAGACCTATCAATATCACCCCTCTAAGCTTTATAGCGGTAAAGATTGAGAAGGCTGTTTAATTACTTCTATTTGTCAGCATGTAGAATATTTAAATTAACTTTGAAGAAAAGAGTTTGTTTATAATAAACTGAATCGGCGTGGTCATTCAGTTATTAAAGAAAGCAACGAAAGTCGTTATTACAGTTGCAATGATCATTGTAGATAGCGTGGAAAAGATAGCGCAAGGCGTAGAAAATGACCCACATTATAGCAAGGCCTGAGTGCTAGCTTCGATTAAAAAGTTGATTATTTTTTTTTACTAGATCTGCGGCTCGAAGTACGTTTAGTATGAGAGTATTTTTATATAATCTAGATGTTATTTATAGTAGTCATTTGTATAAGTTTCAATGAATGGTTGCTTATGCTGTCATCTATGGATCTAAACAACCGATTGAATTCAATTGAAAGATAAGTTGTTTTTTATTACTATGACATAGGTCAATAACGATATTTACGTAACAATATGTAATATACATATTGTTACGTAAATATCGTTATTTATTTCATTCTATATACGTAAATGCACCTAGGGATGAAACTAAGAGAACCATGTTGAGTTGTTAGTTATTTTTACGTTATCATAATGATTGTTGAATGTTTAACCCAGGAGAACTGGCCAAAACCTATCAAACGAAAGTTGACTCTGAAAAAGGTACTGGTGTCTGGTGCAACAGTGCTCGTATTACCACTACGAGTTCCCAAGATCTGACCAAACGATTATGGCATTTCTTTATTGTCGACAATTACAAATCATGATGGAATAGCTAACCTCTAAATAATCGTGACCGGCCAATTTTTCTATATACAACTGCCTACAGATGGTCGCAAAAAAGAGCAGCGATAAGAATGCTTTCCACACCCCCACCAAGCTCCTTAGTCCTTGCTCTAACAGATTACCACTAGTTTTTCCCGATTTTGTTCAATTTCTTGCAATGAAAAAAAAAAACAATTAGGATGAAGCAGTCAAAATCATCAAGTAAAATCAAAATCGTCGAAGAAGATTTTATTGATTCTCTTTCCCACAATGTTTATTATTGTTTTTCAATACATTGAGTTTGCGTTTAAATAAGACATTTTCTTTGAATCTTTAAAAATGCTTGTTATAATGTCAAAAGCTTTACAAAATTCAATTCAATTTTCTTGTTAAATAGGGCAAAATGTTTTAAAACATTATTTACAAACGGTTCCATTTATATGAAATTCAATCATAGACTTTTTGCAATATTACCTTCAAAGTAGCACGTTTTTACTGATAGTAAAGAAAACATCTGAAGTATATACGACGTGTTTTTGTTAAGTGTAACGCATTTATTATTGAACATTGAACTAAAGAGTTAACGCAGCGGATGTGTCAAATTTATTCCTCCCACACGCGTTGCTATTGGCTGTAAAGCGTAAGTATTACTGATAATATCCTAATTAAATTTGAAATGTTATTATTTTTCACATGAGTCAAGATTTTTGCACATACATAAGAAATTTCAATATTAGTAATAAAAGTTTTAGTTAATTATAGTAATACTTACCTATTCTTAAGTTTATGCGAATATTTGACATTATAAATGAAACTATCTTTTCGGATTCTGTCGCGGATTTATTTCGATTCTTGGTTCCCGACGTTTCGAGTGCTTTACAGCAATCATGGTCACGGGAGAGACTTAAGGTATTTGACGTCTCAAGGGTTTATGTACTTAAATTATAGTAGTACTAGCGACTCAACGTGTCTCCGCTCGGGGTCGTCCGAACGTACATTTTAACGATTACTTACAATTAATTTTTATTTTATATTCATTTTAACATCTCACGCTAAAATATCTCTGAGTAGAGATATTTTCCCGCAATAAAAACTAGTATATATGATGACTGGATTAACATCTTGCGTCATACGGTCGCAGACAGGACATGATTATCTGTATAGATTAATGAAAACCAAATTATAAAAATATTTCATACTATAGAGTTTTGACAAATTAGATTATGAAAGACCAGTCTATTAACAAGTACCTATGTACTTCGAGCGTTTGTAGGTCGTGAAATTAAACGTTTGACACCACATTAATCTTATCTGTGTGAGCTTGTAGATTCTGACGTAATCACTGCTTTTAATAGAATCTTTATGCCGCGTTAATTTATAAAAATATTATTTAAATCAACTTTCTCAATAGCTTGTCACTACCATTGACAGAGTAACTCTGAATATTGAAATTAAATATGCAAAATTTTATTACGTATATAATATGTCAATAGATTCAAATAGGTGTGGGTGAAATTGAACTTTCCTTTTTGCCCACATCTCTTGAGTATTTATAATGTGTTAGTTGAATATAATTTTGGTGTTAAAATTTACGTTTATGTATTTGTAATATTTTTTAAAATAAACAATAAAATTGAGAAATTTTGTGGTTGAATAAAAGAGATTTTAAAGTTATCACAAAATATGTAAAACATCAATAAACGCTATTAATAAATACTAATGAATTAGCGCTTTTTAACTTTCCACTACTGGGCATTGTACTATTTATCACTCCATTAAGGATTTAATTTATATTTTCTTTATTAATGGGTAGTCCAATAAAACCGTTAATTTAATATTTATTTGCTATAATCAAGGATACGCCTAGATAGTTTTTATCAATTTATCTAAATTGCCTCGATCTGGTACCAATTAAATTAAAGTAAGCGTAACCTGATATTAAGATTGAATCACCAGTTTATACCGACTGCATAACTTATTTGGCGAATAAGTTTTTCAACACAAATGTTTGAGTTATCGCTCTTTAGAATAGTATTTGCTTTTATAATTACTTATTTTCTGACAATCTAGCAGTAGTAAAATCTGTATATCAAATGTTTTTATCATCGAAACAGAGGTTGAACTATAGCTTTTTAGAATATTTGTTTGTGTTTGTCTTGGAACACATCACGAGAAAATTACTATGTACATTTTGATGAAATTTAATATTATGATAGCTGGTCATCTGGATAAACACTATATGATAATACAGTTTTAACAATATATAACCAACAGTTTACGCTTTTAATTAAGTTAGATTTCATAACAATATAGTTAATAATAATAATAAAGCCTTTTTATTCGGATAATAGTCTTACAATTTTTGTTTCTTACACTAGCGCACTGTTATATTTATATCTTTTACATAACTAAACATTATTCACGTAATTGGTGCTTCTTTATTTTTTGTAGATCCGTTTGCCAGTTGGCAAAGGCCTCCTCCAACCTACTCCATTCTAATCTCTCTCTAGCTACTCTACTCCATGTTATGCCTGCAACCTGTCTTATATCATCGTCCCATCTTTTTTCTTGTCTACCTCTTTTCCTTTTACCTTCCCTTGGGTACCATTCTGTAACTCTCTTACTCCATTTGTCCTTTCCTCTGATCATATGTCCCGACCACTTCCATTTTAGCCTTTTTATTTTTAGTGTAACATCCTGTATCCTAGTCTTTTTCCTAATGCTTATGTTTTTTATTCTATCTCTCCGCTTTACTCCTAACATGCTTCTCTCCATTGCTCGTTGGCAGGTAGCAAGTCTATTGGTTATGTTTTTTGTTATGGCCCATGTTTGACTTCCATACATTAGAATTGGTAGAATACAGATATTGAATAATTTGCTCTTTGTTGTTATGTGTAGATTTTTGTCTTTCATTACTTCTCTTAGGCTCCAGTACCTTTTCCAACTATTCGCTATCCTTCTTTCAATTTCTTTCCTTATGTTATCTTTAGGTGATATCAACTGTCCGAGGTATACATATTCTTCAACATAACTAATTTGTGAATCGCCTATATTTATGCTGCTTTTATTTCCGTTAGTCATAACTTTTGTCTTTTCGGGATTTAATTTTAGGCCTACTTTTTCACTCTCTGATGCTAGTTCATTTAACATTTTGTTCAGTTCTCCTGGCGTTTTAGCGAATAATACAATGTCGTCGGCAAATCTTAAATGTGTTAATGTGCGACCGTTGATATTTAAACCCAGATTTTCCCATTCGAAGCTTCTAAATATCATTTCCAAAACAGCGGAGAAAAGTTTTGGAGAGAGAGGATCTCCTTGTCTTACACCTTTTTGTATCTTAAATGAATCTCCTTTCTTTTCTAGCTGAATACACGCCGTGCTGTTTTCGTATACATTCCTAATCAATCTTATGTACTTTTGTTCTATCCCTTGTAGTCTTAGTGCTTCCCAAATGCTTGAATGTGTTAACGAGTCGAATGCCTTGCTATAATCGATAAATGCTAAATAGTATGTGAGTTGATATTCCGCATATTTCTCGATGATTTGCCTAACAGTATGTATATTATCAAGTACCGAGTAGTCTCTTCTAAAACCTGTCTGTTCAATTGGCTGTTGTTCATCTAGTTTTTTTTCCATTCGCTTGAGTATGATCTTTGCAAATATTTTGTAAAGGTTGGACATCAAACTTATGGGCCGATAGTTTCCGATATCGTACTGATCACCTTTTTTGTATAGAAGTATTGTATTCGATTGAGTCCATTGCTCTGGAATTGTTTCTGTGTAGATGATTTCATTGAATATTTCTTTGAGAACAGGTGTTATTGTCTGTTTCGCTTGTTTTAGTATTTCGTTACTTATTCCGTCGGGTCCTGGAGCTTTATCGTTTTTTTGGGTTTCTATCGCAAATTCTATTTCTTCCTGCATGATGCTAGGTATGGGTGAAGTTTCTAGCAATTTTATTTCTTTTTCCGCTGTCGTATTCTCATATAGTTTCTTGTAGTATGATGTTGCAATTCCTAAAATTCCTTGCCTTCGATACTCCTTTAAACTATTATTATCTTTCATCTGTACAATCCAGTCCTTTTTGTTGGTTAACTCCTTATATGCCTTTTTTACTCCTCCTGTCTGTAGAATGTGTCTCTCTATTGTTTCCATTCTTCTCTTAGTTCTATCGTTTCTAATACTTTCATTAATTTCTTTGCTGATTGTTGATATTTGCTTACGACTGTCGTTAGTGTTTTTTCCATTAATTAGGTCGGCTCTTTGCTTAAGAAGTTTAATAGTTTTCGCAGTCATCCACTTGTTAGATACGTCTTTACTAGTATTAGTTCCTTGTTGAATAGACGTTTTAATTGCTCCTTCTAACCAGTTGTATTTTTCTTGCACCTTCATGTTCGTTGTCTCTTTATTATAATCTAAAAGTTTAGTCTTTAAGGAATTCGCTATTTGGACTGATTGATATTTGGTAGGTCTTTTAGGTAGGCTTATCATTTTATTTCTTGGTCTTCGGTCCTTTGGCGGTGTTGTCGGCAGTTCTGCCCGAATCATTCGATGGTTGGTGTTAAAGTTAAAATTGCTTATGACTTTCATATTTGTGAAATATCTGCTTTTACTTGTCAATATAAAGTCTATTTCGTTTTTTGTTTTCCCGTCTGGTGATATCCAGGTCCACATCTTACTTTTTTTTTTCTTAAAAAGTGTGTTCAAGACTATCAAGCCATTCTCCTGTGCAAAATTTACAAGCTTCTCTCCGTTTCTACTTCTGGCCTTTTTTCCATATATAAATGGTCCCAGGGCTGTGTCTTCTTCTGGTTGTCGTTCTCCAATTTGACCATTGAAGTCTCCAATCACAATAAGATTTTTATAGGCATGGTCTTGAATGGCTTTATTTAGCTCTTGGTAGAATGCGTCTATTGTTCCTGTCTCGGATTGTTCTGTGGGTGAGTATACCTGTATGATGGACCATGAATCTTTGTATCCCGGTAGCTTAATATTCATGACTGCTATACGCTCTGATATTCCTATAAAGCTTTCCACATAATTTGTGAGGTGTTTTTTGATAATAAAACCGACCCCATGGAGTCCTGGGGTCGTTCCTATATGGTAAAGAAGGAAGTCTGGATGGGAACTGATCCTTTCTCCCATTCGCCTTACTTCGCTTAGGCCTACGATGTCCCATTTGATTTTTTTTAAAGCATATGTTAATTCTGTAAGGTTTTCATCGTTCTTTAATGTAAGTACATTTAGGGTTGCAATATAAATTTTTGATTTCCTGTGAGTGTTTTCATAATATTTTTTCTGAGTTGTTGGAGGGTTGTAGTCTCTATCCCCCACGAGGACCAGTCGGCTTGGGGGAGATTGTGTTATTTCTTTTGTTTGGTTTTCGTAGTTTGGTTGGATTTTTCGTTTGCCGGTCGTTAATTGCTATTGATTTTTATGTGTGAAGCTGTCAGTAAGAGAGTTTGATCGGGTTTTCATCAAATCGAAGGCATTTGTCCTGTTGTTTTTTATAGAACTTATCGTTTGTTGTTTTTTAGGTTTAGTGGTTGACGTCGACTGTGGTGAAATAGATAGTTCTCTTTTCCTTTTGTCGGTGTTGGGTCCCTTGACTACTAATTTATCATATTTTAGGAAAGCAATATTTCCCTTTTCTTTCTCCTCTAGCAGCTGTGGTAGCAGGGCCTTTCTTTTTTCGATTACTTCCTTAGAGTAGTCTTCCGATATGTAGACTCCCTTTAAATTCTTTTTATTTTTCATAATTTGGTCTTTTTTCCATCCGTTTGTGAATGAGAATAGCACAGGTCTATGTTTTTTATCGGCTTTATTTTTTCCTAGACGGTACACTCTGTTCACTTCATTTTCTTCCACAGATAAATTTAAGTCTCTTTTAAAGATCTCTTTAACGGTCTGAAATAGCTCTGTACTAGATTTTTCTCTTTCTTCTAATCCATAAATAACTATATTGTTATTTTTCCTTTCTTTTTTTAAATATTGAATCTCGTTTTCCAGATTACAGATTTTTTGTTTTAATTTTTCGTTTTCTTCAATCATAGGAGTTAGTTTTTCATCTATCCTGTCCATTATATTTTTTGTAAGTGATTCTTTTAGATCATTCGACTGTTTCTGCATTTCTATCTTCATTTTATCGAATAATAGTTGAAATTGTCCATCCATGTTGTCGAATGAAATTGTGTGAAACGGAACGGAATTGGTAGAAAATATTTATTGTGATGACAACACTCAAGTTAGTTGTCCACCTATCAGACTGACGTCTGACAGTTAGGGTACTGTTGTTTAATTTACCGGCTGTCGAGTTGACGTTAGATGTGCATAATTCAATAATCGTGTATTTCTAACCTCAATATAGTGGATAAAATTGAGCTTCGCTTTTAATAAATCTTGCAAATATCCAAGGATTATTTCTTCTTTGTTTTCTAATGATGTTTTGTTGATGTTTGTAGCACTACAGTTCTCAAAGTGTCACTATAACTATTTTTAATAAGTGTTTTATTGACGACGAACAGCACAGACTTGTTGACAATTCGACGACCGGAAACGGAACTTCTATAACAAACTTCTAGAACAATATAGTTACAAATATATAATCCATATAAAGTCACTGCTTTGAGTAGAAATAAGTTGAACCAATCCAAGCAAGCTACTATAATGAAAGCAATCGTTTTAGAAACCTTGACATATCACACGAAATACGTACAATACGTATCTTAACTATGAATTAATGGTCGTGATTTTTGTCTACTGTCGAAAATGTTATATAGTGGGTATCAAATATATACGATATTTTTGTCGATATTGTTAATTCACGTATATGGTGTACAGGCTGTTTACGATCTGGTCATTAGTTTGTTCATATCTAGTTTGTAGTACAATTTCCTTTCAAGATTTCATGTCCATTTACAAGCACATGCCGGTATTCATTTGACCTTAAAATTGCATCTATGTATGTAACTTTTATTGTGAGACTATTAAATAAATAATTTATATGAAAGCGATGAAATATTAGTCGGTGACGAATTACATGGGAATTACCGAAACTCTCACTTTAACTGGCATTCAAAAAGTTAGCACAATTTATTTGGTTACTATAGAAAAAAATCAATCTTATCTTACTACTTGTATTTTTAAATGCGAAAGTTTGGATAGGTGGATCATGATTCGATTCGTTACTCAATCTCTGATCTGGATGAAATTTATTCCAAAGTTTTATTGTTGACGGGGTGTACTTTTCATCCCGGTAAAATCTACGGTGATCGTGAGATAAAAGTGTTTAAGTTTTTCACGGAACAAAAATGTGCAATAGAATAATGTTTTCTTCAAAAGCACACTCGCAATAATTTTTTATAACTATTTTTAAAAACGTATACAGGAATACACCCGAGCTAAGCAATTGTCAGTACAGCATATAAATGTTGTATTTGAACTTTATAAATTTAAATATGCATAAAATAAATATATTCATTAATATGTCAGTAAAATTTAATTAATATAACTTGAAAGTTTAAAAATTGCTAAGATTTATCATTAAATACGCACGTTTTAAAGTCGTTAGCCCTATTTTATTTTTCTATTTGATAAGTATGTAATATGTATAGTACAAATGAACATAGTTATTACTAATAATACAGGATAATCTTATCGAACACAGGATGAGACCGCTTCGTGTTGCATAAAAATAATACGTTTCAATAAAGTGTTTTTATAACATACAATTAGTTTTAAACTCTTTCGTAAAGTTCTAATTATCAATGTTATAGTATTTGATGTGCAATACTTGTGATTATAAACCGCGTATAGTAATATATTAGCTATTACAAACTAGTTAATATATTGGATTGCAACTCTACCGGCTCTTTCTTAATTGTTGAAAAAATTATAGGTATTACTTAAAACTCGATAGTTATTTTTTTAATTTCCTCGCTGCGTCCGCTGTTTTAAAAAACGGTGGGACATTGTCGAGTGTCGACCATACCAATCAGACAGAAGGTCATGACTTGTAAACTCTAGAGCGAATCTAATAAGAGTAGCGCCCAACACGCATGTTCATACATATCTGCTTATAGTCAAGAAAAAAATCTTGTAGAAAATATTTAAATTTACTTTAATTTATATTTAATTTATATTTGAAGAAATAAAAAGTACATATAATAAAATGCCCAGAGCTAAGCTATTAATGTTCGGATAGATCATGTGCTTGCTATCTGATCATAAGTGACAATATGAAATGCAGCATCGTACATCTCTCTCTCTCGTCTTCGTTGAAGTCTGATGTAATATTAGCTTATAAAATACATTTTGTAATTAAATTTAAACTGATAATTAATACTGTGAATGCGAAGAGTTTGCTGGATAATCCTTTTATGTAGCAATCGAGCGGCGAAACTTTTTGCTAAATAATAACAAAGTTATGTATATCATAAAGGAGTGTTGCGAAATAGAGCGCGTGTAGAGCGTGTGTAGAGTGTAAACTTTGGTTATTATTATTTCATGATGATATTTATTATTCACTAGCGACTCACCCTCGCTTCGCTCGGGCATCGTCCCGAGGTAGCCTTTAGTATAAGTTTTTTACAAACTTTGATTTTTTTCCTTTATTATTAAAGCCTTCCGTGTGTCTTGGCACACAGAAAATAAATAAGCCGAATTGGTCCAGTTATTCACGAGTTTTGCGCTTAGCAACATTCATTTTTATTTATATAGATTTGTATGTACCTAACTAGAGACTCACACTCGGGTTCATTCTAGAGACGTTTTGATAGCAGATAGTCAGTCTTTTGCTCTTTGAAGAATAAGAAGGAAATCTATCCTATGGGAAGCGTATATTTTTTGGGATATAAAGCAAGTTACGTACTATTCCTGATTAAAACCCACTTTTTTTGCCAGATTCCATCTAGACCCGTTCAGCCGCTATGGCGTGATTAAGAAACAAACATCCAAAGTCTATGCGCATAACAGGTTTAATACACATTTCAAAATAGGCTACTTCAATATGTTAACTGCATGCATGTCTGTAGAGATTTGGTCCCTACCAAATCTAGCATATTCATAGAAGTCATAAAATTTTAAGTCGACCGGTGACCCAGTCTGGTATCTACTTCATATTTTACCTTACTATCTTTCCTGCCACATGAGACTATAGCATAAAAACTTTCTGCTATAAATTCACAGTTAGTTTTAAGCTAGTGTATAATTTTTACGATTTCAATTCCAATATTTTTAGGTTAGAAATTGAGCTTTTTATTATAAAGCTCAAAAAATTTATAATAATATACTCATTTTTATTAATTTTTAACAAAAATATGCATATTTATTTCCGTAAAGGTTGTTTTGATTCTATAATAATAATTTTTAATTTTCCAAACTTTCATCGCATATGTCACTTTCTGATTTATTCATGGTCAATTGACGATTAATAAATAAATGTATATTTTTATCTATTATATAATTTGCAACACGTTATAATATACTATCAACTATGCATATCGCAGCTTTCCATTTTATCTCATTTGGAGTTTCTTTTAAGGAATGCAACACTCTCATTTTATTCTGTTATAGCTTCATATATACATACCATCATACTGATAAAAAAAATTTGAGTGTCTATTTTTAATGTTACAATAATAGCCTCAATGCATATTCTAAAATATAATACATTAAACGGGACTTATAAAAAAAAACATGTTTTTTTTACATTTCTCTTTCTGTTTGATTCGGTTAATCTTCGAAACGGCTGGACTGATTTTAACATGACTTTAATCGGCAGATAACTGATGTTATGAGGAGTAAACATTGTTTGTATTTTATCCATATTCAAATATCGACTGTTCTATTTTAAAGCTTAAAGTAGGGTACCTACTGTCTGTTATCTGGAACACGACGCCATTTTCTCAAACGTTTTTTCCAGCATTTGCGTTTCTTTAAAGTAAACTTGAGTAGTCCATAATATATACTATACATATTTTGTATGTCGCTCTGAGGATTCATGAAAATCTTCTGCAAGTTTTTTTAATTCCCTCTTTCTAGGTATAGGCACTTCGTGTTACTATACGTTTTTGAATACCCGTATTATGAGAATTTAAAGTTAGTCATTGGTCATGGCTTATTAATTTCAATGATTGTATTTTTAGAATATAATCAAATAATAATATTAAAATATCATTTTGTAGACAAAATTATCCAAATTATATTTCAGCAACATAAAAGGGAAATTTACTAATTTCAATACTAATTTTTACTTCCACATGGCATGCACATTTCACGCGCAATGAACATCGTGGTTTGGAGTGGTAAATTACAAAATTACTAGGAACTAAGTTACCGAGCCGGGAAATCGTCAAGCGTGAAATATTGAATTTACTTACCACAGGAAATAATTGACTTATCAATACCGATCGGTCTTAATATTGTCAGCCCCTGAGTCTGACGATATTCATTTTTAAACAATTTTACACGGTTCGTATACGCAATACGAGCCATACATCTTATTTTAACATTAATATTTGCTGCAATTTCTTATTTCAAAAGACAGCTTATTTCAAAAGCTCCAATAAGAAAACGTATTGCTTTGAACTGTAAACAATCTTAGGAATGATCTGTCCGATCTCCCTGAGATTAATTCTGAATTTGTTCCCAATATTCTTCTACATTTTTATGAATAAATTGTTAATCTTAAGTAAAGTAATGAAAATTGTTTTCATGATAAACAAAGACACGTCGGGAACGAGAACCAAAAATCAGAATGCGCCAAAAATTCGAAAAAATATTTTTGTTTTAAAAGTCAAATATTCGCGTTAAACTAAGAAAGTATTATGCAAATATCAATACATAATATATCTATTGGATACAAAGTAACATAGCAATTAGTGTTTACGAGTATCTTATGTTAATTCACTGCCTCAACCAACGTTGGTTCCGGCAGGACGGAAACCATAATTATATAGTAGTAGACACATTAAGACTAGTTTTTTTAACGTAAAAAATGAATTTAACATAAAGAAATGCGTCTACATTTACATTTTGCTAAAATTCTCCATATTGTTTTGAATTTTCAAAACGGAAAGGGCAGTAATTTTATAGGGGTATTCATAAGGGAACTGGATCTAAAAGACATTTCGGTATTCATTTGATTGCTAAACGACCAACATATCCGAATTATCTCACGGTTATTACAGCTGTAAGAAATAAGCTTAAACATTTCAAGAATGTACGCATACACTTTTTGCGTATATAACTGTTCGTAGCATTAGGGCCTAATGTGTTCCGTTGCTGGCAAGGTTCAGTGTACGCCTAATGTTTTAAATTCACTATTACAAGCCATTGTTTTCTGTATCATGACAAAAACTACTGATAAAATCATATTTTGATAAAATGATAATTTGTTTTATTTACTTTATCATTGTCACCGTAATTCAGATATGTGTTGATTAACATAATTTATCTCCTATATTAAAGTAATGAAAGTTTTAATAATAATTCTAATGAACCAATGAAAATTTAAATACACTATCCACCTTGATTCCATAGTTTAGTGTGTAGGAGTAATAAACATACATACATGGAAACTTCCATAGTTATAATGAAATTCCGATTATTTTTTTTAAAAGTAACAACGAAGAATGTACTCTGTCAACAGTGATGTTCACGAGGTAGCCGGCAGCGAGGTGCAGCCATGCCGCTGCCAAAGCGCTGTGTGGAGCCGGTGCACGTGTCGCGCGGGACTGTGCCCGAGCGCCTCACCGTACCTTCGGAACTCGAAGCCGTCACGAATGGAACACTCGCTAATACTGTCAGGTAACTAACTAAATATTAATTATTATCGCTTAATATTTACCTAAACACGTTTACTGCTAGACATAGACCTCCCCCATAGATTTTCCCAATTATCTGAACTAGATATGGTTATCATTTAACTTAATAGTTTCTTAGGGGGAGGTTCAAAACGAATGTTTCTATCACATTAATGATATTTAATGAACTATAATGAGTGGAAATTAATTAACGGAATATTAAGTATGCTATATGCTAATGGAAAACTGAGTGAAGCGGTTTCAATCCGGGTCTCGCCTATGATATTCTCATGTGCGTGCGTGTATCATTTCCAACGAGATTACCACTTGTCTTACGGTGAAGGAAAACGACGTGAAGAAACTTGAATGTCTAAGAGTAACGTGGTAAAGTATTGGTACCAGCAGTGGGACTTTAAACAGGGCGGAATTCATTACAATGGAGAAGAATCTATGCATACTAAAATGTATGCGCTAACGATTCTGCAACGCCCATTGCGCTGTGGTGAAAAAGATTTTTCTGTGAGTTGTAAAGAGAGTCTCAGTCCCTGTGTCTGTTAAATAAAAATATTTAAAAAAAAGAAATTATCTGTGCCAAGTCATCGTTTAAAAAATTTTACTTCTTACGAATCAGATATTTCTGGTTCTCATATTCCGATTTACCTGTCGTTTACCAAATCGATGACTTACGGCTACTGCTCCGTTCCTTTTCGTCGCGTTGCGCGTTGCGTTGCGTGATGTTATTTGTTTACATTAGTTAAAACCTTCCACATACACATGCTATTTGTTGTAATTCTATTTGGCCTGGTTGTTCCTGTTATAAATGCTATTAAACACACTTATTTCAGCACCCATTCTTTAATAAAATTATCATTTCTTCTTCAAAAATTTACCTTTTTACAGGGATTCATATTTGACCTAAATCGTATATCATCGCTTGATCATATTAAGTAAATAGATTCCTCATTAAAAATGTTAATTGTCATACACGATAATTATTGTGGTAGTCTGTGTTTAGGAAAGTTTCAAAATGAAACACTACTTGATTGGATTTGTTCCCGTAATAATTCCCAAATCCCTCCCGTAATTTCTTAGATTTACGCAAATATTTCATTTATAATTATATATTTTTTTCCTTTAATTCCCCTTTCACTTTTATGGTTGTCACAACATAAAAAGGCACGTAAAAGCGTCCTTTTAACTATAAAACTTTGAAATGATGTAGATTCTCTTGAAATTTTTCTTTTGTATTTGACCTTAGTCAAATGCACAGTAAAAATGATTAAATAAAAGCATAGTAAATACAAGAAGGAATAATAAGAGCTATATTAATTCTTATAACCTTCTAAATTGCATCATAATGCTACCTACCTAGTAAAACTTCAATATTGTACATATCTCGCATTCTAGTCAGGTCACCGCAAATTGCGCAGTTGTGCCGCATACAGACACTGATCGCCTCTAAACCAGATAATGCTGTGAAGATGTTCCCTTTAATCATGCCTATTCGATCACTAGCTATGACTTTAAGATTATATTAATAACTAGCGACTTCACATAATAAAATTCTAACTGCCTCAAATCTATATTAAATATTTTTGGAAAATCTTATAGGTAGTCATTTTTATCAAAACAGAGGCCAAATGTATAGTTTAGAATTTTTGTCGGTTTGTTATGCAAAAGCTATAAAAAGCGCGTAAAGATAAAACAAATTTGTATATAACCGATGAAATAATAAACTATTTTTACTTGCGAGTTGAATTTCATCAATTTATAGACACAATTGGCTAATTTCGGATATAAACGGTTCATCAAAAAAATTATAGATGACTGATTATACAGTCTGACCCTTGTTAAAGTAGTAAACAAAGGATGCACATCTTATATCCAAACTGGTTATTTCCTTGCAGGCAGTTATCATCATTGTCTAAGCATGCGGAGGACATGTTCGGAGAGCTGACGCGCGAGGCGACGGGCCTGGCGGAAAGGACGAATGTACTGCAAGCAAGGATAGACAGGCTCGCAATTAAAGTTACACAGCTAGATTCTGGAGTTGAAGAAGGTATATATTTATCGTTTTTTTATTATATATATACTAAGTATGTTTATAATAGTAAGTTATTTTAAATAACAATACATATTTCTTCGATATGTTGTCTCTTGTGATCATTGCTAGTTGTAAAAGTTGAAACGTAAAGCGAACCGTATGACTTTGTAAAAATCCAAAAATAATTTCATTAAAATGTCAGATATCTGAGGAAATCTAAGAAAGTAGTACTTAAGTAATATGTAACACGATTGCAGTATACTTTAGTCGTGCGTCTAAGAACCGTGACATTTATATTACAGGATTATCAAAGACTTAACTACAACTAAGTGTACAATGAACAGAGTTCTATGACATTTTCAAAAAACTTGTTTGTGAAATATAAATGTTTAAAGTAATTCAATATAATATTTTAATTACATCGTAATTGGTAATTTCATCGCATCTCTTAAATTGAGTTTTAAATGTTTTTTCTAGTATAATATATTATATAGGTTATTGAACTTATAGTTATGTTGACAAAAAATATTTACTAGTATCGTGCTATTTTAAGTTTTGTACTTCAAAAGCTATCTTAAATAAAATCCATTTTCAACAATACACTCTCTGTGCTTATGAAGCTCGTCTTTACTCATATTTGCTGGGCACTCATATATGAACTAATTTAATGTTTATTATGAAGTAATTAAGTTCACCATAACTTTTTTATTACAGTATCACTTCAAGACATACAAATGAGGAAGGCCTTCCGTTCGTCCCGAACGTTCCAACAACAGTTGTTCTCACGAACAACTATGCCTTCAGCGATGTTAGCTACATACGCGCGTTGCGACCGACCGCCGCCATTGGAGAAATTGAACGAGTTTAGAGATGACGGTCGAGATGCTAGAAAGTTCTACACTGATCCAGATTACTTCTTCGAACTGTGGCGTAGGGAGATGTTACAGGACACTGAGAGGATTCAGCATGATAGGGGGAAGAAGGTTGGTTGTTTTGTTTTTTTTTTTTCCACTATCTGTCTCTTGCTTTTATGTGATCTAAGGCTTGGAACGAATTGTTAGGTTCTTTGCTACTTAGATAAAATGTCGTACTAGTATCGTTGGAGACAAAGGAATATTCAATTATATTATTTTGAAAATAAAATTTAAATTATATCAAATGGTAGGTTCTGATTTGTTTCTTATTTTATTGTTAAAAATAGTTTTTACTATTTTAGCTACAAATTATTGAAGTTCTTTACAAAAAAAAAACTTGGAGACTTTCGCGCGTTTGAAGTAAAACTTCTAAGGATTAAACACCACAACTAAATTAAAACAAATTAAAATATAAATACTATATATTTTTTAAATATTAGTAATTTTATAAGAACTGAGTTATAAAAATATAAATAGAATCGTTTTTAAATTATTTTAATTATACTAATAACACACATAGACACTTCTTTCCAATGTTTTTCTTCAAAAATATTTTCTATTGAATTATAATATTTATCAACACTTGATAACTCAACAATTTGCCCGACTACAAAAAGTCGAAAAGGAACACAACATTTTTTAACTAACATTTGGATGGCACCACTGAATTGTTCTGAAGTTAAAAATAAGTATATAAACTTTACCTTTGTAGTCATAAATCTAATAAGAATTAAGTAGTATAAAATTAAGTAAAGTAAATATTTGGTCAGGTGCGGCAACCTCGCAGCGGCGGCGCGGACGGGCGCGGCGCGCGGCGCGTGCGCGTGCCGCACTCCACGCGCGACCGCCAGAAGGCGGAGGCGGTGACGCGCGGCGAGCACATCATGGCGCCCAACCAGCTGCGCAGATACAACATCGAGCAGTACCGCCCCGACCCGCTCTATCAGAGTTAGTATTGGTATAATCGTTAGTTAACTGGCAACCGGTCCCATCTCAATTTTGACAACTTTACAGGTGAAGAAAAAACTTGTTTGAATCATTAATATAGCATCTAGTAAATTAAATAAAAATACGTAGTTTTTAAATATTTTTATTGCACATGTTATTAAAAAGAAAAGTAGCATTATGTGCTTCCTTCTAATATAAAAACGAGATGGACAATATAAATCAACTTGAAACAAAAATTGAGATAGGACCGGTTGCCAGTTCACAGTCGATATTAATACTGTGCTTCAGTGGTGCATATGGTTTTGATGGAAATAAATCTGCTGTATTTAAAGTTCAACAAAATATTTTTTTTTAATTTGACTTTAGAATGGATTTTTCTCATTAAATTTATCTGGTGATTGGGAAGTACATTGTTGGGAGAAAAACCTTCGACAACTAACTTATAAGTTATAATAACTTAAGTATTAGTAACTTCTCATATCCAGTGCAAAGTAAGAAACTGTATAGTCTTTCTAAAAAAATGGTATAGTTAAAGTCGAATAATATCCAAACATAAAACACTAAATATGTACTATAATATGTAACATTTTTTAAGTATAATTAATATTGACAGCAACTACAGTAACCGACGGGGGATACCGAGCGCCCCAAAACCAAAGGCCGCCATCTACACAGCCCGCTAGACCAAACTCGATCGAAATAGAGAATCAGCAGAATAGAACTAACAGACTCACTGGGAATGGACATGGTAAATGTTTGTTTTAAATCACTATTTTTTTTGTTTTTTTTTTTCATCAAGTCTCGTACAGTAAAGTCGATTAAAATCTATATTATAATTTATAAATAAAAAGTAGCTGTTTGTATAAACATCAATTAAGAACAGTCCGAAATAGGCCTAGACCACAAAACCAAATGTAAAATAAAAAATCTATACTTTTATCCATAACTTGTTTTTGCGGATATAATGTGAACTCAACTATCAAAAAAAAATCGATTTGAACAGCTAAAAACTCAGTAGGTGTAGTTAGTTTTTATAATATCGTCGCTGTAGAATGAATGCCTAGTATGTCAAAAATGCAAAATTATTATTTGGAAAAATCAAATGAAAATTACGTACTTTATATTACGGCGCAACCGTAAACCCAATACATGACTACTAGTGCCATATTTTGAGTAGTAGAAAACGAAAACCTCTTGTTTGAAAAACATTGACAAAATGAACCTTTTTTTTCGTTTCCTGTAAAATTTGGATTTCTGGACATATGAGGTTATCTTTATATAGTGACGATATGTAAATAATCATACTTATAACATTTCAGTAATGGGAGAAGAGAGTCCATACGGGCCAATAGAGCCGATATATGGCGGCAGTATCGCGGGCACGCCCCGCCGAGCGCGCCCCTCCATCCCCCCGCCGGCGCCCCCGGCACCCCTACAGCCTGACACGCCCCCACACCATACACCTACTAGGTAAGCTGTGTGATATTTATATGTATGTCTGAAAATCTCTGAGGAATCATATCTACCCCTCTAGACAAATGGCAAACGCTCAGTGTCGGTTCTACAACATTTAGCGTTCGACGAGTGCCGTACGCTAACAGCAGAATTCGTTTGTCAAAAGTGCCACTTAGCTTCAATCTGTATGGGGTATTATGTACTAATCTGACATTTCGTTACATTTGGCTACCAATTACAAATTCGATACGTTGAATCTAATCACTAGTCGTAAGCTTATGTCAATCCCATACATTGATTATTCTATTCTACTAGCGTTTATGCCACTTGTCTAACCCCTCTGAAATTGAGCGATCTTATAGAACAACAAAGATATCATTAAGAGGTAATTAACTAACAAGGTGGAATTAAATATTAAGCCTACACTCCGCTTCGCTAGGCGTAAGTTAAAATAAGTTCGTTAACTTCTAAAAAGGTTTTCTAAAAATACTCGCAGTAGCATCCCTTATTATTTTTACCACAGGTCAACATAAATATACCAGATTTTAAGGCCTTGTGCTATTTATAATTTGTTTTTAACCGTAACCACGTTGTCGTTTATAATAAAGAATAAAAAGCATCTGTTAAAACAAAATATAAGGTTTGTTTACTTCAAACACTCAAATTTATATATCTATCCTAATATTAAAAAGCTGAAGGTTTGTTCTTTTGAACGCGTTAATCTCAGGAACTACTGGTCCGTTTTGAAAAATTATTTTTGAGTTGGATAATCCGTTTATCGAGGAAGGCCATAGGCTATATTACATCATGCCACAACTAATAGGAGCGGAGCATCAATGAAAAATGTTGCAAAAACGGGAAGGGCGGGCGTTAATTACGAGTTACCCCATACCGCGCGACCCAGAAAGAATATGGTTTCTGGTCTTTAGAACGCTTGCGAAGCCGTGGAAAATGCTAGTGGATTAGCTCGTTTGAAAGAGATATAGTGTACATACATAAGCATTTTCGCATTTACAACATAAGTATGATGTATGTAATGTAAGTATAATTTAAGATGTGAATGAATGAAGGTGATATGTCGCATTTCCTAATTTTTGTCGTTTTATGAATCAATGTGGTTGTTATGAGTGTGTAAACAGATTTGAGTCTTAAATACAACTGTATTTAGGACGATTATAGTTCAGTTCATTTGATAGCTATTTTATATACATATTTCGTACATTACACAAACTTTGAACTCAATTCTCTCGAAATTAGCATTTCGCAACATCATATTTGTTTATATTTCTCATATTTATGTATAACTAATGTATCAACTAACTGGTAACCGTAACACAAGCCTCATAGCTTACCACGGTACCAGATGGCGCTGTGTGTACTGTCCAAACATATTTATAGTTATTTATAATATTTGCAGATCAACCCTGCCTCCGCCGCCGCCGCCGCCCGAGAGCACGTCCCCGCCGCCCGTGCTCAACGGTACGTCGCCGCCGCACCGCACCGCCCTCGACGCACACCTCGATCAGATGCACGCTGTCATTGGTAATGTATACTTAATTTATATAAATAAATAAAATTATTATTAATTTATATAAATAAATATAATTGCTATTTTTCGACTATTTTGCAGAGACTATATATTATTGTCGTGAATATTTTATAGCTGGTCTTATTCATCCACGAAGGGCTGGAATCCTGGATTGGTCTAAGATAAAATATTAGGTTTTTCTAACGAGCCCAGCAGCCCGGAGTTGGGCTAAGAAGTTGGTGGAGTTTCAACATCGAGTTTTGATGAAGTTTTAAACTGTGTCTAGCTTATCTCCGCCAGTGTCAAAAATCAAAAGAGTTTTAACACTTATAAGTTTTTTATTGTGTAATACTACTCGTTTATATTTTAAATTATACTATGTCTAATACATATTTCAATAACAGGGATGATGTCCAACGAGGATCTCCCCCCGCGCGCGCCCACCCCGCCCCCCGCGCCGCCCGCGCCGCCGCCGCCGGAGGAGGACCGGCCGCGGCCGCCGTCGCCCGCGTCGCTGCTGCGCGGCGCGTCCGCCCTCAAGCCGCCGCGCCCCGCCGCCGACCCCGCGCCCGACCCGCGGTCAGACCTGCTCAAGGCTATACGCGAAGGTATGTTTCGACGACACGTTTGGCTCAGGTCGTAGTGACCCTACCGTCTGCACCAGCGGTCGCGGGTTCAAGTTCCGGTGGGGGATTCATTTGTTGAGCACGGAAGTTTGTTCTCCAGTCGTGGGTGTTAATATTTATATTATGTATGTATTTAAAAATTTATATGTGTAGTATATCAACTATCTGGTATCTGTACCACAAGCCTCGTAGCTTACCACGGAACTAGATGGCGCTGTTGTAAAAAATGTCTGAACATATTTATTTATTTATGTGTCTACTTCTTTAATATATTGGAACCAAGTTCCTTATGGGACAATGCTGAGGGGTACCCTAACCGGGAATAAAAACGTCCCTAACGTAAGATTTTTATTTATCTAGTATTTATTAAAAGTGGATACTTGTATAACAGTTTTACTATTGAGTGATACTAGTAATGTAAGATATTTTCTCTCTTTCAATTATATTTATATTATTAAAAAATGGCAATAAATATTATATATCATATTTTTTATGTTTATATTTTTATTTTTATCAATAAAAAAAATATAATAAATGTATACCAGAATAACTATTTTCTTTATACCGCTAATAGAAGTAAAAATTAATACTTTTATAATAAGGAACTTCGTTCCTATTCGGTGTCCCACGACACCACACGTTATACTTTTTCTTTATTAGCGACTCCGAATTTCAAGTTAGTAGGTCAAAAACCCAACCCGTAATTATTAAAATAAATAACAATAGCCTAAGTCACTCCTTATAACGTCAGCTATCTGCGAGTAAAAGTCCCTTCGGTCCAGCCGTTTCAGAGATTAGCCGGAACAAACAGACAGACAGTGATAAAAGTTATTAAATTGGATTTTTTATGTATATACTGTATATACCCATATGGATTTAGTGAAATAGCTGATATTGAATTAGGTAGATAGCTGAAAAGTGAATAGTTTAGTGAATTTGAAATTACAAACACTTCAATTATATTTAGACATAGCCAAAATGTCCAGTTTGTCTCTAAAAGAGATAAAGGTGTCTCTTCATTGTCTTTGTATATTTTGTTTTTTTTTGTTCTTTTAATTTTTTATCTTCTTTGAAGCTTTCTTTGATTATATATATTTACGATCGAATATTGCGTCGATATATCGTTGTCAGTATAGTTATTAGAATTTTCCGTAAATGGTTTTTTATCTGAGGTATCGGAGAGGATAATGTCAATGTTTAAATGAGTAATTGGTGTAATATTAACTGTTAATAAAAAACTTTTTATGAATTAAATATTCATGACTACAGGACACGATTATGCGGTTAGCATATCAGTGTTTACATCATTAATTAATGATGTCATCATAATTAATAGATCCATGCTGTGTTTTTAGGAGGATAAAATATTATTTATAATTAATTACACTTGTTTTTCAGTACTAATTATAATATGTTGTATGCTTGTTAGTTTAGTTTTATTCTAATACAAAAAATGTGACTTAATAAAACAAATTAGGTATGTTAGAAATCGAATTGTTTAAGAGATATTCATATTAATTCAGTATTCATTAATTATGTATTTATTGGTTGATGTTACGTATACTGGTAAAGAAGTAATATCTAACTACTTTTCATATTTTAATCATTCCAAAATATTCATATAACATTTGATTAGAAAAAACAACATACCAAAACATAAATATTAATTTTTGAATTCAATCTAATAAAACGTCTCATTCCAGGTATAAAACTCCGCAAAGTGGAAAAACGCAGCGAAGAGAACACAGGCAAGTACGACACGCTCCGGGGCGTGCCCGCGTTCCTCGACGTTGCCTCGATACTGGCGCGGCGCGTCGCCGTCGAGCAAAGCGACACGTCCTCCAACGACTCCGAATCCGACTACGATGAAGAGTGGCCAACAGACTCCCGCGCGTGACGTAACGCCTCCCCGCGCCCCCCGCGCGATTTACCACCCCCCGACCCCCCCAACCCCACTGATGCCCACATACAAATAAAACACCAGCCAGCCACTCAGAATGATATAACTCAAGATGAGTGCTTTGTAAGAAATTCCTCGTTTCTAAGTCGCGATATTGAAGCGCAGAAAATTAAGCTGGATAAAAGTAGTCCGCCCAAAAATGTGCCACCGCCGCGGAAGAGTAGTCTCATCAAGGAGAACTCGAAAGATGGTTCCACCAATTCTAATTCGCCGTCAGTCAAAACACTATCGCCCCCTGATGTGAAAGTGGCTTCGCCGCCCAAAAAGGAGGTGGTCAATAAAATTAATCATCTTCCATCATTGAGAAATGAAGTAAAACAGATACAAAAAAGTGAAATCACTTCACCGCCGGTTAGTCAAGTAACATCACCGCCGGTTAGCAAAGTGTCATCACCGCCGGTCAGTAAAGTCTCATCACCGCCGGTCAGCAAAATCTCATCACCGCCGATCAGCAAAATCTCATCACCGCCGATCAGCAAAATCTCATCACCGCCGATCAGCAAAGTCTCATCACCGCCGGTTAGCAAAGTCACGTCACCACCGGTCAGTAAAGTCACATCACCGCCAGTCAGCAAAGTAACATCACCGCCGGTCACCAAAGTCGCATCACCACCGCTTAAAAATATCGTCTCGCCGCCACCAAATAGAGATTCTCCTATCACAACTAAAAACGAGGTACTTTCACCACCTTTTAACAAGGGTGTGACGTCACCGCCCATTAATTCTTTTAAATTTAACAGAACTGATTCTAAATCAGACGAAAATATCATCGCAAACAAGAAAAAAGAAACCATGTTAGCGAAAGAGGCTCCGATTAAATCGGAAAAACTCTCGTTGATAACATCGACAAATGAAATTTCAGACAAAGTAGTAGAGGGTGACACTAACACTAGTACCAATAATACTAGTAATAAACCTACTGATGTTGAAAACGGGGATAAATCTGCGAAAATCGCAGAATCAAATGGAGTAGGAGATAAGATAAGGAAGTTTGAGAAAGCAGCAGAAGATGCCAGTGCAAATGCTGGAAAGTTGTCTAGACCAGGCTCGGTTCGTGGGCGCTCTCGTACTGACAGGCTTGGATCTGACAGCAAAGAAGATCTGCCACCACCTGCCACCCCCTTCAAAGATCACGTGTTTTTTGATCTTGGTAACACAAGTACCACAGAGTCTCATGTCTCAAACAATGCAGAGCCACAAGAAAAAATCGTAACTAAAGGATTAGTAAACTCGGCAGCACTAAAATGGCAGCGTAATGAAGCAGCCGAAGAGAAAATACAAAAACCCGAACCACAGAAAATAATCAAGCCCGAGTTTAAACCGATGCCATCGCCCATCGACGTGACCATCAGATCACCCAGTCTCGGTTCTAAACTACCAGACCAGTTCCCTTCCCATGGCACCGCATTTCGCAATGTGGCGTCCCCTGACACTGCCCGTCCTTCACACAAAGTCAACGAAGATATAAATACTCAAAACTATAAATGTAAACCTAAAAATAAAGAGAAGTACTCCGTCAGCAAAGGGTCCAGCTACTTCACGAGAGGATCCGAAGAAATATGGCTCGTAAAGAAGAAAGATATCGAGGAAATCGAAGAGAGAGTTCTGGATTCGTTCCGTCGTGCCGGAGGGAATATGTGCATGAGAAGCGAGTCGATGAGGCCTTCATCCGATAGTGGGCAAAGCACAGCGTTTACACACGCAACAATGGGTCGTACAAAACGGCAAATGTACGGTCGAAGTGAATCTCTAGACCCTCAGTGGGCCGGAACAAGGGCGCAAACTTTAAAACGTCAGTCCTCAGTAGCATGTACATGCGGTCATGATAAGAAGACTCGAGCCAAAAGCGTCGAAACTACCCCCCGCCCCCGGTCCCGCTCGCACGGCGACGACAACAACCAGGCACACGTCCTAGACAAGTATGAGACCCTGGTATAGCTGGATCGGTTCCCCCATACATGAATTAACAAAGGCTGTCGTGCCGTTTATAACCCTGCTGTATAAAAATGGCTGCGAGATCCATTCGGTGCCCTTAGTGCATGGTGTTTTGTAATTTCATAATGTTTTCGAGTGTCGATTATTTTTCAGTCTTTTCGCTAGGCATTAATGTATGGGATAGCTTTAGGAGCGATTGAACAGTTCTAATGTAAACCAAATATATGTGTATTGAATTAAACTAGTTACATGAGACTACTAAGTACTAAGTAGTGGTATGACTATCTTCCCCTAATCATAGACATTAAGAGTTGGCAGATTTTGTATTTTATGTGGCGCTTGCGTTGTTACTTCTAAGTCTATTTACTTTTTAAGGATATCCCACTTTTGTACGAAGACCCCGAGCACAATCTCCATACGGTGCTTTCGCTTGTTGAAATTGTATCTGTTTCTCGTAAAAATCCTTAGTGGTTGTGACAACGTGTTTGAGATTTAAATATATTTTAATTTACATCGTAAAATGCTTTAAAGTATGTTGATTATCTTTATAGCTAGTCCGTTTTTGGAAAGAGATATTGATTTATATGTCACTTATTCTGCCGATAAAGTATTCTCTCGCAATATTAGTGATGGACGTTTTCTATTGACATGTTTATTAGATATTTGTAATTTAGACGCCTATATTTTACACTATAGTGTATTTTACAGTATAGTGTAATGGTAGAGAGTAAATTTAATATTGGAAAATATACCACAAAGTATAATCATAATTCAGACACGTCTTAGTCTATTTGCCTGAAATGTATATTTTCAATACTAAATTTACTTTATACTTGTACCCTATCAAGTGTAGATTAACAGTAAAATAAAAATAAGATTTCATATATTTTGACCTGCATAAGTAGTGCCAATAGGCAATAATCAAAGTTATAATTTAAATCCGTAGCTTCCATTTTATAAATTATATTCACTAGTGTTTGGAGTTTTTTGAATTTTGTATTAGAGGACTAGCAGATAGCAGATGAGATTTTATTTTACTTTTTTTATTTGTTTTTTACTATTTAAGGTTTTTTTGTACCTTTTTTTATATTTGTATATGCATTCCACAAAGTTCAGTTGCTCACTATGTCCCCGCAACTAATGATATTATAATGGAAAAATGAGCAACGAATGTGTACCAAATTTTTTAAATATGTAAAATGTATGTAGTAATTGTATGTAGGCTTAAGTTGACACTTCGTTTTAGTACCTTATAATTTTTAATATAGTGAACGGCAATGATGAACTGCTTTTTTTAAGATTAATAATTAAAAACCTTATATCATGGATATACCCTGTCCCTCGTATATATTTCTGTGTTTATATTTTTATATTCTGTGTGTTCCATTAGTGTATAAGTGATTGGAAATCAAAAATCAATATTTGTACCATCTTCATGTAACCCTCAATTATAGTATTTAATCTACTCTCATCGATATTTGCATTGTAAGTACACGTACGGGCGATTTTGTAGCATAGTAGTATAACGTACGTATATAATGATCACGATTAGCGATAAGGAATGTAAATTATAAATGTAAGAAATTAATAAAGCATGTTTTATATTTTGTAGATTATGTAAACGAACGCTCCTTTATTTTGCCATATTTCGGCAAACGCTAATTATTTATTTGCATTTTTTACCTTTAAAGTTTATAATTTTAATGTTAAATAATGAAGCAAGTTGTTATATTCGCTGAAATTGAATAGTCCATGTAAAATATTGACATTTATTGTTTTGTGGGTTGTCTATGAATATAAAAACAATTGACTTTGAGTTAAACAAAAGTCTATTATTATAACACCATGTATTATTTCGTAATTATAATATCGTAATTATTTGGAACGATATAACCCATATTGCAATTCATGTAAGCTAAAGTGCTTTATAATCCGGACTAGTGTCATTTCTATTAAGAAAATATTTTATAACTTGTTTATTTGCTAATACAATAAAATATAAAAAAATACTGATTTATTATTTACCGTTTCCTAAAGAGTAATAATATATTATCACCTCCTTTGAGTAATATATTAAAAGTGCAAAAAATATTTAAAAATATGGTCTACACACACACACACACACATTGTATTCCATATTATAGAATTCTCAATGTTTGTCTCTGGAATTTTGCACGTAGAAATTATTCAAATGCTTGATTTGATTATATCATGTAGCAATATACTCTATATATACAATCAATCTGATATTATGATTTATTTTGTACTAAAGTATTATAATTTTGCTAACAACTCGTAGCACCTAGTGGAAAACAAATACAAATCTATCCCACGGGAACAGTACATTTTTCCGATAAAAAGTAACTAACTAATCTATCTCTGTGCCGAAAATCGAGGTATATCTTTCGTTTAGCCAATATCTTCAAAGAGAATGTAAAATATCTTATGCGCAGCGCCCCAGCCTATCGTCACGCCACGGCCGTAAATGGAAACTATTGTTACGATAAGCCGACGTACCCTCATTACTCTTGATGCCGAACCTGGTTTGAGGGGTTTGTAATTTCATTTCACGTAATACTTTCTCATTTTAGTAAAAATATCTTCCGGCAATATTTTGTATTATACATGTAAAATAATAATTTTTAAATTAAAATAATGTCCAATATAAAAAGTACGTGTTTACAATATTTGGATTGTTCTACATGTAAATATAGTAAAAAATTGTTAAATTTATTGTTTGAAAAATTTTACGATTGTACGATGGAATGGAACGTACTAACATATTGTTCAATTTAGTTCGTTTGATTGGCAGACAGAGACACTAAAATTGCTTGTTGTAATGTAATCTCAAATTAATTCAAAGCATATTTTTTCATTTTATTTCTTCGGTTATTCAATGATTTCATCAAGATTCTATATAGTATTATACTGTCGGATTAAAGAAAATTAAGTTAATGTAAATTAAATTAGTGACTTCTTTTATTTTGGCGCCGTTGCACTACAATTTAATAGAGTGGAGTCGTTATAAAATATTACAAAATGACTTCTGCTTTATATTTGGAGCATTACCTGGACAGCTTGCAGCATTTACCAATAGAACTACAAAGAAATTTTAAATTAATGCGAGACCTAGACGATCGAGCGCACGGTCTAATGAGGACAATTGATCTTATGGCCGATGAATTACTGCCCAATATTCCTAAAATGGATGAAGAAACAAAAAAAGAAAAGGTGAATACTATTCAAGGATTATTTAACAAAGCTAAAGAATATGGAGATGATAAAGTGCAACTCGCCATACAAACTTACGAGCTAGTAGATAAACACATACGTCGCCTTGATTCTGACCTCGCACGATTTGAATCTGAAATTCAAGAGAAAGTAATGAGTTCTCGAGCAGCGCAACAAGCTGCCGCGGACCAAGAGTCGAATCCAACTTCAGTTAAAAAGGGAAGAAAACGACATAAGGGTAGTGAAAAAGCTGCAGCAACATCAGGTAAGAAAAAGCGTCCAGGCGCATCAAGCGAAGAGGACGCGGTCGTAAGTGGTCGTTCTGCGGCTAAAAAGAAGACGCAACGTAAAGGTGCTACAACTACAGCCATAACTGTTAAAGAACAGGAGGAAAATGCTGATCTGGACTCTGTTGCAGGCATGGCTCATCCGAGTGATGTACTTGACATGCCTGTCGACCCTAACGAACCAACATATTGCCTTTGTCATCAAGTGTCTTATGGCGAGATGATAGGTTGTGATAATCCAGATTGCCCTATTGAGTGGTTCCATTTTGCTTGTGTAGATCTTAAAATTAAGCCAAAAGGCAAGTGGTACTGCCCTAAGTGTACTCAAGACAGAAAAAAGAAATGATCCACAATCAAACCACCTGTTAAACCAGCAGAAAAGACTGTGACAGTGAAAAAAGAAACAAAGTGATTATATTAGGTCTTAGGCATAGTTTCTAATATAACATATTGTTTTCTATTAAAATATATATGGATTACTATAGAAATAATTTATTTTTAGTGTAAATTGAGTAAATTAATCTAAGAATACATTAAAAATAGAATTGAAAAGATTATGCCTTTAATATAGTGAATATTGAATAAGCAATATGTGGTATGATATATTGATGTTATTATGTTATAAAACTTTGTTTATAGGATTGCTAAATGAGACATAACTAATTAATTTCTAAATAATATTGTTTACAAAATCAATAAGGTAGGTATATGTAACATTTAGACATTGTTTGTAAATGATACATTTTGCATTTTAATTAAATAATTTCATAAACATAAACTGATAAACCTTGAATTTTAGTGCTTCCATTGCTAATTCAATTATACAATATGTTCACTTTTTATGACAAGTATTAGACTGGAGATAAAATGCAGTACTTATAAGTTATTCAAGTAAAGACTGAGATTAATTCTAAATCAAATGTTTTTAACTTGCCTATAAGTTAAAGAACTTTTGAATGTGTCGATATTATCTTATCATAGGTATATTTCATTCAGAAATTTAAACTGAAACTGTATTTGTATAAAAAAATGTCAAATAAAAGTATAATGAATGAACAGTAATTATTACATTAATTTTATTTTATTACTTATATTAAATATTAACAAAATAATTGGTCCCAAAATATTTTTTAATTGTCAAATACTTTGATATCTCCAAAATTTCAATTTTGAGATAACTATTAATATTTTTAACAAAAATAATTTAATAATAGTACAAAATGCACTGTAATGTTTACCCAATTGAAAACACCAATATAAGTATGTGATGACACTTATTTATATTGGTAATCAAGTTTTATTATCACTAAATTCATTATTATTAGAGTAAGTGTTTAAAAGAAAGGAAATAAGCAGCTAATATTGTTTTTATAAGTGGAACCTTATATTGTTATTCATGTACAAAATGTTATATTTAATTATAAACTTTGCAGTAATAGAATAATTGTTCCCATTAATGAACAGTGCTTGTTATTTATTTCAAACACGTTTTAAAGGGCTTACATTAAGAATTATTAATGTGTGCATTTACTAATACATAATTAAGAATTTTATATTATTGGAATTAATTTATTCAAAATTCTTTAATTTTCTTTGCATTAATGATTGATATGAGGCTGTTGGAAGACAAGTGTATATTTAGTAGATACATTAGACTTCCTTTGTAAAGTTTTTAAAGTTTTGCTAGAATAGAATGAAAAGAATTTAAATAATATATTTATTACTATTATCAAACACAAGCCATATAAGTCTCAATTGTAGAAGAATTAAGCTTTACATTTTTATATGAGCTAGGTCACACTTTACTGCCTCTGGTGGCTCAGTGTGAAATATATAAATCACACTTTTAATAACATAAAAATTAGGTACCAATTATTGTTATAACAATACAAGTTATACAATGTCAATATCTATATTATTTATGTTATTTTTATTACACATAATGAAATGAAATCTTTGTTTTATTTACTTACACTTAAAAATTACAAGTAATTAGTATTAGCTGTTCTAATAGTCGACTCTAACGTCAACACTAGTTATGCAGATCTTTTTTTTCTATAATATATAAAATAATATACTTATTATTTATAAGCATGAATCTAAACATCTCGTATTTGTATAAAAATTGTTCATTGTATTATCACATTAAAATAAGAATAATATATAAAGAATGCATTTTTTAAACTTTTTATTTATTATTTTATTTATTTTTTAAACATTAAGTTAAATATTTAGTTAAGCCCGAGTTTAAAAAAGTTTAGACTAGTGATATTTATGTATAACACTCAAATATATTTCCTGTTCAAGCGTAGAACACGATATTTTCGACGCCTGCGTTAAAAGTTTAAAACAAAGCAGTAATAAAGGCTAGGGATAGGAAAGTCGACTCTGACTTTAGTCAAGAATCGATCTTTTCATAAAAATAATCGACTTTTTAGAATCGACTTGAACCTGTCTCGAGTCGATTAAAATCGATTCTCACTCGATGACTTCAACTTTTTTTAAACAATACTTAACAGTTAACACATTGTAGCAACAATTCAATTGTAGTAACTTCTGTACCCTGCGAAAGATTGTTTTCTCATGCTGGCCTGATTGCAAATCAATTAAGAAGTCGTTTATCGCCTCAGCACTTAAATCAACTTGTATTTCTAAGGTCAGTTAGTGAAGATATTATGTGGGATTCTTAAGTTACAGATTTTTTATATTTTTATGTCTCATAGATACTTAATTTAAATAGTAAACTTTAAATTTAAATTTAAAACCTATTATTTTACAGTTTATAACTGATATTCAAAAATTTTGTTGATATTTAATATTAAATATTGATTTTAACGTTTCAAAAATACTTAATTTAAATACTACAAACTTATTTTCGGTGCCATACTACGTGCAATTTTTATGTAGAATGTATCTTTTATAAAAATGTTAAAAACAATCCTTTGTGTGTAAGTTGTTTAAATAAAAAGTGCAAATGATAAATAAATTGTTTATTAAAAATAAAGAAATATGTCGAATACAATTTGTAAAATATCTTTTAACTATGAGTTATATAGTTATTGTGCTTTTAAAAAGTCGACTTGAGAGTCGAAAAGTCGACTTTTAGCAATGATTAATCGACTTTGAGAATCAAAAAATTCCAAGTCGATTCTAAAGTCAAAAGTCGACTTTTTTCGCGCTGTTTCCATCCCTAATAAAGGCTTCTCTAGATGTTCGTTCACTAGATGGCGTTATAGTTTAAGATAAGTAAACAAACCTACCTCTTTAAATTTTAGAAATCATTAGATTTCTTAGTTTGAAATATTGAAAAAGTACTCTTAAATTCCTAATAAGGCCTATAAAACGGGAACGAAATTGTATTAAAAAAAATTTAAAGACAAATCGATACATATAATAAAATTCTAACTGAACTAAATACACATTAATTATTTTTTGAAATTTTTTTTACGAAATAGTCATAGCATCTGTAGTTTTTAGGATTATTGTCTGTCTGTCTGTCAGTCCGTCCGTGTCAGTATCACGAGACTGGACAGCATTTGATGAAATTTGGTAGGATGATAGTTGGTCATCCGGGTCAATATTTGGATTTTTACTGCGAGAAAATACCTATCTCATGGCTGATAAATCTGTTAAAACTACCGTTAACCGACTAACCGTTAAAACGTATCTAGGGACGAACCCAAACGGAGCGAGGGTTAGTCGTTAGTGATTAGGTATATTATACTGGAGATTCTGAATCAAGTCGATCACAGTCTCCTACAACGTTTCTTATTTTTAGAGTGATATATATACCTACTTAACTAGAATAGCGATAACCAGCTTAGATCCACTTAGAAGACTTGTAGCTTTGCTCTTCATCCTCTTTAGGCATATTCCCTTTTATTAATTACTATAGTGACAAGCCCTTGCTTCGCTCGGGCTCTTCCTTAGTTTCGCGCGGGTTCCGCTAGTGTAATATAGCTTATAGCCTTCCTCGATAAACGGACTATCCAACAAAATAAAAAAAATCAAATCGGGACAGTAGTTTCAGAAATTAGCGCGTTCAACCAAACAAACAAACAGACTCTTCAGCTTTTCAATAGAAGTATAAATTACTCACAGTATAAAAAATATATAAAATATAAAATGTATCATAAAATTATAATTAGTTAAATTTTTATCAATTTTGGGAAGAAAATGAATACCCATGAAAAATATAATCCATGCTTCTAAACAAACAAAAAATATTGTCAAAATGAATGGAACGCTTTATTTGTGATATATTCCAGTGTTAATATGTAGTAGTCTACTGATGATTACATAATAAAATACACTCTAATTGACTCTTATAATTTTCTTAGCAAATGATGCAAGAGTTTGCGTTGATCGATCATGTTTGATGCAACAACGGAGCTTTTGCTCGCAGATCGGGTTTTGACTCGACTCCACCGTTTTTTACCGCCAAATAATTACGTTTTATACACGAGAACAGAGTTCAACGAAACCTAACTCTACAATTTAGGCCTCAGAATTTCGTTTCCATGTAAGTTGTACCTATGTAAATAAATTGAATAATCACTTTAGTAGTGATTTTAAATATTGTATCATTGTTTATGTTATAGTCATAAATAATGTAAAATATGTTAACATGATGAATCTGTGTCTTTTAATTGTATTAGACTAGTATTTAATAGATAGTTGGGTACCTACTTACTTATTAAAGTAAGACCTTGTAACGTGTAATATTAATGAGAATGAGAGTTAGCATGTAATCATTTAGTATGCTTTAAGGTTAAACTTAATATTATATAAAGCTAATAGTCGTATTTAAATCATAAAAATGTTTGGGAAACTTTTCTTCTGTAGCGTTTAGGCACTCATGGCCACATTATATAACACACAGAAGCAGAAAACTTATAATACATATTTAGTGTAAGTGAGCACATAGTAGATAGACATATAGAAAAATAAAAAATTAAAGGGTACTAAGTGCGCCTGATCAGTTTATAAAGGTACATTAGAAATAATTTGCTATTTAATTTTTTAGCAGTTAATAGAGCTTAGAAAATATTTATTTATTTTTAATAGATTTACAAATCATATTTATTTTTAATTAGCTTATTGTTATCAAAAGGTAAGGTCGCGTTACAAAGATGTATTTTTTAAATAATATACGTAGTATTGTGATCTAAGGAAAATTCGAAAAATTATATTTTTGTTTAGGTAGTACTTACTGCGTTACCTCATATTTAAAAATCATATTTTTATTTTGCCATATTTCTTCGAACATTTTGAGGAAGAGAACGTAATTGATAATATTGTATACTTATTACATACTTATGTAGCGGTCCTGTATCGCATGCCCATATCAAAGGGTTGTTCTGCGACTCGGTTGCAGTTATCTGTAGAGCGCGCGCGGGAAAAGTTGCGTCTCATTTTTTTTTAATTCTACAGAGTAAGATATAGAACAAAAGCATAATGACTATGCTTCTAAGAAAAATGTGGAAAAATCATTCAAAGCACAAAAGTAAGTAACATCATTATTTCGATTTTCCTGAATTGCCTTATTTATTTCAAAAGTTAATAGCTAAATTATAATAAAATTAATCATTAATTATAAAATATTACATATTATATTTTCTATATTGTTAATTTTATTTTAAAGGTCTAAATTTTAATTACAAAACAAAACGCTATTTACTTATTATTTAACTTAAAGAATTACTTAATATTTAACATTAAGAATTAATTCCTACATTATAAGTGAAATAATAAAAATATATTTTTGTATATAATTTATAATATGACATTGTACTAGTATTCATTGTGAAATCAATTTCTTTCTTCAGAAATAAAACTTGTAGCACGCGCTTTTCTGATAGCTTCTAGCGATTAGAAAAAAGTTGTTGTGTAAGTTTTCTGTAAGAGACAGGTATCAGCATTTAGCTTAGATTTATGTGATTAAAGATTAAATGAATGCTGTCTAGTATTAACGCAAAAAGAAAAGTGGAACGACATTTTATCGACTTAGTAATCAGGAGCAATATTATCTAAAATGTATAATTTGATTATTTACTGAATGGATATTAGCAAAAGATATTTTGTAATAATTTTAATTATTTTGGAAATAAATCTACTTATTATTATAATTAATAACACTATCTTTGAAAAAAATAGTTTATATAGGTAGTTTTTCTTATTAATTAGCTTAAAGCTACATAATATTATAAAGCTTTCGAAAACTTCATTATTAGTAAGAATTTAGTTCAAATATTCACGGACTTTTTACTTCAAATACTAGTATAGGTTGAAGTAATTTTCATTTGCCAATTGCTTGGCACTTGGAAACTGTCTCCAGGACACACCTAAGTCTGAGCAAGTTTTTGTGTTAGGAAGCAAGTTAGCTTTGCCAGCATGGGCTAACAAGCTTCCCATGTACGGAAACTCCTGACTTACATAGTGAGATACTGTACCTTATAATTAAACTAGCGACTTGCCTTCGCTTCGCTCGGGCTCTTCCCTAGATTTACCACAAGCAAAGCCGCGTGTTCCGCTAGTTATGCATATAAACCTTCCTCTTGAATCACTCTATCTATTAAAAAAAACGCATCAAAATCCGTTGCGTAGTTTTAAAGATTTAAGCATACATAAGGATATAGGGACAGAGAAAGCGACTTTGTTTTATACTATGTAGTGATTGAAATAACTAAAATTCGATCTTACTCATTTAATCATCGATTACTAATAAATCGAAACGAAAATGTGTAACGGTAAATTACAGATTCCGTTTTAAGTTTTTTTGCGATATTGTTTATTTTCCACGGGCAAGCCAGACTCCGATTTTATGCCTATATTTGGATCTTATCATTGCTTAAAACTAGGTATCATTTATTGAAAGCTACCCTCAAACCGCAGAGGTGTTCATAGGTATCCTAAAAGTAGTCTATAATAATTGACAGCAGGTCTAATTTTTGTTCAAACTCATTTTTTCCACTTTTAAAGAAATAGGCACTCTTACATTATACATCATGCTTATCGTTCCATAAATTCTTCATTAATTATTGCATCTATTGGCAATACTTACACATATTTATCTTTAATATATATCCTCGTGTCGAAGTGTGGTACGAGTGTGATTTACGCTATGGTGGAGGTAGCAGGTTCTTGCAGTAATAATATAGGAAAAGTAGGTATCAAAGAGCATAAATTTGTTACATTCTGCTTACAATTTAACGCAATATTTTTCGATAGATTATAATCTATCAAACTGAAAGTGTTAAATTGTAAAATTGATTGCGACGGATGAAGCTCTGATCTCGTGGGATTGTAAACTGCGTAATTATAATGTAACGGTATTTACAATTTTACGGTGACATGATACAAATTTTGTATATTTGTATTACAAAACATAAATATTACCTTCATTTTGATATGTATTCAATATATTATAATTAAAAGTGGAGTAACAATGATTATGAGTATTTTTTTCTAAAAATATAGTGTTCCTAGAATTCTAGTTTCAGCCTACAATGTACATCCTTTCCAAGGCTAGAGAGTCCTAATTTGATAACAGTCGCAATTTGCGTAACAATCGCGTAATTTGTAAACATGAATGAAAGATAAAAGCGCATGATCCACTTTTTAACAAATTGAATCATTTATTGGCTATATGATATTATATCATACGTAAATCTTTCTTATATCATACGTCTTTTTTATATCATACGTAAATTCAACAACATTCAGAGTAGAACCTGTATTTCCATTAAATATTTTTCAGAAAATCTTTTTGAATTAGTTATTATAATCGATACTGAGGCTTTAATGTGTTTAGAATTTTCGCCTGTTTCTTTGTCTTTCTATCTGTGTTAGCATCACGAGAAAACCCCTGGACAGATTTCGATATGATTTGGTATGACGATAGCTAGTTATCCGGGTACTTTTTACTGCAGGAAAAATATCTTCTCAGACAAATCTATACTAACCGTTAAAACACACACAGTGTATAAATAAAACAACATCAATAGACGTTTAAAAACTACTTAATATTAAAAAAAATACCTACCGTTATTTCTAGGTTTCTCACTGACGAGAAAAATAATATAGACTGACACATTTGTACAAATAGCATACTACATAGCTTTCTACTAAGCAAAAAGGCATCCGTTTAGCCCAGCAGTAGGTATGTACCTACTTTCTAGCGTCAACAGACTTTTATCAAGGTTTATGAACGTTGTAATTATAACTGGTAACATCTCATCGGTAAAGATTTATTATTATAACATTTCTTTTTATAATACGTGACTTATTTTACCGACGGACGATAAGGAGAATGAACAATATTCAGTTATCGGATCTTTATTTATTTTTCTAGGATATAATATACATATAATATAAATATATATATGTACATGACAATATTTATCATTAACCAAAAAAATTAAAATAAATTTTAGATGCTAATAAACTAAAATTATGCCATGCAAAAAGCACTTTAATCTTTTAGAATAATAAGAAATTAAATCTAAGTATATTAAAAATATATTAAATATAAACAAAAATTTCCGACCTGAGTCTGAGTTTGAGTCATTTTGCTTATTTTAGATTACAATCGGTTGTAAGAACGTGGAAGCTTCACTATTGAATAAATCTTGCCTCAGTTGCTTTTGTACGTTTTGATGCTTAAAAATGGTGTTTGATATCGTCACAAAACGAGGTTACGCTTCTTACCTTCATCGTAACACAAGTGTTCACGTTAGAAATGATTCGCACATGAAAATATCATAGGTGAGACACCCAGACACGAATCCGCTTCACTCGGATTTACCAAGTTACCACTGCGCTACCACTGCCCGTTTAGATCACTGATGGTATATTAATATTTAATTCCATAATACGACTTAGAAATAACCATATGTTACTCGGAGTCAGTATTGATAGTTAGTTAAAAGATAATTACTGATTGCGCATTATGTGATCTACTAGTCTTGAAATTGCGCCTAATATGAAACTGACCTATGGCCTATTTCCATTATCACCCGTCTGGCCCAGATAATTTATATTATAAATACTCAAATGCAAAATTCGAGAGAGTTTCGCGAACATTTTTATGGCACACATTTTGAGGAAACAATTAACTATAATATCTTTATTAACAAATAACAAAAGAGTTACAATAAAATTTCTTAAATAACTATATATCATTAGTACCTACTTAGGTAAGAAAAATCAAAAGAAAGCTGCAATGTTTCTTCCTAATTATACAATATTCATATTAATTACTACGTAACTAAGTAACCTTTATTAACGTCCGGCCCGAGCCTCTTTAATACGAGGAGAAGGAAGCCATAGTCAAAGTTGGCCAAGTGCGTGTTGGTGCATAAACATCTAAAATCTTTCGTGACAAACTTATTAGATTCTACAAATCATACAAAAATTCACGTTTTTTGAAATGCTGTTTACTTTCAACGTAAGAAATGTGGTAATCTTGATGGTAATGTTGTTTAATGTGCATCAAAACATCGTTGCATGACCCGTGATTTGAACCTGCCTCACTCGGTTTCCTAAGACTAAGAGATTGCGTTACCACTGGGTTACCACTGTACGTAAGCATAAACAACTAACAATGCTTATATTATGAGGTGTTTCGTATAAGATAAATTCTTTCCTGTTAAATTTCATTATCTTCGCTAATATAATAGAGCTAGATACGTTTTAGCGGTTAGTTAAATTTCTGAGTTGTGATATTTACCCCACAGTAAAAAATATCCTATATTACCTGGATAAGTAGCTATCATCATCGTAGCAGCATCATACTAAATTTCATGGAAATCTGTGCAGTGGTTGTGTCATGATTCGGTCACGACACGCGTGGCGCAGTTTGTAGTGACCCTACTTGCTGCGCCAGCGGTCGCGGGTTCGAGTCCCGCTGGGGGCATACATTTGTTTGAGCACAAATGTTTGTACTCCAGTCATGGATGTTTATATTTATAATATGTATGTATTTAAACTTATATATGTGTAGTATATCAACCATCTAGTATCCATAACACAAGGCTCGTACCTTACCGTAGAACTAGATAGTGCTGAGTGTAAATGTCCCAACATATTTATTATTACTATATATATACAAACAAACAATACAAATAACAATATATACAAACAAACATTCTTAAAACTATAGATTCTTAAGGTTTTAGGTTTTAAGCAGCCCTTAGTATCATATAGTTTACTTTATAAGTTATGCCTTATCATTTTATGGTTATCTATTATAAAGATAATTTAGAGCAATTGCGATATAAAGCGCAATGCAATGAATATAAAATTGTATTTATTACACCCTGTTGCAAAACACTTGACTCAGTTTACCCTAAACCCTCAATTATAGTAAACTTTAGTGCAATAAATTCTTGTTTGGTTACGCAGATAAATTAGATAAATTATTTAGTATTGGCGCTGGCGGCTCTATATTATTCCGACAATAATTGTAGTACTGGCTAGCATGAGCAGTTAGGTATTTATATTAATATAGCTAATTAAATTATTTTGCCTGGCAATTGTGATTTATGTTATAAGCTTATGAATGTAATATTTACATATATGAAGACTGTTTATAAATAAATCTGTTGGGACAGCAAACAGCACCATCTACTTCCATGTTATGCTACTAGGCTTGTATTATGGTTACCTACACATATTATATAACTTTAAATACATACGAATATTCCCAGCGAGGCTCGAAACCTTAAGAACCAAAATATAAAAATCAGCGGTAAAATCGAAAAGTTAGTATTTTTAAACAATAAAATAATAATTAGTTTTTTGTTTTGTAAGGAAAACTTGCTTGAAAAATGTCACAATTCAAGGACGGTTTACGTTGTTAGGCTACAACATACAGATACTCTTAGAAAGTGAAGCTTTCATTCGCGGTTCTTTGATGAAAATATCTCTATCACCTTATTTCACGATAAACCAAATATTCAAAGTATAGGTAAATTAATAAAATAAAGAAAAAAACTTATACAGTCACTTTCATTCGAAATTACTCTATCAGCTGCCCAAAATAATTTTATAATTGTTGTCTCTATGCTCCGTTAGTCGTTGTAAATAGGTAAACAGACATATTTTATGTACTTACAACTTAAGCAAGTAAAGTTAAGTAAATATATTAAATTTAAATTTTCTTAAAAAAATACTAATTTTATTTATTTTTTTGCTTTAGCTTCAAAGCTTAACTTGTAAATTATACTAAGCGTAAGAAAATCTAAAGTTAGTAATATTACATTCACAATATTCACTCTGAAACGATCAATTGCACAATTATGTTTGATTAAAATAATAGCTTATTGCTAATAATGGTATTATTACGCGGGTATAAAGGAAATCGTGGTAGTTGCGATTAGCTTATCGCGGTCGTTCACTATGATGATTTATGCTTTCTAGAATGTTTTAAGATACTTATTTTTTGTTCCTATTCCATGTAGTAAATTAAAACTTTATAATAAACTGTATTTATATAGATTAATGAACGTAAGTTGCTATGTGCTTTAACATGTAATGTTAAAAAAATTCCAACGAAGAAAATAATTGGCATTGTTTATATTTAAAAGAGCTTTGTGAAGAGTGGGCCCTGGCAGAGTGTGAGGGAGAGGGTTGGTGGCGAGAGGCGCGAGACGGGAGAGGCAGTTGTGAGGTGAGGTACGCGGGTGCTGCGCCGGTAGAGAGGGCCGCTTCCGCTCCGGCAACTGCACTTGCTGTGCGATCTGCTTTACATACTGCTAAGGGTAAGGTGCTAACTATTAGGTAGATATATATCAGCTAAGGCATATCGAGTTTCATCGTTTCAATCTCATGAGGCAAACTTATCTTCAATTTAGGATTCTAATAAAATTTACTCAGTATATAAGATATTTTTATAATAAGAGATAATTAAATAATCAAAGACAATTATTTTTAAAAAAGACTAAACTAAAAAAATATATTCGATATAGATATTATGTGGAACCTGAACCTTCGACTTTCGCGGTGACATATTCAATTCAATTCAATTATTTTATTAATGACTTCATGGTATGCCAGTTGAGTCAGATTACTTAGTCATTATCATGTAGAATGGAAAAGACATGTAGTAGAGTAGTAAACAAGATTGTCAACAAGACATCTTGTGCCTGATCTACTTAGGGTGTCTTCAGACGAACGGGGACAAACCATCACATTCCACGTCTACACTGTGTCTGAGTGGACAGAAAAGCTGGTACTCGAACTCAAGACCTTAAAATCTGCACTAGAAACCACTTGCCTAGCCCACTACCGACCGGCCGATGAGACAGTCGACGTATTTAACTGTACATTTTTATAAACACATCTATTTGAATATTTCAGCTATGAATAAGAAGTTGCAAAGGGTGAATCTGGATATCAGCGCTAAGGGCATACTGGTTTCCGACGCAGAAACACAGGAAAACGTCTTCAGTGTATCTATTTACGAGTAAGTCCCATTTTAATTAATAATAATTAGTTATTAATTAAATTACATATGCGAGCTATTTTTCATCTATAAAAGTAGATAGTAATTTGCGTTGTAATTTATTCATTTATGAAGTTTACTTGGTAAATGGTAATAAATAAAATGTGAATTAATTCTAATTATTGGAAACTCTTTGACATAAAATAAATAAAAAAATGGAATTGAATATATAGGACTACTGGAATGGAATTGAATAACTAGCGACTCCATCTCGCTGCGTTGGGACTTGTTCCTAGACTTATTATTTAAAATCGATAATGACTATTTCAACAATTTAATGAAAAGTGTAAAATATTAAGAATTTTCTTTCTTTAAATAATTAATATTAATAGAAAAATATTTAAAAATAATATAAGATTGATTTTCCTAAGAGAAACCAGAAGTACTTACTTATTTATTTATGTAATAACAAAATCATTGACTTCTTTATCTGTCTGTGACCTATGTGTTGTCGCAAGAACAAAGTACTGTGATAAAAAAATATGTCAATAAATAAACTTGGCATCGCATTGTTTGTGTAATTAATACCGTAATGAATTAAATTAAAATGAATTAAAGCTTATAGCTTTATAATTTTTTTAGCTTTATAATTAATTTTAAAGTATTAAGGTACATGTAAGAAAATCACACTTTTTAAACGTTATTTATTACGTTTCTGCCTGTCCGTCTGTCTATCTACCCGTCTATCTGTTTTTACCGGCTTATCTCCGAAGCTACTGGACCTATTTTTACGGGACTTTTACTAGCAAGTAACTGATGTTATATGGAGTAACTTAGGTTATTTTATTTGAAAAAAAAATAGGATTCCGTTAAAAAATAAATTAAAACCAATCTAAACTCGAGGCGTCCGAGCGATAAGATTAAAATTACTTTTTTGTTCGATGATATTTCCTTTGTTTTTACAAACTGACTTTGTAATCAAATCGGGAAGTAAATTTCGACCTACATTTTAATGCTTATAAAATATTCGCGTGTGGGGGGCATTTGAGACCTACAATATTATCGTAGGTCAGAAGTATGTTATTCTTTAGATTTAAAGTATTATATTAATTATAATTTTTATTACAATTATATGCTACAGATTTCTCAACCTTTATACTTGAAGTTATAGCATTTTTACTAGAAGATACATATTTGTTGAATGAAGTAATGTACCACTTTACTTTTTGAAACCAAGCTTTGAAGCTCTAATTAAGCTCCATATTCAAAGAATAGAACTATATAATATGCGAAAGTTTATATTATGTATTAGTTACTTTTTCAGGCTGAAAACGCTGGATTCAGTTCATTTCAGACAAGATAAGCTAGATTCTAGAATTACTATTTATTACGATTTATTATTTACATATAAATAATTTTTAAGCTTCCATATTTAAAATAATAATTATTATTTCTAGGATCTCCTACTGTTCGGCAGACGTGGCAAATGCCCGTGTCTTTGCCGTGGTAGAGGGCAGGAATGTTAACGGGGACGAGACTCACGTCGCCCACGTGTTTGTTTGTTCGCGGCGGAAGCAAGCGCGCGCCCTGGCTCTGTCTCTCGCGCACTCCTTTAATGATGCCTACCAGGTGAGATAGAGATATTTTATTTGTTACTTGCAAACCCGGTCCGATTCGCTGGGCCTAAGTTAAAATAAATTATACGGTTTTTAGAATTTTGTAATACAATAAAAGTAGCGTAAGTAACTCCTTAAAACATTAGCTATCTGCGAGTGGAAGTCTCGTCAAAATCGGTCCAGCCGTTTTAGAGATTAGCCGGAGCAAACAGACAGACACAAAATTTAAAAATTATTGTTTTTTGTCCTTAGTACCTACCGTATATACTTTCATATACATTTAGCTTAAAGCTGTTAATTTGAAATTAAAAACGGACATTTCAATTTTATTTATATGTGAGATTAAGTGAAAGCTTTAAATTTGTACAGCTTTACAATAATGTGCGAATATTCGTTCTAAGTTCAAACGTATTAAAATTATTTACTACTGAATTAAAATGAACGAACATTGAACTCACATTATACTTATTTTAGATTTTTGTTATTGATTGAAACCTGAGTGTGCCTGAGTCTAATCCACAATATAGACAGTGCATGGTACCTACTTGGTGGTATATATAATACATATATTATTCCCAGTTATTTTTGTTGTGAAAATGACGTCAGAAAATATTATTTTGTTTTGATATGTTACTATATTACGTGTACGTAAATATTGTAATATTTGTCCATTCTTTTGATGTAATTTTAGTGAAGTTGTTTTTTGTATAAAATAAAATAGTATTTGTAAATACGGTCCGGTTGGTATAAGCTTTGTATAGATTTTAAAAATGATAGGCATTAAGAATATTGTGTAGTTGTCAAAATGGGATGCTTTTGTTGGTGTACAATATTAATTCGCTACTATAGTTTTAATCTTAGAACTTACATAATACTATATAACTGACTAACTATAAATATAATAAATATTTGATTCGTCTAGGCTTGGCAAGCGAATGAAGCTGCTTCTATGAAGTCGGGAGGCAAACGCCTAGTAGCTCCATGGGTAAGCAAATTTATATAAGCTTCGATGTATTTTTCAGTACAATCTTTTGAACAGTAAGGCCTAAGGGTAATAATTTCTTTTGACCATTTGTTACAGTTTTAATTTTAAGCATTTATCTCGGATTAAGAGAATATGATAAACGAAGAGAGAACAGAAATTAAAAAGTTATTTTAAAAAATTAAAATAAATTATTTAATGTTTTTACTTTTTATGGTAATAAGTTTTAGTTATAACTACCTATTAGGAACAGTGGACTGATATTGTAAAATACCTTAAAAAGATTTGTATTATGATGTTATGCATGCTCTTTCTATCTCACATTCTAAGGCATTTATATAAACAGGTCAACTTTCCCGACGAACCTGATGAAGAAATCGAAAGCGAGCAATGGCTTGCTCCAGCCCCACTCGTCACATTCGCTTGAAAATGATTATTTTATATGATTTTTTTGTGTTTACACATATTTTTTTGTTATTTAAGAACATAAATATCAAGTGTATTCATAAAAAAACTTTATCGTTGTTTAAAAAAATATTAATATAGGTATATATAGGTACTATAGCTTTATACTTATATGTTATTTGGTTAAATATCCGGAATGAGGCTTTATTTTATTATATTAAATGTTCCTCAAAAACCAGGAACTATTTAGTCTGTGTAAAGTTCAAAGTACAGAGGCTTTATTATTTTTCTTATCAAATTGAGTGATTACTGTGGCTAACTTAACAAATTTCAAAGTTGTCGCTTAAACTTATTCGTGTCTTTCTCATAATACGCGACGATAGCAGATACGTCTGTAATTGCAATTCTAAGCTATGTCAAAAAAGTTTAAAAGAAGCATCATCAATCATATTATGAGCATAAAAATTGTAAAACAAAATGGTTCTGCCAAGTTTATAAACCCAAGTAGATATCAATGTCTCTAGAAGTGATAGAGTTTAAGAACTATTATGTAAATGCCATTTTAAACTGATTTCGTTAAAAGTTAGTATATAAAATAACGTCAGGAACCAAAAATTTAAATAAATTAGCGAGAAAAACCAAAAACACCGTTTTATTTCAAATGTCAAATATTCGCGTAAATCTGAGAAAGAATTATCATCGTACTATTTTGTAATATGAACTATGTCGTTACATTATATTCGTAAAAGGTTAATATTTTTAATGTTATTTTTTTTCTGTAAAAAATAAAAAAAGATATTTACCTCGTTTTCATAAAATAACAAAAACAAATTAATCCTACGGAAACCCTTCATTCTTTAGGAGTTGAAAAGTACCTTATGTAATAACTTTATACTATAATATTTAATACGCGTATAATATTTTTATATTTAAAAAATATACATTATAAGTTGTATACGATAAATGTTTATTTCTCATTATTTTTTAGATATTTGTTTATTCTATTTGTCGTTAAAGATTATTTCGACATTATTGATACTTTATTAATTAAGTTAACTATAATTCATGTGCTATGACTGTTAAAAATAAATATTACTTTAAATATTGTTATAATATTTTAGTTACTAAATATTATTAAGTTTTAATATAAAAGTTAGATCTTTACGATTCATGTATTAAGAATTTTATGTAGAGTTTGTAAACGAAATAAACGATTTATATAAATATATACATAGTTTGTTTTTTAATGCAGTGATCCATTATCAGAATTCCTAATCCATTAAATGACTATTTTTTTACCTATTAGTCAAGTTTTTAAGGCATTTTTTCATTAATTTCATAACAATGGCTCAAGTATCATAGAAAATTCCACTCGTACGTACTCGTAAGATACGTAAGGTCTGACCTAACTTTTAAGTTTTAAGTACTTTAGAACCTTAGTCTCTCCCTCTCTCCTCTCTCTATAGACCCATGATTTGTAACACAAACAACAAAATCAAAATATATATGCAAAATCGTAAAAATCAATTTATAAACCAAGTGATACAATAAATGTAAATATTATGTTAATTTATTCAATTTTAATATTGTCTATAACTTTAAGACTGGTCTAGCCGACACTGCGAGTAAAGTTCCATCCTGCGTCTTCCCAAAGCCGTTGTGTGGAGAGACTCGGAACACGCGGCGCCATGGTGGTTGATCATCATGTAGTCGAAGCAGTCTGTCACACCATCGTCATTGCAATCCTATAAGTTTAAAGAAATAGTATTATTTTTCGATGATATAATTTTTAAATTCAATGGGTAATTTATGGAGTTGATATAAGTTTAAAGAAATAGTATTATTTTTCGATGATATAATTTTTAAATTCAATGGGTAATTTATGGAGTTGATATAAGTTTAAAGAAATAGTATTATTTTTCGATGATATAATTTTTAAATTCAATGGGTAACTTATGAAGTGGATTAATAAAATGTAAATATTATTAAAAAAATTCAAGTTATTCAACAAAACAAAGTAATCAAACTTGAGTTACTGAGGAATAAATTAATAAATAATATAGGTGTAACGGAAAATAACTAGACACAATCCAAAAACAAACTAAATATATAATATTATGTACTATATTTACGACACGATGGCTCAGTTTGTAGTGACCCTACTTGCTGCGCCAGCGGTCGCGGGTTCGAGTCCCGCTGGGGGTATACATTTGTTGACCACGAATGTTTGTACTCCAGTCATGGGTGTTTATATTTATATTATGTATTTATTTAAACTTATATATGTAGTATATCAACTATCTGGTATCCGTTACACAAGCTTCTTCGTAGCTTACCACGGAACTAGATAGCGCTGTGTGTAATAACGTCCCACATATTTTCTTCATTCAAATTTTATATTATAATAATTACCCTTTTGTTTTTATGACAAGTTTGACTCTAGTAATAGTGACTTACTGTTCCAGCAGTCGCGGGTACAAATCCCGTTGGGGACATTCATTTGTGTGATAAGTAAGAATCTTTGTATTTGATTTAATAATTCTACGAGTATAAACTGAGTTATAAATTAATAAATATAAAAGAGATATAATCACTCTGCACTATCAAGTTCCATGTTAACCCATTACAACATAACGTCCGATAAATCGGACGGCAATAGTTTGAGTATTAGGTGCAGAAAAAAATATATTTGTTAGTTTTTTTTACATTAAGCCGAGACTTGAATGTGTATTCTTTGCTCTGATAACCTTTATTTTATTTCAAATAGTGACATATAGCCTGTCATTTGTCATTTTCAAAAATAGCGAGTCACGGTCGGACTTTTTTGAAGAAGCACGAAGTATTATATTGTTTATTGTTATTTATTTCTATGACAATTGATTTGAAAGTTTGATTTATTTATTCTAATATTATCTGTCCTTGTAAGAATAACATCATTTTTATGAAAGAGTGGATAGATTGCTGATTATCTATGTGTTTTTGATGCCGTCCGTTTTATCGGACGCTATGCACAGCAGACCCTAAGGTGTGGTTGTTTTTCGCTTTGTACAGCTTGGCGTTGGATGAAATTTTGCAAATCTTATAAAGCGAGGTTGTGGATGAGACAAAAGAGAAACTTATCTATGTTGAGCCACCTATAGATCTGAGTGGTCAGTTAGGTCTGGGTGTAATTCTTAGGATTATAGAGGCCAAAAAATTTCCCGCACGTAGTGGTATAAATATGAACTTTACTTCATTGTTACTGATGAGATATCTTCGTAAGTTAGGATACTTACTATGCACCTGTCACGATTCGGGCGAAAAATGTTGAGGATTATATGCTAAAATATGTTCAAATGAGAAGAACGGGGCACCAGCGATTATATGTTATCTGAAGAAATGTTTGTCTTTCTCTGAAATGACAACATGAAGTTACGGTAGCAAACAACTTTGAACGTTGAGCTTTGAGAACTGTTACTCGCTAGTCGAATGAAATAACAAACACAAGTATGAATACCGTAATCCTCACTGGCAGCTAGCTATAACAAGCATAATATGGGCTTAGATAAGTGCGGCCAAGATGATGCAGCTCTTCGTGCGTGAATGTGCATAAAAAATGGTGGTGGCCAATTTTTTCGTACTTTATAGAAGTGTCGGTTGTAAATAGTTAGTACACTACTTGCAAAAATAATGTTTGCAACAAAGAGGCACTTTGTATCAAAAGATATGCTCTTTGCCTGAATATTGCCTGCTAGGCAGGTATGGAGCGCAGCCGCAGCAAAGCTAACGGCTTGCCAAACCGTTGTCTATCTCAAGATGTGAAAGAGTATTAGATAGGTACATCTAAGCCCAGAACTCCGCTGTGTAAGTCAATGTGGAGAAAAACCTCAAGCATTTCAAATGCGTTATAGACCTAGGTAATGAATGTTGGATGGACCATCATTGTGATGGTATTGTCATCATAAAATGTATCTTTTGTTGTCCATCACATTGGTGGACCTGTCACATAACATGTAGGTTTTAATTATTTATGTTATATTTGTAAAATATATCTGTTTTATTCATAACTATCTATATCGTCCTAGGGTAGTGTCAGGGGCCGCCGTGCATAGCGTCCGATATATCGGACAGGCTATAAAATCAAAACTATTATATTTTTGCAATTTCTTTTGGTTCTGAACTATTAATTTGACCCTAAATAACTTTAATATTATAAGTAAATCAAAATAATTGCTTTAACAAACTTTATGCTGTAATGGGTTAAGCTACAAGTCTCGTGTTATGGATACCAAACGGTTTATACACAATTAAAATAAATTTTAAATTTAATTATACAGATAGTACAAATTCGCCAACCTTTCCAAACTTCGCCATGTAGTTTTCGACTATGTTTTTTGCACAATGATATTCTCTAGCGCAGTCTTCAAAAGCTGAAATATTAAACATATTTTTAAGACATTTTAGAAAGTAATATAAATGTTGCCGTAAAATTGTAAATACAGTTAGATTATAATTTCGCAGCTTTCAATCATCGCGCGAGGTGCGTTCAGTCGCATTTTATTTCATAACTAGCCTTTTCCGCGGCACCGCTCGCATTCCAAAGGCTGAAAATCAAAAGAAATATTTTTCTCCCGTTTTTGCAACATTTATCATTGATGCTCCGTTCCTATAGCACGTAGCGTGATGTACTATAGCCTATAGCCTTCCTCGATAAACGCACTATCCAACATAGAAAGAATTTTACGATACGGACCAGGTTTTTCCTCAGTTCCTGAGATTAATTAGCGCGTAAAATAATGCGTTAAATTATAAGCCCAGTGTTATGGTTCACATTTTTTCGACAGTTAACAATATCGCAAGATATAAGGTAATAGGATAGGATAAGATACGGTGACATAAATATGGGTCTTTAAATTCTTATAAATTAAGGAGGACTATTCTAAATGCGAAAACTCCTAAGGAATTTCATAGGTATTTATTCAGTTTATACTTTATACTGTTTGAATTTCGGTTATTCGAATATTTGTGAATGTTTAATATGGATCCATACATCGCGTCGCCATCTTTAAAACTGTGTTTAGAATTAAGATAGGTATTTTTTTTGTCTAAAGTAAACCAGATCTTTACATAAATTATGGTGGGATGGAAATGATGTTTAGAAAACGAACTCTTATTGACTTTTAAATTAAGTTTTTCATCAATTATAAAATTTATTTAAATAAAAAAAGTAGATATGATTACCACGTGAATTATTCAGAATCCTGTTACCTTCTTTCCTATCAGGAGTGTCTTCTGGAAGCGTAGGCTTGTCAGCATCAATCCAGTACAACCTGGATATGTAATAAGGTCCGCAGTATCCTCCGGAACATCCATGAGATAGATCGCATCCGGCGACATGACATAGGCATCGTAAACAAGTGTCGTTTAGGTTTGAAACTCGAATATCTAGAAATAAATACGTTAGTAAATAACATATTTATGTATTTTTATTAGACATTAAAATTTGGGTTATAAGAACTTAGAACCTAAAAAGATCTACCAATGAAAATTATTTAAATTCATTTATAATATGCAAATATACTGGGTAGGCAGTGACTAACCAAAATTCACGTAAGCATTTTGTCTTGTAATTAGCTTATTAAAAACAAGAAAACTGTAATGAAATCTAATTTGTGCCAATAAAGATATTATTATTATTATTATTATTTTAATGGCGAAAAAAATTTCGAATGAAGAGCTTTTCAAGTTCAAAAACACTTCATTTAATTGAGAAACACATTAGAAAACAATTAAGATTTATTAATTTTAAATTAATAATTTCTATTGCTTTGAATTATTTAGCTGGTAACTCGACAGTACCTTTTTGTGCAGTCGAAGTAGAGTCCGAGGGGGCATTAGGTTCAATCTCATCTGTATAGTGACCACACATTGATATAAAAATTTAACCATGCCAAATAAAGTCGAATGGAATTTATGGATTATAAAAATATTAGACATATTATGATGCTTACATATTTTCAACTTTTAAGAAAAATATTATGAATATACAAATACGTATCTAATAAAAAAATATTTTCCGAATAATAAACATACCTGTTTGACTTTTAACAAAAAATACACTAATTGAAATAAAAAGAAATGATTTCAAAAGCATTTCTTCGTCTAAATAGTACTGTAGTCCTTCTTCACACTCTATCTATATTATAAAATCGTTTCTAAATAATTGAAGCTATGAATGACATAATATTTACACAAAAACTCTACAATAGCTACTGGGGCTCTAAAACGGATATATTCGTAGAACTTAATAAGTGGAAAAACCCGTATAGACCAAACTTTGAATGCGTACTGTGGATTATATTCGAACTGATCAGTAGTCAGTTCTGACTTAATAGGTAATATATACGAATCGATATTTTATTTCTATTGGAAATAATTACTATTGTTATTTTAAGTATAATATAAAATTTTTATCTATATGAACTGTACAATGTATTAAGTGCTAAAAAATGTAGCTGGGATATTAGAGATTAATTAACGTTACAAAACAAGAGATGTGGTAATTAAAAGCAATTGTTTGAATTTGTAGCCTGGGCTGTCGCGTCGTCGTCTTGTGATACAAACACCAGCATTTTGAAAAAGGAGTATAACTTTGCCTCCAGGTCCCTCAAAAGTGCTATTGCTAATGCGAAGTCGAAGCACATTGGTAGAATTGGCGAGAGATTGGGACGTCTCCCTTCAGGAACACGTGCGTTCTGGTCTCTCGCCAAGGCTATTTTAGGGAATTTCTGTCAGCCTTCTTTTCCACCTCTGCACACGGAGGATGGCTCGCTGGCCCATGCCGCGAAGGAGAAAGCTGATCTTTTGGGCTCAATCTTCGCGTCCAACTCGACTCTAGATGACCAAGGAAACTCACCACCGACAATCCCGCGGTGCGATACTACGATGCCGGAAGTTCAATTCCGGCAAAGTGCAGTTCGCAAAGCACTTTTTTTCTTGGACATTAATAAGTCGAGTGGGCCTGATGGCATCCCTCCGATCGTGTTGAAGACATGTGCTCCGGAGCTGGCACCGGTCTTAACGCGTCTTTTCAGCACTCCTATTCATTAGGCGTAGTCCCGAAATCTTGGAAGGCCGCTTTAGTGCACCCGATCCCAAAAAAGGGTAACCGCTCGAATCCGTCCAATTACAGGCCTATAGCCATTACCTCCTTGTTCTCCAAGATAATGGAGTCCATTATTAGCTGCCAGCTCATGCGGTACCTAGAGGAGCACCGGCTGATCAGCGACCGTCAGTATGGCTTTCGTCGAGGTCGCTCAGCCGGTGATCTTTTAGTTTACCTGACACATAGATGGGCAGAAGCAGTTGAGACCAAGGGGGAGGCGCTTGCAGCCAGTCTGGACATAGCGAAGGCCTTTGATCGGGTATGGCACAAAGCGCTTCTTTCGAAGCTACCTTCCTATGGGCTCCCCGAGAAATTATGCAACTGGATCACCAGTTTTTTGGCAGATCGGAGCATCAAGGTCGTTGTTGACGGTGCTTGCTCTGATCCTAAATATGTTAATGCTGGTGTTCCACAAGGCTGTGTACTGTCTCCTACTCTATTCCTTCTGCATATCAATGACATGTTGGAAATCAGCAACATTCATTGCTATGCAGACGACAGCACTGTGGACGCCCTGTACACTGGCCGCGCTAATATTTCTCGGGAATACGTCGACGAGTGTCGGAACAAACTTGTGTCTGAAATCGAATCATCACTCACCAAAGTCTCGGATTGGGGTCGACTAAACTTAGTCCAATTCAACCCTGAAAAGACACAAGTTTGCGCGTTAACCGCTAAAAAGTCGCCATTTGTCACTCTTCAGTTTGAGGACACTCCCCTGCTTGCCACAGCCAGTATCGGAATACTTGGCGTCGACATTTCGAGCAACGTCCAGTTCCGTGGTCAATTGGAAGGTAAGGCCAAATTGGCCTCAAAGAAGCTTGGTGTGCTCAGTAAGGCGAGTCAGTACTTCACGTCGGGTCAGCGTTTTAGTCTCTACAAGGCGCAAATTCGGCCTCACATGGAGTACTGTTCTCATCTCTGGGCAGGAGCACCCCAGTACCAGCTACTTCCATTTGACCGCATTCAACGAAGGGCGGCTCGAGTTATCGACGATCAAGCTCTCTTCGATCGGCTTGATCCTTTAGCTTTGCGTAGAGATGTTGGATCACTCTGCAACTTCCATCCACACCACCTCGATGTCGAGCGTTCCACAACAGTGCGATTTTTAAGGCATTTTCTGCCACGCACAACCACTCTGTGGAACCAGCTGTCGCCGGCGGTCTTTCCAAACCATTACGACCTGGCAACCTTCAAGAAGAGAGCGTATTCCTTCCTGAAAGGCCGGCAACGCATTTGCAAGCCCTGCGGTGTTGCAGATGTCCATGGGCGGAGGTGACCACTTTCCATCAGGTGAGCCTCCTGCCCGTTTGCCCCCCTTGTCCTATAAAAAAAAAGACGTAGCGTAGTTTACCATGGAACATAAAGGGAGGGTCATTCCGTACTCCTACTGATAAAACTAAAATTATAGCTTTACGGCGTCTGAGATGTTTGGAATGTCAAGATGTTAGCACTCCTTTTGTACATAACAAACATTTAGGTTTTCTTCATTTTGATGATTACGGTGAAGAACAATTTGATTCAAATGAAACACTTGACGTCAATAACGACCAGTCATTAAGCATAGAAAAGTCCATAATTTTAAAATATCTACATGAATCTAACGTTTTTGATAATGTAATACTTCTCTCAGGTCCAATCGATTTACAGCTTTCGCCTTTGACAAATACAGCTACAACATCAACAAAGTCAAGATCATCAAAAGTCAAGATTTTATCCGACATCCGTTTAAGTTGGGAAAACCGTAAATTTTATGAGACACCAAATATAAAACTAATTCCAAAAAAACTAGATTTTGACCAGGCTTGAGGCTTTGACCAGGGTAAGGTCACCAATAAGCCTCAGCGCAAGGCGAGTCCAAGGCTAACAGATGGCATTTCGCAGCACCAGCCTATATGTGACTACAGTATTCCACGCACGACTGAACTTGAGCTTTATATAAATTAAGAAGCTGTCCCGGCGTGAAATACTGTTGGACCTTTGCGAGGATGCCAACTTTCCTCGCTGCTACCTTAGCCTTAGACTCTATGAACCGCCCGTAGTTCATGTTGGGGCTAACGTCCATTCCCAACAACTGAAGACAGTCAATGTATTCCAGAGGCACATTTCGGAAAGTAGGAGTCAAGATAAAAGGACTCCTTTTTTGGTGAACAGGCACGCCTCTGTTTTGGTGGTGTTGAAACTTACAAGATTGGCATCGCCCCAAATGGAGACTGTCCTGAGTGTGAGATTCAACCGCTCTACTATGGCCTCTCTTTCAGGCTGAATTTGATCTCTACTGGCCTGAGCATTTGGCAGGTATCTATCTCTCTACAACAGTGCTGTCGTCTGCGTACCCATAGATACCGGGTATAAGCAGATTGTTAATATGCAGCAGGAACAAGGTTGTAGAGAGAACAGACCCCTGAGGAACTCCTAAGTTGATCTTTAACGGGTGAGATGAATAAACCTCAACCACAACTCTGAGTGAATGGTCACTCAGGAAATATTTAATTCAGCCGATCAGGCCAGGAGATATACCATAGGCTGAAAACTTGCTTATAAGGCTCGCGTGCCAAACCCTGTCAAATGTCTTTAAAACGTCGAGGGAGACAGCGATCGCCTCCCCACTTCGCTCAAGAGCTTCTCCAATGGTGTGGTTGGTACTTGGCATACACTAGAAGGTCCCCAGTCGACCGATTCTGGCAAACCCATATAGTCGATCACTGAGGAGATCGTTTTGTTCTAGGTATGCCATTAGGCGATTGTTCAATATACGCTCCATAATCTTGCAGAGTATGGAGGTGATTGAGATCGGACGATAATTGGCAGGGTCCGCACGGCTACCTTTTTTGGGCACTGGTTGCACGTTGGCAAGCTTCCAGTATTAAGGCAATATTCCAGTCTTAAGAGAAAGGCGGTACAGACGTGTCAGTATCAGAGACAACTCGGGAACACATGTTTTATTGAAATCCCGCGGTGCGGTAAATGTGGTGGAGTAGCATTGCCAGAGTCTAGACATGAATTTTGGGCAAAAAGAGAGGCAATCAAATTCGCCTTTTCCATTGCCGTAAGAGCCAGGGATCCGTCAGGTTTTACCAGCAGTGGGAGTGAGGGCCGACAGAAGTTCGTCTCGACCGCTTTGGCAAGGGACCAAAAAGCTCTGCTGCCAGATGGTTGAGCAGAGAGCTTTGCGCCAATATGTGTAATTCGGTCATTGTAGGACTTGGCGGCTAAGTAAAAGGCTCTCTTCTTGGATCTTACATCCGGAGCTTTGCGGTTCAAGTCGGTTCAATCAAGTCATATCTTTTTTCTTTCCTATACTTACTATTATAGATTCCTTTGCAACTGAATTGTCGTATTTCATTACCATCTCAGTTTATATCTTTACCATCCTACCTGATTTCATTACAATCCTTCTCCTTTTCATCACCATCCTATTGTAAAATTTCAACGATTATTTTCTCAATAACGAATTGAGATAAAAAGGTGCCTCTCACATTTTATGAATCTAGTAGCGAACTTAACTGGATAATTTTCGAAAAAAAATTAAAATTTTGACTTTTTTATTTTATCCGCGGAACGGTAAAATTTGCACGAAACGGCGGAATCAACCGGGAACTCTATTAGGTTTGTCTATACTTTATTGTATCGTTTATCTCATTAAGAAAGTAAATATTTTCTATGTCTAAATTAATAAAATTGAATAAATAATATGATGAATACTATACTATGATATCCTAAATTCATTTTAGTATTTTATTTTATATATCAATAAGTTCAAATAGCGATAAACAAATAGTTAAAAGCCAGCCGGTTTATTTATTCATTCTTTTGACCTCAGATGCTGCAATTGCAATAAATACATAAATAATCATAAATGCAATAAAATTTATCATAGCAAAACTAAATAACAACAAAATTGATAAGAATTCAAGAGGGAACAACTAATGAATACTGGAAAATATTGGTGCCAGAGGATGTTTAATTCCAAAACCTTTTATTAACTTACGCTTTAATTAACTTACGCCGACGTAAGATTACTTACTTTATTTTTATGACTATTATGTTTTGTCGTAGCATTATGTAATATAGCCTATAGCCTTCCTCGATAAACGGACTATCCAACACAAAAATATTTTTTCAATTTGGGCCAGTAGTTTCTGAGATTAGCGCGTTCAACCAACCAAACAAACAAACGCTTCAGCTTTATAATACCTATTAGTATAGATTTTTAAATTTAAATTAAATAAAAGTTAAGTATGGCAAAGTGATATAGATACTTGACAGTCGTAGTTAAAGAAAGAAATTGTATTTACATAATTAAAATAATCTGATTTGAATAAAATAAAATATAAAATAAAATATAATGAATAAGATAAAATTTAAATAAAATACCTAAATAGTCTAAGCCTGTGCACTTTTACAGTATGCTAATTATTAGTAAACCTTTAAAAATAAATATAAATAAATAAATAGGCAAATCCAACGTACCTATACATTTATGGTCTTTATAACATAGTCAATATCTGTAATTACATACTTCTAGGAAATTATCGTACTCATTTGATCAACCGTTGAAGTTCTTTGACTGTCCTCAATCCACTGGTGCATAATAATGTGTACGTTTCGGCAAATATGTAGAGTGGTTTAGGAATTAGACGATAACTTGGGTGACGGCCTTTGTATCTGACTGTTTAGTGTTCAAATCAAATAGATTTAATGCAAGATTAATATAGATCGAACGTGTTTCACCTAATTGTGATCCAAACTTCGCCTTCTTTCTTTGGTGTATTAAATATTTCTTTAATAATACAATAAATAAATATAGGTACGGTCTACTATTGATTAGGCTTCTACATAAATTAAAATTTGATGTGGAAAACAGGACGATCGACAGAAATATACTTAGCTAACTTAAGCTTATCAAAACAAAGAGGTTCAAAGAATATTGGATTGAAGTCTTATAAGTTTTCTGACACGTAATTTAATGAGGAACGAACCAACGCTAAAGTGGGAAACTTTAGGATTCATTAGAAATATTATAAAAAATATTAATATTTTAAATAACTTCAACATTTATTTTATTAGATATTATCAACTAGATTTAGCGCGAACTTAGCTAGTTTCCGTTAGTCATAACTTGTACATAATGTAAACCTTCCTCTTGAATCTTTGTATCTATTAAAAAACACAGCATCAAAATCCGTTCCGTAGTTTAATAGATCTAAGCATACGTAGGGACAGACAGACAGCTGGATGCGACTTTGTTTTATACAATGTAGTGATGAAAATCGTTCGGCAACCATATACAAATGAAACAAGTACATAATATATTATTAAAATTTAATCACATAAATATCTAGAATATTAATTCTTATTTAAACATCCTATGGGAAAGATATATTCCTATATTAAAATGACTGATATTATGTAAAACAATTTTTACAATTTTTATTGTTTATGTTACTAATAACTTATACACAATCGATTTATATCTAAAATATTTTTTTTAATCTCAGTTATAAAAAATGTTGACTTCATTCAGTCTACAGTCAGACAATAATTTATTATTATTAAAATTTTCTTGAGCAACTTTAGCCCTGTATGTGAGAGACGTAGGCGATGCACTGGTTGAAGTCATTGACGTATTTGAAGGGTAGATCAGCAGTACATCCATATCCGCCTAACTTATGGATGGCCATGAAATCGTAGCAGTTGATAACGCCATCTTTGTTGCAGTCCTGAAAAGAAAATTTAAAAACTATATTTAAAACAATTTATTTTATTTTAAAGAAGTAACTTGTATTTTTAAAAACTATAAAAATGTTTATAAAAGGATAAATCGTAAATACATCCTGTTACTTTATACGTGCTTTTTTTAAATAAATATATATATATATATATCGCACACCGGGTGCAATAACGTCATAAGTGCTAAAATTGGTAAAATGAGTTTTTGATGACAAAAAATGTTAAACATGCGTCTACTGCCGGTGTAAACATTTCATAAATGTAACTCTTAAAATAAGCCACTAAGGGCGTAATTGTCGTTGTGGTTTTGGCGGGTTTTTGTAAACGCTAGTGCGAGAAAGTTCTAATTGTACAGTTGCTCGCCAACCCCCCGCAGCAAGTTGTTGTGTGTAGGAGCAACAACATCGTAAAGGTAATTATGACAAATATTTCATACAATTTTGGGGTAATAATGACACAAGTGAACAGTTCTCACTTTTTAGATCTATTTCTATTATAATTTTTCTATAACAAGCAGCAAGTATTACCGTCATTTATTATAATTATGTCAATATTGTCCCAGAAATAGACTATAAATCGTTGTCATTATTTATTTTTGACGAAGTACAGATTTAATTTTATTACACTGTAATTATAAAATTTATTTATTTTAATATGCGATACGTTTTATTCTAATTTTAAGCTAAAATAAAATTATGAAAGGACGAGGTAAAAAACTAGTACCTTTAGCCTATTAAAGTTTCCTACTACGGAAACTCACCTGGACATGACATTTCTGGAACTGTTGATGATGAGGAATACATGCCCAAACCGTCAACTAGCTCGAATAGCAGCAGCAGTTCTAGCAGCTCAGAAAGTTCATCGTCATCGGAATGCCGGCTGTCTTATTCATCGAAATGAGTGAGGAGGGATGGGGAGTGGACCTCCGGGACTCTCACTTACCGGACGAAACGCGACAGCTGCCACTTTACGCCGGTCTTCTGTGAGAGAGTGGTACTATACGGAGCGTGCCGGCCCATTCGGCTGCTACCCGAAGGTTACAAGCATAGCATAATACCACTTCAAGATTTTTTAGAGACTGACAGACAGACTTTTTTTGAGACTTTTTAAACTAGTAGTACAGTTAGGTTTAGGTACTATAATGCATGTTATGGTAAAAATACCCTTTGATTGTTTTTCTACAAATTTTATTTCTAGCTTGTTAGTTCCTCATAATAGCCTGATTACGAGATTACTTAAATTATTTTATAAGAAATTATTTAAATTATAATGTTGATTATTGTTATCCACTGAAAAAGTTAAGTGTTTAGTGCTATTTTATAATGAGAGTGTGTTGATTTTTTTGTTTAGTTCAGTCTTTATGACGTTGTTGTACAGCAAAGCTTAACTTTCAATTTAACTTCCTGCGAAACAACGTCATAAATGTGGATATCATGATTAAAAACAATAAAAATATGGCACTTACAAAACTTTTTTATTTCTGTAACAACCTTCATTTGAAAATATAAAATTTAAACAATATTTTGATTATCAATTTACTTTAGGATAATAAGTACATTTCACGTTAATGGAACGACAACTTTCAAATCGCTCTCCTGAAAAAACGTAATTTGTTACTTATGACGTTATTGCACCCGGTGTGCGATATATGGAAGCTGTGCCACAACACAAGTGACATTTCACGGCCAAACAACCGCGAAGATACAATTGTAAACTAGTTTTATGACATCATGTGCCAGCTATTTGACAATGTTAAACGAATATGCAAATTATCTTACAATAAATAAGACGCACAATACAAAATTAATCAGTTAAATTTAAACATCATTGATTTTAATGTTTATAATCACACACAATAAGTATTAGTATAATATGCTAGAGGTACGCTTGTTCAATTAGAGTGGATTTCTCAGAAATGAGACTTTGACTCGGATAACCAGCTATCATCATACTATAAAAATATATAAATATAAATATGTTGGGACATTTACACACAGCACTATCTAGTTCTACGGTATTAGGTACGAGCCTCGTGTTATGGATACTAGATGGTTGATATACTACACATATATAAGTTTAAATACATACATATTATAAATATAAACACCCATGACTGGAGTACAAACTGGAGTACAACGTGCTCAACAAATGTATGCCCCCAGCGGGACTCGAACCCGCGACCGCTCACGCAGCAAGTAGGGTCATTACAAACTGCGCCACGCGTGTCGTCAAACTACTACTATACTAAACTTCATCAACATCTGTGCTGTGGTTTTCTCGTGCTGCGGTCACAGATAGACAGACAAAAATTCTAAAAACTGTATATTTTGCCGAAAATTTAGTATAATTTAAATCTTCTTAGGCTTTTATCATATTATATTACTGAAAAATAAAATTCGCAATATATAAATAAATGGGAAATGTGAAATTTTTACCTGTCCATATCTCCTCATGTAGCCTTGGACGGTCCTAGCAGCACAGTATGGGTCGTTGGTACAGCTGGGGTAAGCTGAAAATAAAATAATCACACTATATTACAAAAATTGGAATAAAATTATTGGAGAAATCATCGGACTCTTGGAGTACGATGTTAAAGGGGCATCAGTAAAAATTTACATATAACTATTAGACGTTATTTGCTATTTACTAATTGAACTTAAAAATATTAGAATGTATATAATTATAATTTGTTAGTTGTAACAGGATAAATAATCACTCTCACTCACTCTATCACGTATTTTGATTTGATTCATCTGTGGCCTACAGCCGGCGACCTTGGCTTATTTCCACGGTCAGTGTTTAGTGTTTACTCATTTTCGAATTATCGATTCCGAGAACGTAACCTTGTTATTTCATTTAACTATATGTGACATTTTTTATTTGTTAAAATCTATCAATCATATGTAGCTCTACACAAAGCAAATTGATATGTTACAGGCCTAGAAGTATGCTGCTGAAAGATCTACGTTTGCTGAATTAATTTCTTTGTTTATTTATATTAACAGATTAAAAACGGTTAAAAAATATATTTTTGGAAGAAAGTTGTTATTTATTATATTCTACACAATATATTATTATATCTTACTATAATCCGTATTAGGTACGTATTACATAAATACGGAAAATTTTTTTTATTATTATAATTAAATTAAATAATCTTCAATCAAACCATTAAAGAAGAAGAGTTAGAAATCAGGAAATACTTTAATCAAATCAAAGGATCAGGCTAAGCGCTATTTGCAAAAGATTTTTTGTAACAAAACTTACCATCAGGGGCATCAGGAGATACTCCTTCAAGAGTTGGTTTTCCGGCATCTGCCCAGTATGGCCAAGTTATGCGAAATAGACCGCAATGATCACCTTCACATTGCAACCCTGCCTGGCAACCAGACACCGCTTGGCAAATACAACCAAGACAGGCTTCTGTTACGGGATTTTCTCCTGTAAAAATATAATTAAAATTTATTATTTTTTTATATATTAATTGTACCTATCAAGCCTGTTAATAAACTACAATAGCTTTACTAATTTTCCTATTGATATATTTAACGTTATCTTAATAATAAAGGTACGAGTAAACTAATTAAAAGTAAAGCTAAACGCAAACGTATGTAATATAACAATTTATCGCACTTTAATAAAAAAAATTATAAGCAGTTAGTACTCAATTATGATTAACTTCACTTTTACGAAGTATAAAATCAGTGCAATTACGAGAACATAATATTATGTTAATTAATATTTGTGTAATATGTCTCATATTTAGTTGCAAGACATAGTCATACACTCAAGCCTTCACTTAGATCCGGTACGGCTATTGTTCGTCACTGTTATTGATCTGAGAGATATGTGGTCTATGACCTTTTACTGTCAGTTAATTAAATCATAACTGAGATTACTTTGCAATATTCCTAGAATATGTATGTTAAAGCACAACTGATGAGAAATATTCTTGTGTAAGTGTGATAGGATACTTCTTTACTTCCAACAGGGACGGATCTATTAAGGCTTTTTGGGCTGTAGCCATGATTTCTAAGATATAGGTTATATCTAAGATAGGGCTTCTTGTTAAAAACAATTGATAATTTTGTATGTTTATAAAATAAGAAAACGTCTTAAATAAAAAGCTGAGGTCATAAAAGGTTGGTCTAATAACCCTTGAACTGAACAATAGCTGTATCTTAAATTCATCTAGTATAAATATACATATAAACACTACGGCTAAGGTTCCCGCTGTGATTTTTAATGAGTAGGTGTCTTGCAGTACCCTGCCCGTTAACGCGGACGGCATGGGTTTTCCCAGCGGCAATCAAAAAAAGGGTTCTGCCATACACGGCTCTTTGCTGTCTTGATAATGACAAATAAAATCAAAATCAAAATATTCTTTATTGCACACCAAACTTACATGAAAACCTATTAATTAATTTAAGTAAAAATAGCACAATATCGCCTTATCGCTAAGAGAGCGATCTCTTTCAGGCAACCTTTGAGTAGAGAGAAAGAGTAAAAAAGATATAGGGGAGGGGTGCAATACAAAGTTTTATAGAGTATATTAATGTAAATAAAAGTAATGTATACACAAGTAAATAGTCATACACACAAACATACATACATACATATATATGTAGAAAGGAATAAAAAGGAAAGTTAAGATAATATTCTTTTATTAACTTTTTAAATGATGACAGCGAGTCAGCTTGTCTAATTATATGTATTGGGTAGAGAGTTCAGTTCGGACAATGAAAGAATGAGTATAAAAGGAAGAAGAGTAAATAATATAACTAATTAAAATTTAACTTCATTTTTCCAGCTTTAAAGCGGATAAACAAACCGAATTATAAAAGTTCACGTCTAGCCGTATAGGTACACTTATAATTTTCCCGTTTTGAAGGGTGAATTTCATTCCAAAAATATTGAAGTATTTACATATGGGTTATTTCTAAGGTTAATAAAATTGTTTTTTTTTTTAAATATAGCTCTAACTCTATCTCAAAAATGCTTTGTTTTTATAACAATTGAGACTGGAAACAGGACATAATTTGTGTGAAAATATCATTAATACATGTTTAGTTTCAATAAACTGGTAAAACACAAGCGATGACGTGTTTAACGCCTGACGTGACATGCATTGTCTACCTCTGGGAAAACATTTGGCTACCCTTGAGTTTGTATTCAGATATGGTGACTGTTCAATTTCTGTAGTTTTTATACTGCGGTATTATAAAAAGTATATCTTCAGTTGCTCATATACATCATCTTATATAGATGTGTAATCTTTTATTGGACTACGGTTACCATTAATTCGTAAAATTGCACACATCATTGTAACTCATTAAAGTGAAAACCATTGTAACATTTAGATGACTTATAGTACACAGATAGAAGATACCTTGTTTATGACATAGGTTATTATTAGGCATTTAGCAATGCACCGCTAGGGAGGACACCCTAGCAGTGTGAGGATAAGTCGCTAGTGTAAAATATGTAGGTTTATTATTTTACGGGCATTGTATTATATGGGCGCTTTCCCTTGAAGTTAAGAGTGATTAATATTATTTGACCGATAAAATATACATTTTTTACGATTTTTTTGTTACAAATAATAATACATATAGATTTTCTTTCTCATCATTTAGTTAAGTTTGCCAGGTGTTGCTTGTAAGTAATAAAAATACTTCTGAATCATGATCATAATAAAATTAACATAATACAAATTGTACCTATTATTAAGACAATATTTACACAAGGCTATGTTACCGCTCTGCCATAAATATAATTATGTACATATATAATATAGGTGGACTTGGCATCATCTAAAGGAAAAACGAAGTATAAAGGAATAATGAAGTTTTAACAGAATAGCTTAAGGGTATGTATTTAATATTCTGCCTCTCTGCTTTTTGATTAAACTCTGTATTAGAACATATTTAAATAAAATCTGTGTCTGTTTTTATTTCAAATTAACAGTTTTACACTAAGTGCACATGAAAGTGTATACGGTATACTTACATCAAAAAATCAATTTTGAAAACTTTTGTTTGTCTGTCTGTCGTTTCTGCTAATTTCTGTAACGGCTAGATCGATTTTGACGGGACTTTCACTCGTAGATAGCTTATGTTATAAGGAGTAACTTAGGCTACTTTTATTTTATTAGAAAAATGATAAAAATCGTTTAATTTATTTTAACTTGCACTTTTCAGTTTTGATGACGTTCATTGAATAGTTTTGTAAAAATACCACTTTTCGTTACTTTATCAATAAGTTTCTTCATAAATTGTTCTGAATAAAAGCCTTTGTAAAGAAAATGCCTTGTGCCATTATTATGCAAACGAAAACAGGCCTCTATATGTAGTTAGATATACATACAGGACATCACTTCTTTAGTCGTCCTAATTATGTCCTAGTCGTCCTATTGTTAATAAAATTTTTTCTTAGATCCTGAATCATATTATATTATAATATTTATAGAAAAAATAATCATTAATATTACACCTTGATAAGGTATTGCGGAAGTATAGCAAATGATCTATAGATCATGATCTAAGATGATAAGTATGCTAACGGATATGATATGAATATACCAGACAGAAACAGTCTAAGCAATAAGAACAATTTACATAATAATATCTAACATCATCATATTTCTTTATTCGTGACAAGGACAATGAAAAAATATACGTAATCATCGTTAAAGTAATAAAATAGGCATACATAAAATTAAATATGAGAGAAACTAAATCAAACTTTGGACTACTATTTACAAAAATATGATCGCTATTCAATCTTCTGCTTTAAAGAGTAAATTCCTTTTCATTTTATCTATACTAATATTATAAAGAAGTAAAGTTTGTTTATTTGTTAAATTGTAAGGGGTAATCTCGGGATCTACTGAACCGATTTTAAAAATTCTTTCACCAATAGAAAGCCACATTATTGATGAGTGTCATAGGTTATATAAAAAACCGAAAAATAAAAAGGCTTTTACGTGGTAGTCCGTTTTGCAAAGTGAATCGGAGAAAAAACGGTCGAATAAAGCGTTTCTTACGAACGCTGCCTTAACTATGAAAGATATATTTTTGAGTTCTAGAGAAAAGATGTGGAGCTTGAAAATGCCTACAAAAAAGTCAACGACAGCATATGTCTAACTTTTATATTTAAGTAACAAAAAGTAGTTTTTTTCAATATTAGTATAGATAATTTAATTTTTAATATAAATAAAATAATTTAAATTATTTAAACACTCTGTACTAAAAAAGGATTATTAACATTATGCCCAACGAAGTGGGCACGGGTCAGCTAGTTTATGCATAAAAAGAAATAAATGTGGAATTTCACGCGTTGATGTCTTTAATATGAGAGATTTTTAAAACTCAGAATTATTTTCAAACCGAGTACCTGTTTCAAGATTATTACGGTCACCGTAAATGGATATTTATAAAAGCATTTTTTAATGTTAAAATATTTTGTTACTTTATTCAAAAACGTACTTAATGAATACGAAAATATTTATATTTTCTGTACGAACAAGTATTTTTTTACAATAATTAAAGTAAGCAAAGGAAACTTATATCTGCCATCGTAAGTAAGAAATCATATTGTAATAAAACCAGTTATTAATAATGACTACCATCATGGAACTAAAAGGTACTTTTGCATAACAGCAACTTGATCTGGTCACACAGGACTTGCGAAGCAGGTAAATAATATTCGTGGATAAAAATAATCAAATTTATATACATTCTAAAATCTAATAAACATTTTGTTCATTTAGCCGTAAAGTAATCTCGTCGCTGGTAAATAATCCCATTATTGTGAGTTATACCTAGTATAATATTATGTGATCTGTGGTTATACTAACTTAAAAAGCCACAATTTGTGCGAAAAAAACATCATAATAAACTTGATTTGATTGTAAGTAAGTATTTATTAATAACAGATTCTATACATTTTATTTTTAGAAAAAACTACATAAATATTAAGAAAGTCATTTCAAACATATAGTAGAAATTTTAGCTTTTCTTTTTTACCGTAATAAAGTTTCATATAGAATACCAGTAGAGATGTAGAGACCTAACAAAGTTGTCCGACGAGCTCAAGTTGGAACCGGACCAATCGGCATGCGGATACAGCGGATGTCATTACCAAGTAAAATGTTTACAGCTAAGACTACTTAAACGTAAAGCTGGTTTAGCATTTGAAGTGAAATTGATGCTAAAATAAAAATGGATTTCTAAATGTAAGCTACTCGTACTTCGTAGCGACTTCCTCAGATCTTAACTTCTTGAGAAATATTATCTAAATATACGCGTACTTATACAAAAGCAAGTCTGTTCAAAACCTTGATGAGATCTCTCAGATGCCAACTGATTTCGCTTTTTAGTTTAGTTGCTATTGACAAACTTTCGTGTTATAATTAAAAAAAATATCCCCACTGGGCGACTTTTAAACTCCTTTATTTAGCTAGCCACTTAGTAAGATGTGAAACATGTAAGTACAAGGCTAGGAACTAAACCTTAAAAGTTATATGCTTAAAGTTAAAAAAGTAAGGTAAAATTGCATCGATGCATAAGTTGACATACCCCTATTCCGATATTTACTCGCCAATTGGCTATAGAGATATTTCGCATCTGCTTCGCACCTAAGGCCTTACGATGAGAGCAAGGCAGCAATGTTTTTAATTATTTATATACACAAGTATTAATAGATGTTATTGATGAATATTGTCATGAGCATGCTAAAAATTTGCTCCTTGATAGTAGCATCTACCTTCATTTATCCCTGGATTGTATATAATATGTTTACATAAATCCTTCCTTGAAAATACGTAAACTTTAATGCGAGTTCAGGGCAAATGAGACGCTGATCTAGCGGATGTCATTATGATCTTGACAGACAAATAACCGTAGCAAAGTATATAATGATAAAGACAGCAATTATCTCTGCTGTGATGATGCTGTAGATCTTAACTTACCTACATAGATTATAATTATCACTAGCGACTCGCCCTCGTTCCGATCGGGCTCATCCCTAAATCCCGTTTCGAGGGTTACTGTAGATTTCTCAGAAATGGGAAATTTTCTGCAGTAAAAAGTATCCTATATATTGACCTGGAAAACCAGCTATCATCACACCAAATTTCATCAAAATCCGTCAAGAGGTTATCTTGTGATGCGGTCACAGATAGACTGACAGACAGACAAAAATTCAAAAAACGATAGATTCGTCCTCTGTATCGTTAATAATGTCTATTGATTATTTCAATTCAACTTTCCGAAAATTGTTCAATGTACAGATTTAAGTATGTTAGAATTTATATATGTACAGATAATATTGTAACAAGTGTCTTAAAGAATATTATAAGTGCAAGGATGTGTTTTTTCTTTGTTCTTCTTCGTGTTACGAATTAACAAATGCATGATACATGTACATGAAGAGTAAAACTTTGTATAGGTAATAAAAATGCACGTTTTACCACGTTATGCAGAAAAATAAGCTTATTAAAATATTAAAAATATAAAGTATACCTAACTAGTAATTGTTTTTCTAGAAATCTAAATAATAACTATTGTTGAAGTGCTTTAGAAAATTTACAAAATTCTGAATCTCTGTTGTTTGACCTCAACCTTATAAAGAAGGTACGCAAATATTACGTAAAGTGTGTTAAGTTCATTTTATTATCATTATGACATTGAACAACTCCAATGACACGGACAAACATAAATAAAACTTCGTAATTATACGAGAACACCAAGACTGACCTTTGATTTTCGTGTCCAAATAAAAATGTGTCTTTTAATATACTAGAACTAGCGACTCGCCCTCGCTTCGCTCGGGCTCTTCCCTAGATTTAGCACAGGTAAAGCCGCGGGATCTGCTAGTTATGCATATAAACCTTCCTCTTGAATCACTCTATCTATTAAAAAAAACCGCATCAAAATCCGTTGCGTAGTTTTAAAGATTTAAGCGCACATAGGGATATAGGGATATAGGGACAGAAAAGGCAACTTTGTTTTATACTATGTAGTGATGATGATGATATTACTTCGACATCGACCTTCCAGTGTGACTTAATTTTGTTTCGGTTTTAACTTGCAAAAATCCCTTCAATTATGAACTAGCATATTTTCTCCAATACCCGTGAATGTGGAAATTTCGATGTTATCAAAGTATAAAATTCTCAATAGAGTCTTAATTAGAATATTTTTTTAAAACATTATTGAAATAATCATAATTATTAACGATAAGAGGCTGAGCCTATAGTTTTTAGAATTTATGCCTGTCTTTCTATGATGGTATCATGATATAAGCACTGAATAGTTTGTGATGAGATTTTAGATAGTAGCTGGTTGTCAACCTTTGGGATACTTTTTACTGCGGTAACTAAACGTTAATGACGTACCTAGAAGCGAACCCGACAGGAACGACGATAGTTTGTTGTGAATTTTTTTTTTCGAGTATTGTAACACAAATACGAAAACTACATAAGTATACTTAAGATTATTTTTGAGTGTGGATAAATAAGTTCATATGTGTATTTAAAAATGTAGGTCATAATTATTAAGTTTCAATTGCATTTTAATTATGCATTAGCCGCAATAGGCGGTAACAAAGCTATTATGCAAAGTTATGTTGAATCCGGAAGATTTTTTCCTAAGAATTACGTATCATTTTCAATGTTATTCATCACTATTAGCATATTTTTTCGAATTCAAGCTGATTACACATAAACAATGAATTATAAATTATACGTTTTGCAATAGCAATACGTAGTAACAATTAAATGAATTATCCAATAAAATTCGAAGTATTTGATGTACTCAGGCTTTAACAAGTATCCGGCATCGTTTCGAATCTCTTTGCAATACTATGCTTTTTCTTGAATATTACAATGGAAATGATGAAAAATGAAAATCATTTGGTAAGCCTGAAAAGGTCTTAAATATAGAGAAAAGTAAAAAATAAGTCTACATAAATATATATTATTAAGTTCTAAGTCGATATGGAAAACCTTATTGAAATAGTCATTATTATCGATACAGATAACGAATCTATAGTTTAGAGAATTTTTGGGCTATCTGTTTTTTTATACATTTTAGTTGGGACATTATTATCATCATCACACATCGCCATCTAGTTCCGTAGTAACCTACGAAGGAAGCTTGTGTTACGGATACCAGACAGTTGGTATACTACATATTTAAATTTAAATACATACAAATTATAAATAAAAACACCAATGACTGGAGTACGGACATTCGAGTTTAACAAATGAATGCCCCCAGCGGGACTCGAGCCCGCGACCGCTGGCGCAAGATAGTAGGAAAATCAAATGGATAGATTTGGATGAAATTACGACGATGATAGCTGGTTCGCCAAGTTAACATAGGACCGGGAAAATATTTCATCCCTGAGAAATTTGTTTAAAACAAATCTAAGGTCAAACCCGAGCGGAGCGAGTCTATATAAAGTCTATATAAATAAAAATGAATGTGGCTAAGAAAGAAGCTAAGGCTAATGGCTCGAGCAATTCGGCTTTTATTTGTTTGTATTTTCCTTTAGGCACAAGGAAGGTTTAAATATTAAAAAAAATCAAAATTTGTAAAACACTTATAGCAAAGGTAGGGTCACTAATAATAAATAAAATTTTATGTTATTCATCATTATAAGTATAACAATAACTAACATTAAGGTTTTTAATAAGTAGAAGTCGACACTCGACACACAGCTATTTCCAAGTTAATTAGATCATTCATCAATGCTTACAAATGGATATATCGTTGCAATTAATGCCAATAAGAGAATATGTCATTATACTTATTTGTATTTTATTACACTATTAACTTCATTCTAGAATAGAATAAACTATTTTTTATTGTAAACTAATAAAGAATACCGCTATACTACAGTGGTATATAATGTAGTTACCTAGTTCAAATTCAGGTCTATACTATAAGAATATTAATAGCCCGATCATGAAGGCGAAATAATACGTTTATGATTAATCATATTTTCAAGAAAGTAACAATAATCGATTAAAATAACTAATAAATAAATCTATGAAAGCAGAGCATATTTATTGTTTAACAGCCATTGTCTATCAGAACAGAACTTATTTTTTTATTTGCTGGGACATTGATAAATATATATATTACAAAAATAATACATATTATAAATATAAACACCCTTGACTGTATGTTCATCACACAAATGAATTACCCCAGCAGGATTCGAACCCGCGATCGCACAGCAAGTATTTAGCCAAGATAGTACTCAGTAGCAGAAGTACCAACAGTTGGAAAGGTACTACGGTTCGAATTGTCAGAAAACTCAGAATTAGACAGTTAAAGGAATAGAACCTACACTAATCTTTGCGTACACACTTTTACACAAGTCAGACTTAATCGGTCTCAATGTGAGTGGCCGCTGCGGCGCTGTAAGAGAAATCCGTTAGAAAATAATTAATTAATTATATGATATATACAATGAAGTTAGTTATCATTTTTAGACGACCTTAGACTCAATTATCATATCTGCATGAACATAACAACTTGTATGTTATTTTGTGTATGCATGTTCGATATCGATATATGTATGTGTTCGTATTCAAATGCGCATTGAGCAAAATAATTTTAAATTTGAAATACAAATAATTTTAAATTATTTTATAACTGGACATCTTTTTATATTAATGAAAGAATTAAATAAGAAAACATTAAACTGTTACATAAACGATGAGTACTTTTATTTTTATTATGTCATATATGCTTATGTGGTTAGGTAATTGTAGAACAATTATATAAAAATTGTTTAAGGGAAACTATTTTATAGAACTTTTAATGATTGTCATTCTGACTTTAAAAGTATACAGGTATAATTAAAATGATAAATGAGGATGTCACAGTATTTTTTAATTCATGAACAGATGCCACTAATATTATGTTGATGTGTTAGATACGTAAAGGCATATAGATACAAATATTATGTAGCTTTAAGCTTCCACTTTTCCAAAAAAAATTAAAGATTTCCTTCACGCGACCACTGCCGAACTCTTATAGTATAATAATACATAATATGTATATGTATTTAAATATATGAACACAACCCTACTTTTGGGATTTTCCGAAATCAGGTAAACTCTACATTTTTTTTCATAATATTAAAATAAATTATTTTGTTAGCATAATCTTATTTGTAACAAAAGAAAAACTTATAGTTTATTTTACTAACCAATATCAGCAAGGCAGACTCCAACCAGCAATAATATGGCACTAAACTTAATCACGGCTGACGCCATAGCTACAATTTATATCTAGATTATATAAAATACTTTAAATTATTAGCGTCGTATGTGCACGCGCATCTGCTCTCGACTGACATTGGTCGTGGCCTTAAACCCTCTTATATGGACGTAGGTTGAGTCAGTGGTTACCATAAAATTATATTTATTTTTAGTTTATTTTGGTTTATTTTTAATTTTATTAATACCTTATCCTTAACTTAAGGCTTTATTCTGCTGTCAAGACGTAAGGTAAGTATATTTAGTGGTTTCTAATAAATATGGCTAATAAAAGAACTCGTATATGCAAAAATTTAATAATGCATGCAAAATATACGGATAATAAGCACCATAGTGTATATGTACCTAGCCCCTTTTCTCAAACTGGTCTCCCTTTAATAAGAGGTGGATCAGGCGATAGTCCACCACGCTGTCTAGATGTGGGTTGATGGACTTCATTTGTCTTTTGAAAGCCTGCTAAGTTCTCTCAGACATGTAGGTTTCCTCACGACAGTTTCCTTCATCGTAAGGCAAGTGGTAATCATATTAGAAATGATTCGCACATGAAAATATCAAAGGTGCGAGACCAGATTACAACCCGCTTCACTCGGTTTACCGAGCGAGCTCGATTCCACTGAGCTTGATGTAATAAAAAACAACTTCCTAATATTTTTTATACATATATAGGTAAGTATAGCATTACTAATCTTCAGTAAACAAATGTAATTTGTGTGATTTTTATTCAAGTAATTCTCTTGAACATTCTACAAAATATCTATCATGTCTGTCTTAATTTATCCATTTTTGCAAGTGATTCAGAGAAGTGCTAGAGAAAAAAAATTGTACTAACTAAAATATTGTTACCTACCGTGTTTACAGATAATCAAAGGTTAAGAAATGAACTCAAGGCGTAAAAGATAGAGACACAATATTCTAGCCGCTATAATTATTATTATCGCAATAGATACACATATTTTGAGCTATTATAACTAAGTATATGTATTAGGAAATTATATATATTTTTCAAAGATGTATAAAACAAATGTACGCATTTTAAACTTTTTTTATAAGTAGTTGTAGGTTGAGTAACTAGTAGGTTATATTTTGTTACTTACGGATATTTCGTACTAATTATTTCATAACATTGAATCCGGGTAAAACATATTTTCTAGGAAGCTCTTCCTCGATCGTCTGATACCTTGAAATATTTTTTTTAATTAGCTATTCTGTTTTCTTGTTATTTATCTATTCTATCTTTGTTATTTATCTATACTAATATTATAAAGCTGAAGAGTTTCTTTGTTTGTCTGTTTGTTTGGTTGGTTGAGCGCGCTAATCTCATGAAATACTGGTTCTTTTTGTGTGGGATAGTTTGTTTATCTAGGAAGGCTATAGGCTATATTACATCACGCTACGACCAATAGGAGCAGAGCATCAATGAAAAATGTTGCAAAAACGGGAGAAAAATATTGCTTTTGATTTTCAGTCTTTAGAACGCGAGCGGAGCCGCGGGAAAAGCTAGTTGTTGATATATGAAGATCTGACTAGGTTTTTACTGCATTTATCAGTGCTGTACTATACTGTGTTAACCTATGACACAAGATAATAGTTACATAACTGTCTCGGTGTTCTAGTGGTTAGCAGGTACGATCACCGATCCGAAAGTCCTAAGGTTCGAGAACCAGACCTAGCCAAGTTTATATATGGAGTATTTTATCAACAAAAGAAGTGTCTTAGTAAGGGGCCATTCATTTATTACGTAAGACTATTTTCGCTAGTTTTTGACCCCCTCCCCCCCTATTATAAGAAAAAATAAGAATAGGCCGACCCCCTCCCCCCTGCTTAATATTTATTACGTAAGAGTCTAAAAGAAAAAATGAATACACGTTTGATTTATTTTAATGTTTATTTTTCAAAGTTACAATTTTTTAAACTGTTTATTTGTAATTTTAAAGGTACAGTACCTACCTTTCGCCCGGCTGCCCGCGCTTTTTCAAAATATAATTTTGACTTTGGCATTTTTTTGATTTCGCATTTTCTCTTGACTTTCGCATTTTTGGATCTTACGTAAGAACTATCGAGACTCCCTCCCACCCCCTTGTTAGAAAACATAAGACATGGTCGACCCCCCTCCCCCCCTAAATTGTCTTACGTAATAAATGAATGGCCCCTAACAGCCCGGAGGTGAGAAGTTGAGCGTTGGCCGCTGGTCCTGCGCCTTAACGCTCATTGGTCGTGTCGGGTAGTCGTCCCATGCGTCCCACATAGCTAGAGCACTATTAGGCACCTATAACATAAGATAGTTTTAATGTAGATAAAGTAGGTAGTAATATCTAGTATAATACATTTAAGCCGACAGCGATCAGTATAGTGGTATATGCAGTAAATGTAATATAAAGAGACGATAGAAATTCTGTAATATTTTATATTTAATTTTTCTAGAACATAGATAGCATTAACTAATATAGGTATGAAATATTTTTGTAATAGTTATTGCCATTTAGAAACGTAGAAGCATCCGGCATGACGTCGTAAATGGTTATTAATTAAAATATTAATTAAATATCATTTAGCAGATGTACCAAATGTATCATATTGGGTACACATAATAAGTACTCTAAACTCGTATTATTATTATTATTATTTATATTTTGGGATTGGTGCCGGGGTCGGCCCTTGCTACGTCGACCAGTGTTGGTCCATTGTAGCTCCCTTAAAATGAGTTTAGAGTTCTCCGCTTAGTCCTGTTGCTTCCAGGAACTTCCAGATTTTCTGAGCGGAGAGCTTCTGTATCTCTTCCGGTTGCATGATATGCTGCCCTAGAAAGATACTTCTGCGGTGCATGAGTGGTCCGCACGAGCAGAGGATGTGCATAGCAGTTTCCTCTGACTCATGGCATAGTCTGCACATTGCGGACTGACTGAGGCCGAGGGTAAACATATGTTTATTGAGTTTGCAGTGGCCAGTAAGTATTCTGGTTACCGCACTAGTTTTATACTTGTTGAGTTGGAGCAACTCTTTTGTAAAGGTTTTGCGATATCCCTTAATTAGCGCTTTGGAGTGAGTTTGTCCAGAGGCGGATTGCCACTCTTTAAGTGCTTTGAGATTGCAGTCATGTTTGAGAATTGAATAGGCATGTTGTTTGGCAATGCCACAAAATGGCTCAGGGCCACATTGTGGGGTTTCAGCGCCCATTTTTGCCAATACATCTGCCTTTTCATTCCCATCTATACCTGAGTGACCCGGGACCCATCTGAGGATAACTCTGTTGGATGCACCCAGGACGTTCAGGTTGTCTATGCAGCTCTTAACCAACTTGGAGTTGGTCTCAAGAGAATTTATAGCCAATAGTGCTGCTTGGCTATCTGAGTTGATGTAGATGTTTTGGTTTCTAAGCTTTCTCTCCAGAATGACTTCAGCACATTTATTGATGGCGAAGACTTCTGCCTGAAAGATGGTGGCCTCCTTACCTAGATTGACACTCATGTTAAATCTAGGCTTAAGGCCATAGATTCCGCACCCTACATCAGATCCTTTCTTGGATCCGTCCGTAAACCATACATGACTTCCCTTTTTTTGAGATTCCTGGCCGTTAAGCCACATGTCCCGGTTGGGAAGATCTATTATGTATTGTTTTGTAAAGTTAAACTCTGTGTTCATGCCATCTGCTGGCATTTTTAGAGTATTGTGTTCGAATGTCAACTCTATGAGTTTGTTCATATATTGCGATTGCAACTTTACATTCGATTGTGTACAGAGCCTGTAGAGGCAAGATTTCGCTTCTTTTTGCACGTGCAGGTATAGCGGAGCTATGTTCAATAATGCATTTAGAGCGTCTCCTGGTGCCGAATGGAAGGCTCCTGTAATGATTAGACATGCCATCCGTTGTACACTGTCTAGTTTACTCATTGTTGTCTTTTGTTTGGTTTTGTTACACCATACTACTGAGGCGTATGTTATGATCGGCCTTACCACAGCGGTGTACATCCAGAGAGCCATTTTGGGTTTTAGGCCCCACTTGGCTCCAGCCATTCGACAACATATGCATAGAGCCATTTTGGCTTTTTGTATAATGTTGTTGAGGTGAGAGTTCCAAGTCAACTTTTGATCAATAGTGACTCCAAGGTACTTTACCTCATTGGATAGGTTAAGGGTTTTCCCATTTAGTCTGAGCTCGGTCAGCCTTTCAAGCTTCCTTTTCCTGGTGAAGGGTACAATAACCGTTTTATCAGCGTTTATTGATAATTCATTTTCACTGCACCACTTAGTTATGGTGTTAAGAGCTCCTTGTAACCTGGTGGAAATTGTGTTCAGGCAGGGACCTCTTACTATTACAACAAGGTCATCTGCATAGCCCTGTGTGTCGTAGTCGAGATCCGCCATGATTACAAGCAGCAGGTCTACTGCTAGTGTCCATAATAGGGGTGAAAGTACTCCTCCTTGTGGACAACCTCTGGTAGTATAGAAGTTGTGCGAGTGTTCGTTGAGCGTAACATTTGCACATCGGTTGGAGAGCATATATTCCACCCATCTGGTGGTTGTGTCATCAACACCTTTTGCACTCAGCCCTTTAAGAATGGTTGCTGTAGGTGTGTTATCAAAGGCTCCCTCAATGTCTAAAAATGCACATAGAGCGGTCTGTTTATCCTCTAGGGACCTTTCTGCCTTATCGATCAGAACTACTAAGGCAGATTCTGTGGATTTACCCTTTTGGTAAGCATGTTGGTTATTGGAGAGTGGTCTAGCCACAAGATACCTTGTTCTAATGTGCTGATCGATTACTTTTTCCATTGTTTTTAGTAGGAACGAAGTAAGACTAATAGGTCTGAAGGATTTGGGCTGAGAATAGTCACTTTTACCGATCTTCGGTATAAAGGTAACCTTGACCTTAGTCCATTGTTCTGGTATAATGCCCCAAGCAAAGCTTGCTCTAAATAGTTTTACCAGATGTGGAATGAGGAGATCCATGCCTTGTTGGAGAAGGGCTGGAAAGATGCCATCCTCACCTGCCGATTTAAATGGTTTGAATTTATTCAGAGCCCACTTAATCTGGTTAGGCCTAAAAATAGTGTTGGCCATATTCCAGTCATTACTATTGGCCCTGTGGAAACTGTAGTCCTTTGGGATTAATTCACTGTCAGAGACAGGGTACGATCCTGGGAAATGGGTTGCTCTTAAAAGTTCCAGCGTTTCCATCTCTGTGGTCGTAAAAGAGTTGTCTGGCTTTTTTAAAAAGCCGAGAAAGATATTTGGTGTCTTGGCGAGGATTTTGTGGATTCTCGCACCTTTATGTGTTTGGGCGATATTCTCACAAAATCGTTTCCAAGACGCCCTTTTAGCTTTTCTGATCTGTTTATGGTATTTAGTCAGAGACTTCCTATACCGTTTCCACCTCTTCGGTGTAGTGGCCTGATTAAATAAGCGACGGGTGGTAACTCTAAGTCGTTCTAGCTTTTTGTTCCACCACGGAGTATTGGTGTTAACCTTTAGTTCCTTAACAGGACAACTATTTTCATAGGCATTTAAGATGCCTTCCGTTAGTAAGTTGTTTAAAATGTTAAGAGAATCGGGTGTCTTAATTGATTTCGGGAAATCCTTAGCTGCCTCAGCGAGTAGGTTTTTGAAGTCCACCCACGAGGTAGCTTTGGGATTTCTTAGCCTTATAGGTTCAGTAGTTATAGAGCCTTGTATGCTAAAGAGAATATGTTTGTGATCAGACATGGAGTTTTCATTACTGACATGCCATTTAGTTATGTGTTTAGCAATCTGTTCAGTAGCGAAAGTAATATCAATAACTTCCTGCCTAGCTTTAGTGACGAAGGTTGGACAACAGCCTTTATTAAGTATTTGTAGGTCATTAGCTAGTAGGAAATCGAAAAGTAACTCACCTCTTTTGTTGGTATCAGTACTGCCCCATATTGTGTGATGGGCGTTTGCATCGCAGCCGACAATTAATTCTGTCTTGTGTCTTCGAGCGTAGTCGACGACTTTAGACAGTTCTTCGGTAGGGTTGGCTTTCTCTCCGGGCAGGTAGGCCGAGCACACGAGTGCTCTAGTTTGACCACGCCCTCTGAGAACGGTGATTGCAGCGATAGTGTCATCACTGCAAAGTTCTGTAACAGGCAAGAAGTTAATTCCTTTCTTAAAAACGATACAGGCCCTAGGTTTGGTGCCATTTTCATTTGCTAGGATCTTACCTACTCCATTTAAGCCCAAAATCTTGGACTTGGCGTTAAGCCATGGTTCCTGGACCAGCGCTATATCCATGCCAAGTGCCTTAAAAGTATTTTCTGCCACGGCTGTGGCAGCGATAGCGTGGTGTAGGTTGGCTTAGAGTATCTTTGTGGGGACATCGGTGTCGCCATTTAGGTGTGAGGCGCTATTGGGGACGAGCCCCGTTGCGCTTCTCACGTCCCTTACTGGGTCTGAGTCCCTTTTGTTTGCGGGGGCGCTGGCTATTGCCTCTGGGGGTTTGTCCACCCCTGGTATGCCCCCCTCTGTGGGGAAACCTGTGCAGAGTACCAGTCGTTCCACTGGTCCCAGCCACGGGAGCCGCACCAGTTGCAGCCGCACTAGATGGTGGAGGCGCTGTCACACTGGCACCGGCTCCAGGAGCCGCGGCCACAGAACGAGAGGTAGACGGCACAGGTTCAGAGCTTTGGATCCCAGGATTTGTTGTGGGCTGGTTGATGCCCTTAATCCGGAACTGGACCGACTTGAACGCCAAGTAGGCCTTCAGGTCGGTTTTTTGAAGGCCCTCAACAGATTGGTCGTCGATGGAGAGGGTGAGTGTGATCCCGCCCTTTTCGACCTTTCTGTTGAGAATCTTCCACAGCTCCGTATTAAGGCCATCATTTTGTATCCGGAGACAGGAGAGCGCCTTGTCAATGTCTTTGGCCTCCGGATCAGGAATGTATACTACTCCAACCTTGGGTTTGGGCAAGTCCGTCTCATTAATGAGATTGAGCTTAGCTCCTGGCCAAGGCTGAAGGGAGGGTATACATTGTTCAAGCCATTCTCTGGCATGCTGGTTGACACAGGTGATAAGCAGCCAGCCTGGCTTGAATGATAGTCCACCAAAGGCGGGTCCCTTACCCTTCTCCGAGGCGGTGATTTGGGCTACAATGGCGTTGTATAGAGACTGCAGCTGTGCGTCAGTCATGGGAGTGGAGTCCCTCACACCAACCTTGAAGGAGGATAAGGCCGCACTATAGGCAGCTGGGGGTGGAGGGGCCGACGGTGCCTCGCTCGACCTTTGGGACTTCCTTACAGGCTGTCCCTGTGGTGATTCCTCCTCCGAGCGAGTCCTTTTGATAGGGCGCTCGGATTCGGATTTCGAAGCATCAAATCGATACCCCATACCCTTGAGTTCCGCAAAAGTTTTAGCGGACAGTTCGTAGGCTTTTGCAGCCTCAACTCCCTGTTCCCTAAGAACCTTAAAGCGGACTTGAGCTGCCCCACTCAATCTTTTACGTTTGCGTCGGGCAGCATTCGTGGAAGTGGTAGCAGGGTTACCAGTAGGTGATTCGGGGTTCGTAGGAGCCCCTATCGCCATTTCGGTACCTGCAGTCACCTCCATTGGTTGTGCTGACATTTGGGCGGTTTCCTCCGCACCCATTGTCAGCGGCATAAGGTCCTGGCACAGTTCGTCCAGGGATTGTGACGTGGTAACGTCATTTGAGTTTTTTGTTTTAAGGTCCATTTCCATTTTGGTCCCACGAGTAGGGAAATAAAGATACCCGCCGACAGAGCCCCGCATGTCGACGGGAGGACAAAACTACTATCCGATTCGTCCAGGTGTCGGATAGCCACCGTTAGCGACTGAGCTCCCCCCCAGCCACGCATCCCTCGGCACGGTACGAATGACACCTTGGATTGGGTTTAACTCGTAACGTTTTACAATAATTTAGTCTTAATTAAAATAATGTACATAATATGTATAAAATTTCCTCATTGTTACCTTCACTGTAAGATATATAGTTGTAATCATGAAAATATCAGTACAACACCTGGACTTGAATCTTATTCACTCGGTTATTCAAGGAAACACGTTACCACTAGACTAAAGCAAAAAGCATTAGGCGTTGCAAAGAGTAGGTATTGATTGAACTTTCACCGTCGCTGTAAAGGGTTCAGTAGGTATGTATCTCCCGTGACGATGATTAAAAAAGCATTTGAAATGTCGGGAAAAAAATCAAAATAAATCCGCGACAAAATCCGAAAAGATAGTTTCTTTTTTAATGTATAATATAAGCGTAAACCTAAGAAAATATTAAATATAAAATATATTCTATACTTCATTTGTAATCAGAAAAACTTCGTGATTATTAAATATACGAAACAGATTCATATCTTTTAAGAGAAGGGGAATCCCAAGCTATTCGTAATGCCAATGTGCTATTTTTATGACTAAATTCTATTTTTTTTTCTTTAGTTCACATCACACATTCCTTATAATTATTACTTATTAAACTAGATATTGTGTACCGTTTCCATAGAAACGATTTCTTAGAAAGATGCATCTTAAATCTTAATGCATCTCTTTTCTTTATAATAGCTTTTGTAAATCATAATATGCAAATTCATTCAACAGCTTAGTTATTTGAAATTTGAAAATATACTAAGTGTTGGTGCAATAGATAACCGACCATCACTTGTTTTGCTTATTTGATATTTTAAATGAAACTATCTTCATGGATTTTTCCGCGCATTTATTTTAATAAGGTAGGTACGAGCATGCGCAGTCCCCTTAACCCAGAGCGGTGGACTATAGCTTGATACCCCTCGAATTGAAGGGACGCCCGTGCCCAGCTGTGAAATTCAATATAATGTCACAGCCATGGTTTTAAAAAAATATTTTATTTACAGTTTTCGCTAGGCTTATTGTTTTATTATGTACGGTCTCATTATCAAATTTAATCTAGCAAAAAATAATAAAGCTAAATTAAAACATTAAAATATACACAACTATTAAAAGTGGGTTAAATTTATATTCATTAAAATTTAATTATTGATTTACAAGAAATATTTATAAAAATTTATGGCAACCCAAAACAAAATAACGTTTATAATATTCTTTATTACTTCGTTTGAATATTACGGTGTTTTATGATTATAAGTCTACTAATGAGAAACAAGTTTTTGATTATGAGGACATCAACCTAAGGATTCATACTTTTTTAAAATAAATTTTATTATTGACCCCTTTCACCTTGGCCGTCACCGTGATTGTGCCAATAATTTTCAAACTTCTGTCTTCAAAATAGTTTTCTGCTTTGAAAAAATCTTCCATCAGAATTTATAAATACGTAAATGAAAAAAAAATATATATTTGAACCCCAATAATTTACGTCATAAACGTAACAGGTGGACCGAAAGATTAAATGGCTACATACATTACAGATTTTCTATCTTCTATATTTAACGTATATCTAGACATAAATGAATTATCTATACAATGATTTGTATTTTATTGAATTTTTGTAGAAAAAAAATTAATGGTATTTTAATAACGACGACACAAAAATATCGCTAAATTTATTTATGTCACCAAAAGTATATATGTATGTTCGTGGTACAGATATTTTATATCTATGTGTTTTACATCCCGTGTAGTTACTTATATTGGCCATAGCGATTAATATTACTGAGTCAAGCAATATATTATAGTATAGATATTAATTGCATTCTCTATTCATTTAATTACCTAAGCCCGACGAAAGTTAGATACGACTGACTAGGGGTACATCAGCAAGCCTCAAGTTAGCAGCAGCAGGAGCCAAGACCGATGGCATTTTTTCTGAGGTACCGCCATCTTTCCAAATCCTTGATTCAAAACTACGCTGTTCAGATCTACTCATACCTGCTTATCACTGAACCTCTATAGAACGTTTTATTTTGCTTCTATTAGCTATTCAAAACGTTCCAAATACTAATTAGCGCGTAGTACGATATGTTGCCATACTGGTCATTTGCACCATGTTTTCTAAACAACTGCTTATTTTAATGAATCTCAACTTAATTTTACAATAATTTGAAATTATATTAAACTTTTTACTCTTTACAAATTCAACTATGTTAGGAAAACTATCACATTCAACATATTTTTTGCTTTCTTATATGGCAACACTTTAATATCCTAGCAATGTCATCACTCATCAGTCATGTGACGACAGAGAGTAATGTCAATGTCAAGTGTATTATATTTGTTCTGCATTACACAAAGGTGCTGTGGTGAGGAAGTGGTCAATATTATCTGTCTGCTATTGGTTAAAAAGGTGTCAAGCATAAAATTTAGCCAATAAAATAAGTTACTATCTTGCAATGTTGTAAACGAAAAACTCCTATAAGTTATAAAATTTTGTGCTAAGCATAGAGAAATACTGCTAAGTAATGAAAATAGTTATTTAGAGTAGAAAATACAAAATCCTATTAGATAAGTAATTTGAATTAAATGAATTGATTTTTTTAAACTAAGCATTGCTGAATATAACAGGTAATTTATTGAGTGGTAAAGAGTGACTAAAAATAAAACATTAAAGAAAATGATACGCAATGCGACGAAAATGAATTGAATAAGAATTTTTTTTAATTATAGAATTAATGAAATGAAAAATACCCTAATAATATTTGAAAGGACATTAATAGTTCTACATTGTGTTAATGTAAACCTCGTGTGTTTGCAGATTTATGAGCTATCAGAACACTAAAAATAGGTCAGCTCATGTATTGATGAAACCTTACCAATTTGTTACTGAGTTCTGAAAAGAAACCACAAAAGTCATAACATATATTTATTTTACTATAAATCACTTCGAAAATGCCCTTGGCACAAATTTCCCTTGGTCACTGTACTTTCACTATTAGCAGTATTTCAGATACATTAAACTAATAACCTTTACAAAAATCTAAAGATTGTTTGAAGATCATTCATCCACAGTTATATCTGAAAAATTTGAGAAAATCATATCTGAACTGTCACTGAAATGTAAATAATGTTGATACATGTTGCTATTTAAATAATGATAATTGATATGATTATAAAGTAGTTAGAGTGTTAAAATAATATAATTTAACATTTTGGGCCAAAATTTAGAAAAGATAAGATTGATTACATGTTTTAAAATGTTTTAAAACTGTTAATTTCAGAGGGCATGCGTATATTAATATTTTCCATAGCGTTTTTGCTATGCAGTGTTTATGTGACTCAAGCATTTGAGGACACTACACTAGAAGATGATGATTTTGCGGAATTTGAACAATTTGATGCAGATGAAGATGGCACAGAAGAAGGTACTGTTTATTTCTATAGTGATAGATATGATGGTATATTCTTATTTTATTTGCAAACATGGACCAGTTAATCTTTTTTTATAATATTTTTTTAAAATTAGTTGGAAATATTTATAATATATTACTTTTTTAGACTTTGATGAAAATGTGCCAAATTTGTCTTCAAATAAAGATCAGTTTGAAGCCACGGTAGAAATAGAAGATGATATCCTAGCTGAGGTATTTACCTATTTATAATATTCTTGTTCCTATATTTGATACCAGGTACTTATTATTATAAAATACATAATAAAAAAAGTTACAGGATGAGGACAATGAATATGAACATTTCCAAGATCCGGAAGAGTTTGAGGGCTTCCAAGATACCGCACCTCGTACTGCTGAACAACCTAAAATTACTATAACTAAGGTATTTTTTTAATTTTATTTTTAGTAAGTGGAATCATTTAATACTCTTGTTGAAGCAGTCTTAGACTATCTTATCTAAAGCCAAAACTAAGGTTTTAATTCATTTGCAAACATAACTTTGTACTTATAGTATATAATAGCTGTGATAAATAAATAAATAAATATGTTGGGACATTTTTACAACAGCGCCATCTAGTTCCATGGTAAGCTACGAGGCTTGTGTTACGGATACCAGATAGTTGATATACTACACATATAATTTTTTTTAAATACATACATAATATAAATATTAACACGCATGACTGGAAAACAAACATTCGTGATCAACATATGAATGCCCCCAGCGGGACTCGAACAAACATAACAAAGTATAAAAAACATAACGAATCAAAAGTATTTTACCTATATAATATAAAACAATCAAGCTACAACTAAGTATTGGTTAAATAGTCTGTCTGTAATTTAAGAAAAATCAGTTTTTTAAGTATGTATATAGTGTTTTTCTCAGACAAGCAGGTTTCCTCTCAATGTCACCATATCTTCCTTCACTGTAAGACAAGTGGTAATCATGATAAAAATGATTCGCACATTAAAATAGCAGAAATGCGAGACCCGTATTTGAACCTGCATCACTCGGTTGTCCAAGTGACCAGTTACCTATTAGCCCAGTGGCTACCTATTAGCCCAGTGGCTACCACTGTCTCAGTAAATGTATATAAAAACTTATTTACTTAAATCTTCTTCGAGAATCACTATCCATTGGTGAAAACAACATAAAAATCAGTGCAGTATTTGAGTTTATCGTAAACAGACATACAGATTCGGCGGAAAACTTAGATTTATAATATTTAGTGATTATTTCTTATTTCCAGGTTCCCATAGGCATGCATACACACTGGGAAACATACTGGTTGGAAGGCATCTTCTGTTGTTTGCTCGCAGGGTATGCTATGGCATTCGCGATTGGTCGCTCAAAAAACACATCTATAGCCATCAACTTTCTAAAACAACACAAACCTCTGTTAGATGAGAACTTTACGTTAGTCGGTGAGTTTATTTTTATTTGTATAGAGAAGTTTAGTATATATAATATATATATACAGTAAGTAAGACTGAATAGATTTATGAGGAATTATTTCTTTTCCTTTAGTATTAGATTAATATGGGGTTTTCCATGAAGTATCACTATCATACAAATAACTTTATTTTTACCAACTATTATGTACTATGTCTTATAAATGAAACTATCTTTTCGGATTTTGTCGCGGATTTATTATGATTTTTGGTTCCCGACGTTTCGAATGCTTTACAGCAATCAATGGTCACGGGAGAGACTTGCTTTAAAGCATTCGAAACGTCGGGAACCAAAAATCACAATAAATCCGCGATAAAATCCGAAAAGATAGTTTCATTTATAATGTCATATATTCGCGTAAACCTAAGAAAGTATTCACTATTATATCTATATATCTATGGGAAGTGGGCCTACCGGACTCTCACTTACCGGACGAAACGCGACAGCATAGCTGCCACTTCACGCCGGTCTTCTGTGAGATAGTGGTACTTTACGGGGCGTGCCGGCCCATTTGGCTGCTACCCGAAGGTCACAAGCATGGCACTACCACTGGAGAATGAGATTGGTCGCCATGGCCGGAATTATTATTATTGTGGGCATAACCAAAACCTTTCCTCGCAGGTGAGACGGGGCTAGACGTGGTGGGGGTAGACGACCGTGGATGGCGGCGCGAGGCCGAGCACTACTTCACCATGTGGTGTAGCGGCCGGCAGTGCTGCGAGGGGATGCTTCTCACGTTGAAACTGATTAAGGTTACTGGTTCGATTTTGATTGGGTGTTTAGTTGTTTGTTTTTGTGTTTTTCATGCGTACATACACACACACACACACACACACACAAGCGGGGATTTTGCGAGTTACTCGAGCGTGCAAAAACTTTGTAATGTACTCCTACCACATATAAACCCAGTATACTGTGTGTGTGACAGTGTTATGTGTAAAAAGAAGTTATAGTTATATTTATTATGTATTTTTTGTGCAAAAATTAATTGCATTTTGTAACAGTTTGAAAGTCTATTTGAATAAAGAATAATTTGATTTCATTCATGTACGCACCAATCTTGGAGCCAATTCACCAATAATAAGAATGTATAATTTATATAATATGTTAAGCAAAATTATAGACGTATAGATAATATAATTATAGACATATTTGGCGATCCTCTATCTAAATTTAAGAAAAAATTAAAAGTTCACTTTTCTTTAAAACAAAATTAAGTTTCATTTCATTTTTCTATTTTAAATTTGTTGTTTTTTTTTTGGTTTAATTAGATATTTAATTTATTTTATTAAATAGGATATTTTGTTTTGTTTTATTTTATGTCATACAAATGTTGTGTTTACCATTAATTGGTGTATAAAAGATGACCCTTTATTTTTTTAACTACTATTTTTAAACATTATTACTTTTATAACACTGTTGGTAATCCTATCTAAATAAATAAATAAATAAATAAATACAGCGTCAAGACTTGCTACACGTGTTGCTGGGCGTAGTACGTCCTACACCGGACACGCTGCTAGTGCGAGTGGAGCTCGGCAAGGACGACTGTGACCCCTTCGTGCTGTGCGTCGCGCAGAAGAAGATAGCCGGTCGTATGGCTAAGGAGATGCACGACTTGGTGAGGACTTTGCGAATAATTATTGTTTTTTTTTGAAGTGAAACTTCTTTAGAATCGTTGTGATTTCAAACTCGATGAAACGAAAAAATAAGTCCATAGTACCAGGCGCTCAGAGACGGGGAAGAGTTAGGCTTAATTTTAAATTCAAGTTTTACTTCTGACATGTGTACTTTGTACACACGCACTTTTTTTTTAGTATATACTGACTGTTTTTATTACTGAGGTCCCGACTTTTTGCGAAACACACTGTTGCTTACACTACTATCTTAATTTTATTTAATTGTTACGTTAGATTTTTTTAGAGCGAACTTTTGATATTAAAATTAAAATTCATATCGTGGTGTATTATTATCGATTATTGTACTAAAAAAAAATGGAATTTTAATTTGAATATTAAAAGGTCGATCGAAAAATTCTAAAGTAATGCACTGATAAATTTTAAAAAAATATGAGCGACCTTTCAAAATTAAAATTTTGAACTGAAACTTTCAGAAACTTATTTTTTTTTTGGTCTATAAAATTATACCGTACCGAAAAAAAATAATAAGAGAAAATATAAATTTGACGATTTTTGAAATTTTAAAATAATTCGGAGCGATCTCCAGAAAATTTTTTTGAGCTGTCCTTAGTCATCAAAAACTAACATTTTTTTTTCAATGTACCATAGAGCATGTTCTGCCCGGAACGGCGTCCGGGCGAGAAGCACGGACTTCCGGCCACGCTGAACGTGATGTCCGAGTGCGCGGAGGCCACCGCCGGCGTGCTCGACGCGCGTGTCTGCGCAGCCCTACAACGCTACCACGCCAGTCTGAACTTCCTCCACATATCTGACAGATACGCCGGCCCGAAGCAGTTAGAGTGAGTTTATTTATTTATTTATTTGTTTAGGATCTCCAATGTTAGTACACAAAAACTTACAATAGAATATTTTCAAAAACTTAACCTATATGTTCTTACAATTATAGGAGAACACAACATACTTCATAGTTTATATATAAAAGTAAATAAAAAGAGTTACACGTTCGATTTGTAAACCGAGAAACCTCATTGGCCCTAAACCGAATGGAGAAATGTGTCAAGCTAAATCCGTTCGATTTTTAAACCAGATAAGGTCATTGATGTTAAACCGAAAGGAATTTGACAGACTATGCCCATTCGATTTTTAAACTGGGGAAGGTCATTGACCCCAAACCATGAGGATGCTTGGTTTATATACAGTTATCTTTTCTAACCAGTTAAGATAGATACGATTTTTTTATCGATTAATAATTAACCCAGGGATTGGTTGCCACCTCTAAGTGGTGAAATATAAACGCAATAATACTAGCGACTTACCGTCCCTATGTGCCTTTTCTCCACAAAATTTCATTCAAATCAGTCGGAAAATAAGCGGATTTTGTTAATAGTATTTAGTATTGATAGGATTAAAGCTGTTATTATTACTTAAGATCTTAAGCTACTAACATAGTAGTTATAATATATTAAAAATTAAAATAAACTATACTTTGTCCATTTTGTTAATGGTTTTTTGACAGCTCACGCCCACGAAGTTTCGTATTTAATGGTTAGCCGTTAAAGTTAAAATGTCATACCCATTAATATTGTACTTCATGGACGGGCACCTCCCCCTTATTGCTGTGCCACACATAACGATTACTACGATTGTGCCACAGATTACAAATAATCGATAGAAATCATTGCTAATATGTAAATAAGGTGTAATATGTTATTTAATAAAAATCAAAAAAATGTTAAGATTTAAACCAATAAATTAAAATATTAAAGTTAATAGTAAAGTTTTACTTTCTTCTTAGTATAAGGCATACATACAAATAAAACAACTAAAATAGTTTAATTCCTTTTATTAACATGATTCGTCAAAATCATCATTTATATTAGATTTGTCCGATGAGGAGTCTTCAGTTATATTAATTATTAACTCTTGTGTGCATAAATTATCAAAATATGCAATGTCACGGCCCGAATCTCATTATGATTCTCTTGATTTTTACGATGATAATATTTATTTTCATATTAATAAATATAAAGATAAATATTATTTTATACTTAAAAAAATAAGAGAAATCGATTATTACGTCCTTTTGTCATTCAGTCAGCGAGCTGTCAAAAAACCATTAACAAAATGGACAAACTATATAGTATATAAATAATTACTTCAAATACTACATGAACTATTAAATTTTCAGAGAAACAGTAGCAACTAAGCCGCCGGACACAGAGAGACTGATGCTAGTCAGCTTCGCACTAGGCCCCGACGGCGGCGGGGACGAAGTGCGCCCTCTGCTCCTGCTAGTCTTCCATATAATGGATAAGATCAAGCGTTTAAGATTAAGCAAGGAGGTAAGTTATTTATTTTTTCATTTAGACATTTATTTATTTATTTAATTATTAAAGATCTCCAACAGAAGTCCGTAAGTTGAACTATATTTAAAATGTACTCCCAATTACTGAACACAACATGTACTAGAACAGTGTTGATTAAAACCAAATCATCATCCAATTAACGTAACTAGATTTAAAAATAATAACAAAAAAAATTTAGATTTAAAGGCCACGGCTGTTTTATGTTTAGATTTACAACGTATGTATTCAAAATTTTATATTTGTTGTGTATCTGGTATCCGTAACACAAGCCTCGTAGCTTACCACGGAACTAGATGGCGATGTGTGTAATGCTGTGGCCACATTATCGCGATAACGCGAAGATTTGCGTTGTCGCGACTCGTCTAGCCAAAGAATTCGTCCTATCGCGAATCATCTTCGCGAATACACGGTGGCTTCGCGCCGCTGTCGGTAAATTGCCGCACATCAAAGGAAATGAATTATCGCGACGTTCTAGACTATCGCAACGTAATGATTTTTTTTTAATGTGGCCAAGAACGTTCGTCATGGATCGAACACAAATTGTTATCGCTACAACGCGACGACGAATCTTCGTTCAATATGTAGCCGTACAGTAATAAAATACAAAATATTTATTAATTTACAGGCATTAGCGAAATGTGAGAAGCGACGCGTCAAAGCGGCCGAGGCGTGGATGCGTAGCGCGCACGCGGCTCGTCAGGAGCAAGCGGCGCAGAGGCGTGAGGAGAAACGTAAACAGGAAAAGGAGAGGATACTTGCGGTTAGTTTTCATTGACAGTGTGAAAATGGCCTTAGATCTATTTTTTTTTCAATTACTTGATAGTATGGATATGCCTTAGTTTTTTATGGTACATGCCACATGGTACTAAAATTGACAATATGGTCGGCCTTATAGTCTATTTTTTCTTACTTGTCCTAAATGGTAAACAAACACTGCCTTGAACGATAATCACTTATTTTCGGAAAATCCCGCATTTTAGACTTGGTTTCATCGTTTATAACTATTTTAGAAACACACACACTATGAATTACACTTATAAAAGCTGTTTATTTATGATTTGAACACATTATTTTTGCTAAAATTGAAATTTTAACAGAACTAAATTCTATGGATAAAATATGAACAAAACATTTTGACGTTTCGATACGCTACTTTGTCTTTGAGTCATAGAGATGTAACATGTAAAATTATTTGGCGAGAATGGAAACTGAACTTTTAAAAAAATAACAATATTTGTAAATTACAAAGTACGACATTTTTCTTCAAATTTTATTAGGTTTTAAAATAGGAGTGTCGTCTGTAGAATATAGATAAGATTTTTAATTGCTTTTAACCAACTTATACTGATTATTTATTTGTTATTGTAATTATTATTATTTCTTATCTTATTGCACTGTGTAATAAAATGGAGTGAGGGACTTCGCTCTCGGAGATCTTTCGATTGCTTATTTGCTTTTTTAGTTTAAGGTTTTAAAAATGACTTTATATTAAGACAAAAAGGAAAATAAAATTATTAAAATTATTATTAGTAAGGAGGTCATATCCGAGTAATAAAATTATCAAATTAACTTGTCGTATTATTTCTACCTAATACTTTACGTTCACTGCATAAAAACCATTAAGTTCAGTCGTTGTCATTCATTCGTCATTGCAATCTCTATGAAATTATCTCTGGTTACCTGTCCGCCATATTTGTTTACTATTTAAGACAAGTAAGAAAAAATAGACTATAGGGTTGTAGTTTTTCCATACGTAATCTAAGATTGAAAAGTTAGAAGGAAAGAATGTACATTTATATTTATTTTACGGCTTTATAAAATGTTTCTTTTAAAATCCTTTGTTTTTTTTTAATTTGGCAATGACTACTACTAAATTAATAAATGTTTTGTAAACTTTCTTTACGCTGTCTAGTTTTAACGCTTTCGTACCACTAACGCCTCGTAAATTTTCTTGCAATTATATTTCTTTAAAATATAACAAAAAAAAACACAATCTTATAAGAAAACTAGCTCTTATAAAATTTGAATTTGATACACTTTACGCCTAAAATATAGTATGTATATGTTAAGTAAAATATTTTTTCAACTTCATATATTTAATTTTATAATAATTCTTGTATTAAAGGAGGACGACCCCGAAAAACAACGTCGCCTGGAACTCAGAGAACAGAAACGTCAGCAAAAACGTAAAGCGCCGAAAATGAAGCAACTTAAAGTGAAAGCGCTGTAAAGCAATAGAAATGAAAAATTATTTATCTTTTTGTTAACTATCCTTAAGTGTTACCTTCAGTCTTGTGAATAAATAATTTCATTTATACATATCATAGTTTTATTTTATTGTTATATGACAATAATATATAATAGCTTTAATAAATAAAAGAAAAAGCAGAATGATTTTGCTTGTTATTTATTGTTTTAAATACCAAATTTTGAAATAATTAAACCCTCAAGGTTTTCTTTTCTTTAAAAATTCAAAAAAAGTATGTCTAAATTGTTTGCAGATGATTAAAAAAGTATTATTTCTTTATAATTTTAATATGCATGATCAGTGTTCTCATGTTCCATTTCAATGGTAAATAAATTGTGCAATACTTAAATGCTACACAACAATAATGTCCCAACATATTCATTTATTTATTTTAATATAGTAGAGAAAGATAAATATGTACTTTAAAAAAAGGTAAAGTATGCAGCTAAAATAATATACATATAAAAATCATTCATATTTAAAAGATTCAATTATTGATTGTCAAGTTACATGATAATGGATGAAGTCTGATAGGTGAAATGGATAGATTAATTATCAGCATTTTCTTAATCAATCAAGGTAAACAATTCCTTTTCTCAAAAAATAATTAATTTTCATGAATACAAAAGATTGGTAATAAATAAAAAGAAGCAAATTCATATTTCAAGGCAATATTTATTTAAATTATTTGTTGTTAAATAAGAAAAAATAACAAAAATATGTTAACAAACATATGCATTTAAAACTATTTCTAAGTCGCAAGCTGAAGTGGTAAATAAGTGTATTGTTTTGTTTTGACCAACTCAACATTAATAATTTTCATCAATATATTATGATGATATGAGATCTTTGCTTAAACACTTATTAATAACAACCATCTCAACTATTCACACTCAATTTTTAACACTACTCAAAACAAAATATAAATAAACTCACAGTCTAATTGGAAGCCAGTAATGCATGTGACTTATGCTAGAACAAATTAACTTGTTCATAATGATAATACTAAAGTATAGGTAACCACAAAACCCACACTACAGTGGTGTTCATTTAGGTGCATAAAATATGGAGCATAGCCTTCATTTACTAAGACTAGACCATATAACACAAAAAATCTTCTTCAAACGCAAAGTGGAAACATCATTAAATAATTTATAGGCAATTCACACAGGGCCTCACAATAATTAAATAAATATTTTTATATGCCTGTACTATCCTATACCAGTAGGATATTATTGTAGACATTTAAATACATTTTGCACCCACTACACCTAAAATTACCTAACAGAATAATTTGTCTACTACAACTTTTGAGCAAAATTGCCATTTTCCATTGATACTCACCATTATTAGTATGACAACATGCAAAATTAATTTAAATTAGGATCTAGGAACATTTATAATCATTTGCTAAGTTTCATACATCATACAAGTTCATACAAACAAAAAATCTGTAGTCCTTTGATCACTCAACTCTACTAGCTACCAGTCGCAATGCACTTTTATAATGCACTACACAGAGTTGGAGATTTAATGTGATTGTCATTCATCAACCTGCAACTTCTGGATTCTAGTGGACACACAATCCATATCAGGAGAAATTTCCACCTTTGGCGGAGACTCCACAGTGAGATTTAAGTTTTCCAGTGACTGGCATCGTTTTGCAGGGCTCTTAATATCAATGTTCTCTCTCATAAAGGTACTAGTAGATGGTTGGTGGTCCAGCAAATTATATTTTAAATCACAGCTGCTGTCGTTTACATCACAACCGATGGCATCCGAGTTTTCACTCTTAGTTCTGTGTCTCACGGGTAAAACGTACGGACAAAGTCTGTTTTTGTTTGTGCTTCTTTTCATACAATACCCCACAGTGACGTTGGACACGTACCGCGTGTTGAGTCGCATCACGCCCAAATTAGATGTAGATTCTTTTAAAAATTCACGCCGCGCCTCAGTTATTGCACTCAACATACCCAAATCGTGTAATGCTTTATCCAAATTTTCCAGGTTCATGTGATGGCGAGGTTTCTGTAAACAACGAAATATAACCGCATGAAATATATGGATATTATAGTGATGACTTGTTATTTAGAAAGTTATGAAATTACAAACATTTTTTTCGAATTCATTGCATTTCATCATGAAGTGGTCAATGATATTTATGAAATATACAAAAACCGTGCGAAAATAAACATCACAAAAAAGTCATAATAAGTGATGACATTTAACGTGGCTTGCCATGTACGAACTACGAAGCATATAAACGAAGGGATTACCAGCTGTAAATAAAAATGATGCAGGCATATTTATATTACAGAGATAAATATGTTAAAACTGTTAAATGTCTTCATTGACATTTAAGTAATTTTTTACCATTTTCAATCGAAGTATTTCCAAACTATAAAAAAATTCACAGGTATATCTTTTTTGTACATCCCGATATAAATATAATAGGTATATCGAAATGGCCGAAATGCTAAAACATTGGCTTTCTCAAAGATTACAACGGTCAATATCATGGGAAGCCGAAGAATTTGGAGAAAAAATGAAAAATGGATATGTTATTGCTTCTGTTCTTAGAAGCTATCACGTAATTAATGACGATAAATATCATCTTATGAGCCCGAGCAATATTGATGAAGATATTAAAAGAAATTGGAAATATCTTAAGGAATGGCTTCGTGATATTGAAATAAATATACCTGACGTTGATTTGAACAGTATCATGAATGGAAAGGGGTCTATGTTGCTTCGTTTATTTTATCAACTTTTCCTCCATTTAGACAAGAGAGACCGTACTAATTTCATTAAACAAGAAAGGAAAGCTACATCAAGCTTAATAGATAAGATAGGGCATCGTTTTGTTGTTGAAAAGCTACGTGAAGTTCAAGAACCATCATTCGATGATTTGTCTAAGCCTCTATTGGACCAAAAAATGTTTATTGAATGGCAAAGAAAAAAAGAAAATGAAGTCAAAGAAATGTATGATTATATGAGACATAAATATTCAAAACTTATATCAAAAATAGAGGAATCTAATATACCTATGAAACATCAACTGTCTGAGGTAAAAAATATTTCCGAGAAAGATAAAAAAGATATGGATAAATTCTCAATAAAGTACCCTTGTGAATTTCGTAATTATACGTATGAAGAATTACTTGATCTAGAAGAAAAAGCTATGGAAAGAAAAAAATCACTAATAGATTCAGACTGCGCAAGAAATTATATGGATAACCTTAACGATAAAATACACAACAAAGCTGAGTCAGAAGAATTTCAAAAGCAATTGGCCAATGATATAAGTCGGTCATTATGGGATTTGAGTGTGGCTGAAGAAGAATCCAAATTAGACACAGAACTGGCCAAAGACGCGATGAAGTTATCGCAGTTTGAAAAACAAATGTGTACTCAAATTATGGAAACTAAACAACAAGCTCGTAATTTAGTCAGAAATAGAATTGCGAATCAAGACGAGTTTAATGATCAAAGAACAGAACAATTCAATCAATTCCTCAATAATGTAAAGGAAGAAATAAATTTAGGTCTTAGTGAAATTGATTTTGAAAAGCATAGACAGAATATGTTACATAAAAAACTATATGCTGAAAAGGTGAAAAGAAAAAGACAACATTATTATGAGATTTGTTACGATACAATGCTGTCAATTATTGATTTTGCCACCAAATATGCATATTTTAAAAAAATATTAGAGGATGATATTCCAGACCATTTTATTCATGAATGGAAACTATTGTACTATAAGCAACAACCAATATTTGATTTACTCGACCCAATGGAAGATATTCTAAAAGAAATTTCTCAAGAAGAGGACATACTTGATCAAGAAGAAATAATCCACTTAGAACTAGAGAGACAAGAAACCTTAAATGAAAGCGAGTTCTTAGATTATCATAATTATTCATATCCATGGTCGCTCGATTTACTAATACCAAATTACGATCCAGAATCGGAAGACAGAAAATATGAATATTTAGGAGCCAGAATACTAGGCCACGTAATTTATACGTTACATGAAATCAAATATCCTTATCCTCCACAGCGAATGCCAGCCACTTTACCTAATTTTTCATCAAAAGCTATTGTACGTGGTATTCCTGATAAACAGATAACATCAGCTATGCAAACACTTTTATCTGCACAAAAAATACACGTAGTACGGTTGGAATCAGCTATAAATTTTTGCCTTAGAAAGTTTAAGTCTGAAATGATTGGATGTACTGATATAGAATTGTCGTATGATAAATTTATAGGAGCGTCTCAAGAAGAAGATGAAAAAGTATTAATAAAGTTAATGAAAGCAGAAGATGAAATGTTGGTAAAAGATAGTGATGCTAATGTAACAGGGTTATCAGGACAATTGATTGCTAATGTTAAGCAAACACAGACACCAAAAACGATACCTGAAGAAAATATAACTTTATCTATACCTGCCGAGCTTGGTAAATATGCTTATGGGTGTTTAAGCTATGGCGATAGCCTTACCGACCATTTAGTCTCTGCTATTATAGTTGAATATATAAAAGATCAAGAAAATATTAATGGATTTGTGATCATTAATTATCCTAATACTTATCGCGAGGCACAGGTTTTAGAAGAAACTTTTTTAGGACGGGCTCCACCCGACGAAAATGAGCTGGAAGATAAAGATGAAATTTACCTCGAAGAAAGTATTATTAAACACAGAAAGAAAGAAAAAGATCGTTATAAAAATCTAAGAACATCGAAACTAATTAACGATCCACATAAAAAAAGAAACTGCGAACCATTCACTAGTTATTTTACTTGCTATTTAAATTTGAAAGAATCTGAAGATATTCTCCAAGAGTTTGTTATATGGAGTTTAACAGAAGAAAATTCTGAACTCATTGATAGGTTTTATGCTGTGATGGGAATCAATTATAGTATGTATTATGAAGTAATTGAAAAAGAACAACTAGCGCTTATATGTAAATATATTATTGGAGATTACGCAATGCATCAGTCAATTGATGAACTATTTGGTGAAAACGTTTTAAGCATCATCGATTTCCCTACTTCCGATGATAAACGAACTAAGTCTAAAATTGTAAGACCAGAAATATCTATAAGAAAATCCAAAGAAAGATTGGGACGTAGTTCGAAATTAAGTCGGTTATCGTTCGCTAGCGAGTTACAAATTGTAAAGGCACCTGAATCTTTGAGCGATATTCATAAAGAACCAGTATTGGTGTTAAATGAACAGGAAAATAAAGATGATTTGTCAGTAACAACGGCTAGCTCGGAAGAGATTAAGTTATTAGCTGGAGAAGAAGACTGGATATATGGTGATATACCAATACCTGACGGCATAGGAATAGCATTATCGACTTGTTGGGAAGAAATCGAAAAAACTTATATACACGATATCCAGCAATTATTTTTCGCAAAAAGGTTACAGATGAATTGTATCATACCATACACCAGATTCATAAAAGATAAAATGGATCAAATAATTACTCTTCCATCCCGCAAGCAAGATTTAGTTAGTAGTTTTCTGAATGAGTATAATGACTTTGAAAGTGATTGGCGGGATATTCATTTGACCAAGAATGAATGGCATTGTAGAATAAAAGAATTGCAAAATAGATTATTTGAAATATGCGATGAGCGAAAGCTTTTTGCAGAACAACAACGGCAGGCGCTTATTTATGAAAATTGGACAATGGAAGAATTAACCACGATGGCCAATACATACATTTCATGCATGCAAGCGGAACTCAATAGGTAGGTTAAAGTTATTATAGCTAATCACTAATGTCAAGATAGCTTTTGAAGTTATTAATTTTTTTTATTTTTTTCAGATCAATTTTGACATATCAAACTATGCATGATTTTTATTTCGCTATGTTAAAGAGGTCTCCTCCTAACGATAGATTAGTATCTAAAGAGCTCACAAAAATATTTAAGGAAACAGATGAGACTTCTGGAAGCAAGAAAGGGGGAGAAGATAAAGTATTTAGACAGCTAAAAAATTGTTTTCTAGATATGCAAATGAAAAATATTGAAATTGATTACAATAACAATCCTTTCAACATGATTATTGAAAACAATGTAAAGTTTGCGCTAAAAGTTATAAAAGATACAAATGATTCTTATCGATCTTTAATAAGTAAGGAATACAGTGAAATAGCTAAAGTAGTTCCTCCTATTAAAAGAAAGGAAGGAAACACTTCTGAAGATTCAATTTGTTCTGAAGAAATATTGAAGAGCAACGCTTTAAAGTGCATAGAAGAATGGACGATGGGTGTCAATGGGGAAATGTTCAGGGCGAATTTACGCTTATTGGCTTTACAATCAAAATGCTATAAGGATATGAAGTTATTTAATAACAATATTTTTAAAGCGTTTGCAGATATTCAGAATGATATAAATAAATACTATTTAAATGAAATTAAGGCAGTTGATCGCCTCTGTAAATATTTACAAATTGCTGTTGAAAATGGCAAGAAAATACCAGAAAGTATTATTCTAGAACAAGATTTACTCATCATAGATCCAAATGTTTTACAATTTTTGGAACCACAACCAGAAGTAAACGTTGACATTTCACATGACATTGTCTCTGATATGGAATTTAAAATAAGTCAATTAGCTAGATTACGTGATCAATTTAAAGTCTTAGCTCCAATGGGGATTGCTTTACATAAAGCATTTATTTATTTGCTACAAGACTTTATATTTTTTGGCAGAGAGTCTAGTGACGGCCCTATATTTCCTGAAGCATGGAAACATGTAGATCCGGAACAAATACCTAAATTAGTACTTTTATTATTTGGTGACACTGCATACATTGATTGGCGAGACTTTCTAATATATTGTCTAAATTTTACATTTCCTACTATAGATGACCTATTATTGCTACGAAAAAAGTTCCGCTGTGAAGACCTCGAATCTTCTGAATTAATTTCCAGAAAAAAATTCTTAGAACAGACATTTTGGTTCGAAAACGACTTAAGTTTCAAGGATGGAAAAAATCATAATTTAAGATATAATCAAATCAAACATTTTCTTTTTGAATTATTTGAAAGCGCTGAAAATTTAATGAATTACTCAGCATTCTTGCTAGCTTTTTGTAAGGGGTCGAACCCGGTCGAAGGTTTTGTAATGGCTTTATCAATTGCTACAGGGAAAAAGATATGTTATTCACTGGAAGAGTGCCAAGAAATAGTTTGTAAATTAATTAAAGAGAAGAGGTATAGGGATGAATGGCTAGCTTGTGCAAATAAATGTACAGCGCAACTTTTAGAAAAAATAATTACAAATGTGATAAATATATGTGAAGGCACAACTATTGTCGAATTAGAATATACTGAGCCTACACCTGAAATAGACAAGAAAGGTAAAAAGATTAAAAGTGGTGCAAAAGCTAAAAAAATCGAAAAAGTACAAAGTGCAAGATTACCCAAAGAACAAAAAAACCTAACTAGCAGGAGTAAAACGGTCCCATCTACAACTGATGTGCAAATGACATATATTTGTAAGCCATGTGAAGACGATGTTGAAGTGGTGGAAGAAAAGGCACCAGAAAAAGAAGAAATACAGGAAGAAGTTGAAGCAGAACTAGAGCCAGATCCTAATTTAGCGTACGCAGTTAGTCAATCAGCAATTTACAAAGTGCTTAATATTTGCTTACCTTGGTACTTTAAATTAGGACCAGAAGGAAAGGTCACTGAATATATTGAAGAAGTAAAGGAAATATTGAAGCGCCTCGAAGAAGATACTGAAAATAAACATATTTATGTATGTAAATTTGTGAATGAACCCAATGTTTGTAAATTACTTCATAAGACCAAAAAATTTGTTGCTCTTAATCTAGCTGATGAAATTCGTAAAGTGTATATGCGAGAATAAATTTTGTTTTTTTTTCTATATTGTATATTAAATATTATTTCATATATTATGAAAGACGAGAATTTAATTAAATCTAACTTCTTAGACCAAATGACCAAAATTATAATAGGCTGATGTTATGGGTTAGGTCCTGAGAATTATTTCTTTTCTTGAATACCTTCAATGTACTAGACTCCGATGACCAGTTGTATGAGTGCACGGAATAGACTTTTTTACTTATTTAAAAAACCTCCATTCATACATCTGATCTGCTTATAGTCAGATAATCGCCGGATTAAACTAGAAAAAATATATATTAAAAAACCTAAGCCGATTGTATTTGTTATTATGTAGAGTACTATATAGGTAGATTATTGCTATTTGCTATTTTTTTATTTATATAAACAGTTACAATATTAAAGTCACAGTAAAACATTAAAATGCACAAGAAAAGTGCAGTAGGTGAATATGATATTGCCGCACGTAGAAATCCAAGTTGCACAAGATTTTTAGGTCAACAAGGTATTTTCTATCTTCAAACCCACTCTGCTGGAGCATAAACACACATAGCTTGACGGTAAGAGGGTTGGCAAGCGATCAAAAGGTCGCGAGATCGATACTCGTGTCTGGACCTTTTCGCTATCTCTGATGCATAACTACAATATTTATTAGTGTTTACTTTTTAAGTAATGAAATCTATACTAATATTATAAAAAAGGCAAGATTTGTATTGTATATAACGAATAAACTCAAAAACTACTGGATAGATTCAAAAATTCATTTTCAAACATTAGAAACCTCCATTTTCACTGAGTAACATAGGCTATATCAAGCGGAACCCGCGGCTTCGTTTTCGCTACACCAAGGGACGAACCCGAGCGAAGTGAGGATTTTTGCTAGTTAATTATACAATGATTTTACTTCAAAAAATATTTACAGGATGGTTAAGGTAATATTTATTTTTTAAGTAATAAGTGCCAACTTCCTTGCATTGTGACTTTAAAAACTGCTGAATGAAGTACGAGTAGCTTTATAATGCTATACGTACAAAGCTTGTATCACACCACTTTGGTGTAAAAGTAAAAGTCAGTAATCATTATGTAGATGCTACAACTTTTAAATGCAGTCACCAATATTCTTAAAATAAAAACCTTATCTTTAATTTTCTTAAATCATGTAGTTAACTTTATAATATTTTCTTTTTATTTTAGTACTTATATTATAAAAATGAGTAACTACAAAAACGAAAAAACTGCGTATATAAAGTGAACTAAAATAAGAAAACAAGATAAAGTAAGCTTGACGGATTGAAGTCGTAGTAATTTCCTTAAGCGATGTAAAATTATTTGCCGTTTTGATACAAGGACAAACTGTTAACTATTTCACCAAACTATATTCGTCATATGTATAGATGACGATTAGGTATATATTATTTATATTCATCTGCTCTGTGCATAAGAATACACTGACCGTCTGCAGTTGTTGGGGATGGACATTAGTTCCAACATGAACTACGGGCGGTTCATCGAGTCTAAGGCTAATGTAGCAGCGTTGAAAGTTGGCATCCTCGCAAAGGTCCGACAGTATTTCACACCGGGACAGCTTCTTGATTTATATAAAGCTCAAGTCCGGTCGTGTGTGGGATACTGTAGTCACATATGGGCTGGTGCTGCGAAATGCCATCTGTCTGCCTTGGACTCGATTGAGAGGCGTGCGCAGAGGATTATTGTTGACCCTACGCTGGTAAATGCCAACCTACAAAGCCTCGATCACCGACGTAAAGTTGCCAGCCTCTGTGTATTCTATAGGTTACATTTTGGAGAGTGTGCGCAGGAATTATATGATTTAATTCCCCCGTCCCCTTTCCATCATCGGACGACGTGACGAACGGCTGGTTTCCATCCTTATGTCGTGGACATTCCATCCGTCCGGACGAAGCGTTTCGCTTCGTCATTTATTATACGTGCGGCTAAGGATTGGAACAATCTGCCTGCCTCCGTGTTTCCGTCCGATTACAATATGGGTGTCTTCAAGGCAAGAGTGAATAGGTGGCTACTGAATTAGTGCGACTTACCATCTACGACTGCGTTACCACTTTCCATCAGGTGGAACGTAGTCAAGCACTAATTCAGATTGATATAAAAAAAATTGTAACTGAGTCGAATCTTAAAACTAATAATTCGAAATACTTTATATTATTTTGAAGATCTTATTAAAACAGTTATTCTTATATTACAGAGGCCTAATAGATTATAGTATCTGTTTAGCATTTTTGTTTGTCTGTCTATGAAAACGCATAACTAGATAACCACTGGAAATATTTCGACAAAATTCGCTATTTTACTACCTACTAAAAAATTTCGCATCTGTAAGAAATCTATATAAACCTAAGCGAAGCGAGGGTGAGTTGCTAGTTTAATATGAAATTTCTTATTTTGACAAACACGTGCTTCGTACATAAATTATAGTGTAAAGAATCTTTAATTAACTAAATACTTTCACATAGAAAGTTTAGGTATCTGTTTTCCAATTCATAAGATTTTTTTTATCTTAATCTCATTCTTTTTTTTTTTTAAATTAAATTGTAAATTAACAATAATTCTATAAGTTGAAATAGCCTGGCGACGATCACATCATTCCCAAGGTGTACTGTCTTCTAAAAAATCATTAATCGAATAATAGCCTTTAGTACACAAACGTTCCTTCACAATTTTTTTTAATTTGGCAATAGAAGCTTTTTGAACGTTTTCTGGGATATATCAAAGACAACAGTGTGACCATTTGTGGCAGATTTCTGCCATTTCGGCAGATTTGGCACCTAAATTTGAACTGTGGCACAATATGCTGACGAATGAAAAAAGCGGCAGAATATGGCAGATTTCAAAGAAATCTTTATATTGTGAAATATAAATTGAATAATTATAATTTTCTGTATCTTATTATTTATTTAATTTTTTATTATGCATTTATTTGGTAGGGAATAATAATTTACTGAGTGATTTCCCGTTTATTCTATTTTTAACTATTAACTAAGTACGCCATATGAACAGTAATAAATCAGTATCGAGGTTCAAATCAATGTTTGTTGTCATATCTGCAACCTTATTCTCTTTTGGCGTTTAGTGTATAAATAAATAAATAAATATGTTGGGATATTTTTTTACAACAGCGCCATCTTGTTCCGTGGTAAGCTACGAAGCTTGTGTTACAAATACCAGATAGTTTATATACTACATATATAAAGTTAAATACATACATATTATAAATATAAATATAAACATCCATGACTGAAGTACAAACATTCCAGTTTAACAAATGAATGCCCCCAGCGGGACTTGAACCCGCGACCGCTGGCGCAAAAAAGTAGGGTCACTACAAACTGCGCCAAACGTGTCGTCGTGTGTCGTGTGCTGGAAAATACTTCACGATAAATCTTTTTTTTATTCTATTACTATTTTTATGAAATAATTTTAGAAGATTTATTGAAATAATTTTATCATGTTAGTTTTTTTAAGCATACTGATTATACTGATTATAGTATGCTTAAAAAAACTAACATGATAAAATTATTTCAATAAATCTTCTTTAGGAGAGGAAGTGGAAAAAATTTCAAAAGAAATAAAGAAAATTAAAAAACATTTGCATATAGTAGTAAAGGCAAAGGAAAATTCATAATTATAAGATTTTAGTAACTCTGAAAAGCATAAAATATTAAAATATTACGAGACATGAACAAAATAAAGATTTTGAACTTTGAAGCAAATGTTAACACATAGTATAATAAATGAAAAAAAAATGTAAAATAATGTGATGGCATATTTTGTGCATTTTCTAAGTTAGGTGTGGCAGATTTTGGCAGATTTTTTGCCATACTCGGGCAGATTCGCCATTTTTGAAACGGTCACCCTGAAAGACAATGTATTCAAATTACGAGTCGTGTGTGATTTTTAAAGGCAATGAATAAACATGAAGGCCTTTACACAAATAAAATCGGCGAAGTTCTTGATGCCGGCACTTCATGATTTTTTGATTTTTTTATATTGGTACTTAACAATAAAATAAATATTTTAACATATTATTATTTATTATTATTATGAAATCGTACACTATGAAAAAAACTGTCCTTTATTATTTTTTTACTGAAGGAATACAGCATTGATTAATTATTTTGCATTGAGCTTTAGCTAAGTCTTCCTTAGTAAAAAATGTCAAAGTAATTGTAGAAGTAATTGTTTCAATTCAGTATATTATATAACTAAGGTTTACCAATATTTTTCATTCGCTTTGTGTTAAAATAACTCATTTGAATAATTTTTAAGCAAAAGATATTTTTAGCTAAGAATGGTACTCTTCTTCCATAGTCGGTTGATTTGTTCCATGATATGATATACTTACTACATAACATATAAGTTCAAATACATAGTATATATTTTAAATATAAATATCCATGACTGGAGTAGGTATAAACAATATAGAATAAACCCAAGTTTAACAAATGAATGCCCCCAACGGGACTCGAACCTGCGGTCACTAGTCACTACAAACTGCGCCAATCGTGTGTCAATAAGTTATATAACTTTATTTTTGTTCTTCTATAAGTTGTTTCAGTCCGTCTTAATGTATTTTTCGAACAATGTTTGAACGAACGTCGTTTAAAATTGAAAATTCAGTAGTCTTCTTACAATAAAAGGAAGCGACAGGAAAAATCTTTTGAGTCTTGCTTGCGTTGTATAGAGTTACATAATAGCCCCCATTTTTAATAGTGAATGTTTCATCACGAAGAATACGGTTCTCGATTTGATACTATAATTTGAATGCAAGCTTTACGTGAAGGCCTTGTTATTTACTTTGGTAAATATACAGAGAAAATTCTGATCCTTTTTAAAATAATTCTAATTTTAATGAGTAATGACGACTGAATTCAGTAACTTTTATATGAGTAATGAGTTGGGTAATAATCAGGGGAATACCCCTGGATTTTATTATAAAATAGGTATATACCTGTATCATCTCTTAGGTACTACTCCATCAGATATATCATATAGTAGTTACATTCTATACAGTTTAAGCTTTTCATAGGGGCTTACTAAACAGAACTAAAAATTTAAACATGGTCCGATCCGGGACTCTAACCTAACCCTCGGTTGTACAACTGCACGGTAAATATATTTTGGACTTCCGAAAAATGCGACCAGAAACATACGAGTTACTTATTGTAATTCTCTAATTATAGAGTGCACAGTGTAAACAATAGCCTGCATAGATTATACACTTCTGTGTGTTGCACTTTGTCTCGGTAGGTCAGGTACACTCCGGTGCCCCATTAAGATAGATTCCTATGGAACCGAGTGGGTAGCATAGGCTTCTATACTCGGTGAGTATCCACACAGGCTTCTAATGTATAGATATTACGAAAAATGCGTCATCCATCGTTAAAAATTTTTATACTTGCAGCGAATGTCCGTCTACTACTGTTTTACGGACTGAATGCTTTTTTTCTTCGCAACTCTACATTGCTTATTTCTGCCTTCAAGAGCACATTTTTATAATTAACATTTAATATAACTTGGCTGCCTGACTTACTTAATAGGAGTAGACTACTGTATAATGTATTAATAAATATTGATTGAAGAATGAAGGCGTTAACGATGACTCATGACGCACGTCACACACCACCTACGATTACTTTTCACGACAACTGTACACAATTTATACCGTTGCAACCTACGCATCTTTAGGATATTTTTTTAAATTATTATATTTCAATTATTTATAGTAGTTTCTACCCGTGACTACATTCCCTTTCAGCACCTTAATTCCAAAAAGTAATGATAGATCTTTACATATAATATGGAAAAAGCATAACGAAAAAATTAAATATAAAAAACGTATGAAATATAAAATTAGTGACTTTCTTGCGCCAGAGGTCGCGGGTTCGAGTCCCGCTGGGGGCATTCATTTGTTAAACTCGGACGCTTGTACTCCAGTCATGGGTGTTAATATTTATAATATGTATGTTTTTAAACTTATATATTAGTAGTATATCGACTATCTGGTATCAGTAACACAAGCTTCCTTCGTAGCTTACCACGGAATTAAATGACGCTGTGTGTAATAATGTCCAACATATTTATTTATATTTATTTATTATATTTACACTAATACTTCAATGAATACTTCAAAATAAAGCGGACGGAGTGCGCAAATATAATTTTTAACGAGTTTTTTTAATTATAGTTTTTTTATAGTATTATATAGCGAAACCTAAGCACTAAAAACGAGTAAAACTCTCTTTCTAGACCGTGAACCTAAGGGAAATAATTGTTCTAATATCAACAACATCAGAATTAATTTTAATGACGTGATATTGCTACGTGTAAAAGCAAACAGTCGGTTAAAAATCTTTTAGTCGTTTTTACTTTATGAATTATGACTGTCATTTGGTTTTACAGAAATCTCTTTTAAAATCTACTTGAAATGAAACGTAACAATATTGTGTTGCCAATATCTTTAAATTGCCGTTTTCCTTGTATAGTGTTTTAATGAGAGTAATATTAAAACCATAATAAAATTAATGTATCTTGAAAAATATTTTTTTTGTAACTGATTAATATGTTTTTTTTAAAACAATCCTGTCGTTTTATTTAAGAACAGCTGTCAAAAAGTCAGGCAGCAGTCGTTCTATGGAGTGGCAACTCCGAGCTGGACTTTCAGATATTAAATGTGAAACGTCAGTCGAATATTGCGGTTTGCGGTAGTTGGTCCTCAGGTGGTAGTTTTTCGTGTTTCTATGATAATTTTTCGCACTTTCACCGTCAATTTCTTATGTTTACAATATTTTGAGTATTTTTAACTTAGGTTGAATTCATTGTAAAATCTGTGTACTTTCCATTAATTCGTGCTTCGACATTTAAGTTTTATTTAGAAGAAGACAGCAGTGTGTTTTTTGGACTGACAGGTTTTTGTGGGGATATCTGCATTCGTTTTGGCGCAAGTTAGTTGGTATCTAGCAGCGAATAATTTAGAAGGTTAGTAGTTTCTTCATTAATATTTATTTACAAATCCACTAATATAAACATTGATACTTGTGATGTATGCGTCGTTCTATATTTAGCATGTTGTCCTCCACTGGGGATAAAACTTATTTACATTTTTTTTAAAACAAGATATTTACAACCCATAGGTAAATAAGATTTTTATAACAATAGAAGACATTTATATTATTTAAATTATATTAGATATTTTTTAAATTAATATTTGTTAATTCTATGATATGATTAGTTTTTACTTTTTTCATTTATTTTCATTTAATTATTTATTTTTTCAAGGTTTATTTCAAGTTTTATATTTACATTATATTATATATTATAACTAAAATATTTATTTTAATTTTATTTACAATAATAACTCATTAAATTATCTTCATTAAAAAAGCATGTACAATATACATAGTCCAGTATTAATTTCAGTCGAGCAGCTTGTTATTATCTTAATTAAATTAAATTATGTATTATTGCTTTGAATTGATCACAAATTACTTTTCCAATGTTCTTATGTGTAATAAAGATATGTATGGGTGATTGGTCAGTAAAATAATAAAATATCCTTGTAAAATAAAAAACAACAGACAAAACTGGATAAAAATAAAGGTGATTTCTTTTATAAGATAATATATCAATTTCTCATGAATGCTCCAAACCTTAGTTCTATCAAAAAATATATAAAAGCATTTTTTGCCCTTTAAATTCCTTTTATTGGCTTTTTAAAAAATATATTTTATAGTACAATAAGTTGAATCAAAATAGGTGATTTAAATATTACTGCTTGTAAAGCTAGTTGTATTTTGATGTACTTTCAAATATATTATATTGGTAGTAAAATCCTGTTAGTAATCATTGCTTCCCAGAGCATTTTTTTTTTCTTTAAAAGTTTCATTTTATTATAATGTGAAGAAAGCCATCAAGAAGTAGTACCACATATTTATATTTCTTGGAGAGTTGGACAATATACTATTTAACATCTGCAGTTAATTTCATTTTGCGCAAGTGGGTTACGGTCGTTACATTCATGACATTTGGACAACTGGACAGAATTGTAGTCATTGTCATAAGTATGCAATGTAGTCTATTATTATCAGAATGTTCTAATTGACTTAATTCATATTTATGGACCATATGATGTACTACGAAAATGAAGCTTATGTAACTATTCACCCTTTTAAATAGGAAAAGCGCTACTCTCTTTCAAAAAATAATTTATTTTTTTCTCTTTGTAATATTTTGAATATTTTTTTAAGTTTTAAAACAATAAAGTAATAAAAGTAATGTGTTAGTAAAATATCCTACATTTCAAAAACAAAAGTCTCTGACATAATAGCATATGAATATGGGTTCTGTTTCTGCCTTCTGGGCTACAAAAATTTGTACAAAAATCATTCTGGTTCATGGCTCTGCTGTAGTAATGAATGATACACTTCAAACTATAATTATAATTGCGTATTTATAACTTCAGTCACACAGACTCACTCTCACTCCACTCGGGAATTCTCAAAGTATTTTTCTTCACTAAAAAGTATCCTATATGTTAACCAGTACTATATAACTGGCCTTAACCATATCCAATTTTATCAATATTTGATCAGTGGTGTTCTTGTAAAGCAGTCACAGACAGACAGACAGACAAAAATTCTAAAAACTATAGATTCTAGTAAGCGATGCTATATAATGAGTATTCAAATTTAAAGTAAAGTTTCCAAAATATATTTAATTCACAGATTGGACTAAGTTACAATTTTATTATATGTATATAAAAAGAAAAGGTAATTTATTTATTTATTTATTCGGATCTCCAACAATTGTACATATTCACTTACAACTAACTTAGTACTACCAATTACAGGAGAACACGTCATTCTAATGTAATACAGTGTTTATAATTTGCCTAAGTACTTATTTAATAAAAAAAAAAACAAAAATACTAAATATAGTTTAATTAAAATATTCATTTATGTGTTTAAAATAATATTTCGCATGTATATACTACTAAGTATCTATGAGGAAAGAGAATGGTATCCAATACTGGATGCATGCAACATTGTCCTTTGTCTTTATCAGACCGAAACAAAAATTAGAAGTCTCGTACTGTACATGTTCTATCAACTAATATATTTTATTCGTTTATTAATCAATCAGCCTGAACAGTGAACATATAGGTATGTAAGTGCGTTAAATGAAACAATTCGGTATCGCCTAGTAACATGAATTCATCTTCCTGCTGATTACAAATTCGAATTCATTAGTGGCCGTTAAAAATTTAACATTTAGCAGGATTCAAATACTTTTTATTATTAAAATGTTTTCCCCGTGTTTCTGTCACATATTTGATATATTTTTTGTTAATGTATTGCGTTGCATAATTGTTAATTTTAATATTTATACTTTGAAAAGTTTGTTTTAGCTGTAGCGAAGGGCGAGTCCAGTGCAAGCTTTTACACCTGGAATAGACATAGATATATATAGAAAATCCTATTCAATTTGCCATTGTTAGTAACGAAATACACAGTGTTATTGTAATTAAAACCGGATATTATAAAAACAATATAAAAATATGGTCAAAATCAATGATTGCCTCGTATAGGAATAGAATCTGACAACCTAGGGTCCTCGAAATCTTGGTATATGTTTGTACATACGACTCTGTATCGGGCCACTATGATATTTGGCGACGTAATATTTATAATTTAATTTAATTTAGGTATTTTGGTACAACTAGTTATGCAACCTTGAATTTTACTTGTTGCTATGTACCTTTTTAGTTATATGATTATGAAGAGATAAATTTAGTTTTTTTTTCATTATCATTCCTGACATTGATCAATATTTTTATGAATTTTGATAACACATGAATTTACAATTCTTTTTGCTTTTCAGGATCCCGCTTTTCTTCCATCCCATTCCTATCCTCAAGAAAGAAGTATTTAAGATTTTTCCTGTTTCTTAATCTATTAACAATGAACATATTATTATATTAGTAGGTTTATACATAAAATAGTTATTCAGGGCTTACTCCTTTGTTGTGAATTTCATTATCCTAATACATTCTTAGATTTCCCCGAATATTTGACATTTTATTCTGTAAAGCATTCAAAACGTTCCCGAAAAATTAAAATAAATTCGTGACGAAATCTAAAAAGATAGTTTCATTTATATTGTCAAATATTCGCGTAATAAACAATATCATTGTGTAGTATTTTTTATACATAAAAAAGGAAAAATATTCCAGTAACTTTGTATTTGGACTTGAATTTTGTTATCTATGTACTCTTAAAATCTAATGTATTTAATAAGTGATATAATCTCCTTTTTATTATCATTTTGATTAAATTACTTGTGCAGGCAAATATATAACTGATAACAAGACTAGCCTTGATTTATTTTTAGTTTTCTTTCATATATGATATTAAATCTCGAATATTCAGATAAAAGCCAGACATCTTCGTTTTTCCAACTTCTTTTTTGATGCTAACAAGCAATCGGGTGGCGTCAGTCAACTAGAAAATTAACAAGTTTCAAAATGAATTGCGTTTTTGCATCAGTCACTGCCTGCGGGCTTTCTGATTAGTTACGCTATTTTGCTCATGCTATTGGTAAATATTTTATGTTAGCAAATTTTATACTTTTAAGCATGTAAATGCTACAATTTTACGTTTTAAAAAGAGTTAATTTATGATGTTTTTGAAAATTAATTAAATTGTAATTTTAAATTGAATCTACAAATATCAAATTTCAAATGAATACATATTGAAATTAAGAAATATTGAAGTACATCCATGTATACATACACTCGGCACTGGCATTGATAGTCAATATAGAATGTATTTTGTACAACTTATGCATGTATACCTAGTTATTAAATGTAAACGTTTGCTTTCCGATACTCTATACAGCACGAATCAATTAGTTAAGTTCTATTTTCGAACAAATTTATTATTCAATACGTAAGATTTATTTACGTTGCCTGGCTCTGACGTTAAGACTAAAAAAATCTATTGCTCACAAGGAAAACTCGGACTACAGAGATTTTATTACTTTTTTAATTTAAATCTGTCTGAATAGCGATGGAAATGTATTAATATTTTATGATTTGTAGAAATCGATCTAACCTTTATCTGTTTATTTTTGTGTGTTGAACAGAAAAATTTACTATACTATACAGCGTACACATAGGGTATCAAGGGAAACTGGTTCAAATCCTGGGACTCTTATCCCTGTTTTTCATGCGGATCACTTGCCTTATACGGTGAAAATAAATATCATAAGAAAACTTGCATACTTTATAGACTCTACCAATTTTTTTTCTGGACAAATCTCTATAACATTAAGAGGAAGTACCTACGTGTCCAGCAACAAATTTTTAAAGGATTAAATACGGACCTTGGAGAGATACAAGTTCGATTCTTTTACAGAGCAGTTACGCTAGCCAAACTGTTTTTGCAGTAGCATAGCAATAATATATTAGCTCTTACATCTCAAAAGTCTACTCTCATGTGTTTATATATTTTAACTATTAGTTGTAATAACCAATTTACATAGTATATACAACCACAGGCATAAGCTAGCATTCTAATAACTACGTATTAGAAACGTTTCTAGCCTCTTTGTATTTCAAAGTCTTCCTACTAATACCTAGTAAATAATGTATGCGACTCTATTCTTTATAAAAATATGTCAATGTTATGGCTTGACTGGGATCAATTAGTTCCAGTAACAATGCTAATTATATCGACTATTGGTTCCGCACGACCATGTACGTATTGAATGAAACTAACGCCTTGAAGATGTTTACAGAAATCTATGTATAGTGAGAAAAATAACAATATAGTGGTTGAATAATGAAAATATGTATATACTAAATAAAGTTATAGAAATACTCATTCGTTTTTGTACGCTTTATTAAATTTTTTTCAAACAAAACTGAGAGATTCAAATAAATATATACCTACCCATAAATAAATATGTTGGTACATCAACACAGCATCATATGATACATTACACATGTATATATTATAAATATCAACACCCATGACTGGAATACAACTTTTCATATTTTGATTTTCTCAGTCAGTTCACTAATGTTCATAAAATTGTGTTTAAAAATGAACTAAATTGTTTAACGTGATTAACAAACAATTAAACACGATCGCACAAATTAATTTACCTATTAAACAAATAGTAGCAATAAAAAAGCAAATAGTAATATCTTTAATGAACCTCTGAAATAACTCAAGTGTTTACTTTTACTTCAATTAACGTCCTACACACGTCCGAGATTCAGGTACGAAGTAGACTGCAGCTTAAAGCTGTTCATGCTTGAAATTAAGCTGCTGTAAGACTGGTCGATATTCTACTATATACAGTAAAACCCTTGTGGTTAGATACCACACTGTTGTTTCACTTCCGGAGCAGTATGAAGTAGTGATTTAGGTATATCAGATTTTTCATTTTCAGTAATGTCAGATATTGTGTTTGGAAGATTCTTACTGCAGTTGACAAAAGATTGGGGGTTTGAATTGATTTTATAGGATTATGAATTTTTGCGTTTAAAAATTTTTTTCTGTTTCAAATATTTCAATTTTACTAAACTACTTTGACGCTAGTTTACGGGAATCACAAGATACTAATTCAAGTTAATTCATTGATAAGTGATGTTTAGAGTTAGTTCTTTATCATTTAGTTTTTTTTCTTTTAACGTCTCACTACTGGGCACGGGCTTCCCTTCAGTACGAGGGGATCAGGCCATAGTCTACCATGCTGATTACTGAGACATGCAGGTTTGCTTACGATGTTTTACGTCATTTCGTAAGACATGTGGTAGACATGTTAGAAATGATTCTACATGAAAATATCAGAGGTGCAAGTTTTTCTCGGTTTTCCAAGCGAGTGCATTATCACTGGACTACCACTGCTTCCGATTTTAGTTGTTTATGCCAGATTATCAATTACAAAATATTTAATTTTTATTGTCTCAACATGGTTGTAACTTGTGACGTTGTTATCAGCATAAAGTCTGTATGACTTCGAAAGGTAATGTACTTACGTATTTTGACAAAAAGTAACTTATTTTGTTGTCATGGAGCCGATATATAATTGGTCGTTAAACTGTGTCTGAGTACAATAATTCATTTTATTGACGGAACGACGAAACAATTCTTAACGAGTTATGTTATTAACAATTTATTTCATTTTTAAATTAATTGTTTTAAATATCATAAGATCTTAAGAATTATAATACAAATAAATTTAAATGTACCTCGTACTTTTTTAATAAAGAATTGAAGATGTCTGTCTCTCTTTGGGCAGAAAAGAAACCATTTAATTTTCGAGATAATATAATATGATGTTATGATAAAGAAGAAAAAAGCAATTGTGAACTAAGTCAAACGAATATAACCACCACCAATCACCGACTGCAGAAGGCGGGGAGTGCGGCTAATGAGACCGGTCCCCCCACCCCTGCAGCCCCAACGACTACAGAGGGCGGGGAGTGCGGCTTATCACCGACACTCCCTACCCCCTGCGGCCCCACCGGCTCCAGAGGCCAGGGAGTGCGGCTTATCACCGACACTCCCCGCCCCCTGCAGCCCTGCCGCCTCCGCCATCAATGACGACGTCGGCGGCACCACTGCACACGTCCGCCGAAGCGGACCCACCACAAACGCCCGCAAAGGGGCACATCACAATTCCCCGAAGGGACCAAACCTCAACGGCTGCCGAGGACAGGGATGCGACAACGCCGACACTCCCTCTCCTCTTTAGCCCCAACGACTACAGAGGGCGGGGAGTGCGACTCATCACCAACACTCCCCACCCCCTGTTGCCCCACCGGCTCCAGAGGCCAGGGAGTGCGGCTTATCACCGACACTCCCCGCCCCCTGCAGCTCTGCCGCCTCCGCCATCAAAGACGACGCCGGCGGCACCCACTGCACACGTCCGCCGAAGCGGACCCACCACAAACGCCCGCCGAAGCGAGCCCACCACGTCCGCCATCCCACGGTGGCGGCCCCGTTGGGCCGCGGAGGGTAGGGACGAGCGGCGCACCGCAATACCGGCACTCCTCTCCCCCCGCGGCCCGCCCTACCGGCCGGCCACGATCCTGACTGAAAGTGCTGCCGGCCACCCCTCACCAGTCGCGGAACCACCGCCCGCCTGAGCAGCAGTCCCACTCCCGGCCGCCACCCGTCGAGCTAGTCCCGACGGGCGGCCCCCGCGCAGTGCCTCCTACCGTGAAAACGGCCAGAGACACCGCGCCGACGGCTGCCGCAACGTTTCAGCCGAAGCTTCGACGAGCGGCCCCGCCAGGGTGGTGCCCGTTCACCGTGGGGTCCATCCACGGTGATGACACCCCCTTCTGTCCGGTTGCGAAACCCCCGAAGCGGTCGCGCAACCGGTGGCCGCTAGGCGGCCCCTAGTGGCACCTCTTAGCTGTGACGGCAGCCAGAGGTGCCACCCAAGGTCGGCAGTCGTGGGACCTCCTGTCCCGCCGCCTAAGGCTTTTGGTCCGCGACGGGTTTCCCCGCTACCACCCGCTCGACTGGCTAGGAAGAGCGAGTGGCGTCCCTCTCATCCGCCACCGAAAGGACGCGCCCGGTAGAGGTACAGCCTCCCCCCCGAGTCATTAGAAACCTACATTATCACTGAGTAACATAGGTTATCTTTATTACTAACGGAACCTAGGCTCGTTAGATCTAGGGATTCGCTAGTATTTAGATTCATATATTTTTTTATGTAACCGTTTTATTTATTATTTATTTACTATTAATTTACTTTTTAAAGTAACTGATAAGTAGGTAGGTAACTGTAGCGTGCACTTAAGTTTTGTTATCTTATCATTTCAAAATACAAAGGAAACACAAGGAGTTCCGTTTTACAGTGGCTAATGACTAGACAAGATAGTGAAATACAGAATAGAAAATGAAATTAAATGAAATAACGTTGCGAATATGTTAAACATAAAGATTTTAAAATTGAGTGGAATAAAATCCACATTTATTATTATTAAACTTTTTTTAAGGAAGGAAAATTAAATAACTATTTCTATGTTAAAAACAGCTATACAGTTCAAACAGCGTTTCAGATGATCATGGTTTAGTAATTAGTTGGCAATTAAGTTTTGCTCCAAAAAACATTTAGCTATAAATAGGTAGCTAATTACTTATTGAAAACAAACTCTATACAACAAGATCTTATCTTATTTCTTACAAGCATAATATTATTGATTTTATTTTTTAACACTGATATTTTTTCTTTGTAATCTTTTTATTATAATCCATTCGTTTAAATGAAATGTCAATTTGCTTAATTCATCAGCTTAATTACTAAGCGACAAGCAACATTGGCAGGTGCCATACTTCACAAGGCAACTGCAACCGCACCGTCCACGCCCCAATTAATTATGTGAGACCTAAACACATTCTGTTAGCCTAATTGATTACATTTTCGTTGGTTCCTATACACTTTGATACCTAAGTATTATTGTGTAGATATATGAAATAGTTATTGAATTTTAGTCATAATAAGAAAAAATCTTTACTGATATATCTTTAAATGAAATTGTTGTTAAAATATTATAAAAAACATGTTTGTAATCAAGTGATGTTTATGTACAGTTTTTGTATACTAATACTTACACATACATACACATACATACATAATAAGTACTGATAATATTATCTAAATTATAAATACTCAACGGCCTCGACCCTGACCCTGTGATGTTGATAATAGGTCAAGAAAACTGAAAAAGAAATGAAGTATTAGTTGAATGGACTCGCATGTTCTACGACCGCTAGGGTCCGTGTAAATAACCAAAACAGATAATGATTATCATTACATAGTATAAAACAAAGTCGCTTTCTCTGTCCCTATATCCCTATGTATGCTTAAATCTTTAAAACTACGCAACGGATTTTGATGCGGTTTTTTAATAGATAGAGTGATTCAAGACGAAGGTTTATATGCATAACTAGCGGATCTTTGTTTTTGTTTTTTAAATCTAGGGAAGACCCCGAGCGAAGCGAGGGCGAGTCGCTAGTAATAAATATATGTATTATCTTCACGAAACAGTTTACATTTAATTCGTTTTTAAATATGCATTTAAAATGTTTGTTCTACCTATTATCACAGCTATTATATAATCCAATTTTCTTATTATTTTATCGGAGTCGCAAAATAAAATATTATACCTTGAACTCTATGCTACCCATTAAATTACTGTAACGAGGTCTGTAGGCTCATTTCGGTCATAAAATGCTTTGTAGCTTAGATAATATAAAGAAACCCATAAAACGAGGTTAAGGTATCAACGGTTATGAGGAATATGTACTTATACACAAGATTTATAATAATAAGTATTTCTTTAGTACTCTACTGTATTGCAAATGTTATTAAGCAAACGCATTTTAATAACTAGCAAAAAGCTGGGCTTTGTGAGAGCTCGCGTAGTTTTTCTAATGGCTAATAATGTTGTTGTAACTTACACAACTTACAGCGATAATAACTCTTTAGTATTCTAACAGATTGCGTTACAGTACAATAACATTCTATCCAAATTCCAATGAACGCAAAGTTGTTAATTTTCATTTACATTTACATAAAATTATATTTTTTGACAGATAACACATCTAGTTATGAAGTTAAATTACTTTGTTAAAGCACGAATCTGTAGGGGTGATAGTTTTTCAGTAACGTGTACCACAAAATGCTCAGTTTGTGGGAGAGCATTAGGTTTCTCTTAGCTGGCCCTAGTAAGATTAATAGAGAATATGCTTCGATGTTGTTTTCAGAAAATTCTTAGTGTATTGATTATATCATCTAAGTAGGTATATATAAGTAGGTATGTATTTCGTCCTGCGTTTTTCCCGCGGTTACGCTCGCGTTCTAAAAGCTGAACATCAAAAGAAATATTGTCTCCCGCTTTTGCTACATTTTTCATGCTGATGATGCTCCGCTCCTATTGGTCGTAGCGTGATATAATATAAGTTATAGCCTTTCTCGATAAACGGACTATCCAACACAAACATTTTTCAATTCGGACAAATAGTTCCGGTGATTAGCGCGTTCAACCAAACAAACAAACAAATAAACAAACAAACAAACTCTTCAGCTGTATAATACTAGTATAGATTTCAATGGTATGAATATCAATTACAACCCGTATCAACTATTAACATGCTGAGGGCCGATGGCCAAGTCATTCTATTTATAGAACTATCTCTAATCTAATATTGATAAGGTCACTATACAATGTTACTTTACTAGGTACAGTGGTATAGATTAACTTTAAAAATTATTTTATTATTATTTTTGGGAAATGCATTTACGCATACCACAAGTGATTATGTCAAATGTGGGTCTCACTCAAATGAAATCAAAATATTCTTTATTCAAATTAAATGTCAGTCTGTAAGTCTATAAGTAAACTACCTCCGGCTCGGAAAGCTGTTCTGCTGAGAAGAACAGGCGAGAAACTTAACAGTTGCTCTTTTCAAAAAAATATGTGGTAACAATATTTTATTACAATATTTATCTATTTATCCTACGTAAGACACAACCATACATTAATCCCACACATTTACATCTTCTAAGTATTCCGTTATTGTGTAATAAGCCAGAAAAGCCAGTACTACCCATTAAAACCCAACAGACCTCCCAATCTTAATGGGGCGCAGGATTGCTTACGCAGACCACCACGACGCCCCGACTGGCATTAGATGTCACAACTTTTTGCGTTAAAGAACTGTGTTGCGAGACTTGTAATTTTGATATGTTTTTCATGGTTGATACTATCTACGCAATGCGAAAGGTTAGCCCGCAGTATGCCGTGACAACACATCGTAAACACAAACATTTTGTATGGAACCTAGTTATTTCTAAATGGATCGTCAATAATCATAATTTTATAACTGTTTATTTTATTAATTAAGGATGACTAGATAGGCGCCTAAAAATGCTGTACTTTAGTACCGCGTCAGCACAAATTTGCTACTGTAAGTGTATTTTATGTTGCTCAGTGAATATTGGTATTACATAAACCTAAGAGTAGTTATAAAATTTATGTTTTTATAAACTTTTTAGTACTACTAAACTTCTTAACTTTGTCTTTATGCAAAGTACCTACTAAAAAATAAAGTCAACATAATTTGGAGCTTTTTAATTTTAATCATACATTTATTTTAAATGGTATCAGAAAATGAAGGCAATGTGAAAAACATTTCAAAAAAATGTTTATTTCTTATTTATTCCAATCATTATCTTTTATTATTATAATTCCAAACTCGTTTTTCTAGTTTCTTTTGTTTATTAATGTAGATAAGTATTATTTGTAACGCCTGAAGCAAGTAATTTATTTAATAAATTTACATATTAGAAACTTTATTTCTTTTTCGTCTTGCTATTATGTAGTAAGTATCTAATTACAAGACACGGCTTATCAACAATTACTTCTTTACTGTTTTATTGTTACTAACTGCCTCGGTGGTGTAGTGGCATCATGTACGGTCATACATCGAGAGGTGTCGAGTCAAGTTTAGTTATTGAGTCTTTCTGTTTAGTAAGCCTCAGTAAATGCTCGGAGTTGGGAAGTTGGCGGTGTATCATCCCCGTGCCTCGGAGAGCACGTAAAGCAGTCCTGCGCCTTAGCTCTTACTGGTCGTGACGAACAGTCGTCCCACCGGAGTATGAGAGTGATAAGTATATATATCAAATCAAATCAAATCAAAATATTTTATTCAGCATAAAAATTGTTACAATTTCTTACTGAACGTCATGAGTCTACCACCAGTTCGGAAAGAAGAAACCTCTGACCTGAGAAGAACTGGCGAAAGAAACTCAGCGGGACTAATGTTTTTTTTAATCTTAATCTCATTCTTTTTTTTTTTAAATTAAATTGCATATTTACAATAATTCTATATGTTGAAATAGCCTGGCGGCGATCACATCATTCCCAAGGCGTACTGTCTTCTAAAAAATCGTTAATCGTATAATAACCCTTAGTACACAAACGTTCCTTCACAATTTTTTTAAATTTGGCAATAGAAGCTTTTTGAACGTTTTCTGGGATCCTGTTGTATAGGCGTATACATAGTCCATAAAAAGAATTACTAACTCGGCGTAAGCGAGTTACAGGCATTACAAGTTTATGTTTGCTCCTAGTATTAATGCTATGCATGTCGCAATTCTTGGGAAATTCGTGTATATTTTTATGAACATACATAACATTTTCGTACACGTATTGAGAAGCAACAGTCAATATTTTAATTTCTTTAAACTTTTCTCTTAATGATATTCTAGGGCCTAAACTATAAATAGCACGAATAGCTCTTTTCTGCAGGACAAAAATAGTATTAACAGTAGAAGCATTTCCCCATAATAAGATTCCATAGGACATAACACTATGAAAATAACTAAAATATACTATACGAGCTGTATCTACGTCTGTAATAAGTCTAATTTTTTTTACCGCGAACGCTGCAGAGCTGAGCCTTTTTGCTAGCCCCTCAATATGGAGATTCCACTGCAATTTCGAATCTATGATAATGCCTAGGAATTTAGTTGATGTTATTGGTTTTAACATTTCCCCTCCCAATACTACACCATTATCAACAAGTTTAACATTAGGTGTTGTAAATTTAATTAATTTAGTTTTTTGGTTATTTAATAATAAATTATTCGAATCAAACCAATAGACAACCTTTGAGAGAGCATCGCTTACATCGTCGTACATTAGTAAATTACGTTTCACCTTAAAAATAAGTGAAGTGTCATCTGCAAACAATACTATCTCATGTTTGTCCTGTACAAAGAATGGCAAATCATTTATGTAAATTAGGAAGAGAAATGGACCAAGAATAGAGCCTTGTGGAACACCCATATCTAACGGAGCCCCAGGAGATCTCTTACCATTTACATCAACCCTCTGAATTCTATTACTCAAATAGGAATTCAGGAGGCTGAGTGCCTTATTTCTAATTCCATAGTGGTGTAGTTTCCTGATCAATGTCTCATGATGCACACAATCGAAGGCCTTGGATAAGTCACAGAATATCCCAAGAGCATCCTGTGACCTCTCCCAAGCCTCAAAAATATTTTTAACTAACTCAACACTAGCATCTGCTGTGGAGCGACCTTTCGTAAAACCAAACTGTTTCTTATGAAGTAGATTGTGTGCATTAATGTGCGTGTGTATAGAAAAGAGAGTGCCGGAATCGGTCGGAGAACATTATAACTGTTTTATTGTTTGTTACTACTTGCCTTACGGTAAAGAAAGACATCGTGGACCTGTTTAAGAAAAGTGTAATGCGCCAACTCACATTCAATCAGTCTGATCTCCTTTGCGTTAAGGGGAGCTTACCGTGCCCAGAAATGGGACAGTAAAAGGAGCCAAATATAAAGTATATAATTAAATAACTCTTTATAAGATTTAATTTTAAACTGTTAAACATTATTAGTTTCTTTCTATATAACGTTTCATATAATTACGAATAGAAGGTACCTACACGCAACTGATACGCAGCGCAATTTTATTGTTCTCAATCCATTAGTTATTCAACCTGCATAATGCAAGCAAACATAATATGTAGTAACCTACCTAGCCATCAATTCAATTGTTTCTATTAAAACTATATGTAACAAATCGCGTCAGATCTGTTGTTAACAAGGAAAAAGTAAATTTTATTATACTCCAGACCTCATATTATTTAGTAATGATATTTAAAATAATCACTTAACCGGTTATAAAAAATACGTAACTGTTTCTTTAGTAAAAACCAATCGAATTATGCGTGTTGTTTCTGTGTTAGTATTAAGCTGTAACATATACATATTATGTACATAAATATCAAAAAGGCAGTGGTCGCTAATGCTTACCGACTGAAGCGGATTCAAATTCCGGGTCTCGCGTCTTTAATTTGTGAGAATCATTTTCCAACATAATTAACACTTGATTTTGGCGAGGAAAACATCGTGAGGAAACCTGCAAGACTGACAGAATAAAGCATGTTTTTAAAAGACATTTAAAAGTCTGCCAACACGCACTTAAAGTTACGCATAGGTCAACGTGGCCTGATCCCTCTCGTATTGAAGGGGTGCCCGTGCCCAGCTGTGGGACTTTAAAAAGGGCCGAATATAAATATTAAACAAACAAATATATATATATCAAGGCTGCTTTGAATCGATGTACATAACTCACGAGCAAAGCAGAGCTTTTAAATTCAGTAAATAGATTATAGTTAACTTTTTCAAAATATTATATTTATTTGTGATATACATATTATTATGTATATGATTCTCTTATACCTAGGAATAGAGTGACAGAAATTCGAATATCGATAGTGGCCAACGTCGATAACTGACAGCTGTCATTTTGACATACGACTGCTGTTATCTCTGTTCACGTACTAGAATGGAACATGATTTATGTTAAACAATAGAATGATCTCGACACCTTGTTTAACGTGCTTTACCCAAAATAAAATAGGATTCATGTGTGACTTGGTGTAACTATATATAAATATGTGATTTTTTTAAATACACTATACCTATGCTAATTTAAACTAAAATTATTAAAAAAATATTCAATAAAAAATGTCTTATTTAAAACTTAAATATAAAATGCGCACTTCTTGTGACGATATCTGTGCAATAATAAGCAAAATACATATACAGCATGGACGCCTCTATAATATATTTTCAGAAGATTTACTTGATATTATAAATAATTAATTATTGTTTAACAAGGAATGTCGGAACATTTCAAACCATACAATTCTAATAACACCGCGTTTCTATTATGCTGAAATAAATGGTCAGTAATTAGACAAATTGATTGTCTAATTTATTTTCGACAAGTTTCACAAAATTAGCAACATACTTTAAAGTGGTTTTAGTAATTCTGTGTATAGTTAGTCTGTTATCTTGCATTTTATTTTCATTAATTGCATTGATGTATGGAACTATTTATGTATTCATTCTAGTTATGACATTTTTAAACAGTTTCGTTTAAGTAATTTACAGCTTCCTCTCCTTTGATAGTAAACGGCATAAAGAAAAACATGATATTAAATTATCTCGTGGCGATGTTTAGTTAACAATGACGAGTTTAAAAGTTTAAAATTGTCTATTTGGTAATTGGAAAAAAAATCCTTTTCTTATTTAAAAGAAGTAACCTTCCTGATTTGTTGTTTAATTTTTAGAAAATATCTTTAAATAGGTTTATTTATTCGTTTTGGTCGCCGCTGTGCGAGAAGTTAATAAACCGTCTATCAAAAGTCTTCATTTCCGTAGGATGAGGTCACCGTCACCCGTCATTTCGCGCCAGAATATTATGCGGGATGACAGCAACAGACAACCAATATTTTGTCGCCATTTTCGTTCAGAATTTCATTAGAAATTTCCTTATAAGAATGTATATAAAGTATGTGATTTATTATTTAATCTATATATATAAAAATGAATTGCTGTTCGTTAGTCTCACTAAAACTCGAGAACGGCTGAACGGATTTATCTTATCTTAGTCTTGAAATGTTCGTGGAGGTCTAGGGAAGGTTTAAAAGGCGAGAAAAAATCTAATAATTTCCGGGAAAACCCTAAAAACAGCCCTTTTCTATTTCCCATACAAACGTTTTCTAGAGTCAATTTGAACTTTATTGCTATTCAATAAAGTTTATATTAAATTATAATCACTCACTGTTGTCTAACCAATTAAGGGGATTACCTCGCTCAAATTCCAAAAACACTATAAGTTTAAAGAAGATTAGAGATGAATCCTCTCGTACGATTACCATATAAAAAATATATGATTTACTTAAGGTTATCACAAATACATGCTATTGTTTTAAATTTAAATAAACTCTCCCAAATTTGGAAAAAAAATATATTAAATAGGGCCTTTTTAAACGTAAACTGTACTTTTTCTCTGTAACGGCTAATTTTGTTTGGCGTGAATTTTGTACCAAAAAATATGTAATGACGTATTTCACAATTTCTATTGTTTTTTTTTATTTTTTTATTCTGATATTCTTAAATAATAAATAAAAACCCGAAACTTAACCATTACCCCACTGACGCACCCCCGCTACGGCCTGTGGCGCGGCTCGGGATGCGATACAGCAGTGTCTCGATGACTCTTGTGACGAGTGGACTACACGCGCGTTATTTTTTCCAATTAATACCTAAAACTTCTCGTTTTGAATGATTTTTGAATTAAACCATATATTAAATAATACAAATATAAATATTTCGTAAAACAAAAACAGAATTTAAGTTTGTAAGTATATGTAAAATGGTTTTTAATTTCGTTTTGTTTTTTGAACCTATCATAGAGTAAGCCAGAATATAATATGCCTAAATATGCCTAATGCCTAAATATAAGAATAACTAAGGCATTTTTTTAAATATTTTGTTCACACTTTATAGACAGTTATTGTTTATTCCTCACATAAAAATATACCAATACCTACATCCTAATGATATTACAAATAAAGAATAGGTGCGTTTAAAGAAGGTAAGCCATTTGTAAATGTTGAAAGCTAGGTCAACCTAACTATTTCTGTTACTGAGAACCGTTTACCTACTTACCTACCTGGTCATCAGCAGACCTTCACCATATAACATTTAGTAAAATGAAAGCTATGTCAGCAGGCATAGTGCATTGTGTAGTTTAATATAAATAATATAGATTATGATGTAGGCACTATACTCGTACAAGACTACAAAAACTAGAGGAAAGGAACAAAATGAGATTTCTCAGAGATCGAATCAAATAGGCAAAAAATGATGACAACGCGACACATCTGTGTTCTTGCTTAATCTTCACTTCGTTTCGTTGTAGTATGGTCGTCGGTCGGTAGATGGCGTTAAAATAACAAATACTAGTACAGATATCAAATCCTCAAGGTCATCGGGCGAGGTAGGCGCCTTAAGGCGTGTTCCTAAAGTCAAAGAGTCAATTTGCAATTTATTACCGCTGCATAAAGTTCAAATTCAATCATATCTATGAAAATAGTCTTCGCGTGCGCTTTGGAGGATCTAATGTCGCGTTCCGAAAATAAACAAAAGTGAATCGCGAACGCGACAAAATATGTAATAAACTATTAGTAGTACTGATTTCCAATTAATTTGGTCGGCTTCGCGAAACTTTATTTTAGCTAACTTCCGTTGTAACTGTATCAGATTTTTTTAAGTTTGACAAATCTTAAGTTTTGTCACAAATTAAGTTTCTGAATACAACCATAATATTTGACGTTAGATTTGACAACCAACTAATATGTCAATTGGCTTAAAGGTAAACTCCAAAAAAATAAATAAAAAAATCAGAACACGGAAAAAAGTATTACGATTGACGATATTGTGTTACGATCATGGTTACGATATTCTATGAGTGCATCCTTCTATCTTTGTGAGTGACATTCCAAGTAGTGTGCTCTTTTTTTGTTGATATTTTGTGATAATGACACTTTACTGTTAAGTTACGCGACGGGTCGCATCGAGGAGGTCTTAGGGCCATAGCAAGTTTGTATGAAAGTCTTCATCTTTTGTGCTACGATCTATATATTTGGTACGAAGGTGGTTAATTATTGGTACAAGTACGCTAAAAACGTTTTTTTTCTATAGGGCTGGATTAAGATGGTGTAAAGGCTTCATAAGTTTTTCGAGATATCTCATTTTTTGTGCTACAAGTTTCAGATTTTGCACTGAATTAGTAGATAACTTTTACGATACTACAAATCGGACACTTCATTCAAAGGATATTACGAATTTAAAAATAATAATAATAAAATAATGCGCAGCACAGCGGGAAATGTGGAGAGGGACGGGGAACCAAGAGCGGGAGAGGTAGCCGCGCCGCTCAGAAGTATATTAACGATGGGTTCTGAAATAGCTGGAGAAATTTTCGAGAATTTTCAGGCAATCTAAAGATCATCCGATTGCGAGTGATCGAATAAAGATTAGTAGCGATTAAAAAAAACGCGGGCGAAGCCGCGGGTACTGCTAGTTACTAATAAAAACGTTATTTCATTTCCACTTTTTAGAAATAAAATTCTATTTCACTCATCCCTCACTTTTTATCTGTCTGGAAAAAAAATATTATTCTTATATGTAATATTCTTATATGTAATATTGATAATGCGACTCTTTTAATTGTTTAATAGTGAAGTCATTTTTTGTAACAACATTTTCACTTAGATTTTGATGACGATGTCGTCATTTCTAAAAAAAAATCTATTTAATTTCACTCATAAATAACGCTGATATCCGTGTAACTTTTATTTTTACTTGAAAACGAAATAATATTAAACCAAAATGTAATGTGATGTTGTATCAAAATTTGTTTCACATTTTATAACCTAAACCCAGGTTGTTGTTTGCTAAAACGTTAGTCCTGGCTTAAAGTGCGAATAAAAGTAATCATGCCAAAAGGAGAATAATCATGTTTTACCCACCTAAATAGAGCGCTTACCTACTACTTATTTTATCTTTATAACAAGACAAACCCTAACATTTCCGTATATTTATAGTTTAAGGATGAAAGGAAAGAGTTGAACTGAAAGAGTAAAGAACCCTCATCACTTCACCACTTTATAGCGGTTCCTTCCACGCAATCACTTAAACTTGTTTAGGTAGGAACGAACATGTATAGGAAAACCGAAATTTTATTTTCCCTGTTAATAAAAACTCTGTAGTGACAAAACACTTTAGTGCTGAAAAGCTTTCAATCTTTTAAAGCAAAGTAAATGTATTTTGAGTATCTTTCGTTCTATCTGATACTTGTAGTATAGTCTTCCTACCTGTCGATAATTGATATGTGATATTAATACCTACATTTTGTATCAGTTAATGATAAATATTATCTACTGTCTGTAGCTTCAATAGCGCGTGTCTGTTTCTATTTGATTCACAACGTTATCAACGAAACTCCTTAAGATTAATATACTAACTCGTACGTATGGATTCATTCAATTAGTATGTATCAATAATGAGGAAGTTATTTAATGATATGCGATTAAGTGATGTACAGAAATAAACGTTATGGTTCTTTAAACCACTTTTGTAACAAAATCGATCGTGTCATTAAACCATGGAAGAAATTTTTTTAAAACGAATATTTTGTTTATTTTTATACATATTAATGTAATATTTCATAATTATTATACATTTGCAATTATTCAGACACGACAGTCGCAGGTAGGTACATTGATAGTCGTACAAAAATAAACAGTGATGTGTCATATCAATCACGATAACACTCATATTATAGCATTGGAATAGTACCTGAAGAATCAGAACATAACAAATTATAATACTGACAAGTTATAAGAAGTATTGACCACATGTGTTGAAGAAGTCAGGATTTTTTTCACATAACACTATACCTATCACAGATTTTACTATAATCTTTTAAATGTATGTTCATTTTTTAATTTTCTTATTAGAACACTTTTTCACTGCACAATAATGAAATAGATTAGATCCTATGAAAATGTCTTGAATTTATATATTTCAATCACAGTTTTTCATGCTATTTTTTATTTGGTACTAGCGACTCACTTTCGTTTCGCTCGGGTTCGTCAGTAGGTCCGTAGGTCCGTAGGTACCAGCGAAGCACAGGTTTTTGGGTTTGGGTTTAGTTCGGGTTACGCTAGTTAAAATAAATAAAATTTCTAGAACTAGTTTATTAGTTACAAGTAGCCTAAGCCTATAACATTAGCTTTCTGCGAGTGAAAGTTCCGTCAAAATCGGTCCAGCTGTTTTAGAGATTACCCGGAACAAACAGACAGACAGACAAAAAAAAAATGGTTTTTGTTGCTAGTTAGTTGCTATATAGTTTCATATGCATTTAGTGAAAGCTGCTAATTTGAAATCAAAAACAGACACTTCAATTTTTATTTATTTATATATCATGTACACATATAGATGTATAGATAATCCTCTAGCTATTTTCTTTTCTATTGATTTGTTTTAGGGATTTTCAAACTGATCACAAATTATGTAATATAATGTACAAATGTAATATTATTATACGTTAACTAATTATGTTTCCATTTTCAAGTTAGTTAATATTATTTCCAAGAATATTTAATATTTTAAATAAAAATATATTTGTGGTTCTTTTCTAATTTTTTATTCAAATATTATTTCAAATAGTTTATGCTTTATAACCATGGTCACAGGCCTTTGTCGTTTAAAGAATTACAGTTATTGTAGACGGCGTCAAATACAATAACTTTGACCTTTGAGACGTCAACAACATTAGATCTCTTCCGTGATATGTTTGTTGGTAAGCCATAAGCATTTTAAATATAATTATCATTATACCAGGTCATTATAATGTACTTGTATTAAAGTTCAAGTCTTAGTATTTTGTTTAATAATAATTTACTAGGTAACTTTTTTTTAGTTTAGTTAATACAATAAAAAATATCTCGCATTGTAACGAGTGTATGTACAACATACTTACATATCGTGCGGTTATAGACTGACAGACAAATATTAACAAATTAATTAAACATTTGTACAGATTTTACTTCAAATTTTATTATATCTACCTATTAACATTAAGGAATATGAATTTATTGACTCCATAATATCAAGTATACAAAGATTTAAAAATCTAAACTATCTACTTTTGTTTCACATGAAATATTTCGCAAATAATTCTGACATTTCTCAATTTAATCCTTTACGTTACGAGTTACGGGTCCTGTCTCCGACAGAGACAAATCGTATTAAGAAGAGACAGTCAAAGGACACTCGGCACGAAAAGTGGATTTCCTTTTCCGCCTTACAGATTTCACCTAAAACCCAGGGCACCGTTGATAACATTCGTTGAGATAAATGCTCTAGCTACGAAAAATTTGTAATTTGTGAAGTTTTGACGACACGTTTGATGCAGTTTCAGTGAACCTTCTTTCTTGCGCCAGTGGTCGCGGATTCGAGTCCTGCTGGGGGCATTCATTTAAACTCGGATGTTTGTACTCTAGGCATGGGTGTTTATATTTATAATATGTATGTATTTAAACTTATATATTATGTAGTATATCAACTATCTGGTATCCGTATCACAAGAAATTAGGAAAATTGATATAATTTAAAAATATTACTTCGTAATCCGCTAGTTACGAGTATGTATGATTGAACCCCTAAAATTATAAATAGGAAAGCCACAAGGACAAGTCTAAAACACCCCTGGCACAGCCCCACGCACATATTTTATTCATTTAGATTGACATCTAATTTTAATATAATACGATAATATATCGATAACCTTGACGGCTTGTACTATTTAAAATACTAGGGGATGTAAATAGTGTTGTTAAATATTATAAGTATAACTATTGTATTATTTAAAGGGTACCTTTATTGTATCTTTAGTAAGTTTAGTGATTAGAAAAATCGTCACACAAATGAATGCCCGCAGTGGAACTCGAACCCGCGACCACTTGCACAGCAGGTAGGCTCGCTACAACTGAGATAAATGTTTCGTCAAGTAAGTTTAAGATTAAGATATTATGTATATTTTATCCTTACTAATATTATAAATGCAAAAGTAACTCTGTCTGTATGTCTGTCTGTTTGACCCTGAGAAAGGACAGACCCTGGCACAGCCCCACGCACATATTTTATTCATTTAGATTGACATCTAATTTTAATATAATACGATAATATATCGATAACCTTGACGGCTTGTACTATTTAAAATACTAGGGGATGTAAATAGTGTTGTTAAATATTATAAGTATAACTATTGTATTATTTAAAGGGTACATTTATTGTATCTTTAGTAAGTTTAGTGATTAGAAAAATCGTCACACAAATGAATGCCCGCAGTGGAACTCGAACCCGCGACCACTTGCACAGCAGGTAGGCTCGCTACAACTGAGATAAATGTTTCGTCAAGTAAGTTTAAGATTAAGATATTATGTATATTTTATCCTTACTTATATTATAAATGCAAAAGTAACTCTGTCTGTATGTCTGTCTGTTTGACCCTGAGAAAGGATAATATACTACTTTTCAAGGCGACAAAAGGACTGTAAGGGGTTAAAATAGAGAATGAAAGATTGTACGGAAATTACGTCATTTTTAAAGCTAGAAGCTTGGAACTTATTTTTCAGGCTTTTGATTAGATATCAATAAATAAGACATTCTTTGTAAAACTTTCGTCCTAATGAGGGCACCTAGTTAGTTTTACTATATAGTTTTTCATATCTCAACGATGGCCACATAATTCTTCAACTCTAATTGTACCTATTTTGGGTACTGTTAAAGTATTTAACTAGCTTTAACTTTTAGTTTTAAAGTCTAGTATGTAAATCTAGTACCTACCTACAATACGTACAATATTTATAAATAGTAGGTACAATAGATACGAGTATAAAACATGTCTAAAATAAATTATTTTTGTTTTTCAGGTATGCCAGTTATCTAGCGTTTTAATCAGTAAGTTTAATGTTATTCACATTTAAAGTAAACATTAAATTTTATGACATTGTATCAATAATAACCTAAGTAATAAATAACATTTAATGTTCACATTATCGTTAGTTTATGCATTAAAGTCACCTTATTACAAACACAATTTTGCTAATGATATAAATATGTAATTAGGTATGTGTTTTTGTTTGTCACTTTTTACAAATCAACCGCTAAATTCATCTCTTCAATTATCTGTTATATAGTCAAAGTTTCTCGGTATGCCCTATGAAAATGTTATATGTGATGCAGAAAATATTTATTAGATATTAGTTATTTATTAATAGTGTCAATATTAAATGGATACTGATAAATGTAATGTGAATATAATAAGTCACGCGTCCCTTGGATAACCGAGTGATGCGGGTTCAAATCCGGGTCTCGCACCTCTGATATTTTGATGTGCGAATCATTTATATCATGATTACCACTTGTCTTACGGTGAAACATCGTGAGAAAACCTAACAAGTTTTCGAAAGGCATGTGAAGTCCGCCAACTCGCATTAGGCCAGCGCGGTGGACTATGGCCTGATCCCCCTCGTACTGAGGGAGGCCCGTGCCCAGCAGTGGGACATTAAAAAGGGCTGATGATGAACTGTGAATGAATGTTGACATAAACGTTAGGTAGTGGTAGCTCAGTGGTGACGAAATCCGAGGGAACCTGTATGTCTGAGAGAACCTAACAAGTTTTTGAAAGACGTGTGAAGTCCGCCAAGTGTGAACTATATTATCTATTAGCACTTACTGAAGGCAACATTTATAGAGTTGGTGTTCTATCATCATCATCATCAGCCCTTTTTTTTTTTTTTTTAACGTCCCACTGCTGGGCACGGGCCTCCCTCAGTACGAGGGGGATCAGGCAGTCAGTGTTCTATATACCAAAATAAAACAGTTGCAATTTCTTTCGTTTTTGTTAATTCAGCTCGTTCAAAGTGATAGCTTTTGCCAGTTAAAGTCCTTTATTAATATATACACTATTCAATATTTCTCTACCAATTAGATAAATTAAATATAACGTTGGGACATTATTACACACAGCGCCACCTAGTTCCAAGCTACGAGGCTTGTGTTACGGATACCAGATAGTTGATATACTACACGTATATAACTTATAATACATACATAATATAAAAATAAACACCTAAGACTACAAAAATTTTAGCACTACAAATGAAGCCCCAACGGGACTCGAACCCGCGTCCGCTGGCACAGGTCACTACATACTGCGCCAAACGTATCGTCGTGTGACATAAAATTTGTGAACATATGATTTATATAATAAATATGTGAACATAAAATTTGTTATATATTAATTAAATTAAGCAATTGCCTGTGACAACCAATAAATATAAATAAATAAATAAATATTTTGGGACATTTACACACAACACTATCTAGTTCCACGGTAAGGTACGAGCCTTGTGTTATGGATACTAGATCATAGATGGTTGATATACTACACATATATAAGTTTAAATACATACATATTATAAATATAAACATCCATGACTGGAGTACAAACATTCGTGCTCAACAAATGTATGCCCCCAGCGGGACTCGAACCCGCGTCACTACAAACTGCGCCACGCGTGTCGTCATATGCGTATATTGCCTGGTCTTTGTGGCGTATTAAATCAATATTGCTAGGCAGATAAGCGTGGAATGTTCGCTATTCAGACCAATGGCCGGTATGCGATGATTAGCCATCGGAATTTTTGTCAATAACATGTTGGCATCCCTGTCTCGAAATTTGAAAGTTGGGCAAAGTCGATTATGTTACTTTGCAACTCCAATCTATACGTTCTTTCGTGAAGTTTGTTCGAAGTTATTTTAGGAAGCAACTGAATTAAAAATAGTTAAGGTAACTATTTTAGTCTTGTTAAGTCACCGGTGAGAGTTCAAGTATTTTTACTAAGTTATTGTTGAGAAAAGTTTCGCTTTAACTGCTTTTTTGTGTAAGTAATCATTAAGAAACAGAACTTTTTGTGTTTGCAATATTTTTTTTTTATTTACATCTTTTATAATAACTAAATCTATAAAGATTGATATAATTGAAATGTCCGTTTGTACCATCAAGTTCTTTACTGAATACAGATTATATAGTTATATACGGTACATACTTATAACAAAACTCAATTTTTATCGTTTTTTTTCGGTCAGACAGTTCGTTTCCTGCTAATCTTTAAAACGGTTGTACAGATTTTGACGTGTCTTTTACTGGCAGATAGTTGATGTTATAAGGAGTAACTAAGGCTACTTTTATCTTATAAAAAGAGAAAAGTTTTGCTCAAAAAATCTAAACATTCCTAGGGACAATCACAAGCGATGCGAGGGCAAATTACTAGTTGTTAATATCTCATTTCTTCGTGGATAATGTATTTGAGTAACTAATCATAAAGTAAAAATGTTTATTGTTCTTATAATTAATCATTATTAGTAAGTTTTATTGCTCCTTCAATTGTTGCACGTCGTACCGTAAACGAGATTTTTTAATTACCGTAATAATTATTTAATGTTTATGGCATAAACAAGAAATAATAAGTAAAAGACAAAGTTGTCGCACTCGCTGTTGCTAAGTATCTACTTCGTTTTCCCATTTTAATTAATAATACCTTAAAGTTTCTTAATTAGATAAAAATGGAGAGTTAAGACAATTCAGCGTGAATAAAACACTCATTTTTATAGTAATATGAAAATAATTTTAAAAATTTAGACAATTTTGACGTATTTGACGTTTCAAATTATATTTAAAAGTTGGAATCGACTTACTAGATTTGGTTTTATAGTTACCTAATAATGTATACTTGTCTCCAAGCTTGTCTCTATGTCAGATACTACAAAAAATATCGTTATTTCCAAAAAAAGCAGTGTTGAGTTTGTATTTTTTCTAGCTAATCATAAACGACTTTACGGATTTTCACAATATATTCACTACGATTAAGAATAAAACTACAGGTATGACGGTATATGTAAATTAAGTCAGAATAAATCGTACCTTGTTAGACCTTTCGCATGTAAGGAATCAATGGAGTATGGAATGCTATTCGTATAAAGATTATCGGATAATATACCAATGGTATTTTTGAGGCTCTACATGAGGTGTTGTATTGGCCCATAGTGAATATATTGTCTATTTCATGAACTTATGTCGAACGTTCGAGAATATTTCCTTAAGTACAGCGTAACAGATTTAATAGTCGCATCTCGGTTCGTTAATTTGTCGGTATCACCATGATTTCATTTAATTATGTAAACGCGTCCGTGACTAATTGCCCTCCTTATCTTCTATTCACTTTGCGCCTAAAGCAATGTCTGCAAGCGTTCTGTAATTGCTTGTAATAATTGTTTTGTTTCTCTCTTTAAGAAGTTCGATAGTATAAGTATTTATATTGAAGGTTGATATAACCCAATTATTTTCTGAAATTACGGAAATCGAATATATTCAAAATTTCTATGAGATACCTAATATTCAGTCACGCAAGAGACTTCAGTTTTACATATGTATCGTTGTTACATGCGGTATTTACCTAAAAATTTTACAAAAACGTGAAAGGAATAAATTAATTGGCAGCAAAGTACCAATTAGTTTGCCTTGACAGATATCAAACTTTCATCAAAAATTCAAAATATAGCCAAAAAGGCATGAGCAAAACTAACAAACCCGGTGCGTTTAGCTGAGCGAAGTTAATTTACTTTTATTTTATTAGAAAATTATAAAAATTGATCAGTTTTTATAATTTTCTAATAAAGTATAATTAAGCTAACTTACTCCTTATAATATTAGCTATCTGCGAGTGAAGGTCCCGGCAAAATCGGTCCAGCCGTTGCAGAGATTGGCCGGAACAAACAGACCGACACAATTAAAAAAAATATATTTTTTTGTTTTTGTGAAAAAAATATTTTTTAGTTGTTGTGAAAAGCAATTAATTTGAAATTAAAAACAAACACTTCAATTTAATTTATATTACTGATTATCTCAAAATTAATTTAATTTGTTATTTATACTTTAAAGGTTAAAACAATCTTGATGAAACTAAGTTGTTTTAAGAAATTATTATGAAAAATACGTAGACTGTTCAAAATATGTATCTCATGGGCAGAACTTATTAGAACAGCCATAGTCCGTTAAGCTGTAGTGATCAGGAGATTATATACGAGTATAATCAAAAAGTTACATGTAGTGAGGATAGTTTCCTGATATGGGGGTGAACAGGTTATACGACATTATATATATACAAATAAATAAATAATTATATAAATATATAAATGTTCTACATTTCGATGAATTAGGAAGTAAATTATATTTTTATTTTTTATTTATTTATTTATTTATTAAATAGTTCATACATTACAATATCAGAAGTACTGAAATATGTGGTACAATCATAAACTCATTCGAGTTTTACCGTGCACCAGTGTCGTCGAGGGTGGACAAAGTTTCTTAATTAACAATAAGCAATATTACATACGATGGAGGTAGATTTAATTTTTTTACATATACAAAGTAAAGATTTTGTTGACAAAGTTCGAGTAGCTTGCTGCGGTCATTAGTTAATTACACTTGTTTTCGCACTACAGGATGATTCGATTTGTATATATATTACTTTTTATTTTTAATATATTTTTTTTTGTTTATTATTAATTAATATCTTATGTTGATAATACGCAGTAAGTTAGTAATGTATTATTAAATATGCCAATATAGACATCAACCGTATTGTGTTTTAACTCGTTCATGATAGTATTGCTTTAATTTATATTTTATATTTTTTCGTGTGATATTGTTTTTTAATGTTATTGGTAAATCGTTAATGAGTTTGGGTATAATATATCTTAATGATCTTTTTCCGTACATGTTACAATATTCTGGTAGTAAAAGATTTGGATTGACCATGCTTCGAGTTGTTATGTTTAGTTTTGGATCTTTGTGTTTGATTTTTTTTAAATTGTCATTAAAAAAGTGTTCTTTTAGAAGCGTTAGTTCAGTTTTTTCATGAATTGGTATAATATTACAGAATGCAAATAATTTTGGATAATTGTTGTTAAATGTCTTTTTTAAATTGTCTGGGACTATTTCCTTTAGGATTCTAAGCTGAAGATTATATATTTGATCCAGGTGTGTTTTATATGTTCGTCCATAGCTTGAAAGTCCGTAAGATATTACTGATTCGGCCAAGTAGGTATACAGTAGTAGAAGTGTCTTATATGGTAATTTTGCTTTTATTAAATGAAATTTTGCCAATATCCCCCTTAGTTTGTCACAAACGTGATTTATGTGCATTTTCCAGTTTAATCTACTGTCTATTACCAGACCTAGATATGTATATTTGTTCACTAGCTCTATTTCATCACAGTCACAAGATGTCGACATATTAATGAAGCTATTTTGATGAAGGCAGTCGTGCGTATGTACTAAAAGTGTTGGTTGGAATTGACTTCTGTTTTGACTAGTGCTAATATACATTAATTTAGTTTTACTCGCGTTAAGTACTAATCCAACATCGTGAGACCATTTTGCGAGAGTATCAAAGTCATCTTGCAGTTGAGCGAGAGTATCTATTATATTGCGTCCGGCAGCTACTAGACAGGTATCATCTGCAAATTGATACATCTCGCTTTTTTTAATTATACTAGGAAGACTGTTAACATACGTGAGATAGTGCAGAGGACCTAGCACCGATCCCTGAGCCGTGCCTTCTGTAACCTGTACAGTGTAACTGTCCGTATCACACACTTTGACAACGTATTTTCTGTCTCGTAGGTAGTTTTCGCACCATGCGAGTAGTTTCCCTCTGATTCCGCTATCGTACAATGCTTGTAACAATTTATCGTGTCTAAGAGTGTCAAAAGCCTTACTGTAATCGATAAATACGACCAGAATGTGTTCTTTGTTGTCTAAATGTCTGTATATACTATCCGTGAATTCTGACAGCAGTTGTGTGGTGCTCTTATGTGGTTGAAATCCATATTGCTTATTTGATAGTATGTTGTTACTCTCATAAAATTTATATATTTGCTTACATATGTATTTTTCGACAATTTTATCAACAGTAGGCAAAATAGTAATTGGTCTGTAGTTTGAGTAATCTTCTCGGCTGCCTTTCTTATGAATTGGTCTCACAATCCCAGTTTTCAATACATCTGGATATACACCTGTTGAAACACTTGAATTAATTAGATTAGCTAGAACCGCTTTAATTTTGTCACATATCCTTTTAACATCAATGGATCTTATTTTGTCTACACCTGGAGACTTGTTAGTACTTAGTGACATAATAATTTTTCCTACGGAATTTGGATTCGCTTTTTTGTAGCGCATTGTCATATTTGCTGTAGAGCTATAGCTTTTATGAAGTAATAGTTTAGAGCACTTAGGAATTATCTGTTTCACACTATTTTTAAATGTATTTGCAAAGTTATCTGCTATATCTTTGCAAGTGGTGCTACTTTTCTCAAAAGCGTTGCGAACAACATCGTCGATGGATGACTTTATTCTACCGGTAATTCGGTTAAGAATCTGCCATAGACGATTATTATTGCTTTTATTGTTTAGTATATCTGATTTTAAATTGTCATTTTTATATTTTTGTATTAATGTATTAGCATAATTTCTTGCCTTATTGTATTTTAATTTTAATATTTTATCATTAGTATTTTTTGTCCACTGTAAAAAAAGTTTATCCCTATAATTACAGGCATTAGTTATTTTTTTATTTAGCCAAAGATTATTCATACGTTTTGTGTTAGACTTAATTTTTATTATTGATTTAGATTTTTTGTAACACTCTGTAAAGTTATTATGTATATTGTTGTATATAGTTATTGGGCATGACATTTTATCCATTTTTGTCCAATCAATATCATTTAAATATTCAAAGACTTTTTGATTTTTTAAATAAGTTTTGTATATCGGATCAGCCTGTGTATTCAAACCAGTGCATGCCAGCATTACTGCACGGTGATCGGCCAGTGTTGTTCCGATAACCGCTGTGTATAGGTCTTGTGTGCGGGATCTCGCGTATATGTGATCAATACAGGACTTATTAAGCTTACCATTACAAATTTCGATTCTAGTGTGTTCTGTTATCCCGCATAGAAGACCCATACTATATAAAGTGTTGTTGTAAATATGTTTTACAGGGTTATCTATTTTTAGGTTTATGTTAATGTCCCCTATCAAGTATAAATCGTTATTTCTGGAAAATTTTTGGATTGTTTCTCGAAGCTCGTCAACAAAAAGATTTTTACTTAAGCTAGGAGGACGGTATACAGCAAGAAACATTGTAGAATAATTTGTTACGGTTGTTATTGTGCAAATTATAGATTCAAAAGTTTTTGTTTTAATACTTTGAATGCTACATTTGTGTTTTTCCCTCACATATAATATTATACCACCACCTCTACGTGCTTTTCGTAATGCTGTAAACATTTGGTAACCCTGAATATTGTATAAACAACTAATTTTGTCTGAAATATTAACCTCAGTCAGTATAATAACATCAATGCATTTTTTAGAAGAAAATATACACTGTTCTAATGTAGAAAAGTTCTTAATGATAGATCTAATATTAAAATGAATACATAATAAGTTTACGTGGTTATTAGGTAGAAGTGCTATAAAATCATTTATATTAACAGAGTCTCTTATTTCATTGATTTCATCCGAATAACAAGCCATCTTAGTTATTTTTAAATTACATTATGTAGAAAATACCTATGTTTTAGAGTTTCTCTTAAGCCTTGCTGCTTATTAACGCGTGTATATCATCCATTGTTTTCAATATGTATGTTTTTTCATTTTCATCTTTCCGTGCTCTTACATACCCTTTCTTGAACCACACGTATTTAAAATTTTGATTGTTTTTTAACTGCTGCTTGGCGTTCCAGAAAATTTGCTTATTTAGTTTTGTCATAGCTTCTCTTATGTAAACGATATTATTGTTGCTGTTATCCGTTGAGTAAATGTCAGATACCATAGTTTGCACACTTTTTGCTGCCATGATCCATTTTTCTTTGGTAACTTCATCTCTGAGCTCCACTTTGATGTTTGTGTTGAGATCTTTTCTACCTTGAAGCCTCTGTGCACTTTTAATATCTTCTGTGGGCAGTTTCAGTTTTATAGCTACTTTTTTCACAATTTCTTTCACTTCTTCATTTTTCTGGCATGGCACATTAGCAATTTCAATAAATTTAGATAGCTTCTCTTGTTCCATTTCCTGTAATTGTTGTTCAAGAGCTCCTAGACGAGTTTCTAAGTTATTATTTTTATTAGTTAGTTCTAAATTTTTTCTTTCTAGCACTTTTATGGTTTTCTTGAACGTATCAATGCACTCCACTACTTCATCTAATTTTGCACTGTGAAATTGTAACGATTCATTAAGTTCCCGTAATTCTTTTCTAATGGCTTTTTCAACCTCTTTACTTATGTTATTGAGCAATTTATTTGCATTGATTTGTACTGGAGCTTCTTCTCCTTCATCCTCCTCTTCTGGTATAATAATGGATGCGTTTCTCCTCGGCGATTCAAGCTGGCATTCTTGACAAGTCCAGTCAAGACTAGGGGATGCCTTTAATGCGGTGATCTGCTTATTTGTAAGACCCGTACATTTATTGTTGAGATGAACAATCCGTTCACATTTACTGCATTCTAATCCCGGAGAAGATTTTGTAATAGGTTTTTTACACAAATCACATTTAGACATTGTAGGTAGTTATGATGTTTATATGTTTAAGTTAATTATAAGTATTGTTTAATGGCATGGCCATACAACGAAGAAATGTAGCAAGCATCTTAGCCCAAATTTTACATCAAATTACTTATGTAATAGTTAGTAAATGTAAATTAGTTTTGTATAAACATAAAGTTATGTGTACACTAGCGACTCAGTCTCGCTTCGCCCGGGTTTGTCCCTAGATGTAGCGCGAGCAAAGTCATGAGTTCCTCTTTAATAAATTATGTGTTATTCTGATGTGTAAGCTATATTATTGTAAAGTTTCATCAATATCTATTTAGTAGTTTTTGAATTAAAGAGAAACTAACATACATTCATACATTCTTACAAGTTTTCGCATTTATAATAGAATAATATTATACTTACCTGTTAGTTATATGTAATTTGCTGTATATTCGTTCCTTGTAAATAAACTTTAAACCACCAAAAAATATTTTTAAAGACAATTCAGGGGCAATGAAATAAACTAGGTATATGTTTCTGAAAAGTAAATAAACTATAAAGACAAGTTTATAAAGATTACCTACAATCTTTTTATATCTTGCCTTGAAAAAACTTCCTAAGCCTAAAGCTTGAGAGCTAGTATATAGTACAAAATGTCTATTTTAACGAAAAGGTCGTCATAAAACAAGGTTTATTTGAAGTGTTAAAGTTAATGCATATAACAGTAAGTGGTCGTAAAATTTTGTGAAACGAAACTAATGTACGAGTTGCTAAGACGAAAATAATGCTTCAGTTTAACAATCATTCTTACAAAATTAAATTTCAGCCCGAAGAAATCTAAGTTTCTTATAATAAATGTTCTAGGAATAATATAAAGAGTGCGTATAACCGCGACTAATAATTATACGTAAGTAATTGTATATTAAACATCTATTTCTAATAAAAAATATGCAAGTGTAAATGTATATCGTCAACCTATTTCAGTAGTAAAAGGCTATTTTTAATATTTATGTAATTAATGGAACTCACTAATGGAAATATAATATTAATGTTTCCTACATAATTTCTATTAACAACATTTTCTTCGTTTTTATTAAACAACAAGACAGACTATATGAAAAAATAAAGACAGTGGTAGGCCATTCTTTTTCCTAATCCACGAAAAATAATGAAGCGGGCTTAAACCCCGGATCACGCACTTCTGATACTTTCACGTGCGAATCATTTTCAACATGATTGACAATTATCTTACGGTGAAGGAAAACATCGTAGAAAAGGGCCTAGCAAGTTTTCTAAAGGTATATAAAGGGTACTTGGCCACGTAGCGGACTATGGCCTGATTGATCCCCCTCGTATTAATATTCTCGTATTAAAGGGCTAAATACGAGTACATATTCTAAAATTATTTAAATCATAGTAAAAATTCAAAACTAAGTCCAAATTTTGTAACTTTTGACTTAAAATAAAACTTAAATAATATTAAGAAGTGTGAAACTGAATGAATTGGTTGAAATTATATATATATACTATATACCATTCGTATCGTGATAAACAAATGGGACTACAATACATCTCCAAATAGAAGTTTACATACTCGTACATATGTCGTTGGCGTCAATAACTTGCGCCTTATCTTGTTAGATTTATATTTATTATAGGATTCTTGCGTATACGTGATGTTAGTGATGAGATGTACTGTCGTTTTATTGCGTTACGTACAGAAAAGGGTGAACAAAAGAGGGTTTATCAACCTCCTTTGACTAGTTAATGGAATATTCGATTCGATCAGGAATAGTTGGTACAGAAAGACAACTGGCGATTGTATTTTCCTATGTTCTTTATGTCTTTAACAGTACTTACATCCATTTTGTGTTTTTTCCTTTCGGCGTTGTTTTTAATAATCTTGTTCTCGCCTTAGCGTGTTATTTTATCGCGTGTTCTCAGGAACTTCGTCTATAGATGTAATAAAATGATGAGTTAAATCTGTACATTAATTAATTTTGAGGAAAATAATATTTAAATAGTCATCATTGTCGATACAGACTTAGAATCTATAGTTATTAGAATTTTGTGCATCTTTGAACGCTTCACGCGAAAACAATTGGATAAAGGTATACTGATATCTGAATATTGGGGTTAACCTATGTTAATTATGGATATGATATGATATGATAACCTACGTTAATTATGGATATAACCTATGATAATTATGGATATTATGGAATAGAGGTACACCCTCTATTCCAGGAAAATACTACTGAGAAATCTATACCAACTGATAAAACGCATCTAGGGATGATCCCGAGTGGAGCAAGGTCGTGTCACTAGTAAATCTATAAATTACGGAAATAATGACAATTAATATCCTACTCCGACTCAATTTCTATCAACTATGGTGGAAGAAATGTTTCATGAAAAAAAGAACGTCATTTTATCGACAAAAGTCCTTAGGGAGCCTTCTATCTCCACCAAGAACTTCGTAAATAAATCATTATTTTTGTTCAATATCTCCTATAGTAAGTAATCATTGTAAAATACATTGATGGCTTAAAAATTTAATGCATAACCGTGATGAAAGTTAGATTTAAAAAATTATACCAGATTGAAACAGTTATTTATCTGATATTCAAAGTAATATTTAGACCCTCGCCCTTTATGTGCCAATATTTATGCCTGCTCTGGTCAATGTCATCTATAATTCATATGAATGGGTCCAAGTAAAATGAGAGGGCTTTTCTATTATAAGCCAATAGCCTTATAAAACGAGCCCGCCCTCGCCCTTTTTTGGCCTCAACACTTTGCATATTTTTCGTAAGTTTTTACAATATTGCTTTGTATCAACTAACTGCTTTGTAATCTATTAAAAATTAAATAAGTGTCAGTGTCATGCCATTCGTAATAACTTGTTACAAATTTTCTTTTTTAACTTAAATACATAATATTACGTATCTTCTTATTATTCGCTCCTACGAGAATCGAACGTTTATTTTTGGGACATAAGTAAGTTATATTAGTATAAACGAAAGCTGAGTAACATTAAAATTTTTGATATGCTACATCGCTACATTAACCCCGCTGAGCGGCTATGCATAAAACACAATAATTTCTTTTTCCGTTTTTGCACTCTTCCCATTGTTAAGTTCGCTAACTCTCTATTCACTTCAATTTACATTGTTAGGTGACTAGTTGGTTTGGTTATGAAGTTCATATTGTATGAATAACACCATCAGCCTTCTCTATAAGGTAGTGAAATTTATCAATCTGTCCGTTTAGTACTATGTTATGCACTTTTTTGGTAGCTTAAGTAAGTTTCATTGGCAAAGACAAACTTTATAATCGCAAATCCCCGAAAACTTTGTTACGGGCCAAGAAAACTTCATCTTTTCAGTCTACTGAAATTAAATTCTATTTAAATATTCAAAATAACTAAAGGAAGTAGAGTTAAGTGCTTCGTTGAAAACTTGACATTTTTAGAATTGTTTTAAGTACTATTGATTATTTATTTATTTATTTATTTATTTATTAAAGTGATTGGCTAATGGCCGATATAATCGCAATTCCGTCTAGCACGTCGTCTTATTCCAGAATGTACGATTCCCTGGTATACAATCGTTTTCTCTTGCAATAGAAACGAACCCGAGCGAAGCGAGGTAGTAATTATATACCTATATGTAGCTATAGATACGTGGTACATACCGTGGTATTATAGTTTTAATTAAAAATTTAACTCGAAAACTTTCACGTAAATGTTTCATTCGTTTGAGAGAAGTTTGAATTATCGATGCAATATCGTAAAAACTTTATACATTCACAGTGCATTGATTTTTGAAAATCCTGGCGTCAGTTGCGCAATTACGCAGTAACCGACACAGCAGCTGCATTTCTGCAATTTGTCTGTCCCATTTTTACACGATAGGAACGTAAAGGACAGTTATATATTTTATCCCATGTCATAAATTTTGATGAAGTAAGTTAGAAACTTTGCGCGTTCATTGACAGGATGTCATCATATAGATTTTTGTTTAAAATAATTTTTATTGGACTTTAAATATTATTGGGTACGACAAATTAATAATTTAATTTTCACTATTCTTTAATATTTAATTAATATAATTTCATTGATCAGAAAATATTTATATTAGCGCGAGAAACTAGTAGCGGGCTCTGTTAGAAAACGGAGTAAAGTAGGTTCAGATCCTGAGTCTTGCACTTCTTATATTTATGTGCGAATCTTTTCCATTTATCTTACGGTGAAGTAAAAAATCTTGTGGAAACCTGCATAGAAAATAAAGGGAGATGTCGAATGACATGTGTAGGCTAGTATGGTGGACTATGATTCCATTGAATGGAGGCTTATTCCCAGCAGTTTAAAACTGATTATTTTAGCACAATTATAATATATTCTATATACTTACAAATTTTACGTGTATAATGAGTATCGGGTAGAAGTATGTAATAAACGTATTCTACTTCGCATAGTTTTAATTGTATTGCTAAATATTCATATCGAGTAATGTGCTGTTTGTGTAATTTAGAATGCTATCTACGTGTATCAAAGGCACTTGCGGAGTTTCGTAGCAATTCGCTACGGTCCGTAGCAATGCGGTGAGTTGTCTCTCGAATAGTTTCGTAGTTTGGTGTGCTACGAAAATTTATTCATGTGCAATTAGATATTGGGTACAGTCAATTATAATTTAGCACTTCATGTTTATTTATTACCATATTATTATAACAAGTACGATGTCGGTTTTATATTTTGATAATTATTAAGGGCTATTGGCACTACCATTATTGTAGTGTATTGAACGAGTTGGGCTTAGAGATACTGGTAGACAAAAAAATACTGTTTTTTTTATCTGTTTGTCTGTATAAATCAGTGTGCCTTTGTATGTAAACACAAAGTACTAAATGCCTTTTAACTAAATTTTGTTTAATTATAAACCTACATTTCAGTCCAAATACCTAAACTTTACCTTTAATAAAGGAAAATCTCTCTTTCTCTAATTCGTTAAAAACATAAATAAGTTGATTTTGTTAAAAATGGTTTGCAAGACAATTTATCAACTTTGAAAACAGAATAGACAATAAGAGTATTTTAATACAAAGCGAAGTTGAAATGTATTAAACTTATTATAAATTTCTACTTAGCTATAACAGTACCAAAGAAAATACTTGAAAATCGGGTTTTATTTAAGAACCGATTATATGTTGGCAAAATATGACATAGTTTTTGTATCGCACGATACGCACGTTTTATTACATACCAACCCATGTCAATCTGCTTTACGCCTGTACCTTTCATGCATGACTCATAAAGTTGATAAAATCCTTTCATAGGTCTTATTTTTGTAGTCAACATTTTAAATTAATGAATAAGCCATTGAAATGGAACTAAAATATGATAATTAGGTCGTTCTAAAGTTAAAAGTACGTACTGATGAACAAAAGCACGTGAAAAAAATTCAGCGCAAAGCGAAATAGTTCATTCAAATAATATGCTGAAGCAGCGAATAATGTAGCTCGCATTTCTAGGGTAAGTGATATTTTAGCATGAAAAAATTGAAACTTGTAGGTATATATTTTCATACATTGGCATCATTCAGAGCTCTTGAAATGCCTTGACCTAGTGCAGAGCAATTGTTCTAGTTCTTTCATAAACAAAGTAAACAATACGTCGAACGTCAATGTTGCCAAATAAAGAGCGGTTCCTTAATACGTTGATTTATTTTAGATCGATCAAATCAAATGTTTGTCCTCTAAAGGGACACTTTCAGTAGGATATTACGATGTATTATAAGATAACATAAGGTAAATAAGTCGCAAATATTGTTATTACTTATTGTAACAGCGGCCGGTAATAACTATTATTACTATTAGTTTTATTGACTTAGTCCTTAGTAAGTTATAACTTCAATCTAAGCGTCTCAGTGTGTTTTTGCTATTAAATTAGATGTCTGATGAACTTTTCCAGAAATAATTTATAATCTATAGAAAATTAAAGAGTTCACAGATACTTAGAATAAAGCAAAGTATATAGTTTTAACTTATGGGTTCACTACATAGTATAGAAGAAAGTTGCTTCCCGCTGTCTGTCTGTCCTTGTGTATGCTTAGATATTTAAAACTAAGCAACGGATTTTGATGTAGTTTTTTTCATAGATAGAGTGATTCAAGGGGAAGATTTATATGTATAAATAATGGAACCCGCGCTAAATCCAAGGTAGGGACGAACCCGACCGATATTTTGATAAAAAAATAAAAATATACTGTACAAAATTGCAACACTTATGTTAGAATTAGTAAGAGTCATCTGCACTTTTCTAACTACAAGTTCTCATGAGCTGAAACACTAAGAGTAGGTCAGACATGTCGTTGTCCAATAAGTTGACCAAACTTTATCATCTATTATAACAGGAACGCAAAGTACATACGCTCAATGAAGATAAGCTTTGGCACAAATGTTGGTAACTATTTGACAAGTTTCCTAACGGAAGAACTTACATTCGTTACCCAGAGTTTGTCAAACTTCACTCGTTTTATATCTATAAGTTGGATAATACATGTCCATTCTTAATGTCTGGTACGAGTATGCGGAAAACTGTATTGTTATTTTGGGAGATTTTATTACAACTCGTATAAAATTAATGAATAAGAAAATGAAATGTTGCTTATGTTGCTTTTTCATATAGCAGTGTACATATTTATAGGACTATAATCATGACGAATAAAAAACCTCTTTATTTGTAACAGAAATATTTCTCTTTTATTCGTAGTAGGTATTATAAATTCAGTTATTTATAAGTAATAAGACGATTTTAAATGAAACATCTTATTTTAATAAACATTTATTGTTATAAAATAATGATGTTATACGTCATACATTCAATATTAAATTTATATAGCTATTTGCTATAAAAGTGTAATTAAAATAAAATTTAATAAAATAATACGTAAATGTATCAATCTTTATAATATATTTATTTACATAAAAATATTTGCCGTTCGTTACTTTCGCTAAAACTCAAAAATGGCTAGACCGATTTGAATGAATCTTTTTGTTTCGGGGATGATTTAAGTTAAAAAACATATAGGTATATTACATAAGTATACATAGGGATGATTTAATCATAATAAAAATATTTATAATATATATTTTTTATTTATTTTTCTATCACAAAATGTTTCTACGGACAATACTGAGTGAAGGGAGAGACTTAGAAAATAATAAAAACACATATTCCTTTATTTTAAGATACATTTCAAAAAGACAAATTACAGCAATTCAACGTTTAACAATCCTAAAACTTTTACTTGTTTGAGCTTAACTCTATCTTCATGTAATTCTATCGTTAGGATTTAGAATGACCCTTTTTATTTCGTACGATCCCTTTTGTAAGAGGAAGGAATTTTGAATAAAACCGTCGTTTGTAGTCCGTCTCTATGTTCTGAAAGTAAAATCTCCAATGTACCGTGAGACAATATCATGCGGGTCAGTGCTGAATTAAGAGGCCTATGCATATGCAATTTTATTCTAATTTCTTTGTCACCTGCTCTGTATATCTATAGAATTCGATTTAAATAATTATTGGTTAAATGGTAAACTATATAAAGTTTATAAAAGCTTAGAAATTGTAATAAGGTATTTGTTACAGCCAAGTCGAAAGTCCTGTCGAAATTTTTATAAATGTTTTAATAAATAATGTATAGTATTGGATTCCTTTTTTCTCATTTTCTGAGCAAAGAGTCTGAGAAATCTCATATCAAGTAGTGTACACATAGAAAGAAATAGCCAAATCAGGCCAATAGGCAAGCAAATTTACACTTAACTGCAACTAGCATTTTATTTTAATACTGCTTATATATTTAATTGGTACCCTAAAGAAACATACATACATTGTGAGAGACTAGAGATTTAAAAAAAATATTTTCATAAACTTGAATGCATAATAACAGTATAGTAGGAATTAAAGCTTGAAATTAAACATCTATTCATATATGTCTATATTTAGTGTTAGCAGAGTAAGATGTTCGTTCAGCTCTCGCGCCAAGGACCGGCCAAGAGGCTCTCGTCAGTCGCAACTAGGCCGTCTCACCCGACAGAAGGGACAGCCGTGGCGAGAACTCTTCATGAATAATGTCAACACTGCACGACCGAGGATAATTGCTTAGTTTCACAAAATATATTTAGTTAAAGTTATCTATTTTGATAAAATTCTTATTACTTATTACTATTATTACATTACTCAAATCTGTGCTTAATTTTCTTTTTTTTTTTAACTTATTGTTATAGTCATAAATGTCGATACAAAGAACGAAACTATAGTTTTTAGAATTATCGTCCCTCTGGAAACTCAATACAAGAAACCTGGACAGATATTGATGATTGAGAGAAAATATCTCACGTCTGAGAAGTTTATACTAAACATTAAAATATAAGTTATATATTATTCATAATTGCGAAATATATGTATGTTTGTCACTCTTTCACGCTTAAGTAGCTAGACGGCTTTGAATGAAATATAGTTAATATGCGTAAGAGATTGGGTCTTCGTAATAGATGTCACTGCGGGCCTATATATAATATCGTAAATACAAAAGCAACTAGAGATACACTAAAAAGAAAAACGGTTAGGTACTAACAAGTCTTGCAAATAGTTCCAAGGCGAAATGATAACAAGCAAGGGACAGCAAACATTAATTAGTCCATGATTTGTTAAACTTATTCTTTTACCTTATATTTTCTTATAGAAGTTCTGATTTTCTCGTCTTTTCCAGGTTCATTTTGATTAAGTACCTATATATAACAATTCAATTATACATATACCTATATTGCAAACAAGAAATTTTAATTTTATAAAATTAATACTTTGCGGTTTTCTAAATTAAAATTATAAGGTCTTATTTCACAGAAAATGTATACCTGACGCGTTATGTATTTTAATTTTGTTAATTGAATCCTTTTGATTAAATTTCGGGCACGAGGGTCTATCTCCAATCTTGCTACAGAGAATTTCTTTAGACAGACTCAACTTCCTATTCAAACCCACGATCTCATGATCTGTAATTTAATAAGATAAACAATCTATTTACTAAGCAGTTAGATTTACAACTGTTGAAAATAATTTTGTAATACAATGCCATGTTATTAGTATTGGTAGGTTTTGTTTTAATCGTTTGTTATATATCTCAAATACCTTATAATGAAGTTTTGTATATTATGAAAACAAAAATAACGTTTCTTAGACATAATAAAGCCAGAATATTTTAAATAGCTGTCTTATTTTACGAGCAGTCGTGTATTTAATTTGTGTACGGAGACGATATGTAAATACTTGTTTGCCTGTTGATGCTAACCCAAGGAGTGTAGCATTTCCTACTTAATTGTGTAGAGCCTAGGAATTGCCTCCGGCGCTCAGATCTCATTAAGGGCACGCTCTGACATTACGAGTTTTGAAGTAATTTTGTTAATAGCACCTGCCTATGTGTTATGTTATGAAGCGTTAGATACGTGAGTCTATTTAATGTATTTTAACACGCATTTTCAGCTACTTTTGAAATGATATTATTAGGACTCTACATATATACTCGTAGTACCTACAACAGATAAAATAAGCTGATCCATATTGAACTTACTTCGATATTAAATAATATAACATGATTTCGAAAGTACAAAATTATATATAACACTACTACTAAGTACTAACTAAACTACTACTAAAATGGAATATGATATGATGAATATAATTAGGGTTGAATAAAATTAATCACCCCATAATAAAACAAAGTCGCTTCCCGCTGTGTGCCTGTCCCTATGTATGTCTAGATCTTTAAAACTACGTAACGGAATTGATGCGTTCTTTTAATAGATAGAGCTATTCAAGACGAAGGTTTTAGTATATAGTTTGTCAACTTTATGTATAAATTTACTAGCGGAACCCGCGGCTTCGCTCGCGCTAAATCTAGGGACATGACGCGAGTCGCTATTAAGTTATTAACAAAATTATATATGTTACGGCTAATACCCGAAGTTCGGCTACACCTAGTTTTAGCCGGCTACAACTAGGTGCAGCCCGCCACATGCGGTTAATCTCAGGTGTATCCTACTTATCTTCGGTTACAACTAGGTTCAGCCTTCATTATAGCGGCTAGAACTAGGTACAGCCGCACACTGGTGGTTAAAATTAGGTGCATCCTATTTATTATCCGCTAGAACTAGGTTTTCAGTTCAGTTAAGGATTTTGGTTTTATTTTGAGATTCGTATCTTGCGTTTCCTGATTGAATCGATTTTGTATCATCACCCCGGTAGATAAGATATCTTATCCTAGACAAGCCATAAACCATGCCAGTCCGAAACAAGATTTATACTTTGAAATTTTTTTTTTTAATTGTGTTCAATTATATTATGAACTGAAATGAAATTTCGTCTTTTAATATGGAGAGTCCCTCTGTAGTAAAAACTACAGTAAGTAGGCACTAAAGAGTTCGTCAAGTTGGCAGCGCGGTATAGACGCGGGGAAGGAGTTGGCGTCGCGACCGGCCCGCGCGCAGATTTATAATATTTTCTGTATTAATTACTTATAATAACGCCTTTTTTTGTTAAAAGATATTTGCCTGTCAAATAATAAATAATAAATGTCACTTAAACATCCCTGTTTTTTATTTATTCCATGTAATCGAATCAATCGGAAAACGCAAAATTAGAATCTCAAAACTACTGAACTGAAAACCTTGTTCTAGCCGACGATAAATAGGATACACCTAAGTTTAACCACCAGTGTGCGGCTGTACCTAGTTCTAGCCGCTATAATGAAGGCTAAAACTAGTTGTAACCGAAGATAAGTAGGATACACCTAAGATTAACCGCATGTGGCGGGCTGCACCTAGTTGTAGCCGGCTAAAACTAGGTGTAGCCGCACTTCGCCTATTAGCCGTAACATATACACAACTGAGAAGATTAGTTTGTGAGTACTTATTTAATGGATAAAATGACATCTTTAATGTTTTTTTAAGTAGGTACACGGAAACAGGAGAGGTACTTAAAAGTATTACGCGTTAATTTCTAATCACTTAAATCCCTATGTTTGATGGAAAGGTATTCAAAGAAACTTTTCATGTTGCTTAAAACAGCTGCTTTTAACTTCATAAAAAATTATATTATCGAGTTAAAAGACAATTTATTTAATCTGTAGTAACATATTTAAAATAAAATTGGAGTGTCTGTTTTTAATTTCAAATTAACAGTTTTTCACTGAATACTTATAAAGGTATATACGATACTAGCAACAAAACTAATTTTGAAAATTTTTGTCTTTCTGTCAGAGTAACTTAGGCCACTTTTATTTTAAAAATTTCACATATTTCAACAAGTGCATCCGTATTTAAAGTTTAATTTAAAGTTATATTAATACATATTAAGATTTATATACTAACATACATATCAAATATAAATTCCAATTAATATAAAAACGGTTTTTCATTTTGTTCCTTACACACGAATCTTATGTACAAAATTGGTATGTAATGAGCTTGTATTTATTGTAATTTCAAGGAACGCCGGTTACAGATCCGGGGCATCTTATTTAAACTCGACTAAACTCATCTGAAGCTTTATTAGATTACCGACTGCGTGGTGTCGATTTCCTTCGCTGCTACCTTTATTAACATAATATTAAATTTAATAATTAATTAATATTTAGCTTTAAGGCTTTTTTTTAAATCTTGTGTAATTTAATTTGCAACATTTGTATGTAAGTTCGTTTGTTTGTTCGGGTCTAATGTTGTCAACCTTCATAATAGTTGAAATTTCGCGTAAATATTTGGTTTTGCATGATAATGCTTAGTTAGCTAGCTAAGTGACGACATTCTAAATCCAATATGGCGGAATCCTAAAGATATGGACTAAGTTTTTTATTAACAAATGTTTTGCTGAGAAGTATAAGAATAAATACTCTAAAAATAAAAAATAAACTTAAATCATCAAACCTAATATTACACAATTAATAAGTTTGATACAAAAGTTTATTTTTTCAAAAATATAGACTAACTATGAAAATGAATCATCTTAGTTAAAATTTTAATGTTAACTCGTTATGTAACTTAGTTTTCTGTTATAAAGTGATTTCATTAAAACAATAGCCTTTGTATCAACCTCCGCCCAAGGGATGTGAATGGGATAGGATAGGTAATTAAGTATATGCCTTGCGTAGCTCCTAGTTTTTAATGAGCTTTCTATGAATAAGAAACCCTTACTCTATTGAATTCAACTTGTATCCATAAATTGAAGTTCAATTGGGTCATAATAATTAAAAGGAGTTTCAATATAAAACTGTTACCAGTGTAATGAACTAAAGTTGAATCTATGTTATAAACTTTTGTAATAATTTTAAAGGTCATTTTGAACAAAAGAAGCAAATGGAAAACAAACAAGAACGTTTTTCGTGCTCTTGACCTGTTATATCTTGTGACAAGTACGAGTGACGAGTGTATACACTGAATTATTATAATATGACATTTTGAGTCTACTATAAGTCGACTAAACACCAAAGGTATATGCATAGTATGGACATTGTAATGTACCTAAATCAATTTGAAAAGGTTTCGTAGCGCTAAGTTTTTTGGTAAGTAAGATAAGTACTTTCAGTAAATTTTGAAATATAGCATATTTTTGCCAAATTTTAATTTATAAGTAATTTTGGACTGGTTCCATACGATTAAAAGGAGGTCCGTGTCTAGAGTGGAATTTAAATAAGAGTTTAATATACACAACAGGATTTTTTATATATAGCATCAATTAGTTTATCTCATCGAATTATTAATAATTAATGTTTAGTTTGAAGTTATAAACCATCTATATAATCACACAAGTATCATATAAATGCGGAATTGACATATACTTGCTTATACATATTACTCCGAGACGCCTGAACATATTTGGATGAAATTTAGCACACGGATAGATTATGATCTAGAGTATCTGAATGTTAGAAATATAATTAACTAAAATGTGGCTGAACCGAATAAAGCGAGGGTAGAGTGCTAGTGTTAAATAATATTAATATGGTATAATAATAAAGCACAAAACATTTAAACCAGTAACGATCTGACGGTTAAAATAACAGTCTAAATTATGACAGAAAATATAAATATTGCGCTAGCGGATTACCGTTTACATTTTCAAAGTTAAAACTAACTACGAAGCCAGTTTGCATCACAGTATCACATACCACTTAAGTGGTACACGTCTGGTTCATATGCACTTGTAATTTCGTCGGACGTCGCATTGCAGTTGTTTGGTGAACGCAGCAGCTAGCATACTATTATAATATTACTTATATGGATTACCGTGATGAAATTTAAATTTCTGACTGAATATGGACATTGGAAAGATTCATTTAATGATAAATTGTTATTTATACATACAAGTATGAAGTAAGAATGTAATAGCGTTCAAACTCGGGAAACATTTTTAATATCTTACAATATATATTTTAAAGACTTAATATATGATAATGTAATAGATTAATGATCACTGTGCTTTGCCAGACACTAAAATAAAAAAGCCGGACATTGTTATCTCAAAAAATAATATATAAGTCTTTAAATATTAACCGGACATGTTTAATGAGGGAAAAATCTTCGAATCTAGACGGTTAGGTTATGTAGAATTTACCCCTAAATTACCACTACTGCGTTAAATGGAAAGCACCGGGATCTCTTAAAAAGTACCATTAAATAGCCTAAAATATAGTTTTACTGCAATATTTGATCTTAGATCGATTCATGCTTATTCTATATCAACACTTTTACTAAGTGGTTTGCTTTTAACGAAACGGTTTTATCTTTTCAAATATCTCTCTACGTTGATGGAACGTTGATATTAAATTTCAATATGTCCGACTCGCGTTATGATTTGTTTGGATTAAAAAATGTATATTATTACTATATATATTTAATTTTTATCGAATTGATATATTATATTTGTAATGAAATAGGATTTTTTTGGATTCTTTACGACCAATATGTGCTAGTATTAATAACTAGCTAAGCCTAGTGTTTACAATAAAAACGTGGGCTTTCGTTTCAAATTCTTATAAGTTGTAAATTTCCTTTAGTCTACAACAGATATTATATCTGATCTGGTTCTCTTTCGTTTGTTTGATGTTTATATGACCTTTTATTAGTACTTAGTAGTGGTTTTCATCTTTAAGTGCAAATTCGATTACCGACTTAAAAACGAAAATTATTGCTTTAAACCCCATCTATATTAGTAAGTAAGTTACATAAATGCTACGTTAATTTATAATAGTATTTTTAAACCCTTGTTAATATAACTGCTTTTGGATTGTGTAACGCTACCCCTTAATACAGGTAGCGAACTAGACTATGAAGTGCTACGAGTAACTGACTTTCGCATAAGATAAGGACCTCATTTTCATTTAATTCTTTCGGCAATTTTCTGGTAATCTCTCTCTGTAAAGAGGACATAAAGTTTGATAGCTCGGATTGAAAATGAAAAGCTACTTTTAATGGAGCTCGGGTACTGAAACAAAAATGTTTTTTATACACAACTTGTTGTTTCATATGTAATTGAGTTGTGTTTCATATTAAGCTTAAATGGAAATTGTTTTACTACATTTGTAGACCTATTTTATAAAATGTAATTATTGATATCGATTTTATATAAATGTTGGTTGTTGGTTAAACGCGATAACAAGCGGTACGTATTTTTAAGCATTACTTAGAAAAATATATTTAAACGAGATTCAATAATAATTTGACGACACGTTCGGCGCAGTTTGTAGTGACCCTACTTTCTTGCGTCAACGGTCGCAGGTTCGAGACTCGCTGGGGGCATTCATTTGTCAAACTCGGATGTTTGTACTCCTGTCATGGGTGTTTATATTTATAATATGTATATTGTGTATGTATCTATTTAAACTTATATAAGTAGGTAGTATATCATTTATCTGGTATCCGTAACACAAGCTTCCTTCGTAGCTTACCGCGGAACTAGATGGCGCTGTGTGTAATAATGTCCCAACATAAAATAATAATAATACAATGGCATGATGTCCTTATTGAAGAGTGGGACGTAAAAAGGACTACTAAACTACTTTCGCATACTTATTCGATTTATATAAGAAAAGACAGCAATTAAATTAAAACCTGGATCGCTCCTTCAAAGAAATAAAAGAACTATTGAAAGCTATTACGTCAAAAATTGTGGATTACACAAAAAGATCTTCGTTGGCAAATCAACTCTTTGTTGATTAAAGCCCCTTTACACCAGTTTTAGATGTAAAAGGATCACCATTATTTCCCGTTTCTCTTCATTTAGTACCATTAAATGTCCGCACAGTGTTTAATATTTCCATAAATTTTTAATGTCTCATTCTTGAACGCGTGGATTAACTTTTATGAGGGACTTGTTTAAGCCTTTATTACACTTTTTATCCCGTTTCATATAAAACAGATTAAACGGCATTCTTTAGCTACGATCATTTTTTGCAAAAGTCTAACAAAAATAAATTTATTAATAAGGTAAGCTGTACAGATTTTTAAAATTACAAACACTGTACAGGAACTGAACGAAGGAGTTTAATAATTTTTAAGGTAAATGAAATTCCCAATTCACATTATCGCTTGTCTATGTATTGATGTTAAAGCGAAATGTATTCAAAGCTCTCTGGTGGAATCATATGCTACATCATTTGTTGACGAATAACCGTATCTGCTTTAAAAACGCAGATTTTATACATAAATTATAAGCTATCAACTCTGCTCATTCTGTCGAGCTTCGTCTCTAGAGGTAGTTTTTTATACTTTACGGCTTTTTAAATAACGTTTTCACGGCGCCTGCCTGAAGTAAATCAACTGCCAGTTTTCTTTTATGTTATTTAATATTAAATAGTATTGGGATTAGAAATAGAATATAGAGCTCGGTGGTAACTTACTTTTATATTTTTGAACTTAAAAATTCAAGCCTAAATTTCTAAATATTCTAAACCTAAAATTCAAAAATTAAAACCTATTTACCTATGAAATAACATTAATGTTATAATATTAATACAATAAATAATAAAAATAATATTGTACTTATATGGATTTTTTTCTCAAAAGTTATATAAGTTAATTTATTTTCGTAAAATAAATCTGCCTTAAAAGCTCTTTAACCACAATAAGCTTTGAACAGTATTTTTCTATAACGAAAAAAGATTTAGGCGGTCAATTAAGTGCAGTTGCCACTTAACGTTCTTAAACCCTCAGCTAAATTTGAAGTATTAAAACATATTTTAAAAGTAGGGCAGTGAAAATTCACTGTCATTTGACGTTACCACTTTTCTATTACATAACGGTTATACATTGGTGATAATGCTTCAGTTCTTTCTTTATATATTTGTCATACGTATTATATGGTACTATCGTATAATCTATCGAATATTAAATAAATAAATATGTTGGGACATTAATGCACAACACCATCTAGTTCTATGGTACAGCATACCAAACATACGTTAGGCGTGTGTTATGCATAGCAGAGAGTTGATATAGTACACATATATAACTTTAAATACATAAATAATAAACGCTCATGACTGGAGTAGGAACCCTCAGCGGGACTCGAACCCACGACAGCTGATATAGCAAATAGCGTCACTATAAACTGTGTCAAACGTGTCGTCATAATGTTATAAAATGTGAAAAGTTCACATTATTGTATTAAACCAATATAAATAACAATTTCTTTATAAATAGAATACCTGTTGTGATTTATGAAATATATTTTTTTAATAAATGAAGAAATTTAATAAATATAAATTACAATTTATATTCAATTCAATACAGTTGTGTTAAAACTGCCTATTTAATCATAACACTCACATTAACAAATTATGCAAAATGCTGATTGCCATTCCCGAATTAATGTTGCTGCATTCGATTAATTAAATATGACTATACAATAGTCATAATAATTAGCGACTCACCCTCGCTTCGCTCGGTTTCGTCCCTAGATATAGTGCGAGCGAAGCCGCAGGTTCCGCTAGTTATACATTTAATCCTTAGTCTTGATCATCTTATCTTTTAAAAAAAACGCATCAAAATCCGTTTCGTAGTTTTAAATATGTAAGCATACATTGGGACTGACAGACAGCGGGAAGCGACTTTGGTTTATACTACGAGTATGTAGTCATGTAGTTTACATGTCCATTTATTTTTAAATGTTAATAAATATATTTATAAATGGAATAGGCCAATACATACTCCGTAATAATGCTTATTATTACTAGTAGAGGTCTTTTGATTCGCATTTTTCTTTTAACTACCACAGATGAAATAAACTAGTGAAAGATTATGGCAAATGGAATGTGAAAAAATCTGAAAACCAAAACATTTTTGTAGCATATCTTAGTGGTTTCTTTTTAAATACGTATAATTTCGAATTTACAATAAGTATACTATAAAAATATTACCTCACAATATGGTGCAGATATAAATATGTTAGTAGCAACACCGACGCCCCGCTTGTTTCCAAGCGATTGCACGCCTTTTTACTTTTTGTTTTTCTTTTTCACTCCAACGTTGTAGCAAAGACGCAAAGTTTCACGCTTTATCCACGCTGTGGAATTGTGAGATTTTAAATTTCACACAATCCACAATTTAACGATATTAAAACTCGCTTGCGTTAAATAAAGATTTTTAAATATATTTTTTAAGATATTTTTGATTTTAAATATATAATAAAAATCTTCATAGAAATCTAATATTAAAACTGCATACATATTTAAAAAAAGACGCTCTTAATTTATGTTCACAAAATTTAAGTTTTCACTAAAAAAAGCACGTGACCGTTAAAAATATGCTTTTTCATCAGCATATATTGTATGAACAGCTAAAGTAAAATATAAAATGTGGCATAAAGGCTGAACGAGGTAAAATCAGAGGACCGCTATTATGGCGCAGGCTTTGTGTGGCTTAACTATCACGTTAGATCTAGGCTTCTCTACACACGATAGGTATTAAAATAGTGCTGTAATACTACGAGTAAATAAGCCTTGGTTATAATAAATGTACTGAACAGTATAGTTATGCTTTCTTTGATTTAGATAATTTAAATAATTGCAACAAAAATTTAAAGAAATCGGTTGTTAGAGTTACAAAAATGTAGACTACTTAGTTAAATCTTTTTGTTTTTCACATGTGCATGTTACAAAATATGATTTGGAACTTTTTAATTTATTTACCTGATATTAAAGAACTTATAAACAATAATAGAACGCTAATATTTTTAAACTATTTATCTGTCCTATTTAATGTTTAGGTTATCAGAAACAGCTGTTGTAGGCCGCCATTATGGAAGCTGGCTTTGTGCGGCTTAACGATCACGTTGGAACTAGGCTTTTCTATACACGATAGGTATTAAACCAGGGTAGCAATTCTAGCAGAGTATTGCAATGGACGTAAATGATAAAATATAATCAATGCATTATACGATTCATACGTATAGCGTGCACTATGCTCATGTCACATGTGTTTATTTTGTATACATATATGGATAATGTATGTTTAACACATTACGTACTATGCATATTATGCAATATTTAGTTCTTTTATATTTTTTTTGATTAAACTAAGTGATATCTAATTTAATAAATATGTTGGGACAATATTACAACAGCGCCATCTAGTACCGTGGTAAGCTGCGAGACTTGTGTTACGGATACCAGATAGTTGATATACTTACACATATATACATTTTTAAATACATACATATTATAAATATGAATGCCCATGACTGGAGTACAAACATTCGTGCTCAATGCCCCCAGCGGGACTCGAACCCGCGACCGCTCTCGTAGATTATTGATGTGATGAATTGTTTAATGGCTATTTTAAGAAAAAGTTGCGATAAAATGTGTTTCACTTTTTCTGAGAGGCCTTTTGCGATATAAGGAACGCTAATTTTAATAGAGTATTAAATATTTTTTTATTAAATTGTGAAGCTTTTATTGGAAATTTCGAGTAATTAGATATCGATCTTTCTAGCAGGCTTATGGAGGCTTATGGTAAAAAAGAGATTCATCATTCTGCCTGTAGACTTACACAATGACTTAATAAACTTTTATATAAAGTTGCGTTATTTAGTGATAGATTGATGTTATATACGTAGACAGAATTATTTTACAATTTTCTTAAAACGAAGAAAAATTAAAATGATGGTAGAATCATTTATCATAAGTATGACATTATATAGTGCCTACCTATATATGTGTTACGAGTGTGTTAAGAATCTAAATGAAGAACAATTTTTTCCATGATGAACAATTTATATTTAAGGTCTTTGAAATGAAATACACACAATATTTTAATATGTTACTAGTACAAAAAGCATATAATTTAGAAACTATTTGATTTAAACGTATGTAAAATCAAATTAAAAATAAGAATTCCAACTTAATACCTATACAGAGTTTTCACCTTTAGGTTCATCCCTGTCACCCCTAATTACGACTAAGGGTTTTGTTCCAGCCGTTTGATTACGGAACTCTAAAAACGAACAGACTAACTTATGCATAGGTCTAGGCTGTTTCTAAGTGGTTCTCATTAGTTAACTTAATCTATCGCAGAGGTGTAGGATGAAGTGAAAAATATGGCCTTGCTTTGCCTTCTTAAATGTTAACGAGAACAGTAATACATTAAGTGGTAATGATAAAACGGAAAGCTTTGTTGTTTCCACCCGTAGGCTTTAACGCTAATTTGTTTTCCACAATTTTCCCCGTAATTGCTTGTAAAAATAAATTTACTTTAAGAGCTACGTAGAATTTATCCAATTAATAAATTAGGTATTTTGTTAAATCACCTCCAATTTAAAGAAATCTTACAATTAAGAGAGGAAAATCAGTTAAATTTTATTTCTAACTCCAGAGTATTTATTTTATGATTATAATTATAAAATTGTTATAACAAAAATTCTGTTTTTAAGTGTATTCGTTAAGCCAATAATCGATATAATTTCTTGTTTAACAAATATTGTAGGTACGTAGTGAATACAATACTTGAGGGACTCTTGAAATATAACGGTCTTGAGAGCAGATTCATTCGCCTAAGTATTTTTATAGAACTATCTATAGTATTTGTATACATGCATATATTATAATTACTAGTGCTCGGTCGATCCGTTCGAATTTATCTTAGATAAGCTTAAATAGTTTCTCTAATACCAATGTAATATTTTCCTCGCAGTCGAAAGCATTATGTAACCCAGATAACACGCTACCATCATTCAAAGTTTTATAAAAATCTGTCGAGTAGTTTCCTCGTGACAGACGACAGTCTGAATTTTTAAAACTATGGATTCGGCTTCTCTTTCGACAATAATGATTTTCAAAAAGTTTGTTTAATTGTATGAAATGTATAGATTCGAACAGGGGCGGCTTAACCTATAGTGCAGGATGTGCAATGCACACGGGCGCCGCGCCGCCGGTCTCAGGCAACATTGCACGGCTAAGAGCATCGTCTTGGACCATCATGGTACAACAATGATATGACAGAAGCAGCGCGGTGGCGGCAGTTATCAAACGCGAGCGCCCTATGGGCGGCTCTTTTTCGAACATTTTGATTCAAATCGAAATCAACCTTATTTTACGAATTTAAAGTTCAGAAGCACACTTCCGCTGCGGAACTCGAGCGGCAAAACCGCGAGAGTTACGCCTTGTGCTATCTTCTATGGGCAGTGAAACAGAAATTCGATATATTATATCGCTTCTATTTCGCTGTCCATAAAACTTTAAACACGGGGGGGGGGGGGGGGGGCGTCAGGACTAGGGGGCGCGCCAGGGTTTCCTTGCACACGGGCGCTACACGAGCTAGAGCCGCCCCTAGATTGGAGAATATAATTATGTATAGATTATTATTTGTTTTAATACAAATTAAATATAAATTGAATATCAACAGTTTTTAGTTACTTATTGACAGTAATTATTTATTGATGGTGATTTCAAAGAATTTAGTGGTATTTCTATTTAAGTTACTGTATAGTGTACACAAAAGCGGCTTTTCGGCTTAAAAGTGTGAAACACTAAACAATGCCTCTGAACTTTTTATATTTACAATGGAAAACAGTTTTTGCTTTACGCCGAATATTCATATTCATAAAAATAAAAATACACGAATTTTCTATTGAGTTTCAATATTTTGTTGCTATATTTCAATTCTATCACCTTTGGAGTCGACTATAACAAACAAAACATACATTACGCACATATGGAATTAAACAGATATTCCCATTTCCCATTAATACATGCGATATTATAAATGCAAAACCAACGCTGTCAGTCTGTCGCGCTTTCACCCCAAAACTACTGAACCGATTTAAATGAAATTTAGGGAATCTTGGGGTTGTAAAGGGCGATGAAAAATTGTATGGACGTGAACTACAAGCTTGAAACTTAAAGCTTAACTTTTTAGGCTGTTGATTCGATATAAATAAATATGACATTCAAAGTTTGTAAAAAAATAAATTTGGCAGGGAGCACCTAGTTTTTTACATAAGTATTATTACATACTTTACATAAGGATTATGGAACCTGCGCATTACCAAATTATCAACGCTCTCTAATTATTGTTAGACTCATACTCGTGACGTATTCTCGTTTCATTCGAATGCATCATAATTTAGTTACTTAACACTAACAGTACATCTAAATCAGACGAATCGTTTCCGGGTGAGAGGAAATATTGAATCTTGCACGTTCATAAAAATAATTAAAAAGATTATCTAGTTTTAATTAAAGTTTGATGCAATTATAGGCTCTGATAAACTTCTGTAATCTTTTAGAAGCGCTTTTAATCGTATACATATTTACATTAACCACACTCATACATATCGTAACGGTCATATTTAGTTTGTGAATTCAATAGAAATATAGACCTGGTTCCATTCTAATACTACTATTATCAATTTACATGTTTGTTTGTTCTCCTTTTACGCAGCAACATAACAAAAAAAATATTAATTAAAAAATATTAGTTATATATGTCTATCTGCTCTTTGACCCGATATTTAAATTTAATTCTGGAGGGAATAAAAAAATAAATAAAAATTTAACTTACTCATATAGCTAAAGTATATATAAGCTAAGTATATATAAGCTAAGTCTATATAAGCTAAGTATATATACTTACTTGGGGTCCAAAAAGAAACGTTTCTAAAAGAGTCCTTCGCCCGAGTGTACTCTCGCTCAGATTACGTGACAGCAGGGCGCGCTGGTCATAAATAATGGTGTTTGCTAAGTGGAACAACATCTTTCTGAGGAATAGTAAGATAAGATATTTAAGCATAAGAATAATGCGGTATTCTGTGAAGACATATTTGGAGACTTGTTGTGCGAGCGGTCGTGGGTTCGAGTCGCGGATGGGGCATTAATTTGTGTTTAAATATTTGTATTCCATTTATAGTTATATTTGTAATATGTAGGTATATATTTAAAGTTATTAAGTGTACTATCTGGTGTCCGTAACACAAGCCTAAAAACTGTTAAACTAAATGATGCTATATTATGTTAATTTCCCAACATATTAATTATTTTTACTATTATCATTATATTTTTTACATAAGTTACATCAAGTTATTGGATCTAGAGGGCTTCGACATATTTTAATAGCGACCTAGATATCAAATTATGAAACGTTACTTTGAAGTTGAAGTGCTAAGGTTAATTAAGAGGGTGGCAAATGGTAAAAAATAGGGTGAATAGAGGTATCTTCGTTGCTAGTATACGATTCAATTACAAGTAGTGTTTATATATATTATTTTTGTAAAAAAAGTAATAACAATACTATTTTTTCTTTACAGGTAAATTTCAATTTCACTATTGTTTCTAACATCGCAAATGGACGTGTAAGTATTCTGAATAGTTGTATCTAACCTATTTTTATGTAAAATCCTGACAAGTAATTTATAAATATTTGGTACCCAGCTGATCTGATGATGAAGTCCAGGCTGGTCGTCCGAAGTGATCATTACATATTATAAAACAAAGTTCTCCATCGCGTCTGTTTGTTTGTCTGTTCGTGATAAACTACTGCACTGATTTTCATACTGTTTTCACCAACGAATAGAGTGGTTTTCGAGGAAGGTTTTAGTATACGTATTATATGTCTATACTTTGAAATCTGCACTAATCATTAAAAGGAAGATAGAGCCGAACTCGGACGGAGCGAGGGCGATTTGCTAGTTCAACATTAATATTCAATATACAGGTCCCAAATGCTATATACATAATTTTGTACAGTAAAATGCTCACATATTATTTTGTTATTTATGATATGGTATATGAAATAAATATCGCTAAATAAAAACTTGCGCATATGAATCTAATCTTTGACAATGATTAATCACACAAACTATTAGGGTTCAACTTCAACCCTCTATCTAGTGTGGCAATTATAAAATCATTTCGTTTAGCCATAAGGGAGACGCATTACAAATAAGTGAGTGTGCTTTATGTTTGAATAATAAGCGTATATATATGAATATTTCCCCTTGACCCCTTATAAGAGGGAAGGGAGGTGATGACGTTAGGCTTAAGGAATGATATTAAAGAAATAAACTTTTCTATGGGTCCATCTATCCAGGGTTTTAAACTATCTTCATGCTTTTAACTAAATCGTTTCAGCAGATTTTTAGGTTATCCGTTTCAAACAAACATACAAACATATTTTTTACATATTTTTTCATATTTGAAAGTGATATTGCGAAAAAAATACTTGATAATATTACTTCATTGCAAGGAAATAAGAAATATTTTCCTCCCGATAAAAATATATAAAGAGAGCTTATTGATAATACCTTTTCCCGAGATGTACTTCCTCTTTTCCGAGATGTACCTATTGTATTTTTAATATAAATTGAGAGGAAAAGTAATTTCTATTTGCAATCGCCTTAAGCCGCTCTACAATTTAGTAATTATGTTCATTAATTATTATTTGTAGCAGAATAATCTGTTTATTTTGAGCTTTGTGGAAGCTTCCGTAATCCGTTGACTGTGCGCCTCTAATCTTTCTCGCCCGGAATATACTGTTCTTCCTTAGCCTTTAAACATTTTGCGAACAGCATTCACATATAATTAAATTTTGTAATAACCTGCAAATATTCATATTATTTCAGTTATTATGATAATTTATTTCAGCAACTATGGCTCTTGTTAATGTATCGTATAATGGAACCAGAAAATAATAATTCGTTAATTGATAGCATTTTTTATATATAACACAAAAATTGGAAAAATATTTGTTTTCATTTAATATATTTTTTTGCTATATATAGGTAACATGCTGATTGATTCTGGGATGAATTGCCGAAGAGTAGGCTGAGACCATTCACTTCCATAAATACATTATTAATAACCACTAAAACATATTTTTTATATTAGTTCAATTTAAATGGAAAAGTGGTGGGAGGGAACACTTTTAACGGAAATTATAGGCCAAAGTCCAGTTAGTATGCCTGAAGCTGCCAACTTTATAGACATAAGATTTCCATATTTTTGATCATTATATTAACGTGGTGGGTTCGAATATTCTGTTTAATTTTGGATATTTTTACGAGATTTAAAAAAAAATTACATTCAATAACTGTTTTATATCAAATCAGAATTTGTCGGAAGTTTTATTTTTTAATTTTATTTATCGTACTTAGGTATAAAATATAGGCTTTCTTGCTTTTTATTTTAACTTCTAATAATAATTTCGTTTCATAATAGAAGTTATGTAATAATAATTGATACAAAATTGTTTGATTTTGCATTCGCCATATTGTTATGATTTAAATTAACGCGCAATTTATCGGCATTTAGCGTTAAACGCAGGTGGCTAGTTAACGCCCTAATTTGTAATTCATTTTAGTGATTTAATTATTTCGATAACTCACATTGACGTATATTACATAACCGGTATTAGAGGACTTAGCTACTCGTAGTAACAGTAATATAGGATAGATATTGTATGATTTTTTAGGCTTTAATTTAGAATTAGAGCAGGTCTTCCCAAGTTTTTGGAATTTTCCATTTTTTGCGACGAAAAAGAAACTGATCAAAAACTACCTACAGTACTAATCTAATCTCGTAACAAGTTAAAATAAAAACTCCAAATCATTTTTTATATTTATTATCAGCATAAAGACCAAAAACAAAATATAAGAATGAGATATTTTTTACTTTGTTGAATGACTACCAATGCAAGCTTTTCTGAGCACTGACAGCCAATCCATGTGGATCGCCTAATACCGCCCTTGGGATAATACCGCGACACCCCAGGGCGTCGCGACGATTAGTTAGGGAAACCCTGGACTAGAGATTTGAATTGAATTAATTTTTTTCTACAGTGAAGTAGAGACGAAGCAAGATAGAGTTGCTTGTAGATGAAAAATGATTTCCTCATATTAACCTTCAGAATATTAACTGTGCCAGTCATTTTTTATTTTATTTTTAACCCATTTTGTACAAACCAATCGCATACACCTCCCCCGTGAGCAGTTTCAAGGAAGGTAAGGGTGGTTCACGTGCCCTCCGTACGTAGTTCAAATAAAGGTCAATTTCCCCGATCACACACGATCACCAAAAGCCCAGACGCAAAAGATGAAAGCACTTACTCCATTATTCGGGTGCACCAACGTCCAAGCATAGATACAACGGTAAGAATCAATCAGCGGCCGTACAAAGGTCACACGCTAACTTATAGCCACACCTTAGCGGTTATTAAAAGGTAATTTACGTCCATCCACGTCGCGAGCTAAGATCCGAGAGAGAGACGGATGATACCCACGAGTTTAAACAACTGAAACTGTCGTGCATTCCTCCGTACATAAGCATTCTGCCGATCGGAATGAACAGCAAAAATGGCCCAAACAGATTTTATGGTGTGTATCCGGCATTTTTACTCCACGAAATGCTCAGAAACAAATTCTGTATCGCTTTACCATAATTATTCGAGTTTGAAGTACCTACTAATGGCGTCAGCGTAAACAGAACCGTTCTGGAAATGTTACCTTTTAACTTAATACCGTTCGAGAGCTTCGAGAGGTTCGTTAAATACTTTCATTAGTACGTTTTTACACAAGTGCCTATAAATTATTATGTTGTAATATATATGTAAATGTTGAATAGATGTTAAATTTAAAAATTTTGTTTAATTGGCTTAAAACAAATGTCGACGATGTAATGCTTGTGTGCTACTTAGTTTTTTGAATAACTTCAAGCACGAGGTACTCTTTTACTCGATTGCATATCGATACTCTTTTGTCTTTTTTAAAATAAATAAGTTTAAAGTGTGTTTAAGAAAATAAGTACCTACCGCTGAAGTATTGAAGTCAGACAACTTTATAATAAAAATGTAATTTTTCAGTCTCAGATATCATGAAATTCACTCGAAGTACTGGAAAAGCTTAATTTATATAAAGTTCATGACTCATAAATTTCTTTTGTGCAAAATTTGCTGCCTCGTTAGTCTGGTGATTAGCATGTATGGCAGTAGATCCGGATCCGGTCGTGGTTTCAAGTTTCCTGTCTAAATACGAAGTAATCCTATGACAAAGAAAAACGATTAAACCGATTAAACCCATTTTTCTTTTACATATATAAAATACATATATTATTATTATATAAAGACTAAGTAACTAGTACCTACTACTAATTAGCTTGTAATTGATAAAGTTAATCAACCATTTGATACATTAAATTAGAAGATAAAAAAAATGGAAACTAATTACAACACTAAACTATTTAAAATTAAATAACCAAGTTTCGACGGAACTATTCAGACATTTACCAGCAATGTGGGGATAAAATGTGTTTCATTAGGGAAACATTGCTGTTTTATGTGCCCTCCTTTTGCTATTTGAGTGGAGGAGGGTCAACGATATAAAAGTTTTGAGGGTTTTACCTACTCGTGTCGTTTTAGCCTAAGTGATCTTAATGGTGGAGGGCTATGGTTCTAACCCACTAGCTAATGGTGTTGGAGTTTGGAGAGAATTCTTATGCCTTGTAAATATTTATATTTGCTGCGACTCTATTGTTTTTATTATATTGTCTGAAAGTATGACTGGAATCAAGGTATAGGTTATAGGTATTAGTATATCTACAATCATGTTCATGGGAGAGACTACTTATAGTCTTTAAATCTAGGGAAGTATATCACATAGTATCGTTTACAAAATCTAAAATTTAAGTAGGTAATTTTACCTACCTTTAATAAATAACAGACTATTCACAATTTAACTGATATATAATATGTACCTATAATTTTTATTATATCAAACACGACTGCTATGGCAGCGGTCGCGGATTCGAGTCTTGCAATCTCGAGCAATGAGTATTAATGTTGTATTCCACTTATATGTGCTTATATTTATAATATGTATATATGTATTTACATATTTACCGACTAAAAATATTTTTTCTGTATATTTGTCAAAATAAAACTGATTATAATAATATTTAACGACCTTGTGGGATATATATGGAATGGAACTGATAGAAAGAGAGGGAGATTACTGTGTTTAAAATAGAAACAAAACATTCTATACGATTCCACGTCATTTAATTCCGGTCTACCTCAGTCGGATTTCCACGACATTAGAATAAGCCGCCACTTCCATTCAATTTAGCCGATAATCGATAGATATTTGATAGCTCTAATTAAATTTCAGTATCAAAATATATCTATTGTTCTGATAATAATTGTTTATTTTGAATAATCAAATTTGAGGCTAAGAGTGTTAATGTGTTTTTATAAGGAGAAACTTTGGCTACTTTTATATTAGACAAAGAATAGAGTTCCACTCAAAAACCGAGCAAAACGTGAGAATAAGTAGTTCAAAATAGTGATAAATTTTAAAAGGTAGTTTCTTTTAAAGCGTGTTTTCTGTAAATTAAAACATTAATTAATTATTTATTTAGTAGGTACATTTGCTGGTAATACAAATGAATTAAAATGTCACTTCGTTTTAAGATTCTGTATTTCCATTAATTGGCTCTCGATTAAATTTGTTTAATTTTAAAACAGGTGCATGTGAACGGTGACATTATGGTTTGCGATGTAATGAGCATCCGTGATACGATTGAAGAGCTTTCGCCCCTTTTATGCGCGATATATTCCAGTATTTCAGTACATATTTCGTTCGATTGCTGTTAATAATGTTAACGCCTTCTCCGTAACAATTAAATTACAATCTATCCAACATATGTTAGCACTTCACTTTGCTTTCATAACTTTTTAGGTTGAACTTGCCATTCATTTATAATATATAATTATTTATAATCAATTTATATATTAATACGATTTCGTTGCTTAACTTTTAATTTAATTAACTAACGAATCCCCTTTTCACTCCTAGTCCCGCCATTATATATCATATCCATTCTGGAGTCAAAACAATGTCCGTATTCTTTAAGAAAATAATTATTTCATTTATAACGAGAAGAATCAATTGAAATATTGAATTATTTATACGATACAGTTTCATGACCCATTAACATATTGCATATTTCCTCTTCATTAAATTTTAATAATACCTAAAGTAGTTAACAATAATAATTCATCAGATAAGTAAACAATACGTGTTATAAATTGTGAAGTGAATAATTTTACGTATTTACATATCAGTTCAAAAATAATGAAATTAACAGTTTCAGTCCATAGATTTATTCGAAAATTGTTTTATAATATCCAAACGATCAAATAAAGAGGTTATCTTTATATACACAATCAAGGTTTACATACATTTCATATTGAAAATGAGGTTTTGGATGCGGGCTTGGCACGTAGAAAAATATTTTAATTTAGTTCTCAATTTTCTACCATGAATTCATTTGCATATAACGCTTTATATAACGGGCAGAATACATTTTCAATCTTTAAATAAAGATTTTTCAAAAAATATTTTATATTAATAGTACAAAGGCAGGCATATTAACAATACTATGCAGTAGTAGCTCTACCCCTGCCCCAGTGATAAAGAGTTAGTTTTGGAAACCGAGTAAAGCGGGTTCAAATCCAGGTCTGGTACACATCACCTAGCCACTGTTTACTTTACATTAAAATACTTTTCAGTATAAAAGTGTACCTACTTATCTAGAAGATGGTGGAAATAGGCAAAGGTGTACAAAAGACGTTCCCTATAATAGAGAGTACAATTTATCATTCCTTACAAATGACTGACGCAGTATGCTCGTCTTTTTGTTATGCAAACAACTCTTATATTGTGCTACCGTGTCTATTTACTGCTTCAAAAATTTTAGGCTGTGGTAGTTTTATACCTAAGATATTTAGAACTTGTAAAACCGGCTAGCTTCGCTGGGCTTAAGTTAAAAAATTAAACGGTTCCTATAATTTTGTAATAATAATAAACATAATATAAACAAATAATAAACAATAAAATGTAGCTTAAGTTACTCCTTATAACATTAACCATTTGCCAGTGAAAGTCCTGACTCCTGTCAAAATCGGGACAGGTGTTACAGAGATTAGCCGGAACAAAAAGACAGACAGACGAAAATTGCCGTATATACTCGTTTTTTCTTATGCATGTATTGAAAAGCTGTTAATTTAAAATTAAAAACAGGCACTTCAATATTATTTATATGTACTGATTATTTAAATGTATTACTACTATCACTGTACTATCAAAATAATAGAGATCTGACTTAAGGAAAATATTTTTAGACTAATTTTTTGTTCATAAAGGTGAGCTTTCAAAGTTTTTGTGTAACTCTAAGTAATAACTTTTAAAACTCAGTCTAATTATTTTTATATACATGTAAATACATAGTATATATTTATATAATTCGTCAACCAGTTTGGCTTTCCTACTTTCTTTTAGTTGCGAAATCTTTAGGTGTTAAAATTAAACCAAAAAAATGTTTTTGTATGTAAATAAATTCCTCACACCAAGCAATTTTTAAAATTAAAAATTTTTTTTACCCTATACATTTGCTCTATATGGTAGTGATCAAATATACAGTATTCATATTTTTCGTTGAACGTTTCTTCCAACATACTTGTACTTAGACATTATTATCTTGGTTCATCCCAGTGCTTTTACGAACGGTAAAACTTCTGCTAAGCCGGAGCCTGAGCCGAGCTGATTATGCTAATTCCGAAAAGGGAGCCAAGACAGCTTTGTTCGGCAAAGTTTAGTGAATAAAATGGTTTTATTTAATTTTACAAATCGTCCCCATTGTAGCACAGTTGCGTCAGGTAATTTTCATTTCCAGTATGTAAAAGAACTATTGTTTTCTCCCGAACTTGCTCGCCTAGTCAAGTGGTATTTATTTTTCTATAAGTACAGATGATAGTTTGAATTTTAAAACATTCAAATAATAGACATGTTGAAACTGTATCTATGATTCTAATTATATTTATTATTCAAACAGAACAAAAGATTTCCTTAGACAAAAAATTAAATTAATTATCAAAACTGACAAATGATGAATGACTTCTTCATTTTGTACGCATTGGAAGCAGTACTGAACTATATAGTTTACTACGAGTATATTTTATGTATGTATGTAAATCTTTTCATAAAATTTTTAATTAACTTTCCTCTCTCGTATCTCTCTTGGATATTTAACACATTCATAAAATTATGTAGGCCACCTTCACCTTTTGCTTTCATTATTTCTAATAGTAAATCTATTACGAACTTAAGTTAAATTTTGAAAAGAAAAAAGTTTTTGTGTATGTTTCTTTGTTATGGATACACTCAATACTACTGGAACCTTATAAACTTTCTTTAACCTTAATTATTAATTGTACTGCTTATTAAACGCTAAGTGTTTGTACATAAACTTATAAATGATTACCATAAACTTGTTAATGAAAATTGATGAAAGCCTTTACAGTAATTTAATGATTTACGTCCCTAAGTAAATATTTGCACTCGACTAATATTTTAATGGGACCCGTAATGGAAAATTTTGTTCTCAATTTCAATAAATATGTTTTGAAACTGGATAAAATATATATCACTACATAGCGTTAAACAAAGTCTTCTTACTGTCTGTCTGTCCCTGCTTGTATGCTTAGATATTTAAAACTACGCAAAATTATTATATACATATTATTTCATTGTCGTACTTAGGTACTACATAGGTATTTTTAGTTATAAATCATGTAAAAACAATTTTTTACCATGAAAAGTTTTATTTACAGTTTTTTGAGAAGAATGTGTACGTCAGTTGTACTTACAGACACTTTATATCAAAATAAATTTATATTACCTCTGAACTTGTTCTAATTTCGTTCCGCCGTTCAGAGTCGCTATTTGCCGCACTTAGTAATTTGATAGCTCTTATGTCGGCTGGTGGAGTTATGTTAACTTAGCTTTCCAATTTTTACCAATTTAGTCATAGTTATTTTTTTATTTCTGGCACAATGAAGTTTATTTGAAAAGTGGGTAAGTATTAAGCACTTAATTCAAAATTAGGTAACTGTGTTAATAGAGCGCTTTATTTTTGCCACGCAATTAAAAAAATCGTTACTTATCGATTGAAATACAACGTTGCAAACATTTCATTCAACACTATACATTTATTTAATTGTATATATATTCATTAAGAAGATTGTAAAATATTTCCAATCAAGCTATTCACGATAATCGAAACACTTGAGTCATGATAATTATAAAACGCAGCTAAAATTATAAATAAAATTCCAAAAACTTAGACATCTATATAAATAAAATTGAATGTTGCTAAGTGCAAAACTCAAGAATGGCTCGACCAATTCGGATTTTTTTTTGTATGCTCCATAAAGCACACGTAAGGTTTTAATAATAAAAAAAATAAAAATTCAAAGTTTGCAAAAAAACTTATATCAAAGGGACGAACCCTTAGCGATGTGAGGTGAGTCGCTAGTGATTTTATAAATAATAATTTAAAAAAAATAAAGAAATCTGCAAAGAAGTGGTACACACAAAGTACTTCGTTGAAGGACCAATTAATATCCGTAAAGTCAAAGAACTTTTTCTACATTACGTTTCTCAAAGCGGTTCATTTTCATTCATTTTGGCTTAACTGGCGATGTACTGCTTCAGAACGTCTTTTGTCTAAATAGGGTCGTTTTTTACAGTAAATACACATAAATTTACAAAAGGTTCATGCTAAAGAATAAAATACAGTCTCATAGGACTAAACATCAAGTAAAACAATGATGTTTTAAAATAACGAGATTTAATATTGATTAATAAAAGAGTATATAAAATATTCCTTGAAACCTCATTAATTTGCTAAGTAAATTAATGTTTATAAAATTTTACTATAGTAATAAAATATATAAATAATACGAAATTAATATTATAAAATAACTCACTAGTAAAACACAACACACGTTAAACACACGACCTAGGTATGTTTTCTCAGAAGTGTGATATTTTCTCGCAGCAAAGTGTCCTGTCTGATTATCCATCAGTTATCATCATACCAAATTTAATCAAAAATTAAAAAAAAACTATTCGGCCTATAATAACTAAAAAAGGAATTATAATGTACAAATTACATTATGTTGCTGAAATAAAACTCGGGTTTACTTTATTGTCTTTTCTTTAATTTGTCAAATAACGTTGAAGTGAAATAAATAAAGCGTAAAATTGAACTCACGATTGTACAATATGGATACTCGTGGTTAATATAATATATTGTTTACTTAACATCTTAATAGTTAGGCCTGAATGAATAGAAATTAAAGCATTTTTATAACATTAAGACACTATGTTTTTGGTAAAAACGATATAGTAATTAAGTCATTGTGTAATTGGCTTAGAACTTTATTATTATTCAGGTGAGTGATCTCACTAAAGACTAACTATTACCACTATGGCAGCTATAATCCTCTGCGGCCTCGTAAAGATTCATAGCGCTTAGGACCTAACATCGTAGTCAACGACCGTTAACTGCCTATATTCGCTTTATTGTATTATTCAGTGGGGACAGCTTTCTTCGTAGATTTTGCTCAGTTTTCCTTGTTTTATTTATTATGTACCCCAGTTTATGGGCAAAGTTCGAGATGAACGTTTATGCAATTTTTCCTCCTAAATTTTGTTGTTTCAGCCAATTTTTACTACGCATTATTATACTTCTCAACATAGTATAAAACTAAGTCACTTTGCGCCGGCTCTGCGCTTAGATCTTCTGAACTCCGCAACCAATTTTAATGCGGTTTTCGACAATAGACAGACAGAGTGATTCAATACGAAGTGTTATGCAATACATGCATATTATATTAGAAAAAAGCCGAGAAAATGTCTTATTACTGAAAAATCTATACTAATCCTTATAACGTATCTAGGGTTAATAATAACTTCATAAATGTAGAAATTTATGAGTAAACATTATTTAAATTAGACTCAGACTATATTCAATTTGATATTTATTGTTTACAAGTTTCATTACGTAACTGTTAGCTGTATTCAGAAACCTATTTTTTTCTTAATCTTATTTTTCTCATCCCAATATTAAAACATTCAATATTGTATTAAGAAACCCTCATAACATGAAGTGATACTCGTTTTACTCTCGGTACCAACATCCAAAATGAGGATAAAATCTTGGTACAAGCGGTTATAAAGCTCAAACACACGTAAACTATACAATTTTATTCACAATAATATTTGATTTGAATGTATATGAATTCTATGTTCGCGTAAAGTATAAATGGTATCATTAAATTGAGTTATCGAAGCAATTTAGACGTTTAAATGTACACTGTAGGCTCTTTGTATGGGTTATACAATATTAGGTCATTCATTTTCAATGAAAATTGAAAAATTAAGTCTTAATTTAGCAAAGTAATAAAAAAAATATAAATTTCTTACTTATATCCTTGCTTATTTTTCACATAATATATAAAAATTAATTTCGATGAATTGTATTTTTTGTTACAATTGTAACGTTTTAATTATATTTATTTTATAATTTTAATTTTGTTGGTTTAAATATTGCAACGATATTCATTTGCATGAATGCTGCTCTATATCTTTATTTTTTGGTAAAAAGTTGAAATAAGGTTCTAAAAGTTTGCAAATGAAAAGCAAGTCTATTCATTCCATGACGTTACAATTCAAAGCGAGTAGCCTTTTCTTTCATTGCATCTTAACTTTTGCGCTAGTTTCTGGATACTGTGTCTTTTGATATTCCGAAATTAATTAAAATATTCTGTATTAGATTAGGCTCTGATCAGGTAGATCTGAATTTCTTTATATTTGTTGAAGTTCCTACTCTTTATTTAGAATACACTATAAATTCTAAACTAACTACTTAGTTAGAGTTCTACTTACTTATATTTTGTTGAATTAAAATCTGTTTTATTATATAACTACATATTTTATTAGAAAGCAATGTATGTATGTACATTATATAACCTACAAAACCTTTTGCGTATTGGTTACTAATCGAATTTTAAAGTGTAATTTTTACTTAAAAATTGATAATTTTAATTAGAGTGATATTTAAACTATTTGACCAACTTAAAAAAACATAAATCAGTATCATCGTAGACAATGAACTGTAAAAATAATTTTAAATCCGTATAATTTACTTTTTAGTTAACTTTGTGACTAACAAGTGCTACCACGAGATTTATGATATAAAAAGCTGAATAAAGCAATCAAAAACTCAAACCAAGTCAAATATAATGAAACAGCCAAAGTTAACAAGTGTAAAGTCGAGTTTAGCATAATAATGTTGCTAAGCCTTGTCCAGTCGTTAAATCCGCTTAATTAAGTCTCTTTCATTTGTTAAGCCTTACTAATAACAGATTGATTAATTGTGTGAAAACGTTGGAAGTTCAAAGTATTAATTATAGATTTTGCGATTTTGAACACGTATCAATTAATCTACATATATAATATCTAATTTAGTCCAATCTGTACATTACTTTTTTTTAATGTCATTATTATAGATACAGCAGCTGAAACTAAAGTTTTCAAAATTTTAATTTGCTTGTCTGTCCGTCTCACTAGAAAACTTACTGGACTGATTCTGATGAAATTTGGTATGATAATAGATGGCTATCCAGATCAACATATTGGATACTTTTTACTGAGAGAAAATATATAATTTCTGAGAAATATATACCATCAGTTAAATTACCCTAGAGAGTATTCAGTATAGTACTTTGACAAGGCTTTGGTTAGATGGTTTAATCGTCTCAACGTACATTTAACCTTTTGAATTTTAATAGGTATGAGGTAGAACTTAAAACGTTAGGGATCCAAATTGTTAATATTAATGTGGCAAAGCATTATTTTGGTAATTTTAGAGCGCTTAATTTTCTTAATTTGTCACTTAAAGGGGTTTTAAATGGTGATTAAACTACAGAGCACATTTAATTATTATTCTGGATGAATACTATGACATGTTGTGATGGACGTAGACCTGTGCAGTGGCGGAAATGAACTCATTGTCGTGTATTGTTATGCAAAGGTATGACGGTATTATGCCTACGGGAAATGTTCCTGCATTTCCTGTCTACAAAGTTAAAAAAATATCTTATTATGTACAAACGAACGGAGTGATAATATAGTATGTATTACATTAGTATTTAAGTATTTAATGAGTGCCAGCGCTTTTATGAGACTATTTCTTCAATTGAATTTTCTTTATGTATTTTTCTTGTGACCTTTGCTTAAGCAAAACTAAGATGCAGTGAAAAGATAAGGTAAAAAGCCTTTCATTCACAAAAGATGCGACTCATTTCGGATAAACAAAAATATAACACTTTCTTACCAAGGTCATGAAAAAAGCAATAAATTATCTTATGTAAAAAATATATATAAATTAATTTTAAAATACATTTTCTGTCTTCAGTTCGAATATTATTAAATTCTACCGTATGAAAAGGCAATTGGATACGGCCGGGGAGGTATTAGATGCAGGTATGACTGCCGTATTCTAAATTCCGGGGTTTTACTGAGAAATTCGAAACAGAAATCTCAATAACTCTTTACACCCTATACAGGTCTCGGAACTTCTATTTAACATATGGTATCAATTTATTAAGCCATACCAATTCGAGACATTCAAATAAAACCGTTTCGAATATCGTGTTAAACAAACTGACAGATCCCGATTTTTTAATATATTGTAATGTAATGTACGCGACGCTACTTGTCTGCCGGCGGTTGCAGGTTCGAGTCCCGCTAGGATAATATGTTTAGGGTATCAATTCTCTGGTGTTCATATCATAAGCCTCGTGCCTTCGAACTAGATGGTGCTCTGTGTTAATGTCTAATCATATTTTTATATTTATATTCAAATAAAATACGTAGAAAACATATAAAACAAAGACCGGCAGTTCTGTACAAGAGCTTGGTGTACCAAGTACTCGGTCCGGTTACCGGTATATCGTGTAATAATGTACCAACTACCAACATATTTATTTTATTTATTTTTTACCTTCAACAATAAAAGGCAAATAGCTCTTACAATATTAAAACAAATTGTTTTATTCTGTGTAATTACTTTTCGAGATATGAAAGGATTTGATTAAAAAAAGAATAAATAGAACAAAAGTTAAAAAAGTTACCATTGAATACATTTATTTTGGGGCGTATTTGGTTTCCATCCAATGCAGATATTTGATTGAAAACTGGCGTACGTGATAACCACGCGTTGGGTTTTTGGCGAGATAATTTTAGTACAATATTTAATAATACTGTTTTCATCGCTGATTGGACGACGGGCGTGGATAATAATTATTTATTTATTACTTTACTTGTAGTGTTTTTGGGTAAATATTTATTATTATTATTATGAATTAAGTTACAGATTATTCTGAACGCCTTTATATAAAAAATAAAACGATGCGAAAGATTGAATTATTTGTATGTTTTTAGTTATTTTGAAGTCAGTTTAGTACTTTCTTAGGTTTCCCGACCCCTGAGACGTCAAATATCTTAGCATTCGAAACGTCGAGGACCAAAAATCCAAATAAATCCCCGACAAAATCCGAATAGATAGTGTCATTTATAATCAGTTCAGTGCTATTATAGGTAAATAGTAATAATAATTATAAACTTTGCTCAATTTTTTTTGATAACTATAGAAATTGACTATTTAATCCTTTAACCGTTACAAAATTATCATATGCGTGAAATACTATTCCTACTACTAGTTTTTGTATAATCAGAGTTAAGAAAAACCTATCTAAAAATTATCCCGTTTTTGACTGCTAATCACGGCTTATTTCATTTTAACAAAGAGCGGGTATCGAACCTTTAACATCTTGATATACAACTGTACAAACAAGCTTTAACCTAAACAAGCGAGAAAGATTTCATACAAACATATCCACATCATAAGAAAGAAAGATAAGAAGGATTTAGAGCTTTTCTCTATCACCCGATATTCTAATTTATCTGAAACTAGCAGCTTACCCTGGCTTTGCTTGGGTGCGAGATAAGGAATGAATGTCTTAGGAATGCGTATAGAGAATATATACAAAGAATTTCATCATAATCGAAGTATTGGTGTGGGAACGCATAGAGCTCAAACAAAAATAGAAATATTAATTTTTAATTATTTATACTAGCAATTAAACCTCGCTCTGCACTATTTCGTTCATAGGTAAATTCGATGGGTAGTAGGTACAGATTTCTCAGAAATAAGAAGTTTTCCCGCAATAAACAGTATCCTTTATAATAATTAAAAATTCCACTATTTATTCCAATAGCCACCTATCATCCACATTAAACCATACCCATAAATTTCATCAAAAACAATCCAGTAGTTTTTGATGATACGGTCACAGACAGAAAGACAAAAAATCTTAAAAAGTATACATCCGGCCCTTGTAATAATGATTGAATTTCATTTAATGTATATATTTTAAAAGGAAAGGTTTGTATTTTTTGATTGTATACTAAATATTACCTACTAAAAATTGTTGGCACCATAGCGTATGCCATATGGCTTAACTCTTTGATAACGTGTGACTGAATAGCAAATATTGATGTAGTCCAACGTATGTGTATACTTTGCGAAGCTTTAAATTTCAACAGTTTGTAATCCATGAATATTTTACAAAACACGTATATGCATACATTCAATTATTTGGTGAATTATACAGTTCTATCACATATTTTAACTTCATTAAAGTTATAAAATCAATTTTCTTATCGGTTTAAGCGTGAATTTAGCGTTACATTGAAGAAATATAATATTAAACAATTTTGTTTCAGTTTCTGATTTGAATAATGTATAGAGTATTTCAACCGATAGAGAATCGCCCGGATTATATTCTTAATTGATTTTAAAAAATAGCTTTTATGAGTTTGTCTACAACTACGATTAGATACCTACATATTATAAATATAATCACCCATGACTGGAGTACAAACATTCGTCTTCACCACACAACTAAATGCCCCCTAGTGGGACTCGAATCCGCGACCGCTGGTAGAGCAAATACGTGTCATCAACGTCATACATATTATATCGACAAGAACTAAACATCGCAGAACAAACGCACAGGACATGGAAACAAAGTCCCTTAAATGCAGAAAATATCTAGTTTCACCCAAATTAAACATATTATCAACATTACAAATCCGTATAAGTTAAAATAAATTAAACGGTTTTTTTAATATTCTAATAAAATAAAAGTACCCTAAGTTATTCCTTATAACATAAGCTATCTGCGAGTGAAAGTCCCGTCAAAATCGGTCCAGCCTTTTCAAAGATTAGCCGGAACAAATAGACAGACACACAAAAAATTGAAAATTAATAAGTATATTATATGTATATACGGTACAGGTACAGTTTATTGTAAAGCTGTTGATTTGAAATTAAAAACAGACACTTCAATTTTTTTTATTTGTAATAATTGACTTTAAACTCATATTAGAAACACTTAAGCCTAAGCTGCTACTATAAAAATTGTATGTCGTGTCCTAAGAACCTTAATTTTCAAAAGGATAATCTTGGTAAAAACAATCTCGTAGAGGGTCATGTAAATATTTTATTGTTAGAACAGAAGTGGCTTATCCGCAAAAATGGACGCTGTATAATGTAATTCTGTCTGTGAGAGTATTAACATTCTGAGAGGACGCATAATTTAATTTTGAAAAAGTTGTAGGCGATAAAGGGGGAGGAGGGAAAGGGAGGCACACATGTGATCTTTGTTGAATTTCATTAAAATATTTTTTTCCTGAAATAATATAAAAAGTTTTTATGTAACAGTTGTACATGGGAGCGGTTTTTGAGAGATATATTGCTCTTTTGCTTTGTGCCTAAACGATCTTAAGCAAGGTTTACAAAAAGGGCTTACATTTTTTCTAAATATACGTAGGTTTTATATATTCATGTATGATGAGTTTTTTATCGTATAAATGTACATTTAAATATGAAATAATTTAATATTATAGTTGGGGCCTAAGTAATATATTTTTATGTAATTTAAATATAATTGCTAATATTTATTTAAATGCTTACGAACTACTTACTTTATTAAGATAAGCCTAAGATTTTATCATATTTTAAATTATACCCATAGCTATGACTAAAATTGAAAATTAATACGTGTAATTCGATTACCAAACGATCATATACATTCATTCCAAACAGATCATAACTGCGATAGAATAGCGTATATTATATAATATAAATAAATATTTTAGGACATTATTACACACAGCGCCATCTAGTTCCGTGGTAAGCTACGAAGGTAGCTTGTGTTACGGATACCAGATAGTTGTTATACTACATATATAAGTTTAAATACATACATATTATAAATATATACACCCATGACTGGAGTACCTACAAACATCCGAGTTTAACAAATGACTCGAACCCGCGACCGCTAGCGCAAAAAAGTAGGGTCATTACAAACTGCGCCAAACATGTCGTCATAATATATGCATCTACAATCGACATGTTTCTTTTCAAGGCTTGTATGCTGGTCCAATCATCATCTCATCCATCCATTAATGTTATAAAAAATCTATTTTTTCTTTACTTAAGACTCTACCTATAATTATTATCTTTGTGTAATACTTGTGTATGAAAACATATAAACAAGAAGAATTTTCGAATCGCACATTACGTAATACAACATGCATAAAGTGTACATTAAGAAACAATTTAACGTTGCATTATTATGCTATAAATTTCAGATTTACTACATAAGTGTATTGTAGCGTTCAACAACGTTGATATTAAATATGGTTCTTCAGGATATTGGCTTAAAGTTTATATTTCAACAAATGTAGTGCATAGCGCGTAATGAGTTACATATTACAAATTCAGTGCCGCAGTCAAAGAAAATGAGAACATTTCGGGACTTTCCAGTGTTTAATAATGAAATAAAGTTCCTGTCTGTTGTAATTTTGCTTGTTACCGCTAGTTAAGAGAAAATGCAGTTCTCGAATAATACTACTGTGGTTTAGATACTTGTTATTTAACTAGTGTCTACTAGTTATTTACATAATTACTTTACAAATATAATAAACTAGCATTTCCCACGGCTTCGCACGCGTTCTAAAGACGGGAAACTAAATTCTTTCTGAGTTGCACGATATGATACCTCGCAGAACTAACGCCCGCCTTCCCGTTGTTGCAATATTTTTCATTGATTCCGCTCCTATTGGTCGTAGCTTGATATAATATAGCCTTCCACGATAAACGGACTATCCGACACAAAAAGATTTTTTTTAATTGATCCAGTAGCTCCTGACATTAGCGCGTCAACGAAACAAACAAAAATACAAACAAACTCTTCAGCTTTATAATATTAATATAGATATTAACTTTATTGTATCTGTACATTGCGTATATTTTGAAAAATCCAATTGAAATAAGAATATTGTCGATATAGAGGTCGAATCTATGGTTTAAGAATTTTTATCTATGACCAAATCAAATCAAATCAAAATATTCTTTATTCAAATAGACTTTTACAAGCTCTTTTGAATCGTCATTTTTACATTAATAAAATTAAATGTCAGTCTGTAAGTCTGTGAGTAAGCTACCACCGGCTCGGAAAGCTGTTCTGCTGAGAAGAACCGGCGAGAAACTCAACAGTTGCTCTTTTCAAATATTTGGTAACAATATGGTATTACAATTTATCTATTTATCCTACGTGAGACACAACCAGTCACTAATCCCACACATTTACATCTACTAGGTATTCCGTGATGGTGTAATAAGCCTTATTCAGTAGCGTATTTTTAATTTTAGATTTAAATTGCTTCAAAGGCAAGCTCAGTATTGACTGTGGAATTTTATTATACATGCGTACACCTTGCCCCATAAATGACCTATTTACTTTTTGTAGGCGAAAACTGGGTGTTACAAGTTTATTCTTATTTCTTGTATTTATACCGTGTTTGTCGCAGTGCCTTGAGTAGCTATTAACGTTTTGACGAACAAACATGATGTTACAATATATATATTGCGCAGCAACCGTAAGTATACCTATTTCTTTAAAAAGTTCGCGGAGAGTATCCCGAGCGCTCATGTTATAAATAGCCCGAATGGCCCTTTTTTGAATTATAAATATTGATTTAATATCCGCTGCATTACCCCACAACAAAATACCGTACGATAAAATGCTATGGAAATAGCTAAAGTAAACAAGTCTGGCAGTATCAACGTCCGTTAGCTGCCTGACTTTTCTAACAGCGAAAACAGCTGAGCTCAGTTTACTCGCAAGTGACGAGAGATGGGGACCCCATTGCAGACCCGAATCTAAAGTCAATCCCAAGAAGACCGTGGAATCTACCGTATTTAACATGTCGTTATTAAGATACAAATTGAAATTCTGCCTTTTTACATTAGGTAATAAAAACTGCATATATTTTGTCTTCTTGGCATTTAAAGCCAGATTATTGATGTTAAACCAGTGAAGTATATGCGATAATGCACTATTTACTTCGTCGTAATTATTTAACTTTCTATCAACTTTAAAAATTAAGGAGGTATCATCCGCAAAGAGTACAGTATCACACAATTTATCGGCATAAAACGGAAGATCATTAATATAAACTAAAAACAAAAACGGACCCAGGATAGATCCCTGCGGAACACCCATTCTAAGACGAGAACCAGAAGAATTGACGTTATTTACCGCGACCTTCTGAACCCTATCAGTAAGATAAGAAGCAAGTAGATCGAGAGCAATACCACGAACACCGTAATGTGCAAATTTAAGTAAGAGAGTTTCATGTTCCACACAATCAAAAGCTTTAGATAAATCACAGAAAACTCCAATTGCGTTCTGTGATTTTTCCCAAGCGTCATAAATATGTCTAAGAAGCGCAATCCCCGCATCAGCTGTAGACTTGCCTTTAGTGAAACCATACTGTTTACTATGTAAAATATTATTTGTGTTAAAATGAATTATAAGTTGACTTAAAATAAGTTTTTCAAAGATTTTACTCATACATGGCAATATAGAAATAGGTCTATAGTTGCCAGGATCATTTTTTTCCCCATTTTTGAAAAGAGGTATTATTTTACTAATTTTCATTAGATCAGGGAATATTCCAGTATCTATGCATTTATTGAAAATAAGAGACAATTGTGGTGCAATGTTTGTTATTATTGTATTAAGTAATTTAACAGACATGCCCCATATATCACCAGTTTTTTTAAGATTGATAGTTTTAAATATTTTAATTATTTCATCCGCATCTACATAAGAAAATTTAAATTGGTGATCACAGTGAGGAGTATGACTTTTCAAAGAAATTAATGCATCTGTAGGAGAAGATTTTAAAGAAGATGTGACCTTTTCAGGGATTTTCGTAAAATAACTTTCAAATGAACTTGCAACATCTTCATTGGAACTCACTGTAGCATTATTAATTAACAGTTGGACAGGTTCACTAGCGGGCTTTGATCTTCCAGTCGTACGAGTAATCACGTCCCAAGTGGCTTTAATTTTATTATCAGAATTTAAAATTTTATTTCTTATGTATATAGACTTAGCCTGCTGACAAACATTTTTAAAAATTTTAGAGTAAGCTCTTACCCGACTATGGAAACTTGGGTCATGATTCCACTGCTTCATACTATATAATTCATACAATTTATCTCTACTTCGGTATATACCGACTGTCGCCCAGTCGCTAAATTTCATTTTAGGGTTCTTAATTACAGTGCGCTCTTTAAATACGTCATTGAATGACTCTAAAAGTATATAAAATATTTTATTATAATAAGAATTAGGACTATCAACTGCCGCGTCCATTTGTAGTAATTGCTGCGTAACTTTATCTTTAAAAAAATTAATTTTATAATGATTCATCGGTCTATATTTTATTTTTTGTTGAGTATTAATAGCATTGCTTGATATTGAAATTTTTTGACCCAAGTGGTCTGAGCTTAAATTTCCTATTATTAATTTATCGAGAACTTCTCCATGATAGAACACATTATCAATACACGTGGAGGAAGAATTTGTTACTCGAGTTGGTTCGCAGAAAACGTTACTTAAGTCGTACGATCTGAATAGACTTAAAAGGCGATTACTGTGCTGCGTTACTTGTAGTATATCGACATTAAAATCCCCGCATACAATTATGGATTTACTACTAGTACATACATTTCTAAGAATATCGTCCATCTTATTTTCGAATATATCAAAGTCACCCGAAGGGGGCCGGTACACGCATAATATAACATACTGTTGAGTCTCAACGCAGGACAGTTCTATAGAACGCTCGACAGAGAGTGCCACTATGTCCTGTCGGCCCTTGCAAACTATATCATTTCTAACTAATACAAGAGAGCCACCGCGAGTAGCGTTCACTCTAACAAACGAACTTGACAATGTAAAATTTTCAATATTTAAAATATTACAATCTTTTTTGAGCCATGGTTCAGTTAGGCATATTACATGAATATTATCTTTCACTAGGTAAAGTTCTAGTTCTAGTTCTTTGCCACCTAAGCCCTGTATATTTTGATGAACAATATTTAATCTATTAGACTTAGGCATTGTCTTGATATTTAGTTTAAACTAGAACTAGCAATTTCTACACAAACATTATTTTTATGTAGTAAATTATTATTAATAATAACAATGTTCTGAGTTGTACAATGTACAACTGGGTTTTGTATATTATAAGCTACTAAAGTAGCAAGTTTTTTCCTATAATATAAAGGCAGATACAAAGTATCCCTTGTCACCTTAAGACTAGAATAATTAATAAATTTATTAATGTCAAAATAAAAGAATGTGTCACTATGACGGTGAGTTGTATTATAAATAGCCATATTAAGGCTATATATGTACTTATTTTGTTCATCAGTAAGGGAAGAGGAAAAAGGAAACGAGCAAATAATAAATTTGCACTTAGTCCTATCGTGTAAATTAAGTAAATTTTCTATACTATTTATAACATCCTGTTTCCTTACAGATGAACTATCCCCTTGGAGAAGTACTATAGTACTATCTACACACAATTCCATTGAGGATATTTTTCTAATATTATACTGGAAACTGGCACCACCATGACCATATCACGAATTAACCACTGGACTTAACCGGATCAATATTTAGGATACTTTTTACTGTTACTGTTTTAGTTAACTTTGTGAGTTTCTTTGTTAAATTATCAACATTCATATTATATTTATAAAATCCTGCACATATAAAATAATAAAATTATATAAGTAACTTTTATTTTTCTTATTTACTTACAATTTATGGTTTAAATCCTTTACCCTAAAAACGAACTCTTTTAATTAAAATATATGAAAAAGTATCGTATTCCCGCGTACGCTACCTTCAAATGTTAACAATAAGTCAAAGAACAACCATTAAAAATACGCACCCTACAGAAAGGTGATCGTATAAAATATTACAATGTGTATACTTTATATTACATAGGTTTCCTAACCTCATTAAAGATGAATGAAATGTATTATTTAATATGTGAAATGTTTTACATAACTGGAGATGAAAATTATTTAAATCTTTTGCAGTATAATTTCCGACATTTTGCCATAAAAATTAAATTCACATTATTTTGAATTTCCACCGTCATTTACAACAAACTTGTACTTGCGTAATGTCAGGGAACCCATCGATGTCACAGCCTTATTCTACTACGAGGCATTTAATATTTTTCATGTGCGAATCTTTTCTAACATGATTACCACTTGTTTTACGATGAAGAGAAACATCGTGAGGTCACTTACATGTCTCTCAGACACCCTGCAATTTTTCAAGGTATGCCTAAATGCATTTTCCTAAAATATATAAAAGTAACACAATGACTACTTTTAAACACCTAGGGAAGAGTTCAGCGAAGCTTAGGTGCTCGTTAATCATACTTTACCAAGCTTAAAAGAACAATAAAGCTTATTAACCTTTGTTGTAAAATTCTTTTAATCAGTCAAATAAACGGTTTTCGCTTAACAAATCTACCCTAATAGGTTATTTCAAACAATTATTCCACACAATACAGACTTTGTACAAAGGCATTCCACTTACGCAAGAAAAGTAAAAGAGTACATAAAGCTAATATTATTACATTCTTAAGACATTCTACATACGACAAAGAAAAATAACATACAGTTGCTTTGTAGATCTCGTCTAGAAATACCTTTGTGAAAACGTACTTATTTTTAGTAGGTACTAAGGATATATTATTACAGGTTCTCGTACAACGCATTGTAGAAACAATGCCTGAAAAAGTATTCTGATGAAGCTTATCGTTAGTAACATATTTAAACTTGACATTCTTTTATAATTTGAAGCTAATTAGATAAAATATTAAAATATGTATGTGTATTTATTTAACACTAGATTTAGCGCGAACGAAGTCGTGGGTTCAGCTAGTTATGCTAAAACATTCCTCGAGAACCACTATCCATAGGTGAAAACAGTATGAAAATCGGCACAGTAGTTTTTGAGTTTATCGCGAACAGACAGACAGACAAACGTGGTGAAGAAATTTGTTTTATAATATGTAGTGATGGTACTGTTTATGCGTTGATAAATGGGTCTTGTCCCAAGTATTCGTAAGACACCGTCTAAAGGGAGGGTCGTAGCGAAAAAGGATGCAACTTAGGTTGCGTAAATACGCCTCCCTTAATCAAAATTATGCATTTATAGTATTTGCTGTAGAAACCCTTGGCTTATGGAGTTAAAGTGCACAAGCACATTTCTGCGCATATATGCCTGTTACCTGAACACTTATAACTATGTGTGCATTTCTTTTGTACTTACGGTTTTACTATATAATGTGCTTATTTTATTTGATCCGCATTTTAAAGTTGCCTTCCCGGTCGAAACACGACTCTTATATAAAACAGTCTTGACTTTCCGTCCGTCATCCGTCCTCACTGAGTGACTTGCATCAAATAAAAGATATATTAAATCCCAAACTTTCTTTTTTTATTGGCATATCGTAGAAATATCGTATCGTATCGTAGAAAGAACCACTTTACATTATTTTACCGGTATTAACGTGGATATAGAAACCTACAAAATTTTTGTACGCCTTTGACGACTATAACAATTAATATCGTGGGCGGCTTTTCAATCGTTTCATTGATTATCCTTCTCTACAAACGTTCCGGAAGATTCTCTGTGCATCATCGTGCCCACAGAAGACAGTAAGGTTTATATTTGATAATAATCGTAATACATATTTTAACTTTACAAGTTAAAGAAAGGAAATCTACCTGCAGAAGTGTAAAAGGTGTTGAAATGTATGTCTTTGTCAAGTTATATATTAAAAATATTACGTATATTACATATAATATATTACAATGTTTTATTCGCTTCATAATTCAACCAAGCCAAGAACTAGACTTGGCAAGCTCTTAAAAATACTTATAGCTTAGACCTTGAAAACAAGCTTTCTTGACAAAAGCTAACTGAAAGCATTGTAGTAGTATAGTTTTTCTTCTGAAGATTAAATACTATTACAGGTATAATGTTCTCTTCTGTTCATTATTTCATGAAGTGATATTTCATTTCATGACGTAATATTTCATTTTTCAATTATAGTGCTTTCTAGGAATATTGTATTATTATGAATTTCAAATAAGGTAAGGTATTTTTAAATAATTTATGATAAACTGGAAACGCTATTCCTGTACATTCTTTTCATTTTTCTTTCTTTATCATGATTTCTTTTTTTTAGTCTTAAATTTCTTTATTAAATATGCTATCTATTTTGTAAATAATTTAATATTTTTTTACTCGACTGCGCCAGAAGGAGGATTATGTTTGTCAAGAGTACGTATGTATGTATAATAAACAATTATTGTTTGGCACGCTCTGCGGCCTAAACGGCTCGATAGATTTTAGCTTGAGAGGTGTCATTAGATTCGTTTCACTGTGAGAGTGACACTGGGTATATGAAAAAAAAAAATGGCGGATTTTTGGCACCAAATTCAAATGTTTGGCACGTTCGATAGATTTTAGCATCAAAAATGTCGTTAGATACGTTTTAATTGTGAAATTGACACCGGGTATAAATTTTAAATCAGAACACAACATATTTTAGGGTATTTCATTTCCAAATTACACTGATTTGTTTTTTAAAAGACTCTCTAGTATCTGGTACTAAATTCAGTTTTAAACACTAATAATTCTCATGTAAGGCATATCATCACCAGTTTGTGGCCAAATCAAGTCGTAGATGTCGAATTAAAACAATTGACTGAAAATGCGACGACAGCATTTTCGGTAACATGTAAAGTTACTTGAATACTTAGAACTGTCTTATAACTTTAGCTCTGATTGGTTAAATATGACATTGAGGTGCTTTTATAATTCGAATGTTAATAGTTGGTTCTTACCTCTGGATAACTTGGTTAATAGGAATTTAAATAAGGGATGGTGAGAGAGAGGGTGGTGATGGAAGTTAACATGACATGAAGCAGTATATTTTTTATTGGCATTATTTTTATATGTATGTAGTAAATACTAACATCTTACCCGCCGTAACTACTCCCGTTGCTACAATTTAATAAGATTTCAAGAGGAATATTACTACAGTGCCATCTAGTTTCGTGGCTTGTGTTACGGATACCACATAAATATACACTGAAGTCCATGACTGGAGTACAATTATTTGTGCTCAACAAATAAATGCACCCAGCAGGACTCGAACCCGCGACTCCTAGCGCAAAAAGCAGGGTCACTACCAACTGAGCCAAACGTGCCGTCAATAACTAATAACTTTATTGGTTAACGCGGCGCACACCGGAGCTCCATGTCGGCATGATTTTTTTCGGTAGTAATTTATGAGTTTATAGTGAACAAACAGATAGACAGACGTAGCGTAGGATTTTTTTATAAAATGTAGTAAACTATACAAGGCTTTTTTACTCATATAAATTTACTTTAGTATATTTAAAATACAGGTACAGATTTATTATAATTTTACATTTATCGAGTCTAGATGTTTCGAATAGTAGGTAATCTAATGAAATTATATAGATTTTAAATCTATTAAACATAATTATTTGTTACTTGCTTTGATGTAAAACAAGGACGACTTACGAGTAATATATTACTACAAAGAATCTTAAAATTCTTACAAAGGAAATTAAAAATAATGTTGAATGTCGAGTTAATTTGAATTCGTAAGGCCCGTGCTCAGTAGAGAGTCGTTACCAAAGACTGGTATATATAGAAATAAGCTTTTACGAATATATCCTAAGTATATATGTATTAAACAAATTTAAATGGAATTTTAAAACTTTATAGTTAAAACATAAACCTAAAAGTTAAACGAGCAAAAAGCTGAGCCTTATGAGAGCTCGCTTAGTTTTTCTAACGGATGATAATGTTACAGCAATGTTAATCTTGGTTTTCTAACAGATGCCGTTAGTAGTACAAAAACGTTCCATCCAATGAACATAAAATTTTTAATATTATTTTTTAATGATTAAAAAAAAATCTTTTTTTACATACGAGTATAACATCTAGATATGAAGTTCAATTACTATCTATGTTAAAGCACAAATCTATAGGCATGATAGTTTTTCAATAAAGTGTACCACAAAATGCTCAGTTTGTGAGATAGTGTTACGTCTCGCTTTGCTCGCCCAAATTAAGTTCAATAATCATTAGTATCATATAACTTAAAAGCTTTCAGGGTTGTTAATATTTAAAAAAACAGTTGGAAATCTAAACATTTATTTTTGAAACGGGCTTTATTTAAATCTTATCTAATTACTTTTAATAAGGTTACTAAACGAGATATTGTATTAACATAACATTGTTTGTTTAATGAAAATGGATATTACATTATCTTCTTAATTTCCCCGAATCCGGCCGCAATAAATATAATAATTTACAAGGCGCTCATGTAAAGTTCGAGTTTCGTCCCTCCGGCGATGTGAGGACCTCATATGATTTATTAGAGTAATAAAGATCAGGGATGGAATTTCATTTTAACTTTAACAACAATTTATTTTCATATTTAAAATTTAATAAAAATATTTAAGACTAGTATGTGGACCTGGTTTTGCTTTGATCAAATATTTATACTGTGTATACAGAAGGTAATATTATCTACTAGTTTTTATCTGCTGATTAGTTTGAGTGTTAGTGAGGGGAATAAAAAATCTTAAGTCCTTTTCCATGATCTTATCTTAGTATTTGAACGAACGAATTATTATTTTTTTAAATAAGATAGCTAAAAAGTTGGGAATTATCGTTTGTTAATATTAAATAAGGTACTAAACAATAAAAGTTATACATTATTCAAATCGAGATAGAGATAATGGTACGTGTGTGTAATGGTAAGTGTAGGATTTTATGTTTCAAACTTGAGCACACACTATGTAGTTAGTAGTAGTAGGACTACGTGTCACAGGAATCTTTGTTAAGTTTCGTCAAAATCAATCCAACCGTATCATTCTGAAGGAGTAGACATACATACACACTCACAATCGCTAGTTTGTTTAAAAATTAAAAAGGATGAGGATGTACTAGTTATCGCAAGACAAACTATCGTAGCATTTTGAGTTACAAAGCAACCATTTATTTTGCGGAGACACCTTTTTGACGTACATCCCTGCTTGCATACGCAGTGCATTATTCCATTTGGAGCATTATTTAATTCTAGTTTTAACAAAAGTATTTAGTAAAAACTAGTTCTAACTAGGGAAAACGCTATCTAAAAACGGGTTTTAACTGTAACAATGTAACATGTATATGTTAACAAATCCCTGAAGAAAATTCACACATTAGACTTTAGAAGATCCTATTCCCCGTCGAAATTGTGATCCTTGAAACGCTATCAATTATGGACACTCTAAGTTCGGAATATTGTTTCAGAAGTAGTTTCTGAGAACATCGATATCCCATTAATATCTCATTACTCCGCTGCTGCGCTACGCTTACTATAGCATTCAAAATTACGTTGAATAGAATATTACGACAGAAGTTACGAATGAAAATGGTAATGATGGCTAATATTAAAAATGTATGGCCTTTTTATTACCCAGTATAACATATAGTAAGTCTGTGAAGTGAACTAAATAAAATACTTTTATTATTTTACGTTATTACGAATTATTATTGAAATCGAAACAATTTCGTACGAAATATAAAATAATATATGTTACATGATATATGACTTATTAGTATTTTTCAAACAACGTATTAACAGGAAAAGGTACCGCGTATTCTTCGAAAAGAAAACCTTTACGTTATTACCCACTTGAATAGAAGTAGACCATCCACTTGTCTGAAAGCGACGTTTTCTTCAAACATATAAAATCAATTAGAGGGTGGCGTCTTAAGTGCGGACAAGTCTTGAAGTCGGACTCTTCTCAATTGCTTGAACAAAGTGGTTTACACTTTTGTTGGGTTTCAGAATGCTTTCAACTAATCAGACGTAATATCTTTGTGAAAAAGCCTCCGAAGAGCAGTGGATTTACGTGTATAGTGTATAGTATACCATAGTAAGGTATTATTCGTCCCACCGGAGTATGAAAGTGATAGGAATAGAGAGTGCACTTGTGTCTGCGCGTACACGCGCTGCACTATAATATCTCCTGTGCAGTTGGCCGGTCTCAATGACATTGGCCACCATGGCCGGAAATGGTCGGAGAACATTATTAAGGTATTATAAATATAATTAATTATATTATATAAACACAAATGTACACTTATTAATATTGTACAAGTTTAGTCTGAGTGGAATAGTGGTGAGAATGCTAGCTACATTACCCCATTGAATGGCAATGCCGATCCATTATGCGAACTACGAACCAGCTCTCTTGACATCAGTAGAGGAGTAAAGACGAGGTTACTTTTAAGAAGTGTTTTAACGGTTTCCACAGAAAATGGTTTAAAGGCATAATTTTGACTTTGCGATGCGTATTAGATAGAAATTATATAAATAATAAATAAATAAATATGTTGGGACATTTTTACAACAGCACCATCAAGTTCCGTGGTAAGCTACGAGGCTTGTACTATAGATACAAGATAGTTCATAAACTACATATATAAATTTTAAATACATACATATTATAAATATAAACACCCATGACTGAAGAACAAACATTCGTGCTCAACAAATGAATGCCCCCAGGGAAACTTGAACCTGCGATCGCTGGCGCAGAAAGTAGGGTCACTATCAACTGAGTTACTTCAAGAATCACAATACAAGGGCAAAGATATTTCCTCAACCACAGTATGCAAATAACCTCGTCTATCTATCGCTCCGTCACTGCATAAAATAAACAAACCTACATATATTTTGCATTTATGATACAGGAAATATACGTTATATTAAACATTATTAGTATTATTATATATGTTGGTACGTTATTACTCACAGCGCCATCTAGTTCCGTGGTAAGCTACGAAGGAAGCTTGTGTTACGGATACCAGATAGTTGATATACTACATATTATATAAGTTTAAATACATACATATTATAAATATAAACACCCATAACTGGAGTACAAACAACCGAGCTTAACAAATGAATACCCCCAGCGGGACTCGAACTCGCGACCGCTGGCGAAAGAAAGTAGGGTCACTATAAACTGCGTCAAACGTGTCGTCGTTATTAAAGGTTTAGATTGAAAATAACACTCCTTTTTTTGGGCAGCTGTGTAAATAGATATGTTTTAATTTACTGTACTTGTATGTTACTAAGGACTCATCATATCACTCGGGTTCGTATCTAGGTCTTAACGATTAGTATAGACTATAATATATATTTTATTGACTCTTCCATGGGTAACATGGTGGTATATAATAATAATAATTTTCTTTATCCAAAATGTTGTTACAGTCTATTACTTGTAATCCCTGTCTCTCAAACTAGCGTTAGCCGTGTGTCGAGAGACAGTGACTTCCCATAATCATGATTAGCTATTATAAAGTACAAAGATAAAATTAAGTTATTGGTAGGTACATACTTTATAAAAAGCATACATGATGATATGACTGCTGCGGCAGACTGAAGCGCAAATTTAATTGTCGCAAACGTTCACCAATCTCATGTATCTTCACCATTCTACGTGATATTGGCGAAGTAATCTGTACACAACTGACACGTTCTGAAATCATTAACAAGAGAATCGTAGCGAAATCTTGCCTTCATTTTCTATAAAAATAATGATTTATGTTTGCCTTTACTTTTTTGTTTCTTTAACTATATGTATGCGGGTATAGATTTGTAGAAATATTTGTATGTACGTAAAATAAAATTTAAAACTTATTTGTAGACGTGGTAGATGTAATCAATGTAGTATAATAAACATGCCTTTATTGACTCAATATACGTATATATGTTATGAAACGTTTGGCTTCTCATATTCCTACAATCAATCGTTTGTGACGATTTTATCTGAAACGCCCACTTTCATTTGAACACATTCAATGATGGGACTGATATGTAAACGTAATCGATGTAGAATTCTAATAGTGACAAATATTTAATCGTTTACGGGCAACATTAATGTTTTACGTATCGATTTCCAAGTTCCACGAGTTTGTAATTAACATTTAAAACTTTGTTTACCATATATTATGTACACATGTAAGTATTGTGAGTTCTATTTTCTGGAATGCTTAATCCACTGTATATTTTCATACAGTGGATATAGAATATTCGAGTGTCGTAAATTCAAAACGTTTCTTGTAATTTCGAATCCTTTTCTGAAAATGCTTTGTCTTTTTCACATTTATTTTACACATTAGCAATTATCTGTTCTTGACCTCGAATTGTCAAAATATATATATATAAAAATATAGAAAAATGTTATGACAAAATACACTCTCCATTACGCGACAATATGTATACATATGAACTTTAGCCAAATTTTCACATTTCTTCACACGTAATAAATAAACTATTTGGTTTTAATAACATTATTCTATATAGGTCGACTTTTTTGATATAGTAGAGCCTTTGTTTATCAGTTTGTTACGTCGCCAAGAGACCTCATATGGCTTAACGTGGTTAGTCTAAGTTGAGAACAACTGTGCGAATGTATTAAGAAGATAAAACGTGAAAGCCTCTCCATTGTTTTTTGACACGTTTGACTCAGTTTTTAGTGACCCTACTTGCTGTGAGAGCGGTCACGGGTTCCGAGCATAATGATTTTACTCCAGTCGTGGATATTTATGTTTATAATATGTATGTATTTATTCTGTAATGTATAAACTATCTGTTATCCATAACACAAGCCTCGTAGGTTAGCAAGGAATTAAATGTCCTAACATATTTTATTTCGTGTTTTACCGCTTACTACTAACGATGTTGACTGACTGTTTATTTCCGCCATTGCATTTTACACAGTCTATACCTACTAAATAATTCAAATATAATATATCAATAACGGGACCGAAAACTGTTGGGTTTTACTAATTTTAAAAATAACTTTTTTTATTTTCCTCCTACACAATTTCAAAACGTTGAGAACTTGAGTACATAACAAGCTAGGTACGTTTTGAGCTGGGTTTTACGTATAAAGCTCAAGTTTTTTTGATCCAGGACTAATTTAAATTTATAATAAGTATATTTGCGGTAGTAACTATTGGTTTTCTCAATCTTTTAGTATAATAAGCTAGTAGTATTATTAAAACTGAAGTCACGAACATATGGGTAACATATTTACGTATTATATTGAGAGTATTAGGATTCGTGAAATATGATGCGACGTGTGTTTACACAACAGCCGTTTGGTTACAATTCCTTTGTTAACGCGGCCTGAATTTCAATGACCTATATACATAAAAAATCTGAAGTATCCCACGAAATAAAAATCAGTTAAATTTTAAACGGTTGAAAAAAACATATTATGAATAATGTATAGTTTTAAGTTAGTACACGACGAGTGTCATCGGGACTCTATTACTAACAGTCCATGTGTCCGTTTGTCTGTCAACAAGCTGAATCGTAATTAATAGGTAGTTTAAGTTTTTACAGAGTGTGTATGTTATTTTTAATAAAAAACCCAGATGGCGAATTTCAAATTGGCCGCGACGCAATTTAAAAAGCCATTAATAAACAGTTACAACTGTTAAGATGAGACGGAACCGTTTGTGTGCGAGTCAAACTCGCACTAATATACCAGATAGTTGATATACTACATATTATATAAGTTTAAATACATACATATTATCAACATTAACACCCATGATATGATATAACCGGAGTACAAACATCCGAGTTCAACAAATGAATGCCCCCAGCGGGACGCTAACCTGCGACCGCTGGAGCAAGAAAGTAGGGTCCCTATAAAAACTGCGCCAAATTTTTCGTATTAAACAAAAACACGCATTGCGGTGTTAAATTTTAAGTAGCAATACTTAGTTTTAAGGGTGACGTTCGATATCATCGTATTTTATCGTTATTACAAAACTAATTATTTCATCTTAGACAAACAAAACCGTGCGTAATTTGTTTTCGTATCGCATGTTATTTTTGCTAATATTAACTATCTACTAATTATGAATTTTCATAAACAGAAAATCCCACACGACCAAAGCCACGAACGAAAACTAATATACGCAGTCAAAATTTTAAGCTTGATATAACGTAAACATTAAAAACGTTAAAAGAGCGTCTATCGATTAAAAATAAAAGATTTCTCATTTTGTTTTCATATTAAAAATACCCTCTTAACTTCCTACTGAAGGGCAACGGGCTTCCCTAAATACGGGGGTGTATTACATCACAGTACACCACACTCGTTAAATATGGGTGGGCGTCCTTCGATAACTAATTAAGTTCGTTGAAACATGCACGATTTCTTAAGATGCTTACCTTTTATTTCATTTACACGATATATTTTTATTTTAACAAAAACTTATACTATTTAATAATCCTTGGAAATTTATAGATTAAAATGGATGTGTTAGTACTAGCATGTAGGAGTTTTCAATATCGTACGAAGCTTATTTGGAGAGGTTTTTGTCTGACAAGTAGGTGTTGCCTGTAACAACGTTTCCACTGTCTAACGTTCATCACAACCCAATTTATGTGGCCAACCTTTCAATTTTTCATGTGATATACTAGCAACTTACCCTCAGTCCGCTCGGGGACGTCTTTAGATACCTCTTAAAGATTAGTATAGATTCATCAGAAATTAGGTATTTTTTAGGACTTATAGACCTTCCTAATAAATCACTCAGTCTATTGATGAAAACCCTAAAATTTGTTGCGTAGTTTCAAATATCTAATCTTACATACAGTGGGAAGCGTTTCTTTTATACCATGTAGGTATTGGTATCCTAAACGCAACTTAACAAATATAAAAAGTAATTTACATTTTATTCATGAAATCTTCCTAACATTATCATTAAGATAAAAATATATCAACACTGTTTTTAATTTAAAATTTCGTTAAGCTGGTCTAGCGCTAGAAAACCTATTTTCCAGCCTTATAGGATACGCTTCGAGCACATCTGGCTAAGACGCCTGAAATGAGGTTTGGTCAACAGTAGGTCCCCTTGAAATTAATTTAGCTTTAGTTGTTGTTTGATATTATATGGAAGCAGAACGGCAAGTAAAACTCCTCGATGGCTTCAATATTATATTTACTTAACACACGTACACATTACACAAGCTAGGGAGTACAATCATGGACAATAGAACAGGAATAGACAACATAGTTAAACGGATACGGATGACATTATTTTATTATTGCCATTTAACACTCCTCCTCAATAATAAAACATTACAATTACAATGAACTAAACTAACCAATACAAACACTATAGCAAACCTAAACTCTCTCTAAATTTGTTAAACTTAATTTTACCTAGCGGCTTTGTAAAAATGTCTGCAATTTGTTTTTCAGTACAAATATACAATAAAGTTATAATTTTACTCTGAAGTTTTTCTCTTACAAAATGTGCCTTAATATCTATATGTTTCAATTTATGATGAAATTGTTGATTCTTACACAGTTTGATAACACTCTGATTGTCCTCAAACAATGTCACACAAACATTAGAAATTGAGTTATCAAAATCCTTATAAAAGTTAACAAGCCAGCAAGCCTCACTTGCTGCTAAGCTTAAAGCCATAAATTCAGACTCGGTTGATGACAAAGCTACTGTAGCTTGTTTCCTTGAACCCCAAGATACAACACAATTATGTACTTTAAAAACAAAACCCCCTGTAGATTTTCTATCTACTTTGTCGCCAGCCCAGTCCGAGTCTACATAACCAACAATCTTCTCTACACTTTGACTTTTCTGATACATAAATTTTAAATCTAATGTCCCTTTCACATACCGTAGAACATGTTTTATAGCATTCCACAATTCAAAACTTGCACATGACTGGTACCTACTCAAAATACTTATAGCTAAACACAAATCCGGGCGTGTACACAACATTGCATACATTAATGACCCTATAACAACTCTACATCTCTTTTCTATTTCTTCATTCTCTGAATTTTCTCTTTTTAGTACACTGTGGTCATAATTTTCTTGCATTGGTGTGGACACTGCATTACATTCTGACATTTTACATTTTTCTAATAATTTTTGTAAGTAATGTTTTTGACTCATTACAATAGTATTCTTTTGCAAGTCTTGCTGAATATGAATGCCTAGAAACTCTGTCACATATCCCAAATCCTTCATTTTAAACCTCCCACTCAGTTCTCTTTTAATGCAAACTATATTACTCTCTTTATTTGAAGCAATTAAAAGATCATCTACATAGAGCATAACAAATGTTTTATCTTTTCCTTCCCCTCTGTAAAACATACAATACTCAAATTCAGACTGTTCAAACCCTAACTCTCTCATAGTTTTAGTAAATGTTATATTCCAATTTCTTGGAGACTCTTTTAACCCATACAATGATTTTCTCAATTTTAAACATTCATTTTCTTTAGTTTTAATTTTGTCACAACCCTTAGGTAAAGTGACATATACATCTCCAGTAATATCTCCGTGTAAAAAGGCACTACATACATCAAGCTGGTGAATAGGTAAACAATTCTCATTACAAAAAGCAAGAAAAACTCTAATAGATGGCAACCTAGCTACTGGGCTATAAACATCTAATAAATCAAATTGTAGAAAACCTCTTGCTACTAGTCTAGCTTTATGAATTAAATCTTTACCTTTCGTTTTACAAGTTAACACCCACTTGCAATCAATTGGTTGATATGTCTCAGGTTTTTGAACTATTTCCCATGTATTATTTTCCTCTAAAGCTTGTAACTCCCGCTCTATAGCTTTTCTCCAATATGATTTTTTACTGCTCTTCATTGCTACCTCATATGATGGACACTCTTCGGATATTAAACTCAGGTGATAGTCTTTGTACCTCACAGGTAATTTTATATTTCCTCTATTTCTCAGATTATAAGCTCCTCTTTGTTCTGTCTCCTCTTCTATCTCTATCTCTTGCTCTGACTCTGTAGCCCTTTCACTCTCTCCGTTTGTACCTGTCTCTGGCTCTCCTCCACATGTATCCTGGTTTCCTTGCTCCTCATCCGATCCTGATGGTGTATCATAAAACTCCTCCTCACTCTCTGCTTGATTCACACTCTCAATCTCACTCTCCTCTTCCTTTTCCGACTCCTCTTCCATAATTAACTCATTCTCATAGTGTGTATTTTGTGTTTTCAGGTCTCTCTCTCGTCTGGGGAGAAAAATCACATCACATACAATCTCCACTTTGTTGCTCTCTTGAAAATATACTCTATAGCCTTTAGTATTACCTCCATTTCCGACTAGAATGCCAAAACAAAAAAAAGCAGAGTGGCGCAGTGGAAGCGTGCTGGGCCCATAACCTGTTTGATATTATATGGAAGCAGAACGGCAAGTAAAACTCCTCGATGGCTTCAATATTATATTTACTTAACACACGTACACATTACACAAGCTAGGGAGTACAATCATGGACAATAGAACAGGAATAGACAACATAGTTAAACGGATACGGATGACATTATTTTATTATTGCCATTTAACAGTTGTAAATATATTCGTATATGATTTCTTAACCAAGATAAACCGTAATGCTACTGAAATAACTAGACTTTCAAAAGCTACTACTTTTAGCTTAGATTTTAAAGCTATTTATTCTTATTATCTATTTATTTACCTACATTACAAACATTTCGATTATCTGAAAATAGTATAATTATACTAGCAATTCCCGCGGCTCCGCCTGCGTTCTAAAGACCGACAACAAAATAGATTTCACATATCGTGTGATGTTTTATAAGACGGTTTGTAACGGTTTGTTGAGATTTCTCAATTCTATGTATTGACCCGGCTAATAAGCTACCATCATACAAAATTTCATCCAAATCCGTCCAGTGGTTTTCTCGTGATGCGATCACAGACAGACAGAGAAAAATTTTAAAATCAATAGATTTGGTATCTGTATTGATAATAATGTCTATTTCAATATTAGATTTTCCGAAACATATTTATTATTTAATGTACAGATTTGACTCTTTTAGAATTTTATTAATATATGTATATAGATTTTAAATATTCGATTTGAAGTACTAAATTACACTGTCAAAATGTCAAAATGCATTCACCTGAGATTTTCTGTAGCAATCGCTTCGTAAACTGAAAGACGCGTCCAGGGAATTTGTTTCGTACCTGGTTTTTGTACAATTTTCAAAATAAACATGAATCATTACAGAATATTAATGTAATAATTATACATCTGAATAAAAAAAACTGCTATAATTTTTTTATATTAAAAAAACAATGAAATTTAAAGCCTACAAAGTAAAAATGCGATCTAAAACTTATTTCAGTATCGGAGCTTTCCTTTGTTCTGTCTGCGGATAACAAGACTGATCGATGCCAAAGTTTACTTTGCAGGATGTAGAGAAAGGTCGAATTGCAACGCGGCTTGCTAGACTCTATACTATAGACTTAGAGTATTCACTTCACAGTTTACTTTAAAAGCTCTCAGCGAAAAGAAATTGATGGCTCTACATGTAATTGTTAGTGCTCCGTCTATTTGAAAAAAAAATGTTATCATACGAATATAAATTATAAACATTAGATACCTACAAAAGAAAAATAAAGTTAAAACAATAGAAAATACCGTAATATTTGTATTACTCATACATTTGACGCTAGGCTTTCATGCGTCAATAAACGTCGAGATATCAAAGTAATTTATGTAACAGATCAATTTATATTTTTTTATAGCGACTCACCCTCCTCGTCCCTATTTACGATTTAACGGTTGTATAGATTTCCCAGAAATGTAATATTTTCCTGCAGTAAATGTATTCTATACTTTGGTACCTTCCGGATAACCTACTTACCTAAAGTTATCATCATACTATATTTCATTAAAATCTATACTGTGGTTTTCTCGTGATGCGGTAACAGACAGACAGACAAAAACTAAAAACTAGATTCAGCCTCGATAATAATGACTATTTCAATGAGAATTTCCAAAAAAAATAAATTTAGACGTACAGACGAATAAACTTTATATAATACATATAAGCTTTTATAGAATACTACATAAGGCAATAAGCCAAGCTTTGTTCATCAACAAAGCCCTTAATTATATTAAATATTACTTTATAGTATCTAGTGTTTAATATTTGGAACACACTGAATAACTAAAACTATTTTGTTCTCGACACTACTTAGGTTTGCTTAAAATACTTATTTTAAAGAAAGTACTTTTAAAACCTCCATATTCTGTTCTGTGGCAACTGTTAAAATCGAGTTGTGAGTGGAGTTGCAAACTCCTCGACACGACCAAGATTATCTCTCGCATTAACATAATTTCGATGTTTAAAACACAAACTCAGTGGCGAAAGTTTTTTATTCGAGTATTGTTTTATTTTGTTTTGTAATTGTTTCAAGCTTATTGTATTACATGACAATCGTATTATTTTGAATGTCGGCCGCAAAAGGCTTGAACTAAAATCCATAAGGATTGGGGTGTTTTTATCGATATCTGATGTAAGTGGTAACGCGTTCGCTTGGATAACAGAGTAATGCGGGTTCAAATCCAGGTCTCGCGCCTCTGATATTTTCATTTCTAACATGATTACACTTACATGATTACCACTTGTCTTAAGGAAAACATGGTTAGGAAACCTGTTGGTCTGAGAAAATCTAGCAATTTTTGAAAGACATGTGTTTGCAAACCTACACTTGTACGCGGTGGTCTATGGCTTGATCCCCCTCGTATAGAGAGAAGGCCCGTGCCCAGGTATGGGACGTGAAAATGGGTTGAAAATATACAAAATACATATATCTTCCGTACGGATCTCGGTGAGATTTTCGACCGTAACCACAATTCGGTCAGGACAGGGCTGGTTTGTACGTTGGTCCTGTCTGATTAAGATAAAATGCTACTTGTCGAGAATTCATTTATTCATTATTTTTATTGTTTCAGGTATTGAATAATTCTTCATTTGAATTTGAAACACTTCGTGAACGAAGCTTAAATTGACAAGTAAGAGCTCTTTTATCTAATATGATATTATGATTAAATAAATAAAAACTTCTTAGAAGAACGCTACCATTATTATTTACGCTACTTTTATTATTCCAAAATATTGATTCCTTATACCTTAAAATGAAATATCTATTTCGTAAAATAATAATATTATATTTCATACAATATTTGACTCATATTCAATTGTTCCATTCAATTTGAACACGTGTAATCGGATGATATAACCGCAAAATAGTTTTGCTTTTAGTTTAATGTCGGATCCTAAAAGCTTTCATAGAATACACGTGCCTATTCTACTTAATAAATATTGTTTTGAATTTGATTTATATATGGAATTATGGCAACTTTTTATGACGGATTTTTAAAAGAAGAAGGAGAGAATCAATCAGATATTCATTAAAAAAAACCATTTTAAGTGTTTAATTTATAAATTGGATAAATTGAGAGGATCAGTATAAACATCCATTTTAGATGTTCAATTAGCTACAAAACCAATTGGACATTCATAACTGAAACAAATTGTGTCGTTATAAAGTACCAAGTCTGTGCCTGCGGTTTCTCTTGCATTCAAATTTTCGATAACCAATCTTCTCAGGAATCTCTGGGCTAATCTTGAAAATTTCAATCAAAATTTCTCAGCTGCTTTGGAGTGGCACGAACATTATCGTACATCGATCTGTATATATTAATAGATTGCGTAAAGAAACAATAAACGTGTTAAAAACAAGGAGGACAGTGCGAAGGTTTTCCTTAATTTTCCTTAAACTTACCTTCCTCTACGTCGATTTTTTTGTCGATAAAGGTATGAATTTTTTAGTTTACTTATACCTTTACCCATATCAGAGTGTGAAAGCGTTGATCCGTTTTATCCAATTTGTAAAATTCACATTTCTGATCGTCCCTAAATTTTGTAGCAGACAGGAAGCGCCAGCTGTGTAATTTAATAAAGCTTACAGCACTTAGATTTGTGTATGTAGTAGAAATTATATCACCGATCGTCCTAAAAATAATAATGTTTATTTATTTTAGATTTAATTTACCAGCGACTTACTCCGGTGTGTCTCTAGGTGCCTAAGGTAGTAGATATATACTAAATTTTATCAAAATCTATCCAGCGATTTACTTGTGAAGGAGTAATAAACAAGCTCACGAAACCATATAAATAATGCTTTTATATTATAATAGTAGTCCGATAAAGATGAACCGAAATAACCTTATTTTCCTTTAAAAGTTCTAAAAGATACTGTTTAGTTTTAACCTGGTACCCGGGTAAATAGCATCACGTTTTGATCTTAGGCGTCTTTGTTTTACAAGAAAAGTAGTTAAGTACTTGTTAGCCAGTTGTTGGCAGTTTGTAAATATTTTATCTTAAGCCAACCTCTGAGGGCATGCTAGCCTATTTCTTTACGTTTTTTAATCTCGTCTTAGGTTTTGACGACTTTCCCAACCAATAAAACTACTATTTGTTTAAAAAGTATTCAAATTGTTATTTTCTTTAACATATACAATTAAAACAAACTGAGACTCAGTTAAATAATACCTACGTTTACTAAAAATATTTTCTTAATAATTTTCCATTCATTTTGTTATGACTTGTAGGTCAATTTTGCTACTATTATATAGTTTTGTATTTAAATTCCTTTAAATTTAAATTTTGTCACTGGTTACTTAACGAAATCGCACTAGTAAGTACCGGTCGCGTAATTAATACGAGCTACGCCTTGGCAGGGCGCCAGTTCACTCGCTGGAAGATTTTTCGGACAATAGATTTTATTTTGTATACGTGTGCACTTCGTGCCGTATTTAAAATTTAATCTTTTCAGAGGACATGAGGGAAATGTTACAAAGAAAATGATAAAAGTGGTATCTTTTACTACTTTGTTATTTTCTTTCTAACATTATACTTTAAACTACAGGGGCAAAATAAGTTAAAAATTTAAGCGTGCATCCCTTGACAGGATGATAAAAAGAGTTGTTACGTACCCAAAAGTATTTTCACGTAGTAAAATTATATGGCTAGTATATTTAAACATATACCTAATATATTTCGAAATTTCCATTATTATTAAATAAAAATATTTCACATGAAAGTTATCGAAAATATATAAATGGGTGTCTACGAATATTAATCCTGCGCTGCTAATTTTCGAATCGGCCGGATCGGTTGTGACGGGACTTTCACTAGCAGATATTTAATGTTATAAGAAATAACTTGGACTACTTTTATTTTGGAAAAAGTATTAGGGTACCCGACGCAGCCGATCGAATTGAGAGTAATTTGCTAGTTTTTTAAAAATGCATATTTTATAAACTATAGTACCTACCTTATATTCAGCAAATGCTTGTGATATTTCAAAATATTTCATTAACTAATATAATTTGTTACAAAATCATATTTCAAAGGTTCATTGGAAACTGTTTAATTCAGCTGCGAACTTCAAAGTTGTATCGGCATGTAGTATCTGTCGCCGAACTTCACGCTTATCGACAACGTTAACAAAGTTATTTATGACAGAGATGATTTTGTATAAGTAGAGAAATTCTAAACTATAATTGTTATGCAAGCTTTCAATATGAGCGTTCGGGAAATAATCAATTTTTAATATTATTAAATATGAGACGACTTGATGGCTTGTTGACTTATATATGTACACTACCTGAAGTAAAATGTTGGCTACCGTAATGCACCCGAGCAAAGCGGGAATAAGTCACTAGTGTTAGATATTTATTGAACAAAAGAAATTCATGTATATAATATATGAAAATATCGTTTAAAACTATATACTTATGTAAAATCATGTATATGTAGTATATAATAAGCAACAATTCAGCACTAATGCGACCTCTAGTTTAATATAAATGGAATATTCATGAAGAACTTAGTGAACTATTAACCTTATTACCAAGGAAAAGCTTACGTAAACTCTAGATTCACTAACAGTAGGTAAATATGGACATGTAGAGATAGAAAATTAGTGCGTAACGTTAAAGTATTAAAAGTACATATATAAATAAAATTGAAGTGTAGGTTTTTAATTTCAAATTAACAGCTTTTTACTAAATGCGTATGAAAGTATATACGGTACTTACATTAAAAATCAATTTTTAAAATATTTGTCTGTCTGTTTGTTCCGGCTAATCCCTGAAACGGCTGGACTGATTTTGACGGGACTTTCACTAGCAGATAGCTAATGTTATAAGGCTACTTTTATCTTCTAAATTATAAAAACCGTTTAAATTATTTTAATTTACGCCCAACGCCCACAATCGTTTTAAGATGTGCTTTTGCACATAAAAATGCTACTGCTGCTCTTAGTTTTCTGATAGTCAGTATGGCTTCTTACGGAACGGCTTAAGACGGGAAAGATTCCGCTAGGTTTTAGTTGATAATACCAGACGGCGAGACAATAATAATTGATGTTATATGTATGCAGATGGTATACGTAAATGCATTCCGCAACGTTTAAATTAAAAATGTAAGTCCCTGGTACTACAGTACTCAATTTCATTCAAATCTGTCCATCGGTTTCAACGGGAAAAAGTGATAAACATAGGTACATAAAAACTTGCAGATTTGTAATAGTAATAATTCAACCGATGAAGAAGAAATGCCACTCCTGACTAGACTATAAAGTCATTACCTCCATTAAATCTTAACAATCAACAAAGTGCTCGGTATTTGTACAAAGTCACCATGGTCTTACTAATGGTTCAATAAATTAAATGGTAAACAAGAGCCGTAGTTCGCTCGAGCCTTCGTGCCTAATGTCTTAACGTTCTAAACTTAATGAATTATTCTATAGATAAGTGAACCAATTTCGCATCGATCGAAGGCAGAGCCTTTTGTGAACTTTTCTAGGTACGCGAATATTTGCCTTTTTAAATAAAACTTTTCGAATTTTTAGCGGATATAATTTCATTTTAGGTTTCGAATGCTTTACAGCAATCACGAGAAAGACGGAGACCGAAAGATACTTTTAACCTATATTAAATTATATTTCGTTACTATTTTGTTGCTGCGTGTACATATCATAACATAGTAACAACTCACTTATTTACCTACTTTCCAAAGGTACAAGTTACCAACACTTGCTTTGCCCCACGTTCCTAGATTTAATGGTTAAACCGCCCTAATTTCGTCCATTCGACGAACACCAGTAATTTTGACACATTACAGTATCTCATTCGTTAAATGTATAATAAGTAGAAAATTATAGGCAGGTATAAAATTTTACTTGCAAAGTAGCTATCGCACCGTTAAGCCGCATTTACGCATTCACACTCGGGAAATCCCCTGCGTTCAGAAGTTCCGGGATACGACGATTGTGAGCTTATAAATCACAGATATGCTCTGAAAAGCCGACAAGTCTATTGAATTGTGTGTGATGATATTTAAGCAGACAAAGCAACTTATTTTGTTTAATTTTGTTTAATAGTAGTCAAAAATTGACTGTAATCATTAATTTATAGCAATTTCTAAAATCTATATAAAAAATCGCACAAGTGCAAGTGTGATTCGAACTCCGAGGTCTCCATATCATGAAACATTAAAAGTTTAAAATCGCAATTATTTTTAACCACAATACGTTATTCAGATTTTTTTCCTTTACTTGTGCTATAAGACATTGCTTCTGGCCAAATTTTATGATTCTAGGTCATCGGAAAGTATAGGTTTTGACTCCTTTGCAAGGAAGTAAATATGCGCTATAAACACACAGTCTGACAGACTTAGAACTTTGGTTTTTTTACAACTTCAAGAGAACTAGATTCTTGTATTTTTAAAAACAGACTTGGCAGACAGATTAAAAATTGATATAAGGGTTCCATTTTTTCTTTCGAGTTACATAACCCTATAGTGTAATTATAGATTTCCGTACCGTTTTTTTATCAATAACATTGATAAACAAAGGAGAAAAAGTTTTGTCTTTAAAATGAAATAAAACTTTATTCAAATGGACTTATAATAAGCACTTTTGCATCGTCAGTTTAAAGGTCGTCAGTTCGTGAGAAAGCTACCACCGGCTAGGATAGCAGTTCTTCTGTGAAGAGCCGGAAAGGAACTCAACAGTAGCTGTTTTAAATATAAGAAATACATTTTATTTTTATTTCATGAATGAACATAATATAGTGATAGATAACTCGCATTTGAATTAACATATATAGATTCCATACATTTCCAGCAATAAGAAACTTTTATCTTTCATATGTAGGTTTCTTCATAATTATATACACTTAGGTATATTTCATTTATTAACATATTCAACCCTTTTTAACGTCCCACTGCTCCCTCCTGAGCCTCCCTTCCATCACGCTTCGCACGTTCTCACAGACATGCAGGTTTCCTCACGATGTTTTTCTTTCACCGTTACAAGTGGTTATCATGAAAGATTGGCACATGAAAATATCAGAGGTGCGAGATCCGGATTTGAATTCGCATCACTCGCTTATCCAAGCGAGCAGGTTACCACTGGGCTACAACTGTCTCTTTCATTTACTTGTTACTTACTAAATATTATGTCGTTAACAATACGTTTATTATAAAAAATATGTATACGGAGCCTTATTTTCAACGATAATTTATGCTTAATTGTTTGTAAAGAAACGCAAATGTTTATACCAATTTTGTTAACGAAAATTACGCTATAAAGCAATATCCTGGAGAGGCGGAACGGTATTCAATACAAAGTAAAAGAAAAATTAATTGAGTGAAACATTTATCAAACGTTGTCCAATTAATTTAAAGACAAGTCTATGAAAACACGTCATTAACAAACGTTTTGTGCAATGTACTGTTTATATCGCTAGAGGTTGTAATATATACATAAGAAGTTGAAGTCTTGATACAATCCAGCTCGTTCAGGTAAAATGCATATGAAACCTGAAAATTTATTTATTTAACAAAGAAAAAAACCATAGCTTAAACAGCTAGGTAGAATAACATGGAACATGGAATTTGACCACATAATAGTTATTGGTAGAACATCAACATCCTCCAGTCATGTGGAGCGGCGCTATATAATATAAGTATCTAGTTGTAATGCGTAGAACTGAAGACGGAGCTCAGTGGCGAGCCATAAGAGGCCTTCAGTCCAGTAGTGGATGAAACCAGGCTGATTCTGATGATGATGATGAACAGGTAAAATGAGAATCGAGTTCAATACGGTATATGACGGTTAGGTACATGCGTATAGTACTTAACGTACAGCGATACCGTTTTCATTAAGTTAGGACGTAAGTCGTTAGGAATAAATATGTTGGGACATTATTACACATAGCGCTATCTAGTTCCGTGTTAAGCTATAAGGCTTGTGTTACAGATACCAGATAGTTAATATAATACATATATAACTTTAAATAAAAACAATAAATAATATAAATATAAACACCCATGACTGGAGTACAAATATTCGTGCTCAACAAATGTGTGCCCCCAGCTGGACTCGAACCCGTGACCGCTGGCGCAGACTACAAACTAAGCATAACGTGTGGTTAATGTCGAATGCTAGTTGAGTACAGTTTATTTTGCCAATGTCACGTAATATTATATTGTGTCACGTAAAATCGTCCTTGACAGTTTCAAATCCGAAGTTTCGCCTGACAAGCAACGGGTTTACTACCATTGCTGCCGTAATATTCATTGGAAGCCGAGTGGAAATATTAAATCGAATACGATGTCGCTTTTCAATTAACGCAGGGTTTATAGCTCACGCTTCACTTGCGATGGTCGATCTTTTAATTTAAGCTCAAATCGGTTATATTTTCATTAAAGTGTCATTTCACAATTGTAGCTGAGCGCATCGCATAAAATCGTAGGTAAACTGTGTTATATGTAAATTTAGCGGGAACGAAACCGCGGCTTTTGCTAGTTATACATATAAACCTTCCTCTTGAATCACTCTATTTAAAAAACCGCATCAAAATCCGTTGCGTAGTTTTAGCATATACATACGGACAGACAACGGGAAGCGACTTTGTTTTATACTATTAGGGATTGCAATCCGGAAAACCGGATCCGGTAATCCGGCGGATCCGGCGTCATTTAACGGTCACCGGATCCGGTACTAGTATACCGGATCCGGCGACCGGATCCGGTGTTAGCAATTATTGGCAAAATAATAGAGTTTTTGCATGAATTGGTACTTTAAATGTGTAATGCGTGGTGTTCATGCGTGCGAGTTGGTGTCGGACATAAATATATGACTCGTTTGTTAGCATTCTCGAATACTTTAATAATTATAATGGTCTCATCTCAGTAAAGTAAGGTTATTATATTAGATTTTATAAAGTTACTTTATAAAGTTACTTTATAAATAAAAAATAATTGATTTATCTGCGAAAGTAAAATCTAAGAACACTGAGCTACTCGTTACAACGTTAAAATTTTACTATATAATTGCCTACACTAGCCACCACTACATTTTAATTGTTTGCTCGTTGCCTAATCTTAACATTGGATTGGGAAATGCTCTGTCCCGAATGACTGATGGATCAACGCACAGCCTAAACTGCTAATCTTAGAGACCTGAAACTTTAAGGGTGTTTCCTTTATATGACGTAGTTATCCGATTAGAAAGGATTTTCCGAAATTTTATGCCTAAGGGAGTGAAAAATGCGGTCAAAGTCTGGATGGTGGTCTTCAAATTTTGCATAAACGTACTTTAACAGAATTCATGGAAGACGTGTTTCGTATTTAAACCCATTGCCTTACGGGGTTAAAAAGGGGTAAACAGTAATTTGGGGGTACCTTACATCAAGGATGATATCAATACTCCTTAGTGCTTTCGGTTTATTTTGGCACATGTTTGAAAACGTAATACTTTTCTCAACAAAGCCTACAAAAAATTTGTAATAGTAGGCTTTTTTATGTCTATGTATCTACTTCTACTACTACGCCAAGGAAACCGAATAACTGGTTTATAGAGTAGTCCTCATAACAAAAGGGATGAAATGGTAAATGGGGAATCAATTTTTGGTACATTATAAGTAAAAGCGTATAGCCTAACATGTTTTTTGTACATTTTGTGCAAGCGAAGTCGCAAGTTCCGCTAGTTTTTTATAAATTACTTATCTATATTAAGTACAATGATACTTGAATAACTTACTAACAGTTCATTTTGAACCAAAAAGCGAAAATCATATTGATTTGATCAATCCGGCCGGATCCGACCGGATTGTAGGAAATTCAGCCGGATCCGGCCGGATTGAAAATGATGCCGGATTGCAATCCCTATATACTATGTATTGATATTGTATCATTGAAGTTGCTGTTTTATAGATTAATAATTTTTATATATACCTACATAACAGATAAATATTTACCAAAATTAAATTTTCATTGAATGTATTTTACGTTAAATATTCTTGAAGTTAGAGGTTTTATTACGTTTGTATCAGCTTTAATTCGCTTTTGAATCGTCAAAGTCGTATAAATCGCTCTCGTAACGATTTGAAACTTGAGTATGTAATGTTTGAATAATAATCTACAGTTTTCAGAATTTTTGTTTGTTTGTCTGTGACCCCATATACTTTAACAGTCTTAATGAATCGTCTTATCTCCTTCTTGTCTCTCTCCAGTTTAGGATCATCGGCGAAGTAATCTAAGCTCCACTGACACGCTTTAAATCATTAACAAGAAAAATGAATTAATACTATTACTAATCACAAAGTTAAAAAATATTTTTTTAATTAAAATATTTCAATTTGATCCTTCTTGCATTACACAACGGACGCTTTTAATTTTTGCAATAAGGATAGCTTATTAATAGGTCATGGTACCAAGTGGTTTCTAAAGCATATTTGCTTACTAGCAGGTACTAGGTATGTATCGTTACGATAAATATTGTATTTTTCCAATAAGTATTATTAAATTCGCTCTGACGCTTTCAAAGCAAGGCATGGCCTGTTAAATAATTCAATGGCTGTTTATTATTCATAGATCCATAAATTGTTGGTAGATAAAAGTGACTGGGGCTAAATCTCCCGTATTTTACAAGTTTTATCAAGTAATTTAATATGTGGATTATTTATTCTAAATATAAATCCCTTATGTGATATGAATACTATGTAGGTATTATTTTTTATATGCGCTTTATTATTTGTTCAATTTTACTATTTTTACTTATAAATTTATTTTAAGTATTTCTTTGTTAATTCTTTTTAATAAATAAATAAAAAAATATGCAAAAGCACAATATACAAAATACTATTTAGATTTGTACGAATATTTATCATTTGACACAATAGTTTTGGAATTTTGTTATTATTATTATTTAAGTTTCGAACGCTTTTATCAAACACGATCACGGTCAAGTCTTTGATGAAAAGCCCGTAATTTTATTGTGAATAATATTCAAATTTGCTATATCGAAAAATATATATAGCAAGCATTTATTACTTGTCCTTCCACCACATATTATACGAGTGAATAGTAATAAAAGTATCTGCATCTCATTACTATATTAAAAAAAAGAAGGGTTATGACTAACTATTATCTAAGAAACTAATTATGCCATCATATTTATATAAGTTATATTTACATAATATTTAAGTTGTCTTATCCTAGTTACATTTTTTATTTAAGAAGTCTTCAACAATAACAATCTATTTCAAGAAGAAATTGCAAATTTAATCGGAAAAGTCCGCAGTAATGGAGGCGATTGTAGTCAACTTGGCTGCAATCTAATTTAAATAACCCCACTGAAGAATTCATTCTGTGAATAAATGTTAAATGTTTTTAGTTCGCTTTTAACACTTGTGCTTAATATATAAGTAACGTGCGCCAAAGTATAGGTTACATATACATTATATATAAGTATATGTACAATTTACGTACGAAGACGTATGTGCGTGCTTAGAAACTTTTTAAATATTAATATTTATAGGTAATGTATATGATATATCAATATTATTTGTACATACATAGTATGTTATATGTATATTATATATATACATTGAAATCAATGTTTTAAACATCAAGTCGATTTGAAGAAAAAATGTGAAAGGAACTAAACTGTTTGATGAGGTGATAAAAATACAGATGCTGTAACATTTGGTCGTACATACGAGTACGTACCCTTAAAAAAGCAATTTGGCTTCATTTTATATTACTCTAGACTCCTAGAGTAATGACGCACTGTCAAGGACTTTTATATGCTTTTTAACAATATTCCTTGAATCGTAAAGGTAAGCTCTCAATTCCCAAACATACAAACCTGAGATGCGGTTAATAAAATAAACTTGTTACTACGTCTAAATAATTATTTAATTTAAAACTCAAATTAAATAATTATTTAGACGGAATTCTTCGAAATAAATGACAAATTAAAAATAATATTGTGTGATTTGGTGTCGTTGATGCTACTATTATTGACTTATATTTCAATTTGAAACGTTTTTCTCTAAACTTAACCTAACCAACTTTTTTTTTATTTTTTCTCAATCAACACAAAGGCATTAGATCTTTTTCTGATGTATATAAAATTAAATCCATTGTTAATTTCTAACTTAGCCAAACCCTAACTAACTTAAATATAGCCACTATATAAGCTTTTCATTTGTTTTGTAAAATACTACCTTTTGTAAAAATCAGGAAAACACTTGAACAACAGCTTTCAGCGTTTTCCGATTCTTTTTAAAAAACTTAAGTCTTGACATCGATGAGATCTGCAATGTAAATGTAAAGTCTTGACACCAAAATTCTCTCCGACTCAAAAGTTTTTTACGCGAATATTATAGCATATATTATGTTCGAACAGATTTGAAGTTTTATTTAGCTAGCACCTTACCCTCGCTCTGCTCGGATTTCCCTACATTTGATCGTACATTTTAAGGGTTAGTATTTCTCAACTTGATGAGATATTTTCCTGCAGTAAATAATTCTACACAGAATCTAAAGATTCTACACAGAATCTAAAGATTCTACACTGAATCAAACATATTTTATTAATTAATAGAATTATATATAATGACATTCTATCTAATACCAATAGCCAAAATACATCGCGAGCGAAAGGCTAGTTCAGAAATAAAAAAAATTTCGTGTGCGAATGTGCAACCACCACCCCCACCACTTTCTTCTAGCGTTCTTTTTACGAGACGCGAACTGTATGTGTACAATGTGTCAATCTAGTTTATGTTTAAATCTTTTCTTTTGCTTCTATTCTCACTCAAATAAGTCGCTGAATAAATTTCCAAAAATCAAGGCTACAGGTTGCTTCAATCCACGCCACATACCTTGCGGAGCAAAGCTGCGCGCGAAAACTAAGCATAAGCAGTTAAAGTATTAATATTGCTTTTCAACTCGTTTGTCTATTGCAAACCATTCACTCGTTCACAGTTCATCTTTTTTGTTCACGCTTCAGTTTCACAGCTCAGTGTATAAAGTTATTCGCTTCATTTGCAATCCGGTGTGGGAATGCGACAGTTACAAAATAAAATGAATTATTATTGGAATAAGAAGTTATGCAAAATATGCTTGCTATTGTTTGTTTTTAGTAAATATTTTACCAATGGAATATTAATACATAAAACATTAATATTAATTAATATTAATACATACATACTGTTCTGAACATGTCCTTGCTTAATATTTTTTCTAAAGTAATGATGTGTCTGTCTTTTAAATTATAGAACGTAAACTCTCATTGGCTTGTATGTTACGACAAAGAAGACTTTGTAAAGAAATAAACACTTAAGATGATGAGAGGGATAAAATTTTATGAGACGTTATGATATATTGTTGTGCAGATTACGCCAAGCTCGCAACCTAATATGAAATTTTCGATCCTCATTGAAAAAAAACAACAAAAACATAATATAATAATAATAATTAATTAATAATTATGTTTGGACATTATTACACACAGGGCTATCTAGCTCCGTGTTAAGCTACGAGGCTTGTATTATGGATACCAGATAGTTGATATACCACATATATAACTTTAAATAAATACATAATTGAAATATAAACACAAATGACTGGAGTACAAACACACATGACTGGAGTACAAACATTCGTGCTTAACAAATTAATGCTCCCAGCGAGACTCGAACCCGTGACTGCTGGCGCAGCAAGTAGGGTTACTACAGACTCAGCCAAACGTGTCGTCTAATATAAGTATAACCGTCACCTGTAAATCTATCTCTTTTATACCTCGTTAATTTAAAAGAAATGCCAAAGTAGAATATATTAAAAATATAGAAATTTAAACTATAAATAGTCATGTGGCTAGTAAATATCGTAGACAACTTTCTATTTGTTTCAAAACTCTAATGTTCTTTGCAAGTAGAGCATAATTCTTTGAAAGTCGCCTTAGAGAGTTACAAGATACATTCTGTAAGACAGCTGAGTGTTAAAAAGGCAACAATAAAAAGAGTCCTTAGTCTAAAGTTAGATGGAAACGGGACTAACTAGGCCAACAGTTAAACAAAAGTTTTTGCATCTTGATCTCAAAAAAACGAAAACACTTATTGGTAGTTTCATACTATTTGATTGTAGCCTTTTCACATTATTTAGTATGTTTGTTCCTATTAATTTTGGTCGGAGATATTTTAAATGTAATCAACATGTAGTAAAATGGATTTGGTTATACTCTCGTTTTGTTACTTAAAATATTCGCCTCGATTTGGATTTGATTTTCGCTTCGCAACATTAATTCACTCTGTTACTAGTGTTACTCATATCCATCTACTTGTGTGTCTTGAAACTAAATTTTATTTAAATCCACCCAGCCATTTCAGCATAACAAACATACATACGTGCCAACATAAACTCAAACTTTTGTATTAATAATGATAAGGTTCCAAAGAATGCATATGTAACTTACTATCGCATTACTAATCTTAAGTACTATACACAGACCTAATTACGCTTTACATCCCAGTTCTAGAAACTTAGGAAATTAAACAAGGTGCGATTCTCGCAAAGCTTCACCTGCGATCCTGTAATTTGCAACAAAGCTACGGCGGCTTTACAACTTTTTACATTTTTCTTTCGAGACTCAAACAATTAAACTTTTTCCGCCATAACTTCATTTGAATGGCATTATACGGACGATTTAGGCGAATAATTTATTTTATCTGATCCTTGAACAGCTTTATAATTAATTAAATTTTTACCTCTACGGTATAAATAAAAATGGGCACAGTATCGCGGTGTTTCCATTCTGTAGAGATACAATATTTTCCTATGTGGGCAGTATCACAGATCACATAATATTATATACAAAAGCAAAAAGGCTTAGTGCCTTTTCATCATTCGTTTTTCTTTACTATACTTTTATCTTAAAATTATTTTTCTTGCACGGTAGATAAACATAGAATAAGAATAGAATTTTTCTGAAACGCTATCTTGTGAAGTGGACTGAAAAAACATCAATAGAAACAATCTCATATGTGAATCTCACTCCGGTTGTCAGTCAGTGTGTCAGTTTATGATATTCCCATAATATTAGTAATATTATAAATGCAAAATTTTGGAAGAATCGATGGTTGTTACTTAACTACACCAAAACGGGCTTACGAATTTGGATCTTTGGCACAGAGATAGATTAGGTATAGGAATACATAGGTTATTTATTTATCCCGGAAACATGTACGGTATGTATTTCCCGTGGGATAGATTTAATTCGCTTATTTTATATAAAGTACATATATTTGACAACTAAATATATTTTTCAACTGTACCCTTCAGCATTGAATCTATACGTACAAACATACTCATTTATACAATGTTAGAAAAGAAAAATAAAACTTAAGAAAATTAAGTTAAATATTCTATTTTATTTGTAACACACGTTTTAATAATGTTCTCTGTTCGAACAAAGTATGTGTAATCAGTGAGATGTATTTACTACATTATTGTTCTCCGACCGACTCTCTCTTCCTATCACTCTCATACTCCGTTGGTACGAATGCTCGACACGACCAGCGAGAGCTAAGGCGTAGGCATCGGGGTGTTACTGAGGCTTACTAAACCGAAAGACTCAATATCTAAATTTAGCCGGACCCGGGACTCGAACCCAGGACCTCTCGATGTGTATTTATACGTACTAGCCACTACACCAACGAAGTAGTATTACTTCACTATTACATTATTTATAAGTGGGCCATTAAGTTTATATGCTAATAAACATTTGATTAGCAATTCGCTTAGGAATGTTTCCTTACAAGAAAACCAATTTGTTTAGTACACACGCAAATCACGACGACTGTTTGGTCTGGAGTAATAAAATCGTAATACTGTTATGCTGAATCCATAGCAATATCAGTTCATTTATTCGCCCTTTGTATAAAGAAATTAGTGTTTCATACTCGTACGTCTTCTTTCTTGATTTAAATGTTTTTTTCTATTTTATTCTATTTATATTTATTTTTTCTAGAAAGCTAGATATAAAAAACGTTTTAATTATTTTTCAATAGAATGATTGTGGCCTAAGTGACTCCTTGTAACTTAAGTCATCTGCCAGTGAAATTCCCGTCAAAATCTGTCCAGCCTTTTCAGATATGAAGAAAAGAGTAAATGTAAAGAGCGTAATCAAGAGACAAAGGGACAGAAATACAATAATGTTGAGATTGAGTTATTCTATAAGTACCATAGTAATGTACTCGTAGTAAGTATATAATCGATTAAGTGATGTTACAAACAGACACTTTAATTTTATTTATCTGAATAGATTGCATATTGTGCAACGTTGAAATATTTAAAATTTCGTGTTAAAATATTATTTTACCAAAATTCCAATTATATTGAACTATTCATTCTATAGTCTTTACAAAATTGTTAGGAAGGAATATTATTTATATATTTTCATAATCATAACAACTCATATTACGCTCGTATTATTTCTTCAAATTGATTACTTTTTTGTTAATATTGAAGTTTTGTGAAAAGAAAAATAAATATTAGGTTTTAACGCAACGAAGAAAATTTTTGACTAGTAATACGTTTTACTTCTGAGACGAGACGTATGTACTTTTGTACATAAACGGATTATGTACTTCAGCTTAGTTTTTTTTCTATTATTTACTTTTTTAATATAAATCTTCCAAAAATCACTATAGAAAAACTAACCAACTAACACACTACGGAATACGGATACGCATATTTACACCTCTTTTATTGTTTGTATCGTGTAAGGTGACGGTCTCTTTTGTTCACTTTGTGTGAGTATATTTGGTTTTATGACGATATTCTTAACTAGATTTCTACTGATCGATTACATTCGACCTCCTATTGTTTAGTATGTAACATAAATGCGGAACCATTTGCCTTCATATGTTACACAATCTATACTATATTAATATTATAAAGAAGTAAAGTTTGTTTATTTGTTAAATTGTAAGGGGTAATCTCGGGATCTACTGAACCGATTTTAAAAATTCTTTCACCAATAGTAAGCCACATTATTGCTGAGTGTCATAGGTTATATAAAAAACCGAAAAATAAAAAGTCTTTTACGTGGTAGTCCGTTTTGCAAAGTGAATCGGAGAAAAAACGGTCGAATGAAAGCGTTTCTTACGAACGCTGCCTTAACTATGAAAGATATATTTTTGAGTTCTAGAGAAAAGATGTGGAGCTTAAAAATGCCTACAAAAAGTCAACGACAGCATATGTCTAACTTTTATATTTAAGTGACACAAAGTAGTTTTTTTTAATATTAGTATAGATAATTTAATTTTTGATTTTTAATATTAATAAAATAATTTAAATTATTTAAACACTCTGTACATACTAAAAAAGGATTATTAACATTATGCCCAACGAAGTGGGCACGGGTCAGCTAGTAAATAATAAAATATTCAACTCTTATTAACGTCCCATTGCTGGGCACGGGCTTTCCTTCAATATGAGGGGAATCAGGGCATAGTTCACCGCACTTGTCTTTCGAAAACTTGCTAAGTTCTCTCAGACATGCAGGTTTTCTCACGATGTTTTTCTTTACCGAAAGACAATTGGTAATCGTGTTAGAAATGATTCTTTCGTGAAAATTCTGCAGTATCGCTTACGTATTTAACCAAGACGTCCCTACAACAGGTCTGCCGAAGCCAGACCACACAGCCGAAGGGTTCCTCCATAGTCCACTCTGCTATCAGAGAAGTACTAGGAACAACCCACTGAATTGGGCCACCTCGACCACCTCAACCAGAACGTTTTTTGGCTTCTCTCCCGGTTGGATAGCCGGAATAAAATGTTTATAAACAATCGATAATTCGATAATCAAGGGCTTATTTAAAAATTTGCACTAATAAGGTAACTTCAAATACATTTAATACCTCTACAATAATCTCGTGAAACAACGACGATGTAAGAATTATTATCACTACCACTAAATAGTATAAAATAAAGTCGCTTCCCGCTGTCTATCTGTCCCTATGCATGCTTAGATCTTTAAAACTACTCAACGGATTTTGATTCGGTTTTTGTAGAGGAAGGTTTATATGTATAACTAGCGGAAACCGCGGCTACCTCTAGTAAAGTATAAAATGACACTTCGACGCTCATGATTAAAAAAGTATAAGTTAAGTCAGCCTAAACTGACTTATGTTAAAGAATATTGTATTCTCGTCAGTCACTTCCAGATGTCGCTAAATTGCTTATAAGTCAGGCTTCTGTCGATCAATCATTTTTCCATGTAATATTTATTAGGATTTCAAATGAAAATAAAACCAGTCACATATGGTTTAGTTTAATATGTGATTGTTAAAACTACTTAGCCAAAATACACTTTCAGTAACATATTATTAAAGTTCTATACCTAATTATAAAACTAACTTAAATAGTTTTATTATTACTTAATTAGTTTTATAGACGATGTATGTTTGGATTACATTTTTTTTTCTAAGTATATCTAATAACTAGCGACTCGCTTCGCTCTGGTTCGTCCCTAGATCTAGTGGGAGTAGTTCTAGTCCAGTAGTTTTTGAGTTTATTCATACATTACATTCAAAAATACAGATCTTTCCTCTTTGTAATATTAGTAGGTATAGATAATATTGCATCTCATGAATTTTATGATGTGGGTACTAAAAGAGCTTTGAAAAATTCATACAAATAAAATTTATCGAGCGTCATAGTTGGACGTTAAAAGGGGACGAAGAATACACAATACATACAAAGTAAAAATAAAATATATGTTTTAATATTATGTAGATATATTTTTAGCTATTTGTAGGATGAGAGAAGATCCACCGAAGTATTCGTTAGTTCAACAAATTAATAAACACAGAACTCTCAAAGGGACCGTTTTTTATTTTAATGTTTTACAATTCTGATGACTCTTTTTAGTGGAAAAAATATATTTTCAAAGATGTTATGCAGAACAAAGGAAAGCGTCCGCTTTATACTCGAGCGTAATTCCTCACTGGGTTCCGTTGATTTATTTTATTAATTACAACGTCTGTTAACATTGTTTGTAATGAAATATGTGCTACGTTGAATGTGCAAGTCTTTTTTTCATTTCATTCTAAAAGAAAATTGTTCTTACATTCGGAAATAAAAGATGAAATTTTATGGTTTTTCATGCAAATTATTTCTTAAGATATTATAAATTATTATTATTGAAAAAGTACATGCTATTGAAAGCTAAGAAGTAAACATCCAACAATGCTTCCGACACTCTCGCAAATATTGTTAATAAAATCGCTGGTAAAGCTCAGTATGTTTTTTTTTAATTAGATAGATAATATCTCTAATTAGTCTGTAGGCAGAGATATGTAGTTTCATTAAATATTTGAAATACTATTTTTATACTTTACTCTTTTCAATAATATTAGAAAGTATTATATTTCATAAAGTTACTTTGTAGATACTGTGATATTCCACAAAAGTCCTCGCACAATAGATCATAAAAATAAATAAAATAAAAATATGTTGGGACATTATTACAACAGCACCATCTAGCTCCGTGGTAAGCTACGAGGCTTGTCTTACAGATACCATAGTTGATACACTACACATATTATATAAATTTTAAATACATATTATAAATATAAACTACCATGACGTGTATAAACATTCGTGCTCAACAAATGAATGCCCCCAGTGGGACTCGAACCCGCGACCGCTGGAGCAGGAAGCAGGGTCACTACCAACTGAGCCAAACGTGTCGTCATAACGCCACTACTTTAGTGACGTATACAAAGTAATACTAACATCTTGACTATACTAGCGGCACGCTATGATGGCCGGTTTGACGTTTGTCCGCTCATGAAGTTCCGTATTAATTGATAACGACTTTGAAGGAAATAATTGTATTACTTTATTGACGATAGTATTGTGCAGAGATTCATAAATTTTATCGAATGTAGTTTTAGGTTTAGGACTCAAAATTTATTTATTAAATTGATTTCTAAAATGTATACAAGTGTAGAAAAATCAGTTTGCACCATTTAAGGGGTGAATGTACTTGTGAATATGAACAATTTTCACTATGTGGACAAACCTCTGAAATCGCAAAAAAATATCAGCTGTTTCATACAAAAGGTAAAATTTTTATTTTTATATGATATATACCACAACTCGGCATTTGGTTTTCTAAATTGAAAATTTTTAAAAATGGAATCTAATACGATCGTCACATAGGATCGCTGGCTAGCACAACTACTACCTCCGGCAAACTCGCGTCAATGCTCAATGCAAAACAAAGCAGTTTCGAATTGACGTTGCTTCGAAAAGTATAAACTGTCAGTGCAATGCGATTGTGATATAGTTTTGACCTGGCTTTGGATTTCAAATATTGATACTGCATTACTGTTGACCCTTGCTCGTTAATTTGGACTCTGTTCAAGCCCTTTGTTGTGGATTTCGTCGATATGACCGAACGTACGCAGAGAACTGTTCTAAATAGTCAGACACGTGAGTTCGTAATACGCCTTCGTAACTATTTCGATCGTGAAGCTCAAAATGGAGGGCCAATTTTACCTATAACGTCAGTGGTTGAACGCGTAGCTGATGCGCTTAATATTGGACAACGAACTGTTAGACGGATAACTAAAAAAAAATATGGCGAGACTGGCACAGAAGAAAATAAACTTCACACACCAAAAAAGAGAAAACGAGCAAAACCAGTCGTAGGCATCGATAGCTTTGATGCCGATGCTATCCGAAGACATGTTTACGGCTACTATTTACAGAAGGAGTATCCAACAAGAAAAAAGTTGGTGCATTCACTGAAGGAAGCTGGATTATTCTTCGGTGGGGAAAGTTCTTTAACGAAGATTTTGAAGACCATTGGATTTCGATACAAAAAATGTAACAAACGCAAAATATTGATGGAAAGATTTGATATAGCGATGGCAAGGTATACTTTTTTACGGCAAGTGAAAGAAATCAAAAATTGGCAAAATGTTGTGTTCTTGGATGAAACATGGCTTAATGCTAACCATACTGTAGGCCGTTCTTGGAACGATGACACAGCAGCATCTACTTCCAAAGTTCCTGTAGGAAAAGGATCGCGACTTATAATTTGTCACGCCGGAACCATCAACGGGTTTGTCGAAGGTTCTCTCATGGCTTTTGCGTCAAAAACCACTGGAGACTATCATGAAGACATGAATGGAGAAAAGTTTACTGAATGGTTTACCTCAATGTTGTGTAGCCTCCCTGAACCATCTATTATAATTATGGACAACGCCCCATACCACTCGATGCAAATTGACAAGCCACCTGCCCAATCCCAAAAGAAAGCTGATATCGTCGCATGGCTTCGTAAAAATGGCGTAGATGCAAACATGAATATGTTAAAAGCGGAATTAGTACGTCTTTTAAAAGAAAACAAACCAACCAAGATCCGATACGTCATTGACGAAATAGCATTAGAACATGGGCACAGAGTTATACGGTTACCGCCTTACCATTGTGAGTATAATGCGATTGAGTTGGTGTGGGCTCAAATTAAGGGATATGCTGCAAGACACAATACAGAACCCCCATTTACCACAAAAAAAATGCTAAAATTATTAGAAGAAGCTTGTGAACATGTGACTAAAGGAGACTGGGAAAAGGTTGTGAATAGAACTGTTAAATTAATAAGGGAAGATTATGAAAGAGATGTGAAAATAGATAATATTATAGAAAACGAACATATAATTATTAATGTAGGTGATGATAGCAGTGACGACAGTGAAAATAGTAGTATGGACGAATCTGATTAATTATGGCCTTTTGTGGCACCTTTTTTGGTATCTTTTGTATTCATATGTTTCCTGTGTGCATATAAAGTATGTATATTCATTTTCATTCAAATATTCAGTTCGTTCAAATAAATTAAATAAACATATACATTTTTGTTTTATTAAACCTATTTAATCAGGTACAAAAACAAAACTTAATTGTTTTTTGTTCGAGAATAAATTGACATTCCACATCACTATTGTAATGTGTCAAACCGGCCATCATAGCGTGCCGCTAGTGTAATGACTAACGTAATCCATTTAATATGTTATTCCCCTAATCATTACAACGATAATAAGATGTATTTTTACCGAGGTGTTATAACAGCTGGAGCACCATCCTTAGGTATTTATATTATAATCGCTAAGATTTATTCATGGGTCGTCTTCTGAACTTCTCTTCAGTAAATAGTCGAATTGATTTCGAATAAGTATATAAATAACTTGTGATTTTAGATAGACGACGATATAGACGTATGAAAAAGTATATATTAAATAATATTTTTTACAATGACTTCAAAATAATAGTTTTTTTTTAATTTGAACTACCTTTGAATTAATACATATTCTGCTTAATGTATGTTCGTATAAAAGATCATAATATATCCCAATTAAGTAAAAAAGGCTTTTAAATGTATATATATGTTTTATTATTGTTATAGTTAGGTAGTTACGTAATGAATATTTATATAAGTAAAGCTGCTTATTATTTATAGTTCCACAATCCGGTTTAAAACTAATTTTATTATGGCAAGGGCATGTAAAAAGCCTCATACACGTTTCTCACACACTCGTCTGTTAACAAGCCTAACTCAATATAATCAATTAATCCTAGTTTGTTATGTACAGAGTGTACAGGATCCACTATGTTTTGTTGGGAAATTGTTTGATAGAGCACCTCCGTAGTCGATTTCCGGCTCTTAACGATTTTACTCACGTCTCTATTTACCTCTCCCTTGCTCTTACCTCGTACATTAGAAGCTGAGATTTAGTTAGGAAACTACACATATAAACTTGAGTGCTGTATTTGTAATGTGACCATTCAAATAATTATATACATAGTTAGATGTAACAGGTTTAATTCCTATTTGAAGTAATTACTAAGCATGTATTACTTACAATTATCTAGAATATACAATTTCAAAATAGCTCTTAAAATACCCTTATAACATTCAATTACTGTCGCCAAATACAAGATTATCTATGGAAACACAGTAATTTAATGAATAAACATATAAACCTAATTAGTGACTATATTTACTGAGTCACATTAACAATTCAAGTAGCAATCTATTATTGTAAACGATCACTCATTATGAAGAATTATAAACGGGAAACCCCCGTCCCGACCTAGCAACAGTCGGACTCGACACTCCCTTAATCCTTTCATTTATTATAACAGAAAATCCTGTATTCAATATTAATTGCGTTATAATTAAATACTTATGATACATAATATATTAAATGGAGTTCTATTTAAGAGAGTAAGTAATGGAGAAGATTGAATTATAAATGTGAATCCAAAGAATTTATCTAACTCGTAGTATTAGTCGAATTTTGTAGTGTAAGTACTAGCGTAACTATTAGCGTAGTTTATAATTAACTATCGACTGACACCCTAATGAAAAACAAGAGCAAATCTATGCCCCAAGGGATCTGTACATTTTTGGTTGGATATAAAATAACCTAAGTAACTATTACAGACTAGAATCTATCTGTGTCTGTTATCGAAATCCGTTTAGCCGTTATTATAGTATTGTGTTATGAGGACATTAATTACTTTTAACTTAGAATAATAACGCATAGAACGATAGTTTCATACATAATTCCGCTCAATATTAAAGCAACATTAGAATTAATGTGTGCGTAAGTGTAACGTAATTACAACCGAAAGTACGCAAATATTCAGCTAAGTTTTAACAGGACTTTACCGAGACGTGAAACGTATTCGGCCTTAGGCCGAATTGAAATGGCTTCAATTCGCTTGGGCCTACTCACGTTCAATGCGTTATTATTTTAAATCTTTTAATATAATAATATACTTGGTATATAATGTCGTTTTTTTTTTCATCCAATAAATAAATCTATTTATATAATTATACGTTTTATAATTTATTGCACATCACAGTAATGACATAAATATACAATATTATATTATTTAAATAATAATTTAAAGAATGTTTGTCTACGCGAATGTCAAGATATAGTAAAACTATTTTATAAATATCGTAAATATCTAAACGATAATTATTTCGTGAGACAAAAACCTGTAAATGCTTGTCACTTATAATTATAACTTGATACTTTTTAACTGTAAACAAAGGGAGATGAGTCAGCATATGAAACCGTCGTCGACAACTTGTTACAGGCGCCCTTGTGAAAAATTTCATCTAGGTTCAGTCTACGCAATATTCTGCTTAGCCTTTGTGCGCTTATGAGTACGACATGTATTATATTGTGGCTGTGTGGTATCTTTATACTGGTGGTACGATATAGTTATATGAGATACCCTAACATATTTATTATTATTATTGAAATCTGAGACTTTTATTTGTTTCATTATTTTGAGCTTCACTATCCTTAAGTGCTAAACATGGGCTATATTTTTTGCTAAATGTAATTATTTAGTAAATACATAATCTAGAAAAATCTAAAATATAAACAGTGTCAATAATTATAATTGTATTAGTAAAACATCTGCAACGCAATTATTAACGCCTTTTGTTTGGAAATTAGAAATGCATGTACGCATACGGTTAGAGAAACCGGTAGTACTCTCTAAAAATTGACAGAACTTCCGCCAGCAGGATCGATTACGTAACCAACTATGAGGACCCAACATCCGACTACAAATTAAGGTAAATAAAAATTTTCACGATTGAAACTTAGTAAATGATTTAGGAATATAAAATATATATGTATTACGTATATTCTGTAAATTAATTTTCATTTAACTCCTAGTAAACTCCGACTAAGGTGTTTCGATTCCATTCTGCAGTCACAGGAGCAACCTGCACGGTACACCTCCCACTGCAGTAAGCCATCTTCCTAAGTATCTCTTGGCTTTGCGCCCGGCTAAATTGCCGGACACTAATGAAGTCCACAAGGGAACACAAAAAGGGGGAAAGGGGACAATAAATTCAAATAAATAAAAAAAAATGATTTTTAAATATCAGATGTACAGAAAACAATAAAGTGTATAAATATATTACATAAGCAGTGCTTTATCCAACCTATGGTGGTTTTTGACTTGGCAGTACATAATATACTGTATATGTAAAAATATCAAACTCTTACCAACTTGCTCGAGCAAGGGGGTGTCTCTAATATGAAACTTATTGTTTAAAATTGCTAAATTACGTATTTTCTAAGGAGTTTCACGGTATTTGAATAATAATTAAGTTCTTATTGATGATCAAATATAACTTTTACCTATACATAAACAATTAACGTCGACTGTTGAGTCGTTTCAAGTACCTATAAAGAACATCTTATAAAAGCTTTAGTAACTTAATTGAAATTACGAACAAAACATTTATTTTTGGCACAAAAATTAAGCTTCAATTAGTAAGCTTTTATGTTCTTACAAAATGGAAATAATATAAACACAAAATATATATTTTATTATTAAAGAAATTATTTAGAATATTTCAAATTAGACCTTAATACTGTGGTATCAGTTTCATAATCTTTCAGTGTTGCCATTAAAATGATGACATTACGTGGCTGTAAATGCTTAATTCGCTTGATACAAGTTACTAATTACCTATTGGACTTATATATTTCGTACCTCTACTTTGATTACCCAATGGAATCCTTTGATGGATCAAAGTAAAACGTATCTAATTAGAAACGGGTTTAGTTCAATTTGTTCGTCATAAAATAAATTACAGCTTAAATCTCTATGAGCATTAAATATATTTAATATATAGCATATTTAATTTTATATTTACGTGGAGTTTGTAGCTTAAAGTATGATGCGAATTAAAAAAGATAGCGAAACCCTTAAATGCTACCCGTGTACCACTTTTCCCGTATACAGCTCGATTTAATCTAGAAATATTTTTTATTTCTCCACATTTTATTTATTTCTATGGTTTTGCACGAAGTACCTAAATGATTTTTTGTTTACCCTGTAAAAGGTACGCATAATATATTTAATAACCGTCATCTTTTAAATATATATGTAGCTGGTACATACATGCATTTTTTTATATTTCTGTTATCTATTATATATTTTAGTTAAGCGTTTTGTTAAATACGTCATTTTCAGTGATCATTAAACAACAACATCATTTATATTTCGGAATTGAACATACTTGTAAAATCTCTAAAATCTACATAGTATAAAACAAAGTCGCTTCCCGCGTTTGTACGTTAAGATCTTTTAACCTACGTAACGGATTTTAATGTGGTTATCATCAATAGATAGAGTTACTTAAGGAAGGTTTATATGTATGATACAAACATATTATAGTAGAAGAAAATAGGTTTCAGAGAAATCTATACTAATCATTAAAATTTTCTTCTTGATCTCAAGCGAAGCCAGGCAAGCGACTACTAGTATTATAATATAAGAATTAAATTACTATATATTTACAATATACAAAAAAGCTTTTTAAATAATATATATGCAATTTTTATTTAACAATATGAAGGAAGCATTTCAGGATAATAGCTCCCATTTCCTCGATAAAACGCCACTAACGCACATCCTTAATATTTATTGCCCTGAAAACCTGGCAAAGTTGTATCAAGTAATATCTAAGTGTAATGTTAACATATTTCTCGAATATACGTGTTGAGAACTTGGGAACTCATTTTTCGGATGTGTTCATAATTTTCTGACTTTCACGTACATAAGTTTTACCTTAATTACCTATGTAGGTGTTTAAACATAAAATCTATATGAACTTATACGAATTAGGTACATACATGAAAATGTAATTTATGTTCATTTTTTCTTACTTTATTGCTATATACATATTGTAAATAAAGTGAGCAATACGAGCATGTACGTATCAATGTTTTAATATGAATTTTAGTCCTCAAATAGTGAAAGACGTCTATTTCCCCATTCCAATTATCGTATAAAGAATTATAACAAACACTCATACAAACACACTCACTTATAAACTGACAAAATACAAGAGCAATAATATTAGTTTAATTTCATACGTGACCTCAACGTTCGTTGGCTATTTTCTTACCGAAGAAACAGCATGAACACTTTCTTACCTAATATTCTGATGCTGAAATATTTAAAATTTTATTTATTAGGTCAAGTCCAATGGGTAATAACGTTCGTCTTTATTTCTAGAGTATGTTACATATAAAATAATCTTAAATTGAAGAAAAAGATCGAGAAAATGAAATGCTTTAAAATTTTACAAGTAGATATTATTTATAATATTATAAAAAAATATATATATAACAATAATAGTTATTGAGAGCCTCGTAGAAATAACTGCTAATAATATTGCCAGAGTAATCCTTTGTAATACTACAAAGGACATATACACGCTGTCATAATTGCTTCACGTTGCACGTACAGCTTCGTTAATGGAATCGCAAGGCAACAAACAATCTGCGCAATGCAATTGATAAGCGAAGATCTCATTATAATGATCACTACATGTAGCTCTTAGAGTAACAGCAGAATCAAGAGGACAGTGTTTTTCTTTGTATAATTATTATAGCTAGTATTATGAACGTGAAAGTGTTTGTTTGTTTGTGAACTCGGTTACAAATATCAAATGACTCTACCGAATGTAAAGTTTGTAGCACAAAAAATGCAGGACTTTCATCTGAAGTTGCGAGAGAACTTACATCCGGTCAGTTTTCTTTTTTACACTTTTTTGTGAAAGACATATTTGGCTCAGTTTGTTTTTGCACCTTTACTTGCTTCGCTAGTTCGAGACCCGCTTAGAGACTTATTTATTTGTTAATCGTGACTGTGTGTACTCCAGTCATGAATCATTTATAAGTATTAATAATATGTATGTATTTAAAGTTATATATGTGTAGTATATCAACTATCTGGTGTCTGTAACACAAGCCTCGTAGCTTACCATGGAACTAGATGGTGCTGTGTAATAATGTCCCAACATGTTGTGTAGTGTTTGAGTCTAAGCGAAGCTAAGGCGAAGGACACTTAGATACAAAAGTGCTTTAAATAAAGTCCATGCTTAAATTTAGACAAAGTCGGGCGAAACGATGGTTAGTCGCTATCTTCTAGTACCTAATAATTCATAATGCCCGACATTTGCTTCCTCTAATCTGATGCAAACTGAACTATTAAATGATATTTCATATTGGTAGAGTATATTAAGATATAAATATGAACAGAACATAATAACAATGTAATGTCATTAAAAAACGATTACTTTTGTATGTAGCTTAGCAAATCCTTGTGTATTAACATTATAATACAAGTGCTGAAAAGATTGGCCATTTTCCAAAAGCAATCCTGGTTCTAATTTATGGAATTAATTCTAACAATAGATTAAGCTTGATGGCTGTTGTCTACGAGAATAATATATCAATAGGTCGTATTTTTTCTTGAACAGCACTATTTTATTGTCGAGATTCTATTCATCGACGACCAAACAATTAATTAAAAATATATGTTGGTGAAGTGGCTTTTATAGATAACATTCTTAGATATGTTATTTTTCTAGAATTTTTTATAGTAAGTTTAAAGTATACTGTTAAATCGTATTTAAATGCAACTATATATAGTGTTGGAAGAATAGTAAGAAAACGTCATCGTGGAAGGGATATCACGTAGTGGTGGTAACGGCGAGCTTATATAAGCCTGTGCGCGCTTCATTCGAGGCGAATTTCACGTACTGTAAACTAGTGTAAGGGGAAACCTTGTCCGTTTGGAAAGTCTTTTTATTTTTTTCTAAATTTTACTTCTGGTTCCTAAAATCAGAAGTGGGATTAAGGACTTTAAGCTCACAGGCAACAAGTGATTCACGAACTACCCTCTTCATATATTTTTTTTCTCTCTTTACGCACTTTGCATTTTGTGTTCTTTTTTTATACTCGGTTACTCGGTGTGATAACTTAGTGCTAAACAATGCCGCGAGGTACGTCACGTGGACGTTCTCGGCATCGTCGAAATGGCTCGCGTATTCGAGACGCTTCCCGTTACCGTAAAGAACGCTCACTCGACCATCGTAGAAAGAGATCACGGTCTCACCATATCACAGTTAAGGACAGTCACTGAAGTAGAATATCTTGGAAGAATAATTAATGAAGGTCAGGTGAGGCCGAGCCCACGAAAGGTTGAAGTCTTGCTGGTTACTGGTCAGTGGGGACCACGGGAAGTCAACGCAAGCTGCTGCACAACATATGGTGCCTTGGCGCGGCGAGTGGAGTCCAGAGGCGTGTGCTGCATTTTTTGACCGTGAGTATTATTCGTTCGTAGCGAGCAGTCTCGCTAGCCGAACACAGGCGTTGAAGTACTATCAAGTCGCTGTTTAGTTTGTTCGTAGCGAGCAGTCTCGCTAGCCGAACACAGGCGTTGACAATCTGTCAAGCCGCCGTTTACTAACGAATGCGTTAGCACATGCGTCTAACGTTCTAGTGTTAACGAAACGTTGTTAAGTCATTGGAGCGTTGGCGCTGTGTTAAGTCGTATTGGCGTTATTTCATCAGTTGTGGGTAGCGTTGGTAATTAATATCAAGCCGTTGACCACGTGACACTTGCTAAAGTCACCCTTCAACCTGTAGCGTTCGACTCGCTAGTCAGATATTTAGAAAAGAAAAAAATATCGTAGGCGTTTTAATACCCCCGATGGAAAAAAAACCCTTATTACAGAAGCAAACGATCCCTGCGAGCTCGCTCTAGCGTCAACTTCGACATCGTCACCAAGCGAATACGACCACGCTGGTTACGTAGAACCAACCTTGCCGCCTCATGTGACGCTAGAAACAACGTTTAGTCGCCACCGCCCACGGGTGGTACAGTTGGAGTATCGATGCCGTTTTCAGATTAGGATCGGTAGGACCCACTCCAGGATCGAGGACGACCTACTGTCAGGAGAGGCCGTGTTGGAAGAATAGTAAGAAAACGTCATCGTGGAAGGGATATCACGTAGTGGTGGTAACGGCGAGCTTATATAAGCCTGTGCGCGCTTCATTCGAGGCGAATTTCACGTACTGTAAACTAGTGTAAGGGGAAACCTTGTCCGTTTGGAAAGTCTTTTTATTTTTTTCTAAATTTTACTTCTGGTTCCTAAAAATAGTTATTTATAGTTAGTATATTTTTCAGAGATATTATAATTTTTTTGTAGCAAAAAGAACCCTTTTAGTTTTTGTTATCCGGATAAGTAGTTATTATCATATCTTCCATTTTAACCTGTACAGACAGACAGACAAAGACAGAGGGACAAAAGTCTAAATGCTATTAATTCGCCTCTGTATTAATAATAATGACTATTCAAATAAGGTTCTCTAATAAAATGTTATCTGTGTACAGCTATCGGATGCATTAAACTTACCTAAACTGAGATGAATTAGAATTCCATATAAATTCAAATATTTCCTCAGCTCGAGACCGAAGCACATTGATGAGAATTGCTTTCCAATCATCGAGAATAAATGGGCGGAAAGTGGAAAACGGAAGTTAAAGTCGCTACGTATTTCGTAATGCATACGACCCTGGTATTGAATTCAATTTGGTTACGCAACCACTGAATTTAGTCGTAACTACAGACATTCTTGTAGATTAATAAATGGTATTATAAATAGTGGTTCAGATTATTCAGTCATTATCATCAAACAAAATTTTATTTTAGTTATTTTCAATATTCATTCATATTTTAATCCAAAAATACCTATTTGTAGGCATCGAATCTCGATGTATTTTTAGGCTTTGTCTTTGTATGATTGCACGAAAATGGTGCTCCAAAAGTGTGTTATGATTTTTCTACGTAACTAAAACTCATCACCTTTACGTTCCATTTATCAAAGGCTATAAAAAAGTCCATTGTTTTGTTCATCACGAGCCTTTGTGCTACACAGAGCTGCTCTGTAGGCTACAGCTGTACGAACCTTTCAAACTAATCAATTTTAGTAATTATTCTTGCTTTGTTGCAGAGATAAATTGTTTAGAAACACATACAGGACCAACATAAAAATAAACATTCATTTTATTTTAATACAAAATAAAAAACAGGTTTAAGAGTGCCATATTTTTCTAGTTAGTAGTTTAGTTTTCCGTTAATTAAGTAATTACATAACAATTTTGGTGTTTCCAAGTTTTTGTTACCATTTAATGATACACCTCTGGGCTCTGGGTCTTTAATATCCACCTGGTGTCCAAGAACGGGTTGGCGGAATTCTCATATCTTTCGAGGACTAATTTAATTCTTTTAGAGGCACACTTTTCTCATTCTGTCAGTGATTATATGTAGACACGTTTGGCTCAGTTGGTAGTGACCCTACTTTCTGCACAAGCGGTCGCAGGTTTGAGTCCCGCTGTGGGCATTCATTTGTTGAGCATGAATGTTTTTGTACTCCATTCATGGGTGCTTAAATTTATAATATGTTTGTATTTAAAAATTATATATGTGTAGTATATCAACTATCTGGTATTCATACCTCAAGCCTCGTAGCTTTCCACGGAACTAGATGGTGCTGTTGTAACAATGTCCCAACACATTTATTATTGGAAATTAATTTTACATGATACGTGTAGATTGTATTATAGTTGCGAAACCATTATATGAATCTACATTAATATTGTATAGGTCGTCTATTTATCTATTAGGAGATTTGGTCCACGCTGTTCTGTCGATTCGTATTTTGGTCATATATTTTCATTTACGTTATCTCGGCTGTCGTACCCACATCTTCCTAGTGCTGATGCTGTATAAAGCACTATTGGAAACACGCTTTACGGTATATATCACAATATACTTTATGGTATAAAAAAATTAATCATACAATAATGAATTGTATTAAAGATAATATTTAAAAAAAACATGAAATCTGCTTTAAAATGATATTAATACTTTACTCCTTCATCTTTATACTCACCAGAAGACTGACTGCGTGACCCTGTTAATTTTACATTTCTTATTGCAAAGCCTAACAACTTCTCAGGGCGTTTTAAAAGTGCCAAGTTTTACAAGCTTATCTAGTGTCTAGCCAACACGCTTAAAGTCATTAAAAATATAAATTACCATCTAGTTCTTGTAGTTCTTTAGTACTTAGTTTGTAGTTCGACGGAGGTGCAATAAAATAAATCAAAATATTAAAAATTATGTTTATTAACTTTTTTTGTTGGTTTCCTTAATAAATAAAAATATGGTCTATATTACGATTATATAATTTCCATACAAAATATACAATAGGAGTCTGTCTGTATAAGTGTGTACAATAAATATTTTTTGGGAAATTTTATTTAAATATCATCAGAGGCGGAATCTATAGCATTTAGAGTTTGTTTGTCTGTCTGTATTTCTATCTGTCAACGAACACATCATAACAACATCACTGGATAGATCTTGATGAAATTTAATAGCTGGTTTTACGGGTTAATGTATGGTACACTTTTTACTGCGGGAAAATATCTAGGGAATACGGATGTGAGTCGCAATGGTAACATATAAACAAAAAATGTGTTTCTTTCAGTAGGATTGTTGTACACAATACTCCTTTAAATTATTTTGATTTGTTCAAACTCAATTACATGGCTTTCAGTATTCATAATGTGTTTTACATTGGTTTATTTACCTTCAGTACTAAAGATGTCAGCCCCATTAGATTTGAAGCTGTCATCCCTCTTAATTACGTTGCCTTCAAATACAGTCCCCTGTAAATAATAATCTGCAATTTGTAACGGGTAAATTACTTGTACCTGGGGTAAAGTGACATAAAAAGAAATATTAGTACATGTTGTCATGTATTATGTGGAAGGACATTCAATAACAGATGAATAAAAAATATATTATTGTACAAGTATCTACTATAATACATTTGTAACGGCGTTTATTAAGTCCAAGACTATGTGTAAAAAAGCTTCAAAATGAACGAGAAATTACTGCGTCACAATAAAAAAGAGCTACAATGGATCAACACTAGTCGAAGTAGCTTGGGTCGATCTCGACCCCTAAGTAACACCATAATAATAATAAAAAAAGATAATTTTAACTTATCGGGTGAAAAAGATTTTATTTTTAAGTCCACCCGGAATTATTCAAAACTTAACAACGGTACTTTGAAAAATCTACGTGATATGATTTTTACCTCTCGTCTACGGTACGCAGACCGCAGATCGGTACGCAGGGGTTAATTTTAGGTTGGAATGTTTTTTTAAATTATTCATAATTAAATATATGAAATAATTCATAATTAAATATATACATGTTTTTAATTTAAATTATTTTTAATGCTTTGTATATAAATATTATGTACAAGAGAAAGTTTTATTCAGTTTAGTTTTAACTTTAAATTAACTAATTGTTTTAGATGTCATTAAAATACAAAATTCACCGCACGTTCGTTCGAATACTGTCTGAGTTGAAAAGTTCACTTTGTGACTTTGTAAATGCAACTAAAATGAAACAAACCCATTTCAATGCAATTAACGAGACTGTCCTTTTAGTTCAGGCAGAGGACGGTCATCTAGATTTCTTCTATTATAACCTGTGTTCTCTACTAAATTTTATTTACCTCTAGGTATATAAAAGTATAATAAAATAATAATTGAAACTGGTATTTGTATGATATATCAATATTATGTACATTTACCTTCTGATTGATTCTTCGTAATAGTTATACTAACAATTATTAGGCCTTAAAATGGTTAATGCCATGAGATTATTCGAGCGAACTTCTGTTTACCTATTTTTTGTGAATTAAAAGATAAATTACCTTTAAATTTCAATTTCATACAAGAAGCAGCTAAAAAGTCACGCAAATGTACGGTGTGAGCAAAGTTGTTTCAAGATAAAACTTATTCGTGGCCTGGGAAGCTGCGAACATCTGGAGCTGTCTGGAAATAAAAATGAGATTGCGAAAATTTTTCATATTTTTGTCAACTGCAGCACTGCCATTATACAATAGTTATTAAAAACGTTTTAAGGAGTGTTATAAATTATTTCAGATGTATTCACCAATGTGGTAAATATTTCAGAAGATCTATAATAATTATGTAGAGATTTACATTGCTTCGTCCACGCGAGTTTAAGTGCCTCACTGTACACCTATGTTATCCAAGTTATAGTCTATCTGTGCACGCAACTTCATCTAAATCAACCCAGCCGTTTTAGTTAATAGGTCTATCAAAATTCACCCACACAAAAAACTTGGCACGGCCGAAAATAAACTTCCGGTGGCATCCAAAGTTCCTAGGATAATCCACTGAACCAAACTGAATATTGCCTGAAAATGTCATCAAAATCGATCCAGCTGTTTTTGAGTGAAAAGAGGACATACACACATCATTATAAATAATAGCGTCCTAATAATTGTAACATTATAATATAATTTTACAGAGTAGCTATAAACAATCAGTTCCTGACATATTTGGGGCGAAGTTAAAAATCGCCGAGTCACAGATGCGGCCGGTCCGTGTCAGGCGCAGTTTAGCTACGGTGATATATCGTACCCTTCTGCTTTGTAAACGTTTGTTTGCAAAATGGTAGAATACGAAATTTTATTGTGGTTTTCATTTGGAGTTAGGGTTAACTATGTATATTACATTAAACAAGTTTTCGGCCATGCCTGCTTATGTATACGTGAAATATCGGTAAATATAGTTTTTAAAAAACTAAAATACACTCTTTTAATTAATTTAAAAATATGAGACTTTGTCGAAACGACTTGACTATGAAGACTTAATTATATCGTTAGATGGACAGTATAATAGGCGTTTTCGCTACGGGAGTGATGAAAATTTTCAATCAAACCATTGTACTTTTTTATTAATTTCAAGTGATTCAAGTCATCATTTAGCCAATAATATATTTTCTATGGTTTTTTCTATAATTCATGGAGTTTTTGTTTTTTATTTTTTAAGTTCCTAACTCCGGCCTGAGGCTTTACTAAACAGTTAAATTCAATAACGAAATGGAACCCGATTCGACCGGGGCTCGAACCCAGGACCTTCGTATGTGCAGCCGTACATGCTAGCATTTACACCGCCGAGGCTGTTATAAATTACAGATTATACATAGGAGGGAAAAAGTAGTCGTTTTTAAAACGAAACTTTAACGTTTATAAAATGTTTTTAACTCCATGTTTTACTTAAAACTAAGATTTCATTGTAACCGCGCAATGCAAATTTTCGTAGAGAGCACAATAATAGCTCTTAGCGTAATCAGAATAGGGAATGATATCGTTTGTGCGAATAAAGTTACGCTCAATCGTGCAGAATGTATTACATATTCAGCTCTTGCAGCTGCTGTCAGGAAAATAGTAACATTTGGCTTTCCGAGCGAATATTGAATTTAAAGCCTAGCCTTTGTTTTCGCCTGGTTTGATTTAATGAAAATTTTAAAATATATCGTCATAACTCTGAGATTCGTGGTATCTATGAATATGCAGTAAAATTCATTTTGAATATTTGTAAAAAATTGTGGGTAGGCACTGTCTGTAACAGGTATATAACCCCCTGAGACGTCTAATACCTTAGTCTCTTCCGTGACCATGATTGCTGTAAAGCATTCGAAACGTCGGGAACCAAAAATCATAATAAATCCGCGACGAAATCCGAAAAGATAGTTTCATTTATAATGTCAAACATTCGCGTAAACCTAAGAAAGTATTCAGTAAAATTTAGTTAGCGATAGGCGTAAAAATGGGGGGTTTCATTAACATTTTGCAAAAAAAAAACAAACAAATATAAAAAAAAATATGTGAGGAACTATTAAATATTTTTATAAAGTTATACTAATATGACATTATGTAATTTTTACTTCCTTTCTCTTAATTTTTTAGTAATACTACAGTCATTTTTTTGACATGTTAAGGTAAGACAAAGCCATCTTTTAGTTCAAGCTTGAAAAAAACATTTGATCCGTTGTCTGGGAATGCATACTGAGAAGGTCACTGAAAAAATATTGATGAAACTTTTATATAACAGAATTCTAACTGATTCGAATCAGTACTTTAAAATGTTTTTGGAAAATCTTATTGAAATAGTAATTATTATCGTACAGAGGAATTACTTACCGAATATTTTACGAACAATGAACATGGTTTTCAGGCTTGGACGTTTTATAGACTAAACAAAACTCTCCAATAACAAAAAATGCCATTACTAAACTTGACCACTCACAATGAATGGTCCTTCTAAATGCGAGGGCAAATATTGTGAACTACTTATCGGTCGATTATCGGAAATTGATATGGATTGCGCTGTTGAATGAAACCGTTACGCTGATGTATGGTGTAATCTGTGGCTGAAGCTGACTTTCGTTTAAGGGCTGCTCACTCACGCGCGCTCTTTTTAAAATTTATTCAGGCATTTATTTCTCTAAAGTCTGGTCAAAAATTCTATTATATTCAATGAAAAATGGGTAAAAGAATAAATTTTAATTTTTTAAATCCTTTCTTCGAATAATGAACCAAGTTTATTTTTCAAAGATTGGTACTATAAGGTGAAATTGCATTTTTATTTTGATGTATCTCGTCAAAGAAAAGCTAAATTTGTCGCAAGTCTGCAGCGATAGTTATAAAGGTCATATGTTAAAAGTGCAATAATCGACTCTATACTTGAATAAATGGGGGTTAAAATGGCACTATTAGAACTTTCATCGTCGGGTAAAGTTTCTAACGTTTCCGCTTATTTTCAAGCGGTTTCATAACTTTGAGGAAAATATATATCTCATAGACTTAACAACCTATATATTACGAAACCGTTTTTAAAAAATAAAATAGAAATTTTGTTTTGAAATATAAAATTAAACTACTTACGTTTGAACATTAATAAATACTTTAATAAATATTTTATATAGCATTATGAAATGCTTAGTGGCTAGCATGTATAACCGTGGTCCCGGGTTTGAGCCCTGAGTCGAGCGAAGTACAACACAAAGAAGAAATTCTGTCTCTCTCATCTGCGCTTAGTGGAGCCCATAATATCGTCAAACAGGCGCCTAACGTGTCGCCAGCAACCGCGAGTATCGAAATGCTTTTTTTTATTTATTACTCTTATAGAGAATGGCCGTTGTGATCTTTTTTGTAATGTAAGGTGTTCTTTTAATCTTTTATTCCAAACTAGACTGATTTTGATGAAATTTAAATGATAGTTGGACACCATATAGGATATTTTCCCCCAGAAAATTATATCTCATCTCTAAGAAATCTATACTAACCGTTAAAACGTTCCCAAAGAGAAAGTTGTCACAATAAATCGCTAGGACCTACTATAATCTGAAAGTATATTATGTATTATATAAACGTCAGTTACTCGGCAAAATAGCTTCAGGTAAATAAGAAAACGATTATTTCGCTAGAAATGGTGCCTAACATTAAGCTCAAATAAACACTTTAATCAAAGTCTATTTACGGCGCATACAAAAAGGTTTTCCCGCTCAATCTTATTTGAATAAGAGAACTGCCTATGAGAGATTACAAAAGCGAAAGAAATTTTACGGCAATTCAAACCTTATTAGTCTGTAATAAGGCCCTAGTATGTCAAACAATTGTTGTATTACTGAAATGATGAAAGATTATATATTCGAAGCGAATGCTCCAGTCCATAATATAGATGCTATTAACGATGTAATATTTGAGAAGAAGAAACTTAAGTGTATATGAAAGCTTTCTTTTAATCTTTTAATATAGCCATTAGTAATTTAAAAACTTTATTGTTTATTTTTTAATAATATTATATTTTTGATAAAATTGTTATATAAATTATAAGTAAAACTCATCGATTCTTTAATTATTTAATTTATTTAACATTAAAACTACTCATATCAACTTTTTCTAAGAAAAAGTACCTTATTTTTTGAATTTTATGGACGTACAAACGCGTGGGACGTAAAGGTTACGTCAGATTTGTCCATTAAAGATATATTTAGCTCAAACCTTTCAGTAATTTGACAGCTGTCAAACTATCAAAGAAATTCCTTTCGAGAACGTATTTAATTAAGCTTGAAAGCCATTTAGTAAAATTGCTGTAGAAGACTTAGAATAAGCTTAATAATAAATATATTTTAAGTTACTTTAATGATTAAGTTATTTTTGAGCAATTTTCAGTCCCTTATAACGGCCCACGAGTGTTCCTTCAATATGAAAGGAATCGGACCACAATCCACCAACCAAGCTTATTTGCGTGTTTTTCGAAAACTTGCTAGAGTCTCTCAGACATTCAGTTTTTATCGCTGTAAGAAGAAGTAATCATGTTTGAAATGATTCGCACATGAAAATTTCAGACGTTCGAGACTCGGATATGAACCCGCTTCACTCGGGTAACCAAGCGAGCGACCATTGGGCTAACACTGCCTCTATTTTAATAATAATAGCCTTTATTCAGACACGATTGTTACAATTTTATGTTTTTCTAATTAATAATTAAGTTGGCATCGACAACGGTCTGTTTGCCACTATTGGCAAAGGCCTCCTCCAAATCTTTCCATTCTATTTTGTTATGTGCTATCCTAGTCCATGTTTTCCCTGCTGTTGCTTTTATTTCATCTTCCCATCTTAAGAATTGTCTACCACGTTTCCTTTTAGCGTTTCTCGGGTACCAGAAAAGCAAAACTTGGTTCCATTTTGCTTTGCCTCTTATTATGTGGCCAGTCCATCTCCACTTTAGTTTACGAATACTAGATATTACATCGTCAATTTTTGTTTGTTTTCTAATTACTTTGTTTTTTATTCTTTCGCTCTTCTTGATGTTAAGCATGCTCCTCTCCATCGCTGTTTGGCATGTCTGTATTTTAGCCTTTTGCGTTTTAGTTAGGGCCCAAGTTTGGCAACCGTAAGTAAGAACGGGTAAAACGCAAGTATTGTATAGTTTTCTCTTAAGGAACATTTTTGTTTCTTTGTTTTTCATGACTTCTTTGAGTCTCCAATAGCTTTTCCATGCGTTGCCTATTCTTATATCTATTTCTTTAGATATTGAATTAGTGATTGAGATCAGTTGGCCTAAGTAGATGTGCTCTTTCACGTATTCGATAGGTTCGCCATTTAGTGTAATAAGGTTTTCAGTCGCGTTGGTCATGACTTTAGTTTTAGAGATGTTCATTGTTAGGCCTACCATACGGCTTTCTTTTTCTAAGTCCACTATCATGTTTTGTAGATGTATACTGTTTTCGGCGAATACTACAATATCGTCTGCGAATCGTAGGTGTGTAAGTTGTTCTCCATTTATGTTTAAACCGTACTGATTCCATTCGAGTTTACGAAATATTTCTTCTAAGACGGCAGTGAACAATTTTGGGGATATGGGGTCTCCTTGGCGAACGCCTCTATTTACTTTTATTTCTCTCCCCAGCTTTTCCAGCTTAATTCTCGCTGTACTATTTGTGTATATATTTCTCAAAATTCTTATATATTTATATTCGACTCCTTGGTTTTTCAGACTTTGCCAGATACTTTCGTGTTCAATGGAGTCAAAAGCCTTGTAGTAATCAATGAAACCGCAGTAGAATGGCATATTGTATTCTTTGTTCTTTTCAAAGATTTGTCTCACTGCATGAATGTGATCGAGTGTTGAATACCCTGCTCTAAACCCGGCTTGCTCTTTAGGTTGGTTATCGTCTAGAGTTCTGGTTATCCGGCGAAGAATAGCCTTTGCGAATATTTTGTATATATTGGACATAAGACTGATAGGTCTGTAATTGTTTATTTCACTCTCATCACCTTTTTTATACAATAGTGTTATCGTAGAGTTTGTCCACTGTTTTGGTATTTCTTCCGTTAGCAGTATATCGTTGAAAATATGCTTTAGTATGCGCGCGACTGTGTTTTTGCAATCCTTTAGTAATTTATTGCTGATATGGTCAGGACCAGTGGCTTTGTCTGTTTTTTGTGTGTCTATAGCATTGGATATCTCTTCTTCCAGAAAAGGTGGTACATTTTCGTTATTCTTCAGATCAGTTTTTTCTATGTTATTTTTACTACTATACAAATCTTCGTAGAATTTAGTAGCTATTGATAATATATCAGGTCTTTTACTTTTTGTCGCACAGTATTGATCTTTTATTTTGGGGATCCAGTTGGTTTTGTCCTTTAATTGCTTTACACCTCTTTTGATACCTCCAGTGGTGGTGATATGTTTCTCAAGGATTCCAATTCTACGGCACTCTCGGTCTTTTCTGATTTGTGTGTTTATTTCTTTACTTAATTTGCCTATTTCTTCCCTTATACTTTTTGTTTTATTCGACATTTTTAACAGGTTAAACCTTTTATCTAAAAGTTCGTTTGTCTTCTCGGATATATTATTCTTTGCATTTTGTTTGTTTTCACTGTTGCTCTCTGATTTTGTTGTTAGTATGTCATGTAGAATATTATATTTTTGTTGAGTGTTTAGGTCTTTAATAGTTATTTCTTCTAAGGAGTTAAGTTTCTCTTTAATGGTGGCAATCGAACTTGGATCATTTAGAATTTGGGGTCTTACTTTGAAAGGTCTACTAAGATTACTCGATGTTGTATTAAGACATGCTCGGAGCATTCTGTGGTTGCTATTAAAGTTCAGACTTGCGATGGTGCTACAATCATCAAAAGATTTTGTTCTATTTGTTAGAATATAGTCTATTTCGTTTTTGTATCGCCTCTATTACTTACTACTAATTATTGCTTTAGTAAAAATTACTAGCAATATACTAATATTGTAATAGTCATATGAGATCCATTTATACAAATGGCTTCGACCTTCATATTAATGGCTCTAAGCTCTACTCTACTAATTGCACCAAGTACTCTACTAGTTGAGTCAAAATTTCTACAAACTAACAGAATAACCTATAATCAAAGGAAAATTATTCGAAATACATATTTTGTAACCCGCACTAAAGAACATTATTGAACTTTATTGAACATGAAACAGAAATGATACAATCTCTCTATTAAATTATAATTTCAAGCATCTGTAATTGACTGTATGTTATTAGTCCGTAGTTACGAGAACTTTTGAACATCAGAAATGTATTTTGTTTATGGTTTGATATCAGCTTTTAATATAGTTCAAACGAATTCATTAGTCATTCAGCCATTTTTAACGTCCTTATTAATATGTAATATTAGGATATAAGGCCATAGTCGAACATACTGGTTAAATGCGAGTTGTGTTGTCTTACGAAAAATAGTAAGGTTTAGGGCGAAGCGCACGTCGGTCTTCCATGTGTCATTAGAACTTTATAAGGCGTAACTTGACTATTTCTTAACTGACTTCAAAAAAGGAGGAAGTAGAATTTTTATTTATTTTAACTAGTGTTAGCAAAGGCGCAGGGCCTTTGCTAACGCTTAATCTAGGGGCGAAGCCGAGCGAAGTAAGGGTGAGTCGCTAGTATAAATATATACAAAAATTTATCCAGGTGAAAGGAAATTCTGTTATTATTAATTGAATAATATACAATGTTATCTATAAAGTAACGACCAATTTTAACAACATCAGTCTTCCAAGCCATTGAATAATAGATCGGTTTGCTTTACTAAAGTAGGCTTGAAAAGGTCGTTCCGTGTCGATATCCCTTTTCAAGGAGATTAATCTTTAGCTCTGAGATTAGATTCAACCCTGTCTTATATCAATCAAGACTAACGTTGATAGGTTTTGTGGGTTGTCTGAGCTATGTAGAGATCTGTATGGGCTATATAACAAACTATTGTTTTTATGTTATTTCATACTATATTAAGTTTGTTAGTGGGAAACATATTGCATAACAAGTTACACAACATTGCATTTATTCTATGAAAGATAAAAGTTTTACTAGCATTTGAATGTAATTTTAGTGTTATACTCGTATTATTGCTTATTGCTGTAGGTATGGGATTAGTTGAGTAACCTGCATATGGAAATCCGAGCGATACAATACATATGGCGTCTTTAGCTTTATGATAATTTAAACCCTTCCTTGCGTAATGATTCTTCATTCAAAACACCATTTTCAAAAAAGACCTTGCTCCATTTCGCTAGATAGCGAATTGTGAGAGATGACGAAGTTTGCACTTCCCGAGTAAAAACTTAGACAATCGAGTCAAATTATGCGAGAGGTACTGAAATAGCATTTTCTTTGCCGATGAAAGTTCTCGTTTTTATCACAGCTTTTAAAAGCAAAATTCTCTTTGCAAAAGTTTTATTCGATAAAGCGATGGATCATGAATGTTTTCTTTTAGGAAAATTTTAGACTTACTCGTACATGCTACCTATTCTAATCAGTATAACAGTAGAACATTATTATAGCAAGCAGCCATTGCTGGCTTCATTTGTAGCCTTTGACTTTTTCAGGTTTCTTTATCTTTATAGTCATAGTAGACATTAAATAAAAAATATTGGAAAAATTCAATACAATCTTTAATGATTGTTAAAATAGATGTTTCTTTTTAATTTATGGTTCTGACTCAAACACTCATATCGAACTATTTACTAAATATTTTCTGTTTTGTTTTATAGTAGTTTTGTATTTTTTAAGTACAAACAAATCCATGCTAATATTACAGATCCTTTTGTCCTTTTAGGTATTATCATTATGAAGACATGGTTTCTAAATATATAAAGATAGCCTGAAGGACTATGATCTGATGCCCTTCATATTGAAATGCGAGGGGCATTAATAGGCCAAAATGGGATGAAAGATGAGATATCACTAATATTGACGTCATAGCGTTAAACTGCTGCAGCCCTAAGTTCTGTAACGGAATACAAACGGAAATAAAATGTTGGCCTACAACATCATCATTGTTAAATTCGGTAAATTGTAATTTACCTAGTTCGTGCATCGTTATTGCATAATTTAACAGTTTTTTAAACTGTTTTTTTTTATTGTTTTTATCCCATTCGATATATATTATAGGAATGGGTATAATTATATAATTTTCTATACCGGCATATCATAAAATTCCCGTGAAAAATGAAGACTTTACAGACAACTGTAAGGCGTAGGGTATATTTATTATAACTTAAACCAAAACGAACGACTCCCTTGTATTAAATAAGGAAGTGGCTAACTAGTAGAACCACTCCGCTTTTATCACTAAGTAATGCATTCAGGTTACATAAAGCGCCTTTACCGCCTGCATTAAAAGCTATGCGGGTATCAGCAGTTCTATTTTCTTCAACCCAATATTATGTGTAATTAAGTAGCTTTTATAATCGATTTGTACCATAAAAATTTAAAATGTTGGAATACTTAAAATAATGGAAATAGTTATACACTTCTAACTCTAGTTAAAAATATTATGAACTATATATACTACACATAAATACTTTCTTTCATGTGAAGTCGCTACGTAAAAATAATTACACCTGTAGTACTTACAGTATGATTTTATAAAGCGATAACTTATTTATAGAATTTACGACTGTTCACTTTATTTCGATAAATAAGACCTTATTGAGTATTAAGTACAGAAGTTAAATAATAAAAATATTCAAAGAGTCAACTGGTAAAAGGCGTACATTTAAGTGTTTTAATTACCTACAGAGCATCTTATAATATCAAATGAGCCATTTTTGAACGTGTATAATCTGTCGTGTCGTGTCGTGTGAAATCAACGGTTTCAGCCATTCAAAGTCCTCCACCACTTCTGTCTGTCTGTCCGTTCGCGATAAATTCAAAAACTACTATAACGATTTTTATGCAGTTTTCACCGATAAATAGAGTTGTTCTCAAGGAAGGTTTTAGTACATAACTAGCTGAATCCGCGGCTTCGCTCGCGCTAAATCTAAAAACCAACCCGAGTGAAGCTAAGGTGGGTTGCTAGTATAATAATAAAGTAAACATCAAAAACTAAATGTATCCCTTTATAAGATAAAATATTTAAAGAAATATAAATATTCATTTAGGTGGTCTTTGCCATAGAAACAACAAGTATATTTTTCTTTTGCTATGTCACCCCCGGCTTCGCCGTCGACATTCATTGTGCGAAATGAACTCATCTTATCGAAAACAAAATCGTGTAAAAATAGAGCGCGCTTGTTTTCATAACAAAGACGCGTTTTTATTATTTCTTGTTTTCTATTCAGGAACTTTCGTATTTCGTAATTTAATTTGCTCCAACGTGTTGATTTGTTTACGTAAACCTAATGAAATATTATGTAATACTATAACCTGTTGTTGAATAACATTTGTAAATACAGTTTGTATATAATATGAATTATATACATACTGTATCTACAAATGTTAATGTAAAGCTAAATTAAAATTCTTTAAAAGCGCATCACTTAAGAACGGCCAGACCGAATAGTCTAATATCTTTTTAAAATGTTTCCTCAATTTTTATTTAGTTTTTAACGAAAATTAATTAGAATAGATGCCTTAAATATAAGTAGACGGAAGAACTGAAATTAATTTCCTCCATAATCTTTTCTTTTTTTGTGATGTTATGAGTGATTTGATCACTAACATTTCATCAACTGATTTTTGACACTTTTTGATTTCTAACATCTTACAGTCGTGTAGTTCTTAATAAGAATAAATAAGATTGAGTAGCCAGTAATTACGGGCTCCTACTGTCTGTAGAGTGAAGCGTATGCATCCTGCGTCACGCATTTTCGATACGTTCGATTAATTTGAACATTATTACGACTTGTCTTATAGTAAAAGAAAACATTACAATTATGAGGAAATCTTCATGTCAGAGAGGAGGAGGAGACATGGAGGTTCCATGTCTTGATAGACATGTGAAGTCTCTCCTCCTCTACTACTCTACTCTTTTTTTCAGGGAGGTCAATGTCCTGCAGTGGAACGTTATAAGGGGCTAAATAGTACTCATTATAGGTATAGAAGTACCTTATACAGCGTACTGAGTACGGTCGGGATGGTAAACGGATTACTAAACGTAAACTTACTAAAATGACCGCTTAGTTCAAAGTTTAGCGGTTTAAATTTGAATATTTATGTATTCAGGGACTTAAGGTCCGTTTTTATGAAGTTAGTTAATCCATCTCATCCTAATTCCTATCCGATTGGACAATGAATAAATTTTACTGTGACTTTTATGTAAAATAAAATTAATAAAATTATTGTTAAATCAAGAGTAGTTGTAGTATGTATGTTCAATCTTGTAATACATTTTTATTATGTTTCAGGTACAAGGTGGAATAAAAATATCATCACATAACAGTATTTATGCCGCAAAATTCATTTAATTAAGCAGGTATCTTACGTAACTTAATTCTTAGACATTATTAATAGGCTTTTCTACTAAGTTAGTGTTTGCTTACACTTGTCCAGAAATGAAAAAAGTGTCTCTTTGCCTTCATATCTGCTGTAATAAGAATTATAATCAACGTAGAAAAAGTATGATCAGCAAAAAATCGAAATCGATTTAAGTTATTGAAGTTCGAGAAGACCTTTAATTCTAGTACCTACAGAATTTGCTACAGCTGTTTCATAGTATTTAAGAAGTTCATTTAGACGACATATATAGATAATTTTCGATTTAGATAACTTCATTAAAATAAATTTTTATTCATGAAACATAATTCCAATTTTTAACCGACTTCAAAAAAGGAGGAGGTTATATGTTCCGTTGTATGTATGTTTTTTTTTTATGTATGTTCACCGATTTCTCCGCCGTCTGTGGGCCGATTTCAAAAATTTTTCTTTTGATTGGTAGGGTATAGTTTCGAGGTGGTCCCAATGTCACCAAGTCAGGATCTGATGATGGGATCCCAGGGAAATCGAAGGCAACTCTCAAAATTTACAGGAACCTATTATGTTTTTGATATATTTTCTAAACCCGATAAAGCTTTTACGTATGAAAATCATCATCTCATGTGGATGAGCTGATGATGGAAGGTAAAATTCCTCAACAGTTGTTTTTTATGTGTTTTCACCGATTTCTCCGTGAATTGTGGGCCGATTTTAAAAATTTCTTTTTGTTCGGTAGGGTATACATTCAAGATGCTCTCATTGTCACCAAGTCAGCATCTGATGATGGGATCCTAGAGAAATCGAGGGCAACCCTTAAATTTTATCGGCACTGATTACCTTTTTCATATATTTTCTAAAGCTGTTCAAGAATTTGTGATGATGTAAGGTATATCTCCTCAACGGTTAGGAGTTGAAAGAAAATTCTTTTAATATTATACGTACTTATGAACTGATAGTCGTATCCATTCAGGATATTAGGTGGATTGATAATAGAAGGTAAATCTTATTAACGTCTACGAGTTACGTGGAAAAATAGACGTGGACAAATCTGGATTGACTATTGTCGTTCATTTCAAAACTTCGCTGACTTATTGGAGCAGTAGTTTAGTTAGCATTGCAATATTATATTTAAACATAATATCTAATTTCCACAAAAAAATTAAAAATAAATTATTTTTTAACAAAAATGAAAACCGACTTCAAAACCTTACAAATTGAAACTAAAAAGAAAAAAAAATTTAATTACTTATTTATTGTTGGAGTCGGTGCCAGCCAAAGCAAAATAATCTTAATACAATTTAATTAATGTATCAATTTGTAAATATAATCAAAATATCCGTTCGAAAGTTCATTGCAAAGGCAGGATAAAACTGTCCTTCTTGGCTGGCACCGACTCCAACAATAACTAAGTAATTAAAATTTTTATTTTTATTTTCTTTTTAGTTTTAATTTGTAAGGTTTTGAAGTCGGTTTTCATTTTTGTTATTTAAATACAATTTCGAAACCTCTAATTATTTATACGTACTTTTTTTAATTTAACAAATTTTGAACATAGCATATACATATACGTAAATCAATATAATTACAAAAATATTTGAAAAGCCTCTTTTATGTAAGCTTTTATACGACAGCCAAAATAAAACAAAGTGCAATCAGAAGTCTCTATAGCGGTCATTTCAAGAGGTGAATGTTACTTGCTTTTGTCTTGAATTCTTAGAACTTCTAACCGACCTACATATTACGTTCAGTTCTTCCTTACATATTTTGAGTTTTTTTTCATTAATTTTAAGGTTATTTTTATTGATTGGATGGAAAAATTATTATATTTCTTAGCTACATAAAAAATCTACATCTTTTTAATCGGTTTCTTTTAACCCTGCGTTTCAATATATGCGCAACTTGGCATATGAACAATTCAGTCCTCAATTGATATATATGGTATGTGTTCACGTTCAGCCATTTTAACGTCCCACCGCTGGGAGCGGGCCTCCTGTTATTACGAGAAGGATCACGCCATAGTCCACACTGGCCTGCGGTTTGGCGGACATATATTTAGTATCTAACATTAAAATACTACTGTACTTTACTATAAGATTTTACGTAAAAACAAATCTGAATGTTAACAGTTTTTTATTACATTCTTTTAAAAAAATCTTGCCACCGCTTTCTTTTAAATTTTTATTATGAGGCGTCTTCCAAAGCTAGCAATAAAACGCAAAGTAGGGGGCCAAGTTGAAATGAGTACTCCTTTAGGATGTGATCTACTTTGTCATAGCTGAACGGAATATTACACAGTGCTCTCGAAATTTGTGCTGGAGCGCAGAATTGGTCTCAGTAGTTTAGTTAAATTAGCCTTTTCTTACAAAGTTTAGCTCTTAAAGTTTATATTTTAACCAACGCTACATATTTCTGATTTTTTTCTTTTTTAAGAATAATTTAAATCTTTTTTTGCCTTTTTTATTTTTATGTTTTTATTATTATACCTAAATCATATGTTCATATGAATAAGTATATACGGTACTTACATGAAGAAATCTATTTTTAAAATGCGTTGCATACACATTTTAAAAATAGATTTCTTCTTTGAAAATCTGTTCAACCGTTAAACACTTAACATTATAGATAGACACATTTACATTCAAATTTATACGAACTATTAGAATAAGTTTTTATTATAATTTATGTTTTAATATTTAATAATATTATTTAACAAAGTTAATTACATCAAAAAATTCAGATGCATCTAAAATATTGGCTCTTTTCCTATATTAAATATTTAAGTAGACAGCGACAAGTTTAAAGCTGGTACGTAACTTTTATTAAAATTTGCAAACAGCACACCATTTCTATCTCCTTTTCCGTCTGACGGAAAAGTACCAAAAGTCGCACGTAGAATATGAATTTTACAAATTGAATCGGAACGGATCGACAGACGTGTGATTGTGATCGTAATATCGTATGATTTCAAGTAGAGCTGCGAGGAAAAGTCAGCGAATAATTTAGAATACAATTTTATCAATCTATGATTCATTTTATTTAAGCACTAGCAATAGCGGCTTCGCCCGCGTTCATTTTTTTAATCGCTACTAAACTTCATTCGATCACTCGCTGGGTTGAAAATTCTCCAAAATTACTCCAGCTTTAATATACTCCTAAGCTGCGGGGCTACCTATTTCATATATTATGTGTGGCGTGCACTCCTACTCTCTTGTTATTGTAGTTTTAGTAGGGATCCTTATTTTTTCTTGCAATTAAAATAGCCTATATTAATCAAAGATAATGTAGCATTCAAATGGTGAATGAGTTTTTATAAATCGGCCCAGTATTTTTTGAGCCAATTCGTTACAAACATACTTACATACAAACCTTTCCTCTTTATAACATTAGTATAGATTATATCTACTCATGCGAGTATACTGTCCATTAGAAACTTATCAATATGCTTCTTTAATAGATGGAGCGGAGCACCACTTGACCAGTTTTATAGTTGGTCCTTAAACTCACAACATTTTAAATATTTATGATACAGTGGAAAATAAATAATGCTTAAAATATGGATTATGGAGCATAAATCTGTAAGTTGTAAAATATGCTCTCACTAGTACACAATTAATGTGAATAAAAAGAAAACGCATGAACAGCTAAATGCGATAATAACTTTCGTTAGAAGCAATAATAACGTAGCCATCGGCGTAAATAGCATTATCGTTAGCCAGTCACCGGCATTTATATGTACTCGTATGACGCTATTGAGAAAACTAAATGAATTAAATGTACAGATCGCAATTTACATTTGCAAAGTTAACAAGATTTATCTAAATTAAGCAATATATGGTATAATCTCTACATCGTATAATCTCGTTAGCAAGAACCAAAGGGAACTCGATCAGAAATTCTGATGTGATCTGATAATCTCTGATCCTCAAGAAACTAACCAGAAACTTTGGGTCGATCGCTTTTCGGCGTAATATATGTACATTTATGATTCTATTAGCTAAGGAAAAATGATTTATTATTTTAATACACAATGTTATTATTAAATTAGGTAATACGAGCACAACTTTAATGTACCCAACAAAATGAATATGTAAACAAATTAAATAATACATTTCTTTCGACTACGAATAGAAAGTACCTAGAATTTTGATATCAGTTCTATTCAATTTAATTCTTTTATTAATGGTCTTAGAGCGCTCTAGCTGAGCACATATTATTAAAGACAATGTCACGTAGAATGGAGAAGACGTCGAGAAGATAATAATTTGCTATCGCTATCATACGAAGAATCCACAATTAGTAACAAATGATCCATTGATATAACTAATATAAATAAAATTACGAAAAGATTGCGTAATTTCTGCTTAACATTAACTCAAATTGCCTGGATGTTGTGTACGCAGTTGACACTCAACAAGTTAAATGCTTCGATGGTCACTATACTACTGCTAATAGATGACATTTGTTGACTCGGTAGAACATTTAAGCAGTCAATCTGAACAACATAAAGGACTAAATAAACAGCCTTGCCAAATATTAACTCAAGTTTAAATCGAATTTGTTAGTTATGTTTTTAATTATTTATAATATAGTAGATACCGTTCTAAAAAGTATGCATATTGCATAGTGACTCTTTGGATAAGATTTTTCAAAAAATATGTAATGTACAAATTCAACGCAGTTAGATTTTTTTATAGTTATAGACTGTACCATATTTTCAAAATTTCATGCTATAGAAAAGTGAGAAATTATCTAATTAAGAGTCTTGGCAACTCGCCAGAAAGGCAGACCTATATAGTAAGTACAGTACCTATATAGTAACTAACCTCGTATAATATAGATAGGTTATCAAGTTTTCTGTGCGCCAAAGTTTTATCGAAACTGTCACTGTTAGTAACGTCCGGTAATTAACGCTGATTGCTACCAATTCTACTTACGTGTACCAAATTTCTGAGCTTTAAACTTTTAAGCTTAGATAAGTTAATATTCAATTAAGAGTGCAAATGAAAATGAATTAAGACCGCTTTTAGTTAAGAAAATTCGAACTGAACTTTCCATAATTTACGTTTCTTATTTATGTCTTATTAATCAATCTCTCTCTCTATCTCTATTGCCTTTCCTCTTATTTCTAACTAGCGAACACCCGCTCCGTTGGGCGTAAGTTGAAATAAATTAAACGGTTTTTATAATTTTCTAATAAAAGAAAAGTAGCCTAAGTTACTCCATATAACATAAGCTATCTGCAAGTGAGTCCCGTAAAAATCGATCCAGCCGTTACCGTGTTTAGCCGGAACAAATAGACCTTTTTTGTAAGTACTGTATATACTTTCATATGCATTTAGAAAAAAGCTGTTAATTTGAAATTAAAAACAGACATTATAAATGTAAACTTAAGAAAGTATTATGAAAAACAGGCATTTCAATTTTGTTTATATGTAATTTCGATTTATAGATTATCTGTGAAAATAACTAAATAACTAACTAACAAGTTTTCGAAAGGTATGTGAAGTCCGCCAACTCGCACTAGGCCAGCGCGGTGGACTATGGCCTGATCCCCCTCGTACTGAGGGAGGCCCATGCCCAGCAGTGGGACGTTAAAAAGGGCTGATGATTGAATGTACTGATAGATTGTCCGCAGTATTAGTACCTTACTAATACTGCGGACAATCTAATTAAATCAATGGTTGTAAACAAACTCGTAGCAACCACCAAGTATCACAGAGTGATAATAAACACCTTGGCAACCCGCCAACAAATTCACAGCACACCTAAACCGTGTTTGATAATACAACAGCAAATAAATTATCCTAAACTTTGTGTTGAGAGTTACTCCGAAATATATACGAGTATGACTGCTTTCTTGATTGAAAATCTTGTTTATATATACCTTATTTCGATGTATAGAAATTAACTTAAACGAAAAGATAACTAATAGTATTGATAAGTAATATATACCTATTCAATTCTAATAAATAGTATATATGTGAAAGTAACTTTTGCTTGTCACTTTTTGACCTATAAATGGCTGACCATATTTCGATAAAATCTGATAAAAACCTAGATTTGACATAGGTTTAATTTTTGCCTCACTTACCATATGAAGGAAAACTTGCTCGAAAAACTACTAACAAGTACACATAATTAAAAATAAATATATTGAAGGCTTTTCTTTTTCTGCGATTTTACCCTTTTTGTAATTATTTTAGTAAATACGTTATAGTATACTAAGACAAAATGGTTTGGTACTGGTACTGCTTATAGATTTATGATAATGTAATTAACTTCCCCCAACATGTTATACTACCACGACTACGCAATAATATGCAAAATAAATCAATATAAATATAGATTATAAATATAGATTATATTAATTATTCTACTTAATTAAGATCTTAAAGCGATTAAGAAAAGCCAGCATAACCCTATTTGACTTGTTTCTGCCTATAAGTTATAACATAGGTCACGGGTTCGCCTCGTACGAGATCGTCAAGGTAAACTATCCATACAGATAGTTTATTAATTTAATATATAACATACATTAAATAACAGGTTGAATTTTCTATTTCGAATACTTTACTAAACAACATTATGAGGGTAAAATTAGAAAATCAATGATTGAATCTATATGTGTCAAATGTACACTCGGTCACATTTTAAGAGTTGTCCAACAGTCACGCTAAGCAAAAGCAGCCTCTAGTAATTAATATAAGCCGCATTGGCATCTCGCCAGCTTGTGTAGACCTCTTCTCCGTCGAACGTGCTAAAAATCTAGTCTCAACAATAAATTGGTTTTATCTCTGTACTCTGTAGTACATTAACCCACTAGAGCGAATATATCTTCTTGCTTAGGATCAATGCGAAACGAGAACATATAAATGGATTGTCCTGTAAAACATAATATATTGTATTTTCTTTAAAAATCCAATGGTAAATCATAACAGACTAAAACATATACGAGTATAATAATACTTTTTCGTAGCTCGGGTTACGTATCGGGATTACTATTACTATATAAATATGGAAAAGTTTGTATGGGTGTGTGGGACTGTATTTAAATATCTGGACGGATTTAAATGACATTTGCTAATTATTTTCACAGATAATCTATAAATCGGATTTACATATTATTAAGTTACTAGTTATACTCGTAGCATAACAATAATAAAAGTATAATATATATTATACTTTTATATTTATTGGATTATATTTGTTTTTGACTGATTACAAGTAACGAGGGAATATTCAATTCAATAGTTTTTATATGATATTTTCCTATAACGCAAGACCAGTCTAGATATTTCGTAGAAGTATTACTTCCGAAATTATGTACTAAAGCTTGCTTATGATATTAACAATACCATACCACAATGTAGATGACAACACAAAAATATATCGGAAAAGTTTTTATACTTATGTAAATGACTTATCTTTCATTCGTCGTTATATCATAATATTTAAGCCAAACAAACTCAAGCGATATAATAAACTCTTGAAATATTATCTAATTTATCATGCGCTCTGCAATAAAAGTTGGCGAGCGAAACTGGGAGGTAATCTGCATATCCCGAAGGATTTTGCTAGTTACCATTTATAAAATATAGTTTTTTAAATAAAAAATGGCATTGAAAGTTTTTGATGGCTAGTTAGTTTTATTTTTTATATACTCGTACATATACATACAAGTTATACAAGTTTCCCCTCGTATTGAATGAAGGCCCGTGCTCAGCAGTGGGACGTTAAAAAGTGTTGAATATATATTTGTATTATGTACAAATTACAAATGTATTTATTGGACCTTTACGTTCAAAAAATTAATAATAAATTTATTTAAACCTACTCTAAAAGCACACCCCTTATTTACTTATGAATATATCTTAAATTGATTGTAAAATTATTTATTGTAAAATTTCGGAGCATTATTACATATAAGTAGTAAAAAAATTGTCGTAGGAATCCACTACGAAGTTTAAAATTGCGATGTTGGTAATTTATTGTGCACTAGTTTGAACTTGCAGCTACGCTTGTTAAATACCGATAGATAAAGTTTATGTTACTTACACGTTAAAGTCATTTTTACTAAATACATTACACAAGATAATTTTTATTCTAACAAAATACTACTTTGGTATAGGCATAATATTTTATATATTTTTATCTTGAATATTGAAAGTAAAATATAAATCATTTTTTTTATTAAATTTAATATATATTCGTATATAATCTAATTTAGATTGTAACAACAATAGCAATAGTGTGTAGGGAGATGAAAGTAAACACATTTCTCATAAGCTACGAGCTTGTTCAATAAGTTGTCTTGATGGCTTCGCACAACACATGTGCCCTGTTATGTACGTTCTACTTAACAGTATTCGATGATTGTTAAACGAAAACTATATTAAGGGGCCAATTTTTATGTTTATTTGTTTATTTTATATAAGTTTTAACTGTGAGTATTAATGAATTTATTATATAATGACATTTGAGCTGTACATTTTGGTCACTATTTTCTGTGCCAGCTTTCACCGGTTCGAGTCCTATTTGTGATGAATTCATTTGATTGTACTCCGGTCATGGGTGTTTATATGTTTAATATGTATATGTTTTTAAAGTTATATATCTGTAGTTTGTCAACTATCTAGCATCCGTAACTCAAGCCTCGTAGCTTACGAAGGAAGGAAGTCGATGGTGCTATGTGTTAACGTCCCTACAAACATATTCTAAATTTCCGTGACATCTTATTACAACATTTAACGTAACTGATTACCATAATGATGGTAAATTTTTCATTCCCCCTGATTAATGTTATTTAGCGTCAAACGTCACTCACTCCAGCAATTCATTACTCACACTCTAAATCCCTTGGGATCAGGATTTCATTAGTGCAAAATATCTATCTATCCATTGTTGATTTTTCCTCTGAGGATTCTCGAACTGTTATTAAATAGGTATCGATGCCGAAATAAACTAGATTTTAGGTTGATTCTATATATATTGAGAGTATTGACCAAGTTACTGTAGCTTGCTAAACTTGTATTCAATTGACGAACATATAAAGGAGGTTACAATTTTTCAAGTTTTTGTACGTAAGCGATATCTTCACTAATTTTAAACCGATATTTCAATTAATAATTTAAAAAATCAAATTTAGTATATATAAAGTGGTTTATATCGAAGTGAAAATGGTTATATGGAAGCTTGGAAAGGGCATATTACTTACATATAGAAAATGAAACACACGCGCGAAATGTGCCCGACTTTCTAGTAGTGCGACGAGTAATATATTGTCGTCTCTTATTCAAAGAAAAAAATGTCATGTTAGAAACGTTTTGTGCTCGGAGCTATGTTCTGTACTGTCAAAGGTTAAGGAATTCATTTTCAGAGGGATGATGTTTTTAACTATATTTTTACTACATTTATTATTATAAATATTTATTCTTGCTTTATTATAATGATGTACGTTAAAACCGCCAATAAAAAAATATTATAAAAAGAAACCCGACAGCATAAAGGCTAATTAAAAATATGAAAACAAGTTAACAAAGGAACATAGTATTTTGCAGTCGGAGACATACATAGTTATTTCTTCCTTGTCGCGAAATGTTCTCTCGAAAAACATAACCCTCCTTCTAGCGCAGTCGGGTAAAAATATAAGTGTTTCACTTTCAATAGTGTGAAGTATAGTCCCAAATAAACAAAAAGAAGTGACTTATCCTTGGCCTATTCTGCATGAAAGGGAAAATATAAACAGAATTTGTTGTGAGCATAATCTTTGGTAAATATGGATCAACTCAAAAGTAACAAGTGTAACATAATAGATTCGTCTCACCCGACAGCTGACATTTATATTTTGGTGTTGCCTGTAAGTTAAATATATTCTACGCGACATTGGCGAAGTCAACTGTGCCCAACTGGCGCTTATGGAAGCCATTAAAGGAAATAATTGAATTGAAGTTAAATATATACGATAACTAAATCAAAGTTTTAGACAATACAATACACTCATCTAATTCAAGTAGATACATAAAATACATTTATCACAATATGAACATGGCAAGACTACGGGTCGAGTAGTTTAACCACGGTACAAGCGTGGGCTCATAAACTCGACTAGTTCTATGTTAGCGAGTAAACAAGTAGAAGTTTGCGTGCGCTTCAAACGTGATTATTGCTGGATATTTGCCCTGTTGTAACTTATGCGAAAGCTCCTTGCGTGCGCATTGTACTTATGACTTTGAACTGCGAGAATAAGCTAATGAGATAACTCTCGTAAATCGTTATAAGTATGATTTCATTTACATTTCGGGTGTATTTTACGCAAATGATTTTGTCGCAGTTGCAATACATACATCTTATTTGTATGTATATTCAAATGACAGCTCTCTTTCAGAAATACGAGTACTCTGCTTTGAAATCTATTTAGTCTTACTGCCCTAAACACATTTAAATTTTTATTTTGTTATAAAATCTAGTTTTTTTTTATACCACCACTGCACTTTTCTTATATAAAATAGAAGCTATCTTATGCAGTTTTATATTTATAATTTTTCTAGATTTACGATTTAAATAGGGTATCTGCTACAGAAACACAGACTACTCTTAGGTAGTTACGGTTAGTCTCTAGTTATTTATAAAAAGGTTTACAAGATACAAGTGAATGTCAGTCAGGGTTAGAAATCTATTCCATACTGTGTAGAAGTATAAATTTTGAAAGTATATTCATTTGTTCGTTTGTTTGTCCTTCTTTCGTCCGGTCCGTTTACGACCACACAGAGCGATGGGCTGGCGTGTTGTTTATATGGAGATAGTTTGAATCCTGGAGAGAGAGGTAGGTTGCTTTTTTTACCACAGAAATTTATCTATTTCTCAAGGGAAAACACCATATCATGTAATATAACCCACAATAATTATTATCATATCTAGTATAAGCTAGTCTATTCCATACAAACCGTTGAATGGAGCGAAGCGAGAGTGTAATAAATAAATTGTACATTAAATATCAAAATCAATTTTGACGTCAATCGTAATTACAGGTGCACCAACCTTTCCCATGCAATTATTATTAAATGAATCATTTAAACCGCGACGTTCGATCATCGATACGGCCACATATTTTATTCAACAAAGCGGGTACCCGCTATTGTGTGCTAGTAGATTACGTGTTACAAAGTGATATTAATAATTTTACAATTGCACATTTATCTTTACAATATATAGTTATATTTGTGTTACTACAAATTAATAAATAATCAGTTAATATTAAACTTAACCTCGCTTGGCCCGACCCTAGAAACAGACAGACAAAAATAAAAAAAGAGTTTTTCTTGTATGTAGCTATTGTATATAATATGTATGTTATTTTTTTAGACAGTCGGACGGAAATCCCAAAAACTATAGGCCTCTGTATCGATAACAATCACATTATCAGCAAAATTTAGAAAAAACGTATTATGTACCTGGATTCGACTCTATAAATGAAATTATCTTTTCGGATTTTGTCGCGATTTATTTTGATTTTTGGTTCCCGACTGAGTCACCCGTGACCATGATTGCTGTAAAGCATTCGAAACGTCGGGAACCAAAAATTAAAATAAATCGCGACAAAATCCGAAAAGATAATTTCATTTATAATGTCAAATATTCACGTAAACCTAAGAAAATATTAGATCTGACTCTGTTAGAAAGTTAACAAGTTGCGTAATAACGAAATTTGTATGGGTACGAGTAAAAGCACAGAAAAAATGATAGATTTAACTACTCCGTGCGTTAAAGATGTTTATCTCGAGTTAGACATTATTGTTGTATGAAGCCGCCAGTCGACACTTATCGTATGAATAGATGGAAATTGGAGAATTTCCGTTTGTTTCTAACCCCAGTCCTCGTAATGAATAAAGCGTGACCCATTCGCTTATAGCATTACATAAGTTATGGTAGAGACATGCAATCTCATCAGCGAGTGGAAAATAATCAATGAAAATAAACATTAATAATTATTTTTATTAAATTTAATAATAAAAATAATAATTTGTAGTTGATATTTTGTGTAAAATAAATAATTGTCATCTAGAAAAACTAAATAAATATGCAATATCTCATCACAATATAACTTAACAATAGGTACTAAACTTATTCTATTTTATATTAAATCCCCTAAAAAATATTTTTTTGGATAGTCGACCGGCTGAAATTCAAAACGCAAGTAAGTCATTTTCGTCCATAAGAACATGATCAACAACAACAACAACAGCAATGTAAAATGATCTATAGATCAAAATAACAAGTTTATTCAATAAGAATAACAACATTAGATTAACAGATTAGGCTCAAAAGTACTTCATTTAACTATCATTTGACGTATTCAACCTTCATTTATGTACCAGTACGTTGGGAATATCGCGTGTTTGACTTAATTTACTCATTAGTTATGAATATTAGAGTTTATAACTATTAGATGGCTTAATAGGTGTGTACAGATATACACATACATTATAAATTATAATAGCTGTATTATTAAAAACATTTCATAATGTCACGCTTGGTTTCTACTTGAATACAGAAGCTTCTAAACTGTATTCCATTTCAGATAAAGTGAAGAATTAGCAGCTAGTAATATTTTAAGTGTATAGTAAGTTTACCTTGTTATAAAAGATTTACTTTGTTGTTCTTGATATAGGAGATGATAAGCTGAAATTCTGAACTAAAAAAACTATGTTTTCTTAGCTATGCTATACTAGCGACTCGCCCTCGCTTCGCTTGGGCTTTTTCCTAGATTTAGCACAGGCAAAGCCGTGGGATCCGCTAGTTATGCATATAAGCCTTCCTCTTGAATCACTCTATCTATTAAAAAAAGCCGCATCAAAATCCGTTGCGTAGTTTTAAAGATTTAAGCGTACAAAGGGATATAGGGACAGAGAAAGCGACTTTGTTTTACACTATGTAGTGATGCCACCTATATTTGGAAATTTAAATAAAACTATCTGAGTGACTGAGTATCTCCATTAACCATAATGGCTGTAGACTCACAGCAGATATGTCGGAAACTAGAAATAAATATAAATATGTGAAAAATCCGTAAAAGTAGTATAATTTAAAATTAATAAATAGCCCATGTATTTTATAATTTTGTCCTTTTGCCTGTAAATAAACTGTTCTACAACCAAAATTTGACAATGTTACCTAATCCTTTGAGACAATCAGTGCAATAAAATTAATGAAAGTTAGAGAATTGTAATAAAACGTGGATCCCTCGTGCCACTAAAGATAGGTCAATTGGAATAAGGTTAACTGTAATCCGTACACTGACTTCGGGATTCTTATTAGAAATGGGTAGTCTGATAGATCTATACTAATATTATAAAGCTGAAGAGTTTGCTTGTTTGGTTGAACGCACTAATCTCAGGAACTACTGGTCCGAATAGAAAAATTCTTTTTGTGTTCGATAGTCCGATTATCGAGGAAGGCTATAGACTATAATACTGCATCACGCTACGACTAATCATGAAAAATCAATGAAAAATGTTGCAAACACTGGAGAAAAATATTTCTTTTGATTTTCAGCTTTAAGTACGCGAGAGGAGCCACGGGAAGGGCTAGTGTAATTATATAGGTAATAGGCATGCACAAGTTCTGTACTATTGAATAGCCTAGCAGCAATGTCTTGGTCTTCCAAGTATTAGCTTTAAGCCGGCTCGGCGTAAGCTACACAATTTCGGCGTAAACCAGTCGTAGCTATAAAATAAATACTAGTAAAACGGAAGTCCTTCATTTTGGCTCCAAACTTTAAAATCAGGAAGCACCTAGGGATGAACTCGGTCGAAGCGAGGGTGATTCGCTATTACATAGATATAAATAACAATGAAATAATGTTTGTTGTCTTTACTACTCTTTTTGCTCTGTCTATCCTAGGCTTAAGATAAAGCTTATCAGTTTTTACAAAGGCCATTAACGTGTTATCATGTTATTACCTACTTCAATCTCTGCACTATCTTAAACCATTAATCCGTTGATTATTGTCTTGATTTACTCTATCTATATCAATAGAAAAGCACATAACGTATGTTATACATAATACGTTTCATTAGAACGCATCGCTAACGTCATGGGTTGTACAGTCGTAAGCAATGACATGTATACGTTGACAACTTTTCAAATATATGTAAACATCCTTCGCTGCAAAAGAAAGTATACAAGCTTTGTGTCAAAATAAAGTATACGTACAGTTCGCGTCACGTAAAAAGAACGCTGGAGGAAAGTGGTGGGGGGTGTGTTTGCGCATGGGTATATTCGCACACGAAATTACTAAGTCTATTCTTTTATTTTTGAACTAGCCTTTCGCTTGCGACGTATATTGGTCATTGTTAGGTACATTGAAAAATATATTAGATAGAACGTACTTAAATAGAATTCTATTAATTCACAAAATATGTTAGATTCAATGAAGAATGTTTAATCCAATTACAAAAAAAAAAATTAATTCGGTTAATATATATTTTAACTGCATTATTATCAGACTCTTTTTTTATAAAACGATATACGTCATAAATATATTTTCTCAATTTTTTATATAAAACCATTTCGTAATTAATAACTTTTGTTTGCGCGATGGTATTTTGAACTGACGGGCCAATAGCGAGCCGGAAAGCATGCGGCGTGTGCCTCGACGTCCCGCGCCCCGCATCTTACCACCAAATTGGCCTATAAATCGCCTCTGCGCAACTTGACAGCCAGCGTTCTTTTTACATGACGCGAATTATAAGTTGCTTCATATTTAAGTATACTTTTTTATCAATTTACAGTAAATAACATAAAACGAATATTAGCCGACTATAACGAATATTTATAAGGATGTAGTCATTAGTCTGTGCACATTTTGTGCACAGTTTCGTTCTCGAAAAGCATAAAATAATATTTTCATATTTGAAACAAAGTTTTCTAATACATATATACTGTTTCTCTGCCATTAAATTTTTTAGTTAATATTTTATAAATATATTATATATTAATGGATGCTATTACTTATAATATACCAACAATTCATTTCCCATTTAAATTTCCACCACTCTTTTATGTGGACCACTTCATAGAACCAGCTATAATTGTATTATCCAGTGAGAATAAAAGATTATCCTGTAGTAAACGGCATCCTAAATATTGACCTTTGTAGGTAATCTATCACTACACAAAATCGGTTCAATACTTTTTGTGTGAACGGGCACGGCGATTAGCGATAATAGTTGCTGATATATTTTTTCTGTTTCATTATAAAACTTCTTAATAAAGTAACTGGCAGATAATAAAAATAATATATATGCCACATGTTATTTGACGGAACGGCAACGTAAGCGACGCTGCCGTTTTGCGTGTCGATACAAAGACGTCAATTTAAAATCTATTTTGAAAAGTCAAATAATTCATTACCTATCTATACATATACATATAATAAAATTGTGACTGAGTTAAATCTGTACATTAAAAATTTTTTTGGAAAATCTACCTAATTGAAATAGACATTATTATCCATACAGAGTCTAATCTATTGTTTTTAGAATTTTTGTCTATCTGTGACCGCATCACGATAAAACCACTGGACGGATTTTGCTGAAATTTAGTATGATGATAGCTGGTTACTTGGGTAAATATCTCATTTGTAAAAATCTCGATATCTAAGTATTTTGTTTCCGGTCTTTAGAATGCGGGCGGAGCCGCGGGAAATGCTAGTTTCTTACATTTTTAAAAAAGGTGTATTTTTTAATTGTTCTACTAAAATGTGATTTAATCATAGTATGATAATAAAAAAACATAGATATTTATATATAAATATTCAAATAAAATTGATAAATTGTGTCTGTTTTATAAATTAACAGCTTCTCATTCCGTATGCATATCGAGAATCTTTCCTTTGGACATAGTTTGTTTGCCTTGTTAGACCTGAAAGTCTCTTAACAGGCTTAGGACTCAGGTTAGCAGAAGCAAAGAAAACTTGACCAGGTGGGGATTTGCGAACGGTGGCCTGGAGTGCAGATGCAGTACTCTTCCTCTCTTACACTTACGAATATGGCCACCTTGCCCTGTTACCTGCAACTTACAGGAGCTTATGCAATTATTATAGTGGCTGAGTCTTGGGCTCTCTCACTTTAACAATTGCCATCGACTCGGCAAGAAGAAGACTAAATGCATAGCAAGAAACAGAAAGAACATCAATTTTTAAAATTTTGTACTTTTTGTGTTAAACAATAACATACAAACAGTTCAATGCACTATACGTTGCAGTCAGTGTTTTTAAAAATATTTATGTATAGATTTTTTAACTCACTGCTCTATTATAATTATACGTATTATTGTATACTCTTATACATTCACAAATGTGGAAAACAAAAATTAATTAAAAGATACTCACGAAATTAACAAAAATAAAAAAAAAAAACTCATATTAGGGCGGGATTTGAACTCGCGCTGCAAGGATATGAACGCAAACTAGCCACGCCGATTCAGCTATGATAACTATCAATATCAATGGCGAATTTACGAAACAGTATGTTTCTCATAACAACGCAAATTAAACAATTAGAGAATTGTCAGTTGTAATTCTAATAATTTCGAATCCTTTCCGGCAATGCTTTATTACAAATTAAATTTTTCAATAAACTGATCTTGTCCTCGAATTGTCAAAAGTTTAAAACTGTCATCCAATGTTGTGAATGTGTTACAAACGCTCTTACACATACACATATGCACACTCTATTACGCGATAATATTTGTATTATACGTATGATTTAAAAATGTATTATAATATTTAAATTTAAATACATAATAATACATTTTCATTTTCATCAAGTATTATGTGTTCTCTTTTTTTCAATTTTGTTTCATTTTCCGATGCAATAAGCCAAAGATCTTAAAAATATTTTACTGTTAATTATCTAATTTTTAAGTTTGCGAATCATGGTGTTACAATACTTTAAAACCTGTCTGTGCGGTTGGCTGCAGAGGATATCTCATATACCCTGGGTAAAGCTGTGAGAATCAGGTCGTCGAATTGATTCAATCACTCAACATATAAAAATAAATTAAACTTCTATGGACCAGTTTAAAGAATTCACGTATTTAATGAAAGAGACATAGTATTCGTATTAGAAAACTTTGTTAAATACGAAAGTATTATTTAATGTTTTATTCTTAGTTCTTAGACTAATGGCTACATAGTTATAACACGAGACTTGTATATAATAGTATTCGGTTTATGTTATTTACTATGAATTGATAAAAATGTATACTTAAATATGAAGCAACATACGTATACTTTATTTTGACACAAAGCTTGTATACTTTCTTTTGAAACGATTGATGTTTACATATATTTGAAAAGTTGTCAATGTATACATGTCATTGCTTACGACTGTACGTCGTTGCTTGTATTACGTTATTTGTGTTTCCATTTTTTGCTCAAGAAGCTCGTTTTTTCACTCTTAAGTATTTAAACTTTTCGTTTATCATCTTCCTGCATCATTTCCAACATATTTTTTATTTCTTCCATACTATGATACTCTCAGACTCAATAACTAGACTTGGCCTGATCCGGGACTTGAACCGAGGACCTACGGATGCGCAACCGTACATTTTACCTACTATACCACCGAAGCATTTTGATAATAATTCAGAACAATAGTTATATACTAAAGTTTTACGTATATTCTAAAATCTCGACAAAGAACCAAAATGTCGTAGTGATAAGCCTATATTAGCATGATCGATAAGTTACTAGCGTGGCTTAATGAGCAACTCAGCAGTTCAGTCAGACAATGAATCCTAGTACGTCGGTATTATAATTACGTAGTAACAAAAAAGGTATAGCGCGCTTAAAAATTGCACCAAAAGGATTTTTATTACTCGCTTAGGGACGGAATCTTATATTATGTACTAGGTAGCTTATCCTGGCTTCATTGGGGTGCGTGTCTGATAGTAATCCACGGGTTACTCTATGTGAGTCATGGAAAAAGGTCACAAGATATCGGATAATGTACAACAATATACACCTAATTTAAGTAGGTACTTCCTCGTATTTTTAAAATAATTACAACTGTATAAATAATACTAATTAAATAATCTAAACCAATTCATTTAATTTAAATCTTATCTATACATATGATAACCACAGGATAAATTTTGATGTTTAGTATGAATTATGAAGCTAGTTAGTTATCCAGTACAACATAAGACCTACTGCGAGAAAACTCTTATTTCTGAGAAATCTATACGCAAGCGAAGCGAAGCAAGGTCGCCAGTTAGATATATAAAAGGTAAAATTTCCCAACATATATTTAACCGACTTCAAAAGGGAGGAGATTCTCAATTAGATTGCAAATTTTTCTTAAGTACGAGTATGTACAACGATTCAGAAATAAAAAAAAATCGGTGCACAATATGTTTCGTTATTTTTTGTTATAAGTATTAAAGTTAGTACGGAAAACTACCTAAAATGTTGCATCTAAATAAACGACTCTACGAAAAGTTGTACTTAATGTATTTTAAATTTAATAACTCCGCGCTCGTTTTGCTGTGAAATTATGTTTTTGAAACTAAATCAACAGAACGCTTTACCTATATTTATGAATAATTTTTACCATTTATGTTCTCTAATATTAATATTATTATTTATTACTTATTGATTTTTATTCGTGTTTTGCTTTCCAAAATTATTGAGTGACAATTTTTATTCATATTCCATAATTTTCAATAAAAATGAGCGTTTATTTTTTAATTTTAAATAGCTATTCTGTAAATTACTATTTACATAACGAAGTTATAATATTTGTCTTATCAGTCTGTCTGATTGTTCCCGCTTTTTGGGACAACTGTGTCAATGTACCTACCCTACTTTTTATCCCACACAAGGAAAATCCACACTTACAAAGTTTTAAAGTTTTATTTATTTTTTGTACAGTGCGTAGTGAAGGCCGAAGGGACAGAACTACGTATGGGTAATCTTTAATGTAATTTATATCGCTGTATGCTAGTAATATGTATGTATATATGTTTATTAGAAAAAAACGATTGCATAAAGCACTAAATGACTAACTAGGTATAATGTAACTGAACTTTTTGGATAAGCACCTGTTTTAGAATAACTTTGAAATAAAAGCTTTTACCACTTCTCTTAAGATGACAATATATTTACTCTCTAGATACGATTATATTTTAGGATTTCGGTGGAAATTTAAAAAACCTACATTTTTAATAGTCTATTCACAGCTTCATGATGTAACGATAAGAGCGCGTATTGAGTGGTACATTTATTATTAACTTTCCCTTCTCCCGACCATCATCGATTCCGAAGTTTAAATTGAAAACTTTTTATTTATACATACTTGGTTCACTTTCAGCTGCTTTTAGGCTTTAGCACTCGCACCGACTGTTTAAGTACCTACCTTTTAGTGTCGCGCATTCGTGACAACGAATGGAAATAAATTAGCATAATATTTTTTACATGTATCTATTTAATATTAAAAGTACAAGTGAACGTTTGTAAAACACATTTATTTTATTTACTACATGTTTTATAATTATTTATCTTCATAAATTTTAAAAACTTATGATTTAAAAGTGAATAGTATTTATAATACTCAAAAATCCGTCATTTACTAGTAACTATTTAATCTTTATTTTTTTATCTGTAATAACTCGTGCCGGTATCAGGATATTTTGATATTTATTTTTTTTCAATTTCAATTATTATATAAATAATAATTAGAATTAATAAGTTTATTGATATAACATATTCATTATAGGTAATTTATCTTAAGTAATTAATTATTATTATTAATACTAGGTACTTAGGTACTTTAAATTTATATCGCATCTTCTAGATAACCTTTCATATTGTATATTGTGCTTTTGGTACACTTTAAATTTACGAAAATACCAGCTTTCCAGGTGGAAAATAATTAGATCAGATAGTACGACTCGATATTAAATATTCAAGGAAGTTTTAAGAAGCTCCTTGTAAAATTGCGATGAGCTTCTTAGCCTAACAAATAGGAAATAGGGTTTTATGTAACATGATTTTATATTAAATTTATGTTAGAGTTACAAAGAAAAGGTAAACTTTGTAAACGTTCTAGTGAATTTGTGATTCTGGATATAGATTTTTAACATTAATTTCTATATGTTAAGTTTGTTGTGGCACAATATTGGTTTCCCAAAATCAGACTTAACACCACTTAAACTTTAATAAACAAAAATACTGTTAACTTTAAAAAATACTGTTTTCATTTACAGATATTTTCTGTGTCAAAATATACATTTTTAAATAAATAAGATTTAGACAAATCGATTAATATATTACGAAGTATGAAGTAGCTTGTTACAGTCACAAACAATTTTAACAAAAGCCTAAAAAGCATTACATACTACATTTGATAACGTGAAACATTAATTAGCTTAAAACCGAAGCGCTATAATTTATATCGCCGGATTATCTGACGCGCATAGTCCAGAACAAAGAGTTTCCGCACACTTGTCATTCGATCCATAACTAATGTCTGGTTTGGTTGAATGGCGATTATTATATTTACATCTGCTTATTTGGAGCGCTCGAAGCAATATATGATTTAACCTACTAATAATAGAGAAAAAAACAGTTGTAGCACGGTGGTAACGAGCTCGCTTTGGAAACTGAGTGATGAGGGTTCATATCCCGAGACTCGAAACTCTGATCTTTTCATGTGCTAATCATTTCTAACATGATTACTATTTGTCTTACAGTGAAGGAAAGCACTGTGAGAAAACGACCATGTTTGAGAGAATTTAACAAGGTTTCTAAAGACATGTGAACTCCCAATTCCCAACCAACCAACCAACCAACCAACCAACCCGCACGCGAACGTGTATAGGAATCATACGTAGCACTTTTTCTTTTCTTATATGAGACTGCAATATTTACTATATACTGTATGTAGTTATTTATATTTTAATTAGTTTAATATAATTTCTCAATCAAATCACTGATATTGATAAAATACTGCCCTACGCTATAACTTTCTAAAGACGTAATATACGAGTATATAATCTAAATGAAATACATAGATGATCTAGGTTTTTTTCTCTACCTAAGAAAATATTATTTGATCAGCTTTAACAGAACGTGGTATTATTAATTTGATTAGGATTCAAACTGTCACAGTTTTCTTATTTACGTAATTCTTATACCGACACGTTCAGTAATTTTTACTGATTATATTCAAGTCAAAAAACATTTTCATTAAGCAGTTAAATGTAATTAAATGTGTTGCCTTATATGGTTTATGTTCAATATTTAAGTATTAAGAACACTTTACTGAAACATCAAGTCATTTAAAGTCATAATTATTCAAACTGTGGAGTCGAAAAATGAATTCCCCGTGGACTTTTTGCGCGGTAGTCGAGTGGACAAGAACTCATTTGCTCTAATTTATTGGTCGGTGTTCCCATTACTTCTTTTTTTGCCAACATTAATTGCCAACGCTACTTCAGATGAATAAATCATCATTTACACGGACTCGTGTACTGTAGAAAGTTATAAAATTATGAAACTTTTATAAAAAATTCTTTTAACTGTCGCTGTTAGGTGTTTGAAAGAGTGAACTTATTGTTGTGTGACTTATTTTTAGTAAATACGTATTTATTATATCGATACTTTAATTCGTACATAGAATTGCACAAGAAAGATTCAAGCTTTTAATCGATTTTTTATTTGTATGGCTGAAGTTTTGTTTTCTTTATTATTTGTTGTTACATCGGCAATTACACAATGTGATTTGTTTAACTCTACCTATTGAGATATAACCCGCTGAAATACAGACCGTTTCCACCTTTGATGTATGGAACCCTAAATGGTATTATCCCTATTGCTAAACAAATACCTTTCAATTTGAAACCTCGAAACTAAGTTGATTTGATAAATCTCAACGTCTACTAAAGCTAAATAAACTTAAACAGTTCTCTGTAAACAGTAAATAACAGACAAATTAAATTGTGTTAACATAACGAAGAGCAATATTTAAGTTAAAATGGTAATATTGCGCAGTAATAGGAAAATTAATTACTTACTTTAGAAACAGAGTGAACAAGGTTCGAGTCCCAGGTTTTGAAACTGTACCTAATTCTGTCATAGGTTACTCTTTGAAAGAATATAGATCACTTACCAAATTGATATCTGCTAAGCCGTCTGTCGACTTTTTAAAACTGTTGACGAATTTAACATTAAAATTATTCAGAAAGTTCTCTTTATTACATATATTTTTAAAATTAGTAGGAATAAACAGAATAGAACCTAATCCAACAATATTTTGCTCCACTTTTTGCCACAATTACGGGTTAAACCAGTTTAAGCAAATTAGTAGTTAAAACAAACACAGTTAATCTAGTTAAACCCAAAAAACGGGTTTGTTTTCACAATTCGCAATAACTTTCATGTGAATAACACAATGTTTTCCTCGATCCAACGCAAAAAGACGATGTGCTGAAGCGGTTTTCGTGTAAACGAGCTCTAATTAGAAACTTTGTTCTTAAAGGCATTTCAGCTTCACGCGGCTGAAACTTTAAAAAACCTTTAGAGCTGAGTTTTAAAAATACTCTAGTCACTAGTTCTAGGTACTCATTCTAAAAACTAGAACTAGCCTAATAACGATAGCAATTAGTAACATCCATTAGTATTGACTTTCAACTTTTCTATTTTTTTGCTTATAAACGAAGCTTTTGAAAAGCATTGACTTACTCTACACTACTACATTACTTTGCATAAATACTTTGTTCTAATGAGTTATACAATTGCCTGTAAAACCAATTTATTATTAAAAATTAAAAAAAATATTTATTTCGAAACTTAATATATCATTATTTTTCTCGTACAAACTAGAAGACAATAAGAAAATTGATTGATAACTAAAACTTAAAAGCATATGCATGTAAAGAGAACAACAATAGTGAGGCGCCTAAGATCATGCATTACACTCAATATGACAAATGTACTTCTACCCTCGTCTAAATCCCAGCATTAAATGGAGTTTGCGGTCCGGAAACTCTATCCTTTTATGTGGCAATTTTTTTAGCCCCTTAAAGGTCCATTCATAAAAAATATTTTTATTGATATACGAGCAACCCTGCATTTGGTCAGAATATTGAATGAGCACGATGTTTGAAAGTAAACTTTAAAACAAGGGTTTTGAGTATAGAATACATTGCATACGTATATTTCTATTTCACTCAACAATTTACATTTAGGTGGAAAGCTCAGCTATGTACAAAGTAAATTTATTTACATTTCCAACGTGTGTTTGATGACGTACCTACCTGGCAATCAGGGCACGTTTCAGAGGTTTGGTCGTTGAAAAAATACAGTTTACACGAATTGTTAGTTTAACTTTTACACTTGGCGGTGCAAACATTTATGATATTTGCCTCGCGGTAGAATTTTATAATTTGATTAATTAATTTCATAATCCAACTTGTACTGTGTGTTTATAGCTTGTTTTAATAGGTTTAATAGTTTTATTTTGATTTTATTTACGTTTGATATCAAATATGATTGTTTATGCTAATCAAGATTTAAATTATAATGATAGATTTGAACATGTTCATGGCTTTCTTTTTTATTTATGCAATAATTAGTGTGGTTTTTATAAAGCTTATGTAGAGAACGGGAGAGTAACATATAATTTATTTTATACCTCGAGACAGAATTAAACCTGTATGAGACCAGGCTAATAAGATTTTTTTATACAATGTCGATAGAACTTAATAAATAATGATAAGTACTTCCTTAGATTTACGAGAACATTTGACATTTTAAATAAAATTGTCACATATGAAAAGATCCCACCGGAACTTTAACCCGCGACCTTAATAAGTAGTGATCTACTACAAACTGAGCTTAACTTATATAATATAAATGTAAATAAACAAATGTTAGACACCATATTTATTTCGCGTAAAGGCACAAAATCCACACAATGTTTGCCCACACTGCCGTCACGTCAAAGGCTATATCAATTTGTACTCAAACTTATTCTCACATCAAAAGCTGCTGGCGGTTATTTGATGTTAAGTTTTTAAACAAATAAGCTTAGCTTTGTCAATTTGACATTTTATTCACTATTTAAATTTATATATTTTATAAGTTAGTAATCAGTAGTAGTTAGTTACCTTATCCATTTACTAATAGGTTTATATAATTTTAATGTACCTTGCATACTCTGTACATGCAAATATTATGTAAGTAATATACAAAATTTTGAAATAAGCAACATCCATTTTTTTTTATGTATTTTATATTAACAAATGTGAAAAAATAATAAAATTAGCGTTGTATCTTCATCATATTGTTTTAATGACTTTAAGATACATAAAAGGAAATTGAAAACTAGGTAATAATATTTTTTAGACTTAAATGTAAAAATTATAAAGATGTTTTTAAACTATGCTCTCTTAAATAATGTATATATATACAAATGGTTAAAATGAATCTCGTGACTGACATTTACACAAAAATAAGAAATACAATGGAAATATTAACGATTAGGTTAACGATTTGTAATTTGTTATAACACTCCCTAAATATGTAGGGAAAGCCAATAAGTAGTTATTGTTTGCCCTTCGAGCTGACTAAGAAATGAAACAACGGGGGCGTTAAAATATTAGGTCGTTAAACCTCCCTTACCTTTGTTATGGCAGCAGTAAAGAAATATGATGATTATTAATTGACGGCACGCTACACTCGATAACTTTTTTCTAATACTGATTAATATTAATTACTTAATGTACCTACAAAGTAGTACAAATCTGGGAATAGTTTTGTATAATGTAATTCTCAACTCTCGCCCACTCTCGGATTCTTACTAAGTTAATTCATTTGCATAGTAGAACTAAGTCTGTTTAAACCAAGTGAGAAGCCAATTCACATTAATAGTTCAAGTAGCTATAAGATAAACTAAACGTCTTTGTGGAGTAGAAGTTTTCATCGCTTTTATAAAGAAATCCAATAAACCGATTGTGGTAGCAGATGGCGAGCTCAACGGAAAATGAAGTTATTAAATTTGATTATTTTGTAATTTCTTAAAAGAGCCCACGATTGAAATTAAGTTAGTCGAGTCTCAGTTGAAATGTATTCTATACATATAAATAAAATTGAAGTATCTGTTTTTAATTTCAAATTAACAGCTTTTCCCTAAATATATATGAAAGTATATTATGTTTGTATATGTGTATGTATGTTTGTTCCGGCTAATCTCTGAAAGGGCTGGACCGATTTTGACGGGTCTTTCACACGTAGATAGCTAATGTTATAAGGATTAACTTGACTACTTTTATGTTAGAAATTATATTTATTTTAATTAGCTTCGCGCGCGAAATCTAGGGAGGAACCCGAGCGAAGCGAGGGTGAGTCGCTATAAGAAGAAAATAAAATTCTTAATTGTATAATTTTGTTAGCTGGAGTATTCTACGCATTGTTTCGTACATTTAGCTTAATTTACCGTAAGCACGCTTTAATTACAACCCGCCTGACGTACCTCTTACTTCCTAACTACATCATAATGCGCGTATTTAATGAATTAATTCCTACATACACAATGTTAATGCGTACTAGCACTAATTGCTGTAGGCATTGTAGACATCCATTTTGAAGTTGATGACGTTTATTTCTCAAAAACTAACAATGTTAATGTATAACTAGGAATTTGTGTACAATTAAATTACTTGTAATGATTTATAATACCTAAATTAAATAAATGTGGTATTTGCACGAGCATAAATAAGTAATTGGTTTAGTTCTTCATACAAATTTTCTAAGATTTTAGTTGTTTGGCATAAAATGGTAAAGTATGATAGTTTTTATTCAATATTTAAACTCCTTGCTTTCTGTTTCCAATTTCGGTCTTTTTCATGAAAAATAAAATTATTGGTTGTTAATTAACCGTACCTACTTAAAATATATTTTTATATTATGTATTTAATTATTTCTTCTGATATACTTAAATTTTTATTAACATGTATGCATATTAATAATCTTAGTATACAAATATCTCTAATGACGATGATAAGTAAGACCAACTCCAACGACGATTTCAAATTAAGAAACAACACGCAAAGTAAAAAGATTTTTAAGCGTTTTTAGCATTGAGTATAAACAAGGCGAAAACTCTTAAGTTCAAACGAATATGTTAAGCGGAATAAGATTTCAGAAGTTTTTTTAGAAATGTATGTAGAATAATATTTTTTTTACTGAAAAGCTCTCTCGGGACTCGGCTCAGTGGGCTATGAGAAATGGTTTACAGCCGACAGTTATTTTAAAAGGCTGTCGCTTACGCCTGTTTTCGTGAACTCTAGTGAACATTCGTCTTCACAGGTTTTGACTTGCATTTTTTTAACAAACACTCTTCTGTAGACGTTTATTTTTATTTTTTAAAGCATTATACTAGGACCTGCTAAACAGATATTATATATTGCTTTTGATTTGTTAGCAAGGTTCATATTTGTTTACTTACAAACACTTTCAGTATAACGATCATTTGGTCTATAGAGTTAACGCTCTTAACGCTTTTTATCAGACGTAACGTCGTCCTATCGCCTCTACTACTGAGAAGAGCTTTCTCGTTTCTTTCTAATTGACGTTCCGATTTAGCAAAGGGACGTAGGTAGCTTTATTGACACAAAACGATGATATAACTCGTAAAACAATATTTTGTAAATATACTTTTGTTTTGTATTACTATATTTAAACGAGGAACTCACTCTCGCTTCACTCGGGTTCGTACATATGTGCGTTTTAACAGCTAGTACGGAAAAATAATTATAATATACATTATACACACATTGTCCTGATGATTTTACATCCCCCGTTTCGTTCCCTTAAGGGCAGGTTTCGGGGACAAAAACTAGCCTATGTCCTTTCGATTGTCTCGAAATACTTTTACTAAATAGATTTGTTTTGTCTGTTTATATTGGATAAACTAAAAGTTTTAATATAAACACAAAAATTACTAATTTTCTCTATAATAGTAGATTTAGTTTCATTATACATAATATTCTTTCGTAGGTAAAGTATAATATTCAAATATAATATGAATATTAAATTCAATAGGATGTGAAACCTAATACAATTTCTCTGATGTGGTCGTTCTAAATATAAATGTTAGGGTAATTTTAATGTTTGAAATTTTCCCGCTCTATTTGTGGTTTAGAATTTATATTGGCTTCATTTATCTTTATCCCAATTAACATTCGTGAAATTAAAAACATTAATTTGTACATGTGGGCATTTTATATAAAACATTTGTATAAAATATTTGTAATATATATGTCAAATGTGTCTATCTCTTAGACGCTTTTGGTCGGTACATAATTAAAAAAAATAGTTAATATTGTCATAATTTTCCCGCGTTTTTCAATAGAATACGTGAGCGCATGAGAAACTTGTGAAGAATCGTGTATATAATAAATATTATAAACTTGAAAAATGGAAGGATTTTATGACTATTATCCAAGGTTAAAAAGAAGTTAACAATGTTTTTATCTTTTTCAGATTATGATGGAAGAAACTGTGCAGGTGTTATGTGAGGGTCTCTAGTACGAACAATGGGCCATTTCCATAGAGCTCCTTCTTTACATACTTTCCAGACACAGGTAAATAATACATTATGCTTTTTCTTTATAATTTTCTTCTTCTTATCAAAGTTTTTAAACTCTTTCAATCTTGAGCAAAGATATTTGACTGAAAGACGAAGTCTCTACGCTCTATGCCATAAAAAAGAAAAAAAAACGAAATATTTTGAAATGAAGTATGTCATCGCAATTTTAAAATATCAGTTTTAAAAAAAATATACGATATATGTATAAGTAGGTATATATAGATAAACAGATATATAAAAGACTTGATGAGAACAATAAAGCAGAAAGGTGAGATAATATATGCTAAAGCCGCATAATGTCGTAAAATCATATGTATTTATTTAGTAACAGATCCAGTAGATTGTAGTTTTTTTTAATTATTTTAATTACTTAAATATAATTTCATAAGGTTAAATATAGGCAAAAAATTTTACCTAATTTAAAAAAATAAGGTAATGGATTGTGCCTCTTAAAATTTTAAAATTTATTAAAAAAACCATTGAAAGTAAGCATGAATAAGTCCATAGTCGGTATTTCAGATAAAAAGTAAAACTTTAATATTTTGCAACTCGTGATGTGTTTGCACCAGAAATAGAAAATCAGTAACACTCTTACTTACTCTAAAATACTCTCACATTGCATATTTTTACAAAACGGTTGCTGTATGTCTGCCTAGTGGGACTTTAGTACTACTGCTAGGTTCAGGCTTCAATGTATGGTCACTTACTACGGTGGATAAGTACGAGTTGGTTAACCTTACATTTCTTGCGAAAACTTGCTCTACTTAAACGTATGCTCTTGATGTTTACCTTCAACATAAGACAAATGGTAGTCTTGTTGAAAATCATTCGCGCATGAGGATATCGGATGTTCGAAACGGCCCAGCATACGTATGTAGTCGTAAATATTTTATAGTGTTCCACTGTTTTCTAAGATATTACAGTAAGAATAATTGAAAATTATCGTTAAATATTCATTATTTTCTTAATGAGTTATTATTTTTTAACTGTAATTTATAATGAGTTTTGCAATTTCACATTTACAATTCAGGTAAATCTCACTAAAGCAATCTGCAGTATTACAACAGAGTGTGTCGAACAAAGGTAGATTCAGATTCAGCCTTTTAGCTTATATTTTATGTCTGTCATAAATAAGTAAGGTTTATTTTTTGTTTTTAAGGTTACGACGGGTTTTACTATTTCATTTGATATTACTGTTTACTATTGCTTATGAATGTTGTCGTTGAAATAAATATATCTACTTACATTTTGTAACAAACGTATCGGCTGTATATGTACTTATACATTCTAGTTCAAAAATTATAAGTATATCGATAATAAATGAAATAACACTTTGAAAAAAGTACTAGTAACAAATGATGGGTACGAGTACCTACATAGATAAGAACTTTCGCATTAATTGTAAATCAATGTACAATACATAATAACATAATATTGAAATCGAATTCATTCCCTATTTATTTTAATTACATGTTCCCGTTAATTGGAATGCAAATTACAATTTACTTTTTTTATACTTTAATCCGCCACCTGTTCTTACAGCTGGTATACACTTCCCAAGATTAAAAAAGATGAAATAAGATGACGATGATGATTCATGACGTTATGCATAAATTTGTGTTTATATGTTTAATTTTATTAGTTAAACTAGTACGGAGGGCAGTGTTACTTGAACACTGTTAGCGTGATTCTAAATAGTTGTTTGCTTTAAAGTGCTGTATATTGTTTTTTTTATGGTAAAAAGGGGGCAAACGAGCAGGAGGACATCTGCAAGCCAGGCTTGCAGATGCGTTGCTGGCCTTTCAGGAAAGGGAGGGAGGAGGGAGGGAAGGGGGAGTGAAGAGGGAGGATGGAGCGAAGGCGGAGGATGATGGGAAGAGGGAAGGAGGGAGAGGGAAGAGGGAAGGAGAGTGGGCCTCCCGGACTCTCACTCACCGGATGAAACGCGACAGCATAGCTGCCACTTCACGCCAGTCTTCTGTGAGAGAGTGGTACTATACAGGGCGTGCCGGCCCTTTCGGCTGCTACCCGAACGTAACAAGCATGGCACTACCACTTTAAAAAGTGTTACCAAGCTTTTCTATGTACTTATATAAATAAATGAATATGCAGAGCTCGAGTCGCGCGCTCGCACACTGCATGCGTTAATGGTCGGCGCCGCGGGCGGCGGGCGGGCGGCGCGCGCGCTCCGCCTGCTGCTGCTACTGGTGCTCGCGCTCGCCGCGGTCGAGTACCTCTTCGGCTCCATTCTGGAGGCTTCTCCTCTCCGCACATATCTCTACACCCCAGTGCATAATGCTACAATACCCACTCTAAGGTAAAAATGTGTAGTTTTTTTTTGATCCTTTCTGAAACATGACAATCTGTCCTAGGACAAGAAGCCACTAGGCTGACCAACTTCTAGTCTGTTAGGATTGATTTAATTATTATGAGAGTTTACATACTATATGTGGCATAGCTCTCATCTCTCTATATGAATCTATCCTTTAAATTAGGGAAAAGGAAAGCCTCGTGTGTTGTTGTCCTCCTACTCCACTTAGGTAGCTTATTTATGTGTAGTAATAATATTTTTCTTTACCCCTTAGAAAGTTATTTAATCTTACTGAAATCACTGAATTCCGAGCTCTTAAAATTAGTTCCGTTATGTCCTGTTTTTCATTTATTACTGGAACAAGACATTTTTTATATTATATACTATGTTGATTACTTGCTAAATTGATTAATTGCTACAAATAATTTAAAATGTTCTACATTATATTATAATAATATGTATAACAAAATTTTATACAGAAGCAGCGAAAAGTTATCGCAAACTTGGCCTAAAAGATTCCAGGCATCATCTCCTGCGGTCGACTTTCTGGTAAAAAATTCAACTCACAAAGCAGTTTCGAACAATACGAGTAAAAATAATTCCAGTAGAGAAGCGTCAAACATGACTCGACAAAACATTTCCGAAGACTCGAGCACGCCGCTTTTGATTACAAAAATTATGGACGGAATCAAAAACTTAGTGACTACAGAAGATGGGGATATTAAATCTTCAGAACCTACAATTCAATTTTGCGACGAAATGCCACCGGATTTGGGTAAGATTTTAATATTTTGCTTTGTTATCTATCTCTTTTATTGATAATCGCCATCGTCATTAATGCATAAAAAATATTTAAAATTTAATGTCATTACCGTAAATTTTTTGGTATGGGTTCAAAATATTTGTCAAATAAATATATGTTTACAGTTTTACGTAAATTACGTTGGGTGTAGCCAAGGGAGCAAATAAAGTATTTATTAACTAACAAAATTTATTAACTAAAAATTTATTAGTATTGAATGAATAATTATTATTGACTACTGATCGCTGTTAGATCAAGCAAGTTAAGAAGCAAGCAAGTTTAGTTATACGCTGTGCAGTCAGGGCGTCGCCGTCGTAGTTGAATGCTTAGGCGATCCTGCGACGACTCCTAGACGGAGGAAAGTTGTTGTTTCTCGGGGTTTAGTTGGTAGTACTGGCTTATTTTAAGCCGGTGAGTTCCATATAACCATCTGGTGGTATTCGTTTATGCATTACCCAACGTAAAAAAAGAAGCTGTGCTTGCAACTATGTCTTACCTACGTACTGTTTCTGCGTATATTTCATAAATATTAAATACACTTGATTTCAAAATCGATCGATCGATATGCGTACGTGAAACGATCTAATATTTTGGAAATTTGACTCGTATTACTAGATTATTTATTTCTCGTTTAATATTCCTACTTACGAAATTAAAAGTAGCAATTGTTTTTAAGGTCCAATATCTGTAAACAAAACTGAAATTGAGTTAGATTGGGTGGAGAAGAAGTTTCCTGAAGTACATCGCGGCGGTTTTTATTCGCCGCCGAACTGCACCGCTCGACACAAGGTCGCTATAATTGTCCCGTACAGGTAAGAGCACTATGTTGTTCAAGATTTTCTAAGTAGGGAAAAAGTCTCCTCTTTTTAATTTGATCGTGTTTTAAATATAATTATTTTACATACGAGTAAGTGTATTTGCATAAGCTTTAGTCTTAATATATGTAGGTGTATAGTTGCGAAATTCTCTCACATTGATCTTTGTGTTGTTTACCTTATCATTGATAAATCACCCATCGGTGTAACAATCATTTTATCACTTGTCTATACAAATAGAAATAATGTAATTTGAATTGAGTTGAATCTTCAGTTTAATTAATCATTTTTGTAAAAGTTATTTGGAAGAGTCATTTATGTCGATATAGAGCCCGAATATTTAGTGTTTAGATGTTATGTCTGTCTGTCTGTCTTTGTGAGACTAACTAACTAAATAAATAAATAAATAAATCACACAAGAAAACCACTCGACAGATTTTGATGAAATTCGATGACAGCTGGTTGTCGGGGTCAACAATCAACAAATAGGATACTTTTAACTGCGGAAAAATATCTAGAAAGAATCAAATTATTATTAAAACATATCTAGGGATTAACCAAACGGAGCGCGGGCGAGTCGCTTGTTACCAATATAATTTATGTTAAAGTTTTACCAAAACAAAATGAAAGAAGAAAAAAAAATCATCTAAAGTTCAATCTTTTAAGTTAATTAATCTTGATGGCGGAAATCATAAAGTAGCAACATTACAAAGTGTAATATGATTAACCAAAATCCATTTACATTTAAAATTCATGTAATTATTATTACAACCTGTCAAAGTATTTCCCTGATGAAATTAATCATCATTCATTTTGTAAATTAGATTTTATGCACCTAATTTACTTGCTTTAAAATCGTAAAATATTCATATAAATAGTAAAAATATTTTCATTAAAAATTTAATTATTCAGCCCCTTTTAATGCTCCGCTGCTGGACCTCCGTTGTATACCTTTCACTCTAGCCAAGTGCGGGTTAGCGGCCTTCACATGTATTTCACAATCTTGCTAAGTTTTATCAGACATGTAGGTTTCCTCACGACGTTTTCTTCACCGTTTGACAAGTGAAAATCAAGTTAGAATTGATTCAAATTGAAAATATCAGAGGTGCGAAACCTGGATTTGAACCCGATTCACTCGGTTTTCCAAGAAAGCGTGTAACCACTGGTCTACCAGTGTTACACTGAATATTATAAGCATATTCTTTTTTTATTAATTTTTTTATTAATTTAACTCAATAATGCTTTAAAAATGAAATAAAATTGTTAAGGATATTTGAAGGACTCTTAAACAATTTTAAAGCTAATTCCATCGTGATCTTTATCTGTCAAGTCTGCATATAGTTAACAGTTAGAACACAATTTTCCCTGTCATCTCATCTAAAATACAACAGGAAAAACAAACTGTTGCGAATTTATTCAACTTATTCTCACATCCCCCGTGTAAGTGAAAGCGAGGGAGATATTTAAATTATCCGCTCAATAAGCAATAAATATGTTGAGAAATTATATTTTCTTAATACTTTCTTCATTTATAATGTTTGGGCATTATTACTCATAGGGCCATCTACTTCCGTGGTAAGCTGCGAGGCTTGTGTTACGGATACCAGATAGTTGATACACAACACATATTATATATACGTAAAGTGTAAATATGAGTACACACTTATCATAAATATGAATACCCATGGAGTACAAACATTCGTGCTCAACAAATAAATGCCCCCAGCGAGACTCGAACCCGCGAACACTGGCACAAAAAGTATGGTAAAAACAAACTGAGGTGATTTGACGACGATTGTCGTCAAATCTTCATAACACCCCGTCAGCATTTATCTTACCTTGGAAGCTAAAGTCCTTGACTTTTTCACTTATCCCATCCGGATCAGATTCAGGGTGGGATGAATTTATCTTATAATGTGTAAGTGCTACGATTTAAGATGAAACTGCCCTATTCCGCGTCACATTTTCGGAATAACCAAGCGACCCGTCTCATGAATTTGAACGTCTATTATTTATACGACAGCTTCCGTCCTACGCGAATCACGTTGAGCAGATTTCAATGTCTAAACTTTTTACTTCATTAATACAGTCACTGATGTTTTATGAAAATAACGCTTTTGTAAATTCATTTGTCTATTATAAATGCAAAAGTGTATATATGTGTGTACATTTGTTACGTCTTAACACTAAAACCTATATTTAAAATTATACATATAATGCGTAGTGTATCAACTATCTGGTATTCATAACACAAGCCTCGTACCTTACCATGGAACAAGATGATGCTATGTGTTTATTTCCCAAAATATTTATTATTTATTTATTACTAGGTTTAGCGTCAGTGTAGCCACGGGTTCTACTAGTTTCCCAGCCGTTTCAGAGATTAGCCGGAACAGACAGACAGGCAGACAAAGATTTTAAATATTGGTTTTTTGTTGCTAGTATCGTTAATTTGAAATTAAAAACAGACACTCCAATTTTATTTATGTCTAGATAACTATATCTTTAAAAAATATAAGACGTTCAAGAGATTGAAAATGAAAATTTTAACTCATTTTCTTTTATGACCCTTTATTTCACTTTTCTTTTTGTTTTCTCCTTTTGTTACCATTTCGTTTATCATTCCAATATAAACTTCTTATATAAATAGCACAATCGTACAACGTCGTCGAGATTTTCATTACTTGCCAAGTTTCCATTTTTGATGCTTTAATTGGATTTTCTTTATTTGGTGCTAGGTACTTGTGCTGTATGTGCTTAAAGATCACAAACTTAATTGTAAATTGAAGGAGTGTTTAACGGTTCTATTATTCCATAGAAGAATTAAAATAAAATTGAATTTATTTGTATTGTGTGGAAAAGCCTTATATTTATTACTATTTATATCACTGATAGAACTTTAGTTTTTCTTATACTTTTTCTTTGTTATATCAGAAGCAGATTTATGAGTTACGGATAATATAAATAGCTAAATGGAAGCTTAGTGGACAAGAAAGTTATGCTATGAAATTGTTATCTGAAATAAAAGATAAAAAATATCTATGTATTTTTTGTCATAGACAAACATTTAAATAGAAAAAATACCTAGACCCAAGTTTATTACATTTCTGTCTGTTACTAAAAAAAATGCATGGAAAACGTAAAATTTCCCAATACCTACCACTTCTGAAGTCATTCAATATAATTAAAAAAAAAGATATGATATTACTAATATGTATGTATTAAAAGTTATAGAATATGAAAATATTAGAAGTGCTAGACCCGGGATTTGAACCCACATTACTGTTTCCCAAGCGACATCGTTATAATAGAAGTAAACAAGTATTCGTAACAGTTGTATAAAAATAGGGATATATATGCATATGTGTACTTATAATATGTATTGGGGAGTAATGTGTAAAATATTTATATTTCAGAGATCGCCAACAGCATTTAGCGATATTTTTGAACCACATGCACCCGTTCCTAATGAAGCAGCAAATAGAATACGGTATATTTATCATCGAACAAGAAGGTAAGATTACGATATGTTTCAAAACTCTCATTTAAAAATAATTGAGTTCAAAGTTTTTGTAATGTACTTATTAGGCGTGAACTGAACTATAATAGTCATAAATATAGCTGTTTTAAGATTTAGAACTGTTTAAATATACCCATATAACCATATATGCATAAAACAGCGAAAATTCGAATATGGAACATATCACCTTCATCCATTCACTTCTCCATATGAAAAACCTATATCAGCCGTCACTGGCGAGTAATAAAATATAATATTTGCATAAATTTTCCATCTTGTTTATTATTGACTTGGGTTCGAACTGTAATATATCTTCATATCAATGAATGCTTTTACATTTGCATTTTTTTTGCCGTCATACATATGAGTAGGAGTTTTCTAAATATAGCTACGAAATTAGAGCTTCACTCAATCTTAACATTTATTCTTTTGATGTTACTATATAAAGGAATTTATTTTAAAATACTGAAGGCAATACATTTAATGGGTTTCAATGCGGAAATTAAATATTAATGGATTTTTCACATTCAAGCAAGCTTATTGAGAATCGTTTCAACTTTAACACACCTTTGAGGCTTTGTATACACAGATATAATACCTTTATTTAAAGTTAAAGATGATTTTTTTTCTCGACGCGCTTGTTTATTAGCGATCAGATCGATATCTTTATTCAAGAAGGTTCCAGAACATAAGCTTACAAAACTTAGAGAGATACATTTTATAAATAAAAAAATATGCAGACGGAGCTGCAGCAAACGCTAGTTAAAAAATAAAACTTGGCACTATGCACAAATTTGTAGTTGTGTCACACATATGAAATAATCCTTTTTCTTTTGCTATTCTAGGTAATAGCGACTTCAATCGTGCCAAACTAATGAACGTTGGTTTCGTGGAAAGCCAGAAGCTGAAGCCGGGCGGATGGCAATGTTTCATTTTCCACGACATCGACCTCCTGCCGTTGGACTCCAGGAACCTGTACTCGTGTCCGCGCCAGCCGCGGCACATGTCCGCCTCCATTGATAAGTTAATGTTTAAGTAAGTTCACTATTGTATTGTTATATTCTTTATTTAGTTCACTGAAACCGTATTTTGAAAAAAAAATGTGTATAGAATTGAATCAACTTTATCTCGTAACTGTAAGTTAAGTCGTCGTAATAGAAACCATAGAAAACCTCAAAAAATGTACTCACTCTATTTTAACGTTCCACTGCTGGGACGGATCTTCCTTCAATACGAGGAGGAGGCCATAACACCACTAAATTTTTTCTCTCGGTTCTTCTCCTCTTCGTGTATTTTTATTGTGTGTGCAATAAAGAGTTTTATTATTATTATGTTAATCATATAAAAATATATATTCACGTAATATTTGATGTTAGGTTACCATACGAAGATATATTCGGCGGCGTGTCCGCCATGACGCTGGAGCAGTTCACTAAAGTGAACGGTTTCTCCAACAAATACTGGGGTTGGGGAGGTGAGGACGACGACATGTTCTATAGGTGAGTGTTTAATCTTCATAATATAACAAAATAATATAAAATAATAATCCAAATCCAAAATATATAAGAACAGTCGAGCGAAAATTAACGCGAGTAAGAAAGGGACAAAACATTTTCTATTCTACGTAATATTGGCGAAGTCAACTGTGCCAAACCGACACTCCTGGAAGATATTAAACGAAATAATTGCATTGAATTGAACAAAACTAAAAACAATAGCAAAAATTAGTATTTTCAATTATTGCTATATTATAATACTTATAAAATATAAAAATATACTTATACTAGCTGACCCGTGCCCACTTCGTTGGACATAATCTTAATAATCCTTTTTTAGTACAGAGTGTTTAAATAATTTAAATTATTTTATTAATATTAAAAATTAAAAATTAAATTATCTATCTATCATTACCTATACTAATATTAAAAAAACTACTTTTTGTCACTTAAATATAAAAGTTAGACATATGCTGTCGTTGACTTTTTTGTAGGCATTTTTAAACTCCACATCTTATCTCTAGAACTCAAAAATATATCTTTCATAGTTAAGGCAGCCTTCGTAAGAAACGCTTTCATTCGACCGTTTTTTCTCCGATTCACTTTGCAAAACGGACTACCCCGTAAAAGCCTTTTTATTTTTCGGTTTTTTATATAACCTATGACACTCAGCAATAATGTGGCTTTCTATTGGTGAAAGAATTTTTAAAATCGGTTCAGTAGATCCCGAGATTACCCCTTACAATTTAACAAATAAACAAACTTTACTTCTTTATAATATTAGTATAGATATACTTATACTTATAAAGTATAAAAAGGCGCTCTAAATTATTGAAATATTCTTTACAGGTTAAAGAAAATGAACTATCACATAGCGAGATATAAAATGTCAATTGCACGATACGCCATGTTAGATCATAAGAAATCTGCACCTAATCCTAAGAGGCAAGTATATTTTTTATGCATTGTATTCAATAAACAAATTTAAAAGAAACTCACTTTTGACCGATTGAAAAATTTGGAGTTATTTAATTTATTTTCTTCAATTGTGTGTTATTTTAGTTAAGGGTAGTTCAATAAAAAAAACAATTGTCAAAGATAATTGCTATCATTGTTTGAGATGACAAGAATAAGTTGTCAGTCGTTAGTGTGAGTATCTCTGTCTAAACCGATCAATATTCCACTCTGTATTCTCCATTCTACACGACATTGGCGAAGTAAACTGTGCCCAAAATGGCACGCCTATAAGCCACAGAACAAAGACCATAGAACATAGAAATAGCATCTACTATACAATTTATCCCGTAAAGATGTACGGTATATTACAATTACAATGATACATTAAGTATTACATAATGTAAATCCAATGATATGTTCATCTCTTTATCCACAGATACCAATTGTTGTCGCAAACAAGCAAAACATTCCAGAAGGACGGTCTGTCGACGCTCGAGTACGAGGTGGTGGGAGTGACGCGGCGCCGTCTCTACACACACGTGCTAGTCGACATCGACGAACGCAGCTGACGCACGTACCTCGCCAAACTGCTGTTTGGCGACAGGTAGGCTGTGTTGCCAGTGGGGACAAAGCTTTGGCAACGTTTTAATGTCCCACTGCTAGGTATGGACCTCCCGATATGAGGGGAATCAGGCGTTAATGTATTTACTAATTAGCCCTTTTTGACAAACCACTGTTGAGCATGAGCGATACGAAGAGATCCAACCATAGTCTAAAGGTTGGTGTTTTCACATGTCTTCTGAATTGTTAGGTTCTCTTAGAAATGCAGGTTTCACTATTTTTTTCTTTACAGTAAGACAAGTGGTAAACATTTGGTTGAAGTTTGTTATAATGTCCTCTTGTACGATTTCGGCCATTGATTAGCCAGTGCGAATGTTATTTTGCACAAGTATGTGTAGTGTATTTGACTATAAACGCAACTCTAGTGTATTCCCTATAGTCTATACCATACACTCTCAAACTCCGAACGTGACGATAGATACTGTAATAGCATTACACTCTTCTAATTCATACAGTCATCTAATTATAGACATTTATATGACAGCCGGAATCGGCTTTGGACTTGTCACAAGAGTTACTGTTTGCAATTTTTGTTTTAAGACAAGCTCAAGCCTTTGACAGTATTTTTTGAATAATGGGCAATCGTCTACTTTATGGATTTCTATACTATATCTCAATAACGATGCGGTGACGTTTTATGTTTTACTTCAAGTTTAGTACTTGTCCAGAAAACCGGATTTTTTAATCCAGCTGTTGACAGTTTATAGCCGACATAAAGAAGTGTTCATCAACGTCTTATCTAGTGGTGGGACCTACTGTTCGATGGTTGTATGAAGCTTTGTCTCTGTAGGGATAGTCATGTATGAGGCGAAGCGCATGCCACTTCTACTTTACACCTATTTACTCTGTGTCACTTTATACATGTATGACTTCTGTATCTTGGGGGACATGACATTATGTTTTTTTTATTATTGTATATATTTTAAGCTTCTGTATGCGAATTATTTAGTTTTATGTCAAATAGTGTTTTAAACGCTTTATTTTAAAATTTTAACGATGCTTGTTATGAAAATGTAGTATCAACATAAATGTCATGTGACCCCAAAATAAGTTTGGTGTATTCTTTTTTTTTGTACTACATGGTATTCTGTGTGTAATATTTTTAGTTGTTTCTAAGAAAAAAAAATGTTTAATGAGATATTGATACGTAATAGATAAAAAATGTTACCTTGGAGTGATATGATCTCAGGCAACTAAATCTATTGTTTTTATTGCGTATGTATATTTGTTCGACGTATAGTGAGAAACTAAATAAATATTGTATTTGATAATTTTAATGTTTTTTTTTGTTTTTTTTTTTGAAGTAAAACTTCTTTGTGTGACTGAGGGTAGTAGAGTATGTAAATTCATAGAAATTTGAAAAAACGAGTGTCACGGATATAAGTCGAACTTACTGTTAATAATAAAAGAAAATATATATTTTATATTTTTATAATAATTATTAAATAAATATTAATTAGTAATAATTTTATTAAATTGATGTATTGATTTTTTTAATATAGTAATTGTGGTATGTGCCAGCGCCAAAGAAGTTTTAGTTCAATGCCGCGTAAAGATTTATTTTTTTATTTGTATTCTTTACTTTTCTTTAACTTTGAATGTCACAGTAGTTATTAAATATAGTATTAATGTAATTTGTATAATAAATAGATAGATATCTAATAGTTATAATAATCTCATAAACAACCAATTATTAAATGATTTATATAATTTTATTTAAATGTAAGAATGAAATACAGTCATCATTTCGTATTTCCTAGTCTTGAGTAAAAATAAAACTTGCGTTGAAATGTTAATAGTACTTGGCCTTAGACATTTATGGTACTAATAGCCAAAAATAGTCACAAAGGTTATTTGTAATGTTTTCTTTTTTATGGTAGACTAAAGAAAACTATTGAAACGTTAAATATAGTTTTATTATAATATATATATGTATTCAAAAACACAGGGCCGTGCATTTCTCAATATACAGTAATGCTCACTACACATCTTTGAGTAACTTAGAGATTATTAGAGCTATCGTATCAACGCTTCAAACAATTCTGTGCAACATTATTAAAAAAATATTAAAAAACAAAAACATTAAAAAGTTAACAAAAAAGATCAAGTTGTTGAAGGATCTATTAAGTAGTCGAAAAATATTTTTTTTTTCATTTAATATTGTACCATGTAATGGCTTTAAATGCGGCCCCTACTTTATGCCCCCTGATGCGGCCGCATCTTTGCACGGCCCCGATAAAGAGGACAATAATTTTGTTTTGTTTTCTTTTGTTGGTACAATTGTTATTTAGGCATAACTTTATCAACTAAGTCCCGATGATTAAAATGAATAGATATAATGTGCCACTTTAAAATTAACATTTCAAGAAATAAATAAGACAATACTAAAAAACATTGTAAATAGAATGTCTTTAACGTAAAAACACAACTCGGTATATGAATTCGTTCTAAAAAATGCGGCCTAATAAATGTAAAATTCCTTCATTCAGCTACAACGTACCCATTTACGTATTCTCATCATATTCACTAAGACTTAAAACCTTTTTTGAACGTGTCTTGAAATAAATTATATATTATTAAACTATATATTATTGAATTATAATTAATTATATTTTTATTCATAACTGTTCGTTATAAAACTAGAATTTTTAATAAGTACGTTTTCTTTTCAAAATTTTGTTGCTAACGCCTAAAACCTAACAAAGGTGCCTAATGCCTATGTCTAACGAAACCAAAAACTTATAAGTATATATCATATTTAGTTATTTAATATCACAATTACCATATTGTTTTAGAAATGTCTATCACTAATTGCCATAGAATGTCAATTTATCACACACATTGTATATTAGTGTATTTATAATTTAGACTAACAAACAATGTATATAGCTATAGGTGATTATAATTATTATGCAAAATATTTAGTTTTTAAATAAACATAATTTATGTCTTGACTCATCCGTGTTTAGGCAATACGTCACTACATAGTATAAAACAAAGTCGGGTCCCGCTGTATGTCTGTCCCTATGTATGCTTAGATCTTTAAAACTACGCAACGGATTTTGATGAATGACGAATGATTCAAGAGGAAGGTTTATATGTATAACTAGTGGATCCCACGGCTTCGCTCGCGCTAAATCGCTAAGGGACGAAGTCCTTTGTGAATCGCCAATAATAAAATAAAAATTAAAAATAAATAACTTGTAGGATTCTAAAGTCATCACATAATTGTTTCCTAGTTACTTATTTTAACATTCAATTCAAAAAAGTTATCTTATTATTATTCTCCTATTATTGTGATATATATTTCAATATTTTAGTTGTAAGGCTTTTGTGATATGAAAGTAAATATCGAATTATGTATTATGCTTGACTCGTGTAGGTATTTTTAGTCTCAAAAAGTAAGAAAAACCAATACATTTTTATAATTATTTTTATTTATTCTTAAATGTCACAAACTATAAAGACTAGTTTTTTTTATTTATAACGTTTTTTTATTTTTCTCAGACGAAGGATAAAATGACGAAGTCGAGTTTGAATGTAGTTTAGTACTAAAAGATATATTTTTATTGTTTTTATTTCATAATAATTTTCTGATATATCATTAACCTAATACATAATAAATGGTTAAAATATTAAAAACAAATTTAAGAACATCATAATAATTCCAAATAATACAAAAATAAAGACTAGTTTTTTATTTATAACGGAAAATTCTCAGACGAAGGATAAAATGACGAAGTCGAGTTTGAATGTAGTAAGTTTAGTACTAAAAAATATATTTTTATTGTTTTTATTTCATAATAATTTTCTAATATATCATTAACCTAATACATAATAAATGGTTAAAATATTGAAAACAAATTTAAGAACATCATAATAATTCCAAATAATACAAAAAAGCACACAAATATAATTCTTTCTTATATTTTTTATGGATTTAAAAAAAAGAGCGAGAAATCGGGGTGGTATTAAATATAAATGGTATAAACTGCACAAATCACGATACCATTTTTGTTTATGCCAATGGTTTGTATCTTATTCTTTTAGTCTGAGGTCAAATTACCAACAACTATTAACATTAACTTTGTATAAAATAATAAGTAGTCTTGTGGGGTAAGGGACACATTAATTGTTATTTACTTTATAAAATCTTTACCTTTATTAGCAAGTCGGTTAACTTCATCTCAGTCAATTTTTTAAGACAACAAAAATTATAATATATATACCTACATATTATAAATTTTGTAAAATAAATAAGTATTCCATTGTTTTAATAACGATATATTTTAAATAATTTGAAATTTCATGTTTTCGATATAGTAATGTTATTAAAAATATAGTTTCTAGTGTTCCCTTAGTGTGCACTTAAACGGAGTTAGCCGACTTACAAATTAAGGTATCATAATGTATGTACAAGAGACGTCACGATTGAGCTCATTGACTGTCTAGTCGATTTTTTCTATACAACATGATGATGTTATATAGTATTTAAAATAAATGTAATTAGTACAAGTACATTATTAATTACAATAGGGAATATGCGTGTGATTTGAATAAATCTGTTTTTTACAATCTTTAGTGGTTCTGAATTAAGCCTATATTAATTAAAGTGCAAAGAGAACATATTTATTAAAGTATTTTTATATGCGTACTTTATTTTAGTTTTTTTCAAGCTTTTCAAGCTTCAAGCTGCATATTTTATTCTAATTACATAAAATATAGGCTTTTGTATAAAAAAAAACTAAAAAGCACGCATATTCCCTATTGGCTTGGCCTACATTTAGAGGAAACCAGCGTATTTAAAACTCAATAAATTCATATTATGTTACGTTCTCGAAATTATTGTCATTTTTATTTTTATTATCATTTCATTTTAAATAATACGAGTAGATAATAATATGACGTCCATTTTTTTATTAAAAAAGTATACTTTTTTATAAAATCTGTATAGTCCTCATTTATCTTATCATGAACACGCGTTTAATAGTTAAGGTATATTATGTATCTCGAAATCAATTAGTAATTTTAGAACGGAAATTCTGTAAAGTGCAAAACATAAAAACATCAAAATACCTATCAATTATCATATTACCTTAGACTCGTTATCGAAGTATAAAACTTGTTAAATTTTTACAATACTAAAATCTAGTGACTGTAACTTTATTTTGTGAATTATTAGTTAGTGGGTTTTAAGAAGTAATGTAAACCAACTATGTAAAACTGTTCCTTCGTCGTATAAATAAATGCTTTAGATTGTTTTCCCTTTAATATAACCTAATAAATAGCATTTTATACATGCAGTTATTGGTAACAGTAAGGTAAGAGTTAAGTGTACGGACTTTGCTTAGCCATCCAAATGTATTGTAGAAATAGAAATATGTTAGACACCTTTGAGTTACTTAAAATATAATGGAGTATTTGTTTTATTTTGTAATAAATATATTGTTTGTTTTTAAATATCTTATTGTTTTATTTGAGCCTAAAATCATTAAAATGTTTTTGCGAGCGACTCTGCTCCTGAATGAACCTATTCCTATCCTCATTCTAATGATGTTACGTAGATAAGCCTTTAATTGTGCTATAAATAAATTATAAAACTAAGAATTCAGATTTCCTTAAAAATATTGATGAAACGAACGTATTCAAACCAATTATTTATTATAAGTTGGCTCTTGTTAAGGGTTAGCTCGACTTGGCGCGGGCTCTTCCGTGCCCCCTGATATTGGCTGCTTGACAATATCTACTGTGTTGATAAAAATGTAACCAATATATTTCATAAATTCAAAACATCAGTAACTAAAATATTGTGATAAATAAACAAAAGAAGAGAAAATTATATTCATAAAATAAATGTTATTTATTCCATCACAAAAAATTTACATCTCACATGGCTACGGAAGCTAGAAATAGAAACCTCATGCCAATATCACACACAAATATTTAAGATTCAATTAAAACAACATTGTGGCATTTTTAATACAAATATGGTTCTGTTACTGAATTGTAAGGACGAGCGAAGCCCAGCCGCTAACTGTCGCGAGAGACCCGGCGGAAAGGAAGACTCACGCCAAGAGGTACGTCGCAAATACCATGATGGGGCCGAAGTGCATGCCATTGTTAGATCGAGCCAGCTTCTATCGAATTCTTTAGTCCTGTAATGATTTATCATAAAAAAGTATATATTTGTTATTTTCCCTCATTTCCATACTTTCTAAATTAGTATCTACGTTTTATGTGGTTAAGGTATAATTGTAATATGTATAAGGTATAATTGTAAAATGTAGATATAGCCTCGCTTGTGTTAAAAATTAAAATACCAAATGGACAATTTTGGACGCTTGTTCACATCTTTTGAAGGTTTGAATTAAAATATTCTGTGGTTCGGATAGTTTTGGTTATTTAAATAAATTTTGAAATATGACTTTTAAATAAAGTTTAATTGTCCTATAATAGGATATAGAGGGTAGGGGGAAACTATCTGTATATTAAAAAGTGTCCGTCAAATGTCGTCAACTTATGGGCGCTCCCAAGTAGCAATGGGTTAATTTTAAAGGCAGCGCCAAAAGTTGGCTGAATAAGATAGTAAAGTAAACAAGAGAAGAAAAGTAAAGTTTAAAGTAATTTAAAACGTCGATATTGAACAAAATAAACAAATTTTCAACTCGGCATACTCCGTTTATAGCTGCTATAATATACATATCATAATCTCTTTTGCTATGTTAGCACATAGTGGCGCATAGTGATTTTTAAACTGTTATTTGCCTCTTACAGATGGACTTTGTCTACTTGTCTCCTATATAACATAGTACTCTTTAACTCTAGACTCCATACTATAGGAATACATCATAAAAGAATAAAATATAGTCCAGTAATTTGGCCCCTTGAAGTAATCGTTTCTTAACGTGCCGGTTATTCTATATACTGTAAATAAGTTGATTAATATTATATACCTTTCTTCATTTTTATCCGTCTCCTTATCTTTGTTTTTTTTAAATTTACGAGTAGGAGTTGTTGCTCTAAATCTGTAGTATTTCGGCATTTTTAACTTAAATTTGGCAAAATATTCATAATAGAACTTACTTAACAACCCAAAATGTCACTGTATCCGATGATAATTTAATGATAGATTATTTTTATAACATTGAATTGCTTAAAAAGTTTGTATATCTATGACGAACCTTTGAAAATTACAAATAAATTATTTGGAGTACTATTTTTAGAGAAGCGAAACAGTATCCACCTGTGAACGAACAATAACAGTTCATAAAGAAAAACCCACCAAAATGGGGCTAGTGTAGCAAAAGGGTATGAAATGAATACAGCTGCAGCAGTAAACTTTTTTTTCTTCGGAAATGCATTGTGGTTAACTGTGACACACCGGCAACCAGTACTACCCACTAAAACCTAAGTCCTAATTACGTCTAATAATGAGGCAACGCAGTATCGCTTGCGCATTCTACTACGACGCCCCGTCGTCGGCAGCCGGCACACAGAAACTTGTCATACATAGAGATAGTTCTCCTGACCTATGACAAGGACAAGGTTTGGAGCACAATGCAGATTTCATTGGTAAAGTAAAACCTTTTCATTACGATTCCTCGCCTCGTCTTGTGAGAAGTGTCTGTTATCTCCTGGTGAATAGATAGATTTTGATCACTGTTATGATTATAGCTGTTCTTAATAATGTCCTAACAATATAGCAATATTGTTAGGACATTATAAAGAATATGGATAGTCGAAGCTTGTTTCCAGCTACCTTTTTGTAAAATCAAAGAGAATGTAAAACCTGTAAAATTATATCAATTCGTACATTATTTATCTAGTTATATGATGCTACTGCCGATCGCGTACTACCTAAAGTAGCGTCAATACCTGCAGATTTAAAAATTGTTCTTACCTAGTTAGCAATGCCTGTTCTGAATAATGGCTTCGACTTTCCATGAATAGTAACAAAAAGTTCTTGAAATTAGCATTTTCTTGACTTCGATAAATCGATGACTTTTCGCACCCAAAATAGTGAACAAATCATGAGAGTTAGTTTCTATTCTGAAGGCTGATATTCAGTGTCTGTCTGTGAACCAAAAACAGACCGTACTATATCTTTGAAGTTATATTTTGCAGCCAGTTTACGGTTTCAGAAAGACAGTTTTGTAGTTATTAATACACCACTTAACTCAGTGGTTCCAGGCAGACCTATAAGATTTAAAGTGGTTTTTTTCTGAGGTAAGGAGTCCCAGCTCCAACCAACCAAGCTTTCAATATTAGATCGTTCACTCTGGATAAGGTGCGTTTTGTCGTTACATTTACCAGAGTCCCAGATTCTTCCCCAGGTTCTGTAACTGTATAGACTCACTGAGAGCTCTGTTTCGCAGGCCAGACCTCCGAAATTACTTCTTTCATTGGGTCGCAATTATTATATACTGACCTGTGCAGCTCTTCAAGTGAAACAGAACCCGTGGGACGAGTTATGGTGGAGGGAAGATTCACGTAAGTTAATAATGCCTGCCTGCAAAAAGGCATCGTGGAACACTCTTTTCTTGTTCTTTTTTTTTATTTACTGAATACATCCACAGGCGTTAAGCGCCCGTGCCTTTTGAATTTATTTCTATTTTAAATTTTTTGGCGTTTTTTTAAAACCAGCGATATATGCTAACTAACTACACTAGGCTAGGCTGTGTTCCAGGATGGTCTTCGCTGAGGCCCCCTCCGCTCGACGAATAAACCTGCCGATCGCATCGTCACCGTCATCGGAGTAGTAGACACAGGACTTGGTGTGTCTAGTAACCGCTACTACAGCATGTGACACGCTGTTGTGAATACGGAGCCTTTTGCTCTTTGTCCGGACGATGATGACCTCTCTGTAGGCTTGGCCCTGTGCTTCATGGATGGTCATGACACGCGACCCTTCGCCGGATCCATATCCTTGGTCCATCAGGAGCTTCTTTTAATAATAATAATATAATAATATCCTTTATTGTACACCCAATAAAAAGACAAACAATATACAACAACAAGATTGGAATGCACAAGAGGCGGTCTTATCGCTGAAAGAGCGATCTCTTCCAGGCAACCTTAAGGTGTAGGAAATAGCACTAAGATAGAAGGGGCGCAATTTTAATAAAGAGATAATATATATATATATATATATATATATATATACACACACACACACACATACATATATAATATAATATTCATATATACATATACATACATAATTATACATATAATACATAAATTGTATGTACTTATATACTGTATTAATATATATCTAAATAATGAACATATACAAAATATATACTAATAATAAGTTTATAAACTAGATCAACACAAATAACTATATATAACGACATAAAAGGCAAGAATTACGAATACTTATCATAATCAAAAGTTAAAAAGATAAAAGGAAGAACTAGCCAAGAAAATAATTAATTATAGAGTAAAAAAGTAGTCCTTTAAAAGTTTCTTAAAAATCAATAGCGATTTCGCATTCCTAATATTTTGGGGAAGAGAGTTCCAAAGACGAGGAGCTGTGACAGAAAAGGAGTTACTATAGAAGGAAGAAGAGTGAGAAGGAATTTTTAGGATAAAGTTATGATTGGAGTGAAGTAAGCGAGAATGTGAGTGACCGAGGAATGAAAAGCGCTCTTTGAGGTAAGGTGGGGTACATGGATCGAACAGAATACAGTAAAGAAGGTGAAGAATATGAGTATTTCTGCGAAGGCGGATAGGGAGCCACTTGACCTTTTTTCGAAAACCAGAAACATGGTCATATTTGCGTAACCCAAATATAAACCGAATACAAAGGTTTTGAAGCCGCTCAAGTTTATTTAATTGCTCCTCAGTAATATCAAGGTAGCAGATATCAGCATAGTCAAGAATTGGTAAAAGGAGTGATTGTGCCAGCAAAATTTTGGTGGATATAGGTAAAAAGTTACGTAAACGCCGAAGGGATGCAACCGATGAAAACATTTTCCTACTCACCTCACTCACCTGCGGAACCCATGACATATTTTCATCCATAATAATGCCTAGATTTTTAACTGTTTTGCTGAAAGGAATAATTCTTCTTTTCTTCCTGAGTGTGGACCAAGTATAGGGTTCCTTGTCGGGTGGATGGTATTTGCGCGTCACTAAACCTTTCCATGCTCAGGGAGTGAATGGTTTGACTCGAGGAGAAGATATTACCATACACGTCGCTGATGGCATATGCAACGTCCTTGGGGTTCTTTTCTTGTTCAGTAAATCTAGAGAGACATACCGGTGAACAACATGAGCGCAATTAGACGCAAATAAGTCCAATTGCGGTACCCATGCTGTGCCAACCCTGTTGAGTGTGTAAGTTGGAATTGTGAATGATATAATATAGAACTTTTTTATAAAAATATAATCGTTTAAAACCACGCTTTTTGCTGATCAGCTGATATAATACAATGTGAATGTGTAAATAATTGGCTTGCTAATGCCACGACAGTTTTTTTATTGTTTATTTGTTAATAATTGAATATTTTTTAGAATTTGCACGCGGGGAAATTAAGGTAGCCCAAGGATAATTTTTTTTACGCTTGGTGGAGTAAACAATAATCATTTTTCAAAGAGATATTGTCTATTTGGAATACCTATAAGAAAATGGGAAATTCTATTTCGATTTTTCCTGGGAAAACGAAAAACGGGCTTATGAAATAATAAACGTAGGTCCAAAGGGCAAATTAAGATCTATGAAATGAGATTTTTTTATTTCGAAATTTTAATTCATGTAGGCCGGAACGTACCCTAGTACATATTTTTGTTCTGTGGGGCGATTCCCACTTGCCAGCCGCAAAAAATATGTATTTAATATTATTCAAACAGCAATACAATAGCTCTCTCAGGACTATTGATATTTTTTAAAATATCGGATTTTCGATATATCGATATTTCAATATATCGAAAAAAAATATCGATATTTCGATATATCGGCTTTATTTTTAAAAAATCGTAAGTTAGTTCAAAAATGATTACACAGTTTATAGTCCAGTATATTTAATGGTAGAGAAGGCTCTCTATATTAGGTATATTACTTTACTCTATGGCTGACAGTGACAACACACAACGATAATTGCAAGTAAAGTAGATACTCCTAACTCCATATTCTACGCGACATTGGCGAAGTCGACTGTGCCCAACTGGCACTTATGGAAGCCATTAAAGGAAATAATTGAATAAATACTCCATATCATACATGATAGTATTTTTTTTACTACAGAGGTATATCTAAACAAAATTACATATCGTTAGTAATCGTTATTATCGTAGAATATAAGTAAACTTAAAACTAGGAATACAGAAAAACATAATATAGTGTAAATTTTTATGTAAGAATATTTTCACTACATATACCTACTTGTGAGTGAGTTGATAATTGCGTGTAACACCTATAATTAAGGCAACTTAAGATTGTAACACTTGGTATAAATAATATTTTGCTTTTGTTAGTGTATGTCTTGTTGGTGTTAAATAAATAAATAAATAAAATACGGTAGATTTAGTTTACAATGATTTAGTAGATTAAATAAATTACGAAGACGAATTAAAAATAAAAATTTATTTAAAAAAATATCGACCATCGATATCGCCATTTAAATATCGAACTAACGATATATCATCGAAAAAATATTAGTAATAAATATCGATATTTGGAAATAATAATATCGATATTTCGATATATCGATATTTTATCAACAGGCCTGACTCTCACCATTTTCATAATTCATTGCGCCTTCCTGGCATTGTCAGGACAGGGCACAATACCAGGAATGCGCAAGCCCAAAGAGTACATTATTATATACAGCGCAAGCCATAGAGTATATTGCTACATATATAATGCGCAAGCAGAAGCAGGAAGATAAAATGAAAAGTTTTAAATACCTACAGAATTTGACATTAGTGATTAGTTTCCAATGACAGATTATTATTTGTCAATATTTTGTACTGAAAGTAATCGACAATTTCAGTTTATTGTTCTCATTACAACGGTATTTGAAGGAAGACGAAAATAATTATTGATAAAAAGTAATAATTATAATGAGCTTCTTCTAATATCTGTAAAATGGCATTTTTAGAGGTAATTACTGTCTTTTTCTTAGCAAATGTATGTATGATTTGTAAGTTAAAATCTGTACAAACTTTTATTATATTGGTTGTATTGCATTTACTAACCTGTTCTATTATTTAAAAGCGTACTAAAACTATTTACATCTTTATCTTTTATTTCTTACTATCTATAAACTATCATTTTACCTTTTATTTCTTAAAAAAATTCTTTATACTTTTTGTTACAAAATAAGGTAAAATACTAAATGTTTTATAACACAAAAGGTTCTATATAATTTCACTTATGTTTGTATCATTTTTAGTGGCGTCGATTTACATTCTTCGATATTCATAAAAACATAGACAATGGAAAGATTGCTGAATGTTTACAAGTAAGGAATAAATATTTTTTTTGCTAATAAATTCATGATATTTAGTGCCTAAACGAAAACATGAAATATTATTATTACCAATAAAATTAGTTAAATGTATGTTTAGAACTGTGAAAATGTTCAAATTTATTTGTATATCTGAAATATAATGAACATTAATAAGTTTGGTAGATTAGATAACAACACTACACTATTAATTAGGTACATTTTTACTAGATATTGTAGTGTATTTTATTTAAGTTTAAAATATATATATTAAGAATTTTATGTAATTTTTTAGGATACAAATGTAACAGTAGCTACTAGTGGTAATAATCATGTAATTATCTGTGATGTAACTGGTTGGGCACATCTAATATCTCGTTCCTGGGAGATCACTTCTTTCAAAGCTTACGACTTGACAGTGACTCTTGCTCAACAATTACCACATGATCCTTACTTAGTTACTATAGGGGTAAGTAAAGATTTTATTTTGCAGTAGTTTAAATAAAATATTGAATAATTTATTGAACTAATTATTATTTTAGATTTCATTCAAAATGTGTATATTTTTTAATGTTATTTCATAATTTGGCTTGCATTTCAGGAAGATGAAGCTGGTGTTACTCCATTAATCAAGGTGTGGGACTGGTCTCGGGTAGATCGACATGGGAACCCACAGTGTGTGAGAACAACTCGTGCTGTACCCTCGCATATGTACCCCACCCAAGCTACTGCTCTTGCAGTCCATGATAATAAGGTAGTATTGAATGAATAGTATTTCTATAGACAACTTGTTTCATATTATTTGACTATTGACTAATATAAATGTTTGACATTTTAAACTTTTAGTACAGTAATTAATGTAAATAAAAAAATACAGGAACTTTGAAAGTCCCCTGCAAGAAAAATACATTTAGTAATAAAAAATATTTTAATTATATTGAATATTTTAATGCATTTCTTTCAGAATCTACTAGCTGTTGGTTTTCAAGATGGCTCTGTTACATTGCACCGCGGTGATATTGCGAGACAGCGTAATGTAAAAATGAAGACTTTGCCCGACACTGGTTCCAGTCCTATTACTGGATTAGCTTTCAAGTAAGTATGCAGTATTTTATTTTATTTTTTTATTTTATTTATACAAGCACACTAACAATATACATATTATAACATTTCAGATAATCTTATTCTCTATATAAAGCAAGAGTCTGATATGTATATCTATTACTAGTGTACATAGCGTTCACTGTATACAATAGTTAAAAGTAATTATTAATATTATTTATAATTATTTATATTATATATGTTTATATTTTTGTGTTTTTTTGGATTATTCTTCGCGACTTCTTTCATTGGATTCAATTATTATGAGGGTGCATAAAAAAACAGTCTTAAACACTTTGCTTATTATGTTTCGCTTATCGAGCAAGTCCTATCATTTGATGTCTACAAAGTATGGGACTATGTATAAATGAAATATTGGTAATTTATAACGTCTAATAGTTAAAACGTATTTACGGTCAAACCTTAACAAACTCGGTCCCGTTAAAAGCTAAAGTAAAAAAGTGCGTGTGTACAAAGTACACATGTCAGAAGTAAAACTTGAATTTAAATTAAGGCTAACTATTCCCGGTCTCTGAGCGCCTGGTACTATGGACTTATTTTTTCGTTTCATCGAATTTGAAATCACAACGATTCTAAAGAAGTTTCACTACAAAAGTAATAAATATCGTGACTTGTGTCCAGGGGCGCGGACAAGCTGTTCGTAGTGTCTCGCGCGTCCGTACTGGTATGCCACACGGGCAGCGAGCGCGTGTCGGTGCTAGACGCAATGGGTGCGGCGCCCGGATGCACCGTGCTGGCCGACGCGCACCGTCTCACCGTCGCCACCACTGACGTGTGTATACGCCTTTATTTTAAACTATAACCAGTATTAATATGTCATGTTAATGATAATATTATTGTTGTTTAAACGTGTGTATACGCCTTTATTTTAAACTATAACCAGTATTAATATGTCATGTTAATGATAATATTATTGTTGTTTAAACGTGTGTATACGCCTTTATTTTATAAATTAGTCAGTACTGATATGTCATGTTGATGATAGTATTATTGTTTGAAGTTTTTTATACTTATATATTTTTTTTAATTTGGATTTTTTTTAAATCTATTGACACTATTCCTTTTTTTAACAATTCATGTACCTCCACCTACCTGATTTGCACCTCGGCCCACGTCTATAGACGGGGTATGGTATACGATGGGTTAATGGGACGCCGTAAGATCACTTACGCTCCATACATACAAATAATAAGATATACAGCCTACAGATAAAAAATTCAATTAATTATAACAGTAAATGTTTTTGTATATTTTATTTTTTTACAATTTTTTTTATTTAATAGGTTAAAATAAGGCATAGGATATTTCTGAATTTTATTACAACGCTTAATTATTATGTGAGTGTTCATTAAAAACTTTTTGTTATTATTAGGCCATATACTGCTACACGACAGAAGGGCGAGGCCCGTGCTACGCCCTCGAAGGTGAAAAGCTAAGACTCAACTGGTTCCGTAGTTACCTAGTAATTACAACCAATGACACATCCAACAAAGCTTCCAGCTCTTCCACCACGCCGAAGTCACACCATATCACTATTTTGGACATTCAGAACAAATTCATAGTATTTTCAAAGACGTTTGAGGAAATTGATGCGGTGTTAACCGAATGGGGGTCCTTCTATATATTAACTAAGAAGAAAGAAATGATATATCTCGAAGAAAAGGATCTACAGTCGAAATTGTCGTCGTTGTTCAAGAAGAATTTATACGATGTAGCAATAAGAATAGCCAGCAGTCAGCATTACGATGTGGAAGGTTTGACCGAAATTTATAAACAGTATGGTGACCACTTGTATAATAAGGTGAGAATAAATTAACTTAAGCTTTAACATCATTATAATACAACGTTAGTACAACGTTAGGGGTCTCAGTGGATCCAATCCGGAGGTTCTGGGTTCGAGTCTTGGGGCGGGCCAAGTTATATAAAATAATAATCTAATACTTACAACGCTTTTCTAGGTAGGTGTCGTTATGTAGCATTAATAAAAAATACCTATAACTTTTCTAATACTTTCATAGTGATACGCGATTATTTAGCAATTTAAATAAACCTACTTAATTTTTGTTTACTTATCCACTCACAGGGTGACCTAAAAGGCGCAATCGACCAATACGTCAAGACGATTGGTTGGCTCGAGACGTCTTACGTCATACGAAAGTATCTAGAATCCAGACATTTAGAACCTCTAGTGCAATACCTAGAAGAGTTACATAAGAAGGGATATGCCACAGAAGACCACACAACGTTGCTGTTAACTTGCTACGTGAAAATAGACCAGCACGATCAGCAAGGGAAGCTGAAGGAGTTCATCAATTCAAAGGATAAAGCTATTGATTTTGATGTAGATGTCGCTATAAAGGTATGATATATCATAGAATATGAGCTATCATTATTTTAGTTTTAATTATTAAGTTAAAATAAGAAGTTGTTTAGAAATGCGTATATAATATACTAGCTGACCCGTGCCCACTTCGTTGGGCATAATGTTAATAATCCTTTTTTAGTACAGAGTGTTTAAATAATTTAAATTATTTTATTAATATTAAAAATTAAAAATTAAATTATCTATACTAATATTAAAAAAACTACTTTTTGTCACTTAAATATAAAAGTTAGACATATGCTGTCGTTGACTTCTTTGTAGGCATTTTTAAGCTCCACATCTTTTCTCTAGAACTCAAAAATATATCTTTCATAGTTAAGGCAGCGTTCGTAAGAAACGCTTTCATTCGCCCGTTTTTTCTCCGATTCACTTTGCAAAACGGACTACCACGTAAAAGCAATAATGTGGCTTTCTATTGGTGAAAGAATTTTTAAAATCGGTTCAGTAGATCCCGAGATTACCCCTTACAATTTAACAAATAAACAAACTTTACCTCTTTATAATATTAGTATAGATTAATCATTAATATAACATTATTAGGTGTAAATAATTATTCAATCCACTTTTATTGTTAGGTTTTAAAAAAAGGGTAAAACTTTAGGTGATTCATTAGTACAATTTATGTTCTAACCAGCCATTCCCGCGGATTCGAGCGCGTTCTAAATGCTGGAAAGTGGAAACCAAATACCTCCCGTTTTTGCAACATTTTTCATTGATGCTCCGCTCCTCCTAAATAAAAGGACTATCCAACACAAAAAGATTTTTCAATTCAGACCGTCGTTCCTGAGATTAGCGCGTTCAACCAAACAAACAAACAAACTCTTAAGCTTTGTAATATTAGTACATATGTAGTAGCATGTAGTTTTATAATATTTGGGTTTTTTTTAATTTCAAGGTCGTGCGTCAAGTGAGTGTGAACGATGCTCTCTCACTCGCCGCGAACCACAAACGTCACGACCTGTATCTCATGATAGTGATAGAAGATAAGAAAGAGTTCAAGCAGGCGGTGGACTACATAGCTGACTTGCAGTTCGATGATGCTGACACTTATATGAAGAAATATGGCTACAAGTTGATACAGCATGAGCCTGAAGAAAGCACTAAGTTGCTTAAATGTAAGCTTAGTTACCAAATATATTGTTTATTTTTGACGACACGTTTGGCTTAGTTTGTATTGACCCTACATTCTTCCGCCAGCGGTCGCGGGATTAAGTCCCGATGGGGGATTCATTTGTTAAACTCGAATGTCTGTACTCCACTCATGGGTGTTTATATTTATAATATGTATTTAAACTTATATATGTAGTATATCAACTGTCTGGTATCCGTAACACAAGCTTCCTTCGTAGCTTACCACGGAACTAGATGGCGCTGTGTGTAATAATGTTCCAACATATTTATTTATTTATCAGAGGTGAGAGTCTCGGATTTGAACCCGAACACTTGCGGCAGAGATAATTAGGATACACATTTATTTCAAGATACAATTTTATAGTAAAAGTTTCAAGATCTTTATTTATAAATTATTATTTTCAGTGCTCTGCACAGATTACAAACCCCGGTCCTCCCTCCTGGTAGACGAAAGCACTCTCTCAGGGGCCTTAAGAGAACCAGACAGAGCGATACCAGACGACTTTATACACATGTTCTTAAGCAATTCAGAAAAATTAATAGATTTTCTAGAGCATATGATCGCCACTGATTCGAATTGTTCCAATTTGGTGTATAACGCTCTTATTGAACATTACATTCATGTATGGTGGGTATTTATAATCTTATTCTTTTTATGCACGGGAAATTAACCGACTAGCAAAGAAAACGATAATCTTAAATATCGAAAAACTACGCATTTTTATTTATTTTACATTTATTAAAAATAAAAAGCTTGGATCCTTTTTTTATTTTCATTTAAGCACATTAATATTAATATTCTTTAATTTAGTCTTCATTTCATAAAGCTAGGCCAGGTACTTTCAAAGATGTTAAAGATTTTCTAACTGACTCTTTTTCTTTGCGGTCCAGTTTAGTATTTTAAATATAAAAAACGCAAAGTCACTCACTCGCTCACTTAGACTTACTGACTAACTTATCACGATATATCGAAAACCGCTTTACGTTTACATAAAATTTGGCAGGAAGGTAGTTTATAGTTAGTAGAAGTCCGCTAAGGACTAGGATTTTGCGACAGAGCCGAATTATGGGTGTCTAAGAACTCTCAAAAGTTTGTATAAAAGTTCTTCATTTTTTGTGCTATAAACAGGGATCATCTAGGGGAGAACTCGAGCGAAGCTAGGGTGAGTTTAATATACTTGATCTTAATATAAATTTATTTTTCAGGGCAAAATCTTCAGAAGATGATAAGAACACGTATGAATCTAAAATATTATCAATATTAAAAGACCCTGAAGCTAATTATGACAAAGATCATATTTTAGTTATATGTCAAATGCTGGGCTTTAAGAATGGCATTCTTCATCTCTATGAAGAGAAAAAATTGTAAGTAAATTACGACGTAAAACCGTTATTTATTAATAGTTAAATTTATTCAAAGTTTTGTGACACTATTTTTTATTGTATTTATTTATTTACCTCTCGCTCATGCAATAAGAAGTTATACTTCAAAAATACAACTGAATGAAAAGAGCTTAATGTTTTTTTTATTAATTGTTATCCCTATTTGCTGTGACAGCGGTCAGGTTTTGAGTCCCGCTGGGGGCATTCATTTATTGAGCATTAATGTTCGTAATCCCTAATAATCCCTCGTAATAAATGTATTGTTTCAACTCGAAGCTTACCACGGCACTAGATAGCACTGTGTGTCCTAACATATATTTAAATTTAAATTACCAGAACACATCCATTTCGAAGTCGGTTAACAGTGTGTTGTTGTGCGCAGATACCGCGCGCAGGTGTCGCAGCTGCTGCGCGCGGGCGCGGCGGAGGGCGCGCTGCGCGTGTGCCGCCGCCGCGGCGCCGCCTGCCCGCGCCTGTGGCTCGACGTGCTGTGGGCGCCGCCGCCACCCGCCGCGCTGCCCGAGCTGCTGCGCGTCGTGGGTGAGTCGCACACCTGCACCCATGCCTGATACACCTGCACCCATGCGTGACACATTCGCACCCATGCGTGACATACCCGCACCCACGCCTGACACACGCAACCTTGCGTGTAATACCCGCACCCATGCGTGATACACTCGCACCCATTCGTGACACACCTGTACCAACTCGTGATAAACCCGCGTAATATTCATGTGACACACGTAACTCATTCATGCTACAGCCTACATCCACAAAAGCGTGACACACCCGTAACACTATTGAAAATGCCACTTACACCTGTGACACTACTGATAATTCCAACGCCCATACACGCAGAAAACTACTAATGCTCACTTCTAATAATGCTCTTAGCTAATATTATACTAATATAACAAATTACTTGTAGGCAGCCTTATTTAAAGATGTTGTGGCGTGTACACGTACTGTATAAAAAAATATAGTTTAAGTATGGAAGGAGTTTTGTAATCTGTCAGGTGTCAGAGTTTGATAGATGGCAGTGGATTTTGTAAAAAGTGAATAAAATATAAAATATGTTAATATTGTTAATGGAAGGAAATACAACGTAATTTACTTATTCGAGGATTTTATTTAACCACTAAACCAACACTCGCACTACATCAAGCCCGGTGACTTTCCCTTCCAAATTGGTGACCCCGACGTGATCGCCACGTGCTTACATCGGGCCCTGGTGTTGGTTTCCACATTGTCTGCATGAGTATTGATGTGCCATCGTGTCGCCTGGATGTTGCAGGATATGTTGTGACGTTCTTCACCCGCTTATTGACTCTAGTGGTGTTGGGTTCATACTTACCATAATCCTGCCGGTAAGGCGTTTGACGTGCTACTGAGGCGTGGAGCTACGCATAACGAGGTACTCGCTGTACATTAACTCCCTACGACTTCCCTGGAAGAAATCCGCATCGTCGATACATACCAAATTCATCCCGTATTTAGAACATTTTATGCAAAAGTTGCTTAGACAGTGCCCAAACCCCAGAGTGTTATATGCCTAGTGTTGACTCACATATAAAAAAACTGTTTGTGATCATACTAATCTTTCTCCATCAATTACATGTGGATTTATTGGACATTGTTTTGTAATTTTTAAGAAGAATAACCTTATATTTTGTTCAATTGCATAACTCATTTTTGTAATCTAATAACAATAGTTGCCTGTTAGTTATTATGACTGGGCAAGTTTGTTTGTTAATAAGTTAAATAATAATAATGAGTTAAATTGAGAGTATAGTTTCAGAATATTTAAATATATTTTGTCGTAAATTTTACTACAATTTCCCACGGAGGGAGTATTCTGGTAATTTCGTACAAAAGAGCCTTATTCTGGTAATTGTACATTATTATTCCATACATTTTATTTTTGCGCTTGTTTTATTATTATTAAATTTTTACATTTTATGTGTGTCCATTGTATATTGTGTGATTTTTATTGTGCATTCCAATTTAATTTATTTTACACTGTGTTTTTACTGTGTGGTACCGGTCGTGTGGTATATATTTTCTTTATTATGACGGAAGCTTTTGCTGAGGTTAAGGAGCAGTTAGAGCGTGTAATGGCCGAGAAAGCTGTTCTTGAGGAAAAGCTTAACCAGTTTCCTCAAAGAGAAGCTGAAGTTAACGCTGCTTCCATCAAACTTCCTCCATTTTGGCCCGATAAACCTGCGGTATGGTTTGCCCAAGTTGAGGCTCAATTCCAAATTGCCGGTATTTTGGCCGACATCACTAAATATAATTATGTTGTTGGTCAGATTGATTATCGACTTGCAGGCGAAATCGAAGACATAATTACTCAACCCATAGAAAAAGGCAAACAATACATTACATTAAAAAACGCACTCATTAATAGGTTCTCTATACCCCAGGAGCAGAAGGTCCGTCAGCTGCTTGGCAATGAGGAGCTCGGCGACAGAAAACCGTCCCAGTTTCTCCGCCATTTAAAATCGTTAGTTGGTTCTTCACCATTGGATCAGAATATTTTACGGCAGCTGTGGATCAGTCGCCTTCCTCAGGATATTCAGGTACTATTAGTTTCGCAAGCGGACGACTTGAGTTTAGAGAAGTTGGCCGACCTGGCGGACAAGGTCATTGACCTTACTGGCCGGTCACGTGCTGTTCACTCTACAGCTGCGCCTCCACTGGATCTAATCGCCGATTTGGCTTCTAAGGTATCTGAACTTACAAAGCAAGTTCACGCTCTTTCCACCAGAGGTCGCAGTCGTTCTCGTAGTCGTGCCAGCTCTAGAAGGCGATCCTCACAAGCACCCTCCCCAGCCGCTGGCAAGCATTGCTGGTATCATAAACGCTTCGGGACCCGCGCTTCTAAGTGCATCCCGCCTTGTAATTGGGCTTCGGAAAACCCGAGAAGCAATCAGTAGCGGCGGCAACCGATTGCTACAATGTCAGCCGCCGCCTCTTTGTCACCGACCAGGTGACCAAACGTCAATTTCTTATTGACACAGGTTCTGATTTGTGTTGCTATCCGATCAGCTGGCTCCCGCGTCGTCGAGAAAACGCAGACTATGAGCTCAGTGCTGCTAACGGTAGCAAAATCAAAACATACGGTATGGTTAACCTTCGTCTAAATTTGGGGCTGCGTCGCGATTTTATCTGGCAGTTCGTCGTTGCCGACGTCCAGAAGGCGATAATAGGAGCCGATTTTTTGGCACATTATCATCTCTTGCCCGACTGCCATAGAAAAAAGCTTATAGACAATAAAACCGGATTATGCTCCATGGCTACCTCGGCTATGGTTGAGCAACCGAGTGTGAAGGCTGTGGTCGCTGGAAGCTCTATTTACGCATCAATTTTAACTGAGTTCCCTGATATCACTCGACCACCTGGCCTACCCAGGGTTGTCAAGCACAGCACTGTGCACTATATTAAAACCACAGACGGTCCTCCAGTGTCGTGCCGCCCTCGCCGTTTAGCACCTCAGAAATTATCTTCTGCTAAAAAGGAGTTCGAGGACATGGTACGCTGTGGCACTGCAAGACCATCTAAAAGTGCATGGTCTTCTCCGCTTCATATGACCCCTAAAAAAGACAACACCTGGCGTCCCTGCGGCGATTATCGCGCACTGAACGCCAGGACTGTGCCGGACAAATACCCAGTTCGTCATATTAATGATTTCGCGAACAACTTGTCCGGTGCAAAGGTCTTCTCTACTCTAGACCTTGTCAAAGCCTATCATCAAATTCCCGTGTTTAAGGACGATATTCCGAAGACGGCTATCGTTACCCCGTTTGGCCTCTTCGAATTTCCTTTCATGACCTTCGGTTTGCGTAATGCTGGTCAAACCTTCCAACGCTTTATCGATGAGGTCACACGGGGTCTCGATTTCTGTTTTCCGTATATTGATGACATTTTGGTTTTCTCACAGAACGAGTCTCTGCATCAAGAACACCTTCGAACCCTTTTCAAGCGCCTCCAGGAGTATGGTGTTGTTATCAACCCGTCTAAGTGCGTCCTGGGTGCTAGTGAGGTTACATTTTTAGGTTACCATATAAGTGCTGAAGGTACGCGCCCTCCTCAGGACCGTATCCGAGCACTCCAGGATTTTCCACCCCCGGAAACTGTCCAAGGCATGAGGAGATTCCTTGGCATGTTAAATTACTACCGCCGGTTCATTCCCCATGCTGCCCAGTTCCAGGCTCCACTCATTGACGCTCTGGTTTCTACTAAAAGCAAAGGCTCAAAACCATACCCGTGGACGCCTGAGCTCATACAAAAATTCGAGGAATGCAAGAGAAGTTTGTCCGATGCAACATGCTATCGCCGATGTCCCCCTCGGTTTGTTTACTGACGCATCGAGCGTACATATTGGTTCATGCCTTCAGCAGTGCATCGATGGCAATTGGTTCCCTATTGCATTTTTTAGTAAAAAGCTAACACCCAAGCAGTCTGAGTGGCCTGCATACTATCGCGAGCTTTTGGCTGTGTACGAAAGTGTACAGCATTTTCGGTATATTCTTGAGGTCCAACATTCGACCATCTTTACCGACCATAAACCATTGCTCTACGCTTTCGTACAGCGTCGTGAAAAGCTGCCTCCCGCACAGCTTAATCAGCTGTCTTTTATTAGTCAATTTACAACTGATATTAAATACATCAAAGGGGAGGACAACGTAGTCGCAGACACGATGTCCCGAGTTGACGCAATCTCACTTGAGCAGGAATATGAAGCTCTTGCCAAGTCTCAAGAGGAAGACAAGGAATTGACGCAATTACTGCGTGGCAATTCCAGCCTGAAGCTTTCCAAAGTAAGCGTACCTGGTACTGGAGTTTCCTTGTTCTGCGACTTCTCGACTGGCAAGCCTCGTCCCTTGGTCCCATTCGATCTGCGACGCATTATTTTCAATAAGCTGCATAGTTTGAGCCATCCTGGCATTCAAGCCACGACGCGTCTTGTAGCTGAACGCTACGTTTGGCCGTCCATGAACAAGGATTGCAGAGAGTGGACCCGTACCTGTGACGCGTGTCAGCGCGCAAAGGTCACGAGGCATAATACTGTTCCTCTTGGCAATTTCTCAACCCCCTCAGGTCGTTTCATGCATGTCTATATTGACATCATTGGTCCCCTGCCTCCCTGCAAAGGATATCGATATTGCTTAACTGCAATCGATAGGATGTCCAGGTGGCCTGAAGTTTGGCCCATGCAAACTATTACGGCTGAGGAGGTTGCCGAAACTTTAGTAAGAGAGTGGATCTCTCGCTTCGGCGTACCATCCATTATTACCACCGATCAGGGTACTCAATTCAAGTCCGACCTGTTCAGACGGTTGATGCAGAGTTTCGCCACGAAGCGCATCAGAACCACATCTTACCACCCTCAAGCTAATGGCATGATTGAGCGCGTTCATCGCCAGCTAAAAGCATCCATCATGTGCCATGGTGGCGAGTGGCTTAGTGCTCTGCCTCTTGTACTTTTGGGTATGCGTTCTTGTTTTAAGGAAGATCTCAAATCTTCGGTTGCCGAGATGCTTTATGGTGAAACTTTGCGTCTCCCCGGCGAACTTTTGGTTCCCTCGCTTTCATCGGGGCCAAATACTAGCCCTGCCGATTTTGTCGTATCGTTGAAGCGACATATGTCTAATATTCGACCTGTCCCTCCTTCTCGACATGGCGATCGAAACACCTTCATTTTTAAGGATCTCGCAACATCGTCCCATGTCTATCTGCGGGAAGATGCTGTCCGCCGTACCTTGCAACCGCCATATTCTGGTCCGTATCAAATCATTGAGAGGGCCTCTGATGGCAAAACCTTGACCCTTAACATTCGAGGCAGGAAAACTGCTGTTAGTGTTGATCGCGTAAAGCCTGCGTTCATTGAACGGTCAGAGAATGTTCGTGATGTAGTCTTACCGACTGCGCCAACCTTAACTGCAGAACCTCCATCACTTATCACTCAGCCGATTACAGTTCCTACTACTCAGCCGGTTCGAAAAGCTGCGCCTACGCCGCCTTCTGTTCCCCCTCTTCCTCCAAACAGTTCTAATGTTCCGCCATATACCACACGGTCTGATAGAAGTGTTAGATTTAAGGTTTTTAGAGACTGACTTGTCTCTCTCCGTGGGGGGGGGGGGGGTTTGTGTGGCGTGTACACGTACTGTATAAAAAATATACTTTAAGTATGGAAGGAGTTTTGTAATCTGTCAGGTGTCAGAGTTTGATAGATGGCAGTGGATTTTGTAAAAAGTGAATAAAATATAAAATATGTTAATATTGTTAATGGAAGGAAATACAACGTAATTTACTTATTCGAGGATTTTATTTAACCACTAAACCAACACTCGCACTACATCAAGCCCGGTGACTTTCCCTTCCAAAATGTCTTAACAAAAGGTTCACTTATCACGAAATATTGAAAACTGCTAGACGTATAAAGATGAAATTTAACAGGGAAGTAGCTTATGGTCAAATGATGTCCACTAAGAACTAATTTTACGTTAGGAATCAGGATTCCCACAAGTTTATATGAAAGTCCTTCATTTTTTGTTTTGCGTACTATAAATTTGGCAGGGAGCACCTAGGATAGATTAGATAGATCGCTGCTAGTTATAAATGAATCTTTATTTTCAGATAGCGAAAAACTTCTTTCACCCATTCTAGTCATCGACTGCCTCACTAGCACGCCCGCTTACACGCTCGGAGATGTGCGCAAGTAAGTAGAAATTACTTTACTTACACACACAAAAATATTCGTAAAAAATACTTGAGTTTTATTTTAGCTGTTACGTTCAAGTAAAATACCTAGGTATTATTTTAAGTATTCTATAAAAATATATCATAATTTAATTATTCATGTTATTGCGAATCTTGCGAATAACATAAATCATTAAATTAAAAAAAAACTTTTAACCAGCTTATTTAACTATTACCACGAATATTTATCAAATATGTGTTTTACAGATATCTAATGGACGTTCTTAAATCGGAAGACGAAGTAATAACCCGCGAACAAGAGCTCGCAGCGAAATATAAGAGTGAAATAGAGAAGATGAAGGCCCAAATACAAGTGATGCAGAACGAGCCCGTCACGTTCCAGAGCTCGCGCTGTTCCCTCTGCAACAGATCCCTGGAGCTGCCAACTGTGCACTTCCTTTGTCAACACTCGTTTCATGAGGAGTAAGTTTGGGATGCTTTTTAATATTCAATCGTACTCTAATATTATTTTTTTATAAATATTAAAATATGTTTATGTTAGGAAGTAGGTATTTTAAACAATTTAAGTTTTTAAAGTTTACATTTAACTACGGTAGTGAGACTTCAATGATTCTGTAATTTTAATATTAAATTATTAAAAAAATATTGAAAACGTTAAACGTTATTAATTATATAGATGCCCGAACCTATTGTTTTTAGAATCTTTGTTATATGTAAATGTAAATGTGAATTATGGCATCACGAAAAAACTAATGGATCGATTTCTATGAAATTTGGTATGACGATAGCAGGTTATTCGATTCAACATATAAGATACTTTTTACTGCGGGAAAACCTTATTTTTTTTAAATAAATATACTCTCGTTTGAGCGGAACGAGGGTGAATTACTAGTATTAAATACGAATGGTACCTTAATTATAATATATGTCACCGTCCCCCGCAGCTGCTTCAAGACGTACAGCGAGTCGGAGCGCGAGTGCGTGGCGTGCGCCGCCGCGCCGCCCGCGCCGCCCCCCGCGCCCGCCGCCGAGCTGCTGCACGCGCGCCTACACGCCGACCACGACCCGTGAGTACCCCACACCTCCACATGTCCACACCCCCCATGTCCACAACCCCCCATGTCCACAACCTCCCATGTCCACAACCCCACATGCCCACCTCCCCCATGTCCACAACCTCACATGTCCACACCCCCCATGTCCACAACCCCACGTCCAAAAAAAAACGAAAAAAAAACAGTGTCGGGCCACGGTCCACTTAGTTTAAGAGTAGTTAGTAAGTATGTATCGCTAGTTTTGAAAACGCCAAACAAAATTAAAATAAAATATAAATTCTAAAGTCACGGGCGCTTAACGCCTGTGGATGTGTTCATTTCTTTAAAAAAAAACCCACATATCCATACCCCTACATGCCCACACCCCACACGCCCCCACCCCCACATGTCTACACCTCCACACCATCACATACCCACACCCCTCACGACTTCACATACCCACACCCTACGCCTTTACATCATCATCAGCCCTTTTTGTTTAACGTCCCATTGCTGGGCACGGGCCTGGGATGGGGATCAGGCCATAGTCCATCGCGCTGGCCTAGTGCGTGTTGGCGGACTTCACATGTCTTTCAAAAACTTGCTAGGTTTTCTCAGACATGCAGGTTTCCTCACGATGTTTTCCTTCACTGTAAGACAAGTGATAACCAAGATAGAAATGATTCGCACATGAAAATATCAGAGGTGCGAGACCCGGATTTGAACCCGCATCATCCGGTTATCCAAGCGAACTACGTACTTAAATCTAATATTAATGGTGGTGTATTAAGTTCGAACAATCTAATACAGGCAACGAGTTTAAAGTATGAATAAAAAATATTTTTAATAATCTCTTCTCTAATAATTTCTAGCTGAAAATAAAAAAAATAAATACGTTTCATCATAATTGATATTTGCTTAAAAATTTGTTAAGTTTACTTAAAAAGCAGCAAATGTGTAAAGGCAAATAATAATTAAACACCTGTTTACATTTTGTAGTCATAATAGTTGAGATAACCTTGAAGTTTTAATTTATTTTTGCTTTTGTTTCGATCGAAACCGGAATCACGGTCAAGTTATACAGCCTTCAGAATTGGAAACAATATGTAATAACTTCTCATAAAAAATATATATTAAAGAAGCTCAGAAGGGTTTCCAGAAAACATTATTCGTTAATTACCAATTTAATAATAACCAAGTTATTAAATAAGGCTTATAACACCATTACGGAATACTTATAAATAGATAAATATTGTAATGCAATATTGTTATCAATTTTTTTTTAAAAGAGCAACTGTTGAATTTCTCGCCGGTTCTTCTCAGCAAAACAGCTTTCCGAGCCGGTGGTAACTTACTCACAGGCAGACTGACATTTAATTTTAATAATGTAAAAATTACGATTCAAAAGAGCTTGTAAAAGTCTATTTGATTGTTGTTGTTTTTAAAATTTATCCCCAATAGGGAAAGGCAAAGGAGTATAGTCCATACAGCCTAGTCTAAAAGTCTATTTGAATAAAGAATATTTTGATTTTGATTTTTTTTTATTGAATCTATTGCTCTCTCAATGCTTATATACAATTCTATATATCTTAGTATAGATAAACCATTCTAAAAATGCACGCCCCTCCACAAAATATTATAATTTCAATGTGTTAGAGGAAATACTTATTGCATCACTTTACTAGTGTGCGTGCTGCAACTTTACTAAAAACATGGACTCATCCGCGCAATGACTGGTCAACTAGTTGCGCGATCAATCTAGGTGTATGCATTGTATGACGGGAGCGTGCGCTTTGTATGGGCAAACACGTGCGCTCTGCTGTGCGTTCGGATCATTTATGCACTGTTGGCCGACAGATCGAGCCGTTCTTCTTCTTTCTTAGTCGTACTGTTTGCATAAAAAAAATACTGAATATTAATTGAATGTTTCAGAATAATAGAAACATAAATAAAATATGGTAATTAGCTTATCATTTTTAGGGAGCTAGGTAGCCTATCATTTTAAGGGGAGCTAGGAATTCTAGAAATAATAAGATAAAAAGCGCCCGCGTTCTAATCACTATTCAAAAATAGGAATTGGTGGTAGAATTTCAAATTTAAAATTCTTCAGAATTTCCAAAAAAATCTGCGCTTCTTGTAAGAGCTATAAGCTAAACAGTACGCAAGACGGAGGTGTATTAAGATAGCAGTGAAAGGTTAGCAGAATAAATGGAAACATGCATGGTATTTTGTAGCTAAATAGCTGCAAAAACCCCGATTTTGTTGCTTTAACAGATTTCGAAAAAAAAGTTACTGTTATCTTAACGTCAAGCTAGCAGTAAACTCACGAAATTGGCAAGAATTAAACCAAATTAATACATCAGAATTTGTTGCTGGAAATTAGTTGTATATATATATATAACGGTCATAACATGATACGTCAAACGCCGTTAATTTTATAAAAAATTTTTAAATTTCCTAACTTTTTTCGATATAGTATGTTATCCTTAAGACATAGACATATGCCATCGCGGATTTTTTTGTAGACCTATATAAGATACACAATCCACAATACATCACTTTGTTATATCTCAAAGAGTTTAGGCAGCGTTTTCGTTAAAAGCTCCCAAACGGCTTATTTTCTTCCGATACCTCCAACAAATATCATTATTATTATTAGACAAGACAGACAAACGCGGCGGAGAACTTTGTTTTATAATATGTATAGATAGATAGATAAAAAAGTTTATAGATAGCTAAAATCAAAGCTATACTTACTTGACTACGAAGATGTTTTTTACTTGACATGTCGACCGTACTTTCGTGTCTAGCCGGTGACTGAACAACCAATGACAAAGACTTATTTATGTGTATTGTGTCTATACACCTTTTGTGCATGTGTGTGTAACCGCGGTGGAGGGGCGTGCATTTTTAGAATAGTTTATCTATACTCGAATCCCTGACCCTATTTGACACATTAAAAAAATCAATTCCCATGACACATTGAAAAACTACCTGTTACAGCATAATATAATAATTTATAATTGTATTATAATGCAAAAGATACTTTATTTGATGTTTTCAAACCTTACAAAATCCAAGAGGTGTTTGATTGATTTTTGACCGATTACAAAAAAAATCTTCGCCTTTTTTATTAAATCACAATAAACTCGTATTTTAAAATAAAAAGTTACATTTCTAGATACAAGCATTGTTCTAACTTGAAACAAAAAGATATAATATAGATCGTACTCGTTAAACCTTCTTAGTAATAAAAAGTATGAATGTCGCTTTTATTCAATATTCGTGAACGACTCTTATATTTTATTTTATTAAAATATTTTTATCGATTTTCAAATAACGGTTAAAGAATACAAAATTTAAAACATGCCTCAAAACAAGTAAATAACCTCCTCTTTTTTTGAAGTCGGTTAAAAACTCCATGTTTTTACAATACAATATGCATCGTAGTTTCTGTTGTTCTTCACACTACAATGTCAGTTTCATTCGAGTTTTGAAGGCGAAAGTACCTTATTAATTTGTTATCACATATTGTGCTGTAAATTATTATCGTATTGATAACGGTTATGTTCGTGTGTTATTGATATGTTTTCGCCGTTTACGTGGTGTTTTTATAATGCAGTTGGTGATGGATATGAAAGGTCTTTTAATTTTTTTTAAACTAAAATTGTTACCTGTATATATGTCACAGTCCTCAATTCGAGCAGGATTAGACCATAGTTCTATTAGTATATGTGGCTTACGGACTGAGCATGTCTTTCAAAAACTTGTTAGGTTCTTTCGGATACGCAGGTTTCCACACGATCACTGACTGTTTTTCTTCAAGTGAGAATCATGTTAGAAATTGTTCGCATTTTAAAATATCAAAAGTGCGAATACCGGGATTTGAATCCGCTTAATTTGAATTCCCTAGCGAGCATACCACTGAACTATAAATATAAATAGGATAGAGAAAAATAATAGTATAGAGGCCATTTTAATGTGGCTGTGGATTATAAGTTAATGTTTTATCAACACTATACGACATTGAAATTTTTTGTTATCATAATTGAATAGTTGCAATTTAATAACACTGTTGCTCGTTAGCTATACTAGTTTTTATAGATGAGTTTTTTTTATTGGATTTGTTAATTAAAATACTATTGGTACATCACTGTTAAAAAGATATATATTTTAATAATAATATTATTTATTGTTTATTTAAAAGGAAAAAAGTTTTTGTCATTGTTTTGTCGTATTTTGCTTGGCTTAACATAATAATATGTATTTTTATTTTCGAGATATGTATTTTCTACTTTTGACTTGATTTCTGTATTTTACGTACAGTACAAATACATCAGTAGTTTACGGATTAAAGACTTAATTAATGTCATTTAAAAAATACCGTTCCAATTCAAGTACTATATCACACTATTTCCAGCTTCTCAGTAGTGTCCGAGTACTTCGGGCGCGGCCTCTTCAACAAGCTGACGGTGGTGACCGAAGCCCCGGACACGCCCCCCGGCGCCCCCGCCCCCGCCCCCGCGAACGTACCCGTCCCCGCCCCCGCGCACGCCCCCGCCCCCGCGGGGCCCACGTACGGGCCCGGTGCTGAGGCTAAGTTGAGGTTGCAGGAAGGGCAGAGCAAACAAGGTATTGATATACATTATACATACAGTTCTCGAGGCGTAAGCTCAGCTTTGCATTTGTTGAGTGATAGCTAAAAGACAATAGCCGCGCATCAAATACCAGTTACAACGGGTTTAAACCACTCTTCTTCAGCCCATCTGTACATTGCACGCACACAAATACAAAGTTGAGTTTAAGGCGCGAGGACTGTACATGCTTCTTACGACTTTACTACTACAGTGTACCTACTTTATATAGAAAATAATTTGCGAAAACTATAAATTATCATATTGCAATTGAAAAATTGTATTGTATAAAAAAAATATTTAATACAAAACACAAAAAATAACTAAGTTAATACTGACAACTCCCACACTCCATCTGACCCCGCAAGGTATACGTCAATCGCACGAGAAGAGGAAGGGTCGATAAATAATTGATTTATTCAAGATTCTATTTTAATTTTAATATTTAATAAATACTTTAATTAGATATCTTATTTAGTTTATAATTTATTTTATTTTTGCTTATAATGTAATTTAAAACTAAGGAAGCATTCTTCCTACATTATAGTTGGATGGTCCTCAATATTTATTGGTTTTATTTTTATTGCTGCAAATATTATTTTTTTATTTCATTTACAGTGTTCGTACCAAACGCATCCAAACAATTAGCGCCAAAAGGCACAGCTGTGATACCGGTACCGGAAGGCAGGATGCGAGTCATAGAACAACAGCGATACAGCTCCAGTTTAGAAGCTAATATGGCTAAATTACAGCCGGAAACACACAAAAAATCTCCTTTCGCATCTCCCATGGTTGATAGAAAAGAACCAAAGATATCAGCAGTCATCAAAGAGAGTAAAGACACTAAAAACCCCTTCGAAACATACGATGAGTCAAAGAACCCCTTCGCCGATGATTCTAATGATACAATGAACCCTTTCGCTGAAGATGATGATTATGATAAGAATTTGAACCCCTTTTCGTGAGAATAGGTTCATGTAGAACCTTTATTATGCGCTTTAATACTTTATGCAATTTTTAAGTGTTTGTCGTTGTGTGTATCTCAAAACAAAATAAACAATTTTACGTCACTTATAATTATTAAGAAATTTATATATATAATAAAAATACCATGACTTCGTCATCTTTTAGTGTGTTCTTTATTTAATACATTTTTAATTTTATTTTCTAAAGTATTCCTAATACTAAGTGAAAAATTTAAATTAACTATTCATTATACAAATTTATTTATTTTTAAATTTTTTATTTATTTCTAAATCATAAGAAATAATAATAAGAAATGTACTATAATAACTATCACTAGTAAAAATGTATTTAGCTTTGTTCTAACCCAACCCGCATTTGGCCTGGACTAAAAGCGTGGTGAAATATGGCCTGATCCCACTCGTATTGTGGAGCAGTCCCAGCAGTGGGACGTTAAAAAGAGCTACAAGCTTGGTTGCGCAATGGTTTTATTGCATATTTATTAACCAATTTAATTTTCACTATACTTTTTTGTACTCGTATTTTCTACCCCTTATTAGTTCATATACATACATTCCTGTATTGGATTTAATTACAGCATATTAATTATATTTAAGTTAAGCAAATTGTTACTGTAACTGTATATAGTAATATTGTGATAAATACATATGAAATATGCCATTAAATTGTTTTAATGAAATTCCTTTTAATAAAATAATAGTCTTGAAAAGAAATAAATAACAATTTTGACGTTTGTCAAAGTTTTATCGATTCCGATTAACTAATTCGAAGTGATGTTTAAAGTGCTTGTAAAAGTAATTGTATGAAAAAATATTGAATCTTCTATGTAGTGATCAATCAACGCCAAATTTTAACGGCAATTTATAAATGTTTCTACAATTAGTAATGAAACTGAAAAATATTTAACCGTTTTAAGCCTAAGGGTATTTTACTCCATATGAAAAACAATCTAAAAACCTATTATAGGGTATTTTTTACTCCATATGAAAAACAATCTAAAAACCTATTATTGAGATAGCTTAGGCAAAAAGCAGTCGGGAAATTATTTATTATTTCATAAAATAACAAAATAAATTATAAAATTTAATTAAAAAATTTTCAGCATTTTTAATCTGTTTTTGAACACCACGAATTAGTAGCCGCCGCGGTATGACGTCATACTGTCCTGCACACAAAAAAGTGTCTGTGTTAACTGATCAGTGTATTTGCTTTAGTTTTATTATTTTCGTAAACAACGTCATTTTTATTAATTTAATACCATAGAAGACGGTTTCGTAAAGGGTAGACATCACGATGTCATGACGACAGAGTAATAATGGCGTTCACTTCGTTCGGCGTTTTCGTCCAATTAGGCGCGAAATTTGAAAATGTAAAATTTTAAATGCATTTTTATGATACTTATCAATCGAATAAAAATCTGGTAATTTTTCTAGTGGTTTATTAGCACTACAGAATGTAATTGAGATACTTTTCAAAAATTAGTGTTATTTATTTATTAGCTATAAATGACTGATCAAAATTCAATTTGTCTTTGTTTAGTTAACAAGTATATAATATTTTTGTACATAACTTTCTTTTTCATTTTTTAAAAATAACCTTAATATGTACTAAGGAGGGAGTGGGAGTAAAAAGAAACAATAATATGGAAATTTTCAAAGCATTTTATTTATGACCTTTAACACTGTGTATAATATATTTTGATAGTACATTTAGAGCAATGAGTAATATTACCAATTATTACATTGTTCTTATTTTCATAAATCGAATGAAATTCATAAATTATATATAGAATATAATTCTCCAAATATCATCCTCGTCCAACAGACAACAATCACTATCCGATCACAAGTCGCGGTATACGGTATACCCTTGTGTAAGCGCTACTCGACTCACAAGCTCCCTCAACATTCCAAATAACTAATACTTAAAAGTATATTACACGAAACAGTGAACGTAATTTTAGAAAACAGCTATTTCTATAAAAATAACAGTATAGCTTTAGAGTACACTCTATAAAAATATATATAATCCAGCTTAAGCTGTCATCTCTAATTTAAAAAGATCTTTTGGAACTAGAAAAATATAACTAAAAAGCTACGCAAAAGAAGATCGTTCGAAAGAGAACTAAGATATATTACATCCGACGTACATTAAAACCTGCCCACTATTCAACTAGATAAACACCATTTTGCTATGCAAAATACATTACGCTAGTAGAAAAAAGGAATTTACAGCTTTGGAATGTTATAAATAAATGACTAGAAAAAGAATTTTTATATCATACTCGACTTGAGATCCCTTCGTAGTGGTATAGAGTAAAAACAGAGATAGCGACATCTATATATATATTATAATTTTTGAATAGTAAGAGTTTGGACACGCAACATTCACAACTATAAGTTAATGAAAAGGACGTTTTATGGGTAACTAAAGCGAATCGTCGAAGGTTTAGTTAATAATGTCTCAAACAAGTAAACATCCCGACGACAATAATTAATGTATTATTTAATTTTAAGAAATATCGTAACACACAGCATGACTAAATTTGGTTAATACTTCTGATCTTACACCTACATTCTCTATTCTAAGTTATTATCTGGATATCCTATGTGTTGCCGAGAATTCGTCTACGATTCAGGGTGCAAGCCGGTGACTGGACTTTAAACGAAGGAAGCGATGACATATATTTTTCTACTATTATTTCGATAAACTCATACCAAACGAACTATTTGAAGACATTTATTTACAATGACTAAAATTTACTTAAGCTTACAAAGTTCTCATGAGATAGAATTATATAATACGTTTTTTATATCGAAAATAGTCACCTAGAAGCGATAGTTAGTGACGATTATTATTTATTATTCAACATTCATCGAAGCGGTAACGAGATTAAGAAACGGTTGTAATTATATCGAATTTGAAATGAAGGGTAAAGGGACAGTAAATATAAAACTAGTCACATCAATTAATCTAGCTACGGTGATAACTTGTCGATATTACAATGAACTAACGATCTGTCGAGAGACTGAAAGTTAGACAACGCCAAGACATTAACAAACTACTGGTGATTGTTCGCAGCACAGCATTGTTACTATATAGACGTAGCTAGGGGTGTCGGACGCTTCCCACAAATCATAATGAAATATTAATACATATATTATGATTTAGAAGGAAGATGTAGTGTCAGGACAGTACTGAACCTAGCTACGTCTATGGTACGGTCTACTCTATCACATATATTATGATGTACCTACAGAACACATGACTAGATATTCGGAATGTTCGAGGCGTGACACTATCATTAAATTGTTCACGCCTGCACATTAACCTACTTTATACAATCCATGTAATAAAATTATTATAAATTAAAAACCGTATAACGAAATAAAACATAAATATTATACGTAATATCGGTAAAAGCTAATAAATATTGAAACGCGTAGTCTACGTTACTACAATGTCATTAAATTATATATTTATGTATTTACAATCAATACTAGAGTGAAATCAAACGTATGACGTCACCCACCGTCCGGGTCATACGTATATACAAGGTAGATTACATTACGTATGTAACATTAGACAAAATCTATATAGATACTTTTAATTTTCAAATTTGTCATATCATATTTGTCATATTTTCATCATTGAATAGTTTCTCGTAATCCATAATGGAGTCTAACAGAGATACATCGCCGACATTTTTGTGCGCAACATTTAACTTACTGCACGTACAATCGTTTTACTCTAAGGGTGGAAATTTTAAATACTTGGCATATACTCGATAAGAAAGTCCTTGCACCATCAAAACTTAAAACTAGATAAGCTACAGTTATCTTAAATTTTATATAACTTTGAAGCAGAACAAGTAACAAATGACAAACGGGCAAGATTCATCGACTATTTTATATATAAATAGACAAATATAACAAAACAATTTTCTAATATTTGGCAAGAAACATTGAATCAGGCGGTGATGCAAAGACCGTAACATTTATACACTGTCAAAAATACACAGATAAAAAAACCTAGTGTAAAAGTTGTGCGTCCTACGATAGATATTAAAACAGCCCACGATATATTTCAAATGGAACATTAATTATTGTTATTTAGATATTTGTAAATATAATATTTGAATACCCCATTCCCGCAATCGGTGCACCGGTTTGGTCCCAACTCGCACGACCGTCTTTAAAACTATAGTTATGAACATTGTAAAAATATAACAACATATGAAACATGCTATATTACGTATAGACCGTATCTCGCATCAAATGCCATTTATATATATTATAATAATTATAATACTGTTAATAATTGGGATATGCTAAAATAATTGATCCATTTCTATATAATTTAGAAGGATATAAATGTACAATATTATAAACTATTTGCATGGTCCCGATTAGGACACTCTCAGTGGTATTTAAATTCTGCAAAACCACTTGTTTGTAAAAACATAATATTTGTTTTATTTACTTAATATAAATTCAAATTAAAATTCTACTATCTTTACTCCTCTACCAAACCAGTCACAGAGTTTCCTTTTATATTTTTTTTTCTTTTGCTCGATATTTATAACATTTTATATAAAGATATTATAATAACGAAGATTACAATTGATTAATTAGAAAGATTCAATTCATACATTCAGATCATTCAGACATAGACTTAAGAAGACCTACTTAGAGAAATCTAGACCGAACGCATTTAAGGTACGCTTATCCTCCCCTAATCTGCAATAAAAAATTATCAAAACGTTCTTTTTAAATAGAACGCCATAAGCGCACGTGGTTAAAATGCATTCAGCCTTCACTCCTCGTATTTTTTTTGGCAAAAACGAGTGTAAAACGTATGAATAATTTATATACGTATTTTATTATAATATGCTATAATAACATCGATATCATAAACAGTTCGTTCCACTCATTCCCGCCAAAACACCGATGTTCCCATTAAATTATTGTTAGCAACATCGATATCGCCTAATTCTAGGGGTATCGATAAACCGTATCGAGCAAAAGGTCAGGGGTTGTTTTAATATCTGTTCGCGGTCCGCATCGCGGGGAGGGGTCTGTGCGCGTATATCCTTCCGTCGGCGACGCATTTAAAAAACGAGGATAGACTCCATTGTGAGAGTGTCTCATGCTGCGAGGCGTGCCTCGGGGGCCTCGGGGGCCTCGGGGGGCCCGGAGAGAGGCCCTGCGGGGGGCGCGGGGGGGCCGGCGGGGGGCGACGCGGCGCGGCGGCGCGCGGACCGCGACCTGCGCGCGAACACCTTCACGCGTGTATATACATATGGACCGAGCTGGCTCGATGTACATACTCACTTATGTCTAGGTTTATGTTATGTGCTCTACTTTTAATTTCTATATATTGAGTACATTTTAAAATTCCATTCTGTAGTTTTTGAAATCTAATTTTTTTTATTTCAGATCATATAAAAAAAATAAGAAGTATATTAACTTAAAAAAATTAGTTCAGAACTTTTCAAAATGTACATAAGTCCTTGTAAGTAAGTACAAATAAGAGGAACAAAAGTGTTCATCCAGTTCACAAAATTTATAATTTCACTCGTTCATTCATTCACTCCTAAAATATGTTCAGCGGACTCCGATAACGTAAAAATTATCAAATATTATAAAGAAATAAAATTAAAATCTAAAAGTACACCTAAAACTGAAAAAGAACTTTTAAATCACTCATGCTGTAAAACATTCATTCTCTATTTGATTCCTTTCTTAACTAAAAGTTGTATAAGTCAAAAAATTCATTCTCACCTGATCTGTCCGGCGAGCAGCGGGTTGATGGCGTAGAGCCAGTCGTGCACCTCCTTGTCCCCGAGGGTCTGCAGCAGGTAGCCGCGCTCCTTGCTCACCACGCTGCAGAGAACAGGTAACATGTATTATTCTATTTGTAATATATATATATATATGTAGTGGCTAGCATGTACGGCCATACATCGAGAGGTCCTGGGTTCGAGTCCCTGATCGGGCCAAGTTTAATTATTGAGTCTTTCTGTTAGTAAGCCTCAGTAATAGCCCAGAGTTGGGAAGTTGGCGGTGAGTCACCTCCGTGCCTCGGAGAGCACGTAAAGCCGTCGGTCCTGCGCCTCTATCTCTATCTCTCACTGGTCGTGTCGAGTAGTCGCCCCACCGGAGTATGAGAGTGATAGGAAGAGAGAGTGCAGTTGTGTCTGCGCACACACTTGTGCACTATAATATCTCCTGCGCAGTTGGCCAGTCAGTCAGACCGATGCCGCCATGGCCGGAATCGGTCGGAGAACATTATTATTATTTTAATCATACTAATATTGAAGTGTAATATAACAATCAGTTTATTTGAATTATAAAAATGTACAAGCTATAAGAGTGATTAACTCATACAACTATTATCTGTATTGCGGGTTAGATACGTCCTTACTCCTTAGTCTTGGTGACCTGACTTTACTTTTGTCCTTGTCAGACGCTAGGTACTAAGGTACCAGTAGCCTAGGTATGTAGCTATTGGGTTCTAGGTATTAGGTACTATATCTACCGAACCTAAAATATAAATATATAAATATGTTGGGACATTTACACACAGCACCATCTAGTTCCACGGTAAGGCTCGTATGCCTTGTGTTAAGGATATTAGATGGTTGATACGCTACACACATATATAAGTTTAAATACATACATACATATTATAAATATAAACACCCATGACTGGAGTACAAACATACGTGCTCAACAAATGTATGCCCCCAGCGGGACTCGAAGCCGCGACCGCTGGCGCAGCAAGTAGGGTCACTACAAACTGCGCGACGCGTGTCGTCAAAAAAGGAAAATGAAACACACAGACGGTCCAGCGACACATCCTTGGAGCACGTACCTGAATGTGTTGGGCATGCGCACCATCTGCTCCTGGTCCTCGGAGTATTCGACGTGCGCGTGCGCCAGGTTGATGACGGCGCGCTCCACCGGGTCGCGCTCGTCGCGGTAGATGAACACGTACGGGCGGCGCACCACCTGCGCCGAGGATTCCCATTAAAAAAAATAAAAGTGCGTGTGTACAAACTACACATGTCAGGAGTAAAACTTCTTTGGCAAACTATTTTTTAAATCTCCTTTATATTTATACTAAATAACCCCATCTAAGCTCGTTGAGAGAGGGAGATGGCGCGAAGGTCGCACCCACGAGTTAGACAGAGTTAGAAATGTCACTGACTCGCGGTGGGCGAAATCTAACTAAGGCTAACTCTTCCCCGTCTCTGAGTGCCTGGTACTATGACCTTATTTTTTCGTTTCATCGAGTTTGAAATCACAACGATTCTAAAGAAGTTTTACTTCAAAAACAACAGTTGCCGTGTTTCCGATATCGGATTGCCGTGGTTTAAGGTAAAAGTTAAAAAATTACCGTGTCTCATACAAATGTAATGAAAATGTACAATCAGCACCTTGCTGATTGCCGTGTTTTAGGATACGGGAACGATGTTCTGCTGTGTACAGTGTTATTTTTACTATTTAATGGCCCCTGATTACCGTATAATACGGCAATTGCCGTGTAAATGGCAACCATGCCATACAACTCAGTTACGTGTTACGTACATATGTTGTACGGAACGGCTTATGTATGTGTACAATGTAAGAATTAAACTCTTAAGAAACAGTATAGACCGATCGTTATACAATTATGAAACTTGCTAATTTCTCAGGAAACTTCTGCTCTTTTGGGTGAAATAGGCGGCTAAGTTAGTTAGGATTCAGAATGCAAAACCAATCAAATGAGAGTTTAAATGCGCAAATTTAAGTCCATTTTACATTTATTTAGGTGTATATATTAAGCTTACAGAAAAGTTTACATGCACTGTTTTTAAATAACAATCAATAATAATTATTTTTTTTAACGAGCAACGGTTGAGTTTTTTCTCAGCAGAATTTCCTTTCGAACCAGTGATAGTTTCCTCACACGTTAAAATTTTATATTTAATAATGTCAAAGTGACGATTCAAAATAGGTTATAACAGTATATTTAGAATGTGTGTAAGAGTTAAGTACTACCTATTTATGATAAATATACAATTCTAAAAGAAAATTTTTTCAACCGTAAACTAAAGAAAAAAATAGAACATGCTGTGTATACCAGAGCGGTGGCGCAAGATCGCTTGTGTACTGAGAGGACAATGAATACATACGGAGAAAGAACAACTGTGTACATTACTCCACGGCTTATAAATAGTTTGCCCCCAAACTTAATTAATGAAATTAACAATAAAAATATTAAGACAAAACTAAAACATTATTTCTTATCTATAATTAATTAGATTAAATTGTTTAATATTTAATATTAAATAAAATATTTAGTTCTAAATTATAACAATATTGTATATAATAATATAATATATTTAATATTAATAATGTAATATATATAATGAAGTGATTTACAATGTTACATTTAATTAAAAAAAATATGTAAACTTTAATAATAATAAATAAATAAATAAGAGTGTACGCACCAGCCACCGCTTCTTCCAGCCGTGCGTGCCGTGCTGCAGCACGTTGAGGTACCCGCGGCGCGCCACCGCCGCCGACACGCGCACCTCCTCGCAGTCCGGCACGAAGGCCGCGCCCGCGCCCGCGCCCCACGCGCCCGCAGACTTCTCCAGCAGCGCGCGCTCCGGCGAGCACAGCCTGCGTACACCCGGTACGTTTTATATGGTATACACTTAAGAGTTAATAAAATGTGTGTGTGTGTGTACTTATGTACACGCGTTAGAAGTTATACTTCTTTGGCATCATTAAATAATACATACTCATTTTCGCAATTAGCACCCTGAGAAACCTCGAAAATGACACCCATGTAATTTTTGAAAAAAAAAACCGGATGTCCACCATCTTGGATTTGAAAATGGACCATACTACACATTAATCTTAAAATGTCATAAAAACCCAATCTGAAGATCCACAATGCTGCATTGGATTCTGCATTTGGAATTGTCAGATACCAAAAATCAAATCCGAAAATATACATCTATTGTAAATACCTAATAAATAACTGTAAACCTTACAATCGTATGGAAAGATAAATGTCAAATTAACAATAATAAAAAGCAATAAGAGGGAGAGAGAGAAAGAAGAGAGAGGGAGAGAGGGAGAGAAAGGAGAAGGAGAGAGAGAGAGAAAGAAAGGAGAGAGAGACAAAGAGAGAGAACTCACTCGAAGCTGCTGGCGCTGTGTATGGAGGAGAGCAGGCTGGGCGTGCTGATGTCGGCCGACACGCCCTCGTCCACGGGCGACGCGGGCGACGCCGCCTCCACCTCCTTGTTTGCACCTATCCTGCCTGCACATATAAACAGAAACATTTTATAATATGTTTAATAATTAAATTGTGTAATTTGAATATATTTTACACAGATGAAATTATATGAATAATTATACTTGTAAAAATTGTATATAATTTATGAGATACTAAAAACTTCTTGAAATATTTAGAATTTTAATACATATTATATGTTTTAAGTACAACAACTCGCACCTCTGATATTTTCATGTGCGAATAATTTCTATCATGATTACCACTTGTCTTTCGGTGAAGGAAAACATCGTTAGGAAACCTGCATGTCTGAGAAAACCTAGCAAGTTTTCGAAAGACGTGTGAAGTCCGCCAACACGCAATAGGCCAGCGCGGTGGACTATGGCCTGATCCCCCTCATACCGAGGGAGGCCTGTACCCAGCAGTGGGACGTTAAAAAGGGCTGATGATGATGATGACCATATATATAAAATACAAGTAAATCAGTACGTACCCTGTATGAGCTTGATGTACTTGGCGGCGAGGTCGCGCTCACGCGGGCTCATGTCCCAGGGCTCGTACAGGTCGTCGCGTGCGTGCGCGCACTCCGCCGCTTTCGCAGCTTTAGCCGCCATATTGCTCACCTCCTGCCATGTACATATTATCATTGATATTACATTTATTGATACTTTGATACTATATATATTTAATTTTCTCATCTGTTTCGCTTGCCGTATTCCACACAATGATAATTAATCTGCCTAGACCGAAAGTATAAGTCATTCGTATCCCGGATATTAAGCAATGAAAGCGACAAAGAATAATATAGTCAGGAAAGTATTTTACTTCTATAGTGAGCGTCGAGATATTTGTAAATGTTTTATTTTAATACTTCTAATTTTTAAGGAAAAAGACAATAAATAACCAATATGCAATGTATTTGTTTGGAGAGTCTAACATAAACTGTGGTTTCACACCCTGAAGTCTACGAATCATTTTTAGCATGATTAACACTTGATAATAATGAAGAAAAGTATTTTTATATATTAATTTATACAAAATTCAATCCCTAGTGGTAAAAAAGTATGAAATACCTTTTCAGTTTTAGTAAAGTCGTTAGCCGTGACAGTGTTTTCGTGTCCGTGGCGCAGACGCTCGCGCAGCGCCAGGAAGTGTCGCGTGCGCCCCACCTGCTCCAGCCGGGTCATCTTCTCCAACTCCCACTAAAATTCACACTTTTATTAGTATTACACTCTCCAATTTAAAAAAAACATCAACTATTTAGTATTGACCGATCGAATTCAATAAAAGAAATAGCTAAGAAAATCATTTTGTAGCTAAAAAATAAAATGCCAATAAGTATGACGGGATTATTTTGGAGAATTTAATATTTTAAATACTCACACGAACTATTATGAAAATTTTGTTGAGTAGGTAAAATGTAAATTTAATAAATATATAAAGTTAAGTAGGATAAATAGTATATTAAAAAAATAACAAGCGTGTGTTTGTGTTAGGAATACGAGTGTAATGTGAGTACTAGTGAATACTTATACGTTATAAGTACATAATATAAGCGTTATCAAGCAAATGAATCGGAGAAGACAAAAAATATTTAAGGGCGATTCTACACTATTATATATAAAACATATTAATATATTAGGACGTTATCGATAAATAAATACTTAAAGGTTAAAAAATTCAAAATACATATAACTACAGAGTAAAAAGAGAAGTTTGTGCACAAAACAATTAAATTAAACATGTAGATCCGCCCTTATACAGATAATATATAAACATTACAATACACAAAATATATAATCTATCAAACTGCGTGAATGAGGATGGACAAGTAACCAGTACACAAATTACTTTTCAGTAGCTATTTAGTACGAATGATAGAACACCAAAATGGATGATTGCGCACATACTAAATAGCTAAGGAAACATATTTGTGGACCTGGAATCTATCGATAACGTCCAACGGCCAATCATAGACCAGTTTGCGCCAGATACGTTTCTGTTTGAGTAGAAAAAAAACATTGTTAATGACCAAACAAACTTTAAAACATAATTGTTGTACCAAAACACTGTTTGTATAACAAAAGTATAGAGACAAAAGTTTTAGCATAGCAAACAAAACGATATCAAAACTACTAGCTTCAAAAATAAACTCAATAAAGACGGCACGTTTTTAGATGCAATACAACTTGTATTGTTCAATTAACCACAGATCATGCAAATTTAAGCCTATACACGTTCTGGCTTTGAAATTTTACGAAATACAATATTAGCGACATTCATTTCATTCTAAAAGAGATTGTATATAAATTAAGAAGGAGAAAAGTGTTTTATTTGTATTGATGTATCTGACCTGATGATCGAAAATGAGTGAATCTCCGCGTGGACGCCATCCGTGCAGGTTCTCTTCCCCGCGTACGTACGTGCCGCTGGTATCAAGCACGCGTCGCTGTCGGCGTTGTACACCTGTTTGAATTATGTTGTATTATATTATATTTTCCTACATATATTTTATTTGTATGATATGGATTGTTTTTTTGTATTTACTTATATTATAAAAAGGAAAGATTTATTTGTTTCTTAACAATATATTTTAAATTACTAAATCGATTTTAGTATAATTTTTATATTTTTATAGTGATTAAATAATATTTAGCGGATAAATTAGTTTACATAAAAAAGTCAGGAATTTCGTCAGTAACAAAGCATACATTTAGCGAATTATAAATTACTTTTTATATAACAAAAACGAAAGTTCGTGGTTGTAACAGCTCTATGTAAGTTAAGGTAAATTATTATCTATACTAATATTATAAAGCTGTAGAGTTTGTTTGTTTGTTTGTTTGGTTGAAGGAGCTAATCTCAGGAACTACTGGTCCGAATTGAAAAATAGGAGCGGACCTACAGGAGCGGAGCATCAATGAAAAATGTTGCAAGAACGGGAGAAAAATATTTGTATTGATTTTCATTCTTTCAACTGGTTTATAATAAACATAAAAACAGAAGTGCTAGGTAATTTCGTAAATATATCTTTTGTATTTCATCCTTTAGAACTAGTTTATAATAAAAATAAAATGTTAGGTAATTTCGTGGTTTTAACAGCTCCATGTAAGTTAGCGTACCGGGCTCGAGCGCGCGGTGCAGGCTGAGCTCGTACAGTCCGGTGAGGCGGTCCGCGCGGGCATGTCGCGAGCCGAACAGCGCGCGGCGCAGCGAGCGGCCCGCGCCCGTGCGCGCCTCGCGCCCCACCACCACCAGCGACAGGTCCTTCGTCACGATCGCCGGACGCGCGCAGTTCTCCACCTGCACATACACAAGTTACATTCAAATGGACATAGTTATGCAAACCAGAACCAACCCACAATTGTGGTTAAATGAGTTAAGTAAACAGATAGGTCCAAAATTGCGTGTTTTATATATGCTAAAAAGATCAAAGCTATCTACATATTCTATAATATTACTAGCTGACCCGGCGAACTTCGTACCGCCATATTTTATTTCTCTAATTGCAACTGAGGAAATAAAACCCTTCCGGTAAAATCAAATTAGCTTTATTATTATTATTGAAAATAAAACTGGAGTACTCAATTGAAAAATTCAAAATATTACGTGAAATAAAATATTAGAATTTTTATATTCTAAGAAACAGAACACAGCGCCATCTATTGGGTGTATTTGCAACCTAGATGTCAAACAATATTGAGAATTTTACCGATGAATCAACGTACACCGCCATCTATGAGAACTTCATAAAACTAAACAGTAAATAAACACTTGCTTAAGAAACAATTAATTGATACATTTTATTCGTTTACATTCACGACATAAGCGAATAATTGAGATGATAACTATCCTATCCAGTAAGTTAGACCAAAATACGATTACATGTGAAATTTGATTGAAATCGGTTCAGTAGTTTTGGAGTGTATTGGCAACATACATCGTGACATAAGATTTTTATATATATAAGATAAAGGTATTTTTGGGAAAGAGGTTTATACAAACTTTGTATAGAGTTTTTATGAAAATCGAACATATCAGATCATAGAATAACTTTTTTCATTTTGTGGGTTGGTTCTGATTTGCATAACTATGTCCAAATAAAAAGATTGTTTCAATTAAACTACTTGGAGTATATAAGAGAAATATATCTAAAAACATAAATACAAAAAATACGCTCAAATAAAGAGCCTTTCCGCTTTATGAAACCGTTTGTAATGATCTGAAGAAACACACAATTTGCTATTTTGTATTATACTTGTCTCATCAAACATTAAAAAATATTGAATTACACTATACTTATTTTTTTACAAAAATTAAAAACAAATATCAAATATCTTTTTAATATAAACTGACTGCACGAACTTACCTCGAGGTAAGCACTCAAAGTGATGTACACGACTTCCCCGTTAGCGCTCACTCGGTTGAGCAGCGGCGAGCCGTGCAGGCTGCTGTCCCACGCCGCCTCGAACCTACAGTACACATAATATTACGCTTTAAAACAATATTATTTTAAATAAAAAAATAATTTTCATGAATTTTATATTCATAAATTTTCTTTTTATTATATTTTTACTACATTATATGGAATATATATGTAATGTTACGATCTATAATTTAAAAAAATTAAGCAAGAAAAAATAAAACAAAATAGGTATATGTTTTTTATTTATTAAAAACTTTAAGAGTTAATTTTTCAATGGACTCAAATGAAATGAATTACACAGATTGAAACCAAAAATATAATAACTTGAGTAATATAAATAGACAACTGTTAACGACCTAGAACGTAAATCATTAGAATAAAATAAACAATATACCTGAACACGGCTCGGTCATCCAGCGTGGGTCGCTCTCCAGGGAATAGTCCGAGAGACAGCGCTCCGTCCTCGTCCCCGTCTGTTGTGTCTTCGTTAGCCTCCGGTGTGTTTCGAATACGACCTAATTATTGTTTTTTTTTTAATTATAAATATATTATCTTTGTACATTGAAGATCTTCTAGTTTAAGAATATACAGTTCGCGTCACGTAAAAAGAACGCTGGAAGAAAGTGGTGGGGGGTGTGTTTGCGCATCTGTACATTCGCATACGAAATTCCTAAGCCTATTCTTTTATTTTTGAACTAGCCTTTCGCTCACGATGTATATTGATTATTGGTACCTACATTGAAAAATATATTAGATAGATTGTCATTAAATAGAATTCTATTAATTAATAAAATATGTTTGATTCAGTGTAGAATGTATAATCTACTTACAAAAAATTAAATTAATTCGTTATATATATTTTTTTAATTATTTACTGAATAATTTATCAGACTCTCTCTTTATAAAACAATATACGTCAAAAATATTTTTTCACTATTTTTTATATAAAACCATTTCGTAACTAATAACTTTTGTGTACGCGATGTTATTTTAAACTGACAAACCAATAGTGAACCGAAAAGCTTGCGACTCGTGCACCACCGCCCCGCGTCCCGCGTCTTACCACCAAATTGGCTGATAAATCGCCTCTGCGCAACTTGACAGCCAGCGTTCTTTTTACATGACGCGAATTATAAATTACTTAAAACTAAAACTTGGTATAATCTCGCTTGACGTTAACTTATATTTCAATTAATATTTTAAGACTGTTTATTTATTCTAAGTTTAAAGTAAATAATTCAATTTCTTTTTAATTAATCATTTCGTACCAATCCTATTAATTAAAAACACTCAGTTCACCTTTAAATAGAATACAATATAATGTACATGATAAAATAAAATACTCTCTACTTATAAGCAAAGTGAGTACGGACCGACAACGAGCTCCCTGACGTCGGTCCACTGCAGGTCGGGCGAGGGCTCGTGCAGGATGGTGATGCGCAGACGGCGCTGGATGCCCTGGTGCAGCAGGAACAGCCCGCGGCATGGCAGCTCGTCGCTGTGCTCAACCACCTGGGCCATATTATACCATACCATATTATATTATATCACTACCCATTGTACTTAAAACGAAATATAATTTCTAAATAAGAATGATACTTTCTTATATTTGGACTTTTTTCAAATATTGCATATTTTATTAATATTTTTCTGCAATGCGTGGCTGCAATATGTTCAACTGATTGCAGGCCCACCACAAAAATATTGTAACAATGGCTGAGCAATATGTTGCCAGGCTATGTGTTGCCATCATTATTGTCAAGGTAACGTAGAAACTAACAAAACAACTATAGCACAGAATATAGCAATTAATCACGGCGTCACTCGCAGCAAACTTCAGACGCGTAGAAAAGAACACACTATAACAATAGAGAGTGACTGAAACAGCAACATGGTCGGGCAAAATCGCAGAAAATCGATCGCTTAGCGATCGTCCGGCAACACCGACTATATTGCTGTATTGTCTATTGCTGGTACGCTTGCAATGTTGCCGGCCACTCTATTGCAGTCACATATTGCATAAAAATATTGCCCGTTTAGACGCACCATAAAACTAACTTTTGACAGTGAATTTTATGAGAATGTTCGCTTTAAAATCTTAAAGATGTCAGAATCAAAAGGCGGTCAAAAACTAGCGAAAATAGTCTTACGTAATAAATGAATGGCCCCATAGGTACAATGTGAACTCACCGCCGGCACGTACTCGCCGCTGGGCGCCAGCTCGCAGATCTCGACCCACACGAGCAGGTCGTGCTTGGAGTGCAGGTGCGAGGAGCAGCAGGGCGGCGCCACGCTGGCGGCGCCCCACTTGGGGCTGCGGACGGGCGCAGAGATGGGCAGCGACGGCGGCAGCATGCGGCGGGGTGGCGCGCGGTGCACTGGACCGTCTTGCTTCGCGTCCTGGTACAATTTTATCGAATCAAATATATGTTATTTTTTAAATTGATATATTACCAGTATTTATTTTTATAAAAAAAAATTAAAAGTGCGTGTGTACAAAGTACACATGTCAGAAGTAAAACTTCTTTGGCAAACTAATTTTTAAATCTCGTTTATATTTATACTAAATAACCCCGTCTAAGCTCGTTGAGAAAGGGAGATGGCGCGAAGATCACACCCACGAGTTAGACAGAGTTAGAAATGTCACTGACTCGCGGTGGGCGAGATCTAACTAAAGCCAACTCTTCCCCGCCTCTGAGTGCCTGGTACTATGGACTTATTTTTTCGTATCATCGAGTTTGAAATCACAACGATTCTAAAGAAGTTTCACTTCAATAAATATAAATATGTTGGGATGTTGTTACACACAGCGCCATCTAATTCCATGGTAAGCTACGAAAGAAGCTTGTGTTACGGATACCAGATAGTTGATATACTACATACATATAATAATATATAAGTTTAAATACATACATATTATAAATGTAAACACCCATGACTGGAGTACAAACAAGTACAAACTGGCACGAGAAAAAATGGATATATTACCAGTATTTATTTTAATAAAAAAAACTTTTATCTGAAATGAGGAGATTGTTACATATATTTTTAAAATTTATTTGGTTATTATAAAATCATAAATAAATGAAATAAAATTATTATTTAGAGTCATTGTTTTATTTATTCTATAATAAAATACCTTATGCAATGGATGTTGTTGGTAATGTCCGAAAACTTCGAAAACGATGGGTTGTGACTTTATGTATTCAACGAAGGACTTTGTCACTGGTACTGTGATCTAGAACAAAGGAAAATATTTTAAGTAAGTATATAACTCTTTAGTATATAATTTCATTCTATTAGTTAGTTAGTATTAGTATAATATCATTAACAGTACATACATTTTGTACGTGGTAGAAGCCTAGAGGCGTGTTCTTGCCGGTATTCTTCACAGGCTCTGTTGAGAACGCATCTTCATTTCTGTGCAGGAAACTAAAACAAAATACAAAAATAATTACGATTCATAACATAACATACTTAAAAATCCCTCCAATTGAAATGAAAATTTGGTATCATTGCTTGCGCTTCTTTTAACAAGTGTCCCAGAATATGACAATAACCTCGCAAGGGGAGAAAGGCCCTCTTATGATGAGTAAGTAAAAAAAATCAGCGCTCTACACGCAGTACTCGAGTACCAGCCATTTTATTGAAAAACTAAAAATGTACCCTTCTCCCCGTGCGAGGTTATCGTTACCTCCTGGGACATCCTGTAGATGAAGACGAGGTACGAGCATTAGTTTATTTGACATTAATAATCTAATGAAAATTTACTCCTATAAACAATTTGTAGTAGGGTGCTCCTAAACGGGCAATATTTGTGGCTGCAATATTAGCAACTAATTGCAGGCCCATCACAAAAATATTGCCAGGCAATGTGTTGCACTTATGTTATTGTCAAGGTAACGTAGCAACTGACAAAACAACAATAGCACAGAATAAAGCAATTAATCACGGCGTAACTCACAGCAAACTTGAGTCGTATAGAAAAGGACACACTATGCCATGACAATAGAGAGCGACCGAAACATCAATAGGACTGCAATATCGCAGAAAATCATATCGATAATTTCGGCCATACCATTGCCGATATGGCCGAGACAGTACTGCAATATTGCTGGTATTGCTTGCAATGTTGCTGAACACTCTATTGCAGAAAAATATTGCCCATTTAGGAGCACCTGTATATAAATATGTCACTATTTCTGAAAATACGATCCAAAAACCTCACTCACTTGAACTGGCAGAACACGTCCGCGTAGTCTGTGGCGACGCTGTGCGCCTGCAGCACGGTGACGCGGAACGTGAACTCGCGGCCCAGCGTCAGGTGCTCGGGGAGCTCCTCCTCCTTCAGCTCGGAGGCCAGCGAGCTGTCGCCGCGCCCGCTGTCCGCGTCGCACTCGCCCACTGCCAGCTCTGTGGACGTCAGTCATGATATAGTAATTAGTATCGATAGACAATCGATGGTCAATCGATAGTTTAGGCTTAAGCAATGGTATTGATTATTTATCGATACTATTATCACGTGCAATACTTTCGATACTATGGATAGTATTAATAGCGCTTCATGAGCAATACTATTGATAGTATCGATATTAATGCTCGATAGTGTCGATACTATTGCAAAATTCTTAACTTTTTAGCTTAAAATAGCGATAGTCAGTGATTTTTTCGATAGTATTGCTTTCTCAAGATAAGTAATATAGGGCCTAGTAAATAACGACACTATTATAAATTAAGTTTCATTATATTCGTGAAAGTAAAAAGAAATGGTTTTTTAATATTATCGATACTATTATATACTATATAACTTATTTATATTTCGAAAATACTTTTTTTTCTTTGTTTATAATAATAATTCTGTGAATATTGTAAAAGTAAAGAAAGTAATTTATTAAATAATGTCATATTGGATAAGACAAGGAATAGGAAGGCGACTATATTCTAGTATAAAATACCTTCAATTTTAATATTGGAGTCCTGTTCAGGACGGTCTTCGATGTTCATTGTGTTAAGTGCGTTGTTCTTCTCCACACTGGAGATGGCCTTAAGCCGCGAGCGCGCGGGTGCGATGTCGTCGTCGAACGATATCTTGGCCGATTGCTTCACACCGGCTGCGAATTCGGCATTATCTGGAAAACATTTACTGTTATATATACCTATTTCTTGTTTTATATTATACAACTAATCAAATTTTCAACAGAAAAAGACAGAAAAAGGACAAACTAGGCTTTAATTTTACATTTTACAACAATGGACAGTCTTTTTTCATTTTCCTCGTCTACATCAGTAGATCAGATAAATCCAAAATTATTTTGATCGATTTCTAAGATTTGATTACATATGTTAGTATTAGTAATTCATTTTAAGAAGAAATATACAAAGTTTAATGTTAAATTTACTTTTTTCGGCGTCGATGACTGCCTGTACAGCCACCCGCAGGTAGCCTTTCACGTCTCCTTTCTCGTTCACGATGGCGACCTTGTGAATGAGCGGAACCGGGTACAGCAGGTTCGACAAATAAACGAAGCTCCTGTGCAATAAACGATGATATTTTACTTAAAATAACAAAATAAAAACGAAAAATTATTTAATTTTTTGAACAACTTTGTTATTATAATTTCATTAAATAATACAAAAAATATAATCCAAAGTAAAACTCACCGTCCAACTAGACGGAACCATGGGAATCTATCGTAGAACGGATCACCGCCGGTGACCGACTCGATGTTGTGATCAGGCGAAGTGGGGGATAGTTCCGCCTCATTGTGGTACATCTCTCGCATCAGTTCCAAACGTTGCCTATAAATATAATAGATTTTTAAACATCGAAATCGATTATTAAAATTGTTTGATGATTAAAGCTTTGTTGAAAAGTATATTGAAAAATAAAGCTAATAGGAACATGCGTTTTTAAATTGCATCAGCGCGTGCAGGCAATGAAATTAAATGCTTTTACTTAAAACTAAATAGGTATATTTTAAGTAAGAAATATAATCAAATCGTATAAAGAAAATTTATTTAACAAAATGTCGCGAAAATAACATCCAAAAAAGTAACATAGTGGTAGAGCTGCACAAGTTAAATAAGACGATGGAACTGTGCAGGTGATTTAGAACTCAATTTTACGGCACAAGTACGTGTTTCTTTAAAGCCAGAAATACAATAATCACGAACATAGTACACAGAACGCAAACAAATACTGCAAATATATTTTTCCAAGATCCTCATCCTCCATCACTAGCCAACAACAAAGCTTTGACGAAATTAACACATTGAAGCAGACAAAGCCTTACAAAAGCGTGTCTGCGGAATTCGTGATCTATACGAAAATCCTTTTAGTAACATTAGGCAGAAACAAAACAGACAATCCTGTCAGTGCGATGCCCAATCTCTGCAATCATTTATCAGGTCTTATATCAACTGTCGTTCCTGGCTATTTAAAGGTTCTACCACAGTCTACTAATCCATACAGAAGTATAACGAAGACGCTTAGATAGGGTAATGATGTAAAGTTAGGTTTACCCAACTGTCATACATGCTTCTATATGACAGTTGGGAAGCTGTTTAAGGGTTGTCGAGTATCATCGTGAAAATTGTTATTTTTGACAACCCTGTCTTCATTTTAATCGTTTATTTAAGTTTGTATGGATTTTTACACTGTGGCCCTACGCTGCTTTGTTTCTCCCAGAGGCACAAACCTCGAGGGCAGAAGGTTGGCTAGGGAGAGGCGCGTGTTGTTAGCGCACGTGCTGATACATTGCAGCAGGTCGTCGTTCGCGGGAGCGGGGGCGAGAGCGGGCGCGGGCGCGGGGGCGGGCGCGGGCGCGTCGTCCTCCGCGTACGCGCTCTCGTTCATGTTGTATATCTGGCGCATGAGCTCCAGGCGGTGGCTACGGACAATATATCCGCCTTGGAGACCACCTCGTTATATGCCTCCCTTTCGTTGTTTTTTTTCTCTTTTTTATATATATTTCCATCATACTAATTGTATAGCCTTGGCCTTGATTTATATATTTATATAAACTTACTTAAAGTTTTATTATAATTTTAATGTAATCTAATCTAATTAATTTTAATGCGACTTACTTTACTGTGTTAGTACTTAAAACTACTTATATATCTGTCCGTTATGTATCAATAGCGTTGTGTTTAATTAAATAAATTGTTTGTATAGTTAGAAATATCTCCTTATATACTTTTACATTTTCATAAGCTGTTGTGTGTCCATAGATGATCATATTAATTTCGTGAAAAATAATAGATTGCGTTATTTTATAAGATATGGTATAGTAAAATGTGTTCAATATAATAAAAGCTTTATATAAAACAATAAAATAAAAAGCTGCAAAATAAAAAAAGCAGCATATGATAAATATGCGACTATATTAACTATCCGATTATGAATATTGGATTTATGATATATACACTTACCTATAAACCCTCAACAATGTATTTATTTATTACGTACTATGTATTTAAAGACTTACTAATACCCAATACTTATATAAAAAATAAATTAAATACATAAAACAAATAATGCCGAGCAAAAATAACTACCTATTGAAATAATAAAAACGTAAAATTAAAAAGATATTATATAACTCAACAAAATGCAAACAAATGTAAATGTTTTTTGTCTTAATGTAACACAATATAATAAAATAAATATGTTTAAAAATAAATATAATGTAAATTATAACAGGTAATATGTTTAGTTAAATTCTATATAACATAGTGTCCTTCTAATAATGTATATAAATAATCATTAAAATAAAGTAAATACATTTTAATTGAGCCTTGAGGTCCAATATAATTTATTAAAAAAATATTAACACATAATATATGATCACCTCAAAAATCAAAGCCGGCTAAACTGTACGTACATTTGTATCACACCTGTACACCTACGATAACATTCTAAAGTCAGACTAAGGAATTATATTATATACTTGAAATAAGCCAAAATAAATAATACGCAAAAAATTGTAGCGTGATTTGTTGTTTATGCTACTTTTTTATATTTTTTTTCTATGGATAACTTAATTGTTTTAGTAATAAAGAAAATTTTATATACATAATATGCATAAGTTAACCACTTTAAGAATAAAATATGTAAAGGAATAATACTTTATTTTTTCTTTTTTAAGCATTAGTTTTCTTTCTAATGAGAGAGCGATAACATAATATGGCCTGTTTAATATTTGCTTAACTATAATAAAATCAGTTAGCTATTTTTATTTACCAACATTTATTTACTTATCCATCGAAGTGTAATTTGTGTACTATTTTGAAACATTATCTTTGGCTTCATATTTACTTATATATTATTCCTTAGTCTGAGATTCTAAACTAGTTCACTATAACGAACCATTAACCGTCTACACCACTACCATATACCATCACACCACTAACACATCACCAACTGTTAGTCCTAGTATAATGATAACACTATGGGACTTAAACGCTTGTATTTGTAATACTGTCCGTTTGTTACCATAGATGGTGTAACCTAATGTATTATTTATTATGTACCATAAAATATGTAAAAATAAAGTAGCAAAAAAGTCAATAAAAATAACTTGTTTCTTAAACAGATCTCTTCTAGAAACCCAGTTTATGCATTTCATAAATAGTGCTGTTTGATTCTAAATTAAACTGTTGTTAAGGATCGTCTTTAAAAACGTATTAAGTTCCACAATCTTGCTGCCATAATAAAAAAACAATCATACTATATTGTATTGTAGTTAGGAACCACAATTTTTATATATACAAATACATGCGTTTCAGTCCCCTGCTATAGTAATTACCATAATAATAAAGGAAGACGAAAATTGAAATTTTAGATTTTATTTGATTTGAATCAAACCTACTTTTTGAAATGAAACTTCTTTAGAATCGTTGTGATTTTAAACTCGATGAAACGAAAAAATAAGTCCATAGTACCAGGCACTCAGAGACGGGGAAGAGTTAGCCTTAGTTAGATCACGCCCACCACGAGTCAGTGACATTTCTAACTCTGTCTAACTCGTGGGTGTGACCTTCGCACCATCTTCCTCTCTCAACGAGCTTAGCCGGGGTTATTTAGTATAAATATAAACGAGATTTAAAAATTAGTTTGCCAAAGAAGTTTTACTTCTGACATGTGTACTTTGTACACACGCATTTAATTTTGTTTTATAGTATATACTCATACAAATACATGCGTTTCAGTCCCCTGCTATAATAATCACCGTAATAATAACAGAAAACAAAAATTGAAAATTTTGATTTAGTTTGATTTGATTTGAATCAAACCTTCTACTAACTATAGTACTCACCGTAACTTCTCCAAAGTCCAGTAGTGGGTGGCTCCGTTCTTAGTGTCTGTGACCTCGACGGCGACGACGGTGGGCGCGGAGGGGCGGTACTCGTCGTCGCATTCGTCGCGCGGCGCGAGCTCGGCCGGCAGCGGCGAGTACGGCGTGTCCGTCAGCAGCGTGAACTGGAACTGCACCTTCTTGCGGAGTTCCACTGATATTGCGTTGGCTTCCTGTTGGGGGAGTTTGGAGGATATTAAAATACTAGCATTTCTAAGAGATTGAGTTCTTATATTTTATATATACTAAAACGTTATCATGTCTATCGGTTTTGTAGTTTTTGCAGTAGAGCGAACAAAAAAGCTTTCCCTATTTATGAGTACAGTGATATGTCTTCAAATAAAATTTGATTTACGTTTTTTGTTTGTTTTCAGTAGAATAAAACACTATCAAAATACTCTAATATGTGGGGGACATATTCAAATATAATTTTTAATTTTATGTTGTGTTAACAGTATCACGCTAAAAAGTCTAGACTCTATTCAAATTTAACACACAAATACATTATAGCTTGGAGTAACATATAGTTTCTAGCGACACGAGGATATTAATGTTGAAGACGTGAAAATTAAAGATGAAGGACACATCCTTTTTGAGTTTTCTCTTTTTATGCATAGATATTAAAATATAGTTGAGTTTATTATTTTTTTTTATTTATACATTAATCATCAGCCATTTTATCCATGCGCTTAATATATTACGGAAACTTTTAACTCAATTTTCTTAAAATTATAATTTTGCGACGTATCACCATCATCTATTCACGTTTTTAATTACATAATATAGAATAACAAGTTACCTTAAGGAATATAGCGTTGCCCCACAGGTCGTCCCGCAGCGACGTGAACTGGTGGTACTTCCACTTGCGGAAGGCCCACGCGGCGAGCCCCACCTCGCGCGCCGACCAGCACTCTGTCTCAAACAGGGGATTCACTACCCCACCACCACACGCTATTGAGTCGTATGTATCATCTTTACATACATCGAACTAACACTTATACATGAGACAGTTGTTGTCTTTGTTACACTTTCTTGTTTAGATTTGAATGAAATTAGAACGGGATATATATTTTTTCTCAGTCCCCTGCCGTCAACGAACTAACAGTCCCCTGCACGTTTGATCATAATCTTATTGTTTACTTTTAATTATTAGAATTAAACTTATATTTCACTAATTATTTTTTTAATTGTTGAGGCGTTATTGCAGCAGAAATTTATAGAACTTAACTATTTATTATTTGGTAGATTTTTTATTTATAAAATATAATTAAAAATTTCAAGATCTTCATTTGCCTATAACGCTGTTATATTTTCCAGTCAAATATATTTTTAATAAAAATAACCTTACTAACCAAATATATCTTCGTCGTTGTGGAAGTCCTCTGGCGTGTACGAGCTGTACATGGACATTGTCACACTCTGTTCCTCAACCTGACGTTGCAGTGCGTCGATTCTGGCTTCGTAGTTCTGGAAAATTTACTCAGTCAATATATTTTATTACAGAATCATATTTTATCATAAACTGGTATTTCCCAGAGCACCGTCCTCTTTCTAAAGATCAGAAACCAAGCAAGCGAGAACGCAATGGAAGCTCTCAAAAACATTTTTTTCCAGTTTTTGCAAAAAAATTTTTCAACTTTTAAAATTCAGCAACTTTTCGAAAGATAAGAGACAAACAAACTTAGATTTTGAGAGGCCCAAACCCAATATTGGTACGTGACATTAATTTTTACGCTCTGTCGTAAGAGAGAGAGAGAGAAGAGAGAGAGAGAAGAGAGAAAGAGTTATTTCCTCTTTTCTATCTAACTCTTTTCTTACCAAACAATATAATAATATTTGTTATATCTTACAAATATATTAAGCCTCACCTTCCGCTGCTCCTCGAACTGTTGGTCCGCGTGCTCCTTCTCCCTGCGGAACTGCTCCTCGAGGGCCACGAGGCGCTTCTGCATCTCCGCCTTGAGGTCGATGCCCTGCTTCTCCAGCAGCTCGCACTGCGCGTAGTCCCAGTCCACAGTCTCCGTGTCGCTTGTTGCTGGTTACATTTAAGTTAGTTTACATTTTTAATACTTAAATTTTAGTTTAAGTGTAAGTAGTGAATTAATTATAAAAATTTAAATGATAAATTGGATTTTTTTTAATCTCCGTTTAAAGAGCTTAGTTGCTACATATGCAACTATGACGCTCTGTTACAATTACAATATGTTTAATGGATTTTATAAGCATCGAGTATTACATATAATAATAGCATTATGTTTTACGTGAGTTTGTTACAATTTTTGCTAAGCTATAAATTAATCTCGCTATGTTAGAAGATGGATGTGATAGTACAATATTTATGAAATTGGATATTTTAATCATGTTTTTTAACTGATTTTTTCATATTTTTGAAGTGAAACTTCTTCAGAATCGTTGTAATTTCAAACTCGATGAAACGAAATAAAATGTCCATAGTACCAGGCACTCAGAGACGGGGAAGAGTTAGCCTTAGTTAGATCTCGCCCACCGCGAGTCAGTGACATTTCTAACTCTGTCTAACTCGTGGGTGTGACCTTCGCGCCATCTCCCTCTCACAATGAGGTTAGACGGGGTTATTTAGTATAAATATAAACGAGATTTAAAATTAGTTTTCCAAAGAAGTTTTACTTCAGACATGTGTCAAGGGTACACACGCACTTTTTTTTATTATTATCTATTAAAGTTTAAAGTCATGTGTAAATTACTTAAACTTTTATATCACTATATATTACTTCCAAGTTATATCTATCTGTCTATAACACTTACATTCAGAAAGCCCGCCGGGTGTGTCGCTCTCGGTTCTGTCGATGGTGTTATCCTTGCAGTTGTAGCTGGGCAGATGCTCGCGCGGCTGTCCGGGGTGCGTGAACCGGAACACGTGGTTCTTGCCGAGGATCACGCGGGAGCCCGTCTTTAGTATTATCGGCTCGGTTACCTGTATTAATATACATTTTAATTTGTTGCTTAAATTTAAACGTGCAAATTAAGTTATAATTTGTTTTAGGTATATAATTAATGTTACAACTTATTAAACTTAGCGTAGATTCTCAAAGTTTAGTAGTAGTAAATTAGTATAAATAAATAATTTTCCCGCTATTTTAAAGAATTTTAACCGCCTCAGTTATTTTTTTCAAACCTACCCTAAACCTAAGCACAAATTTCTAAAACTTTAATAGTAGTATAAAAAAATAAAATTAATATTCTATCACTTCAAACATTCAGCAGAATATAATATAGCAAAATATGAAAAAACTACATAAAACAACATTTAAATCTGAACTAACCTCACGTCCATTCACATAGATGAGTGCCCCGCGATGCGGGATGAGGCAAATCACCCCGTCAGTGTTTTCGAAGATACAGTGCTCACTCAGTATGTGGGAACCGCAGAGCTGGATATCTTGAGGTACATTTCCTTCGGCCGTACCAAGACGAGTAATACCTAAAAATAATTTCAGTGTATATATTCAACCCACTTCTGGGCACTTGCCATCAATACGAGTATGCTGATCCCCAATAGTCCAACCTTGGCAAAGTGCGGGTTGGCGGATTGCACAAGCCTTTCGAAAACTTGCTAGATTCTCAGAGATATGCAGGTTTCCTCACGTTTTACTTTACTAGTGGTAATCATATTAAAAAACAGGATTTCAACCCACTCCACTCGGGTCCCAACCGAGTCACCACTGGGCTGCCACTGCGATTATACATCAGAAACTTAATAATTACACGTCAATATACCTACACTGATTTAAAATTGTGCCAGTCTTGTTATATTAAGCGAAATGAAACAAAACTAAGAAACACTAGCTTATTACTGACAGTCAGACAGAAAACGTCTCGATAAGTGTTAATATGAAATCGCACTGTAATTATTAACCATGTATATCCGAGTGTCATTTGATATTAATACGTTTGTAATATAGAAAATATAATATCGAATAACGTAAGACCATTTGAAATAGTGTATTTCTGCTTCTTATAAGGAACACTAGCAATTCGCGCGGATCCGTTCACGTTTTAAAGACCGGAAAGCAAGTTCTTAAATTCTACATATACTAAAATCTACACCGAAACACGCTGCATTGTATGAAACAAGCTTTGTCTATCCGAATTGTAGTTTATGCAGTTAGATCGAACAAAAAGAAGTCATACATACAGAAAAAACATTAGTGTTTATCTCACAAATTAATGCCTCAAACCCGCGATCACTGAATAATCAATGAATCACGTTATCATCGTCACAAGCTGAACTAAACAAGTCGTCATTGTGTAAAAATGAACATTATAAAGACTAATTTCATACAAAACTTAAACTAAATAAAATACTAACCATCCTTGATATAGTAAAGTAGACATTCTGATAGATTAGGGTCTTCATTCAAGTTGACCAAGTGCGGTGTTTTCTTCGGGGAGTAGACGCCGACGGTGACGCCCTCTTTCACCGCGAGACCCATCTCAGCGAATACTGCTTCACGCTGCACGCGGATTTGCTCAGTTCGTTTGAGCTTCTCTTCCCAAGTTTCGTTGAGCTCTGTATACAAAAGTAAATTACTTTATTGATTATTGATAACTGATAAGTATTAAATTTCATCAAATTTTCGTTAAGAAAAGTTTTCCTTTATAGTAAGCTATTATAATAATATGATGGATTATAGCCCGAGAAGACGGCGATCAAAAGCTGCGAGTACTTTCTAAAGGATGTTTTTTTTTAAATTACATCTCACTGGTCGAGTTGCGAAATAGCCTGTCGTCAGACAGCTGGTTTCCTTAGAGTATGGCGTGGAGAGCTTAATATTATAAAGAAATGTACCTTTCAACTACTTTCTTAAGCCTGAAAATTAATTTGCAACGAATATATTGATTAAAAGTAAGTTTGACATCATCAGTCATGCATTGAAGTTGTACAAAATCTGTATATCATGTAAGTTCGTTCTAAAATCAGAAATCTAGTATACAAGTGAAGAACATTATCAAAATCACAGAAAATATAATCAGTCAGTTTATTTCTGTCACACTTGCTGTGAATAACAGATAAGTAGTAAGTAATCTTACGTCGTTGAAGTCGTTAATCTTAGAAATAAAATTCTAACCTGCAATGAGTTTTTCAGAAGCTTGTAACTGATCCACGGCTTCCTCCGCGATGGTGGTTGCTGCTCGCGACAGTTTGGGCGACAGTGCCTCGGACTCGCTCTTCTTGCGGGTCGGGGACGAGTTCTCTTCTCCTGCTACATCACACCAAATATATGTAGGAGTGACCGAGACAACTATACATATCAAAAGTATGCTTATAAAGTGGTAATATTTTTCCTCGTTGTTTTGAAAAGGTTCAAATTGCCACCAAATACCGTGTATATTTTATGGAGAACGTCTCGTGCTTTCCGTGACCATACGTGCCAAATAACCCTTGGATGATATATTTTTTACGAGGAATTTTATATAATGCCAATAGCCAAATTTTGATGTTTATAAAAACGTAATATATATAGCTTTATATGTATATATAGGTAGATCGAAGCTACGATGCATGCCTTGCAAAAGCTCCGCAGTAGCAATATGAAATACTACTTTGATATTATAATAAAATAATATTACAATCAAAATTGGGCTATCGTTACAAAAAAAAATCTGATAATACGTACTGAAACGGACACAAATAGAAGAAAACATGCGAAACTATTAAGCTTGTTTGCGATATATGGATACCATATCAACACCGTTCGCGACATTGAGCCATATCTTTGTTATTTTTGTAGACATTTTTTTCATCAATTTTGATTAAAACTACAATAAATGGTCTTTTTTACTTCTTTTGAAACTGAACTTGTTGAGCCTTACCCATTAAAAAGTAGTTCCATTCATTTAATTACTTTCTTTATAATTATGTGTTGTAATATTTGAGATAATATTTTGGTAACGCATAGTACACGTCCGCCGCGAACGGTCAACATGGCCTGAGCATTTTAAAATACTTAAATAAATAATAAGTCTCAACACGCTCATTACGTCAAAATAAAACAAAGTTGAAGTCTTAATATTATATAAGAGACTGTAAGAATATACTCGAAGACTAGAATACTCTTTTTTTATCAAAATGCTCAGCTTTTAAAACATATTTATCATACTTTGAAATAGTTATTATAATATACATATCAAAAAAAGTATAATATTTTAATGTTTTTCGTTTTATAAATATAAATATGAACCGACACCAATATATAATATAAATATAAGCGCGGGTATACGTAACCAATACATATGTACCTACGAAGTGTCGATTTATGTACTAAGTACACCTACAACGCCACAAGCCTTGGAGAAGGGTGCAACTTTTTTTTTATTTTGTCAGGTGTCGAGTTGCCAGTATTTTATTTTTATCTGGCAACTCTGAGGAGGCGAAGCGTACAAGGTGAGGTGTACATATGCATAAGCCTCTTTACTTTACTTACTGGTAGGTTGTTCTTTCTTTTCATAAACGACTCTACCATCTGGTCCTTCACGATTGAAAACAAAAGTTGAAGTTTAGTATCATTGGAGTTAAAAACGTTTGTGGCGTTTATTTAGCTCTTTATACAAATACATAACGAACTATAAGTCACATGACGACTAGCCCTAAACATTTAAAAGCTTGTATTATTAAGGGACATACCTTCTTCGACATCAATGCCCTCAGCCTTGAGAAGTTCTCGCAACTTAAGTATTTCCTCTTTGAGTTCGCGGATGAGTTTGGCGTTAGCGTCTTCGTTGACCACGGCCTTGCATACAATTTGCTTGGCACGATCAGCATATCTATATGTATAGTTAAAAAAAATAAACATCAGAATAATTCCTTAAAAAATGGCAATGATAGTCTATTTGCGCTCGCTTGAGAAGCGGATTCGATTCCCGGTGATTTCTGACATAATTACCACTTGTCTTACGTTGAAGGAAAACATCGTGAGGAAACCTGCTTGTTTGAGAGAACCTAGCAAGCGACCAGCCTGATCCCTTCGTATTGGAGGATAATTCATGCCTGGTAATGGACGTTAAAAATGATTCGATCCTTTTATAATATAATACGCCATCTCTCTGATAGGTGATTTTTTAGGTAATGTGTGTATTCAAATAAATAAACCGTAATAACCGTAAACAAATAATTTCTAAAAGTCAATAAAACAGCATACTTTTGTTTTTATTTAAGGCAACCTACCTCAGAGTACTTAGTGTTTCGTCGTAGTTGATGTCAGCTGGAGAGATGGCAGCTATCATGGCTGTCTTCGAGTTACCGCCGAGATTTTCGCGCAGCAGCCACGTGAGTACAGAGTCACGATACGGTATGAAGTCGGCCTTCTTGGACTTCTTGCTTTTTGACGCCTAATAAATATATTATATTGCAATTTTGATACATTATTTGCCTTAAACAAAAAGCCACGCTAATTTAAATTATAAACTCAAAAAATTAAATATATAACTCTTATCGACAAAATAAAATTGCTAATACGATTTTTTTAATTTTTGGCAAAATAACTTATTCAAAGAGGCCGTATCGAAGCCGTATGTAAAAAACCACTTATCAAAACAAGAAAAGCTAAAAAAGGATTAAAAAGATAAAAAAATATATCATCAGTTAACTTGAAAACTCATTAAAATTTTCTATTCACAATAGTGATTAGAATATAATATGATTTAATCCATAACTTTAAAAGCAAGCATGTACATAATTATGTATATTGTTACATAATAACTCAGTGATGTGAATGGCAAATATATATATCCATGATTGGATGTTTATATACTAAGGCTTAAGAATAGCTTGTATATATAAAGCTTATATACGAGTATTTACTTTAGTAAACATATCAATACATAGATTTTATAAGAGCATTTCACTTACCGACTGCACGCATCCAAGCAAACATGATGCAGTGGGACAGTTGAAAATCGTGTATAAATCTATTTTATATGTTTATACATAACTTATGAAATAGCAATAATATGTAGCAATTACGATGATTAATGATTATTATATAATACGATTAAATTACTAATTCCAATCACATTCTCAAGACACACTAAAAATTCCTTCGTGCTCTTAGCTTTTTTACATGCAATATAGACAGAGAGCAAATATAATGAAATATTTTGAAATTTGAGTTTATTTTATTATAATATATTTTTATTGATTTTATTTGTTATTTAAATATATGTAAAAGCCATAATAATTTGGATTTACTATTATTATAAATCAACATATTGAACATTATAAATGAACGAATCTAGCACACCACAGTTCTCACATCCACACTAATATTGTATCTACTGAAAGTCACTAGAACTATACACACATACGTACATTTATTTTAGTTATACATAGTTGGGCATACTTTGACTATATTTACAGTAAAATAGGTTTTAATTAATTAAAACAAGATGATGTTTTGTTATATTTTGAGTCATAAATAATTATGAAGAAAGATGTTATCAGGAACGAACCGTGGAACAGGGATCTTGGGCTCACACATCTTGGCGGGTCTCAACAGATTTTCATTTTGTCTTTAAAAAACCTTCATTAATAATCAGTACTAGGCTAAATTAAACTAATGCTATTGTTTGATTCTTCATTAATCTCAGTGTATTGGGTCAGCCTTTTATAGCCTTATTTTTTATTTTGAATATTTTTATTTTTATTAATACATGGTTATTATACATTGATCAGGGGTTTCCCCCTTATAAAAATGGGCTCAAAAAGCCTATATTTAGATCCCATATGTAGACGAATGTTTATACTTTTTTCTCATTCTATTCGCTTTGTTACATTTATTAATATAAAAGTATACTTTACAAATATTTTTCTTAATTCTTAAAAGAATTAACAACTATTTATTTATACATTGTATTATTTTAAATGCCCATATCTATGAATAACTAATAACCCCAGCGCAAGCCGACCTCTATGTACGATACTTACAATTTCAGCCAGAGCCGAGATGACTTTCCCGAGGGTTGTGAGGGACTTGTTGATATTCGCGCCCTCCTTGAGCCTTGTGCCTTTAGCGCCGGTGGAGTCAGCTCGCTCGGACCCGGCGAGATCGACAAGAGATATTTTGGACACCTGTCCAACAAAATATTGTTATAAATTTACTCTCTCACAATACTATTAACTTAATTGAACCATTATAATAAACATAAGCGTCTATGGGTGTATGTGCTCAAGTGTGTTTACTTTTTTATAGAGTTGAATAAAATGTATATATTATGTATGAAAATCACTGAATTAAGACAGATTAACTCAGAAGTTGTTATGTTGATGTTACAATCAGAAATTTCAATTTTATTTTACTTTATATGTGTATATAGATGTAAACATATATGTTACCTTTTCGGAGACCAAATTTGTTGTTTTATCATGTCTTTGCTGTGTGAAGAAGATCGTGAATACAGCATGAGATCGTGACGACGTTTCGTTCATGTTTGTAGCCGCCACAGTTCTGAGGACAAAATATGTTTATGAGAATGGCATCGACATCTCTAATATGTGAGATTTAGATATTTCATTTTATATCAGTTTCTTTATAAACAAAATAACTGGTCACCCTCGCTCTCTCTTTTTCGCTCGATTTTTCCGATTAGTATAGATTTCTTAGAGATGTTACCTTTTTACGCAGTAAAAAGTATCGTATATCGTCATACATAAAAACTATAGATTCGGTTGCGATACCAATGAATATTTCAATAAGATTTTACAAAAAATATTTAATGTATGGATTCGACTGCTATAATTGTATTATATTTATAGCTATAATATATAAATGTGAAAGTTGTGAAAACATTTTGTATACTCATCCACGCGTGAACTACTACTCGTAAAGCGTATAGAGCCAGAGCAGAGCATGTTCAAAATTATGAATAGATTTCAGCCAGACACATTAATGGTGTCTGACTAAGAGACGAATCTGAATAGATAAGAATATTTTACTACAGTGAAATCATCATACTATGCATATTTCACTGTAGTAAAATATTCTATACTGATGTTCCTACAACATGTATGACGGATTTCGTTTGCATAACCGAGTACTATACCATATAAATATAGGTACATACATAGTGTATTATACACGTAATATTATTAGCGTTGCGACAATAATTGGCAAATGACATTACATTCAATTAAAGTTCCTATCAACGGAATCCACTTACATTTCTATGTCAAGGTGAATTCTGCATGCACTTTCTGAAGCGTGTATCCCTTAGAGAATAAATGCGATGTCGATCTCGAATGTTTTTTTTGTTTCAGTGAAACGGGAAAGCTAGCAAGTTTTAAATTTTTAAAGAAAATCTAAGTACCTACTTAAGTATACTAAAATTTATTTTCCTAACCCCTATTGTTACTTAAAGTAAAATATATGTGATTTAAAAAAATACCTCCAGAATACATTATAAATAATCTCACTAAAATAAAACATTTTACATGTTTCTTAAACTGAAAGTTTAACTTACCGAGCCTTGTTTCCCTCATCAATGAGGTCGTATATGTCTTGGTATGACATAACAGCCAGTTTGCTGAGGTCCTCTACATAAGGACCTAGAGCCGGGTGTTCCCGGACACGTAAGTTTCCTTTGTTTTTAGGGTTCAGTAGATCCCGGACCCGCTCGCAATATATTTCCATGTAGGATACTTCCACCTTAAAAATATGAACTTGGTTAAAAATAAAAACATTAAACCATCATTAAATTTAAAATTTAATAAGGGCTAATTAATTCATTTAAAAAAACTCTAATGCCTATAAGCTATAACTTTAATTTTTTGATTAGACTTTCTTTTTTTTTTCAAATAATGCAGCCCTTGCAACCGAATCACTTACCGAGTATGTTTGGTCATCGCTGGTGGTCTGTCGTATGCGCCTGAACAGATCTTTACATATCTGAGGGATGATGCCCTCCTGCCCGTCCTCTCCTCTTCCCATCATAGTATACGATTTTCCCGCGCCTGTCTGTCCGTAGGCGAATATGCATATATTGTAACCTGTTAAAAAAAAAAAATATTATACTTTTTTTTTTAAATGATACTTCAAAAATGAACAAAGGTTTTAAATGTGACATACCATCAAAGGCATGTTGAAGCATTTCTTCGCCAATATCTTTGTACACCATAACTTGAGATGAAAAATCTGCATCACTTGGCTGTAAAAAATTATTATGATTAACACAGACTATTGAAACCCCATTATTTTTTAAATTACATATATCAGTGTGAACGATCCTAAAGTATGTATAGTATGCATCTTCTTGTTCATAGCGAAGTTACTTGAAGTAACATTTTGCATGGTAAAGTGGTTCATTACAGTATGACCCTTCGGTCGAGTGTCTGGCAGACTCAGGTCGTGAACTCGCCTCATCGGCTAGACTGAACGTTTGTTTATTTACCTCATGTTAGACATTTTGTATTGATAACTTTCTTAAATGAATTTAATATCTAGTATATCTATTGTAGTCTGCGCTGGTACATGACGTTATTAAAAAACTTGTCTTAGATATCTATTAATATGCAGTGTAATGTACTACTAGACAAAACTAATTTTATATCTCTATTTAGAATATTATAATTATCAGAATACTTTAAAATTATTTTTTTAAGTTTAGCTCCTTAATTTATTCGTTTTTATAAATTCCTTAATTAGCCAATCAAAGCGTAAAAAGTAACAAGTAATGAAATAATAAAGATGTCCAATAGCCAAGGTCTACCTACAATCGTTTCTCAACCGCAGAATCCGCAAATTCTAATCTCAAAAACAATTAATAGCAATTGCCACACAACCACCAATTTCCAAACGGTCCGTTTGTGGTTGCCATTTGAAATGGACAATATATTGAAAATATATATAATCTCCTTTTTGTTTTTTTTCGTCCTTCTTTATTTTATTATCCTTTGGATGAATTCATTTCAATGATAATATTTATTAATTTTAGTATGACGACTGGTTTGGCTCAGTTTGTAGTGAACTTGCTACGTCAGCGATCACGGGATTGAGTCCCGCTAAAATAACAAATAACTAGGTAATTCACCAAAAGACATATTATTTTGGTTTAATATTGCCTTGCCTGAAATAGGTATTCCAAGATTTGCATTTCAATTTGAATAATTTTGATGAATTCGTATAATTTATGTAAATCTATTCGTCAGTTGCCGCCATCAAGCGGCAGTGAAACTCAAATTGTGATATTCCCACTTAAGCCATATTACATAACTTTACTTAGACAGAAATTAAACATCATTCTTTTAACCCTTATACAAAGTACAAACGTATCGAAGTAGACTAAAATAAAAAATAATATTTCTTTTAACAAAAAAAGTCAATATATACATTTATTTTAATTAAAGCACTGCCTGTGAAAGCATCTGCTTATATTAGGAGTATATCAAACAAAATTGTATTTAGAATGTTCCAATTAAATGCAACTTTAATGAAACTTAAGTTCTTTAATCTTTTACAATCCGAAAGAGCTGATTATAAGTTATAATCCTAAATAAACCATTACATAAGAGAAACAAAGTAAAGTTTAGGATTAGAAACCCTACTGTATATACAGGACGTTTCACAGATATCTAATCCCATAATCGCGTTGTCGATTCAATATGGCTGCCACCCAAAACGGGGATATATTTGCAGATCCCTCTGGATTAATATTTAAAGGGAAACAAAACTAATAGATAATAATAAATTTTAAAACTTTAATATGTAATTTAAAAAATATAATCTCTTTCACAATACCTAACAAAAAGTTTTTTTTTATTTCTTCAGTTTAATCTAATTATTATATAAATGATATATTTATTAATGAAGTTTGCACTCTACGTATAATATTAGTTTACGAATAAACAAAGTTATAGGCAGTGAATAAAGTATAAGTAATGATATAAAACACAACATTTCTATTTCAGGCGTAATTTAAAATTAATAACGACGATATCACCCCTACAAGGAGGAAGTATATTGCCGCGTGGGAGGCAATTTATTTGATATATTTACAGAAATAGTTTGTATACACTAGAAAGTATAATAATATATATTAGTGTTTGAATAAGGTTTCGTATAAAATACACATTTCTTACAAAATATAAAGTTATTAACTATAAAAGACGTTGTTTTAATTTATAAAATAGTAATAATTTGTATAAAAATAAAATTATAATACTTACATTGTGCGACCAATATGAGAAATCAAAGTTGAAGCTTTTAGCGCCATCTTTATTGCCTGGGGGTGCTTTTGGATTCAAGATAACTGTAACAATTAAAAAAATAATTGTAAAAAATAAAAAATACAAACAACTCCATTTATGATTATTTTTTATCATTCATATATATTTCGCTAAACCTAATTTCTTATATTATAAAACATGTGACCATCAATATGTAAACAGTAGTGAAAACATTTAATTAAATTTCAAGTCAAAATTTCTTGAATGTTTCTTAGGTTTCGTTGTAAGGTAAGTTAAGGCTTAGGTACAGTCGCGACGTATCGACCGGAGTTGACGCCGACGCGACTCCCATCAAGTACGTATCTATCTACCTGAGGTGCTTACGCTGAAATATAAGGGAAACAACAATTTATAGAGACGGCTTGCATAGGAAATCTACTTATAAAGTAATCTAGAATTTCGCTGCTTTTGCCTGACTATACCAATTTAAACTGAAAAAAAAAACAGTCTGAAAGCTAAGACAATACCTAAATATATTTCAATTACCTTCGATAATCTTAAAACTTTAGGTAAATTAGAAAATGATGTGATAAGAAATTAAACTTCCAAAATTTTGCTTTTCCATATTTTGCATATTTTTTGAAAATAATTGGAAAATATATTCACAACTAAACAAAGACCTACATCTGATTACAAAACTTTTACACTACACAAGTCCATTAAAAATCTACTTCACATCACATGTTACATCAACAATCTTGCTAAGTATTACTCATAGACTAAGGCAATTTAAAATTCTGCAAACATTTAATGATACGAGTACGTACTGTTGCAGTGAGATTTTATTTGCGTTTTACGTGCACATCTCACTCTTAAAGGAAAAACTTAAATTAAGCTCGTTTATATACAACTATTCAATAAAAATTCGTTTACATTACATTTTACTTAATAATTTTAAAATACATATATAATATTAAATAGATTTTCTTTAAACACTTTGATATATGTATAATGAAAAAAATGTAAGAAAAAATCTGATAGACACATCAAGAAATGGCGTGGTATAAACCTTTGATAAACATTTCAAAAAGTGGGTTATTAATGTAAGAGATTAATCTAAGAGATTGATTGTAATAGACAAACTGTTCCTGCATTGTATTATTATTATTATTAAATTCACGTAGTTAATAGTGTAAACAATTAATTCTAAATCTTGGTACTTTAATACAGAAAAATGTAGAGTCCAATATACACAGTACAATCTCTTAGTGGATTTATTATGTAAACAATTTGAAGCGGATACAGTTTTATGAGTCATCAAGTTGCAGACTGCAACAACTTTACAGCGCCACCCCGATTACAAGAGGTCAACAGTAATACAACTTCATTTTATTTCACTGCTGTCGTTTCAAATTTTTATGTATCAATTTAGCGTTCTGATGAAAATTATAGTAGTTATAGTTTATTATTATAGTAATTAAACCTACATTGAACATATATTTGCAAGGAAATTTTAAACGAGATTGAAAAACAATAAATGTGGAATTTCGTTCTTTCATGATCCACTTAACCCTTTTTTGTTGATCTAATCAAATCAAATAAAAAATAAAAAGTGGCAAATATTTTTTTTCATGTATATTACATACTGTAGGGTAGCGTGATCAAATAAAGTTTACTTCAAACAATTGAAAATATAAGCACAATTAAGCTTATATTACTTCAGGACATTATATTATTACAAAAATCCATAGAGTGCTACATACGTTGGGATACGAGATTTTATGATCTTTAAAAGTGCACACTGTGGAAAGTCCTTTACTGCTTCCCCACGAATAACGTAATTTAACGTCGCGTCGTACTTTGCTTTACTTGCTTTACGTTACTCCACCTAACATGGATTTAGCTTTATGTTCTTTATAAAAATATCAATTAAGACTTTATAAAATATACGAAGCTAGCGACTCATCCTCGCATCGCTCAGGTTCGTCCCTAAATTTAGCGCGAGCGAAACCACGGGTTCCGCTAGTAAATATTATACAAAACTTGACAAATTTTATACTAAAACCTTCCTCGAGCTCGAACGCTATCCATTGGTTGAAACATCATGAAATCGGTGCAGTAGTTTTTGAATTTATCGCGTACAGACACAGACAGACAGACGCGGCAGAAGAATTCATTTATAATATGTAATAACATAGAAGGATTTGATAATTATTATTTGTATTATATTCTAAGTGCTAAGTTAAGCTATACATATAATTAAAACTATAGATACGGCCTCATTATCAATAATAACGACTATTTCATTTAGATTTTCCAAAAAATATTCAATGTACAAATTCGACTAAGTAGAAAATTATACATATTAGGTATACATTTTTATTAAAATCTCTATAACGTAGGTATATCAAAACGACAAAACGACGTGTCTCTCCCGCAATATCCGAGACAATAGCATTGAAACCCTTGCTTTTATACATATTAGCTTAAAAGCTAACCGGAGCAGTATTGTAGAGTATACAAAGCGGGCGGGTCCGGAAAAACCTTCATATGCTAACATTGAGCTCAAGGCTGCTGGGAAACCGGCCAATAAAACGGAAACGACTCAAACCGCTGAATAACGAAATAAATGCAAGTATCTAGCTACGTGTTTCTTTAAATTCATGTTTTATACTGAACTAGTGTCCCACCCTCGTTCCGCTTGGGTTACCGGTTCAGTTTAAATTAATTACATTTTTTGATGTTTTATAGTAGTGTTACGTACTACGGGTTCGGGATCGGAAATTAAAACGTTTTCGCACTTAAGATGTTTATTTATACTTTATATACACGCGCAGTTCGTACGCAGCACTAGTTAAATTGAGTCTCTGAACACTATAATAATCCACCACTTTTAAATATTCACTATACTCTTCTTCACTTTTCCACTATTTCGTATCTCTTCGCAATCTTCACTCGACTTCGAACGTCAACTCATCTCTCGACACACTGCCGGCCTTTTTATATGCATAAATGTAGAACATTCTAGTATCGAAAATTCAAAATGTTTCTAGTAACTTCCAAATCTTTCCTGAATATGCTTTTTCTCTCTTTGACACATTAAAATTTGCAATAAACTGTTCTTGTTATGTAATTGTCAAAAGTTAGAAATTGACATTCGCTATTGTAAAGCATGGTACAAGCGTGCTATAATGACGAGTTCGCACTCTATTCCGCGACAGTAGTGTAGGTTTTATTGGTATCCCTTTCATTATATTTAAAAAGCATTAACACTGGTGTACAATGTAAATTTAATATAAATAGTGCGTGTGTATTTTCGATCGCTTATATTTCGAAAGCTTAATTTGACCTATGCATATTTAATTTTACATAATATAAATAATAATTATACATATAATTACATATTTAACATTGAATTCTTAAATGTATTATTATTATCATATTAAAATACGCAAATCTGCTTCAATTTATTTCACTTTTGATTGCGATTATATTAAACTTCATGAACAACAAACTCCCACTATTCTGTACTCGCATTTTATCGATCGTAGTTTATTGCATCTAGAAAGAGTTTATTGCCCTCTGCCTTATGCTTTGAATTTTCCACAAGTCCAGTCCCTTACAAGAGGTCGGTGTGTGCGTGTGACCTAAATGATCCGCCTTTGTTCTAGACAACCTAGGCTAAGATGTAGTCTTGTTTGAATAACTGTTCTTTTCACTTCAGTTACGTTGTTCTTTAGATGTGCAATTTTTGAGGTACAATTACAAAAACATAGGTTTAGTAATAGCTTAATTAATAAATTACGTAAAATAACTTACTAAATTACGTAAAAAATTATCTTGGTTACACATAAGTCATCTAAGCGAGCAGAACCGTGGGCAACGCTAGTAGAAAATCAAAATACATACATACATATAATAAAACTCTTAATTAAATCATATCAAAATAAATAAATTATTATTAATCACATTTTTTTCTCTCAATTACCTTCAGCATTCGTCACTTATTAGCTTTCCTATATAACCTTGTAGAATAACACGCTTTGTGCACGCAAAATAGGCGCTTAGTCGTCGAGTTGCGGAAAACAGCCCTTCAATACCATACCATACCGACCGGATCCGGCCGGAATGATGGAAATTCTGCCGGATCCGGCCGGATTGAAAATGACGCCGAATTGCAATCCCTAATACCAACACGCTTTGTATTTCTTGGAAAATGTAAACAAAACAAAAATACAACCATTTTAGGTACAAAGTTTTTAAATTTTAATGTTAGTAAAATTAGTAACATTAAAATAGCTCTGGAAAGGAAAATTTAGCAGAAATAAATAAAGTTGACTTTAAGCTCTTTAGTCGTGTCCCGACGGCGCAGACACGTTCCAAGCGTTACTAACAAACGATACAAGTTTATGTGCTATTTGTGCTTGGAGACTACCAATGAAAACTGAAAATTACATTTACTAAAGCCAGTAATTTGACAATTTTATTACTCGCAAGTAAATAACTGTGACTATTACATTACATAGGATATAAATCGTTATTCAATATATACTCGTAACTGAAAATTTCCAAAGCAAACCAAGAATATTTTGTATTATGATATTTTTTATCGCTTTAACTGTCATAAATTCTTATTATTCAAATATTTATCAACTCATTTATTTCTTTTAAAACAATACAGAACCACAAATTGTACAAGAATCAAACTTAATCCTATAACCTTTTATTCTATTTAATTATTATCTAAGAAAACGTACGATTAGTATACATGTTCAAACAGTATTGCGATAAGTAACTATTATTTTAGCTTATCAAACTGACTAGAAATCTACCTATTCGATCCCCCTACGAGCTGCTAAAACAAAAGAGTTTTAGAGAATTAAGGAGAGACTGACTACGGAGAGCTATACAAAGTTTAAATATTTCATATTCTTGAACCATTATTGTTAATATCAATAATTAAATAACAAGAACTCGGAACTTTACTTCTCTTTATATATACCGTATGTTTATCGAAAACTCCTATAACATAAAAGGAATCGTAGATTATTCCTAAAATGGTAGAGTTATGTAATTGTATATGTCTTCTTGTAATACGTCTTGGAATAAATTTGTTAAATAGTGGTGAATATTGAAATACCATTGAAATTTCCATAGAAAATCATTAGAAAATCAACCGTGCAGCTTATCAATTACAAAAAACGAAGTGAAATAGGCATGTTATTCATTATTTTATTTAAGCTCAGCATTAATAATAAAAAAAATTTAAACTAAAGGGTATATCAATCCGATCTTAATATGCCAGACTAGCATAAGCAGTACCTACATCTTTTTTAATTCAGCTAAATAAATTAATGTATTCTATGGAAAAACATGTCATTAACAGCCTACGCTTTAGCTCTACAGATTAAATTTATGCATATTCATGATCAACTCCTACAGGCTACAAGTGACGTAAGTGATGACGTCACTACAGTACGCTAACCCACGGTTATTAGGGTGACAGGAGATTTGAATTTAAAGTAAGCTCATGAACTTATTATTCAGCTTTACGATGTCGCGACTTACAAAAACAAGGGCATATGGCTGTTATAGGCGATGTTACAATATCAATAACACGCTACTAGCTGCCGGTTAGAGTGCTCGGTTCATAATCAGAGTAACAACCTAAGTAGGTTAGAGTTTACTGATTAACTTTATTGTATCTTTAAGAGATCAATATGTATTGAGTACATATAGCTTGTTCCCGTGTTAAATTTTTTAAGTATATTTTTTCCAGGAATGTTTTTTAAATACAACCATAGAATATAAACGGAGGAAAATTTCCTACCTTTTAAAAGCATAAAAAATAGTAAGGTAGAGAATCTCATTAGGAAAAACACAAACAGAATCTAACTCTGTCCATTTTATTTGCTTACTGTAGCTGTTTTAATTAAGAACACTTTCTAGTGGCAATTTTACTTGCTTTAATTAATGCCTCGAAAGTAAGAAAAGTGTAGTCTCACTTTAACTTCGCGATTAACAAACCTTTCCACTATAGCGTTTTTTACGTAATTTCTAACATTCTGTATTTCTTGGGTATTTAAATCAACATGTTTGATGTGATCCAATAGATTATTACAGTTGATGCATTTTAGTCTTTCTAATATTTAACAGTCTTTAGGGATAATATAAATATTTTCAAATCATGTTTTTTATATGTTACTAAATCATCTTTATATAAATAGACCATCCCATTTCAGTCAAAAAAGATTAAAGTACATAGAAAATTGTTGTACCTATGGACAGTTTCACCTAGAAACACTTTCGAAAACAAAAAAATATACATTTATTACTGTGTCTGATGAATAATAAAATCATAATTTTATGTAATTAAAAATTACCGATCTAAAATAGCTTAATAAAATATAAAGCAATCGTTTCTTAAAATAACGGACGTAACAATACGTAATTACCATTATTCAGATATCTTGTATTATTGATTCCTTTGTTTGGCTACATTGGAGTTTTACAGGCAATAATCGTTCTATACTTAAATAAAAATGACTGACCATCTATATAAATGAAAATGAATGTTTCTTTCTACGAGTATATTTTTACTCTATGCCGTCTTAATTCATTAATTCGATTGTGATGAAACTTTTGTAAGAAATTCTGCGTACGCTCGTGAAACAATTTGTCAAAAAATATTTGCCCGTTTGTCCTCTATGTACTTATATATGTATAAATCTTTACTTTCCAAATATTATTACGCTCTGATCTGGCTTAGTTTGTATTGATCTCTTGAAAGGTTTCGTTATCAGCTTTCGAAATAAGTGAAGGCGCGTAACGATTATTTTTAGAACCTTCAACTGTACTGTTGCGCTAATTCAACATTCATTTTCTAAGTTATAATACATTATTATATTACAGTTGCTATACACCTCGAGTCAATCTCTATTAAAATTATAAATGTAAAAGTGTTTTTTTTTGTTGTCATCCTTTTATACGGCAATGGAGCATATGTTTTTATGCAGTTGTTTGTATAGCGCATTGATATAATTATTTTAGCTTATATTCGTAGCTTATTATATTAATGGCAGCACTACCATTTTTTACACTTTAAGCTCATTTCGATTGCTTGGAAAAGTAAATGAGATATTTATATATATGCGAATTTCATTTTCAACACGGTAACTACTTGCTATTACAGCAAAGGTAAACACCAAAGACCCATTGTCTGAATATGTCTAGTTTTCAATAGATGTGTTAAAAGTTATTATTAAAAAAAATCATATAAGAATACCAAAATACATGCGTGTATGAAAGACGATGAGAGAAGGAGGAACAAGATCAGGTTACTAGTATGTACGCTGACTTTCTTAATAAACTATTATGAATAATAAGCTTTCAAACTCTCAAGCCATAAAAGCTTTCAAAAGCTGCTCGCGTACAATATTAAATGGTACAGAACACGAGAATATTGGTTTTCGCTTATAAATAAAGATGGAATTTCATACATGCCATAAACGGCTCTAGCTGTAGAACCATGATAGTAATAGCGCATAGATAGACATTGTCCACTGCATTTCTGGCAATATCCCAAACTGCGAAATGACTCACGGCGTCCCCTTTTAAAGTGCACGAGAACAATTTAAATGTAGGGTGATTCATATTTTACAGCTCTACCATACCGTTAGTGTCATATTTATATGTATGAACAATTCAAACGCGGCTATGACGTGGCGGAGAGGTCCACTCATTTTACATCTATAAAACTACATATGATAAAATCCACCACAGAACCTACTTCTAATATTATAATTGCGGAATTTGTAACAATATCTGCAACGTTAGCGAAACTAGGAGCAGAAACTGTTAAATTATAGGAATATTTTCATAACTTGATTACTTAAAAGCGTAATTTGGCATCAATATTCATTAGTTTGAAAGCTCTTTCTACGAGAGCTTTTATTTTTATCACCAGCGGGCGGAAGGTCAGAGGCGCGTGTTGTAAACGCCACTCTTCATTACATTCCAAGAGCCAAGAAGCATTAATTCAAAAAGGTCCGCGAGTAATAAATTGTTGTAGGAGTCGTATCCTATAAAGTTGTTTAAGGCGCATTAATATCTCTCTAATGGTGACAGATTCCTTGAAAAACTTTACCTACGTCTTAAAGTAAAGTAGTAGTTAAGTAAATAATAATTATATTATATCAAGTGATAATACTGTAGTTACTTTGAATTTTAAAACGAAATTACAAATTAATGGTCACTGTGTAAACCTACAATTCTCCTAGAGTTAAAATGAAAAAGATACAAAACAATTCTAAACATCTACAATAATAGAATTTCGTGAAAAATATAATATAAGAGTCGACGTAACATAACTTTTACATACAAAAACACCGCAGGAACCTTCAACTTCTTTGTTCTAGTAATAAATAGACAATAGATATCACTTTCATATCTATGCATTCATCTAGTCAAAACTCTTCATAATATATCAAGTATCATCCACTAACCTGTAGTATTGCCAGACATCTCAATGATGCACTTGCACTCGCGCGCGATCTCCCGCGAGTTGAAGGGGCGGACCCTCACCGCCACCTTCACCGACGACATGGCTAAGCTTTGATCAGCTATGCCACTAAAACATCAGTGCTTCACCCAAAACGCACCTGAAAAAAAATATAACCTTTAGATCAACCAGGAAATGCAAGAGAGACAAAAGACTTAGTAAAACCTATATAATATTTGTTTTAGGTAAAAGTGGAATTATAAGTAATAGAAATATCATGGAATTTGATTTTTTGTTCAATTAGTTTAACAGACGAGATTATTGTTCAGTTTTTTTAAGTTATACTTTCAGTTAGGTACATCCCATAAGCTTGATATGCTGTAATGAATCTCATGATCAAAACAGTAACGAATTTTTAAAAATCTATTTCAATCATTTTCTATTATTCGGAAAACCTTCTAATTCGGAAAACTTTCGCCAAAGCAAGCATTATTTCTTAACACCAATAGCGATTCCTATTTAATTAGCACAATATCTAATAAATAGGATTTATAAAGATTATTTTAACTGCTATTGCCATATTATAATAACTATATAGATGTATGACAAAAAATATTAATTTACAAGGCTTAGCCATTAATCCCAGTAAGTGTTAGAATCTATATGGTGTTACGTAACGAACAGCGAAAATTTAATATTGAGAACACGGTATGAAAGAAACTGAAAATTCATATTAGCCTTCCCTACAAGTAATAATCCAGGTTATTATGTAATAGATTTAATACATTGGTTATAATATTTTAGCATGAACCATATATTTAGAAATGCTCATATTAATAAGTAATAAATATTAATAAAAAGTATTTGATTTATCACACTTTTAGACTACTGTAACATATACATACATATATGTAATGCGAACGCGTCTGTGTCTGTTTATTTTTGTATTCCATCACGTCTTCACTCAAATACTTACAGGCTGGACAAATTTGAATGAAATTTAATATATGAATAGACTATAGAATGTTTGATGCCCGAGCTTTGCTAGTTAAAATATAATACGAGTATAAATGATTAGAAATAAACGTTTTTTAGGTTCACTCATGTAATTAAAACAATTTTAACTAAGGCAAGGTTTATAAGCCAATTTTTATACGCAATTACGGCGGTTTTTCGCTCTTATAGGAAGACGCCCTAGTAAATGATTATTTTTACTTTTATTAAAATATTTCATTTTACTTGCATCCAAGTTAATTTTATGTATTGAATACAAAACAAGCTCTTTAATCTTACTCTCTACCGTGATTATAATTGGTGTTAGTCAAAATAAATCCGCGAAAAAAACACGAAAAGACAATTTTATTTAAAATTATTAGTAAAAAAATTTAAAGAAAGTTTAGTCTTTATTAATTTAAGAACGACGCATATTATGAAGAAGCTAAATGCAAAATATGACCTAAAAACATTCACATTGGGGTTAATAAGAGAGCTGTATTCATTGAAGAAACATCTCCGCGTTTAACCTCGTTTAATAATTTGAAAACGAACGAGGAAATGAAAGGAAATCCTTTGAAACCAGTGCCATTTTGTAGGAAATAATAAAATTTAGCTAATGATTTAAGTGCTATTTTATATTATATAGCCTAAACAAAGAATTTAATCATTGATTTAATAAAAATAGATCTACATAATATTATGCTTTGACGATGAGTATAGAATATAGTTTTCTCGGAAATGAGATATGCTCCCGCAGTAAACAGTATCTTACATGTTGATCCGGATAACCAGCTATCATCATAAAGAATTTCATAAAAATCTAAAGAGTGATTTTCCCATAATAGTCTGTCTTTCTGCCTGCGAACACATTATAGACAGACAGAAAAAAAACATATAATTTTATTATCTGTATAGATAGATGTATAGATAAAATAAAATTAAGATTAAAATATAACGTAAATAAATAATGTGAAACAAAGAAGATTTCAAATAGCGGGTCAAGAGCCGTTAGCCTGCTGTTACGCTCCGGATGGCATCTAAGCCAGCAGCGCACGAGTCGCCCGATTCTACCGTTGCCTAAAGGTCATCGATCATTGATTTTATTCTATTTATTTCAAAAGCATTTGTATCTCAAATATACGCAACAAATAATTATAGAAATTAAACGGCATTTATATATAATTGTATACAGCACAAATGTCCCATCATAAAGATTCAATTTGTAAAAGTGGTGATACGATAATTCTATACTTAGATTTAAAACAATGTATCCGTAAGTTATTCTGATCAATATTGTTAATTTATCGAAAACAAAACAATATATTACCCACCACTGACTTTATTTAAGCACAATTCGATCAGTTAGATCGAAGAAAATTCACAAAAATAAAAGCGCAACACTAATATGTATAAGGCACTTTCACAACTAAGTAGAATCACTCATTCCCTTTTATAAGATGCATAGAAGGATCGGGCACAATCGATAGCATTAAGCGCATGGTATTAACACGATTTACTGACGAAATTCACAGTTGCTTACGGCACAAGGTTCGCGTACAAAATGGTGAATGTTTCCTGAAAACGATCCTCGCGTGCTGTAATTGCCAACGGTCGGCTGAACACGGACTCGAAAGTATCGGCGCCACGGCCGCTGCACTCCTCACGCACTTACGTAACATCCACTGCAACCTACATCTTGGAATCGAAACGCCTGCGAAAATTCAGGAGATCGAAGAGGCGGCCATGAAAACGTGTCGCCGCAGAGATGACTCACGGCGCACACGAGCGCCCTCTATTTGTTTCAGATCCGGGAAAAGCACACGGAAGCTTTTAACCTTGGGCGCAGATTAATATGGGCGAACGATGAGAGAGCCGCGGTGGACTTACCCTGGTCCGGCGGCCGAGGGTGTGGGTTGCTCGCGCTTCCGTTTGTTTTCAGGGATGTTTGAGAGCAGGGCGCTCCGATCAAGTCGCAGCGTCGGTCGGCATGGCGTCGCCGATGGGTGCGCGGTGCGACTGCGGGCTAGAGGCGAAGGCATCGGCGGAGCCGTGCCGGCGCATGCGCGCTACCCTTCCAGGGCCTTCGATCTAGCGCCTCGATGCGCGCCGCCTCCGACGCGCAACTCCAACCGCAAATAACGTTAACAAATCTACACAACTCGACCATTTCAAGTGTTCAACCCCCAGAGCGCAGCTGAATTGAGCCTAATTACTGTATTAGATTTTTTTGAATTTCACGTTTTGACGCGTCACCTTTAAAGAGGTTTTGTTTTTCTTTAACACCTTTGTTTTGCATTAATAAATTTGAGCTAAAAGCTCGCTATTACTGGCAGAAAAAAATTGATAAAAGTCTAACGTTAGTTGTATGTAACTTACTTCAGACTGGTCTGCATTAATTTTGAATTAACTGGATTCTACAATGAATATTCGAATGAAAACACCTTTGGTTAGAAAATATTAGGAGCCCCCCCCCCCCCCCCCAACGTGCGTTCACCTTCTCATGGTGGAGGTAGCGTCCGGCCCTCAGTAGCGTCCGACAATCCGGCTGGGCGTTAAGCCAAAAAACGCACAAGGAGGAAGCCAACTTCGGTAGGCGGTATATCTGCGGGTTTCTCCAGGTACTTCTCGGATAGTAGAGTGGACTATAGAGCAACCCCTTGGCTGTATGGACTGCTTCGGCAGACCTACCGTTGGGGCTTCGTGGTTAAATGCGTAAACGATGCTGCGACGATCCAGTAAGGCAGAAGATGGGTTCTTGGGTTTTAGTGGGAACTGACTTGCCGGTAAACCCCATATAAACGCTTGTTTTCTACAGGTGATAAGCGTAAATGCATTTCCCAAAGATAAAAAAGGGAATATTAGGAAATCGATTTCGTACTGCTGAGCTTATTTGGTACACACCAATCTCACGAATAAACTTAATAAAAATTTCATGAACATAATATATTCTATATTAATTTATAAATAATATAAACGCTTTCTTTTAAAAATATAGATAATTATCAGGTAAGAATAGCTATTTAAGCCATAAAATATTATAAATTTTATTTTAATAGTCAATTAAATACCTGTCATTGTGACAGGTATTTAATTGACTTGGTTCATATTTTAACTACTTACATTTTTATGAGTTTGTATGTTTTATAAATTATAAATATGTTTTAATAATCAATGTCAATTTAGGGATAAGAATTAAGAAAGACAAATTATTATAGATACAAAAAAACATATTAAAACAATATAGTGTAATGTTTTATTTCGACTTATCCCCATAGATGTAATACAATATGTATTATTAAACCTATGGTTATCCCTATAGTAACACAATAGAACTGGTGTAAGCCCTGTTTACGAGGAGGACGTTAGCCTTTTAGAGGAACAGGACACGCGTTGCCAGTATCCAATCGATATTTTCGTGATTTATTTTGACCACCAAAGTCAGCCTCGTTAATTTTAAATATTTTAAAATATTTGTCCTTCATTGTAATTTAATAAACATAAAATAAAAAAATACAAACGACGAAATTACGAAGCTTAAGTTATTCGCTACATACCTACTCGTATATTATTTTAAATACATACATGTTATAAATATAAATACCTATCAATGGAATACAAACTTTCCTGCTTATAATGCAAACGAATTCCAGGAGGAATTCAAGCCCAACTGCTGGAACAGCAAGTAGGGTCATTAAAAGTAGAGCCAAAAGTGTCACCAAAAATAAACTGTTGATGCTCATTGAATTAACAGATTGATTCAATAAGTTAAAAAATAACTTTTACTATTACCAATAAAGTACAAATATCTATTTAAAAATATTTTTATGTTCAGGATATAACCAGCTAATAAAAATATACGAAACGTTTCAGTTTCAGTAGTAATTAAAATAATTATTATTAATAACTGAATTGAATATTCAGGAGTGAAAAGACGTCATTCGTAAGCCAGGAACATCTGCTATGACGTCTCTGTAAGTCGAGGTCCTTTCATCGAAATCTAATAAAGGCTATAATCTATTTACGAGAAATATGTCTTGAAAAATTTTACCTTTCGCAACTGATAAAACTTTGTACATTTTTCTACCGCGATACTTATGTATGTACTATTACTGACTAGTGACTCACGCTCGCCCCGCTCGGGCTCATTAACTAGGTACGCTTTAAACTATTAGTATCGGTTTCTCAGCGATGTGATATTTTCGCGCACTAAAAAGTATCCTATGTGTTGACGAGCGAGAGATCATACCTAATTTGGAAATCATCATACCAAAATATATCGATTTTGACAAATGCTAATTAATTCATTATTCATTAATATGCTACTAACTGATATTTTTACAGACGTAATGGAAATACAGCAAAAAGAAGTGGGTTCAAAAGGAGTCTCGAATCTCTTATATTTTCTGACATGACTATAATTTAAGAACTAGTAATTTTCTAGAGACATGTGAAGTCCGGCAACCCGCACTTAGCCAGCTTGGTGGACTATGGTCAAATCAACTGTCGTATTGAAGGAAAGACCATGCCTAGCCTATTATGTTTATGAAAATGTAGGTACCTAAAAATTATTATCAACTGTTAAAATATTAAACATGCTAAGGTATATAAATTCTATGAATGCTTTCAAGCTTTGAATTCACTACTATATCTGGTATGTTGAAGTCAGCTTCCATTTGACGTTGCCAACAATGTGCATTGACTATAGATGAAGTATCCGGTAAACAAAGTACATAAAATAGAATAGGTTCTGTTTTAAACAACTATGACTATAAGATGATAAATTATTAAAACATCTAATAAAAATATTTTTAAGTAAGTTAATAATTATTTTTTCTCGTTACAGGATTATGGTATGACGCTTTTTTGCGCAAAAATTTCATGTGTAATGGGTCAATTCCTTAAATGACCGTAGGTTATTTTGAATTAAACGAGCATCGAATTCTCAAAAAAATTTCGTATAATGTTTATGTCAATAATTAAAAATAACAACAAAATATACTTAATACAAAAATATCTCTGAAGGTTTTTACATCTATCTTACTAACTTTGCTTATTATAAAACTAGCGACTCGCCCTCGCTTCGCTCGGGCTCTTTCCTAGATTTAGCATAAGCAAATCCGCTTGTTATGCATATAAACCTTCCTCTTGAATCACTCTATCTATTAAAAAAAACCGCATCAAAATCCGTTGCGTAGTTTTAAAGATTTAAGCATACATAGGGACATAGGGACAGAGAAAGCGACTTTGTTTTATACTATGTAGTGATGATGATAGTGATAGTCGAAGTCAAACTTGTACTTTGTAAGCACGTACAAATGCCATCGATTCACATTTCACACCCACACTTGAATTTTAAAACCGCTTTGCCAACAATCAGCTGAAGCGTTAAAATATGAGTGGATAAAGTAGTAAGGTCTACTCATTCAATTTTTATTCTCATGAATATCGTCCAAACGAGGTCAATTTTGTACATTGTTATTTACTATCGCTTCGTTCGAGTGCTTAACAGTAGCTAAGCGTCATAATCTACCAAAAGCTAAGGCTAAGGACATACAAACTTTCATATTTCTTAAATAATCCGACTACGTCTTCTAGGACTCCTTTACTTGCTTCGTTTTAATTTATTATTTCAGTGTTTTTACTAAAATTCATCTTACTATATACGTAAATAAATTACCACAGATTTGAAATAATATATTTTCCTAATTATTATAGAAAGTTGTCACTTTATAATTTTATAGTACTAAATTGCTTTGTTACCTAGCTAGTAATTTTTCAATGAAAATCACAAATGATATTAACCGCAACATAAAAGGCACTGCCGCTGTGTAATAGCGTCGCCCACGTTTCAAAGAAAGCTTTTTACTGTACCTTTAATGGATATACTTTTAAGTGGTTATAAGCTTCGCACAATAGATGACCCTATGTATATATCTCTTAATGACGTCAATGGGACATATTTTTATAGAGTATTTCATAATATTATGCAATTCTATGGTGTTTTGCTCTTTGTTCTTTTTAACCCAATATCTTAACTAATAGAACGATGTATTATTTAACATAGATATTGTCTATAGTCAGGGAGTAACTATTGATATGTCTCTACCCTTTAAATATATTTTGTCGCATACAGTCGCTCATACCGTTATAGTACATGGCTTAGTACATACTGACACTTGTATTATAGACTTGCGATTCACCCTCGCTTCGCTTAGGTTTTTCCCTAGGTACGATTTTGTATCCCTTGATTTTTTTAAGAAATGTATCCCATATAATCTTTCGATCCCAGGATCTTAAACTTTATTCATACATCTAAAGGCTTAGCGCTTTTTTAGTTTATGTATTACAAACAAACATTAAAAATACTATTTATAATGTAGTACAGATATAGATATTAAAGTAACTATGTCATTACCTTTTCACGATAAACTGAACAGATTTCAATAAATGACAAAGATAGATAACATTCTGGGAACTAACATAGTGTAGAATAAACACGCGAAACAGGAAAGAAAGAACTTCTTAGCTTTATAATAATATGAAAATTTAGACTTTAGATTATATTTTTGTTGTGCAATCGTATGAAGATGAAATACATATAGATCACGTCCTGAACGAGCTGTTATCCTCGTCAACAAAACAAACTATGCAATCTAATACTTAATATCAATACTGGTTATACTGTATCAAAAACTATGAAATATTTATTCAGGCATATTGAATAATATCGATACATTTCCCATCAAAAGAAACTAACAATATAATAAAAGAAATAATTTTCAATGCCACAAAAGTATACCCCATCTAAAACAAAGAAACAATCATAGCCACCGTTCCCGGTGGGTACGACAACAAATATTTCTATGAAATTGAAGTCTAGTAAAGTAGGTACATGACTACAATCCCTACGGAAGGCCTTTGCTGAGAAATGAGATTTGTACAAGTTCCCAGTAAAAGTGACACAGTTATTAGAACAACAAGGCGTGACTTGTGATTGGAAACATTTTGTACATAAGTTCAGCTGTTATACTAAACTAGTTTTAGTATTTAATTATTAAAAATAAAGTTGACACCATAATTTATTTCTACGTAGGTCTGAGAACAGATCGCATGCTATTTTTTATTCCGCTAGGTGATAAGCTATTGAGATTTTTATTTTTAGTACAAATTATTTCTTTTATTTTTTTATTATTTGGCATTATAAAATACTTAAAACTTTTTTAATAGTGATTAGAACGCGGACAAAGCTACGGGAATCGCTATTATTATATATGTACATTTCTTCCAATTTTGAATTAATAGTAGGTAACAACAAGCCTTTATTCCAGAATGAAGCTCGTGACCTATTTCTGCTGTAGAAGCTGTAGTTCCCTCAAGAAATATTACAAGATCAATATAAACTTACTACCTTGATACCGGAATTCACAGAGAAAATTTGTAAAATCCTCTGAACTTAAAAGCGATATTATTTTATTAATAACTAGGGACGATCCCGAGCGAAGTGAGGGTGAGTCGCTTGTTAAGATAAACATTTCCATCATACATTACATATGTATAACTCTAGCGGTTTTGGCAGCGCACGCCAGAATAGCTCGCAGATGGTAGATTTTTTACTACTTACTTGATACTTATCGTCATATTTTGGACAATTCACACAATATCTTTATAAATTGTAGCCTATGTGATATTCTGATGTATAAGCTATATTATTGTAAAGTTTCATTAAAATCCATTCAGTAGTTATTACGTGAAAGAGTAACAAACATCCATACATCCATACATCCATACTTACAAACTTTCGCGTTTATAATATTAGTATAGATATATTTTGTTATCTAAACCTCAACAAATTCAATAATATAATCGTTGCGAGCGTTGATGCCAACTTAAGTAATGTTTCTTTTGTTCATCCAAATTAAGTAAAAAGTAGCTTAAAAAACCTAATACAATTATGGTTACTACTACGGATCATAGAAATATGCACAAAATTCTGGTTCTCAAACAATTTGTTATCCTCTTAGATTGTCCTTTTTAACCAACAAAACACAAACCTGCAGTTTTGTCTGATGAAAATAGTATATCATACAACACAATTTCATTTACTTTCAAAGCCGTAGTAGGGGTGTTCAATCTAAGAAATAATGCAGTTAAGACAGCAGCGCGCGTAACAAGTTTGGTGTATGAACCCGCTCTCACCGGAAATTTCTAAATGAACAAAATCTATTAGAAATTTTCCGTTTTTAGTACTGTTCGACGCCCGCAACCAACGGGAACCGCAATTTTTCTGGGATAACTAGTATCGTATGTATAGCACATTCAATCTAAAGACTATTTTCTTATTTCAAATTACATCCAGATCTTTTCAACCATTCTAGTGTGAAAGAGTAACTAACATCTATCTCATCCCTCCCATCCATTCATCCATCCCAATCCCCATCCCATCCTATCCCATCCATCCTTTTAACTTTGAAATTTAAAATGTATAAATAATAAATATCAAACATGTCGTATCCTTTAATATGTAAAACATGAACTGGTTGCGCTTTACTGTAACGGAAACGTTATTAAAATTATTTTAATCAGAGTAAGTAACTGGGCTATAAACATCTAGGACACAGCATTATCGAATATTTTTTATAATTAACATTACTTCCATTTAAAGATAAATCAAAAAGGTTTTTTAGAATATCTTTTCCATATTTTATGTAGCTAATAAAGTCATGGTGTGTTTACTACCCGACTGCGCAAGAAGTAGCGTTATGTTTTTCGACAGTATGTATTTATGTATAATTATTTGACACGCTTTGCGGCCTGCTGCCTGAACGGTTGGATGGATTTTAGCTTGAGAGGTGTCGTTAAGGTCTTCATTTTGAATCAGAACACAATATAATATTTTAGAGTATTTTCATTTCCAAATTATACAGAAACGCAGTTGCGTTTTTTGATTACACTGATTTGTTACCACATGTACGTTATACCTACTTAATATTAAATACTTTTTGACATATTATGAATAATTCAACATTTAAGACGTTTCATTGCATTTGAAGCTAATCATCGTAAAAATTATTAAAACTATTTTTTCTTTTTTGTTTTGTATGGGATGTGTTTAAAAGTATAAATAGGAGAAAGGAGAAATAGGAAAAATCCACAGTAACAGCTGGAAAAAATATATGATAATAACAAATAAGTACCTACTTCAAAATACTTTCAATTGTGGCAAACATAAAATAATGGGTAGGTAATATATAATATTTTCGAAATATTCTCTATTTAAAACTAACTATTAATACAAACCCAAGAGAAGCTAAGGCGAATCACTTGTTCATAATAAAATATTACTACATATTAGGAGTGAGGAACATAAACACTTAATCGGGTTTCAGAAGTTAAGTCTAATGAAGGGACGCACATTGAGGACCAACGCCTTGACCGAAATAGTTTTAACCTTCTCTAAGCGCACTTATTATAAATATGTATACTTAAAATATTATAAACACAATACTTCGCTAGATTACAAATAGTAATTAATAGTGAATATGTGAATTCCCACAAAATAACTTCTTATATTTTTAAACCCTTAAAGATAATTATTATAATAAAACGTAGCCCATGGTTCTTTCTATATTTCCAAAAGAAACATCCCTTCCTATTATTATTATGTCTTTTCGGTACTTCAATGCCCTATAAAATATGTTTTTTTATCCATTTCATTAGTTAAAATTATTGGAGCTATTTCTTTGATATTAATACAAAACCAACTACAAAGACTACTAGACCAACTATAAAAACTACAAGACACTGTATCACAAAAATCAATAATATAACCATTTTTTAAGATTATAGATATGTGAATGCTTGAAACCGAAGCGGGCTACGAAAAAATGTAATATCTAATAATGAAGGAAAATATATATTTTTATTAAAAATAACAATACTTTAGTACATATAAATCACTAGCTTTAGATAATATAGTAGTAAATAAGACTTGTATTACTTGGGTAATGTACGTTACCCTTCGTAACAGGCTGCAGTTCGAGGACGGACTTGGTGACCTACATCTTAAGCTCTCACACGCTACATAATGTTAAATATTGACCTTATTTTGTTTTAGTTCAATATTATGTTTCCTATAAAAACCATAATGTATTGGAAAATACATAAATAATCATTTAGCTTTATCACTACATAGTATAATATAAGTACATATAAAACAAAGTCGCATCCCGCTTTCTGTCTGTCCCTATGTATACTTAGATCTTTAAAACTAGCAGCAGCTAGCTAGCAACGGATTTTGATGCGGGTTTTTTAATAAATAGAGTGAATAAATAGAGGTTTATATGTATAATACACTAGTGGAACTCGCGTCTTCGCTCGCGCTAAATCTTGGGACGCGAGCGAAAAGCCTAAGTTGAGTCGATAACTAATATCTATCTATATAATAGATGTGTCTGTATTATCATTGTTAATATATACAAGTATGTATAATACATTATGATAAAAAACATTAATACATATATGTAAACAATATGACTATACAGTAATATTTACAGTGTTGTTTTGTTTCTGTTTGTATACGTGTTATATCGCATATTAAGCGCGTATGTTGTTAGTTGTTGTAGCGTATGTTGATCCGATATCCCCACAATTCTATGTAGTGTAAGGAAAATAACCTTTTGAGTTCAATGGAGAGATCGGGACTTCGTCTGCGTCACTTTCGCCTGCATAAGCGTAAATGAAAGATAATATCACATGGCCTTTACCTCCAGTAATAATTATGTGGGTATTTTAGATGTTTAGTCTAGACTATAAAATTAACTTCTTTTACATTTATTGTATAAATCATTATTTATTCTTTCAGGATCATTTTGGGTCTACGGCATCTATATCGCATCCCAAAAAGGCATAAGTATCAAAACATATAGAACTTACACAATCACTATCAGACACATATCGATAATAAATAAAACATATATATGAAAATATGTTTTTCTTATCGTCAACGAAAGCCTATACATAACTAATTTTTCCATTAAAACCGACCTAAGAGTAGCCAAGGGGCAGAGTCCTTTGAGACATGTAGTGTCGGCGTCTGGTGTTAAAATATTCATGACCCGAAGACACTTGTAACATTGCAGACAGTGTCATCTTTAACGCTTCGAGAGACAGGTCTACATATTATATGGAGACCTTTTCACACGTAGTATATACAATACTAATACTGTTGGTACACATATGTGTTTACGCCTTTAAATATTTAACCTAAATATTTTCGGCATTCGACATTTTCGATTTTTTTATTATCTTCGACACTTAGGGAGAAAGTCCCTATGTTATTCCAAAATTAAGGAATGAAAAAAAGGAATGTCTATATTTGTCAGTAAAGATTAAGTACACCACTTTTTAGTAGAAGAAGGTAAAGTAATTAAGATTTATTTTAAGTTATCTTAGTAATTTGCACACAAAATAGGCACAGAGCAACATTTTATAATTACGTTCTTTTATAAAATAGTATGCAGTAGTAGATGATTTAGTGCACAGGCAATCAAATTGCCATACTTCATATTTGGAACCCACAGACCAACTGTAACGATAAAAGCTGTTCACGTAATGTGAATCATCGCAAAGGCCAAAGGTCAGCCTCGAGTGCAATCAATAACGCTCAATTTAAACTACATGAAGCTCGCATACGTGAATCTGGAAACTTCAACATCTCTGTTAACAATCTGTCTATTATAATAATGCAATTACAAAGTTCCCAAATTAAATAACAATAACTATTAAAATACCAGCGTGGCGCTTTTAAGACAAAACCTAAAATCTTTTACTCATGTAGCTCTTATTAAAGTATTATTTTTAGACTTAAATACTCCATTATAATACAATGCAAGCAATTAGAAGATTGCTTTATTGAATTAGCAATATCGACAGATTATTTTCCAAGCGATCTTGCATCTAGAGGTCTAAAGCTACGTACGTAGCCCGCCTACGCGTGTCTACGCTTCTACGCACTACTCGATGAGGCGTGAGCTATTAGCTAACAATGATTCGTGACGTTTCACTATTTTAATTATTTGTCTCGGACTTTGGAAATAAACTCGAATTCTCTTAAACTTAAAAATATTCGTAAAAAATACACATAATTAAAAGATATATAGTGATATGTATAAAAAATCATTGAAAGTTTCGTTAATATATCAAGGAATGGAATATTTGAGGTATTTTTATTACCATAACAGGTTGTGTAAATGAAGGAGGCATCGGATATTCTGGAAACTTCTATAACGAATTACTGAAAACATTGGCCAATGAAGATTGGATATTTAAAACAAAACATTCCGAAGTTTAATACTCAGTTGCATAATAATAAACAGATTTCTATAAGGAAAATAAACAGTAGTAATGTATAAAAAAAAGTCTGCTGGGTTTTAATATTAAAACTTACCGCATGTACTACGAGTGCTAACAAGAAATGAATCCCACACATCCCCCCAATACAAGTATTAAATCACTACATAGTATAAAACAAAGTCGCTTTCTCTGACTCTATATCCCTTTGTACGCTTAAATCTTTAAAACTACGCAACGGATTTTGATGCGGTTTTTTTAAATAGATAGAGTGATTCAAGAGGAAGGTTTATATGCATAACTAGCGGATCCCGCGGCTTTGCCTGTGCTAAATCTAGGAAAAAGCCCAAGCGAAGCGAGGGCGATTCGCTAGTATAGTATAAAATATACCAACAATGAAATACCATAGAACAAGTAGAAAATTATAGTAAATGTTTTTACGACCTTTAAACAAAGCTAGATTTTATTTACTATTTATGAATTATTATTATCTTAAGTAAATAAGATTTTTAAGGAAATGAAATATTAGAAGTAACATTAGGCATCCTTATCCTATAATAATTATTACTTTTTTTAGAAATACTTAAAATGTATTAATAAATATTGGTCTAAGCCACATAAAAATATATATTATAGTGTCTGATTAATGAGATACAGGATATATATTTTAGTTATATATAAAATCCATTACTACAGCATTATTTCTTTTAAAATTTTATTTAGGAAATACATTTGGCTATATGATGAAACTTTAACTATATAATAAATCCATGTGGGGGTAATATGGGATCATTCACAAAATGAGGTTATTATACTTAACCTAGTTTTATAATTTAAAACCGTTTAACGCTGTGTTACTGATAAGTCCCCTTAATCTATAGAATGTAATATAGAATTTGACATCGCGGCCAAGTTCATATTGGTATGTGAATCCAAAAAAAAGTCTTATATTTTAAATACCTTTTGAACAAATGTCAGAAAAATTTATTATCACTTAATTACTATTATTGAGCAAGGATCTTTTAATAAATATATATACTTCTGAAAAAGTATAACGTTAGCTTGGAATTTTTTTTTCGAGATTCACCTGTAAGAATTTTATATAAGCGGAAGTTGAAATCCAATGCTCAGTAAGCGGAAGTCCAACAGTGGGCGAAATATTTAACTATTATTTAAGAAAAAGTTCTTTACAAACCATTAATATCGAAATACTTCGAAAAGATGTTAAATAACATGTTCGCAAAGCACAGAAGCGCATTAAAAAATATAATGCTTTTTGTGATCAAACATATAAAATACCGTATGAAAATAAATTACTTCATTGGCTTATAGTAAGATATGCATTACGTTTACAATTTAGAACGCAGAATTGAACCAAACAGGATCATATATAGGTCACGACTTGAGTAATAAATCAACTTACATTAACTTTTTAATTAAATATATACTCTAATATAAAATTCCATCCGAGTCTAATACAACTACTTATTTTTTTAAATCCTATTGGATCAGTTAATATTATCTTACATATCGATACCTCAGTTCCAAAGTTTAACAACTAAATAAAAAGTAGTAAACTTCTGAATGGCCTAAGAATTATTTTATTTTCTTCCATTGCATTATTACTACCTTATCTAAGACTGTTCATAATAATATTTCTTTCGAATTAATTGAAGAAAGCATAAAATATATACTGGTAAAAGTATCATTAGTCATATAATTTTTTAATTATCTCTTAAGAACCCTTTTCTGAATTGTTACTCTTTGAAACTGAGGTATCGATATAAAAACCAAATGTAGGTTTTAGAATCTTTATCTATCTGTCTGTGAACGCATCACGAGAAAACCAGATTTTAATGTATGATATTAGCTGGTTCATTGGGTCAAATATTTAATTGTGAAAAATATCTCATTTTATATTTTCTCAAAAAACATATCTAGGGACGAACCTGAGTAAAGCGAAGCGAGTCGCTAGTTTCAATCATAAAATAATATAAAATACAGTCAGGAAAGATATAGGTATTAACTATTATGTCATTGAAACGTTTTTAAAACTGGTATTGACAAAAATAATCATATTCATTCTTTATCACAAGATATTTTTTTGCGATTGCACGAGTATATATAAAAAAGAAAACATTCAATTGTACACATTTTGACATTAGTTAAGCGTTCAATATGGAGGCCTGGCAAATAGAAGGAACTAATGTTGTAATAACTGGCGGTGCTTCGGGACTAGGGGCTTCCTACGTTGAAGCCTTTCTCAAATGTGGTGCAAAGGTAAAGTTAGAAAGAACTTTAATTAATGAAGACAATATTTAATTTTAACTACACTGAAATGCATAATTTTGATGTCTACATTTTTAATATTTAGAAGTCATAAATTTTTCAACCTTGTTCACTGGATATTTATTGAATACTTTAGAATTACTCCCTATCTTTCTAAGTGCGTTCCATTTTACATCAGCGAGCAATTTGGCAGAAATTAGCAAGTTTTAAATAATATGCCAGAAACTCTAAATATTGATGTAGCTGTGTTTAAAGACACCATTTTGTATAGCATATCATTTATTATATCATAACATTTGTATTTTAATAAAATAAATAATAATCATGTAATTGCTTTGTAACACTCTAATCGTATTTTTATTAGAATATTGCCATACTGGATATAGCTGAGAAGGCTGGTAAGGAACTCGCAGATAAACTCAACAAATTATACAATGACAAAGTAATTTTTATAAAGTGTGATGTGAGCAAAGAAGACGACATTGATTATGCTTTCGAGCAACTTGTAAATACTTTCGAAAGAATAGATGTGATCATTAATAATGCTGGAATTTTAAATGATTCTCCTGACGTTTGGAAAACGGCGTGCCTTGTTAACTGGGTAAGTATATATTACATATTATTACAATTTATTATAATTTTTAAAATACCTAAACATGTCATATCATTGTTTAGAAAAAAGACGACAGATAAATTAATTCACTACAGGATTTTGGACAAACGACGTCGATAGGTCTAAATTTATAAGAAGAAAAGTAACGTTCAGAATTAAATTCTTAAACAAACTAGAATATTAGGACTATTTTAAAGTGTATTTTAGTTATATTTGTTATCTGTAAGTGTCATAGCTTTTATAACTAATAACCGTTTATATTATATTCCTCTATTTCAAACTTATGCATACGGGCATACATATTTATATTATTGCTTATAAATATATAATAAAAAATATAAAAGAATGATATAAATATAAATATACAATGTACCTTTGTCTAAATATCTTTGTTGTTTAGGTAGAGATATGGTTATCGCCTAATAAATATGTGTGCAAAATACAACATACATCATAATTCATATAGTTACATAGGTCTTATCTAGGAGTCATCAAATCTATCCTGATTATTAGCGATAGGAATAATACTCCACTTTGATAAACATTACAAATATGTAATTCGTGTCTTGGATAGTTGTTGACTAAGCTATAATAACAATTTATATATTAATTATTATATTATTATTCATTTATCTATATTATTAATAATTTATTTATATTATTAAATATAGGTAAATAAACTTGATATCCTTTTTAAAAAACTTACAAGGGCGGAATTTGCCATAATTAAAATTTGTATGGAGAAGAATTAGTGCAGAAAAATACATAAATTAATTGAAATAAATATGACGCACATATTTTTATACTGAGTAAATAGTTGAATTTTAGGAAATGTACAAAATCTTAGTGAACTTCTTGTTTCTCATATTATTTCTTTTCATTCTATTCTATTTGCTGGTATTTAGCACGCTGAGAAGCATAATTTTAACAACAGGGACTATAAGGTCACACATGGTATAAACAAACCGACATGACGGTGAGGAAGATATACGCTGTTAAGACTCACGTTTTGGCGTGAATAGTAATTCTAATTAAAAACAAAAAAAATAAATATAATATAATTGTAGGATTTTTTAATATTTTTCAATTAAGCGCAAAGTTTGATAACAATATATATGTGCTAACAAGTCAAATATTTTCCTCAGCTTGGTCTGGTTTCATTCACAATGAAGGGCATACAGCACATGCGTAAGGACGAAGGCGGACAAGGTGGCACAATAATCAACATATCATCTTCAGCTGCAATATTCAAAGTTTCAATTATACCTATCTATTGTGGAAGTAAAAGCGCAGTATTACATTTTGGTCGATCAATATCGGTAATTTAATTTATTTATACATATGAAATAATTAACTACTATAAACATTCTCACAATCATTAATTTAAATAATCGAAATATTAATCAATAATAAACAATCTTACGTATCGGTAGTAAAAGTCATTTTTTCAGTACATTGATAGATAGATCCAAAATTAAAAAAAATAAAAATTCAAAAAACTTTCTGTATAATTTAGTAGAAGTATAATAAAACTAGGATAAGTTGTTTGGTTATAAGGTATTTTATTTATACTTATACAAAGTCATTATTATGTAGTATTTAGTGATTTATTTGATGATAAATACAATTATTTTCAGTCTCCACAATTTAACAGCGACACTGGAATACGCGTATTGACTATATGTTTCGGAGCTACAGCTACACCACTTCTTCAGAATCTCGAACATAAAACATTCGATAACAAAACCAGCAAAGTCCTTTTGTCTGAATTAGATAACCTATATGAACAGAGGTTCGTATTTACTCAAAACAACATAACAAAGCGTCATAAAGTAGTATGAGCTGAGTATATTTTTATTTGGTTTACGAGAATGTTTCAGATTCTATATTTTTGAGCTAATAAGTGATCAAAGTGGTTTGTATGTAGCCGCAGACCCGGAGATCCTGGTTTTGAGACCTGGGTCGGACCAAGTTTAATTTTTCTAGCTAGTAAATCTCAGTAACAGACCAGAGCTGGGAACTTTCACCTTAGAGTGCACGTAAAAGCCTAAGCCTTAACTCTCAACGGTCGTCTCTCATTGTATTGTTCCATAGTAACTAGGAGTAAAGAAATATAAAGTGAATTGGCGTTTACACATCATCATAAGCCCTTTTTTAATGTCATCATTCATCATAAGGAATCCATAGGAAATTGCCCAAATATTGCGTCCAGATTACACTATTTTATTTAATATATTGTACCTTAGGTATAACATTTACTTGGTTGCCTAAGGGTGTCAGAAGTATGGACCAGTTTCACAATCGCAATTTTAGCAATATGTTATTTAAAGATATAAACATTTTTTACAATTATTTTTATACTTTCCAGAGTTGAATCAGCCGTGGCTGCTTTTCTACAAATGTACCGAGAAGGAGCTGCAGGCTCTATTTGGTTATCAGCAAATGATAAACCAGGAAGAGATATAACTTCAAATATAGACGCGGCATACTTAGAACTCGAAAACTTGATGGTGCCTGATGAATAACTTGTAAACAAAACGTAATACATAAGTAAAAACAATATTATAAATGCAATATAATATACATTTTATTTTATATTAAATAAATTTTAAAATCATTCTATAATATGTAATAAATTATGTGCTTTATTAAGTTAGGCATACGTCAAAACAATACTTTTTAAAAATGTTTGTCTGTTTGTCAGTTCGTCTATATCTCGGTGTGTAATTCACTCAAAAAGTAGTGAATATTTTAATTAGGTATATTTTTTGACTTGACACGGGTCAACGGGTACCTTTTACTCCAGGAAAATCTCTCATACCATCACAGGAAAAAAACATAATTGGTTCGGTCGAATTGTCCTTCATGAGTACAACGGATGATACAAAATGTAGTTCCTACTGACACAAGTCTCTTTTCTATAATCTATATACTATACCAGCGACTCACCCTCGCTTCGCTCGGGTTCGTCCCTAGGTTTAGCATCAACGAAGCCACGGGTTCCGCTAGTTAAAATAAATAAATTTTCTACTTCCTCCTTTTATGAAGTCGGTTTAAAAGTAGCCTCCCCATCTGAAAAGAGTTTCAATTTGACAGCAAAATACCCATTAACAAAATGATCCGCCATTTATTGAATTCATTTGTTACAAAAAATGTGACAAATAAAGTGCTCGACCGATTTTGTGCAAATTTCACATAAACCATCTACTAAATAGTCCGAACAAAGCCTAAACATTTGGTTTGGATAGGTGAGCCCGTTCTTGAGTTATAAAATTACAACGAAAAGTGGCATTGATTTTTATATATTATGTAGATGTAGATTAGTATCAATTATAATATAGAGGTGTTGCCTGCCTCTACCGTTTCTTCGCTGACTTTTTCTAAAACACTAGGGAATTTTATATGGTTTTCAGTAGCAAGTGATAAACAAGGAAGGTTTGTGTATATTTTTTCAACTATAGCGGCTTTTCGTCAAAAATACGCTTTTCATACATGTGATGATGATTTTTGATAAACGATAAAATTGAGAATTTTAAAAAAGCCTACAGAATAGTCTTAAGTCTAATAACAACAGCAATTTAGCGAGATAGACACCACGAAGCTAATTTCATTACAGGTAATGAAAGCAAATATATTTCTTGATTAACTACGTCGCACGAAAACCTGCCATTAGCATTAAGTAATAAAACATATTAAATCATCATAATACTATGCTGTATAATCTATTTTATTTTTAAAATAATGATCTAGTAATATATATAGTAATCCCACGTATGCAATACCTTTAAGACAATAGAAAGCATCGGACGTACTGAGAACCGTTCACATCGATTGATGTGCGACGGGCCGGCGCCATTGGTGGTGGTGCGTGACGTCACGTATCGACCGCCGCCCACGCGCGCATGCGCTTACGGCGGAGCTTGGACGCGATTGGTTGCTTCACATTGGCAGAGTTACTTAGTTTGTTTTGAAAAGAAATCTTAGAAAACAAAGGGTAAATATGAAGACTTAGCGGGTACGGTGAACAATTGTTTTTGTTGTAGGTAAAGGTACTGATACTCTACCAGCATACGAATAGGTATTCATAACATTTGGTTATTGAAGTAAATGTACTTAAAGCACTGCGATATTTTTAACATTCTACAGCTTCTAACGAAAATAAGGTCGTATATTCGATTATTTTGTGAACAAATAATAATTACGAGCTCAAACTCATGAACTAAATTGCATAACATTAAATAGGATTAAGGTTTTAAGCCTATTGCATTGTATAACGGCTATAGATTTTCATTAGACTATCGCGTGATCCATCTACTCCAATTGGTGTCGTGTTGTAAACAGAACATCATTTTTTTTATTAAAACAAACTCTACTTAACAAAATTATGACAAACCTTTTTGATCTGATTTGTACAATTAGCCCATTTAAATAAATTTTCCCTGTCTCCAATCGATACGTAGAGATTAAGATCAAAGGTTATCCCCAAATTAGATTCCGGTTCGTGGGTTTCGCTTTACCTCAATAAAATTCGAGATACGGGCGTTTTTCCATTCGGATGGCAAAGCCAATGCCATGTCTTTGATTTGACCTCTGATGGTGCGCTCAGTTACATTTCAGTATACGATAATGAGGTGACTTTATTAAATTTGACTAAGGAGTTAACTATATATAATATTTTTGCTATATACACATATAGGCAGTTGAAGAAATATTGTGTTCAAAATACTAAGACTTTATTTTGAACACTAGCAATAACTTTGAAAAAAAAATTATATCTAGAATATAAAGAACTGAATTCTTTATCTAATAATAATATTCTTTATACAAATAATAAGGCATGCCTTCTTTTTCATATAATTTTTATCCTTGTGTGATAGAAATGCCCTGAGAAACCCCATTAGAAGATGCGTGCGGCAAACCGATCTCTCGGGAAGTACGATGTTACGATTTATAGATGTTTTCATACAATTTGTGACTCGAACCGTCTCCTAAATTCAACGTTTTGTTTACGATATAGCCCGATAAGAAGAGAAATTATTAGCAGTAGCATTAACCGTAGAGAACTTTATTAATAGTCTCCAGAGATTAGTAACTGTTACATTTTTTTATTTATGGACCTTTACATAAGTTTTTATTTACAAGAAAAAATATACAATGGTTTAATTAAAATTTTCTACTTATTTATTACTAAGTTAGGCCATCATGACTTTTATTGCCAAAATAAACTTTCTATAACTTTAAGGCTTAAGGAAGGAAGTATGGATTGCCTGCGAGGTTGAGGTAGCCGAATTTAAATTTTAAATGAATTTACTGTAACAAATAGGTGCATATTGCCAATGATTAAAAGTTGACCTTTTATCAAAAGATTTGGATCAAAAGAAACGTTAGCAAACAAAGGAAATGCCTATTTCATGCCACCAACATTTTTACTTGCAACATATTTCCATAGGTTTATGGTATTTCTACTTTAGATGTCATCGCCATATTAATAATTGTAATTTTGAAGTTCACAAAAAGTTCTGAAAAAAAACTAATATGTCCCGGAGTTCCCATTTTACTACTTGGTCTTATAATCCTAATAACATTAGTTGCATTTTCTTTGCCTACATTACATATAATATTATTAGTAATTTTTATTAATTCATAATATTCATCGTTTATAAAAACCATATTTGAAAACGTATGCGTAGTGTATTAAATCGTATTTAGCTAACCTAAGAATGCTTTATCACGTATAAATTACGTATAATTTAATAAATGTAACATAGGTATAAAGTCTGAGTATAACATAAAATACAGTAATAAATATTGGATGCTATAATTTCTAATTACCACTTACGAATACACAATAAAAAAGTACAAATGAAAGTACAAACACCATTAGATTATAATGTATAGTTAGCTGAATATGTTATGCATTAGATCTTTTTCTTTTATGAAAAAGAAAAACAAACAATCCATCTAGTTCAAGGGTCAAATGAAACGTAAGCACTACAATATGCTCCATTCCCGGGGGTCGTTTCGAGGGTACGATTAAGAATGCATGATGCGATATAGAGTAATCTTAACGCTACCATAAACAACTCTCACAGCAATATTATGTGAAACAAATAGAAATTATACCCAAAAAGATATTATACTTTATTCAGAGAATTACTTCATTTCATGGAAAAGACATATAAAGACGATACAGGTACAAGTTTCATTAAATGGATTCTAATCAACAGGTTTTAAATTGTATAAAAAAATTAATAAAGAGGTTTTAAAATAAGACCGATATCCAAAGAGGACAATTCTGATAATGAAATGAAAAAATAAAACTAAACATATTCCATTACAAAAACTGAAACCAAATGAATAAAGACTTAACTACGTAATCAAAAATTTGCATTACAACCGGTATGTTTAGCAAAAAGTTTTTATTTAAATAGTTTTGTGTCTGTGACTGCATCACTAGAAAACCAATGCACAGAATTTTGATAAATCCTGATTTGATGATACTTTTTAATGTGGGAAAATATCTTCTTTCTGAGAATTTTCTGAAAATAATAATTCTTATAAGAGCGAAGCGATGTTGTTTAGAAGTATACGAATAAATGGCAATTGTCAAATAACTTATTAAATTATATTTCAGCAATTTATTATTTACGACGTCGCGACGCCATGCCTCTTGAAAGGTATTTAGCCCGGTCAATTTAGACCAAAAATGAGAGTGAAGGTACATAAACTCCAAACAAGTTGAAAATCAGTAACATTGTTCAAAACATAATTATAAATAATATTTAAAAGTGCCCCATCTTTCCCGTGTATGGAAAAAAAATTATTCAAGGTCAAAGGTAAAAAAAAATGAGTTTTTCGCGATTTTCGGCAAAACGGTAAGTTTTATCATAAAAGTACCTTAAACAAAAACTGTAGATCATAAAATTATCTATAAAAATGTATCAATACTTTTTTTCTACGAGCCACCTTTTCTGAGATATAACGATTCCGGGGTTTTCCTGTCAAGAAATTTTTAATATAACCGCTGTAGTTAAGTTTTCTATATGATATGATTGTTTAAACAAATAATTACATTTTACATTTTCGCATAATGAACTACAGGAACATTCATAGTACGTTTAAGCTGGAAATTCTATACCTACATAAAATCTTAATGTAAAATCTTCGAACTCAAACTCTATCGATGATCGGAAAATATTACTTTTATTATATTTGTTTGTTAATGTTACGTAAATATCACATAAATATAATCCATGCTGAGGGGTTTTTAAAAATATATTTTACTGGTATACTTTTAAAGTAATTTTTAATTTGAATTCTTTATAAGATAACAAAGCAGTTACTATTGTAAAACTACAAAACGTTAATAACCATTCTTTTACCTAAATAATAAATAAATATTTTTTATGGAAAATTATTTCAAAAGACAATTTGTATAATTCATTTAGTTTCAAGCAATAGTATAAATATCCTACACCCCCAGTTCCGGCGCCGGCGAGTCGCACTCGACAGCCAATCAATGTAAACTATTGCCTTACCTAGTGGTAAGTACCTGTTATCGCTAGCACGCAACTCTATGGGAAATTACATCTATGTCGCCTAGAGGACGATAGATGTTTTAAAATTATAAATATAACACAAAAACTTATCAAAATTCATATAAAACGTAGGCATATAATATGTATATTGAACTAAATAGTCGAGCAATGATTTTTTTTAAATTACATAGTGAAATTACAAGAAGTATTCACTGCTCACTGAATAACATAAGTAGAAAATATGTAGTGTGAATGTGACATTAAAAACTTTCAACATTGAAATTCTTGATGAATGCAAGGCAGAAGCACACAATTACACACTAAAAAAAGGTATAATGCAAACCCATTATGAAAACTACGTAGTAATTTTCAGAGTCGAAAGCCATTAGCTCCCTACCAGGAACTTTAAGTAGGACAAAGAATAAATCAACTCAAACTTTGTATATTGTAAATTAAGCGAATAATACTAAGTAATAAGGATTTAAATTTGAGATCGCTTTATATAAATTATTGTTCTTTATGAGAATTTAAGTCGCATTTAGGTGATAATTATTATCGGTGTTATATAAATCTCAATGAATAGCCCATAATTCAATAAAGTATACTATTTTAAATAAATAGACGCCATATATAAAGAAGTAAAATTGGACATTACTTAATAATACTGTCATACTCTACTTTCATTGCGGTTACTTTTACGATTCAATATACCTTTAAGCTACATTTTCGTACGAACATCAATGCTAAAATGAATATAAAAGAATGGATATATATTTGTTATTACGTTATACTGTAACAACACAAAGGATTTTCATTAATATAATACCGGTAGTAGGTATATTACTTTCACAAAAAAACTTCAATATTTACACAGAAATTCAATATTTTGCAATATAATAAAACTTTCTGATATGCCTATATATAAAGTAAAACTGGTAATCTATTTATGGTGAATAACTAAACGTGAGCTTTAGTATTCTGAATAAAAAATATTTACACAGTTTGTTTTATTTTAAACAGCTTCACATAATTTTCATATTATTATTTTGTATATATATATAATAATAAATTGTTCTCAATTTCCAAAGGCTTTTACATAAAACCAGGATCAGGCGAAGTTGCCAACAAAATATACTAAACATTGAGGTAGGCTTAATTTCATACAAAGCGGCACGCTGTGCGTGAATTTTAAGGCTGGAGGAATTAAGTCGAACCCTCATATTTCAAACCATTATAGCCCATCTACGTACAAGTGCGTCCTTGTTTTTGAGCAACAAAAGAAGAAATTTCCATTTTTATCTGTTTCATTTATACCGTTTTTATGTCCAAAAATATATTAAGTAGGTACTATATGCATTACACATATTATAATAAAATTATAACTTGTCGAATCTATAAATTAAATATTTGTTGAAAAATCTTATCGAAAAGGTCATTACCATCGATACAGAGTATTAATAATAAAAAAGCTTCTATAACTATCTCTGTGTGTGATCGTATCACGAGAAAACTACTGGACTAAATTTCAAAGAAATATAATTATGATGATGATCATGAGATGTTTATAGTTTGATATCCGGGTATATAGGATACTTTTTTATTGTGGGAACATATCTCACCTCTACGAACTCGAATAAAGCAAGGGTGAATTGCTAGTTTTTAATAAAACATGATTACAAATCGTTAGGAATTTTCTAGAAAAGTGGCCAAAACATTACAAAAAAATATATTCATAAAAAACCTATTTAAATAAAATATCAGGTGACGTCAAGTACATGTATTTAATTGTATTTCATTAGACAATAAAAAAAAATATTTATTAGAGAAGGGCAAATCTATATCCTTTCAGCCTTCAACTTGAATGAAAAGCCTACGCAAATACATAAATTGTCTTCAAGGTCAGGATAGGACGCACTGGCAAACTTTATACGCAGTAGGATGAACTCGTATAACGCCTACGCGGGTATTTTCTATACGAAATGGCTATGATTTAAATTGACCGTACAATATTTTATAAGCAGTTTAGTAAAAAATACTAAATTGGATTGTGCTTTACATATTGTATCTTTTATATATTTTTATATCAAAATTTAATAACTTTTCAGTGAACAAATGAAAAAAAACAAGAGTTTGATATCAAAATATTGTTTAGATTTTCCAATACAACTTCAATACAAGCATGCATTAAAGTTTATAGGCATTACAATTGTAAATCTCTAGGTAATCCTATTCCTGACCTACATTTTCCAGGCGAACAAACCCTTTAGTGGAACAGATAAAAATAGTATTACATAAACTATGTATGTGTAATACGATGCCTTACACACTACCATGAAAACTGCCATACCTCTCATATAATCTACACCATAGCTATCATAATTGTATGGTTTAATTATGAACATTTCAATACACTTGGATTCTCAAAACCGAAAGTTAATCAAAATATAAAACGTTTTATAATATTCCCGCTAAAGACTTCAATACATAGCGTCAAATATCGATTTTGGGATACAAGCTTTACGTTAAACATCGAGCTCAGTTAAGCTGAGGAACGCTTACGTAACCGTTATGGTCGTGACAAAATTTGTAACAGTAGTAAGAGTATATTAATACGTTCATAAAAAATACTAGATTTTATGTATTAAGTGACTAAGTACATATTAAGCTCTACTAATTTCCATTTGTATATCATTTAGTTACTTTAAGAAATGGTTGCAAATATCTAAAATAAAATGGTAAATTCCCGTACATTATGAGTCAGATTTACAAAAGAACTAGTCTGAAAATTGGCGCCGTCTGTCCTGGCTCTGACGAAACTTGGGCATATAATAATCGGGTTAAAAGCGTAATTGTATCCTACGGAGCCAATATCGGTTCTACTTTCGCTAATTTTTATTAAAAATAGTCTCTACAAAACAAATTACAAGCTACATTAGATAATATATGACACATATATGTATGTAATCATAAAATATTTTAATCAATTTTTAACCGTCTTCGTGACAAATAAGAGGTTATAAAAAGTTAAGTAGTTGTAGTCCAGTGGTAACGCGCTCGCTTGAAAATCCAAATGTAGTGAATTGAACTTCTGAGATTTTTATGTTTAAATTATTTTCAACGTGAAAGAAAACTTCGTGAAGAAAGCCCAGCAACCTGCACTTAGTCGGTTTAAAATAAATTCGCCTGATCCTCGCATTGAATGATGGTCAATACTCATCAGTGGGACGTAAAAAGTTATATCTCTAATAAATCTCATAAATGTATACGAGTTAAAACTGCATTTAAATTTGCAACTTAACGACACTTAATGAGCTTGAACTGGCGACGCTATAACTATACAAGTGTACAGGTTTGGAGCACATTACTTCAGCTATGTCCTGTTTATATTTGCAATTAAATAACGAAAATTTCTATGTTTACAACTGCTAGCGCCATGATGATGATTTCAAAGGTGTAATATTTTATCATAATAAATCCATTTAAAAAAATTGATATAGGTATGTTGGGAAAAAACAAATTTTGACCCTATATACGTAACACGCACAATGCACAAGTTTTTTCAGCGTATTAAGTACAATTTACCATATAATCAGCTCTTTTTCCTAAATATGCCAGTTAAAATTATTCTTTTAATTATTATAATTGTTATTGTGTGCAATAGTCTTGATAGCGAAAAATAAACATGGAATTCTATTTTCTAATTCAATCTTGCTGTACCGTTTACTTATTGCATTTATCTATCCGATTTTTTCACAGTTCTTTTTAGCCATTGTCATTTGAATGAAGAAGAGTTTACTCGTTAAAAGCCGAGTTTATCCCATTAGTATTCCTGTTGACATCAAACTTGTTATTTTTCTATAACTATTAAGTGAATTAAAAATACGAAAAGTATTTATTATATTCATTTATACTCAGCAACGAAATAACATCCCATTGTGTAAAGAACGTTACTTGAAATTTTATGTTTGTATTTTCCATTACACACCAAACTTTCTAATTGTGAAATAAAATATTTTTAATATAACAAAGAAGAAAATAGACAATTAGATTTTATTCAAATTATGTAATTTTAACAAAACGCATTAAACGATTATGGATTATGGATATTATCATCAATAGCTACTAAGCAAATGAAGGATGATTTGGCAAAAGTGAGGGAATAGAAAAATTTAAATTTGTGACCTTAGCCTATTTATATATGTATAATATTTATATTTGATTTTACGACTAAGCCTCTATATACTTGCTGATAAATAGTATTAAGAGGAGTATGTATTTACATACAACTATTTCAAATACCATGTTAAGATACAAACTAAGGTTTTTGGATATATAGGTGCCTATTACTTAACTAACATTTGAGTGTAAATCGATAGTCGACCTCCATAATTTAAACGAATTAGAGAGAGAATAACTTGAGAGTTACCGAAGGTCAGCCTGGCCGTAACCCTGTCACTCGGAACGAATGGTTCTATAATGAAAAGGGTACCTACTCTGAAATATACAATTAAAACTTTACCACTTAAACCGTTTTATAACTACCATAAATAAATATATCCTACTTATATTATAAATGAAAGTTTGTAAGGATGGATCGATAGGTAGATGTTGTAACTCTTTCAAGCCAGAACTAGTTAACGGATCTGGATGTGGCACAAAGATAAAATTATAATCTGAAATACCTAACATATTGGTAACTTTTAATCCCGGATTTATTCATCATCATCGGTCATTCGTTTTATTGAAAACTGCCTTTCGTCGCCATTTTGCTCCGTAATTTGTATAATATAAACTGTCCAATTAAAGCTTATAACTGCCGCAAAACAAATAACTTAAATGTAAAAAAAATGAATTAAACGTCTACATAGAGACTAATAAAATGCAATTACACAATGTATTTTTACAAAAGTTTGACAAAAAATATTAAATTATTAATACATTTCTTCAGATTTATTCTTAATAATAAGAGTTTTGTAATATACTACTTACCTTAAATAGTGATGCGATAACTACCCAGTAGACGACATCTGAAACAATAAAAAAACCAAATGAACACAGAATTTATCTTACTTACGAACAAGTAAATAACAATTAGTATATGCCAAATATTTAGAACATCAAATTTGTTGTTTGAGTCGTGTCAGAGCATCATGTAGCCTATGATTTAGGTATATTATTTTGCTAATATTCCGTAAAATGTTAGATTAATATTTATTACCTTTTTACGCTTAGGGGTTATGAGTAAAATAAGAATTGCAGAAAACTTATAATACAATGGATTAACATACATATAAACTTCATTTTCCCGCTTTCTTTCTACCGAAAAGATAAGCACTTCGCCCCGAGAATCCGATCATTAGATCAGTAAATAAAATAATTTGGAATCGAATTTGTCCGTTTTAATAGACTATTTGCAACCAACCAATAGCAGATTCAAGAAATAAGAAAAATCCAGACTTTCATTAACATCGTATCTCGTATCGGAAACTATATCTACACTTTACGGTACATTTCGTACATGACTCGCTAAATTGATGTAATCTAGCTCTGATAAAAATATCATTCAACGACGAACTTTATCTACGAGTATAAATAATAAATATGTCCAATCATTTTATTATAATATTAGACTTGGCCCGTAGCTTTGTTTACGCGTAATTTGCACATTTATTACTATTATCGATGTCGAAGATATGTGATAGATATTTTGACATACGGCAGCGTCTTTTTGCAATCGCTCGCAGGAGCTAAAAAGCTGAAAGAAACTTATAAAACGATACAAGAAATAAGATATTCTAAAATATTAATTATGCTTTTGGAAAATAGGTGAATTTAAACTTTGCTTTACTGATTTACCATGATCACATATTTGGGTAAAATTAATTAAGTTTTTTGTATACTTTACTTTGCATTGGATACGGCTAAGAGAAAGAAGAAGAGGATAAAATTTAGTACACATACAGACTACGACGTGGACATAGATGGCCTACGATTAGGCATGGACTAATAACTAGACCCACATAAGGGCACACCCGCGCCCGTGTATAAGCGATAGTAAGTCTAGACTAGACTAGTTTCACTAGTTAGAGATTATCGTATTACCTACTTAATAAAATTTGATTACCGTCTTACTGAAATCATATTTTATTATCCCATGTATTCCAGTATTTAGATGGTTTTAATTAATTACAGATAACGATTACGTAGCAGTTTGATTTATTGATCATTTTAATAACTACATATTAATATATTGATTCAAAATAATAACCAGAGGATTCACCCTTAACACTGTATAAAGCTTTAGTATAAGTAGTTTTAATAATTTTATAAATAATATACAATGTACATGTAATATTTTTCCACAGACTTTATCAAGAAAGATACTCTTAATATTCTAACCCATAAATCAAATATGCATGCGGAACAGCGAACAACATTAAACTGCAAAAACAAACAACGAAACCCAACGAAGTAATGTAAAAACCCCTGGCAAAACAATTCCCTTACGAATTACAATTGCTCAATTACTTTTTGTCTGCAAGAAATAATTTCAGTTTTTTTTTCCAAAAATATTAAGAATAAAGAAACTTAACAACATAGTGAAAATATGAAATTGAATTACTATACAGATCTATAATTGTTATTGTATAAGTTGTTTCATTTTCTGTCAAAGAAATTCCCGTGGGTCATTAATCGATTACCACTAATCGCTGCTTAATATAAAAAAGTTATAGTAATATATAGTATAGTAAGTTTATAGTCTATCATTTTGAATATTTGTAAAAAAATTGTGGGTAGGCACTGTCTGTAACAAGTATATAACCCCCTGAGACGTCTAATACCTTAGTCTCTCCCGTGACCATGATTGCTGTAAAGCATTCGAAACGTCGGGAACCAAAAATCATAATAAATCCGCGACAAAATCCGAAAAGATAGTTTCATTTATAATAAAAAAAGAAACAAAAAGATATTAAATGACGTTATATAAAAATAATGGTATAGATAATAACGTTATGCAAATGTATAAAGTTTTTTTTTAATTGATAGTTAGTCACAGATCACATAATACTCTATAGGCTGTATCTTAAAAGTCGATGGAGCAACGAGAGATAGCAACTACGTTAGACAGTGAAAACCAGCGCGTCTCACTCCGACCAAAAGGCGTGCGCTCTGATGAAAATCAATTTGGAATATCGTATTACGAAAGTAGAAATTGTCTGATTCTGTTATACTGAATTAATATTTTCTTTTGTACGATTTTATTTTGAAATCTTTGTATAGTACATAATTATTATTTATAAGTAAAATATATTTAGATATTATAACATTGCCCTAATTAGATTATATTTCAAATAGCAGTTTATTTATTATCATTCACATATGTAAAACAGTCATCAACTGAAAGACAGCTCATAGTGCAAGCCGCGTAGCACGCTTTGCAATTAGTAGTTTATGGCAATTAAGTTCGCATTAGACTGCTGACATATCGCCGCAATGTGTGCTGAAACTTCAATACTTTTGAGAGAGCATAAATCTATTCACAACGACTATGTTACGACAGTATGTCTACGCTCTACCTTCTTTCAACGTTGGGAAACCCATTAAGGCATACCCCCTGCTACTGCATACAAACAAGTACTCACCGGCAAAGCCAGTACCACTCAGTACCTACTCACTAAAACCGAACGGAACCTCTCCCGTTCTAAAGGGGCGTCGCAGGATCGCTTTTGAACTCTAACAAGACGCCCCGACGGCAGGCCTGGCGATGCGGACCACAACAACCATATGGTTGCTCTAACAGTCCATTCTGCTATTAGAGATGTATTTTTTTATAATTTTTTTATCCTTGGAAAATTTATTAATGCATATCACCTGTAGAAAACAGGTGGTTATGTTAGGGTCACCGACAAGCTAGTACTACCTACTAAAACCCAAGATTCATCTTCCGCCCATTAATTTTTTTGAGTTCTAAACTGCATTTCTTACTATGCGGACGTGTTTAGTTATAACAAATAATAATTAATTGCTTTTACGCGGCGTAAGTAGTTTTAAATGTGTGTCACGAGTGTTTACTTGGTAACAGCAAGCATGTACTAAATTTTATTCTATAAACAAGTAGTGCCTGTAGAGATGTCAAATCCAGGCACTACGCAGGAGTGTTTACTTGGTAACAGCAAGCATGTACTAAATTTTATTCTATAAACAAGTAGTGCCTGTAGAGATGTCAAATCCAGGCACTAGCCCATTCGGACGTAGTCAACGGACACTACGCAGTCCACCCCCTACGCCTACTCAGCCATGCCCTGTACACGTAAGCGGCATATGCCCATTGCCAAGGGATACCCAATTGCCCGCCGAACTAATAAATACTTCGGAGATTCAAAAGTGGCTTGGAAATATAGAATCTGTTTTAAATGAGATCTGCACGGTGGTCGCGGACAGCAAAATGAACTCTGAACAAAAAATTCGTGTTGTGAATCTTTGCCGCAAAGTTACAGGTGGCTCTTCTCAGATGGCAGTCTTATATCAATCGCTAAAACAAAAGACCTTGGAGGCATATGATACTGTGAAGCACCTTCAGGAAGAGCAGCAAGTGGCAGTCTCCCTCCAACAATTTAGAGAAACTGTTGAGGAAAAACTAAGACCAAAAGAAAACATGTCTTATTCCGATATGGTAAAAAAAGGGACCGATGAGTTTGTACGCCCCAATAACCTGAGTTCTGTCGCCATCTACCCCAAGGACAAAACAAAATCTAGTGAGGAGACTAAGTCCTTAGTCAAAAAAATTATTTCTCCGGAGGAAATGAAATTGCATGTCCGGGGCGTGAGAAGCGTCAAAAATGGAGGTGTCCTAATTAGTACCGATTCAAAAGAGGATATTGAAAAGTTGAAAAATTCTGAAACACTAGCTTCGTCGGACCTTACATTAGAAGAACCGATTAAACGACGGCCTAGAATTGTCATTGTAGGTGTTCCGGTGTCCCTCACTGATAAGGTGGTACTAGATTGTATATTTGACCAAAATATTGCCGAGAAATTACCAAACACTCTTCGTGAGTCTTTCCTCACATCAATAAAACTAAGCCATAAATCAGGAAAGAGGAACTCGACGACCTGCAATTTCGTGTTGGAAGTCCCGGCTAATATAAGGAAAATCCTAATTAACCAAGGATGTATTTTCATAAATTGGACATCGTGCCCAGTCAGAGACTTCACACTAGTTACTCGATGTTTCAATTGCCAACAATATGGACACGCAGCTAAATTTTGCAGAGAAACTAGCCCTACCTGCAATCGCTGTGGTGACCCGGGCCACACTTATAAGGAATGTCTCAATACCGCTTCTACCCCAATCTGTGCGACGTGTAAACGGTTCAAGAAAACCTGTGATCACCCAACTGGTGATGTCAACTGTCCAGCACGTAAATATGCCGAGGATAAGTATATACACTCAATAGATTATGAAGGCGCCTAAGAGCGCCACTAACTACCTTATCTTGTAAGCACTCTAATACTTTTGACCCCTATTCCCATTTTATTGTAAGTTTTAACTTTACATCAATAATGACTAAACAGTTAATTTCTTATTTGGATAATTTTTCTGTGTCTGTCAGTAAAATATGTAACGTTGAAGAATGTAAAATGTTTTTGCCAAACAAAGACAGGGCCTTAACTATACTTACACAAAATATTCGTAGTATTAATCGAAATTTTAATGCATTAGAAGTTCTGTTACATAATCTCGACATGAATTGCGATATTATTGTTTTAACGGAATGTTGGCTCTCAAGTCACATAAACCACATACCATCTCTTGATAATTATTTCGTACACAAATCTGAAATAAATATCAATCAAAATGATGGTTTAGTAATCTACACAAAAAAGAACCTGACAGTAAAAATTGAAGAACCTACATTTCAACATGCAAACTGTTTAATTATAAAAATTAACTCCGACATAGTGATATTGGCTATTTACAGACCTCCCTCTCAAAGCATCGAAAAATTCCTAGAGTCGCTTGATAAATATTTGAACTTGTTGTCAACATTTAAAACCATAATACTAACAGGTGACATTAATATTAACATTGTTTCAGGAAAAACAGATGCTCATGCACATAACTATCTCAATATATGTTCCTTTCATGGCCTACTACCTGCTCATAACTACCCAACGCACCAAAGTGGGTCATGCCTAGATCACTTTATGATTAAAACAAAAATACCTACCACAACATTAATAACTAATTCCGCTGTTACCGATCATCAAGCTATTTTACTTACACTGCAATTAACCATACACAAAAACAACTACATGCGAAGTTATAATAAAATAAACATAGCAAAACTTGAAAACGACATTAACAGCACTAATTTTGACCTAGTTTACGCCTCAAATGATCCAAACACCTCTTTGTATTGTTTTATCGAATTATTACAATCAGCTCTTTTGAAAAATACATTAAAAATAAACATGCCAAATAGGTATAAATGCCTTAAGCCCTGGATTACACCAGGTCTAATTAGATGCATAAGACACAGAGACAAACTACATTTGAAGTCTAAACTCGAGCCTGAAAATGAAACACTCTCTGTAACGTATAAAAGATACAGAAATTTCTGTAATAACCTATTGAAAAAGTTAAAAACTCAGCACGACAAAATAGAGTTACAAAAAGCTAGCAATAACAGTAGACAGCTGTGGAAATTTATAAAAAACAACACATTTAAACCAAACATTTCGGAACCTCCTTTCGTATTATTGACAACGGAGACGTGCCCTTTAGAAGCATTAAACAAAGTTAACTCATTTTTTTCCAATATTGGTAAAACCTTAGCAGAAAAATCGTTACAGGAGAGGAACTCTTCTTTAGAAAACGTACGGATAACGTCGTATACCAGCCTTAATTCTTTTGTACTATTAGATACCGATGTTGACGAAGTATTGAGAATAATAACAGGGTTGAAAGATATATGCGCTGTTGGATGGGATAACATTTCGAATAACATATTAAAAAAATTCAAACACCAACTAGCTCCCCCGATAACCTATATTTTTAATTTGTGTTTATCTAATGGAGTCTTCCCTACATTGCTGAAAAAAGCAGTGATCACTCCTATATACAAAAACGGTGACAAAGCATGTATAAAAAATTATAGGCCTATTTCAGTATTGACAGGACTCTCTAAAATTCTAGAAAAAATCATAAATAACCGTTTGATTAAATATCTTGAAGATAACAAGTTACTATCGGATAGGCAATTTGGGTTTAGACCAAAAAGATCTACTAATCAAGCAGTGCACCAACTAACGGAGAAGATAACATCTAACCTAGATAACGGTTTTCACACTATTGGTATCTTTCTAGACCTCGCTAAAGCTTTCGACACTATCTCCTTTTCCATACTCTTGCGCAAACTTGAGGCAATTGGGATAAGAGGCACACAGCTTCAACTTTTTTCTGATTATCTAAGTGACCGAACTCAATATGTAAAAATAGGTAACTACGTAAGCTCGGACCTCAAAAACAATCACTACGGTTTGCCTCAAGGCAGTATTTTAGGGCCTACTCTATTTTTAATCTATATAAATGACCTCTGTAATCTGACCCTAAATAATGGTGTTATTACATCATATGCAGACGATACAGTGCTATTATTCTCAGCAAAATCCCGTCAGGAGGCCTACGCGGAAGCACAAAGTGGTTTTGATGTAGTATCAAAATGGCTTCGTAATAATCTTCTCACTTTAAATACGGACAAAACTAAATATTTATTATTTACGATGAAAAATACCAACACTCTACTTACTAATCAAAACATTTACGCGCATGTTTGTGCAACGTCAGCTAACACTGCATGTAATTGTCCTACATTAACAAAAACTGACTTTATTAAATATCTAGGCATTACACTTGATTCTAACCTGAATTTTCGACACCACACTGAAGTATTATGCAATAGAGTTCGAAAGTTGACATATATTTTTAAATTTCTACGTAACATAGCGGACTATAAATTAATCAAACTAGTATATCAATCTTTGTGTGAATCCATCCTAACTTACTGTATAACCGCCTGGGGTGGTGCTGCGAAAACTATTCTACTACCACTTGAGCGTGCCCAAAGGGCGATCCTTAAAGTGGCCACCAACCGCCCATACACTTTTCCCACTAACAGGCTTTACTTGGAATGCAAGGTACTAACAGTCAGACAATTATTTATACTGCATGCTTTACTACAACAGCACACTGAACTTCCTTTTAACCCAATTCCTTCAGACAAAAGAAGAAAAGATTTAGTTTGTTCTAAGCCTAGAACGATACATGCTTTTGCTTATAGATTTTATATATTTTTAGGTCCATATTTGTATAACAAACTCAATAGGATTTTGGAGATACACTGTATGAGTCACAAAAAATGTAAAATAGTAATATCGGAATTTCTGCAAAAGTTGAACTATACAGACACAGAAAGCCTGCTTGTTATATTAAAATAATGTATATTTAGCTTATATACCTACATAATATAGGTTAAGTTTAGTTATGTAAGTAGCCTTGTACTTAATGTTAAATCTATGAAAATTGTAATATATCAAAACTACTTTTTTACAAATATTTAAACGGTAAGAAATGCATGTTTAAAACCAAAACCTGAAACACAGGATGTTATCCTAGTTCAGGTAGGTTCCAAACACATTCTATTGTAATTTAAGCTCTTTCATTGTACTTTATGGATTTTTGTAGAAGTATATAAATAAAAGTTATTTATTTATTTATTTATTTATTAATGGGGGGTCAAGGGATCACTCGCGCATTCAACTACGACGTCTATCAGGTCTGCCGAAGCAGCCACGCAGCCAAGGCAATGACACCAAATTATTCCAGGTAAGCCTACGGAGTTAAGGTAATCCCATTATTCCTCTAATCTTTACATTTTGTTATAAATACAAAATCAATATTAAAATAAAAATATATTTAATTTATCTTTGGGCACAAATAAATACAATATGATGGTTTTTAAAATGTGAAACTGAAAGCTTTCACATTTATCAACCTTTAAAAACAATTATACCTCGATCACAGAACAATAGAGACTATAACAATTAATGTCGCACAAAAATAATGTGCCTATCAAAGTGTTTAACTATACGTAGGTAAAGTTTTATAAATATACATTTTAGTTCATTCTGCATATTTTTAAAATTTGTACAAATAAATCTGAAAAATACTGATTTGCAGATACTATAATTTATGAAATGACTTCTGAGTTCAGACTCAATAAGTTTAAGTTAAATCCCAATGCCAAAAGATTCCTAAAACAAATTCCATTCAGTACATAATATTTAAACCGAATAATAAAAGAAAGAATCAAGTAATTAGCGTGAAGGCGAAGACAGACGAACTGTAAACAGCTTTTATTAGTTCCGTACACAGCCACTAGGGAAATCTCAGCACCATTATTGACGATTTTATTTCCTTTTTTAGTATCTTCGTTATATAAGTTCTTAATTCTTAATTTATTGATTTAAAGAAAGCTTTGATACAAAAACGTTAGGATGCAAAACTGCTAATTGAAACGATGCATCTCTTAAAAAAGTGGTTAATCTATAATTTTAGTACACTTAAATTAATCCCGTTTCTGGATCGCTTTATAAATAATTAAGATTGATCTTAACACTTTCTTCATGCTTGCCGAATTTGGAATAAGTCTAGTTCGTGTTCGACATAGATATGGTGATTTGACGCTGATTGCTTTAAAAAGAAGACGTGTTTAATTATACGAGTATATGGGAATCGCAGTAAACCTGCTAAAAAAAACGTAGGTAACGTTAAACACGCCTTCTAGTAATATTCAATCCTAAATACGCTTTGTGTTAGAAATTATTAGCCAATCGAGACGAAGTGCTTAAAGCTTCTAATTAAGAGCTGCCTATTTTTTGTCTGAAGATTTGTGTTTGTCATTTATGTGGGGAAATAGAGATAGACATAGGTATGTGTTATGTATGTATTCTTCGTGCCACAATTTCAATCGTGTAACGTACATATATGTACTTTTTTAGTATATGTTTATGTATTTTTTTATTTTATTATACCTACCTATACATATTTATAAATAAAGTGTATCAGAATAATTTAGAAATATAATATTTAATGCGCTAAATAGAGGATGAAAAACTCATTTCAAAAGAAACTTCAGGCAGTAAATGGTTTTCATACAAACTTACTTACTATTCATTACTAATAAAGCCATTCAATATTACGAGTAAGTATATTTGGTGTTCATTCACCCAGAGCTCGTTGACCTTATAACAATCATCTTCCTGACTTCAAGTCATAAACCGAAAGAGAGGTTTAATGAGACATGTAACAAGAACAAATAAAAGTAAGGCTATGAAATGATTTAACTATTAACATTATACATGTTTGTTTAAGAAAATAATGAAAATTATTAATTTGATGCATAATTAATTTAAAGCTAAATATTTAAATGCACTTAAAGTTTAACGTCAGATAATAGATAGTTTTAGAGCCTGAATATATTATAGATGAGACCCCACAGAGTGCATTCACCGACCGACGGCAGAATCGCGTGCGGCGCCATGCTCGATAACACATCATAGTAGGACGACAATAATTTGAAAGAGTCCACGGACTTTAGATAAAATGATAAGTGTTATGTATATAGAAATAATTATAGCTTTACTTTTAAATTTGTTATTAAATATGTGTTACATGATTGGTAAAAAGAATCATTGTAGAAGCCGCGGCCGCAGCAGTAGGTACATTGCAAACTCGCTTGGAAAATTAAATATCCCCGACAGAATCAGACTAGACTTCTTAAAATTACATTCTTTAGGAAAATGGAAATCCAACACAAACCAGTGATATTGCAAGAGCTAATTTCCAACTCAACAAGCTAATTTAAAAATTTTAACCAAATAAATAATATGGACTGGTCTCAGCAGCAAATTATTGATAATTAACAAAATACAGCTCTTTTAGCTGTCTTTATTGCTGTGCCTTGAGTCTTAATTTATAAATATTTTGCGCATAAAATATAAATTACATAAGTAGTTATTTTATTGACTGTTCCCAACTGATGGTTACCCTTATCGAAAACCGGACCTATCCCACATGGCACACATTTACTAATTTTGCACTTTTGTACATTTTGGGGTAGGACTCGTTTATCACTGTCAAATGTACAAATAGCACAGTTTCAATATAATTAAATGCATGCAAAGCATTCTTGTTAATTGTTTGAATAACCTAGAGTAAATAAACAAAAGCCTACTTACTTTTACATTAAAAGTAATAAAAATAATTCAAAAAATATATATTTTATTGCAACATTTGCTTGTTATATTAAATGGAATTCCTAACCTATGTAATTATATATACATATGTATTTATCTAAAAATTTATACCTTATTCTGTAAAGATTACATCTAGAGGATACTTAACATTTGCATGATATAAAAAGTAGTGATAGCATTCTATCAAATCTATACAAAGTTTAATGCAGATTAACACTTTGGTGCTAAACCATGATAAAATAACAACAGGTAGACACACATTTTAAACATTAAAATTAAAAAAAAAGTTAATATATTCCACAAAACAAAGACTTAAATTATGGCAACCATATGTACTTTCTGCCTATGACTCTAACTTATGGTGAATTCCCCTAATTGCATTCATGCAGTTTATCCATTTAAAGGAGTTCTTGCAAGCAGTGGCGTAACTATAGGGTGGCAAAATGCCACGGGCCCCCGACCCAAGGGGGCCCCATCCCAAGAATAAACCCAGAAATAACCTAACCTACTTAAAAAAATTATTTTTTCTGGGATGCCAGAGGGCCCCATCCGAAGAATTTGCCATGGGCCTCAGATAGTATAGTTACGCAACTGCTTGCAAGTCAACATTTCAATAATATTAATCACAAATATTTTATACAAAGTATATATACTATTCAAGGTAAGACTCCATTGATAAGCAATGTTTTTAAGACTCCATTGATAAACAATGTTTTCAATAAGAATATTAAATTAAAAAAAAATGCCTACTGTCATTTAACATACTTTACAATGGTAGATTTTAAAGTTTAAGCCTTACTGAAAAATTTAATTGATGAACCTGATATATAACAAGTGAAAAAAATTTTTGTTAAAATATACCATACACAAAATCTATACACTTAATATGTAAAAAATATAATTAAATTATAGCTTCAAATATAATAAAAAAAAACAAACATTTTATACCAAATTTAATATTTTCAATAATAGAATCCTAGCTTTTATAAAATTTAATAAAAAAAATGAGCTATATAAAAACAATGACCAACATGTTTGCATGAACTACCCCTCCCAAAATTTACACTTATTGCTTGAGGTCTGATATGATTATAGGTGATATCAGAAATGTAATTTTTTATATTATTAATCAATTTTAATACAGTATTAATAAAAAAAAAAATAATAACAAAAAATATTTTTAGTTTTGTCTTACAAAAATCAAATAAATACAATTATAAGAGACAATAGATAAATGTATAATGCTTTAAAAAAGCAACAAATATGTTGATCCTTTCAGTATTTTTTTTACAATTTAAATTATGAATTATTCCCAGTGTACATCTTTTTAAGCTAATTAAATATTTACCAATTTATAACAAGATTGTAATAAAATCTACAGATTTTTAGCATTTATTGTAAAGAATAGTTATTTTGCGATATTCAAACATGAAAAATAATAACAATAAATTTTGCGAATTCTGGTAATAAAAATATTATAATTGAGAAATTCATAGAAGTAATCGGATGTAATAAAAGTTAGTATGTAATAGTAAAATAGTACTTTCATTATAATTTAATATCATAAAGCGACTACTGCTACTAAAAAATCAATAACAGTAACATTGACGTAGATTGTTCTTCTTAGTATATTAAGACATTATGGCCACTTACCTGGTCGTAGACTGCAAGCTATCTTCTTCTATAAGGTTTCGAACAAATTTATATGATAGTACAATAAGGATATTTCAATAAATTTATTTATTTCTCAACAATAATCGCAACTGGACAAAACTATCTGACAGTTAATCACGATTTGACAGTTTCTAATTTTGACATTTATACGGTCCGTTTTACGCATTTTGTTATACACAAACACCTTACTACGAAAATGACTTATATAGTAATAAGTAAGTGTACATTTATTTTATGTATAATAATTTAAAAGTATTACTTAATATTCATACATTTTTAGTATCAAAGAAATTAAGTAATTCAAGTGTCATTGCTCAATAGCAATATACAATTATATTGTACAATTGAGTCTCAAGTACATATGTGTTATAGACATTAATCAAGAGTAGTGGGGTACTACGTCGGCTTATCGTGACAATAGTTTCCATCTACGACCATGGCGTGACGATAGACTGGGGTGTTGTGCAACTAAAATAGAATATTATTCGGTCTCTTTTTTATCCCACGAAATCGTAGAGAATAAGGAATCCCTATTCCCTGTCTATGCACAAAATGCAAGTGTACTAAACCTTCATAACATTACTCGAATTCATTTCGTATTTCATAAATACTATTTATTATTTAATTGTTGCTTAAACGGCGTGTGCAATGCGCACTGCGCAACATCAGCTAAGCTTTACTTATCCTGCTATACTGGCTATTAATACAAACGCAGTTTATGCAATTTCCTTTAATTTTTAACTTTGAATATAACTAACTTAATTTAAATGTCTAGTAAAAGTAAGTTAATCTCGGGAACCACATTTTATTTATAAAAAAATGTTCAATAAATCAAGGTACTTTTATTTATATTAAGGTTTACAACTTATTAACGCATATAAATATATAGGCTAACATCTAAAATGTAATCAATGATTACTAAGAGATTTCTAAATGCAAGCGATAAAATTTTGACACAAGCTTTAATTCAGAGCTTTATCATATCTTGCCGAGATATCTTGCCAGTTTGCAACATCGAATATGGCTTTCACATAGTCTGCACGAACATTCTTGTATTGTAGATAATAGGCATGTTCCCAAACATCAATCCCAAAGAGAGGCACAATACCTAAAAATATACCAAAAAAAATGTAAAATAATAATTTGAAAGTCATTGTTTTGTACATAGATATTAAACTTAAAACTACACTTACATCTATCTAATTTACTGTACACTAATTAAAAATGTTATTTCATATTATGTTAATTTATACATTTTGTCAAGATTACCAGTAGTTGCTTCCAGTGGATCTTGATTCAGACATGTGGCAATTTGCAATTTCTTCATCCCTTTGTTGTATCCAAGCCAGCCCCATCCTGATCCTTGCACACCCACAGAGGCAGCTGCCAATTGATTTTTCATATTTTCCAATGACCCAAAATCTCTACAAGTACAATTAATAATAATTAGTCAGAATTTTTAAAGAGAAATAAATAATAACAGTAATAACAATAAAAATCTATGCAAACATATAAACACCAAAATCTAAACATTTCAAAAAAGTACAATGGTAGAAATACTACATAATACTATATATACATCAAAGTTAAAGGTTTTGTTTTTTGCAATAATAAGGATTCAGCTTTAATAAGCAATTTAAAGGATTTTTAATTTGGACTTAAAGATATTACTTAAATAACAATTTATATTAGGTTACAATTAACTATACATAAATTTTCAACTTTACAATACTATAACAAAAAACACTACAAATTGTGACAACAGAGATAACAGAGAGATAAATTTAAAAACCAAGATATCACCATATCCAAAACATTGAACAAAAATAAGAAATATATTTAAGAACATTAAGATAAAAAATGAAGGGGATTAGGACAAAATGAAAACCTCTGAATTATTGGGAACAACATAAATTAGTGCTACAGAACAGAAATATTAATTGTGATTTGAAAATTGAAAAAAAATATTACAAATAATTACTTTTCAATAGCTTTGGAGAGAACATCAGAAGGTTTACCACCTTTGGGTGACAAGTTCTGCCAGAAAATTGTATGATTGATGTGACCTCCCCCATTGAATTTAAGGGCTGGGGCCAAGTTGATAACTGTCTGTATGTCACCTGAAGATTATAACATATTGAATATGATAAAAATTGCAACATTTCTGTTCCAAAATGGGAAATTAATTGAAACAATATATTGTTATTACATGTATCACATACAGTATTTCTTTAAATATGTCTTATACCTCTTACATCTTTTTACACACAAACTTATAATCATATTACTCTAATTTATTTTATTTTCAAGTTTATTTTTAATATAAATTTGAAATACTATTTTTAAATTTTAGGAACTATTTTTAATTTCCAAAAACATCCTTCACTACCATCTTACTACAGTAAATAATAATAAATCTAAATATCAAAAATAAAAACAATAATTACTAATAAATCTAAATATACATATATTAATGAAAATAATTATAAATTTACTGTACAACTGCTTGACACAAAGCGATCGATGGCTTGGTCTCACAGGGAGATAGATTTAACCAAAATATTGAGTGATTTATGTGACCTCCACCATTAAACTTTACAGCACTTAACAAGGATAGCAATGTGTTTGTATCTCCTGCTGTTCAAAATTAAAAAGTATTAGAATTTATATCTATGAAATATTAGTAATTTACTGAATATTTATGAATATACACATTTATTTTTAATTTGTTGTAGTGTCAATTTCACGCTAAATGTAATGACTAAAATAATTTGTGCCATTTCAAAATCAATGTTATTAGATAATGCTGTAATAAATATTATACCTTTAGCTTGAGCTTGAGCCAGTTTCTCCTCAGCAGCATTCAAGTTGTTTATGTAAGTAGCATGATGTTTGCTGTGGTGCAAGCTCATGATTTCCCTACTGATCACAGGCTCCAAAGCACTGTACTCATAAGGTAGCTCAGGAAGGCTGTGTTTTTGACGGGAAGCTCCTGTACTCCCACTGGAAATATGGAATTGTAAAATATTTATATAAAGAACTAAAATAACAATGATATTTACCAAATTTATATAAAATAAAGCTTAAAAACAGTAACTTACAATATAGTTAATAGCTTTAAAAATAATAGTTGTCATCTAGATGTTAATTTACAATAAACAAAAAAAGTCTCATTACTATTACAAAATAATTGTTTTTCTTTCGAGCTAACGACAGGTACAAGTAATATTTACGTACGTGGAACACACACTTTAAATATACATGTACCGGCAACTATTATATATACCTACTTAATATAAAATGTATTATGTAGTAAATTTAATAATTACATTAAAGTTCCAAGTCTGCGTGTGATAAACATTTTAACGTTCTTGTAAGTGCTGGACCGCTGGTTTAGTTAAGTACTTATTTGCGAATAGTAACCGGTTACCGGCAAATTATTTACGAAGATGTTCATAAAAAATAAAATCAAATTACGCAACAAATTGCTTCAACATATAATTGTCAAAAGTCAAAGACAGTTACGTCCATAGATTATACACTTATAAGTTATATACTTAAACGTCAACTGTCAAACTCACTGCTAAACACGGTCTATACTCGAAATTTTAATTCGATTCCAGATTTGACAGTTTCAGTGTTGCAACGTTATGACAAGTACTAAATAGTGACGTTGCGAAATTATTCGATACGGAAATGGAATATTTCCGGATCGATTCCTCTCGTTTATAGTAGTATATCTAAGCAACTACTACTTTAATAGAAACTAAGTATGTCAGGAAATTAAATATTTCTGAACGGATAATTTAGTTATGATGATTAATTTTATTAAGAATCTGAGAGTTTTCTTTAATAATTGTGTGTGAAATAAATAAAAAAATGTGATCATGAAGGAACATGAGAAATAAAACAAATAGCTGATGTATTATGGTAATATTTTATTTTATTTTATAAACCCATTATTTTATAACCCAACAAAATAACAAAATATCGATGAGCAATGAAACAATATTCGTGCAGTCAGACTGGGATAATGAACTGTAAAGCCGAATGACAAGATAAACAAAATGGCGATAGCTGCACGAGCGCGCACTGGTTCAGAAAACTATCTATATAGTCTCTTTTATTACAAGTTTTGTTTTTAATATAAAAACAAAAATATTAACTTTATATAAAATAAATCAGTGGTTACTAATTAATAAATAATTATTACGAATAATTATGTATTTATTTAAACAAAAATCAGTAATTTAGTCTTTAATTGGCACACTAATATTATGATTACATAAACATAAATCGCGATTGTTTATCGATTTTTGTGTTCGTCACTACACTGTTATATGTGGTATCATTATTTCACAAAATGACATTAGCTAATGTCAAATGTGGAATCGAATTATAATTCCGGGTATAGAAAGAAGGTATAGCACTATGGTCTAACATCAAGAATGTTGAGCGTACGTCGGCTTATCATGACAATAGTTTCCATTTACGGCCGTGGCGAGACGATAGACTGGTGTGCTGTGCAACTTAAGATAGAAGATTAATCTGTCTCTTTTTTATCCCACATAATGCAAGCGACTTATCCCTCAACACAACTCGATTTTTTATTCATATTTCATAAATACCACTTAATTATCACTTAAAACTCAATTTTAGTAGTAAGAGATTTGTACGATTTGTGTGACAATCTTAAAAGCTTCGCGTTCATGCTGCTGTATGGCGTTGCTATCGACTGAAGCTGCGCAGCCCTCACTGAACGCAGTGAACGCACAAACATTGCGAAGTAGGAACAAACGTTTTTTAAACATGGAAAATCATAAACAGAGGTTTATTGACCTATATTTGCTGACAAAATATTAAAATATGTGATATGACATTTTTAATATATTTTTTTAAATTAATAAAGGAAGAACAAACAAAATATGTTCATAGTGAACAAAAAAGAACAAACGAAGTACTAACGATATAATAAAAAAACTTCAAAAATTAAAAAAAAACAAAAATCCTGGGGGACTCACTTCAGTGACCCCCGTTCTTCTTGTAAACCGTGAAGGAATGTATTCAATTCAGTGTTGCCAGTAACAGATAGTGAAAAGTAACACGAGACAGCTCAAAAAGAAACATTTTTACAAAAAAAGTAACATTATTTTATTTTGCCGTGTTGCCGATGTCAGATTGCCGTGTGTTATGGTAAAAATTAAAAAATTGCCGTGTCTCATACAAATGTAACGAAAATGTAAACTTTTGTACCTAATTGTAAATTGTTCTTATAGTTTTGGTGGCGAAAAACCAGGTTTCCTTAGATAATTTATTAAAATATATTAGATTAACAAATTTAATTTGAACAACTTTGGTAAAAATTATAACCATAATATAACTGTCTGATACCACTAATACTTATTTCTTTTACTTTTTCTTTCTTTAAATCGTATTTTCATCTAACATTAATTGTTTGGTTGGTTTAAAATTAGTTTGACTTCCTATACTAGTTATATAAAATCATTTATCGACTAAACATAAATAGTAAAGTTAATCAGTTGAACGGTGTTATAATTATATTTAATTTAGTTATAGACTAGCTGTTACCCGCGGCTTAATGCGCGTGTGTTGTGCGTGTGCGCTGATTGCCGTGTTTCAGGATACGGCAACGATTGTTCTGCCGTATACCATGTTTTTTTGGTAATGGCCCCCAAATACCGTGTAACACGGCAATTGCCGTGTAAATGGCAACCATGAAACGAACTGAGACTGACTATGACATTACGTGACATATGCGCCAATACAACAAACGAAATTCCGTTCCGAAACGAGATGCGTTCCGTTTCATGACTAATTTTGGTTGATGAAAAAAAATATTTTTGCTACTTCCTTAAAGTAACGTAAAAGTAATATTTTTAGTCGTGTAACATGTAGGTAACATGAGGTAGTGAAAAGTAACGTAAAATGTTACAAAAGTAACAGTCTGGCAACGCTGATTCAATAGTTTGTTGATCACTGTCAGTTTTTAATTCAATCAGGGATTGTCACTTGTTACTTGTCAGTGTCATCCGAAATAGCACTAAAAGCATAGAGAAAAGTAATATTATACTTTTAAACTAAAAGCAAAAAACTAAAAGGAACTGCAACCAGCTAAATATATTTGATTACGGAATATTTAATGGAATGGTTGCATATTTACTAGTCATATAATTCCTATAAAATATTATTATAAAAGAATATACAATGATAGAGATTGTAAATGGATTTCTACTGGTTTATTTCATTGTTTTCTGTATGCTTAGTGCTTTAGTGCCAGTGCTAGTTAAACCAGTAATTATTCTTTTTTTTGTATTGTATTCTTGATGCGCAAATTAATTAATAAATATACAAAGACTTGCATTAATTTTTTAAAATTATTTTTCAGATTGCAGCATGCTTTGTTCGACCATCTAATGAAGAACGCGCTGTTTTAACTGAACTTGTTAAACTTAAAGCAGAACAGCAAAAAATATCAATGAAAGATGAATTCGCAGCATATTCTAAATTACAAAGAAGAATTAATAAACTTGACATTGAACTCAAGGAAAGTTCTCAATCAAGATTAAGCAAAAGTTTAGCTATTAAGGGTTCCATAAATGTTGTTCTTCAAGTAACAATAGCAATTATTATTCTTTTATCAGTGTTTTGGTTTAGACGTGAGACTATAGTTACTTTAAATGGAGATTTATTTCCTCTTACTACTATACTCAAATATCCTAGTGATAGACCTAATGCAATTTCAACACATATGTGGGTGATAATAACTAATGTTTCCATTAGAACTTTATTGAAACCAATATTATCTTAAAATCTATGTTTATTATTGACTTTTTTTTAGAATAATGGGGAAAAAGGGGTGGTTTAATTTGTAATAAATGAATACTATTATAATTTTATAATATTTTATTTAATAAACAAATTTATAGTATCTTATACTCAGTCTGACATATGTCCAAAGCTTTCTTTTAACTAATATACAACCAGAAATCTGCTTACCAGTCCCTAATAACAAGAATCAACATTAAATCTAAAATATTTATGTACTAATCTGAAAAATAAGAAACTTACAATTTTTAAGCTAAAAAGAGAAAAAGCTTTTAAAGTAAAAAATAAATTGAGAAAGAGCCCTAAGGAAATGGGAATACCAAAGTAACTAATATTTACAAGTGCTATATCACAGCTCACAAGTTACTCATACTGTGCTAGGCTGAACATTAATTGTTTAAGCATGATTAAGGTATGGACTCTTTCTTATACTAATAAAAGTTCTAGCAAAATTGTTCTTTTTTTCAATTGCCACATACATGAGTACCAATTTTATTAACAAATCTATATGTATAATATGTATAATCATATATAATAGTCACTGTAAAATTCTGTAAATACCGTTAGATATCAAATTGTGAAAAGGCATGCAATGAAATGCATCTCGCACACTGTTTCGAGTTGAGCATACTGCTGTATTTGTGTATTTAAATATGAACACAAACTTACATATGTAGTGTCAAAACCATTACCCTTCCTTTTGACTTCACCATAGTTGTATAAAAAGGGACTTGGAATACATATTAAAATTTAAAAATATTGATATTCTGTATACAAAATAGAAATAATAAAATAATAAAGTGGTCATCAAAATATAAATAAAATCCAATTTGATATTTTATAAATATGGAAATTATATTCAAACCAAACATTTGCGAATACAGATCCAAAATCAATGATTTTGAATCTAAGTATCAAATAAAAATGTAACAAAATTATATCTACTTAATAAATAAGTTGATGGCCACTCCATATTTAAAACAACCAATAATAAACAAAATAACTGAGAATACAGTAATAGATAATTCTTACAAGAATAAAACTGGCATTAAGAGCATCAGAATAGGGTTCATTTTATGGCTTTTAATCAGAACATTTGTTTTGATATAAACTAGACTAGAAACCATGACTACATTCATATTTGGATGTAAGTAGGCTGATTATTTGAGAGCATCGACTTTTACTCTCGATTTACTCCTTTGGTTTAGATGTGTAAAAGTTAATATTGAATATATTTAGTGCAATTTAATTTTAAATATACATTTTATCATCATATTTATTTATTTACTTTTCACAAATCGATTTAATGGTATCATTTTTTACATATAGTTTTGTACAAATTAGTTTCAATCAAGGCTTTACTCCTTGCTAGCTTATAAGGAGCAGTAAATATATATATTTGAAGTATAATGGCAATAAACATAATGTGAATATAAAAATAATACTTTTGAACAGGTTATATAATAAAATTTTAATCTATACAAATTATAAAAGGTGAGCTGCACCTATTTACTTAACAGATAATATATGTTTGAAGAAAGAAATGTATATATATTATGTAACATTGATATATAACTGAACTAACATGAATATATTTTTTAGATATAATTCCAAATAATAATTTATATACTTTAATATTAATACTTTAATAGATTTAATGAATAATAAAAATTTACTTTTTAAATTAAATTTTTATTATAATGAACATAGAGACTGTGGATAAGACACCTTTGTTGACATAAAGATTATTTTAACTATGTACAAATTGTATTATTTCACCTTCCATACATTTTATATCTTATATTGGATAAGAAAGGATTAATCATCTTGAAATCCATCCAAATCAGTATAAAATGAAACGCACCAACCATTCAGGTGAATATAACATCTTGAGTTTAAAGGTTGTCTAGGAACAATTTAGACTAACCTAAAGCCAAATACTAAGTCCTGGTTCACACAACTTTGCACCATATAGCATAACGTTCAAACATAAAAATTATCAATATATTAAATAGATTGACTTGATCAAGTAAAATATTAATAGTATAAAAGTTTAACAATTTTAATATTTACCTTTCAGTACCAACTCTACTTTTCACTGTGTAAACTTGCTATTCTTTGTATTTAAAGAATGATCCGTTTACACTAAACGTGTATGTTGTTAATCCTGCAAATAAATCGGTGCACTACAGTGTAAACCGGCGCTAGGCGAGCGTCGCTCTCTACGGGTAACTCAGGGCATGGTGAGGACACAGACTAAGTGTTTTCGTAGAAGGAGCTGTTGCAATGTGTTGTGAGGAGGTACACTACTGCCTCGTATGTGGACATCATGATCGCTGTGTTTGGTATTTGGCGGACCAATTGTGTGCCGAGACCTCTGTGAATAAATCATTTATTTATTAATGGACAGTCGATACAGATTATCTATACAGACAAATAAAATTGTAGTCTGTTTGCAACATAATAGCTTTTTACTAAATGCATATGTAATTATAAGAGGTTTTTCGGCGAGGGCGATTAAACAGATCGTGATTGGCTTGATCGAATAGTCAGCCTCAATACAACCGACTAATCGACTAGTCGGCCGAAGTCTATACCTACGGTACTTATAAAAATAAAACAAACTTATGACATTTTTGTGTGTCTATTTGTTGCATTTAATCATCATCCAATAGACAATAAGTTTATTGCTCTTAAAAAGATATATCATATACTAAATTATAGCATCGTTACATCTAGTATGATATTTTATAATTTTACATAATTTCAAATTTGCTTTTACAATCGTAATTAACTTTAAAAAACCAAACGGATTAACGAGACGAGGGTCACTGATACTGTCACAATAATTAACCTCGAGATCACGAATAAGTCGATCAACGTCGCAAATTCTTTATCGGTCCGATGATAAGAGATGATATCAATGTAATCTGAGAACCTGCTTTTGTTGATATAATGACCTGAGATGTCAACGCTATAAACCTATCCATCATTTGAGATGTCTTTAAAAATAGAAAATTTCCACAAAGTATAATATGTTTTTAAGTATAAGAATGGAATAATATGTACTTGTGTTTATTTACGCAAAAAAATTGATATTTTTAAAAATTTATCTTTCATCACTTACTCATATGCTTACAGCAATCGTAGGGTTACGGAAGAGCCATGATTACTGTAAAGCAGGGATGTTAGGGAGCTAGTAACCGTAACCGAAACTATCGGACATCAGATATAAAAACATATCCATAACCGTAACCGAAATAAAAGTTTTGGATAATATCGGATAGGGGCGGAGCCTAATTGAGACACGTTATGACAAGTTTTGGTTGGCCAGCCGCTGTCGACACACAAGCCGCGCGCATTGTTTGTTGTCTTCTTGTATTTTACTTTTGAAATTCCTTACAAATTTAATATCCGTAATCGAAATAATCCGAAACTAACGGATAATCCGAAATAATTTCATATCCGTATCCGGTATAATAATCATTCCTTTATCCGTATTCAATCCGTATCCGAAATTTCATACCTATAACATCCCTGCTGTAAAGCATTCGAAATGTTGTGACTCAATTATTATCAATGTATAGGAACGGAATTTATCATTTAAGCTAAAATGAATTTCCTTATGATAATATAACCTACTAATTAAAATACACTATATTCAAGTATTTCACATCGGAGAAAGATGTAACACATACAAAAAACGTGCACACAAATGGAAAAGAAGTATTTTTAAGTATATATTATACATTATTTTAGTAATATGCTAACAAAGAGATAACAAAATGCATATTAAACCTATAATGTAATGAAAAAAATACAAAATTCACCGCATTTTTTATAATACGACTTATCATCTATTCAGTATTAGTAAAGAGGTCACGTCAGATATAAAGCTAGCTTTAATATTTAAACCTTACCTATAAACCCCGCGATAGCCTTCTTCCAACCATACAGTGTGAAGAGTTTGCCAGAACTTCCTATATTTATCACCCTCTTCTCTTAACCTTGTTCTTGCTACCTCTGCAAAATAAAAAAATATCATACAAACGAATGTACATTACGAATACAGATAAAATATGTAAATAGATATTATCTCATATATTAAATAATGCATATCTGAAAGGAATTTAAAAATAATAACATAGTACGGAACTATCACAATTGATTACCTTAATTAATGTATTATCATTATTATTTTATTATGTATTAATTATTAATTTACTATTGACTAGGTTTTAACGCTAGTTAAAATAAATAAAGAAAGTAGCCTAAGTTACGCCTTATAACATTAGATAACTACGAGTGAAAGTCCCGTCAAAATCGGTCCAGCCGTTTCATAGATTCGCCAGAACAGACATAAAAAAAATATTGTTTTTTTCGTTGCTAGTAAGTAGTATCGTATATATACTTTCATATCCATTTAGTGAAAATGTGTTAATTTGAAATTAAAAAAGGACACTCCAATTTTATTTACATATATAGATTTAATTAACAGAGTATATAAATAAATCTTGAACATGTTGCTTATATACATTGTTACAAACCGCTGTGATAAGTTGACCTACTAACTTCAGCCTATCTTGATATATTGATTGGTTGCATTTGTAAGATTTTTCTAATTTATGCCACCATTGTAGTCTACATTGCAGATAATGCGCGATAAAAAGGGTAAAAAATAATATACACGAGTGTTTTATCGTTCGTTATCTCATTGTAATTCTGTGCAAAGTCCGAGTGGCATTTTTCACAGATAAAAAGAAAATATTGAAATGGTAAAGATATCATCGTTGCTTATTTATATTACTTAAGTTGTAACCTCATGATGACGCTTGACGCTAGCTTTCAGCGTCAAACTATAGATTTTTGTTGTTTTTAAAATTTATCCCAATAAGGACAGGCAAAGGACTATAGTCCATACAGCCTGATGTTATTATATTAGTTTGAATGATTCTAGTTCTACGTACAAAGAAATACGACTGTTCAGTTCACGCACATGATACACAGTGTTTACAAGAAAATTGAAGAGTTATTTCCAGATATTTTGTAGAAATTTTGCGAACGAATACTTAGTATTATTCCAGTGCAAATCGATGCGCTTAGTTCGGTACCTACTGTTTTTTATAAGTAGACGTACGGACAAAAATAGGTATTGCGAGTGTAACTTTATATTAGATATTATAGATTTTTCTGTACGACTTTTTAGGACCTACAGGCTACATCCTACTACACTGTTTTGTTGTGTCTCTTTCAGATTTTCCCACCGCTAGCTTTCTAAGAACGACTCAAGAAAACCAATCATTTTGATTTCATGTAGAAATGAAATATTTTTCTGCAATAAAAAGTATCCTAAATGTTGACACGAGTAATTAGTACAGAAAATTAGGTTAAAATCGGTCCAGTATTTTTTGTGTTAAACGATTACACAAAAACAGACATATAGACAAAAAATTTAATAACTATTGTTTTAGGGTCTATAAAAAATAAAAATACTATACGTAATAGTATTTTTTTTTACTACAAAGTACGAACGACGTGACGTCATCATCATACGGATCATACGAAATACGCAACACGACTTGATGCGATGTTCTAAGTATCGTATCAAAAGTAACGAGTAACGTAACGATACGAAAGTAACGAATACTGATTATTATAGTAACGAATACATACGGGTACGCTATGTTTCGTTACTTTTACACCACTAATATCGATTACTTTCGAGTTCGATTATATAGATTCTAAATTTCTGTTTAATCCTTAAAATAAAAAGCTAATTCGAGTTAGCTTTTTACGATTTGACGCTACTAAGTTTTTTCCAGGTGGCAGCACAGCCTAAATTAACCACGTGACACAATTTGACGCTCATAACCAGCGTCAAGCGTCAGCATGAGGTTACACCCTTAAACTTAAATTTACTAGAACTTGATAGATCATAAGTATTTATAATATAGATTTCTAAGGGTTTCGAATCTAGGAACTTTTGGGGATTTTTATTATAATAATAAAAAAATAGTTTTAATATAATAATAATATAACCTTTATACACAAATACTCACCATGTGGATAAGCGATACAGGAAGCAACGGTCTTAGAGAAGGCCCCGGCCCCCATGAACTCTAGGAAGTCTCTCGGGGACCTATGGTCGGAGGGCACGCCGTCGAGGGTGCGGGCCGCCATGAGCCGCGCCTTCACCCCCTCGTACAGAACGAAGTGCACCACCGTCTCACTGATGCCCATGTACGATGCTGTAATGCCCTTGTAAAACCCTCTGATTCCCTGTAAAAATGCCCATATATCAGAAAAGAAAGAAAACAAAGTCCTCCGCCGCGTCTGTCTTTTCGGGATATACTCAGAAGTTTGATTTAAATGATTAGAATCTGCACGTTATACCTTCTTTAAATCGTAATTAAACAGTTTTAATGAGGATTTCACAAGATATCACATTATTATTGATATAGAGGCCGAATGCTAAAAGCATTGCAATTAAGGAGTTTAAATTTTAGTATCATGAGAAACCCCCTGTATTGATTTTAATGTTTGTTTTGGTATGATGATAGCTTTATCCGGATCAACTTTTTACTATAATTTGAATGCGAAACATACGGTTTCGCGGAAGTGGACCGACGATACAACGGCCTCCACCTCAAAAGTTCCATCGGGAAAAGGAGCCCGACTTATTATATGTCACGCGGGATCAGCTTCTCAAGGTTTTATTCCAGACTGCCTCCTCGCATTCGCCTCTAAAACTACAAGTGATTACCATGAGGAAATGAACTTTGAGGTTTTTAAGGAGTGGTTTGAGAAGCTGCTAGTCAGCTTAGAAAACCCATCGAATATTATATGGACAATGCACCTTATCATTCGGTACAAGTTGATAAACCACCAACTCAAGCAAGTAAAAAGCAAGAGATTGTCTCGTGGCTGGTAAGAAATGGTGTGGATGCAAGTTCAACTTTATTAAAAGTTGAGTTGTTAAATCTGGTAAAAGCAACTAAGCCGTCCAAGCTCCGCTATGTAATCGATGAACTAGCCCTAGAGCATGGACACGAAGTTATTCGATTGCCTCCCTACCATTGTCAGTATAACGCCATCGAGCTTATTTGGGCACAAATAAAGGGTCATGCAGCGCGGAACAATACTGAACCACCCTTCAGTACTGCTAAAATGATGACTCTGCTACAAACTGCGTGTGCAGAAGTCACTACAGAAGACTGGAGAAAAGTCGTAGAGAAAACAAAGAAAATAATTTTACAAGATTTTGAACGAGATGTGAGAATAGACAATATTATTGAAAATGAATTAATAATATCTCTGAGTGGTGACAGCAGTGATGAAGATGACAATATTAATAACGGTTCTGATAGTTCAACTGAATAAATGCAATTTTTTTGTTAAATTATGTACTTGTCTTATTTTGCTCCTTAAATTTAAGAAAGAAAAATAATAATGGGACAGGGATTCGCCTGATGATTTTTAAAATTCACATATGTTTCAAGTCCGTATCGATTCTATCACATTAATCGATGTTTTAAGCAGGTCACCTCACTATGAGGATAAATCTGACAGACGTCAAATGTTACCTATTAACGTGACCTGACTATAATAATAATTTAAGCGAAGCGAATAATATTGAGGTTTCTAAGTATACATAAATATGACAACAGGAAGACAATATAAAAATATAATGCATCACTGATGGAGTTGACCGTGGAGCTAGGAAGTTGAGTGGAAATTTTCAATGACTAACACTGGTAAACAATTTGAGTTTGGTATCATACGATACGTTTCGATGGGTCCCATACATCATGAAGTGTTTGTAAACAAACGTATAAAAACGTTTTGACGTATCTTACAAATTGCGAATCAGTTATTTATTAATTATTTTGAATTACATGTTTATATTATATTAGATATACATTTATTTTAAATAGTCATGTTTTTAAAATGCAACTAAACGTAAAATTTAAATTACTTAAAAAGATATATCAATATCAATAAATATTTCAATAGAGAGAGCGATGCAAATTGCTGCGCAATTTTAATAGCAAAAACTGATATAGCCGATAAAAGTCATAAACAAACAACAACATGTGAAATGAGATATGGAGATATTACAGATTATTATCTATACATAATATTATATACCTTATGACAGTGATAGCCCAGCGGTAACGCGTTCGCTTGGATAACTGAGTGATGCGAGTTCAAATCCGGGTCTCGCATCTCTAATATGTGCGAATCATTTGTATCATGATTACCACTAGTCTTACGGTGAAGGAAAACATCGTGAGGAAACCTGTATGTCTGAGAAAGCCGCGGTGGACTATGGCCTGATCCCCCTGAGACCGCACTGAGGGAGGCCCATGCCCAGCAGTGGGACGTTAATAAGGGCTGATGATGACAGAATGAATGAATATATACCTTTATCTCTACATATACATTACTAGGTATAAAGATACTCAGTTCTCGCTCGTGTATTTCTCAGAGATTAGATATTTTCGACGCAGTAAAAAGTAACCTATGTTTCTCGGATAACCAGCTATACTACCAAATATCATACAAATCTGTACGTACAGTGGATTTTTGGTGATGGCTACACAGACAAACAGACAATAATTCTAAAAAATATAGATTCGATACAGACGCATATCAATAATAATAAGACTTTTGGGTTCGTCGTTAGGTACGTTTTATATACTTAAAAATAGTATTTTGAGTGTACCTTAGGTATTATGTTTGCAATTACGAACTTTTTTTTAAAACCTACAAGTTTCCAGTACCTACGTTTTAACTTTTAGTGTATCTCTTAAGGATGGGGCAAAATTAGCCATGTTTTGGAAGGAAAACTCGACATTAAAGATTTATTGCGTTTTCCCGTAGGAATTATTTAAATTATATGTAGATTTTTTAAATGTAGTGATAAGTAATTATCAATAATTTTCGATAACAACCGATTTGCAGCTATTTTATAACGTGTAGGTATATAGGTCATTCATCTACATATAAATTTGTGAACGAATGTAAATATCAATGTAATCTATGCAAAAGGTAAAAATTTATTGTTCTTACAAAACTAGTTACTAGCTAACCTGAACGAATGTTCAGGTATATCTCTGTGGCCACAGTACGTGGTATTGTAGGTATTTTCTATAGTCATGCCCTTGTAAACCCATAACCTATCATAATAATTTACAAAATTTCACACAAAAACACACGTCGCACAAACACAAACTGTCTCACATATATTTTTTGTCAGTTAATTAAATTTATTTACCATTTTAGTGTATATCCTCTTAATACATTGCCACGCCGTGATATTTTGCCCGTCGAGCTGTAGCCTCGTCTTGACGAACCAAATTGGGTTAGTCATCGTGCACGATACGAATCCTGAAATAGAATACTTTATTGATCCCAAGTTGTGTTTACCGTATAATATTAATTATTATATATTAAAAATTTAAAATCAGTAGTACATTTCAGTCCAATTTCATCGCTTGTTTGTGGTCGTAGATTCAATTTAAGCAAGGTGATCGGATGATCTATTTATAAATAGGCTAAGGCCAAATAGTTCAGTGTCTTTTTCTTTTCTATTCATCCAATAAATTTTGATTTGATTAGGTGATTTTTTTTGGCCAAACAAAAGTATGTACACCTAGTTTTACAGACGAAATTCAGCATTTGAGACTGCCATGTACCTATAATAAATATTTTCTTGAAGGAACTAAAAGCAAAAAATAAATCAACGGATTTAGTCAGGACCAGAGTTAATAACATCAACAACAAGTACGACGAAAATGATGAAAATAAAATTAGACATTTTCAAAACAAAATAATATTTACGTATATAAATACTAGCGACTTGCCCTTGCTTCGCTCGGTTCGTCCCTACGTGCGTTTTACCTTGACGCATTGTATTTATTTATTGATTTTGTATCGATTGCCGTATAAAGTATATACGGTATATACCAGTTGTAAGTGTATATATAACAGTTGTAAAATTTTCGATTTTCCAGCTGATCTTATCTTATCATTTCAAAAAAAAAAAAAGAATATTCAAATCGGTCCATTCGCTTTTTAATATCCATAATTTATATACTCTTATTATATTTGAAGTCTTGACAGTTTATGGAATAGACAATTTTTTGTTTAAGATATGGCACGCGCGTCCAAGAGGATGACACACAATACAAACTGAATATTGTTTTACAATATCTTAAGAATTTATTACTACAACGTGCTACTTCTCTGTGCTTTAAATAGAACATTTAGTCATGCTAACATACTTCTTAGTTCTTAAATATATTTTTACTGGCGAAGTCAATAACGAATAGTTTCAGTAAAAACAAGGCAATGAATTAACTTCACAAATGTGAAAGATTGTTAGTAGGGTTATAAAACAGTTTTCAAAAGTCAGCTATAGGGAATTAAACTTTCCAGGAAGCAAATTTTGCCAGAATTAAAGACGCTTCGCTCAATCGGCCTATAATTAACTAATCACTCAGCTTGTTTTCACTATTAAATCTTTAAATTATTTCTAGAACTGACTGAAAAAGTTTGAAATGATCTTAAATTTCAGTTTTCAAAGTTTTAAAATCCGGTATTTACATAATGCGAATGACTTTGGGTACAAAAATATATCCACTATATAAAGGTTGTCTGCGACTTGTACTTACATAAACTACCAAATTGCCGTAAAATCTATTTAGTACTAGAATTGGTTGCTATGAGCTTTATGATAAAGAGAAACTGTACATATTTAACGACGTACAATAAATTACAACTGTCTTCTGTCTGTGGATAGTATAAGTATAATATTCTTGGAAATGTAAGTTCATTGAACGAAAATCTTGTAAGTATTGTAAGGTCTATATCAAAATCACTTGGATCCAAATAAGTCTAAGTCAAATTTTTATGTAGTCAAAATTATTGTTAAGGTAAAATTAAATACTGTTCCTGTTCTTCATAAAAATAATATTAATTTAAAATTGATCTAATTAGATGACATAACATCACATGACATGATGAAACGCATTCTTATTATATCATAACACGCTTTAATCCCAATAGATCAGTGTCGATAATTTTCGAGACCAAAATAAATTATAGTAGGATGAAAACACACTTCCCGACCTCAGATCGCCCGTAAATTATTTTTCCTTTCATTTTTGTCATATTCTCTTCCTCCTCTAATGGGTTTCATTCTTCTAAATTTTTTTCACTTTTTACATTGCCCTGTATTACAAAAAAAAACAGCACGAAATCGAACGCAATATCGTCTACTAAGGATTAAAAAAAGACAAAGTTGTCCCGTTTAGATATAAATATTATTATAATATTCTGTTAATAGATAAATGATCAGCGTACTGTGCATAATGAAATATTATTATTCTAGAATGTTTTAGCTATATAAAAAATGGGTTTTTCATTTTAAAACCTAATTTAAAACCTCAACTAATGGATAATTTAATTCCGACGTTCTAACTAGTATACAATCTTACATAGTAAGTAATTAACTTTTTCATGATTTCTTTTATTTATTATTTTATTTTATCACCTAACTGCGACAAAGTTGTAAGAAAGAAATAAGAATTATATGTCATTTTGTTGGTTTTTGCATTAATCTGTCATGATATATCATATAACTTATGTATGTATATAAATTATAACAATAACTTTTTAATTTTTGTGTGTCTGTTGCGTGTTACGGCTAATCTCTGAAACGGCTGGACTGATTTTGTCGGGAGTTTCACTTGCAGAAGATAGCTAATAAAGTTATAAGGCGTAACTTAGGCTACTTTTTAACCGACATCAAAAAGTAGGAGGTTACATTTTTAGAGATTTAATTTTTTTAACTAGCGGAACTCGTACCTTGGCTCGCGCTAAATCTAGGGACGAACCCGAGCGAAGCGAGGGTAAATCGCTAGTCAATAATAATATGAAACAAGGTAGTCTTCTATATATATATATAATGAAAATGGTCTTCGTTTGAGGCACAATCACGCCTAAACCACTGATCGTATCGACATGAAACTACCACCATTCGATGCGAAATTTTTCCTAGATGGTTTATGGCTATCTATTTTTTGAATTCCAACATTCCTTCATTTTTTTATTGCTGTTTTACTTTTATGAATATTTATCCCGCTAATAAAAACAAAAGATAAGCATTTTCTCTTGATTCTTTTGTTTTCATGGATTTCAACAGAGTATATTAAACGGATTATGGTTTTTTACATTCAGCTAAGAATCTACTCACGGTAGTGGAGAACGGCTGGACCAATTAGGCTATTTTTTTATAGTCAGAATTGTCAGGAGAAAGTTTTGTATGTAAGAAAATTTTAAAAAAGTCAGATAAAAAGTTAAAAATTTCGATGATAATCGAAGAATTCCCATCTATATAGTCACTCACTACGAAATCTCGGGAACCATAAGACTTAGAAACGTGAAACTTGGTAGGAATATTACTTTTGCTATGTATAGGTCAGCTATGAATAGATTTTAAGAAATCCATCCCCCAAAGGGGATTGCGGGGGCGTTAACAATGAACAATTCCTGTTTTTAAACTATAGCTCCTATAGACTTCAAATTTTGTAGGAATCTTCTGTAAGAGGTGTAGAAATAGGCTATGAACGAATTTCACGATAGCTCACCCCGCAGGGGGTTGCGGGGGTGGGTATTAACAATTAATATTTTCAATTTTTCCAGCTAAAGCTCCTACAAGCTCCAAATTTTGTAGGAATTTTCTATAAGCGAAATATAGCTTCTAAAAATTCTAAATATGGTAGGAATCTTTTATTATTCACATAAAGATCATCTCAAAATGGATTTCAATATAGTGTACTTCCGACAGGAATTGCGGGGGTGGGTGTTAAAATCTAAAATTTTAATTTCCAACCTGTAACTTCTACAGACTCCAAATTTGGTGCGGATCTTCGTGTATGTAGGGATATTTGTGTATTTCCTTACAACAATCGTCTTTTTGGCAGCGGAGAAAAAGTCATTGAGAGGTTTCCAAAACTTAACTTTACATGTAGCCAATCAACGGACTAAGAATTTTACATTCATTTTACTTTTGCAGACTACATATCCGACGAATTCTTTTATTGCGTGATCGCGGAAATGTACCAGATTATAATGAATGCATTTTCTAAGCACTTGAGATGTGGAAAAGAAATTTAGTTACTTATTCCAATAGAATTCATAAAAAACATGAACAATTAATTTTCTATAAAAAGTTGATGTCACGGAGAAAATTTTAGTTAACAGAAAATTCGTCGCACTTGAACCTATATACTAGCCAACTTAGAGAAATAATGTTTAATAACAAAGCGTTGCTAGGCAACCATCTGATAGCATGGGTGAAAAACATTTTTTATTAATGTTTATTTTGTAAATGCTAATACTTTATAATGATTATCAATAAATAATTAAGTTATTAAACCTATAAAACTGCTAAAGAATATAAAATAAAACAAAATGGTAGGTAAATTTTTACATTTATTATAATTTTTATTACCCACAAATTTTACTATGCACTTATATGTAGGAACCACCAAACTAATAATATTTTTAGCTCATTCATTTTAAATGTTTTATTTTTTATTGCGACATAGCCTTAGACTTGCCCCCAAATCATTTCAATTGGATTTAATTCACAGTGGTATGGGGACAAGCGCAGAACTTATATATTTTTTTCTTTTGCTAGAGAATGATAGGGAGCATTATCCATAACAATAACGGAGTGGGGCTATTTCTATTAATTTTTTGAACCACTCTTCAAATACTTTAGCATTCATTTCTTTGTGGTAGTCCCCATCTCCTTTTTTGCTTTCCAAAATTAATTCTCTTCCTTCCAAAAATCCATCTTCGTTTCCTAAAAAAAATAAGTAATTTTACAAATGCATAAGTCAATTTTGAATTTATTATTATATCAAGAAATTGTGAAAGAAGTCAATTATAAAAATGCATGATAAATAAATACTAACCAATGTGCACTATAATGAGCCGCTTTTCTTTACCAGAAAGCCCCTTCAATCCAGTTGACAATCCTTCTCTGTGAGCTTCTCGTGTGGATTGAATGGTGAGATCTTTCCACACCTTATCTTTTGTATGACCTACAAAAAAAATGAAATTATAATAAAAGGGATATTGAAATATTTTAAGTTTGATAAAATCACTGATAAAGAGTTTAATTAGTATGTACATGGATGATTTTAGGACATTAGGCTTAGGCTTCTGCAATATTCAACTGTTTCCATCCATGTAACTGCAACTTTATATAATTATGACTTAACTTAATAATGAAAACATATAATGGATGAAGACAACATATGGCTGCTCCTCGTGGAACTCCTTATATATGCAGACTGATTTGTTATAAACTTAGATTATTAGCTTAAATTGATTATTGAAATAAATACCTTCTTTTAACCATGTTTCATCAGTGTAGTCAATTTTGCGCCCATCTTACTATTTCTTTTTTCTCTATCAGTGTGCTTTTTCTTGATCTTTTCAGACATTTGATTTTGAGTTTTTTTAGCAAATCATTTACTGTTTGTAATACTTTGTCCACTGTGGGCATTTCATTGTTGAAGAAAACATCGTGAACTTTTCTCCTGATAGCACTTAATTCAAAGCCGAGGAGTTGGTAAATTTTCTTCAATCTCTCAGGTCTTGCCACTGGTGAGATGGCACGGTGCTCAGTTTTATACTCTCTCAGCACTGTATAAACTGTTGAAGTACCTATGCCCGCAGTTTTGGCGGTTCTTGAAATTAACTCGGCATTATATGGGTGTTTCTCTTTAGGCCAAGTTTCTTCAACCAGCTTATAAATGTTAATTAATGTCGTCTTCTCGGCAGAGCTTAGAGCCCTTTTCTTTTAGCGCTTTTTCTGGGGCGATGAAAAAGTCATCTACGAGCTTGGACCTGGCTGGTCACTCATTGTAACACCAAAACAACAACAAAAACGTAACAATATATAACAGAAACTCAACAAAAATACTTAAAACCAATTACAAATAACAAAACGTATAGCGAAGCTAAAAAATTGCAATTAGTGCGAATAATACTCGTATGCTCAAACGAATTCAAACAAACGAGTGATTTTGAGTAATGGCGTCTGGGTTGCCAACAGTGTTTTCGAATTTCCGTGAAATCTACTGCGAAATTCCGTCAAAAACAATAATTTTCTTTGTCAGGTTTTAGTGCCACGTATTAAATCAGATAGAACGATTTTTTTACTTATAAAAAAAAGTTATAATGAAATCTGTGACAAGTTTTATCAACCGTTAACAAAGCATTTATACCGTCCATCGCTTACCTCACTCCGTTAGATTTTACGCGAAATCCATTGATTTGGCAACACCACTAAACATCGGCCATTTTCTTAATATCAGAGAAATAATACGACTAATTTAAAAAACAGTTAACTATTCGAATAGTGTAGGGTACTTAATGGTATTTTTCATTTGATGACATAATAAAAATATGTAAAAATGTTTACGATTTCTTCCAAAAAAGCAAGAAAGCTTTAGGGATGGCATAATTATCTACCATCACAACCCAATATAATTAAAAAGGTAAAAAATAATTACTTACACGTGATTTGAAATGTTTATTGATCATGTATTATCTTTTAAATGTCTTTACAATTAGATATTATGAAAACTATGATAGATTTTTAGCGTAAATCTATTGAAAGTGTGAAATCGTGATTTATTCTGATGTGGGAACCCTAAAAATCAGCTGTTGTGGTTTGTTTACAAACATTATTTCTCTAAAGTGGCTAAGGTATAGACAGATTTCAACTTCACATATGAGACTTGCAATGACTTTAACTTTTTTAAACGATTTTAACGACTTTAACTTTAACTTAAATGATTGCACATTGAAAGTTACAATGAATATTAGTGAGAAAAATCACCTGGATGGAAGATACAGGCTAAATCGATGGAATTTGGAATTTGTGTAAGTCTAAACAATATCGATGCTTATAGGTCTATCCGCGGGGCCTATTTATGTTCATACAAAAATAAAAAAAAGGAGAATAATAAAAATATGGAAAAAAAAATAAAAATGAAACATAAAATGTAATTTATTTCCTTTTTCAATTCGCCCAGCGAAGCGGGCGGGAAACGGCTAGTTTTGTATATATACAGAAAGATAAAATCTTGTCGGTTTTTCCAAATCTTCAACAATGATTGTAATCGAATTTCGAATAGTGGTAAATATAAATGTTCCTACAACAGACGCATAATATATAATTCTTCATCGAATTGACGCATCTTAGAATGTGACGTTAACATAGTTTAGTTCACAAAACTACGCACGCGGATATTTTTAGTAGATTAATTTTATTCTTGATTCAAATATATTGCTATTGCTAGGGACGTGATAATTTTTAGATAATAGTCATGTATACGTTGTTTGAAAAAACTGAGACATATTACTGAGTCGCGATCTAAATTTAAAAATAGATAAGCATTATTGGTCTTTATTGATAATAACAATTGAAAGTGTTTAGACTTTTATCGGTCAATATGTAAGGTATTAACTTATAAACTAGTAATCCACCCTGGCTTTACCCCGGTCCCGACGTACGTAACTGTTAGTATAAATTTCTCTTTTCTTTATTTTCTTACATAAAAGTAACCTACAAGGTTGACCCTATATGTAAATTACATCAGAATCGGTTCAGCGTTTTTTGTGTGATGCGTTCGGCAATTTATAAAAAGTTTGAAAGGCTAATCGATTAATTATTATCGAGGCCAACTGTTACATTAGTATGGCACTCTATCCCGCCTAAAACTTATCGATTGAGTGGTGGGCCGAAATGCATCATATAAAACTTACCTCGCACCAATATAAACCGCAGATGGTATTCGTCTAACAGTCTGTCTTCTCGAATCTTTATCTATATTACACAAAGCTCGATTGCTGGAAAATTTACAGTGTGGAAATTCTCTAAGTAGAAAATATAAAATTGAATAGTTGGAATATCAAGCCGATACATCAAATTTTGGATATTACATATACTATTAATATCCAAAATTCGATATTAATAGTATAATATCAAATTTTCGACCATAGAAACACTTATGATTTCTAAATCGACCCAAACAGGACATACTCGTATTTCAATATATAATATTAATTTCAATATATAATATATTCAATATAATATTATACGTAGGTATAAGCTACATACATGAGCTTTGGTGTGAAAGTAACTCTTGCTTGATACACTACAAGGGTCTCTAGCTTCCACATTTCCAAAAGTACAAAGTGCACATGTCGGAATCAACTTTCAATCGGCTCTTCTATTTATGTTCATTGAGATTGACCTAATAATAAAGTTGGCAAACGATCTCCTCAGTTCTATACTATACATATATACATAATTAATGTATGTATGGCATCAAAATATGGAATAAACAAAGTAAGTATATAGTTTACGTAGTGTGGCTTTAAAATTATTATTATTTAATCAATGAAGTATCTACTTATATTATTAGTGCATATTTGAAAACAAATAATGTTATCATATATAATTTGTATACTTATTATATTTAATCGACGGTCTGTCACAAGTCTGATTGACACTGTATAATAAAATAGGTCAAAGATCGTAAGTCTGACTTCCTCTATAATCTAGAATATTTAGTTGGAAGCACTTTCGTGATGAAAAACACTCGTAAACATCAATAATTCAAAACAAACGAGTAGGGTATTTTTCAAAATACAAGTGGAGAATAGAATGGAATAGAGAAGATTTATTATTACAAATTCATTTGTCTGAGTGATGGTGATTTAAGCGCGCAGTTGACCACAAAGAGAAGATAGTATAATATAAATTACTTTGCAAATGTCACGTAATATTAAAAACGTAAGAGATTCGTAGCTGAAGTAGATTCAATATTTTCAATCATGTATTATTAATAGATAACTAATTGTTTTCATTTAATACCTGTGCTATGTAACGATGTAGTTTTTTACCAAATTTATGATTCTATACCTTCTTCTACCTTACAAGATTGCAGACTGATTAATATTAATTTCTACTTGATACCTTCAGGCGTTCCTAAGAAAAGGATCTTAACAGATAGATAGACCAATAAACGAACAAACAGATAGATCGATCTAACAATTAGTTGAACCTATAAGGGTTAAGTTTTCTTTTTAAGTTACGGAACTCCTAAAAAACGTAAACACGCCTAAGATATTAAATTACATTGTAATAAATGTATTTCCATACCTGCCGCACTGGCTGCAGACAAATGAACTATCGGTGTATCTGGTGGTAAGTGTTGATTAAATATCGCCTTGGCCTGTGAATATGTGCAGAAGTAGATAGCTCTTGAGGGCGCCACGCCCACTATGTTCGGTCCTAGTCCTTTGAAAAGCGCCCGAGCACCTTCGTTTTGAACGATATGCCTAAAAATTAAAAAAACGCCATTAAAACTCACAAATTGGACTACCTACTATTATAAATGCTAGTTTTTATGTTTGTACAAGTGTATGTGTGCATAAAACAGTTAAATATTTGTATGCCTAATAACTATAGCTGAAGCCTGAACGGTTTTAGATAATGTTTAGTTCAAATAGACAATGACCTAGTCTTTGAAACCGGATTAAATGATCGTAGCTGGTAGGTAACTAATAAACCAAAAAAGTGACATCAGTAAAAATGATAGTAAGTTTCACCATGTATTCAGCCCCAAATAGCACTGCCCCACCTTTGATATTAACGTATTTAGAAACAAGTCAGAATTTGAACAATTGAATATTGATTTACCTCCATTTAACATATTCTACTCAATATTTTAAAATAACAACGTTGTTAGAACATTTAATGTAATAGGTAAATACCTACTAGAATATTCGAAGTTTAATTAAATAGCAACACTTCCATTAAGAAGTACATATTTGTATTGCATACAGTAGATGAGAAATTGTATTAGTATTATATTATACTAACAACGAATAATTGGTACTTGGCAGTAAACGTAAACCTAACACCTATTACCTACAGAAATTATATGCAGTGAATTACAGCAATACCATTGAGAGAGCATAATCACCGTTGTTGCAAGTAAATATCGTAATTGATAGTAAATTGTAAACAAACCGGGGATGACGTAAATGGATACAGTATCGCTGGAGATAAATGACTGTAAACATCCTAAAATTAGTCGACATTTGTTAAATTAACCTCGAGAAAATCTTTCATTAGGGTGGAAGTACATATTATGTATAAAATTTAATCATTTCTTTGTTTATTAAAGCTATTTTAATAAATTTGATATTAACTTTTCGTCACTACATTCATAAAATTTAACTTACTGGCAAACATATTGTATGATACAAGATCTAGTGGAAAAATGATAAAATATTCGCTTATAGTGACAAATCCTTCAATAGGGCTGCCATAACATTTTTTTTGTATTTTTATTTTCCCGCCATACCTTTTAATATTCCCAATAGTTATTGTAATATTCTGATTAAAATAAAAAGCTGTTCTTGGGTAATCCTTTTTAGAGTAGCTTGACAGATTGGGCTGAATAAAGAAAAAAGGGCGAACAAAGTAGGAAGAAAAGAAAATTGAAAGAAAATTAGAAAACTTGGGAAACTGCAAGTGCCATTTCAACAGGATTTTTTATGTACTCAAGAATAAATAGTAACACATTTTACTAAATAATAACCAGCATCAGAATAAAATATGAATTTTAAGTTAAATGAGTAAAATTATTTTTAAATCATACATTTCAAACGTTTTATATTTAGATGCAATCAATTCAAAATTATTCGAGACGATACAAATTATACGAGAAATCTATGAAAGCAAGAAAAATGTTACACTTAAGTTTTTACTTTGAATGATATATAATCAGTCGATAACCCTATTGTTGCTAATAAATAAATGTTTGGATGAGAATCGGTGTGCAAATCCCCCACGCACGTCTCTCGTGACATGCGCGTAGTTCTTATCTATTAGCACTCGTGTGATAACCGTCAGCTTCAACCGATTTTAACTAAGTCGCCTTTGCTTAACATTGTTACAACTTGTAAAAGATCTAAGATGTAAATGAATACATTGTAACTGTAGCCTAGGACGCTGTATACATTTTTTTGTTTTTTTTTTTATCGATATTTTGGGACATTAACACACAGCACTTCTAGTTCCATGATAAGATACAAAGCTCGTGTTATGAATACCGAATATTTGATACATTACTTGTAGTTATTGTATAATATATAAATACTTATGACTCGAGCTTCGCGCTAATCACACAAATAAAATGGGGAATCGAACCCGGGACCGCAGGAACAGGAGGTTGGGTAATAAGCTGAACCAAATATGACGTCAAAACAGTGTCAATCTACCAAAGCAATTTCTAAAGTATTTCCAAAACCACACCAATTTATTATGTTAGTCATTTGTATAAGAAATATGCGTTCATCACGTGGAATTTGAATTAAGGAAGTTAATACGAATAATTATTCGTATTAGCATCTACTATAATTTAACAAATTTAATAACGATATGTTTACACGCAATTTCGATGATTTTGTAATAAATTGAGTCTTGAAATTATAAAAAAAATCTTGTTATCAAGGTGAATCTTAATGATTTTGTGTTTTGATCGTATTAAACGAGATAATATTTTTTCTAAACGAACCAATAGACAACCTTTGAAAGTGAACAAGTATACTGGTTTATAATTCCCTTATTTAACAGAGAATAAGAGTACTTGTATTTTCTAGGATGATTTTCCTATGATAGACAATGTCTGCGTGCTAATAGCAATTAACGTTAGATGCAGTATTGCGTATCTATAAAACTTATTTCTGGTATTTGTAACTGATAATAATATATTTTATTGTTTCCTTTCTTTTACGACAGTCAAAAAATATATTGATTCTACTCTTTTCAATACCCAACATTCCCCTTTTATTCCAATACTTGTACATGTTACAACAATTATTTACTATAGAACTAGACAGTTAACATAAAGTTTTAAACAGGTTGGATATTTTTAGATACATCGCAAGCGTGAAACTTAACTCTCTCTTTAGGCTGTGACATAAAATATATGTAGAGGTAAAGGATAAATTACAAAACCGCTGTAGTCAATTATCTCAAGGTTTATATAATTACTATAACAAATTATTTCTTGAGAAATTATATACATAGTTACTTCAAAACTACAAACCTATATTACTTTTGATAAATAAACAACTTTTTCAATAATTCCTATGCCATAGGCAGATGTGACGGAATTAAATAAAATTCATATAGGTATGTCGCAGCTTAATAAGTCGTTTTATTAGCTGCTTAGCCTTTCCATTGAGCTGCGCCGTTTAATGAAAAAGACTAAAATTTAGACTCTAAATGATAAAATACGAAATAAAAATAAAAATCTAATACAATATTTAATAAACGGGCTGGCAGATACTTAGGCCGTTCATAGAATAAGATAAGCGTGTGACGAAAATATATGCTAACATAGCATTGTTTATATAACGTAATATAATATTTTTAATGTGTATGAGCTACAAGGGTCTTGTAACTGTAAAAGCTGCTTGATTAGAACCATTATAGTAACAGACTCTTTAATTTTAATAGAACGTATTATAACAAGAAATTAAAAAGTAAAGTAAAAATTCGACAGAAAAAAAATATTTATTTCTAACTTCTTGGCCTTCTTGTAGCTAAAAATAAGTCAAATACATACTTAAATAGTACAAATGAAGTCGGTTAAAAATAAATAGTAAAAAGTAGCAAACAGTAAGTCTGACTCGTACTGCATTAGAAAAAGACTGTTTTTTCTTTGAAATAAATATCGCAATTAATAAACATACCTAAAGTATGACTAGACCGGTTGTTTAAAATTTCAGTAAGAGTTTAATTTACATTCTAAATAAAACGATCTTAATTGCGGAAATATTATTTTTCTTAAAATTTAGAATTCTTTACAGCAATCGCGGAAAACGGTCACGGCAGAGGAAATCAGAATAAAACTTTTAAAACTTTCGGCCAAACTCGGTAACATCCCTACCATATTAAGTAGCGTGTAATGCAAGAAGATAAACAGATGAACAAAAAAATTGTTGTAATTGTTTTGAAAACGTGGCCGCAAGATTCTCACGCCGTCTCAATCCACAATATAGTGATTTTGCACAAAATATCCATCAAAATTTTCAGAAAACTATGAATTCAACGAAACTAATATTACTGGTATTTTTGTAGGAGAGATGTCAATTATTTATTTATTTATCTTTGGGAAACACACAGCGTTATTTTAGTAAACATAGATTAACACTTAAAATAAAATAAAAAATTAATCCAGCATAGTTTCCACTAAAAACATAAAGATGAGAACTTAAAATAACAATCAAAAAACTATAGCCTAAGGAAAGAATACTATCAAATTATACTAACAATGTATTCGTAAAAATCTAAGAAAGTTTCATTTACCTCAAACACTGTATGAGCGTCATCCTCGATGCAGTCCGCGCATGGCCAGCCCTCGCGCACTGCTGTACCTGATAATTGTAGGACATCAGCATTCGATCGGCTTGCTTGCTGTAGGCGAACATTGCGCCCATCGTACGTCTGTAGCCCCATTTGGCCTCCTGTATTATACGGTTAATCAAATTGCCGTTCCACCGATCAATTTACGAGGCGGAGACGAGCAGTTTGTCCATCATTATAATTTATAATATAGTTGCCCAGATTAAAAAAAATAAATAACCCGAAGTGTATATTAAAATTATATTAATAGGGGACATATTAGTGTTTATAATTAGTCATGGGTTTCAAATTAGTACTATAAGTATTATACCTATATTATATTTTTTTTACCAATTTCGTTACATACAAAATACACAACATTATAAAATCCTATTTAATAATGAGAAATGATTAAAATTCTTGCAATATCATGATGGATAAGGGCCCAAAAACCTTTTCAATCATTAAAAAACTAAAACCACATTCACATTTCTGAAATAAAAGCTCAAGCTCAAGCTTTAACCACAAATTATATAACTACCTAAAGTATAATTTGGAAACTTTATTTTAAAGTAGAATTCATTTTTATACAAGGCGTAGTAAGTAAGAAAGTTTTACAGGCGTGTTGTTTTATTTATGAAGCTCGCCTTTGCCATTTCTTTTTTACTTGCCAATACCATCTACAGCACAAGGAAGGTCAAACTGTCATGTAACATTTGTTTTAAAGAGCGTTCTATTAATAGTTTATGAGCCTTAACAGTTTGAATGTCAGGGGATAAACGGTAAGCAAAGGTTGTGTAAATATGCAACTACAGGTGCAGTAAACGATCAGAATCTATAAATATAGAAGTATGTAGTAAACAAGACTTTTTAATAATTTTTTCATACGTGAATCCATCAACACTATTATACTAAAAAAACATTGGGTATAATGTATAGTCTAATAATAAAATTTATTATAAAAAAACAAATTATGAATAAAAACAAGAATCACAAAACGTAATGAGTGTAATTTATAAAGAAAATCCAAATTATACATCATTGCGTTAAGCCTAAAAATAAAAAAATACACATAAACTCAAGCAACAGTGAACATATATTTATACATTTCATAACCCTAGTTAATATGGGGGTCGCATAACGAAGGCTTATTTTTTGTTAGTTATTGTGTTTTAAGTAAATTAAATTGAATACTCGAGCATTAAAAAAACTGATGAATTGTTAAGAGCTTGTAAGTTCTACACTATCTACTAATTGATTGACCCGAGATCTGCTAATCCGACCCTGATCTTAATTACCTATAGATGCTGAAACGTTAGTGTGTATAAGGTACTCTATATAGTTCTACAGATACAATAATTAAAAAAGATATACCTACTTATTTTTGCGCAACGTAAGGATGACGAAAATGCTTGGCAATAAGTGGTTACAATTGTGAAATAGGGTAAACATACCGGTTTACCGACCACTACCCCTTTTCGACCACTTCGCATGTTATTTTAAATAATAAACAGTGTTATAGACCGATCTTTTCTAATTTCGCGCCATTCGATCAGGGGCGAACTTCACAGTTTATATTTTAACGGCATGACCTCGAAGTTTTCAAATTGAGCACTCAGTCGCTCTTTCAAAATTTAGTGTATGAACGCGTGTAAAATTTAGCAAAAAATATAGTAGGTGGATTGATTTTCAAAATAAGTTTTTAAGTGTTACTCTTACTTTATTGGTCATTGATTTGGTTTGTGTGTATTAGGCATGTTTGATTTCAATATTCAAGTGCCTAAACTCATCAAACTTTTTATAATTTATGATAATTTTGGTGGTCGGACAATACGTTAACGATTAATTACAAAATCTACTTTCCGACCGGGTGGTCGCAAAACCGGTTTATTCGCGTCGTTTTTCTTTGCCTTTATTGCGGAAACCTTAAATTCACCAACATACATTGCACTATATTTGTGAACAGCTAGAGTTTTGTGAATTTACAACTAGATTACGACCGCCTGTATACCTTATATTTTCAAAGATATGGCCTTCCAAAATAGCGAATATTTAACGGCCGATGACCAGTAAAAACAAAACCTTTCCTCGACCGTTTGAAAACTCCCTTATAATCTTACTAATATTATAAAAGTGAAAGTTAAGATGTATGTTTATTGAATGTTTGTTACTCAAGCACAAAATTTGGCACAGAGATAGAGTATACTCTGGAATAGCACATTCTAATTTTTATCCCGGAAAAATATATAGTTCCCTTGGGATATATCTGTTTTTATTTTGTAAAGGCGAACTTATTCAAGCTTGTAAATAAGCTTAAATGTTTTAATGATAATGGATACATTTTGGTTGCTGTGCTTGGTGTTAGAATTGTGCTTGCTTTTTTATCAGATGGCACCTATCAGTAAAGAAAAAAAAATTAAGAGCCTTGCCGCTTCAACCCCTAAACTTTCCTTTGAATTTAAAAGTCCTTCTAACAAGCGTACGAAAACGCTAGGGCGAAAATTTCACATTTCGCACAGCTCTATTAAGATTCCATAGTTTTTCTTATATATCTCTTATCGACATCTCAATATCACCATTTAGTGACATTCAATTATCACAAGTCTTAGGTTGGCAACAATACTATGAAAAAAGAGATATAGCGAAAGAGGACAAAGAAAACTAAATTAAGAAAAGAAAGCTCGAAAGAGCTAAAGAGAAAAGAACAACTATTTTAAAAAAATTTTTTTTGAGAATTTAAAAAAAAGTAGAAGAAACTCCAGCCTGTGTTAAATGTGGTTCTTGTGATCTTGACCTTAATACCGTTACTTAATTTTATTTTTAAGTCGTAAAAGAGAGTAAAAATATACAGCTTTTGTGAATTTATTAATTGTATTATTGTCATACTATTATAAACCTTACAGGCTATTACACAAGAGTCGTTTTTCTACCGTAAAATAGGTGGCCGATAACCAGTGCACTAGTGGACGATAACTGAGTGAAAAGGCCGATAACCGGTATATTTGCTATTTTTACGAATATATATTTTTATTAAATTATGTATCACTGATACATCTATAGGCGCTAGGTTTAATGAAACTAGACTATTGTAGGATGAAATGATATTTTTTTGAAAAATCTTGGAGTACAACATTATGATAAAAATCAATTCCGAAGTCAACAAGTCGCTTAAACGGTCGATAACCGGTATGTTTACCCTATGTAGTGTCAAGCTAGAACGAGGAGGAACGAATACAAACAAAATAAATTATACTTAGTTATTTTAAATATAAGATAAATTAAAATATGATCACATTATATGTACACTAGCCTAAAGCTAGTAAAAGTAGTAAAAGATTGTGCAATTTACGAGAATCTGACCTAACAATGGATCTATATTAACATCTGTTTAGGGTTTAAGTATTATAATAATATGTACCTACATAGTACATAGAAAAAAAAGCATTAGACGTACGTGTAAAATACTATAATATTTTGTAAGCCTATTTCTACTTTTAATCATTCTATTTTAGACTTTGTGATCATCAAAATGCAAATCCCGATTAAACCGACTTGATTATGAAGGCGAATATTGGAATTCTGCAATGGCTACTAGAAAAGCCTTCGGGTTCTCAATTAATCTTACACATACTTAACAAATACTTGACGTCTTCTACATATTAAAGCTGTAAAACGTTTTCTAAAAACAATTCTCAAAGCTCAAATCACATCAAAACAAGCCCAGCAAATAAACTTTAATTTTCTTTCATATTATATAATAAGAAATAGTAAATACATTGAAAAATAATAAATTAGATGATAACGTGTAAATGCGATTAATTTATCGAGTAAACAAATAGGTACCGCATTACATGTGACTAATGTTATGCAATATACAAGTGGTATCAACAAACGTAATAAGATATAGCAAAGATTTATTGTCAACTAGCAACTCACTCTGACTCCACTCGCGTTCGTCCCAAGATAAATTTTAACGGTTAATATGAAATATGAATTTCTTACAAATGAAATATTTTTCTATAATATCCTGATGAACAGATAATCAGAGCTCTCATCAGACAGACACTCAACCATTGTAAAAACAATAAAATCGGACTGTGCGTCTTCTTTAGAATAACTAGCTAGTTACTGTTTTATAAACGTAAATAATAGTATTTTTTGGTGTCACATAATCAATTTATAACTATGAATGTATGAACACAATGATCTATTTGCGTATGAAAAATGCTATGCTGACCTTCTCCAGGTTAAAGATGCCCGACAAGATTGACTAAAAAGTTTGGTAGACGAGAGATGTTTCCCTGGATGTGGGCCAAACATACTTGTGGATTGGTGTATGCCTATATTCATTTTCGTTTTGGCGTTCTACATCGATAAACGATATCTATTCTAAAACGATTATATTTCGTTGAATTTGATGGTATAAAAATAAACGCCCCAATTTTCTTAAGACGAGGAAAATTTCGCGTACACTTTTATTTCTTGATACCTACCAACTACCTCTTTACATTTTAAATAAAAAATAATTTTCTAATATCTATAATTATTCCGATCATTAAACAACTTGTAAATGTATAACCAAAAACTTATTACTTTTTTTATAACCAACCATACCAATCAAATCAAAGGGAAAAGAAGACTCATCAGAAGCCTTAGATTATAATTGTCTCAAACGAAGTGATTCACGTGTTTTGATAAAGCTATTAATAGAAGAAATAAGATACATCGATAAAGTTAAGTACACATAGTATACATTTAACTATTAAATAACAATTTGTAGATGACCTAAAGTTTATGGTTACAAAGTCGTAGACTAGACGAAAATGATAACGGTTATCAACGTAAGTCGAAATGCAATTAGGAGGTTGGTTTGAAATCAAACCTTCTGTAAAGAACGTCGTAGAGATTAAAGAAAACATAATTAGAACAATAAATATATAACCTATATATTTTATAACTCAGATGAAACGAAAGAGATTCGGCAATTTATGTACATGACAACTTAATAGATAACTAAAATCGTGAATATGATTCCTTTATTACGTAAAAGAATACATTTACTTCCTAAAATGTAGAGTTCGTAAAATTAATAAACATACTAGCGACTCACCCTTGCTCCGCTGGGGTTCGTCCCTAGGGAAGTTTTAGGTTTTCTCGTGATGCCAGATAGCCAGACATAAAAATACTATAACTATGGATTCGGCCTCTTTATGGATAATAATGACTATATGACAGATATATCACACATGGTCGACTCTACGAGTAGCTAGTAGCTTTATTCGCCAAGTTGGTATGCGTAACAAACGCCAATCAAAGAAAACAAGCTCTATTTGCAGCGAGGCCTTGAAATAGCTTCATACACTATGACATTGGGAAGGTCATCACTTATCTCGATCTCAGACAGTTAAGCATGTACTTGGCTTCAAGTAGGTACTTGTGCTACCACAAATGTAGATACCACCAGAGTATACCACCCATCGATTGTCTTTAATATTACAGCCAACAGACTAACCTAGGACTAACTGACATGACAGTGCGACAGTGCTACTCCAAGAAAGCCCAAAATCGTTGCAAAAGATTTAACAAAGTATAATTTTTTTAGCATTTACAATATAAATCATAGCTAATTGATATTAAAAGTATTTGTACCTACTATTTGTTAAAACATAAAAAACAAAAACTACACGCTTATATTCATTGATTTCCATTAAAATCTCTTATAAATAGAACATACCATGAAGATTGTAACAATCTATACTTTGCAATGTGTGTTATCTAATAGGAAGATAACACACATTATAAAATTTCTTAGATAGATATAGTAATATAATTAACATATTATCTATTACATGAAATATATCAGAATGAGAATATTAAGTTCACATCGCAACCGCCATCAGGGGGACTGACTTGTATGTGGAAGGTTAATGACAACGTGGTCTGTGATAACGTGTTAGTGATTAGAACTTTTTAGCTTTAAACGGAAGTAGGAAATAATATCTACGGTTGCAAGGATTTTGATAAATACCATGTTATGTTAATTTGTATACGTACTGTTATTATTACAATTTTAAGTGTATTTGTTTGTAGATAAAATGGACGGGAGATAATCTTATTCCCATGGGAATTTCATATAGTCTCTACACAAACCATTTAATTAAATTATCATATTAAAATGTGCATAAAATAAACAATAAAATCAAAATATAAATAAAATATTTTCCTCGTAACCTCCTTTTATTCATGTCCAACTCCGAGCGACTTGTTTTCAAGGCGCAGTTGCAGTTGTTTATTTGATTCTCGTTTTACAAGTCCATTGCAGTAATTGGTATGAAATAATAAATAAAAAATATGCAAATTCATTAAATAATTGCATTCCAATATAAATTATGACAACTATATGCAGTTACTTAATTCAAACAAAACATTAAAATATTCTATGCAGTAATTATAGCCTTGCGTATATAACGCGTTAGTGAGATAACAGGTCAACGATCTCATTAAAATGTGCCCTTAGACGCCTAGGTTAGGTCTGCATAATAATGAATCGATGCAAACGCATTTTGCGTCGGCGTTTAACCGGTATGGATTAAAAATAGAATCGTACTGCGAGTTACTACAGAAATCGCAACAAAATTACTACTCATTACGTTGCTGTATTGTTTAAATAAACAGCAATGGCTTCGGTAAAACGCATTTTTTATCTCAATTCTCAGTGCACGGATATCCTTGACACATATTCTTACATACTTAACGAAATAGCATTCAACATTTTTTCGATTCGCGATTTTTTATAGAAGATCGAGTACATGGATAGTTTTATAAATATTTTGTAACTACCTACTCGTCTTAAAAGTTAACATTCAGAAATAAAATTATCAAATTTCTTATACGTGTATCTATTATAAACAAACAAATAAATCTCACAGCGCACAAAAAATATCGGTAAACGCTTTTGCGCGCATAAAAATTTGACCAAGTAACCGTGCAAAGGATACCCTACACAACTATAGTAACTTTAGTTCAAAACAAGCAAAACACGTTTGTGTCGAATGTAATTTTTTGTTAATTTTGCAATCATTATAGTAAGACAAATTCTAAACACGGAATATGATGCTATTTTGTTTATAAATTATTTTATACTAAAATAAACAAGGAATCAATAGTCGCAAGACGAAAAACTCACCCTCGAACCGCTCCGGTTCGTCCCTAAATACCTACGTTTTACAATTTTGCTGCGGAAAATTATGTTATATTTTAAAAAGTATAAGATAACGAGCTATGATCATACAAAATCTGTTTCGTAGTTTTCTAGAGATGCAGACATGATACCTGATACCATGGTTACCAGGTGAATATCTAAATTCTGAGAAATCTATACTAACCCTTAGTACGCGTATCGTATCTAGGGACGTCCCTTGGCTGAGCCAGGGTAAGTCTCCCAAGGACGAGTCTAGTCAAAGGTATGCCATAAAATTTCCAAGCATTTCATCATTTGTTTCAAAGTCTTCTATTGTTACATAGACCGATAACCAATCGACCCTTAAAGACAGATTTCGAAAATTAAACGAACGTCGGTCGAACACCTCTTCACCTATTTTAAATCAGTTGCTATCGTTTAGTATTCTAAATTTTCTTAAAGTCTCTGTAATTCATGCCAAATCGTTCTGGCATGCGTAAACATTTCGACTAACACAGTCAATAGTAAATAATGATTTATGAAGAAAATAAGTATGTAGTAGTAATTGTACGCTGTACACTAACTGCCAGTTTCTATAACCTATCTACCGATAGACCGGTAATTACTTTCATACTATTTTGACACATTAAAAGTTACAACCTGTCAAAATCGTATGAAAGTATCTACCGGTCTATCGGTAGATAGGTTATAGAAACTGGCAGTAAGTCTTTTATATTACGCAATGTATTTCAGTATGGTTTACATCAATAGACAGTGATTCAAAAGGTAAAACGATATAAACCTCATATCATATATGTTTAACTAGCGACTCACCCCGCTTCACTTGGGTACGTCCCTGGGTTTAGCGCAAGCGAACCCGCGGGTTCTGCTATTAAATATGTACAAAAACTTGACAAATTATATATTAAAATCTTCCTCGAGAACCCCTCTACCTATTGGTGAAAATCGATGCAGTAGTTTTTGAGTTTATCGCGAACAGACAGACTGACGCGGCGGCTGTTTTATAATATTATTTTTAGTAGAAAAAGGCGAGAAAATATCTAATTTCTGAGAAATCTACTAATCATTAAAGCGCATCTAAGGAGGACCCCAAGCAAAGTAAGGGTGAGTCTAGCAACTCACCCTTGCTTCACTCTGGTTCGTCCCTAGGTGCTCTCTGCCTTAAAAGTTTGTAGCACAAAAATCCCTCCTATGATTAAAATAATTAAAATTTCTGAAATAAAAGCAGCCAAAGTTACTCTTTATAACATTAGCTATCTGCAAGTGGAAGTCCCGTCAAAGTCGGTGTAGCTGTTTCAGAGATTAGTTGGAACAAACAGACATACAGACAAAAATTTAAAACAATATTTTTTTATGTAAGTACCATACATATTATGTATATACTTTCATATATGCATTTAGTGAAAAGCTGTTAATTTGAAATTACAAATAGACACTTCAATTTTACATATATGTCTAGATTATTAACAATTCAATAACAACAATTTACTTATACTACTATTAAAAAGAGGAAAATGTATGTTTGTAAATTATTTGTAATGGATAAACTAAAAATGTGTTAAGCCAATTTAAATCACTACATAGTATAAAACAAAGTCGCCTTTTCTGTCCCTATATCCCTATGTGCGCTTAAATCTTTAAAACTACGCAACGGATTTTGATGCGGTTTTTTTTAATAGATAGAGTGATTCAAGAGGAAGGTTTATATGCATAACTAGCAGATCCCGCGGCTTTACCTGTGCTAAATCTAGGGAAGAGCCCGAGCGAAGCGAGGGCGAGTCGCTAGTTAAATATATTATGTAGATTTTTGTTAAAGTTTGAGTCTTTATTTTAGAAATCATTCCATATACCTAAAGCTTGAACTATCATTTCCTATGTTTTTATGGAGAATCAATATTTTTTACTCATACTAACTATTAAAATGTACCTAGGCAATGAATTTGAAAGGAGCATGGGTGAGTCATTAGATGAAGAAAAGAAACTATTGTGACCTGTCTATTGTTTGAGGTAAAAACTTAAAATTTTATGCTTTGAAATGGTGTAAAATTATTAAATAGCATAAGTAATAAGCTGCTTAAAGGCTACTAAAACTTAAATTATGATAAGAATACAGACTTCCAACAGTCCCAGGAAGCCGTGTCATATTTCTAATTTAAAATCTAAAAGAGAAATATTATATGTATATGTACTAGCTCAAGCTAGGATCAAATGATTCTATTTAAATTTACTTTTGGGAGTTACAGCACTTAGAGCCCCAAATTTTATTTTATTATGTTTAAAAATCAATTATACATATTAAAGAATACTATGATACACAATGGTAGAGTTATACTTCAACCTAAACATCAAGAAAAGGCAAATAAAATAATGATTCAAATTGTATACATATACAATAGATATGATATATAAAACTTTATCTGTCATTATAAGTGGCTGCAACTACCCAATATCCAGTAACTAGCTAATCACTGAGTGGATGTCAACAACAATGTACACTATTGAATAACTGCCTATTAAGCTTAGTTTCCTGTAATATTTGCACCTATTATCTTTGTTATTGTGTTTAGATAGAGAAATATATAAATAGTAGTTAGTCCCTAGCATTGCTTATCATTGTTTATTTCAATGATCTCTTCAATTTCTAACACAAGGTTAAGTTTATACAGTTACTAGTTATAAGCAGTTATAACTGCTATTTTTTTTACGTAATATTTTTTATTTTAAAAGAAACTTAAAATATTTTACTATACACAAATATTGTTTAATATTCACATATACAAAAATGTTATTAGTTTCATTACAAATTCCATATTTAAATATATAAAAATATGTATGTAGGTGTGTAGTTTATTGAAAAGCATTAAAGTTATGATTCACTTTAAACATATAAATTAAAAAATATATGAAATGTAAACAATGTTCATTGTTGCTTGGAATACCATACTTAAAACAAAATGGTTGAATAGCAATGTGACAAAAAATATGTGATATGGAAATTTTATATTACTTTTAATAAAAGACACTTATGGGACCTATCACAAACCTGATGTTTTGGAATCTTCGAACAAACTCGTTTTGAATTAGCTGCACCTGATGGTGGTGGAGGTGGAATACCAACACCTTTAGAAGATTGAAGCCTAGTTTTTACTACTTCTAGGGGACATGTCACTACTGCTCCAGCAGTACCTGCAACCCTAAAAGGAAACTATGCTATATAACCTTCTTCATATTAAGTTTGGTTTTTGAGTTTCACATGTTTATCATAAATAGAACCAATATATTAATAATATTAAATAAATATTAATAGTATTGCTTTCATTAACAACTAAAGAACTTACAAATCAAAAATGGTGTTTAATCATATCTACTATTGCTAATTATACATAAAAAGTCTCTTTATTCTCACTGTATAAATTTGAATATTCTATTACTGTTCATTATTTTCTCACAATAATGATTGTTTGTATGGGTAAATTATACATAATACAACACTAAACCTTTGAAATAATTTTTCTATATTTATCTTAAATTAAAAATGATAATTTGTTAATAAATTTTAATGTTTGTTTTAATTTAAATACCTATTTATATGATACATGTTACGGTAACATAATATTTCTTTTTTATCATTCATTAATACCTTCTTATAATCGGCCTACCATGAATTAATAATAACGTAATGGTAAAGAATGCGTCGTAAACACAACAAGCATGTTGCCCAACATGTGTTATTGCGACCAATACGAAATTATGCAAATACCGCAATTGCGTATCATAAAAAAATAATAATACCATTTATTTCGAAGTAAATATCATTACTTACCCTCCAGCAACTAGATGTATCGCAGTATCCTTTTGAGACATTTTAGCGCCAGTACAATAATTACATGACTGCAAATTACTACGTCTATAAATAAACAAATACACTACCACCGCATACAGCGATGTCTACACAGAACTTTTTTACTATATGCACAAAATTTCAACGGTTAAAGTAAAATAGGAGATAAAGTTCACTGTCTCCTTTCGTTTTAGAAAATTGAAATAGCTTTTGCAATAAAACAACACTTTTATAACATAATACGCACTAAAGTTCACTTAAAAATATAACTTTACTCAATGTACGCGGCATTCAACGACAGACTTCAGGCACAGTCTAAAAAGAAAAACACTAGCCTGTCTAGTACTCAAATGTGTTCACGTGCGTTGTCACACGTTCACATCGTTCATCTGGCTACATTCTCGTCTGCACCGAATACTGATATCTATTTGTATCTAAGAAAAGGTCTAAAAATATATGACCAGTCACAATGTAAACAAGAAACAATATAACGAATTCGGTAGTTATTTTTATTAGTCATCCAATTAAAATAATAAAAAACAAAAACTAACTCAATAACAAAGTTTATAGTTTGTTTTTATCAAAGCTTATTTAAACATATAATAATGTACATTATAGAAATAAAATAGTCTGCGTATAATGGAGTGCGATGCAAAATTCAAAATGTACTTTATCTTAGAAAATGCATAGATATAATAAACCTATGGATAGGCCCTACCTATAAAAATATCGTGTATACCTACACAACATTTTTGGAACATAAAATGGCCGCCTCTTTAGTGATGGCCATTTAAGATTTTCTTTTACCGATCAATTATTATCGATTAATGGAAAAAAAGCGGTTCTTGACTTGTTGAAAGAATAAAATAATTTAAAAATATTTTAAAGTAGCGAGCTAAGTCGAAAGTTGACTTTTTGTATCTTTAATCGTAATAATACACGTCGAGTTATACGGGTTTTAGAAATATAAATAAAAGTTTTGAAAACTAAACAACACGCTTTAAAAACAAATTAAAAAGTAGAAAATAATAAATGATTTTAAAATAAGAATACAGTAATAAATAAAAAAATATTTCTTTGTAAAAAAAAAGCGTGGGGTAGTAGTAGCCTTCACTTGACGCCGGTTTTATGCGAACGAGAGGTACTGTTGTTGGGTTGTTGGGCTGATTTGGCTCGAATTCTTCAACAATGTTACTACCGCTTATAAAAATTATTTCATTGCTACCACATCGAAATAATTCATATCATCATAATCACAACCCATTATTCATTGCCCACTGCTGAGCATAGGCCTCCCTTTTTTTCTGCGAATCTCTGTCCCATCCATGTTTTGCCCACCAGCCTTCCCACGTCACCGGTCCATGACCATATATTATGAATAAAATCAAAGATCCGTTCAAGATCCGCCAAAAGTAACGGATTAACCTGAGATACTTATTTTCTTCTCGGCCGTAAGTAGCTCTTACAATAAGTGTGGAAATCACCTAAAAGTGCAAGTTTCACTGTTTCAACCCATTTCAACACTTATTATAAGAGCTACCCATTTCAACATTCTAAAACATGTGCGGCCACAAACCGCGGCAGACAAATATTGTAAGACAACGTACACTAATAGTTTGACGAGTAAGTTTATTCAATAAGGATATGGAAAAAGAAAAACATTGATTGTATTTGTATTAATAATGTAACTATGTAAAATTAATACACTTTATTAGCATTCTCTTTATTCACATTCTTTCACGCCATCAGCACTTCTTATTTTGTTGTACCTTATTCATATTTCGATCCTGCCTTTTATTCTGCTGAACTTTAATTATCGCTTCTCTTTATTTAATCTCACTTTCTTCTCTTCGAATTCGAAAATTATTAATTTTAAAAAATTCAAACCCGAGTGTTACCTTCCACACCATTGTGTAATACGAAATGATTCTACTACTACAGCACGCATCTTAGACTTACCGCACTTAGACTTGTATTTAATGCATCAAGAAAAACAACATCGGGACATAGTCTCAATGACCTCATGTTAAAGGGCCCAAACCTTCAACATGATCTTCAATCTTTGTTATTGAGATGGAAACAATTTCGCTATGCTTTCACTGCGGACATAGAGAAAGTGTTTCGTTTTATCTGGATTAACGAGATAGATCATAGTCTACTGAGAATTATATGGCGTGATACAGACAATACAGTTAAAGAATATCAGCTGTGCACGGTAACATAGGGAACCAAGGCCGCACCGTTTTTAGCTATGGCCACGCAAAGACGGTTAGCCGAAGACGAGAAAAACAATTATCAAGAGGCTTCTCACGTCCTTCAACAGTCATTTTACATGGACGACGTTTTGCACGGCGGTAATTGTGATGAATCAACTATTAAATTACAACAACTAATTGAATTATTAAAGTCAGGCGGATTTAACCTTAGAAAATGGAAGTCAAATCTACCGGAAATTCATGCAAAACACACATATTAATAGCAATCAAGATTTATATGACTTTAAACAGCCGGAATCAACAAAAAAATTAGGCATCAGATGGAACCCGAAACTGGATTTATTTACATTTCAATCACAAGTAGAACCGATAGAGAAAAGGCAAACAAAACGCACCTTACTTTCCGACATATCCAGGTTATATGACCCTCTGGGCTGGCTATCACCATTATCAATTAGATTAAAGTTGTTATTCCAGAAAGTATGGATGTCCAATATTCAATGGGATGAACGGCTATCCGATGAAAACTCATCAAGGACACTTATCAGGGAGGACATGTCTTCGATTAACCAGTTTCACATACCCAGATGGCTGGGAACGTCCCCACAATGCAACTTCATAGAACTTCATGGATTTTGTGACTCTTCAAACAAGGCTTACGCTTGCGTTGTTTATTACAAAATACAAAGCAGTAAGAACATCACTATATCACTAGTGGCAGGAAAGGCGAGACTAGTACCCGCTAGTAAAGCGTTATCTTTGCTGATAAAAGAGCTTAGCGGTGCGTTACTCTTAGCTAAACTAATGTACAAAGTCAAGGAATGTCTTAATAATTACACTATACAAACATGGCTGGGTAGATTCAATGGTAGTCCTGGTATGGCTCCAAGGAGATCCAGGAAGGTGGAAACCCTTTGTTGCGAACCGAGTGTGTCAAATTAGCTATATAATGCCTCCTAGTAACTGGCATTACGTTAAATCAGCAGAAAATCCAGCTGACTGCGCTAGTTGTGGCATGAGAGTTGAACAGCTAAAAAGGCATGCCCTGTGGTGGAATGGACCAGTCTGGTTACCACACTTTAATAAAGATCAAAAAAACCAGAGTAAAACTTTCACAACGAACGAAGAATTAAAACAAAGTAAGCAAGTTACCAGCTAACCAGCATTATTGACGAGTTATTAGCAAGATATAGCTCATTCCAAAGGCTAACAAGAGTTTTTGGATGGGTATTGCGGTTTATAAATCAATTGAAGCAAAAGAAAATAAATATCAATACATATCTTACTCTACAAGAAATAAATAAGGCAAAATATACAATAGTACGACACGTACAGCTATCCGAATTTACTTATGAGATTCAAAACTTACAACAAAACATACCTTTAGGCGTCAAAAATAAACTATTACATTTGAATCCGTTTCTTACTAAGGACAGCCTCTTAAGGGTCGGTGGGAGGTTAAAGAAGGCGAACATCAACCCTGATATGATTCATCCAATAATTCTCCCTCATAATCATCACCTGACTTGGTAATCGACTACGTGCATAAACTCACCTTACACGGGGGAGTGCGAGTAACACTGGCTAATATACGCCTTAAGTACTTTTACTAGCCAACTTAGAGAAATAATGTTTAATAACAAAGCGTTGCTAGGCAACCATCTGATAGCATGGGTGAAAAACATTTTTTATTAATGTTTATTTTTGTAAATGATAATACTTTATAATGATTATCAATAAATAATTAAGTAATTAAACCTATAAAACTGCTAAAGAATATAAAATAAAACAAAATGGTAGGTAAATTTTTACATTTATTATAATTGTTATTATTCACAAATTTTACTATGCACTTCTAACTTGAATTTTCACTGCTGCTAGTACTACTACTACCACCACCACCACTGGAGACCTGGATGATAAACTCATCAATTACATTATCAGTAATACCATCCAGGTCTCTCATCTTCTTTTCTTCACCAATTACATGTCTTATGCAATTTTGCCATGCAGCATCATTTGATGACAATAAAAATATGTAAAACTGTTTACGATTTCTTCCAAAAAAGCAAGAAAGCTTTAGGGATGGCATAATTATCTACCATCACAACCCAATATAATTAAACAGGTAAAAAATAATTACTTACACGTGATTTGAAATGTTTATTGATCATGTATTATCTTTTAAATGTCTTTACAATTAGGTATTATGAAAACTATGATAGATTTTTAGCGTAAAACTATTGAAAGTGTGAAATCGTGATTTATTCTGATGTGGGAACCCTAAAAATCAGCTGTTGTGGTTTGTTTACAAACATTATTTCTCTAGTGGCTAAGGTATAGATCAAAGGAGGGAACAGAGCCGTAAAAAAGCGTTTACATACGTGTGTAACCTGCCGCAAGCATAACCAAGCAAGATCACGCCGTTAATGGGAGATTTACCATCGCACTGGTGCAACTCAACAATACTGGTGTCGATTTTTCGGGCCACTATAGTAAAAGCTAACAAGGGCCGTGGTATCAAGACCACTAAGGGATACATTACTGTCATACACTTATTATTCTTATGTCTATGGCAATGTTGCCATCTATTTCTTTACAACACTATTTACTACAACAGTATTCTTACAATTTATTCGTTTCGAAACAGAATTAATTTATTATAAAAGTTCCTATATGATATTTTACTTTTTTTTGTATAATATCGAAACCTTATATCAATATAAGTTTTAATTACGCATTTTATAAGTAGCAATCTGTGGCTTGCATTGTGATCTGCGTTATCTGGCACATATAAAATGTTGCTAGTTTCGTAAAATTCTGTTAAAAACCTGAAAATGTACAAGTAATAATTTTCAGGTTTATTTTGGTTTTTCAGATTTGGCTTGATTAATTTTTCCGTCTTATTTACAATTTCGATGACTCCAGACGATGCATGCTTAAGGCCACCACGGGTCTTCTTACTTATAAGACTCCTCGAATTTTCTTCACCAATCAAAAGAGCCAGACACATCTCACATTTTATCTGCTGTGATAATTTACGGGTTACAAAACCTGACATATACTCTAGAACACTTTGTGTGTACTCATCTGTTTGGCCAATACCACCTAAATATTCAATGTATGTATCATACAGATCGCTGTCATCTTCTGGTATTTCTGCGAATTCGCTGGTTTGCGATAACTGATTTATCGAAGTTATTGGATTTGTACTTGAGCATGTCAATATGTTAATTTGTTCCAGAGGTATACAGTTTCCAAACACTCCACCTTCTCTTATCTCAGCTCTTATGAGCAGTTTTTTGTAAGCAGCCCGGAATTGAACTGCGTTGGGGTTATTGTTAAATCCACCCCTTGCCCTAATAGCCGAGAAGAATAATTCTAGATGGTCTTGGCTAATTTTGTATAAAGGCACATATTTTAACATTTCCGTTTCCTCAACTAAGTGTCCGTAAAGAGCTGATGCACTTTTCATGTCGATTATGAGACCAATGAAACCAGTTTTTCTTCTTGATTTTATGACAAGCTCTCCAGTAGGTAATGTTAAGGTTTTTATATAATCAATCGCGCTTTCAAACATGGCTCTCGCAAAGCCAATATTTGCAGGGCATAAGGCTTTTTTCCACCCTGGTGGTCGTATAGAATGGCTGTTTAATAAATCGAATATAATGTTCATTATATTTATGAAATTTACTGTTCCTTCACATTCTTTGAATTTTTCTATTTTAAGTGTACTGCTGCAAAACTCGAGAGCATCTGCAACAGAGCTACTTAAAAGCTGCGTAGCAAGCTTAACTTTCATTTTTTGTTTTTGAAACAAAATATGGGCTTTACCTATTTTAGTTGCCAGATGTAGACCTTTATCTTCTTGTAGTTCCAGCAAGAATTCCAAATATTTGTAATTAATTTCTCGACCCATTCTATCGGTGAAAACTCTTAACTCTCCAAAAGCATTTCTTACTAATTTAATAGCATGACATGGGTCTACAAATATATGAACAGCACTGTTGTTACTTTTAAAGTGAGTCACACCTTGGTCTTTTAAAATGTTACAACCTAAATAAGAGAACATGCTGAAGTTTCCAGCCAGTCCATCGCAAGTTATACTGACTACTTTTACTCCCGCATTTTCACATAATTGCAAAGCTGTTTGCACAAGTGTCGCCTTTTGCTCCCCAGATAACGATACAATAAGAAAATATCCTATTGGCAATTTCCATGCACCATTTATACATGTCAGTAGCAGTACTAGACACTGGTTGGCTTCATCAATACTGTCACTATTAACATCAAGACCGCAATCAACACGACCATAGAATTTTTTTGCCTTTGGATCCCATGTTAAACCTTTTCTTATGGACATCTCATCTAAAGTTAAGGCGCATATTACAGGATGAGAACTTTCTCCAACTTTTCTTTTTAACACGTCAAAGGCTTCTTTTGTAAAGCCCGGTTTAGCATCAACATGTTGATACCATTTGCTTAATGTGCGAGGGTGCGGCAAACAAGTATTATAAGTCTTCCTTATATAAGTGTATGCCTTAGGAGAAAAAAAATGTAGTGACAAAGCAAATTTTCTGATTTCTTCAGAATATTTTTTTTCTAAAGGTATGCCTCTAGACTTGGCAATTTGTCTTTTAAGAAAGTCTTCTGGTCCTGCGCATTCTTCTAAAATTTGTGTTTCTTCACTTTTCAAAAGGTTTCTTTTCTGAAGATCCTTCATAATGTGAGACAATAAAGCAATTTTTTGGTCACGTCTCCGTACCTTTTCATTTAATTGTTTCACTTTCTTTTTTAGATTTTCACATTTTTGTGTGAGATGACAAATTTTTTCATTTTTTTGTAGCGAAATCTGAAAAAATAATAGAGAAAACATTAAACCCCAGTATCTGTTGACATAAATATTTTAAAAACTCAAAATTTCGAAAACACGTGCAGTGTTTTTGCTGTAGTTCTGCTGTAGTTTAGTTATTCCTTGAAAAATCATGTTTTAAATCGATATTTTAATATTGATGAAGCCTTATCGATTAATATATTTTATGTTCTTAATAATCAAAGTTTACCTGTTCAGATGCTATATGTTGTTGTCTTTCTTGTAGTACGTGTTTACCGATTTCTGTTGCAGTTTGCGGATGAAAAATCTGGAAATAAGAAAAATAAAGAATAATTTGACTACAAACAATAATAAACAATAAATACATTTTATTGTTATATGTACAATAAACAAATACCAGGAGATTTTTTTTTAATTATTAGTAATTTTGATCTAGTTAGTTTAATATTAAATTAACAGACAACTCCAATAACACCTTGCGCACCAACAATCAACCATGCCAATATGGCTTTTTACTATACAATTTTAAATTAAACTTTATTATACAATAGGCAATTTATAAATGAAACTATCTTTTCGGATTTTATCGCGGATTTATTATGATTTTTGGTTCCAGACGTTTCGAATGCTTTACAGCAATCATGGTCACGGGAGAGACTAAGGTATTAGACGTCTTTGGGGGTTATATACTTGTTACAGACAGTGCCTACCCACAATTTACAAAAATTTTCAAGATGGCAATCAAAGTTCCTTAAAATTATACATTCTAATTCTAAACATTTAAAAAAATTAAAATTTGATTTATATTATAAATATAAATCTGAAAAGATAGTTTCATTTATGATGTCAAGTATTCTCGTAAACCTAAGAAAGTAATAGGCAATTTACTTAATTTTGTGCTATCAGAAGCTGCTGTGGACGAACCTAAGGACTCAAACCCTGTGAGAAATTGACGAGTGGGGATTATTGGGGGGCCTAAGGGGAACCTTGCTATCAGGTTCAAACTGAATATGAGCAGAAGGGAATTGGTCGTCTTGGTTCCTCTTTCGTAGAAAGAGGCTTATGTTTAGCTGAGGTAGGGTATGGCTGATTATGATGATGATGTTGATAATGAAGGTAATAAAATAGTATTTCAAAGCTTACCATAGCACTGGCACTAGGTTGCGAGTTCAGAGTTAACTCCAAAGTAGGTTCTGTATGTTGGCTCAACTGAAAAAAATAGTTAAATTAAGGTTATTCAGGCCTAATATAATGCATTATTATTACTTAATAATTTAAAAACGTACCTATAATAAAGCTTAATATCTACATAGATTTATAGTGTTTTTAAGTCTAAAGAAAGGTGTGAAAGTAAATGTAAGTAAACTTTTCAACTTTATTTTATTTGCAAGGTGAATCAAATGTTTGACATTGTTCATTATTGATAAATGAATCTTTAGCTGGTTAAAATATATAGTAGCTTAATTATATGCAACGGTAATAGTATCGTATAATTCACATATTCTCCACTGTAATAGAAACATATAATAACAGTCCTAGGTACATACCAGAGAAGATGATGGCACTGTGCCATTACGTAATCTTACAACATCTAAAGTTCTGTTGAACGACGTCTCATCAAAGTGCATCGAGCAGACAAACAGAGATTTGAGTCTGGGCTTTATATTTTCAGAGCCAATTATTTCTAACCATTTTTTTTTCATAATTTCATTTGTAGGAAATCTGTAAAGTAAAGGTAAGTTGTAAAAAAGTATGTTTTGATATGTAAAAAATTACTACAATGTTTTTATTCAATTTCAAATTTAATCTTTAAAATGGAAATATTGTTATCGGTTTTAGCTTAGTAAATAGTAACACATCACTATTCAATTTGTAAACAAACAAGTTAAGGTTCGATATATAAAATTATAACTCTACAGCCACAAATCCAATGCAAACCAGTAGCATAATCTTTCACTGTCTTCGAAAATGTTATTTCGTAACAAAACACTGCATATTATCTAACAACAATGTAAAAAATTGTTACTAACCTATGAAAAGTCAATTTCGGTTGGTTATTACTTTTTCGTGCACTGCACTGTTTTATACAGCACGAAGGCATAATAATCGTCTTTAAGCAAAACTTTAACACCAAATAAAAACTTCTTTCTATGCGTACTTTTCGAAAACACTTACAAAAACACCACGAGCGAACACCGGCTGACAGAACACCTACCACAAAACACGAACATAAAATGGCGGCACTAGCCACGTTCAGGCATATGTCATGACGTCACAGAAAAATGTTGCCAAAATTCGAAAAGACAAAATATTACCTATCTCTTATACAGCATTCAGTAATTGAACCATTAGAGCGAGACAACATGATATTTCACGTTTATATGTCGATTCCATATATATAAATATATTAACAATGTATCAATAGTAGAATAGGGCCTCTCCATATATTTCTCACCTCAAAGAGAAAATGCATTAAAAATTGTGACATAAAGTAATTAGTCCTAATAATTCCTAAAATAAAATACATGACAATTATTATTAACAGTTGTTTATCTGTGTAGTGTCCACGGTCTAGAAAGTAGGTCAGCATCAAAAGTGGGAGTACGTCGGCTTATCGTGACAATAGTTTCTATTTACGGCCGTGGCGTGACGATAGACAGGAGTGGTGTGCCACTAAGATAGAATATTATTTTTAGTGTCCGACCGAAACTGGTTTTTACTACCGAAACCGAAACCGAAACCGAATTTCGGTGACGGTCTCAGTTTCGGCCGAAACCGAAACCGAAACCGAAACTTTCTTATAAGGATCATGTTTTTAGAGAAAAATGAAGAAAATTTATAATACATTTTCTTCATTTTTCTCAGTCAGTTTTAATTAGTAAAATAAATATAAGTGTTAATTTTATACGGATAACCAGGTAGGTTTTTATAATAATTATAAGTGTTAATTTGTAAAAAAAAAACAATTATTATATTGGTACCTACTTAATAATTATTAAATTGAACGCGAAACTCTAACTCCTTAATATTATCACCACTAATGCACTAAATACCATGTACCTAACTAATGTTTGTTTACATATCGAGGGTTTACTACGAAAACCTGCTAAACTACATTTTTTGAAAAAATGAGTTAAATACGTGAAAATTCTTATCTTTTCAAACTCTATAAACTGGTAGAATCGGCTTAGTGCTACGTTAAATACTTTAGAGTTAGTTGTATACAACAAATCGTTCAATACTCTACTGCTAAAATATCATAAACAACATTACTAATAATTTACCTACTAAATGTTTCCTGTAAAAAATTGAAATAGACATTTTTACCCGACTGCGCCAGAAGGAGGGTTATTTTTTTCGAGAGTATGTATGTTTTATCGATATAGAGGCCAAATATATTGTTTTTATAATTTTTGTCTGTCTGTCTACCTGTCTATCCGCATCCGAATCACGAGAAAACCACTGGGCGGTATTGCATGAAATTTGGTATGATGATAGCTTTTTACCCGGGCTAATACATAGGATACTTTTTACCGCTGAAAAATATCTCATTTCTGATAAATCTCGAGAAATGCTAGTAATGTGATTAAAATAAGTCATTAGCATACAGATTGTGCATTTACTCTTTCTACTTTTTGTTAATATTTCTTGAAAATCAATAAATATTTACAGGTAAAACCAGCTAACTTTTTTCTTTGTCAGACCAAACCATAAGTTCCCACTTTTAGCATTATTTATTTAATCTATAATACAGTATAATATTAAAGCTACCTAAATTTCAACATAAATGAGATTTTTAATTTTTTATGGTAAACTTGATTCTGCTATAATCTAGGTACTTCTTTGTTATATTAAATTACTTTTCGAGGTACTCTTATATTATATACACTGCAAACAAACAGGTTACGACATGATTACACACGTGGACGCGGCCAATTGTCGTCGCTTGGATGTCATTTACCGCGCCGAACACACCCGAGCACAGCGCGGAAACACCCGAATGCAGTTTCGGTTTCGGTCGTAGTTTCGGCAGGTTTGCTGCCGAAACCGAAACATAACCGAAACTCGTTTTTTTGCCGAAACTCGACCGAAACTGAAACCGAAACCGAAATTTTATCTTAGTGGCATTTTTTTATCCCACGTAATGCAAACGTACTAAAAAACCCTCATCACATTAATCGAATTTATTTCGTATTTCATAAATACCATTTAATCATCATTTAAACGGCGTTCGCAGTACGCACTGTGCAGGTCCAGTCGATAGCAACGTACAGCGGTGCTTACGCAAAGCTTGGAAAGTTGTTACACAAATCGTACAATTCTCTTACTACCGAAATTGAGTCTGTTGCTATAACCTGTTTTACTCGACCGTCACAAAATACCAAAGAGAATGTAAAGGAGTTACAAAATACAAATATGTGTCAAATTTAGACTAGGCTGTATGGACTATAGTCCTTTGCCTTTCCCTATTGGGGATAAATTTAAAAAACAACAAAATATGTCATATGTGAAATGACTTGTGAGTTGCGACCATAGAGTATATTGATACATAATATATATCATAGTCCATAGATGACTAATATATATATAAGTTGTGACATTTGTCATTATAAATGATTATATGTAATATTGTACGAAGTACTTTTTAACTAATAGGTTATAAAATTAGAAAATATCATTGGTTTTTTAACTATACTCTTTGATTGTTTTTATCAATGATAACAACGGGAAAATGAAGAAAGAATTATATTTAGAAACTTTTACGTCAAAATCTGAATACTGGAATACATCTACATTAAAATTGTCCTTAGAATCACTCATAACTTATTGTGTGTACAAATATTGTAATCCTGATGAATTAAAATTATATTTCGTGTACTCTAAGGATACAACAAGCAATTTAATATTAGATCTGAAGGTAGATTTAGCTGAATATATAGATACGGGAATTATTCCATGGCAAGTAGCATCATGTTTATATCCAGTTGTGTTGTCAGATGACACAAGTATAACTGGATTATGTGCAGTTTCACGTTATATTTGTAAGCACAAGAAATCTCCTAAAACTGCTCAGGAACACGAGGATGGCCTACTTAGTTTTAGACAGGGCTGTCTACAAGCTCCAAATGAAGTCTCCATTTGGACTAAATTCTGTGAAGTTGATTTAATTAAAACTGCCAAAGAATTACTGAGTGTAGAACATATTAAGAAACTACCAGAGACTTTAGTAAGATTTGAAAACCACTTGAATAAACCAATAAAGATTCACAATGTTTTTAAAGTTGCTAGAGAGTTAAAAAAGGAAATGAATTTAAAAGAAAATATTCAAAAGCCACAAAATGTTAAAGAAGAATCACATAATGATAAGAGAGTATCTAAACAAAGAAAATGGAAGTCAGGAAAAAAAGAACAAGAAATTAATTCTTCCACTAAAATTGAAGACCTTGATTTAACTCATCAATTTGCTGAAGGGCCATTTTTAACTCTTGCCGATCTAGTCTTACTTCCTTCATATCATATAATAATAAATATAATAGGTAAAGAAATGTTTGATTCGCTTCTTCCCTTAACATATAAGTGGTTTTTAAATGTCAATAGTATTACAGAACTTCTGAATATTAAACAAATGTTGGAATCTATTCAGTTGAATTCAGTTTTAATTGAAACTCTTGAATTACCAGAAGTAGAAGATGTTAGTCTATACAAATCTGATCCTAAAAGACATAATCCTAAAAGAAGATTGTTTACAAAACCTGAGGATATAGAAAAAGCTTTAAATGTTCTAGACCATGGAATGGAATTAAATATGAGTGACTTAGACTTTGACAAAAATGTTGATTGGAATCTTATTCCTGATGGAGCAAATCCTGCAGCTGGTCATTTACCAGATGAAAGAGTAATTAGAAAATCTCAACAATTAGAAAATTTATGCCAAGCAGTCTTAACTATAGCTAAAAGTGGAAATAGAATAGTTGACTTTTGCAGTGGTAGTGGCCATTTAGGAATACTTCTTGCTTATCTTTTACCAGAATGCACAGTTATTTTACTTGAAAATAAAGAGCAGTCTCTATTAAGAGCTAGAGAAAGAGTACACAAAATGGGTCTCCAGAATGTATTCTTTTTTCAATGTAATTTGGACTTTTTTATAGGTAAATTTGATATTGGTATTGCTCTACATGCATGTGGAATAGCAAGTGACTTGGTTTTAGACAAATGCTTGATAGCTAAAGCAAAATTTGTTTTATGTCCATGTTGTTATGGATCTCTTCATGCAACAGATAGACTTGCTTATCCAAGAAGTTCTGTATTTAGAAATATGTCAATAGACCAATACTTATGTATTGGTCACACTGCTGACCAGACTCATAAAGAACATCCATTAACTGTTAGAGGTGCTAGATGTATGGCAATAATTGATTCAGATAGAGCAAGACTAGCTGAAGAATTTGGCTACAAAGTTACATTATCAAGATTAAAACCATTGTCATGCACTGATAAAAATAACTTACTTGTTGGTATACCAGCATAAAGTAAAAGTCATATATTTTTATAATTTTTATTAGAAAATACAATATAAGTTTAAACTATCTGTAAGTCTTTTATTATAACAAGAATAAAAAAATAAACTATATAAACAACACTTTGGTTTAAATAACAACCAAATATAAAAATTGAGCTAAATAATATGGCAATTTTAGTATTTCAAGTGGAATATACATAAATAGTGTTTATTTATTAACATAGATTTTATCCAAAATTAATGTTTATTTCATCATATTGGAAACATAAAAGATTACTTAGTTGATACTGCATTTTATCTTACTCTTTGAAAATATGTATATTCCCTATCTTCTATCACAATAATATACAATAGAAATTAAAATTTTATTCGCAGCGGGCATACACCAAAGCAGTGCGGCATGGAATATAGACCTGAAACAATTTTATTATTTAAAAACAACTTAGAAAAATATCAAAATTTTTAAAATAATAATTTTTGTTTTTATTTAGGTACCTGCACAGAATCATTTCTGTTACCCCACGGAACGCCTTGCGTTTGATGAAATTCGCCATCTGGCTCCACTCTTCCAAAACCTCCATATCTCTTGCTATCTGAACAAAGTACAGCCTAAAACAAAATTAGAATTAGTTTATTTGGTATCTGACAGAAGGACAGTGCTATAATTTTCTAAAATAGTATAGAGCAGCGCTTCCCATTTGCCGGGTCGCGACCCGGTACCGGGCCATCAAAATAAAATACCGGATCACGACGATCCCGCCTTGTTATAAAAATAATACCTACTATCGATCAACGCATCGCAATGTATTAATGAACCATTTTTAGTATTAATAAATGTGTTTTAGCTTGGGTTTAAAACATTAACGAAGGGGCAGTGTGAAAATTACCGGGTCATGGCAAAACAATGTTTGGGAAACACTGGTATAGAGCACTTAAAGCATCTTGAGAATTGCATGATTACAAATATTATTTTTTAATAATATTTACGTTATTTTTACCTGATATTTGCCAGCAACGTCAACTCCAACCCTGTAATCGGTAAAGCTCTGATAGGGGTGGAAATTGAATACAAACAGGAGACCGGCACGTTCAAAGGCTACTACTTTGTCACCCTCATGTTTGCATGATACGTACGCCTAAAAGTATAATAGATATTTTTTTAATGTATATTTATATTAAGGTAAAGCAATACGATCTTTACAGAATAAGTAAGAAAATTTAATAAGTTCATTTTTTGTAGAATAAATAATAAGAAAAATACTATGTTATTGTTATTATTTTACATAATAATAAACTTACAGGATTAGATCTCAACCATCCATATTTCTCTTCAAGTGCGTTCATGTCTTTATCAAAGTTATTTAAGAACTTATATTTCAACAGATCGTCATCTACAAGGTGCCACTGCCGACGCGCATAGTGATATGATGAGTTATTTCCTGCCCGTGGAAAATCTAACCATTCTGGGTGACCAAATTCATTACCTGTAGTAAAATTAAGTATAAGTATAAATAATCCCTGCTCGAATAAACATAGGCATAAAAAAGTTTAAAGTTTTGCAAGTAAATACTTTAGTTATTTTTTTTTACTGACTTTAAAAAGTAGATTTACTGTAGTCATTAAGTAAATATAAATCAATTTTCACTATGTATTTTTTTAACGAAAAAAGAAATTCCATCATACGGATGGAATTATTACTTTAAGTTTAAAGTATGTATATTTTCTCCGGATTCCTTTTTATTTAAAATTATGAATTGAATAAACTATAAGTATTTCAAATAATGTTCATAAAGTTCTGTTTTTCAGTAGTAAGTAGTAAAGATTTATCTAAACTTACCTATAAAATTCAAATAAGCTTCTCCTCCTAAGGCATGAGTGATAAGTCGTATCATGCAGTGTAAAGCCATTCCACGTTCTATAACAGGGTTCGACTCACTCAATGTACTCATGTGTGTATACATAGCTGCATCCATTAGCCAAAATGCTATAGTTTTATCGCCTACCAGAGCCTAATAAAAGTAAAATATATTAGTAGATAGGTACCTACTTCTACTTTTCATAGAATTATCAGTTAATAAATAATAAATAGTTTAAAAATGCAGTTTAAGTAAGATAAAAGAGTGGTACATTCGTACTTGATCATGACTTTCAGCATAAGCCACAGTGCCTTCCATCCACCTCCTATTAGTGAGAGTGTGCACAATGTGACCAATCTTCCAATCTTCGTCTCGTTCTTCCTTAAGCAACTTTATCCACATGTCTGGGATGGCCATTCCAAGTCGATAGTCGAATCCGGTACCGCCTTCACGTACTGGTCGACAGGATGCGGGCATACCAGAAACATCCTAAAAGAAGTGTTTTAAGTTCTTTTTTGTTCTTTTTTATTTTTTTAGATACTTTTTAGTAGTTATGACTATCAAAACGTAGAAAAAAGTAAAATATTGTCTTTATATCGAAAACTGTACCTCAGCAATAGTAATAGTTCTGTTATCAATAGAATGAACAAGTTCATTGGCAAGCATCAGATACACAAGGGCCTCAGTGTCCACATTGAGCCCGTAATATTCATCATAATGACCAGAAAAACCTTCCCCAATACCACGACTATGATATAACATAGATGTGACACCATCAAATCTAAAAAAAATATGCTTTATAAATGAAATTCCACACAAACAATGAAAAAATATTAAATTATTTGAAGGTTTTTGTGTCACAACTTTGCAGCATTAACAACTATGAAATTACCTGAATCCATCAAATTGATATTCCTCCTGATACCATCGAAGATTGGATAGCAAAAATCTTAAAACTTCGACTCTGTAATTCAAAAAAATACATCAATTCTTATAGCTAAAACATGGAAAATAAAGGGTTTATTATAAAATGAAATTTACACTTAATAAGAAAACTAGGGATAAAACTTACTCAGAGTAATTAAAGAGCCTGCTATCCCATAAACTATGAGTTCCTCTGGCACCATCGTGGAAATAACAAGAATTAGTACCGTCGAATTCATTGAGTCCATCTAAGGTGTTCTTAGAAGCATGAGAATGGACCACATCAAGTAGCACATATATACCCAGTTCATGAGCTCTGTCTATTAGCTGTTTGAGCTCACAAGGAGTGCCATAGCGACTGGAAAATAACGTTAAAACTACATAAAACTGGTATGTGTGTATAACATATAAATATTTATTATTACACACTAGGATCTAAAACACTTTTGTTTATTTCCTAAGAATCTTTTATAAAATATAATATAACATCCCAGTTGTCGATAGAAATGTTCGAAGACCAAGGAAAGCGGTGTGTAGTAGCATTCAAACTATAGTTTTAAAATAATATAAGTATAAGTTTTTACTAAATGTGTAAAATATTATATTATTATTTTATTATTACCTGCTAGCCGCAAAGAAACTCGTTACTTGATATCCAAAAGAAGCATAATATGCATGTTCCATAATTGCCATTAATTGTATAGCATTGTATCCTGAAAATATTTTTATATTAATGTGGCTGTAAATACCATAAATGACCCAGTTCAAATATAATTCGAGTAATATACGTGCCTAAGTCCTTGATTCTAGGAAGAACATTATCCTTAAACTCCAAATAAGTCCCCACTCTTCCTTCGCTCGTGGCAATGCCGACGTGACATTCATAAATACGTAGAGAAGCCGGCCTGGGAACTTTTTTGTGTTTGAATTGGTAAGGCTGTAAACAATTAGTTAATTGCAATTACTGACTACTTTACTAAACCATATACTACATAACAGTGACACATGTTTATTTATGATATTTCATCATCATCATCGCACGGGCCTCCGTCAGAACGAGGGGGATCAGGCCATAGTCCACCGCGCTGGCCTAGTGCGTGGTAGCGGACTTCACATGTCTTTAGAAAACTTGCGAGGTTTTCTCAGACATGCAGGTTTCCTCACGATGTTTTCCTTCACCGTAAGACAAGTGGTAATCATGATAGAAATGATTCGCACATAAAAATATCAGAGGTTCGAGACCCGGATTTGAACCCACATCACTCGGTTATCCAAGCGAGCGCGTTACCGCTGGGCTACCACTGTCACTTATGACATTTATTGTTATCGAATTATATAAGTTGTAACAAAAAAGTGACGATAACAAGCATCTAATAAAAAGATTAGGTAATACAGAAATTGCTTAAAAATGTACCTCATCTGGATGGTAAATAAATTGTTGATAGGTGAACCCTTCGAATGGTTTCACGTAGCTAGCCCAAGGCGATACTCTGTACAAATTGTCATTCACAATGAGCTGGACACGGCTCCCGTGTTTAATGGGACATGAACCATCTTCATTTTTAGGTATATGTAGTTCCCATTTGCCGAACTCTAGCTTTTTAAATGGATGGCTCTTGGGATTCCAGCCGTCTAAAATAGTAAAATACTTATGTTATGAAAAACGACGACTCAAATCATTACATATTTACGTATAATATACCGTTAATTACATAGTATTAAGCACGTGTTACTTAAAATTATTTAGCTTTTTATATTCATAACAGTCCGAAACATTATACGGATCTAACTAGAATTAAAAAAAATAATTGAAGCAAAAGAATGATTTTCTTATGTTGTAATTCCTTACTGAAATCCCCTTGCAAATATAAAGAATGTGCTCCAGGAGCCCATTCACGCCAAACTACTGATCCGCATGCACCAAATTGAGGTCCGAAGTAACGATATCCCGTCGTAAAAGCTTCCACTCCACCTTGCCATGATTGAATTTTATCCCAAATATCTTGGAAACATGCATACCTGGAAATAATGTAGAAATATAAGAAATGATATAATAAGTTATGGCATATATAAAAATTATACAATGTAGTATGGTCGGCATAAGAAAGGTACGTTTCTGTTACCGATCACTTTTTGTAATTAAGTATAAATTAAAAGAAAAAAATATTCAAGTATCAAGACGAATTAATTCTTCTACATGTTTAAACACCATTTTAAATAATATAAGAAATTAGTTGTGAAAGAATGTACAATCATTTTAAATTATTTAAATTACTTATTGTTATTCAATCTATTATCACGTAAGCAGCATTTTATTTATAATACCTTACATATCTTCAAAATTAAAAAGAAATAGTTTTTATTGGGAACGACATAAGGGCTATGTCGGTAATCTTTAAACTGTTTTATATGGGTTGATTAATATTATATTATATGTATGTAGGAAATGTTTGCTAGGTTTATTTAAAAAGTTTATAGGTAGATATAATATTTCTTCATTATTTCTTAATATTTCTTACTTCGTTTGGTTGTTTTGTTCTAAATATTAAATAACCATATCCGTATCTACTTTGGCGTCGATACTACAATGACCTTATGACATTGAAAATGACATTCACATGGACAAAAATCGCTTGAAGCGCTTTAGACTGCTTTCGATGTTATTTTTTTTGAAACCATATTATAATAAATATTTATGGAGTTTTGCTTCTAATTAAAATTCTAACCATAAATAAATTCTACCCAACAACATTTTATTTAACAATAATATGTATAAAAACCGTTATAATTTTTTATTAGTATTGAGCTAAATCAAGCGCTGTATTGCTTAAAGAACTGAAAATGGTAAACAGAAAAGTTAACCTAAAAATTACATTGTATTGAAAAATAAATTATTGTTAGTTGAATGTACTTGACGTATTAAGAAGCTTTTTATATATTATTAAGACTTACCGTCGCCGAATTTCACGCTCGTAGGGCTTCAAGTACCCATCTCTTTCAAGTAACTTTTTTAGATCGGGCACAGGCACTTCCATCGGATCCATAGCGGAGTAATTACCACCCATTATATTTATCTATGTATATACAAAAATACAAACGAGTCTATGCGCAAGCGCTACAAGCTACAACCGCGCGAACCGATTTATGAAGTTTGAATAGAACGAAATCATTACATATTGAGATGAATAGTATTAATACTGATTGATAATAAGATAGGGTAGGGTCATCTCAAGTCAATGGATGTTTGTTTCACATCTACCTTTTAATTATATAAGAATTTTAATTTTATCTTTATAAGGAGATTTTTAGTAAATACTATTTTTATTTCAGTGTACCAAATAGTCCATTGAGATTTGAGACCAAATAATTTTGGTAAGGAGGGTCTGTAGCGTCCGGCAATCCGGCCGGGCGTGAAGCCTAGAAACGTGTAGGGAGGGCCCACTTCGGTAGTTGGTATTTCATGCGGGTTGCTTCTGGTCCTTTTCTGATAGCAGAATGTACTTTGAAGCAATCGCTTGGCAGTGTGATCTGCTGCCGAGCCGTCGGGGCTTCGTAGTTGAATGCGTAAGCGATCATCCGCGTATGCGTGAAACCTAAGTGTATAATCTATGCGTGAAACTCACTAACCCAAGAGCAAAAAAAATAAGTAAATTGTTCGCCATATTAGGAAAAGGTTTTATGGTTAATCTGACTAATAAGTGAAAAAAAAAGTAAGACGTTTTTGTTGTAAATAATATTATCTAAACCTTTGATCCAGTATCAAGTCGTAGAACCAAAAATAACAAATTGATAAGCGAAAATCGATTAAATTGCGAAAAAATATAAGTATTGATCGTTATAGTTTATTTTCTGATCATTTAACATAAAAATTAAATCAGACCATTTCTATACAGGAGGGTTTTAAGGAACCATTTTACTATAAACTTTTTATATTTATTAATTGAACCCAAATATAACTGGACTAAATAGATTTACGATATGTTAGACTTAGAGGTTTACGATCTTGAGGTCATGTGCGTTGGGTGACGACTTCGAATTAGCCTGGCCAACTACTAGCCAATTGTTATTGTCATTTGTCACACCTATAAATCTTGACCATTTTAAGATTGAAGTAAATGAGGTTTATGTACTTGACTTTTAGGTATATCATTTAATATATAGGTAACCCCATTCTTAAACAATTTTAACCAAAAGGCGTATGTTATTTTAACGCAAATGTCATATTTTAATATGACAAAATTGGTAGCTGGTAATATTAAACGGCGATTTGGAGGTTAATTATCAATACATAGGGTTCAAACTTCAAATAGGATTTTACCATTTTATGTTGACTCCTACTAATTTTGCTCATTCACCTAAATATGATAAAACAAGATCTGCGAGTAAAAATCAGTCCAGCTGTTTCAGAGATTAGCCGGAAATATCATACGGACAGACAGACAGAAATTTTAAAAATTGTTTTTTTTGCTAGTATCGTATATATTAGTGAAAAGCTGTTAATTTGAAATTAAAAACAGACACTCCAATTTTATTTATATGAATAGACTATCCTAGGTTTAGCCTCATCCAAGCTACGGGTACCGCTACTTAAAATAATAGCCTAAGTTACGCCTTTTAATATTAGCTATCTGCAAGTGAAACTTTCGTCAAAATCGATTCAGCTGTTTTAGAAATTAGCCGGAACAAATAGACAGACAAAAATTTTTCAAATTGTTTTTTGTTGCTAATATCATATTTACTTTCATATTTTGCATTTAGTAAAAAACTGTTTATTTGAAATTGAAAACAGACACTCCAATTTTATTTATAGACTACCAACTAAGATACTTCGTCCCTAGACTTAGCGAGAACGAAAGCGTGGGTTAAAATAAATAGAATTTCTAAAATAAAAGTAGCCTAAGTTACTTCTTATGACATTAGCTATCTCTGAGTGAAAGTCCCGTCAAAATCGGTCAAGCCCTTTCAGAAATTAGTTGGAACAAACAGACAGACAAACATTTTAAAAATTGATATTTTGATGTTAGTACTGTATATATAATTTCATATGCATTTAAAAAAGCTGTTGATTTGAATTTAAAAAAACGGACACTTCAATTTCATTTATTTAAAAGATGTTCCAATGGCCTAATTATGTAGGCAAAGTTAATATTAGCATCCTATCCTATATAGTAGATATTATTAGTATCCAATGTGTTATAATTATACATTATTGCTGGGATAATTAGGCAAATCATTTCAAAACTATTAAGTGTTTTTACTGAAATCTATATTTTCTACATTTTAATTTACCACTGGTATATTTTTCACATTTCATATCAACTATGGAGTAATAACATTTGTCTGAGTATGGATTACATTTGTATTAGTTTAAATGCAATGCTTAAGCTGTTTAGATACTTAGTAACTAAGTAGGGATAAGTTACTAGTTTATAATAAAATGCAGTAATCATTACAATCTATTTAATATTTAATATACATTGGGGATCTAATTGTAAGATTTAAAACTTAAAACTATTGTTGCTTAAAAAATATCAGAGCCTGTTTGTTTAGCTCTTTGAACCGCTTCTTCTGGTCTCAATTTCTCTTCTTCTGAAGGCTCCAGGGGTTCACCATTTGCATCTAATTTACGTTGCTTAAAATCTGTTGCTATTTTTTTACTATACACAGCATCGAACAAATTTTGAGAAGTGAATTCGCTTTGAATTACATCCTCTGCTTTGTAAGAGACATAAGGTTTTAATTTACAATCTTTTAGATCAGGTACGATAAGTTCAGGTATCATTTCAGGAACTTTAACGAAGCGACCATTTAAATTATATCCTGTATCACGTACTCCACGTTTGTCCACTTCTAACTCAGGGTTAGGACCCATTTGCTGCTTTTTATGAATCCGTGAACCCCTTTTGTTAGCAATAACAAATTTACGGAAGTTTCTTTTACCTTCTCTAGGGACTGTAAGTGAAATATTTCGTTTGCAAATAAAGTTCACTAAAGATGATATTTTCGACATTTTTACGTTTCTTGAAATATAATTAGACTTTTTTAAAACATACAATTTTGAATTGAGGTTATTATTTAATACATTACAAAATGTCATAGTAGTCTTAATTATTTATATGTCATTGTCAGATGGGCGAATGATTGACAGTTTGCGTACACAGAGTATTATTATTATTTTAAATATAATATAGACAAAAGCCCACCTATATACGTATTTGCTAGGACTAACTTCAATAATTATTAGTACCTATTGAACTGATCAGAATTTATGCTAATAAATATAAATAGATTGTTTTGAGTTATTTGAAGTACCTACCCTTTTTTCTTATTAAATTCCCTTTACGTACAAAATATTTACTAATCATAATTCTCCTGACAGACTTTTTCGACCACGGCGGCGGCCAGCCTGTTTTAACGAGACCTATCAGCGCAGGGGTATTCCAAGCAACGGGGGTTCATACTGGCTATTAGACTACAGAGGCACTAAATAGGAATGTAGAATAATCCTTGCTCGATAGATACCTTTTTATAAGAAAAAATAAAATACTCTATATTCAGGGGATCTGGCCATAGTCCCCCACGATGTCTTTCGAAAACTTGATGAGTTCTCTCAGATTCACGATGTTTTACTTTACCATAAGACAAGTGGTAATCATGTAAGAAATGATTCGCACTTGAATATATCAGTGGCGCGAGACCTACAATGAGGACTATCGTTTTTTGGCTCACCAGGTGGCGCTACTGTAGAGTGAGGTCCTAAAGTAGGCTGTTAAAGTTAGTTTTTACGGGCGCCAAAAGAATAATTTACATTTAAATCATATTTAATACAAAAGAACCGTAGAGTAAACGTATTGTCCATGCTACAGTGTAGCGCAGTCCCGTTTTGCTCGGAAAAAAAGCGAACATAAGTTTCCGAAAGCTAAAACTGTCTCAAAGCAGTGGTAAGCGTAAGCGATTCGCAACTTTTATTTGCCATAATTAATGTAACGTATTGCTAAACATTCGTAACCAGTAATCTTAATAGAAATAAACCGCGTAGCCAACCGGCAAACAGTGACATTTGACATTTCAGAGACCTCACGCTACACAAGCGCCCCTAGCGGCAAATTCATACGCGTTAGCCCTCATTGAACCCGCTTCACACGGTTATCCAAACGAGCGTGTTACCGCTGGGCCAACACTACCATAAAATAGAACAGTTTCTATACGAAATTGTATAGATATTTATCTAATAGTTGCATTGAAAAGAGATAAATGGGAATAAAAATACTTATCAGGGTCAAATCTGTATAATTTGTAATATTAAAACATGTAATCATATTAATTCATTTTGTATCATAAAATATTAAACAAATTGAATCACCCAAATAACATATTATATCTACCTTATAATGACAGTTTTATAAGCGAGACTTTCAACAACCTTATACCAAATCTACTTACAAAAAATGTAAAATTGGTACACATGAACTATATTTATTTACATAGTTATATTTTATTTAATTTTAAAAAAGAACTGCAAATTTTGTAGTGTTAGCTAACTAATAGATTAGCCTCAAATTTAATATGTCAATTAATATATTCAAAGGTTGAAAATTTTAAATAATATATAACTTATTATATTTTTATTAGGCCTATTTTGTGCTAGAGGCATTAAAATGGTATAATTTTATATTGGCACTGTTTTGTTTCTCGTAGCACCTTAACCATACAAGTTACTCTTTGAGTTGAGCTATATGTAAAAAAATCTACACACATCATGCACTATAACATGAAAAATAATATTTTTAATTAAAACTAAAATATGCACTCCTATGTAGCACAAACATGCATCCAAAAAGACATAACGAAGTTTTATTTTTATTGTCCATGGGAATGTTAAAAAGTAAATCTGTCTGTGTTTATATTTCTTTATATATCACAATATTGCACAGAACGTGCTTTACATACATGATCGTACATCCATTATATAACAACCCATCTACTATAATATATAGTAGGTACCTAGTGTTATAACTAAAAATTCAATTTTGAAGTAAAACTAAATAAAAACAAAGTAGATTCGTATAAATTTGTGATATATTAAAATTTAAGGTTATTTTATTGTAAGGCAGTAAATATATGTTTAGAATCAGTAAATATGTCTAAAAACAAACTAGTATCATTTGAATAGGCCATATAATTACTGACTTGAATATGATTGAGATGAGACATATTTTTGTATATTCCATACAAATGTATAATGACGATAAGCGAATTATGTTGATTGACGACGTGAAGCATTTTACATATAAAAACCCTTATTTTTATTAATTAGAACAAGTTTAACACTATCAAACAACAGTCTTTAAATCGAGCTTCATTCAGGGAATTGTGATACTCATACAAATTGCCTATATTTTATTTATTTATCAAACCAATTTAATTTTCTTATACCCAAAGCAAACATTGAAATATAACCATAATATCATGAAAAACAAAGTTATAATAAAATCTTCTGTATAACCAAATTCTGTGAATTTCACGCGGAGCACTCGTATTAAGCATAAAACATTCTGAGAAAAGAAATCATGATTTCTTTTCAGCCATTTACACAAGAAAAATAGAACTGAAGGTTGAGCAAATTATTTGTTTAGGACCTGTAACATAACCTGCAGAAACCTACAAATATTGTAGAATTATAACCTAATCCATTTCAAAATCACTCATTTATTTTTTTTTTACATTATTTATTTTAAAAAAGTAATTATTTATTTAAAAAAATAAAGTTTTTATTTCTCAGAGTTCTAATTAAATTTGCCACTTAGTATACAATATAGCTTCATCAATTCAAATACCGTCGCGCGCGTCATAAATTTTTCTTTTTTCTCACTGTGGTTTCATTAAAAGGAAAATTATTTTTAAAAACGAATTCCATTGCGTGCTTTATCGCAAAAATGGCCTAACTGACCCTTAATGTTGTACAGAAGACATATTAACGTAAGTTTGATATATTTTATAACATCATTAATTTAGCTATAATTTATATCACGACTGTTTTAATTTTTTTTAACAGATGTTGAAAGTAGAAATAAAATCATAAAAATAAATAAATAGCAAACCTTTGCATAATCTACTTATTATAAATATAAAACACCATTAATTTTCCAAATAATTTCTTTAATTTAAGCCACTTTTACGCTAACAGCCTTCATTAACAGGGCCGTATTCAAAGTTATGTTGGGAAGCAATAAAGATATGCCTGAAAAATAGAAACTAGAGGAAATGAAGCCGAACCTTTTACACTAATAAAAATAAATTCCACGCCAAAACAGCCTTAATAAAAAAATAACGTAATTTGAATTATTTCTAGGAACGTTTTCTAGGTACCAGGGACATGTCCCTATCGCCGTTCAAATCCGTCCCTGTACATAAATATTAGAGTTGTTGTGTTTGTCACGTGTCAGCTGGTCTTTCGTCGTGGTGATTTGCATCAATTTCTTCTAAAGTGTCGCTTGAAGAGTGCGTCACGTCGCTGAGATTGTCTATTTGCTTCTGTTTCTTGCGAACATTCCAGTGTAGGCACTCAGCGAGCGAGTCGAACCAATCTGAGATCTGGTCCTGTGCACATATGGACGGCACCGGATACACTGACGTTGTGACGTATAGACTAGAAAGAAGTTTATTATAAGTTTTTATTTGTTAGTGCAGTTTTTTAATTTTAATTATTAAAAACTTATTTTGTCTATATATTATATTCATGTTACAATTAAAGTGGATAAAGTTATATCTAAACTTTGATTTGTCAAATTTTACATTTGTCATAACAAGTTTTATTTTACATTAAATTTCATTTAACAAATAATTAATATTAATTATATATTTTAAAACAATATAACAAATATTAAATCACATATTATATATAAAAACAATACCATGCAAGTAAAACTACACTACTGTTAATGAAAGCAAAGCAAAAACAAAGCAACATGCAATATAATAAAACAGGTTACAAGATAAAGAAGCTTTAAATGAATTTCTTTTCCTCGCAAAATGTCCACCACTATGATATGAGAAAAAAAAATTGTGTACGCGAACAGCAAAAGTACACTTTTGTTTATCAGACTTATATGGCCAAAATCCATGAAAATTGTTCAAAATACCCAAGTATAAACATAGGTTACCTATCGCCTGGCCTGAGTATTAATTGAGACCGGCCGTCGAACGATATGCTCGCTAAGTTACGAGTTTCTACGCTTAGTTTAATCTGAAACAAGCTCTTATACTTAAAAAACTTATTTTTGGCGGGAACTTATTTGACACTGACATTTAGTCTGATTTTTTTTCTCATCAACACGCTTAAGCATGATGTTTTGTGACACAAAATAAATGGCTGACATGAAATAAAACATTACACTACAAAATAAGAAAACTACATAAAAAATTACTAGGTCATAATATATACAAGTAATCGGTGTCACAGACTAAATAAATATAATATAATAAATTTATACAGCATGCACTGCTAGTAGCCAAGCATTAGTTAGACATTGGTCATCTGTGGTACCTATCTCCGTGTTGCAACGCTTGGCGGTTGCGTCCGTCGAACGATACCCACATCGCGTTACGCGCCTCGGGAGATAATGCGATCTAAAATATTTATTTGCTTAATGTATATTCGTGGAAAGTTTTCGTTTAAGAGATTTAGGTTTAGATATTTAAATAATAAGTATTACTGTAAGGTTCGATTCGAATATTAAAACGGTTATAGAAGTTAGAGTATATGAAAAATATTGAAAAGTTGGATTTAGGAGAATGGAAGCCACAAACGTACTTAATATTATTTACTGCTTCATTTATTTCTCATAATAAAATAAATTAGTAAAACGAATTTTAGTTCCTTTATTGCATTCTCACCACTATACATTTATCAATTTAGTTAAATTTAGAGAAGATTAACTAGAACATAACACTTCTTAAGTCGTTTATAGTCCCCAAGTACTCATGGAGTCTTGACATAAGTTCAAAACGATCACAAGTGTTAAAGAGTGTATGTGTGCACTATGTGCAGGGTCTTCTTTTTTGTTGAACTTTAACATGTACGTTGTATGTTGCTCTATGTCTCTGCAATCCTGGTATCTACTATTGGTAATAGTACTTCATTCTTACTAGGTGTCCCACGACACTAATCATTTTTTTAAACAAAGCAATTAATTAAAATTATTGCTAGTTATTTAGCCTCACTCTGATCAGGTTCATATCTGCAGTATCCCATAAGATCTGGATGGCTAGCCATCATCATACCAATTTTCACTAAAATCTATTCAGTGGTTTTTTAGAGATGCAGAGATAGAGACAAACATACAAAAATTCTAAAAACTATTCGAGTCAATGATCTATTATTTAATGTAAAGATTAGAAATTTATTACATGTATAGACTAGCGACCCGTCCTCGCTTCGCTCTGGATCGCCACTAGGCGAGTAAGCGAGTGAAATCGCGGTTTCCACTACTAAATTTATACAAAAACTAGACAAATTATATACTAAAACCTTCCTCGAGAGCCATTCTATACATTGGTGATATCAGCCTTATAATCGGTGCAGTAGTTTTTGAGTTTATCGCGAACAGACAGACGCGGCGGAGGACTTTGTTGAAGTGAAACTTCTTTAGAATCGTTGTGATTTCAATCTCGATGAAACGAAAATATAAGTCCATAGTACCAGGCACTCAGAGACGGGGAAGAGTTAGCCTTAGTTAGATCTCGCCCACCGCGAGTCAGTGACATTTCTAACTCTGTCTAACTTGTTGGTGTCACTCCTTCGCGCCATCTCCCTTTCTCAACGAGCTTAGACGGGGTTATTTAGTATAAATATAAACGAGATTTAAAAAAAGTTTTTCTTCTGACATGTGTACTTTGTACACACGCACTTTTAATTATTTTATAATATGTGTGTATACCTTAAGCTCGACGCCCGCGGGCACCACGATGGGCCTGAAAGAGAGCGAGTGTGGACATATGGGGGTGACCATGATGGCGGGCACCGACGGGTGGATCATGCTGGCGCCGGCCGCCACCGCGTACGCCGTGCTGCCCGTCGGCGTCGACACTATGAGACCTGCGGATATACCAATAGACAAATAAAATATGTTGGGACATTATTTTACAACAGCGCCATCTAGTTCCGTGCTACGAGGCTTGTGTTACGGATACAAGATAATTGATCTACTACACATGGAAATTTTAAATACATACATAATATGAATATTAACACCCATGACTGGAGAACAAATATTCGTGTTCAACAAATGAATGCCCCCAGCGGGACTCGAACCCGCGACTGCTGGCGCAGAAAGTAGGGTCACTGCCAACTGAGCCAAACGTGTCGTCATAGAAAATGGTTGTACTTATGGTCGGTTTTACTTGTGGGTACCATGGATTTCATGAAAAAAAAATAGGAACTAAAGGTTGACGCATGTTGACGTACACGAGATGTATTTTAACATGTGTGTAACTGACTAGCTAATGCAAAATTTCTACAAAAATTTGGCACGCCACTGAGCTCGTTCTTCAGCTCAAAAAATACATACATATATAATATTAATATTACAAGAATCCGTACTGTAGCCTTTAATATTGATGGAATTGGTGTCAATGCAAGGCATTGGCGGTGTTCAAATCTTGAATTACACTTCAAGTCTTCCGAAAACTGGTATCATCACAGATACGTAAGTTTCCTGATATGATTGAATTTTATCCCAAATATCTTGGAAACATGCATACCTGGAAATAATGTAGAAATATAAGAAATGATATAATAAGTTATGGCATATATAAAAATTATACAATGTAGTATGGTCGGCATAAGAAAGGTACGTTTCTGTTACCGATCACTTTTTGTAATTAAGTATAAATTAAAAGAAAAAAATATTCAAGTATCAAGACGAATTAATTCTTCTACATGTTTAAACACCATTTTAAATAATATAAGAAATTAGTTGTGAAAGAATGTACAATCATTTTAAATTATTTAAATTACTTATTGTTATTCAATCTATTATCACGTAAGCAGCATTTTATTTATAATACCTTACATATCTTCAAAATTAAAAAGAAATAGTTTTTATTGGGAACGACATAAGGGCTATGTCGGTAATCTTTAAACTGTTTTATATGGGTTGATTAATATTATATTATATGTATGTAGGAAATGTTTGCTAGGTTTATTTAAAAAGTTTATAGGTAGATATAATATTTCTTCATTATTTCTTAATATTTCTTACTTCGTTTGGTTGTTTTGTTCTAAATATTAAATAACCATATCCGTATCTACTTTGGCGTCGATACTACAATGACCTTATGACATTGAAAATGACATTCACATGGACAAAAATCGCTTGAAGCGCTTTAGACTGCTTTCGATGTTATTTTTTTTGAAACCATATTATAATAAATATTTATGGAGTTTTGCTTCTAATTAAAATTCTAACCATAAATAAATTCTACCCAACAACATTTTATTTAACAATAATATGTATAAAAACCGTTATAATTTTTTATTAGTATTGAGCTAAATCAAGCGCTGTATTGCTTAAAGAACTGAAAATGGTAAACAGAAAAGTTAACCTAAAAATTACATTGTATTGAAAAATAAATTATTGTTAGTTGAATGTACTTGACGTATTAAGAAGCTTTTTATATATTATTAAGACTTACCGTCGCCGAATTTCACGCTCGTAGGGCTTCAAGTACCCATCTCTTTCAAGTAACTTTTTTAGATCGGGCACAGGCACTTCCATCGGATCCATAGCGGAGTAATTACCACCCATTATATTTATCTATGTATATACAAAAATACAAACGAGTCTATGCGCAAGCGCTACAAGCTACAACCGCGCGAACCGATTTATGAAGTTTGAATAGAACGAAATCATTACATATTGAGATGAATAGTATTAATACTGATTGATAATAAGATAGGGTAGGGTCATCTCAAGTCAATGGATGTTTGTTTCACATCTACCTTTTAATTATATAAGAATTTTAATTTTATCTTTATAAGGAGATTTTTAGTAAATACTATTTTTATTTCAGTGTACCAAATAGTCCATTGAGATTTGAGACCAAATAATTTTGGTAAGGAGGGTCTGTAGCGTCCGGCAATCCGGCCGGGCGTGAAGCCTAGAAACGTGTAGGGAGGGCCCACTTCGGTAGTTGGTATTTCATGCGGGTTGCTTCTGGTCCTTTTCTGATAGCAGAATGTACTTTGAAGCAATCGCTTGGCAGTGTGATCTGCTGCCGAGCCGTCGGGGCTTCGTAGTTGAATGCGTAAGCGATCATCCGCGTATGCGTGAAACCTAAGTGTATAATCTATGCGTGAAACTCACTAACCCAAGAGCAAAAAAAATAAGTAAATTGTTCGCCATATTAGGAAAAGGTTTTATGGTTAATCTGACTAATAAGTGAAAAAAAAAGTAAGACGTTTTTGTTGTAAATAATATTATCTAAACCTTTGATCCAGTATCAAGTCGTAGAACCAAAAATAACAAATTGATAAGCGAAAATCGATTAAATTGCGAAAAAATATAAGTATTGATCGTTATAGTTTATTTTCTGATCATTTAACATAAAAATTAAATCAGACCATTTCTATACAGGAGGGTTTTAAGGAACCATTTTACTATAAACTTTTTATATTTATTAATTGAACCCAAATATAACTGGACTAAATAGATTTACGATATGTTAGACTTAGAGGTTTACGATCTTGAGGTCATGTGCGTTGGGTGACGACTTCGAATTAGCCTGGCCAACTACTAGCCAATTGTTATTGTCATTTGTCACACCTATAAATCTTGACCATTTTAAGATTGAAGTAAATGAGGTTTATGTACTTGACTTTTAGGTATATCATTTAATATATAGGTAACCCCATTCTTAAACAATTTTAACCAAAAGGCGTATGTTATTTTAACGCAAATGTCATATTTTAATATGACAAAATTGGTAGCTGGTAATATTAAACGGCGATTTGGAGGTTAATTATCAATACATAGGGTTCAAACTTCAAATAGGATTTTACCATTTTATGTTGACTCCTACTAATTTTGCTCATTCACCTAAATATGATAAAACAAGATCTGCGAGTAAAAATCAGTCCAGCTGTTTCAGAGATTAGCCGGAAATATCATACGGACAGACAGACAGAAATTTTAAAAATTGTTTTTTTTGCTAGTATCGTATATATTAGTGAAAAGCTGTTAATTTGAAATTAAAAACAGACACTCCAATTTTATTTATATGAATAGACTATCCTAGGTTTAGCCTCATCCAAGCTACGGGTACCGCTACTTAAAATAATAGCCTAAGTTACGCCTTTTAATATTAGCTATCTGCAAGTGAAACTTTCGTCAAAATCGATTCAGCTGTTTTAGAAATTAGCCGGAACAAATAGACAGACAAAAATTTTTCAAATTGTTTTTTGTTGCTAATATCATATTTACTTTCATATTTTGCATTTAGTAAAAAACTGTTTATTTGAAATTGAAAACAGACACTCCAATTTTATTTATAGACTACCAACTAAGATACTTCGTCCCTAGACTTAGCGAGAACGAAAGCGTGGGTTAAAATAAATAGAATTTCTAAAATAAAAGTAGCCTAAGTTACTTCTTATGACATTAGCTATCTCTGAGTGAAAGTCCCGTCAAAATCGGTCAAGCCCTTTCAGAAATTAGTTGGAACAAACAGACAGACAAACATTTTAAAAATTGATATTTTGATGTTAGTACTGTATATATAATTTCATATGCATTTAAAAAAGCTGTTGATTTGAATTTAAAAAAACGGACACTTCAATTTCATTTATTTAAAAGATGTTCCAATGGCCTAATTATGTAGGCAAAGTTAATATTAGCATCCTATCCTATATAGTAGATATTATTAGTATCCAATGTGTTATAATTATACATTATTGCTGGGATAATTAGGCAAATCATTTCAAAACTATTAAGTGTTTTTACTGAAATCTATATTTTCTACATTTTAATTTACCACTGGTATATTTTTCACATTTCATATCAACTATGGAGTAATAACATTTGTCTGAGTATGGATTACATTTGTATTAGTTTAAATGCAATGCTTAAGCTGTTTAGATACTTAGTAACTAAGTAGGGATAAGTTACTAGTTTATAATAAAATGCAGTAATCATTACAATCTATTTAATATTTAATATACATTGGGGATCTAATTGTAAGATTTAAAACTTAAAACTATTGTTGCTTAAAAAATATCAGAGCCTGTTTGTTTAGCTCTTTGAACCGCTTCTTCTGGTCTCAATTTCTCTTCTTCTGAAGGCTCCAGGGGTTCACCATTTGCATCTAATTTACGTTGCTTAAAATCTGTTGCTATTTTTTTACTATACACAGCATCGAACAAATTTTGAGAAGTGAATTCGCTTTGAATTACATCCTCTGCTTTGTAAGAGACATAAGGTTTTAATTTACAATCTTTTAGATCAGGTACGATAAGTTCAGGTATCATTTCAGGAACTTTAACGAAGCGACCATTTAAATTATATCCTGTATCACGTACTCCACGTTTGTCCACTTCTAACTCAGGGTTAGGACCCATTTGCTGCTTTTTATGAATCCGTGAACCCCTTTTGTTAGCAATAACAAATTTACGGAAGTTTCTTTTACCTTCTCTAGGGACTGTAAGTGAAATATTTCGTTTGCAAATAAAGTTCACTAAAGATGATATTTTCGACATTTTTACGTTTCTTGAAATATAATTAGACTTTTTTAAAACATACAATTTTGAATTGAGGTTATTATTTAATACATTACAAAATGTCATAGTAGTCTTAATTATTTATATGTCATTGTCAGATGGGCGAATGATTGACAGTTTGCGTACACAGAGTATTATTATTATTTTAAATATAATATAGACAAAAGCCCACCTATATACGTATTTGCTAGGACTAACTTCAATAATTATTAGTACCTATTGAACTGATCAGAATTTATGCTAATAAATATAAATAGATTGTTTTGAGTTATTTGAAGTACCTACCCTTTTTTCTTATTAAATTCCCTTTACGTACAAAATATTTACTAATCATAATTCTCCTGACAGACTTTTTCGACCACGGCGGCGGCCAGCCTGTTTTAACGAGACCTATCAGCGCAGGGGTATTCCAAGCAACGGGGGTTCATACTGGCTATTAGACTACAGAGGCACTAAATAGGAATGTAGAATAATCCTTGCTCGATAGATACCTTTTTATAAGAAAAAATAAAATACTCTATATTCAGGGGATCTGGCCATAGTCCCCCACGATGTCTTTCGAAAACTTGATGAGTTCTCTCAGATTCACGATGTTTTACTTTACCATAAGACAAGTGGTAATCATGTAAGAAATGATTCGCACTTGAATATATCAGTGGCGCGAGACCTACAATGAGGACTATCGTTTTTTGGCTCACCAGGTGGCGCTACTGTAGAGTGAGGTCCTAAAGTAGGCTGTTAAAGTTAGTTTTTACGGGCGCCAAAAGAATAATTTACATTTAAATCATATTTAATACAAAAGAACCGTAGAGTAAACGTATTGTCCATGCTACAGTGTAGCGCAGTCCCGTTTTGCTCGGAAAAAAAGCGAACATAAGTTTCCGAAAGCTAAAACTGTCTCAAAGCAGTGGTAAGCGTAAGCGATTCGCAACTTTTATTTGCCATAATTAATGTAACGTATTGCTAAACATTCGTAACCAGTAATCTTAATAGAAATAAACCGCGTAGCCAACCGGCAAACAGTGACATTTGACATTTCAGAGACCTCACGCTACACAAGCGCCCCTAGCGGCAAATTCATACGCGTTAGCCCTCATTGAACCCGCTTCACACGGTTATCCAAACGAGCGTGTTACCGCTGGGCCAACACTACCATAAAATAGAACAGTTTCTATACGAAATTGTATAGATATTTATCTAATAGTTGCATTGAAAAGAGATAAATGGGAATAAAAATACTTATCAGGGTCAAATCTGTATAATTTGTAATATTAAAACATGTAATCATATTAATTCATTTTGTATCATAAAATATTAAACAAATTGAATCACCCAAATAACATATTATATCTACCTTATAATGACAGTTTTATAAGCGAGACTTTCAACAACCTTATACCAAATCTACTTACAAAAAATGTAAAATTGGTACACATGAACTATATTTATTTACATAGTTATATTTTATTTAATTTTAAAAAAGAACTGCAAATTTTGTAGTGTTAGCTAACTAATAGATTAGCCTCAAATTTAATATGTCAATTAATATATTCAAAGGTTGAAAATTTTAAATAATATATAACTTATTATATTTTTATTAGGCCTATTTTGTGCTAGAGGCATTAAAATGGTATAATTTTATATTGGCACTGTTTTGTTTCTCGTAGCACCTTAACCATACAAGTTACTCTTTGAGTTGAGCTATATGTAAAAAAATCTACACACATCATGCACTATAACATGAAAAATAATATTTTTAATTAAAACTAAAATATGCACTCCTATGTAGCACAAACATGCATCCAAAAAGACATAACGAAGTTTTATTTTTATTGTCCATGGGAATGTTAAAAAGTAAATCTGTCTGTGTTTATATTTCTTTATATATCACAATATTGCACAGAACGTGCTTTACATACATGATCGTACATCCATTATATAACAACCCATCTACTATAATATATAGTAGGTACCTAGTGTTATAACTAAAAATTCAATTTTGAAGTAAAACTAAATAAAAACAAAGTAGATTCGTATAAATTTGTGATATATTAAAATTTAAGGTTATTTTATTGTAAGGCAGTAAATATATGTTTAGAATCAGTAAATATGTCTAAAAACAAACTAGTATCATTTGAATAGGCCATATAATTACTGACTTGAATATGATTGAGATGAGACATATTTTTGTATATTCCATACAAATGTATAATGACGATAAGCGAATTATGTTGATTGACGACGTGAAGCATTTTACATATAAAAACCCTTATTTTTATTAATTAGAACAAGTTTAACACTATCAAACAACAGTCTTTAAATCGAGCTTCATTCAGGGAATTGTGATACTCATACAAATTGCCTATATTTTATTTATTTATCAAACCAATTTAATTTTCTTATACCCAAAGCAAACATTGAAATATAACCATAATATCATGAAAAACAAAGTTATAATAAAATCTTCTGTATAACCAAATTCTGTGAATTTCACGCGGAGCACTCGTATTAAGCATAAAACATTCTGAGAAAAGAAATCATGATTTCTTTTCAGCCATTTACACAAGAAAAATAGAACTGAAGGTTGAGCAAATTATTTGTTTAGGACCTGTAACATAACCTGCAGAAACCTACAAATATTGTAGAATTATAACCTAATCCATTTCAAAATCACTCATTTATTTTTTTTTTACATTATTTATTTTAAAAAAGTAATTATTTATTTAAAAAAATAAAGTTTTTATTTCTCAGAGTTCTAATTAAATTTGCCACTTAGTATACAATATAGCTTCATCAATTCAAATACCGTCGCGCGCGTCATAAATTTTTCTTTTTTCTCACTGTGGTTTCATTAAAAGGAAAATTATTTTTAAAAACGAATTCCATTGCGTGCTTTATCGCAAAAATGGCCTAACTGACCCTTAATGTTGTACAGAAGACATATTAACGTAAGTTTGATATATTTTATAACATCATTAATTTAGCTATAATTTATATCACGACTGTTTTAATTTTTTTTAACAGATGTTGAAAGTAGAAATAAAATCATAAAAATAAATAAATAGCAAACCTTTGCATAATCTACTTATTATAAATATAAAACACCATTAATTTTCCAAATAATTTCTTTAATTTAAGCCACTTTTACGCTAACAGCCTTCATTAACAGGGCCGTATTCAAAGTTATGTTGGGAAGCAATAAAGATATGCCTGAAAAATAGAAACTAGAGGAAATGAAGCCGAACCTTTTACACTAATAAAAATAAATTCCACGCCAAAACAGCCTTAATAAAAAAATAACGTAATTTGAATTATTTCTAGGAACGTTTTCTAGGTACCAGGGACATGTCCCTATCGCCGTTCAAATCCGTCCCTGTACATAAATATTAGAGTTGTTGTGTTTGTCACGTGTCAGCTGGTCTTTCGTCGTGGTGATTTGCATCAATTTCTTCTAAAGTGTCGCTTGAAGAGTGCGTCACGTCGCTGAGATTGTCTATTTGCTTCTGTTTCTTGCGAACATTCCAGTGTAGGCACTCAGCGAGCGAGTCGAACCAATCTGAGATCTGGTCCTGTGCACATATGGACGGCACCGGATACACTGACGTTGTGACGTATAGACTAGAAAGAAGTTTATTATAAGTTTTTATTTGTTAGTGCAGTTTTTTAATTTTAATTATTAAAAACTTATTTTGTCTATATATTATATTCATGTTACAATTAAAGTGGATAAAGTTATATCTAAACTTTGATTTGTCAAATTTTACATTTGTCATAACAAGTTTTATTTTACATTAAATTTCATTTAACAAATAATTAATATTAATTATATATTTTAAAACAATATAACAAATATTAAATCACATATTATATATAAAAACAATACCATGCAAGTAAAACTACACTACTGTTAATGAAAGCAAAGCAAAAACAAAGCAACATGCAATATAATAAAACAGGTTACAAGATAAAGAAGCTTTAAATGAATTTCTTTTCCTCGCAAAATGTCCACCACTATGATATGAGAAAAAAAAATTGTGTACGCGAACAGCAAAAGTACACTTTTGTTTATCAGACTTATATGGCCAAAATCCATGAAAATTGTTCAAAATACCCAAGTATAAACATAGGTTACCTATCGCCTGGCCTGAGTATTAATTGAGACCGGCCGTCGAACGATATGCTCGCTAAGTTACGAGTTTCTACGCTTAGTTTAATCTGAAACAAGCTCTTATACTTAAAAAACTTATTTTTGGCGGGAACTTATTTGACACTGACATTTAGTCTGATTTTTTTTCTCATCAACACGCTTAAGCATGATGTTTTGTGACACAAAATAAATGGCTGACATGAAATAAAACATTACACTACAAAATAAGAAAACTACATAAAAAATTACTAGGTCATAATATATACAAGTAATCGGTGTCACAGACTAAATAAATATAATATAATAAATTTATACAGCATGCACTGCTAGTAGCCAAGCATTAGTTAGACATTGGTCATCTGTGGTACCTATCTCCGTGTTGCAACGCTTGGCGGTTGCGTCCGTCGAACGATACCCACATCGCGTTACGCGCCTCGGGAGATAATGCGATCTAAAATATTTATTTGCTTAATGTATATTCGTGGAAAGTTTTCGTTTAAGAGATTTAGGTTTAGATATTTAAATAATAAGTATTACTGTAAGGTTCGATTCGAATATTAAAACGGTTATAGAAGTTAGAGTATATGAAAAATATTGAAAAGTTGGATTTAGGAGAATGGAAGCCACAAACGTACTTAATATTATTTACTGCTTCATTTATTTCTCATAATAAAATAAATTAGTAAAACGAATTTTAGTTCCTTTATTGCATTCTCACCACTATACATTTATCAATTTAGTTAAATTTAGAGAAGATTAACTAGAACATAACACTTCTTAAGTCGTTTATAGTCCCCAAGTACTCATGGAGTCTTGACATAAGTTCAAAACGATCACAAGTGTTAAAGAGTGTATGTGTGCACTATGTGCAGGGTCTTCTTTTTTGTTGAACTTTAACATGTACGTTGTATGTTGCTCTATGTCTCTGCAATCCTGGTATCTACTATTGGTAATAGTACTTCATTCTTACTAGGTGTCCCACGACACTAATCATTTTTTTAAACAAAGCAATTAATTAAAATTATTGCTAGTTATTTAGCCTCACTCTGATCAGGTTCATATCTGCAGTATCCCATAAGATCTGGATGGCTAGCCATCATCATACCAATTTTCACTAAAATCTATTCAGTGGTTTTTTAGAGATGCAGAGATAGAGACAAACATACAAAAATTCTAAAAACTATTCGAGTCAATGATCTATTATTTAATGTAAAGATTAGAAATTTATTACATGTATAGACTAGCGACCCGTCCTCGCTTCGCTCTGGATCGCCACTAGGCGAGTAAGCGAGTGAAATCGCGGTTTCCACTACTAAATTTATACAAAAACTAGACAAATTATATACTAAAACCTTCCTCGAGAGCCATTCTATACATTGGTGATATCAGCCTTATAATCGGTGCAGTAGTTTTTGAGTTTATCGCGAACAGACAGACGCGGCGGAGGACTTTGTTGAAGTGAAACTTCTTTAGAATCGTTGTGATTTCAATCTCGATGAAACGAAAATATAAGTCCATAGTACCAGGCACTCAGAGACGGGGAAGAGTTAGCCTTAGTTAGATCTCGCCCACCGCGAGTCAGTGACATTTCTAACTCTGTCTAACTTGTTGGTGTCACTCCTTCGCGCCATCTCCCTTTCTCAACGAGCTTAGACGGGGTTATTTAGTATAAATATAAACGAGATTTAAAAAAAGTTTTTCTTCTGACATGTGTACTTTGTACACACGCACTTTTAATTATTTTATAATATGTGTGTATACCTTAAGCTCGACGCCCGCGGGCACCACGATGGGCCTGAAAGAGAGCGAGTGTGGACATATGGGGGTGACCATGATGGCGGGCACCGACGGGTGGATCATGCTGGCGCCGGCCGCCACCGCGTACGCCGTGCTGCCCGTCGGCGTCGACACTATGAGACCTGCGGATATACCAATAGACAAATAAAATATGTTGGGACATTATTTTACAACAGCGCCATCTAGTTCCGTGCTACGAGGCTTGTGTTACGGATACAAGATAATTGATCTACTACACATGGAAATTTTAAATACATACATAATATGAATATTAACACCCATGACTGGAGAACAAATATTCGTGTTCAACAAATGAATGCCCCCAGCGGGACTCGAACCCGCGACTGCTGGCGCAGAAAGTAGGGTCACTGCCAACTGAGCCAAACGTGTCGTCATAGAAAATGGTTGTACTTATGGTCGGTTTTACTTGTGGGTACCATGGATTTCATGAAAAAAAAATAGGAACTAAAGGTTGACGCATGTTGACGTACACGAGATGTATTTTAACATGTGTGTAACTGACTAGCTAATGCAAAATTTCTACAAAAATTTGGCACGCCACTGAGCTCGTTCTTCAGCTCAAAAAATACATACATATATAATATTAATATTACAAGAATCCGTACTGTAGCCTTTAATATTGATGGAATTGGTGTCAATGCAAGGCATTGGCGGTGTTCAAATCTTGAATTACACTTCAAGTCTTCCGAAAACTGGTATCATCACAGATACGTAAGTTTCCTGATAATGATTTTTTCGCTACAATAAGGCAAAATAATATTGTCAATGATTATTGATTATATCAGTCACTAGGTTCAGGATTCGAACCCGCGACGCAAAATTTCCAAAAAAAAGTCTGAATATACAAGAAACAAACTCAAACATACCGTCACCCTGCACAGAGGTAATATGTTTTCCATCTAAAAAGAGATCAATATTGGAGAGATAGGGCGAGGGGCCTCTATCGACGACCACTTCATTTAGCACAAGTATTGTTGTCGTCTTCTTCTTATCTTTGCCATCCTCACTCGTCTTTCGAAGCACCACGCATTGAAGTCGTGACCTTAATGTTAATGCTGCGTGACCTTGAATGGAATAAAAGAAGTGTATCAATACGGAAATGAAATAAACATTAAAACCTTTTATTACATACTATTAAGACATCTTTTTACATAACAATATTCATTGTTATATTTCCTGTTCGAGAAAAATTGTATTTAATTTTTAAAAACTTTAAGGAGGAAGCTAAACAATTACTGTTTTATAATACTTTTTTAGATTTATGAGATTATTTATTATTTGACATTTTTGTCATTTTATATATATTTATAATTTATCATATACATATACAGAGGCCAAATACTATACTATTAAGATTTAAGTCTTTTTTTCTGTCTGTCTATCTGTCTGTGACCGCATCAGGAGAAAACCTTTTATTTTAACTTCTGGTAACACTAATATTTAAGTAAGATTTTTTTTATAAACTTACCTTCTAGAACATTCATGACTTGGTCCTGAAAGTTATTGAACTCAAATGGTGTGAGGAATCCCAACGAGCCCAAATGGAATGCCATTACTGGAGGTACTGATTGCTAAAAAGCAAATTACATAATTAGAAAATTATGGTAAATAACACAGGTTTATAATGTAATGTAATATTTTAGTAATATTTTAGGGATATTATAACGTCAAAAGATAGTATAAAAAAGTTTGTTTAGATACTTACTGACTTAGTTTGTACCAAATGTTGTATTAGAAACTAGTTTCTAAGGGATATCTAATTATTTATATGGAAATATAAAATTTAAATGTGCTTGTAACATCAACATAGCAGCTTTTTGCTAAATGAAATATATATTGTGTAAGAAAAAACAAAATTTTGAAGACATATTAACACAGTGTTCGTACTGGGGAGTGTATTAAATAAAATATACCCATAAGAAACTGCTGTCAACAAGTAGTATTACATAAATTATTAGTTATTACCTGAAATAACGAGCTAGCGTGCAACAAAGTGCCATCTCCCCCCAGACAGATGATGAAGTCGATCTTGTCAGTGAGGTCATCGGTGCCCGCCCGGAATGTCATCAATCGCTCTCTGACCGATGTGAAGTCGCTGTACTCCTTGAGCAGAGTGTCATCTAGTACCGCTGCTTCCACGAAGACTACCATGCTCTTGTCCTTGAAATAAGAATTGATAGTATTAATTTATATTGTACTAGCCTTTTCCGCGGCTCCGCTTGCGTTCTAAAGGCTGAAAATCAAAAGAAATATTTTTCAATGATGCTCTGCCCCCACTGGTCGTAGCGTGATGTAATATAGCCTATAGCCTTCCTCGATAAACGGACTATCCAACACAAAAAGAATTTTTCAATTCAGACCAGTAGTTCCTGAGATTAGCGCGTTCAAACAAACGAACAAGCTCTTCAGCTTTATAATATTAGTATAGATTAAAAATGTAATGTAAGTTAAATTTTTGTGTTTTTAATAATATCTACTATATACATATTATATAAAAATTAAAAATAAATTGCTGTTAAAAAACTCAATTATCTCAAAACTCAACTGTAACTGTGTGTATTCAACTGCAAAAAAACGCGAAACTGAAAAACTTCAGAAATACTTATTTACTTTGTAAAGAAGTTACTACACCGTAACGAACTTGAGCAAAGCGAGGGTGAGTCATTTGGTTATCGATAAAAAAAGGTAAAATAATATTTATTGTAAAATACTTCTATGTTAAATTGAAAGCCAAATTATTATATATCATATATTTTACAGCCAAAGCTTCAGACAAAGGCTAGATAGTACCTAATATAATAAATAATAATAATGTATTTATCCCACACGGAAGTAAATTAGTGATTTTTTAAGTTAAAAATATGTTGTGGTGTATAGATCGATAATCTGTTACTCGTCTTACTGGAATATAAAGGCAATATAATATACATTACAAAAAAAATAGAACTTTGGAGTGATGCTAAGTAAAGTTATACTAAATAATCGCCTTTGTGATTCTATGCTTGAATAGTTTATATGTATTAGAAGTATTATCAACCCAAAAATTTAAACATCTACATGTATACTGTATAGGCACCAAGTTTTAATTACTAATATATAATACTTAAAGCTCGCGACTTGCATTTAATAATATTTATTTTTCATATATGCATTTTTTTATTATTTATTACCTTTTTTTTATTTCCCGTAAATCAAATCGACACAAAGACATTATAATATTATGCCTTCCTTAGTCCTGAGTGTACAGTAGGAAAAATATTAAATAATATAATTTATTGTGTAACTTAGACGTTTCACGTGTGTTCGTTTTCCTATTATGTAATAAGACGATACAATATAAAATAATATTATTGTTAAAATCATAGCATATAGGTGCAAAGCAAACAATTTAAATTTATTATTTAGACAAAACAGGTTTATTTAATAAGACTTTTTATACATATTAAGTTTAAAAATATGTAATATCAATCAAACAATCCATTATTTCGCGAATATTGTAGTGTATTTTAATAATTAATTAACGTACTGACAAAACTCGTTACTTACGTCATTGCATATATTATAATACTTATAATATTATATTTATTACGCAGTATTTGAAACATTCTACATGCCTATTTTTATTGAAAAAATAAACCTATTAAAATTATATTAAACTAGCAAAAAGCTGATCTTTGTGAGGGCTCGCGTAATTTTTATCACAGTTGTTAATGTTCATTTTTTTAATGATTATAATATTATAATTTTTTTGTCAGATCTAGATCTGAAGTTAAATGACTATGTTAAAGCATAAATCTAGAGGTGTCATAGTTTTTTAGTAAAGTGTACCACAAAATGCTCAGGTTGTGGGATAGGTAGTGTTAGAGCTCTCTTCACTCGCCCTTATAAAAAGTTTAACAAATGTGCGATTTAGTTATCACTAATATTTAAAATAGATAATTAAATAACTTAATAAACATTTTAAATGCCTAATTTAAATTTTATCTGTAATGTGTTGACTGTTGAGTCCACGTGTTTATATTTTAAAAACCAGTATTGATTACATTATACGTAGGTACATAGCCATAGTGTTCCAGATACATTTTATTTATATTCCACGATTACCGTATCGCTGTTGAATACAATAGGTCTGTGCTAGCTAATTAAGTATGCTTTTATTTATCAGTATACAAAATGTTGAAATATTTAAATGTTCTTTTAATACAAATTGGAAAAAAAAATAGAATGTCTGGAAAAAACAGTAATAATTCAAATTAATTCACAGCGTGTTCCTCATTATCCTGGTTGTTGTAGAGTATTAGAAACAGCATAGTGAACAAAAAATATTAATTAAATGTCAAATTTATTCTCGTAAATATAAAAAAAATAGTTAAGCATGTCTTAGGTACCTACTTATTAGGCGAAAATTAAATTTCGTAAATAAAATAATATATTTAGTATTTATATCACATTACTATATCAATAATAGTTTTTCTTCTAGGCAAAACAGCAAAGCACAGCCTATATATATTCAACTCTGTCGCAGTTAGGTCCTCGTGTAAGTTCAACTAGAGTCATTATACACTACAATTTTATAGCGATTGCAGAAAATAATTTATATGTTCATTTAGATAACTACTATAATATTAAGAATATATTATTACTCAAAAGTCAAAATTATTATTTATTATTTACATCTCTGATCTATTAGACATCGACGTTATAGCATTGGCCTTAAAGGTACTTAGTTATAACTATACATATACTTATAATGGTATAATAATTTATATGGTGTATACCTACTACATTTTTCGTCATATAAATTTGATCGATATAATCAAAAGTCAAAAGAAACACTCGCTTTGTTTGGTAATCGAACCTGCAGCATACACAAACGCGTCTTGAAATGTATCGTCTTCTTTAAGTACCTATGATTGATTCGTAAGTAATACTTAATTGATATGTTTAATATAAGACAAATAGTAAAAATTTAAATTATGTTCCTAATCCAAAGATCAAAATTTAATAGTGAACGCTTTGGCCATCGCACTCTAGAGTACAATCTACAAATAACAAAATTTACTTATAATAGCGCTTTGAGCGCATTATTTGTTTGTGTATGCGCATAAATTTAACCTGCTAATGGTATGTTCGATTTGGACTTTATAAAATTGTATATGATCTGCCCCCGATTTCGCTAAGAATATAGACAAAGATCGCAACTTAGATAGCACAATACCTTAAAACCTAAAAAGCAATTGTGTTGATTCTTGTACTCGCGCTGGAGTAAAAATAAACGAACCATCATTGATCGATCTGCGCAAAAAATATTATAGTGCACAATTTGTCACAGACACAAGTGCATTCTCTATTCCTGTCACTCTCATATCTTCGGTGAGTTGAGACAGAGAGAAAGACTCAAAAGCTAATGTGCAGTCGTACACGATAACTGCCTTTATAGTTGTGTAGTAGCTACTACACAACTATAAAGGCAGTTGACAGTTGTATTATATTGTAATAACAATATCCAGTAGTAAGTACATATTACGGCACACCCAGCGTTTTGTAAATGTACGTACTCGTACTTTATGACGCACCTTAATTTTGTTACACCCGATTTAATGAAAACCGGTATTTTGCAAGTCGCATTCCAACATAATGCTTTTCACAGTCAGTTTAATCGCTTCATTGAGATTTCTCTACATCATTTACTACTTGTATATTTTATTTACACATGGTTACACAAAATTGATTTAGAACCTGTTTAGAACACTAAGCATATCATATCTTTCATATAATAAAATAAACTTCGTACTATTGAAGACGTTCATGATGAGTAAGAAAAAATATCATGATAATAAAGAGTCGGTCAAAAATTATCAATAAAAATAAACATGTTATAAAATAACGGCCTGATAAAAAAGTGAGATTAGAAGTACTTGCCAGACAAGAACGGTCGATAGCCTAATCTATACAAATAAAGAAAATGAAAGTGTCTATTTGTAAACTGTCTGTTTTTAATGTCAAAATATAAACTCCGAAACGGCTGGACTAACTTTGACAGATCACTGGCAGATTCGAGTATTGAGACTCATCACTCAATTACCCTCGTAGAATTCTATCTTGCGACAGCCTTAAAGACAGTTTGGATCCATTATACTATAGTTAGTGCTTCTTTGTTTTCTCTGGCTGTTGAATTACTGTGCCATGTTATAATATCGCTACATATGTAAAAAGACTTCTACATATAAAAAGTCCCCTGCTGCGCTGTGTTTATGTTGTGTGTATATATTATATACACATATATACATGAAATTAGTGTCTGTTATTTACAAATACCTACTTGTTTTTACACGTACTATAATAATTATCTATGTATTAAATATGATACTTGTACAAGTAAAGATTTAAATTTTTTGTCTGTCTGTCTGCTTTTTTATTTATGGGGGTAATTTTTGGAACGGCTTAACTATTGCTATGGGACTGTTACTGAAGGATATATGAGTTTGTAGGGTACATATTATAGGCTATGTTTTACACCAGGAATATTTGATGTTCCAACACGTTAATCGAAAACCTTTGGGGATTACAAAAATTAGTATTTTCGATTACACGATAAAGTCCATGACAGTTTCTGAGTATCTCGTAAGATATATTTACAAACAAACGCTTTTATGTAATGAAAACTTAACCTGTATGCACTTAAGTACTTAGTTTATGAATATTATGCGAATATAAGCAAGTATTTAAAGTTTCATATTTTAATGCGACGAGTTATCTACGGATGCCACGACACTACTGGTTACTAGTAAAATAATAAACTTACATGGACAAGCCAATGAACTAGTTGAACAAATGGCGCTAGAATAGTCGCATCGTGCACCTTCTTTATAACGAGCACCGTCAATGGTGGTTTGTACCATGTCAGCCGTTGTGACGCTGGATCCTGGATTTGCCTGAAAAGATAATACACGGTATCTATATGACAATCATTAAGCATTTATTACAAAATTAGACGGTATCAAAAAATCATTATATCTAAGTAATTTTGATAATCATTATTGAGCTAAATACACAGTACCTATCGCCAAAATAAAAAAGTACGTTTAGGTTTAGTAGATATTTGTGTAAAACCATAACGTTTTTAACGTCCCACGGCTGGGCACGGGCTTCCCTTCAATTTAATTATCCCTTTGATGGGGGTGGATCGTCAATCCTTATAAACTATTTTAATAATTAAACCTTCATGGTTTAATTATTGAAAAATAGTATGCATGCATTTTTAAATATACGGGAAATCGATTTGCAATTTTAAAACGTGGTGACCTAAAAAGCGCATTGTGACGCGTCTATTCTTAAAGTGCTTGCATCAAAGCCTCCATGCTACATGGTTGTGAGTGTATTATGCTGTTTTTGGGTCACTCGTTTGCGTGCAATTGTTCTACTTTTAATTTTAAAGTTATAAAATGTTGTTATTAATGAAATGATATTTTATATTAGTGCTAACTTATAGATTATTTTAATAAAACCGTAACAGGTTATGTTATATCTACTACTAATTCCTGTGCCCCTCCAACGAAATTTAATCATTTATCACCTCCTATGTCTGTAAAAGTAAAGCTAACTAAAGCAAGGGAGTTTTTGTAAAAAGCTTGTATCCATTTCCACAGATTCTTTTTCAAGAAGCTTTTTCGTTATAAATATTACTAGCAATAAAAAAAATAACTTTATAATGCTAAAAATAACTGCCACCCTACTGCTGGGCACGGGATTCCCTTCAATACGGAATCATACCATAGACCACCACGCAGGCCAACTTCGGGTTGGCGGACTTTATGGTAGGGGAGCCCACGATGCTAAATGGGGATTTACTCGAGCGTCATAGAGACCTATTGGGTTGCAAAGCTTAGATGATAAGAAGAAAAAAATGTTATATGATATATACCTCTTCATCGGTGGGGGAAGCGGCTATAGATTTTTAAATATGTAAAAAAAAACTGTTGCATGGACATCCTCGAGCGCGTCAGATATTGATAGCATCATACCCTGCGTATTTTTAATAATGTACGTATGTTAATCTGATCGTTTACATGATGCGGATGGTTGTATGTAAGGGTTTAAAATGAAAAAAAAAAAATTTTATCGAGCGCGTCAGATTTTCTGAGGGAGTGTCATTCACTAATCTGACTATTTCGATGTGACGCAAACTCGCAGCCATTTTCATAAAGTGCAAAAAAAAATCGCCATTTTGAAATACTCAAGCGCGTCAGATTAAGATATATATGGTTCATCTTAATATTCTAATCTGTCTCATAATCTGACGATTATTTAGAGGGATTCGCCTGATCTGACAAAAAAGAATTAGAAAATCGGTTCACCCTAAAGGCCATCCGCTGCAACTTCCTGCTAATTCCATTCCTGGGCGCTTAAAATTGTACTTACGACATTTTTGAGCTCAAAATATAATTTATGTGACTTTTTGAGCTCGCTGAGTTCAAAGAAATAATATTTCTTTGCATTGGAGCTCTCCCAGCTCAAAAGTCTGATAGAAGTTTCATAGAACACTATTTTTGGAATTTTGCAAACCGCAATAAATTTTGATTGAATGAACCGATTTTTACGTGTTTGGTGGCATTCTACGCAGTTTTTTAAGCCTCATAAAGAATTTCTAATTTTCAATTGGTCAAACTAGAAATTTCGGAGTAACTCCGAAAAAACACTTTTTCGGGGTTCTTTCGTTCACGATATCTCTTGAACGAATCAACCGATTTTGACCAGCTTGGTGGCGATCGACGTGGTTTTTCAAGCTGAAGGGCGGATTAGTTTTTGAAGTTGATCGATAAAGCCATTTAAAGTTATTCCAAAAAAACCACTTTCAAAAAAAAAAATCTTTTCTTTTTTGAGATTTTCGCGTCATGGCAGCAGAAACCAGTGGGAACGGAGTGAGAGAGTAATAGATAGAGAAAGAGTGAGAGAGGAATAGAAACGCGGAGAAGGAAACATAGGCATCACGCAGCTGCACGCATTTAACTTTATCAACGAATTTTTGTTATTTCGGCTTGCGGAAATCGTCAGATTATATATTTTTCGTTATTTTGGAATTACTTCCTTCGAAATAAAAAAAAAATTAGCTACGCTCGAGAATGTCGAGATGACGTTGACGTGAACTTTGCTGCCCTCCCCTTTCTTAACGTCACTCTCAAATTGTCAGATTAGTGGAATATACACTTTTTAGGATGTAATTAACTCACCCTAACTTGCTCAGTGAAGTGCTCTGGGCCGTAGTCCGTATACGACTAACTGTTTCACAACTCAACAATCCCTCTTTATATCATCCTAATAAATCAAAGGAGATTCCAGTATAATGACATTAACTATAATTTATTAATTATATTTCTTAAATTCGTTATAATAAATAAATAGTGTTTTTAATATTATTCATTAATAATTTCGTAAAGTTATTTAACTTATAATGACTACCAACAATAATTTATTCAAAAGAATAAAATACAATCAACAATAGTCAACACAACTTCCTTTATAGAACATTTTACTTCTAAAATTGACATGATAATTATTACAAAATAAAGAAAGTATTTCATATTGATTTCCTATTAATAAATTACTATATATTTTACTATAATTCATTACATATTTACTACTTATTCTATCACGCTCGAGAATTTCTGATGGTCAATTTTTTTTTACTAATCTGATCCTGTATCCCTCACGGGCGGCCTTATATATGGGGCTCATGTTTGGTGGAGGTACTTAACCGGGTACAAGGTATCCCCCTGTATATTAATCTGCCGCGCTCGAGTAAATCCCGAAATCCCCGCTTGGGCTTGGGCGTCTTTCTAAAATTTTCTTGGTTCTCTTAGACATGCAGGTTTCCTCACTTTTTCTTCACCGAATGAATCTCACATAAAAATATATGAGGTGCGATACCCGTATTTGAACCCTCATCACACTGTTGATCGAGCGAGCGCGTCACCATTGGGCTATCACTGCCTAATAATATATTATATGGGTGTGATGTCTTATAGCAGAGCAAAATATTATCCTAACACTAAAACTAGCTTTTCCTTTTTTATCTTAAAAGTAACACAGTGACACTTGGTTAAGTGGGACCTGGATAAGTGAGAAACTTCCATAACTGTAACTCATGCTGAGGTCCCAACACTTTGGCACTGAATTACCCCTGTTTGTTGTAGTACTAAAGTTTAATTAGAACTTACATAACCATTGCTGAGTTCTTCATTATTCTGCCACATGGTCCGAATTGTTGAATCGGAGATGGTGCGTTTAGGGACCTGGTTCTCCTGAAACAAAAAGCATGAATTCAGATGGTTTTTATTGATAATACCTACATAATTATAACGTACTAGCGACTCACCCTCGCTTCGCTCGGGTTCATCCATAAATTGAGCTTACATTATTGGAGTTATAGTAAGGATCCCTATTATTTTGAAAATATTATATTGCCTATGTCACCCGGGGACAGTGAAGCTTTCTTTAGTTATAGTGAAATAATTTTTGAAATCGGTTCAATAGTTTCGGAGCCTATTTAATGAAAACAAACAATCAAATCTTCCCTCTTTATAATATTAGTAAGTACAGATATAACATGTTCTTATGATATAGGTACTAACAAAAGTATGAATAAAAAAAACACATCGGTTAAAACTAATTATTTTTACTTTCCAAAAAAACATTTATACCTATACTTATTGAAACAATAGTTTAATTTCAGTTTTCACTTTTATAGTTATTTATATTAATATCCTTTATGTCTACAAATTATTTTAAAATGACACTCACACTCTCTGTATAACAATTAACCCGCAGTTTTTTCTATTCGAAAAGTCAAGGTTATCGGTATATGCTATTATACACAACATGAAATGCTAAAGATCTCTTTTAAATACCTATGCCTAGATTAACAAATTTTACGCGGCAAAAGGAAAGTAAGTTTGCTATGCTGACCACACAAAACTGCATTAACATTACCTTTGTATACATATTCTTATTTACCTACTCAAAATTTATAACACTCACAGAAATTTCACAAAATATCACATAAAACGACATTATATTCATGATATAAATATATACAGAATTGTATATAAAATACCTGAACGCATTTTACACGTCCAACGTCCAAGCAAGTCGGAATCGGATGAACTTTGGCTCCTGCTTCGACTGAATATTTTAAATCTAAATATGTATTACCTATACTCAAATTGAACAGGTTGTTTTAAAATTCATTCAAAACAACCATATTATTATTAGTATTCGTTTTAATACATATTTATCAACACTGGTAACCGTTTGAGCTTTTAAATCAATTTTAAGTTATTAATGATATGATGAGACTATATTTAATTAAACAGTTGTTAAAATAACTAACTTTGTTACACATTTAAGCGTTCATTGTCAAGAATGTATAATACCCGTGGCCATGGCACTGATGTGATGGTGAAATATAATAAATACATATACATATACACATAAAGTATGTGTATAAATATAAATAGGTATATGTGCGGACATTAAACACACACTACTATGTAGTTTCCATGGTAAGCACAAGTCTTGTGTTATGGATACCAGATAGTTGATATACCCTACGTATAGGTAGAATTAGAGCACAAACATTCATTCTCATCAACAAATGAATGTCTCAACAGGTGTACCGAATTACATAAGCAGTAAGTAGGTTCCTATTTACTTCCTATTTTATTCAAGTTCTCTCGTACTTTTGATGATTCATGCGTCATATTATTGGTCTTAATAACAATAATTAACACGTGTATCATACGGTAGGTATATGTAAAATGGGCAGTTTACCCGGAACAAACAGACTGACAGATAAAAAATTTAAAAATAGTTTTTTTGTTGCTAGTATCTTATATACTTTCATATCATGCACTTAGTGAAAAGCTATTAATTTGTAATTAGAAATACTCCAATTATATTTATTATAATTGTATAAAGTCGTATTAACCTTATTTAAAAGCTTCAACCAAGCAGCAAAAAGCAAAATCAAAAAACCTTGTTTTATTCGATCACGCTGTATAAAATTTAAAGTACATGAGTTACATGTATAAGGCTTGCTTTTCCTTAACTTGACGTAACTGTATTTACAGCAAAAAGTTTTATTATCAGTAATCGTGAGGTAAACATAAAAGAAATAATATTAATATAACATTTGTTAAATTATATTTTCTAATAATATCAGCCTTTTTATTACTTACTTACTCCTAATACCTATTGACTTATGTATTAATGCGTTCAAATCAAACTATGATTGAATGCATGTTGATTGTTGGCAATTCAAATTATAATCAATGTAAATTTATGTCGAGTCATCCACTCGAAATAATAAACAATTAAGTACCTACGTAATAAGAACATTTATTTATGTATGTATGTAACATTTATGTATGTAAGTTATTTATAAATATATATAAAATTACTTCAAATTATAATATCTTACCCATTGTCTTTGTTGTACCTTTTGATAATCGTGTGGTGCGGCACATTTGAACTGTGTCAAAAAGATACTGTTTAAGTTTAATTGTTTCAAACAGTTACTGACTGCCGAAACCTTGACCAATTCAATTTTTATATTAAAAAATGGTCAATGAACAATTACCTAATTACTTAGTACTAACTACTAAGCTAGCTACAAATCCAATGAAACGAAATCATGTGGAACTAATTATATTATGAGTATTGTAATTAAAAAATATCTAATCGATTGAAAGTTTCGTAATTAGAGACAGACACAATTAAAAATGAAGGTGTGTAATGAAACTTTAGAACCGATATTCTTCAAAGCATAAGTAAAAAAAAATTAAAAATACATTGGCATTTTAGGTGTCGTAAAGTTTTGTTGTAAGATGTTTCTTAATTGTACGGCAATTTAATTAATTCTCATTCAAAAGAAACATTAATTTTATTCTTTGAACACGCGTAAAACTCGATCCGGCCAATAAATTTACGATAATAATATTATAAACAATGTTTGTACAAATCGTGACTGAGTCAGTGCCATCTGAGAAACAGACTTATCGTCAAAAGACCTGGAAGTCATATAACGGATTTTTTAAAGACATTCAATTCCTCAGAAATTTAAGTAGGACGCAACTTACGCTTTTTTAGAAAAAATATATGAAAAAAAATATCAATCAGTTCACGATAACTTTAATTCCAATTCATGCTCTTATTAAAATTCAATTCAATATTGAAGAAATTTCTTGGCCATATCAAATATTGTTGTTGACTGTACACCAAACTAGCGAGTCGTCCTCGCTTCGCTCAGGCTCGTCCCTAAATAGGGACGGTTAGTATAGATTTATCAGAAATTGGAAATTTTCCTATAGTAAAAACTATCCTACATGTTAACCCGCACAGATATCACCGAACAAAATTTCATCAAAATCCATCACGTGGTTTTATCGGATGCTGATTTGCGGATCTAGTATAGATTACAATTCAATTTTTTTTTATTGTTGTTTCATTAGTTGACACAATAACCGTAAGCTCATACGTTTTAATAGTCTCCGTTTTAATCGAGATTGTATTGTTTTAATCGAAGTAAAGCGCCTACATGGCACTTCTAGTAAAGAAAAGTTTAAATAAAAGTGATCTTGTCTTGCTGTCTTTTTATCGCATGTAATCAAAATGTTCAAAATTTGAATTTTATGAGTTTCTTTAGTCTTCTAGCTTTTACTTTTATCATAATTGTTACAAATAACTTTTATTAATTCATGTTTCAGAGAACTAATAAAGCGAGCTTAGAAATAATTAAACAAAAAATTAACATTTTTTAGTTTAAGGGTCACTTTCCAGTCGGAACCTCAATGTCTTGGAATTTGTGACATTTTCCCGATAGACCAAATCCATCCACGATCTAATTTCAATTGTTTTTCAAACATAACTGCCTGAATACAATATTATTTAACCGTATGAAGGATGAATATGATCATCATTCATTATTGTTTTATAGTGCGTATTTAGCCAAAATCAAAAAAATAATAGTCGCCGATATAAACGATTACTATTTATGTTGAAGTATTTATACTAATTATTAATAATATTACAAACCATAAATATTGATGACATTTTTAATCTCACCGCAATATATTATATTTTTAATTTTTGTTCACAAAAACAATTTATTTACACTATAGACGAAGATTTTTATAAGAGTTTATTAATTACTTTGCAAAATAAGCACCTACTGTTTTGTTGTGAACATATAGCTTCCGAACCATCTGGTAAATAAAGAAACTATCTATCTTTTTAAGGCAAATATATGATATTATTTTTTAGTAAATTCCATACTAATAGTGTAACTATTTTGACAACAAACCTTCTATCAAAATAAACATCTTGAGCACGATCGAGTTCAGATTTTCCTGATTCGTGAGAAAACTGCCTTCGCAACATGGTAAATAATAATCTTTAAAGTTTAAAATTTAAATCCGTTAATAACAACACTTTATTTTACATTACGAAACACAATACACATCGTGAGTACATAGTTTTTTTACACAAATCATCGTGATTTACATCACTTCCACGAAGGTTGCACTAACCGGAATAAATTCAACTGCGAACACATAAAAATGAATAAAAAATGCTTCTCACTGGTATTTTCTATTTACGTAAAGCAATAAGCAACAATTTAAGGTAAATATTTGCAGCAGATACGTATAATAACACTGCCTGTATTAAGTTGGCGGACCGGAAAGACGCAGCGGGCGACTGGCCGGCAGAGCGCCGCGTGCGCATCGTAGTTTCTCTAAGCCCTCCACACTCCACGCGTTGTACACAAGTGTTGAGTGATGACGCGACCTTGTTAACTGTTAAGTTTGCGAAGGTTCAGTTTCGCTTACAGATTAAAAATCTCGAATAACTAATAAGCGGCCTCTATAGAATATTTTATACATAATAATATGTATGTTTTACATAGATCTTTAGATCCAATAGTTTCTTCTAATGGATCTTATAATTACTCTAATAATATGATTATGGTTAACGATAAATGTAACAGTGAGTATACCAATTGCTTTCGGTGAACTGAAGTGTAATGGGTTACAAACGTTTCGATCAATGGAAAATTTCTAAACTACTATAAAAATACCTTAGAAAATATAAACTCTTTTAGATTAATTGGACAGCTTTTTTAAAACAATGCTAAGCGTTTTAAGATATCAATATATATTTTTTCCTTTTTGGCTATTGTAATTTAACGTACCTATATAATAATGATCATCCACATAAAAATCCACACGTCTTGCTTTTAAAACAATCATTGATTTCCTACACAACATGTAACGGCAAGGAATTTGTATTTGAATTACCTATACAGCAAAATTGATTAAACAATCTATGTTAATTTTAAAAGCAGTATGTGCAATATAGTTTTCAGTATCATTACCTCATAGGAATGTTAAAAAAGGTACCATAAAGATAACATTTTATTTTATTCTTTATTGCATATTATGTAACATGGTACAAAAGGCCAGTATGGGTAATTATTGTCATAATATAAAATTATAATTTTAGAAAACAATTTCAAATCGCTAATAAATCTAAAGCTGCTGCTAATAAAGCTAAAGAGTGAGAACTTAGAATCACTAAAATGTGATAATTCAATCCATCAATCATCATCAATCTGATCCATCTTTTCACACCAATAGTTTTGCATCCAATCTTGATCCTTCTATTCACCACTTACACACCACCACATCACCGCAACGAAATTTCGAATCTTATGCTTGAATATTTACAGTGTTATCGTCTTTCTTGTTTGATAACTACGAAACACTTACGAGTACCTAAAACCTGAATGTTCAGTCGGGCCAGTGTGCGCGCTTAATAGCCAAACTCGACCAAACTATCGGCCAATCGAAAGTCTGCAGTTTGCGGGGACTCTTAGTATCAGTCTTAAACGTAACATCTTGGTTTTTTTTAAAATACATATTTTGGAACGAGCATATTCTTATAAACCGAAATAACATTTGTCAACCACCTTAATTCTTTCTTGCTTATTTCAGTACATTTATCTTTTTGTTTTGTTACCAATAATAATATATTAGTAAAACATTTAAGCCTTAGATCTTTAAATTGAAACAAAAAAATGTCTTTAGCTGTTTAATGGTCATCTTTATAATAGCATTCGACAAAATCACATAAGTCACTGAGTGGTTTATCTTATCGTCAATAAAATGTATTGTGCGAGTACCTGTATCTTCAATTATCTTTTAAAGTGTTACAGTTTTGTAAGAACAGTTATTTTGTTATAATAAATTTTAGCATCATAAAGAATTTTGAAAAATGTAAACAGTATTAAATTGGCACCACAAGTTGAAAGTGCTGACGTCAAGGTAAATTTTCGTGCGCAGCAATTAAGGCAAGGCAATTACGGATCGATCGTGTAAGGTGTCAACACACAACAACGTGACCGCCTTAAAATGTGGCGATTACGACTGCGTCCAATCGTATAGGTACCGTAGTAAACTGAAACTTATCGATACGAAATGCTTTACTAATGGGTGTATAGTTAGTACATATACTTTCAAAAAACGGTAATTTTTACAAAAAAGTTTACAAGAAATAAAAGATGCGAAATTTTATTCTCTACAATAAATGGTTCAAATAACTTTTGCCTTGAAGTGCATAGTTTTCGAGATATCGGCCAAAAACTTTTCTTCAAGATTGCGATCGAAGCTCCACCTGGATCTGTCAGCATTTTGTGTTTTTATGGTCAGTAAATGGCCCTTAATTTAAAAAATAAAATAAAATTAGATCTGAAATTTAGTGCGAGGTTAAATGCTTTATTTACTGCCGTAAAAGATTTCGACCACTTTCGGTACCTACCTAGTAGAATTATCAAATCATTAATTGCCATGATCATTTGTTTAATTGCCTATTAAATTAAGGTGATGCCTTCAATTGCTACTACGCAGTTTGCGGGGGCTCTAAATCGTCAAAATAACTAGGTTATGTATTTTTACACAATTCATGAAATAAAATGATGTAAAATGCACATATTTATTATTTGTGCGTGCATTTTAACTGTTAGTATGGAAAAGATATACATTACACACACATTGTCATGACAATTTTATATCTTTACATGTGATTCGGTTCACCCGTTCTCGAGTTTTGCGCTTAGAAACACATTTGGCGATTTATTTTTATGCATATAGATATAAGACTATAATAAAGATTAAATTAATTCAACATTCAGACCAATATTAGTCTGTGGAAAGAACTCAGTTTCTGTTTAGATTTAATTATTAGACATAGGAGCTTTTAACAGCATTCTGGCCTATCCTTTGTCGGATCAGTCAAGAATGTTGTATAAAGTAGTACAAGTCGGATTAAAACGTAGATATTCTTAATTTTTGTTAGTTATAACGGTGATTACTTGATTTGTATTATCTATATTTAGTTATCCCAATGTGGGTTGCCTGATCACTTTGTGAATAAACCCCTTAAAAATAAAGATTAAAAAAAAATTAGTCTGTGCTAAGAAAGAACATAAGAAATGTATTTGTAATAAACTAGTTAAAGCGTACGAAAAATGCAGAGCACGATTCTGATATTTAAGGTTTATATAATCTTATCAGATTTGGTACTTACTATTTATCTAGTAAACAGATGGGTATCATACCATATTATTGAATCATAGTATTTCATCAAAACATAAACTTAGATTTATTTGTATGAAGAAATGAAACGAACACGTGGACGTGGGCAATTTCTTAATTTCAATGTTTTGCGTATCATTTCTCATAATTTAGCAAAATATGTTTTGCATTATAAAATTAATATAAAGTGGCGGTAAAACGTTTTCACAAAATTATTTCACTTTCTTTTTGTTTAATTACGACTTATTTTACGAGGGATTCTAATTAAAATCTCTAATATCCTTTGGCAATATATAATTTAATACAATATATAATTTAATACAATTTAATACTCACACTCTTCCTGAGGCCATTAGTAATCCTTTAATATATTTGAGTTTGTTATAAACAAATTATTTAGTCACTCTATAGAAGAGAAGACTGAATGGATTCCTATTACGGTGATATCAGATGGCTTGACCTGAGCATGACTCGTTATCGACAATGTGACGACAGGTCTCCGATACCAATCATTTCTAGATAAGCCCTATTTATGAATTTATCTATTCTATAATATATATATAAATGCGAAAAACACTCACTGACTCATCACGAAATCTCAAAAACCGCTAAATGTATAAAGATGAAAATGGGCAAAGAGGTAGTTAGTTTATCGGTGCCAGACAAGAAGAACAGTTTTATCCTGCCTTTGCAGTGAACTTTCGAACAGATATTTTGATTATATTTACAAATTGATACATTAATTAAATTGTATTAAGATTATTTTGCTTTGGCTGGCACCGACTCCAACAATAACTAAGTAATTAAAATTATTTTTTTTCTTTTTAGTTTCGATTTGTAACGTTTTGAAGTCGGTTTTCATTTTTGTTAAAATATAACTTTTTTTAGTGGAAATTAGATATTTTGTTTAAATATAATATTGGTAGGCAAACTAAACTACTGCTCCAATAAGTCAGCGAAGTTTTGGAGTGAACGACAATAGTGAGTCGAGATTTGTCCACGTCAATTTTTCCACGTAACTCCTACTTAGACGTTAATAAGATTTACCTTCTATTATCAGATCAACCTAATATCCTGAAGGAATACAACTATCGGTTCATAAGTATGTATAATATTAAAAGAATTTTCTTTCAACTCCTAACCGTTGAAGATATACCTTACATCATCACAAATTCTTGAACAGCTTTAGAAAATGTATGAAAAACGTAATAAATGCCTATAAAATTTTGAGAGTTGCCCTCGATTTCCCTAGGATCCCATCACCAGATCCTGACTTGGTGATAATGTGAATATCTTGGAAGTATACCATACAGAATAAAAAAAAATGTAATCGGCCAACATTTGACGCAGAAATAAATGAACAAACATAAAAAGAACCGTTAAGGAATTGTTCCTTCCATCATCAGCTCCTCCACATGAGATGATGATTTTCAGACACAAATGCTTGAACATCTTTAGAAAATATATTTGAGAGTTGCCCTCGATTTACCTGGGATCCCATCATCAGATCCTGACTTGGTGACAATGGTACCCCCTCAAGAGCTATACCCTACCGAACAAAAGAAAAATTTTTGAAATCAGCCCACAGACGGCGGAGAAATCGGTGAACATACATAAAAAATATATACAACGGAACATATAACCTCCTCCTTTTACAAGTCGATTAAAAATGATGAGCACATAAAGATATCAGAGGTGCGAGATCACTTTTATATGTTTTAAAAGAAATTAATAATAGTATTGTCGTAACTTAATAAATAACTTAATCGATCGGAAAGTGTATTTTATTACATATATGTTTATAATATATTCAAGATGTGGCCATACAAGTGTTTACATCGTGACCAATAAATTCTTTGTTAATGTTAAATATTATCAAGTCTTTCATGTGAAGATAAAAGGTCATTGAAATGGATTCATTAGATCTAAGTGAGATGTCTAGCTAGTATAAAATAAATGTTTTCATACATAGTTGCATCTTAATTTAAAATAATCTCCATTTTTATATTTTGTTTCTTAGAAATATTTCTTAGATAGATATAATTCTATTGCTAATTGCATAAATTAAATAGGTCGTTATTATATAGTTAAACATTGTATTATTAAAATTCAATACACGCATATAAAAATCGTTTAGTTTTTTATTATAAATTGAACTCAGGTGCAATTAGCCTACACCAATACCTACTTAATTTTTTTTAATACGAGTTTGCCTTTATTATAAGACACTTGGTGATTTAGTTTAAATTATTTTTATCAAAACAATGTATAAAAATTTACAGGACGTCTGCTGACCATTTTCATGAAATTCAGAATATAATAGTATTTTGGTTTGTATGTATGAGTAAATTAATTTCTTAACACTGCCTATCTCACCAGAATAAAGCACTTGCTTATTTCTCAAAACAGAAAATAGATTTCCTATAGGATGTGTAAGGGGAATTTAAAGTGCTTTTAATACAGCTATATAATTCATACACATATTTGATGTAACTTGTATTATTATTAACGGAATAGGAATTAAAATAAGCCAGTGGTTTATATTCGTTAACAAAGTCCATGAAAACAATTGGATTAATATAAAAATGGCTTTTCTATACGTAAAAATATACAACTAAATAAATCATCGTATAAGTATATTATAAATTATAATATTTTATGCAATTACGGGGCTGCTAAGCCAGGGAGTTAAGCCTTATAAAATAGTTACCTTTGTACATAAAATTATTTTAGAAAAACCTAGTTTCTGAATAGGGTCATTGGGTAACCTTATTAAAAAGGTTTACCATATAGGAAATTATTTCATTATGACTGTTGACTGTCAGCCTTTTCAGCTAGAAGGAGGAGGTAACTGTAATTTTACAAAGTTTTATTTTAGTACTTAAAGTATATAAAACCTATTATCTGATAATGACATTTTTTTAAAGATACATTATTTTTTATATATTTCCATATCTCATAATTCTAAACAAGGTACAATTAAATATTAAAAGTATAAACATTTCCATGACAACCTAGTCACAAACACTGAGCTCTAATGTGTATGTCTAAGTGGCTCAAGGATAAAACAAATTGCATAAGCGTGCATATATAAAAAATCGATCCATATTATTAAATTAATAAAATAGGTAGGTGTATCCAAAATAATAGTGAATAATATTTTTATAGAATAAACAGTTTATTATTTCAACTAATTTTATGTATTTTAATGGTGTGGCTAAGTTAACACTGACCATAGTCCGTCATCCCTGTTCCTTACGATCATAATTATGCATTGACGTAATCGGTAAAATTACACCTAATTTAAGATCAAAAGGTTAGGTTAGCTTAGCTAGTTAGTTAAAAGCTATGTGCACGTACCTACACGTGCTTAAAAAATTACGAACTTTGTACCGTAAAGAAGTGTTTAACTTTTCAGTTAAAAGTAATAAAAACTTTTCAATAATATTGAATTCTTTGGAAAGAACTCCAGAGGATCAAATATTTTTTTATGGAGCCTAGCCATTTAGCAAGCAAACGTCATTTTTCATTTTGTCTTACTTGTTAACCCAACAGCGTAAAATGTAGCTTAAAGCTAGAGGACATTCAAGTTTTGTTAACAATATGGAAAACTTAAGGACAGCTCGGGGGAATAATGATGAAATTTTGAACTAAAGAATAAACCCCATTGAAATAAAAAGGACTTGGAACCTATGAAACACTCATCACAATAGTTGAACTAAGGGAAACGGGCCAAATCCTGTCCCAATATAAAAAAAACAACTGGTGTTCAGCAGTGTTTGGTCAGCACTAGTCCAATAGTGATAGTGTCATCCGTTACAGCTTCCTAAGATTGTTTTTGTATAATTTTGATTTGGTTAAAAAATCGAAAGGAAAATTATGTACATAAACATTATTTACATAATTTAAACACACTACATAATATGACAAATTGATATCAACTACTTATGTCAGACCAAATCATTTCGTAGGCAGGATATATTTTAAACTTAAATCCCACAAGCAATTCAGTCCTAATAGCTAAACTGCTTCCTTTAATAGAACGACGAATCTAAATAGACTGTCTGACTAGCTGATTCATGATTGAGCTGATAAGTGGTAAAGTTACCAACAGAAAAAAATTAAAATCAATATAAGTAGGTACCTATAGAATTCGCGTTAAATGAACACAAAACATTTGTTTTTGAGCTCTTTTTGGGTAGGTTCTTATGTTGTATTTTTTAACATTAGTGGAAGGTACCCTTTTAGGACTTCTAGGCTTCTTTCCCAGATTTATTTTGATTTAAGGTTCCCGACACAACATCTTCTTTATTTATTTTGTTTGTGTATTTTATATTTTTGCTTGTTTTTCATATGCTATATTTTATGAAGTATTTAGGGACACAAGGTCACATGGCAAAACCGTGAGTACACCCATCAAACACAACCCAAAAATCATCGCATTAACAATATTACGGTAAATAGTATATTATGCTTGAGTGTACAATTGTATTTCTGCGTCAAAGAAATACATCAAGGAAGTCAGGTCACTTATTGACAAGTAGGTTCTTCGAGTGTAAGAATTCTTTACATTACACTAACGACCGACCTTCGCTTAAGTTCTAACAACATCCTCCGTGACCTTCAGGCTACTTTTGCAATAGAATAGATAAATTACATAGATCATTTCATGTGGACAAAAAACAATGAGGCACATATCCATTGCTGACCAGTTACATTATTCATAAGCCCCTTTATCACGTATAGTACACAAAAGCAAAATTGGAACTAATAACAATGTTTAAATATTTAGGCCAAATAATAGGCCTTTTTAACGAAGACCTTTAAAAACAAAATTGATAACACGAGTATCACCTGCACGACCATCACAGCCCACAGGTCAGTGTCAAAGCTGATGGATAACTTGCAGAAATATAGGTAATTGAATAAATTGTATGGTTCTAAGTTCACAGGCATCACAAGTTTCGAAATCGCATTTGCTTCAGAAATAAAACCTCTGGACAGGTCAAAGTCAAACAGTTTGGACATGCCATTAGTCACAATGACTAATAATGATTTCAGTAGTTAGTAGTAGTAGATAAATATCGCTACCTAATTATCATAAACATGTTAGTATAATTTTCAAAGTTGTTAAAGATACACAACGTAGATACATAACTAAATGTGTATTTTTTGTTTTTTTCTAGTATGTCGTTCTTGTTTTATGATAATTATTGGTTCCGGTAATACTTGGGTATTGATGAAGTAAGTTCTTCTAGGTAGAGGTATAATTTGCATCAACGTTGACACATGTTACGTGAATAGATTAGCGAGCTGATGTTGAAAATCTAAACACTTGTTATTGCAAACAACAAAAATAGTCGTAATCGTACCAAGCGTGTCTTATTTGGTAATTTAAAAGGATGTTCGTCAGAGAAGGTAATTGTGAGGAGATTTTGTTTTGTTGTTGTGTACCAGCTAGCTCGCACACTGAGGCCGTTGAGATTTAAACTATGACAGGTGTATAAATTACTAGGTATTTCTAAGTTATTTTTAAGTGTTATTTTTAAATTATGACACTCTACCTAGCCAGTAGAGTATACTGTATAGAAACATTGTTATTTGTATTTTGTATGTTGTTGATATCAAACAATCGTTTCGTTGGGGTCAAGGATTGAACGCTTGACAGAATATCGGGGTCGGGTACAATTAAATAGGCCGAATAGCCTGCACAGTGAAAACCGAGATGTCTAGCAATCTGTTGACGATATAGCAAACTAGATGCCAATTTACGGTTAGAAGCAAAACAAGTAACGATTGCGGTTAAACAAGAATAAGAGAAAGGCGATCAAGTATAAGCTTAATTTCATCTAATTAGCAACATTTTTGTACTGATTAATTTAGGATATACGTTTTACTTTTTAGGGTTCCGTACCCAAAGGGTAAAACGGGACCCTAATACTAAGACTCCGCTATCCGTTTGGGTCTGTCTGTCTGTCCGTCTATCACCAGGCTGTATCTCATGAACTTATATTGATAACGGCAACAGCTAGACTTAAAATATTCACAGAATATTTAGTTATATATTCACTTATAAAATAAATAATTTAATTAAAATAAAACAAATATTATCTCATAGACATGATTTTTTTGCCGTTTTTATAGATAATGGTATGGAACCGTCGTGCGCGAGTCCGACTCGCACTTGGCCGGTTTTCTTATTGTTTAAAAACTTTTGTCGATATTAGAAAAAAAATGCATTTTTATGATTTAATAAAATAAATTAAGTTCTAAAAAATCTTTATGATAGCAAACCAATTTTTTTAATCAAAATTAGTAAATTATAATATGGTTTCAATTTGGATGTATTTTTTGTGATTTTCATGATAGTTATTTTAATGACAGTAGCCCATAAAATATTTTGAATCCGATGCAGAAAGTGGTATGATTGCATATTTGAGTCATATAATTTATCTCTACCAAAATTAATAGAGCTTGATTTGCTTATTTAAAGGCGCTAATCTCACTTTTACGTTGTGTACGAAGATTTTAATTTATATAATAAACCCGTGTCGTGAAAGTTAGAAATATGATCAAAAACAGTGCTTAGTTTTATTTTAATTAGGTCAATAAAGCCAAATTTTAAGTTCTACATTAACATGTTATAACATACAAAAGTGGTTGCAAACTTAATAGAACCACAAGTTATTCAAAGGCAATGCAGTAGCTACTAGGGACTAAACTAGTATAATCATTAACAAAATTAGTTATGTGCTAAATTATTTCAACAACAACAATATCAACTATGTAATTAATTCTTAGGAGACTGAATTAGAATAAATTTTCTTTATATATAATAGGGACAAGGTTTTCAGACAGTAATTATCAAATTGATCCTCTTGGATTGAATTCAAAATGTACGAATGCAGATCCGCGTGATTGCTTCAGCAATAAAAATAAGGTTCCGTTTATTTATTTGCAATACGTCTATACTTTGGCTGAACGTTTAATTTTGGAATCTGCCAGCATTGTGCTTTGTCTTACCAAGCCACTATTAAGGTCAACAACCGGCTATTACTACCTGACACTGAAATCCAATTAGCTCTGCCCCAGTAAATAAGTCACCATTAACTGACTGCCACAAAAACTTCTAGTTTGCTTTAATTTAAAAATTCTTTATATATTATTCATAAAGGGATTTTTATTGTGGCTATGCTTTCGTACTTACAGAAAATAAATAAAAAGATATGTATTTTAAATAATTCCTGAAGCCTTAAGACAGGAGTTTTATTTTTCTTACTGATAAATCGTAAACTTTGTAGTTTTGTGGAAAAATGCATGTTAGAAGATAAGACCGTGATCCGTTTAAAAATTACGCGTCGTTTCCAGGGTGCAATCAGTTAATAACAATGTTTGTTGACACTTACGGCCACGTGCCCGAACGTCGCTGCCGGTGAGCTCGAACTGTACTGGTGTCAGGTAGAGTATGCAGCAAAGCTTGAGGTATCAAACTCTTTGAAGATCTACGTCGAAATCTATACTCTGATCGATCTGTAGATTTACTACTCTTCAGCGTCGACAGTTCCTCTGCTGAACCACACCACAATGAATCTATTGCCAGCATTGTTCCCGATAGAAAATTTACAACATCACAAACATGTAACCAATACACATCAACTGTAAAATCGTATTGTATTAACACATATTTTGTAGAAACACGTTAATACGAATATTCCGCTATGGCCTTCTATAGAGAATCGTTGTTATTGCGAAATTTAATATATGTGAAGTCCACTCAACTAGATTGTTAAATATTGCAAGACTGGAAATCGCAACTCCAAAATATACGAAAAAGGTAAAACGTGAGTCGCTGCTCAGCACACGTGAGAGCGCGCCTGTGGAGACTCACCGACTGACGAAGTACGAACTGACATGCCGGCAAAGCATGTCAGGCGTATGAGACGCTAAAATTAACAATTAATTTTAATGATAACAAAGACTGTTTTTTACTATAGTATTGCTTGTGTTGACACAAATTAAAGAAATTAGCACCGGATCATAGGCTGATCCAGATGTGTCAGTGCCTCTTTCCAAAGTAATTTCGCAACGATATAGAAATCGTATTTACTAGATTTGGATTAGAGATTTGGGTTTATACTTTTAATAATTTAAACTTATTAACAAATCTATCGTTGTAACCTGATCGCCGTTACAGAAGCCATGATAATTAATTCAGTAAACCATAAATAATTAAATTATCACATAATTTGATTTAGGTATTTTGAAATTTCTGTAATACCACAGTTTTAAGTAGGACAAGGCCGGTAAGCATGATGGTTGAAAAGTTTTAGCAAACTAGTGTAGATAGTAACGTAGCTATCTATATGCTTTATTTTGAGAAGTAAACGTTTTTTATAAAACTGAAGTATTCGGTGGTGGAACGAAAGTGTCATATTAACAAGTTTGGAGCACGCAAAGCCACTCACTGAAAACAGATATATAATTAAAACAATTCATTGTCCTGGATTCAAGCTCAGTGAAAGTAATAGAGTTTAGTTATTCAACCAATGAATAACAATGAAGTTAGTTTCGCTAAAAATTGTCGGACTGAGAATAAAGAAAGCAAGACAAAGATAAAATCGTTATGAGTACTGAATAGTGGCGAAATTCGAAATATTTTTATAAAGGGGAGAAATTACCTTCTTCTAACTCTCACTTCTAAAAGTTTAAAGAATCCGTAGGTGTTATACACGTCTTACATATTACATTAATTTTTAGTTATTTAAATCTTATGCAGTAGTCTTATTGTTAGCAATATAATAATAAAAAATACAACAAAATGCCATGTTATTTTAATTTTCGTATAGTATTAGACCTATTTTACTAACTAATTACTGAGAAGCATTTAAATTGCTTATGGCCGTGTGTACATTAATTTGGTGGATATTTGTTTTTTCGGTCAAGAGTCAATGTCCTTAAAGCAGAACGTTACTGGACGACTATATTTATAACAAATCTACTATCTAGTCATTTTGGAGATTATCAATCCCTTTTAGTAGTATTTAAAAAAACCTGAACTAACGTATTTTTCATATAGGTAGCTAATACGTGCTGTGAAATTACTGGCAATGTGGAGATAGAGATCTTGAGTTAAAGCACAGGTCAGGCCAAGTTTAGTTGTTCGGTTTTTCTGCCAGGAAATTCTTATTTATGCATTTAAATATCAAACGTCGATAATTATTCTTTGAAGCAGCTATTCCAGTGTTCATTTCTCAACAATCCATAAACTTTACGTAAAATATTAAGCAGTTATTAGTTCTTTATTTAATTTCTAATGGTGACCCACTTAGCAGAGAATTCTGGCATTGCCTTCGCGTTTGTTCTTTAAGTGTATGGCAGTTTGTCAGCCAGTTTAGAAGCAGAATTCAGATATCACAGGGGGCAAATGCTCGTTAATTTTCTGGAAAAAGTGGGGCTTTTCTTGATGAATTCCTTCTTTAAGAAACATACCCAACGAAAGTGGACATAGCGATTAGCGAAGCCCTGATACTGTGATGAAAAATGAGATAGATTTTATTACGACGGATATAAAGCGTATATTTAGAGATGTCTCTAAACTATTTCGAGAAAGAAGCTCAAAGAAGAGTACAGCTGGGCTGGGCAGCATTCAATAAACTTCGTCGAGTCTTTTCGTCGCCAATAGTACTAATCTTAAAGACGAAAGCCTTTAATGAGTGCGACCTACCTGTTACGACATACGAAGCCGAGACGTGGACACTGACGGTGCGATTAGTCTACCAACTTAAGGTCGCTCAGCGTGTTATGGAGAGGGCTATGTTCGGAGTTTCTCTGAAGGATCGGATGCAGAATGAAGTGATCCGACAGAGAACCAAAGTCATCGACATAGCCCAAAGAATTAGCAAGGTAAAGCGGCAGTGGGCTGGTCACTTTTGTCGCAGACCGGTCGAGAAGAAGGGTTCGAGAGCGGAGACCACGACTCGGCAAACGTAGCGTAGGACATTCGTAAAGTGGCTGGCTGCGGTTGGATGCGTAGAGCTGAAGATCGAGCTCAGTGGTGTGCCATAGGAGAGGCCTATGTCCAGCAGTGGACGAAAGCTGGCTAAAAATGATGATTGTCAGCCAATTTCACATGTCACAAAGCAAGCAGGTATTAAACTGGCCCTATAATACATGAATCATTTTGAGCCACCCTCATAACTTGACCTACAAATTTGTAATCTGGCTTACATTTTAAAAAACTTTATAATTTAAAGATCCACAAATGATGATAAAAGAGCAAGAAAATGAGATTATTTAAATGTTGTCAAGTGAGGCATGGTGATCTGGTAAGATTGGAATTTAGTAGAGTTCCTGCAAGTAAAATTAAAATAAAAGTAGTTGAACTTGGCAGAAGGTGTACTATAACATGTAACCAAAATGCGCATGTTAAGATGGATGTGGTGTGACTAGAATGGATAAGATAAGGAATTAATATATTAGGGAATGTATGAAAGTAGCTACAGTTATAACTGATTTAACAGTGGTGGTGAAGGTGAGGGGGTAATAATCTGGCATGGTATGAACATGTGATGCGGAGGAAAGAAAGTCATCTTGCTAGGAGAATGTTATATTATGTATGTGGAAAGAAAAAGAGTAGAGGAAGACCGAAAAAAAAGATGGATGGACCTTGTGAAAAAGGATATGCATGTAAAAGGGGTGAATATTATGTCGATATGAATGTTACAGAGAGTGGAAGAAGAAGACATGTTGTGCAGACCTCACATAGTTTGGGAAGAGATCTGCTTTGATAGAACTGTTTTCTTAGTGTCACAGTTGAGTGCTGTTATTCCTACAGTGATTGATTAATAAGCAAATGGCTGCTATTGGGTTTCAATGTTTAGTTTTAATTTAGTCTCCACATTTCCACATAAAAAATGAAAAGGCATAATGGTTCAATATATCATTATGTTCAAATAAAAAGTGCCTTGCACCTGTTTCAAAATTTTGAATTTTCCTCATGTCTCTTGTATTTATAAATATCTTGTAATTATAAAAGAGAATTAAAAATGAAACATGACAATATCCATGTAATAAAGCTATTATTACCAGGCACTAATTACTTGTTTTTAAACAACTGCATATTTTAGGACCAAAAACAGAGGCATGAACTTGTACCACAGCAACTTAAAGTGAGCAAATAATAGGAACAAATAATCATATCTATATATGACTGATTCTTTATTTTTCTACAGCAAATGGAAGAACAATAAACTTTCTATATCAGTAAACTCTTTGTGTTCTCTATATCAGTAAACTCTTTGTGTTCTCTCTTTGGCTTTGTTAATATAGAATATAGATTTCTTGACAATTGCATATTTACAATTTCCACACCACAGTGGAAAATTTCCTGTTCATACTTTGGGTTGGGTTTACAATCGCTTGGTAGGAGTTATGGGGTGAAACTTATATATATATATGTATAGGTAGGCGTTTATTCACTGAACACAATAATAACACTCACGACACAAGGTAATTCATATTTTTAGAGAAAATTAATAAAAACTTAACGTGAGAGAGAAGGATAACAATAGGATTTTGTATATGTGAGACAAAGACGTAAGATCAGTATTTCACAAATATGTCAAATTACTTAAATGTCATTGTCAACTATCCTAACGCCGTCATATTTAGTTCTGCGTTTTTATGGACATGTGTGAAAGTGCTTTCATTGTAAATAACATTTTTTTCGACTTGGATAACATAGGTTCAGAAGGTTTATCTTAATTTTTTTTCATTCTTTCTAGGTAGGTTAGGTTAGGTTTGATATATGAACACAACGCACGCGAGCGAAGCGAGCGTGCCGCGGCGGCGGTCGGTCAGTGCTACATAAAAAAATCTATTTTCTCATGAACTATGAATTACCTTGTAATGGGATTAGTATAGGGATAATAGGAAGCATCTCCCCTACCCATCCACTCCCTCCCATTGCCATCGTCCTGCCAAGCGATTGTAAACTGCTACCCATACTTTTAACAATATAGAGAATATCTTATTGCTAAATTCTGGTACAAAATTTAAATTGTAAGTAAAGTTTATTTTGCCGTCTGATTGTATACACTTTATATAGGAATATAAAATTGTTTTAATGTCCTCGGTCCTCCTAACTTAATTCCACTACAGTGGCAATCTCACTGAGACCAGCCAAATGCATAGGAGATATCTCAAAACTTTATTAGTAGAGAAAGAAATGATACTATCACTTACCTCTCGTCTTCGTCCTCACTTCTGCTATCCATCTTCATAACATTTATTTATTAATATACGCCATTTAAATATCATAATCTCATTTATAAAGATAACAATATTTCATGTATTAAAACGGACAAAGTTGTCAAATCTGTTATGTAGATAATAATAATAGAAATAGTATCACAAAAATATGAAAATTTTAGAGGTTACAAAAAAAAAATCAACCATAAGTCACAAGTCACAACAAAACAGACTGTCAAGTGTCAATGTCAATGTTATTTTGTTGTTTTTAAAATTTATCCCCAATAGGGAAAGGCATAGGACTATAGTCCATACAGCCTAGTCTAAATTATGTCAATGTTATATTCAGTAATCACTATTTCCGATTTCCTATCTACGTTCATTATCTAAAGAGTGAAATGATAATTTGGAAATTATTCAATTCATAAATCGAAAAAATATATTTTAAAAGTATTAAAACAAAGAATATTTTAGAAGTATAATTTTTTTTTAAATTGTGGTTTATTTATTTTGAGCAATTATTTTAAAACACTGTTAATGTTAAGCGAATTTAATTAGATTTTTATTTATGTTAATAAAATGTTAACAAAAAGTATAGTGTATGAGCATTAGTTTACCTAAAAGTATTTAGTTTGTCTACAATTGATGATAGGTGATTTTTTCTTAATGGTCCTGGTGATCCTCCCGGTGAATTATCTCGCGACTCGGCCGCCAGTGCTCGAGCCACCATTAAGTCTTGTTCATTTAACATCCTGTGTATAATAATAATAATTAATAATCACAAATATTAAGTAAATTTTATTGAAATAATTAGGTTATGGCTAACGAATATTAGGTTACACAAATGTGAAAGACTCCCTAGATTAATGAAATAATCGTTTTATTTTATAAATATGTGCAATCTAAGGTATGGTAAATATTGTAAAAATTCGTACTTAATTCGAATGAAATATCGGTGATTTTAACAATTTTAAATCGTGATACACAATTCATAAAAAAATTAATGTCCTCCCGAACGAGTAAGGCCACGGCAGCCAATCTCATTGAGCCTAGCCAACAAGAGAATCCAGGACCTCTGGATATGCGACCGTACATGCTAGCCACTACACTACCGAGGGAGTTACTACCAGTAATATATAAGCACCTCACTAGTTACTACCAAAAAAAGTACAACCAACTCATCATTTGATTGCTGACGTTCTAAATTCTAATATTAATGAAGTTAGATACCTACGTAATTCCGCATTACTTCGTTTCACTCACTAACAATAATTACACTATTTGGCATCTATTTTTTATCGTTTGTTAATTTAGCACATCTATTTTGTTTATTTAACAAATCGATACAAGTGACGTCATCTATTGACATTAATTTGAACTGATTTTTCGTGGTTCATGATAAGACCCCATCCATGTATAATTGGTGAGTTGAGAGTTCTACATTGTCACTTATACATACATAAACAGGTGGTATGAGTTAATGCATTTCTCAGCGTTAAAAAAGAATAATTAAAAGTAATACCCTGTGGCACAACAGCTTATTCCTAATCCTAACGTCAACCTGTTGCTCCGTTTGCACAAGTTTAACACACGTATACAATAAAGTATATTGTTAATATTTAAAAAAGAGCATTATATTATTACTTTAAAATTAGTATTTAAAAAGCTACTTAAAAAAATGTAAAATAATATTTTTTTAATCTTTACATATACATATATATAAAATTAGTGTGTCTGTTTTTGATTTCAAATTGACAGCTTTTCACTGATTGCATATTAAGGTATATACATTATACAATACTAACAACAAAAAACCATTTCTTAAAATGTTTGTCTGTCTGACTGCTTGTTCCGGCTAATCTCTGAAACGGCTGGACCGATTTTGACGAAACTTTTACTCGCAGATAGTTATAAGGCGTAACTTAGGCCACTTTTTAATCAAGCTCAAAAAAGAAAGAGGTAGAAATTTTATTCATTATTACTAAAGGAACCCGCGGCATCGCTGACGCGACTCACCCTCGCTTCGCTCGGGTTCGTCCCTAGTTATTGACATAGCGATTTTCCTATCAAAGAAGTCGGAGCAAATGTACTGTAGAGCTTAATATTTGATAAATTTACTAGGAGACTTTTGGCAATGTCATGCCAAAAGTCCTTAAATCCTCTAATGACTAATTAGTAAATATTAAAATTCCCTTCTTTTCGTGTATCTACATTATTTTAATTTTTACCTACTTTGGGTCCAAATCAATTCTATCTATGTTATATTTTGTTGATAATTTAAAATAATGGAATCTTCTACATTGTCAACTCGAAATATTCGAGTAGGTACAACATCAGTAAACCGTCACAAACAAACAACAATAATTATGTTTGATGAATCTGCATTTTTTATATAGGTATTACGCATAAGAAATTTTAAACTTGTTATTTTGCCATTTATAGCTGCATCATCAGTATTCAGTAGGTATTATATATTATATCACCTACACAATAACTAAATAATAACACTCACCTTTCAACATTAACGTGACCTATTTAAGCTAAAGCCGTAACTTATTAGCTTACTTGCTTTTATTTGAGTACCTACCGCAGATAATAGAAATTAATGACTAATAAAATAGAAGGGGAGTTAAAACATGAAATCAAAAATTATTTGGAGCTTGTTCTTGGTCCAAGGCGAACTCGTTCAAAGCTTCGCTCTAGCCACGAATTGGGACTAACATGTGTATAACAAATGCTAGGATTTATTTAGGTACGATGGCAGTTATGTTTTTAAAAGTTGTTTTGTTGACTGTTTCAGCAAAATGATGTTGCAAAACAACAAACAAAGTTCGTCAATCAACAAAAATAGGTATCTCGCAAACCAGAGATCGTAGATTCTCTGTTTTAAATACTGAAATTCGTATAATTTACTAAGAAGTATAATTATAATAGAGTTATATGTATATAAATTTCTGTCTGAATACTATTTAAAAAAATTACATAAGGAAAACTATGAAGGATACCTATAATTTATCGTCATTTACATCTTAGCAATTGTATTGTTTCAAATGTAATTAAATTATGCACAATATCTAGTAACATGTATTTTTATTATTTACGTATCTATTTAAAGATTTAATTTTATTTCTGTACTTAAAGAACCTAATTTATTTTTATTATCTACGAATTTCAAAAAAATATTTACAGTTTACACTTTTGACTATTTATTTATTTGCCCTTATAATATAAAAAGTAGAAATATTAGTTATAATATCATTATTTTTATTTGAAATAATTTTATTGATCTAATAAAATGTAAACTTACTTCTTTTAAGCCTCACAAGCACCTCACATAACAACACAGATCATACGAAGGATTAAACGAATAAAAACGATTATTAAAATAGAACCGTCCCGACACAAAGGTAAGTCGCCGTGCGCGCGTGAGTGCGATTTGTATGACAATGCGTGAGTATTTTCGCCGGGGGTCGGTGGGTTACACGGCAGTCGGCACAGCATCCGTCAATGAAACAAGTCATGGTCGAGCCTCTCACTTCATCAATGAAACCATGAAGATAATGTATTATGTAGTGCATGAAAACTATAATTATTAGTTTATCGAACATAACTTTTTTTTATATAGGTATGTTGGGACATTTACACACAGCACTATCTAGTTCCACGGTAAGGTACGAGCCTTGTGTTATGGATACTAGATAGTTGATATACTACACATATATAAGTTTAAATACATACATATTATAAATATAATCACCCATGACTGAAGTACAAACATTCGTGCTCAACAAATGTATGCCCCCAGCGGGACTCGAACCCGCGACCGCTGGCGCAGCAAGTAGGGTCCCTACAAACTGTGCCACGCGTGTCGTCCGATTTATTATAATTATTATGGATACAACATAACTAGCAAATTGGTAGAGAGGCCAAAAAAGTTATTTTGTATTGGTGGTTTGTAGGATTAGTAATTGTAGCCTAAGTACTTAGCTTAATCCTTCACATTGTGAGCTGAGGCATCCATGCCCAGCAGTAAAAGAAAATTGCCTATCTTATTTCATGAATAACGCAGATAAGTACTATATATGTATAAGGTAATTCACGAATTTTCTGTATAAAATGTAAAGAAAACACATTTACGATTTATGATTGAAAATGTGTAAAATTGCTACCTACTTTCAGTGTTATTTACTTATATCTTTAGTTAGTTATCTACTAGTAAACAGGAATAAGTATTAAAAATATATTAAATTTAGCATTCGTGTTCAATTTCAAAAATATTTACATTTCTGCAGCTACTTTAAGCTATAATTAGCATAAACAAGCACCTTTATAGATATTTCATTATCTACTTTCTTGTTACAATATCTTATATCACAAAGCACATACTGTTATCGAGTTTATTATGACTGATTTTGAGCTATAAAAATACATCTATATCCTTAAGCAGAAGCAAAGTATCTACACGCAATAAAAATATAGAAATTATATACTTATTTGTTATAGGAGATTTTTAGTCCATCTGTTAAGACTGTTAAGACAAAGAGTATAATCTATACTAATATTATAAAAAAGTAAAGTTTGTATGTTTGTTAAATTGTAAGGGGTAATCTCGGGATCTAATAAACCGATTTTAAAAATTCTTTCACCAATAGAAAGCCACATTATTGCTGAGTGTCATAGGTTATATAAAAAACCGAAAAATAAAAAGGCTTTACGTGGTAGTCCGTTTTGCAAAGTGAATCGGAGAAAAAACGGTCGAATGAAAGCGTTTCTTACGAACGCTGCCTTAACTATGAAAGATATATTTTTGAGTTCTAGAGAAAAGATGTGGAGCTTGAAAATGCCTACAAAAAAGTCAACGACAGCATATGTCTAACTTTTATATTTAAGTTACAAAAAGTAGTTTTTTTAATATTAGTATAGATAATTTAATTTTTAATATTAATAAAATAATTTAAATTATTTAAACACTCTGTACTAAAAAAGGATTATTAACATTATGCCCAACGAAGTGGGCACGGGTCAGCTAGTAGAGTATAATTAATTATTGCATGCAATTTATTAGTTTGGCGGAAAACTTTGTGTCTCCTATATCAAAATTTATAGAAATCTGTACTTTTTTTAGGCAGAAGAGTTTTCTTTACTTTTTGTTAAATTAATATGATTTTTTTACTCCGAGGATCTGGCCATAGTCCACCACGCTGGCCAAGGACGAGATGGCGGACTGCAGATATCTTTCGCTAAATTGCTAGGTTCTCTCAGACATGCAGGTTTCTTCATGAAGTTTTCTTCACCATAATACAAGAGGTCATAACGTTAGAAATGATTTTCACGTGAAAATATCAAAGATGCGATACCAGAATTTAAACCTGCTTCACGCGGTTACTCGAGCGAGCGCCACGTTACCACTTTTAAGTAAGAAATAAACATATCTATTTATGCTGCAATGAACTATGTTTTATATGTTAGTTACTAACATATAAAACATTTTATTTTACTAGCGATCACACTTGGCGCGCTTAGTCTAGAGACCAGCTATATTTTGTCCTAAATTTCAAGGAGTAACAAAGGCACGCACACAAATACTTACACAGTACCTACCCACTCTCATAGTGTCCTCTTGACCGATGTTCCAACATCGGCTCATATCATTGAGACTTGTGAATGACTATTGGAGCAGAAACATAGAATTAAATTAATCCTTAAAACGGCCTTATGGATTAATCTGATTCAACGAAATTTTTGGATTAGGTCACTTTAATTCTAAAAGCGTAAAACAAAATAATAACAAAACATGTTCAGTCTCCTGCGACTTTTAAATACTAACATTAAACATCTACTCAACAAAATGACTTCGGATTGAAGACGTACTGATGTTTTATTTTTATTCTTGGGATCTGTCAATGAAGCATCCTAAATTACAGGACGCTTGTGTATTAAATCGAAAAAAAACAACGTATTGTTTTTATTCCATACACCATAGCTAAATAAAACAGAAATATACACAGAAATTAGAAAATACGAAACACATCGATGAAATGAACTTCTTCTATGCAAGCGAACGCGATTTCCGTACAGTTTACACGTATATTTTGTTAGATATTTGATGATAGGTGTTATGTTATATTGTAGAAAGTCCAAAACAGTGTCGCAGGAGACTCGGCTTACTTACTTAAAGTGTATTTTTTATACTGTCACTTACAATATCGCCTTATCCGGCCTGTCCATCAGTCCGCAGCTTTGATCTGACTTTTAACACAAGAAAATTGTAATTCACCATGGTTATTCATTAGTTTCACCCGACAAAGTAGTAAAATTAAAACTGGAAAAAAAATAGTTAGGGTTCCTTCTCTACACGAAAATTGGTGATGTTTATTTTTTCTCGTCACTCCGTAAATATTGTGGAGTGGTCTTTCAAAACTGTGAAGGGTGAAACCAATTTTCTGAATCCGTTTGTGAAATTTACACGAATATTTGTTACGAATGCTTTACAGTAATTATGGTCACTCGAGTCTCTACCGACAAGACCATAATGAACTCATTTTTGTTAGAGTCGAGTGTAGATGTAGAGTAGTGATTTTTGTTTCACATGAACCGGTGCCAGACACACAAATATAAATTCTAAACACTATAGAATCGGCCTCTGTATCAAAAATAATGATTATTTCAATAGAATTTTCCAAATAATAATTTTGGTACAGACTTGAGTACTTTTAAGTGTAAAAATAACCAGTTCCTGAACGCTTATTAAACAATGTATTGATATTACCTGTACGTCTACACATTAAGCTCCATACGTACCTACTACCGTAAGAAAGTTTGACCATGAGTTCTGAATAGGTATAAACAAATATAATATAATGTCTCAATGTCCAAATATATTTATTTATTAACCCGACTGCGGCAAAAGAAAGGTAATGTAAGATTATAATTTAAGTAATTATAAATATATTTACAAGATACAAGCAAAACCACAAACAATTCCGATTTGTAAACGTCAATGCTTATGGTACGGTTGTGCGAGATTAAAGGGATATTTAAAAGTATAAATAAAAGATCGTTTCAAAATTAGACCACTATTTTATTATAAAAGTAGCTACAAATACTTAACATATATTTATTTGTATTTGTATGCGTTATTACATGTTATTAATAACACTATTTGAAACTTCTCAACTCTAGCAATTGACTTATGTCTAGGAGTAATCTAGTGAACATCAAACTCCCACGTCCAATACTAAAAGTATTCAAAATCTATTGTCAAAGTGCTATGTATTTTACTACAGTTACGCATATAATTATTTTATTTCATACGCGGCCACACCTGCACTAACTAACTACCTTGTACTAAATACACCAAAACTACAAATAAAATATAATTTTAAATTTATGAATAAAATAAAATAAACACTTATGTATACTAGAACGATATTTATTTGTATGGGTATATTATTCAAATATATTTAGGTATTTGAGCGGTGTTGAATTCATGTGCAGATCACAATATATTCTACTTTCATTACATTTGCTGATACTTTCCAGGACTATTATAATTCACATCATGTCACACATATACAATCGAAAACGTCTGTAAAATGACTTAACTTATCGTAAAAGTACATCTAACTTTTTTACGTAGGTATATTAATAAAAAGAAATAACTAGATAAAAGCCATATGCTAAATTCCTATCTTGAATGCAAAATTTAAAAAGATTTAAAATTAAAAAGAGCATACGACTACCTAAAAGAATAGAAATATAAAACAAAAAACCCAATTATAAAATCCAACTTACATTATTAGACATAAAAAAGATATATGAATTATTTCTAATTTATTGTTGACATTATGATATGAATTAATATTATTTATTACTTCAATAACATAAGGCTAGAGAGTACATTGCGTGTAAATCTAAAATTAATATTTAGAAATAAAATAATTAAAATACGAACACAAATTGATTAAAGATATTGACGTTAAACTTTTCAGTCTTACGATTTTAGAACGTTTGTTACGTCACATCCGTCACTGTCACTGCTAGTGCTGGGACCACACTAGTGTGACGCGAACACATGTTACCGATTCACACTAAATTGATTTTACACTCCTAATATCAAGAGAGCATTCGTCATAGAGCTTTCCTTTAAAAGGAGAGCTTAAAGTTGTGCTCTATAAATGCATTTTACGCCGTGTGTTAAGCTTGACACAGTCAAAGGAGGTGGAGTCCAGGCAATAAGTTCGTCCGGTGGTCGAACATTCTAGATTGTCAACCACGAAGGGTTTCACACTTCGTAGTACTATTTAAGTGGTAGTATGTTACGGACTAAAAGTCCGTCTGCATTGTGCCTAAAGCTGCGCTTCGTTGTTTTGCCATAAGTTAGAAGGCAACGTGTCGTAGTGAGAGGGGACGGTGACCAATGCGTCAGCGGTAGTGCGGTTTATTGAACAATTCTGGAAAGACAAATTATATTTTAAAATTAACTATAAGTTACACGCAAATGAGATAATTAATTGTTTTCAGTTATAGTTAGTAATAAATTCCAAATCCGTCTAATCTTAAACTTATCCAATTTATAGAAATTCAAATCTTATAGCTTTTATTAAAACGTTCATTTTACTAGTCGATAATAATTTTATCTTTATTTATATTTAAAAATTACAACTTTAAATTATATGATACGATACGTTATCAGTCTCATGTAATCATATTAAATATTTGCTCATAAAACCAATGGCGGGTTCCATTCGTCTTTTGTTTAATGTATAATATATTTATCAGTATTGTGAACTATTTTTAAAATTAAATAAGTAAACAATGAATTATCAAAAAAATGTAAAAGCTTAAAATTATCCATCTGTACTTAAGGAGAAAAGATTTGTATTTTTGTATGTACGGAATAAACTCAAAAACTACTAGACCGATTTCAAAAATTCTTTTGCCATTACAAACCTACATTATCACTGAGTAAGTGAGTAACATAGGCTATATTTATTACTAGCTGAACCCGCGGCTTTGCTCGCACTACTTCTAGGGACGAACCCGAGCGAAGCGAGAGCGAGTCGGTAGTATATAAATTTATTAAAATATTTATGTAATTACATATAGGTTTAGGTTACCTTGGGCTGTTTGCGATGTGTGTCCACACATTCAATAGGGAGCTTGATCATCTCTACTTTATACTTGTAGCCGTAGGATGTAAGCTTCACTATGGTGTGAAGCGGCACATTCATGTAAGGCAGCTCATCTGCAAAATAGAAACATATTGATCTAAAAAACCTATCAATATAAATGACATCATACGGCAGAATAGTAAAAATAGTAGTAGTAGGCCATAATAATATAATTTAATCTAGTTTCTAGAACATTCTAAATAAACTTATGATTATGCTCAACAAATTTGCTGCAATTTGCTTTAAACTAGCTGTCTAATTCTAGCAAGACATGTCTGTTTACTCTGTATGCATGTACCCGTTCAACAACGTACAACGTCACGTTGCTAGACGCGATCAGAGCATAGTCCACCCACGCTGACCAGGAAGTCCGCAAGTTCGCGGACTTCACGTCTTTCGAAAACTTGCTAGGTTTTCTCAGACACGCAGGTTGCATCACGATGTTTTCCTTCACCGTTTCACCGATTCGCAGATGAAAATATGAGAGACCCGGATTCGAACCCGTATCACTTTGTTATCAAGCGAGCGCATTACCCACTGTCTTTACCGTGTTTACTTTATTATGTCAGTTTTATATAACCGTCACTTTCTAGATTTCTCTTTTATTTATGAAGGTGTTATTTGGTTAGTTTGTATGCCATAATAAGATATAATCAATCAAAATATTCAGGACAGCGCTTATTTTTAGGACACTTTAGATAAAAATATAATATGTTTAAACTTTAATTACTCGGATGATATTGTTTAATTATGCGAGATTATAGAATAACAGGATGCGATTTAATTGGAATTTTATGATTAATTACCTATATATAGATGTTATTATATCATTTACGGATGTAAGATATAATTGTTACATCAGAATAATTATAAGTAATACACATATTTTTTAATTTTCTGAAATTTGTAACAGTAGACGATTTTTGGTACACATACTATGTCATAGGTTTTTGTTTATTGCTATTCAAATTCTTTGAATAGCAATAAATTTACGACTATCTTATAACATAAAAAGCTTAACGCAGCATTGGCGAAGAGAATGGTACTAAACCTGCACTCCTGATAACCATCGAAATAATATATGTCTGGTGCAATTTGAAACATTTTTGTACAGTAAATATATAAAAGTCTGCTGAGACGTCAAGAAACCTTAATCTCTCTCTGTGCTGTTGCTGTAAAGCATTCGAGACGTCGGGAACCAAAAATTGAAAAAATCCGCGATAGAATCCTAAAAGAAAGTTTCATTTATAATACATGTACATCGAATAAAAAGCTTACCAAGTTTAGCATCCAAGAAGTATCCCAACATGCACCGCAGTACCGCCTGGTGGCCCACTACGACCACGTTATGCTCATCTTCCAGGGCAGAGAGAACTGGCCGCAGCCGGGTCATGATGTCGATGTAGGACTCCCCCCACGGGTAGCGGTAGCGCAGCTTGTCCTGGTCGCGCCAAGCGAACTCCTGCGGGAAACGCTCCTGCATCTCCTCGTAGGTCAACCCTTCACAAATGCCCTGTTCAAGAAGAAATTAAATATTCTTAACTAATTATTGATTAATTGTATAAATATTTTCAGGCTGTAGAGACAAACCAAAAATCGAAATAAAAGGATGTTTAATGTTTTATTTTCACAAAGTCAAATATTAGTGTAAATCTAAGATAGTATTAAATTTTTAAGTAAAAAGAGTTAAGATGAAGTCTTAAATATATTTCAATTTCCAAATTGTGAATATTTAAAATAGCAACGTCGTTCATAAATTTTTCCAAAGCATTTCAGCATTTTTTCGCATTTTTCCTGGCAAATATCTCAACGCTCACTTGGGTTTTCCTTGAGTACTTTTCCACGAACGAATTGAGATCTCGAAGTCTATCGTAACTGGAAATACGCTTTATTATTCGGTTCGTCGTTTTCTTGTAATCTAGCCAAAACGCTGAGTAATCCGTAAATTAAAAGCGATGTGAATGAACCGAAATATCAAGAGTTTGATATTTTTATTTCAAAGTCAATGAGATAATAATTGAATCTGAAACTTAAATGACCAAACATTTTTTCAGATCTACAGTTAAAATAAATTGAATTTTTACTTAGAGAAATTACAAGAGAAATCGCATTTCATTCTTAAAATTTATTATATTTTGAACTAAAATGTTATTTCAACAGCAACCAATTTACGTATATATACGAAGATGTAAATAGGATTTTATCATTTCCTTGTTCATTTTGCGTTGTTGTTTAACTATTTTCATAATACCTACTATAACTGTGGTTTTGTAGGTTTAAACAACATAACATTCGATTCTAACAAAAAGTCGGAGACGGATTGAAACTCTCCGTCCCATTTGTTTTGTATAACATCTAATTCTTTCGCTCAAATATCGCTTTATTTAATGTCGACAGTCGAGTACGTACCTACATTAAATACTTTTTGTAAGATCTTACTGAAATATAGTCATAATTATTTATTATAGATCGAATCTATAGAATTTTATACACGTTTACCTATGTGTACCTACCTACTGTATACGTGTAGGTAACACGATAAATGTAAGTGTACAATGGCATCCTACATAAACCGTACAGGAAGGTAGTTAGGTATAAATTATAATACCTACTAATTTCAAACATATTACCTATTAAAATGTTCTTTTATTTTTCTTGATATTTTTACAAATAAAATTTACCTATTATGTTTTGACACGCGTTTTAATTATTTTAGTAAGCATGATGTCACCGTTATAAGTTTTGGTTATTATCAGTTCTCATTACGATATAGATATATTATTTTAAGTTGTAGGTATTCGGCAGATATTGTAAAGGCAAAGTGTTAAGGATATCTAATCAATATAAGTCTTTGTTGAATAAGTCATGTACCTATAATATGCATTATTAAAAATAATATCTACCTTTTATAAGAACAATCGTCATGTTAACAAAATAAAAGTTTTCCTGTTTTGCATTAGCAGAGATAAACAATTTATATTTCGTCGCAATACAGCCATGTTAATAATTGTTAATTAATTATGATAATACTGATAATTATAATAAAGCGATAAAGATTACTATGACTAGTGACTCATCCTCGCTTCGGTCCGATTCCTTGCCGTGCTAACGGTAAGATTTCTTAGAGATGTAAGTAATATTTTACTTCAGTAAAGAGTAGATATTTTGACACGAATGACAAGTTATCATCATACCAAGTTTTATGAAAATTTATCCAGTCGTCACAATTAGACAGACAATAATTTTAAATTCTAAAGATTCATCTATGCAAATTAAGTAAGTATAATAGGGCCTCGGCCATACGCCACAGACCTCATACTACAGAAACGTAAGTATTAAGTATGGTCTATATGTTATAAACCAAACGACATAATATTTTGAACTGCCAACAGTAATCAGCATATAGCATATCCAGCAACAAGTGCAACCACGTCTAATAACCAGTACAATAAATGTATACTTGTCATCCAGAACATCAAAAGCTTATATTTATTAATAAGTCATCGTTCTTCTAATGAACAAATCTACAAGGAAAGACCATGAAAGAATAAATAAAGAAATATGTTGGGACATTATTACACTCAGCGTCATCTAGTTCCGTAATAAATGAATGCCCCCAGCGGGACTCGAACCCGCGACCTCTGGCGCAAGACAGTAGGGTCACTACAAACTGCGCCAAACGTGTCGTCAAATATTAATTTACTAGCATTTCCCGCGGCTTTGCACGCGTTTTAAAGACCAGAAACCAAAATGTTTTCGAGTCGCGCGGTATGGTAATTGGTTCGCAGAACTAACGTCCACGCTTCCCGTTTTTGCATCATTTTACATTGATGCTCCGCTCCTATTGGTCGTAGCGTGATGTAATATAGCCTATAACCTTCCTCGATAAACGGATTATCTAACACAAAAAGAATTTTTCAATTCGGGTTCCTGAGATTAGCGCGTTCAAACAAACAAACAAACAAACAAACAAACAAACAAACAAACAAACAAACAAACTCGTCAGCTTTATAATATTAGTATAGATTTATGAAAGAATACTCACAGCATCCAGCTCGTTAAGAGCCCGCACAGCTCGTTTCGGAGCCAGTATTTCTGCAGCGGTCTGCTTGGTGCGGTGCAACTCAGAAGTCCACACGGAGAAGGGCTCGCGCGCGGCCAGCGCGTTGATGTGGTCAGCCAGCGCGCGCGCGTAGCTCAGCCCGCGCGGGGATAAGGACGCGTCGCCGCCGATACGGCCAAGCACGTTGTACTCGCTCTCACCGTGCTGATAACACGTACATTTTTATACTTGTTTTACATTATATTGTCATTTTTAATTATCTTTTAGGATTATAAATGAAACTATCTTTTCGGATTTTGTCGCGGATTTATTATGATTTTTGGTTTCTATATAATACACCTATATAATACCTTAGTCGCTCCCGTGACCATGATTGCTGTAAAGTATGCGAAACGTCGGGAACCAAAAATCATAATAAATCCGCGACAAAATCCGAAAAGATAGTTTCATTTATTAATAATATCAAGTATTCGCGTAAACCTAAGAAAGTAGGATCTTTTAGGATTTTTTCACGAAACCAAATCTGCTTCTAAAATCTTTATTTTAAAGGTACTAGCATTTTTCACTATTTCAATATTTCTTTAATTATTACAAAACACTTTTGAATAATTTACTTCATATAAAAAATCTATAATGCTTATGCAGTTGTCTAGACGTGAAAAACTCACGATTGAACAGCTTATTTACGTATTTTATTTTCTTATTGTGAAAAACTGATAGGTTTATTCAATTAAACTTTTCCATAAATATCAATCTATTAGTAGGTATACTTTTGTGATAAAAAAATATCATAATATAGTACCTACTCAGCACTGCGGAGTATGGTGCCAAATCATTTAAGCAAATGTAGTGTATTGTGTAGTGTGTACATATACATCACTATGTTAATCGTAAATCATAAGCAAATCTGTCTGTAAAGTAAATCATAAAAAGTTTTCGAAAGCTTAAAGTAAATAAAAAATCCAGTAACAGATTAAAGTTCAGCAATTCTGATATAATGTTTAAAAAGTACTATAATGGATAAAGATGAAGAATGTTCTTTATTTTTTTATGAAAACAATGGTTAACATATTCCTGTATTCCAGCAAAATCGCGGCTTTTTGGAATAATCGTCTTATCTGTTATTATACAAATACCAACTTGTTTTCCGAACCATGTTTATTTCAACAAGAGTTATATAAATATCTTGTTTACGGATTTTCGCTAGACTAACCGAGACTAATAGGATATACACATTATACATACATTCTATCATATTATTATTTACACTAATGAAAATAATCAATAACCTATTAGGTATAGATAATTTAATGTCATAAGTATAATAAATAATAATAATAATAAAATTTTTATTATAGGTATATTATCAAAAACTTTATCATATCTCAAGGTGACTAATATTTCAAAATGGGGATATCAGACAATATATTTGTAATTTATATAAGTACTAGCAATAGAAGGATGAAAATTTTGGGTTACAAGTATTTTTTGATGTCAAATTATAAAAAAAGAAAAAAGAAAATTCTGGAGAGGGCCACCTTTGTCACCTAGGGGAATAAAAAATAGCCTACGTCCAATTCTCAGTCCTACAAGTCAAGCCGTTTCGGAGGAGTTTGATAACAAACACTGTGACACAAGATTTTTATATACAAGTTAAGTAGTAATTAACTTACCCGAGTAAAGTATAAGGTCTGTGGGAAAGCTCTCATGCCGGACAAATAGCCTAGAATTCCAGATTCCTTCTGTCCAGAGACTTTATGGGCTGTCACGGTTTCCCCCATATTCTCTACCCGTACGAAGTTAATATTTTCCAAGGTAGCATCGATAGGCTCATATTGACGCATGTAGTGCTCTAACTTCTTCCTCAGGTCGTCGATGGCTTCTTCCTCGCTCATAGTCTTGTAATCAGCGGAATAGTGCAAAATTTCAATAATATTTCTTTCAAGCAACTCTTGGTCTTCGCAGACGCATTCAATGAATAAAATCCTGAAACCCATGTCGGAGGCACAATATTCGTGTAGTTCGCGACGCTGCTCTCTAGTTATGTTTGTGCCGTCAAAGATCTGCAACAAAGTAAAGGAGTATTATGGTATGGTATCATTATCATGATGAAAGGATTTGAAGCTGACTACTAAAGTTTACCCTCTAACTAAATTAAACAATGTTATTTTATTTTTATCTTTGTATGAAGCAAAATTATCGGATAACTTATAATAAATAAGTAAATTATGTTTCTATTATAGCCTGAACGATTAAAAGTAAATGTAATGGAAAATACTATAATAGTTATTAATAAACATTGATCTCATCATTCGACGATTTTGCAATTCGCAAGTCATATGATTAAAATATCGTAAAATATGAAGATTATTCTTGTTTATTCTGATAGTATCATATTTTGCCTTTGGGGCAACGACAAAGTTGTTGCTAATAAAATTTAATTTCTAAAACAAATGCATGCATCCTGCGAACAACTTTTATTGTTATAAAGGCCTTGCCCAATAAATTATGAACATAACATAATATACGTTATTTACTTCAATATAATTCCTACTGCAAATAGAACGTCGTAATATTAATTAAACTGGAGTCTTGAAAAAAATTGCGCAATTCTTACATTACTAAGATTTCATAACGAGAGCAATTGATCATTAAAGTTATGAATTGTTTGTATTGAAAGTTTTCCACAATCGTCATAGAACGTAGCACGTAGTATAATAAATAGATAGATATAATAATAAATAGATATAATAATTATCAATTCTTGGACTTTAGTTAACGTGTAATAATAACATAAAGATAGGAAGATAAATATGTAAGTACTAAGTAGGTATTGTAAATACCCTGTGATGTGTCATTTAGGGTTCCCATATTTATGTAACATATAATATATGGAACATACATACATAGGTACTTATGTATTAAAGTAATTGCTCATTAGAGACTCTGACAAATCCTGTACATTAAAATCAGTCTAAAGAACAAATGATATGTCAATAACATGGTTCAATTGATTAGTTAACCATAGTAAGTTTTATAGAAAATAAAAATAAAAATACATCGCTTATTTCATGAGTAATAAGTGGGTCATATTTTAAGTAAACTTTTTTAAGTTTACTAATAATTGTTTACTAATAATTGTTTAGTAAAATTATTAGTAAATTTAATGCTATGTACTCACAATAACGCTAGTAATTTCTAAAAAAGAAAAGAAAACGTTGACTATTTTAATCTAAGCAACGTAAGTTTTCATAAAAAATATATAAAATGAAATGAAATAAGGCCTTTAAAAGTAGTTAGAAATAGATTTAAATATAATTTTCTAGCATTGGTATACGTACAGCAACGCCATTCCCTTCTTTGAGCCACAGCACAGCGTCCTGCACAGCCTCGCGAGCGCTCTGCCGGCGAATGGCCGACCCCTGCTGGTTGTCAGCACGGAAGATATCGTGACTGCCGTACAGCGCCATATGCTTGCGACGGTACTCACTGCAGTCGAACACTAAAAGAAATATCTATTGTTTACATTTTAAACCATCGTAAATTGCAAGTTCTCTTAAGTTTTATAATTTCTATATTTTAAATTGGTAGGAATAATGGTTGTGCACCCTAATTTTGATAGTGTCAATAGGTACCTATTGACAATTATTTTTGATATACAAAGGTATTAGTCACAAGGTTTGAATATATAATGTAACACAGAGGCCAAATACTTTTTATAAAAGTATAATCAATAATGTATATCTATGAGACATCTTTGCTTCGCACAAGTCTCATAGCAGAAGGTCTTTCTTTCAAGCAACTCTTGGTCGTCGCAGACGCATACTACGATATCTAAGGTCTAAGGTCTTTGAGTAAACAAAACACTATTTTGCAATACTAAATAATATTTGTAATAACAAACTGGCAGACAATGTGGTTTTACTTGTAACAATTTGAAGATGTAGGGCAATTTATAGCCTAATAATAAAGATAATATGCCAGACATGTCGAGATAACTAGATAATATATTTTCAAGCAGGCCAAGGTGTAACATTATCAAGTCTGCCTTTCCATATCTGTTGGGTTTCTATATATCTATAACCCATTGGTTTTGTAATTATGCTATAGTTATAATAGCCTAAGTCAAAATAAAGTCACACTTGAAATTTTAAATCAGATAGGTATGTAAATTTTTATTACTATATTCGATTTGTGACTAAATCTTGACAGTTTTATCTAGAAAATCGAGAGAAAAAGAGAGAGATTATTATATACCTTTTGTGCTTTCTCCATTCCAATTTAGATGTCTGGATAGACGGTGAGCTAGCTGGCTCTTGCCGCGAGCGGGTAAGCCAACTAGCGCGATAAGTAAAGGCGCAAATTGGCTAATGCGACGCCCGCGCATAGAGACTGTAACAAAAAGAAAAAACAATTAAATCTATGCTCATTTTAAAAAGCTGAAGAGTTTGTTTGTTTGGTGGAACGCGCTAATCTCAGGAACTATTGGTCCGAATCGAAAAATTCTTTTTGTGTTGTATAGTCCGTTTATCGAGGAAGGTATAGGTATATATAGTGTATATTACATCACGCTACGACCAAGCAAAAACGGGAGAAAAATATTTCTTTTGATTTTCAGCCTTTAGAACCCGAACGGACCCGCGGGAAGGCTAGTCTTTAATAAAAAAAAATAAGTTTGGTAAACCTCGATGGCTCATCTACATTCTACATTATTAACAAAGTCTAAATAAGTATACGTAAATGAAACATTTCATGCTATAATGTACCCATAATATTGTACATTTTGTACTCTACTAACCTGACTTTAGCATATACTCGTAAAACATCTCACTCATTTAAAAATATTTGCGAAAATATTAGAGTAAATAAATGTTGTATACACAAACGACTAATGTCAGATTATTATTAATAATGAATTTGTTTTACTCAGATGTCACTATATAAGGGAAATCAAGAGCAAGTATTGCAAATACAAACAATGTTACCTCACATCTTGACCTCCTCGTATCGTTGGGTCGAAGAGATATTATGCTTTTCACCGTATTAATCGTTATAGTGTTGTTGTAAACATATAATTATTCCATCAATGAGTAAATAGAGCAAATAAACTATAAGTACTTATTTGTTATATTTAATCTATAGACACGCTTGTTGAGCGTGAAATTCTGCATTATTAAAGAATCAACACAGTTTTATTTTAGAACTATCACCGCTGTTTGAGGTTTTTCTCGATGATACATAGGTATCTACTGCATACACGAACATATTGCCAACGTTAATTCAGTAGTGATACATGAACGTATTTATATAATTTGAAACGTAATTTTCCATCAATAAGTGATAATAATATTTACATCTACTTTATCTACCATACCGTTTACCTACTTGGCAAAATAAAGCAGTTTAAATCATCAGACATACTTGTAGTCTCTCTACTTCTATTAGATGTTATTGATGACATTTTGATTACAATTAAAAATATTTATTAATGTTTCGTCCATTAGTATGTACATAAGTCCGTGCAAATCTATCACCAGTTAGAAACTCAACAGAATTAGACAAACTAAATTACATAATATACCTACCTAAGTACATAATATGTAAAGTATAGGCATAGTTTTCAACACATGTTGGCATTTGTTCATTATTGTTGATTTTGCGTCATTGAAGCATGTACTTACAATGTACATAGTACCTACTTATATTTTTTTAGCAAGGTAGCTCATAGTAAAAGAAGAAATTAAATACCAATTACCTAAATAAATTTCAAAAAGTGAAAAAGCATTGCATTACTCTTAAAAATTAGCACACAAATCTATAACACATATTGCCTCAAAGGCATGACTATTGTAAAAATTAAAACTGCTTCGTTTCATTTCACTCCGTCCTACATGTTGCATAGGTCAGCTCGACCTTAGTTTAAACCGACGAGAAAACAAGTCGTATAACAGAAACGGCCAATAAAAACGCTGTATGCGGACGCGCCTTCTCGTTACTTTTTAAACAAGATTGCTTACGTCTCTAAATTTGACACGCCTTAATGTATATTTACATTTTCAAGGTGCTGAATTAGAATCAAAATAATATAATATTCTTCCTAAATTACTGAATAGGTTATTATTTCGTAAGATTAGTGTCATCAATATCATTAGATACATGAAATAATACATATTTATTTACCAAAGTAAGTAAAGTAGAGATAGTTATTTGCCTTTTAACAGGTGGCAAATCCGAACGAAGTCAATGTCACAATAGTAAGTGGAAGCTACATATAGAGACGGATATTTGTTTTCACATTATATATAACTAGTGGAACCCGCGGCTTCGCCCGCGCTAAATCTAGGAAAGAGCCTAAGCGAATCGAGAAAATGGTTATTGTAAATAGTTATCCGTAAGAGATAGACATATGCCATCGTGGACTTTTTTGTAGAACTTTTTAAGGTGTACAATACTGTAGTACATTATTTTGATCTATCTCGTAGAATTTAGCCAGCGTTCGCAATGTAAGCGCAAAAAATGAGTTTATTTACGACATCACATTAGAACCTCTAAAATTATCAGTGTTTCTCTACTATATTATGGATGTATTATACATATAAACCTTCCTCTTGAATCACTCTATTTATTAAAAAAACCGCATAAAAATCCGTTGCGTAGTTTTAAAGATTTAAGCATACATAGGGATATAGGGACAGAGAAAGCGACTTTGTTTTATACTATGTAGTGATGATAAAAAACACGTGTTTCAATTGACTGGATTATAAGTAAGATTTAACTGCAAAGTGTAAACACTCACGTAAAGTAGACCCAAACAAGATTGGTATTACTATATATAATATACAATAGCTAACTGTTGATTTAAGAATGACGGGAAATTTTATCTTAAAACAACCCTTTTTTTTGTTGACGCTGGAGGAAACTGTGTATGAGGTCCCACCGGTCCGTCATACACCGGTGGGGACTGTGAGACTCCTACTTACTAAAACCTCCACCGGAACACGTCGTCGCAATGCAATGGGACGTTACGGGATCGCTTGCGCACTCAAGCTTTTACTTTTAGTAAAACGGCCTCTTTTTAAATTTATTTAATGTTTATGTATTAATATCTACTTCTACACGTGTCGCAGAATGTCTGTGTGTGTGTGTGTGTGAAAGTGTTCATGTTTATTACTTATGTAAAATTAAAATAATACCAGTTGAGTAGATTGTAAACAGCAATTAAGATAAACTCAAAATGTCCTATGGCTATAACATGTTCTATTGTACTTTAAAATATTACCTTATCACAAGTAAACAAAGATTAATGTGGCATTAAATTTCACAATGATTTATGTCATCAATTAGGTATATTATTATCTGATCCCAAATCCGATATAGAAAATTAATCAGCTTTAAATTGATAGAGCTGAGAAGGAATGAAAAACAATTTGAAAAAACCAATACGCGTATATTCATCTTAATAAGGATATACTTTGTATGACCATTATCAAATTTTTGTGATCATATTTAATCTTATTATAGTCATAGTTTTAAATATGTATATATAGATAATTCAACTAAAGTAAAGCAAGCGCGGCCCCCGCGCGGTGAACGCTCGCGTGCCAACAACTATTGGACTTTGAACACTCGTCAAGGAAACGTGCATCTACTCAGAACAGTTTAACTCTAGACCTATATGGGTTAAAGAGATTATTTACCATTGTTACATAACTACATTAGTCAATTGCAACATAAAATAAACAAACATTGAGTAATCGCCCTCGATATTTTACTTTAGTGTTACTTTTGGATAAGCCTTATTATATCCGCAAATATTGCACAATTAATTAGATATTGTTTACGAAACACACATCTGTTTATTGTCTGGTTGATACTCATCTTCTTTTATTACATTTTACTCTACTCCAATAGATTACATTTTACCAATAAAATTTGCATATGATGAGGCTCAACAGCCATAAATGTATATTCTATAGCTTTCGCATGTCTTAAAATGTTCGTATACTTTTTAGAAAGGGTCGATGAAATCGATCGATGTTTATTATTGGATTGTGCCACGACGAATCGCGCGCTATTTATAGCAAAGTGAACTCGGAACAGACAGAAATATACTTAAATATAGCCATATTAATTTTCAAAGGAATAAAATATACCTATTACAATATAGATAGAAGTGAATATTAGTAAAATGTGTAAGCAATAGCTGTCCGTGAATATTTTAAAAACGAGTGCTAAATGCTAAATGCTAATATACCTATGTTTTTAAATGGCTTTTCAAATAATTTTTCGCTCATAATTGAAATAATTATTGACATTATTATCGCTCTTGGATTTAGAATGAAAAAAAAACCTAAATTCTTACAAGATACATTTTGAATTTTGATTCTATTCTATCTATTTGTATGAAAGCAACAATTTGACTTTGTTGGTAGTCGTGTCCAATTGTAAGCTAACACAAAGTTAAATATACGCGATCGATAAGAAGAACCAAATAATCGAATACGAAACTGTTAAAGCAGTGATTTGCTCATCGTCTGTGCTCTCATGGATAGAGCTGGTTAAAGTGAATAAACGAATTATTTAAAAGCCAAAAGCAGCAATTAAGAACTAAAACTTATATAAATAAATCTTTATTATAATTATCGTGAAAAAGGGTTATGGCATTGATATGAAGTAGTTATGTGAATGAATGACGTCCAAGTTCATGCTGATGCTCCGTGCAAGCCGACGCACGTGCAATCATTAGGCCATTTGACGTTTACTCGTCACTGACCCTACTATTTCTTAGACATTGATAAAAGGCTAGAAATTCTAGAGATCCGCCTAGACATGCAAGTCATTGTTTTTCTATAAGACATGCGATAAACCCACTGGAAGAAAACAATAATAATTAAGAATGTCTATATTTATCACAAACTAGCGACTCACCTTCGCTTTGCTCGGGTTCGTTCCTAGGTGCCTGCCAAATTTAATGTTTGTAGCACAAAAACTAAAGAATTTTCATACAAACTTGCGAGAGATCCTAGACCCCCTTGATCCGGCCTTGTCGCAAAATTCGTTCTTAGCGAACGTACCTTTACCTACTTTAAACTGACTTTAAAGTACCTCCCTGACAAATTTCATCTTTCTAAGTCTGTTTTCTATATTTCGTGATCAGTGAGTGAGTGTGTGTCCTTTCGCATTTATATATTTAGATTTAAATACAATTAAGTAAATTTAAAGTTAAAACAACTATACTGTCCAGAATATCATGATTTTCATTGATGATGTTTGAGTCCGAACGCAGAAGTCAGGTAGTAGAATGTATATTATAATATAATAAAAGACAATATTTTGAAAATATCGCGCATTTAATGTCTAAATCGCATTCGTAAATGCGAAGTTATAATGTCACAAGGTTTATGTTGCTGGGATGTCTGCCAACGGTTACTCAGAAACCAGTAGATACGTTCTATATTTCGTAACACTTTAGAAATGTCGATAGGAAAAGCTTTAAAAAGTTTGTATATTTAAAAAGATTTATAAGAAACCTTGTGGGATCAGTATTATTGGGATAGATAATATAGATATAATTACTTTTAAGTTTTATAAGTTCCTAGCTTTTTGTGTCCTGCACTTAAGCTTTTAAGTATACACAGACATATTTATCTCAACAATATTATTGTTTTTATTTTTCTATGCTACCTTTTTCTCTTTCAAACTAGATTTTTGTGTGGTGTGTTATTTTTATTATCAACTTTTAAATACAGTTAACAGTAAGATATACCTAACTACAATATTCTATATTACCTACCCACCGACAATATTATTAGTAGGTATGTAAGAAGATAATTGAGGTAATATAAATAATTTTAATCGTTGGAAAACAATGATAACAGCAATATTTATGTATTATTTGATACCGTACGTAGCAACACACCCACCTAGCGATAAATTCGCAGGGGACTGTAAACAACAATAAAAAGTTATTATTGTTATTGAAGTAATATTTCATATACTAATATTTGCACTTAGATACATAATGCGTAATCAATATATACGATACGGATCTAAATTCATTACAAAGCCTTTTTGTAGGTATGATTAAATGGGGATTTAGAAGCATAATAATATGAGGTATTTTAAATGCAAAACACATCGTGTTTACACTAATATTAGAAGTCTACTAAGTACTCGCATTGTCCGTGGCCCCGCCCGCATTTAAGCTACTAGGATAAAGCTTTCTATTATTCCGTTACTAATTTTTAATCATCCAACAATTATCCCCGCTAGGCTAATCTTAAGAATGCCTGAAAAATTCAGCAAAATCATTCCAACCGTTTTAAGTTCATGCGGAACATGCACACATCGATTGTATATAAGTACCTATATATGGATTCACAAATTACTTATTTTATTAATTAACATAGACCTAGTTATAACAAAGATACATAATATATAAAGGCTATTTAAGAATGACCTTAGAATAAAGTTATTAGTTATATACATTATGTTATGTTGTGCAAATTATAATTTATAGCCTAAAATAAGGCAATTAATTAAAAATATTAACTACTTACACATTAGTAATATCGTACGTAGTAGAACAAATCAAAAAAACTTAGTAAAATTGTTTTGTTCACTCATAAACTCAATTGTTTTCAAACGTCTAACGTTTAAATTATAACCTTAAAAGTTTGTTTGTTATTTATGTTACGAAATACGAATGTTGTTATTCTTTTACGATAATAATTTATGTCAAGACAGCAATTTGTAGAGTGAGGTCGATGCAGGGTTTCTATTTTTACTTGACAACTATGACGTGTCTAAATTACTTTAGCGAATATGATTCCGAAAAACTCAGACCTATAAAAAAGTACTTTTTTATTGATCTGAGCCGAAAAAGTGAATTTCTATTTCATTCACACTTATGAATTAATTTATTTATTATATTTTATTATGCTATTTTTTAAATGCCGATTTGATTTTTTTCAATCTTTCGAAGTGGCTCAGGGATGAATAATTGAGAGAGAATAGCCTCAATTTATAAAGATTAAGCTGACTTTAAATAGAGACACTTAGGCGGTAAGAACATAAAGTTTTTTTTTTTACGAAATTTTACATAGTACTTGTGTCGGTTCCGTATCGAACGTATCAACATACATAATAAAGTTTTATAAACGTTTAGTATTTTTGATATAAAGTACTGATACTATCAAAAGAAAAACAGTTTTATCTTCCTTTGATTACATCACCGTTACTAATGACATGGCAATTGTTTAAACAAGAATATGAAATATCTGAATACGTTACATTACCGATCGAATATACAAAATGCCAATGTAGAGATAACCACGGTTTAGTGGCCTTGCGGCCGGGGGCGTGGCTCTCAGACGTCATCGGCCGCGCGTTATAACTATGCCCTGTTGATGAACTCAATTCGTCTTCTCATCGAGATCAATTGCTATGGCACTCGATGTTATTTTTATACAAACGAATTAATAAACCTACACTATTTTATAGTTTCCCATAAATGTATTTTTTTATTTTTTACAGCGATTTTACCAATATTATAAAAGCAAACTACAGCTGTTAGTTAATTTTCCTAAACCTTAAAGTTTTAAGGAAAATTCATCGTGATTCTGGACATATTTCAAAAAGGAAGTACTTAGTAGTAGTAGCAACACTTAGCTCAGGTGCATTTTTGTACATAATATGCATGTCCTACAATGTCTTGGCTAATAGTGAATTGATTGTCATTTTTTTAATAAATAGGTTACACATTACACTTATTTAATATTTACGGTATATTTTTTTAGTAATTTGACACGCCTTAGTTGCATTGAAAAATGTAATTTACTAATCATGAAAATCGATTAATAAGTATGGTATTGAATTACAAAGATTATTCTATAGTAAGCAGGCTATGCAGCCTCCTTCCTTTCCTCCTTCTCTTGATTTTATTGTAAAATTTTCGATAGCATGTTTGTTTTAATTAAGTCTCAAATATTACAATTGTTATAGTAAAGCTTTCGCTTAATTTATATATAAGTAAGATATCCTATTATAAATAAAAAGAAGGAAAATACGTCTATATTTCTGGATAAGCTTATTATTGCCATAATAATTTGGAAACTTCACCAGCTATTTTTATGACTATTGACAATGATGCAGCAAAAATATAAGTATAATTTTCCTTTATATACTAATACAAACAAACTTTACGATTGCTCATGCTGGGAAAGCACATAAAGCAAATAATAAGGTACCACTACCCGGCACCTACAATAATAAAGTTTGAATCTTGGACATTTTACACAATAAGTATGAAGTATTTATTATTATCGTTAGAATATTAGGAATATCAATAATTATTTAAAAGTTATTAAATATATAAGTATCATATTATAATAATATTATGTCATATGTACATTGTTTGAATAGGTCAAAAGTTTGACGTAAATCTACAGATTTTTCAAATTTGTTTTTAGATTTTTTGATTTTAATAAAAAATGTTAAAAAAAATATTTGATTCTGAAGGTTTTGTGTAAACAAATCGTTTGTTGAACGCAATTTGCATTTTTTCAGTTGTGAAGTTTTCAGTGAACTTGCATTCAATAATTATTATTTATTATATTATGTTCATTGACGCAAGTTTAAAGTATCTATTAGATACTTTATTTTAATAACATCCGCAAATCGTAGCCCTGAACTTTAAACAACTGTGAAACGTGATAGAATTAACCATTATTTTTAGTAGGATGTGATAAATAAATTTAATATATTAAATGCCTATCTTTTTCACAAAGTCCACCTAGTTCACAAAGGATTAATTTTCAAACTTATAGAAGAAGTTGTTCTATATATTTCAAATACTTAATGTTAATTTATTTCTAGTAATATTCATTTTATCAAGGCAACAACATTTTTTATTAAAAGCTCCACATTATATAATTTTATAAAGTTATCTTGTTAAATCAAAAGTAGTTCTTTGTTTGCAATCCCTAAAGAATCATACAAAGGCATTCAGAAGCCTTCTGTACAAAGATAATGATTGTGCGCTTTTATAAATAAACTTCAAGATTGATACCTATTGATAGCAACCTTAGTGCGGGCAATACCGTGAAGGAAATAATGCGGAGGCAAATACCAATCTATGAATATAAACATTAATGGTCTGTGATTTGCGATGCTAATTCGTTTGTGCGACTTTAATAATGACCAAATTAATTGATAACGATTTAGTAAAATTATAAATTAAAAACTGAACATATTTCGGAAACCACAAATTATGTAGCCGAATGTACAATTAGTAGTAATTAAACAAACTTTTGTCTTAAAACAATTCCGCCCAGATTACATTACTGTTTTCTTTAAAAATCGACATATAAACAAAAGACGTATTGCCAAAACAAGCTTGAAAATTAAACTATGTCAACGTAATGAAGCTTTCACTGAAACGTTTTCACCTTTTCATTTCCTTATTGATTTGCCAAGTTCCAAAAATCACTAAGTACATAATATTATAAAATTATGTATTCTGTCGCGTCTGTCTGTTCGCGATAATGTCAAAATCTCCTGTACCGGTTTTTATGCTGTTTTCACCAATGGATAGGATGGTACTCGAGTAAGGTTTAAATATAATTATTTAAGTTTTTGTATACATTTACTAAGGACCTGTAGTGGACCTAATGAATCGCTAGTGGATAATAAAAAGTGGTCTTACCATTGGCAAGGATTTTCTCCTTATCCTCCATCATAGCGTGTGCGGTAGCTCCGGGTGCCATTACTATTCTTCTCAATGAAGATCTCCTCACTAATGCGACGACGTGCTTGCGATGCTGCAGAGGTTTCCTGCGACGCGTGCGCACTCTGTGGAGGCCTCCAGACGACTGGCTCACTCCGGCGCTTATCACCGACCGGCCCTTATCACTTTGGCAATGATTGCCAACCAACCAAATTAAAATTGAATAGATTTTGCTATATATAAGCCAAATATACAAATACCAATCACTGCGGATGCTCAGTAACGCCATCAAAAGCGACCTGGAAACAAATGAAAATTCACTTCATTACTATGCAGTTAATTAAAATTTTTACTCTTATTTAAAATTTAATCGAATCTTTTGGAAATGATCTATATAAATTTCTTAATTTTTCCAGAGTTGAACCCACTATTTCTTTAAATTGTAATGAAATCGTTGCTCAAAAACGTCGTCTTATTGATAATTTTGTGGGATCTTTTTTTCCAGAATAAATTCGAAAATAAAAATGTCATGAAGTGATCATTGACTTCTGATATAGGTACTACTTTAAATAAATATATTTTATTCCGTATCTGTAGGCCTTTTGCTTCATAAATCGTAATATCTATATCTGTACATAATATAAAAAAATCTTAATTACAGTGGTAACGCCCTCGCTTAGGTAAACGAATGAAGCGGGTTCAAATTCGGGTCTCGCACCTCTAATATATTTGCAAATCATTTCTAAAGAAAAACATCGTAAAGAAAACATCGTGAGGAAACCTGCACGTCTAAGAGAACTTTGCAAAATTTAGTAAGACATGTGAATTGACACATTGACATGGCCTGCGTGGTGTATTATGCCCTGCCCCCTCGTATTGAAGGGTGGCGCGCTTGGCCCGCAGCAAAATCTATGAAATGGCTGATTACATAGACAATAAAATTCTAAATTAGTGAATCTGTACATAATTTTTTTATCTTATTGAAATTGTCATTATTATCGAAAAACAGTCCTAATTTAGTTTTTAAAAATATTGTCCGTCTGTCTGTCTTTGGTCGCATTACGATAAATCGCTGGAAGGATTTTGATGATATTTTGTGCGATGATAATATCTGGTTGTATTCTATGCTACCATTGAAAGCTAAACTATCTCTTCGACTAAGTATGTGTAGATACTAGATACTAAGTAAAATAAGTAGAAATATTTTGCCTACTTATAAATCCATTCAAATTAATGACCATAAGTCATGACTTTAAATGGTTTCTAAAGCCGATAAAAGTAGACGATGTCCTAACTCTAATTACATTTTACATCAATAAATTGTACTCGTAAGCCTTGGTCCGTATTATCGACGTAGTACCTAAGTAGGTTAAATAAATAAGCGCATTATGGAAATTTGAATCTTCAATCTTTATCTTAATATAAAATTTATTCGGCGACTTCTTTTATCAATAAAAAAAATGATAATTATAAAATAAAAAGCTTTTTATTCTTTATTTAATTAAATTAATAAATATAATATAATAATATATTTTAATAATTATTTCAAAATCTATTCAAGTTTACGTAATAATAATATAATATAATTATTTAATTTATTTAATATAATATAATTATTAATAATATAATATAAATATAATATAATTATTTCAAAATCTATTCAAGTTTACGTATATAGGGTAGGTCGCAAGTTCGATAACTTGCGACCTACCCTATATACAAGTATATAATTCTTTTTTATAAACTAAATTACTTCTAACATCAGCTATCTGCCAGTGAAAGGGCCATCAAAATATGTCCAGAGGTTTTAGAGATTACTTTAGTCAAAATAACAGACAGACACACAAGACAATACATAAGCATTTGCTCACATTGAAGTTACAAGCAGAAAATTTTAATTTATTTATCTGTATAGATTGTTTTATTAATAAATTAAAACAGCTAATTGATAAGTAAATTTCCACGTATTTACATGTGAATACCTAACCTTTTGATACAGGGAGTCATTGTTCTAGATTAATTTCATGCAATATGCTAATTACAACTTTTAAAATCAAACCGAGATTAGAGAAAAATGTCAGCGCGGCATCTAGACTCCTAGGTATATTTCATGATGAAGACATAGGCATAAGTATTTTGCATTTAATATACATTATATTTAAATGATATATGTATACGTTGTATCATCTTATGATAAGAGCGTCACAACAAGACAATACCTAACGAAGTTCTTGAGTATTCAGCCCTCATAATCTGCCATTTATCAATCTAGTCTTCCCATGCGGATGCGGGACATACACAACTGGATAGGTATATAAAAGCACATAATGATTATGATTTATGATAGGCTGTTCTCTACTTTCCGCTTATAATAAGCTAGCAAAAAGCTGAGCTTTGTGAGGGCTGGCGTAGTTTTTCTAACGGGTAGGTAATAATGTTACAGCGATGTTAAGTTTTTGGTTTTCTAACAGATGGCGTTAGTAGTACAATAATATTCTATCCAATGAAAACAAAATTATTGATGTTCATTTTTTTAATGGTTATAAAATTACAATGTTAAAGCAAAAAAGATGATGTTAAATAAATACCGATTTAATATACAAGACACAGTATATACTTATAAAAATAACTTTTTATTACACAATTAAACCAGCTTGGGCCGGATACGAACACACTTTTAATTTTGTAAAGCAAACCTTGAAGTTCACTAAGAGATAGTAACTGGTATCTTGCTTGGCTTAAGCAAAAATAAGAACAGGTTTGTGCGAAACACAACTAATTTTAAACAATTTGAATAATGTCAATGTCCCAAACGACATTAGGACTCTATCTATATATTAATAGCTGCTTTAGACATAGCCAAATAATGGAGAGAGTGTAAGTTCGTAGTCAAACCTCACAGTTACCGTCCGCGTGAAAAGTATTTTCTATGAAACGAAAACAATATTCATTCAAATTATATGCGCTATATGTATATTATAACGTATATAATTTTAATAACATGGATACTAAGTTACTAACACAAATTTTCATAATAGTATACGACCGAGACCAAACCGAGGGGCTGGGACCCCGCCAGACTTTACTTATTTTCTCATTAACCAAATTTAAGGCGTTAAGTAGTTTATGTATGGTCTTTGCGTATCCGATAGTTTCGCCTGAACGGCAAAATATTAGAGGTACCCGGTGCTAAAGTTAAGTAAAAATAAATAATAATAATCACTTTTCCTAATGTTTCAGAGCTGATGTTTACGTAAGTTTCATAAAGTTAAAAATTTATTATTATCATAACATTATATATACTTTACGTCTACGGTAACTTATACCTACCAAACGCTTTAAAACTCCAATTAAATTATGTATGTAACTTTACTAATTAATAGTCTATGTAATATATCTCCGGCTTGATTTTTTATACATGATATTCAGGGAGCTATTATTACACCATTATATACACCAATCGGATAGGCCAAATACCAAACGCACAAAGTGTCGCTTGGAGTATGATTGGGAAACTTACTTTATTAGCTACTTCGCTTGATCGGTACAATTTGATCACTTGTCATCGACAATATTAATGGTTGTCGGTAATCAATAATTTAACCGCAACCTACTTTTAAATGAATACTTCGTTTTTTTATTAAATTCCTTGAAAGGATGATCAATAGACAGGTAAAACATTACATTATTCATTAATATTATCACATAATTTACTGCCTATCCTTATTCACAAAGCGACGCGGATACAAAATACATTCAATTAATTCTAAACAGCCTTTGTAGTAATGTATACGTAATATAAACATTCTCAAGCCTTTAGTAATTAGGTATGTACAGACGTCATCTGACTTGTTGTTAAATACACATGTCTTCTTAGTGGTTTCAAAATGCAAAATAACCAGTTATTCAAAAAAATGTTACCTAACTCAAGTTACCTACTTTGGAGCTAGCGTAATTTATATGAACATTTCTATCAAAACTCAAATGTATTTTTTATATTATTTTATAAGAATAACAATATAAAATATATTTAAAGTACTCTACCTTTTATGTTTTTTTAACCGCTTAAAATCTCACATTTTGAAAAATTGCATAGAACATATAACTAATTATTACCATGTAAATAAAGCAATTTTAAATAATATGGTCTATGAGATATTCATTTAAATTAAGTTTAAAATTACGAGTATCTCAAAAAGTAGTAACCATAATAGGTATTGTTATTGCTTAATACTTGCCGAGGCGTTGATTCGTATCAGAAACATTATCTATGCCTATTTGCAACTTAATCATCTCAAATTTCAAATTTATAAATAGCGTATGAACATTATGTTTAAAGTTTACCATTACATTTAATTTAATATAGACTACTCTTAGATATAGTCATGGTGTGTGAGCTAACGAAATAAGATACACATATGTAATTTCATTACACATATCTGATTTAAATATCAAATTGGTAACCAAGTGATGGTCATTTGTGGATTATTTTTTGCAAACAAGATAAATCTTCGTCTTTGTTTTCATACGAGTATATTCTAAATAGGTACGTAAAGCATGCCCGGGACTGAGCCCGACGCATAACCCGTATAACGAAAGATCATTAGTATATTTTTCTTCAAAATGACTTTCAAACCATTTCTATGAATTAGTACTACAGGAAAGCACTATAAACTTTAATTTCTTATAAAATCTCTTACGTAGCTCAATCCTTTAGCTCTACCGCCACTCAACAAGTTGATGCGACGCTAAGAATTGAAATATAGTAGAAGGAAAATTACTATGGTGGGTAGTGTGTAGAAAACGAGTTTTCATTTAACGTGGCATTGTCGAAAAAAAGTGCCCACGCAAAAGGTCTAGGAACCATTTAACAAAAGGATTTAATTGAATAAAATAACTTGATCAAATGCTACGACACCTTTGCCTCTCCCACTCTTTGCCGCTTTGCATATCTTGTATAATATGTTTTTTTACAAAATCGCGAGGTATTTTTTAACGTTTTTCTACATAAATAACGAATTCATCTATTTCTAGTTTCCATCCATGCTCATTTACATATTCGGTTATTAAAACAAAACTTTCCATCCTGTGCCTACCATTGTTTCATAACTGTTTTCTACCCACGTTAATTAGAAGTACAGATAAGGGGCTAAAAATGTCCATGTTATTATCTTGTTCGTCCGATAGAGGTATAATACATTCAGTACTCGTTTTGATTGCAACAAGAGTGTACTTTCTCCTACCAATACGTAGGTAGGGTGTAAGGTGTTACAAAAAAGCCACCTGCTTGACAAGTAAAGCTAGGTTCCAAACAACTTTTAAGCGTCATAAGTAATTAAAATAAAAGATAAAGAGGTATTTACATCCTCGTTGAGTGTAAATTAAACGTGCCTTTGTGTGAGAATAGGCATTTAAAATTATACTTTCAAAAAGTCAAAGTTGACAATCCTATTTTATAGACCTAGAGCTGTTGTCATTGTGCGATTGTTTATTATTTATTTCCTGGAAATTCAATTGTTTTTTTGATTGTACAGTTAATAATATTATATTGAAATCCAAATACATTGAAATTACGGTATACCTACCAAATTATTGATTGTCGTTGTATAGCAACGTGTCTTATCAATTTCTGCTAGTTTTCAACCATGTTACATTCGTTTTACAAATGACCGGCATGTTATGATAATCTTTATTTTTATCACTCACCTCATTAAATAAACATTGGCACACTCACTCAGCGTGGACGACAGATAGCTCTTGCAATGGATTTCTCTGTAATATTCTGGAACATTTGTTCTATAATATATACTTCTATAACTAATTTACATTTTCTTACCTGCTCGAGTAGCTAAAGTGTTCCTTCGCAGTAGTGGTCAGATGAAGTATGTCTTATAAAATGCACCAAGTCGTGGCGCATAGCAGTGCGCCCGTGGATAGCGATAAACGCTTCAATACACATTCGCAATAAGTCCCAGCAAACAATAAGATCCAACTTGTTAACCAAAACTTTCCCCCAACATCGCACGGGGAAGGTAGCACAATATGTATACAGTTTTAAGCTGTAAGTCTTTATTCTCACAGAAAAATACAGACAGCTTCGCCTATTTCACTCCAGACCGTAATTTGCTCATTGTTGAATCGAAACGCGCAATGGCAATAGTTATTTATATTAATAGGGCGTCCTATGCAGTGTTTACTATGTGGCAGCACAAAGATAACGTGTATTGTTGACTGAACCTCGGGCAACAAAATATGATACTGACTGGCGACTGGCTGGGTGGCTAGTGGTAGGGAGCGAGACCGAGTATTCAAACAACCTGGCGCAGACCGCAGAGACTATCTACAGTGCTGAGTTCGGACTTCGGGAAGCATCGATTCTTGCTCGGCTATTTTCGTGAGAACTCGGGAGAATATCGCCGTCCTTGTCGCGCTAATTACTGCTCATGCAACAAAAACAGATGAACCTAATTACAAAATGTAATTAGATAATATCAGACCTATGCAATGCAACGAGACATTATAGATTGATATTTACCAAACTATGCATTTTTGAAATTTAATAAGGCACTTTTTCTCCATGAATTAATTAATTTAATAATTTGTGAATATAAAAAACGCATCTTTGTAATGCGTGCTACTGTTATTTTTTCTTTATCTTTAAACTAGCGAGTAGCGACTCGCCCTCGCCCGCTCTGGCTAGTTCTTAGATTTAGCGCGAGCGAGGCCGCGTTTTGCGTTAGTAAAATGTCAACAAAAACTTAACAAATTTTATACTAAAACCTTTCTCGAGAACCACTCCATCCATTGGTGGAAACAGCATGAAAATCGCTGCAATTAAGTTTTTGAGTTTAACGCGAACAGACAGAAAGACGCGACGGGGGACTTCGTTTTATAATATGTAGTGATACTGATTACTGATGTAGACTGTAGTATTGTATTATTTTTTGGGAATTCAGTAAGTACTACATCCGACGTATGCAAGACCAGTAATATACGCAAATAGGGATTTGGCCTGACTAATAAATATACTTATTTATTACATGGAACTTGGAAGTTAATAGATACTGGCAATTCTCCATAAAAATACTGAGAAAAGTAAAAGTGATATTTAAAAGTAAAATTATCTAGTCATTATTTTTATTACATTTATAATTTTTATAATTCAGGTTACAGATACTTACTTTGAATTAACATAACAAGTAGATGACATGAAATATAATGATAAATTACGATTGATGAAGGTTTGCATTCAATGATAAAATCCCTGACCGCCTTCCGGTGATCGTAAATAGTCGCCCTACTTCAAGTGATGTCTTATGAAAGATTGCCAAACGTCTTTCATCTACAATCTTCGCAGATTGACACTAGTACTCTTCCTTGAGTTCTTACTCCAAGGAAATAATAATGTTCACTAATAGTTTTGGTCTCTTGTATGAAAGTAAGCCCAATCACACAAATTTTTATAGGTTTTGTAAAAATAACCTAAGTATGTACTTCAATACTAAAGTTTTAGGTTTGTGTATACGTACATAGTACACACAACCCTAACCTTAAAAGTACGAAGAAACAGTGTAGTTATATTATTTTTTAACTTTCTCTTATTAACGCATTTTAAACATAAGTTCGTAGTAAAAGACGGAAGTGGGTCAGCCGGCTCACAGTTCATTTTCTTTTAAAGGTTAATGCCCTTATTTAACCTTAAGTAGTTCAGTTAGACATAAATAAAAATTTACTAAGCATTTCAAGAAATAAAAATTACAGACCTACAAAATAACATAATGTAAAATATTCTAATGCTTCTGCTATTGCAACAAATCGCCCTCAATGCCAAAGGGGTTTAGGTCATAGTCCATCACGCTAACCAAATATCTGTTAAGGTAATCGATGTAAACACGAAACTTTGTTAAGATGATGTAGGGATGGATGGATGGAAATTTTGGTACTCTCTTATACAAAACCTAGGAGGATAAAACCAATGGAGTGTGAATCGGCATATTTTTGTATTAGCTCAAATTGACTAATTTACGGCGGGGGGAGAGGTAAGCTTCGCTAGCTGTGATTGGGTAACGAAGTGACAACCAAGTGATGACTGATTCTCTAGGGATTCCAAAAGAATTACTTAAAAATATCGATATCGATAATTATGTGACTTATTACTAGTGTAAGGATTGGTTTGCGATACAGAGATTTAGATTTTTTAATAAAACAAGTGATTTATTTTAAAGACCTTTATGAATATATATTATTTACTAGCAAACAGCGTAAGTTAAAATAAATTAAACGGTTTTTATATATATTTTAATAAAATAAAAATACTACTCCTTACTACATTTTGGCCACGCGCTATCTATAATCTAGAAATAGAAATACGGCGCCATCTACGGGATATCTGTGCAACTTAGATGCCAAACCACTATCTATTAGGATTTTACAGAACTAGCCGATAAGTACACTAAAGTCGTATAATAAACATTTAATTTAAAATAAAATAATATTGCGACTATAAATTAAGATGTAAGCTATCCTATCTTTCAAATCGGATCAAACTGTATACGGTGTGCAAATTTGGTTAAAATCGATTAAGTAGTTTAGGAGTCCATCGTGAACAAACAACGTGACACGTGGTTTATATATATTAGAAATTTACTGATTCTTAAAATGGATAAGTTTTGAATATATTTTTCTTATATAATCTTTAGGGTTTCTATTATTTTTATTTATTACTATTATTATTATTATATTATTTCTATTATGGCTCCTATAAAATTATCTGCATTATATTATTTAAATATTTATGAGAAGCCACAAGTAGGTACAATAAATGCACACGGAATTATTTATTTATTTATTTAGGAAACAAACGGTGTTACAATAAAATTTATAAATAACAAACAATTAATAGAAACATAACCAATAAAAGTTTCCACTGTTAACATAACACTTATTACAAAGAAATAGATATAGATGCAAAATATTACAAATGACAATTAAAAAAATATACTAACAAATACAAGAGAGAGAGAGAAATGCAATAACAATCAATAATTTCAAATAAATAAAATCATTAAAATATAATTCATTAAATAAAATATTTTAGATTAATAATGTAAAATAATAAAATCAATAACAGCTTACATTAATCAAATTGTGCATAACATTAATTTTAAATTTATTAAGACAGAGATGAAATATGTCATTAGTAATAAAAAGTTTATTATATTGATCAAAACTTCTGTTGATGAATGAATTTTTTGCAAATTTAGTTCTGGAGACAGGGACATAAAAAGTAGATTTTTGTCTGGGATTACTATTTCGTGGACATTTAAAATGTAATTTAGACAATAAATACGGTGATTGTGTAAAAATTAAGGTAGTTATTATTTATAGGTATAACAAGCATCATCATTTTTATTTATTAATATTACCGTGGTTTTAGAAGATTCTTTCTTAATATCTCTTAATGGAGGCGATTGATCTTGAGTGTTTTTGAATCATCTGGAAGGGACTGATGACCTATATAATCGACGTGTATTATTTTTTAAAGATTGAAAGCAATCCGGTGTGAAATGTCTGGAGCATACGACGCTATTTCTTTTCTTTCTTTTCGCTATCATTGTTAGGAAATCTGCAAATTTTAAATCATACAAAATACAATTTTTTAATTATCCTAGGCCCCACTTGTTTTAAAATAAATCAATAATAATACCTACAATAAAATAAAAATTCATCTAATCTTGAATTATATCGATATAAATCGTTGCGATGCTGCGACAGCACTAACGAGAAAAATAGACAAGACATCAACGTTGACGCGATATACTATTCTGACATTAAAAATTAATTTTATTTTTTTATGAATTGAATAAAATGGAGTAGAAAACCACTTACCTATGAAATGTGATCCCGTCTTTTTTGTAACTTGAAGTAGCAGTACACTTTCCACATCATTTAATTGAACTAAAAAGAAAAAAAAATAATTTTAATTACTTAGTTATTGTTGGAGTCGGTGCCAGCCAAGGAGATTGTATTAGGATTATTTTGCTTTGGCTGGCACCGACTCCAACAATAACTAAGTAATTAAAATTATTTTTTTTTCTTTTTAGTTTCGATTTGTAGCGTTTTGAAGTCGGTTTTCATTTTTATTAAAAAATAATTTATTTTAATTTTTTTTGTGGAAATTATTATGTTTAAATAAAATATTGGAAGGCTAACTAAACTACTGCTCCAATAAGTCAGCGAAGTTTTGAAATGAACGACAATAGTCAATCGAGATTTGTCCACGTCTATTTTTCCACGTAACTCGTAGACGTTAATAAGATTTACCTTCTATTATCAATCCACCTAATATCCTGAAGGAGTATGACTATCTGTTCATAAGTACGTATAATATTAAAAGAATTTTCTTTCAACTCCTAACCGTTGAGGATATATACCTTACATCATCACAAATTCTTGAACAGCTTTAGAAAATATATGAAAAAGGTAATCAGTGCCGATAAAATTTAAGGGTTGCCCTCGATTTCTCTAGGATCCCATCATCAGATGCTGACTTGGTGACAATGAGAACATCTTGAATGTATACCCTACCGAACAAAAAAGAAATTTTTAAAATCGGCCCACAATTCACGGAGAAATCGGTGAAAACACATAAAAAACAACTGTTGAGGAATTTTACCTTCCATCATCAGCTCATCCACATGAGATGATGATTTTCATACGTAAAAGCTTTATCGGGTTTAGAAAATATATCAAAAACATAATAGGTGCCTGTAAATTTTGAGAGTTGCCTTCGATTTCCCTGGGATCCCATCATCAGATCCTGACTTGGTGACAATGGGACCACCTCGGAACTATACCCTACCAATCAAAAGAAAAATTTTTGAAATCGGCCCACAGACGGCGGAGCAATCGGTGAACATACATAAAAAAAAAAAAATACATACAACGGAACATATAACCTCCTCCTTTTTTGAATTTTTTTTGAAGTCGGTTAAAAACTAGGCATTGTTCACACTTTTAAAACGGGTACGCGTGACTATGACATAGACTGACATAAAATAGCAACGACTGTCAACAATTTCGTCGAGTAAACTATATTTTAGTGTGCTATTAGTAAGCGCGGTTGTCCCCGCATGCGCACTCCATTTACTCCATGTACAAAACCTACAGCACGGATTTTGATGAAATTTAATAATAATAGACCTTATAGTTAGTTACATCCGAGTAAGAGATAGTAGGCTATCTATATTATAAAGCTGAAGAGTTTGTTTGTTTGTTTGAACACGATAATGTCAGGAACTACTAGTCCGAATTGAAAAATTCTTTTTGTGTTTGTAATTTTTTTTAATATAATGCATTATTTTCGAAGGTGTTTTATAAACATGATATTAATCTTTACCTAAATAAAAAAGTTACTAATCACTAGTACTTAATTTTGAACAAAATTGCTCTTGGCATCATTTATTTTCAATGAAAATCTTACGAGATATCATAGTTTTAACATAGCTCCGCAACAAAATAATGATATACGTGCAAGACTGGCGGTCGTGACTCGTGAGGGTGTAGGGACGCCGGAAGCTCTGCGAGGTAATTGGTTTCCAGTCCATAGAACGCGAGTGAAGCCGCGAGAAAGGCTTGTAGTTTATAAAATGGAGCCGGACGAAAACGGTAATATATAATAAATTTTCAATTTGGAGGCAAAACAACTGTAGATATACTTATATATCAATTACCAAATATATTTATGACTTTAAAAAAATCTTAACGAATTTTTCAGCATTAGTAATAATATTGTAAAACTAGAGTTTGCAACCCTAGTAAGACGCGCTGTAGGTTTTTCGCGTGACTTATCTTTCAGGAAACATTGTATAGCTTATAAATTAATTAATGTATTTAATGATGTTGTTTGTCTTATTTTAAACTTAATTAAAGTTATTATATTATGTGAAGTTATTAATTTACCAGCCTGTTAGAGTTTTGTGTTTAATGTGAGTCTTGTCCGACAGGCTCAAATTTCTGAATGGACCAAGGAGTTGATCCTCGATTCACTCTTCGAGAAGTCTTAGGAGCCAAACGCGTAGCAAACCACTCATCGAAGTGGGCATTGGGCAACCTCAAAGTGCGTTTTTTAGATGAAGCTATTGTATCCTACCTCTAAAGATACTACACAACTAAATCACTAGTTCGATATTTTATCATATTCGGACTAATACCATAGATGTGGTTTAAATTATATGGATTAAATTATCCCATTCAACTTTCGCACCACCTGTTGTTAAGTTATTATTAACAATGTTGTCCTCTAAAGCTTTATTATACTTACTAGCAAAGCTCGCATAGTTTTTCTAACGGGTACCTAATAATTTTTAAGACAGTTTTTTTTCAATTATTATTTTTACATATTATGACGAGCCTTTTCCGCAGCTTCGCTCGCGTTCTAAAGGCTGGAAATCAAACCCCCTCACGACCTCACCCGTCTTTGCTCACGGTGATCATTGTTTTGTTGCGGAGTTGTGTTAAAACCATAGATTATACACTTATATACGGTTAAAACTATGATATTTAGTGAGATACCAAGAGCAATTTTGTTCAAAATTAAATACTTGTGATTAGTAACTTATTTATTTAGGTAATAATTAATACTATGTTCATAAAACACCCTAACAAATAATGCATTGTCAAAATAAATTAAATTACTATATAAAAGGTTATAGTGAGTCAACCTTAAAAGACATTTTTTATCGCTGACTTTTTTTAGAAGGGGGATAATTCTGTCAACATGATAATTGATTTTTGATTCTTCTATTGGTCGTAGCGTGATGTATAATAATATAGCATATAGCCACCAGACCAGACAATTAAATCACCATTCCAATAAATAAATTGAATATTAAAAAGATTTGATATCTTTGAAGATAAATTAAACGACAATTTAATGGAACATTTTAGGACTACCTACATTATTGTGTCTACCAATAGACCAGACCTAACTCTCATGAGACTAAATCAGACCTAGATCTGTCTCTTTTTTTTACATGGACCGATCCACTGACATATATTTTATTGCTGTTCGTTATATAGTAAAAAACGGGACAAGGTTTTTCATAACCCACACCGAGAGGTGATTCTCGTGGTTTTCTTCATAAATTATAAATTTTCCTTGTCTACCCTCTTAAAGAGAAGCCGTTAAACTTTAAAACATCACTCGTTAATTATTAATTATCAAAATTACTTACTAATTATCAAGTTAAATTTTAGATATGTTAAATGTCATTGCATCGTTTAAGGCCTACCTTTTGTTTTTTAACCTACACGCGAATAGGATAAAAAACTATATTATCTCTTCTCACAATCAAGAAAAATTCTAAATGCAAATAAATAATAGTATCATAATATAATAAATTACATAATGTAAGGAAAATAAATAACAATGATGCTTTACATCATAATCTATAAAATATGTCTAGTAGTTAGGCTTGGCAATACAGTATAGACTTTAAATACCGGTTTTGGCAAACTCGTTCAAAACTTGAAACTGTGTAGATATTGTAACTTCCTTCAATGTCTTAATAATTTTCAACTATTATTATTAATTATTAATACTGTAATATTAGTATCAAAAGATTTAAGATGTATATCTAATGATTCATGTAATTTAGTGTATAATCTCAAGCATTGAGGTGAAACAAAAAACAAGGTTAAAATCAAACTTAAGTAACAAAAAAATCCAGGAGCTCAGTCCTTTCACCTAATCGGCATTAAATGGCATACATCAGTTGATTTTAAGTTCCGAAACAAAGCAATCGCGAATATACCAATAACATCCAATGCTTTTTGCATTTATTAGCCTCAAGATTATTCGTACTGAATCACACGCACTTCATTCTCAGTTACTCGTGTAACCTACTCGTATGTGCTGACTTAGAATATTAAATTATACCTAAGATACATAACCGTTAGATGTATACAGCTCAACAAGTGACATTCTAAAAGTGGGTATTGAATATTTACAAGTGTTTCTTATTATAAGATGAATTTCGGATTTAGTCTACTCGTTTTAGGTTGGTATATGTTTGCTTTTTTATTGAATTACTGCAGAACAGTCTTCCTGTAATTATATTTTTCGAATTTTTATTGGAGTTTTAGATCGGACATGTTTAAACCGATAAAGTATTTTCAAATTTTCTAAGTAAATAAACTTTCGCACTCGCGCATTGATTGATTAGATATAAATATAGAATTAATTTATCTATTAAATAATATGAAGAGCTACAATGTAGCAGCAACTCATTATTATTTAAGTGTTATACATTAATGTTTTCTGATTTTGCTGCGATTTTATTTTGATTTTTGGTTCTCGGCGTCTCAAATGCTTTACAGCGATCGTGGTCACGGAAGAGACTAACTTTTTAGATATCTCAAAGGCATATACTTGTTACAAATAGACACAATTTGAAAAACGATTACTTTGCAGCCATTTTTGAAAAAAACCGATAACATAGATTCATTTATATTGCACCAGCGACTCACCCTCACTTATATTGGGTTCGTTCCTAGATTTAGAACGGGCGAGTATTACTAAAACATTCCCCGAGAACCACTATATCCATTGGTGAAAACAGCATGAAAATCGGTACAGTAGTTTTTTAAGTTTATCGTGAACAGACAGACAGACGCGGCGGAGGATTTTGTTTTATAATATGTAGTGATATAAATTTGATTTGATTTAAATTACACAACCTAACCTTTTCCAAGATAAAAAACTTGCATTACATTTTATTACAATAAAACCAAAGTATCAATTTAAGTACCAATTCATAGAAAGAATCGGATTGTATTTTGAAATAATAAGACAGCTTAGACGAAAAATGGAACGCAAAAGAAGATAATGTAAATGCCAAAACTGTCAACTGTCAAGTGTCAAACTCTAATGAATTGTCAAATGGATAATGGTAAATGTAAAATGGTAAATTAAATTCTAAATAAATTATGATCTAAATGCCAAATGGTAATATGTGTTTTATCAATTATGGTCAAATTAAACCGTAATACCCGATCAGCGATGCCTTTATATTATGCTCAAGTGTACAATAATATTCAGAATGAAATGTTCTTTTCAAAATTGTAGATTAATCTTAAATGTATGATTAATATTTAAATTCAAAGACGGAGAAATAAGAGAATGAGATTCTTAAAAACATACTTTTTAAGAACAAAGGGCTTTATGACTCAAGGTTCAAGTTATTTTTGTATTATGACGTGATTCAGTCGCTATAGTAACCTGGTGCCATTGCTTTATTGTTAGTTTTCATAGCTGTGAAACAAAAACTGAAAATAACTTCTAGTTTTGTAAACTTAATTTTAAAGTTTAAAAAGAAGATCACTTTCAGCTTTAGTTATGAGTGAAAATGGTTCTGCACAAAATATTGATCTTCAAAATTGGATGAAGGATTTGCCAGAACAGTTAAGAAACATTCCACTTATATATCTTGCCATTCCAGGTAACTCTTAAAAAAGTTATGGTATTTTAATAACTCAAAAACAACATTTTGCTAATAACATCTTTTTTATTTTTTGGTATGACTTATTTGATAAAATAGAATTAAGCTTATTTAATTTACTTCTACTGATTTCAGGTAGCCATGATTCAATGACATATGGCATAACAAAGTCTAGTGGTCTAGCTCCTGATGCTGAACCTGTTTTGAAGAGATTGTACCCTATGTTTCAAGGTACAATCTTAAGATGGACCATTACTCAGGCAATAGATGCTTTTCAGCAACTTCTTATTGGCATTAGGTACCAGATTATTTTCATTTTTTAGTTATATTGCATAATTTTTAACATTGTATAAGTAAATAAAGTACCATAATAGTGTAAAGTAAGAATTTGATGATGTTCGACCTTTTAAAATCTTACTAATATTTTGATTGTTGTAGAAGTGAGAGTATACATAATTAGTTATACACAATATATTTTTAATTAGCATACAATTTAAAATATATGCAATATCCATAGTATATTGTATGTTTAATCAAATACAATGGTTTCACATTAAAACAATGAAATGTAATATAAATTAATAAAAACATATCAAAACTTCTTTCATGCTAGGTTTTAGATTTTTTCATTTTAATTCACATTTTATGTTTGTTTTTGTAGTACTCTGTTTAAATATTAAGAAGAAAATTTTATAAAACTCCAAATTACTTCTTTTACTTTTTTAGATACTTTGATTTAAGACTCGCAACTAAGACTGGATCAGATGACTTTTTTTTCACTCATGGTGTGTATGCAGGTGAAATATATCAACCACTGCAGCAAATAAAACAATTTCTTGATAGTCATCCTTATGAGGTTAGATCATTTACATCATTACAAATATATGCTGTTTTTTATAGCCTTTTTTATAAAATATATTATAATAATAATTACTTTAATGTGTAATTTGAATAAGTAAAAGCTTAATTCATATTTGGAGTTATTTGGGTGAAACTGTTGATATGAAGTAAACATTTTTTGTCTAATTGCAGGTGGTAATATTAGATTTCCAACATTTCTATGGATTCACTCAAGATGATCATCAAAGACTTATGAGATATGTTATCAATTTATTTGGACCAAAACTTGTTCCCAGACAGCATGATTTAGATGGCATTACTCTTAAACACCTTTACAGATTGAGTCAACAGGTATTTATGATAAAAAGATTTTATATTGTCCAACCTTTGAAAATGCCAACGACCTTTAGAAAACAGGTACTTATGTGGGTCTTACTGGCCAGAAACGAGCCAATACTACCCACTATGGTATGGTATTGAAGGGCTATTTTCCGCAACTTGACGACTAAGCGCCTATTTTGCGTGTGTTTTTTTTACCCACTAAAACCCATCTTCCTCATCAAGCATTGTTTATTGTGTTGATAGGGCGTTGCAGGATTCCTTGCGCATACAACGCTATTTACTTTTAATTTCTTTTAAACGGTGGAAAATTCATTGACGCATACCACCAGTATATGTGGGACTCCACACGGGTGTGGGACGGCCAGTTTAAAAGAAGCCAGTAATATCCACAAAAATCCAACAAAACCTTCTTCCGTTTGAATGGGGCGTTGCAGGATCATTTGTGTATTCGACCACGACGCTCCGACGGCCCGGTTGGTCTCCCGAAGCAACTCCCCCAAAGCCAAGAGTTTGCTCCACAGTTCACTCTACTATTAGAGAAGTACCAGAAGTAACCACCTTGTGACACCGCCCTGAAGTGGGTGTCCCTGCGCGTGGCTTGACACCCAGCTAGATTGTCGGAAGCTACTAAGCCTGCGATTTGAAAAAATAAATAAAAAAAATCCGAAATGAAATCTATATAGAGAAGCAAAACCGTATCTAAATATAAAAAATAATTTGAGCTGCTTTCGAGATTCACGAAAGAAATTTTTTTTTATACCTACACGTATATACTAAAGAATTGCTCATAAAATTGCGCGGGAATGAACCCGCTACTCATAGTTAATTGATTACATTACTGGTATATAAAACATTACATAATCGAGCGTCACTCAAATATAGTTGTGATTATAAACTAAAAATATTTTCTTGGCTAATATCAAGGGTTATCTAAAACAATAATATTGAATAATGTACGAAAATAGATGATCTCCCGTGAGGTCTCCCGTGACCATGATTGCTGTAAAGCATTCGAAACGTCGGGAACCAAAAATCATAATAAATCCGCGACAAAATCCGAAAAGATAGTTTCATAATCATTTATGACGTCAAATATTCGCGTAAACCTAAGAAAGTATTATGTAAGAAAATAGATCACATTTTAAGAAAAATATGAAAAAAATTAACTTTATTGAAATGTTTTCCAGGTAATTGTAGTGTACCGTCACCAAGCAGTGTACGCGACTGGTGACTTCTGGCAACCCCAAATGATGCCTTCACCTTGGCCTCAACAGGACAATATCAGTGGGTTGTTACATTTCCTCAAAACTGTTAAAAGGCATCCTGGTACAGGGTTTGTTCATCAGGCTGTGTTGACACCTACGCCTGCTTTTATATTATTTAGGTACGTTTTTACTTTAAATTATTTTGTGTGAATGTTCTTATCTATTTATTTTTTTAATGATAGTTATATTAATTTTATTTTTCTGCAGATTTACTACTAATTATATACAATTGTTTTATTTTTAATTATTCTTAGTGTTATTCTGACACCTTAAAGTTTCATTAAAATCGGTCAAGTATTTTTTCCATGAAAGAGAACAAACCATAACCCATCCAAGAGGATCTTAAACATTCACGTTTATAATATAAATAAGACAAGATAATGACTCCACTATAATAGAGCCGCCAATAAAATCATTTGAAGATACTTTTTACCAATATTTTAATTTATAATAAAATAAATATAAATTACAGGTGGGTGTCAAATTTACGTGACAAATGTGCGAAACCAGTGAAAAATGAAATATATCCTAAACTTGATGAGTTTTCCCCAGGCAGGCCTACGAACAGGGATGGCCCAGGAACAGTCAACGTTATAATTGCCGATTTTGTTGACTTAGATAACGCTATATTTCCAAAAACTATTATACAATTAAATTATAAGTTATTAAGGAACAATCAATTTATATCAGAAAACTATGGGTAAGGTTAGGATTTATAGTTAGTATAAGTTTTAAATTACATCACATTACAAGCGTTCTATGGGTGGTGTATGGCTCTGTTCTCTGCTCTCTGTTTTATTGATGGATAGAGCACTGAGCTTTGTGAAATATTCTTTATATGTATATTAAACAAAGTGTGTTTAACATTCGGTACACATATTTGTAATTTGATACCGCTATCAATATGTCATAGAAATTAAATTTATATGTAACTCATATTATTCATTTTAATAAAAATAAAATAATTGATTAAAAAAAACAATGCATTCAAGTTTTTGCATTTAAAATTAGTATATTGCCTAGTTATTTATTGTAAATATTTTTGCCGAATTACTAGAGCACTTCAAATTGTTATGAACGGTTTATTAAAACAATCTTTTTGGATTTATCGCGGTTTTATTCGAGTTTTAGTTCTAGACGTTTCGATGATATGATGCTTTCCAACCGTGATTATTTGTGTTGTAAAGCAAAAAATCCGATAAGATAGTTTTACTGAAAATGTCAATGTTAAAAATTTAAATCGATTGTTTTTATAAATATATAATTGTTATATTGTGGTTTTCGCAAAATCAAAAACTCTATGAATAAGGTTTTGTGGAAAACTACCAAAATGCGCTTACCTTAAACAATTGTACCTGGATTATATTTTTTTACATATTTTATAATATAGCCTACATAATATTTTATACAGCTTCTATAAGATTAAGTTAAAAAAGCCTTGAAATAAAGTTGTAATTTTATATATATAAAAATATGTTTTCATTATGTTCCATCAATAAAAATAATATTAGGTACTATTGTTTTAAATTGTCTGACCGAATACTTTATTACAAAATTCATCCAATTTCAATCGTTCACATAAATCTTTGAAAGACCATTTCTCCCTTTTCACGTCATGAGTATCATCCAATACTGAAAATAAACTATTGGAGAGTTCATCCGAAATTTCAATAATTCTACATATCTTATCCAAACGCGATAAATCTTCAGCGGAACTTGTCAAGTCTGTTAAATCTATTATTTGTGACTTCCTTTCATTCATTTGAAACGAGTTTTCTGAATCAGAATTACTCGCACTATCTAATTTATCGTAAATATTGTTATCAACCCTCATCATTACGTCAGTTTTAGTGGTACTTGGACTGTAAATTTTCTCCACCGACAGTTTCTTTATAAAGCCTTCTAAAATTTTCTTTCGCATCTCCTTTGTCTTATGTGTCCCTTTTTCGACATTGTTTATCGTTTCTAGTACGTTTTCTTGTATAGTTGATTCAAGATCATCATTTTTGTCAACAACATATTTTGATGTATGGTCTTCAATATCAATAGAATTATCTTGTTTATTATTTTTATTTATAACATCAATAGAGACAGTATTAATAATTGAACTTTGTAATTTTAAATCAAATATACTATTTTTTACATCTGTATTGCAGCTTGTCGTTTTATCAGTTGTTATTCCTTGTATTTTATTAACCGTTAGAAGGTCTTGTTTTGAAGAACTTTGATATCTTACAACACCATTTAATATGTCTTCATTAGCTAAAGTACTTTCAGGTTTTAGACTATCGTCTTCAGTTTTAAAATCGTTATCATTTACAGAAGATTTAGATACGTTTTTGTAAGTCTGACTGACAGTAGAATTATCTTCGTCAATTATAGAACCTCTCGTAGTAAAATCTTCGCTGTTATTGTACTGATTTCCTTTAAGTAAATTTTCGGTCATGTCTATCATTTTGGACACTCCATGTTTTACCTTTTGTAAACGTTCTTGATTTTTAGTATAATTTAAAACATCTGGACTGTTCGGTCGAAAAGCAACACAACTGTTAAACAGGAATTTTGTATTATCTCTCACAAATGGTAAGTCTATCTTTTCTCCATCATTCCAGATTTTAAAAATATTATTGTTAATTTTATGACTCGATTGATTAGAACTCGTATTTCGTAAAGGCATTACATTATTATTTACTATTTGCGTGGGGATCTTAGGCTTAAAATAAATATCTTGGGAACTGATAATTGATTTCCGAATATATGGCGCTGATTTCTCTTGACACAGTGTTTTAGTTAAAAATCTATTAGAATTAACTTTAGAAACTAAGTCCATATGGAAAGATTTTTCAGAAAACCTGATGCAATCTATAACACGACAGGCGTATGAGTATTCATTTTCGTACCAACAAATGAATTTGAAGAAGTTCGGTGTCAACTGCAAACTTGATTTCACATCAATGATACAAGAATGTTCGTCGCCCAAAAAATCGGAAGACACAGCTTCATCGGTACATATTTTAATTATATTTTTCATTGTTGTTTTACTTTCAATATCTATACGTTTGAATATATCTTCAATATCCATATTTTTTGTTAATCTGGAACAACGGATCATGATTTATCAATTTTTGGTGGTAGCATATTTTGCCGACGGAGAAAAAATTATGGTGTTAAAAACGAAGCACTAAGACTATATTTTGTCTCTTTTTATTGTCGAGGATATTGCGAAATAAATACATATATACTTCGGCATGTGTATGACGTTATTAGTGTAACAGGATTTTGTTCTTATCTATAAGGCGTTACGCCCCCTTTTTGTTGTTCAAAAGAGTACATGACCTATAAACCCATAATTTATCTCTAATCATTGACTTTAATAATAAAGATACGAGCACGGAATTATTTTAATTTTAATGTTGATGTTATAACAAATTAGGTACATTTGTCTATTAGATATGTATCTTTTAACTTGTCGCATGATTACAAATAATTAATAAATAATAGGCAAAATTGTGTGATATTGTATGTTCGCGTTGCGTAAATGTCATTTTTCTATATTTTATTTTTTGATAATATTTGGCTTAAATCAAACTCAAACAGAATTGTTTTTTTTGTCTTGCACGCTTACCATACAAACATCTCGGACCGCGTTTCAAAGACTGATAACCAAATTCTTAGATTTTTCATTTTAAGTATACCTACCCTTATAGCTTTACTCGATTAATGGTCTATAAAACACTAAAACATTTTTTCAATTCAAACCATTAGTTACTGAGATTGGTGCGTTCAACCAAACAAACAAAACTGATCAGCTTCTTTTCTCTCATATCTTTTTTCTTTATTATGAATTATTCGCGTAAATCTAAAAACCTACTAATAATAATTAATTAGAAGAGAATCTCCTGAAAAACTAAGGAGTAATAATATAACAGTATACCTCAATAAACATACCGTATAGTTATATCAAGTACCGAAACGTTTACTATGGGAACTCGAAAAGCGATTCCACTCATTTTGTCTTTAACTTGTGGTATAATCTTGTTAAGAGCTTTACAAGCACCGGTAGCAGCTGGTATAATATTTTGATGAATACTTCTATGATCACGCCAGTGCTGAAATTATTTCTTATATCGTTATTTTATATTTACTATGAACAAGATCAATGTTAGCACTAGAATAAAATAGAAAACGTCTATGGCAATTTTTTATTAGAGATATTGTAAGAGATAAATGAAAAACTATAAATTAGTTTTAAAATTTAAGGTCGCGTCTGTGTAAGCTAGGCGAGCGTAAATCGCTAGTTAAAAGTTTTAACTTAAAACACACATATTTGTATAGTAATTATAATTTAAAGAATAGCTAATGTAACAATTTCATATGAAACATAACCAAGTGATGCGGGTTCAAATCCGCTTCTCGCATCTGATATTTTACCACTTGTCTTACGGTGAAGGAAAACAGCGTGATAAAACCTGCACGTCTGAGAGAACCTAGCAAGTTTTCGAAGGACATGTGAAGTCCGCCAACCCGCACTAGGCCAGCGTGGTGGACTATGGCCTAATCTCCCTCGTATTAAAGGGAAGCCCGTGCTCAGCAGTAGTACGTTCAAAAGGGCTGAATACATAATAAAACATCAATAATACAATAAAATACCTTCCCTCGCAGACATAATCCGTCTAAAGGTTTTAAAGATGGCGTCATTGCATGTATGCTGGTTATGAACCCTTCTGAGACACCATAGTTTTGTTCTAATATGTTTATAATTGGTGCTAAACAGTACAATGTACTTGAGGCACAGGATATGACTTTATGGTCTGTAATTTTAATATTTTTATTAACCGACTTCAAAAAAGGAGGAGGTTATATGTTCCGTTGTATATTTTTTTTTATGCATGTTCACCGATTTCTCCGCCGTCTGTGGGCCGATTTCAAAAATTGTTCTTTTGTTTGGTAGAGTATAGTTCCGAAAGGGTCCCATTGTCACCAAGTCAGTCGTCAGGATCTGATGATGGGATCCCAGGGAAATCGAAGGCAACTCTCAAAATTTACAGGCACCTATTATGTTTTTGATATATTTTCTAAAACCGATAAAGCTTTTACGTATGAAAATCAATATCTCATGTGGATTAGCTGATGATGGAAGGTAAAATTCCTCAACAGTTGTTTTTTATGTGTTTTCACCGATTTCTCCGTGAATTGTGGGCCGATTTTAAAAATTTCTTTTTTGTTCGGTAGGGTATACATTCAAAATGTTCTCATTGTCACCAAGTCAGCATCTGATTTTGGGATCCTAGAGAAATCGAGGGCAACCCTTAAATTTTATCGGCACTGATTACCTTTTTCATATATTTTCTAAAGCTGTTCAAGAATTTGTGATGATGTAAGGTATATCTCCTCAACGGTTAGGAGATGAAACAAAATTCTTTTAATATTATACGTACTTATGAACTGATAGTCGTATTCCTTCAGGATATTAGGTGGATTGATAATAGAAGGTAAATCTTATTAACGTCTACGAGTTACGTGGAAAAATAGACGTGGACAAATCTCGATTGACTATTGTCGTTCATTTCAAAACTTCGCTGGCTTATTGGAGCAGTAGTTTAGTTGTAGTAGTCACAAAAAAATTAAAAATAAATTATTTTTTAACAAAAACGAAAACCGACTTCAAAACGTTACAAATTGAAACTAAAAAGAAAAAATAATGATTTTAATTACTTAGTTACCTATTGTTGGAGTCGGTGCCAGCCAAAGCAAAATTATCTTAATACAATTTAATTAATGTATCAATTTCTAAATATAATCAAAATATCCGTTCGAAAGTTCATTGCAAATGCAGGATAAAACTGTCCTTTTTGGCTGGCACCGACTCCAACAATAACTAAGTAATTAAAATTATTTTTTTTTTCTTTTTATATCAGTAATAATACCTAACATACTATACGAATACCTAATGATATAACGGTACTATTAGTTCCTGCATAACTAACGAACCCTGCAATATCGTACATATTTATGATCTATACATAAAAATCATAAAATTCTGAGAAAATCCTATTGAAATAGTCATACTCGTAGTTTTAGAATTAAATTTTGATATTGGCCTCTTTATCGATGACCATTCCAATAAGATTAATTTTTTTAATGTAGGTGCAGATTTAACCTATAATTTTATTAAATGTATAGATCCAAAACGGATTTTATTTCACATTTAGGTACATTTTATATCTTATTTTGCATAGTGTCACACCCACTTTTACTCTACAACGACATGACCCCTAACCCATAATAAATTTTATCTCAAACTCTTGGCTAAATCATAATAAGAGATATTGTCTATCGCTTTACACTAACAGTGTTGATGAAATAAAACAAAATACTTAATGTTAATATGTTTTTGACCCGATATCTGTTAACCTGCTGCATAATCACAAAGTAAATAGTAACCGACTAAAACTATCATTATTGCTTCATCTTTGTTTTTCTATATAGATAAAAGTTACAAATGAATGTTTTTAATTTTTATGTTTCGTCATTTATACGTTCTAAACCTATGGTGAGATATTTTGTACACGTTTTAAAGGGCTGTGGTGTAAAAATTATATGAATTCCCTAAACACATTTAGCAGAATTTCAACTTTATTCATTTAAGTTATCTAACCTTATTAAAGTAAGTTAGTAAGCTGTAAGCTGCGACTACTTAAAAAAGTTGGAATTGTGTGCCATAATTATTATACACACTCCGACACATTAAAGGTTCATGTAGACTTATTAAATGTTTAAATACCTGTATTAATACTTTGTTCATTGACACCCAATATTAGCATAGGGATATCCACACTAGGAGCCGTCACTATCACTCTTTTAACAGATTGACTTGCCAAGTGTCCCTAAAACGTTGAAATGAATGTGTTTAACTGACCTCCGAAAAGAAAGAAGTTACACGTTTGACGGATATTTTTAAAATATAACATTCATGTTAAAACATACACCTATCTTTTGATTATACTCAAAGATGTGACGAGTGCCTGCAAATACCAATCAAAATATACCTATATGAAGATTAGTACCTATATTTAAAAAAAAAAGGAATATGACAATTCGTACTATAGCTTTTTCAAGACTTGTGAACATTCCAGAAGCTTCCACAACATACTGCACATCAGCTGATTGCCATGGTATTCTCGACGGCAATTTTTCTCGAAAAATTGTAATACTTTTTCCTGTAATAAATGATATTAATCATATTTTAGCGAATTGGCACCATCCGATACAGAATTAATTAATAAATTTCATTCATTCTTTTAATAATAAATAAACACACAGTACTTAATTAGTTATACTAAAGTACCATTGACGACGATTTCATTATCCTTAAATGTTACATTGCCTTTAAATTTTCCATGAGTAGAATCAAACTTAATTAAATAGCATATGTAATCAATATCAACTGCAGGATCGTTTATTGCTGAAAGCTTAATTAGTATGAAATGGTCAATGTTAATAATTACAATCCATAAATTAAAATCTGGACAAAAGTAGCGACACTGTATTTCAATTTATATAATTATAAGAAAGTAATTAGTAACCTCTATGCCCTTTTCTTGTATACAGGTTCTAAATATGACCCTGCCTATTCGCCCGAAACCATTAATACCCACTTTAATCATTTCTAACAATGATATAATATAATTTTAATTGAAAAGTTATTGTACTTAACAGATTTTGGTTTATTTATTTAACACAAGTATATTTTTTAAATCACCCGCACAATTACATAGTCAAAGATTCAAAGACAACTTCACGACAATTTTACACTGTCGTGTAATTGTTCATTCTATTTGAATTAAATTTAAAAATAAAAATGCAAACATAAATAAAAGTAATTATATATTTCACATAATAAATATATTATTATATATATTACATAAAACATAAGCAGTAACTTATAAATTTTTTTTATCATAGACAATGACATTTGTATGTTATCAAAGATTATCTTGAATAGACGTGTAACAAGGTACAACTTGCAAGTAGTAATAATTTTCCCCTTCCAAAATGTTTGTCTTTGTTATAATAGGGGTTAAAATATAAAATTACCGTTTTACCGTTGTACCGTTCAATTCGAAGTACCTATTACAATTGCAAATTGTAATAGGTATTTCGAATTGACCTAGAACCTTCATGGTTTGAGATTTTTGGGTGAAACTTTTTTAAATGGTACCTATGTAGTTCTAAAAAATGTGAACGAAACATTCGATTCTCGACTTTCACTTTTTTTTTTATTCAGCTTAGACAAGAACGATGGATACTTCGAAAATTCGAGTAGTTTTTGAATGCGAGTTCTGACGCGGAGCTAACGTGGCAGAAACAGCTTGCAATATCAATATTGTGTTTGGAGAAGGTACTTCTAATGAACGCACCGTGTGATTTCAGTTTAAACGCTTTCGTGATGGAACTTTGATTTGAAGAACGAACCACGGGGAAGACCGCCCACAAAGGTGAATAACAATGAATTGAAATGATGACGATCCGAGCCAAACTACCCAGGAATTAGCGGCATGGTGTAACGTTACCTTACCAACAATATTGACTCATTTGCGTCAAATCAATAAAATAAAAAATATTAAAAATGGGTGCTTCATGATTTGACTGATCTGCAGAAAGAAACACGTGTTGAAACTTGTGTTGCCTTTGAATCGATACAGAAATGAAGGAATATTGGATCGAATTGTGACATCTGATTAAAAGTGAATTCTTTACGAAAACCGTAAGCGAAAAATGCAATGGCTGACCTCAGGTCAAACGCCGCAACAGTGTCCTAAAGCAAAGCATACCAATAAAAGGTAATGGTAACTGTTTGGTGGTCTCAGCATGGAGTTATTTACTATAGATTTCTCCGATCTGGTCAAGCAATAACGGCAGATGTTTACTGTGCCAAACTCCCAACAATGATATCAAAACTAGCAGTGAAACAGCCCCGACTTATGATTCGATCTTCACCATTATTGCTCCATGATAACGTGAGACCTCATACAGCACGAGAAATCGTTTTAACTCTACAGGAATTGCAATTAGAATCCATTCATCACCCTCCGTATTCGTCAAACTTGCTCTACCATTTTTTTACGTGATAAAATGTTTTCTTCTCAGGAGGCAGTACAAAATACTTTCACACAGTTTGTCAAATCTAGATCACCAGAGTTCTATCGCAAAGGCATAAATGACCTTCCTATTAGATGGCAGCAATGTATAGATAATAATGGTAATTATTTTGATTAAATAAATATATTAAATTAAAAAAAACTAATTTCAATTTTTCAGTACAAATCGGCAATTTCATACTTTAACCCCTAATATTAAATCGATTCTAATAAGTCATAAAGTTTGTATTGATCATTAGTTTTCAACTTAATCATTGACTTTTATCTGTAAGATTTAATAATATTTAAGTTTCAGAGATTTCCCAAATAAACCTAAATACAACTAATAATTTATGTTATTTATCAAAAAAACCATAAATTTCATATAATCTTCTTTATATTTCATCTACAATGAAGGTCTTAAAACAGTTATGAGTGGCTAAGCTAAATGAAAGAGCTCGTAAATAAAATTACATAAAATAATTAATTGTTAAATATAAAAAAAATATATCTTCTTTTATTTACCTCATCTTTGGAAATATTTATCAATACTTTATACTGAATACTCTATACTCTATAGTCTATATTCAACCTAGATGTGTTACTTTGTCCTTCATCTGACATTTCTAGTCTCCATCTTGCGGTGGTTGAACGTATTGTGTAATTCAAAGCTCCAATTGAATTAATCCGGTACGTATTTTTACAGTTAATATCGTTTGCATAAGTATTATTTTGTTTTTAATTATTCAATTAATTGTTGTGTATCGTTAACAATCATATTGTATCAGCTTTTTGTATATTACATCACGATTAAAAGTGAACGTGCGCAATCGGCAATCCCAATACGTGACATGTCAAGTGTTTAAAGTAACTTTTTAAAGAAAATAAAGCATAAAATACAAATATGTTGTAGGTTTAATTCCTATCGTTTAATAATTTTACGTATTATTGTGATATTAATACTCGAATTTGCTTACTTCCATTAGAATTTGCTTGACCTTAATTTGACCTTTCTATACCGGTAAAATATATTACAGGGTGGACTACAAATAAAATTAATATAATATTTAAGAGGCCTTTCAATAAATACTAAACAAAAAATATCACAGAAGATATTTAAGTATTAACTAAGAATTAAAGATTTTTCACAATTTATGCCAATATCGATTAGTTAATTTTATACTAATTCTTACGGTTTTCCTATTACCCGCATAATATGGATTACATAGGTATTTGTAAATGTAGTAACATATGCTTATGTTTGATAAAAGTCCATCCCAAAATATATACAACATCCACAACAATTTAATCAAATTATTTATTTTTGTTTCAGCCATTATGTCGAAGATCGGTATCAACGGATTTGGCCGCATTGGTCGCCTGGTGCTCCGTGCGTCCATTGAGAAGGGAGCTTCAGTTGTAGCTATTAATGACCCTTTTATTGGTTTGGATTATATGGTATACATGTTCAAATATGACTCTACCCATGGCCGTTTCAAGGGAACTGTTACTGCTGAAGATGGCTGCCTTGTTGTCAATGGAAAGAAAATTGCAGTATTCTCTGAGAGGGACCCCAAAGCCATTCCTTGGGGTAAAGCTGGTGCAGAATATGTTGTAGAATCAACTGGTGTTTTCACAACTATTGACAAGGCATCTGCTCACTTGGAAGGTGGCGCTAAAAAGGTTATTATCTCTGCTCCTAGTGCTGATGCACCCATGTTTGTTGTTGGTGTTAATCAAGAATCTTATGATCCCTCTTTCAAAGTCATCTCAAACGCATCTTGCACCACTAACTGCTTGGCTCCCCTTGCCAAGGTCATCCATGACAACTTCGAGATTGTTGAGGGTTTAATGACTACAGTCCATGCTACAACTGCCACCCAAAAAACTGTTGATGGTCCCTCTGGAAAGTTATGGCGTGATGGCCGTGGCGCTCAGCAAAACATCATTCCTGCTGCAACTGGCGCAGCTAAAGCTGTCGGCAAGGTTATCCCTGCTCTTAATGGAAAACTCACTGGTATGGCTTTCCGTGTACCAGTTGCTAATGTATCGGTTGTAGACCTTACTGTACGCCTTGGTAAGCCTGCTAGCTATGATGCAATTAAGCAAAAGGTTAAGGAAGCTGCTGAAGGACCAATGAAGGGCATCCTTGGATACACTGAAGACCAAGTTGTATCTACTGACTTCATTGGAGACTCCCACTCATCTATCTTTGATGCTGCCGCTGGTATCTCTCTAAATGACAACTTTGTAAAACTCATCAGCTGGTATGACAATGAGTATGGATACTCTAGCCGTGTCATTGATCTCATCAAGTATATCCAGACCAAGGATTAAATAATAATATTTTATTAAAGAAAGAAGATTGAAATGTCGAGATTACCGACGCTTATTTTACTTTTAAGTTTTAAGTGTAGCTGTGTATTCTAAATTATTATATGTACTACTTTGACAGTAGTGATATGTTTGTGTTACTTGTTTAAACTGTAACTGTGTAAAAGAAAATATGTAATGATAATAAAAAATATTAAAAAAATGCTTCAATTATTTCATACATATACTTTTAATATTATTACTTATTCTAATCTTTTTTGTGAAAGTCAAGTGCAGTTTTTATTATGAATTCCATTTGTTAAGTACAGTTACTCCCATGACAAAAAATAGTGTATGCTTTGTTCAATGCATGATTGGATTAGTTCACCATGCATCAAAATAATGCTGGTATCCTATTAAAATAAAGTTTTATTTTTGTTACATAGGTAGTAAGCATGATAATTAGATTATATTAAGTAGGTAGGTACTAAGTAGAGTATCGGTCGAGTTCTAGCATAAAGCTCAATTTCACTCTATGAAGATTGTTATTTGTTTGTGTGACGACTTCCAGCTTCGCGTCAACTCCGCTGTACAGCGTTGCTATCGACTGGAGCAAAGAGAATGTAACTATAATAGACTGGAGTTGCACATTGCGGGGTTACTGAAGTTATTCCCCCAAGTTTTTTTTATTATTAATTAATTATTTAAGAAATACGATAAAAAAGAGAAAAATATATCTTATTTGCACAGCACCCTCGTCTATTGTCACGCTACGACCGTAAATAGAAACTATTGTCAAATGTCACGATAAGCCGACCACTTCTGTTGATGGTGGTAGTAGTGTGTGCTTTCCAATTAATACAAAAAGTGACGCAGTGTAACGCAGTGTAACGCAGTGCTCGATAAAGCGCTTTCCATCAACAACACTGCTGAACACAGCCGTACACTGTTTGACACTCGAAAAAGTGGTGTAATGTCAAAGATTTTATAGTACCGTAAGAACTACTGACTGATGATATTTTATATTATTAATTATAAGCATCCTAGTATTATTGAAATATTTTTTACTTTTGTTTCGACTATAATTTTATTGAAATACGTACAAATTATAATAAAAATATAAGTGAATTACAGTGATTGTTTTATTTTTATAGCCAAAAATTATTTTCAATTTTTGAGTTGGTTTTTTAAACATTATATTTAATTACAACTGAATAGCCAACTTTCTTCATTTTCATAACATTAATTGATGAATTAAAAAAATTATTAAATTATTATAAAATTATTAAACAAAAGTAGTATTATTACAAAACAATTATTTATTTGCCCGCAAATTGTCAAAGTTCTTTAACTTATTGGAAGGTTATGTTTATAAATTATTGAGCCAAGACTTTGTCAAGGAACTTGCATTTAGGTATACAACGCCCATAATTTTGCGATATTGATGCGCTCTAGTGTTATTTCGAGACAACTAGCTGTTTCATTTAAACTTTTACACAGTGTTTGGCAGTGTTTCACAATGTAACGCAGAGTCCCTCTGTGTTAAGTAAATGGAAAGCACACACTAACTTCTTGTAGGGTGTCCTTACTGAATATATTTTAATGGACTGTCAATCTTTAAAACATATAAATATTTATTATGATAAAATATTTTATACGCATATAATGTAATGTATTAATGTTATATGCAATGTCATATATTTTTGCAAATATATAATTTTTTTATCTACATTCATAAAATAATGGCTGCGGGCATGTCGGACGGGCAGCTGTCAATGACAACTTCGTTTGCTTCGTGTAAATTTTGTGATATTAAATTTTTAAATTTGTCTAGATATTATTGAATATGAGTTACATTAACAGATAGTGGTTATGAGTGTTTTCCGTATCTTTAATATTAAACTGTAATAGTGTTTATAAGAAATAATTGTGTTTATTATTATAATGGAGGATCTCAATTTGACAGAGACCGAAATGAGATATTTCGGTGATTTGTTTTTATGTTGCGACGAGGAATCCAACGGGAAAATACCGATATTAAAAGCTACAGAACTGTTTAGGTCTTCTAATATACCAAATGATGTATTACGACAGGTAGTTGTTCTAAATTCGGTTTCTATGAATATTTTTTTATGAGAATTTCTGATTGAGTGAATATAATTGCTTTACAGATCATGGATATAAGTGTGGCGCCTAATACCTATGCATCACTGAACCATATGAATAGAAAACAATTTTATTCAGCTTTAAAACTGATAGCAGCTCATCAAACTAATATGTCTTTAAAACCTGAACTATTGTCCACGCCTTTAGACCTGCCACTTCCAAGATTTACGTGGGCACTGAACTCTGACGCTAATGCAGATTTGATACAGTTATCAAATTCTCCTAAAGAGCAACATATTTCAAAACATGATAGAAACTTTGGGGGTAATCTTGGAGCATATGAACCTATGAGGTTATCATCTAATCTTTCTGATAGTGATGTTCCTCAAGCCTTGTCACATGATACTACAGAAGCCCTCAGTACAGATTCAGAAATGGAATCTGAAACTGCATCACAAAGATCTGGTTCATGTGGAGTGAGTAATAATAATTTTAACATTTTTCAAACTATATTAGTTTTTCAAACTATTAAAAATTTGTTTAAATTATTATTTTTTCTTAATAATAGTATATTCATGGAAATAACAAATTACTCTAACTTTAGTAGATCAACTGAAAATCTTGATTCCTTGGTTGGTGTGAATGACTTTCTTTAGGTTCATGGAATATATTATCAAAATCTTATGTTATGTTATTTGCTTCTACTTTAATGAAAAACATTAAATTATAATTGTATGAATCAGGTTACCTGAATTTTATTTTAAGTCATTATTGTTATCAGCTATGTGTAAAGAATACTCACTATGTAGGGATTTGATAAGAGCTCAATGTCACCACTATTTAAGTGTGCTAGGTATCAAACAAATTATTTGCATAAGGTAACAGTTTTTTGGATTCAAAATTTCTCACCTACAATATTTAATAATTTACTTTAAAAAATAAAGAATTAGTATAGTTTTTCTGTCGAAATATGTGTTTATAAATAATATTTTTCTTTATAATCAAAAATTTTACTTATAAATGATTTTACTCATTATAGGTTTTACCAACCTGCTGCTTTAAATTCTAAAATTTTCTGTTTTTTGGTCAGGGAATGCCTAGAAAAACATCTGTGATAGAACTGTCATTTTATGTGAGAAACATATCTACAAATTTGACTTTGTCCTAAGTAATATTTTGAACAAATATTACAACCCTAAGCCTATTTGATTGAGATAGAAATAATTTGTCATATTATCACAATCAATTGGCTTTCTAATCTTTTGTCAAATCAATGTTATTTATTGATTTCATACAATAACAATTTGCTTATAGCGAAGAGCTAAAGCTGGGTCACCATGGAGCACTGCAAGTGAGAGTCCAACTCCTACTAATAGTGTTGCTGAGAGAGTTCATCCTGTGTGGGAACACAGTGCCACTGGCCGTGGAGTCTGGCCCACGAATACTGCTGAAGAACATACCCGGCTTTTAGGTAAGAATGTTATTGAAAATTTAATTAAAAGTTAATTGTATTTGCGAATTTTATATATTTAGTACTCTTTATATCTCTCTTGTTTGAAAAAACACATGCCACTATATTTGTTTAGTTATAAATTAAACCGGTTGCTAATAATAGTTTAGCCTAACATGACTACTTTACATACTTTGGGTGAATTGGACCAGTGGTTAACAGACAGAGAAATACTACTGTTTACTTATTATTTTATAAATATAATTTTGTCCTTTTTCATATCAATTTTTTTAAATAAATTTTACAGTTAGCTAAAAATTAAATAACCATAGAGTTTTGTTAATGGAACTGGAATGTGAACACGTTTTTATACTGATATTTATTGTACCAATTATCTATCCATTTAGGAAGCTGTTAATTTAGACCTAATTGCGTTCCACGCGCTTATTCAGAGGATTCTTCATGAATCAAAAAATAAAATGATCTGAAACTGGCCACTGACACCCTCAAACGATGATTAATCTATAGGCTACAATGCTAGGCCACATGGCAGGCAGATTTTATACGTTTTTCGAACATAGATTGATAGGTGCTGTTGCAAAATTTTATTTAAATATTTAACTAAACTTAGTTCGTGTACGTGTGTGTGTAGGTAGTACCTTAGTACTTTAGTATAGGTACCTACTAGGTACCTATACTAAATTACTTCCTTTATTCGTCACTAATAAAGAAATACATGCTGTATCAGTATACATAATTAGTAAAAGATTTTCGTAAGAAACGCTTTGCTCTTGTTTGAATTGTATGCATTTTTTTTTATTTGTTTACGAGAAAATACATGAAAACAGACTTTTTCATAAAGACTACCCTAAATAAAACTTTAGTCTTAAAAGTATAATGTACTTAATAATATGCTATTGTGAATGAAACTATCTTTTCGGATTTTGTCGCGGATTTATTTTTATTTATTGGTTCATACAGTTATACACATTGGTAAATTACAGCAATCACGGTCACGGGACTAAAAATAAAAATAAATCCTCGACACAATCCGAAAAGATAGTTCATTTATAATGTCAAATATTCGCGTAAACCTAGGAAAGTAGAAGGTACATATGCAAGTTTTCCTGATTTAGATCAACAAGTGATAATTATAAATGGACGGTCATTAGAGACCTACTGAGATACAGTTCGCGTCACGTAAAAAGAACGCTGGAAGAAAGTGGTGGGGGGTGTGTTTGCGCATCGGTACATTCACATACGAAATTCCTAAGCATATTCCTTTATTTTTGAACTAGCCTTTCGCTCACGATGTATATTGATTATTGGTAGGTACATTGAAAAATATATTAGATAGAATGTCATTAAATAGAATTCTATTAATTAATAAAATATGTTTGATTCAGTGTAGAATGTATAATCTACTTACAAAAAATTAAATTAATTCATTTAATATATTTTTTTAATTATTAACTGAATTATTATCAGACTCTCTCTTTATAAAACAAAATACGTCAAAAATATTTTTTCACTATTTTTTATATAAAATCATTTCGTAATTAATAATTTTTGTGTACGCGATGGTATTTTAAACTGACAAACCAATAGCGAGCCGAAAAGCATGCGACTCGTGCACCGCCGTCCCGCGCCCCGCGTCTTACCACCAAATAGTCCGATAAATCGTCTCTGCGCAACTTGACAGCCAGCGTTCTTTTTACATGACGCGAATTATACATAATATTTACTTTTTTTTTTTTTTTTATAGACAATAAGGGGCAAACGAGCAAACGATCCACCTGATGGTAAGTGGTTATCGTTGCCCATAGACACCTGCAACATAAGTGGAGTTGAGAGTGCGTTGCCGACCTTTGAGGAACCTACAGACACGACTCTTAAAGAACCCCATATTATAGCGCTCAGGGAAAACCTCGGGAGGAAGATCATTCCATATTTTGCACGTGCGAGGTAGAAAGGAGCGAGATGCACGTACATTTTTTGGATGCCAGGCATCTAATATGTGAGGATGACATCCTATCCGATGGCGAAGGGTGCGGTGATAGAAGCGCGACGGTGGCACCAGATCAAAGAGTTCATCAGAACACTCTCCATTATACAGACGATAGAATACACATAGGGAGCCCACATCTCTTCGCAGGCTTAAGGGTTCTAATTCGTCTGTTAATATGGGATCATCGACAATACGAATGGCTCGTCGTTGGATAGAGTCAAATGGAAGAAGCTGGTATTGAGGAGCGCCAGCCCAGAGATGAGAACAGCATTCCATGAGAGGGCGAACCTGTGCTTTATAAAGCAAGAGGCGATGCCTTGACGTGAAATACTGTTTAGCTCTGTTAAGCACTCCTATTTTTTTGGAAGCCAATTTGGCTTTTTCTTCCAGATGACGTCTAAACTGGACATCACTCGATATTTCGATTCCTAGGATCCCGATACTCTCACAGATGTTAAGAGAAGTGTTTTGAAACTTTGGCGCTAGAGTAAATGGGGCTTTTTTAGTGGTGAACGCACAAACCTGTGTCTTCGAGGGGTTAAACTGGACGAGATTTCGTCGACCCCAATCAGAAACCTGCTCCAGGGTAGTTTCTATTTCGGACACAAGTTGGTCTCTGTTCTCCTCAACCATAACTCGAGAGATTCCTGCTCGGCCCGTATAATAAGCATCGACTGTACTGTCATCTGCATAGCAACGAATATTGTCTGTGAGCAACATATCGTTGATATGCAGAATAAACAGTGTAGGCGATAGTACAGAACCTTGGGGTACGCCAGCATTAATCGGCACAGTGTTAGAGCATATACCGTCAATAACGACTTTTATGCTGCGACCAGATAGGAAGCTAGCGACCCATTGGCATAACCTCTCGCTAAGCCCGTAAGATGGTAGCTTCGACAGAAGCGCCTTGTGCCAAACCCGATCAAAAGCCTTTGCGATATCAAGACTAAGCGCTAACGCCTCTCCCTTACTCTCAATAGCAGCTGCCCAGCGGTGAGTCAGATATGCTAGAAGATCTCCAGTACTACGATTGTGTCGAAATCCGTATTGTCGATCGTTAATGAGCTGGTTCTCCTCCAGGTATGTAAGGAGCCTGGTGTTAATTACACGCTCCATTACCTTTGAGAGTACGGAGGTTATCGCAATGGGCCTATAATTGGATGGGTCTGTGCGGTCACCCTTCTTGGGAATAGGGTGTACAATGGCGACTTTCCACGAAGACGGGACTTGTCTAGAGGAGTAGGATAAAGTGAACAGGCGGGTTAAGACCGGTGTTAACTCTGGAGCACACGTCTTAAGCACAATAGCTGGAATACCGTCAGGCCCGCTGGACTTCTTGACGTCTAGGGATAAAAGCACTCGACGCACTTCGCGTTGCGAAAAATATATTTCTGGCATGGTGTAATTGCACTGTGGAATGATAGGTGGCGCTAATCCCCCGTCGTCAAGAGTTGAATTCGATGCAAAAAGAGAACACAGGAGATCTGCTTTCTCCTTTGCAGAATGTGCCAGCGTGCTATCCGGTTTGCGCAAAGTTTGTAAAGATGGTCGACAGAAATTCCCTTCCGCAGCTTTGGCGAGACTCCAAAAAGCTCTTGATCCAGATGGAAAGCTTAGAAGTTTCTCGCCAATGCCACGGATATGTTTGTCTTTTGCCCTGGCTATTACTGTTTTGCAGTATCTAGAAGCAGCATTAAATTTCTTTTTGAGATCGGCTAAGTGAGGACCCTTTGCTGCGCGGGCAACAACCCAGGCCTGATAGGATTCCTGCTTTTCGCTAGAGGCTCTGGCACAGGATGCATCATACCAGGGTTGTGATCGACCGCCAATACGGACGATAGAACTGGGAATGAAACATTCCATCCCCTGTAGAATCGTATCCGCAATGGCTTCAGCACAATACGAAGGGTCATCCGATGAAAAACAAATGCGCTTCCATGGGTAGGATGCGTAAAATTCTCGCAAGCCATCCCAGTCTGCTGACTTATAGTGCCATATTCGCCGTATCCCACTTGGGCGGCGATAGGAGGCTATGGGCACCTTCGAACGAACCAGGCAATGGTCAGATGAACCCAGGGGGGCCCCGACGGATACCTGATAGTTATCTGGGCACGTAGTCAGGAACAGATCAAGCAAAGAAGGCGTATGGTCTTCAATATCCGGTACTCTGGTGGGTTCTGGTACTAATTGTGAGAATCCATACGTCAGGGCAAAATTAAAGGCGACTTTCCCTGCATAGTCTGTGGTTCGAGATCCTAACCAGTCTATGTGATGGGCATTAAAATCCCCGAGGATCACAACCTCCGCGCAGGGATATCGCTGGAGTAGAAAATCTGTCGCTTCTTGAACGTGTCCGAAGAGTCGGTCTATTTCGGCGTTTCCACTGTGAGACCTGTAAATACACGCATAAATTCGGGTATGTCCTCCATGTTCTATACGTGACCATAAGATTGACAGGTCTTTGTCTTCTAGGTTGCTCAAACGGCGACAACAGATATCTTCCCTGACGAACATGCACACCCCAGCTTTGGGCAGAAAGACATGCTCCAAGCAAATTTTGCTAACTTGCGATTGTAAACAAATACATTCTCTATAATATGTACATTATTTTTAAATGAAATGCATTGTTCACTGCTATTCTTATTTATAGTAATGCAGTTATAATTTTAGTCTACTCAAGACTTGTGTATTGTGAGCCAGTCATTATTTTAAAAGATATATACTGGTTCCGTTTTTTAGTCTTATTAGTTCTTAGGTATTTGGAGGGTTTTTTATATGTATATTTATTCTTGTTGATATAATATTATGTTTATTACTTTAGATAAAATATTGGTATCTTGGTAAGATTCCATATCCGCCGTCAACATCTTCTGTACTAGGTCTCTGTATAAATTTACATATTTTTGCAAGTATTTAGTTACATGATTAGTAAAATAAAATTACTGTTTTAGAATATTTTATTAAGATTTTTTGTTTAATATGGTGACATTGCGATAATAACATCTTGATTGGTGAGAAATATTTTGATACAATGTAGTGAGTGTGATGACTCCCTTACATTCTAGGTCAGGACAAACCCCTGGATCTCTATTTGCCCAGCAATGTTTTTACCTTATTTTTTGTAAGACACTGGCTATTTGTAACACCAACAAAAAAACTGCGGCTCACAAAATATTAATTATATATTTTTACATTCAACTCAACTTTCTCAATATACATTGACATAATGATAGAAGATACATAATGTAAACAATTTATTTTTTTATTATCTCCAGGAACGGAGGAAGAGTCATCAGACCGTCATTCCTCTGAAGAGGAGGGTGACGGTGATGGGGACGTGTTTGAGATCAGCGAGGTCCAAGCACAGCACTACGCGGCACAATTCGCACAATTACGTCCCGAACGCGGCTTGCTTTCTGGACAAACTGCCAGGTTTGATATTTTTAGAATACTATTAGCTTATAAAATATCTATAAACTAGCGACTCGCCCTCGCTTCGCTCAAGCTCTTCCCTAGATTTAGCACAGGCCTAGCCGCGGGATCCGCTAGTTATGCATATAAACCTTCCTCTTGAATCACTCTATCTATTAAAAAAAACCGCATCAAAATCCATTGCGTAGTTTTAAACATTTAAGCATACATAGGGATATAGGGACAGAGAAAGCGACTTTGTTTTATACTATGTAGTGATGTAAAAAAAACAGCTTTCGTACTTATTTTGTGTAGTTTCAGCTACGATAGAGTTATGCTATGACTTCTTCTTCTCCTTGCAAAGATTGAGAACTGAAATAAAAAATGTTTCTATGAGTGATTGTGCAGAACGTCCTTCCAGACGATAGAGATATAAAGAATGAGTGGCAGGACTTTAACTTAATATCGAGGGACACAGGTGTTGCTTTGCACACTTTCTTAATTCACATTAGAGGAGCTAAGAATAGGAAGTGTTTACAGTTTATAGTAGGATGTTGTAATCAATGTTATATTAATAAAAAAATATAATAATTGAACATCACAGAATAGTTTTTTATTTGGATCAATTCACCTTTTCTCTTTCACTTTTTTACATTTTTGCCTGCAATTGTTTACTAAACTTTGGATGTATTTATACATATAAATGTATGATTATATTCATTCACTCAAAACTTTAAATTTCAACAGGTTATTCTTCGAGAAGTCGCGTCTGTCCGTGCCAGATCTTCGAAAAATTTGGCTACTATCTGATATAACTAAAGATGGAATGCTGACTCTAGAAGAATTCAGTATAGCGATGCACCTGATAGTACTGAGACGGAACAACATCCCCGTGCCGGACGTGTTGCCCGCCTGCCTCGTGCCCAAAGTGGACTCTAATTTCTCCCAACAAGCGATCACAACCGATCTCGTAGACCTTGGCTCTGATATGTTTGGCTCTGGAACTTCTGCTGACTTCAATTTTGCACCCAAACCAGAAAATATTGACCCATACGAAAGTAAACCTGTCAAAAAAGTAGATGAGCGACAACCCTCACAGTCTCCGCCGAAACCCGAGCCACAAGTTAATAACAAGGAGTGGACTAAATTTGTCGATTCTCCAACTTCGAGCGTCTCGAGCCCTGGACCTAAGCCGGTCAATTTCGATTTTCACAAATCCGCCCTGGAACGAGATCCGAAGATATTTCATCCTGTCGCTCTCCGGGTGACCCCCGAGGCTAACACGATGCCACACGAAGGCGATTTACGATCAAGTACTTCACCTAGACGAGACGAATTTGCGCACGCATTCGAGTTGGCTAGCCCAAAGCGACTAAATTCCCAACCACCCGAACAGCCTTCGAACGGCAATTCAGAAATAAAATCGATTCAACGACCACAGCCTAAAAAGCCTGTGAAAAGTGTAGGAGTACTTCCGCCCCCGCCCGCTCGGGAATCATCTGTTCATGCAGACGAAGGGCCTGCGTCACTCCAATATGCGCCTAAGAAAGACCCTCCCCCGCCTCCTCCCCCACGTCCATTAAGAAACCACACTCGATCCAGCTCCTTAGACTTAAATAGGTTTAAGGGAGCCCCGGCGCCCCCTCCCCAGCCTCCCCCGCGCATGTCCCCGGCCACGTCGCCGCCCTCCCGCCGCTTAGTCAACCAAAGAAGTGAGGGTGAGCCAGCATTCCCTCCCGACGCCTTCGCCCCACGAGAATACGAGGGAGAGGGCTTTGGATACAACAGGGAGGACGCACCGAAAATGCACGGCGCTTTCGAAGTGTACCGGAAACCATCACGAGAGTCCTCCTGCGAGACGGACCCGGATGTGAAGTCCCTGCAAGAACAGAATGCGGTGTTGCACCGCGTATGCCGCGCCCTCTGCGCCGAGCTAGCCGATGTACAGAGGGAGAGGGAGTCCCTCAGGGTACGTCTCGACGCGCACTCCACCCCTGTCTAGTCACCCGATGATACTGCCACCTCAATTGAAAGGATTCAATTAAAACGAAATCTAATTTCCTTTTTCTAAATTGCACACACTGATCTATTACAGCAGTTGAGGTGGTGTTGCTATTATTAAAATTCTTCATCTTTGATGTTTTTTAGTATGTTGGCAACTCTAAATCTTATCAAAGCATGTCGTCTAAGGGTTTATTCCATTTTATTCCATTATGTATTATCGTTTTCTCGACGATTTTTATACTTTTTATCGATCTATGTAATCTCAAAATATGGATAATTTTTATATTTATTTTATATACATATGCGTATATTGTGGGATTTTCGTTTGTTTCTCGTATATAATTGATATCGGCTTAATCGTCTCCGGTCCTAACTAATACAGTTAATAGTTATATTAGCAATTTCATATTAAGCGTTAAAGAATTCTTAATAATGTCTTCATTGTTATGTTTCAAAGTGTGACCTAAAGTTGTAAACTTAAATTATTAGATAAGAATATATTCACATATTCTCTAAATAAACTAAATGTGTGTTAAGAATAAAAATATTCTAAAACGCTATATCAGTGTTACGAGGCTATAGATTTTTTTTTAATATATTCTGTTATTTTAATTCCATTTCCATATGTTGAATTGAATGTGATTAGAAGATTCGTATCGTATTGTTCTCGGAACAGAAGTTGGGCTGGACTCTCATAGTATAAAAATCCCTAAAGGTTTAAATATTTATATTAAAAAATATTATGAATTGGTTCAAAAAAACTACCTCAAAATTTTTACTGACTAGATATTCTTAGCTGCATGGCTTTGCTAAAATTTTCGTAATAGTTAAATTTAAAGTTATCTAATACAGGTTGCATTAGTTCGTTTAAATACTTTACTTCACTTAACTTTTTTATATTGTCATGATTTCAACTCACTACCTACCCAACTAAGACTTCTACTAAATAATAGCACATTTAATAAGAATGATTACTTCTATAAAAGCACATACAAAGTTATGGCATTTATATATTTATTTTAAAAAATCGCTTTGGCATATATCTAAATGTAAGCAGTTATTTTTATATATTGAAAAAGAAAATGGCGCTAGTATTGCTTAAATTGCATTCCTAATTTTATTTTTACGCTTTATTGTAAAAAAAATATATAAAAATTATGATGAAATAAAAAAAAACTTAACTAAAGTATGTGAATGTTGTATATTATCGTTAGAATTAGCTTCTGTAAATGTAAAAGATGGAAAGACTTAAGATTTTGAGATGCGGTTTACATGGGATTTGTAATTTATATGTAGATAAGTAATGATTCCATTGCCATATAACAAGTTCTAATATAAAAAAAAACTATATAAGAATTAAAATTGGCAACGGGCTAAGAATGTTCAGCGAAAATAACAGATGTTGTAAAATTAAAAAAAAATACTTTATTAGTTTAGAAAACAAAGTGTGAAACAACTTGTATAATAATATAAGGTTATTGTAAAAGTATTTATCTTTTATTTTAGTCGTATTTTAAGAACATCATTCTTTATTCGAATTAATTAACGCCATGTAAATATTTTTTTATCCCATTGCATATTTTCTGTATCTGTTGTAAGCTTTATGACTTCACAAATCTGTATTTCGGTCCAATTTTTGTAAAACTAATAAAGTTCACCATTATATTTAACTATTTATGTTAAAAGTATGCATATTATTGTAGTAACTATGTACAATAAAATAATTTCAAAATATTTCGTGTTTCATTGTAAAACTAGCAAACAGGTCCACTTCGATGGGCGTAAGTTAATATAAATTAAACTGTTTTCATAATTTTCTAATATAATAAAAGTAGCCTAAGATACTCCTTATACCATTAGCTATCTGCATGATCCGTTTCAGAGATTAGCCGGAACAAACAGACTGACAAATATTTTAAAAATTGATATTCTGATGTAAGTAAAAGTTGTTAATTTGAAATTAAAAACAGGCACATCGATTTTATTTATATGTACTGATATTGAAATTGATGATTGAAGTAGATACATTATGAATGAAAATCTTTTCGGATTTTGTAGCGGATTTATTTGGATTTTTGGTTCCCGATGTTTTATACGTTTTATAGGCACGTATCGATCCACGACGTGTTATCGGCGTATTATCATTATTATCTAAAAATCGATATTTTGATAAATCAAAAGATATGAACTATCGAGGGATAAGGCGTATCAACAAGAACTATTTTTATATAAAAAAGTTTTCATAACTTTGTTTTGGCTTATAAAAATCGCTGGTGCTAATTTCTAACGTATCAAATGGTTTATTTAATTATAATTATGTACGCGTTTAAAGTTAATCGTAGGCAGTATGTGTGCAGCTTTACACGATAACAAGTAACGAGCCGCGAGGATGCGAGGACAGCCGTTTCATTTAACGAGACTCGGGCTCCGGACACCGACCGCGACTCTTCACCCATTTCCCTCCCTTTCCTTCTGATACTATCGCATACCTGCCGACCTTTTTGTTTGTAGTGAAACCCCTCCGCCCCGGCGCCTTCACTGACCGCGGCCGCAACACTTCGTCTGTAGACGCGTTTCGTGAGGTACGTACGTTTCGTTGCGATAGACGCGCGCGAAAACATTCACGATAATGTTATATTTACTTTAACTTGTGACAATCCAAAATGAAGTGTGTAATCGCGATAGTTTTAACTGTGACATTCGTTTTTGAAATCGCCGCCGAGGCTTCTGTAAGGACATGTGAACCAATTAAAGTGGCTATGTGTAAGAACATTGGATACAACCAAACGGGCATGCCGAACTTGGCCCGGCACACTCTGCAAGCGGACGCTGATGTTACTCTTCAAACGTTCAGTCCTCTCGTGCAGTACGGGTGTTCCTCTCAACTGCATCTATTTCTCTGCGCGGTGTACGTTCCCATGTGTACTGACAAAGTGGCGTTACCGATAGGACCTTGTAGAGGATTGTGTGAAAGTGTTTACTCGAGATGTTACCCGGTGCTTCGAGGCTTCGGGTTTCCCTGGCCGGCTGAGCTGGATTGCTCTTTGTTTCCCGCTGAGAATAATCATGAGCACATGTGTATGGAGGGCCCGGGAGAGCGAGCGCCACCGATGGGAACTATTCCGCTGGATGCATCGAATGCAGTCGGCAGAGGAGCTTGCAGAAGGCTCGTAAAGCCGAACAGCTGGATTTGGGTGCGAGGTTCAAGTCGGTGTGCCCAATTCTGTGATGCTGAAGTACTTTGGGAGTCGGGTGAGCGTAGGGCGGCGGAAGTGTGGCTGGCAACGTGGGCAGCGTTAAGTTTTGCGTGTACGCTTGCGGCTGTGGGGGCGCAGTTGGCGTGTGGAGACCGGGGAGGTGCTGGGGAGCGAGCGCTGGTGCTGGTAGCCCTGTGTAGATGCGCCGCAGCCGCCGGCTGGGGGGTAAGGGCTGCAGCGGGCCGCACGGCTGCTGGATGCGCCAAGGATTCCACATCACCTACTAGGATGCTCCTCGCTCACGATGGCTTAGAAAATCCTAACTGTGCCGTTGTCTTCCTACTGTTGTATTACTTCGGACTCGCCGCTTCTGTTTGGTGAGTGAGAAAATTAATCAATTTGTTTTAGTTTTAATATTATTTTTAAAAGATGTTCTATCACCACATAAAAAATGTTATAAACGGTCTTTTACTTAAAAGTTTTGAATATATGTATAGGTACCTGTGCAAATATTATTTTGTACCAATACAATTTGGCAAGTGAATATTGCAAAAATAAAACAATACGATGGCAAAAAATTGAAAAATTAACAATAGAAATAACCCGAGAGAGCCGGTAACGACTACAATAGTCTTTTTACACCATCCGATTTCCAATACCTGCTCCATTGAAATCCCGTCCCTTGCTTTAACTTTTGTCACCAATCAATTATGTTTTGTCACTTTAGCTTTAAATATAATGGCTTTCATAACTCTTGCACTAAAAAAATCAGTATCAGTAATAAGTATTAGGTATACTACTACTTGTAATTTTATGATTCCTCTATAGGTATATCGAACTTCACTCAACCGTTCATAATAATTCATGTTCCACCTATTGTTTTACAGTGAGAGCGTTAACTAAACGATGTATTTAAATAATAATAGTAAAGCTCAAATTCCTCAAAATGCTACTGGAGCTTGCCTTTTGTTTTATCAGCAATAAGTTACGCTCCGTAAAGGTTTAAAGCTAATGGTGTTATTGTCCACTTACTCTGACTTAACCATTATTTTTAACTATGAAAATTTTAACGTTCACCGGCTTTGTCTTTGATCTGCTGCCTTAACTTCACCCCATGAACTGTAAGCACTAGGTAGTGGAGCTAAATAATTTAAACCTCTACATTCTCCTACAAAATGCTTAGCTTTAAATGTACGGAACAGGTTTTTTAACTATTAAAATAAATCATATGAGTTCTTTGAAATACCGTTTCTGAAAAACACGCTGCAAGAAAGCCGGGCCATAAAGAACAACGAATTGGGAACTAAAATAAACGAGGCTCAATAAATCACTTCACAGGCAACTACACTAGTTGAAAGCGGACAATACAAAACGTGGAATGCAATTGCGTTCTCGAAATTATTTGGGGCATTTGTAGACTGATAAATAGGAATAACGATGGTTTCTGAATTTAAACGACATTTGCCTCAATTCTTTTTAAATATTATGTGATGAATTGATGATTAATATCAATTTACCAAACAAATTAATGATTTAAATTGAAATTGATACTCAAAACATATTAAAATTATTGGTTATACTATTCTATGTACTTTTAATTATTTATTACATTTAAAATTAGTTAGAAATACCATATAGTTTTAAATTTATCGTTGTATCACGGAATGAGAACACGAAGCATCTCCTTACAAAATATAACTTTGTATTAAATTTGACACCTATGTTGAAACTCTCAAAGATTTTGTTGGAGCGAGCTAATTTTGTGAACTTAATGTTGCGATCGTCAGAGAAAAACCTGCCGTGTTGCATTTCTACATAAATATCCGTTCAATTAAAAGGAACTTATTGGTGCTCTTCGCTTCCATCGATGGTTTTGCAATTTGTATTTTTTGTTATCCTTAGCAAGATAAAGTTGGTGTTGCGAGAACTTGATTATACGTTCCTTGATGAGAAGAATATTTAAAGGGATTGCGGAAATTAAATATTTTGTTTGCTTATTAGTTATTTGAACATAATTGGATAGCTCCGATTAATAAAGGCATCTTTTTCGCGGTAAGAACATCTGCCGTTTGGCTTCCATCTACTTCTTGCCCACAAAAAGTAAACTAAAACGGACATTTTCTGAGATCATAACACCTCGACGAACCTAAACCCGTTTAATTAATATCCTACCCTTTAAAATGTTCGTGGGCTTGTAGTTATCAAAATTATTTTCATACTTTATACTTATTGGTACTTTACTTAATAGGGTACTAAGAATATAATATTTCAAAAAAAAAATTAAATCCATTAGATTCTTTCACGTTTGGCTCAGTTTGTAATGACCCTCCTTTCTGCGCCAGCGGTCGCGGATTCGAATCACGCTGTGGCATTCATTTGTTCAGCACGATTGTTTATACTCCAGTCATGGGTGTTTATAATATTTATAATATGTATTTAAAAAAGTTATATAATATGTGTAATTTATCAACTAAGTATCCGTAACACAAGCCTATAGATATTTATTTATTTTAATTTTAATTAATAATATACGCGCATTTATACGCGCAATTATGCTATTAACATTATTCAATCTCTCAAAATTAATTCTGGAACGTTGAAAGTAAATTAGTAACTTATGCCAGAGAAAGAATGAACATTTTAAAACTATAAATATTAAGTTACTTTGTATAAGGCAATAAATTTAACGACATTAATGAAGTTTTATTTCGCCAGATTTTAATTTTAACCAGCTATTTTTCTAACGACACCCAATTAATATCGTCACAAAACTACGGAAAGTTATAGTCGTCGTCGTTTTATAGCGGACGTTAATAATTTCTCGGAAAGCCACTATTTTGTTATAGGACCGACTCGTTATGATAATTTCACGTAGATTTATGACTGGTCGGTATTCTTTCACAGAGTGCGATGCATACTCCGACAGATACTAATAGTGTATGTTGATAATATAAGGCTATCTTTTATATTTAAATATGCTTCCATTTTTTATTTTACATCATGAATCAACTTTTATGAACACTGTAGTGATGTATGAATGTATGAATTAAGTAAAAAAGGAATTATTATTCAAGGGGATAGATAATATAATCGTGATCTTTATCTAATTTATAAATGCACTCCACTTTTGAAACAATATCTCTTGTTTTCACTAAAATAACTACTAAACACTATGTATAAAAAAATACAATTGTTGTTATATCATAATAGAATCTTTCAGTAAATGCCTTTAGATCGTCGTCGTGTTGTTAAGAAAATGACCGTCGGAGTATTTTGAGTTAAGCATACTTATTAATATTGTTAAAAATACCATCAATCATTTCGCCAATCCAGTTCGAACGAAGATCATCGATTTAAATTGCAATTATACCGTAATGACTGCTTTGCTCTTTTAAATTCTTTTCATCACAGTTGTATTAACCTTTAACAGTTTTTAAGTAGGTAATAATTGCTTAGTTGACAAAATGAACTTTTTATACTTATACTAGCATTCGGCTTCGCACGTTCTGAAGACCGGAAACAAATTTCTTTCTGAGTCGCGCGGTATGTACCTATATGTATGATACTTCGCAGCACTAACGCCCGCCCTTCCCATTTTTGCAACATTTTTCATCGATGCTCCGCTCCTATTGATCGTAGCGTGATGTAATATAGCCTATAGCCTTCCTCGATAAACGGACTATCCAACAAAAAAAGAATTTTTCAAATCGAACCAGTAGCTCCTGAGATTAGCGCGTTCAACCAAACAACCAAACAAACTCTTCAGCTTTATAATATTAGTATAGATTATAGTCTATAGATTAATTAACCTAAAAATTTTTTAGAAAAGGTTTTAAAGTCAGATGAATATTTTTAAAATTTGTTTATAAAATAAACTAATGTTGTCTTTATATATATCGAGCTATTCCCGCGGCTCCACCCGCGTTTTAATCACTATTAGAAAATACGTTATATATAATTAGTAGGTAACTGGAAATTTAGGGTTAAAATTATTTTTGATATCAAATCATAAAAAAATAAAAGTATAAACATAACATAAAAAATAAAAAAATAGAAAAGTAGATACTATAATATTCAAAATGAATAAGTATACATATAGGTTAATAAAATTATCAATAAATAAATAATATATCATATTATATCGTTATATTACGAACAAAACCGAGTGCGGTGTAATAAATTAAATATTCAATTTCTAGGCGCAGATAGCTTGTTTATAAGATAGGTACCTATATAATCGTAATGACAGATCAGGAACTAGTTAGCCGGCACATTGTGGTCGGCGTGTAATGAGAAATATCAAATTGGTTTTTGTATCCATGCGCAAGGTTTGTGTTGGGATATGTAGTGATGATCACATTATACTGGCCTAAGCCAGTATAATATGAAAACAAAACTCGTATATGTATGTAATCGAATCCACTATCGAGTATAAGTGGCTCACCCTCGCTTTGCTTTGTCTCTAGTGAAAACAAAAAAGTATTTATATTTAAGCGGAACTGTATATTTTTCCGGGATAAAAGTAACCTATAGTTATTTGGCAATAAATAAAAGTATTTTATGAGTAGAATAATTTTAATCACCTTAATTTAACTTTCAACATTAAATTATGATCTTATACCTATTAAATAAATAATGGTACCTATAGATAGATACAATATTGTTATTGCCTGCCTTTGACAACAAAAAACTGTGCTCTCTTGAAAGTGAACGAACCCTAACAGTATGAAGCTTAATCGTTTAGGCTTAGAGAATTTAAATCTCTCCATAATATTACGCTATTCGTAAATAACAGTAATTTTATTTTCATTTAGATGAAATACCGTGGCCGTTGCCGCAATAAAATAAACTGTTACATCTGGGATATAAATATTACTATAGGAATGGCGTTTTAAATGTGTTTTTATATTTACACAAGATATAATAGTTCGTGTAACTCTAATGATTTAAAAGCGTTGTGCTGATTGAAAAGATGAAATGGGGTTTTATGAAAGAACATCAAATACTAATACATATACAATATTATCGTAGTACACTTTTATACCCATGATTTATACGTTTGCTGTCTTCGCGATTTTGATAAAATTCATGTACTTAGTATTTACTATTTATCATTTAGTTTACAAAATGACATCGACAAAACCAGTTCATCATTTCCAGACAGACAGATAAAAATTATAAGAACTACATATAGATCTTCTGTATCGACAATACAATATACTACTAAGATTTTCTTCCTGACACTATGGGGATGGATATATGAAAAAAAAATATATCTTAACTTATATTTCATCCTAATTTTAAAAAATACATTGAAGTTGTTTTTTAGTCTTGTATACTCGTATGTATTTCAAAGTGTTCATAATAAAATAGATAGATTTAATCCTATGGATGTAAGATTCCAATGTCAGCGGGATATCAACCCATGCCCATCTTTCGGCCCCGTCTCCAACTTTTATATTTTATTATTTTTATTTTAGTCTCCAGAATAATAAATTTAACTATGAATTTTAAAACGAGCGGCGTCCTGAGTCCGCCTACGTAATGTTAAATGTAGTACGACGATAAAAATAGTTTATATTATATCATATATGGATAATATTATTATGTTTCTGTTTAAATAAATATATTTTTTTAAATATTTAGATTTGCGAAAAGCGATATATACACAGCTCAATATATATTATAAACTTAATCTCTAGCTGTTATTTAAAATCACTAATTCATTAATGTATAACTTCTTATATTTACCTACAACAAAAATAAAAATCAAACAAATATGACACAACAATCTTTTAATTAAAATAGTCCTGTCTATTTTCTAAACTACTTAAGTATTATTAATAATAATACAGGTACCTACTTCCAAAGTAATTTTAATAGCATCGGCTCTCGCACAGGTTATAAAATGTATATATGTTCATAATTTCTTGTTTATTTAAAATTTTCTTGCGGCTGCCGATGCAATCTTAACACGAACCCGCCTTGTACTGAAGTAGGTACGCTTGTTAAGAGTTTTGAAGCTTGGTTACGGCTTATCGACGAAAATCGATATTTAAGTGCTGAATTTTAAAATAAAAGCAGATATTTAAAAGTTTATTGTTATTCATTCCTTTTAAAACTCTAATATAAAATACAAAACACAAAAAACTATTAAAACTTATTCGTGGTGAAAAACATTACTGTAGATCTAAAATCTGATCTAAAAAGATCAGATCAATAAAATAGAACATTTTTAATATAACACGTAAAAATTCTAAACAACTTTCATATTTACTTGTACGAGTGTAATTCTAGAGATTCAATGGATGTATGGATAATACCTTATAATGAATAAACTATCGACAATTTAACCAACCATCACTATAGCCCAAGATTCGATCCCACTGCGCCCGCGCCGTAATTGGGATGCTAATCAGATGCTGAACTGCAGCCATCTCTTTCGTTTACGTTAAAGATGATCATTCTATCTTTTTCTCGCTTGAACCGCATCGAAGGCGGAGGGTCTTCAATCATCCGGCTATAAGCACTGACGTTCCCTGAGGCCAAGTAATCACTGTAGTTTGCACTGGCAGAATAATTTTCATTCGTAACAACCAAGCAATATTTCCAATTCTTGTTTTAAAGTAACAATTTCGAACATAACCAATTCCATTACGACTAAAAAGCGTGAGATTCTTTAATAATCTCGTCTGTTATCAAAATACAATAATACATACAAAATATGTATTTCTAAAACGGTAATATTATTCTTATTTTTACAGTAATAAGTAGCTCAAGATTTAGTTAAAGTAAGGAAAAGTTTAAAATTGTTGAGATAAAATGAGAATTACAAATTAAAAATGCACTAAGAACAACGTGAGATTCTCTGTTGTGTTTACGGACCACAAAGGAGCCGAGAAAGGATTCTGCATATCTTGGTACGGGATCGCCCGACCGAGATGGTATCGACTCCTCATTATTGGAACCCGCTTTGTTGGCTAGTATACTGAGAACAGGGAGATGTTCCAGGACTTTATTTGGGACATTTTATAATTAAATTAAATATGTTGCGTAAACGTACTTTATACAAGATGAAAATATTTATAAGATATACGTTCATATACTTACCTAATTAAAGTATTTTTCCTAAAACCCTTGATTATTAAAATTATATTTGTTGACTGTCGTTACCACATATGTTGGTACCTAATTGCTTTTGCCTTAAGGAAGATTCGAGGAGACGAGACAAGAGAAAAAGAATCGACTTTATTTATTTTTGTTTCTTTCCAATAGGTACATCAAATTAGATTAAAAAAAATATTTTAAAACTTTTCCATTTAAAACCATTTCAGTAATTGTGCATGTATATATTTAAATTGATTTTAAATTTGCTTTACCATTTTAGTTCTGAAGTATTTACTAAAGTTTCATTTCTATTTTTACTTGTACTATCCAGGTTTGTTAAGCTCGATGCACGCCCAAAGATACGAGGCGGCGGACGCAGGCTCGTGTACGATACGATCTCTATTGTTATACAATGTGCCCGACTTTGAACTTGAATCACACTATTTATCACTTTCCCCTATACATATAGGGTAACGGTTATTTGTAATACAATCTGTCGATTAAATCCTTTCTTATGAGGCTTTAGCTCGTGCTGTTACAAGAATATTACATTTATAAGAAAACTATTTTAATACTACAATTGCAGTACAAAAATGCTGACTTTTTCGATAAAATATTAGGACAGTGTTATTTGTTTAGGTTCAGGTTATTTAAATTATAGGTTTTAAATTTATAATTATTTTCTAAAGAAATCTGATTCTCATTAACGTATACATATTAAATACCAGTTCTGAAGGCTATCCATATTATACACCGACAGTGGGTGGGCAATATTTTCTGAAACAACCTTGTTTGTTGGTTTTCGATGATGGATAACCATGTAATTACGGACCCGCCTCAGAACTGACAGGAATTTTAAAATTGACGTTAATTTCTATGTAGGCTATAGCAATCAGCTCCTTATTATCCCTAGTAACTGTGAGTACTGAATAATATCATGTGTAAAGTACCCTTGCCCGTAACTTTTTTTTTGCCATTTATATTAAACAAATTGTCTTGTTTGTATCTTAAGTTTTTACTTTTACTTAAATTGTAATTGTGTAATGACGAACGAGAAATACTTCATGTCAGTACTTTGAAACAGGAATATAAACTGCTTTTGGATGTTCTTTGCATTTACATTTACACACAAAGTTATTTTTATTTTTCACATTCCTAATCAAAATTGTAACAAAATGCTTATGAAACTTTTTTCGTCAAGTATTTTATTTTTGGAACAAACACATATGTTACACTGAAGTTTAAGTCATTACAAAGTGCTTTTGTATACAATCTTAGATTGCTGAGCTAAGTAAAAGCTCTTCTTGTAAACGTTACATTCGGTATCGCTTGCGCAGCGTAAGCTAAGTATCAGGGTAACCATGAGAATAAGCACTTCCACTAATTCACACCAATTTTTAATATTTATACTAAGTATATTTAGTATCTTAGTTTAAAGAAAAGGTAGTTTTATATTTTAATATATTAAATAGTCCTACATAAAATAACATTATTAAATTACCTATTTATTAGATATATAGATTATTATATTATTATAGTTTTATATTTGTACTATTATTTAGGTTGACGATAGGTTTGGCGCAGTTTGTAGTGACCCTACTTTCAAGCGCCAGCGGTCGCAGGTTCGAGTCCCACTGGGGGCATTCATTTGTTAAACTCGGATGTTTTTACTCCAGTCATGGGTGTGTTTATTTATAATATGTATGTGTATTTATAATATGTATGTATATAAATTTATATATGTAGTATATCAACTATCTGGTATCCGTAACACAAGCTTCCTTCGTAGCTTAACACGGAACTAGATGGCACTGTGTGTAATAATGTCCCAACATATTTATTTATTTGATTGAAAAAAAAAGAACACTGGATGTTTTATTCCTGTGTAGTAATAATACATACGTACATAACAATTATTGCACATACATTTTTAATTATCTATTTATTTGCCTAATTTATATCAATTTTGAATGTAATATAGTCACTCTACACGACGGATGCGTGTGCATTTAGCGCCTACTCCCACCAACGAGACAAGCGATTACTGCTTTGTTTTTGAAGCGTTCACAGCTAGTTGTAATAACACTACCTATAAAGTAAATATAAAGTAGGTATGTACTTTCTTGTGAATAAAGCCCGCGTTTATAAACATCTTACGCTAACAGTTTTCTTATCATACTCACACTGTACACTTGCTTTACTAATTTATTTTATTCTAATAAATAACGTTCAAACAGTACACACACACAGTACATCGTTGACAGCGTTTGTACTTTGTAGATCGTATATTTCAATGCAGGTAGAATCTCATCTCAGCGTCGCATCAAGCTAGAGATCAGAGAAAGGCCTGCGGTACCACCATAAATCCTATTTAAAACAAAAGCTATTTTCAATTTCAAATTTGCAAGGTCAGTTTTATTCTAAGAAAATCCCGCCGTCTGTCAGTAAATTATTCGTTTTGGGCGAAGCTGAAATGTTGCGTTCGGCGGAATAAAGGAGGCATTGTACAGGACTCGGGGATCAGGTAGTGTTTTTTGCTCCTCTCACTGGGGTACAGTTTTATTTATGTGGCCGGCTGGGTGTCTTAAGAGTTGGCCATAGATTTTTCAACTTGTAATAAATATAAAATCTACTTTCTAATATCTTTTGTTCATTTAAAAAGACAACCAGATGTAGATTTTTTATAGTACTTGATAGATTATTGAATCGTCTAATCATTAAAACATGTTAACATAGAATAACCTATTACTGTATTATATACACACATAATATTATACACTATACAGGTATAAACTAAGTCATTCGCTATGGATTTTAAATGCTCTAAAAATATCCACGTAACTTGATATTTAAGGGAAGCTGTTGTAAATCATGACTTCACGCCATGTCTGTTTTATATGGACGTAAAATTAGACATTGAAACTATATATTAACATGAAATCTGAGCTAATGCTTTAAAATGTTGTTTTACATGATTTTATTACTCAATATATTTAAAAAAAAATCATATTTGTTTTATATATATTTTCTTTATATAAGAGAACATTGTTTAGAACAACAAAATAATATTTCCTTTTATCATACTACATAAAAGTTATTTTTATTCTTTCTATTTCACTATTTCCAATATGGCTTCCGTTAAATAACATTAGGCAAGGATCGGTCCTAAACAAACAGTGATTTCCATTAATGTCCGGACGGACGGACACAGCCGCATATATTTATTGATTTATTGATCGTAAGCAGAAATCCCGACAGTCGTATTTTAAACACACGATCCAAAATATTTTTCGATAAACAGGATAATATTTAGACAGATTTATGTTAGAATGTTTGATTAATATAAAGATACTACATAACTAGGTCTGTATTATAATATTATATCGATAAAATTACCTAAGAATTATAATTATTATATATTTAATTCTTGCCTAATTTTTTTATAAGTGATAGAAAGAGTGTGTTCACACTCGTAAAGTCGCCATTAAAATTTTATTGAATCTACCTTGTGTAAGCTGACATATATTCCAGCTAAAGGAAGAAACATGAATGTATTTTTTACGTCCCAACATTGAAATATAACTTTTACTTACATGAGTTTTTCTAACATGTTCTGTGCTTCCCGCTAAGCAGATGCAGATGTCTACGCCAAGGATACCATAGTTTTTATTGCTATATCCATCACTTTCACGCTTACCGACATTACAAAAGCTGATAAAGGACAAGATATCATTATACAAATTATTTTACTACGAGGTATTGAAACAAAATGTTTCTAAGATTCATATAACTTACTACTAAAAATAAGCAAAATTTACTAAATATGTAATAGTTCTACACTGTACCTAATGACTTTACTAGATAAAAATAATGTTTTTGAAGTTTATTAAGTGTATCAGGGACAAGACAAATAATTTTTTCTTTGTAATAAAGTAGAATTCAGAAACAAAGTCTGTACATACGTATATCAAAATTATATTATGTATAAGAAGATATCTTTTTAGACTAATCATGTATACATATCTTCAACCATGAGCGATATTCAACAATACAATTCCATAACCAGTTTATAATGCTTAAAGAAATAAGAGGCGATTGTATGTAAAACAAGGGAGCGTTCATAAATTTTATTATAACGAGATCGTTTACATAGAGCGGCGCATTCAAGCGGAATCGTAATAAGTAGGTATGCTAGTTAAGTACTTTGCTGGCTAATTTTGACCATAATAACTAAATATTGTACTTGTTTTGATTGAAGTTTATGTTTTCTTAGTATAAGCGATTCATTCATAGACCTCTTACATTTCACAAATAAGATACATATTATAGAATACAATATAAATAATAATAATAACTGCAAAAGTTATAAAGGCTACTTTTTAAGATTTTCCCCTAAAAACTGTTTTCTCAATTTTTATTACGTTGTTTTTAGTATTAGAGAAAGAAAGTTTATGAAAAAGAAAACTATTAACACGTTTTTTTATTACCTTAAGCATAAATAATATTACCTAGGGAAAGCTTTTAACTTATGCATATAATATTTGCATAAAGTCCGTATCTTTAATCACCAGCTACTTTGTATATAAAAAAATGTTTTCTTGCTTAAATGTTAAGTACAATTTATTACCATAACTTCTATTACCTGTAATGTGTACAATGTATGTAATAACAAGACACCATTAAACAAGTTATTAATATCGACAAAAAGTTTATGTAAATTAGGACTAAGTGAAGAGCGCATCAAATGATGTCCGTTGCGAATTCTGTACGATGAATGATTAAATAACTAGAGCCTTGTAGAATTAAATATTATGCCAGAGAACTAATGTGTAATGCTTTACATATTTCAGAATTTATTAACTGACTTAGAGCGCGCAAAGCCGCGGGTTCCGCTAGTTAAAATAAATAAAAATTTTAAAATAAAAGTAGCCTAAGTTACACCTTATATCATTAGCTATCAAAGTGAAAGTCCCGTCATAATCGGTGTAGCTGTTTCAGGGATTAGCCGAAACAAATAAACAGACAAAAATTTAAAAAATATGTTTTTTTTTTATCTTAGCGTTGTACATTCTTTCAAATGCATTTAGTGAAAATCTGTTACTATAAAATTAACATCGAAAATTAGACACTTCAATTTTATTTATATCTATGTATAGAAATAGATTTAAAATTATCCTGTAGTTATAAAAAAATTACTTAATGTAGAGAAAGTCTTTAATATCTTATATAAATTGCAAAATCGTATATAAGTTACTCTTTTTTTAAAAAAAAAGGAAAAAATTTATAATTATCTTAACGTGAGCTATAAAAATACAAATGCGAGATGTGAACTATTAAGTATAAAATCTGAGCCGTGTGAAGAATGCGTTAAATCCGAAACCCGTGGCAAAGTTTAATGTGCGAACTTTGAAGTCAGCATACCGTGTTCATCTAAAAAGCTATATTTTATAATTTGGCTTAAAAAATATATTTCTACGGTTTCGTACATCTGACAAGCAAACAAAAATTCTAAAAACTATAAATTCCGCCTCTGTAAGTAAAATAATAACCGTTTCAATAAGAATTTCAAAAAAATTATTTAATTTTAAGGTTCGACTTAGTTCAGCTTGTTTAATTATTATATTTGTAGTTTATTTATTAATAAGTATACTTTGAAAGAACATACTAGGACTTATGATTTTCTTAAATATTTTCTAACTCTACATTCAAATATTAAAATCATACTCATTTCTGTACTTAAAACTCGTCATAATATGGCTCTTGAGACCGGTAACAAGGTTATGCCTTGTATTATTAATTCTCAAGAAATTTATGTGGCGTGAATCTCACACAGCTACAGACTACATGTTAACATTATCTTTACATGAAAGTATAGTAATCTTACACGATGCGCACAATTTCATTCACTGAGAACTACTTAACGCAAATTATTTTATGTTTAAAATGAAATAAAATTAATTTATTTATTTTTCCTGTAGTATATAAGTACTAGATATACATATATACTTTATGACACACAAATAATTTTATTATAAACACAAATTAAACATTTTGTTTTTATCAATTCGTTGTTATATTTCCATTATACATAATAAATACAATTTTTTTAAAATTTGCGGTTTAAAAAATAATTTATTCGTTTTTTAATTTTTACATATTATTTAATGTTTATAATAAAACTCTAACTACAACAACTATTGGAAAAAAGTACATTAAATATTTTTATGAAAAATCTTCTTGAAATAGAATTCTTTATTATAGATACCAAAAGCCAAAAGAAATAAAATGATTTTATAGGCTGTATGTACCTATGTCATAGCTTTTTTGCTAAACGAACACAATTTTTATGCATACCTTGTGTGGTAAAGTTTCGCAATACCGTTGAAACAATTTCTCGGTTAGTTTATTTTTACAAAGTGCTCAACCAGCGAGTTTCATGTCTAAACAAAATTAATGTTATGGAACTATTTGTTATGCTTACTGATTTAATAAAGTAATCATTTTTATTGTTTTATTGAAGAAGTCAGATTAATATTGGGTTGAACAACCTTATTAAATAGCAAGGTCAGAATTTTCTAAATCCAAATCTTCCTTAAGTTTTTAACCGTATTTGTTGATTTTTTAAATTAAATTGGGTTTTTGTTCAATATAATTATTGTTTTTATAATATCTTAAATCACTTTTATGTGCTTTAGTGTATTTGCTTGTCATATATTAATGTTTAAAGAGCGCAATTTTAAGCTATAAATTTAAAATAATTGAGCAACTTAAATAATTATTTTGAATCTTAATGTTTTGCTTACGGTCATATAAAATAATTCTTCTCACGGACTTACTTCCTTTAAAGTATTATAAAATTATCACGCAGAAGATTTATGTATTGCTCTGAATCAAATTAAAATTTAATTAGCGAATGTGCAAAGTTCTAGATAAATAATATGTTTAAGAACTTTAGAAACATAGTAGGTAATAGAAGCCACATTTATTATAGATTTTTTCGGTCTTTTTAATGTGTGATAAAGACTGGACCGGTTTGAATTATTATTTTAAATTTATTCTTTAGTTATAGCCTGAAGAAACATAATTAAGTTTTAATTTTATATGGTCCGGTACCGGTGGTCTAGTAGGTATAGAATACAGCTTTAGCCAGAACCAGCTGCTCTTACACTACAATAATACCCAACAAATTCAATAATATTATGTAACAAGTAACAACACAATAATACATGAGTGTAAGAACAAACAACATTTGCTTAAAAATTTAGAATATATAAAATGTAACTACTTTGCATAATTAATTAGTACATAAATAAAGATTTAATTTCTAAATGTTTCATAATCTATGCTATTAATATTAATTATATTCATCAGTTTCTTTTTTACGTATACATATGTCATAAGAATCGTTATTTTTGTCGCATAATTAACGAATGCTAATCACTTTACAAGTCAACTCGTTCTTGGCGAATAATATATGACCCTAATAATACACCTAAACAGTGTTTTGAAGGCGGCGACTTTGAACTGTATTTTGCATTCCGAGGCGGCACATCAAAGCTATAATCACGGCCCGCCATTGATCTACAACGAAACTTTCTGACTAACGGCGCTAAAATGCTACTTGTTAACATACAGCTTTTAAGATGTGTACCCATCGTGTAAACTTTCTTACGTTTCAACGAAATGTACCTACATACATTTTATAAATAATACATCAAACTACTGTTATGGCGAATGTTTTTATATCTATTTGTTATTCTTTCACGCAGAATCTTAATTTGAGTGTTTTATCTAAAGTAACACATAGGCTACACATACCTAAGGATGCACCCGATCGAAGCGAAGCTAAGTCGCTAAAATGTACGAGTACTTACCTATAAATTTTATTAATTATTACATCTCTTTATAAATCCTATACCTTCTTCTGATACCATGTGGTTCTATTTAAAATTTATTATTAGACAGCATATTATGATATAGATAATTTAATTATATTATATAGAATATCTTGATTCACCTATTTATTCTTATAGAGCAAGCAACATTTTACTGGCTTAATTATTTTTTCTTGTCATATACACTAACTAGTTATAGTGAGATGAGCTGTGACGTGATGAGGGCGTGTTGTGATTTCCCGCTTGTTACATTTAATGTACTCGAAACCGTCTGAGCGTACTCTCGTGTTTGTGTAATTATATGAGATAAGAAGAACAAATTGCTTTTTACGTTTTAATATGTAAATAAGTTGACGCGTTATCTTTTATAAATATGTATTTAAATGAATCAAGTTTTTTTATATTATATTTTTAAATAAATTTTCCTCAGAAACAGTTACCATTAAAATATAACATCTATAATGTCCCACGACTTGCGACAACAAGGCAGGTTGAGGGCCTTCCATCAATAAAGGGATGACAAGGGCTGAAAGTTCGTGTCTTTAGGAAACTTGCTAGGTTCTCTAAGACACGCTGGGTATCTCAAGATGTTTTTTTAGCGTAAGACAAGTGGTAATTATATTAGAAACGATTCATTCACACATTAAAAACCCAGAGGTGCGAACCCGATATTTGAACCTGCTTTACTCGGTTACGCAAACGAGCGCGTCACCATGGCCTACAACTGCCTAATACTATGTCTAATATGTGCATTTCAGTTTTTTACTATAAAGAAGTTAAGTTCTTTTTTTAGTTAATAAAAGCAACCAATCAATAAAATAAATAACTCGGCAGGATCACATCAATAAATAAGTAAGTACAGGCTTAGCCTCGAATTAAATGTGACATGGCACAACTCTCGTACAATTCTTACGTAAAAACTTTAATCACCTGATAAATAACCCCGATAGGGATACCAGTCTTGGTGCTCATAAACCAAACTCAGCGGGATCCACTTTAAATTTTATCTCTAGAAACATATGGAATGACAGGTGAATCCATATTTTTTGTAATACGTATAAATAATTCACGAGTAATATTCTGCTAGTAGTTTTTGCTTATTTAATTTTGTATCTCTACAATAAAACAAACAAATTTTGTCCAATCATATCAGAAGTAGACAAAAATCTACGAAAACTGGTATTAGCGACGAACGCGTTGATGTCTTTTGTAGGTTGAAAGAAAAAGCTTTTTTCTTAAACCATTTTTCTTGAAGTCGTTCGTACAAATAATATTACTTAAGTTTAATATGTAATATTTATATTAATAGTTAATATAATATTTAAGTTTACATTTTTGCGTAAGGAGTGATAAATTATTTAGTAGTATAATATTGTTTCACAAGTATAGATTATTTCTGCTATAAATTGTTTCAATACAGTCATAATACATAAGAAACAAGACTGTACTAAACTTTCAAGTTGGTAAGTCCCGTACCTACATTGTTATAAGATCACATGTGCAAACAAGCGATCTTTAAGGAATGCTCGGCGTAGCGTTAAAGTGTTTGTTTCTCCCAACCGTTGCTTTTACTTCAGTAAACTAAAAATGCATACAAATGCACATTTGTTGATAAGAAAATATTAGTATAACAATTCGCAATAGTAATATTTTATTTATTTTGAAATTATATAATTATTATATTATTATTATTATAAATTTGAAATATTTAAAAAGCACCTTTAAAGTTATTATATAAAATAAATACATTATAATTTTCAAAATAATATTTTTTGGACGTGTAGTCTACATTACTAAAGTCATGGTTAAATATATATTAAGTATAATAAAATAAAATGTACAGTATCCTTAAAAACGATTTGATAGTATGTCTGTATATTGCATATAAATATATATAATGCAAAGTGCAATATAAAAGCAGGCGTCATCCTAAGCTTGGTAAGTTTCACCTTTCTCATAGTAGATATATTAACATAAAATATGCTTTTCTACTCTAAAATCATAGAAATAAGGACTCAACAATGAAAAAAACTAATTTAAATATATTTCAGAGATCTAAAAAAACTGAACAAGTTCTGTATCAAAGTAAATTGTTTCTAATTGTATTGATCAATGGTTCATTTTGGTGAAGCAAAGTGATACCTGAGTCATTCTCGTTAGTGGCGGTGTTGGCAGCTGTCAAGTAAATGCTTAATGTTTTGTAGTTTGAAATTACACCCTAAACAAACAAGATAAGTTTCATAATTCAATGCGTAATTATGGCGTTTAAGATGTTTTCGAATCAGTGAATCTGTCTCGTTAGGAGGCTCATTGTTGACCGCATGGTGTTCTCTCTCTGTCTGTCTTTAGACGACGAGTATTCCTATCTCTTTCTAGTTGTTAAGGCAAGGTCGACTCGTTAAAACCTCTTAACGAGAGTAGAGTGGAAGGAAAAGCACGAGCCTCTCTGAGCTTCTCAAACTGAAAAATTATATTTAATTTTTACACTTTTATATGATTTGTGTATTGTTTATTCATACTGTGTAATATAAATGTTTATTACACTGATATTGTAAGAATGTTTTGTTTATGAAAGCTATGATTTTGGTTAAGAAAATAGATTATAATAATATGGAAGAAAATTATTATAATAAATTCTACGCAGCTTGTGAATTTTGAAACCATTTTTAATTTACAATATCATCAGCTCAATATTACGCCGATTAAACCAATTCTTAGAATGTAATAATAAAAAGTCAAACTTTGAGAATAACTCAATAGGCTGCGTAGGCATGTACCGCGCGTGTCTCGTTCACACCCACACTGCAAGTATAGCGCTATCTCTGTCGCAATAATGCCTCTATCTCGTTCTCTTACAGTCACCATTCCCTCACGTTCCCTGGGACACTTATAAATTGTCAAGGATGTGCACTTTAACGTTAAATTCATGAATTCATTTATATATATTATTTTTCAAATTTTGTATTCACTTTTTTTAACTATACCTGTTGCTGCTCTTGTTTTATATTATAAATATGAAACAAAGCAATTATTCTAATTCAGACAATGAATTTTAATTATTTGACTATTTATATCGAAACTTATTACTTAGCTAGCAGTATTTTAAATCTATATAATTTCTATGCGTCAAATCATTTTAATATGGTAATTGCTAGTGTAAGTAAAAAAAAACACGCGGTTAAATGCTTTTATCTGAATATACAAATAATTAAGATAATATCTTAAAACTTGATTTTAGATTCACGTAAATTATTCCATAAATATTCAAAATCATAAAAACGTGTCCTAAAATATCGTCCCAAAAGCATGGGAAATATACGTGTTTATAATGGTGGCATTGCTCCTGGAATAAAAATAAGAGGAGAGAGAAAAAGTGGCATTTCTGTAGAAAACTCGCCATCGACTCTTACTGATCAATTTTAGATGCCATATTTGTTATCGATTTTATTTGTTACGCGTAATTCAATTTACACGTATGTTGATAACGTTGGTTCCACGTTACTAATTAAAGTTAGTTGTATTTGGGAACAGAAATGTTAATGAAATTAGAGCTTGAAACAAAGTCATGTCGAAACTTAGGTACATTTAAATTATGTTAATGGGAAATCGTTATGTGTTCTCTTTAAGAAAAGGGGGAAAAGTGATATTTTAAAAAGCGCCATTAATGACGCTCAAATGAATACCGCAACTGCATAGTTTTGTTTATTTTACTTTTATTTGCTTGTTATTAGCATACAATTCTCATTGAATTACTGCTTAAATTACTTTATCATGTTACAGTGTTTTTCTTAATACGTGCATACATAAATATCTTACAAAAATATAGAATTATACTTATAATCCTTAATACTGAACGGGAGGATGGGATAATCTGGTAATTTTATATGAACTTAATCAGTGTCAACAAAAAAAGCAATCAAAAGTGTCTTTCAAAACAAGTTCCGGACGACGGTATAAAAATATTTTCGAAGATAATAAACTTGAGCAATATAAGATCGGTGCCGTCAATCCATCAAACGGTAATCACCTATTATAAAACGGTGAAGAGCTGTAGACTAAAATAACTAAATGTGAGTTTTAAAGAAGCTGACATGGTTTTTTTTTTCAAATTCAAATTATTAATTACTTTAACATTTTTTGTTTATATACAATATACATTTACCGAAAAAAAATTGTCAGTTTAATTTTACTAATTTAAATTTTACTAAGATATATTTTCATTTATTCTATTTATAAAATTAAAATATTATGTTTATTCTTAAACAATATACACTTAATGTTTAATTTTGATGATGATGTCGTCTCCACCGTTAAGCCTAGACTAGGTCCAAATTTCACCCGACTCGAATCCAGGATCTCTATATGTACAGTCGTACATGCTAGTCACTGGTCTGCTACACCATTGAGACAAATAAGGCTGATATGAATGAATAGTATAGATAATACAGATTAGAAATTTATTGCAATCGTAAAATATAAGGAAAAACTTTCGCTTAGTAACTTATTAACATATTGTATAGTATAATTCGACAAATACCTCAATACTAACAATAAGGTCGACAAAAAATAACTGTCTAAAGATTTGAATGTGTTCATTTTAAAAGTAGTAGTCAATCCATCAAACGATAATCGCCTTATAAAACGAAGAACAAGATCTAGTATAACCACGTGTGTACGCCTCAAGTGATCTCAATAACGATTAAGACTTTCATACAATGTAATGGTAACCAGTAATTTTACAGTAAGTAAGCTGTATTTTAAAATTACATAAAAGCCTAAAAATTAAATTTTATATCTATAAAATAAAAATTTTATAGATTTTCGATGGCAAAGCTTAAAAATAATATTTAATCAATTAGTTACTAGCAAAAAGTTGAGCTTTGTGAGGGCTCGCGTAGTATTTCTATCGGGTAATATTTTTTTAATGGTTATAAAACTATATTTTAGACAGATCATATTAGGCATGATAGTTTTTCAGTAAAGTACCACAAAATGCTCAGATTGTGGGATAGTGTTACTATGTTAGTATTCATTATATTGTCTAAGAAGTAGAAAGTAAACAAGTTGTGGAAAATCAAATAATATTCTATTAGTGTAAATACTAAATTAAAAATAAAATCTGATTTACATTCAAAAGAGCACGGTAACCAATCAGCGGTAGTCGTGAACATGAAAAAGAAATGTAAATACGTCTATTTTGTATGCAATACACTCATTTCGTTAACCTACTCATGGAGTACCATTATGTAAATGTTGTTTTTAAAACTGTATAATGTATATTGGCGTATATGAAAACTAATTTTAATATTTAATTAGTTGCTTAGTTTATCTTTTCTAAATGTTTTAACTATTTAAATAAGAGTTTTGCTTCACTGCTAGAACTAATATACCTAAATATAGCAACAATCATCGTACAGGGAAGTCTCGTATTTAATAACGGTATGTTCGAATCTTTATAAAATATAAAATATAAGATACCTACTTAAAATATAATCAAACTATATAATCTATATATATAAAAATGAATTGCTGTTCGTTAGTCTCACTAAAACTCGAGAACGGCTGAACGGATTTATCTTATCTTAGTCTTGAAATGTTCGTGGAGGTCTAGGGAAGGTTTAAAAGGCGAGAAAAAATCTAATAATTTCCGGGAAAACCCTAAAAACAGCCCTTTTCTATTTCCCATACAAACGTTTTCTAGAGTCAATTTGATCTTTATTGCTATTCAATAAAGTTCATATTAAATTATAATCACTCACTGTTGTCTAACCAATTAAGGCGTGTTCCTAACGTCAAAGATTTGCAATTTATTACCGCTGCATAAAGTTTAAATTCAATCATATCTATGAAAATAGTCTTCACGTGCGCTTTGGAGGATCTAATGTCGCGTTCCGAAAATAAACAAAAGTGAATCGCGAACGCGATAAAAAATGTAATAAACTATTAGTAGTACTGATTTCCAATTAATTTGGTCGGCTTCGCGAAACTTTATTTTAGCTAACTTCAGTTGTAACTGTATCAGATTATTTTTTTAAGTTTGACAAATCTTAAGTTTTGTCACAAATTAAGTTTCCGAACACAACCATAATATTTGACATTAGATTTGACAACCAACTAATATGTCAATCATTCTGTCGCACTTCAGAACACGGAGATTTATGGCTTAAAGGTAAACTCCAAAAAAATAAATAAAAAAATCAGAACACGGAAAAAAGTATTACGATTGACGATATTGTGTTACGATCATGGTTACGATATTCTATGAGTGCATCCTTCTATCTTTGTGAGTGACATTCCAAGTAGTGTGCTCTTTTTTTGTTGATATTTTGTGATAGTGACACTTTACTGTTAAGTTACGCGACGGATCGCATCGAGGAGGTCTTAGGGCCATAGCAAGTTTGTATGAAAGTCTTCATCTTTTGTGCTACGATCTTTATATTTGGTATGAAGGTGGTTAATTGTTGGTACAAGTACGCTAAAAACGTTTTTTTTCTATAGGGCTGGATTAAGATGGTGTAAAGGCTTCATAAGTTTTTCGAGATACCTTAATTTTTTGTGCTACAAGTTTCAAATTTTGCACTGAATTAGTAGATAACTTTTACGATACTACAAATCGGACACTTCATTCAAAGGATATTACGAATTTAAAAATAATAATAATAAAATAATGCGCAGCACAGCGGGAAATGTGGAGAGGGACGGGGAACCAAGAGCGGGAGAGGTAGCCGCGCCGCTCAGAAGTATATTAACGATGGGTTCTGAAATAGCTGGAGTAATTTTCGAGAATTTTCAGGCAATCTAAAGATCATCCGATTGCGAGTGATCGAATAAAGATTAGTAGCAATTAAAAAAACGCGGGCGAAGCCGCGGGTACTGCTAGTCAAAATATATAAGTGGTAGTGCCATCTTAAGTGGTAGTGCCATATATGCTGTCGCGTTTCGTCCGGTGAGTGAGAGTCCGGGAGGCCCACTCTCCTTCCCCTCTCCCACTCCTCTCCCTCCTCCATCCCTCCCTTTCCTGAAAGGACGGCAACGCATCTGCAAGCCTGGCTTGCAGATGTCCATGGGCGGAGGTGATCACTTCCCATCAGGTGAGCCTCCTGCCCGTTTGCCCCCTTTTTACTATAAAAAAAAAAAAAAAAAAACTATAATACGTAGAAAATATTTGCTCTTTTGGTTAAGAGAATAGGATATATTAGAGAATATCTAAGTTTAAAATAAAATTCTTTACCGCTTTAAAAAAAATATGAAACGCACATTTATGATAATAAAAAATACAATAAAAACTAAGATAACACGCGTAGAATTATTATCTAAGTAGTAGTTCCAACTAATCAATGGGTAATAGATGCATAGATAGGAACAGTTTATTAGATTTATCACGACGCTAACGGAGACATCAGAGATATCAATTCACAAACAAGTATCACTTCATTACCGGTCTTAAACTGGAAATTCCACCAGAATATATTGCAGCTTGACTGACTGATATCTAGAAATCTTTTATCTAAAAATATATTCAATTGATCTTCAAAATATAGATGTACCAATACCTACAATAAAGAAAAACAACTTTATTTCTACAACGTTTATTTATATTTTATACAAAGACATTCATAATAATGCGTTTTATAAGTACGTTTATATAGACAGTGGTAACGCGCTCGCTGGGTACCGAGTGAATCGAGTTCGAATCCGGGTCACCCACCTCTATTATTTTCATAAGAGAATTATTTCTAGCATTATGACCATTCTTATTCCGGTGAAGGAAAGATTGTGAGGAAACCGGCTTGACTAAGAGAACCTTGCAAGTTCTCGAAGGTCATATGGCCTGAATCCCCTTGTATTGAAAGAAGTCCCGTGCCCAGCTTTTGGACGTTAATGAATACATTTACTACATTTTCCAGTGCTCACATTAGTAATTTAAACTTCCACTGGTATGTATATAATATAACTAACTAGGTGCAGGCAGTCCAGAGGTATAAAACACCATCGTTAAGACGGCTCGTAACAATAAAATGTAACACCCACTGCACTATTTAGATGAACAGGCTTATTTATTGCTTTGAATCCCAGTCCACTATTCCTATAATGTTATTTATAAGTATCACTAATGTTTTATGACTTTTAGACATGTTCTCATCGGATGCATTGCTTGTAAACAGATACTGTATAGCGTAATTGAAGAGTGATAGAAATTCAATAACTTTTTTTCAATATTTATAAATAACTTATTAGTTTTTTAAGTAATAAATACAATACGCATGTAAAAAATCATCGAATATAAAAATAACTGACGATAATATTATTTATTTACCTAATTTTATTAGACCTAGTTCTTTGACGTTGTTATGACTTTCAAAGTTTATTACGCACTCGAAATATATTTGCCGGAATACGAGATGATGCATGAGAGGAGGGACTCAGTTTATTTTGGGAGCTCATAAAATCGATTATCCGTTCAATTCGTATACGTCTCCGAGCGTCTGCAGCGCCTCGAAACAGGATGCACTATTTCTGTTACGCGCCGCTTTGACAGAGACCTGTATATGATATTAATGTGCTGAATCTAAATATATACTGCACGTTTGACAAGCTTTTTATTGTTTTTAAAGTATCGATCAATTATATAAAAGGAGAGAGTAAAAACTTTTACCTTCATTTTTAATATTCCAACAACTTGCCTGATGGTTTCATTATTAATATTAATATTGCAAATTTTTATGCTAAACAATGACATTAAAGCTCACATTCCAAACCAGGTGTTTTTATAATAAATCAGATACCCTGTGCCTTCTTATAAATATTGATATATGTCCAAGGTAGTTAAGTGTATGAAGAAGTTCACCTTTAGTAAAGCTTCTAAAGCTTCTAAAGTGACGAACAAGTTCACAGCAGGTGGCTAAATATGGATGCAGTAAAATTGAACGCACCACCATGTTGCATTGACCAATTATATTAGACCTCTCTAAATCGGCGAAACGCAAAACTTTGTAGCCCTAAACAAGCTACCATCAGAGCTCTTCGTCTTTGGTCGTATTTACTAGGTAGAAAGTATATTCGATCAGCGATATTGACATGATTGATGGTTGGTGGAAGGATAATAAATTAGGCTACATCCATAAGTTGTAAAAGGCAAGTCTCTGGAGTCTGTAAAAATTATTAAACAGTATTAAAAATAATCAACATTATTTTTTTTTACTTTTTAAATAATATAAATATAATATACTAGCAAACCCGGCCCGCTACACTGGGCATAAGTGAAAGTAAATTCAACGGTTTTTATAATATTCTAATAATATCGAAGCTTATTTACTCCTTATAAGATTAGCTATCTGCGAGTAAAGTCCTGTCAAAATCGGTCTAGCCGTTTAAGAGATTAATTGGAACAAACAGACAAAAATTTTAGTAATTGATTTTTTATGTTTGTACCGTACCTATATACTTTCACATGCAATTAGTGAAAAGCTGTTATTTTAAAATTTAAAACAGACAGTCCAATTTTATTTATATGTACCTACTGACGTTCCTACTTACCGATATATAAAGCCTAAATTAAAAAATCATTAAAAAACTTTTAAAGGCAGTCACTTCTTATAAGCAACGACTCAGAATTGTTTCTATTTCCTTAGTTTTTCACTCCAACAGTATTTAATTGCCTTTCTACAATTTTCTTTGAACTAATAAATATTGATTGGCCACAATACTGCGAACTGCACCGTATGTGCTTAGAACCAGTTCCGATAGCTCGTTAGCTGCAGGGGATCGTTTATGGTGTCGTATTTATTTATTAACATTTAAATTTTAAATATACATACATATATGTATAATGTTAAATATATGATGCATATATGTATATGGTAACCAATGGTGCATAATATGGTGTAGGTATATAATTGCTGCTCGTAACTTTAAAACGTATCTCGTGTAAAAATCTACTTTCATTAGTTTAATATTATTTACGTGTTAAATGAAGTAAATTATTCCCTTAGTTGAATAGTGTCAGTATTATATAGAAATGGTATTAAATTCAAGAAGTAAAATGGAGCTGAGGCCGACCAACGAATGTCATGTAGACATTTACGACGCCCGACAGATTCGAAATAAGAATATGAGTTAGCGGTGTGTGTGGCCTCGTAAAGCTGCCAGTGTAAAACTCATAAAAAATATACGTATTATAATTATACTTATATTTTAAAAAATAGAATTACCTAATAACTAATAATTTCTTAAGCTACACTCAACTTAAAAATATGCCACAGAAAATTGATATATGTACCTAAGAATTTGTTAAAAGGCGAACTGTAGAAACGTTTTTAAGTTTCAAGTTTAATCTCCATATAGGTAATTTTTGTGTTTTTAATTCAATAGCGTGAAAGGAATCGTGCACACGAGATAATATTATCACTTATGGCCATTCGAAGCGCGACACGACGCGACGCCACATAAAACGAAAAAATATACAAACTTAAAAGCGGAGACCGTTCACGCCTCAGTCGTAATAACATTTGCATTTCCATATCATTTCACAATGCTACTTTAAAACTTTGTACCCAAATAGATCTTAATCCCCTCATGCATCGAAACGACCTTTCAGTATCTACATGTATGTATAATTATTAGGTTTATCGATTACTTGATAATGTCATGAAGTTATTTTTATATTAAAAAAAAACTAAATTTAAATTGAATATAAAAAATATAGTTTATAAATATAGGAATGATATTATACCGTATCCGTATACCTAATCGTTTTATTCCCTGCGATTGTGGGTCAATAAACTACAACAAATTGTCAATACCGAATCACACATTCCTACAGACCACTTATTCCGAGTGCCTAATTATAACAATGCAAATCATACAAATATTAGTAAAATGTTAGCCGACATGTGTTGGTCGGAGGCCGGATCAAACATGCGAGCGGGCGAGTAAACATCGGTGTTTGGACTATCGCCACTTTTGGTTCTGTTCAAACAGGGACCGTTGTTTGTTCAAGTGCTAGTGACACGCCACCGCGGCAACGTATGACCAGCTTGACTGCACCTCAAGAAATCCTTTAAATCTCCGTCTTATCGTGCACTTTACTTGTACTGCACGGCTCATCTTAGAATGGTGTCGGTAAAACAAGGCGACACCTTTCTTGTCCCTTATGTAGGATTTACCTGTCACAGATTTTAACGAGCTTAAGTAAAAACTCTTAAAGCATACAAATTTTTAATGCAACCAAATGCATATAGCCGGTTTGAAATTATATTTTAGATACAATTTGATGTTACTTTACAATCTTGATACGATAAGTATTTGAAACGTTGCCGTTATTTTAAATACAAAAAAAAAATCTTTTTTGATTTCTTTCGCAGATTAAAATATTTGCCTCCCAACGCGACGCTTCGAATGCTTTATAATGGTTACTGAGAATTATACTATAGAGGTCTCAAAGGCATTATCTCTAATCCAAAAATATATTTTTATTTAAAATGACAAATATTCGCGTAAATCAAAGAAAGCTTTAGTATTAGTGAGGATATTCTATATCTCATTTATATTAAAAACTTTCCTTTCCTCTTTTTATGTTATTTTGATCATTTTATAAACAGCACTATAAGTGTAGAATCCGATTCTACAGTGAAGAAGAAGTAGTATCTTCTAAATGCAATTAAAAATGCAAGTCAGTCCACAAAAACCATGCAACACTTAAAATAACTCTGTCAGTTATAATTCATAATTATCAGAAGGCATTAAAATTAATAATGATCGCATTCATTTCGAATACTTTTGAGAGTCTGCGCCGGGTGCATTGAGTTCGGTTACGTCTTTTATTTTTATAAGGGAATAAAATATTACACTCTAACATTATATACGTGAATACGTATTTTAATTACTAACAACACATATGAATTACCTACAATTAGATAATATCAATTAATATGTTTGGTATAAGTTAGTCATATATATTATATATAAAGTTGAATTTTATTAATATGCCTACTATGATAATAAATTATTATTATTTGGCCTGAAAGGTTAGGTATAGTTATTATAGATAGGACAGTTTATTTATTTCATTGTATTTTATCTCCCAACTGTATCTTCAAAATAAATTTCCTTATAAATAATTCTTATCGTAAGGTAGCTCTTTAACGTACCTACTTAGTTATAAAAGTATTTTAACAATAGTTTTATTCCTCATATGGTATGATAGTTCTCTTGAGCAGTTAACAAACCCACCTGCCGTCAACAGCTGAGTTTTTTTATGTATGATTGTGTACAATGTAAATTACTTACTATATTTGGAATTTCCTTACACATAATGGAGTAGAATAATTATTATATTATATCCTTTTTCAAAATTCCTCGAATTGTCCTTTTACACATATAAAAGCTATGCCACAAGTGGCGTTGACATTTAAAAGTAATGTATGTGTACGTTACTCACTTTGAAGAAATTATAAAATAACGTACGTGAGGACTTAGAACGAATTTGTTGCGACGCGACGTGCACCATTTTTTTGAAATATAATTCAACATGAAGTCGGTTAAAAAAGAGTCGTTGTATGGTATGTTAATACTAAAAAAGTAATTAGGACAGTTTACTAATTATAATGTTTGTATTATTATAGGTGGGTTGTCGTGACAGGAGCGTGGAGAGCGAGTGTGCTACGGCCATCTACCACTCCTAGTTCGAGGAATGACCGCCACTCTTCCCTTTTGCAACTTGCGGCGTGGGGCGTCCCGGCGGCGCTGGCTGCTGCGGTCCTAGTAACTAGAGATGTGGACGCAGACGAACTAACAGGTTGGTATTTTAATCATTTTATAGATTATTTCGTCAAATTATCACATAAAATTCATTACGCACCTACTTTTCTACAAGAGGGAACGTTTCTTATAGTGTGGGTTTGAAAATTTAAATCTTCTAAACGCATATTTAACTCTATATATAACATAAACATGAAATATAAATAAAGGGAAATAAAAAAAAGAGAATGTTGATGATAAAAACCTGAAAAGCGCGGCTAACAATCGGCTAGGTAATATTTTTTGCGCAATAGAATCTCATAAATACTCGGGCCGCATTATTTTAGTTTGTCGAACCAATACAATTCTAATATACATCCGTATCGGAATATCACAATCAATCTTGGCGATTCTTGGTTTTATACGCTTTTGATTGAATCGGCGGCGTTTTCAAAGCGATTACATCTCGTACGAGTGCACGGGAGCACGCATTCATGCGTTTAGCATTGAGTGTTTTGTGGAACTACCGCTCCATTGTAGTGCTTACATGTGTTCTCAATGAGACGACTCAGCTACGTGCGATTCAAGGAATAGAGGAGATCGTTTCAAACTCTCAGGAATGTTAGCGTCCTTAAAAATCGATCATACGATAATACGCAACGAAATTCCTGTTGCGTAAATTAAATTCTCTATAGGATGACTTTATTCGTATATGAAGAAATCTAAAAAGTTGAAAGGAATATATAATATCATCAATTCTTAACGGTGTTTTATTATTACACTAAAAATATTTGTATCTTAAACAGGACAATACAAAATAGGTACAATATGTTACGAAAACTATTATCAAACAAAACCTCTTATCACATGAGCTCGAGAGAATTAAATTCTTATTATAATACTGACATGCCCATTTGTAGAATACCGCTATGATAATATTCTCAAATCTTGGAATTAATACAGTAACACAAATACTTACGAAAAAGAAAAATACCGACTCTAGATAAATTTTAGTAAAGAAGGTAGCGGCTTTATACATGAGCTCAGAGATAAAAACACGGGATCTTTTTGACAACGCATTTTCCTGGCATACTATTTAATTAAAAAACAAGCGATCCATCAAAGCAAATAATCCCTGGAAATGTCCCAGCTTATAACTTTAGATGTGTAACTTACTTTGACCGATAAGAAAAGGCTCAGGGAAGTCAGTCAATATCATGCCTTGGTTACAAGTTGAATTAACGTATAATCCCCGATACATTTTATTTTATCCCTTAATGCCCGCCGTGTCAAGCAGAGTGCCGTACGGTCCGATTCTCAGGCATATTGCAGTTTCAATCATACCCTGAGTATTGTTCTTTTATTTTTATTATTTCCACTTCCATTATATCGAGCGAAAGAAATGCGCGACCATTATTCGAGCCGTTAAATACGACACCTTTCCTCCTCGCATGCTCGTATTTCAATTTTAAATCGGTCCTTTTTAACCACTGCCTGTGCCTTATTAATGCAGCCTTTTTCTCGCCGTTTGTTTGTGTAGGTGTTCGCATTGAGAGCAGCTTTAATGGAAATATGAATGTTGTACTATCCTGGGGAAAGAATTTATAATACGTTAAACTTATTATAGTACTATTGAGAATTATAAACTGTTTTTTTTTTCTTAATTTCAGGTACGTGTTTCGTGGGGAATCAGTCGAGTAAATCATTGCTGGCGTTGGTTATTGTCCCTGAAGCAATATGTTTACTGTTGGGTACTGTTTTTCTTGCATCTGGACTTCGGGCGGTGTTACGACGTCCAGTTCCTATTCCAGCACCGGCCGCACTACTCAACCCTCCTCCCCAAGTTCATCCAGACCAGAGTTTATTAAGATTAGGTGCATTTGCGGCTTTATACGCTGTACCATCCGCTTGCATATTAGCAACTTGGATATACGAGTATGTTCTAAGAGAAGATTGGCTCTCAGCGCCAGTTCCATCTACCGAACCATCAACACAGCCACGGCCAGCATTTTGGGTATTTCTATTTCGCATATTTGCATCTCAAATATTAGGAGTTATGGTTGCGGTGTGGATAGCGACGCCACGTTTGAAAGCGCTCTGGAGAAGAATAACTGGGCCTAGGAAACCAGTTATACCTAAATGTCAAACAGGACCACCCCAGGCTCCCTTGACCTTACATTGTTATGCTAGCCACCCACATACGTTAACACGGCATTCACAAAAATATGCTACCTATAGACCTCCACAGCAGCAGTCATACAGAAAACCTAGACATTACCATTACTCGGCTGGTGAGACTATTCTATGACCCAATAATTTAGTGCTATTAAATACAGAACTTTTTGAGGCGTGCCTCGTATATTATGCATTTACATAGGTACTAGGAGTGTTTGAAATAATACAATATGTTGTGAATGACAACGGACCTATTGTGCCATCGTTATAAAATATAATAGAAAATATTATAATAAATAAGTAAAGGTTGTTAATGTTGTAACTATATTAAGTTAGAATAACAAACAAAATAATAGTGCTAATAATAACATCTACGCAGCACTATTCACCTCGCAATTCAGCCTAATTTTGAACCGCTACAGTTTATTTAGGGAAAATGTATTAATTAATTTTAATTTGGTTTAAAGTTTGCAATTTACAAGCTGTTAAAGTAAAACTGTTTTTTATTGTGATTTGTGAGTGGTATCGTCTCGACTTAGACTTATAAAGCAGAGCGGGAATTTTATTACGACTGAGGTCTCAAATGGTACTCTATTGTATAGGTATGTCCTAAAATTATAGTTAAGAACTGCGGGTATACGAGAAGCATCTATTGACTTTGTTTTGCTTCATCTTTACTGTTTCTATACATACTTAGTAATTGTACTTTTTCCGCATTGTTATTTGTTTGTAAATAAGTTATAAACATAATATAGGTTATTGCAATTAATATGTTTGTTGCTAACCCTGTACATAAATAAAGATACAAGTGTAAATATTACCTAAGGTTTATTGTACTATAAAGTATTTTTGTACATAATAAGTAAAGAAATAAATATCTAATAAACTATAATTTTCTTTTATTTTACACTGCTTCATTGTGGGAGCATAATGTAGAATACCGTGTATCTCTAAATAATTTTAACCACTAATATCTTGTAAAATATTAATTCTCCTTCTACCATTATGCACAAATGAATTTTTAAGTATTTAAATATTAACATATTAATATTCATTTAAGAATCCAGATGATTTTTGTTTAAGTAACCTAATTAGATATACGAAGATATTTGATTTTTGCGGTTTTAAAGAATTATCATTTTATTTTTTGTTTGCACCACTTGTAGTAATTATTTATTAGTCATCTATGGTAATTAATCTAACTTTTATGTTTTTAAAATAGCAATCCTAAAAATAATATTGGGACGGGTACGGTTGGTAAATAAAAATCAAACTGCCGAAAAGACTGAAAGAGAAAAATCAAATTTACTCTATATAGAAAAAGAGTACAACCACAATATACCTAATAAGGGTAAAAATAGGCTAAGCAGCCCAGGGACTAGGCCTGCAACTAAAGCTGCGAAAATTGAAAGCAATGGACAACTTAATTTAAAAAAAATCCAATTAATAATTATAATCGCTGGGTGCTTTAGAATCTACAGATCAGTTAAATAGTATAATTCGCGTGACGCGTCATGTAAAAAGAACACTGGCTGTCAAGTTGCGCAGAGGCGATTTATAGGTGAATTTGGTGGTAAGACGCGGGGCGCGGGACGGCGAGACCCGCGCCGCATGCTTTCCGGCTCGCTATTGGTTTGTCAGTTCAAAATACTATCACGCACACAAAAGTTATTAATTACGAAATGGTTTTATATAAAAAATAGAGAAAAAATATTTTTGACGTATATTATTTTATAACGAGAGAGTTTTATAATAATGCAGTTAATAATTTTAAAAATATGTTAAATTAATTAATTATATTTTTTGTAAGTAAATTAAACATTCTATACTGAATCAAATATATTTTTCTAATTAATCTAATTCTATTTAATGACATTCTATCTAATATATTTTTCAATGTACCTGCCAATAACCAATATACATCGCGAGCAAAAGGCTATTTTAAAAATAAAAGAATAGGCTTAGTAATTTCGTATGCGAATGTACCCATGCGCAAACCCACACACCCCCCACCACTTTCTTCCAGCATTCTTTTTACGTGACGCGAACTGTAACTAATATTAATAGCGTTATCTAATTTCATCGACGTAGATATTTTAAAATAACTTTCAAGTCTACTGTCAGATATAATAATAATGATAATAATTTAAATAAAACCAGAAAAATAGGTACTGAACGATTGTTAAGTTACTATAAAGTTATAAAAAAATCCTTGAAAAAACTATGCGAAAACTGATAATTTAATAAAAGTCAAAAATTTCCTACATTCACCTATTAAATCACATATTAATATTATGTAGGTACTGTACCAAAAAACAATACGAGCTAAACATTTCATTAACTCCAAATATCACTATCGCTTGATCATTTTTATAATTCATCCATGAATCATGATCCATGATTTATATTTGAATCTATATTCCACGATAATTAAAATTTAAAAGCATAGCTATGACTTAATAGGCGTCTAGATGAACGACAACGGTCTATAGTCTGCGGCATAGTATCAATTATATATACTCTATGGTCTGTGGTAAACTTGTTGGTCATCTGTCATATTCGATGTTTTTGGTTTGTGTAGGTCATTTTCTCTATGGTAATTGGTAATTTTGTATGACACTCACAGATTTCATGGTTTTCAGTAGTCGAAAAAGAAAAAAGATTTCTATGAGAATTTAATACAAAATTTATTCATTAAATTTATTACTATGTCTTCAATAAATAGTTTTTGTCGCATTGCTACTTTTATAAGTGGAAGTAATAGAAATATTTTATTTGGACGGTAAGATTGAGGTTATGACGCTTGGTTTGTTTATGTATGCTATAAATACAATTTAAGATATTATATACTTTTCATTCATTTAGATTATTTAATCTTACAGAATAAATTGGTTTAATCCAACCCAAATATGTACGTATACAAAGAAATCGGCAGAAGAAAAGTTGGGAATAGAAAAACCAAAAAGGCCTTTAACACCTTTTTTTAAATTTATGGTACAAATGAGGCCTGCTCTTCTGGCGAAGAATCCCGGAATTCAACCTAAAGAAGCTATCGTATGGAGCTCTAAACATTGGCAACAACTTGATAGTGAGGTATATTGTTAAATATATTTTTTGCTTTATTAATTTAAATATTATTCTTGTTTAACTAAAGATATTTGTGTTATCAGACTAAATCACAAATGGTGAAAGAGTATGAGAAAGACCTTGAGGATTACAAGAAAATCAAACAAATTTATGAGTCTTCACTAACAGAGCAGCAAAAAGCTGACATTAAAAGAGTAAAAGATGAAATGGCTGCTGCCAAGGAAAAGCGGAAATTAAAAGCTGTGAGTGATTAAAATGTTTCAATAGGAATTTTGTTCATATATTTTATATTAGATCTGAATAACACAACAAAGGCTACAAAATCTAGTTATGTATGAAGATGGCTGATTAGTATATTTCCTTATGTGACCAAAGGAAATAGGGATTCATTTTTATGTATATAGATAAATAAAGTTACTAATTATCAGAAAGTTCTATATAGATTTGAATGAACTTCCATCCTTAAAATGTGGCCAAATGACTGTTCCCCATTTTCCTAGTTAATTGTTAATTATATTTATTGATGTTATATTTGTATATTGTGCAGGAATACAAAGAATTAGGTCGGCCAAAGAAACCAATGTCTTCTTACTTCCTATTTGCTCAATCAAGAAAAGACTCATTCAATGGTAAACAAAATATGTTAGAGTATCAACAGAAAGTTAAGACAGAGTGGTTAAAACTGCCAGAAAATGAAAAGGCTAAGTTTGAAAAAGAGGCATTAGAACTAATGAATAAATATAAGTAAGTATTGTTGTTCAATATAGCAAATAAACCTAGTAACATTTATATAGTTACTAGCCTTTCCTACGACTTTGCTCATGTTCTAAAGGTTGGAAACAATATTCTTTCTGAGTCACATGGTGTAGTACCACGCAGTGCACTGGTATCCTTCTCCCTTTGCTAATTTCAATAATGCACGCAGCATACACAACGGAAGCTCTCAAAAGGAGTATTTTTTCTCCCATTTTTGCAACATTTTTTATTGATGCTCCACTCATAGCCCATAGCCTTGCTTAATAAACGGACTATTTAACACAAAAAGAAATTTTCAATTCGAACCAGTAGTTCCTGAGAATAGCGCGTTCAACCAAACAAACAAACTTCAAGCTTTATAATATTAGTATAGATTGCAATAATCTTGTTCAATTTGCAATAATATCATTACAGGAAAGATCTAGATGCATGGAACTTAAAAATGATCTCAATTGGGCGAGCAGATCTTGTCCCTGCCAAAACTTTACGACAGAAAAAAACAAAGAAAGAAGAATCAGAATAGGGACTCGGGTGCTCTGATAATTCAGCTGTTATTTTAAGTACAATACCCTTTATGAGTAGTGTTAAGGCTCAACATACAAATATAAATATTCAAAATGAGGAAAGCCATACTTTGCTAAAAGCAGATTTAACAGATAAACCAAGTAAAAAACCAAAAAACACAGGTGAATATCAGAGCACGGGTGATCAGAATGAAATAGAAAACAAAAATAAATCAGAAAATACTTTAAAAAGTAATGAAGGAAAAAGTAAGACAATCTTGACTAGTATTAAAAGCTTCTTTAAATTTTAGTTTTTAGTTACTATTAGTTGCATAGGATATAATTGACATTATTTTCAATGTATAACATCATTTCATTTATGTTAAAAGCCATAAATGTTTGTTGAAAAATTTTGTTTCATTTTTTTTCCTACTCATATTGAAATTATTTAATATTTTTAGTGAACCATTACAAGTACATAGAGCACTTTTTATTTCTTCATATCTCAATTTTATTTTGGTTTTTTACTAGTTTTTTTATTAGTTAGTGCCCTTCATTTATGTTTGACATTTTTCTATTATTAGTCATTATTTATCACCAATATTAAAGATATTCTTTTCAAGTTAATTGATGATGAAAAATATTTTATAGTTAAAAAAATTATTTTTGTCTATTACAGCTTATCCTAAAGGGAATAGAAATGAAATTCAAGATAAACATTATTAGAGCCATTTTTTATTTCAAAAGTTTGTTACAAAATATAATTAAAATATGTTTTATTTGTTTTATTGACTATATACAACAACAGAATTAAGCTGGTTTTAGGTATTTTGAGTTAAACAATATTAAAAGCATTATGATAAAGCAAAATACATTATTCATGAATATAGATTGTACAAGAATTAATAATTTTATTGCTAAATCTTTGGTTTGCCACCAGCTTAATTAACTGTTGCACATTAGTAATTAAATTTTGCAATACCTATAGTAATTTGTAATTATTGCTTTCATACTTGGAAGATATAACAAGTGCATATATTATCATAAGTAATGGTTGAGCAAACTAAGTAGCTATAAAGTTATATAAAACTGCCAATTGCTTACATTTTTCAGTCACAGAATGCCATGATAAACACATTATTTTCACATTTTAATTTTTGATCAACTTACCTTAAGGACATGGGTTGGAAGACTAATTTTTATGGGTAAATTACTGTTCAGTAAAAAAAAATATGGAAAGATAAAATTGAAGCCTATTTTAAATAGACAAATTTAAAATAGGCTTCAATTTTTCTTGATCTCTATCTTTTTTCTCTTGATTTTCATAAGGTAACCAGATTATACTAATTATTATCAGAATTAGAAAATAATGTAACATTGTCCATAATATATAAAATTGTGTCTACGTCCTGAAAAGATTCTAAGTTTTTAATAATAAAAATACATAAAAAGAATTCTACAAAAATAAACATACCTGTTAACAATTTTTTTTTATGTTAATTTCTGTAAATCATTTTAATGCAAAGAAGAATAGTATATATAATAAATATTTAGTAAATGCAGTAACTGGAAATTTTATGTTGTTATTGCATGAATATTTACAATAGAAAATTTGTTTACATCACAGCTCTCGTTGTTAAGAGTCCCTCAGTAGATATTAACAGAAACTGTCTGAAGATACCAGCAGTACATAATTTAACTATTATTTCATAATACAAAACTATTTCTCTATATACAAACTTACAAATTTAAACTAAAATGGCAATATGTGACTAAAACGCACATTTGTCACATCTTAATTACATATAAAGGCACAAGCGAACAAACTATGGTACATTCTCAATAACTAGCTTGCTAAAATAGAAACTTGTCAGTCATCAAAACACCATTTTTGTGTACATATAGTAGAAAATGAACCTACACCAAAATTTCCCCCACAGTCTGCCATAGTAGCTGTGTAGAAATAGTAGTAAATAAAAATACACATACATCTTGGAAAAATGTACTAAACCATTGGGTTACTGACATTATTTTCTGTACTTTACTAGCTGATACTCCATTTAAAAGCAAAATAGCATTTGCAATATTGGAACTTTGTTGTTCTGGGTACAATATTGATTTTGAAACACTATACAAAAGTAGTGGCAGAAAGAAATAAGTATTTTCATATGCAATGAGAAAACTGTAAAGTAATTGAATAAGGAAAGATAAAATCACTATGTCATATTTACTATAAGCTAATTTCCCCCATAGCGGCGTTGATTGCTGGGGTGGGTCAGATGCAGGTGGTGCCAAAGCTGCCAAGTCATGGCTCGAGATGGTGACATCTTCTCCAATGGCATCATTTTCGTGACTTGTTGTTGATATAAAACTAAATGGGTCGAGTTCAGTATTTATCACACCGTTGAAAAGGGAACACTTATTGTTACTGCTACTCTCTCTTGGAACGGAATTTTCGTAATTTGTCTCAGTAATAGGCACTTTGATCGGAGATTCTGCAAGATCAGTAACAGGTATTATTATATGATGGATGTCGACACTGACTTATACGTTTTATTACTTACCTTTGCAAAGTTCATTCCCATTTTTTCCCGATATAAGTTGTAGCCTATTTTGAGAATTCGCTAATATTTTTCTTCTACGTGCTTCTCGACGTGCTAGTGCTGCATCAGCCATATTAGAAATTTGACAAATGACAAGTGACAATGTTTTATGTACAACAGTACTCATAGAGTATATTGATATATATACAGTACTTAAAATAAGTCAATTAAACAAAGATATAGATTCAAAATATTCGGCTTTACGTGCAACGTGTATACTCTAATGCTACACTATGCATCAATGAACATTTTTACTCTATGCATATTCTAACACTGTATATTTAGAATTATTTGTATAAAGAAATTGCTAAGACACTTAACCACTTGACGCCCGCAACATATGACATGCAACACCCGATAATCACCGAACCCACTCGGCAATTTTCGCAGATTCTACCATTACATAAAAAAACATTTACAATTTAAATTATATAGCACCGATTTAAAATGTGTTAGCTGTTTTGGATTCTTAAATAATTTGAGTATTTTTGAGAATAAATAAAATGTCCTTTAAACTATTGATAAATAAAATCAAGCTCGTTATATATCAGCGTTAGCGGAAAATTTTCTAATTTTTGTATTACAATGAATTCTAATAATACCAGCGTTTATACTTACACTAAATTTGGAACACTGCTTTATGAATAAACATGTAATCATACAAAACCATTTTTTGATTTACTTGTATTAGTTTTTAGTAACAGTCACATTCAAAACTTTATGAAACTTTCGGCTAGTTCGTTGTATTTACACAGGTTACCGCGCAATTTTCAAAGCATGCATCAGGGTTATGGCGAGTAGATTCTTAATAAAAGTGACAATAAAATACATATTAGTCCTTACTTTAAAAATATACACCAATAAATCTTTAAAACAAGTCACTAGAATAAGAATTTGGATGGTTTTCTTATAAAAGAGAAAAATTGAGGTTATTTTTCAAAACACTCGTATTTCAATATAATTCACATTTTTATGTTTATTATGTGGCTTAAATTTTAAATGTACAAGCTAAACTTTGTCACTGATATGAAACCTTTACACTTTTCATTCAAGAAACTAAATATTTTAACATTTAAAGTTATCTAAATAATTATTGTACTGATAATAATAATTTTTAATATTTTGACGCGTAGTAATGCTGTACCCCTCAAATTTAACACTAAAAATTATCGATAATTTTTGTGAACGGTGAAACAAATATAAACACAATTATATTTATGTAACAATTATAATTTGATATAAAAAATAAAATAGATGTAATAGAATATTTTATTTTTATGGATAAACGAGATTTAAAATATAAATGTAAATAGAATTCCAATTCTTATAAAATATAACATAAACAATATATCTCAAATGCAATAATAAAAATTCTGGGTCTCATGTTAAATATTTCGTAATATTCATAATTTAATTTATGGTGTATATTATTGTATATTATTTTAATATGTAAGTAAAAGTAATTATTATAAATTTTATGACAAAAGTAACACTTTTGTCATAAAATTGTGCATATAAGTTTTTTATTGCAAACGCTCAATAACTACTTACCTAACTTGCCAAATTATTGCTAAATAACTTGCTTGTTATAATTTTCGCTAAAACTAAACTATTGGACGCAAGTTTTAAATAAAAAGTTTAGTTAAAATTATAATATAATAAATATTTATACCGACTATATTATAATAATTTTATTTTGCAATTCAATAATGTAGTTCTTATAGTTTTTGATACGCGACATTGGCGAAGTCAAATGTGCCCAACCGGCACTCCTGAAAGCCATTAAAGGAATTAATTGAATTGAATTGAATAGTTTTTGATGACTAAAATTGATGACAAAAAAAATAGTAAGTTCGTAATTTGACTAAGAAAAGATCAAAAATTTTCTGATCTCATTTTTTTAATAAAGTATTTTTTATTATCCTATAGGTAGTCAAAGACTAATTTACCCTAGATGATTGTCTATTTCATATCCAGTATTCGAAGTAGCAATAAATTTACAATAAAAGAATTTATATACAATATAAAATTATAAGAGAGTAATATATATATAGGTTCCGAAACTACAGAACTAATTCATATAATTATTTTATTTAATTTACAAAAAAATATAATATAATCGGATTTTGATGAAATTATTTACTAAAATATGTATCAGAAAAAGTATATAAGGTATCAGATATTAATCCTCTTCTTTATTTTGTTTTGTCGTATTTGTCTTTGTTCTGAATAGCAGAGTAACTGAGAAAAATCCACGTTTCGGTAACTATTTTTTATTTTATTTTGGTTTGTTGGGGAAGTATAAGTCGTGGTTTATCTATAAAAAAACTAGGGAAATACTAAACATTAATACCTGAATAATAAAAGTATAAAACTATTTATTTTGTATGGAAATCATCAAAACGTATCTACGGACGAAAGTTTGTGTAAAATTCATCTAGGTATATACGTGTACAATACAATATAACCCTTTCAAGCAACTATAAACTCCCGAGATCGTCAGGGAAAATTTATTTTATTTTAGAACGTCTTTTTATTGCAATTATAATAATATAATATGTTATGCTTATATTTATATTTAATTTATAATACATAAGAGTATTTAAAATTTATGTAACATTTTGTTCTAGAACAAACATAACACATACTTACTTTTTCTTTATACATTCGTATTAATATTTCGATATCATCGATAGCATAATATATCGACGTGTCAATGCCTAGCCAAATTTGACGACAGTCTAATATGTCACATTTGACAGCATATAGGCTGATATTATAATTATTTGTAAATAAACACATTTTATATTATAAAACTATTGAAATATGCTACAAAAAACTGAAAATATGAAATTATATTTGTTTTTCTACAATGATATGACTTTGTCAGACATCAAAACATTCAGTAATCGTCCAAATTCTTGTATATTAATGGCCACTTTATTTACAAATTTCAATACAGCAAAATTTATTTAATCAAAAAACCAACATTATAACGTTAACATACATTTATAAGTACATCAATAGTAGCAACGAATATTAACAATTATTATTCATGCGTTTACGGTACAAATTCACTTGTTTTCAATTTTTAAATTACACTAAACCAATAGCGAGTCGCGCGCTCTTTACTTGAAATTTTATCAACTTTTAACGCAATAGTTTTTAATCTTGTCGGTATTCGATTAACATTTTGTTTTGTTATATGGGTTAAAAAACTTTTTAAGTTTCTGTATATTACTCGTTTAGAAAAAAATAAAGCGATTTCGTTGTGTAATAAGTAATAAAAGCGTAGAGGGTGTAGCGGTACACATAGGTACCAGCGGGGATCTACGGTAACGCCGGAAGTGGTACACATTGGTACCAGCGGGGATCAAGTGGTTAAGAATCTACCTTCAGTTTTAATTTTTTCTCTACAACTAGATTTTTTTGCAAAATGCCACCATACGTTTATAATTTTGGTTACGGTTTTCATGAGATTAATATTTATCCTCACAGCAATGAGCATTTATCAAGGATATAATTTTACCATACTCTTACTTATACTCCACTCGTTATATATTCCATAATTCGTTATTAGTTTACTTTTCATTATAATATTAACTAAGATGTTGCACATCTACCGGGCGTCCCATGATGGCTGCCAAAATTTTCTTTTCGCCTACCGTCCGTAAACGATTAATAACTAATAAGTGTCTAAAATGCAGCTACTGAAAAGCTCACTCGTTTTTTTAAATAAATATTTTCATATTTTTTTTAACAACTAGAGTGGTGGTTGGATTATTTCCTTCATTAATGATGGTTTCGCTAGTAGGCTACTAGAAAAACAGCTACTACTGTCTACTAGACTAGTAGTTGTTTTCGTAATTTTAATGACACTGTATCAAAGAGTATAGTTATAAACACTGTATCTTTAACTCTTGTGCGCGTAGCATAAGGGGCCCCATAGACGGGGCAATCAGTCGATTCGATTGATCGTCAAGCAAATCGTACGATCCATCTTTCGATTTCCGTCCGCTCACACACAAACGATGTGATCGAACGATTCTCAGTGCGTGCACGATGGAGTCGCAACTACTTTGTTTAAGCGTTTAAAAAAAATTACAGCAATAAGGAAAAGGACGACTAGGAGAGAATGGACTAAAAGATGGCTCCTGAAAAGGCATCAATATTCTCACATCCACCTTCTGGAGGAATTACGTTTTCATCCTAAAGATTGGCATAACTACCGTAGGATGTCAGAGGAAACATATTTACAGCTCTTGCATAAAATATCTGCCAGAATAATAAAAAAAGATACCAAAATGAGGCAATACTAATAAACAGGAGGCAGACTGACAATGATCGCAGACGATCACACCATACACGTGCGATATATCGAACGATGTTAACCACTTGATCCCCGCTGGTACCAATGTGTACCACTTCCGGCGTTACCGTAGATCCCCGCTGGTACCTATGTGTACCGCTACACCCTCTACGCTTTTATTACTTATTACACAACGAAATCGCTTTATTTCTTTATAAACGAGTAATATACTGAAACTTAAAAAGTTTTTTAACCCATATAACAAAACAAAATGTTAATCGAACACCGACAAGATTAAAAACTATTGCGTCAAAAGTTGATAAAATTTCAAGTAAAGAGCGCGCGACTCGCTATTGGTTTAGTGTAATTTAAAAATTGAAAACAAGTGAATTTGTACCGTAAACGCATGAATAATAATTGTTAATATTCGTTGCTACTATTGATATACTAATAAATTTATGTTAACGTTATAATGTTAGTTTTTTGATTAAATAAATTTTGCTGTCTTGAAATTTGTAAATAAGTTCGTCATTAATTTACAAGAATTTGTATGATTACTGAATAATTTGATGTCTGACAAAGTCATATCACTGTAGAAAAACAAATATAATTTCATATTTTCAATTTTTGTAGCATATTTCAATAGTTTTATAATATAAAATGTGTTTATTTACAAATAATTATAATATTAGCCTATACGCTGTCAAATGTGACATATTAGACTGTCGTCAAATTTGACCTAGGTATTGACACGTCGATATATTATGCTATCGATGATATCGACATTTTAATACGAACGTATATAGAAAAAGTAAGTATGTGTTATGTTTGTTCTAAACAAAATGTTACATAAATTTTAAATACTCTTATGTATTATAAATTAAATATAAATATAAGCATAACATATTATATTATTATAATAGCAATAAAAAGACGTTCTAGAATAAAATAAATTTTCCCTGACCATCTCGGGAGTTTATAGTAGCTTGAAAGGGTTATATTGTATTGTACTCGTATGTACCTAGATGAATTTTACACAAACTATCGTCCGTAGATAAGTTTTGATGATCTCCATACAAAATAAACAGTTTTATACCTTAATTATTCAGGTATTAATGTTTAGTGTTTCCCTAGTTCTTTTATAGATAAACCACGACTTATACTTCCTCAACAAAAAAATAAAATAAAGAATAGTTACCGAAACGTGGATTTTTCTCAAATATTCTGCTATTTGGAACAAAGACAAATACGACAAAACAAAATAAAGAAGAGGATTAATATCATGATAGCAACAAATATACTTTTTCTGATACATATTTTAGTAAATAATTTCATCAATATCCGATTATAATATATTTTTTTGGAAATTAAATAAAATAACTTTATGAATTAGTTCTGTAGTTTCGGAACCTATATATATTACTCTCTTATAATATTATATTGTATATAAATTCCTTTATTGTAAATTTATTGCAACTTCGAACACTGGATATGATATAGACAATCATCTAGGGTCTAATCATCTTAGTCAAATTACGAACTTACTATTTTTTTTTGTCATCAATTTTAGTCATCTAAAACTATAATAGCTACATTATTGAATTGCAAAAAATTATTATAATACAGTCGGTATAAATATTTATTATATTATATAAATTATAATTTTAGCTAAATTTATTATTTAAAACTTGCCTCAAATAGTTTAGCTTTAGAGAGAATTATAACAAGCAAGTTATTTAGCAATTATTTGGCAAGTTAGGTAAGTAGTTTTTGAGAGTTTGTAATAAAAAAATTATATGCACAATTTTATGACAAAACTGTGTTACTCTTGTCATAAAATTTATAATAATTTCTTTTACTTACATATTAAAATAAAATTCAATAAAAGGTATATACCATAAATTACATTATGAATATTACGAAATATTTAACATGAGACCCAGAATTTTTATTATTGCATTTGAGAGATCTTTTCAAATATTGTTTATGTTATATTTTATAAGAATTGGAATTCTATTTAAATTTATATTTTAAATCTCGTTTATCCATGAAAATAAGACATTCTATTACATCTATTTTATTTTTTATATCAAATTATAATTGTTACATAAATATAATTGTGTTTATATTTGTTTCACCGTTCACAAAAAATATCGATAATTTTTAGTGTTGAATTTGAGGGGTACAGCATTACTAGGCGTCAAAATATTAAAAGTTATTATTATCAGTACAATAATTTAGATAACTTTACATGTTAAAATATTTAGTTTCTTGAATGAAAAGTGTAAAGGTTTCATATCAGTGACAAAGTTTAGCCTGTACATTTAAAATTTAAGCCACGTAATAAACATAAAAATGTGAATTATATTGAAATACGAGTGTTTTTAAAAATAACCTCAATTTTTCTCTTTTATAAGAAAACCATCCAAATTCTAATTCTAGTGGCTTGTTTCAAAGATTTATTGATGTATATTTTTAAAGTAAGGACTAATATGTATTTTATTGTCACTTTTATTAAGAATCTACTCGCCATAATCCTGATGCATGCTTTGAAAATTGCGCGGTAACCTGTGTAAATACAACGAAGAAGCCGCGAGTTTTATAAAGTTTTGAATGTAACTGTTACTAAAATATAATACCAATAAATCAAATAATGGTTTTGTATGATTACATGTTTATTCATAAAGTAGTGTTTCAAATTTGGTGTAAGTATAAACGCTGGTATTATTAGAATTCATTGTAATACAAAAATTAGAAAATTTTCCGTTAACGCTGATATATAACGAGCTTGATTTCATTTATCAATAGTTTAAAGGACATTTTATATATTCTCATAAATAGTCAAATTATATTACAATCCAAAACAGCTAACACATTTTAAATCGGTGCTATATAATTTAAATTGTAAATGTTTTTTTATGTAATGGTAGAATCTGCGAAAATTGCCGAGTGGGTTCGGTGATTATCGGGTGTTGCATGTCATATGTTGCGGGCGTCAAGTGGTTAAGATCGCAAACGATATTTTCGGGGTTGCCTCTTGCAATTTGCGATCGATCGAACGACTACAAAATTGGATGCGATATTGCCACACACGTACAATCTGTCGTTCGATTTTAACATTGTACGACAGATCGTTGCGATAATTGCCCCGTCTATGGGGCCCCTAAGCTGATTCAAAACTCATAACGGTTTGTTAGAGAATATTAAACCGATTAATAATTAAAATTATATTAGTTCGCGGACTAACTTTATGACGATATATATATTTTTTTCAAAAAACTTGTATTTAAACTTCAAAGTAATAATTTAATCTTAGATTATATATATGCATATTGCATATAATCAAAGAATTTAATTTAAGTAAAAATTGATCAACTGTCTGTACGATACATAAAAAAATGAAAAGTGGACCGGCTAAAACTGAATCCAAACATTTAAGATGTATCAATTGGGAACCTACTCAATGCCAATTGATTTTGAAAACATGTTGATATTATTGACCCACGAATATGATTCGAATTTTTGAGTAACACGGTGTACGGATTACGGACACGCTGGCAACACAGACAACGCTAGAAAAGGATTGTTGTTTGGCGCCTTTACGGGGCCGGTTGGATTTTGTCGTAAATTATTTTTAAAACTGCGAACTAAGGTTCGCAAATTACGTTGATATGGGTGACAAAGGAGATGGAGGTAAGAATATTTTTAATGTTTAACTTATATACGCCATTAGCTAATGGTTTATTGAAGATATTCTTGACAGGCCGCTGTAGATTTTTTTGGTTATCAGTTGTGATGTATCTTCTTTATTAGCAGTTATATATAATTGATTTTATTGCAGAAACCTTTGACGATGCAGTTGAGGAAAGGGTTATCAACGAAGAGTATAAAATATGGAAGAAGAATACACCGTTCTTGTACGACCTGGTCATGACACACGCTCTGGAATGGCCCTCCTTAACGGCACAGTGGCTTCCAGATGTCACCAGACCTGAAGGAAAAGATTACTCTGTTCATAGGTGCTATTTAGTTGCAATTTTTGTAATTCAGAATTTTTATTATTTGATATTTCTTACACCCTTTGTTTCATATGACAGTCTGTTAATTGTTTTATGTTTTATATGTTTTACAGATTAATATTGGGTACTCATACATCAGATGAACAAAACCACCTACTAATTGCTAGTGTACAACTTCCTAATGAAGATGCACAGTTTGATGCAAGTCACTATGACAATGATAAGGGTGGTAAGTTATAATGTATAGATTAAAAAATGTTTTGCTTTATTTATAATATGAAGATTGCATATTTGATTATTTATTTTTATTAAAATCATAATATTATTTCAGAATTTGGTGGGTTCGGATCAGTTTCTGGTAAAATAGATATAGAGATCAAAATTAACCATGAGGGTGAGGTGAATAGAGCAAGATACATGCCACAGAATCCTTGTGTCATTGCAACAAAGACACCTTCATCTGATGTGCTAGTGTTTGACTACACAAAGCATCCCTCGAAACCTGAGCCTTCTGGAGAATGCCACCCGGATCTAAGGTATTCAATTGCCAATTAAACTCAGTGTTATTTCAAAAAATTTACTGCTAAAATTAAAGATAACAAATAACCATATCACATAATATATGTATTCAGCCTTTTTTAATGCCCTACAGCTGGCAAAGCATCTCATCAATGTTTGAATATTATCAATGTATTTCTAAAATCAATTTGTAATGATAAAATGTATAGTGAACTAATAATATTATTCTTAATAATTTTTTAGTGTTGAGTATTATTACTTTCTGCGATAATTACATAATTGAAGTAAGCTTGAATAGCGAATAAAGTATATAATGTAAATTATAACCGGTTTAAGTTCATTTTTTCCCAACCTATCAGGTTTCCAAAAGATTTTGTTAGGAGAAATACTAAAATATATATTAATAATGTATAAAAAAATTACATATTATTGAATTAAAATCTCTTTTTAGATTACGTGGACATCAAAAAGAAGGATATGGATTGTCATGGAATCCCAATCTTAATGGCTATCTGCTATCTGCTAGGTAAAATAATATTTTTTATGATGATAATTTTTAGTTGGATTCTTTCAGTGCAAGGGAAATAATTACAAAAAATAGCAAAAGTATTGCTATTTTAGACTGCTTAAAATCTTTTTTTCTGATCATGTGTTTCAATAGTTTTTATTAAGGTAAATGTAGGTGTCTTTTACGATTTGTACATTTTGGCCAGAATGGAGAGATAAGAGCACTATAGTTCAAAATATTAACACTTTCACAAAATCTTTGTTTAGTAAGCCTCAGTAATATATATAATAGCCTTGGGAAGTTATTTGTATACCCTGTATTTATAGTAATACTCGCTTTGATTGGGTCCCTAGATGCTCGCTGCCAAATTTAAAGTTTGTAGCATTAAAAATAAAGGACTTTAATACAAAAGCCTTATACCTCCTTAATCTGGACCTGTAGCAAAATCTGTTCCTAGCGAATGTCTACTAACTATAAACTACTTCTGTAACACTTTTCTTCTTTATAAATATGTTAATCAGCTTTCACTATTTTGTGATGAGTGATTGATTGAGTGACCTTTCGCTTTTATATATTTAGATTTAAAATATAAATGTTAAACAATTCACTTGTAAATACTACAATATGGTAAATTTCCATAGTGACGACCACACAATCTGCTTGTGGGACATCAACGCGACACCCAAGGAGGGGCGCGTGATAGAGGCCAAGTCAGTGTTCACGGGACACACGGCGGTGGTGGAGGACGTTGCGTGGCATCTACTGCATGAGTCTCTCTTTGGTTCTGTCGCAGACGATCAGAAACTCATGATTTGGGATACTAGGTAATGTATATTTTCCTTAGCCATATTAGTATTTAGGAATAAAAAGGAATCTATCTTGATTTTGACGTCATGGTTGGCACAGTTTGTAGTGACCCTACTTTCTTGCGCCAGCGGCTGCGGGTTCCAGTCACAATCATGGGTGTTTATATTTATAATATGTATATATTTAAATGTGTATGTAGTATATCAACTATCTGGTATCCGTAACACAAGCTTCGTAGCTTACTACAGAACTAGATAGCGCTGTGTGTAAGTGTCCCAACATATGATATTTCAAATGAACTAAATAACTTTGTTTTTTGCTAGTAACTTTTACATGATATTTTGGCAGCATAAACAAAAATCATGCTTTTTAAATAAAAAAAAATATTTCTAATATTATTTATGATTTAGGTGTAACAATACATCCAAGCCGTCCCACACAGTGGACGCGCACACGGCGGAAGTGAACTGTCTCAGCTTCAACCCCTACTCCGAGTTCATACTGGCCACTGGCAGTGCCGATAAAACGGTTTGTATATATATATAAACATATAAATAAAATTGTCTGTTTTTAATTTCAAATTAACTGATTTTCGCTAAATGCATGTATAATGAAAGTATAAATTTTACAGTACTTACATGTTATATTTTTGGATTTTTAGATATTTGAAATTATTATATTAATAAAAATTTTCAGTCACTATAAATTAAGCATGAATGAAGCTAATGACTAGAACTCCTTGGAGTAGATATGAAACAGTTCTTATCCTAGGAAACAGCTGTCTAGAAGTAAAAAATTAAAATAAACTTTGCTTATTTTTTCGCGGATTTACTTGATTGATATTCGGTTTTCGATATCTCGAATTCTTTACACTTTACAACAATCATAGTGACGGTAGAGATTTAATTAGTACATAAACTTATACATTTATCTCTACATAGTATAAAACAAAGTCTTTTCTGGCTGTCTGTCTGTCTCTATGTATGCTTAGATCTTTAAGAGTACGCAACGAATTTTGAGGCGGTGTGTTTTAATAGATCACTTTGTATAGTACACTAGCGGAACCCGCGGCTTCACTCGCGGTCGATCATTATAAAAATGACTAACTTAAGTATTAATGTTATTATTTTTATAGGTGGCGTTATGGGACTTGCGTAACTTGAAATTAAAGCTGCATTCGTTTGAATCACACAAGGACGAAATCTTCCAAGTGCAATGGTCTCCGCACAATGAAACTATTCTTGCTTCAAGCGGCACTGATAGGAGGTATGTCTTGCTATTTGTAACTCTAATAATAATAAATTTAATTATTGTTTTTTTGGTATGCATATATGAAGCTTTCATTCATTTTTTTCAAGTTTGATATTTTAAAATTATTATTTTATTTTGTGTGTATCTAATTAGACAGAACTTTTTTTTAAAATAGCATTGATAATGGATTAGAGATTAACATGAAGTACCTACTTCTAAATTTTTATTACTATGTAAATTATCTTGTATGATGTATTTATAAAAGGAAGTCTTTTACTTACATTATGCATTGGCTTTTTAAAGCTTATTATAAACAAAATATAAATTGTGGTCCTTTTTCTTGTGATTCTCTTTATTTATTCAATTTAATTGTAAGCAATATTGATATAACACTAAAATTATCAATAGTGATTATATCAAACAATATAAGATTTTAACTTTAATAAGACTTATTACATTGATTTTTTAATATAAAAACTTATTTTAGACTACACGTCTGGGATCTATCCAAAATTGGTGAAGAACAAACAGCGGAGGATGCAGAGGATGGACCACCAGAACTGTTGTTCATACACGGAGGCCACACCGCCAAGATATCTGACTTCTCCTGGAATCCTAATGAACCTTGGGTTATTTGTTCTGTGTCTGAGGATAATATAATGCAGGTATGTCACTTGATTTTGGATTATATTTTGTAGTAACATTAACTTTTAAGAGAATTTGATTAGTTTCACTTGTATGTATCTATATATGCTTAGCTTAAGTTAAGCTTAAAATAATTATTTATTGTATTATTACAATGATTTTATTTATCTAATGTACTATAATATATGTATATTAAAATGTTAACAAACTACCACCAGCTAAGTTTAAACTTGAGTTCATCTGATTTATCTTGATGGTCTTGTCAGAATGTTTCCTTCTAGTTTATTGTTAGGAACATACGTATACTATCATTTCCCGCGGTTTCGCACGCGTTCTAAGGACCAGAAGCCAAATTTTTTCTGAGTCGCACGGTATGGTACCTTTGTTTTTGTAACATTTTTCATTGATGCTCCGCTTCTATTGGTCACGGCGTGATGTATTATAGCTTATATCCTTCCTCGGTAAACGGACTATCCAACACGCGTTCAACCAAACAAACAAACTCTTCAGCTTTATAATATGAGTATAGATGTATAACATTCTATACAGTAGTAATTATTAGTTAGTACACTTATGTAATGGAAGAGCGGTTACTCCTAACACAAGTGCTCATGCTAAAAGGAGGTCCCAATCTCCCCAATCCTCCCAATTGTAAAATTTTTGAGATACGAAATAAAGATTTTATTTTTTTATTGAAGTGAAACTTCTTTAGAATCGTTGTGATTTCAAACTCGATGAAACGAAAATATAAGTCCATAGTACCAGGCACTCAGAGACGGGGAAGAGTTAGCCATAGTTAGATCTCGCCCACCGCGAGTCAGTGACATTTCTAACTCCGTCTCACTCGTGGGTGCGACCTTCGCGCCATCTCCCTCTCTCAACCAGCTTAGACGGGGTTATTTAGTATAAATATAAACGAGATTTAAAAATTTGTTTGACAAAGAAGTTTTACTTCTGACTTATGTACTTTGTACACACGCACTTTTTTTTTATTTTAACATAATTCAATAATTCAGGTCTGGCAAATGGCGGAGAACATCTACAACGACGAGGAGCCAGAGACGCCCGCGTCGGAGCTGGAGTCGGGCGTTAATGTCAACCACGGCTAGCCTCCATTACACTACGCCGAGTGAACTATTAACTATGCAACTGAACATTGTTTAAAGTATTACAAAACGAATATTTAAGATTTGATTTCATTGTGACCACTTTCTCTTGTAGCGGGTGAAAATGTCGATTTGTACAAAATTGTAAAATTGAATTTATAGAGAAAAATATTTTCTGGATTCGGATTTGGATAAAATTATGTGCTAAATGTTCTTGTTTCTACGTGCAGTTGGTGTATTCTGTATATGCTATTTTTTTAGTGGTCTGTCGAAGTGCGTGTTTTACTCCAGTACTAGGAACATCTATAGATAGATTTGAAAATTTTAAAGTGATACAAATAATGTCGAGGTTTTAATGTACCGCACTTTTATAAAGTTTTTAAACTACGTTAGGTGTTCTAAATTTTATAGCGATGTTCTTGATGCTGGACTAAAAGAGTGTAGGGACCAGTACGGGTCGGTGCGGAGGAATCTCGGAGGGACTTTCGCAAACATCATTTATACTTACGTTTTGTTCATAGAAGCCTATTTTTGTTACATTTATACATTTCGTTCCATTTTGTAGTACGCAGCATGACGTATACGCATTTAAGACTACTTTCAAGTGCAACCAAATTTTTTAATATAAATAGAGATATTGATTGTCTCTGAATTTAATTTAAGTTTGTGTTTTATAATAATAATTATAACCTAATGTCAGTGAGAATATACGGCGATAGTTTCTTAGCTTAGATAAATAAAATTGAAACCGACTCTTTTAGGCCGCAATAATACAAATACTCAGCCAAAACTGTTCTACACAAAATTAAGGAACTATCGTCATAATTATTTTCAAATAGTTGCAATTCTGTTTAAAATTTAATTTTTGCAGTGTAATAATGAATAATGATTCTTTTTTAAGTTATTTTAAGTTGTGCCGGCCTCATGATCACTGTCTAAGTTATGAGTCAAAGGTAAAAGAGCGACTGACGGATGGTATTTATGTTTACAGTAATGGAATGTAATTTTAAGCTCTGCTAATTATTATTATGATTAAAACTATCTCAAGTGAAAAAATGTTTTATTACATCCCTATTCTATAAAATTAAATAAAGTCCAAATGATTTTCTGAGGGATTAAAACTTTTAAGCTTGAAGTAAATTTAATATTTGTGACTTAATATCAAGTAGTCTCATCATAAACAAAGAAAAGTTAGTTCAAATAAATGTCAATAGAACATTGCATGTATCAATTTTCTTATTTTTTTTACTAGTTTAGAGTAGAAGGCTAATGTTTGGGATTTCCAGCTTCATTGGAAATGCAACAGTATGTGTAATGCTAATTTAAAATCCTTTTTTGAAAGTTTCCTGTTTCGAGCCATTTCATATATTTATATTATAATTTACACATACTTCTATTAAACCAGACTATCAAAAATCTATGGAAATAAACATCGTGTCGAAATCAAATTTGCTACCAACGGTATAGTAACTATATTAGGAGTAGAAGAGTTATACGAGTATTGCGCCTTGAATGTTGTCAAGTGGATAAAATGACCGGATTTCAACAAATATAATGTAATTAACATCATTGACAGCAAAGTTCATTTACGGTTTGTTTTAACGTTCGGTTCTAATTTCACTGGGATCTTTCCACCCCATTGTTTACTGTTTGAACCTCCCTCAATGCGTCATGGCCAGGGCTGTCTACTAAAGTAATAATATACCTACCTGTAAATAATTCCTAAGTGTGTTATAGTAAGTGCCTTATGTAAAGCTATGCTATAAGCGATCTCGCTTAATGCTAAAACATTAAAAATTAAACATACTCTACGCTTTATGACGTCATTTAAAAAAATCTGTTAGTGAATGTGAAAATTCAATTTGGAAAAATTTTAAATATAAACATTACTTATAAGAAATTATCAGGAATGCTTAAAAACAAAACTAAATACTTATGTATAAGTATGTTTGTGTACACAGTTTATGTGTGTATGTTTAGATTACTCAGTTTTCAGATTTCTACAAAACCGTATTTCATATCCTAAGAAATCTAATTAGAATAATTGTTCCTATAAGATTGCGTGACAACCCTGTGTAAAAACAGTTTATGTGATTGCTTTATTCCACAGGGAGTGGAGCATCGGCTAGTCACGCGTAACAGTTGAAAGCTGTAAGCATTGGCAAAATGTCGCTTAAATTCTTAGTGATTATATATTTTTGTTTAACATCATCAGCGTTTGCGGGAAGAAGTGGGGGTTATTCGGGTACTAAAAGTCATCGTTTTCCAAGCAACCCCCATCCACACCCGACTCAAACTCATACTTATCCCCGAGCAACCCAAACTCATAATTACCCTAATTCTCCAGGACTTTCTGGCAACACCGGTTCTCAAGGCTTTAGACCTAGTCATAATACTGAAGTGCATCATCACTACCACTATAGTCCTCCACAGCACATAACCTACGGCTCTTCTCAGCATCCAGTTTATCATGGGCAGCCACCAGTATATGTCTACCAATATAGGGATTCTGGAAGTCGTTTCGATACACTACTTACGGGACTCGCATTATATAATTTAGGCAGAATGTCTGCTAATCATGGCAATTATCGTAACAGTGATTATAATTACAATAGAGAATATCGGGGAAATCCCGGAGAGGTATGCAAGCTAGCGATAAGCAAAACAAACGGCGAATACGAGGAAACTAGAATTGAATGTAAGTTGATGTCGAGTTTTATTTGGGAAGCAGATAGTGACCAAAAAAAGACCATAATGGATTCGGGAATGAATAATGCTGTAACAAAAACTGTTACTTCAGTGCAAAACGTAACTAAAGATGGCAATTCTACTACTACAGTGACTAATACGACAGTGGTCGATGCTCTTCAGGTTAAGGGACCTTCTATAAAAGTGGAATCTGGAATGACATGCTACATGATACGTGTTTCGAGAGATTTCTCACAGTTAAAAAGAAAAGTGGATTGCAAGCTTTTACAAGAATATGCTACAAGATCTCTACAATATAACGGATGTTCGCAAGTTTCGCCAAGAAAAATATTTTTTATTACTACTTTAGTAACTTTATTATATTATGTGTAATACAAAAATAAACTTAATTTAAAAAAAAAGTTTAATACAGATTAAACATTCAATTTATCAGAAAATAGCTTGGGCAGTTGTTGCCAACACTCGTAATATTTGGGGTCTAATTTTTGGCACGTTTCTAAGCCCCATTTCGTGATAGCCATACTTAGGGACGACTCGAACATGAATGCCTGAAAAGAAAAATGTAATATTAATCATTTAAGTATTATACACATAAGTATTAAAACGAAGTCCTCTGCCGCGTCTGTCTGTCTGTTCGCGATAAACTCAAAAACTAATGCACCGATTTTCATGCTGTTTTCGACATTGGATAGAGTGGTTCTCGAGGAAGGTTTTAGTGTAAAACTAGAAGAACCCGCGTCAACGCTAGCGCTAGTTATTATTGTCAGTCGAGCCGCTAGCATATCATAGGTGTATCTTACTTGAGTCCCAACTGCTATTTTCTGAGGTGTAAGTTCTCCTTTTGATGCGGATTCGAAACATTGCACATCTGGTCCATGAGGCGTCATCATGGAGTGCAGCGACGCGCCGCCGGGCAAGAAACCGCCTTCCTTGGCTTCGTATGCACCCAATATGAGTCCCATGAATTCACTCATACAGTTTCCTGTACAAGAAAACCGACATTTTTCTTTTATTTTTATTACATGCAACTGAAATATCACCTATATCATATACGTTTATCAATACTTAAACTAGGTAAGTACTTTTTGTGTAAAACATGCTTATGAATAATTACCCTTTTACACGACACTTCAGACGGCCACGCCTCAATTAATTAAAACAATTAGTAAATAGTGGCTTCCACAACAATTTATTTGATTAAAAAGCTCACTCGACATCATTTATTAGAATGGATTATTTATTTTTATATCGGGATAAATAGTTTTTTTATTGATCTTACAAAGAAGAAGCTTTTTTATTACGAAATTATTGGCTTTTTGTATTTAGTAGGTACGTAATATTATATACAGTACCTGTACCTGTATACTCTTTGCACATAAAATATATCAAACCAAATCAATTAAATGAAAATATTTTATTCAGCATAAAAATTGTTACAATTTCTCACTGAACGTCATGAGTCTACAACTAGTTCGAAAATGAAAAACCTTTGACCTGAGAAGAACTCAGAATATAGGTTGTTATAGTATTTTTTTTAAATAAATATACATCCTTACTATACTTACTAATATTATAAATGCGAACATAACCCTGTCTGTTTGTCGCACTTTTACGCCAAAACTATGAACCGATTTAAATGAAATTTGGTATAGTCTAGACTCTAGAGCCTGAGAAAGGACATGAGCTTATTTTCAAGGCGAAAAATTGAAATAGGGAATAAAAGTTTGTATGGAAATTCATTTTTAAAGCTAGAAGCTTAAAAGCTCAGATTAAATTGAGGTTTAAGATTCATTTATTTCTCAAAAGAATACAATTCACTTACTGAGAAACATTAGTTTTAAGTACGTAGGTAACATTATAAACTTATAAATTACTTGATCTGAGCTTAAAAGTTATATTGATGAACTAGATTCAATATTGTAATAATGTTATATCTAGGTATGAACCCGAGCGAAGCAAGGGTGAGTCCTAGCGACTCATAGCGACATAGCATAGTGATATACCGTATAGTAAGTTATTTATCATAACTTACTGTGGTAGTAGGGCGGTCGGAACGTGTTCTCTTGTACCGACCAACGCGGCGGGAAGATGACGAAGTCAGCGATGGCCACTCCAGGTTTCGTTGAAGGGCATGTTAGGACTGTGAATATTGACGGATCCTGTAATTTTTAGAAATTCATATTAAATTTAATTAGTAATAACTTATATTATCTACCTATATAATTACATAATATTTCATGATCAGGTTGTAAAAGCTACAGCCAAAGAAATGTATGATTTCATTTTTCATGTTTTCTAAAATTAGCCTTCATCTAATTATGTATGTATGCAGGTATAAAGCAAACAAACTATTTAAATCTTAAAAAATAATTAAAAATAATTGATATAAAAAAAGGAGTTGCCAATCTTTTAAAACGCTACATTGAATTACTACTTATATCATAATAATAATTTCAATTATAAATGAAACTATCTTTTCGGATTTTTTCTCGGATTTATTTTGATTTTTGGTTCCCGACGTTTCGAATACTTTACAGTATCATGGTCGCGGTCACGTGTCGCGTGACGCGACAAAAACCGAAAAGATAGTTTCAATTATAATAATTTCAAATTAATCACTTACACAGTGGTCAAAGGATACTGAGTTGATAACCATAAACTTGCTCAGATCGTACTTGTATGGCGTGTAGTTGCCGTGCCACGCTACGACGTCGAAGGGCGAGTGATTTTGCTCCGCTTCGAATAAAGCACCCTGATATTTGCTTATTATTTTGAATCCTGATAAAAAATATTTATTTTTTGTTTTAGAAAATAATAATGTAAGTATTATGTATTATATGTGACACACATTTTTATATACTAGACCCTATTATTATTTACTATAGAACCCTGAACCATATAAAGAAGATAGGCTGCGATTAACTGCAATTCTCAATGTTTTTTATAATATCTCATATTGCAATTTTATACGAGTAAATATTAAAGTAAACTATACAATAGGCTCAGTATATTAGGTCCTTTAAACACATTGTACTTACCAGGTATTACCAAATCTTCGTAATAAGCGACAGGAGTGAGGAAGTCTCTAGGATTTGCTAAGCCGTTGGCTCCAATCGGCCCTAAATCCGGCAGTTTGAAGTGACCGTCGAACACTTCTAATATGTAGCCCCTAAACAGTATGTGTATATTAGTTAAAAATGAGTCTTTATATCGTCATTCTCATTTTTTATTATTTGTATTTTTTGATACTTGCGCACTTTCTTGGAGATTTTATTACTTTTTTTCTCTGCAAATCCTAAACAACAGGTGGTGAACTACTTGATGTTAATGGAAACATTCCTATGTCGAAATCGAACCCACTACCTCCGACATAATAAAAAGTCTAAGTATATTCGTGCTCTACATTTACTCATATATATACAGTATAATTTGGTGTGATTTCTTTATATTTTTACTATTAAAATAATGAAGAAATAATGATTAAAATTTATTACCGGCTTGGTCCTTCCACAGCAACAGCAAAACGCATGCCAAGCTGAATAACTGCTATTTCGTTAGGACGTACCTCCATTTTTCCAAATTCCGTCTTTATTTTTAGAATACCTTGTTGAGGCACTAAATAACAAAGTTCAAATACTTCAAATTTCGTAAAGAAAAAAATCAAGAATTATTTCAACATTTATAGTAATACTAGCGACTCGCCCTCGCTTCGCTCGGGCTCTTTCCTAGATTTAGCACAGGTAAAGCCGCGGGATCTGCTAGTTATGCATATAAACCTTCCTCTTGAATCACTCTATCTATTAAAAAAAACCGCATCAAAATCCGTTGCGTAGTTTTAAAGATTTAAGCGCACATAGGGATATAGGGACAGAAAAGGCGACTTTGTTTTATACTATGTAGTGATGATGACGACGAAAAATATCATTTGCATCAATTCTTGTAGCATTGAAGTATCTTAATGTACATATAAGCAATAGCCAAAAAGAAGATTATGTGTAGGTTTAAGCTGAAAATTCTAATTTACCTATAAGTAAATCTCCATCTGCACTATACATCGCGCTCTTGTCCATAGAGGCATTACATAAATACACGTGTATAGCGATCCCATGCCTCGAGCGCGGGTCGCCGGCGCCACACACTGTATGCAACCCAGCTACGAAGTCCACTTCGCCTGTTGTAGGAATATCGAATGGCAACCACCGGGACTGTTGTGGACAAAAAGCAATAAGTAAAAAGAAATGTAGTACCTACTTTGTCTAGTATTTTTAAATACACCAATAATATGTTTAGGTTTTGTAACTTATTGATGAAACATCGGCAGCTTTAACCGGTTTTTGGTGTATTAAGATGTATTTTTATATAAAGTTTTTCTTTCAAATTTGAATATTTGGTTAATTTTTTACTTTAAATTTCATCGCATCCTGACATACATATTTTCTCTATACAAAAAAGTTGATGTTTCACACCAGTCAGGGGTTCCAGGATGACTTTATTTTTATATAAAATTTAAATAGAAATGCATTAAAAATATAATTTTATATTTATGGATAAGCGTACCGTTAATATGAAAAAAAAAACAAAAGTTGCGATTTACCTGGTTAGGGTCTGGTTCTACTTCATCCCACTTATGCGTAAGGTACTTCGCAATGTTGGACCGTTTGAATGGTTTGTGTACAACGGATGGACGGATTCTAAAATAAAATACTTATAACATAATATATAGTATTAACTTTTAATGATGATGTATAGGTAGGTATTCCTTCATGCTTAAACACCTGGACGAATTTACACCAGTACTAACGCATAGTTTAGTGGACCTAGGGAAACGAGTGTAGCCTGTGCCTAGGTCTCAAAAAGCTATGAGCCTGTGCGTAAAGCGAGGATATGTCGCATATGGCTAAGCATGTCTGATATGAAATACTTGGATTTGAAAGAGATTTCTAATACAATTTAAAGTTATATGTAATGCTATTTTATGTATGAACCTGTAAAGCCAAGAGCGTTTGTTGTCATGCCGAGGAGCGGTAAAGGCACTGCCGGACAGTTGTTCTGCGTACAAGCCGTACGCACATCTCTGCGGGCTGTTCTGGCCGACTGGTAACGAGCCGAGCCTTCTAGGATCTTCACTTGAAAACTCTGATCCGAAGCCCGACAGATACTATGATAATAAAAAGAAATTAAATATTATCTATTATATATAAATAAAATTGAAGTGTCTGTTTTTAATTTGAAATTTTAAATTTAAATTTTAAATTTTTTTGTCTGTTTATACCCAGATCACATAATACTATACTAGGTCTCTCTGTTTGTTCCGGGTAATCTCTGAAACGGTTGGGCCGATTTTGACGTGACTTTCACACGCACATAGCTATAATGTTATAAGGAGTAACTTAGGCTGCTTTTATTTCAGAAATTTTATTTATTTTAACTAGCAAAACCCGCAGCTCGCTGGCACTAAACATAGGGATGGACCCGAGCGAAGCGAGGGCGAGTCGCTAGTTATTACATTAATATAAAATTTATTTTATGAGTTGTTGTCGTAATTTAACAAGCTTTCTTTGTAAGTTTTACTCTGTTTCTGTTGGACATTCATCATATTGAAGTGGTTTAGTTCTAGCTATTTTTAAAATAGCGGTTTATTATGTATGTAAGTATGTTTGGCTTAGTTGGTAGTGACCCTACTTTCTGCGCCAGCGGTAGCGGGTTCGAGTCGCCCTGGTGGAATTCATTTGTTGAGCATGAAATGTTTGTACTCATGGGTGTTTATATTTATAATATGTATGTATTTAATTTTTTATGGTATCCGTAACCCAAGCCTCGTAGCTTACAACGGACTTCGATGGTGTTTTTGTAATAATGTCCCAATTTATTTAATTTTTAATTAATATTAAATGTGAAAAAAATTTGCATAGCTAGTAGCTATCAAAATATGGTTCAAATTATAAAAAGATAAGTACGTGAGTGATGCAAAGATTAATTTACAGTTTGTACACACTTTAGGCTTTAAAGATAATGTTTCTTTATATTATAAGTCAAAATTATATCAAGTATCTAGACTTATTTTAATACTCATGAATTATTATCAAAACAACGTCATAATGAAAACCATGTAGACTCATTTTAAGTATGTAGGTGTGATAATCTTTCAAAAAATGAACTGAGTATAATATATGAAAGAAATTGTAAAAAACATATACTTATAATACTAATTCTTAACTAAACTATTATTATCTTCGTTTTAATAGAGACCCAGTAGCTTTAATTAATGTGTAATCTTATAAGAGGTGAACGATAACAAAATTTTATTAATAATCAACGAAAACAATAATAATATGAAGACTAAAGTCAAACAAAAAAAAAAGTAAAACACTAACCTTTAGCTCTTCCATAATGTACAAGCTGATAAGACGAACGTTTCTAGATGCTGCGACACTTAAATGCGAGATGTTTATTACATCTCGTGGAATATTAACAGGTATGCAAATCAGTACCGCTTGTTTACGAGATAACAGGTATCCGTAATTTCAAAACATAGCCTTTTGTATGATATGGTGCAATCATAAGAATTTAATATAGAAAATTAAGGCGTAAATTCTGAGGGCTTGGTCCATTTTGATGTTCTTTTTACTTGCTTATGAGTCCATCTAGATGATTTTTAGCTAAACTTGAATTAGAGTTACAGTTGGCTGTTGTTGCTGTCGAGATATAGAATTTTTTGGCTTTATCAATGAACTAAGAGAGAAAGTTCAGAGGGAAAATGAATTTTATTTCACTGTTGTTTTTAACACACAGAATATGCCTCAGTAGGCTTGCCTACTCATTTTTGTGTATAGCTACCTGGCAAGCCGATGTGAACAGGTAAGTCAATATAGGTGACTCCATCGTTCTGCTAACTTATCGAAAGTTATATCAAATTTTAGATCATTTTATTACAAAATCAGTCATATAGACTTGCCTGCAAAAAAATCATACTTAAAGCACTGTTGCCCAGCTAAAAATAGCCATGAGCACTTTCAGATAGGCAAGTAATTATAGGCATATTTGTTTATAAATTATATTCGATAAAAAATATGTCTCATCTGGTTATCAGATCGGTGAAGGTCGATCTACCACGGTCTCCTCTACCATAAAACACATTTATGTTGACGTGTATACGTCATAGATTTGCAAGTTACTAGAAATGTTTATTAGAATGGATTATTTGGACACACCCATTTAATAATAAATAACTTATTAATGTTTTAATGTGTTGCGGGTACAAGTATGGAAATTTAAACTGGTTTTAACGTTATAATAATAACTTGATTTCGAGATATTCTTCTGTAAATAACTTCAAAATAACTACGTTTTTTTACGTGTTTAATACGTTAGATACCTATCAATAATGTGATGTTATCAAAAACCGAACTCTCTCTACCTGAACCACATTCAATATATTAAAAAAGAATGTTCTTTCTTTTTCAATATACTCAGCATTGCCGCTAGACTTATTGAAATCTGGGTTAGATTTATAAGGGTTAAAGTAGATATTTTTTTCACAGTTATACATAAAGCTTAATTTTAAAGCTCTTCCAGGCAAATGTATATTTTTTATTTTTATCAAATAAAGTTTAGAAATAAATTTGAATTCCTAGGAACTCAGTTTTCTTTTAGCAAGTCGTTAGCTTTAAACTTTCAAGATATTGAAACATACGCAATGTGCTTTAAATTGCATTATTGATTATATAAAACAACTTTTATATGAAGGTATTTTAAAATACATAATTAATGTCCACAAGCGACTACAACTGCAAAATAACATAAAACGTATTCATGGAACTAGTTTTCTGTTTACAACTTGGCATAGCAAAATAATGACTTGCATTTCTCGTACTATAAAATCTTACGATATAAAGAGAAAGATAAGACATAAGTATACCTCACGATATTAATACAATGGACTATGCAATACAAGGGAAATAAGGAAATAAGGCCATAGTCCACCAAGCTGGCTAAGTGCGGGCGGACTACACATGTCTTTAGAAAACTTGCTGGGTTCTCTAAGATATGCAGGTTTCTTCACAATGTTTTTCTTTACCGCAAGACAAGTAGTAATTATGTTCGAAATGATTCGCTCATAAAAATATTATGCGTACACGGTGCGAGAAGTGAGAACTGGGAATTCAAACCGCATCACTATAGGTTTCCCTAGCGCCGAGAGAGAGCTGATCCCGCTCGACGAAGGCGCAGGAACACTAATAATACACGTTCCCGTGCATTAACAACATAGTTATCGTATTTCTTGAAGTACGTAGTAAGGGATGTGCTTAATTCAGCATCGCGCAAGGAGGGTACCGGTGCGTTAGAGATCCCGGTACTTTCCACTAAAACGCAGCAGACGGTAATCGAGGTGGTTTTAGTAGGTAAAAATCCTACATAACCTAACCATCTCGTACGTTGGTTGGGTATCTTTAGAAGATTTCCCCCCCCCGTTAACAAAAAAAAAACAAAAGGTTTCCCTAGCGTGCGCGTTACTACTATGCTGTCGGTCTGGTACCGCGTCACGTCACGAAAACTGTACTGATTTAAATGAAATTTAGTATTATGATAGTTGGTTATCCAGGGCAACATCTACTTTTTACAGTGGTAAAATATCTTATTTCTGTGAAATCTAGAATAACCGTTAAAACGTATCTTAAATAATACTGATTTAAATAAAAAATGTAACTGAGGAAGATAAAAAATTACAATAAAACAATCGAAAAGGTTATTTGATTATTATTTAATTCAAAATCTATTTGGAAAATGTCTCGGAATATACATGGGAAACATCTAATTGTATTATACAGAGTATTCTATTGTGAAACGATATTTGTTTTCATCAAAATTACTTCTACAAATACATACATATATTAAAATTATTATTGTTCTTATAATACTTTTCCATACTTTTGGACAAACACTCCTATAATAAAAAGTAAATTTGGCAATAACAAATAATAAAAGTCAAACATGTTTTCTTTTTTCATGAAATATTTCTAACGAGAACGTACATATACATAACAGCATCAATATGGCCTAAAATTAAGATGAAAATATATCTAAAATTGTGTTCACTGTTTTAGTTGCTTTTTTAAATAAACCAAAGTTTACTGACAATATTTCTTATATTTAATGTTAGTATTTGAAAATGGATGATATAACATTTAGTATATCTCTTCCATAATCAAAACACATATGATTGTAGGTATATAATAATTTTAGATTTTTTATTAATTATGTCAGATATATTTTCATCTTAACACTCAGACTAACACAGCAATACAGAGAGAGCAAGTAAAACAGCCTCTTGACTTAATTTTTCCACCTATTCCAGTCTGAGTTTGGACCTACACATTATTTTTGGTAAAGAAATCACAAATTTCCAAGAAGCAACCGAACATTGACTATAATTTACTAAACACTACAATTATTATGCAAAACAACAACAAATTGATTAAACAATGGTAAAACATGAATCACAGTAACATTCTTAAGCGCACACAATCTGACAGTACATACACATTACACACACATTCATAAAAAAGACATACAGATAAATATTGTCTATGTATTAAAAGAACTAAATATTTAATAAAAAATAAAATTGAAGATAAATACATTTTTGAATTCAATTCATCATTGATACATTAAAAATTAAATAAAAATAATAAACAAAATTAAAAATAACACTGAGATATTGCCATAGTTACAAACTAAAAGTTTACGAAACTTACACAAAGTGCCACAAAAGTATAACATCTGTTACACTTTATAAAGCCTACTACACTGTCCAGCAGAATACATATTTTTTATTAAGCTTGTCATATAAAAAACTGCCAAACGATCCTTACTTCATTTATATTATGATTATAAAGTCATGGCTCACACTGGACTGATTATATAAGTAGCATATACTTAACAAATACCAAAATTTTGAAAACTTAAAAAAATCAAAATATTTTTTATCTGTATCAATAAAAATAAAACATTATGACATGACTTAAATAGAAAAAAAAAACAAATATATAAGGGCAATGTAAACTAAGTCCTATAATATATATTGTTAAGCTTCCGAGGCACACTCGATCCTAAGTCTATCTTATAATACAATAATATCACATGGCCTACACCGGCCCAATATACACGTACACTAATGATATCATACATCGATATAGGTAACAGTACGAAGCATATGAAACAACCGTAGTTTAAATTCATCTAAATATTAATAGGCTTTCAAAATTAAATTAAAAATGAAAAATAAAAATTTCATTCCAATTTCTAACACTTTTCTAACAAAACCCAACAAATGCCAATATAAAAAAAATTACGAAACCATTAAAAGTAACTTTAAACAATAAAGCTACAAAAGGCTCGCGTTAAAAAAAATACTAAATTTTCATACAAAATCTCACAGCTCAAAAGCGTCATATTGAAGCAGTCTTTATTCTGTTGAAACTTGCGAATGAACGTCGCATTTTGCTTCGAACCTAATCGAAATTTCGCTTTAAATAGCGAAATAAAACGACTTACATGTTCATTTAAGTCAAGCTTCAGAATAATTCAATCTTTTACCTTAAAACCTTTCACAATATCATCCTAAAAAGTTTCAAAATAAATTTATAATTATTATATCATGATTTTTAATATTATGCAAATAATTTTGAAATGTTACTAAAAATAGTCCATCACAGTATAGAGTATTAAATGTTTTCATACAAAATTTTTAAATAAGTGGCCATTAAATATCACTTCTTTTCACGATATTATTTAAAATAAAACAAGTATTATTGACGTTATCCATAACAAGCTAAACCGCATATAAACCATTCTCGTACCGTTACATGATAATATAATGGAGATCATTTAGGTTACCAAAAACTTCAACACTACATAAATGGATATTATATTTTTATATCAAGAAATAATTATTTATTAACATTAGTTGGGATTAGGGTTGCCAGGTGTCCGGCCAAATATTTACAGGTTCAGGCTGCCTAGCTTTTATAAGGCTGTTTCAGATGAATTACAGCAATAAATACGCAAAAAGTATACTTTATGTTTTAAAATTCAGTGCGTAAGACTTTCAGAACTAAATGTCCAGCAAAATATGACTTTTTGGGACTGGCAACCCTAGGGATACTTGTATAGGGATATTCATGCATACACATTACTGTAGGTACATACTATGTACAAAAAACAGCGTCTATAGTGGACATGACAGTATTATTTAATTATAATATTTCGAAATGTACTAATCTACAAAACTTTAAACCTACCTAAAGAGCAACTATAAGTACGTCGCTAACTAAAATATTCGCTATAATCATTAAAAGCGTTTAACTTTTAACATTTTATTCAACTATATTGTGCTTTCTGCCGTATATGTTACTATCTCTTTCTTTCCGTATTAACAAACGTTCTATCCCTTTTCTTTACGACGAATGTATAATAATATTTTGAATATGATTTTGTATGTATTGTTTAGATAATTTTCTTTTTCATATGCCTTCCTCTAAATATATTATTGCTAATTAGCAATTTATGTCAGTAATTATTTGAACAGTTTACATCTCAAATATAGTGTATAATGTATAAATCTAAATTAAGAATATCTTCATATTGTGCGTCGATACATCTTTCCAAAATGATTTTTTTATATTGTCTAATTCTATTAAAATATATAATAGCACAGGTACTGTAGGTTTTAGACAAGTGGCATTATAAAAAAAATTAGCCTCAAAAACTGTCACTTAAAAATATTTGATATATCTATCTTCTAATATGAAGAAATTCTTACGTTTAGAAGTCACTGAGAATAGTGACAAAGCTAAAGCTACGCATAAGAAACGACGTAGTAAATAGAATTCTAATAAGTGATAAATAATTTTGTTCTATTTTTAAACTTAGTAAAATAATTTGTGACAAACGAGTATTACTGAACATTTTCATAGTTTCACATTTTTTAATGTTACAAAAGATCCAGAAATAGTATTTCATTTAATAACAATAATATATAATTGAATCAATTTGTAAATTAATAATAATCATAAATTGTTGTATTTTAATTATTTAAAAATATTAATAAAAAAGTAAAGTGACATAATAAAAAATTCAAAGAATGATTTGAGATAGGACACTTTTCTTTTAAAAATATAATACTATTTATTGTATGTAAATGTCATATATTAAAAATGATTATTCAAATATGATTGCTTTATTTCATTCAATATATCGCATTTTAAAGCACTTATAATAAAAGTTGGTGCTAAAATAATGTCAAATTTAAATTTAATTATGGTTTCTATAAGCATATGACATAATAGATAGTACATAAATTGTATAATCATATTTTTTTTGTTTTCATATACCTGAGATATTACTTTTTTCATGGATACTAAATACTATATCACTATTATTGTATCACAAAGCATATATACGACCAGCGTGTTGAAATTTGCATATAATAACTACTGACACATCCTCAGCTTAGAGTACAACATACTGCCTCAAAATTTAGAAAATACATAATATAAAAAATAATTTAAAAACAGTCATAAGTATAATAGAGAGATGCAAATATTAATTAAATACATATAATAATTACTTGTAATATTAAAATAATAACATTTTTAATCATTTTATATAAATATACGAAATATGGTAATTAAAATTGAAATTTAAATAAAATTATAGTCAAAATCATTTATAATTCATTAAATAGATATAATAAGTATCTAAAATGATATCTGGATCGAAAAATAAGTATAAAAATGTAAATAAAGCCATCTTATTGGATTTACTAGAGCAATCATGGTCAAGACAGAGCCCTTGCCTCATACCATGATAACTGTAAAGGGTTCAGAAACCAAAAATCTAAGTAAATCCGAATAGATAGTTTCACATAAAGTATTAATATTCGATTACTTACTAAGACTTGTAAGTAAAGTAAGAAATATTCGAGTAAGTCTTTAAATAGTATTATTTAATTAACTTTGTGTTTACTGTTGAGGCAGCATGTGGGACCAGGCAGTCTCGTACTTGGAGTGCGCGGCGCTACACGCGGACTTGCTCGCTTCTACCACGCTGAGAGGGAATGGCTCGTGCTGGAATAATGTTAAAACGTTTACTTTTTACTCCAATTATTTATTATTAGCGATTTATTAGCGATTCGCTCTCGCTCCGCTTAGAAGCCGCGAGTTCCGCTAGTAAATGTATGCAAAAACTTGATTAATTATATACTGAAACCTTCCTCGAGAACTCTCGTCTTCATGCTGTTTTCACCAATCGTAGTTTAAGTGTTTTTTGAGTTTATCGCGAACAGACAGACAGACGCGGCGGAGGACTTATATCTTATATGAGGAACATATTATATTCTTTTAAAAAGATTTTAGAAAGCTTACAATGTAAGATTATACAAAAAAATGACAATATTTTTATTGCGGTGATGTTTTTCAAAAAAACCCACGCCCAGAAATGAAAAATAATTTTTTTTTAATTTATTGAATTGCCTTGGCAGTCTAGCCTCTAGAGGTTAGCATGTATGGCTTTCAGCTACTTATTGTAAGAATTTTTTATAATATTTACCGTGAGCCCATTGTATGCAGTTTCGAGTGCAACGATGAGACGTTCAAGCTCGGCGCCGCTGGAAAGGACCAGCGCTAGACCGGTGCCGCGCTCTCGCGCTTCACACACACTCCACTCCTGTTAGACAAACAAACATGTGAAAATCAAATTAGTCAGAGCTTTTCTTTCTAACAATTATTGAAATTTCTCTCTTTCATGAGGTTTATTAAATCCTCAATCCTTAATATAACCTGGATCGCTCATACTTACAAAATCTACATAACTATAAAACCGTACTAATAGGTGTGTCAAAAATAAATTTATGTAAGTAAAACGACATTGCTAAGCTTAGAAATAAATTGCTATAAAAAAGTATACTAAAAACACACAGACAATCGTAGTCGCCATATTGGCCACTCTAGGGAAACGTCACAGACAACAAAATACAAATGAAACAACGAAAGTCTATAAAATAAAATATATATTATAACTAGCTGTACCCGCGGCTTCGCCCGCGTTCATTTATTTAATTGCTAAAAAATCGCGTTGGAAAAATAGGGGTTGATCGTAGAAGGGTGAAAATTTAGGATTGTATGTATTTTTGTATGTTGTATCATAAAAAAATAAAAACTAAAAATTTTGTCTAAAAAATTTAAAAAAAAAGTTAGGGGTGGACTACCCTTAACATTTAGGGGAATGAAAAATAGATGTTGGCCGATTCTCAGACCTACTCAATATGCTCACAAAATTTCATAAGAATCGGTCAAGCCGTTTCGGAGGAGTTCAAGTTCGAACCCCGTGACACGAGAATTTTATATATTAGATTAAATAAAATATAATATATTTACTACATAAAAAATATTTAATTCCTAAAATACTGTTGAAAAAGAATAATATAATAATGTGTTCTAAACTCTTAAATCATACTTCCGTTTGTACTTATCAAATGATGCGTTATGATTTCTAATAGATGGCGTTATTAGTACTTTTATTATGTAGGTATTTAATTTTAGGAAGTGTTCATTGTATTGCTATAATATCTTATATCTATACTATACTATCAATTTAGCGCGAGCGAAGCCGCGGGTTCCGCTAGTAATATTATATTACGGCATCGTTCAACTAGCGGCCTGAATGATATTCAGCTATCTATCAAACAGGTAGGCTAAATGACTTGAATTACGTTAAACTACTTGTCTAGTCATTAAAATTAAGTTCATTTATAAATTTTCATATTACATGTATAGCAAGATAAATAAAAAAATCACAGAATACCAAATGTATGTACTAAGTTTAAGTGGATTATGACATTATCTACAGATATCTTACCAAACAACACCAATTTTCGTCTGTGTCAGGTATTTTGAAAGCTGTTAAGTTCTTGATAGAGCCACAAGCCAGGATCTCTACATCTGTTCTCATGTCTTCAATGTATTCTGGAAGAATGAACACGTTTTTATTTTGTGAAAATGTGGCTGACGATTCAAATTTGGGTTTAAAATGATAATAACATTTTTCTTCTTATATATTAATAGAAAAACAAAGTCGCACAAGTTTTATTAAAATAAAAATTGATATTATATTATAATTACATTAGAAAGCAACTAACCCCTTAGGGATACGGGGTTGAATACTACCCATAATAAAGAAGTGCTAGCTCAGTAGTGACGCGCTCGTTTGATTAACCGAGTGAAGCGGGTTCAAATCCGAGTCTCGACCTCTGATATTTTCAAGTCATCATTTCTAACATCAATTAGTGAAATCCGCGGCTTCGCTCGCGTTAATCCTAGGGACGAACCCGAGCGAAGCGAGTGAGTAGCTAGTAATTAATTAATCTATATTAATAATTTCATTAAGGGTTACGGTTGACTCGATCGAAACCTTAACTGAATAATAAAACATACAAAAATAAAGATTTCGAGTCGACACCATATATTCGCAAAATTCGGATTGTCGAGTATTTTGTTTAATTCTAATGATGCTGACAGACAAATCGTAGTCGCCATATTGGCCACTCTAGCGAAACCTCACAGACAACAAAATACAAATGAAACAACAAAAGTCTATAAAATAAAATATATATTATAATTAAATAAAATATAATTTATTTACTACATAAAAAAATATTTAATTCCTAAAATACTATTAAAAAAATAATATAATAATGTGTTCTAAACTTCTAAATCATAATTCCGTTTTCACTTATCAAATGATACGTTATGATTTCCAATAGATGGCGTTATTAATAAATTTATTATTTAATTTTAGTAAGTGTTTATTGTATTGCTATAATATTTTATATCTATATTATACTAGCGATATAGCGCGAGCGAAGCCGCGGGTTCCGCTAGTAAATAAATAAACTAACCTTTAAGCAGAGCATCCGAGCCCCTCTCCTTCAGGTAGGCGGCAGCACCCGTTACGAAGGCGAGGTCGAGGGAGTCGCGCAGGCTGATGATCTCGTGCGGGGTCACTAGCACGGTGCAGGCGGGCGGCGGGCCCCTACTGCGGGGGTCTGACTTCTTTGCACCGTCCTTCTCCTCTAAAGCCTGGGGTTTTGAGTTTTATATTATACTATAGTACTAAGAATTAGCTTTTTTTATCTTAGCCGCCATCTTTTTCCTCTTAAGCCTGTTGAGTTTTATATTATACAATAGTACCTACTAAGTTTTTTTTATTAAGTAAATAATTAATCGCCCTCGTACTGAGGGAGGCCCAGCAGTGGGACGTTAATAAAGGGCGGATGATGATGATGATGATGAAGTCAATAAGATGGAGGTCGAAACAAATACAATTCCTAAGCAAAAGGTTGCATCATGTACATTTACCTATTTTATTGTATATTAGCAACTCACCCTCGCTTCGCTCGGATTCTTATCTAGATTTAGCACGATCGAATCCGCAGGTTTCGCTAGTTAAAATGAATAAATTTTCTAAAATAAAAATAGCCTAAGTTATGTAAGTATATGTACATATTATATACTTTCACATGACTCTAGTGAAAAGCTATTAATTTTAAATTACAAACAGACACTTTAATTTTATTTATACGTTTAGATAGATATGGTACATTTATGTACATTTTACTATTTTTACTTTCCTTTTTTAGTATACAATAAAAGTTCAAAATCATATTACATTAGCTGTCCACCCTAACATTGCTTAGTATCGCCAATAGCGAAAGACATAAATAAGTCTATACTAAGCCAGGGAACCTTCTAATTCAAGTGTAAAAGTAGCCTATGTGCTATTACAGAATATAATCATAGATAAGAATCCAATTTTATACATATCCGTACTGGCGTGATTGAGTAACAAACAAACATCCAAACATCTTAACTTTCACGTTTATAAAGGTGCTTCTAAACGGGCAATATTTTTCTGCAATATGTGGCTGCAATAGAGTGGCAACATTGCAAGCAATACCAGCAATATTGCAGTACTGTCCCGGCCATATCGGCAATCATGTTTGGTATGACCGCGTGTAGCTGATATTGCCGGACCATCGCTGAGCAACCCATTTTCTGGGATATTGGCCGACCAGTCCTATCGTTGTTTCAGTCGCTCTCTATTGTTATGGCATAGTTTGTCCTTTTCTACGCGTCTGAAGTTTGCTGTGAACGACGCCGTGGTTAATTGCTATATTCTGTGCTATTATTGTTTTGTCAGTTGCTACGTTACCTTGATGTTAATATAATTGCAACATATTGCCCGGCCACAAATTGCTTGGCCATTGTTGCAATATTATTGTGATGGCCCTGCAATAAGTTGCCAATATTGCAGCCACACATTGCAGAAAATTATTACCCGATTATGAGCACCCTAATATTAGTTAAAAATAAGATTACATTATATTATACCTGTGCTGCATGTAAAAGCAGAGATTGTAGCCATGACGACGCGGTGGGGTCATCCGGGGCGGCCAGTAGCAGGCGCGAGCCATCACTCATGGCGATCTCGAAGCAGTGCGGGCGTCGGGAGGGGTCCACGTGACGCCGCACGCCCACCACAGACCGCAGCGCTATGTTGTTGGGCAATGGCGTACCATCTGGCGAATGTGCACCCCAGTGGAGGACACCAGCCCTGGAATAATTAAAAAGTATTGTATTTAACTTTTTAATATCCCACGGATGGGCACGATACGAGGATCAGGCCATAGCTAGGCCAGGCCATACATAGCCACTACGCGGGTTAGCGGACTTCATATGTCTTAATAGAAACCTAATAGGTTCTTTCAGGCATGCATTGCCTCAAATGTATTAGTAATACTTTTAAACAACGGTACTTTTATAGTACCGATAAGTAGTAAGTACTTTTAAACATCACAAACGTATTGTGTCCAGTGTAAGAATTTTCTTAAAACATTTATGTAGACAGTGGTAGCCCAGCGGTAACGCGCTCGTTTGGATAACCGAGTGATGTGCGTTCAAATCCGGGTCTCGCACCTCTGATATTTTCATGTGCGATTCATTTCTATCATGATTACCACTCGTCTCACGGTGAAGAAAAACATCGTGAGGAAACCTGCATGTCTGAGAAAACCTAGCAAGTTTTCGAAAGACATGTGAAGTCCGCACACACGCACTAGGCCAGCGCGATGGACTATGGCCTGATCCACTTCGTACTAAGGGAGGCCCGTGCCCAGCAGTGGGACGTTAAAAAGGGCTGATGATGATGAGTATCCCACGGTTGAGTACGGGTTTCCCTACGATACGAAGAGGATCAGGCTACCATAGCCATAGCTACCTATCCACTACGCGGGCTGGCGGACTTCATATTATGTCTTTAGAAACCTTAATGGGTTCTTTTAGGCATGCATTGCCTCAACTGTATTACTTTAAACAACGGTAACATCATCAACGTATTAAGTACAGTTTAAGAATTTTCTTAAAACTTATACCTATAAAAAATATAAAAATATTCAATCCGTCAAAATGAAGTAAGACATCAAATTTCAATTTGTGTAAAATATTTTTTTTTAAATTCATGCAAATGAATTATACTTCTCTTACTTATCATAGGTAAGAACATAAATCGATTTAATAATTTATTTATTTAATGTAGAAAGAAACATTTCTATTATACACAATATTCATGTAAACTAATGTTATGAAGATTTTCATAGCCAACTCTCATTAACTATCTTCAAGTAGTTTCACCCAATTGCCTTTCACTGAGCCTCGTTAGTACATTTTATGCTATAGTAAACATTTGAGCAAAGCCATTTTGTTTTTATAACGTATCTAAGAAAGTGATTATAATTATGTGCTGAAAGTTTTGGTGAAATGGAGAGTCGCCATGATATGAAAGTTAAACACTATTTTATATATGCACGCTTATACTTAGGATTAATTGACCGCTTTTTATAGAACTGTTTGAAGTGTACATTTTTAATTATAATAATTATTATTATTTGAATTGTTAAGGTTATTTAAATATGTTAATTTTAAACAAAAAGCAATTGCAATGTGATTAGAATTTGACTAGAAACCGTAAACACTATACAGATGGCATTCTTTTAATAAAGGCGGTGGGCTAAATGTTAGTAAAGTTTTATATTGTTATAGTGTCACCGAAGTAATCATCTAACAGATTTTGGTGATGGACATAATGCTATATAGATATCGGGCAATGTCACGACAAACACTAGTTTGTTAATGTAGAAACAAAAATTGTCTATATTTTTCATTGTTTTTGCGCTTTAAAACGTAAAAAATTAAAGATATTATAGTTTTTACAACACATGTACAGACATTGTACATAAGTATAATGTATTTTAGACAAATCTGAATAAGACTTTGATATTCAGGCAAATTTTCGGAAGAATGAAAAATATCTTTTTAGGAAAAAACTGATGACTTACCTAAGCAAAAAGTAACAAGGTTCAAAACGCTTGCTCTTCTCAGTCTTGCACATAAGATATCCCTCTAGTGGTGGTGCGAAAGCCCCGGGGGCTTCTATGAGTCTGTCTTCTGCATCTCCTGAACAGGCTCGCCCGTAGAATAGTATTGGTGGTACCTTAGATGTGTGTAAAGAACATTGGTATCTAAATAAATAAAGACAGTCAGAAAATTGGGGAAAACCGACGATTCACTGAGGTTTTCTACCCTGCACATAATATCTAAAAATAATCATATATTTGTGTATATATGTTCATATTTGTTACGTCTTAACGCTAAAATGGCTGTACAGATTAAAATAAAATTTTGTACATCAAACTTCTTAGCGAGAAACCTGACCGCAGAAGAGTGAAGTCACTTATAGTATGTAAATACTTACGCGTTTCTCATGCCTTTGCCGGGTTACTGCTGAGGCAAGTTGGCGACAGTTTAACGGTAACATAGCAGGCGGCCGCTGTATACGCAGTGGTGATGTACGAGCGCTCCATTCTAAGGAAGACGCCAGCCTCGCGCCGAGAGACGCTTCCGCGGTAACGACCGAACAAGCGATGTTACCCGCTATATCTATCACTTGGATGTATTGAGCTTCAGGTCCAACCTATGAAGACATGTTACTTTTTTATTAGTTTTACTTGTGCTATTTTATTACAGTAGGTTCTTTAAATGTAGAAAATTAATTAATCATTTGTACACATATGAGACATGGATCGTCTAGATCTGGATCTGGTTATGGAAGTTTTCTGTCAAGACATTAAAAGTTATGCGGTATAAAACTCAAGTGACTCAAAGAGTATGTAAATCTGATCATTTAATCTGTAAAAGTACGTCCAACCTCATTTCGAGGAAAATAAAAGTAGGTAATAGAGATATTTTAAGTATGTAGAGTACAATTGTTTTGTTTGCACACAAACTTGTAATTAAACCTCTGCATCGATAGTTTCCAGCCTGAACAAGATGATATTGAGGACGTTATATTTTCTTTTATTACCTAAGCTTAAGATACAAATAAAATGCAGCAAAAATAATTACGCATATCTAAAAAAAAACAAATGTAACAACGCAATCTTTTAGTCTCTTAGATAACTCAAACGAATCTCGGTAATATATTACGTCTCTCGAATAGATGCTAATTTTAAAGTGTTTTAAAAAAAAAAACTATATTTAGAGCAATAATTCGAAACAAAAAATGCAAAATATTATGTTTTATATATTATAATGTATTAAGTAATAAACTGTTAAGAAAAAAAATAGTGTTAGTAGATTAGTGTTATGGAGTTCAGAAGTAGTATCATGTATAATTAAGTGGTTAATTTCTCAATAATGTCTATATATGTACGTAAAACATGCAAGTGTTGCGTGTACGAGACCTGTTAGTCTCAGTTATTATAACTGGGGAAGCAATGTGAGTCACCATTATAATTGTTGAATGAATTAATTTACATACAAATTGCACGAGCTATTTATGCAGACTAATCGAGATTACGACACGGCGTTGACACTTGTTATTGTCAAATGAATAGATATATCGTAAAATATTTAATTCGAGTATTGATCGTGCAAGCGAACAAAGTATGAACTTAAAATACTAAATTTGGATCACTGCCAAGGAAACCCCTAAAGCACTTCGCGTGCATAATAATATACGCAATTACTCTTGCTACTAAAAATAGAAATTTCACAAAACTGTATTAAAACTGTTTCACTTTCTTACTTTAAATATCTAAAACGTTTATTTTAATTTAAATTTAGTTTTATAATATATCTGTAGGTAAATAAATTAAACATTTTTTGGAAAATCTTATCGTAATCGTCATTATTATCGATACAGAAGCCGAATCTATAGTTTTGGAGATTTTTTGTATGTCTGTCTCTGACCGCATTACGAGAAATTTGGTATGGTTATAGCTGTTTATCGACAAACCCGAGCGGAGGGTGAGAGTTCCATAAAAATCTTATACAATAGTCTACGAGCGTACCAATTAAAGCCTTCTTCTTGGCCTTAAATCATAATAATACATAACATTTATTATTGTAAAAGCAGTTTCAATAACCATCATTATTGATAAGAGAGAAAGTTAATAATATTTCTTTAAGATAATGTGACTCGAACAACGATTATTCAGATGTTGTAAGTTTATCAATTTGACCCTTATTTGCGTTATGAAAAGATTTCTTGAGGTCAATTAACTTTTATGCAATTTGTTGCTATTGAGACACAATGCTGCTCTTTGGACTGATTATTTTATGATATTACTAGTGACTCGCCCTCGCTTCGCTCAGGTTCGTCCCTAGTTTTAGGTTCCGCTAGTTTTGATCTAATCATACATAGGGACAGACAGACAGCGGGAAGCGACTTTGTTTTATATTTTTGATTTATTTTTTGGAAAAGCTTAACTGTATTTTAATAAGTAAGGCATAGTCCTTTATAACATCTTATAGGTATAAGGTATAAGTTATACTTTTACTTCAGATTAGTGACTACCTTCGACTCAAAACTACTAGGTAATTATTTTGAAACCACATAATTGGCGTGTCCGTGTTACTCAAGGGCAATTAACAGTTTACTCTTAACATGATGTAAATAATTAATATTAAATTATAAATTAAAAAAATAATATAAGATATTTAAAGAGCTATAAAAAAATTAAACATACCGCGATAGCATCAAGTTCGTTGTGGGGTAACCGACAGAGTATGTCATATTCTGTGCCACCAAGCTTTACGGCGGCGACGTAGAGTGCATAGTCCGTTATGAACACTAGCAGAGGTGTCCAGGATCCGTCTTCCATGTTATATGGAGATTGTACTTTCATCATCTAAATCAAATGATATGATAATTAATAATATTGTTATAGTAGAATAATGATATTGTACAAAACAGTTTCGAAATAATTATATTCATAATGGTTTCTACTAATTATTTATTCTTGTTTATAATAAAAATATATTATGCATATCCGAGTATGTCGAAATATAGTTCAAGAACAACTAAGAAGGTCCTAATGAAAAATGACATAATAGTTTAATAGAAAAAAAGAGGAAATTTACCCTGTTTAGTGTTTCGTTGGGATAAGAGAATATTTGTAGCCTTAATTTTTCATTACATTCAATGGCAACATTGTCTTCAAAACTGTCAAAGTATGAGGGCTCTTCGGCCGTGAGAAGTCGCACTGAAAGCCTTTTGTTCTCAATCACTTCTTTGTCAATGAGTCGGGACATCCTCGCTGCGGAAATGCGATATGTTTCCGAGATCTGTTTAAATGGGAATATAATGCTTGGAAACTCTTTTTCCATTTTCAATTTAAATTGAAAGAATTTATTATTTTTAATTTTTAGTTCAAGGTCCTTTTTTTGGCAGACATTTCTAAGGTATCTATTAAGTAGAGCAGATTTGTTGGATTGTAACTTTTGATTAGAGGGACTGTCGAAAAATTCATCATTGAAATCTTCGGCGCCCTTCAAGGTTGAGTTATCTGTGTTAGAACAATTATCACTGATCGCTTGTTGCGTTTCGTCAGTCTTTTGAACTGTGGATGCTGATTTGCGACTGTAGCGGTTGACATTTTGCTTTTTCGGCGAGGATAAATGCTTCGATAGACCATTTTTCTGCTCTGTTTCATCTTGTACATTTTTATTAAACTGTCGCTTTGGAGTCGAGGTCCGACTCGAATTGTCGTTCTCTGATTGTTTTGAATTTAAATCTAACTTACTTGAACTTGATACTAGCTCCTTTACTGGTGTAGATTCTGGAATGGGCACAAATGTCTCCTTTGGTGCTTCAAAAGCTGTTTGGAATGTATCATGGACATAACTGTAAGATACTCCTTTATGTTCATACACAGTACTTTCACAATTAACAACATATTTGCTTAAAGGTGGAAAGATTTCACCTTTATTTACCAGTTTTTTATCATGTTGAGTCTTCATATTCAAAGTTAATTTGTGTCGTGGAGATCCCTCATTAGGAGTCCTATCTCCTGTTACAGGATTCTTTATATCCTTTGGCTTTTCAACATCCAAATGCTGAGAGTTAAGATTAATTTCAACAAAATCATCTTCATCTTCATTTAGAAAGCCGGAGTCTAAACTCTTTGATAGTTTTTTATTTTGATTCACATCACATGGTAGAGCTTCTACTACATTGTTCAACTCAAAACTGGTTTCTGGTAATCCCTTTTCAGGTGCAAAGTTGAAATTAAAATTTTTGTAGAAATTTTTCAAAGAATCAATTATATTATTTGCATCTAATAAATTTAACACTTTACTATTACGTTTTCTTTCTTCTACAATATTGGTAGTAATGTATCTCTTTTTTTTCAGCACTGATTTTACTGTTATAGGGCTCTGAGTAACTTCAAGTGGTTTCTTTTTACGATCATGGTTTTGGTCAATATCAGCTTCAGAAAAATAAGTTTTCCTAATAAATGCCACATGCCCCTCATTTTCAAAGCCATCGCAGGAGTATGATTTCTGTGTTTTATCAGTTTTTTTACGAACAGGTGATGTTTCTGTTTTATTTGAATGGGAAGAAGATGAATCACTTGAGGAAGACTCTGAATCACAGCTAAAATTTGAATCAGAACTATTGGAGTCACAGGCATATAGCTTTGCATGAGTTGGATTAGCTTCATTATTATTAACCTTATCCTTCTCATCTGGGTTCTTCTTAAAATCTTTGCAATATTCAAAAATACCACTTCTATCGTGGTTTGAATCCCCGTAAGTCAATATGTCTGACATAGTTTGTTGAGCTACATCAGCTGCATATTTTGGAGTTCTATCTCCAGAAGCACACCATGAAAATCTATCATTAATTATATTTTTTTGTTTGAATTTATCACAGTAAGAACTATCAGGGCCATAGGAAATGAAACCTCTCTCTATGTGAATATTATCTGTTCTTGTGTTGTTCAAAATATCTTCATGAAATGATACTCTTTTTTTCTGTGAACTTGGTCCACTTTGAGATTTTTTCCTACATCTTCTTCTATAAACAATATCCTCTGATAAAGATTTTTTTGGCTCAGATGTCCTCAAAGCTGATTTTTTGATTTCTTCTGTACATACTTTTTCACTTTCTAATGCTTTCAAAACTACATCTGGTAAATTTTCATATACAGGTTTTTTATGAGCTTCAACAAGAAGCTCAGGGACAATGTCATCAGGGGCACCTATGTTCTGATTATCAATATCACTACGAGTCATTATGCTACTATTAGTGCTTTTAATCATGTCCTGTGATCCTGAGGGGGCAGCATCGTAAATGCTATCACAAGTCAGTTCTTCTGCCCCAATAAGACTATGAGACATAAGGGCCTGACTGGTAGCTTCAGAAGCTTCACTGTCTAAACACAAAACACCAGAGTCACCGGGCGTATCGGCCAGACTGCTAGTTGTACTTGATACGAGGTGGGAGTTACCTTGTAAAAGTAACTCAGTCGGTTTCCCAGCATTTTCGTCAACGTTCTCCATTCTTGTGCACTGGAATGTATCTTCACTACCTCTAAACAGTGTTGCAACAACAGTGTCGTCAGTTTTATGACGACGTTTGATTTTATCGATCTCTTTACTTTTAGTGTCTGCAGCCTTGTCGAGCGACATCGCGAATTCCGTTAATCTTACTTATTTTTCAAATATAAGTATGATATACAGTTATATCGGTTGTATTTCATTAATCATGGTCACATTTTACACTTTTAACAAATGAATCACTCTAAAATACGGCTCATAACAAAACGAACACAAAGCAGCCATTTGTAACATTTTGACATAATCTTTGAAGCGTTCGGAAAACAAGATGTAAAATATTGTCATCGAGATTCACCATGGGTCCACCATAAAAATATGAGTTATGATTATGAAATAATAAAATACTTTACATATAAAGCAAAAATAATAGAGCGTTGGCTAACATTATTTTATTTTTTATTTTTTAATATATTCATTTGCTAAAATTTTTTCATGCGGGTGGTGATTGTATTTTATTATACGCACTTTTGATAACGCTTACCTACTTTGCGTAATTAAAAACTTATAAAATCAAATACTTGTATATTTTATATACTAGTATACTAGATTTTAAGTAGATAAATAATTCTTATTTTATTTTAAAAATATGTAATTGGACTTAAAAAGATTTCAACTGTCGAATTAAAATATTTTAAAGAAAAAAAGACTGAATAAATTACAAAATAATAGAAAACCCTAGTCAGCTGGCTTTTATGAGAACTAATATTGAAAACTATTAAACAATTTTTGAGACTTAATAAAAAGAAATGAGTTGCTTAGAAAGTCTGCTGTAATCAATACTACCAAATGGAAACAAAGTATGGTAATATATTTATACGTTTAAAAAATACATTCAATTCAATTCTTTGCTTTTTAGCTCAGTTTTTAGACATATTAAAGTTGTCTATTTTGACATCTATTTGATATTTCACTTTGACATAATTTTGACAGTTTAATTTTTAAACCGCGGAATCGCCGCCGAACGCTAAAAATTGAAATCATATTGTGAATTGTAGGTTAGATTATATTACTTTAGGAATATTTAACTTTTCTCATGTAATTTACACAACGATTTATAATGGGAAACTTAATTAAGACAATCATCATTTTAATACCGTTGTATTATTGGGCTCTTAATTGTGATAGTGCTAAGATAAACACTCCGAGAGTGCTGCTTCCTTGGTTCGAAAATTTGAACGTGAACTTTACGTTTGAAATTATAGAAGGTGGTTGCTATACTTGGTAAGTGAGTTATTAAATATGGATTATATACGAGTAAAAGAAATAAGGACTCTTTCCTTATTTCTTTTACAACTACGTTGTGTTCTTAAATAATAAAAATGTATTGTTTTTCTTAGGAGTTTGTCTCGCGATGACATCATCGATCTTGAGCCCTTGTATGAAGATACTTGGGGACACTGTTCGCGTGCTGCTCGTGTGTCCGTTTCGAAAACATGCATGCCTCCAGGATCTGTGATAATTTTAGCTGAAGAAGTTAATACTGGGGAGGTAACATGTTTGAAAAAATTTTGCGCGAGTTTTTATTTATTTGTAAACTTAAAATTATATTTACCTGGACCTGAACATGAATATTAATTTATTTATTATGATTTTCAGATTTTAAGAGGGGATGTAGATATTGACATTATCAGTACTTTGAAAGTAATTAGTACCACTTGGAAACTCTATTTAGAAGAGGCACCAGAAGCTTTTGAAGTTATAGCATATGATGATTCAGGTTCGCATTTCAGGATACTTACATTGATAATACACATTTAAAATAAGTAAAACTTATTGTATTACATGAATTTTTAACCATATGGAATGTACTATAATGTAAAATACTAATATCAAATATTACATCAAAAGATCTCATTATTTATTTATTTATTTATTTTAATGTTTTAATGTTCCAGGAAATAAATTTTCAACTTTAGAGGGTGTTAGCTTCACATGGACAATTGAAAATATTGGTACTAGCTATGGAGAAGATCCTTTAGTAAAGTAAGTATATTTTGAATAACTCAATATGATAGTTTGCAAATATTTATAAAATAAAAATATGATATAGGTATGAAACAATATAAATCAAAAGATATAGAAAGACATAGGGAACATCAATGTTTTTTGTAATTTTACTTTTAGGCTTATGAGATGGAGTGACACAGGCTACGAGCCACCACGTGGTGTTGCCGAGCTTGAAGCTCAAGGATTTCATTCACATTCTGTACTGCTTTATGGGCAGGCAATGGGAGAATCACGTGTGACTGTTTGTTTGGAAACAATTTGTGCTAACTTTGACCTGCAAGTGGTTGCTAGTGTTGTTTTAACTCCTACAATTGCATATATTGCACCTGGTGATACTTTGAAGTATAAGTAAGTGTTTCAAATATAAAATACAGTATTACAATACAATAAAATTAAAATATGTAATCATTACATAACATAATATATTTACTTAAATAAATAATCGAAATTTTTAAATATTTTAGGGTTGTGAGAGTACGTGCAGGACGTTTAACTGTACAAGATGTGGTTGAAACACTATACAATATTAACTTACCAGAAACTAGAGTAGCTAATCTTGAGGATAACATAAGCCTAGTAAAAGGAATGGAATTAGGAGCTTCTTCCATTCAGCTCATGTCGGGAGTCACCGAAGTTGCTAAAGCAATTTTGCATGTTGTTGAACCCTTTTCAATTAGAGTGACAATTAGGCCAGCTAATTTACTAACACATGGAGAACAATTTCTGATTCATTGTATAGTATATGACGAAGAGGGTCATCCTTTAGCGGCTGGTCAGGAAATATTAATCAGACTTACCGTTGAAGGCAAAGCCAATGTGGAGTTATTGAGTTCTACAGAGAATGGAACATTGACGGATGCAGTTGCTCGAAATGCTGGGGAATTTACTGTTACAGCTAAATTGTACTCAATTGCTGGTAGAACTTTATCAAAAAAAGTAAGTGTAATTATTGTTTAACATTTTATAGGAATATATAATTTTGTTGCCTAAAAGGCTGAATAATAAAATTATCTAAATTTTTTCATTAGCATTGAAAAGGAGCCTTTAGTAAAATTGGTATAAACAATATATTTTTGTCATTTATTTCCATCAATCCATTATTTTCATTATATATAATATACCTTAATATATTGATAATATTTATGGTAGCTTATTATTTTTAACAGGTGGAAGGGCAGGCTTCAGCAATTGCTGTAGAGCCATTACAAGTAGTGCCACCAGAATTGTTTATTGCATGGACAGAATCTATTCAGTATGTATTTTTATATTACTTAAGTTTAGTGTAAGCCCAAAAAGTTAAAATAGATAATATTTCTTAAATTATATTTAATAACCTCCTCCTTTTTTTGAAGTCGGTTAAAAGTAGCCAAAGTTACGCCTTATAATAAGTGCTGCAAAATCCTGCCAAAATCGGTCCAGCTGTTTAAAAACAGACACTTCAATTTTATTTATATTTATAGATTATCTCTCCATGTTACATCAAAGAATAATAAATAACATTCATTAAATAATATTTTATGATTCTTTTACTATCTTATCTCAAGGGCTTAATTGACTATTTGTACTAAGCATTTCTTCATATAAACAAGCATTAATATTTGCTTTTCTTCAATATTTCTTCATTCATTGATCAGTGTTGTCAAATTTTCGAATATTTTTTTTTCCTAGTATTATTGAATACTTTATTTGTTTATTTATTTATAGAGATGTACCACTAAAACACCGCGGTGGTGGCGATGAGATAGTTATGTGGTCGGAGAGTGAGACAGCAAACACCGCCAGCCCTGCCCTCTCGCTCGCACCCACCGGACTTCTAACAGTGCGAGGAGTCGGACAGCTCGATGTTAGAGTTCATCTTACTCAGTACCCATATATTTGGGCTAGTGGCAGGTACTATTAACTATTTTTGCTTATATTAATTTTCTGTAGCTTGACATTTTTTTTTGCAATTGCAATATTATAATCATTTAGTCCATTGAATGTCAAAAACACAATATATTCCCTATTGTTGATATTTGCCAGGCAGTTGTTTTTAAGTTGATAGTTGTTTTTAACACGATTAATAAGCAAACTAGTTGTGCAATTTATTCATCTCTAATTATTGAATTTTATTATCCACACTGCAAAAGAGAGGGTCAGTAGCATCATAGAAACCGTAGAGATAACCAATTTTGATTTAGTAATTTAAATTTAATAATAAGTAAAAATTATCGTAAATAATTACTATATCTTCAATATATATAAAAATTTCGTGTCACAATGTATGTTCGCGATAACCTCCGAAACTACTGAACCAATTTTTATCAAATTTTGTAAGCATCTGTAATTTGATCCAACTTGGGAGATAGGGTAGTTTTTATCTCAATTATTGATATCAATATTTGTTATTGCAAATTAAATGTTTATTATACGACTTAAGTGTGTATTTGTCGGTTAGTTCTATAAAATCCCAATAGATGGCGGTTTGGCATCTAAGTTGAACAGATATCCGGTAAATGGCGCCGTATTTCTATTTCTAGATCATAGATGGCGCGTTAGCTAAAATGTTGTAAGGAATAGTATTTTTATTTTATGAAAATATATAAAAACCGTTTAATTTATTTCAACATGCGCCCAGCGAAGCGGGCCGGGTTTGCTAGTTTATTAATATATAATACTAGCAATACGTGCGGCTTTGCCCGCGTTCATTTTTTAATCGCTGCTAAACTTCATTTGATCACTCGCTGGATTGAAAATTCTCCAAAATTACTCCAGCTTTAATATACTCCTGAGCCGCGCGGCTACCTATTTCATATATTATGTGCGGCGTGCACTCCTCCTCTCCTGTTATTGTAGTTTTATTAGGGATCCTTATTTTTTCTTGCAATTAAAATAGCCTATATTAATCAGTGATAATGTAGCATTCAAATGGTGAAAGAATCTTTAAAATCGGTCCAGTACTTTTTGAGCCAATTTGTTACAAACATACTTACATACAAATCTTTCCTCTTTATAATATTAGTATAGATATAGATAAATTGTTTGTACCCAGAGTGCGGTCAGCAGTGCCCGAGCTGGTGCAAGTGTCGAGTACAGGGTACGCGCGCGTGGGTCGACCACATTTGCTACACATCGCGCTCACCGCGTCGCACCCTACCGGCGAGCTTTACAATTTTCATGTGTAAATAGAGTTTTAATCTACTTTTATTAGTGCCTTTTATACTTCATATTACTAGCAGGTATTAACGTCCCACTGCTGGGCACGGGCCTTCCTCAGTACGAGGGGGATTAGGCCATAGTCCACCGTGCTGGCCTAGTGCAGGCGGACTTCACATGTCTTACGAAAAACATGCTAGATTTTTCTGAGACACGCAGGTTTCCTCACGATGTTTTCCTTCACCGTAAGACAAGTGGTAATAGAAAATAATTCGCACATGAAAATATCAGAGGCGCGAGACCCGGATTTGAACCTGCAACTGCAACTCGGTTATTCAAGCGAGCGCGTTACCGCTGGGCTACCACTGCCCTAGCTTAGCAGATATTTTTGGCTGATTCAGCCAAGATATCTGAGCGTCTCTCTCTTCTGAATAGTCTTCTTGATTCCAGTACGAGTTCCATTAGGAGTACCAAGGACATCTTATTAGTGGGCGGCAATCACTATTACAGCCAGAGGGCTAAGCCCTCCCATTTTTTAACTCACCTTACGGGGATGTGAAACGACTCCATTCTCTAGTATTACTATTTTATTAATCTTGGATGTACACTTTGGTATAATCCCAGATGCCTTTAAGTAACATAGACTATCCATAGCCATTTTGCGATAAATAAATAATTAATTAATAAATATGCATACATATTTTTTTAATTAAGTAGATATATTTAATAAAATACTTTCTTTTAATTAGGTTATTAGATAAATATTTATTATATTACTTTTTCAGATGTAACTGTGATTCGTTTGCCGTGTCTTTGCTGGAAGGTCCTGAACCTCATAACGTGACCGCGGCTCCGTGGATAGAACCCATCGGTATGCTATTTTTTATTTAAATTCTCATTGGTTGCATCATTTGTCGTTCTATTATAGTTTAAGAGTTGAAGAAATGAAATGAAATATACATCAGTACATATAAATATAAAATTGAAGTGTCTATTTGTTATTTCAATTTAACAGCTTTTAGTACTTGCATATGAAAATAAATATGGTAATTACATCAAAATCTTAATTTTTAACATTTTTGTCTGTTTGTTTGTTCCGGCTAATCTCTGAAACGATTTGTCAGTTTTTGGCGGGACTTTCACTATCGCAGATAGCTAATGTTATACGGAGTAACTTAGACTACTTTTATTGTATTAGAAAATTTCAGTTTAATTTAACTCAACTTACGCCCAGCAAAGCTGGCCCAGTATGCTGGTTATGTATCTTTTCTATTTTGTACCTAAAACATATATTTGTAAAAATATTGTTATTTGAATTTTTATACATTTAATGACGCGATTTAGATGGCGCGTGCTGCGTGCTCCAGTGTTGGTGGGACGCGCGTGGCGTGTCCACAGTGCGCGTGTCTCGTGGCCGCGCCGGCGACACGGCGCGCGTGGCGGTGCGCGCCGCGCCCACGCTGCTGTGGCCGAGGAACGCGGCTGCTCTCGTTGGGGCTACGTTACCGGTATGTTGGGACATTTTTACACACAACGCTATTTAGTTCCGTGTTAAGCTACGAGGCTTGTGTTACGGATACCAGATAGTTGATATACTACATATATAACTTTAAATAAATACATAATATAAATATAAACACCATGATTGGAGTACAAACATTCGTGCTCAACAAATGTATGCCCCCAGCGGGACTCGAACCCGCGACCGCTGGCGCAGCAAGCAGGGTCACTACAATAATTAGTTAAACATAGTTATTAATAAATATATATTCAAAAAGTTTGGCACTCAAATATCGAACTCGGTGAACACAAATTGAAACTTACGCACTGCACATAAAGTTGCAATTTAAATTTAAACACTTTTTAATGAAACAACACACATATTAATTTTGTAATCTGAAAAGCAATGAAAAAATAGATTTGAAGAAAGCGCTATTTATTTTGACTTGTGCTTTTGTGTTTTTTTATAATTAAATTATCTTAATCACAAGGTATTATCTAAATTAATATTAAAAATAGGTATTGGCGGAGGGGGAGTCCCTCAGCCCTCAGTCCAGTGAGGCGCGAGTGGCCGATCTAAGCGCACGTGGCGGGGTGGCGCCACACAAGTACCCTGACGTACAGCTGTTTACTATGAAATGTCGGCGGGTAATATATTTTATGTATATTTTACTATATTATAAATGAAGCGGATACAATTTTTCTAGATATTACGCTTATAAATTATAGCTTTACTATGTGTAGAATTTACTAAAAATGATTTATGTGATCCTGCAGACCATATTATGTTTATAAATAAATATGTTCGGACATTTTTACAACAGCACCATCTAGTTCCGTGGTAAGCTACGCGACTTATGTTACGGATACCAAATAATTGCTATACTACACATATAAATTTTGAGTACATACAAAATATAAATATTAATACCCATGACTGGAGAACAAACATTCGCGCTCAACGAATGAATGCCCCCAGCGGGACTCGAACTCGCGACCGCTAGCACTGAAAGAAGGATCACTACCAACTGAGTAGCTACACTACCCTACACACTAAGCGCTGTATAGCCTAAACTGTCACAATATGATACAGAATGACTAGACACGAATTGTGAGGGATAAAGTGTAGAACCGATGAATGTTTTAACTTAAAACTTACATACCTAGGAATTATGAGTCTAAGCTAAGCGAGGGTTAGTCGCTGGATATTAAAATATATTTAAACTAAACCATTTATTTGTTTTAACAAACAGAAAGGCGAAGCGCGTCTCGAGGTGCAATCATTCACAGATGAAGAGCGAGAATCAGTAGAGTTCGAGGCGTCGTGCGCGCCGCACGTGTCACGCGTACGCTTGGAACCTCCCGACACGCCTGGCAACTGTTCTGGTGGACCTAGGTATATCTATATTTACAGTTATACTATTATAATAATCTTTTTAAAAGATTCTTTTTTTATATACATACATGTAGGATCATAAAAATTATATATAAAAGCACTTCGTTAGAACTCACAGACTATTTGTATTTTAAAATATAAGATATAACATTTATGCGTTACGTCGTGTCGCCATAATGACAAGATCCTCCTTTCTTCTTTTTATACTTCTCACGCATTCGATTCTTAAAATCCTTCTATTCATTGCCTTTTATTCTTACATGGATACTCCTTTTACAAATCCTACATACCTATATGGATCATCATAATAAAAGTCCACCACGTCTTATTACAAAGAGAGAAGTGTTAGAAAAGGAGTTGCACATACAAACTTTCATATTATTAATAGTAGTAATCCAAAATTGACTGTACTTGCGATATGATTAAATGCTGATATAATTTATAACTTTTATGAATATTAACATAATATTATGATTAATTTACTTGTACTTTATAAAAAATAATTAGGAACTTTATGTTATATGCTAATCAAACAGGGCATTAATGTATGAACGTTATCACTTGCTTTGATGATTGTACATATTGATACTGAAATATCCATATAAACTTTTTGAATATTATAGGATATGGTTACGACCAGGACAAGAAGTGACAGTGAAAGTGACTCTTCTAGATGCTATAAGCAGGGAACTCTTGGATGAAGAAGGTCCAAGATTGTATTGGGAACTTCAACCTAATCACGTTGGAATAGAGTTCAAATCTACTGACAGGTTGTTTGTTGAAATGGATTCAGAGTATGCGCCTGTACCTGTGCCTAATAAATATTACCAAGTAAGTAAATTATTCAATATTTATATCGTAAAGTTTATTTAGAAAAGTATAATTTATTAATTGCTGTGAGCTCTTTTTAACGTCTCACTGGTTGGGCACGTGCCTCCTTTTCCACCACGCTTCGAAAGTGCAGGTTGGTGGACTTCACATGTCTTCCAAAAACTTGTTAGGTTTTTTCAGGCATGCGTGTTTCTCCTCACGATATTTTCCTTCACCGTAAGACATGTGGTAATAATGTTTTAAAAAATCATAAAAATGTCAGAGCTTCGAGACCCGGATTTGAACACCGAGACCCGGTTTTCCAAGCGAGCGCGTTACCACTAGGCTGCCACAGCCTATCATATTTTATTATTCTTATTAAAATAACGAATATTTGTTATTATTAACAGTTAGTAAAAGCAAATGAACAAGCTATTGGATGGAGTGGGGCAATAAAAGCAAGTATTCCAGACGCAACTGCAACTATTCAAGCCAGAGTTGTAGCTCCCTTGAAATGCGAACCTTTGAAGGTAAGAAATATGTAAAATAATCATTAAAGTTTATAATTACGACACATATTATATGCCTTACTAATAAAAGTTCCTTATTCAACTGTTTAAACGCTGTATACGTATTCAATGAGTAAGGGTTGAATAGCGTTAAACATCTGTTATAACATTGTCTGACTAATAAACGTATCATAAGCAATGGTTATCTATTCATTGGTTATACACCTCTTTATGGCAACATTTAGTAAGAAGCGTTGAGAATTAGTTCAGAATCAGTGAAAATGTAACAGTTAACATTTCATTAATTCGCATTTTATATTTAATTTAGTTTAATAATAATATTTTTATGTACTTTTGTTACTAAATTTGTCTTTTTTTTCTATTTTTGTATTTGGTTTTGGATTAAAGTGTATTATAATCTGTATAACTAGCTACTGTCAAGTCAGCTTACGATTTACGTCTTACGAACCGTTACGACTTACGAACATAACCTGAAAGTTTGATTTTACCGGGCGTACTTTTTAAAATTAAATTTAACTATGGCAGAAGTTGTGCAAATTAAGAAGAGAAAGCGAAATCCTAATTGGGATGATGTGGAAAAGGTATGTATTTGTGCCTAGTTTCTGTATATTATATTTATATTTTATATTTTGATGTTTATGAAAAATATTTGGTTATTATTTTCAGTGTTTGTTAAGAGAGTGCCTAAAGGATAATTTAGGTATTATTGAAAATAAGTGCACTGACACAAACACCAATAAAAGCAAACAAAAAGCTTGGCAAAATGTGTTGCAATGGTAAGGCTATTAAGTATTTCTTGAACGTAGTACTGGCTATAAACGAATATTGAGTCTAGTTTATTTCTTTTTATGTTTCAGCTTCAATGAATTAAATAGTAAAACCAGGACTTTGATCGAATTAAAGCAGCAATGGCGATCAATGAAGTTAGATGCCAAAAAGTGTAACTCCACTTTCAAAAGAGCACTTAAGGCAACAACAACTTACATGAGTTTTGCATGTTAGAATCTATTTGCATTGAATACCACCAAAAAAAGGTGCTTTAATTGAAGTTGTAACTCATGAAACTTTGTGGGTTGTGATTTTCTAATAATTGTGCCCTTATCGTGCCAAAAGTTATTTTATGTTAGAGATAATATATCGAACTTTTCATAAATAAGTAAAAACTATGGCGTTGTGTTGATTTTTAATAAGAAGATCCATGCTTTTGCATAGTTTAAAAACTTAAAATAAATAAAAATATAATGAAAACAAAGATGTGACTTTTATTTGAGTATTCTTTATTGCCCTTTAAGAAAATGTTATACAGACATTTTAATATAATTTTTGTATGCAAAGGTGGACTTATCCCTAGAAGAGATCTCTTCCAGCCAACCTTTGTTCGTTAGAAATAGTGTTAATAAGGTATAAAATGTGCACAAAGCTGAGAGTCAAAGATAATTCACTACTTAAATATTATACATAATATCATACAATACATACAACATACCGCACATATACTACATACATACATACATACTACTAAATAAGGGATATATTATAATACTAAAGGTGGTAGTGTAACTGAAAAATATGTCAGGTGGCTAAGGGTTAAAATACTGCAGATTTAAGGAACTTATTTTTTTTAAATTTTATTGTAAAGGTATATTTTGAATTAAAGTGACAATAAATAATAAAATCCTCTTTCAAATTAATTAGTATAACTTTTTATTTATTTAACACATTTTATTTATTTAATAGATACACCAACAAGAATCGAATATTGTTAAAAGAGGAAATTGCACATACATGTTGTTTATAATATCTAAATGCTGCCTTAATTATAGGTGTAATACAGCTTGCACCTTTTATAAGTACAGTTTCAGGAAGATTAATTATGATGTTAATATGAAATAATATAATTTACAATTTAAACACAAACTTAATAATAAATAATAAAACATCCTTAAAAATATGCTTCAATAAAAGCAGCTCTAGCGGCTCTTCCAGTCTGATTGCCTGTGGGCATCTGGGGTGGTCTTGGTTCTTCTGGAGCATTCTCAGTGTCATCATATGTTACATCCAGGTCTTCTTTCATATCAATAGCAATATTGTGGAGGATTGCTAGTGCTACTATATATAATTTGGCATTTTCTAATGACACTGAGAAGCCATGCAGAAGACACCGAAATCGTTGCTTCCAAACACCAAAACACCGTTCTATTGTATTTCTTGTTCTTATATGGGAATGATTGTATGCCTCCTCTTGTGGTGAAGTAGGATTTAAAATTGGTGTGAACAAATATGGAGTCAATGCATATCCTGAATCGCCAAGAAGCCGTCCTTGGAACATTCCACTCTCCATTCTTTGTCTGAGCTGACTTTCTCTAAAGATACGGCTGTCGTGAGTACTGCCTCTCCACCGTGCCACAACATCCAGAATACGCAGTGTTGCATCACACACACACTGTACATTCAGGGATACAAATCCTTTTCTATTTATATAGAATTGGCCACTTTCACCTCCAATTTTTTTTATCCTCACATGTGTGCAGTCGATAGCCCCTATCACGCCTCTAAAACCACTTATGGCTCTGAACCCTGCAGACACTTCTTCCTGTTCACCAATTGTTGCAGGCATTTTTATAAATTGATGGCGTCCCCTAGCAAGGGCTTCTGCTACTCTTCGGCATATATTTGTGATAGACTGCTGACTAACCCCATGTAAGTCAGCAGCATCGTCTTGAACCTTTAACAAGTATAAAATTAAATTATTTTCTAATTAACATAATATGGCACCATGCTAACTGCTAAGAAACATTACATAGAAATGTTTTAAGGTTATAATATTACCTCTTGTCGACCCCAAGTCCTTAGAGCGATGAGCACCTGCAACTCGGTTGAAAACCCTCCACCTCTATTACTCTTTTCAACATCATCTCGCACAATATCACATATCTTCGTAATATAATTCTTTGAAAAGCGGTATTTGGTTTTAAATTCGTCATTTGAGAGTAATAACGGGTTGCACCGAGTTTTGTATTTTTTTACTTTCCTTGGAGGCGGCAAATCTTCAATCGCATCTAAATTGTCTAAATCGTCAATTAGATCTAGAAAATCCATTTTCAGCAAACACAAATAAAATCTTTCCTTGAAATAATTTCTGCGAATCTATCCACGAAATCATATGACGATCAAATGACGCCATTTTTGTTTTATACACCTGTTAAACTAGGCCTCAGGGTTGTATAAGCATTGTACAAGTCTTCCTACAAACTAAACGCTTGTTATAACAGATGTATACATCAGATTTACCTATTCAGGAATTATTAGTAACATTTTTCTTATAACAGGCTTATACAATGTGTATAAATCTTTATTAGTAAGACCTTTAATATGTACATGTATAATAATTCTACTAAAATACTATACAATGATATTTACCTTTTAACTTTATAACTTTTGTACTTAAAAAAAGTAAAGTCGTTTATTTTTAATGTTTTAGTAATATGTTTTTAGCAGATTATTTGAACTTATAATACTACTTACTTTATAATATGATTTTTTATAGATACACATAATATTATTTAATCGTCTTTGCATTTTCCTATTATGTTATTTGGCTATAATACATGTAGACTAATATTTATTGCAAGTTCTTTTAATAAAAATAGTGAGAAATGTATTAAATGCTTAACTAACACGTATACACTATACAATAAAACAATTTTTCAGGTAAATGTAGCATGGGAAGGTGAAACAGTGCCAAATATAGCAAAAATATCGGGTGGCAGTGGAAAGTATACAGTGGAAACGCCTAAAGGAGTCTCAGCGAGTGTGGACAGCGACGTGCTGACCGCCATCGTGCCCGCGCCCGGCGCGTACGACCTGATCGTCACAGACCTGTGCGTGAGTGGCGAGAGGCAGATTGTTGAGGTATAAACTATTTTTTATTTTTTTTTTATTTTGCCTACAAAATGATGGGCATGGGTATCACGTTTTCAGCGTTGGAAGTAGATTTTTTCTGTTTTTATATATGTATATTTTATCATGATAATCGGTACACAGCTGGTTTTGATATTAAATTAAGTAACTCCTTTGTTTTAGTTTTAGAACTCTGTCAAATCTAAACACACTTTTAAACTTTAAACATAGCTATAATTTTAACACATGAATCTTAACATTTTAAAAATGATTATCATAGTAACATTCTGAGAATAATGTTTATATAATTGCACGTATTATCATATCTGAAAATACTCCTGATCTTGTCAATTTAAAATATTTCTAGGTGAATGTAGAAGAAGTACTCAGTGTTGAAGTGTCAACGGCTCGTGCCTTGTGTGTTGGGAGTTGTGTGCCTATCACTGCTTTGGTGAAGGGAATATCGCATAGGTATTTGAGTACCAGTCGCGAGCCCGACTGGAAAACTGCAGGCCAAGTGGTGATTAAAGATGGCAACTTATGTGGTCTTAAAGAAGGTTCTGGAAGAGTTAGAGCAGCTTTGAGTGGAGTTTGGAGCCCTGAAGTTGAGGTAAGACAATTTATTTGTACTATATATAAATATAAAGAAGTTTATCGATAAACACTAATATATATGTACAATTTTCCACTGAATATTACTTTAAATTAAAATTCGAATGATAGTTTTTATTTAAAATTAGTGAATTAATTTTGTATGTACACTGTAAATCATGTACAATGTGACCATAGCCTAATTCCACTCTCATGGGGTGTCCAGCTGTATGTAATTAATAAGGAGAATTTTAATTACAAAACAAATATTATAATAAATAACATTTTTGTGATAAACATTAACTGAAGTTTGTATTCATTATATTGTGACATGTGCATATAACATATGCATACTATAGGTATATTTTTCTAATTATTATGTAAATTGGGTTTGTATCTTTATAAATAAATAAAGATTATTATAACTGTCCAGGTGACAGTATTCCCGGCATTGCGGATAGTGCCGGAACGGTCGCGTCTGCCGGCGGGAGGGCGGCTACAGCTGAGGCACGTGGGCGGCCCGCCCTCGCACTTAGCCACGTTGAACTACCAGACTGTGTCGGGCCATGATTATTTACAGGTGAGAAAATGTTTTTATGATAATACTAGCGAATTTTCATGGTTTCACTCGCAATGTTCCAGAAAAGAAATAAACAATTTTTTCATGAAACACCTATATCGACCGAATTATCTTATGTGAATACAAAATTTATTTACGTGAATATATAGAGAAACTAATGTTCTCAGCTATGAGACCTGGAAAGATCGATTACGATACGATACGATACTCGGATCAGGCAAGAGATAACAAACAAAAGTATTGAAATGAAATGACTCACACACAATTGTCAATCACAACAGATTTTAATTATGGTCTAAAAAATATATAAAAAATCTGGACTATAATTGGACTATTCCTGGACTATACTCTATTTTTTCTTATATAATAATTTCCTCTTTATAAATGTATATAAATATAAAATGACATAATAATATATACTCTTCCAGGTGTCACCAACAGGGTCGGTGCAAGGTGTGAGTACGGGCAAAGCGCGTGTAAAGCTTGTCGCGTCTGATATCACTAATACGGAGTTGGCGAGCGCGGAAGCTGAAGTTGAGGTAAGTTTGAAGGTTTTAAGTCTATTTACAAGATAAATGATACTAGTCTAATCGTGCAAATCTTAACTATATAACTTGAAATACCGTTAATAAAATGGTATCGTTATACTAGCTAGAGGCAGATAACTTCAAAAATAAATAGTGTTTAAGAATTTAACGTTATTTTTGAAGTATTTTACCGTTTAATATAAATTATTATCGATAATTAACGTTATAGGTAAATTTCGTTACCATCGCTTTCATTGCATTGAAAACATTGCCAAATCATAGAAGATGTATACTACATTACATTGTAAAGAGGCCATACTTACTCGTATCGTAAAATAAATAATGTCTTATTATGATCCATTACAATGAAATAGGTTCATTATCTTTAGTTTATTCAGTTTATTAATTAGTTTTTTAAACCAACTTACACAAGGTGGCAGCACACACATACATACATACACACACACGCACAATAATGTACTAGTTGTAATGTAAACGTGATAAATGATTAAGTTATATGTGTAGTATATTAACTATCTGGTATCCGTAACACAAGCCTCGTAGCTTAACACGTAACTAGATGGCGCTGTTGTAAAAAATGTCCCAACATGTTATTATTATTATAACTTATGTGAGTGATATCCCACCAGATAGTGCCAATATCGAACCTGCGCGTGTCAGTATCAACGCAAACCCTGCTAGTGGGTAGCGCGGCGGGCGCGTGGCTGCTTGCGGGCGCGCTGTCCGCCGCCGCGCTCGCCTCGCTCCAGCCGCCGCCGCGCGTCACGTGGGCGCTGCGGGACGCCGCCTCCGCGCGACTCTACACCACGCATGTTGACGGTGAGTGACGTCATACTGCTTGTTTGTCACGTGGGCGCGGTCACGTCATTTTTCTTTTTTTTATGTTGTTTTGTTGTTTTTTAAAATTTATCCCCAATAGGGAAAGGCAAAGGACTATAGTCCATACAGCCTTTTTTTATGATACAAAGGGGGCAAACGGGCAGGAGGCTCACCCGATGGGAAGTGATCACCTCCGCCCATGGACATCTGCTGCTGAAGTTCCTTATTATAAAAATATTAATTTTAACTTCTATTAGCGGTATACAGAAAATAATTATTCTGGTATACATTTTTTATAATTTTTTTATCGATAAAATTAAAAGTCTAAACATACAAATAATCGTCGCGACACAACACTGTTCAATGAGAAATAGAAAGACGAAACGAAAATAACTGGCTTGCTTTCTATGAGAGAGAGAGAAAGAGTCAGACAGAGAAACACGCGCACGCCGCACGGCTTACAACTATAGCAAAAAGTGTCGTTACAACTTTTGGTCTTAATTTTTTCCGTCTAGCCCCCTTTCGCAACGCGCGATTAGGAACTTCGTTCCTATAATTAAATATAACAAGAATCACACACCAGCAAAGTTTCCGCTTATAGAAAACAGTAATTAAATGCTTGTGTATGCTTGTGTGTCACGTGGCACGGTCACGTCATTTTGCTTCTATATGACACGTAACCGCGTACACGTCATACTGTTGGTTATCGGACACGAACCGTCACGTGGGCGCTGCATAGTGCCCTATATCATTTATTTTTTTATATATAGGATCAATTCTATACACAATTTATACAAACAGTATGTAGAGCATGTCAGTGTAACTTACATGAAAAAAAAATGATTTTATATGGAGAATAATTTATATCTCAGAACTCAACATATCCTGTTAAGAATCCGTTATCATGTTTTTTTTTCGAATCTTGTCTTCATATTTCAGAACAGAGGAGTAGAGTAGAGAACACTTTTAGATTCATATTTATGTAAAACTATGATATAATACAATTTGCGTCTACTTTTTAACAATTATTTATCAAAAAAATAATCAATGGTATATTAAATCGCATACAATACATAATCACTACATAGTATAAAACAAAGTCGCCTTTTCTGTCCCTATATCCCTATGTGCGCTTAAATCTTTAAAACTACGCAACGGATTTTGATGCGGTTTTTTTTAATAGATAGAGTGATTCAAGAGGAAGGTTTATATGCATAACTAGCAGATCCCACGGCTTTACCTGTGCTAAATCTAGGGAAGAGCCCGAGCGAAGCGAGGGCGAGTCGCTAGTATTATATATTTGCATTTTATTCTTGTTTTCATTTCCTATTCTTTAAAAATATAATATTATTACTTTCAGACTATTTAGAAAGATCAGTTGCAGAAGGGTTATCAGTTCGTGTAGTACCTCTAAAGCCAGGTGTCATTACACTTGACGTAAGAGTTCGTAATTTGGGTCAGGTAATTATCATTATATTCAATTTAAAAAATATAAAACTTTCTTAGGTTTACGCAAATATTTGACATTATAAATGAAACTATCTTTTCGGATTTTGGCGCGGATTTATTTGGATTTTTGGTTCCCGACGTTTCGAATGCTTTACAGCAATGGTAACGGGAGAGACTATATTATTTGACGTCGACGAGAGGGTTATATACTTGTTACAGACAGTGTAATGTTAACAAATATAAATATAACTTTTAAAGTTAAATCATACAGATAAATAAATTTTAATAAATTTCAGATGGCAGAAACGAGGTCGTGGGACAGTACAATAGAAATTCTCGGTATATCAGACATTCGTACGTCAATAGAAGGTTTATCAAACGAATTGGTTCCCGGAGATCGTTTGTCGTTGGCTGTTGGAGCGAGCGTGCGCTTAAAGTCCTTGCCAAGAGGCGTTTGGTCTTCTTACGACGATGGGTCTTTTGAATTGAATAATGGCGATGTTAAAGCAATTAGACCGGGACATGGAGTCATATTTGTCAAAAATAAAGATGAAAGAAATAATATTGATAGACAGACTGTAAGTATCATTTTGCTTTGTCGGTTTTACTAGTATAAAAACAAGTGTTCGTATAGTGGTCGAAAGTCGTTACTTAAAAAATGTTCAAAACATTATAGGAATTAATGACAATTGGCATACTTTTTGGACAGCATTTCTGTTAAAATTAATGGACTAATTTACAATGGGATGATTAAATTTAAGTACTAAATAAAAATGTTTCTCCCAGATGATCCATGTAGAAGTATCACAGCCGCATTACTGCACGGCGGAAGCGGGTAGCGACGAGGCGGTCCGCTTAGTACTGCGCAACTCGGTGGGTCGCGCGCTACTGGCGCCGCAAGCCAACGCGTCCGTCTCCGAAGGTCGTCTCGTGCATCTTCGGCGAGCTTCCGACAGGTGCCGAACTTTTTTTTTTTCTAGTTCCGTAAAGCAAGAGGTAAATTGTGTTCGGCCGAGATTTTGTTCTAGCAGTTATCCACCAGTTACTCCAAGATTGCAAGTTTTTTGTTTTCCTGGCTGACTCCACTAACCCCCTAAACTCTGAGACTAGCTTTTGCAGTAAGAGATTTCTCTGTGGTGGAGTTATAATTTCAGTTAATCAGAAAGAGATCAAAGGCAGAATCAAGACGACAAGTGCTCATAAATAAATAAACTATTTAAACCACGGTGGTTAAAAACCACCGTCTATCAGTCAGTCTATTTTTCCTTAGCTCTTTGTTTTTTTCTGATCTGTTACTATACGATACCCCCATTACCTCTTATATAATCTATGTCGCGTTGTCGGGAAATGTGACGGAGTGAAAAAAATATGTCGTAACATTTTATATAACCTTGACACACGCACTCTTGCCCCTGCACCCTTCCTTGAACTTTGTTATGGTTAGAATATTTCAAGTTTTATTTAGATAACTAGCTGACCCTTGCCCACGTCGTTGGGCATATGTTAATAATCCTTTTTTAGTACAGAGTGTTTAAATAATTTAAATTATTTTATTAATATTAAAAATTAAATTATCTATACTAATATAAAAAAACTACTTTTTGTCACTTAAATATAAAAGTTAGACATATGCTGTCGTTGACTTTTTTGTAGGCATTTTTAAGCTCCACATCTTTTCTCTAGAACTCAAAAAATATATCTTTCATAGTTAAAGCAGCGTTCGTAAGAAACGCTTTCATTCGACTGTTTTTTCTCCGATTCACTTTGCAAAACGGACTACCACGTAAAAGCCTTTTTATTTTTCGGTTTTTTATATAACCTATGACACTCAGCAATAATGTGGCTTTCTATTGGTGAAAGAATTTTTAAAATCGGTTCAGTAGATCCCGAGATTACCCCTTACAATTTAACAAATAAACAAACTTTACTTCTTTATAATATTAGTATAGATAATTCAATTGTTGAACTTAAATTAATTTCAAAAATAATATTTTAGATTTCAACTATTAACTTATTGTTTGTGTAAATTTAAGTTAGTTTAATTAATATTTCAGTGCACTCGGAAACGAACTTGTAATAGCTGGATTAGAAGCGGGAGGTGGGTTTATGGGATTCCAAGCTTCTATAGGCGGGACCACTGTGACTGATGAAGTGTGGGTCTCAGGTTCAGATACCAATTCAAACAAAATTATTGGTTAGTACATTTAAATTTCGTTTGCGTATTTTGGTTAAGCTAAAAATTAAAAATCTTATATCCTATTCAAAATCATATACATAGTAGATTCTTCCGCAAAATTAAATTTTAAATTCTGTAATGATTTAAATATCAAATGTAAGACATTATAAAAGGTACTTCGATGTACTAACAACGTAACCTTACTTCTCTCCAGGGTTTTTCTAAATGCCTTTTGTGTATATAATTTTATATTAATAAAAGCAGGGAAATTTCTGGGCAGAGTATTACAAACAGCTTTAATTTTTTATTTAAAGTTACTGTTAAAACAAAATTTTGTATCTCTTCTTTAATATTACACTTTTGATAATTATTAACAGATCTATATTTATGTATATTTGTATGATGATGATGATAATGTATGTCATTATTTATCAACTCCTACATTCCCAGCGGTGGGTAGCTGGGCAATCTGCCTAGATGGCGTGGGTTGGCGAGCGCCCACTACTGTGGGACTGTACGCTGGGAGTGGGGTAACCCTAGCCGTGCTGCGAGCAGACGCGGCGGCACGACACGTGCTGCGGCTAGACCGACCCGCCCTCACGTATACTGTACATCAGCTGCCTGTGCACAAGGTATTCAACCCTTTTTAACACCCCACTGCTGGGCACGCACTTCGCTTTAAGGGTGGGGGGGTATCGGGCATATAGCCCGAGCGTCCACTACAGTGGGACTGTACGCTGGGAGTGGGGTAACCCTGGCTGTGCTGCGAGCAGACGCGGCGGCGTGACACGTGCTGTGGCTAGAGCGACCCGCCCTCACGTATACTGTACACCAGATGCCTGTACACAAGGTATTTAACCCTTTTTAAGTCCCACTGCTGGGCATCGGCCTCCCTTCAATATGTGGCTAGGCTATATTCCACCCCGCTACCCAAGTGCGGGTTGGCAGACTTTAGAAAGCTTGCTAGGTTTTCTTAATCATACAGGTTTTTACCATAAGACAAGTGGTAATCATGTTAGAAATGATTCGCAATATCAGAGGTGCAAGACCCAGATTTTAACCCTTTATAATACATTTTGTTTAATATTTTAAATCTGAATTAATAAAATAAGCCTTTGCAAGGTAGTTTTCAATTTAGATGTCGTTTTTAAGTATATCTTATGAAATAAACAGATGGAGTTTCTACCCGGTGAATGGCCGTATACGTTAGTGCCGTTGTCTATACAAGGAGAAGGTCTCACATCAAGTCCACTGCTTTGTACTGAAGAACAGAAGTACGCGATAGAAGGCCTCGAAATAGAACTACCTTACTCATGTCGTACCAAAGCACCGCATACTGCTAAAGCTGTACTTGATGTTTTTAATGGTAAATATAGATTCGCATCATATTCTTGTTATATATTACAAGGTATAACTAGCATTTCATTGCGTAAAAATATGCCCAGTGATATTCTCGTTATGCTGTCAGAGACAGACAAAAATTGTAAATTGTAAATAATTACTATTTCAATGAGATTTTCCAAAATATATTCAACACAGATTAAGTAGGAATCTTATTATGTGTATATATAATGCATTTTCTTTTATCTCACAACAATATTACATGTGCACACTATTGTATTTTGTACAAATATTAAAAAGTAAACAATGAGTAAATAAAGATATAAATCTTTAGTGTAGCTTGTTTTATGAATTAATTATTTTTTTATATATAACTAGCCTTTCCCGCGGCTTCGCACGCGTTCTAATGGCCGAAAACCAAATACCTCCCGTTTTTGCAACATTTTTCATTGATGCCCCGCTCAGATTGGTCGTAGCATGATGTAATATACCCTATAGCCTTCCTCGATAAACGGACTATCCAACACAAAAAGAATTTTTCAATTCGGACCAGTAATTCCTGAGAACCAAACAAACAAACTCTTCAGCTTTACAATATTAGTATAGATTTATTTTATATGTTGGTTAGTCCATAATAATCTATTTCTGATTTCAGGACAACTTGGCTGTTCAATAGTACCAGCTATACAGTTAACTGACGCATTGGAAGTAGAACTGTGTGCTGAATGGGGAGTCTCACGGACATGCACCAAAGTCCTTCTCTTACCACCGATAAAAATATCCCAAACAAAAGTATCTCTACTTAACCCTCCAGCAACATTCAGCATAACAGGACATCCTCATGCATTGAAAATGGTCAAAATGACCCAATCTCCAGGGTTGAAATTAGAAGTAACTAGTAGTGATACAGAAATCAGTGTGCTAGTTAAAAGTGAAACAATTGTTTGTGGTATGGGATGGGTCAATGTAGTGTCAAGGCTTACCGCGCAAGAGATGAGAGTAGAAGTGGAGAGAGAGTACGAGATTGCCTGCGGTACCTTATTAGGAGCTATATTTGCGCTATTATTACCGTATTTGCCAACACTAATAACAGTTGTTGCTATCGCTGCTGGATATCTATATGGTATGTACTGTAAATCACCTGCACGTGTATCATGAATTTTTATAATTTAAATTTAATAAGAGTTTTTTATTCAATTGTTTTAAAAGAGTGTTTGCTTGTATGTGGTAGCGAGCTCAAAAAATATGTTAAAACAGATTTATTCAAACTTGTGAGAGCCCTTAGACGTCCTTGACGTCCTTAATACAGCCCTGTCGCAAAATTCGTTCTCAGCAGACGTCTTCTATTTATAAACTACCTCTCTCAAATTTCATCATTACACATTATAATATTATGTCAAGCAGTTTTCGATATTCGAAATGAGTGAAGGGCATATTTTTACTTTTATTTATTTAGATTTTAATAGTTGCGTATTGTTTATATAAATATCCAAACAAGTGACATTCATTTTTTTGTATATTTTTATCTATCAAATATTCTCCCACAGTACAATCGAGACTACAAAGGAAAGGGCAGATTCGAATACCAACGGAGCCAGCTCAAACCGTTTTACCAGAGACTCCACCACTCAGAAGCCGTACATGGTCGCGGAGTCCTTACGCGGCTGGAGGCCCTTCCTCACCAGTGTATGGTGACACCAGCGTGTTGCCAGATGCCAGCTTCTCACCCAACTCTTCAAGAATACACTCAAGATTCCTATAATAATTAGTGGATTCTAGTGATTTTTTAAAATAACAGTGAAGACAAATAATAGTGATAGTGATTTAAACAACAGTGAAGACAAATAATAGTGACAGTGAATGGTTTTTGTGCCAAGTATTTTAGTTAATTGTTGACACAATTATGAAATGGGTACTTTGAAGGACCTCATGTGTATATAATTTAGTGTGACGGCAGATAGAATATGAATTATATACTTATATGATATGAATTTGGACTTGTGTTTTGGAAATTGTAATATATAGTTTATGAAGATTAAAAAAAACGATAACAGTAAACAATATGAAGACATAATAACAAGAATAAAAAAAAACTGCCATTTATATTTATTATTTAAATGTACGTAACTTGACTTAATCTGGATTTCATTGAAATACCTTGACTATCACAGTATAAGAGATAAACTCTCAAACATTTATTAGTGTTAGTTATATTCATCAACATAAATATCAATGTAACCTGTTGTATGAGACTAGACCGAGCATTCCGTTTCAGTTCCCTATCCAACTGTAAATATGGGCAGGAAAGTGTAAGAGAGATGAAATGTGGTACCCCACGTGGGGTACCACGCTTTTATTACTACAGACATACCAGACAGAGATAGGTATTGGCCGGACGATTGCTTTCTCTCTTTCTAGACAGTTGTCCATATGGGTATTGCTCAGTCCATTTTCTAAGTCTGTACATGACATACAGTATGACACTAGTTTTTTTATGTAAAGATTTGCATTTTATTTACAGTTCTTAAAACTAAAGTTGCTTAATTACATCATGCTTGATTTTTCTAATGTTGTAATTTAATTTTAATTTAATGTTTAGTTTTGTGCCAACTCACAAAAAATAATTTTGAGTTAAACTTTGATAATTGCTAGTGTAAAATATGTGTACATACAGTAATTATTAATTAGGCAACTTTGATTTATATTTAGGTTATTTCATAAATTGCAGACTATACTTTTTTTTAAATTTGTATTATCGTGACCTTATCATATTCAAATATTAAGTTACTTGATGGTATTAATGTCAATGTTATGACAACATGTTTGGTTTGTATTGACCCTATTTACTGTTCTATATTGGTTGTGGGTTTAAGCCCTTGGGGGCAATGAAATATAAATAAACAAGTATATTGAGACATTATTACGACAGCGCCATCTAGTTCCGTGGTAAGCTTTGAGGCTTGTGTTACATTTACCAGATAGTTGGTATACTACACATATATAAATGTTAAATACATACATATTATATATTTATGTATTATAAATATTTAATATGTATGTACACCCATGACTACATACAAACATTTGTGCTCAAAAAATGAATGCTCTCAGCGGGACTCGAACCCGCGACCGTTGGCGTAGAAAGTATTATTTATGTGATGTGTGTAATCAGTCATAGGTGCTTATGTTATTATATTTGTATTACTTAATCTTATGTGTAGTGTATCAACTATTATGATTTAAATGTAAACATTATATTTCCCTTCTTCGTCCAGACTATTGTTGTGTATTATGTTGTTTATTTAATTTTTGTGACTTACGAAGTGATACTATGACTAAAACGTTTATTAAGTGATTTTTTATGTTTTTCCTGACTTGCAATCTGTGAGAGTGGGACGGAAGTGTGTAACAGGAAATCGGGAAGCGCACATTATTTGATTTGACCAATGAGAGTGGTAGAGTTGTCCTTTATATTAATGATAATATATTTGCTGTTGACAATAAGTATCTGAAAAACTGCAGATCATTGATAAAAAAAGTTACACATCATCAAGACTATATACTTTTTTTTTGTATTTTTATATGTACTTCTGATAGCGACCTTTTATAAATGAACTTGTCAATATTTTTTAAATGGTCTTAACTTATTATTTTTTTCTTCATTGATTTGATTTTGGTTTAAATATGTTAATGTACATTTGCTTTTATTTATTACTGGTTAAGAGTTAAAATTCATATAAATAAAAGCTAGAACTTAAAAGTGACAAATGTGTAATAGTTTTAAGCGCATTTATTCAGTTGTTAATGTCTAAAAATTATACTTCAAACTAATATTTGATCCCAAATTCGAAAGGACAAGCTACATAGAGCTCATTAAAATAAATTTCATAATTATTAACAATAAGGATCAAGGCATATCAGCTGGTTAATGATTTGAGTTTTAATAAATGATCTCAAGAGGGTATCCTTCAACAAGGGGGTAGGTTCTTGCTTGATGTAACTTGGTTTTTATGAGAATTTCAGGTTTTTGTGTTTATATTTTAGACTAAAAAAAATGTGATGTGAATAAAATATTTTTGATAATATAATTTGTTTTCTTCTTCAAATAAGTTAATTTGATAATCATAATAATTTAACTGAACAAGATTCACTTAAATAATTATAATTTTATATCAATCAATAACCTTTCGTTGTATTCATCATTGTGCACAAGAAGAAATTTGTTTGGTTATAAGTTTTACGGCCGGTTACCACCTGACGCCAAGACCGTCACCTTCACAAGGTGTGAGCGCCACCGTTGACTCCTTTGAGTTCCTCCGCTGCCAGCTCTTCTGTAGGCTTGGCCGAGCCTCCAGCACTATCGTAACCTATACTCCGAATATGTCAGAGTAGCTCACGACAGCGGTTTTATATGGAGTTTCCTTCTCCAGCCTGTTGGTCCGCGGGAGGTATTTTATTTCCCTCCGACCCAGCATATCTGCTGAGCATTCCCCGATCCGCCACCTGGGGACGCGTTCTCTAGGGGTGAGGCTCCCCCGAGAAGTTTCAGAATTCATGGAGTGCGACTTTGGAGGATCGGAGGAAATAGGCTGCGATATCAACATTAAGGGCACCGTTATTCCTAAGGTGTCCGGTTTCCGATACCTCGGATCTATGCTGTCTGCTAACTCTGGCATTGACGAGGAAGTGAAACGCAGAGTTGGTCTGGGGTGGTTGAAGTGGAGATCTCTGTCTGGTATTCTGTGCGATTCTAAAATGCCTATCACAACTAAAGGCAAGGTATACAAAACTGTTGTTAGACCTACCATGCTATATGGTTCTGAATGCTGGGCCACTTTGAAGAAGCACGAACAACAACTCCATACAGCGGAGATGAAAGTGCTACGCTGGGCAGGCGGCGTGACTCGTTTAGATAGAGTGCGTAACGAATATGTGTGGGGATCCTTCAAAGTGTCTCCAGTGACAGAGAAACTCAAAGAGGGCAGACTCAGGTGGTACGGCCATGTGACGAGGCGAGATGAAAACTACTCAGTAAAAAGAGTACTAAATATCGGTACCAGGAAAAGAGGCAGAGGCAGACCATCAGCCACATGGCTATCCACTATCGAGAAAGATATTAAGGAACAAAATATCCAACCCCAAATAAAGTTGGGAATGAGGCAGAAAGAAGAAGAAGAAGATCAATCAATAACCTATCAACAACAATATAATAACATCTCATCAGTAGGTACCTACGTCATATAAATAAAATTGAATTGTCCATTTTTGATTTCAAATTAACAGCTTTTCACTAAGTAGGTATATGAAAGAATATAGGTACTATTAATTTACATCAAAAAAATTATTATAAAAATTGTTTGTCTGTTTGTTTATGGCTAATCCCTGAAACGGCTAGGCCAATTTTGACGGGAATTTTACTCGCTTATATAGCTAATTTTATAAGGAGTAACCTAGGCTACTTTAAACCGTTTAATTTACTTAAACTTACGTTCTACGAAGCGGGCCGGATTTGTTAGTGTACTTACTATACTCTATGGTGTACAATAAATCAGACTGTTTAGCTTATTGGCAATATATGTTTTTAAATTATTTTTTTAGTATGCCAATAATTTTGTTGGTTTCATAATTTTCTTATAAACGTTCAAAATAATGATGCTATTTTTTTAAATATATGTTACAGTCATAGTGATAAATAAATATCTATTATCTTCTTCTTGGTCGGTACAGTCTTGACAGACTGGTCGTGGTCATCATGTAGATCTTATGACCCGTTCGACTATACGCCTCCACTCTTCTCTGGAGATTGCCAATCTTGAACACTCATGCAATGGTAACTCTACTGCTGTTCTGACTTGGTCCGTCCACCTCATTGCCGATCTCCCTCGTGCTCTAGTGCCTTCTACCTTTCCTTGCACCACAATGCGTTCAATGGCTACATTAATACGTCTAGAAACGTGACCAAAGAAGGCTAAGATTCGAGCCCTGAACTGTAGAGGTAAGACGCTGTTCGATGCCGAGTTCCTCGAGGATTGAAATGTTAGTCCTGAATGCGTTCCAGGGAATTCTTAGCATCCTTCTCCAGCACCACATCTCGAGCGCGTCTATCCTCTTTTTCTCGCTCTCTCTTAGGGTCCACGTCTCTGAGGCGTAAAGAAATATGGGGAATATAAGTGTTTTAACTAGCCGGGTCTTAGTGGCTTTGGTTATTTTGCGGTTCTTCCATATTGTTTGCAGCTTGTCCATCGCTGATCTATTCATCGCCATGCGTCGTTTGATCTCATCAATACAACCTCCAGTATTCGAGATCAAAGCTCCTAAGTAAATGTATGATTGGACCACTGGGCAGTTCGCGATCTGAGTAATTTCCGGCAAGTTGTTATTTTTGCGGTCGACAATCATTACTTTGGTCTTACTGCGGTTAAGCTTAAGGCCATACTCAAGACTGATATTCTCCATTTTTTGGAGAAGCTCTTCCAAATGGCGAGCACTAAGCGCGAAAAGAGTAGTATCATCCGCGTAGCGCAAGTTTGAAATCTTTAGGCCTCCAATTACGACTCCGTCGGTCCAGTTTTCGAGAGTGCGTCCCATTATTGTTTCTGTGTAGATGTTAAACAGTATTGGTGAAATTATACATCCCTGGCGAACACCGGTGTTTTGTTGGAAGTTGCTTGATAATTGTTCGTCTGTTCTTACTGATGCAGTACCATCCTCATACAGGCGTCTAAGAAGATGGACGAGATGTTTTGGCGTGCCCATTTCCAATAGCGTCTTCCAGAGCATATGCCATCTTACGGAGTCGAAGGCTTTTGAGAAATCCACAAAACAGATGTAAGTTGCTTTGATGAATTCAAGTGACTTTTCGATAATCTGACGTACGATAAGAATTTGCTCTCGAGTACCTTTTCCCTTCACGAATCCGGCCTGTTCGGGTGCCACTTCTTTAGATAGAAAAGACTTCAGTCGTTCGTTCAATACATGCAGTAAGATTTTGCTTGCATGTGAAATAAGCGCAATAAGGCGATAGTTCTTGCATAATTTTGTTGAACCCTTTTTATGTAGAGGGACAAAGATAGTATGTGCCCAATCTTGTGGCCATGTACCTGTTTGCCAAATTCTGTTGCAGAGTGCATATGCAAAGATCTGTACGCCATATTCCCCTGAGGCTTTGATAGTCTCGATTGGAATAGAATCTAAACCAGTGGCCTTTCCCTTTTTTAGGTGTTTTATAGCAGCTCTGACTTCATCTTTAAGAATGTTTGGTTCTTTTTCTGTTTCAGTGGGTTCTGTTGACTCGAAACACTGTGAATGTGGGTCTTCAAACAATGATTGACAGTAATTTTTCCAGGTTTCCGAAATCTCTTTTATCTCTGTCACTATTTGGCCTTCACTGTTTTCAATAGCCCATGATCTGGTGGATAAGGACTTGGTGATAACTCGAACTTTCTGATGAAGATCCCTTGACTCATGTTTATCTGCGTGGGCTTCAATTTCCTCGCATATTTTCAGAATTCGGGTGTTGTAATCTCTCCTGCATGCTGCTTGTATTTGTGCCGATTTTTTGTTGAGCGTTCTCACATCAGCTCCCGCAGCTTTCAATGCTCGTCTTTCCTCAACAAGAACTAGAGTATCGTCACTCATCCAATGTTGCCTTTTATAGGTATTAGGTGATGTCTGTTCTAAGGCGCGACTAATAAGATTCTTTGCACGTTCCCATAGTTTGCTTGGACATTCGGTATTCGGTATTATAAAAATATCTATTATACATATTATATTATAATGACTAAATTGGATAGTCAATTATTAAAAAAAATAATCAATAATCACTTGATCTCCCAGGCCCGCCGCGTGCTAAGGACTAAGGTGCAAAGTGTGCACCGCACAAGGGCGGCATTTTCAAGAGGGCGGCAAAAACAGATATCGAAACGAAAACAAAACATTTTCATAATTTGCATGCTTATTATCGAATCTGTCCTTTAATTTTTTATATAACTAAAAATTAAAGGATAGATTCGATGAGCTAAAAAGGTTTACTGACATATTTGGCATTTTAAACCATAACTTATTTAATTACTGCGATGATGAGGATGACTTGGGCGGCATAATCGGTATTGCACAAGGGCACTCAAACAGCTAGCGGCGGGTCCTGCTTGTAGGAGCAGATTTAAAATTGTATATTTCATGCTGATCGACAAGACATAAGTAAGTGTATAATCTATGGGTGAGACTGAGAACTGAGAAGCGAGTCTCAGTCTACCAATTTTAGTACACTTTTTTTGAACCGTTCGGGACGGTTCATTGTGGTAGACATGTATATAATCAAAGGTTAGATGAGTATTATTTTAATACCAATTATTCGTTTCTAATTTTATTTCTTTAAAATGAAACAGTGAACATTTAAAATAAGAATATAAGTTAAAAACACAATTAATTGTTATATCAATTTATTTTCATCATTGATCTATGGTAGTGATGAATACAATCTTAACACGTATATAAGTGTATAATCTATGCTTAACACTATGGCAAGTTTTTCCCCTGATTCTTTAAAATTGCATAAACCTACTCTTATATAGTAGGTTCATGGAAAAAAGAAATTAAAGCTCAAACAACTAACAAGTAACAACTACATCCGCTGGTTTGATGAACGCCGTTCGTCTGCGTCCAGTATCCACTGTCCTATTCACATTACAAAGGTATGAACGTATAGTTGCAATTGAATATTATTTTCATAAACTCAACATTATAATTAGAAATCTGAAGATTGCTTTAACATTTCTAAAAGATCTTCCTGAGGAGATTTCGGTAAGTTTGCTATAAAAGTAAGATCGTTGTTTTTGTTCGTATTTTTTAGTAATGCTGGAATACTTTTATATTCACTGTCTTTGTTTATCTTTATTACTTTATTTTTAACACTTTCGTTTCCAAAATTGATAGGTAATTCAATTTGATTGGATTTAGAAGATACTTTTTCAATTGATCCCAACAGATAATTTATTTCATTGGTTTCAAGACAGCAATTTTTGTAATCACTATGATTTTTTTTGTTTGTATCGTATGTGTAAATATTTTCTCCCAAGTTCTTTATTAATTTTGGGTTAATCATCCGTGGTAAACAGAATGTACCATCTTTGTTTTGTAAACCCAGTCTTAGAAGAACAGATATTTTTGTGTGATATTCGGAAAACCAAATTATTAAAGTGTTACATAAGCAATTGTGATCTTCATTAGTAAAGTTTCGTGCGAGTAATTCAAATTTTTTCAATACATTTTCGAAAAGTGAAGTTGAAAAATATTTAGGCATAAGTGTAGCCACACAACGTAAATGTCGTCGGCTAATGTCAAAAATATTTTGATTTGTTGCAACCGACAATTGCCACTTCAATATCATTGTCATAAGATCCCATAATTTGCCCATAGAATAGTCATCGAGTTTCATAATGGATGTAGCAGATATATCTTGTAGTAGTTGTTTTATGACAGCATGGGTCGCGACTGGTTGAGGTATAAATAACTCATCCAAAAGCTTGGGATGTAGTAACACAGTAACTATATCTGTAAGAACTGAACAATGTCTAACTTAATTTACACAGTTTTAATTTATTTTATTTTACTTTTATAACAAATAAAGAGCTAACTAACCTCTTTCAGACTTATCCGGGGGAATATTCTGCGTTCTCAACCTCTGATCAATAACATATATCATTTCACAACCTAGATTTACTACTATAAAAGGTGTTGCAAAGTGAGACATTTTTGCAAAGTGAGGCTTTCCACTGGTATATAATTGCACAATCAATATTTAATATAGGTACTTTACAGTAATACAAAATGAGTATTGATTCTTGCTATGAAGGTGTTATTGCAAAATTAACATCACAACAAAAAATTTATGATATATCTGTTAAATTATATTCACTTAAAACAGATAATGAAAGAGTGCTTTTTGTATATAAGATTTTGGAAGACCTCAATGCTTTTCCCAGTGTTAAAGAGGACAAGAAAAGCGATGAAAAGTCATTATACTATCGTAACCTTGGTAACAAATGTTTTGATCAATCCAAATTTCATAAAGCATGGCAGTATTACAACTTGTCACTTCTCAATGCTACTGTACAATCTGAATGCTATTGCTTAGCATTATCTAATCGATCAGCAGTATTTTTTGAACTAGAGAAATATAATGAGTGTATACAGGACATTGACAGAGTATTTTCATTACAATATCCTGAAAGACTAACAGAAAAATTAAATAAAAGAAAGGAATCATGTGTTGAATTTTTGGGCACGGTTAATGATACACCTAGCAAAGACAATATAAAAGTAGACAAATTTTTAAAAATGAAAAGCCCAAAAGATCCTGTCTATGTAGCTGCAAGTAATAAACTAAAAGTTGTGTACAGTGAAGAAATGGGCAGACATGTTGTAGCAAAAGAAGATATAAGGGTTGGTGAAGTTATAGTGGAAGAAGATCCATATTTTACTATTTTAATTAAATCACAATATCTTGTTGCTTGTAATTATTGTATGTCAAGAAGTCTAAATCTTATGCCATGTGACAATTGCTGTTTTTCTTTATATTGTAGCAATGAATGTAAGGAAAAAGCTTGGGAACAGTATCATGAAATTGAGTGCCCATTGAATGCTACTCTGCTGGAAATGGACTTTACTAAACTTGAACTACTAGCACTAAGAACAGTTATTAAAGCCCGGACAGATCATTCGAGCTGGGATGAATTATTTAAAACAATAGAGGCAGCTGATTCCTTAATGAATACTGACTTCCATGGGCAAGTGAAAGTGGATGACAAGTGGATATATGATTCCAAATACTATGCATCCATTCATTCTTTAGCTACAAACAAAGAAAAAAGATCAATGTCTGATATTTTCCAAAAAGCAGTGACAGCAGTTGTATTTCTGAGGTTCTTAAGATGCAATACCAAATTTTTACAATCTGATTGTGAAGATGAAAAAGAGAAAATTCTTCAATGTGTAGCAAGATTATTGATGATACATGAAATGACTACTCCTACAAATATGCATGCAATTACTTCCAATATAGAAGACCAAAATGGCAAATGTGTCGAATTAATAAATTTAGGAAGTGCACCTTACGCTTTTTGCAGTTTGATAAATCATTCTTGTTCTCCAAATGTGGTGAGACATTCAAAACTTGGTACTGGTAAAATTTCAGTACTAGCTTTGAGGCCCATTAAGAAAGGAATGCAAATTTTTGACAATTATGGGTAAGTTTTAAAACTCATGTTACATAGAAAAAAGAAACAAGTAGTGAGCCTCAAGAGGTCATTTATTTAGCTATCTCTTATAATTCTTCTGTGGATTTGTATTTGGCTGAACTTTTAAATGACTTGACTAATTTAGATGAAATGTTTTGTTTTTGCAAGTGGATTTGAGAATCATTCAGATTCACAATTTGGTCTATTTCAAAATTAAATGTTCTAAAAAAAAGTTAGTGTTTGCATATGTCTATCTTTTAAGGTTGACTTGCTATATAACCTTTTTTATGATAATTAAATTAGTTTTATGATAATGCGTTATTTGCGAAGGTGTTTTATAAATATGGTATTAATCTTTACTAGTCTAGTCGACAAGTTGAAAATGGTACAAAATAGAGATACTGCTCTTAAAATTATGTGCGATAGCTCATTGGATCCGGAATGACGTCTAGAAAAATGTGCCAAAAGCGTGTATTAGCATATAAAAAATTGCAAAAGTTGTTATAAACAAAGTATAAATATTTTTTTAACTTTTATGGCACGAAAGGCTCTACGAAGCGAAAATTTTTTACGACCATTATTTAAACATTTTTTTTCACTTACAATTAAGACGGTAGTTCGAGAAAATTTCATTAGTTAACAATTGTTTAACTTGTTGAAAAATTAACTTAGTAAAATTTCCAACGGGAATAAATTAATTATAGTGTTCAGAACACACCATATTTTTTTCAAATTTTAAAAAAAATATTCAATACCTTAAATAAATTAATTAATGTGCCGTACTCGCTTTTGACGCCACGCGCGTATCCTAAAAATGTCACGCGCAGACCTTTTTTTTTTTATATCAATCTAAATTAGTGCTTGACTACGTTCCACCTGATGGAAAGTGGTAACGCAGTCGTAGATGGTTAGGCGCACTAATTCAGTAGCCACCTATTCACTCTTGCCTTGAAGACACCCATATTGTAATCGGACGGAAACACGGACGCAGGCAGATTGTTCCAATCCTTAGCCGCACGTATAATAAATGACGAAGCGAAACGCTTCGTCCGGACGGATGGAATGTCCACGACATAAGGATGGAAACCAGCCGTTCGTCGCGTCGTCCGATGATGGAAAGGGGATGGGGGAATTAAATCATGTAATTCCTGTGCACATTCTTCAAAATGTAACCTATAGAATACACAGAGGCTGGCAACTTTACGTCGGTGATCGAGGCTTTGTAGGTTGGCATTTACCAGCGTAGGGTCACCAATAATCCTCTGCGCACGCCTCTCAATCGAGTCCAAAGCAGACAGATGGCATTTCGCAGCACCAGCCCATATGTGACTACAGTATTCCACACACGACCGGACTTGAGCTTTATATAAATCAAGAAGCTGTCCCGGTGTGAAATACTGTCGGACCTTTGCGAGGATGCCAACTTTCCTCGCTGCTACATTAGCCTTAGACTCGATGAACCGCCTGTAGTTCATGTTGGAACTAATGTCCATCCCCAACAACTGCAGACGGTCAGTGTATTCTAGAGGCACATTTCGGAAAGTAGGAGTCAAGGTAAAAGGACTCCTTTTCGCGGTGAACAGACACGCCTGTGTTTTGGTGGCGTTGAAACTCACAAGATTGGCATCGCCTCAAGTGGAGACTGCCTTGAGTGTGAGATTCAAACGCTCTACCATGGCCTCTCTTTCGAACTGAATTTGATCTCTACTGGCCCGAGCACTCGGCAGGTATCTCTCTACAACAGTGCTGTCGTCTGCGTACCCATAGATACCGGGTATAAGCAGATCGTTAATATGCAGCAGGAACAAGGTTGCAGAGAGAACAGATCCCTGAGGAACTCCAGAGTTGATCTTTAAGGGTTCTGATGAACAGCCTTCAACTACAACTCTGAGTGATCGGTCTCTCAGGAAGTCTTTTATCCAGCCGATCAGGCCAGGAGATATGCCATAGGCTGAAAGCTTGCTTGGCTTGGCTAGCGTGCCAAACCCTGTCAAAGGCTTTTGAGACATCGAGGGAGACAGCAATCGCCTCCCCACTTCGCTCAAGAGCTTCGCCAATGGTGTGGTTGGCATACACTAGAAGGACCCCAGTCGATCGATTCCGGCGAAACCCATATTGCCGATCACTGAGGAGATCATTCTGTTCAACCTATTTTGAGCGTTAAATTAAAATTATAAATAATGGAGATAGAGTTAAATAATGGATTAGAGTTAGGAGTTTTTTATTGGAAATTTCCTCCTCTTTCAGAATCTTTTTTTGAAATTTCTTAAATATTAATAGTTTATTAAATATTGGCAAAAAACGAAATGCCATTTTCTTTTTATCTTTAATTGTTTATAACTTTTGCAATTTTTTATGTGCTAATACACGCTTTTGGCACATTTTTCTAGACGTCATTCCGGATCCAATGAGCTATCGCACATAATTTTAAGAGCAGTATCTCTATTTTGTACCATTTTCAACTAGTCGACTAGACTATACTTAAATAAATAAGTTACTCATCACAAGTAACTACCTATTTAAATTTGAATAAAATTGTTCTTCGGATCATTTGATTTCAATAAATATCTTACGTGATATCATAGTTTTAACATAACTTCGGCGGTCGTGAGATGCAGAACGCCGCGGTAGCTCCGCGAGGTATTTGGTTCCCACTCCCAGTCTTTAGAACGCGAGCGGAGCCGCGGGAAAGGCTAGTCTTCTATATAATATTTAGCTTAGCTCATAGTATGCACATACACAAACAATAAGTTGAATTATGTTAAGTGTACATGTGATGACATCAGATTTTGTAATAACATTTTCATAAAAAAAATTATCAAAAAGTTCCACATTATTACAACTTATTCAAAATTGTTTAAAACTTTCGGATTTAAGCTGTGTCAGTACATTTCTTGTATGATAAATATAATTAAAAAAAGGGCAGTGCCCTATTATAGACAAAAGTATTTTTTACTCCTTATTTTGTCCAGACGTTTTCTATATCCAAAAATATATGTGTAAATATAAGATATTAATTTTTTGAAGAATATTCAAAAGTTTTAGGGCAAATATTAACATATTATTTATTTCTAATTTTCAGATCACATCATGCCATGGAGGATCGCAACGCTCGTCAAAAATCTCTTAAGTTTCAGTATAAATTTACCTGTCTTTGCGAGGCTTGTGAGAACAACTGGCCCACATATATGCAACTTAGTATGACAATGTCAAATAAAGTACCAAATATAATTGTTCAAGCTAAAGACAGGCTTTTAAGTATGGATGTTATAAATCAATTACAATATGGAGATTTGGAGACAGCACTGAAAGTTTATAACAATCTTTGTCAGCTATGTGAAAGATTAGAAAAATATGCACCATGTCTTGAACTTTGCGATTGTCAAGAATCCTTAAAACAATGTGTTGTGATATTTGAGGGATTTGTGCCTTATGGTTCTAATCTAATGGTTGATAACAAAGTCCTTTCAACTGAAAGTAATGATGCTTGCACAATTGTCTAAAAAAAGTGATAATTAGTGAGATAACATTTTTATTCACTTATAATATTTTTTTTAACTTTTATTAAGTGACTTTTTTGACTCATTTAATCATTTGTATGAATATTTCTTGATATATATGTTATTGCCTATTCCTATTGGTCATGAACGGTAGAGGTAAGGATAATCATCTATGTACGAAAAAGTCTGTCGAAATGCATTGAATTATGGGGGCGCCACATTAACATCAGGGTAATTTTTAAAGGAAGTGCCAAATATTACTTATTGATGTTTTCTCATATATAATAATTCTTTAATGTTATATTTACTACATTATTTTGTACTATGAAAGTATTTGAAATTTTCAATAATTAACTAGGTACTTTAAGTCTCCAATTATTGAATTTTTTAAGTCTGCATACTTTAATTTGTTTCAACCATGCCCTTTGTATGCACCAGCACCAAGCTTTTTGGAATTTTTTGTAAGGAATTTGCAAGCAGGTTTTGGAACTATTATTAATTTAAAGCATACAACTGGACACTTTTCCAACTCTCCCATATAACATTTTGCTTGCCTCTACCCTCCATATTTCTAGCTATGTGAAAAATTAGAGATATACGCATTATGTCTCGAACTGGTGGCCAAGTAAGCTAATGTCTTATAATTTTTGACAGGGTATCTCATGGCTTAACCACAAAGTCAGACATTTTTGATCAAGTGACTGATTTTTTAACTAATTAATCTTTTGTAATAATAAGCTGATATAAAATTTCTATCTACATATATCTGTATCATTTCAGTTCGTGTTATTGTTTTGTTATTCCCTTAATTAAAAAGTTTTTTTTAAGATTTTCATTTTTCATGATTAAATAATTTTAGCTGTTTCTTTATGTTGTTGGCATATATATATTGGCCTAATTTTTTATGTTTTGTTAACTTTTACATGTTTATTAACTAATTATGAGAAAATGTTTTATTTACTAATTCTTACTAAATTTATATAACTGTATGAAAGTGTATTTGTACGTGTATTTTATTATATTATGACATTAAAAGCTTTTATTACCTGTTATAAGCTACCTGTACTGTTTTTGACTTTTGTATCAAAATATATTTAACATAGATATACTAAAACATAGTTTGGGCAACTACAGCTTTATGCATGTGCCTTTCCATAGTGGAATCTCATAAATCTTTTTATATATATTATATTAGCAATGTTGAAATATTATATAATTTTCTTTAAGGATATAGAATTTAATAATCAAGTGCCTAAATACCTTGTAAAGCAAATAACTCTTTTGTATTGATTTTGATTTAAATAAAAATAATATACTTTTTTAAATATTTTTATTTAACATAACTGTCGTAAAAAAGTTGCCATTATATGACGGTAGGAATGTATAAAATTTTGTTCATTGGCCATTATTGGTCAGAATAAAAACATTATATTTCATTTATAACTTTATAAATACAAAAAGCAATAATAGAAAACTTAAATTAGTTGAATGCCCTTTTGAAATCAATAAACTTTCTTCTTCTTTCACTTTATCCTCGTTTAAAATAACTATTCTTTTTGATACAGTCGGCTTTATGGGGCTATATTTATTTAAATAATTTATAGTACAAGTGATTTCATTATATGGTAATACTTCTCTTGGTAAATTTTGAAACATGTCATATCCGTCGCCTCCCTCAGCTAAGAAAGTTGACATCATCATTTTATATTGAAGATGATCGTCTATATCAGTTAGCTCAGAGCAATTTGTACATATTCCCTTCGCTTTTACTATACGTGACCCTGGCTTTTTAGCTAAGTCATAAACAACTTGGATACCTGAATATTGCAGGAATTGTCCATAGGAATCTATTTTTCTCCAAGTAGCAATGGAATGCTCTATTGCCAGCTTTAAAATAGTTCCATTAAGGCTTAGTATACATAATGAATCTGAGAAGGGTATCACTGTTATCAAGTCACCTCTAGTAATGTTAAATGGCGTTTTTGGATGGCTAACAGAAGTTCTTATTCGGCCTCCTTGAATTACAGCTATGTTAATGTCGGAATAGTCTACACTGTACTCTTTTGTGTAATTAATAACCGCATCGTTTATAAAATTACCCAAATTACATTCTTTTATTCGACAAGAATCGCCATCGAGGAGTACTAACGAGCTTCCAATAATTTCACTGTAGATATTATCTGCGTCAGTCCGATAACTTTCAACTATTTTTAAGACTTCTGGATCTTCGGGTATATTTTTATCTAATAATATAGGCTCTCCGTGATAATCAATGATTTCACCTTCATTATTGAATGTAACACTTAGTTTTCCCAAATATTTTGTATATGCGTACGCCTGCACCACCAGAACTTTTCTGCCTGATGCCTGTTCCACTATAGTCGGATAAGGCCCCTGACGGTATTCCGGAATTTCACTTGAGTTGTGAATGTTTGTGAGGAAAGTATTCGAATGACCGCCTACAACCAAATCTAAATCTTCAACATTTTCAGCGATCTCTAAATCTTTATAGTATCCCGAATGACCCAGAGCTATCAGTATTTTTATGCCGCTTAATTTAAATTTTTGAACTTCTCTTTTTAAAGCAATAATTTCATCTTCATAATCCACATCAGTTTTTGGTGCAAGAAATCTCGTATCTGGTGTTACATATCCCACTATACCTATTTTAACTCCATTTTTATTAATAATGATTGAATTGTGTAGGTTAGTTTGTTCTTTAAGTTCAGGAACCTTATCTAGAAGGAGATTGGCCGTAACCGTAGGTGACTTAAGATGTCTAAGAAATGGTATAAGTCCATCTACTGCTTCATCGAATTCATGATTTCCAAGTGACTGTAAGAAAAGTGTAAAATTTAGAATCATCAAACAAGCACATTGCATTAATAAATATTTACTATATTTTGCCCTTGTCTTTTCTCAAAAAAAGCGACTGTTACTTAGGGATAGAAAAGAGATTTATACGTCCCCCTACAAAAATAGATTTTAACTGCGCACAAAATTTCCGACTCAATATTTTTTATAAGGTCTAAGTGCATATTTGGATCTGTCAGCATTTTATGATTTAGTAAGTGACCCTAAACCTTATAAAAAATATTGGATCGGAAATTTTGTGCGAGGTTGACCAAAAACGGCTATTTTTACTGGCCTATACGTTCTGCTGGGTTTTAGTGTGTAGTACTGCGTAGTTTAGTAGGTGAGCCCTACGTAACCACATGTGTACATGCAGGTGATACCTATGCATTTTCTAACGTTGTTTTATGTGATTAATGAATGTACTTTTAATATCTGTTATACCGACTATTTCATAATTAGTTTTGGAAATGAAAGATTTTATTGATCACTCAATAAAAGTACCTACAATCACAAAAAGTACAAAAAAGAAACAATTTTATTCTCGTTAAAATAATTCTAGCTTCTTTTGGAAAATATAATAATTTACGGTCTAGGTTTTTTTAAAATGTTATTTATATTTAAGAAGACCATTTGTGGTTTAATGTGTTTTGAAAATTAAAAAAATATAATTTCTGGAATAACAACTGAAGTCATAACAACCCCGCAAACAGCGGACTTTCGATCGGCCGATAGTTTAGACGGCAGTACACTGGCCGGGTTTGGTGGATGCGCAAACTAAACAAACTCAGTCGACAGCTCTTAGCTTAGGATCCCACCGCAAGATTACTATGTTCATCCCGTATTTGATTGAAATACATATATTTTTTATAAATTATTATAAATAGGAGAATATAGTTTGGCCGGGTTGCCGTTTAAAATTTGGCCGCTAGCATTTTTTAGTAAAAATAATATTATATTAAAAATTGAAAGTCTGGCCGACTGAACAGTGCGTAGTGTGAGCGCGTGGAAGCCCGCCGCGCCGCGCCGTACTGACGATAGTTGGCCGACTGTTTAGTTGGCAGGCAATCGTTCAGCATATCCAAACTTTTTAGTCGGCAGTACCAAATCGTTCTAATGTGCACAGTGCGCACTTCTATACATCTCCATACTGATTAAGCAACCAACCAAACTATCAGTCGTTCTAAAGTTCGATGTTTGCTTGCTTTTAAGGTGCAGATAGATAAGGAAAATATGGATCAAGTAATTGAAATGCTCCATAGATTATTTTTCATTAAATTTATCTGACAAGGATGTCTTTAAATTTGTATATAGTAGGTACTGTTACGAAGGCAACATAAATTAACTGGAGTATGAAAATAAAACAATGCGACTTTCTTATTTTATTCTACTTAGGAGTACAAAATTATAACACTAAATTATACTATCAAATTCATATTACATAGGTAATACGTCCATGTACATAGTTAATGTTAATCAAAACTTACAATTTAAAATACTTAAAGAAAATTTGTACATTTGACATACTAACTACAATTTAATTATCTAATTTATTTATTATAATCTCTAAAATCTAATCTATTTATAAAGGTAAGTTTTTACACAGAAAATATATTAAATATAGGAACAAAAATGAGGTAGACATTGTATTAGTATAGCCAGCGCTGGTTTTATTGATATTTAATAATGTTATCCTTCCTTCAACTTCTGGGAAGACAGGGCTACGATGCTTAACATAAAGCATTGTACAAGACAAATCGCTATGGTTTAGGACTCGAGTAGGCAGCCCTATAAGCATTGAGTAGCCATCCCCACCATTTGATATGAAGCTTGTCGTAATGACATTGTATACTTCTTTCACATTTAATTTATTATATTTCGGTGTAGAACAATTCCAACACCTTACAAGTGCTTTAACGACTTTTGAACCGACCGGTCGTAAAACGTCATATACCACTTTGATTCCTGATATTTGCAAAAATTCTCCAGGATAATCTAAATTATTTAAATTTTTTATAGAATATTCCAACATTTGGAGAAGCACTTTGCCCTTCATGCTGACAATTACAAGATGACCTTGAAATGGCAAAACACTTATCATATCTCCTTTAGTTAAAGTCGTAGGCACTTCTGCGAGTCCCACAGATGACCTTATACCACCTCCTTGAATTACGGCTATAGATGCATCTGTCCAGTAATTTTTACCTTTATAACCTATTGCATAACAATATATCATAGCGTCCGTTATCATGTTGCCCATGTTGCATTCTTGGTGTTGGCAACCTAGTCCATCTAATGCTACAGTAGTACTGCCAATGATTTCTTCAGTGTCATTTGAAGTTTCAGAATAATAATGGTCTACAATTTTTAAGACGTTAGGATCCTGGGGAATAGTTTTATCTAACAGAATGGGTATACCATCTGTATTGAGTAGCTCACCTTTACTGTTGAATATCATATGTAATTTACCGAGATATTTAGTATACGCATACGCTTGAACTACTGGAACCTGTTTTCCAGATGCTTGTGTTACGTAAGTTGGATAAGGGCCAAGAGATTCTTCAGAATCAGGGCTAGTGCCATTCCATAGAAATGTATTCGAATGACCTCCAATGACTAAATCTATGCCATCTACTTTTTTTGCTATTTCTAAATCTTTAATATAGCCGGAGTGTCCAAGACCGATGATAATATGGACGCCTTTATTTTTCAGTTTTTGAACTTCCTCTTTAAGTGCAACTATTTCATCAACGTATTCAACATTATTTTTCACGGCTAATATTTTTGTTTCTGGGGTCAAATAACCTATTATGCCCACTGAGGTACCAGATATGTCAAATATTACAGATTTCTTTAAGTTGGTTTCCTTTTCTAATTCAGGAACCTCGTTTAATATTAGATTGGCTGCTAACACAGGGCAATCGAGATATTTTATGAATGGAGTTAAACCGCTGACGCCGTTGTCAAATTCGTGATTTCCAAGTGACTGAAACAATAAAATATTATTAGTGTTTACAGGACGAATAAGTGGACACAAAAAGTACACGTACATGTTTTGTAATAATATGCAATCCTTGAACCCAGAACTTGAACGTACAGAACACTTTAAAGGGCAGATTTGTTTATTTGACTAGATTTTTTATATAATTAATATTAAGTCAAAAACCCAATATTTGTTTACAAACAAGTACACATCTTTATTTAAATATTATTTTCATTATTCAAGAAATATTTATTTATCAGAATATTATTTAGCTTAAGTTTATAATAATTGTGTTGTACCAAATCTTTAATACAGAGAAAAGATATAAAAGTATGTCGACAAGAAAATAAGTTATAAACAAAAATCCCTTTTCAATGTCTGTTACAAATACGATGTTACTTGTTAGACACATATGTACATAGGTATATATTTTTTAAATGGTTTACTATACAATGTACAGGAGAACTATGATTTATAATAAAAGGTGTATAGGTAGGTGCTACTTAATTATTTTTTTTAGTTGAACACTGAAAAACGCACTTATATTTACACGCGGAAGAAATAACATTTATATACAATTTCTTCGCGGTAAAACATGAAATAAAATATGTTTAACAAAAATACAGGAAATATTTTTCAGCGTTCGTTCCTTCATGATTAATGAGCACTAACAGTCATGATGCATAGTGAAAAGTTTTAGTGAAAATGTTAAGAGCTGTTACAGATAACATAATTTAAGAAAAGATGTCGTTTGGTATACTTAACTACTTATGTTGTGCAAATATGTTGTTTAATGTTAAAGTATTTTGTTGCGATGATATACGAAAAAGGCCGTAATGACATTATTTTTCAGCATCAGCATACAAACAATATAATTGTTTTTTAAATACATTATATATAGAGCTATAAGTTATACCTTAACATTTAGCTTCGGTTTTACAATGATTATAATACGTTGTAATGCTTTTTGTTATATTAAACAATAACGCCTTAGCTTTAAGCAATAATTAACATGGTCGATTATTTAATAATAAATTACATGTTTAAAATATATTTATTTTGTTTAAGTTTTGCTTTAAAAGCTCGGCTCATTTTTTAAGATTGTTACTAAGTATTGTACTAAGTGTGAAGAAATGCTCTGAAAAGTTAAAAAGGAGAGACTCATACAAGAATTTGGTTTTCACTGTTGGAAATTCGCAAATCTTAGGTTAATGCCAAAAGCTTAAGTTTTGCCGGAGATCAAGAATTTGTAAAAAGATAATATGTAATTTATTGCTGCATACGAGTACATCATATTTTATGAAATGATTTCGCGATCAATGTGCTAGAGCCTAGAGCCATTGAAATAATACATTAAAGTTTTAATATCTGGGATGCTGAAATGTAGAGTCAAGGTTATTATGAAAAATTTAATAAGATTTTCACTTATCACGCCATGCGATTACGTTAAGGAAGACAATAAAATGTAAATAATTACTTCAAAACAAACACAAGTAGACTACGATTAATTTAATTTTATTTAAAATATACACATAAAAGTAAAATAAGTTATTTTAATCGAAACCTCTATTGAATTAGGTAACGAGTGCTTTTGTTGTCGGCCGACGGTCAGCCGGTCAGGTCGGTTTCATTATTAATTCCCACATCACATGGCGTACTTCCCGTATGTCTATTAAATGAAGTGTCAGAACGAGCCCTCGATGTAGAGGACTTTCCGCCCTACATTTCAAAATTATTAGGTATAGATCTATTTTTTATAAAAAAAATAGAGTTATAAAGGATACAATTTTATTTGTATTTATCCACTTTATTTAAGCATGTATGTACGTATATACGTATTACAATAATAAACTATGACTAGTTAAGTAAAGCTTGACAATTGAAAATATTTTCAAAATATACTATTACAAGAAAAACTTTCAAAATACCAATAATAAGAACTATATCTATGTAGGTACAATAAAATTCTAACGTAGTCAAATCTGTACCTAAATTAAATATTTTTGGAAAATCTTATTGAAATAGTTGCTATTTCGATACAGAGGCCGACTCTATGGCTTTTAGATTTTTGAAGTGAAACTTCTTTAGAATCGTTGTGATTTCAAACTCGATGAAACGAAAAAATAAGTCCATAGTACCAGGCACTCAGAGACGGGGAAGAGTTAGCCTTAATTTAAATTCAAGTTTTACTCCTGACATGTGTACTTTGTACACACGCACTTTTTTTTGTTTGTCTGTCTGTTTGTCTGCGACCTGACACTAGAAAATTACTGGACAGATTTTAATGAAATCGGTATGAAGATAGCTTTTTTACTCCAGGAAAATATCTTTGTTAAATAGATACTTTTAAAAATCTAACAAAAAAGTAACCTATATGTATACTTCCTCTTTGGATTTGTTACCCATTTTATAGCTGAAGTCTGAACACATTAGTTCCGGTTCTTACAGCGCGGCTCAATAACACACTTGACAACATTCATTTATTTCAATTTACGTACGAGTAAGTAGAAAAATTGTTATTGCTTATAAAATTAAATTACAATTTGTATAAAGTTTACATTTTAATAACAAAAGTACTATTAATAGTATTAAAAATTTGTAGAAATACTTATATGTTTTATACATACCAATATTATATACAATACTATATACCATTATATATACATATTAAGTGTAAATATTTAAGGATTATTGAAATAAGGCAAAATAAAAAAACATGCATATAAAAATCTTCATTTACTAATTTACATATATGATAAGTAAATAAATAAAAACAAAAAAAACCGAATATAAACTAAAAATAATTAAGAAGAAAAATGGTGGATTTAAACAAATTCAATGATAGTATGTTGTTGGGACATTATTACACACAGCACCATCTAGTTTCGTGGTAAGCTACGAGGCTTGTGTCACGGATATCATACAGTTGATGTACTACATATAATATGACTTTTAAATACATAAATTTTATAAATAAATATAAACAACACCCATGACTGGAGTCCAAACATTCGTGCTCAACAAATGAATGCCCCAAGTAACCCGCGACCGCTAGCGCAGCAAGTAGGGGCACTAATAACTAATAACTGAGCCAAACGTGCCGTCAATTTGCAAACAATTTTGTGTCTGGAATTTATAGCTCAAAATATTACACATAGTTTTTATATATAAGCCTTTCTTTGATGTGTATATGTATGGTACTGACTTTAAGAAATATTTGGTTAGGTTTCAACAATAAGCAAATGAAAACTACCTATCACTTATTTTTTACATTTTAGTTAGTGTTTTTTTGAAGTTGGATTTAACTAATTAATTTATTTTTAAGTTTTTATTTTTACATTTTTAACATAGCGATAGCAAAGAAGGAAGAAAGTATTTTAATAATTCAATATTTCCGCACATGGGTGTAGAATATCTATTTTTCAAATTTAAACTGTGTCAACTTTGCCAATTAAAAAAGAATTATGGACATCAGACTATACTGCAAAAGTTATGCCTAGTCAAATAAAAATCTATAGGTGTAAAATCAATTTTTATTTTTTTAATTTGAATGGGCACCAAATTGGAAGTCTACCATTTCAAAAGAAAAAAAGAACTATCTAAATAGATTTTTAGATACATATCTGAGTTCTGAGGTTACAAACCTAAAATATATACAACCAAATTGAGAATTCTTTTTCTTAAACTCGATTGAAAAGATGGACGGACCTAATCTACTTTACATTCTAAAAGGACTCAAAAATAGTAAAGATTAATTTCAATATGTCGTGTATATTCGAGTTGTAGAATATAACATGGTTCTGTATAACCATGTGGTGTTTCTTTATCGTATTCGTTATCTCTTCAAACGATTATTCTAGATCACATCAAATTGATACCTAAATATTTGCGATAAAATCAATGACACTGGCTAAAACGAAAATTATACTAAGTTAATGTTTTTAAATAAAATAATTACGTATATATTAATTTCAAAATAAGCACAACAATAATACTGGTCTAAGGCTCGAATTTAGCAATCTAAGAAATTATATTTCCGAGAATGCAGCTGTAGAGCTTCATACTAAAACTAATCAACAAGTAATTTAAATAAAAATGGCATAGAAATTAAGATTAAAAATTTAGAAACAGTTCTTTGTGTGCCGTGATTCGGAGAGCCACTGTTGTGAATTATAATTCTACCCTCAATAGCCGGATGCACTGGATTGGTTTGGTTCATGTAATCCACAGTACATGATAATTCGTTATAATTTAAAGTGACGGTGGGCAAGCCGGTTAAGATTGAAAAGCCATCGCCTCCCATCGAAAGAAATCCATTTGCCAAAATATTATACACTTCAGACATGTTAATAGGTGAATATTTTGGTAATTGACAAGTACCACATATAATTTCAGCTTTCAGAACTCTCTTTCCTGGTTTCCTGTTGAGATCATATTTTACTTTTAATCCAGACGTCTGTAAAAATTGGCCAGGAGCACGCATAGTATTATATTCTGCAACGGAATGTTCTAGCATTTTCCAGATACTGGATCCGTTTATTGAGATTTTTACAATATTCCCTTCAAATGGCATTACTGCAAAGAGATCTCCTTTAGTAACGTTAAACGGTTGAGTAACATGGGTGACGGATGCACGTATACCTCCCCCTTGCAAGATTGCTACCGGAGCGTCTGTCCAGCCATCACCTTGATATTCCGAAGCATATTTTTCGACTATTGCGTCAGTTATTAAATTTCCCATATTACATTCTTTTAATCGACACGATAATCCATCTAATGTTACAGACGAAACTCCTACTACTACATCAGATATTTTTATCACGTTTTGACGATATCTATCAACAATGGCCAACACATTGGGGTCTTGTGGTATAGAATTGTTAAGTAATACTGGATTGCCATCAAAATTAATTAGTTCACCGTCTGAATTAAACACAAGATGTAATTTTCCTAAATATTTGGTATATGCGTAAGCTTGTACTGCTGGGACAAGCCTACCCGAAGGTTGCATCACTAAGGTAGGATAAGGTCCTTGTACTATCTCTGCATCGGGAGCTGTGCCGTTCCATAAGAATGTATTTGTGTGACCCCCGATAACAAGATCGATATCATCGACTTTCTCAGCTATTTCTAAATCTTTTACAAATCCCGAATGTCCCAGAGCAATTAAAATTTTAACTCCTTCTCTTTTCAGTTTTTTTACCTCTTTCTTTATCGCAACCACTTCTTCAATGTAATCGACTTGGTTTTTCATCGCTAAAAATTTTGTGTCCGGGGTAAGATATCCAATGATGCCAATTTTAACCCCACTTATATTAAATATAACTGAATTCATTAGATTATGTTCTAATTGTAAGTCAGGCTCCTCAGTTAAAATGAGATTGGACGCTAATACTGGGCATGTCAAATTTCTTATGAAAGGTGTCAGACCAGATATACCGTTATCGAATTCGTGATTTCCCAAAGACTGTAACAATATAAAATTAGTATAAATTAATATTTATATAATGCTTATAAACCTGTTATTAAGGATATATTTTTTATATTATAAAAGTAAAAGCTTTTCAGTAATAAGATGATTTTTGGTAGAGATTGAAAATACAAGAATACAATTGAATCATTATGATAATAGTATTAGAATAGGAAGTGAATAGAATTTTGAAAAATAAGATACAAGTATCAAATAAATGAGCTTTTTCTTATAAGTAAAAAGTTGGAAGAATAAAAACATATCTTCAAAAGTTGATATTCAAATGTACGTAGTTTACAAATTAAAGTAAGCATCGTTATATTTATTTTAATTCGAATTCTATTTACATAGTAATTCATTATTCTTAAAATTATTTGTAAAATAAATTATACATAACATATAATTGATTAATATTACCACACTAAGTTCATGTTACACATCTATATATACTGTACATACAGAATAATAAAATTGAAGTGTTTGTTTGTAATTTTAAAATAAGATTTTTTTACCATATACACATGGAATTGTATTATATTGTGCTTATATATGTATTAAGAAAAACACAATTTTCTTAATTTTTGTCCGTCTGTCTGTTTGTTCTAGCTTATCTTGGAAACGTTTGCACCGATTTTGAGGGAAATTTCACTGGCAGATAGTCAGCTATCAGCTGTCATAAGGAGTACTTAGGCTTATCTTATTTTAGAAAAAGTATAAGGGTTCCGCTTAAAACATTAAAAAGTACATACAAGAAAAAGACGGGTGAATCGATAATAAGTAGTATATAAAAAAGATACTTCACTTTCCCGGTAATTAAAAATGATTGAAGTTGTTAGTCAAAACATAGTAACATAGGTCAATGATTTTTTAATAAAAGCGATGAAAACAATACTTACAGTGTCAACCTTAATTGAATATGTTTTAAACTAGGAGGATTTACTCCATGGTTTTAAATGTTTCTTTTAGGCGAAATTTGGACGTTGCTTTAGTTTTGAGATATAATAGTTTGATTAATTTAAGTATAAAATAAAGTATAAAATAATAAAAATAAATTCATGCATTAATATCTATTTATTTACATATACATATTACACGTTATTAAGCATTAATGATAAAGCGGGGATTAGCATCAGAAGAGTTGAACATAAAGCAACAGCTGAGCCCTTTAGTATCACTAAACGTTCTGCTACTTCAGGATATACTGGACTTCTTTTTTTCATGTAATCAGCGACGCATGTTACTACATCATAGTTAAGTTCTTCTCTTGGTAGATTCATTAACATTGAATAGCCGTAGCCTCCTTTGGCTAATGAAGAAGGCATTAAAATTTTGTACTCATTCCAGTCATTAATAGCAAAAAACTGCGGTACTAAACAGTTCCAACACCGAACAACTGCACTTATCATTCTCGAGTAAGGATCTTTAGTTAAATCAAAGGTAGCTCTGATGCCTGAAAATTGAAGTAACTGTCCGGTAGAAGCGCTTTGCGAATAATTAGAAACTGAATACTCTAAAACCTGTTTAAGTATTGTCCCGTTCATTGTAACCGTCACTAGGATGTCATTTTCTGGTATAGATGAGAGTAATTCTCCTTGGGTCAATGAGGTGTTTCGTGGCAAAATTCTTCCAGACAATGCACCACCATTTATAATAGCTACAGAGGAATCAGACCAATACTCGCCTTCAAATTTAGAAGCATAGTGAAAAACCATGGAATCTAGTACTAAATTGCCAAAATTACATTCTTCTAAGCCACATGATTCCCCATCAAGGACTACAACAGTCTTACCGACTTCTACATTTGAATAAGCCATAATTTCTTCTGCTGAGTTCTTCATAATTTGAAGTATTTCAGAATCACGGGAAATAGAATTATCCAGAAGTAAGGGATTTACTCGATAATCAATAATTTCTCCATTTCTATTAATTAGAACGACAATTTTTCCAAGATATTTACTGTAGTCATATGAGCGAACCACGGGTACATGTTTTCCTGATTTTTGCGGTACTATTACAGAATCTAAATAAGATTCAGCATTTGTTCCATTTGAAAAGAATTCATTGTCATGGCCATTAATTACTAAGTCAACACCATCAACTTCCATAGCTATATCGATATCTTTACCGATTTCAGAGTTACCTAAAGCTATTATTATTTTTGCACCTTGAGCCTTAAGTGCGTTTACTTCTTCTTGCACGGCTCTTACTTCATCAATATACTCTATGCTGTCTGCGCTATTTAAAATATTATATTTTGGTGTAAAGTAACCAATAATACCAATTTTAATGCCTTGAATATTTTTAAGGACAGACTTCTGTATTTTTTGTTTTGCTACATCAGAATTTAAAACAATATTGCTGGCTAAGACAGTTGTTTCTAGATTTTCAATGAAAGGTGTAAATTTGGAGGTACCCCTTTCGAGATCACTGTTTCCGAGGGACTATAAAGAAAATAAATATTAAATAATAAAGTTTGTCATAGAAGATGGGAGAAATTAGTATGTTAGTTACAGTATAGCATTAGGTTTTTTATAAATAATATACTTAAAATGTAATTATTCAGTTTATTTTATGAAATGAATATTACAGTGGTACGAGCAAAATAGGTCTTTAATTATGTAATTCATTATAATTGAATATGATTTTAGTACATGCATTTACTGAGCATTAATTTCTGAAATGTATTTTGTTAGGAATTATTAGATAAAAAATTGAAAATTTTGCTAAATGAATGATGGAGACGCACAAAAAGCACACAAAGTTGATGTATGTATAAAAGTATGTAGGCAATAATATATTAAAAAGACTTAAGTGGTTTATTTATAAATATCAATAAGAAACTTACGTTCACTCTTTATGAGAAGCTTTGCCTTTGGCTTTTCTTGTTTTTGTTGTCGATCTTTATATAATATGATGAATTATTGACGGTTTTTAAAATTGCCAATGGTAACGAGGAACATGTTTAGACATAACAAATCACAAGCGTGTTTAAGCAACCACATTGCCCACGACATATTAACATATTATTAGCTGTCGATCATATTTCCCGAATAAAGAAAACACACATTATGTAGATATGTATAAAGCCAGTGTCATTTCACATTATGTAACCGGACGTGACGCAACAAGTATTGATTTTCACAGTACATAACGCTCTATGTACACAGTCTGTAATATTAAATATAGCTCCGCTACGCTGTCACCCTTAGAAAATTTTACTATGAAAATGCTACGCCATTTTGTTGATTGACTTATTCCTGCTTTGTGTTCCGGGTTTATTAGTTCTTATTTTATTAGCTTTGTATTTGCAGGATGAATATCAGTCCGCGAATAATCTTTGAGAATCAAAAAAGGCAGTCAAAGGTACTTCAGCTCAATAATATGAGAATATATTAGCATGAATTTTCTTTCTATTGATGAAAGATTAAAAATGAAGAGAAAATGCCAATAAGTGCATTAAATAGTCAGTTTCTCTTTTTGTACCTAATAACTATGGTACGACCATATTATAATATGTGTATTATACTATGTTTTAATAATAAGGAAGACGTAAATAACTTAATGTGAACCTGCATACTTTTCATTGTCTAAAATGTGATAAAATTTAATAAGCTCATATTTAGGCTATCGATATTTTTTTATATTGGCATAAAAATACATTCATTAAAAACAAAATTTAAATCAAATTTATTATTTCATCAATTTTTATAAAGGTTTTAAAATACACTGAATGTTTTCAATCGAGATATTGAAACAAATTTTAAGCTGAAAATATTTTTGTATGAATACTGATCAAACTGCATTGAAGCGTGACAACCATGAACGAATAAACTACTGGACCAGTCATAAAATACAAATGCATGAAAACACGTTCAACCAATTGAAGTATAACGCACACAAAGAATTGACACAATACATCAAAATTCACTCTAATGCTAGTGCTTGAACGTAGTCGATAAAATACATATATCAATGACATTTTAAATATTAATAATAAATATTGTTTGATTTTTCGCCGACAATCAAACCCAGAACGTTCGAATGGGAAAGAAAAGGCGTATCATAAATAAGCTGTAAGGCAAAGAAAATAAAGGGAGAATAAAGGTGGGGTAAGCTTCCGGTATTTATATTTTAATTATACTAAAATAAGCAGGACATTGTTATGAAATTTTACTCAATTATAGTTATTATAGACTTCAAATTTTTTGTTAAGAATTTTTTTTCCCTTTCGAGAAGGATCCCTAGGAAATCTAAAATTTTGTGTAATTTATGTGTTAAAATAAAATAAAAAATTAAATACACCTACTAATTATAATTTTTGCATTTATAATGTTTTTATTTAATTATAAAAATATTATTATAAATTTATTGTCATCAGATTGTAGGATACTGCGATAGAAGTATTTTATGTTATTGTACTGTACAAATAACATCATCATTTGTTCAGTTATTTCGTCATATATGATATATTTATCGACATTGGCAAGCACTAGTCGATGTCAAATGGACTCACTCGACAGTTCTGTCATTTGTTTTGAACGGTATAATCCAGCCATTTTATGATGGTTGTCAGATGTCAACAATACATAGAAATATCGACTATATTTGACATAGTTGGATAATACAAAATGTTATTTGACATTTGATTAAATTTTGTGATAAATAACATTAAATGTAATAAAATATTGTACTTATAAGTGAAAAAAAATAGTGCTGCTTCCGCCGCAATAGTTTTTACACCATTTAATAGAACATTTAGTCATTTTTGGGAGATGTTTTGTTGACAAGTAAGTGCTTGAGACTGACGCAAAAACAAACGGCCAAGGCTTAAATATCCTGATTACAGACAAGGCCGGTAAAGGTACGTCCGCTTATATGTCTCGTCCAGTAGTTTATTCGTCCATGGTGACAACGAACCGACGTACTATAATGTACAGTATGTACATATATATTTGTACTGTAGCTAAGTCATAGGTACCTAAACTATACCGGTGTAGCCAGCTTTGTCAACATGCCACATCTTAGCATGATAATGTGGACATATCTCATTGTCTTAGCTATGCATCAAGCGACAAACGAGGCATAATCAGACAACACTATAGCAATACAATTATGGGACGTTATAATGCTAGATTTACGTTAAGCGTGTGAATGCTCATCACATATCAATTGTTTTACGTATAATGATAAACCGCATTTCTTTACATCTGATATAGTACTAGTATATAGTAAGTCTAGCATTACAAACCAAAGTTGTGTAATACAGCAATAAAAAATGTACGAAGAAAATCGTATTGCGGATATTAAAAAACCATATAAGTGCTCTACTTTTGTTTTACGTTTAAGATCCGTCCCGGAAATTTTTGTTAACGAAAAACCGTTTAAGTACGTGCCAGGAATTTGTAATATATGATGTAAATTGTAACTCTTAAGAACTTTTATAGCTATATTATATTACTAATATCTTTATCAGAACTTTTTCTATTTAAAAAATTAAAAAGCGTTAAATTTATTACTGTATTTCACTGAAATAGTAGACGGTACAAATGAAACCGGGTAAAACGAATAATAAAAATTATACTACTGTATTATTAAAGATAAGTTAAAATACTTACAACGGCATCTGGTTGTAATGCATTTAGAAATTCGGCGGCAATTTTCCACTTATAAATTGTGAACCATGCCGTCCCAGTGTAGGTGTCTCCTGCGTTTAGGTACAGGACGGGTGGGCCCTCCCCAGCGGCGGCTGCTCTCCTAGCTTCTTTTACTCTGAAAGTATTGACAAAATGATTTTAACATCATGCCATTCTTTTTTTACATCTTCAAGTGACTTACCCTGGCTTTACAAGGGTGCGTCACTAAGTACGTGCACATAGCGTTGCTACAGTCTTTTAATTCTACGATACATTGTTTTATATAACTTTATTAGTTATCATGGCTCATGACGATGAAGTTCCACGTAAGCTTAATTATTCAGACAGTTTTAACAATTATCTTCATATTTCAGCAAGTTAACGCAAAACCTTGTTGATTAATACACATAAAACTTTCTCACGACTCCATCGATTGGTGAAAACCACATGAAAATCCAGTCAGTAGTTATTGAGCTTATTGACACTGACGCAAGTTTAAAGACAGACACGGTGTGGTTTGTTTTATAATATGTAGAGATAGTGATGATGTAACTCACTTACCGTTGCTATTTTTCAAAACAAAAATATAATATTTATTTTGTCATCTTTCCTACTCCTGTGTCAATAATATATGAAGTCAGGCAGTTTGGGTGTTTGGTTTCGCGTTAATGTATCACCTATATTGGGTAGATCCTTTGATTATTGAGGTTGAATTGAAATAACAAAGATCTATTTCAATTTTCAACAATAATGTTTTTTTAATATAAATAATTAATACTATTGGACAATGTGCCGTCTAAATTTATCCACACATTATCTCCTGCCCAATTAAGAATATTAGCAGTAAATTAGCTTTAAGTTGTAAATAGCGAGATAAAGTGAAATTATGCTTCTTTATAAGAATTAAGTAAAATAATATGTGAGTGAAGAGAACTTAAGCATATTCTACTAAAAAGTCCTTCTTACTTAATAAACTACGTTGTTATTGGCATTATAACTAATTTTAAATGTTTATCCCACTTGTATTGTGAATGTGAAATCTTGTGAATTTGGTTAGATGGTTGGATGTTACATTTTCAAGCCAGAACGGCTGAACGGATCTGAATCAAACTTGGCACAGAGATTATAGAAATGGACATCTTTTCGTTTTGATGAGTACTTTTTATCCCGGATAGACTGTTTATAGAATTGTTTTTCAACAGGGACGAACTCGAAGAGAAGCGAGGATGAGTCTCGAGTAACATGAAATATTGTTAGTATTAAAATTGAATTTTGATATTTTTAATAATAAGCGATATCAACTTACATTCTAGCAATATTTTAATTAAACAAATTTGTAGATATGTACCATAATCCCGCAGCTACAAGGAAAATATATTATGTTATGTAGGCACGATTTTATTAAATGTTCACACCTATTTTTTTCATAGACAAATAAAGCAGATTTAAAATCACTCTATACAACTTAGTAATATGTATAATGTTTGTTATATTTATATCAAAACTCAAAAGGCAGTAGCAGCTCTGTAGTTAACGGTTGCTTGGGAAACCAAGTGAAGCGGGTTCCAATCCCGAATCTAGAAAGTAATTAGGAGGTATGCATTTATGGAACTTTCGGAATATATCAAGTGCTTTTATGAGTAAACAAGAACGAAATTATGTGGGGCATAGATTTTGAAATTATGTACAGGCAAAAATTATGAAATTGATAGCAAAATTAATGTATAAAAAATCTTTTTTATAAGCAGACTAGGTTTAACATATGTATACATATACAATATCTAGATATATAAAATATTTATAGGTGTACAAATGTAACTTACACGGAAGCAACTCTAGCAAACCCTCCATAGCACTTGCCAGCCTCCCTATCAGCAATAGTGCAGGCTCCGCTCAACTGGGACGTCTGTTCGAATCTGGCGTGCATGTCATTGTTGTGTAAGATGAGAAGCTCGAAGTTATCTCCTTGGTTGCTCGGAGATTTCACAATACTACTTGAGGAAAATGCTACTACGGCTAACACCGTCGTTATATGAGGTAGACGTGGCTGAAATTAAAAAGATAAAATGTAAATGTTAGAAATGTATACGTAAAAATAAGAAAAACCTACATTAAGATTATTTTTTCATAAGATAAGTTATTCCACAGGTAGCTATTTTTTATAGGAGGTATTTCATTTTGGAAAAACATACAACTAATATTGTTATTCAAGACGGTAAGTTACATACAGAGCGTATTTGGTTGTGTATATATACATAAATATTCTTACTCCTTTACGATACAAAGGCAAAGATTTGTATGAAATATAATATATAGATTCAGACATGACTAGTCTAGGCTCCAGGGACATAGCCTATACAGGCGAAGGCAAGGCGCTATTTAATATATTCGTACCATCATTACAAGTGAAGATTATAATTATTTCACCTCCAAATTATAATTTTCATATATAACGTTTTTTAAATTCGACTGAAAATATGACTGACGTTTATGGTAACGACAATAGAGTCCAGTATGGCTAAAGAAACCTAAACTTTAACTCTGGTAGAGTTCACGTTTCTCTTACGGATATATGGATAATATACTACTTATGCATATATGGATATAATACTTTCTTAATGTTTCGAGAGTGATATTTTGTAATTGATTTTACAATCATCACTACATATTATAAAACAAAGCCCTCCGCCGCGTCTGTCTGTCTGCCTGTTTGTTCGCAATAAACTACACAAAAACTTCTACATCGATTTTCATGCTATTTTCCAAAATGGATAGAGCGGTTCTCGAGGAAGGTTTAATGTATATAATTTGTCGAGTTTCGCTTCGCTCTTGCTAAACCTAGGAAGGGACGTGTCCGAGCGAAGCGAGGGCGAATCAATAGTAACTAGTATACTACCAGTATGCTATACATTATCTATAATAAACTCGTATTACTACAACTAAATGTAGAAGTTTATGAAAATGTTTAAATATTCGTAACATTAATGGGTATTTCTTTGAATCATAAAGACATACTATTTATTTGTTTAATCAATATTTTTTTAGTTAATTTAACATTTTTGTAAATTATTTCAATATTTATAGAAGCTATGAATATAATTCTGCGATCGAAGTCACGTGCAGTAACTATATTTATAGTGTCGTAATACTTTTTTTTATCTTTCTAATTTTGTAAATAAAACACACGGTACATAAGCGAGAATAGTACGTTGACGAGTTCTATGTCCCATCAGTATCGGAAGGTAATCCAATATCCGCTGTGAGATCTCCGCTAGTTATCTAATAAAAGTGCATTTGATTCGTTTGATGTGAGTGTATATATGTATGATATGCGATATTTATTAATTCTGGTTAACTACACACTGGGTTATAAAAATAATAAAAATGCAAAAACACAATGAAAAATAAAAAAAACATAAACAATAATACATGTAAACAATAAAAAAATTACTAAAACTATATTTATCCGTAAATCGAAGCCGTGTTGTTAATTTTTTTAAACATCGAGAACTAAAAATCAAAATAAATTATTACTAATTTTAAATATTAAATATTCACCTAATCTATAAAACTACAATAGTAGTGTATAGATGGAGCTAAGCTATTATAAGTGTAGGTTTGTTATGATGTAACTTAAGGAAAAAGTTTTAGGAAAAAAATGTTATAAGCGGCAATTGTCTTTCCTCCAATCGGCATTTTAATTTAATACCCAGCAGCAGACGATAAGTAAAAAATGGAATGTGCCATTTATGGCTCTACCACAGAATACATAATATAAGCTATACGCGGGGTTTCTTTTGATAAATGATATTTTTATGTTCTTATAAGATCGATTTTAACATATTCTATCAAATTATTATGAGAAATGTAAAGAGTCTCTATTCAGTAAAAATATAAATGGTAGGAGTTTGGTTACCATAAAAACTTTAAAAAATTTAAATCGCATCTTATAAACCTGTACAAGACGTCGTGAATCGGCCACAATACTAAAAAACACGTTCAGCGAACTTGAAATATTGGGAGGATGCTTGCACGTACAGTTACCTACACTTCTAAGAAACTCATTAACTCTTTGAGAGTGCATAAAAAATATAAAGCAAATGCAGTAAAAGCGTAGCGTGTTTCTATTCAGTATCGACTCTTAAATGGCGACTTTGTTATTTTATTGAGAGAACTTTGTAACAGCGCGCCCCTAAATTTACTCTAAGACACGAAGGAGATTGAACGTTTTACTTTAAATGAATTTGTTTTACAATATGTAATGATATAACTAGCAATATTTGTTGAAATAAATTACACTGCTATTGAAAAATCGTACCTATCTATTGTTCCATGAGAGTAGGCTATTTGAATACAAATGTATGAATTTTACACTGAACTTTTTGTAATAATTTTAGACGTTAAAGGATTTATTAAGTTATTAGGCTTTAGATTAATTCATGTCTTAAGAAAAATATACAATTTTATAATATTACATTTTGTAAAGTAACTCTCGTAATAAGCTTTTAATACTCGAAGAAAGCTTTGTTTATATGTAATTAAACATTACCGTCGGTTTCGTGGAAGGATCTATTTAGTTCGAAAGCATAAAGTTTTGTATGATATGTGGATAAGCAATATGAATTAATTCACTAATAAGTTTACTTGAAATTATCCAAAAAAATATTAATCATATGTTCTGAGATATAATTAATCTAGACATGAATTCTAGTTTGTCAATACTATTTATATCGCTATAGTTACTTTTTATTCGCCCGTATGTCGATTATAGTAATCAATATAATAATAAATTTGTAAATTATAGACATTTATGTGACTGTCATTTGTTTATAGGTAGTTATTGTTGCTATTTGATTATTATTTTTAAATCTATAATAATAATAACTATGGTTACGAAATCGTAAAAATTGTGAAAATGTACAAAAAGAATAGCCAGCTCTGCTTACATTCAAACGATGCATAATATGAATTAAATTAGTTGATTGATTAATGTTAATTATTTTGTATAAAATGCGAACTGAATTAAGTAAACAAATAAGAAAAAAAAATCAATTTGTTTGTTAAGAATTACATTTCTTTTGTTTATACCTCGAATCTAAGTAATATTTCTAAAAAATTGTTTTTGGAGGGCGATTGGTATAAAGTTAGAAGAGTATAATAAATATAATAGAGGTAAAGGTTCGAGCTTGACATTGACTTCGTAAAGTCAATTAAAGTTTTATTCACGGTTGTTTAACGTCAATAAATAAAGGCGATATTGATTTTTTAAACATATAATATTACATTTTATAATAAAATTCTAACTGACTCTTTAGTGTATTTTTGGAAAATCTAATTAAAATAGTTATTATTATTTATTTTTAATAATTTTTTTAATGTCTGATTCTGTTTGAGGTGAGAAAAGTACTGAAAAGATTTTAATGAAATTATTGTACGATAATAGCTTATTATTCGGGTCTACAAATAGGATACTTTTTTATTTAGGGAAAATGATTTATGAGAAATCTTTTCTGTCAATACACACTTAGAGAATGAACCCGAGTTAAGCGAGGGCGATTCGCTCGTAATCTAAATTTGTTCAAGTAAATATGAATATAATCAAAGAGTAAATACGTATTGCAAATAAGTATATATACGAAACGAAATAAAAAAAATCAATTCGAATTCAAGTTGGATGATCGCACGTGCTTTATCTATCATCTATGTAACCATGATGTAACAATGAACATTGATTTTATCCGATTTTTATATAACGTTTTTATGATCTACACTTATACTTTTTTGGATCTAAGATATTTGCACTGAATTTTAATTACGTCCGTCTTGTTGCAAAATGACGCATGTTTAAAGTACGGGAAATATTTCGATAAAATAAAAACAAAAAATAAATAAATGAATAACAGCATTGCCTTAGGTTATTAATTTTTTGAAGTACTTTGACGAATGCCAACTTATAACGAGGAGGTGAATAAGATCCCAGTTTTCCTTTAAAGAGGAGATCGCCAAGCACATCATATGAGAGCCATTAAAATTATCAATATTCTTATAATTTTCCAATATACTTATCCATTTCAAACAAATGTATTATCGACAGATTGAAGTTCATATACTAATTTTAATAAAGTTTGCTTAATCTAGTGCAAGCTATTTTTTCAGCAATTTTCGTAACAATAGTAAAAACAATTAAGTATTTATTAGGTATATGTTGCATAAAAATATTATTGTATCATTGATATACATTCGTATTATACTTAGCACTAACAGTTTACACTCTCTGAAGGGGAATGCAAATTATCCTATCTAATGTTAGCTGGCCACGTCAACCAATTACGCTACTTTATAATGAAAGCATCATTTTTTTTTATGGTAAAAAGGGGGGAAACGGGCAGGATGCTCACCTAATGGAAAGTGATCACCTCCGCCCATGGACATCTGCAACAGGCTTGCAGATGCGTTGCCGGCCTTTCAGGAAAGGGAGGGATGGAGGAGGGACGGAAATGGGAGGGAGGGGGGAACGAAGGCGGAGGATGAAGGGAAGAGGGAGGGGGGAAGGAGAGTGGGCCTCCCGGACTCTCACTCACCGGACGAAACGCGACAGCATAGCTGCCACTTCACGCCGGTCTTCTGTGAGAGAGTGGTACTAATGAACTATACGGGGCGTGCCGGCCCATTCGGTTGCTACCCGAAGGTAGATATTAATAGATATAAATTTACAATTAAGACATAAAATCGAAATATAATTATTTCTTCTATAACTTGTAAGAATAGAGGATTTACTACGAGTACGTAACAAAATTATTATGTTTATTGTGTAATATTGTTTAGTTTCTGGATACAACATTGTATTCTTTTTCTTATGTTCCTGAAAAGCTTACAAAAATAACTAAATAAATATTACGAGGAAGCACTGGACAGATTTTGATCAAGTTTGGTATTTGGTTATCTCTTTCAACATATAGGATAGTTTTTACTGCGGGAAAATATTTAATTTCGTAGAAATCCATATATGTATTTTCGTAGAGATATTTAAAAAACATTACATAAGTATATTTATCATACTTGAGCAAACAGCAAAGTATAGTCTCTAAACACGTGTAAAATGAAATGGAAATGCAGAAACATTTTTCATTTTCCGGCAACTCGTAATGATAAACTGAAATTTCGTTTTCGCCTTAAACTAAATAGGGAAAAGTTCAGATAGAAGCAAATACCAGGTCGTGCCATTTACAGGATTTTACAGTTGAAATATAACGTGAAGTATGTATCACATTTGTTTACTTTGTGATCATGTTTCTCCAACATTCTGTTTTTACCTTTATTTGAATAGTTTTCATTGAGTTGGACATTATCTCGGTTCATTGAAACGCTTATCATTATAATATTATTTTTCAATATACTAGCCAATCTAAACGTTCTTCTACAAGAATGGTGTAGGTGCAGATTAAGAGGTCTTTGGTTCGCGTTCGGTTAAGGTAAAATATTTTCTTCACCTAAGGTGCGTTCACTTTGTCGTGGTGGATTGGTTTAGTAGCGTTCGCCAAGCCGGCCGGGCATGAAGGAAAAATATTAGGATGGAGTTCTCCCCAGAAATGTGAAACATATAAAATGAAATGAATATACTAAAACTCTGTTTTAATTGTCATTGTCATTTTAATTTTATTTACCTTATACATTCTATTTATTAATTCAAAATCCGTTGCTAAGTTTTAAACATAGATTCGCGTGATGCGGTAATACAGACTCGAAATTCGAATTAAAATTACTCGAAACATGTTTTTATACATTTTTAGTATCGTAAAACAGCAAAAAATGTATATTCAAATATTTATTTAAGCCCTATATCGTAAAACAAGAAATAATAAAAACTGTCCAACGCACATAATATGTAAGTCATGCTCGCGCTGGATTATAGAATTATGCTAACAAAATTGCAATTGATACGAATAATCGAAACCCCGAATTCAATTCAAACTCGCACTTAAAATAATTTAAATTTTTAATAAGTAAGTACATTACAAGGTCCCTCTTATTTATACCACTAAAAGCCTTGAACAAATAAATTAAGAACACGTCACACAGATCTTGATTGTGGTTAATTAAAACACAATTATTTACTTCATTGATAGTACACAGAGTTACCGCTTCACTTTAACTGTAATGGTATAAATATCAATCCTTCTGAAAATAATCACTACTTAGTATTAAACAAAGTCGCCTTTTCTGTCCCTATATCCCTATGTGCGCTTAAATCTTTAAAACTACGCAACGGATTTTGATGCGGTTTTTTTTAATAGATAGAGTGATTCAAGAGGAAGGTTTATATGCATAACTAGCAGATCCCGCGGCTTTACCTGTGCTAAATCTAGGGAAGAGCCCGAGCGAAGCGAGGGCGAGTCGCTAGTGATATTATAAAAAGGAACTGTATACTAATTTATTACTGTACAAGTCAAGTGGAGTGACAAGAATGCTAAAACGACCTAGCTCTCATTTCGCCGTTAGAAGTAAGAAGTGATAACACTTTAAAGAAAACAAAATGTTTAAAAATTAACTATTATAATTGAAACTGGTGGTACCGACTCACATTATTATGATTAAATATGTTTATAGTGTGTAAGAAAAATTTACTGATGTTCTTTCTAGGACTTTTATTAAAAGGTTATTAAAAACTATTACGTTTTAGTAGAATATGATTTTTTGTCAAATCTTTTAATCTTACATCGTATTTTACTACGAAATGCTTATTTCTACTATTCTAAAAGAAAATAAAGATCAGATATATAATAAATTCATAAGAAATTTTAATCTTCAAGCATAAAGTTAATTCCTATTTATTGACTTTTCCCTGTAAGTAAATATTGTATGTAAGATAAAAACTTGTTTTGCGAAGTTTTAAAAAGAAAGCTCCGATCAAGCTTTCAATGTAACGGAGGTAATTTCTAGGAAACACGAAGGCGTATGTAGGTCACCGACTTGGATAAGACGCATCGATCTTGCGACTGGAGACTAGCTCTAGCAACAGAATAAATCATATCTAGAGTCTTACTTTAACATTGAAGTTTTTAATCGAATCTTAAATTATCTGATTTGAATTTTCATACAAAAATAATTAGTAAGGTTTTTTTTAATTGTATGGTTTTTATGAACAACAAATGATCTGTAGTAAGAAAATATATATACGATCAATATATTGAACAATATGCACGTTATAAGATCACTATAAGATTACATATAAATTGGATTGTTTTTTTTTGTTTCAGTTCTTTTGTAAGATTTCAATTTAGGTTTTTCGATTATATTAAGTATTTAAACAAAATGAAAATTATTTAAATCGGTAGAATAAATTCAAGGGTATCTTGAACTCCGTCTTACGAGTTTTCATTGTAGGTTCCCATAGAAATAGGTACCTACAAAATAACGAAAAAAAGGCACACCAAAGAAAATGAAATATAAAGTTTTCATGACATGTTACTCCTTAATGATAATAAACCAGAGAGTTATGTTGATCCGATTAATAATTATAATTTATCAGTGCACGAAATATAATAAAAATGTTTCAGTTTTTTTACGAAAAACACTCAGATATACAGACAAATAGGCAAATAGACAAAAAATATATAACTTTTTTTGTATATTATAATCTGTACAATACGTACAGACAGTTTTTAAACATTCTTATATAGATTTTGCTTTTGATTTAAGATATATAGTAATATGTGATCTGTGGTGTAGGTAAGCAAGTTGTTATTCACTTGACCTTTGTGTCTTTTGTAAGATTGCGTAACATATTCTAAAGAATTAGTTATTTGACTATTCCAAGTATTAACAGAGTTGAACAAATGAAGTAATCTAATACCTATTAATGTTGTTTGAAATAAAATAAGAATTAATTAGAACAATAAGACCTCCTGTCTTAATGGGAAGTCGCAGGTTCATTCACGTATACAGCCACATCGCCCCGACATTGCTCCACAGTCTATTATTATATTATATTACGAGCGAGCTTGGGCTTTTTCCTAGATTTAGCACAGGCAAAGCCGCGGGATCCGCTAGTTATGCATACAAACCTTCCTCTTGAATCACTCTATCTATTAAAAAAAACCGCATCAAAATCCGTTGCGTAGTTTTAAAGATTTAAGCGTACATAGGGATATAGGGACAGAGAAAGCTACTTTGTTTTATACTATGTAGTGATGATACTTTATTGTACACCACAAAAGAAACATAGAAATACATACAACATACAAAGAAGAGATGCACAACAGGTGGTCTTATCGCTAGAAGAGATCTCTTCCAGGCAACCTTGAGGTGGAGGAGTAAGTTTACATGATAAGGGTAGGCGGTGTACATTCTATGACACGATACATATATACTTATAGATGCATAGATACCTGTATAAATAAATACATACACACTTACATAAATACATACATACATACATTCATACATACATACATACATACATACATACATACATACATACATACATACATACATACATACATACATACATACATACATACATACATACATACATACTCTGTTATCAGAGAAATAGCAATCCGCGCGGTACACCCCCCGAAGTGGGATGCCACTTTGTGTGCTTCTTAGCTGCACGGCGGAGGTTTGGTGGAAGGAGATTGTCTCCTTATTATTATTGGGTTTTTTATTAGAGCAATCCCTTTGTTTAATGCGTAAGCGATCAGACGTTAAAGCGGCTAGTACTGTTTTTTGTAGATGGAGTCCCACATAGCCATCTATATCTACAGGTGGAATGTATTTGACTTCCATTCGTCCTTCCAGACAAAATAAAATCGGAAAGAATTGGTGTGAGTTGCTTTATCAGTCAATTACGCTCAACGCACACGAGTAATGCTAGGGTGAATCGCTAACAGGAAAATAAGCAAAGAGAAAATAATTTACACGAGTTCTGGCTTAGAAAGAAAATGTAGTATGTAAAATAATGGATAGCTAAAATGGCAGTCGTTATATTACTTTTAAAATAATAAAATTTTTTAGTTTCTTGCCTTTATAAGCAATGAAATAGATACATACATATTATCTACTAGCGACTCACCCTTAGCTTAGCTTAGCGTCACGGAGCAACGGAGTAGCGGAACCGCTAGTTAAAATAATTAAAATTTCTACCTCCTCCTTTTTTGAACTCGGTTAACCTAAGTGACGCCTTATAACATTAGCTATCTCCGAATGAAAGTTCCGTCAAAATCGGTCCAACCCTTTCAGAGATTAGCCGGAACAAACAGACAGAAAGAAAAAAAAATAAGAATTGGTTTTTTGTTACTAGTATCGTATACGATATGTAATTAGTGAAAAGATGTTGATTTATAATTAAAAACAGACACTCCAATTTTATTTATATGTATAGATTAGAAACTCATAAAAACGATTAATTACTTTTTCTACTAGGTTATATCAGCTACGTCAGAATGTCATATAAAACAACGTCTTGACCGTGAATCCATTCTTCGATCGGATGATTATATCAATAAAAAAATAGACTCGAGGCCCGAGGGCAGTAGTCACGTGTTTCATGGTTTTTGTCGCTATTAGACTGTAAAATTCTTTTTACCTACATTATTTCTTGTATATCCAATTAGCCTTTACGACTTTTTTATGTTTTGATCATAAGTAATAATCTAAAATGCTTAAATATTTATTATACAACTAAAAAATTGATTACTTGTAAATTTTTTGTTTGGATAGTTAGTATTTTATAGGTAAATCGTACTTTTAAAAAATCCTTAATAGGTATTTTTTATATATCCTACTTTTTATATGTTTGACATTGTTTTAAATTGATGTTAGTAGAAAATGTAAAATACGTTTATCTTAATGTGTTAATTAAAATGAGTCATAAATTAAATAAACTTTTAGTTTGTTAGATGAGCCGTGTAGGTTTTTTACATCCTTTATGTTTTAAACATAATTTAATTTATGCGTTAGTATAGTATTTGCGAAATTTTCCATTGAAGATTTTGCTAAAATTACTTATTACTCAAACTTGCGGACGTTGGCTCAACTAGAGGGCTTACTACACACTAAGCCAATTGTAGTGTCTCTATTACGTACTTGTAACTAACGAGATAACATAATTAATAGTATAGTTATTATTATTTATCTTTTGCATTTATTTATAAAGTTTTTGCTTAACCGTTCAGTTTTTGTTTTTTAACATCCCATTTTTCTCATTCGTTCTCAGTTCTTACGAATCAGGGGTCCACAATGGGATTAAGTTATTCTCCACCACGCCGCCCGAGCGCGGATGGCGGTCTTAACATGTCTTTCGAAAACTTGCTAGGCTCTCTTGAACATGCAAGTTTATTGTTGATATTTTCCTTCACTGTATGAGCATTTAAACATGTCAAATTATATTTACTTTTTTTTTACTTCATTGTATTTTTTTTAATTGTGTAATTTTTGGAGCTATTATTGTAAGTATTAACTGTCACTCTACAAAAGTTAATCTCAGTAGCCTTTGAGTGATATGAAACCAAAGAAAAATAAAATGCTTGACTTTCAAAATGAGGTTTTGAAACTTTTGCGATATCTAGAGTCTCGAAGATCGCAAAGAACGATTCCAGACTACGACTTAGTGAAGACGTCAAGAACGTCTATCGTCTAGCGAATGCTGACTGTGGAAATTCTATAAAGTATGGTATTTTGTGCCTAATATTTTGTTATTAATCTATAAAACATTGTCATATTTCAAAGATATTATTATTATAATATTATATTTATTTCGTACCTACTTCATCGAAATTTAAGAAAAAGCTGTGTTCACTTAATGGTTGATATACAACTATTAATTATCGTAATTTTAATGATTTACTTAATATAAAAACCTGTCAGAAACAACACGAAAACTGTTTCTGTTATCTCTTTATAGAAATCTATGAAACGAAAGCAGTACCTGTAATGTAGTAATAACATAATAGATTAAAAAGATATTTTGTCTATATGTAGGTTCTCGTATATCTAGAAAGTACTTGTTGAAGGTGTTTATGATGATTAATATGTACGATGAACGAATATTTGGAATCTTAATGTATTCACTATAGGGATTTCTTTGTTTTATCACAAGATATCATTATTATCTGATTATAAATAATCAACACACTAGTTTTGGCTGTTTCTCGTTGTCTCAAAATATCACAATAATAAACAGCTGAACGTAATATCAGTTGTTTTGGAAAAAAATATTTTTCAAAATGCCTTATTAACAAAGCTGTGTTTTAACAGACTAATTACTCTGCAGAATGATTCTAAGAATGAATCTTTTAGTAAATCAAACATTTTCTGATTTTCCTTTTTAATAGGTTGTTGTAGCATAGTACCCAGAATAGTATACATAAAGGCAAAGAAATAAATAATATCGTATATAATAGACAAAAAATCGATATTAAAGCAATTGAAGTAATACTCTATGCTTGCTAATGAGCTTTCCCGGAATCCTTCTTCCGTACGTTAGGGAAATTTCTATCGAGTATTCGCTGCAAACGTAATTAATACGATTAAGCGAGATAAAATAATTACTGTTAGTGTATTTTGTTAAGGTTCCGTAGCTCATGTTTGGCTCAAGTTGACAAGTATAAGATAGCAGACATTTGAAATGCCACGCCTTATTTTTTTTTTAAGTGTTCCGTAGCCAAAGAAAAAGAAAAACACAGAATTCTTAATTCCGTGAGAGTCGTCTGCTCTGTCTCAGTGAATATACATTATAGCTATATATGTAGATACTTAGCACAAAAGTTTAAAATTTATATATATACGTATAGGATAAATACCATACTAAATTTTGTAATACATTATATAATATTTCTCTAATGCTCGGCTATTCAAGCACATTGAAAATATAATAATATAAAATGCAACCTGGCGAATATCATGCGTCTTTGGAAAATTTATTAGGTTCTCCCAGACATGCTGGTTTCGTCGTGAAGTTTTCGTTCACTATTCATATTGAAAATAATTCACACATGGATATCTACGATGAAATAGAGTTTAAAATACGATTTTAATAGGTGAAGTAAACTTGAAGAAATCGCTTCACTTTTATTTTTTTAAATATATATTTATATTAATATTTAAATTAATTTTAATGTACATATTATATAATATATATAAATCTTTCTCGGCTCCCGCATATTATACCACGCACAGTGGATCATGCTTAACTAAATGAATCTATGTAAAATTACGACTAAACGTAATAGCGGCTTAGAACTTCGAACTACTTCTATAGATACAAATTGTTAAACCAATATTTATGAACTTTGTCATACTGTCAATAATAATACCTTCTTTGATAGATCCCCCAAAACGTTTTTTTATAATAAATAATAATCAAAGTAGTGCAAATATCAGCACTCGTTTTTTACTAAATGTACTCCTTGTGTTAAATATACAGACGATACTGTGTTAGAAAACCTAATCTAAAATACTCGTGCCCAATAATTCGATAACGTTATCACTTCCGCCTTTAGAGTTTGCTTTATACCTACGTATAATAAACGACGTTTTGATGACCCGTTTGGCGCACTTTGAGGGGCCAGCGGTCGCGGGTTCGTGTCCTGCTGGGGGCTATCAAACTTATATAAGTGGTATATCAACTATCTGGTATCCGTAACACAAGCTTCCTTCGTAGCTTACCACGGAACTAGGTTGCGTTGTGTGTAATAATGTCCTAAAACAATTGTACCCGAGTCGAATGTCTAGATTAAATATTTTTTGGAGAATTTTATTAAATAGTCATTATTATACAGATGCCGAATATATAGTTTTTAGTAATTACTAGCGACTCGCCCTCGCTTCGCTCGGGCTCTTCCCTAGATTTAGCACAGGTAAAGCCGCGGGATCTGCTAGTTATGCATATAAACCTTCCTCTTGAATCACTCTATCTATTAAAAAAAACCGCATCAAAATCCGTTGCGTAGTTTTAAAGATTTAAGCGCACATAGGGATATAGGGATATAGGGACAGAAAAGGCGACTTTGTTTTATACTATGTAGTGATGATGATGATGTCTATCTGTGATCGCATCACGAAAAAATACTGCACAGATTATGATGAAATTTAGTATAATGATAGCTGAACAATGGGTCAATCATATAGTATACTTTTTATTAGGGGGAAATATCTAATTTCTGAAAAAAATAAACTAAGTCTTATACGTATCTAGAGACGAATCCAAGCGAAGTGAGCGTGAGTCTCTAGTGTGTAACTATTTGAAAATGTAATGTGCAAGGTTATGTGGAATATAATATATACATAACTAGCTGTACCCGCGGCTTCGCTCGCGTTCAATTTTTTTTATTGCTAATCAACTTCATTGGGTTGATCTGTAGGAAAAAGAATTGTCTAAAAAATAAAAAATAAAATTTAGGGGTGGACTACCCTTAACATTTAGGGGGATGAAAAATAGATGTTGGCCGATGCTCAGACCTACTCAATATGCTCACAAAACTTCATGAGAATCGGTCAAGCCGTTTCGGAGGAGTTCAAGTTCGAACCCCGTGACACGAGAATTTTATGTATAAGATATTCTCAACGTAGACTTCATTGTTACTTACATAATACATTCATTATGTAAAACCAATTTTATCTAAGTATTATGTATTTTTTGCGCCACTTCAAACGAATATTTTACGGTCTTTGTTCAAAAAATGTTATCTTATTTACAAGTATGTAATATCAAACAATTTCATAACAAACACATGGAGTATAAGATTTTGTGTATAAGTTGCTTGGTATATAATATGTATTTCTTTTTAGTTTGATATCACTAGGAATGGCTCATTCTTCTTATAAAATAAAAGTAGCCTAAGACAAACAAAAAATTGTAAATTTGATTTTTTTATGTTAGTACCAACGGCATATAGGTAGTTTCATAATATGCATTTAGTGAAAAGCTATTAATTTGAAGTTAAAAACAGACATTTTATTTATATATGTATAGATGTATAGATAAGAAGATTCAAATATTGATAAGTGTATTAAACATTTTCTCACCATACCTATATAAGGAATAAGGAATATTTATGTACAAAATACATATTATGTTTGGAAATGTTTGTATTTATCAAGAAAATATATATATAATAATATGTAATTTATTTATTTAAAGGAAAAGATTAGGTTACAAAATTATACTCTTAACATAACTGTTTAATGTACAAGGAAAAATATCCAGAGTAAGTCGCTAGTATAATATACATATATAAACTCAGATATTTGTATTATATAAAGAAATGTACTGAAAGGTATGTAAACATCAGGCAGGCGTTATTTTTTTGTCCTTTACGTTACCTTTACAAAAGGTTTGGAAGAAATCGGTAATTATAATAAGATAAGATCGTATTTTGTTTCTTATCATAATTTTGTAGATAGTAAGTACTTTATTATATAATTCACTATCAATATTTGGTCCTTTAATATCAGATCTCCTTTATTTGAAACATCTCTTTTAAAACTTTTTCGTAACTAATTATATTGATCTTAAGTTTAAATAAATAATAGGTATTGAAGGTGACGTAATAAATTTTTTTAAATTGGGTTTGGTCACAAATCCCCCATTGGAATAACTAAATATAAATAATACACATTAAACTATCAGCCTTATAAATAACAAAATTAAGAATATCTACGTCTTAATCCGACTTGTACTACTTTATACAACATTCGTGACTGATCCGACAAAGGATAGGCCAGAATGCTGTTAAAAGCTCCCATGTCTAATAAATTTAAATTAAATCTTAACAGAAAATGAGTTGTTTCAGCTTCATTCCGTGCACATTTCGATAATATAGACGTAATAATTATTTTAAATATTTATTAAATGAGTAGCAAATCATCATCGTGTTGCCGGGGTTAAGCTTTATGTACGTTTTGGTAGGTACGATGAGTTATAGTGGGTTTTGTTAAAAATATTCCCGTGGGAATGAGATAATCTACCGCGGTAAAAAGTGCTCTCAAATAAACAAATCCCTACAAATAAACAAAGTATGAACGAGATACTTAAAACTAAAAACTGTAGATTCTCGAAACACGGCTGAACTTTACCAACCATAAATTAAGCATAAAAATAGGTTAATCATTGTTGTTGTTGTATCGCTTATTTTATTTAAAAATTTAAAGCTTTTAAATTAAATTTATATACACGTCATTTAGTCAAAGCTGAGTAGACGAAAAAGTCTTTTACATTACAAAAGTCGTGTGGATGTTTTTTGTATCAACTATCAAGACACTTGAACTATAATTCGAGTTTGCAATTTTAATTAGATTTTAGCATTGAAATATATACAAAAAAATTAATTTAAATTGATAACATTTCAATTTTGAATTTACTTTCGACTGAAACTAGCGACCTCATTTTAAATATAGAATAGGTAATAATATAGTAATAAAAGGTATAGAGTATAGACATATGCAATTATAGACGTATCTGTAGGCCTTTTTAAGACCTACTTTTTCAGTATATTGCTGAATGATTCGGCAGAATCGGTCAAATTATTTTATCCTAAATATTGACCCAGGGTGATTGCGTGAGATGCACAGATATACACAAAAATTATAATAAATATAAGACTGTTGTTGTGGAGGTTTGATTAGTTTATATAATACGTAACCATTTTTTTAAGAATATTATTACATATAAAAATATTCCTACTTCTTATTTATGTTCGATTAGATTAGAATTCCTACACATAAATAAGATTTATGTGCTAAATATAAGCTGTTTTACGAAACAAGTTTGTATGATATCCTTGCAACATAAAGTTAGGCTCTTCCGTGATTGAAATGATATATAAAAACAACAAACGAACAAAATATTATTGATAAAAATAAAATAAAATAATGTATTCGTGACAAAATTCATAATTTTAATATTAGTAAGATTTTATTAAAAAAACTTCAAAATCAGACTATCTTTTCGGATTTTGTCGTGAACTTATTTTGATGTTTGGTTCCCTTACTCAAACTCAAAATCAAAAGAAATCCGCGATAAAATCGGAAAAGATAGTTTCATTTATAATTAAATTGATCCTAAATTACATAAATATGAATAGGCTGAGCATGTTTTTTAAATCACTTTTAATAAAGAATTAAGAAATAGACTTTTAGTAGGTCATATGCATGTGTAGTTTATATTTTTGCCTCTTTAAGAATATTATGTAGCGTTATTATAATTTATCTATCTGATATTACAAGGAAGCTCTTAGTTAATCTTAATACCAATAGTTCGTTTTAGGGTTCCCTTCCGTACTTACTTGTAGAGTATGTATATAAATAAATTTATGCTGTCCATCCATTTGTTTGTTGTACTTTAAAAAATAAACATATCATGTTTTTTACAAGGTTAAAAAAAGTGGATAATTCCTAGGAAAAACCTAATTATAATGCAAAAATAAAAGAAACATGTTTTCAATTAATCTTTTTTCCTGTTGTATCCCTAAATGGTTAATATTGAAATGGAAGTCAAACTATAGTCCAAACTGAGTAAAAGAACAAAATATAATAATGGTTTTCGTAACTGCATTATTAAAACAAAACTGTACTGTAATATGATTGGGAACAACAATAGTGTGCCGATTGTCCAAGTGTTTTGAAAAGCTGTTAAAGAGCTTAGGGTTTGTACGGACATTGATATTGTCTTTTAAATAATAAAATATTATGTTTACTCGTATATAAATCACTACATAGTATAAATCAAAGTCGCTTCCCTCTGTCTGACTGTCTCTATGTATGCTCTCTTTAAAAATACGCAACGGATTTTGATGCGGTTCTTTTAATAGATAGAGTGATTCAAGAGAAATGTTTATATGTGTATATTATACACTAGCGGAACCCGCGGCTTCGCTTACAATAGATCTAGGAACGTACACGAGCGAAGCGAGTGCGAATCGCTAGTACGTGTATTATATTGGAATCACGAAGAATTAGTTCACATAAATGTAAAATTCTTAAAGACGTGTTGAATTAGAAAAGTATATAAAAAATAGATCCTATGAAGGCGTAAATGTAAAGAAAAACGAAATAATGCGCCTGTTAATCAAATTTGCGTAATTTTACAGATTGAAATATCAGACAGGTTTTTAGTGTATATTCGCAAATGGTGCTTTTAATTTATTCGACTGCAGGTTCAATATTTATCATACCAAAATACCCCGAAGAATAACCGAACTCGCGCGCATGTATTAGTAATATATTATTATTATGTATTTTTGTTGTGATATTCAGAAATACGGAACCCTAGACGCGCGATATCAAATTGCACTTGAATGTTTCATCTATAATTTCTGAATTTTACTGAAAAACAATGTATCTGCGTGATTTCTTTATCAACTAGTTAAATAGAGTTTTATTTGTACACATGTGTTCTAGAATGCTTAAAGTTTGTGAATGTTGAATGTTCTCTTTCTAATTATGTAGAGTCGTAGTGTTTATTTGATAGCATACGTATTAATATTTACTTATTCAGGTTTTTGTTCTACTAAAATTGTTTGCATGAATACCTAATAAGCCTCTAATTATGTCAAGTTTGTATTTTAAAAATGAAGAAAACATTTTTAATTAATAATGTTCCTTCATTATGGTATATTGTTTTTTTGAGATATTGAATTTACTTTGTATGTTATGGAAACTTTCTTCTAAATTAACTCTTTAATTAATTAGTAGTTAATCATTTCTCTCTTCTCTTTCAAGAAAGACTTAAATAAGAATTAATTATGCCATGGCTTTTGACTGGTTATAATTACTCAATAATCCTTTTTTTTACACTCCATGCTCCTCCTTGCTGGTTTGAGTTTACATAGTGATAATTTTAACCCTGTTTTGTTTTCCATGTATAATATTGTTATGTAAAGACAATCGCATAAGAGTTATCGCACTTACATAAACCATTCTGTTTTGAAAAAGCGTATACGGTATAATTATTTAACAAAACATGTTATACACGCTCAAACTCTAAGATTATTTTTATTATAGAGAATTAAAAAGGAGATTTTTAGATAAGTTCTACCTAATTTTTTTACTATGTTAGGATTTTATTCTTTTAAATGTACGTCTATCATTGACAAAGAAAAATTAAAACTCTTTTGTTTGTTGTGTTTTCAGTTATTAAGTAGTTACACAAGAACAAAAATTATATAGTACTAATACATATAATGAAATACACAATATGTGTAATACTGGCTAGCTATTTCTTGGAAGGAGTCATTTATATGTAACCAAAGACATTTCAAATTAAATTTATAGCTTCCAAGTAGTCTCACTTTACATATGAAAAATTTGTTATACTCATATGTAGGTTACATTTAACCTCTCTCATAAATGAAAGAACCAACAAGCTTTCGAGAGACGTGTGAAGTCCGCCTATGGCCTGATCCCCCTCGTATTAAAGAGAGGCTCCTGCCCAGCAACTGGACGTTCAGAAGGGCTGAATAGAAGTAAAATTATAAAGTACAGTAATTCTACGAGTTCTAAGAGCACTGGAGTCAGTAAGGGGTTATTCAGCATTAAAGAAACATTTCAGGTTTTAGATAGTGTATAAGTTTTACTTTTAACAAGACAGTAAAAAATAATAACGTCTCCACTTAACTGGTTTTTCCACATTGTTTATGTTTTTAAGGTAGAAGTCATTAAAATTGGTACATTTTTTAATGAGGTATATTGCCATACATATATAAGTTTACATAAGTTAATAATAATGAGGCGACATTCTGTGTTTATGTACTGTCGGCACTGCATGTATTGCTACAATCAAGTATGTATAAATGTATACAATATTAAATTACAATTCAAAGAAAAACAGCTTTTCAGCAAGACAACGATTGTTATTTTTGATTAATTTATAAAATAAGTATGAAATATAGAGTTACATACGAAATTATGTTTCATTATTTACTTTCCAATACTTAATCCAAAGTATAAATTTTGTTGTGAACGTTTTTTTCTACGAGTCAACAAAAACAACAGTAAATAAACGTTTTTTTGGTTTCTACTTAAATACTAAATTGAGACAACCTGTATACCTGTCACTCGACAGCTATTCAACTATTTTATATTTAAATTACATGACAGAATAGATAAAATCATTGTTATAGTAAACATAACAAACGCTATCTTGAATATTTATCTTTTCAAAAGGAAAAATCACATAGCAATTGTTAGCCTAATGATACAGTAATTATACAGAAAATCAGTACAAATGCAGGTTCATTTAATTGTTACATATTAGATATTTTGTTCTCTATATCAAGGAATAAAGTTAACATATTTAAATGGATGAATGTATTTTAACTACGATTGAGCGTTAATTCAATAAGAAATTTAATCTGTATTTTTAATGTGCTCGCAATTAATGAGTTTCGCTATAATAATAATGATGCTCTCGAAAATAATGATGTATTAATTATTTCAACATTTATTTCATCTTGAATGGAATTGAATGAAATATTTTCATATTTTATATAATATGATACGATAAAGTAGTACTTGAACTGCTAGGATGTTTCTTTGTTAATAATTTCAAAGCGTACTTAGTTTTTATTTGAAGAACAAAATTGTATTCTTCAAATTTATATATACTTCAATAAAACAAAAGATTTTTGCTAAATAAGTTATATTCGTGAAACATGCAGCCATTGTACAGGTTTACAAAAGCCTATTTTCATTATTGGGACTGACATCTATTATAATTAATTACGGTCATACACTAGCGCGCTTTGAAGTTGGCAGACAGTTAAATATTATTAAAAAAAATATTTTTTACTAAATAACTATATTTGTTTTCCACAAGGTCTTGCTAGATATTGTATCAGTTTAGTTTTATGATTATAAACCCTAAGATATTTACAGCATTTTTGTTATTATCATATGAAATACATTGATAATAATTATTTTAAAGACTTACTTATAGCATGATTGAATTATGAAAGCCACGTGGTACTCGACCTTATAAAATTAACTAAACGCAATATTCATATTATTACATAATAACACTAATTTGTATAAGCTTTCATTTAAGAAAAAAAATCACAGTATTTTATTTTAATTGCCTGTTCTCATAATATTAACATGAAATAATTATTTTATGAAAAAATTACAAATATAGCATTTTATATTATAGTTTATAGTGCAATGTTTGCAATTTAATAAAATATTTTCGTTTGACATATTAAAGTTGCAATTAGAATCGCATGTATATAAAATTGCAAAGTGCCTCAAATAATAGCGCTCTATCAATTTAAATAATTTAATTATCTGTGATAAAATATCGATTAATACTTAGTTAACGTTTTGTTCACTCACCATCTTAATTATATTTTTATACACGTTGTCCGACCACGAGGCATTTGGTGTGACACAAACACGTGCGCCTCAATCGTCGCTTGGCGCGCTACTGCAGGTTTCAACTTTCAGGTGAATAGAGTGTGATAATTATTGCGCTCGCGCATCTTTTCTGATAACGATAGCGTTTTTAATTGCGATAATTCGTTGTGTGTTTTGTTTGTCTAAAATGTGTTTACTAATGGGCTGTAAAATACCCATGGTCTAGACATTTTAACTTTAAATTTAAAATTGTATGACGAAAAATAAAGCCAGGATTAACATTTTGTATGAAAATTATTTAAATTATAAAAAATAATAATACACATCTTAATCAAAGTAACAAAAAATTTTTTAGTTTAGAGAATATATAATGAAGTAAAATAATTACATTTATTAGAATATTTTTTGATCTTATACATATTTAAATTTTATTATTATTAACATATACCTATCGCTTAAAATAGATAAATCTAACATTAAATATTCATTGTATTAAAATCGGATAAAACGTAACTCTACTGTTAAAACAATAATAACTTTAAATAATTTTACAAGCTATTTTTATTGTTATTATATAAGTATATATTTATTGAATTGTCTCGTGTATGGTCTATTTTAATGAAGGTAGCATGCAGCAAGCAGTTGAATTTTTTGAACTCGCTATTCTATTACAACAACATCGGTTAATATGCAAACATTACAGAAATAGCGGATTGACTTTAAAAAATCTATGATTTTACAATTATGTAGGTACTGTGTGTACAAGTCCGTTTACATCACAGAGCAGATGAATTTTTTAACTATTTCGTGGTTTACATCGTGTCGTTTTCTGGAAAGAAATCCAAGGAACTGTATGGTAACACCGTATGGGCGTAACAGGCTTGTGTTATGGATACTAAATAGTTGATTATACACTACACATACATATATAACTTTAAATACAAACGTATTGTAAATATAAACACCTATGACTGGTACAAAATATTGTCGTGTTCATCAATAAAATGAACGCTTTCAGTGAGAATCGAACCCGCGACCGCTAGCATAGCAAGTAAGGTACAAACTGACTGATCGTCAAACATTTCAGTTGTTCATACATATTATATATTCTAAAATAATAAATACTTAGAATTCTTATTCTAAGATATTATATATTTATTATTATAATATTGTCGCGGAATATAGTGTGAACTCGTCATAATAGCACGCTTGTACCATGCCTTACAACAGCGAATGTCAATTTCTAACTTTTGACAATTAGATAACAAGAACAGTTTATTGCAAATTTTAATGTGTCAGAGAGAGACAACGCATTTTCAGGAAAGATTTGGAAGTTACTAGAAACATTTTGAATTTTCGATACTAGAATGTTCTAAATTTACGCATATAAAAAGGCCGGCAGTGTGTCGAGAGATCAGTTGACGTTCGGAGTTAAGTGAAGCTTACGAAGAGATACGAAATAGTGGAAAAGTGAAGAAAAGAAAAGTGGTGGATTATAGTGCTCAGAGACTAAATTAAACTAGTGCTGTGTACAGACTGCGCGTGTAAATAAAACATCTTTAGTGCGAGAACGCTTTTAATTTCCGATCCCGAACCCGTAGTACGTAACAATATCTTAATACATTATTTTGTGTACTTGATTTTTCAATTATACTTATATTTTATTTTATTTATTTTAGATACGTTATGGCGTTATTTCAATATTTTAATTCTTCCATAGGAATATCATGCGGTACTAACGTGATTTTTAATTACGAGGTAAATTATTCATCAGGCAGTTCACTTCTTCAGCTGTAACTACTCGGTAGTAAAACGTGCAATATTTTGATTTTACAATTATCTAGGTTTTTAAATCATGCTAGCGACTCATCTTTGCTTCGCTTGCCTGTGTTCTTAGATGTCTCTTAGCCATTATTTTTATATTAAACTATTTTTTCTGACTATCACTACATAGTGTAATACAAAGTCGCTTTCTCTATCCCTATATCCCTTTGTACGCTTAATTTTTAAAACTACGCAACGGATTTTGATGCGGTTTTTTTTAATAGATAGAGTGATTCAAGAGAAAGGTTTATATGCTTAACTAGCGGATCCCACGGCTTTACCTGTGCTAAATCTAGGAAAAAGCCCAAGCGAAGCGAGGGCGAGTCGTTAGTATTTCTATATAATGGACTAGCGACATAGATTTAAGGGGTTCCGCTAGGATATGTATGCAAACACTTAACAAGTTATACACTAAAACTTTCCTCGAGAGCCACTCTATCCATTGGTGAAAATAGCATGTAAATCGGCATAGTTGTTTTTGAGTTTATTGCGAACAGACAGACAGACAAACGCGGCGGAGGACTTTGTTTTATAATATGTAGTAGTTAATGACGAAATAATATAAATAGCCACAAAATTAATGCATCGATTTAAGGCTAATCAAGAATTTTTTTAACTTAAACCTTAAACAGATGAAAAACCACGATGAACAATGAACATATCCTTGAAATGTGCTAATTAAAATTAAGCCCTTTCATTCGATACCCAACACGCCATAATTAATAAAAATATTCATAACTTTATGTTCTCTAGAGGGCGCCATATTGAATTGTCATATAACCTCTTAATTTGACAAATTATGATAAGTTGTTTAGTAGTAACGTTGGAGAAGAATACCATACATAGAGATACATACGTACCGGCCAAAATCATATCACATCCTTCGCTGTGTCGTAGTCGGGTAAAAAATTAAAGGACCTCATTTCTTTGAACACATATCTAATACACTGTACACAATTACACTACAGGAATATCCTAAGACCTCTGCTTTTGTTTACAGTCATTGTATGAGGTTGAAGCTGAGCGTTTAAAGCCAGGCTCGTTATAAAGCATGACAATAGATGGTTATGATCTCCCATTAACCTTTTCTTTTCTTATACTTACGTTATCACAATACCTGCAAGTGTCTTAAAGGAACGAGCTATTTTATTTTGTTCAACTAGCATTTTCGCTTTGCTTGGGTACGTTTTAATATATATACATATAGAGATTTGCCTAAAACATACCAGAATCCGATACGAAAAAACAATTAATACTATTTTTATGAGTCAGTCATGTAGTAATTTTTTGTTGTGGTTTGAGAACTAGTTAGTTATTTTTTGTACTATTATAATGTATACAGAATAAACCTGCCCACGTTTTGGTGTTTTTTTTCAAAACCAATATCTGATTTAATAGAAATAACTATTTTTTTGTTAGTTTGGTGACAGGAAACTCCTGGCACCAGAAGAGGCGAGACACAGTGTTCAACACTTTGAGTTTGATGAAATGATGTATCGCTTTTGCAACATATAAATAAATTTCATTAGAACATTAACACTCAGTACCTTCTAGATATATAGTAAACTATGAGGCTTGTATTATGTTTACCAGATAGCTGATACATAACAGACATATATGACTTTAAATATTTACACATTATAAATATAAATATCCATTATTGGGGTATAGAAATAAATGTCCATTACACTAATTAATGCTCCCAACGCGACTCGAATCTGCGACCACTGGCTCAGTAAGTAGAAGAAAAACCTATTAAGAATAGTTTTGCATCATTGCGAGCACGGAATAGATCATCTCTTCTGTGATTGCGAGCACAGAACAACTTACAGTAAATGTAGTATACCTAAACTATTCTTAAATACATAGCTGTGAACTCATGACAACGATAATGATAGAAAATTGTTTTAAGTGAAAAAGTCATTAGTAGAATTTAGATTTTCTTCTAATCACTTTTATTTTACTTAAAAATAGTGACATTTTAAGAGATTTGGTTAGCCATATCATTATGATAGAGCATACCGTCGCGTGGTAAACCTCGATGATTGATTAGTATGTGCTTTAAATAAATACTATATTTATTATTATTTAATTAAAAATGTAAAGTTTTCATATTTTTCCCTGTACTTGTAACAGGACTTGTGAAAACTTATATATGTATAAGTATAAGACGATATTACTTGGCCATTTTCATAGTTCCGATCTGTGATAGTTCTAAGTCAACGGAAAGTACCATATGTTAAAATTTTAATTCCCTTAAGAGTGAAGAAATATACGTTTTTGCGGCATAAACAACCGTATTTTTTTACGTTAACTTTGAAATAAGATTTCTTCACAGCTTCAAGGGACTGTGACCTCTTTACTACGTGACCTCTACGTGTTTCCAAGATAAAGGTGATCATATAAGATTTATTTTTTTACTGTTGTAAAACTGCTTGTTACCTTCGGGTAGCAACCGAATGGGCCGGCACGCCCCGTATAATTCATTAGTACCACTCTCTCACAGAAGACCGGCGTGAAGTGGCAGCTATGCTGTCCGGTGAGTGAGAGTCCGGGAGGCCCACTCTCCTTCCCCCCTCCCTCTTCCCTTCATCTTCCGCCTTCGTTCCTCCCTCCCTCCCACTTCCCTCCCTCCTCCATCCCTCCCTTTCCTGAAAGGCCGGCAACGCATCTGCAAGCCTGGCTTGCAGATGTCCATGGGCGGAGGTGATAACTTCCCATCAGGTGAGCCTCCTGCCCGTTTGTCCCCTTTTTACCATAAAAAAAAAAAACTTTTGAGGTACGGAATCCTTAAAAGAGGTTAAATAAATTAAAAGTAAAATGAAGTATGTAGTAGTGGTAGTGGAACTAGAGTGGAATGTAGAGCCTAGTGACTGAGTTAATATGGCTCTGAATAAGTAAGTATATGAGATATTCTCTAGTAAAAATTTAAAACAACAAAATCACATTGCAAGTGACAAACACATAACCAAGGCTTGTCACTATAGTAATGATTAATTATTTAGTATAGTAAGAAATCACGTGCGCTATCATTTTCCTAGCTTAGTTATGTCACTGTTTATACTATATTTTAAATAATAACTAGTTTTGCATAAAAAGGAAATAATGTAATGATAAGCGGACTTTAAACACTATACATGATGTATAGAGCAAAATGGACATGTAAAAATGTTATGTTATATGTATAGGTAAAGGTATATGATATATCTACGAGTATATATATAGCCACAGATGTAATGTCCTCCCGACCGATTCATATTCCGGATCTTATACTCCGGTGGGACGACTACTCGACACGACCAGTGAGAGCTAAGGCGCAGGACCAACGGCTTTATGTGCTATGCTAGGTATAGGGGGGAAACACTGCCAACTTCTCAACTCCGGGCTGTTACTGAGGCTTACGAAACAAGAAGACTCAATAACTAAACTTGGCCCGACCCGGTACTCGAACCCAGGACCAGTGTGCGACCGTACATCCTAATTCCTAGCCACTACACCATCGCCACAGCTGTATGTGGCTAATATTAAGAAAATATTATGTATATTATATTTTTTTGTATAGTTTTCAATACTTACTCGTATACTTAGCAGTTTATACGTTCATTATAATTTATAATATGATAAGATGAAACACCTTTGATTGGAAAATTTTATACAAAACTAAAAGTAAATACAAGGTAGGTAGATAATGTGCAAAGACAATCTGTGTTTTGAATTGGATAATATATAGGTAATAAATATCCTGACTGCGAAATAGCACCTTTTTTATTTGTTTGCGATTTTTCTTATGTATTTACATATATTACAGAGCGAAGTAATATTAATTACGCACGCCATTATTTTGTCATTGTAGGAGAAAGGCACGATTTTAAGAGGACGAAGATGGTGAAATCAGTATAGGTAAAAACTAAAAATAGCTGTGACGTAAAGTTAAATGTCCTCTGAACCGTATTCATTAATGGCAACCTTACTGACATGACGCCAGCTAACTGTCCAGATGGATTATAACTAGGCAAGTGTGTGCACAGAAAATGGAGCAGTCCCTATTTCTTTAGTTCCCCTGTTATGCTGAGACGACAAGCTGACATGATTGTTGACGTAGTCGATACCTTGTACTTTGTAGGCATAGGGATGTATTCTTATATGCGGCTATAGAATAACTGTCTAAACGAAGAGAAATAGATGAAGATAGATAAGATAATAATAGATATCTAGAAATGTGCCACAGACCCACTTCACAACTTCGGGCAACGATTAAATATTTCGAAACAGGAAAATTTACCTCTTTTGATTTCATCCAGGAGTTGAACACGTGACTTTACAATTTTACTCTTTGCCCGTAGATGCTTGACATTTTAAGCAACGAGGAAGTCAAGTTAAGAAATAACATTGGTATAAATATTAAACATAATTTTATGTTTTAGGATATTATAATTAATTAATCTTTGGATTAAATTGCAAGCTAGTTATTACTAACTAGGTACTTACTTAACTCCTATATTTAGTAGGTATACTGACCAAAAGGAGGAGGCCTTTGCCAACTATGGGCAAGCAGACAAAGATGTCGAGGGAGATCAAATTTCAGCTGTATTATAACTGTTGTAGATTATGTCATAACATATTATGTATTTAAATTGAGTAAAACACTGTAAATTTTTGTCTGAATAAAGGCTTATATTATTATAATACTAACCAAAATAGCGTAATATAACATAAATAAGTTCAGTTAGCCTTCAAACTGTATACTGTTACATTGTATAATTTTTTATCAGTTTATGTTAAGTTTTATAAAAGTTAATTAAATTTACTTTGTATATATATACATGCCTCCTATTTAAATAATAAATTAAAAATCATTAATAAATATTCAAATCTTGTACTGGAAACAAAAGAAAAAATATAAAGTTCTTTATCCCATAGGATTTTAATTAATTCAAATAGCTCTTTAACTAAACTTGGTTTTGTCGGGTTCGTATCTAAGTAATCTAAAAGTACGATTTAACTTTTAGTATGAAAAAAGTAGAGTATTTATAAGTTAATTATTTGATAACCAATGGGAACTTGCATATCTCCTTTAAGGGATGATATCCGGGATAAAAACAATCCTATGCCCTTTCCAGCCTCCCAAACTAATTTCATAGGAAATTTCATCGAAATCGGCTCAACGGACTTTAGTTTTTCCATTACAAATTCACATACAATTTTTTTCTTTATAATAGTACAATATACATATAGGTATTTTCGTTTAATCAAATCAAATAGCGGAAATTATAATATCTTCAAAACTATTCATATAAAATTTATTTGCAAAATAACAATACAATGGTAAATATCTATAATATGATTATATTCGTAAATGGGTATCGAAAATTTTTCCTGCGAACGTTGCCATTAGCAACCCGCCGCCATTTTGAGTTGTATACAAAGAAACATCGCCCGCTGAAATTGGTATTTATTTATAAAAGAATGAAGGAAAGTTAAATTATCGAATAATAACAGCAATATGAAATGAAATGTTATGTTTCAGAAAAATTTTGTGACAATCTTTACCTCAAACGTAGATGTGAATAATGTAAAATATTATTTGAAAACCGAAAACTATATACAAATAATGAGTCATTTTTAGGTTTCGATACACACACACGAATGGTACCAACGGGATCCTAATATTAAGCCTCTGTTGTCCTTCCGTGTGTCTATCATCGTGCTGTACCTCCTGAACCGTAACAAGTAGAGAGTAGAAATTTTCACAGAGCTAAAGAGTGTATATGTTTATTTTCCGCTATAACAAAGAAATAACAAAAACAAAGATGAAATTCAAAATGACAGCCATGTAATTAAAAAAAGGTAATGGGCGTGGCACATCGCTCTCAGATCGAACGGTCGACGAGGGCGAAAAGTTTCAAATGGCGGCCACGTACCGGGAAGCGAAGCGTGGGCAGTCCTTCCACAAGGTGGATCGACTTGGTTTAAGTCGCTAGAGCCCACTGGCACAGGATCGGTTGTCATGGAAATCTTTGAAGGGAGGCCTATGTCCAGCAGTGGACATGTTTCAGCTGAGACGACATTATATTTTGTACGACGGTATTGCGACTGCGAGTCGAGTGAGACAGATATTCGCATTTAATATAAGTAAAGCTATATATAAAAAAAGTATGAAGTATTATAAACAGACAGACTCATTCAATTTAAATCTGTTTTTTGGTAACATAAATTCGTATTGCCCTATTATTTCCAAACCTAGTTAGAAAATTATTCCGATACCAAAGATTTTGAATTTTGATTAAAAACTTTGTTATAGGTTGACATTGATGATTTTATTAAGAATCACAAAAATATTTATTCATATACTTGGTTCTTCTAGTTTTAAGTAATATAAGATTTTGTAAATATCTTTTATATGTAAAAACTTATATCTTTTTAAAGATAAGTATGTATAATTTAGTGCTATTAGTTTTTCGCTACACATCTGTCTCGCAGAGGTAAAGAATATAGAAGTCATTCGTCGTCGTCGTCGTTTATTCAACACTTCTCGAGACGCGGAACTAAGTTCCTTACTCTACTATTTTTATTAATTATGAATATTTAATTTTTTAACATGTTTCTCCAGTTTTATATGTATTTATACAATTAAGAGCTGTCTAATATGTGTGTTTGGTTTTATTGATATTGATAAAAGTGTGAAAGTATAATATTCATAAATCAAATCAAAAACCTTTTTAATTTTAGTGTTAAAGTGAGCTAATATTTCATTATGGTATTTTGTATACAAATATGTAATAGTAAGTCTACACTACTTACAAAATTATGAGTTCAAGTTGAGCCGAATAAATTGGAGTTAAAGTCGAACTCTTTTTCATAACTAAGAGATAAGTAGAGTTTTCATTTTAGGGCCATATTTTGCTTTGTATTAATAAATGCTAAAGTTGAGTGTGGAATAATCCAATAGGTGACACAGTGTTGGTACGTATTTGTGGCTAGACTGTCCGCTATATTTGTCTCGTCAATCTGAAACGCTCCGGGTGAATGATCTGCCGCGAATATGTGTGTTTAAAGCAAGTAAAATAATTCTATTATTATTTAATTATTGATCTCTCGAAGAGAGAAGACTTTCTCTCAAGATAAGCTTTTGATCATAAAAAGTAATATCAGTGTGTGTCAGTCACGGCACGTGATTTTTATATCATCATCATCATCTGCCCTTTTTAACGTCCCACTGCTGGGCACAGGCCTCCCTCAGTACGAGGGGGATCAGGCCATAGTCCGCCGCGCTGGCCTAGTGCGAGTTGGCGGACTTCACATGCCTTTCGAAAACTTGTTAGGTTTTCTCAGACATGCAGGTTTCCTCACGATGTTTTCCTTCACCGTAAGACAAGTGGTAATCATGATATAAATGATTCGCACATGAAAATATCAGAGGTGCGAGACCCGGATTTGAACCCGCATCACTCGGTTATCCAAGCGACGCGTTACCGCTGGGCTACCACTGTCCTATTTATATATAGAATAGAAAAGATTTTTATATATAGAATAGAAATGCTGTAATTTGGTATATTTCTAACAATAAAATTTGTCTTATACCGGTAGATAAAATATCTAAGCAAAGGAAATCATTGTCAAAGTGCAGAAAAGAGAAGGGATAAAGTTAAACGAATAAAAGGCAGATAATTTATAATTGTTTATATTCATTAACCACTAGGATTTTCGGCGGCTTCGCACGCGCTCTAAAGACTCTCAAAACTAACGCCTGCCCTTCCCGTTTTTGCAAAACTTTTCATTCATGCTTCTCTCCCATTGCTCGTAGCGTGATGTAACACAGCCTATAGCCTTCCTCGATAAACGGACTATCCATCGCAAAAAGAATTTTTCAATTCGGACTAGTAGTTCCTGAGATTAGCGCGTTCAACCAAACAACAAACAAACTCTTTAGCTTTATTATTAGTATAGATAAAAACCGAGTATAATAATTAAATGTAGAATATTACAAATCTAGATAGACTAATACAATATACGGCAGTAATATATACCTATAACTAAATATTTAATACAAATGATATGTTGATGTTTTAACGGATTACTCGAAGTTTCATTTCGAACTACCTACCTGGGCGACGGTGCTTCCGACTTCTTTTGTAATGTTGTTTTCCCTGAAAAAATATGTATTTTTAAGAAAAGACTAGGTGAACTTAAAAAGCAAAACCTTATTTAAATAAAAAATATAATCTAAATCGTTAAAGTTGTTTTCAAGATACACAAAATAAAGTACGTAAATATACATATAATGGTTATTTATTTTATAAATAAGATTAATAATTGTCCAGCTCAAAGTCGTCTGAAATAAAAATTAAAACCGAAACTTCTGACCTTCGGGTTAATAGGTTTTCGCTACAGCAAGTAAGATATTCAGACGACGACAAAAGCCAAAAACAATTTGTACCAGATATGAGACCAAGCTAAATCGATTTTTCGCCCCCCCCCTATATTGGCGATATTGTTAACTTTATCAAAATCATTAGAGCCGTTTTCGAGAAAGATTTTACAAATATATATATATATTCTTTATTGCACATGAAAAAAAAACAAACATAAATATAACAGAGAAGTTGAGGGCAAAGGATCTCTTCCAGTCAACCTATGGGGTCAGAGAGATTGTTAATTAGCAGACCAAAAAGTGCAAGATCATACAAAAAAAAGGTATTCATAAAAGACAAAATATTCATATAAAATATATAGATGTTTATGTATATACGAGTATATCTTATATATTATATTTTTATATATATTGTACATGCATACATACATACATACTATACATATAAATACTTCATAATATAGAGTTGATGATTAATTATTAACTTGAGATAGAAAATAATCTTTTACTCGGTGTTTAATATATAAATTTTGAAATAAATTTTAATATATATAAATTTTTAAATAATGCTCATTTAAGAAGTAGGTGGTACGAAACGTGATCAACTTCCAGGATGAACTGCGAAATACCCAGCCATTTATCTCTCTGTAGATCTTTCTTCCTTTATACAGTGCTATATTTTTAGATCGTCATAGAAACGAGTCTTATTATTCCCTGGCGATGTACGAACGACGAGTATCAGTAGTATGTGTGAGTAGAAGCTATATTAAATTTTTCTTGAAGGACCAAGTCCAGATGTTATACCTTCGACTAAATAACAAAATATAACAAATGCTTATGTTTGTTAATATTTATTACAAACATATTGTAAGTTGTTCACGTGAGTTTTTTAAAACAAAATAGTTTATTTTCGGATAATTTGGTAACATATGTACGCTATTTGTCACCCTAGTTCACACAGTGCGTGACAAGGCGAAGCGTAGTTCCTTATATTTAAAATGTCAAGCATCTTCTCTACGATTTTATTGAATAAGATTTTTATTTCATAATTCAAGAAAAGTATTATATGATGATGATGATTATATAAGTACACAGTTATATATATTTATACCTAATTTCGTATAGATGTACATATGTTATTATGTAATGATTGATTGATTGATTGATGATTTTTTTTAGTGGTTTAAAACCATCTTCGCAGTATCAATTATTATCTTCCTAAAGGAACGTAAGTAAGACTTCATAGTCTATAATGGAAATAGGTAGATTTTTTTGTGTTTTATAAATAAAAATTTTTCACTCTCATAGGTTAGCTGGAAAGGATCTTATCTAGAGAAATGCCTAAGTTTGCCCACACTGGTATCCGTACTATCTTAACATAATAGTTTATTGGTAATTAACAATATAATAGAATAATATGATACAATAAAATATTTTATATAAAATAATTATAATATGATAATGTATTGAAATTATTGTATTTACCTATAATAAAAAAGATATCAGATAAAGGTAATTGTTTAAAATTAATAGCTATTATCAAAAGGATTTGCAACAAATTTCAATATATGATTGCTTCTTATCCGTTTTATTGCCTGTGTTATTATCAAAGATAGTTTGTAAGTGACAATTTTATAAACGAAACAATGGTTAATATAAAATATATCATAAATAAAATAGTTCGTACAAACCAGAACGAGTTTTTGGCAAACACGCTCCATTGAGTTATAACAGTGATAATTATTTTATTTTTACTGCCATTTACTTCTTGTGATCTTTTTAAAAATAAACACTACGTAAAAATCACCTTTACATAATATAATAAATTTCTAACCAAGTCGGATTTTTTGGAAAATATTATTAAAATAGTCATTAATATCCATACAGACTGAATCTATAAATAAATAAATAAATAAATAAATATGTTGGGACATTATTACATACAGCGCCATCTAGTTCCGTGGTAAGCTGCGGGACTCGAACCCGCGACCGCTGACGCAAGAAAGTAGGGTCACTACAAACTGCGCCAAACGTGTAGTCGAATCTATAGTTTTTTAGCATTTTTGTCCATTTTGTTACTTTTTTCACGAAAACCCATTGGTCAGATTTTAATCAAATTCGGTATAATGATAGTATAGTTATTCAGGTCAAAACATATTTTTTTTACTGCGGTAAAATATTTCGTGTCTAAGAATCTTATTGTGATATATCTAGGGACGACTTCGAGCGGTGCGAGAGGGAGTCATCAATATAGCATTATAATATACAATTATAATTATATATTATAGCGAAATTATTATCATTTGCCAATCTCTTGCCACCTTTTTCAGTGATTTTAAGCATAATCTAGAATAGGTATTTCAATAAGTCGACCATACTTCTTAACAAAGGAACCTACTTGTATTTTAATCATTTTCTAAATACTCATCACTACAAAGTATAAAACAAAGTCGCTTTTTCTGTCAATATATCCCTTTGTATTCTTAAATCTTTAAAACTACGCAACGGATTTTGATGCTGTTTTTTAATAGATAGAGTGATTCAAGAGGAAGGTTTATAAGCATAACTAGTGGATCCCGCGGCTTTGCCTGTGCTAAATCTAGGGAAGAGCCCGAGCGAAGCGAGGGCGAGTCGCTAGTACATAATAAAACAATTATATTAGATGTAACAAGTTACCTATAAAATCCCAGCTAGGGCGAGCTCACATAAACAAAATGAAGTTTACGTACGCTAATGTGATATGTACCGTTCGTCCTCGTCCGGGGAACTAATCGATACAGGGAAATCTCTACCTTAGAAACACGAGATGTCTAGTCTCTCGGCCCGGGCGACTTGCTTACTCTATTAGGGAGGTTGCTATAACGACCGCTTTGTGGAATAACCGGACATTAAGTCTGGAGCAAATTGAATAAGACTCTACTTGGTAAAGTTCTACGTTAAGAGTTTTGATTTAGGTTTAAATAAACGGTTCATATTTATCATAAGAACGAAAGAGACATGAAATCATAAATATCACTCTTACAGTTTTTCTTTGTGGGCGTTTATCGAGCATTCGTATTTTAAAATCAGTCTTGAGTCTATTCATTTTAGTTTAACTAAATTAATTTGTTTGGATTGTTACAGTTTTGTAGAAATTATATACTAGTAATTTAATTTCTTTAACTATAATGAGTTTTGTTTACTATTAACGCCACTAGACTATATTACAGAAAGTTTTGTGTTTCCTCAAGATTATGCACTATAGTGACATTCTCTCGTTTCACTCGTTAGCCAAACAGTAGGCCAAGTGATTGTCCTCTCCTTATCTAATAACTAAATTTCATCCAAATTATTCCATCCGTTTTAACACCACATAAGTACAAACAAACATGCATAAAACTGGGACATTTATAAGTATTCCAATAACTATTATCAATCTACTGGTATCCCCCATATAGCTGTGACGGCTTGCTCGAAAACTTTTTACGACACAGTGTTATCTGGCGGGAGTCCCTTGATGTACCGGGACAAAAAATAAAAGTTGGTAATTGAAGCTTGCCGTACAAAAACATGCTTGAAAGGATGATACGCTTGAAAATAAATTTTGTTAGTAAAAAGAAGTTATGTAATGATTTGTTATTTATTTAACATTTTTAAGCTCGTTTGTTAACCCGGATTTAAGCCCGATCCGAGTGATGCGGGTTCAAATCCTGGTCTTGCATATAGACGATTATATGATTTTTTTAAGTGCGAATCGTTTGTAACCAGTTGTCTTACGGTGAAGGAAAACATCGTGAGGTAACCTGCATCTGACAGAATCTAGCAAGTTTTCAAAAGACTGAATGTGGAGAGTGGACAATGGCCTGATTCTCTCATATTCAAGGTAGGCTCAACCCCAGCAGTGCGACGTTAAATAGGGCGTAATTCAAATATTATTTGCTATAATCTTCTTTATTTCTTCACCGCTTCCTTGAGTTATATAATAATATTAAAGTATTAGGAACTTGAAAAAGGAATAAATTTAAAATAATATTTAAACTATAAAATTCCCCTTGAACCGCTCGGGTTCGTCCCTACGTACATTTTAATGGGGAGTTTCTCAGTGTTGAGATATTTTCCTGAAGTAAAAAGTATCCGTATGCAGGATAAATCTATTAAGTGGTTTTCTCTTGATGTGGTCTCAGAGAGAGACAAAAATTATATAAACTATATAGATTCGGCCTCCGTGAGAATAATAATAACAACATCAATTAAAAAAAAATATCTACAGATTCGAGTCACTTTATTTTATGTGTAGAAGATAAACATAGGTATATAATAACTAAAATATATATTTGACCTAAATAAAAAGAACTTAATAGTTGGGTTTGAGTAAAGCTGCTTTATATGTACATATTTAGACCTTATTTATGCTGCTTCAAAAATACTAAGATCGTGCACGACCTTTTAATTATTTGCGAAAGCACCTCTCATTTCCAATTTTATTACATGCATCTATGTATACTGACTACATCACTTGTTTAATTCAATATAATTAGTTAGTAAGTTCGCTATACTTTTGAGTTTGTGAATAAATTTTTAGGGCTTTAATGGTCCTTTGTATCGATTATGACTTCAGTTAACTCACTAATTGCCGTACTCATACGCTCCAATGCTACCACTTGAATAATGAAATGAGAACTTACGTAGGTAAATTAATTAGCATATAAATATTGTATATACTTTTATTTTAAGGAAAGGATTTCTTACTAAGTAATACATTTTACCTACAACAATTCTGATTGCATTATCTATAATTATATCAGGAGCCGCGAAGCCACAGACTGTAAAAACTAATTGTTTGGGCACTGGTCAGCTTGCATTTTGATAAAATCGATAGCCCAGTTGGATACAGTTGATGACATGTACTGTAGGTAGGTAGTATATTTGCTGTAATTCAACCGCGCAGTACGGCAAAAATTCGTTGCGTTGAAAATACGCAACGCTAGCTGCCTGTCCAGGATCTGAAAACATTTCCCGGTTTCAGCATGATTGGATATCGATGTTTGAATATAAAACAGACTTTGATACAAAAAAATGAAATTGAAATATAAAGTGAACATTTCTTTCTATAGACTTAACGGTTTGGTAATAAAACAATTTTAGTTTTTTTTAAATAAAAGATAATCTACTTAATTGGATATATAATCATGTTATTTACTTAGTTTTTTTTGAGTCATTTATTAAATATATAGCTATTTTTAATTAATGTTCAATTTTTAATCGAAGCGCCTAATAAAATTTTGTTTGCAAAAATGATAGCATGCGTCATTGTTAATATATATGCATTTTCTTAACCTTACACGATATTGTTTAGTAGACATTCATTATGTTACCTACAAATAAAATAATATAGCGACTCATCATCGTTCTGTGATGAGGATCGTTATGTGGTCCCAGTCATACATATAGATAGAAAGTCGGACAAAAATTTAAAAAACTATACTACTTTCTAGTTCTACTAGACTATTTCAATAAAATTTTTCGGAAAATATGAAAATGTGTATTTTGTAAAGTTTTAAGTTCCTTCGATGAATCATTAAAACGGTCACAACGAAGAGTTGAGTATGTGAGTCAGCGATGTTCAAAACTTTGTAGAAAGTTTTAATAGGAACTACATGAGATTTAGTTTTATAGCTGTACTGAAATCCGTACTTTGTACGAACTGGTGGTTGTCTGCTAGTTTGTAATAACGAAGTTCGGATTCCTGTTTTATGAACATTAATTTACAATATTTTCGTTATTAAATGTATTCGACACAATTTTTACTATAAATAAGTATATTTCAGGCTTATTTTCACTTGCCATCAAAATTGCATTGAAAATTGATTTTGTAGTTGACTGACTGCAAGCATTTTCTTAATAGATACTTATTCAATTTAATTTTATATATGAGATATTTGTAATCTCATGTGAAATCTATTTATCTTAGCAAAATTAACTTTTAAATCTTATTTAAGATGACGATATTACTATACAATATAAGGTGTTTATATATAACCATTATAGGTAAAGTTTAAATATTAACAGGAATAAAATACAAAATGAAATTTTAATACAAAATACTTTTGATACAGTAATATGGATGGAGAGTTCATACACAAATAAAATATGCGTTCAATCAGATTGCGCTCGGTTTATTTCATCGAATTAATTATTATTTGCCAATCCTGGAAAATAAATATAGTCTGTATACAGCGAACTTAATGTAGTGAAATACCGTTTTAATAATGTAAATTGATACATATTTTTCATTAAGGGAAAAGCAATATCAATATTTAGTTTTTATTTCATTTCTCTTTGAAGTATACTAATGGTAGTGAGTCTTTGAAGTTTGAGCTGTCAAGTTTCAGGACATGCCAAAGCCTTAGTAATTCTAGATTTTATGACGTAAAAAGGGCAAGGTATTGAATGCTGAAATATTTTAGTTTTCCTTATTAGCTACGTGTTTAATTGTCAAATATATTTTATATAATTAGCGTAGAACTTATATTTTATAAGAATAAATTAATTTTGTAACTAAATAAATTTAACTTAGAATGAAGACAACATTTTAAAGTCATTTCTTGCGACGTGCCATGTTTTACAGAGTAGGTAGGTACTTAGAAATTAAAGTTAAAATCTACATTTCGTACGTAGCTGTAGTACTTTCAAGATATACTTACTATACCTAAGTTATATAGTAGCGGTACAAGATCGATAAAGTATCCTAACTGTAAAGTTTGTTTACTATCCATTTGGCGTCTCTTAAATGTATTCATCACACCAGTTGAACGTAGATGTTGTGATCGTAAATTTTTCCCTTTTTTATCGATTGGCACAATACTACTAGTGAGAAACATCACTAGGCTTACTTTTGTAATTAAGTATTAAGTCTATGGATCAGTAAATGTAATAAATTTTTTGAGTCGATTCTGTACATTATCTACATATTTTTTTTGGAAAATCTGTCTAGAAGCTCACTGCGAAGAAAGCACTGTCGGTCTTGTACATAAATGATAGCTGATTATAGTTTCAACATGTAGGATATTTTCATTCATCCCTTCGAAATCTAAATAATAATAACCGTATGTAAGAACAAGACGCAACCACTTGTTTGTCTGTCTGTGAGCAGAGTGAGGGTAAGGCGGTCACTTAAGAGGACATGGAGTCGCTCAACAGAGCCGGCGTAAGAAATACCAGCGCCCTGGACGAGATTTTCACAGCGTCCCTGTTATCGATAACCTGTGAGTCCTATGAAAAAAGTCCACTCTGCTGTTTCTGTGAACTCAACTGTTTCTGTAAACTCAACAGACACAGTTGTACTGTTACATTAAAAATATTTAGGCGGCGCCCCCCGTCCTTCCCTCCGGCGAAGGGCAACCGACCTAGCGCCCCCTACCCCCTAACGCAAGCCCTGTCGCTCAATAACGTTCACGCTATTTTTATTTTGTTTTTTTAATATTATAATAGCAGTAAATACACTAGTTTTAACTTATCTTTTAAGTAGTTAAAATTTCTTAATACAGCGAAATTGTACCTACTATCAGAATCATGTATGCAGCTCGTCGTATGAACATATGTATTGTGTAACGATGAGTTATAATTATTACTAATTAATTATTGTTAACATAATTAATATGAATAATCAACTATTTATTTTAAATCATTAGACATGTTTTATTTATTATACATTACAACATTATTTATAGAGGTATAAATTAGAAAGATAAAGTTGTCAATACTGATTGAATACAATATATTAAAGTTCCTTTATAGGTCCTATAAAAGTTCTACATAAAGGGTCTCATTACTGAGTCTTTTGAGGGTTTTAGGTAATTTAGTGAGCCGTGTGAGCTGACTCTCGATAAACATTTCAATCCCTGTTTAATGAGGTTCTATTCTAGAGGTAAGTAGTTACGTAACGAAAATACATAATTTGTTGTATGGCACCTCAGCTCGCCGTTGTTCATTTCTATTTTAATATTTGTATGGTGGTAGCTTGATTGGCTAACAAAAATTCTTAGTTACGTAAACCGAATTAATTTTATCGACTTTCTAAGTATCTTGTTTTGTAACTTGGTGGGTAGTTTGACGTAGGCGTAAGGGAGCGAGGGGATGCAAAGGAAAGCGACAAAAATAGATTTTTTTCCCAATAATGGTTGTTGCCTAAGCTTTTTATTACTTGCGTCAATGTTTTTTAAGACAAACATTTTATAATGAATAAATTAATGAAAATTATGTACAATTCTAGTAATTCTTTTGTATTATCATCATGATAAAAATGCCTTTTAAGACTTAAAAGACTTTCATTTAGGTACGAGTATGATACCCAAGAGATTAGCTTGTCATACACAAAGGAGAAGGTTTAGAGACAAAAATCAAGATACTCATCGGCGGCTTTTTGCAAGGGATGAATTGATGATGAATTCAATTCAACAAAATAATGATATTGCTTGAGCTATACTTTACTTACATACTACTTTATACTTTTTTATATATAATAAGTAACTAACGAAAATAACTAACTAATTTTTGTACTTATCTTTGTTCTCTACTCCCTATGGAGCTAAAAAGGCAAATAAAACTAAAAATTAATATACGTTTGTTACATACATTATATATATTTTGATCAAGGTAATAAAACAAGGGTAAATTATATTTTTTAAAGGTAAAAATTGGTACCACACTCGTACCTATTGACAAGTACATTGTCTTGTTATCGGACGAGTCACTGAATCGGTAAACGTTGTTTCGAGACTGGTCTAAGATAAACCAAGGCAGTTTATACAAACCAATAAACAATTGTTTGTATACTGAGAATTTGAAGTTATAAATCGAAATATTATTTACAGGACTTTTTGCTCAGGCACTATTGGTGTTAATTTCGACAAAATAATAAAAATAATATGTGCAAAAAGGTTAGACTAATACGTACCTGATACCATTTAATAATGGAAAAAAGTACGGATAAACTTTTTTCAATCTATATTTTTTATGTTTTACCAATCACAAAATAGACAAAATAAAAAGTTTCATTCCAAATTCATCGTCCTTTCCATGAAAGCGAACGTAAATATTGTCGCGGAATAGAGTGCGAACCCGTCATAATAGCACGCTTGTACCATGCCTTACAACAGCTAATGTCAATTTATAACTTTTGACAATTAGATAACAAGAACAGTTTATTACAAATTTTAATGTGTCAAAAAGAGATAAAGCATTTTCAGGAAAGATTTGGAAGTTACTAGAAACATTTTGAATTTTCGATACTAGAATGTTCTAAATTTACGCATATAAAAAGGCCGGCAGTGTGTCGAGTGATCAGTTGAAGTTCGGAGTTAAGTGAAGATTGCGAAGAGATACGAAATAGTGGAAAAGTGAAGAAGAGTATAGTGAATTGTCAAAAGTGGTGGATTATAGTGCTCAGGGACTAAATTAAACTAGTGCTGTGTACAGACTGCGCGTGTATATAAGGTGTAAATAAAACATCTTTAGTGCGAGAACGCTTTTAATTTCCGATCCCGAACCCGTAGTACGTAACAATTGGTGTCAGAAGTGGGATCGGAAATGCCGTTAGTACCGAGGCACGTGAAGGAAGGAGTCACTACACGCGCAATGGCAGAACAACAAAGGGAAGATTCTGGCCCTAGCACATCGAGGGATGAGTCCGCGGCTCAACAGAGCACCTCGCCAGACATGAACGCCCTCCTGCAACAAATGGCGTTCATGATGCAAGAGCAGGCTCGCCGCCAGGAGGAACAGCTGCGCGCACTACAATATGAGCAGGCTCGCCGCCAGGAGGAACAGCTGCGCGCACTACAAGATGAGCAGGCTCGCCGCCAGGAGGAACAGCTGCGCGCACTCCAAGAAGAGAAGGCTCGCCGCCAAGAGGAACAGGTTCGCCGCGAGGAGGGGCAGGCTCGCCGCGAGGAAGAACGTGCACGCCGCCAGGAAGAACAGCTGCGCGCACTCCAAGAGGAGCATGCTCGCAGCCAGGAGGAGCATGCTCGCCGCCAGGAGGAACAGCTGCGCGCACTACAAGATGAACAGACTCGCCGCGAAGAAGAACAGGCTCGCCGTGAGGAAGAACGTGCGCGCCGCCAAGAGGAACAGTTGCGCGCACTTCAAGATGGCATTCACAAGGATGTTATAGTCGCTCTCCAACAAAATAAGGAACGGGTTGAAGCCGTAGAAAGGGAAGTCGAGGGAATTAAGACGACACTCGGTGAGGCCATAGGGGAGTATGACTCCAAACTATCTAAAATAGAGAAAAGGGTTGATTACATGGAAGCTCACAGATTACTGCGTAGTGTTGACCTCAGTACATCAACAGCAAAAATCTTTAAAGTCCCTTACTTCGACGGCAAATCTTCTTGGGCCGCATTCAAGATCCAGTTCGAGACGATCAAGGAGACAAGTGGATGGACAGATGATGAAGCCCGATCTGCCCTTACCGTCGCACTTAGAGAGGAGGCTCTGAATGTGTTAGAGGCGCTTTGTGCTAGTGATCCTGGCAGAAAGACCACATATAGTGAGCTACTTAATGCTTTAGAGTCGCGGTATGGTGATAGTCATCTAGAGCACGTGTACAGGGCTCAAATCAAAGACCGTACACAACGAGCCAATGAAACCCTGCAGCAGTGGTCCATAGAGATTGAGAGGCTCGTACGAAAGGCATATCAATCTTCGCCATCCACCATAGAAACTATTCTCCTGCAGGCGTTTGTTGACGGGATTCGCAACTCGGAGGTACGCGCCGCTGTACGCCTAAGACACCATACGAGTCTCAAGGAAGCTGTCGCTCATGCTTTGGAGGTTGAAGCTATGCGCCATGACACAAGAGCTTGGAAGGTGAGGGAAGTAGTCACTACGGAAGGATCATCCACCCGAAGACGTATTTTTAACCCAAGATGCTACGAGTGCGGTGAGCGGGGCCATCTCAGAAGTAATTGCCCTAAATTATCGAATGTTCGGAGACAGTCAGATGTGGCTGTGTCGACTTCTGACCATCCACAGGAAAACTAATTCCAGCCAGGGCTACGGGGTGGGCGCTGGCCAGGGGATCCTCAACCCCACAAATACAAGTAAAGCAGACAGTGGATGGAAACACCTTAGTAATACATGGCGCAATTAATGGAGTGTCATGTAAACTAACGCTGGATACCGGAGCATCACGAACCATCATTAATAACCGAAAGCTGAAACACATTGCGGACAATAAGTTGCAAGACAGGAAGCATATCACTCTCATGACAGCCACCGGCCAGCGCGTACCTGTTTGGGGGGAAAGAAAAATTGCTATCAAAATTGGGGACAGCATTTATTGGCATAAAGCAATAGTCGCAGATATCGTCGATGATTGCATCATTGGATTGGACTTTCTTCAAAATTACCAGTGTGCGATTGACATAAAATATGGAGTTTTAAGGTGCAGAAATAGAGAAGTACCGATAAGTGGTGGAGTTCAGGGGAAAGTTTATTGCTTAAAAGACACCGTTCTTCCACCAAGATCACAGACTCTAGTACCTGTCACTTTACCTCAGAACAAGTCAGGTAGTCCATGGTCATGCGCTATCATAGAGAAGTTTGAAGATGAGAGCTCGTGGATTCCAGCAAGGGTTGTAGTAAGTAAAACTTCGACATCCATGGTTCCAGTGCTTAATACCAGTGACGCTACGCAAACTATTCAGAGAGGGGAGGTTGTGGGGACTTGCGAAGAGATAGCATGGTTAAACAGATGTCAACCGAACGAGAAGTTGTTGAACAAGGATAGAGAGCAAGCGATGAAACTTATCGAAGACTGTAAACAAAATCTCACAAGTTCACAGAAGACGGAAGCTGGAAATTTACTGTACCGATATTCAGATTTGTTTTCCAAACATGAGAGCGATATAGGAAGAACCGGCTTAGTAAAGCACAAAATCAATACTGATGATGTTGCACCTATCCGACAGCGACCTAGACGAATTCCATGGGCCAGGGAAAAGGAAGTGGATGACATGATTCAAGACATGAGAGAGAACAACATCATCGAACACTCCATTAGCCCTTGGTGTTCTCCGGTAGTACTTGTAAGGAAGAAGGATGGTTCTACAAGGTTTTGCATCGATTACCGTAGACTCAATGATGTGACCAAAAAGGATAGTTATCCCCTGCCTCGAATCGACGACACCTTAGACACTCTAAGTGGTATGAAATGGTTTTCAACTCTCGATTTGAAGAGTGGCTATTGGCAAGTGGACATGGATCCCGCGGATAAGGAGAAAACTGCGTTTTCAACTGGAAAAGGGTTGTGGCAGTTTAAGGTTATGCCGTTCGGGTTATGTAATGCATCAGCTACATTCGAGAGGTTGATGGAACGCATTCTCGCCGGATTACTAGGAGAAGCCTGTCTTGTTTATCTAGATGACATAATTATTGTGGGGCGTGATTTCAAAGACCATCTTAAGAAACTTGAAGCAGTATTCGATAAACTAAGGGAAGCTAATTTGAAGCTAAATCCGAAAAAGTGCTTATTCTTCAGAAAACATGTGAATTACCTTGGACACGTAGTTTCGGAAAACGGAGTAGAAACGGATCCTGGGAAAATCACCGCTGTGAAAGATTGGCCGACCCCTAAGGACAAGACGCAAGTGAGAGCATTTCTAGGATTATGCTCCTACTATCGACGGTTTGTGAAGGGGTTTTCTGACATCGCCAAACCACTTCATAAACTTACCGAGGAGAAGAGACCTTTCGTATGGGACAATAATTGCGAATTGGCTTTCCAAGAATTAAAGAAACACCTTTGCCAAACACCCATCCTTGGGTATCCAGACACAAAGGGAGAGTTTATTGTCGACACTGATGCCAGCAATATTGGTATTGGAGGTGTATTGTCCCAGCGGAAGGATGGACAAGAAGTGGTTATCGCTTACTTTAGTAAGTCACTATCTAAACCGGAGAAGAACTACTGTGTAACTCGAAGAGAACTACTTGCTGTAGTGAAAACTTTACACCACTTCAAGAAGTACTTGTTAGGTCGTAAGTTTTTGATAAGAACTGATCACGCTGCCCTGAAATGGTTATTGGAGTTCAAGGATCCTGAAGGACAGGTGGCGCGATGGATTGAACAACTTCAAGAATTCCAGTTTGATATAGAACATCGAGGGGGTAAAAATCACAGCAACGCCGATGCTCTATCTAGAAGACCCTGTAAAGAAGAATGCAAGCATTGTCAAAAACAAGAGGCGAAGGAATTAGAATCAATTAAAATTATTAGAACAGACTCGGTAGACGAACGTTGGAGTGATGAAGCCATGAGGAGAGCTCAAGAAGAAGACCGAGATATACGACCTATCATGGAATGGTTAAGAAGTGGCAGGCCAAAACCTAAGTGGACTGACATAGCACAGTACAGCACCGCTACAAAAAGTTTGTGGGCACAATGGGAAAGTTTGCTGTTACACAATGGAGTATTGTGCCGCAAATGGGAGAAGACACGTGGTAATGATAGCCATCTCCAACTAGTGGTACCTAAAATAAAAGTATCCGAGGTACTTCGAGCCTACCATGATGGTTCTTCTGGTGGACACTTAGGGGTAAAAAGAACGTTAACCAAAATCAAGGACCGATTTTACTGGTTGCATTGTCGTGATGATGTCGAGGATTGGTGTCGGAAATGTGTACAATGTGCCTCTGTCAAAGGCCCGCAAACCAGAAGCCGAGGAGCAATGAAATTATACAACGTTGGGGCACCTTGGGAGAGAATCGCATTAGACGTAGCAGGACCATTTCCGACTACTAACTCTGGGAACCGATACATCTTAGTTGTAATGGACTATTTCACGAAATGGCCTGAAGCATTCGCCATACCAAATCAAGAAGCTGTTACTGTTGCAAATAAATTGGTTAAAGATGTATTTTGCAGATTTGGTATCCCATTAGAAATGCACAGTGATCAAGGGAGAAACTTCGAATCACAGGTGTTTCAAGAACTGTGTAAGATCATGGGGGTGCACAAAACTAGAACTACGCCTGGTCACCCACAGTCCGATGGAATGGTGGAGAGGTTTAATCAAACTTTAGAACGACATCTAGCCAAGGTTGTAGATAGTCATCAAAAGGATTGGGATGAGTACATATCACTGTTTCTTCTATCTTACCGGACAGCTTTACATGAAAGCATTGTAATGACACCTGCCTTTGCCAATTTTGGAAGAGAATTACGGTTACCAGCGGATCTGTTAAGTGGTTGCCCGCCGGATACTCCAAGTTGCATCACCGAATACGCCAGTGAACTAAGAGCGAAGATGATTGGTGTTCATGAGCAGATACGAGATGCAGGGCTACAAGCAAGTGAACGCATGAAAACTCGTTATGACCGGAAGGCGACAGGAACGAACTTCGAGGAAGGCTCATTAGTATGGCTACATAACCCGGTGAGACGAAAGGGTAAATCGCCAAAGCTACAACCCAGTTGGGAGGGGCCTTATAAGGTAATAACGAAAATTAACGACGTCACTTTCCGAATTCAACGTACATCCAGAAGCCCGGCTAAAATCGTGCATGTCGACCGATTGGCCAAGTATCACGGCAACAACGATGCTCGAGACGAGCATGTCTTAGGAGGGGATAGTGTCGCGGAATAGAGTGCGAACCCGTCATAATAGCACGCTTGTACCATGCCTTACAACAGCTAATGTCAATTTATAACTTTTGACAATTAGATAACAAGAACAGTTTATTACAAATTTTAATGTGTCAAAAAGAGATAAAGCATTTTCAGGAAAGATTTGGAAGTTACTAGAAACATTTTGAATTTTCGATACTAGAATGTTCTAAATTTACGCATATAAAAAGGCCGGCAGTGTGTCGAGTGATCAGTTGAAGTTCGGAGTTAAGTGAAGATTGCGAAGAGATACGAAATAGTGGAAAAGTGAAGAAGAGTATAGTGAATTGTCAAAAGTGGTGGATTATAGTGCTCAGGGACTAAATTAAACTAGTGCTGTGTACAGACTGCGCGTGTATATAAGGTGTAAATAAAACATCTTTAGTGCGAGAACGCTTTTAATTTCCGATCCCGAACCCGTAGTACGTAACAATATGTTGATAGATGAGAGTTCTCGAAATTGTTATTTTGTCTCTAACTCGAAGCTCACATAAAATCTATACCCGTGTAAGTTGAACTAAATTCTGTTGACTCTTGTGGTATTTTTGCCAGTATTCTACGGAAGTTAGTAGTAAGGATAGTAATTATTATTAAGTGTCCATTTGATGTTTAAGCTACAATTCTAGTAATTCTTTTGTATTATCATCATGATAAAAATGCCTTTTAAGACTTAAAAGACTTTCATTTAGGTACGAGTATGATACCCAAGAGATTAGCTTGTCATACAAACTATAATGTTAAGAATGTTTGTCCTTCCGGAAACGCATCGCGAGAAAACCACTGGACAAATATTGATGATGTTTAGTATAATGATAGCTGATGGTTATCTCCAGTTCGCTCCCAGGAACGAGCAAATCGAGGTAAGTCGCTAGATTTCTATAAAGATATAACGTTTGTTATAATATTATGGATAGGTTTAAGGTTATACCGACTTAAACTGAGTTAATCCGCTCTCCGAGCTAAATTATTATACGCTAGCAACTTACCGTCGTTTCCCTCGGGTTTGAACTCGGCAAAAATTCATTAAGATTTAAGAGTTTTAATTGCGTAATTTTAGGAGTGTTCAATTTTCGCACTGGAAACCTATATATTTCTGGAATAAAGACCTTTCAGTGAAAGTCCAATTAAAATTGGTTAAACTATTCAAATGATAGCCATACAGAAAGAGACAGACAAACAAACAGAAAAAAAGGTTTTTAATAGCATTTAAATTTACTTTATTTGTTTATTAGTAAAATTAGCATTACCCTTGGATTCGCCCGGGTTCATACGAAACCTGAACCTTTAATCATTTGGGCTAATTTGAAGATTGGTTGCACTCCGAGACGTCCGTAGGGATACATACACGGGAACTTGGTGGTGTTTTACCCCTTGCCACGGAGCACGAATAGCCGTCGGTCCCTTAACACTGGTCGTGTCAAGTCGTCCCACGGGAGTATGAGAATGATAGGAATTGAGAATGCACTTGTGTCTGCGCGTACACTATAATATTTCCTGTGTCTCAATGAGATTGACCATTGACAAAACTTTGTTTTTGGATTATGTTGCGGATTTATTTTGATTTTTGGTTCCCAACATTTCGAATGCTTTGCAGCATCATGATGAGTAAGAAAGCGTTATGACATTATCATTAACAATAATCAGGGGCCGCATCGGAGAAGGATGAACTTCTCAAGTTACGTAAATATGCCTCCTTTAGTCAAAATCATATTTTTATACCCTTTGCTGATGAAACCCTTGGGTCATGGAGTCAAACTGCTAAGGACTTTTTAAAAGACATTACACCTCATCTTATCGCCTCGCCAGCATTCTTGCCAATTAATCTGCAGATTATTTCTTTCAATAAATAGTCTGCGCAGAAACTAATAAATATTAGTTTCTTGTGTAGATAGGACTATTCATTTATGTTTTCCTCAAATTTTCAATTTAATGATGATGATGGTGCATTGTTGATAATATCTATACGAGTACTATGAAAACTTTTTAAATATAATTTTAGTATATTACATGTATTTTTACATTGTGGACTTTCGCTGTTTCTATTCTGATAGTTCTCAATGCTCAATGGTTAGCATGGAGTATGTGGTTGCTAAATATTATACTTATTAATTATTATATTCCATACTAGCTTTTCCCGCGGCTCCGCTCGCGTTCTAAAGGCTGAAAATGAAAAGAAATATTTTTCTCTCGTTTTTGCAACATTTTTCATTGGTGCTCCGTTCCTATTGGCCGTAGCGTGATGTAATGTAGCATATATCCTTCCTCGATAAACAGACTGTCCAACACAAAAATAATTTTTCAATTAGGACTAGTAGTTCCTGAGATTAGCGGGTTCACCAAAGAAACAAACTCTATAGCTTTATAATATTAGTATAAATGAGTACTTTTAATTCAAACCTGTCCAACCAAACCAGAGATAAAAATACACATAAAACCTCTTATATAATATTAGTACCTAAGATTTTCGAAGACTTGCTTCTGTGCATTAGTTGTATGTACGGTGTATAATACATAAAATTATATATGTACTATTTTATTTATCACTACATAGTATAAAACAAAGTCGCTTTCTCTGTCCCTAATCCCTATGTATGCTTAAATCTTTAAAACTACGCAACGGATTTTGATGCGGTTTTTTCAATAGATAGAGTGATTCACGAGGAAGGTTTATATGCGTAACTAGCGGATCCCACGGCTTTGCCTGTCCTTAATCTAGGCAAGAGCCCGAGCGAAGCGAGGGCGAGTCGGTAGTATCTATATATTTCATTTCAAAATCGGAAATATTCTTGAAAAGACAGACACATTTGTTAAATTTTTCAAGAAAGTAGTGTAAAAACATAAAAAATATGAATATTATTTTCTAAAATGAATAAAACGAGGCAAATAAATGTAACAAAATATTACTTCGCTGAAACACCCACGTCACTTTCCTTATAAAGTAGTCTGAAATCAATAAATCCCTGGAAGTTAAATATAGCCCGCTGATGTACTTATTACGGAGCGTAAGCTTTCAGATACTAATAGGTTCTCTCTCCCAGAATTAAAATGAAAGTACTTTAAATTATATACTAAGTACCTACCTACTTTTTGCAAATATATTTTGAGGCAGACTTTATTTTTAAATCTGTTTTGAATTAAAAAAGATTTTTGTTCATCTTTTTCATAAATTACATAGTAACTAGTGACTTAACCTTGCTTCGCTTGGACACATTTCTAATATAATTATACTTTTAATATTATAAATGTGAATGTAACTTTGTTGGTTACGCTTTCATGCAGAAACGACTTATTCGATCATTATGAAACTTTGTACCTACACATATTCTTGGAGATATTAGAAGTAACATAGGATACTAGCGAAACCCGCGGCTTCGCTCGCGGTACAGCTATGGACGAACCCGAGCGAAGCGAGGGTGAGTCGTAGTATATAATAAGTAAGTATCTTAAAAAGTTTCGTTAAAAGTAATTATTAGACACTAGACTTAGCGCGAGCGAAGCCGCGGGTTCGGCTAGTATTATAGTATATTCAGCCCCGTTACGTCTCACTCAGTTACTGTTGGTTACGGGGGGCTTCCCTTCAACATGAGGGTCAGGTACACCGTAGACTGGGCAAGTTTGATTTGGTCACATATCTTTTAAGAACTTGCTCAGTTTCCTACGATGTTTTCTTTCAGTGTAAGACTAATGGTAATCATGTGGGATGAAAATATCAAAGGTGTGAGATTTGAACCAGCTTTTCATTTCATTACCCAACAAAATCATAAAAATTTATTCACATTTGACGAAGAAACACACAAAAAATAATTTGAGTACTCTCGATACATTGTAGTTTTTCAACAATTTCGAATGCAAACATCAATGGTGGTAGTTAACATGAACAATTTTATTCATTTACATTCTTTCGTCCAGTTTTTGATATTGCAGTACAGTTCATATTCTGATATTGTAACCAACTGTGGCAGTCTGTCATAACCAGGCATTGTCATGATAATCTATTTTGTGCTTCAAAAATATTTAAATTGTAGTTTTGTTTTTGCTGTCTTTATATAAGAGCGAGTGGTAAAATTTTAAAAGTTGAAAAAATGCGTTTAGGAAGTAATAAACTTCAAGGTAGAAAGACATAATTTCAAAGGAATAGTACCGCAGCTAATTGAGCAAATTTACGAGACCTACTTTACTTGCCTGTCTAACGAGAACAAAAACTTACTTAATAAGTCAACAAAATTTGTATCAATAATATTATAAGAATATTTTACGATTTGATTTTATTCTGCCAGATGAGTACAGATTACGAATGTCATGTAGAATGGAGAAGACACAAGAAAGATAAATCGGTAAATAATTAAGGATCATGGTAATCATTAATGAGAGGATAGGTATCATGGCAATGAAATCACGTATTTGCTTAGAACTCAAGGCAACTTGATCAAGGCTAGATGGTAGTTTCAAAGATGGGTTTAAGCTAACCCTAGATCATAGAAAAGAGAGAATCTTTATCTAATAACGTTTAAAACGCAGCAGCTATTTCATTCACCTTCCAGTAACTCATACCAGTCCGCCATAAATGATTATATTAGGTATAGTCAACATATTTGCTCAAAGCAGAACTCGAACCTGCGACGTTTATCACAGATACAGAAACACAACATACATACAACTATTTGTATGTATTCGAATCCTAATTTTTTTTCATATCGGAATTTCGATTTTTGATAAAAATCGATGTGTCTATCACTTTCTACCTTATATGTAAGAAGTGAATATTTTTCTGAAAGCGAAACATTATTCACAATATCAGTTATCAATACCAGTTTTATGGCTTGATAATTTTTATCATGCTTCAAGGAATTTAGCATATTATTGTTTATTGCTTGCTTTGTATGTACCTACTATAAGAGTTTATAGTACAATTACAATGGATGTGGACTTTTCTTAATATTATTCAACTTCTTTATTTTATATAATAATTTCGTATATTATCAATTCTTAAAAACTTTTTTATTCATAATTATATAAAAAATGGTAAAGCGCAAGTCGGATTTGCGTGTTTCAGCACGTGATGGGAATGAGGATAATTTTCTTTTTTTCGCTAGGTATGATTGAAATCTTTTTTTTACAACCCTTCAAATAGATTAAAATGTTGATTCGGACACAACATCAAACGAACATTTTCTTTGAATTTTAAGGCTTTGTAAAAGGTTTCTTATAAAATAGATAAAGATTTTATCTTATTAGACCAGGGTCGATAATTTTTGAAACAAAAAAAAATAGTAGTAGGATAAAACCCATTGGAAAAGGAAGAGAGTATTATAAAAATGAAAGGAAAAATAATTTACGGGCGATCTGAGGTCGGGAAGGGGAAGAGGGGGAGTTTTTAAGGTTAAAAAACGGTTTTTCTCGATTTCTGGCAAAACTAAAAGTCTTATAAAAAAAGTTAAACTGCAAAGTTGTAGGTAATAAAAAGATCTAAAACTGATGTATTTACACTTCTATCGCATAACGTCAAAATTTATGTAAAAAATTCAAAAAAACCAAGTTTATGGTTTTTTATTTTTATCTTTTACAAAATAAGTTCTTTTTTCACGAAATTTGGTGAAAACTTACATTTTTATGTCCCAAATTATTTGATTTGATTTATTTGATTTGAAATATTTATTTTTTTACCTTATTTTGAAAAAATATATATATTACTATAGTAAATCTTCTTAGAAAAAGCAAAAAGTTCTATCAATAAAATTGTTTTTCAGATAATAATATTTTTTGTCATTGACGTTAAATCTTATATCTTATTCTTTTCTTATCTAGATATAATTATATAACTACATTCTATAGTATAAATAAAATTATTTATACTATAGAATGTAGTTATATATTATTATATCTAGTTACCCTATTTCTATTGCTTAATCATCACGCATCACGCGAGAAAGGCTGGTCCGATTCCGCTAATTCTTTTTATGTTATGTTTGTTATTACCAGAAAAAGATTCTTATGAATGAAAAAAATGAACTTAATAAAATTTACAACGTTTCATGTATTCTGTTATGACATTTTCCATGGTGCACGCAATGCGCAATTAAGTTGGCAATGTACAAAACTTATCATACGACTCTATCTAGCTTATACCAAGAGTTAACCTACTTTGGGGCGAAGCAAGGCGAGGGAGAGCTGCTAGTTAAGGATATGTCCCAACATATTTATATATTTAAATAATAATACATATTTATATAATTAAATACAGCCCTGACCTTAAGTTTTAATTAAAAAGTAAGACAAACATGATTTTAACTTTTAAGAGGAATTTACTAGAAACCAGTAAAAAGTTCTTCTAACCACTGCAGATTCAATCATTATTAGATATAGGAGGTTGAAAAAGACTTTAAAATCATGAGCAGCGTTCTAAAATTCTCGACTAAAGTTTCCTTACTGGGCTACATATTGAATTAATGTTATAATAATCAGTTTTTAATTTAAAAAAGGTACTAACTAAGGAGTTTAAAATTACTTTGAAATTAATTATTTCTCTTTTGAAATGAAATGTTCTACGTTCTTATTACAATTAATTACTCAAATGGTATTTAATAATGGAAATCAACATTTTATCTTTCATGACTAACTCAAAGTGATCAGAAATATTGAGGTAAACCTTTTATTTTTAGATCTACACTTCGGATCGTGTTTTCCGTCTGTTTAATGCAAATTAACTATTATTTTAAGAACATTTCCGTTATGTTTTAATTACCTAATTACATAATATCTCCTTTTAACATAATGCGGATGGCGTTAGTCTATAATAAACAAATTAATTATAAAATTATTTACTAGTCCGATTTTAACACATAGATTTCTCATAGATGTCCTATTTTCGCTATAAAAAGTATTCTATACGATGATTCGAATAATCAATTATCATTATGATGTTGTCGTTGTTCCAAATGTCCATCGTACCAGGAATTTTTCGGAGACATTTCTGTGACATTTCGGCCTCCCACCTATGTTACGATATTAATTACTATTTCAATAAGATTTGCCAAAATATATTTAATGTATTGAATTTTATTATATGTATAGATAAATAGATACTAGATAGAGCTGGTGTTTAAAATTTACACGCGCTTAAAACTGGGTCATCCACTCGTGTTTATTGGGTAGAGTTGCATACGTGTTTTTTACAATAATTACATTATCTGAATCAAATAGTTTTACATATTATGTACTAAAACTTACAAATAAAACTATGCTAAGTCTCATAGAAAGATCATTACAATTCAGTTGTCGAAATAAATAATACCATAAGCTAATGTCTTTACACGTATATTTTAAATTGATATGAAACATCTGTAGTAGTTATTTACCACAATTATATATTTTTGCCAGTGACGACATTATACTGTTAGAAAAAAAGTAATTAAAGGTTATCTTCATTACAGTTTTAAAGTTTAATTAGAATATAAATATTTTATTTACATAATATACTAGCGACTCGCCCTCGCTTCGCTCGGGCTCTTCCCTAGATTTAGGACAGGCAAAGCCGTGGGATCCGCTAGTTATGCATATAAACCTTCCTCGTGAATCACTCTATCTATTGAAAAAACCGCATTAAAATCCGTTGCGTAGTTTTAAAGATTTAAGCATACATAGGGATATAGGGACAGAGAAAGCGACTTTGTTTTATGCTATGTAGTGATGATATATTTATACATATAATAAAAGTCTAACTTAGACGAATCTGTGCATTGATTATTTTTTTAACCTAATTCAAGTTCATTATTAACGACACAGAGGATGAATTTTCGTCTTCCTTTTGTCTGTGTCAATCGAAAACGCCATCTCGTGAAAATTACTATACAGAATTTGATGACATTTGGTGGGATAATAGTTGGTTATCCGAGTATAGGATACTTTTTACTACGGAAAACTATCATTTCTGATAAATTTATACTAATCGGTAAAACGTAAAGGGACGAACTCTTTCATTTCAATCCATTTTATGATTTGTCGTAAACTGAAAGAAAACATGTTTGTTGAATTGAAAGAAATAGAGGAATCTTTTGGAGTGAGGGATACATACAGTATTCGAACTATAAATATATTATTCAAAATATTTTACAAGATAAGACTATTTATGTTAAAGGTGTTGAAAAACGGTTGTGGTTAATGCAAATGTTAGAAAAAAGCACAATTTATAATTTAGAAGATAAAGAGTGAGTCCAAATTTGTTAAGTTTGCATGAAAAATAAATGGTCGGTGACTTACATAGCTGTATTTTTCATACTAAAATATGTACACTAAAAATGTGCTATGTTTAATAAAATGGTATTAAGATAATAAAGTTTTGTTATAAAGTTTGGTTGTTTTATTTGTTTTTCTTTTTAATTTATTCAATCTACCGTTACAAATATTAAACTAATTATTTAATGTTTGATGACACATTTGAATGAATTCATTATTCGAAATATTTATGTTATTGTAAGTACAATTAGATTATAATATAATTAGGTACATTATTTAGTATTCAAGTATTCGAATATATCCATTATTCAGATCTAACATCATAGTTAACTCAGTATGCCATGGTCATTCCGTAATCAACCATTCGAATATACCCATTATTCAGTATTTAAATATAGTAGTCATTCGAATATAGCCATTTTCAGTATTCAAAATGTTATCACCTACTCAAGCGGAGCGAGGGCGAGGGTGAAGTCTAGTTTATATATATTCTAAGAAGGAAGGATAAAGTTAGAAAGATGAAAGGTAATTAAATAAAAACACACTGAATTATTGATTATAACTTTCTTATACACTGAGTAAAACTTGTAAAGTGAAATATTTACATTTACAAATAGAAAGTATTAGTTTTTCTGTCGCACTGTGTGCACACGAACATAACATTCACATTGCAAAAACGTTGTGTACATTCCATTTTATGTTAATGACTTAATTGCTAAGTAAAAATAGCTTTAACTAAAATAACCAATCAACCATGGAAACAAACGCTCATTGAATTTTTATTCGTAGGTTCGATTTTTAATTGAAGCAAACGATCCTAAAGTTATGTATATGTCTATCTATTTGCATAAATAATTTATTATTTTATAATTATACATATACTTACATTATATTAAAACAAAAAAAAACTTTTAATTACATTCCAAAGGTAAAATACTTTAAAGTGTTTAAAATTATCGTTATCTTTTTAGTCTTTTAAAATATATTACACAATGCCAGTTAGACATCGTTTAATCACTATCACGTAACCTGTATAGGTTACCTAAACCTAGCTAGTATTAGCTCTCTATCAAAGTCTCGACTTTACGATTATTTGTCACGGTGCTATATAAATGGAAGAACAAATACAAAAGGAGGCCCACACACACTATGAAAAATAAGACACAGAAGCAAACCACGCATTCAGAAATATATATCCTTATTCTTTCTGCTCGACTAACTCGGCTCACTGGGATGTCCACGCTCGAGTACGTCCACATTTGATTAGGGTTGAATTGCACACTGAAAATGTAAAGCATTTGTATAAATGTACTCGTGTACAACTGTGAAAATACTTGTAATGGGCAGTTTGTTGCTCGAAACAAAGGGTGGATGGGGATTTTCATGTTGGTAGAAATTTTACTACTATTAAATTCTCTTGACAATGACTTTAAATCGTGTCAGTTGAGCACATCTGTGCGCTCTACTTCGTGGTAGTTCGTCGTAGAATGGAGAAGATACGAGGTAGTTTGGTACTTGTAGGTGAATTTTTCTAAGTTTCTATATTAAGTGATTGTTTGTGATGTTTGATCACCATAGATAATTAGATGATACAGATGCAATGAAATACTTTATGTTTATATTCCATTCCAATAATATATTTGAGTATAATTTGGTTTACCTTACAATTTGCCGTTTTTGCAAATTATTAAAACCTGGATAAATATTATCTATCTAAGTATTAAAGTATTTTATAAAAAATCCTCGGTTTAATAAATGGCTTAAATAGGGAATGTAAGTTTATCAAAAATTCGGCGTTTTGTCAAGAAAAGGCGTATAAATTAAATCACACACACGTCAGTATCAAATAAGTTAGTTAACTTTAATTTTTATACAGAAATGCTTAGAAACAGGTTTTTATCCGGTCACCAGGTTTGGATGAAAATAAGCGTTACGTGCTTAAATATATTAAATTTAATGAAATTTATCAGTTTAAACGAGTGTTTTAGAGTTTAATTTTTAGCCCTAGGGTGTACTGACCTAGATAGTAAATTATATACGTTTAACAAAAATATATTACCGTCATATTAAAATCGCTTAGTAGCCAAAGTTAGCGGTATATATGTCCAATACTTCAGTACTGGAACCGTTAATTTTTTCACTTAGTTGTTATGCACTATGTAAATATTTCTTTAATTTTGCACATCACTCGGCATAATTGAATTCTTGTCACGATTTTCCGGTTAGTTTTTTATTAAGGTACGCGCGGCCCGACGCGACGCTTGCGCAGTTTGCGACGGAATGATTATATATTTATTGTATAACAGTAGTGTATTTGTTTTGTACTTGTCACTCACATTGTCTTCGAGAATGATAAGAATAAGACATTTATTGTTTTATTTAATTATAAGACGATGTTCTGAGGCATACTTTGTTTTGACTTGGTGTCGTTATTTAATATGAGGTGCTATTAACATTTTCAAGGTTAACTTTGTGTAAGTTTGCACATATGCTTGATATTTTAATCTTTTTATCATCTTCAAATATTTTTCTCGTAACATTCTGATATTATATAAGTATATTTATATATGTATAACAATGTCACTTTTATTTGTGTTATATCTACAATATGTTATAAAATGTTAAAATTTGTAAGTCTAAGTTTTTGGGAACTAAACCTAGTAAAATACTTAAATTATTAATTATTACACACAGCGCTATCTAGTTCCGTGTTAAGCTACGAGGCTTGTGTTACGGATACCAGATAGGTGATATACTGCATATTATATAACTTTAAATAAATATATATAATAAATATTGACTTTTCCTGTTTATTTTGTGATGATGCTTAGTCTATGACTGTAGATATCAGAACTTAGATAACAGACTGTAGATGTTATTCAGAACAGCAACCTTTCTAAGTACTGCTTAAATGGTTGTAAATAAACAATTCGTATTCGGTATTCAGCACTTTTAAATTGCCAGTACTGGACATAGGTCTCCCTTCAATACAAGGGGGACTAGGCTATAATCCACCAGTTACCTCGCTAGCCAATTGCGGGTTGGCAGACTTCACATGTCTTTCGAAAGCTTGCTAGGTTCTCTCAGACATGCTGGTTTTCTCACGATGTTTTCCTTCATCATAAGATAAGCGGTGTGAGACACGGGCTTCTTGCTTCACTTAGTTTCCCAAAGAAGCGCTAGTGATAGTACCACTGCTTTATCTATGTGCCAACCTAGTCAAATCTTACTACATATTCTTCAATTTATCCTCTGTGTTTTAATTCGACTGTTTAAATTTAAGAAGCTACATTTTAAAGTAGCAGAAAAAAAAAATAAGAATTATGGACAGAAATTGGCGCTCATTTAGATCTCAAGTATTCTTACAATCTGCATTCATAATATAAGGTCATTTAGATCTCAAGTGTTCTTACAATCTGCATTCATAATATAAGGTAAAGTGGTAGTGCCATGCTTGTTACCTTCGGGTAGCAGCCGAATGGGCCGGCACGCCCCGTATAGTTCATTAGTACCACTCTCTCACAGAAGACCGGCGTGAAGTGGCAGCTATGCTGTCGCGTTTCGTCCGGTGAGTGAGAGTCCGGGAGGCCCACTCTCCTTCCCCCCTCCCTCTTCCCTTCATCCTCCGCCTTCGTTCCCCCCTTCCTCCCACTCCCCTCCCTCCTCCGTCCCTCCCTTTCCTGAAAGGCCGGCAACGCATCTGCAAGCCTGGCTTGCAGATGTCCATGGGCGGAGGTGATCACTTCCCATCAGGTGAGCCTCCTGCCCGTTTGCCCCCTTTTTACCATAAAAAAAAGGTCGCGTTACTATTTAATATGCTGATGAATCCTTCGTTAGGTCTCTGGATTTTCAAATTAAAAATTTGTACATAAAAGGAATCGAATAAATCACATACTTTTCTGTTTTCAATTAGCAAGACAGTGTAAGAATGTTTTTCTTTCATAATAGCATTATTCGCAAAGATGTTAGATCACTGAGCTGGTGCTGCCAGTTAGTATTATTATTGGTCGCTTAATTTGTATAAATAATCTGGTATACAAAACGATCAAAACATAAAAATTCTTAATGGAACCTATTCTCCTGCGAAAGAAAAGATTTTGTTATTGCTATTATAATTTTCGAAGGCGCTGGGTGTTAAAATAAAGTATAAAAATTGTCCAGTAGTACAATATTTCAATGGTTAATTTTTGATGTAATAAATTAACCATTGTTCATGATATTATTATTTTATTTTATTAATATAATTTTAATTTAATAAGGATCTTCATATCTCTAACAACCTTCTGGTATAGGCCTGTGCCCTGCAGGTTAAGACGGTTTGAATGAATACTCGTAAATTATACCTATTGCTCGTGGTTTTTAATATTTTTATTTTCATTTATAACTGAAAAACAATCCTAATACCTACTTTGTATGAACCTACTTAATAGAACACTATTAATTTATTATTATAAACTCAAATCATTTTATTATTTTTTTAAACCCAGCTAATTAATTTGAGACATGTTGTAAAGAATTATAACAATACCAGCAAGACACTGTAAGGCATACAAAAGATATTTCTTTAATTGTAGGTTAACTGACATTTTTAAGATTCCAACGTGTATGCGAACCCGATCGATCAATAACAGGCATCACCAAAATCAAGTACTTAACTGATAATAATGTTTAAAATAAATACTTCAGTTTCTAACAACGAACTACACAATGTTTGTATAAAAAATAAACAAGTTCCGCATCACGTTTTCTTTGACTGTGTTAATATTTTTATGTGCGTTGAAAAAGCTAAATCCGTTGATATTCATTGACGCCAGCATTTATCCGAGCACATTTGAACCCCACTACACCACATGTTAGGGTAAATCACAAATAGGGCCAGACGGCTTCCAGATGCACCCTCAATATAAATAGATCATACAAAAATATGCTCTATTACCGTAAAGTTAAGTTCATTCTTTTATAACAAGTTGATTATAAAGCATTTGAAAAACGATGGTAAATGAGTGTCGGTCGGTTGGTCCGGGCATTTTGTCGAAAGTTCCTGTACGATTAATAGCTCTAGAGTTGTGAGTGTTTTTTCGTTATATATATAAGGTGTTTGTAAGGTTTGCTCAAGACTTCCGAGGGGAGTGCAGGTGGGTCCTCTATCCTATTTGGGTCACAGGAAACCTTGGCAGGTTTCCTTGACAGATGTTTTATTGTTATTCATTCACGTCGCATTTTTATATCGCACGGTGTTAGATATCGAATGTCATACAAAGTAGAATCAAGTTGTTACGAAAGGGATAGAGTTTATAATGTTACAAGCTAGAGAATTATTAAATTAAATTCTTATATAGGTATGTGTAATGTAAAGGTGTAGTAAGGGTTCAATGTTGCGATAAGGTTATGTTATCACTAATTCTTTTTTCATGGACGATATCGTTTATTTTTCATTGCAATAGATTCCAAAATAATTAAAAAAAATTAAAATTTAATTACAAACATCATCAAAAATATTATAAAAACATCAAGATCTTATAGATATTTATAAGATTTTTTAATAATATTATGAAGAAGCAATGAAATTTTATATTTAATTATTATTTAGTTTAATTAACAAGGTATTAAGTATCCATCTACTTTGTGTTACATTCAAGTTTTTTAGCGTAAATATTTGTCCGTATGACATGTAACATAAATTAAAAGTGATAAATAACATGAATAAAAGTGATTTAGTAAAATTTCCATCGTGCGACCTTACATATTATGTGAAATACATTTTTTTATAAGATTTCTATTAAATTTATTCGGCTCTTTTTAACGCCGTACAGTTAAGTGTAGTCTTCCCTTAAATACGATGGAAATAGGGTCATAGTCCACTATGCTGGCCAAGTGTGTGTTGACTGTTGGCGAACTGAACGTGAACGTGTCTTTCGAAAATTTGCTGGATTCTCTCAGACGCTATGCACTTACGTTGATGTTTTCCTTAGCCGTATATTAATTTTGTCGAGTCCATATTTCATACAATTTATAATTGGCAAAAATCTAATTTCTATAAAAGTAATAGGTATTTTCGTTGTTGTAGAAGAGTTATGTCACTGCTAACCGAGTCCCGTTACATTGTATGGTAACTAACGATTTTCAAGGAATCCTCGCGCTCTACTTTTTATTTAATTCCTAACAATAGTATTTTACAAGTCAGTCAATAAATATTATTTTATTTCATAAAAATCTCTTTTTCTATTATAAGATAAATAACAATGCGCCAGACAAAGTGTGCCAGACTTTCTTCCTTTCAAATAATTTTGCATTATTAGTTATTACCGTCTTTAATCACGGTAGGTAGATGTCAAAACCTCAACCTCTTTCTTGACGAAGTATTTAATTAAATGAAAATCTTAAGAAAACCGCAAAGAAATATTTTATTTTTGATCTTATACTTCTTTAAACAGACAATACCTGTAACTCAAAAGTTAAATCTTTATTTCTAAGAGATAGTACTAGAAATTAAAAATTGTCGTGGCCTACAACCCCTTGCCTTTTGAATTTTTACGCGGTACGAGTATTTTTGATATGGCTAATGCAAAAGTTTATTGAAATCTTTCTGCGGATTAAATTTCACATTCCGGATATTTTGCCTGGAAATAATTACTAGATTAATAAAGCTGTGTATTTTGTAGGGAGTTTGAAATATATACGTTTTCTAGAAATTAGAATTGAGTTAGGTATTTAACGTTTTGATGAAACGTAATTTTGAATAATTGCCAATACTGTTCACTGATAATATTACCTATACTATTTGCATCAAATACGGAATAGATAGTTTTAATCAATAGTTTAGAAATACCTAATAATATTATCATAAAATGGACATACTTTACCCTTTACCATTATTTTTAATTTAAAACTGGCCTAAAGTTCAGATTTTTAATACATTTTATATTTTTTGCAGAATGATTCCCGACGTTTCAGCCAACATATCTACAAGCGAAGCTTATCCACGACCAAAATTAAACGCACATGAAGTTTACAGCGAACTTTCAGCACTACTACTACTAAATACGAGTAATCTAGTTAAAACTAACTCTACAGTCTCAGACACAAGTGGCGAAGTGATAAATGACGGTGACAACAGAATTTGCGAACAAATAAAGAGCTTAATCATACAATATGCATATAGAGGCTGTAATATAGCATACTCAAACTAGTCAATTCACCAAGTTATAATTGCTTTTTGTTCCGTACAGTGCGTTAGTGTTGGGTATCGATTTACTTTGTCACAAATTGCGGTTAAGCATCGAAACCTATTTTAATGGTAGACACCTAACAAAATTGTTATGACGTCTCTACTAAATATTTGGAAAAATATTATTTGAACAACTCAAAAATAAGGATTAAAAATATTAATAATATGATTTACGATTATTATTAAACAAATAAAATTTTATGAATTATTAAATATTATATTTAAATTAATAGCAAATGTAAAGTGACAATGGAAATGTAAACTAAACTTTAATCATAGTATTGTGTTGTACTTCAAAGAGATTATTTAGGTATTGCACTGAAATTAGTCTGCGTTGTGTTGTGACTTACTATATTTGATTTCATTCAAAGTACTCAAATAGTTAACCATTTTGACCGACATCCAAAATTATACTTAATACGATAATATCACCAATCAATTTTCTTAGTGAATCTTTTTTAAAAGATTTAAAAAAGATTCATGAATAATTTGCACCCTAAGGAATAATTATTATTCTAAACACTTATTACAATATATGTAATAGTTTAACATTTTCATATTGACACAGCTTATATCTGCTACATATCCGCTGCGAAGCAAAGTATGACTGTGAAGTCGTATTATTAATATTATATTATCTGCTTTCTCCTTACATCAAGACAATAATATTATGTCCAGTTAGGCTACTCATACAAATATTTACACCACCAGAAATAGAACCCGTGATCTCCAACCACATTAGCACAGTAAATATTCATTTTAATATACACATAAATATGATTTTAGGAAATGTATGAAAATTGAAATTAATACTATTATATTAAAACTTTCCATAACAATTAAATTATAATGTAATATTATAGTAGCAAATTGTAATTATTAAGCATTCAATAAAATTAATAATAATGTAATTATATTTTATAATATATTTATTCCTTAAATTCTTCTATTTTTGTAATCATAAAGAGCCAATATCAATATTTAGCTAATATTTACACTATAGACTGACTACTTTATACATTTATATTGATGGTAAATTAGATAAATATATTTATTTTATATTTTAAATATTATATAAGTTTTTATAATGTAATTCTTGATTATATAGAATTTAACGCCAAAGTTTATTTTAACTAGTGATTACGAGTAGTTTAATATTATATTGTGTAATCATAATAGGTCCTTTCAAAAACTAACCTACATAATAGGGAATTTAGTTATTTATTATATGGAAAATTATATTACCAAGAATATTATCTAGGTAAATATGATTTTTTATACTATTAAATCAAAAATACTCGAAAAATACTTTAAATAATTAATGAAATAGTGAACGAAAGATATAGAGATTATTGTATTACAAAGACCATTTATGATAAACTTTTATTTAACATTATATTGGAAAAAATAATAAAATCCTGATAAAAATATATCAATTTTATTTTATTATCCTTTTCCTTTATTTAATTTTTTCAGAAATATGTAAAAAATAATAAGTAAACTTCATAATCTTTCATAATTAATTTGTAAATTTCATAACAACCATGCGTCTGTATGCAGGAGTTTCCACGATGCATAATATGATAGTGGTTTTCTGCTGTAAGTATATTTTTAAAGTACTTTTACAGTTAAGTAGCTTAGTAACTGTCGTTCAACAAGGCAGTAGCTACTTTTGACTGGAGACTGAATGCGAGCTTATTGCACGTGCATAAGCACAATAATGTTTCTGAATTCACAGGCAAAATCTAAATAAAATATCTGCCTCGATGTAAGAGAAAATATTTTCTAGGTGTTCTTTAAATTTTAATTGGTTTATTGTATTTAATATTTAATCTATTTGTTATTAATATATTATATACCTATACTACCGTTCGTCTATCTGTAGAAATTTCATAATAATATTAAAAATTCTATGAAACATATATGCATATTATACATTTTAGTGTTATCAATATAAAGCTTTTAATTAGCTAGACAAAAAAGAAGGAAGAAAATCGTATGACAAACAAACAAAGAAAAAGCTGTTTCGTTTTTGCCTAGACGTGTCCAAAAATTCAACGTTAAGCCACCACTGGACACCAGAGGGTGAAACTGCAAAAGAAAAGAAAAGGAAAAGAAAAAATATTTTTTTAAATTCAAAATTCTTCATTTACTAAGTACTACTACTAAGTAGCTGCTATCGGCTCTTCCAAGCATAGGAAATGTTAAAAAAAACTATATAAATCCGTAAAATAGAAAAAAATAGTTTTATTTATAACTAATGAAGTAAATAGAAATAATCAGTTAATAATAATTTAATTTATTATAAGGATATATTAAGTATCATTCTATTATCATACCAATATACTCTATTAGCACTCTCCGCCTCACCATATCTTCCGTAAAACATTCCTTGTTTGCTCATTTTATCCCTTGAGTTTTTGAAGTCTTTATCCAAATTAGAAGGTAATTTCTATAAATAGTTGTTTGAGCAATCGTAAATTCAGGAAAACAGTTATCAACTTTTAATCGGCTATTCTGTGGGACTTCTTATACCTTATACTTACATATTTTGAATACATAATATACTATACAATTTAGATTTATCACTCGAGTATTAGAATTTTTTATAAACTTTATTGAATTTATTGATAATTATGATTATGGTTGTTATTTAATAAATTTTTTACATTAACATTAGTATTGCAAAATAAAGGAACGAAATGTAGACAAAGGATAACTCAGAGCTTGTCAGATATCTTCCAAAATGCTTCAGATGTGAGAAAATTATATTAATAAAATATGGATAAGTATGGATACATTTCACTAACTGTATTTAATAGTATAATAATGGTTTAAACTATAAAATCAAAAATTAACCATAACATGAGCAATAGTCATACAAAACACCGTTTAGTTTTTTTGAAACTTTCATAGATAACCTATTTTGAGGACTCTTTGTTTTCCAAAGGAAAAAGAACGTAGTACCCTTTACATTATTTGTGCATTTAATCGAGATGGCTGAACTCGAGGGGCTTAATTCAAACAAAGAGAAGTCTAGTTTATTTTGTCTATTAGTTCGTTAAAAATCGAAAATATCTCACCTTTAGAACTATTATACTGAATATTAAAACGTTTCTAAAGTCGCTATTTAAACAATTAACTACCTAACGCGAAATAAATATATGTAAGAGCAAGTATATTTTTGCGTATATTTACTATGTTTTTTCTATAAAATAAAAGAAATATTTTATTCAAAGTGTATATTTGAAAACTAAGTAATTATTCATCAAACAAGGCCAGTTTTTGTGTAAAAATAACTGTATAAAGCTAGTGCCGTCCGCTACAGCTTAATAACTGATAGCAGTGCAATATCTTATTGCATTTTTGCGATATTCGCATGTCAACGGCATAGCTGTCTTTTTATTGAATTCGAATCGGTAACTGGAACAAAGCTTTTGTGGAATGCTTTTTGGTATCTAATGAATGACAAATTTGAAGCGGTTGTTTAAAGTTGTATGTTTCTTATTTTCTTCTATGGTAGAGAATTAGACTTTAATTTAAAAAATTCGAGCTGAGTTTCATATTTATAATAAAATGTGAAATATTTATTTATATTTAATCATTTATGATGATAACAATGAATTAATATTAATGAAAAATATTTCGCATAGCAAAATTTGCATGAAATTACTTATATAAATATGATTTTCATTTATTTATTACCTGTCACTACATAATATACTATTTATATGGGATAAGGATAATTAAAACAGCATAATTGTGGACGAATGATTTAATTACATTCAATATATCAATACTTCTTTTGTTTAACAAATATATTTCATTATTGACTAGAATTACCGACTAGACACCCTTGCGGGTCACCTGTTGCTTTAACAACGCTTGAATTTACACATAAACACCTTAAGCACTAACCAGAGCCCTGGAGATAGGAATAGAACAGTTTATATTTAGGAAGATCACACCGATGACACTGAACAGTTGCTGCAGAGAAGAGTGTCCGAAGAAGAAGCTAGAAGGAGGTTGAGTTTTTTGCGGGCTCTGGGCCAAGCAACACTCAGGCCATCGCCATCTCACCAATTCCACGCAGGAGGCGCGAGCGCAACCTAGAGAACACTGGGTGCTCAATAGGGATCCCGCGACCGTGCAAGAACCGAAGAGTCTCCTGAGCGCATACCAGAAAGCCAAGCTGTTCCGGATCCATGTCCACGGGCACCGAGTCCAGTAGTGGGTCATCGTTCTCATCGCCGTAAATATCCCGCTCGTAGTTCCTAGTGTTGTCAAACACTTCATCTGGAGCTTGATTCTCATTTTCCATCTCCACGGAGCAAATCCTTCCAAACAAGCGTTTGAGGGCCTGACGTTTCTCCGCATTATCGGAGTCGTTCATCAAGGGCTCGCTGCGAGATCGCTTGCGGCGCCGCTGACGCTTAACATGTCGCTCAGCTTCGTTGTCACGTTCGCGCTTACGTTTGCTCGTCATAATCACTCGCTGTTTGCCCGCCGGCGTCGGGATACGGACTGCGAATGGGCCGTGCACAGGGAATTGAAGGGTCTCGATGGGATTACTGAGTGGCGTGCGTCTCGCTCCCACTCACGAATGGCGCGCCGGTTAGAGTGAGACAGTCGCGCCAGCTGCGAGAGTAACAGCTGGGCGAGCAGATGCAGGGCGCGGGGCAAGCACGCTTTGTTTGATAAAGTTTATTCGGGAAAATAAAACTGTTAGCCGCGATTGCGCGAGCCGGCGGGGCGGGGCGCGGAGAGAGGACCGGCCCGGTCGACAGCTGCGACGCATCTGCCGATTCAGGTGAATTCCGACTGTCTCAAGGTGCCGACATAGAGTAATTAGGTGCGGCGAAGCCTCCACTTGCTCGCATGTAAACAAAGCGAACCCTTTTAGACAGTGCGCCCGAAATTCGTACGGCAAACTGAAGCGCGCTGCAAACGTAATTAGCGAGCAAAAATAAAACCTGGCCGAGTTCATTGTTTTACGCTCGGGCTCGTATGTAAACTAATAGCTATCTGCGTAAATTGTAAAAATCAATACTCAGGTTTATGTAGTACCGGGAAACGAGCTGCCGACCTCGGTATGTACTATTATGTACAGTACATATATGAACGCCTTGCGTCTATACCTCTGTAATCTGCTTCAAAGTTTGTTACCTAGAACCTGCGGGATGCAAATGAGCAGTCATCTCGATCTTTCTCTTTATTATGCTATGAAAAAGCTTCAAACATCTTCATTAAAATCCTTTGTTGTTTGTAGCATCCTATGCCTTTTAACTTTAAATAACTTGAAGTTGTTTTGAAAACAGTAGGTACATACATATTAACTTAAAATTTATTCTTTATTTATTAAGAACGTAATAATAAAATATTAATTTATTATTTAATTTTTTATTAATTTTTATTACATTAAAGATATTCATAGTAACTTGACAGAACATTTCCAACATTAAATTGCTAAAACGCTGACAGAATAGTTCAGCAATTTCATTACAAAGGAAATGTCTAATGCTTTGAAACATTGAAACGTATCTCGCACTTCATAACGGAAAAATGATACCCAAAAATGGAACTTATTCCCTTGGAATTGGATCGAGTATTTTGTTACATTCAAAACACATACAGTGGGATCACAAGTCATTCCTTAAATAATTGCCAAAGACCTCACGTCGTATAACGTTTCGCACATGTTTTCAATTTTGGGAAGCCTAAGATACCTCAGGCTTTATTGAAGAATTCAATCAGAATACTAAAAAGTAAACGTAGAGTATAATTTTTCAATTTATTTAATTAAAATTACTAAGAAAAGGTAAAGTTTAGTCAACTAAAGTAAGTTACTAAACTTTGTAAGGTTGACTTTAAGCTATTCATCATTGATTAATTACTGTAAGGTATAAGAACAAATTCTTTGTACTTTATTAACCGACTTCAAAAAAAGGAGGAGGTTCTCAATTCATCTAGGACTTTGTTTTTTTTTTGTTTATCTATATTACAATTTGAATTGCTTATCTGTATAAAAAGTAATATTAAAAATGGTACCAACATTTCTCTGATTGAAACATCGCATTGCTTAAGTAATTAATTATAATTCTTAATAGTCAAACCATAACAAGCTAAGCTTGTAAGAAAATGCGATGAGTGGGAAAAAATAATACTCGTATTTCTACGCCTACAATATATTCGAATTTTTGATTGATACAAATTACAATTTTCTTTGTTTTATGTAGACGCCTATATAAAGTGTAAACTGAGGCACACGTACTCGCAACGGAGATTATAAATGTTTGAAATGTACCTAACGATTGACAATGGTTATGAACAACTCGCATTTTTGTGGCTCTGAAATATAATAAATGATATAACCAAAACTAAAAGAATTTTTGAATTCGAACCGGTCGTTCCTGAGATTATCGGGTACAACTAATAAAACAGACGGTTCAGCTTTATAATATGTATTAGTATAGATAATGTTACTAGTTGAACAAGTGATGGATGTTTAGCTCAGTTACTGAATTACAGTGTGAGTATTATATTAAGAAGCAAGAAACAGCGAGAACACATTTAATATACAAAGTCAAATATCAGGTTTAATTTCCGTTCCCGATCCAATCTACAATATAATGATACATATTTTAAAATTCCTATACCACAAATTTATGGAAATTCAAATATTTTGTTTCATTAAATTAGTTAAGTGCTTGTTATATTTTCGTTTCCAAATCTTTAATTGCTTATGGGTTTAATATTTTATTATTATTCATTTGAATAAATAAATTATGCTAAGAATTATATATAGATAAGTCCATTTATGAATATTTATTATATAGGTTGTTCGTGTTGATGAGAATAACTCAAATTAAAACTCAAGAATGTTTTACAAACCGTTATTATTTCAACTTGCGCTAATTAGTAATTAGTTACGTTATAAGCGCAAAAGCGTTCGTTTAGTACTTTAATGTTTTTGATACGTAATAGACCCTGAAGTACTGATGCATATACTTTTAATTGATTTAGAACAAGAATAGCTTTATGTTTGAAATTCTAACTATAAAATATAAAAAAAAACTACTATGTGGAAAACCGTCCGTCTTAAAACTTTTTATTGTTATATAATACGAGTAGGTAAAGGACCCCTTCTTCAACATCTTCTAGCGCTTCGTTTATAATATACTCCGAGTACAAATTAAATAACAGAGGGAACAAAATGAATCCCTGACGTACTCCACTTTGAAAAGTGATTGAATCGGTAAAACCTTTATTATCTCTTACGTTTGCAGTCTGATGCCAATAAAAATTTTGGCTTATGCCTATGTCCTTAGTGTCAAGGCCGATGGACTTCAAGATGTCTATAAGAACGTCGTGTTAAACACGGTCAAAATCCTTCTCGTAATCTGTGAAACATAAACACAAATATATTACAAAAGTTATGATATTGTTGCATATCATAACATTTCTGTACAAGAACATTTAACGCAAATTGGGCTTATTTTGTACCCATTCCAGCTCGGAATCCAAATTGAGTGTCCCCTAGTTTATCCCCTAGATTATGGATAGGAACAGTTTTATAACATGGCTCATAACTTAATGTGTGTTTTTTTTGGAAGAGTTATAAAAGTAGATTCGACCCAGTTTTGTGGAATGATACCAGAATTATAGATGGAGTTGAAAAAAAATATGAGCACACAAACTTGTTCCGGTTCTAAAAGTTTAAGAACTAAACCAAATACTGATCGATTAATAGTTAATATAAATAAATTCCACAATAAAACCTTTATTTTGAACTAGGTATGATTGTTTAATTAACATTTAATTATTTTAATGTTATTATTTTGAAGACACGTTGGCTCAGTTTGTACTAAACCTAATTTGCCTTGCCAGCGGTCGCGAGTTCGAGTCCCGTTGGTCATAATCAATGTGTGTGACGTGCACGAATGACTACGACGTACGTACGTACTATGACGTACTACAGTCCTGGGTATAGTACATATTTAAAGTTATATGTGTAGAGTATCAACTATCTGGTAACCATTACACAAGCCTCGTAGCTTACCATGGAACTAGGTAGCTCTGTGTTATTGCCCCAACGTATTTATTTACTATTGATATGACAATATAATAATGTAAGAGTTTTTAGGGCGATTGTTTTTACCAATATGTTTATTATTTCTTCAATTTAATAGATTAAGTAAAAGTCAGTACAAGGATCAGTTTGTTTTAATGGTTGCCAAATGGCAAAAATACTGTCAATAATATTTAGACCCCGTCCAGGACTTATAATTTCTGAAAGCATTGTAGACATATTTTTTATGACTACAATGCTTTCAGAAATTATAGTATTATTACATTCAGAAATTAATATTATTATAGTTCTAAGCTCAATAGTTTGTGGTCGAAGACCCAGTCAGGAACGAGGAAATAATTTCTGAGACCAGTACTTTAATTTAAAAATTTAATCGCTAAGTATATGTTTTAATTTGGTTAATATCGGATAAGTAGATCAGTATAGTAGTTTTATATGTACCTACCTAGAATAAGTCTATTTTACCATGTGTTACATAGAAGGTAGGTGGTGGCCTAAGTGAATGAAACCGTATGAAAGAAAGACATAATGCGATAATGAACAGCTTTGGTATATAATTTATGTATCTAATCTGTCAAGTAGTAAGTCTGCCAAGTAACCTTAAATAACATTTTAAACCATACGATTTTCTTCAACCATTTTGTATGTATTGCTTTTTAATTAATTATACGATAGTTCTTACTCTTCAAACAAATAAGTGGTAAGCATTTGCTAGGGAAACTGAGCAAAACGAACGAGAAAGAGAACACACAGTGTTGTGTACGTGAGTCAGATATCTTATATATTATATTCATTAATTTCAGCTTTAACTTTTTATATGTGTAATTTTGATTGTGTGTGACTTTCTAAATATAAAATGACCGTTGCAACAAATGGTAATTCAAGCTATGAATTCTTTATAGTCACGATTACAAAAAAGGTGAAGGTGGAATTAAGATTTTAGTCAGACAATTACCTCAAAAACATAATGTTTGGCTAAAATACCTAATTGGCTGTAAAGTACAACTACTTTTGTATAAGGATAAAGGGCACTTAGTTAGCTTATTGACTTTTAGGAAGACCATTTCAGTCCCGCATTGTGCATATTAGAAATGGTTGAACAATCATTATGTCCAAATTAAAGAGGGGTAAAGAGTTTTTGAAAGCCCGAAAATGGGCAACAGTTTGAGTGTAATGGATGTATGTTATAGAAGTAAAGAAATATTTTTTATTTAATTTTTATGTTGTGTAAAAAAATGTAATTCAAAGTATATTGTTGATATCAATTTTGTTATTGTAAATTAACTAGCTACTTACCATCGCTTCGCTGGGATTAATCCTTAGTGATAAACAAAAACATATTTATCCCAAGGAAGCTGTGCGTTTTCCAGGTTCCATTAATAGTCTATGTGCTATTCTATTTTTGTAGCAAATTTCCATATCTGTTCAACCGGTCTGGCGTTATTAAGTAACAAAAATTCAAACTTTCACATTTAAAATATTAGTTAGTTGTGTTTACAACTGTAAATAAACATTATCCATAGTTGGGCTCTGGCCTGTGATACACATTAATGTATTTAATATAATTAAAAGGCGAATCGAACGCAATGAGATTATTTCCAGCTTGTGGAAATCAAATTTCATTTAATGATATTAAAACGTTCCGCGTATTTTGTAACTGTTTTTAATTACGCGCTTGTCAGTACAAAAGCTCATTAAGAGTAATGGGAATCAATATTCGGTTCGGTGATAGACCATTGTTTAGAGACTCGAAAATTGATGGAGGCACGAAAAATCCGATAGCATTTTCTCGTTAACTGGAATATAACAGGATTGGGAACAGCACATTGTTTGGGTTGCATAATCATTTTATATGTATCGCAAGTTTATCCCGCGGTTATGCTTGCGTATTATTGTATAGTTTTTACACATAAATCTATCGGTATCTTCAGCCTTTCTACACAAATACTCTACAAAATACTAGAACAAGTTTAGTATAGGGCTGGTTGTAGGAGGGACTAAATTAAAACAGGTAAACTGAAAAGTCTATTTACTTTTTTCTTGTATCTCGATGTGGATCTTGTTTATAATAAAAGTATAAATGGGGTAATATGTGGGTATATAATTAATAATACCTACATAATTAATAATAATTTTATATTATGATGTCATAAAAATCTAGAGATTCACGCTCGCCCCGTTCGGGGTCGTCCCTAGAAACGTTCAAGGGTAAGTGTATTTCTAAGAGATGTGATATTCTAGTGATGTGGCAGACAGACAATCAGACAAAAATTCTAAAACCACAGAATCGGCTTCTGTATCGATAATAATAACTATTTCCATAAGATTTTCAAAGAAAATACATAATGTACACATTCGTCTAAGTTAGAATTTTTTGAGTTAGAACTACTTATTAGATAAGAAAAGACTAAATTGCATAATTGTATTAACTATATTTAGCTTCAATTAATCAACTTTAACTTTACCTAATTATTATAAGTTATAAGATTATTATGTAAAATAAGTCTGATCGCTTCTCTTAAACTTAATTTCGAAACGATGCAAACGTTAAATTAAATTGTGATTAGCTTATGTTCAATATGTTTGTTAGATGTCGTCACATAATAATATTTTGGTAGCGATACTACCATCTATTTTCTGGCTCTTATACTAAAGTGAGGATTCTAGGCGGTTTCACAGTTATCGTACAGGTGGCGCTTTACTAAAAATAATTATACGAATGTTATTTTTATACTGAATTAATTAAATAAATTTTTAATAACCAAAATGAATTGAGAAGAGTTAAAAGTTAATCAACATATTGTTTTTATTTATTTCATTTTCCTTATTTTATTTTCTCCTGAAATATAAAAAGTTTATGATTGCAAATATTATTTTCGATCTATATTATAATTTTTTGTCCGTCGGCCTGATCCCGATTATGTTCCCGCTAATCTCTGCAACGACTGAACAAATTTTACAGGCCTTTCTGTCGCAGGAGTTAAAATGATATTCTAAGAATTTTATTTTAAAAAAGGTATCAGAGGGACGTCGATTCTTTTCCGAAAATAAAGTCTCTAAAGCTTCTTTCGTTCAAAAAAAGCTAAAAAAAAAGAATAATTCGTACCGAAATGCGGGTGAGTCGCTAGTTTGAAATATAAATACGTTATCAAACATAAAAATCCTAAATTGCTCTGAGGAAGGTCCGCAAACTTTTTTAATTTAAGAGTCGTAAGTATGTTACATGAAGGTGCTTTTAATTTAAACCATAACTTTTTAATATCACGATTGCTGGACTTCGTAAATGTGTTTTTTTTATTTCAACTAATTTTAGGTATTTTTTTACATATCACATCATTTATTACATTATCATATCAAGAAATTAGATGAGCATTCACATAAAGACAGAATATTTTATGTGTATATCTATACTATTACTAGCGGACCCTACAGACGTTGTCCTGTACATATAGAAAATTTTTATAAACTTTTGCTCCCGGTGAAATGTTTTAATATGCATGCGCAAAACAGCGTTGCCTAGCAACGACTTATTTATAATTGAATATGTCATTTATTGTGTAAATGTATAAATAACTAAATAATATAAAAAATACATTATCTAGTGGACCGAATTGTGAATCTAAACCATTCTCGAATACACTCGAACACACACAAAACATTTCATCAAAATCGGTCCAGTCGTTTAGGAGGAGTTCAGTCACATACACACGCACACAAGAAATATATATATTAAGATTATAAAGCTGAAGAGTTTGTTTGTTTGTTTCTTTGTTTGTTTGTTTGTTTGGTTGAACGCGCTAATCTCAGGAAATACTGGTCCGAATTGAAAAATTATTTTTGTGTTGGATAGTCCGTTTATCGAGGAAGGATAAGCTATTTTGCATCACGCTACGACCAATAGTAGCGGAGCATCAATGAAAAATGTTATAAAACCGGGAGAAAAATATTTATTTTAATTTTCAGCTTTAGAACGCGAGCGGAGCCGCGGGAAAGGTTAGTAATAATATATACTATGGACTGCATATGGAATTTTTAAAAGCTTAAGAACTTTTGTAACTTTTTATCTTAAAATAAAATTTACTGTTTTTGTTAAATAACTTAATTTGTAATTTTATAATAAAGTATACCCGATATTCTATAAATACGAGTTTATACTTATAGTATTATCTGAATAAATTAGATAATAATTTAATATTAGATCAAAGTCGTAGGCTAAATGAAAACGTTAGCCTCGCATAGTACGTGGGCCGAAATAAAGTTGTGGGGAAATCAAAATACGCAAAATGAACGATTATTACGGATGGGCGCACATCCCATCAACGAAGTGTCGGCCTGCGCCGAGCGATCTTGACAAGCGACAGGCTATTTACATTACCAAGAAACTTCTCTTGATTATGTGCTTCTTTTATTTAACTATTGTTTTGGTATATTCCCTTCTTTTATATATTGACTAGTCATTTCGTTGCATTTTTATATCGTTTTATTACAATTTTGTTTTAAAAACAAAGCCTTATTTCTAACTAGGTAACGACTTACACTCATTTCGCTCGGGTAGGTTAGCGGTAAGTATTCAATTTTCAAAGATGAGATATTTTTTCGTTCCCAGACAGTGAAACAAACAGACAAAAAATCTAAAAGTTATCGATTTGGTCTGTGTAAATGTTAATAATGACTTTTTCAATAACGTTTTTCGAAAAATATTTCATGTGCAGATTCAATTCAGTTAGAATGTATAATTATTATGTAGATAAGTGTATGTATATTAATTATTAAGTAGGTGATAGAAGATAATTTTATTACTTGAGTACCATTGTCGGTCGTATCTCATAAGAAAATTTGTGGTGCGTTATATAGACCTAGTTAATATAATACAATAATGTTTGATAATATTTAACTTAGTAGGCGCAGATTGCCAAAATAAAAAATGCGAGAATAGGTTAACAAAACTTATGTGTATATTTTTTTTACATAAGTATATAACTTATGTAAAAAAATATTCATTCACTTAAATGCGGAAAAGAACAGCGTTAATGGCAATGTATGGTATCACTTAAAGCTCATTAGTCGCTTTATCTTTACCTCCTAAGTGGAGGCGAATGATTCCAATAGAATCAATGAGATAGACATACACATCACTATCACATTAGCATTATCACCTGTCTACCTGCTTTGTCTGCGTTAATTAATAACACGGTTATCAAATTTTAGTTATCTAGACCTTATTACGCAAGAAACATTTTTGTTTTCAGAATATTTAAATAAATTTACAGTTAATAAAAAAGATCTTCAGGTATAATAAATTTTTTTAAATGGTAGTACACTTCATTTTTCAAGACATCTTATATTTATCAAGTTACTTTTACGAGAATTCATACTGTCAGCGTCTAGATTGAGAATATTAAAATGGTTTGGTAAATCAACAACTAGGTAAATTTTAACTTAATGTGATGTATTCGTTAAACTAAGTTACATACGAATTAAAGGACAAAATCTTTATTTGGTATTTATTAATAATAAAGTAATTTAAATTATATCATATATATTTTTTGTTATATTACTTTGTTCGCTAAATAATGAAAGAGACAAGAGTAATTATTAGTTTCTAAACTTAGTTGACTTTTTAAACAACGTAAATGTCGTGAATCATCATATTAGATGAACTTCAACAGCATAGGATAAAGTTTAATTGAATTTTTGTTAATCTAAGAGAGTACGAACTCATGTCAGAACAAGCCAGGATTGTCAACAAAATGTTTGACGGCATTACTTACTGAATCGTTTAAATAGAAATAGGTATTAATTTAATTATATTATATAAAATAGAATATTTTACTATTAGCTATGTTATTAGAATTTCAGTACTTAAAATACTCTATACCTTAAATGCCTGCTTAAGTTTGTTAATTGAGCTTTAAGATCTTTCAGTTTTATGGATCAATGTGAACCTTAGCGCCTTTCTGATATTGTGGTGTTTATTACGCGTGACCATGCAATTTTAACGACTTAATGCGATTTTCTCCAATAAATTTAAATATTCGATTAAATTAGTAGGTTTATTTTTTAAAGAAAGAAATAGAGATCGATGTAAACAGCTGTTTCTTCGCTTTGAGGAACTACTTCACTAGCAGTAAACATATATTATAAAAATAAAACATACCTTCATACATAACCTACGAGTATATTTTAATATGTTTTTAAATAAATAAAAATCTCGGGTAAGCAATTAGTAAAAAAGAAAATTAAGAATGAATGTTAATTAAGGATTTTTTGAGAGTTGTAGAGTGCCATTATTTTTATTTTATCCTCGATAACTTTATTCAATTTGTAAAAAGGACAACCTTCTAGTATCTAAGCGCTGATAATAATCAATCAGCTACGCTGTGAGCAAAGTGCTTTTGAATATTTAATACAGTTAACAAAGTGGAGTATTTTTGATTAAAAAGATTTTTTCTTCAGATCTAATCGCCGTATTTCTTTTACGATCACCAGTCTGTACTGTATAACAATATACATTCTTATATTTCGTATTTAACATTTTGAATAAATCTATCTTTTCTGACTTCTTCGTGGATTTATTTTTATTTCCCGACATTTTGAACGCTCTACGGTCTTTTTCGTTATTAAAATTTCAGGTCAAACCGTGCAAATTATAAATTGCAGGTATTCATAATATCATATTATTTTCTCGTAAATTTTTATATGAATACTAGCTCAGGTTCGTCCCTTGGTCAAGCGTCAGTGAATCCACGGGTCTCGTCGTAAAGATAAATAAAATTTCTACCTCCTCCTTTTTCGAAGTCGGTTAAAACGTAGCCTAAGTTACGCCTTATAAGTTCATTACGTGTTATTTGATAAATATTAATTTTCACTCAACTTATTTTTCAATCAGTCAAATGGATGTTTACAGCACTATGCACAATGCATTCAGTAAATTGTAATTCATTTCAATTTGCTTTATGCGGCTTCCAGTGAATCTAAAAAGCCAACAAAGTATAAATTGACCGCAATGACACGTTACTAAGTTGAAGCTATTGTAAGGTTTGATTTTTACTTTTTAAAATATTCAATATAGACAAAAGTAGGTACTTTGATCATTTGACACCAAGGTTATTTGAAAGAATATTTGAGTAGTAACTAATACGTAGGAATGGGGCAGAAGCTGCCTTTTTGTATGATATATATAAGAAAAAAGTAAATGAATGAATTTTGATGATGACAAGCTATCGCACTGACATCAGAATTATTATCACTACATAATATAAAACAAAGTCGCTTCCCGGTGTCTGTCTGTTCCTACATAAACTTAGATCCTTAAAACTACACAACGGATTTTGATGCGATTTTTGTAGTAGATATAGTGATTCAAGAGACCGGTTTATATGTATAACTAGCGGATCCCGTGGCTTCGCTCGCGCTAGTTCTAGGGACGACCCAAGCGAAGTGAGGGCGATTCGCTAGTAATGTATAAAATGTGTGCAGACAGCTGCTTTTTTTTACTTTTTTTTCTAAAAGTAGTCGAATAAGCTCTAAAACCTGAAAGACTATTTTTATGTTCTGAAACAATTGCTGACGTTCTCACAAGCGTCTATCTCCGACCAATCTGTCAGATTGGGTAGGTGGGACGTCAATTTAACCGCAGAGAAATGATGCAGGACTTTTTATGCTGGATTTTTATTTGATTATGCTTACGTAGTGTGCAAGGGGCGGAATTGTTTAAATTTACTCATACTTAAAATAATTGAATTGTAAATATAGCTTGAATTTTGTATGGGCTGAGACGCCCGCTCGAAAACCCCTACAGTCTTTGCTTGATAGTTATCTAGAGCAAAAACTAATTTTATATTAACCGAATAATTAAGGTAAAATGATATAACTGATATAACGACCAATGAGCGCGTACGACGACAACTGCCTTTCGTACTCATGACTCGTAAATGGAAATATATGTTGCCTCTACGTAGTATGGCGTAAAATGTTATGTATTAGCCCCGGGTACAAACTTATTAAAGTTAGTTTTCGAAGAAATAACTACCTACGCTATAATCTTAAAATCATAAAGTATATCAAATTAAGCATAAAAGAAAGCGGTATTAGACAGTGAATAATTAAAAAGAAAATCCAAGTCCACTTTTCGCAGACACGTTATTGAGATGTTACACGTGGGTTGCGGTTTTTATTATTCGTCTAGAAGGTTTTTAAAGTGATTAGTTTAATAGTAATACAAAGATTTCGGTTGGTCGATGAATAAAGCGATGGACTGATTTCGCTAATTCTTTTTTTGTTGTGTTAGTTATTGTCAGGAGAAGGTTCTTATGAAAGAAAAAATTAAGAAAATTGCACAGAAAATTAGAAAATTTAAGAATACTTAACCACCAAATACAATTATTTTTAATCTAACCTTAGTGCTCTATATACAATATATAAACAATTTTTGTCTATATAATATATAGACAATATAAACTATTTTAATGTAACATTATGACGTTTGACATATATTGACAGAAGGTTTATATGTATAATGCGGAACCCACGGCTTCGCTCGCGCTAGTACTAAATATGTCCCAGAGAGATATGATAAAATATCATCTTTAGGTTATATTAAAAATATTAAATGAATAACAAACAAATAAATAGAGATTCCCATTGATGCGATGGACTCATTTACCCAGGTGATTTTTTTAAAAATAATATAACATATGTTACCAACAACACGACTGAGGGTTCAAAGTATGCTTCAGGCATAAATTTTTAATCAAAGGACATTTTAATTTAAAAAAAATAATGTATTTTTTACTGTATCGAAAGCAAAAGACTTGCAGAAAATGCCATATGGTCGGCAGTCTTTTTCGACACGTGTTACACATATTTTACACATAGACGGGTCTTGTACAATACCTAACATTCCATCTTGTATAAAATTTTATTTAGTAATTACTTGCATTAATATGGAGCTTAAATAACAATTAAAGATGTAAATTACAATAACATTAATCAACTAAGTTAATTAAATAATTTTAATGTATACATTTTCTTTGTCTACTAAAATGAATTTTCCAGCTAGGAGTTATTTTTATTATAAACAATGACGTAGTAATTCTAGTTTATTCATTAATATTGACATTACGTTTAAAGTCCGCAAAAGGTGTCGATTATCACGGACGGGCGCGTATCCCAATGAGACGGCTTCACTGAACGGTACACGATTCTAAGTTGACAACATATTGCATCATAAGGCGTGGGATAGTAGATAAAAAAATTATTGAATGTTAATTTTAGTAATGTCAAGCCATAAAAAATTCACAAAATGTTTTTTTTTTATAAAAATGAATGTGGTAGATGAAGCATAGGTACATTTATCGGTGATGCTGACCTTTTTATTTGGAAAAACAAATTATGTAGAAAACGCTATTACAAAAATGAAATAACTGAAGACTACTTTGAACCCTTTTTTTGCAAAGTATATTTATTTTAAGATTTAATTAATTACATTTAACTCAAAGATATAATTGGGTAACGATTTAAACACAAAGAACATTTTTCTCCCCGAGGGCTATATTTTTTCTAAGTATAAAATAAGAGAGTACATTACTTAGCCATATTACTTAGGTACTTATTAAAGAAAGAGTAATTAATTAATATCTATTACCAAAAAGTAAGTTAAAAATATACTTATAACCGAAATATGAAAATAAAAATATTACACGGAGTTTATGAAAAAAAATGTTTTGATATTTATTTAGAATAATAAATTTTAATAATGATATAATATGACTGTATTGTATGCACTAAGCCTTTAAAATGTTCTACTGCAGGGTACGCTCCCCTTTAAATAAGTGGGGTTCACTATTATACATTGACCAAATGAGAGTTGGCGGACACATGTCTTTTGAAAATTTGCTGAGACAAATTGACGGAAAGATCATAATCTCTCTGAAAATCAATTCTCCTTCATCATGAAGAAAACCGTAATAGTGTTGGAAAATTAATATCAGTGGTGTGATACTTGAGATTTAAACCCGCTTCATTTTACGTATTTTTTACGTTTTCTTACGTATTTTTTTAAACTACTGGCACTTTAGAGTAAAAATTAGCAATTCTATACAGTACCTATTCACTGTTCATAGCTTTAAATACGATTTTGCAGTAACAATGTTTAAAAAGTGAAATATACATAAATAGGATACAATATTTTCATAAAACCTTTTGAACTAAATATATTTCTTACTAGCCACTCACCCTAGCTTCGCTTGGGTTCATCCTTAGGTTCCATCCACGGGTTCCGTTAGTTAAAATTAATAAAATTACTAAATAACCTCCTCCTTTTTTGAAGTCGGTTAAAAAGTAGCCTAAGTTACGCCTTATAACATATCTGCAAGTGAAAGTCCCGTCAAAATCGATCCATTCGTTTCAGAGAGTCGGAACAAACAGACAGACATACATTTTAAAAAATGATTTTTTGATGCTACTTTTAGTACCTACCGTATCCACTTTCATATAATGCATTTAGTGAAAAGCTGTTAATTTGAAATTAAAAATAGACACTTCCATTTTGTTTATATGTATTATTAATAAGCTATGCCTTAAAATAAATTACCAAATTTCAAAACACTATTTTTCTCTGTGTTTATTTTTTACTCACATCTTTGACCGACTGTTGGACCGCCTTTGTTTAAACTTAGGCTTATGAAATGCAAGGAACAGCGATAATGATTAAGACTTATCAAACTTTTTCACTTTAAATATAATTATTTTATATTTAAAGTGACTCAATAAGTAATTAATTAAACCTCTTTTTTCAAAACATTAATTATGTAGTGGCTTATCCTCGCTCCATGAGAAAGCCCCTAGAACAAAGATTTGTTTCGACGTAAATCTTAATTAATGCTAGTAGATTGTTAGGCAAAATATTTATAAATTAAATAAAACTTTTCGAGTAAGCCTATAGCCTATAGCCTTCTTAGATAATCTAACTTTCTAGTGATGAGATTATTCGTAGTATAAAAGTTTGTACAGTAGGTTGGTACATCGCACGCGTACAATTCATACGCTGTATTTCTAACGTTCCCGCTGTTTATTACTATTGTATTGCATTTATTAATTCAGCATTGTATCATAAATTTTATATTTAATTTAAGCAGTTTCATGTAAAAAATACTTAAAACTTTTAGATTTCGAGAAATATTTTATTAATTATAGTAAAAACTTTCAACGTTTTTAATATCTTCCGTTTGAATAAATCTCATCTCCACTATACTTACTGTTTAATAAATTTTTACAATCGGGAATTATGCCAGAATTATGGAAAAAGTCTTTAATAACTCCAATCTTTAAGTGTGGTGATAAACATAATGTAAAAAATTATCGCGGAATTTCTAAAATATCAATCATTCCAAAACTATTTGAAATGATCGTCTATGACACCTGTTCCCATTATTAAGACCCTCGCTTATTACTCAGCAACATGGATTTATCAACAAGCGCTCCACTGAAACTAACTTGTGCGATTTTGATTTTTTTTGATTTCAAAATTCTTTATTTAACACATAAGTTACAAACTGTTTACAAATGATCTTATTCTATTTGTATACAAAACATGAATAATTATGCACATTTAGACTAACAACGTCTTTAAAACATATATTTTCTTGATTAGACCACAGTTGAATTTCTTGCATATCAAACAAATAAAATTGTGACAAACTAAACAAAGAATGTGCATGTCTTCGTATGAACTCACATTATAATTGATAGGTATAGGTAGATATTACATTGCATTGTCATAAAGTAATTGGTACAATAATGTACTTGGGTTATCGAATATGTAATTGTTAATTTAGCATAATGCTACTATATTTTATTTTGTAATACCTATTGTGGGTAGACGAATAACAAAAATCAAGCGGCTCGAACGAAGACCGCATCCTCCGGTAAGCGAGCTAACGTCATGATTCTTCGAGGAAATAGTGATGCGGTAACCGGTGTCGATATTTTGTCGAGTATGGGAGTGTACATAATCTGCTTTTGCCGATATTTGAGATTAATAAATTTTTATTTTGCGGATTTTTATATAAGTAAAATTTTTGGCTTATTTTTAATATGTATTCTTTTAGTAATGGGAATTTTATATGCCTATGAAGTTTATATAGGTTTGTACGGAGACGGGTATTATAAGATATTTTTAAAGCCTTGTTTTGGATAACCTGCAGTTTTTTATAGTTAGTATCAGATATGCTGCACCAAGCAGGTGCAGCGTAGGTTAGACATGGTCTCACGAGAGTCGAGTAAATTCGAAGTTTTGTATATGGACTGAGGGACGATTTGCGATTCATAATAGGTTTTAGCGAATTCAGGGCTTTTGTACTTTTTAATATTAGTGTATCTGTATTTTTATTCCAGTTTAATCTGTTATCTAATACAAGTCCCAGATATTTGACCGATAAACGCCATGGAATATGGAAATTATTTATTTTAACTAAATTTTTAGGGAGGGAACGTTTTGTTGTAAATAAAATAGCTTCAGTTTTTGTAGAATTTAGTTTTAGTTTCCATGTGGTGAAGTAATTATTAAGTAGTTCTAATGATAGTTTTAACCTGCCTGTAATTATATGCATATCTAGATCACTAGTATAAGTAGCGGTGTCGTCTGCGTAAATAGCGAGATGACAGTGAGGTTGTTTAGGTATATCATTTAAATATAGGATAAATAGAAAAGGACCAAGAATTGAGCCTTGCGGCACGCCGGCTGGCATGATTTTTGGTGCAGAATGGGTTTTATCAATGTAAACAGAAAAGGTGCGATTTTGCAGGTAGCTCTGTATAAGTTTTACCAAAGAAAGAGGAACATTACTAACTATTAGTTTGTGTAGGAGACCTTGATGCCAGACGGTGTCGAAGGCTTTTTCAATGTCTAAAAGTACCATACCCGTAGAGAGTCCTAGATTCAGATTGTGCGTTATGTGCTCAGCCACTCTGGCTAATTGTTGTGTAGTCGAATGGGAACTTCTAAATCCAAATTGTTCAGGAATAAGTAATGGATGAATAGTTTTAGAAAGACGGGACAAAATTACGGATTCGAGGAGCTTGCCAATACTAGGTAATAAACTTATAGGTCGATAGCTGATTGGTAAGGTTGGGTCCTTTCCGGGTTTCTTGATGGCAATGACTTTGGCATTTTTGAGAGATGTAGGAAAATAGCCAAGTCGTAAGCATCCATTGAAAATTTTAGTAATTTGAACCAACATTTTTTGGGGTAGGTTTTTAAGTAGTACGTTTCCAATTTCATCGTATCCAGGAGCTTTATTGGGTTTTAATTTGTTCAAAAGTTTCCGAATTTCCTTAGGTCTAACTAGATGCACAAAGTCTGTCGTTGAATAATTATCAAGATATTTAATTGAGTTATTTACAGCAGACTCTGTATCATCGTCACTAACCCATTGCGCTGTTAAATTCATATTCTGCAAGAAAGCTTCTGATAGCACTTCACAATTTTCAACGACTGAGGAGGTGGATTGTGTATTTGATATTTGGAGTGGGGGAATAGTAGAGGACTGCCGGTTAACAGATCTAACTACGCGCCATAAATCAGAAGTAGGGTTATCGACTTTAGATAATTTGTTGTTCCAAATACTGTCGTTAAATGCTTGAATTTCAAGCTTAATGGTCTTTTGTAAACTGCGAACTTTTAAGTACAAGACTTTTCTGTAGTTTTGTCTTTGTTCCTGAAGAGCTAAATTTTTAAGAGAGTTTTTTATTTTAATATGATTACGTATACGCCGAGGGAGTTTAGTTTTACCAACATCACTTAATTTAGGAATGGCAACATCACGTGCATGAATAATTAAGCTTACGAGATGTTCCAAAGACTGGTTAATAGTGTGAACATTATCAAAAGTTTCAGTGGTAAGACAAAGATTCATATTTATAGAGGTTCTATAAGTATTCCAGTCAGCCTTATGATGATTGAATATTACTCGTTCTTGTCTGGACACACTACCAATAATGTTAAAGGTGACCGGTAAATGATTTGAGGACAACCGAGTTAAGGTACGAAGCTCGGTTACAAATTTAACATCTTTGGAAATGACAACATCAGGTGTAGATGGTGTACTAGTACTACTATAGTGGACAAGAGTGGGGTTGATTGGAGCAAGAACTTCGTAATCATTAGCCAACATATGATCAAATAGGGTCTCACCACGACTATTTGCAGCCACGCAGTGCCAATAAGGGTGTTTTGAATTAAGGTCTCCCATTAGTAGAAGTCGCTTGTTGCTATTTATGATCAAGTCTAGATCATTTAAGACCAGGGGTAAGTTTGGGGACTGGTAGGCCGAAACAAGAGCAGTATTTCGACCAGAGATGGAAATTTCTATACCTACGCATTCTAAGTTTTTGGTTGAAGGCAATATGAGAGGACTGTGTGGGATGTCAGATTTAATAAGTATCGCAACACCTTGTCCATAATCATCAACTATTTTGTCTTGTCTGTAACAAGAATATCCAGGAGTATCTAATTTAGTTTGGGGAGATAGTTTAGTTTCAGACAAAGCAATTATGTCAATGGAAAGCTCGCTTACCAGATTCAGGAGTTCAGTAATTTTAAGACGAACGCCGTCTGCATTCCAATATAGTATATTTATGTTATTAGAATTAGACATATTGACCAAGATGCGTGAGAATGAGAATAACTTTATCCATCATACTGTGACAGTTTACAAATTGACTTTTGATGTTCTTTTTAGTCATAAGGATTTCTAGCATATCTTTAGTTGTCTGGTCATGAGTAACTATATTATGTGCGGTTGATTTTGCAGTTTTCGGTGCTTCTGAATAATCCGAGTTTGTTTTGTTGGCTGCAGCAACGGTATTCCAGGGCCGATCATCAACTAAATTGGATTTTAATATTTTGGTAGTTTTGGCAGCTCTATGCTGTTCTTGACGTTCCCTTAGGATTCCAAGATATTTTTCGCGCTCTCTGCATTGCCTGTAGTTTGCAGGGTGGTCCTCACCACAATTGCAGCATTTGGCTGGTTCATCTCGCGATTTCTTCGGACAGTCTTCGGTGCGATGCAGCTCAGTACATTTGACGCAGCGTGGTGGTAAATTGCAATTTCGAGAGGAGTGACCGAAGCCTTGGCATCGAAAGCATTGGGTGCCGTACCGATTGTTACTTCGGTATTTCCGAATTTGTACTACAGTATTACAAAGCAGTTTGATTTGCCGAAATTTAACAAAATCTGTGCCTGGCGGTAGTTGAACCAGAAATGGTGGGCAGTATGAAGGTTTATCGCTAGGTACTTTCATTTTTCGTACAGTGACGTCAGCAAACCCCAGGGAGAGAAGTTCATCTGGGATGAGGTCTTCGACGTATTCTGGGAGCCCAAATATTACAGCTTTGTATAGTTTTTCATCCTTACGTGAGAAAGTGTGAAATGGAATGTCACGTGATTGGAGCCCTTCTTTAACCACTTGATGGCTTTCTGGATTGTGGCACAGAATAGCTAATCTGTTATTACCACGATATTGTAGGTGGAAGCTCTTAGTAAAAGTTGTAATGGTGGCCTTCACAGATTCATGTGTCCATGTGGATTTTATCTCCAGGATAATTGGAGGAATTCGACTTGTCTTCTTGGGGGCAATAGCCTCGCGAAACTTGATGAAAGCGTCAACATTAGATCTCTCACCTGATAGTTGCTGAAACCTATTGGAGGTCTTGATTGGGTCAGGTGTGCGTTGCTCCGCTGGACGTGCAGAATGTTTTGGCACTTTCCATACGCTGGTATCAACGGGTCCTTCAAGCGGACGTTTGCCCACAGAATTGGAACGCGTTAAAAATCGCTCCATATCTTAACTTTTATCGACAACTTTATGTCGACATGTCCCATCACTATTCTAAGAACGCAGTGAACGGTGGGAGTAGTACAATGCGACGTGCGACCGTGACGAGTGCGCTCGCCGTAATAACTTGTGCGAGTTTCTTGACATCGTTATTTCTGCTTTAGAAATCGGATATCAAGTGGATACTGTATACACAGATTTTTCAAAAGCATTCGATAAAATTTCGCACTCATTGCTCGTATACAAACTTGAACAAGCCGGCATACATTGTGATCTACTCAGATGGTTGAATTCCTATCTTCGAAATAGAACACAGGCAGTAGCTGTTAAAGGTTTTGTTTCGAGTTTCGTCCACATAACATCAGGGGTTCCCCAGGGCTCTCACCTCGGCCCTCTATTATTTAATATCTTTATTAATGACATCCTTGAAAATTGTCAGCTTTCAAACTCACTTTTATATGCAGATGATATTAAGATATTTAAAATAGTAAAGAGTATAGAAGACTGTGAGGATTTGCAAAATAATATTAATAAAATTAAAAATTATTGTATAGCTAATGGATTACATATTAATATTGATAAGTGCTGTGTTATTACTTTTTCAAAAAAAAAAGAATCTAATTTCATTTAATTACTCTATTTTAAACAAACCCCTTAAACGTGTAACAGAGGTGAGAGACCTGGGAGTACAACTGGATTCTCAACTTCTTTTTGATAAACACATCTCTAATATTACAGCTAAGGCTTACAAAATGCTTGGATTTATTTTTCGTCAGGCAGATGATTTTAAGAACATACAAACATACAATCTACTATATAACTGTTACGTTAGATCCATTCTGGAATATGCCTCAACTGTTTGGAATCCTCAGTATCACAAATATATTAACGCTATCGAGCAAGTTCAAAATAAATTTATTAAGAGATTACATTTCAAATTTGGAGATATTCAATGTAATAACCTAAACTTGTGTGCTTTGGAAAAAAGAAGGGAAGTAAAAGACCAAATTCTTCTTTACAAAATCATTAATAACCATATCGATAGTAATTATCTTTTATCTAATATTTTCTTTAAATGCTCTCGAACTAACAGCCGATCCAGAGATACCTTTTCTGTTCCCTTTCATAGAACCAAATATGCCAAGAATTGTTTCCTGACTAGAGTCTGTAACATTTATAATAATTACTACAAGCATCTTGACATATTTGGATATAATTTAAAGAAATTTATAGCTGAACTTAAAAAAACACTAGAGTCTGATAAATATTATTCTTTTTATTTTGTAGCTACACATTTTATTCATACCTGTTTTTATTTTACTGTTAGTAAGTTTAATCTGCTATGTTTATGTATAAGTGGAAACTTTATTGGCTAAGTGTATTAATTCTAATGTATTTTGCATTTTATTAACCGACTTCAAAAAAGGAGGAGGTTATATGTTCCGTTGTATGTATTTTTTTTTTATGTATGTTCACCGATTACTCCGCCGTCTGTGGGCCGATTTCAAAAATTTTTCTTTTGATTGGTAGGGTATAGTTCCGAGGTGGTCCCATTGTCACCAAGTCAGGATCTGATGATGGGATCACAGGGAAATCGAAGGCAACTCTCAAAATTTACAGGCACCTATTATGTTTTTGATATATTTTCTAAACTCGATAAAGGTTTTACGTATGAAAATCATCATCTCATGTGGATGAGCTGATGATGGAAGGTAAAAATCCTCAACAGTTGTTTTTTATGTGTTTTCACCGATTTCTCCGTGAATTGTGGGCCGATTTTAAGAATTTATTTTTTGTTCGGTAGGGTATACATTCAAAATGTTCTCATTGTCACCAAGTCAGCATCTGATGATGGGATCCTAGAGAAATCGAGGGCAACTCTTAAATTTTATCGGCACTGATTACCTTTTTCATATATTTTCTAAAACTGTTCAAGAATTTGTGATGATGTAAGGTATATATCCTCAACGGTTAGGAGTTGGAAGAAAATTCTTTTAATATTATACGTACTTATGAACTGATAGTCGTATTCCTTCAGGATATTAGGTGGATTGATAATAGAAGGTAAATCTTATTAACGTCTACGAGTTACGTGGAAAAATAGACGTGGACAAATCTCGATTGACTGTTGTCGTTCATTTCAAAACTTCGCTGACTTATTGGAGCAGTAGTTTAGTTAGCCTTCCAATATTTTATTTAAACATAATAATTTCCACAAAAAAATTTAAAATAAATTATTTTAAATTATTTTTAACAAAAATGAAAACCGACTTCAAAACACTACAAATCGAAACTAAAAAGAAAAAAAAATAATTTTAATTACTTAGTTATTGTTGGAGTCGGTGCCAGCCAAAGCAAAATAATCTTAATACAATTTAATAAATGTATCAATTTGTAAATATAATCAAAATATCCGTTCGAAAGTTCATTGCAAAGGCAGGATAAAACTGTCCTTCTTGGCTGCTTTTGTTAGCAGATAGCAGTATTTCAAAAGGTCCAATATAAAATAAATAATTTTCTAAAAGATTTATTTTATGAGGGATAAACCGTTTGAATGAGCGAATAAAACCGTCCAATGTTTCGTTAAAGTGGGCTTCATTTCAATCAATGGTTTCTAGCACTAGCACATAATATAACGAAGTTAAAAAGAAAACTATCTAACTAAGTAAGACTTACAAGTTTACGAGTTAATCAAAATTTACTCAGAGAAGTAATAATTTAGTATAGATTCTATAAAAATTATATTACTTTGTTTGTTGTTTAACAGATAGGACATAATATATAAAAATTTAATAAAAAAATATTAGGCGAAATTAAAAAAAAGACTGGATTTTATTCAATGTAGACATTGAAATTAAAAATTTAAGAAATCCGGACTCGAAAACAATATGCCTCTTTGAATTTACGTACAATGAGTAAAGTGAAGCGTGAAATATTTCCTACCTAAGAATCGTTGTATTCTCTTTTCGTTTAAATTTATTAGATTTCTATGAAAATAATATAAAGGACGAAAAAATCTTTTAAGTCATATTTAATTTCATTATTACGCTTTTAACTATCAAAATGACCGTTTACCAAATTTCGTTTTTATAGTATTTCAGAAAAAATAATATGATAACATAGGTATATGTAAAACATTATTACATATATAGCTCTATCGTTGATGGATATGTATAAGCAATATATATCGACGTATCTATCACTCGAGTGCGCTCCAACCAAAATATATAGATACTTGTATAATCTCGCAATAGTGTCTATAATTAAGTTTATTTATTTATTTATTATTCGGAAAACAAACAGTATTAAGTTACATATAAAATGAGAAAAGCAAACTCTGCGACAGGATGGTCTCTCAATTACACATTATAACACATTAAATAATATGTATTCGTGTATTCTTATTATAATTATATTTCCCACAGCAAATATTACCAGCAATACTTTCAACAGCTATTATATTATAAAATCTATACTGTCCAAAGTAATGAATCGAAATGTATACGACCCTTATTCTTAAATTAATTGCTTTTCATGAGCAGAGTACTATATTTAAACCAGTTTGTTAAGTCAAAACGCTGTATCATACTTTTAATATTAAATTTCATATTACGCAATCTACTAACATAAAAACGTTTTTGTAACGCGTCTATATGCAAAACTTGTTTAATAATATTATGTAAACTCAAGATAGTCTAGGATCTTGCACTGGGCACTAAGTGGTGGTCAGTGCATAAATTATCAACAATATTTCCTACTTTTATTATAAACGGCATTATTACATATCATGCCGATTTGTTATAAATAAAATTAAAAATGCATCTAATTTATTTTATAATTTATTTTATACGCTGAAAATTGTGTATTTTAAATCGAGTCTTTCTAAAATCTAAACAACCATATTTAGATTTTAGCTTCGGCCACAAAAAATCACAATGTCCAAAAATAAATGAAATATAAAGTAATTTTTTGTGTTAATTGTTTTATTTATTTTTAATAAAAAAACATACAAAATATTAAAAGTAATAAGAAACAAATTGCCATTTCTACACGTAATAAGCGTAAAAGTTTCAAAGTACGTCTGTATAAAGTGCGCGGTTGGTATTCAAGAAAACTTGTAGTTATTTTCAAGTGAAAGGTGCGTGTAGAGAAAATTGTTTGAGTTAAACACTTGTAAAGACCATGTACTTTACTTTTTACCTTCTTTTTGCGAGTTGTATTTCGCTAGCTCGAGCATTTTTCTTACTTGGAGGTAATTTTTCACATTTTTGTAACAATATGAGTGCGAAATAAATTAGTAAGTAATTTGAATTTGTACTATGCACTTTATGTCTAGTATTGCACAGAAAATAATATTGAATTATTAAGTTGAAATGTGATACTGTACATGGTACTTAGTAAATCATATAGAATAGAACAGCGAAAAAGTTAAAAAATGACTTAATAAATAACGTAATAAGCTAACTTAAGTTTAACGTAGCTTATTTTTCAGTGTTATTTTAAGTTAGCTTAAAAGTCTCCTATAACCTCGTATATTAGTCAAACCAAAACGTAATATGAATCGGCTTTCTCTTTTTTATGTAAATGAAGATTGAGGTTGTAACAATAGTTGCAGAGCAATTAATTCTGGCGCGTTCTTCAGATAGGATAGGTAATAAGGATGACGATATTACACAATATGACAAAAAAATTAGAAAATAAAAAATAGCTAACAAAAATATACAATCAATGTAATTGAAATATAATTAAGAGATACAAGTACAGTAGTATTGAAGATGAATGCCCTGGTTTTATTATCCATAATTTGTAATTCATAAGTTTGCAAAGTTTCATTACGAAAGTTTTAATAAGATTAAATTCACTTCGATTTGATTACATAGTTTGAAAGTTGATAAGTTTATTATTAGTTAAACCAATTAAAGCGTCAATAAATTCTTCTAATTGACCTATTTATTCCTGAAACTGTTGTATACCTGTGAAGAACCATTATACCGAATTCCATGTGTATTACCAATACATTTATACATTTAAATAAAATTGAAGTGTCTCTTTTTAATTTTAAAATAACAGCTTTTCAAATATGAAATTATATACGGTAATAACATCAAAAAATCAATTTGAACTTTTTTTGTCTGCTGCCTGTCCGTTATCTAGGGCTAATCTCTGAAACAGCTGGACCGATTTTGACGGGACTTTCACTCGCAAATAGCTAATGTTATAAGGAGTAACTTAGGCTCATTTTATTTTAGAAATATTATTTATTTTAACTGGCGGAACCCGCGGCTTCGATCGCGCTAAATCTAGGAACGAGCGAAGCGAGAGAGTGATTCGCTAGTACAATAACAATATTTTTATTGTGATGAGTTAATTGTGTATCTTTTCTATTAATAAAATGAGAAAAAAAATTTCGCATATAAAACATTCGTAAGGATTTTATATGGATAATTTCAAGTAATAGAAGAGAACATCTAGACAGTCGTTAAACACTTTATGACTATGTTAAAAACTTAAAAGTTAAAATAGAAGTAAAGTGTGAAGTACGGAATCTTAGTTTTTTAAAACTTTTATTCCAAGTGGATATAGGTAAATGTATTACATACTTGGAATAGAATTTTCTGTTAGTATTATCAAATACACTCACACGTAATTCGTGACTTGAATGAGATAGGTAGGCTGAATACAAAAGTTAGTATAATAAGAAAATGGCACGTTTATTTTCAAAGGCATAATTTTGACTATGTATTGATTAATGAATTATGTTTTTCTCTATATGAAGTCTTCTTATGATTAAAAGCAGGAATGCAATGTTTTCTAAGAATCATAAAAAATCTAGTAAACAACTGCTTCTCCAGTAAAGTTATAGTAAAGAGTTACCTATAAATAAATAATAGTTTAAAAAAACTAAAAAACACGCTTTTTATAGAAAACCGAACTAAAAAATAGAAATTAAAATTTTATTTTAAAAATAGCGTGGGGTTCATGTCATTACCATTTCGATAATATCTTAAAAAGCACCCCACGCTTTTTTTAAAATAAAATTTTATTTTCTATTTTTTAGTTCGGTTTTCCATAAAAAGCGTGTTTTTTAGTTTTTTTAAACTATTATTTATTTTCTACTTTTTCTAGCAAAAATCATATTTTGCAAATTGAAAATGGAATAATTTTATCAAATTAGTGTATTGTCATCGGTCCTCAATAAATCTACAAAGTTTGAACGAAATCTGGCCGTTTAAAGTGGGTCAAAATCGCGCCCAAAGAAGTCGGTTACAAACAAACATACAAACATACAGGTGAAGCTAATAAAAAGCGTGTAATAGGCTTGACATCTAAAGATTAAGCATTTATTTTATACATCTAGATATACATATAAATAAAATTAGACTGTCTGTTTTTAATTTCAAATTAACAGCTTTTCTCTAAATGCATATTATGAAAGTTTATACAATACCAATTTTTAAAATGTTTGTCCGTCTCTATGTCTGTCTGTTTTACCCGACTTCAAAAAAAGAGGAGATAGAAATTGTATTTATTTTAACTAGCAGAACCCGTGGCTTAAGTGACGCTAGAGACGAACCCGAACGAAGTGATGATGAATCGCTAGTTTCAAATAAAAAAATGTTAGTCATACATATTATATTAAAGCGATATTTCATATAAATTCCGATAAGCAATATAAATTTCATACATTAAAATTCCCTAGAATTTGAGATAGTTCTAAAGCAATAATTTTAATTATGGTAAAGTCGTCGAAAACAGCAAGTTTTTCAAAAGGCCAGGTACATTTTAACTTATCGAAAATTTAGAACCTTCATTCATCATTTTCCTCAAATACAGTAATAATATTTAACTACATTTTCAGGACAGGAGCCCTTATTATTCTGCGTTAAGGTCTGCCCTTTGTATTGCTCTCCGCGTAGAAGTGACGAGGGTAAGTTAATACAATTTATATTGTTACCTAAAAAGGGCTGAGCATTGAATATTTTGTCTGTGTTATTGTTTTATTGCACGTCTTGTGAATATAAATCTTTTTAATTTGCATTAAATCTTTAAAATCATTTGCATAATTTATTTTAATAATATACAATATAATATGTACAGTCAATATTTTACATTACTTTCTTAGTATATGAAATTTAATAGTAGACCAGACGATAATATTTGAGGTTTCAAGGGTAATAAAACGGTTAATATATCGATTCCCGGCAAAAAGCTATCGAAAAAGGTAAATAGCAAAGTTTATTCATATATTTATTTATTGAGATTCACCAGTGGTAATTACAGTGATACAGTAATAATTATGCTATGTTACAAAGTTCTTATTGCTAAGTGCATTACCTTTTAAGGTGAATACCGCATGCAAACATATGTGTGAAATAATTATATAGGTATAAAAAAAATTCTACCAAACAAGTCGAGATTCACTCAACAAAACAAGAATAATAATTATTTATTTATTTATAATACATTTTTTAACATTTTTGCGAAACTTTGGAACTTTTTGCGAAAGTTGTAGGTAATAAAAACATAGAACTTTTATATTTACACTTTTTGATACAACCAAGCAAGTTTTTGTTTATTTATTTTTATTTAAAAAATATTTTTCACGAAATTTTAAAACTTACCATTTTATGTCTTAAACACAGTAGTTTTTTTGATTTAAAATATTTCTTATATTCTCTTCCCTCTCCAATGGGTTTTATCCTACTATATTTTTTTCATCATTTACCATTTTCAAAGGCTTTAAAATTATTGGTCTATAGATATAATCTAGCTTTTAAATATTTGAACGTGAATTTATTTTGGGGTTTGGTACCCACGTTTTCAATGCCTTACAGCAAACAGGCTCACATCTTAGTCCTTTCAGGACTAAGACTTAAGAAATAGACAAAAAAGGACCGTATAAAATTTTAATTTTTGTTTCTTTTATAAGCCATATAAGAGGTTAAGTTTTAAAATTTTCTATAAATGACAGAATGTTAAAATGTTTAACTTTAGTGTGAAATCATCTTAATTGTTAACTGAAACATTCTGCTGCTAATTTAGCAAGAAAATGTTTCAGACCTAGCTTTCAAAAGAAAGACGCCAATTAGTATCAGGAATAAACTTTAGCGAAAGCACCTTTGGAATATATTTGCAATTACTGTTTTGTTAAATGTTTTCAATATTGCTTCACTTTCGATTTTCCTAAACAGGTAGGATTAATACAAGACAATAAATATTTAAATTCAACTAAAAATGAAATTAATGTAAAACCAAATAATCTAATCTTGAATAGTCTCTTCATCTTGTATATAATTAGTCAAATTTCCTATTTGTTACCTTACACGAATAACATAAACAGTAAACACACTAGTCATGACATGTGAGACACGGAATAAAAAAATAATGATTTGTTTTTCTAAACATGACCTGTGGTTACATATTCCTTTTATTTCTGATTGTTATTGTAAATAATACCGTTTGTCGTTTTTGTTTTTCTTTAGTGTATTGTACTAAAATCTTCTCCAAATATAAGCCTTCTTAAGATAATTATTACATAATGGAATAAATGTAAATATATAAAAGCAAAGTCACTTGTCACGAAATATCGAAAATCTCTTGGCGTAGATATAATAATAAATAATAAATGAAATTTTATTCGAGTAGTTTATAGTTAGTAGTCTATCGTCCTATTAGTACGGATTTTGCAGAAAGCCTGGATTGAGGAGGTGGGACGGCGCTCGCAAGTTTGTATGAAAAATTCTTCATTTCTTGCTCTACAAACTTTAAAGGCAGGCAGTTCAGTAGCGTTCTGAGTTTCATTTCTCATAAAATAAAATAAAAATGACTAGGATATGTTAAGTTTATTAATGTGTGATGTTTGGTTTAATAGGAAGATAATAATTATTGATAAGTGTACAACAAAAGTGTTCGTTTATAAAAGCATTTAGCGCCTGACAAAATACTGTCACAGCACTTTAAAGTTATTACTCTGTTTATTTTTACAATGTAGAGCTATTACCCATAAAGTAGCTCCTTTCCGATAGTCGTGGAAAGTCCAAGTATTTTATATTGTAAACGTTTAAAGACTAATGTGAATTGTTTGAAACGTCTCTTGACATACTTCTTTATAAATACGTAATTTTAACTGTTTTTCGTATACTGGCTCTTTAGATGTTTCTACTAAGATATTTGTATTCCTATAGAAGAAGGCAGCTTACTTACAGTTTAAATCATATGTAGCGCTAATGGATAACAATTCAAACACTTTTTGTATACTAGTAAAGGATGTACCTAATAGGTACTTAGAATAAAACTTCAAGCTACTGGCATTCTCATTTAACTCTTAAATACACAATGAAACCCTTCAGTGATATTACTTTGTTTATGTTTTCTCTCAAGGAAATCACTACATGTACTATCATAAAACAATATAATCTAAACTGAGAAACTTAAAAACAATTGTGGTAAAAATTGTGCAAAACAAACTTAAAACCAACAAAATGGGTGTTTTTAGGAATTAACTTTACAAATTCATTCATGATTTAAAACTACATCTGTCTTAACGCTTTGTGGAAAATTCCTACACGTCATTGCCCATAGGAAAGTAAATAGGTCTAAAATGGAATTCTCGCATGGAAAGTTTTACTTGACCTTGGTGAACGCCCTGACTTTTGTGCCTATATAATAATTTTATTACTCGTAAAAACACAGAAAGGTGTAAAAGTTTCGTATAGCAAGTTTAAAATAATCGATTAAATTCAATATTGTTTCAGATGCATCTTCTCTTATCTATGTGGATGAGCCGCCTTTACACTTAAGCTATGGCAGCCACTGGATGGATGAGCCGCCGATACATCTAAGTTGGAGACATGAAATGCCTTATCATTTTGATCCATATTTCTTTTGTAAGCCTCCAAAGCCGACCACAACTACAACTACTACTACGCCAGCTCCGACAACTACGACTGAGGAACCCTCTTACATATGTATGGTCTGCATGAAAAAATGTTCTAAAATAACTTAATAAGTAATGCTGTCCCAAATAAGACTTGAAGAACTGAGGAAGTCCCAAAAGGACTAGCCATTTACATTTTGTCACATGTCAACTTATACGTAAATTAAACGTTCGTAGTATTTATGTGAAGTTAGTTTATACTTTAATAGATCGTCCATATGTTTCAATAAACTAGAAATATATAGCTTTTTTATGTTTTTTAAAGTAGGCAGAAAGAATGGCATGCTCGTATAGAACAGCCCAATTATACCGCTTCCTGTTTCACTTCCTTTGGTTATAATTTGTAAAGAAAAATTCATATCTAAAACCTCTCAAACTTTTAATGGAGCGATTAGCAGAATAATAAGATCTAAATATATATTAATGTTCGGATACTTTAAATACAAATAAATATAAATAATAATAATATTTCATATTTTATACATATACTTAGATAACCCTAATTAAATTTTTGATTCACATTCATTTAATCAGTATACAGGCACTTTAAACTAATAACTTTTTTCATATGATTTTTTTGTTTTTAATTTATGATAATTTATATTGAATCTTCAGAACCAATGACATTCAAAGATTTGAAATGATTATTAAATGTTGTTACGACCAATCTCCTTCGTATCTTCTCCATTCTACGTAACATTGGCAAAGGAATCTGTGCTCAACTGGCACGCTTTGAAGCCATTAACAAGAGAATTGAATTGAATTAAATATTATTATTTATATCTTAGTATTATGTATTCCTAATTACTGAACTAAAATATATTATTTCTAGATTTATAATAAAATTCTAACTGAGTCGAATCTATATGAATATTTTTTGGAAAGTGTTATTGAAATAGTCATTATCATCGATACATATTATGTCGATTCTAAATTTTTTAGAATTTTCGTCGGTCTGCCTGTCTATCTATACCTTCCAAAACCAGCGGAGCAAAGGTGGGTCATATATAAAAGTCAGTCAGTCAGTCAAACACGTACGGTTAATATGTTATATTATTATTTATTATTTTAGAAACCAATCATGAGTGTTTTGATTCTTAAGTAAAGGAGAAGACTAACAATATTATTATTTTATTTGCTTTTTTATACTTTATAGGCGCGCTTGACCATTATCACACCTGATGGAGGTTGATGATGGGGCCTAAGATGGAAAGCGCATGCCTAGAAAATGACTATTCTCTCTTTTTTTAAAGATATCCAGCTTGCCTGGCAAGATACTAACCATTGCTAAAGCTATTGTTTAAAAAATATTATAAAAACAAGACTAAATTGTACTTATTATGACTAAGTCTTATAACAATATAATATAATACATAAATACTAACTAAAACTGATGAAATCTAAAGGTCAAGTAGGTACTACTCTGTTTTCTTAAACAGAAGATAAAATAGCCCGAATCATGAAAATATTTACATTTGTGATTCAAGATTTATGACGTTTTTTTTAATATATAGAGTATGATTTGAGTTCGATAATATTAATTATATTAAAAAAAATATTTACATTTAATATTAAAGAAGTTTTAAAATATTAAGTTGTTATAAAATAATTTTAATTAAGTTAAAATTACTTTAAAAATAATTAATATAAAAAAATAATAAAAAAATCTAATAAAACAAAGAATATCTAAGTTTTAATTAAATGAAATGAAATTATTGTTTAATATTTTTTATTCAAACGGTATGAGTCTAAACCCACATTATAATGTCATGTCATGTTAACCATGTAACTTTATGGCATAGGGGTGACGATGAATATTTGAAAGGGGATGAATGAGCATTTTGTCAGTACAAAGGAAGTACAAGGGTCAATTTAGATATAATTTTGTTATATTTTTTAAAAAGAGAACTGGTTTTACGATTAATAAGGTTTTATGCCAATAAATTGAATTTAATAGATCACATGCCTAGTAAAGAGCAATGATGAGAAGTTAAAGCGAAGTACATTTTGTATCTTATATCTAATGTAGTGTATTTTGATGTCACGTTTGATTTAGCTTTAAATTATTTGTTTTGGCAGCGGTCGTGGCTTCAAGTCCCGCTGGGGATTTTTGCTTTTATTTTCACTCAAGAATGACTAGGACAGACTGATAGATTTTGACATACAGGGACGAATATTCAGAAAGAATTATTAAATTTTATTAAGTTTTTGGACTTACAATTCACATTAAATAAAGGATTGCACAAGTAGATACACCTATTTACTTAAAAAAAACACGTAGTATAGAAAGCATATTGAAATTATTGAAATTTTATATTGAACGAGACATCTATAGATATGTATTTTATTATGTTTGTTTATGATTACTGAAAAACGTTTTCCTTTCACTTTAAGTGTAAGCGTTAAGGAAGTGAAAAAGTTAATTTTATGAGGGAAGTCTCTATCTCTGTGACGAAAAAGATTTATAGGCTTTTGTTACTTTCGCTTGTCTAATGAACTTACGTTTGTTTTGTCAAGTGTTTGCTTCATGATTACCTTTTGTTTTCAAAACGTTTCTTTTATGAGTCAGGTTTTACAAATTGCTTGTTTAGAGAAATTTAGAAATTTTTCAATTTATTAATAATACTGTTCAAAGTATTATACTTGATAAATACGTAGTTTATAGTTATGTAATGATTATAAATGAATTAATATAATATATGTTAGGACATTAACATACAGTACCTACTATCTAGTTCTGTGGTAAGCTACAACGCTCGTGTTATGGAAAATATATATTTGATTCACTATTTATAACTTTTAATAGACACATTAAAAATTATAGCACAATTCGTGCTCACACAAATAAATGCCATTAACGGGGTTCGAACCTGCTATCGCTGTCACAGCAAGTAAAGTCACTACAAACTAAGACAATCGTAACTAATCTATTAAATATAAGGTTCATTATTATTATAGCTGTATCTATGTAAGGTGCTGAAACGGTTATGTAGTTATAGTGAGTAGGTACTTGAAAATAACACAACTGTGGCTTTGTGTATTCAACGATTAACCGATCGATTACGTGGAACAAATAAACGATTTAACCAAAAGAAATGTGTATAATTAATTCTATATTAATCAATAGTTTGTACTGTCAAGAAGCTTCAAAAGGTAGCAATTTGTAAGCAGCCAGAAACTTGTGAATTATAAATTGTGAACAAGGCTAGTTGAATTTCCATGGTTATGTAAGGAAAGTTCAAGGAAAGATATATTAAATCTACACTATCGTCTATCCGTAAAAGTAAAATTTAATGAGCTTGTACGACTAGCTCAGAAATCTAACAGGACAAGTTTTAAATTTGCATATATAATACGAGTAGCATACTGAGTTTATCGTACTTTGTAGATATTGACATAGTAAACTTTAATTAAATTATGTTTTAAAAATGGATGATGTTCGATTTCTCAAAAATAGGATATTATTTTTTAATTTTATAAATATTTAAAAGAGAAAGGTCATTCACTCACTCATCACGAAATATATAATAATGTTCTCCGATCGATTCCGGCCACGGCAGCCAATTTCATTGAAACTAAATCTAATTTATTCTCAAAATCAAAAAGTCAAATTAACTACGCAGGAGATATTGTAGTGCCCAAGTGTATGTGCAGACACAAGTGCACTCTCTATTTCTATCACTCTCATACTCCGGTGGGATGACTGCTCAACAGGACCAGTGAGAGCTAAGGCGCAGGACCGACGGCTTTACATGTACTCCGAGGCAAGGGAGTGACACACCGTCAATTTCCCAACTCTGGGCTGTTACTGAGGATTACTAAACAGAAAGTCTCAATAACTGAATTTGGCCCGACTAGGAACTCGAACTTAGGGCCTCTCGATGTGTGGCCGTATAGCATATATAGCCACTACACCACCTAGGCAGTCACGAAATATATTAGGATAAAGACATAAAATAGACATCCTATTTTATAGGTATATAGATATTTGACAAATCGATATGGTATGTATGAAGTCATGGTACAGGTAGTAAATTGTGTTTATCACAAAGTTAGAAAGTTTGTGCTGCAAACTTTACCATTTATCTGGAAAATGTTATTCCAGTTTTATGCTGTTGGATTTGTGAAATATAAAACTTTACTCGCGCAAAATATATGATTGTGGGAATATCATGTCGCTGAATATTTTAGAATAAACTATATTATTAAAGAGCTACTCACCCTCGTTTCACACGGGTTCGTCCCTAGGTGCTCTCTGCCAAATTTAAATTTGCATAAAAACTAGTCACGTAATTAAAATAAACATTAAAAAAAAAGTAGCCTTATTTACTCTTTATAATCATATACATTTACTGAAAAGCTGTTAATTTAAAATTAAAAACAGACACTTCGGTTTTATTTATATGTAGATATTTGAACAGCAGAAATTAAACAAAATATAGAAAAATAACTAGAAACAATGAAACTATTATACATATTAGAATTTATTAGAATAAATCTGATTTAGATTCAAGGGCTCAAAGGAGGCTGTTCCTTTCGTAGGTGTGTGTGAGAACAAAGGTCAGGCACGTAAAGGCCCTTTAATTTGTTTGATGGAACGCATAAATCAGGACCTATCTTGGTGTTACTTAACTCATTTCATAGGGAAGTTAGTCATGCAAAACAATTAGTAATTCACATAAATGTTATACATAAGACTCTTGATAAAAACAAAATTATTATGGCAAAATAACATTAGTCCCGGAAAATTGCTTAAAAAATGGAGGTATAGCGAACTTGACGACGGCAATTATGATAAGGGCCGTTATTATATATTCTCACATTTTGCTGATAGCAGTGTTTATGAATCCCTTTAAAATATTCATAGGCTGTTGAAAAAATTTGCGAGTTTTTTTGATTATTTGCTTCAGGCGAGAATAATCAATAAATAAACAATGAAGCTTGTAGAAACTTATTTTTCTTAACTATAATAATATTATTGTCGACTAATAGTAAGTCATTTACTAGTGACATACCATTGCTTCGCTCGGTATAAACGCAAAAATAGTTCAGTAATGCATTGTTTTGATATAAATTTATATGCTAACGTGGCGCACACCAACCTCGTAGTTAGCCATGATTTTATTCAAAAATCATCTTTAGTCTTCTTATTCTCGTCGAATAAATGACAATTGTTAGATGGAGCCAGCCCAAAACTCAGCCACCACTATAGCTTTATTAGTGGCATGATAATATTCTGTAAGTTGCAAGTAACATATAAGTAAGAGCCCCATCAATTAAGGAAAAGTACCGCGTCTGTGCTCCAGTCCACCGTTCGCAAATCCCCACCTGGTCAAATTTTCCTTGCCAGCCTGAGTCCGCAGTCTGTTAAGAGACTTCCAGGTCCGCCAGGGCAAATTATATCCAGGTGCAAAATTCTCATACGGTGTGATGAATGGAGTTGGCAATGAACTCCATCTATTGGTGATAAACGCATGCACGCATTCACAAATATTTAAATTTTTCGCAAACAGATATGATATATTATGTTGATGTTGATAGTGATTGATGACTGACGACATTTTTCTAACCTATCGTGAAATTATGTTTTATTGTTAGATTGAACAAATAGCAAGATGTGTATGTACCTTTATAAAGGAAATGGGAAACATTAAAAAAACCCTACTAAAACTCGCTCGAAGTAAATATCTATACAATTTTATTTTCCGTCAAAAGGTCGTTTTGTGGACGCTTAATCTTATTTACACACCTTAATAGTTTGTGAGGATGAAAAAAAGGGTATATGTAAATAAAAATCTTTTTAGGATGTCAACAGCTAATAATAGCACAATATATGTAAGTGCGAAATATAATCTAATTTGCATGTTTATATTATATTAGCAATATGCTTTGCCCGCCTGAATTTTGATTGAACTAAGGTATTTTGTAAAGTTCTGATATACCTATTTTATTTTAACCCTGAATTTAGAAAATGTTGAATTAAATGTTTGATAGTTATTTCCTACACGATATAAGATTTATTTGCCACTAGGACTTACCCTCGCTTCGTCAGGTTCGTCCCTAGGTGTAAGTTTTTATAAACTTCGATTTTTTAATTATTATTCTAGAACCTTCCGTGTGCCTTTGTGAGGAACATACAAAAAAAGAGTTTTGCGCTTAGTAACATTCATTTTTATTTATATAGATAGAAGACTAGTATATTTACATTGAAATGTCACTTTTGTGTGTCAATGTCTACAAAAAGTGTGTTTATCGTTAGTTCAAGCGGCTCGCTAGGGCCTGAAAGCAAATAGCGACATCTATTAATGTCGCTTGAAGCTTGTACACACTCAATGTATGGGGTAAATAATTTAAATGTATTGACTAAGTCATTGTTGTTCTATCCCATAGCTCAAATATATAACAAAGGAAAATACCATTAATTGTATCGACGTTAATTAACTTATCGTAATCGTATAATTTATTATTGTTCCTTCGTTGATTTAGTATGTACAGCTGTAGTTTCGGAGTCCAGAAGTTTATACGCCATCTGAGCCGTTGGCAAACTTAGTGCCTCTAAAAAGTACTGCTCAATTTGTACTTCTATTCATTATTTTTGTTACAATTTTACAAGCTCTGTCATGTTCTCTACAGTCTTATATTGAAATATAATATAATTAAAAAAATATAATTTCAATTTAGTATAAATTACTTTATGATAAAGAGTTTTGTGTATACGACAAATGACAATGTATGCAGACCACAAGTCCTGAGCATATTTGCATATTTGCTCAGGACTCGTGATCTTGATGAATGGTTTGGGTTTTACGGAGGTTTAATAAGTACAAAAGTATTAGATCTTTATTCAATATTTCCAATTAAGCTCACGAAATCGACTAAATATTATATAAAAAAAGTTTTTTGTACCTAGTCTTATTCCAATCAATCAATTAATCTTAACGATTAAAGCCCTCAGGTACTTAAACATATTTTGAAGTCTTTTTCAGTGAATTTAAAAAATATGTATAAATTATATTTTTTAAATTATAGAATACTAAAGACTCAACCTCGCTTCGCTCGTTTTTGTCCCTGGGTGATTCCTGCCTAATTTAAAGTATGTATGTTCAATGAAAGACTACTTGCGATAGCCCTTAGACCTCCTTGATCCGGACCTGTCGCAAAATTCGATTTTAGCGGATATCTACTAATTATGAAATATGTACCTCCTTGCCATTTTTTATATCATTTCTACTAACTATAGGATCTTATGTATAGTTTCTATTGGCGTTACCAATTATAGAAAATCAATTCGGCTGCAGCTCTTGTCTTTAATGCTGGTAGCAATTATTATGAAACTGTTGAACGAGAACCGATTGTGAATGATTGATTTTGATATAGATAAGTAAAATACCAAAATTAGGTTACTATCAGATTAATAACATTCATTACTTTCGCATCATTTTTTATGATATTGGATATTTCGAATTTCACGTCATTTTCATTAACAAACTTATAAAAGAACTTAACACTGGATTTTGTGCTGTCTCATATATTATAATAGTATGAGAACTAACGTCTTAATAAAATCATTATACTCTAATTGACTGAATAATGTATAATAGATAAACTAATAAAATTAGACAAGCTTATTTCGTTTTGTTATAATAAAAATGATGTTAAATTAGTCAAAATAACAATAAGTATTGATAACAGAAGCAAATAACAAACCATTTTTGACTGGTTCCTTGTTGCTTTTTAACTACGGAACCTTAAAAAATCATTCTTGACAATTGTATTACTGGTATGACTTCACTCATACGATCCATTCAAAAAAACTTAAGTTATTTTAAATGGTTGATAAACTGAAATGGTTATTATATAGAGTTATTAAAATAAATACCCACTTATGTATATTTTCTTATCTCCACTTTCCTGTAGTCAGAAGAGTATATAAAATGCAAAATAATGCTTTTAAGTATCACTTACATAACCCTCAGTCAATATGAAGACCTTCATTGTTGTTGTGCTTCTTGCAGTGTTGTTCACTTGTGAAGCTGGTAATTTCTTTTTCTTATTTCCATATTATGTGTTTCGATTTTATTTACGTGAATTTTATATGATGCACATCGTATGTCACGTATATACTTATAACCTTAGAAACCGAGTTTAGCCTTAGAAATATATTATGAATGTGAATGGTGATGGTTAATGCATCTAATACCATTAGTGTAGTCACTCACGATTTACATTAGGTTTTTCTTATACAAAACTTATATAATAGTATATAATATTATGTTATGTTCTTTCAATTCCAACTATTATTAAAGTTAAGTTTTTTTCGTTCTTTAAGTTACCGTTCGTTATGTTAAGTTTGAGCTAATACCGTTTTAACGCCTTAACCCTTTAACTTTATAATAATAAATATTTAAAGTTGTATCACGACACTTCCAGATGCTGGAAGTTTCAATTTATCCGGGTCATTTGATCCCGGTTTCACAATAGGGCGTGGTAAGACATTTAAGGAATATTATTCTGGCAAAAACTCTTTTTATTTTTACTGTAATTTGCCTTAAACTTATTCTTATTCAAACAGGCTTTTGGTTTACTTTATTCCCATTTTTATCTTGAGTGTTGGCTTATAAGTTGATTGTTTTTCGATATAAAATTTGTTTGTGGTATTCGGACTTGCTTCTTGTGGGTTCCGTTTTGTCACCAAGCAGTTTAAAACTTATAAAATAGGGTGTAACATTGAGTAGTGGTTAAAACCATGACTAATCTAAATTACTCTTTGCAAAATATGTTTATTTAAAAAAAAGTTAAAACAATTACACACAATTTCTAGGCAGTTGATCATAATAATCATATGTGTATATTTTTACCACAAGTTCAGGATATAAATTAGTTCTACAGCTTTGCGGATCAACGACCCCTATTATTTCTTCAAGCAAACTAAAAATCCCGAAGAATAGACCGAATTAGCGCTGTCCAATTTCCTTGTATGGGGCATATTTACTAGTATAGGATTAAGTCAGCTGTAATTTTCACCGCCTTACCCTTTTCTCATTTCCTAACTTGTCTTTCAATTTACGACGCATCCAATAATATTATGTTAGGTTACAGTAATTGTAATTACTTATGAAAATAATAATATATTTTTTAAGAGGAACTAGTTTTTACCCTCCGCTTTGTTCATATTGTAAGTGGGGCGAGAAAATGGCTTATGCCTATAATAACCAGAATTAATTTTATCTCTACCTGTAGGATGCCTAATACTTATATCCTTTTCAAGGTCTGAACCTCACCTCTTTAGGCCTTTTTTGGCTATTTATATCTGTTTTTGGGTTTGTCAATTCGATAGAGCGCGACAACCTCAGAAAATACTATACCAATTTGGATGCGGTTTTAAATATTTTTATAATTTACTAGCCGTTTCCCGCCCGCTTCGCTGGGCGAATTGACAAAGGAAATAAATTACATTTTATGTTTCATTTTTTTTTTCATATTTTTATTATTCTCCTTTTTTTTATTTTCGTATGAACATAAATAGGCCCCGCGGATAGAACTGTAAGCATCGATATTGTTTAGACTTACACAAATTCCAAATTCCATCGATTTAGCCTGTATCTTTCATCCAGGTGATTTTTCTCACTAATATTCATTGTAACTTTCAATGTGCAATCATTATAACATTTCCGTGCCTTTCTTCCAAAAATTATTAATTGACATGAAGAAAAAAATTTGAAATGAGCATTGAAAGTTTAAGTTTAAGTCATTGCAAGTCTCATATGTGAAGTTGAAATCTGTCTAGGTTCAAGTGGGACGAATTTTCTGTTAACTAAAATTTTCTCCGTGACATCAATTTTTTATAGAAAATTAATTGTTCATGTTTTTTATGAATTCTATTGGAATAAGTAACTAAATTTCTTTTCCACATCTCAAGTGCTTGGAAAATGCATTCATTTTAATCTGTTACATTTCCGCGATCCCGCAATAAAAGAATTCGTCGGTTATGTAGTCTGCAAAAGTAAAATGAATGTAAAATTCTTAGTCCGTTGATTGGATAGCTACATGTAAAGTTAAGTTTTGGAAACCTCTCAATGACTTTTTCTCCGCTGCCAAAAAGATGATTGTTGTAAGGAAATACACGAATATCCCTACATACACGAAGATCCCCACCAAATTTGGAGTCTGTAGAAGTTACAGGTTGGAAATTAAAATTTTATATTTTAACACCCACCCCCGCAATTCCTATCGGAAGTAGACTTTATTGAAATCCATTTTGAGATGATCTTTATGTGAATAATATAAGATTCCTACCATATTAAGAATTTTTAGAAGCTATATTTCGAAATTGAAATTTTTTATTGTTAACACCCACCCCCGCGAACCTTATTGGAGGTGATTCATTGTAAAATCCGCTCTAAGATCATTTTTATATTACATATAGAACACTCTCACTAAATTTGGAGTCTATAGGAGCTATCGCTTGGAAATTGAAAATTTACATTGTTAACGCCCCCGCAATGTTCGTAAAATTTGTTCATAAATCATTTTTACATCACTTATAGAAAATTCCTACAAAATTTAGAGCTTGTAGGAGCTTTAGCTGGAAAATTAAAAATATTAATTGTTAATACCCACCCCCGCAACCCCCTAAAAGCTAGTGAGCTATCCTAAAATTCGTTCATAGCCTTTTTCTACACCTCTTACAGAAGATTCCTACCAAATTTGAAGTCTATAGAATCTATAGTTTAAAAACGGGAATCGTTCATTGTTAACGCCCCCGCAATCCCCTTTAGGGGATGAATTTCTTAAAATCTATTCATAGCTGACCTCTACATAGCAAAAGTAACATTCCTACCAAGTTTCACGTTTCTAATTCTTATGGTTCCCGATATTTCGTGGTGAGTGACTATATAGATGGGAATTCTTCGATTATCATCGAAATTTTTAACTTTTTATCGGAATTTTTAAAAAATTTTTTACATACAAAACTTTCTCCTAACAATTCTGAAGATAAAGAAAAAAAGCCCAATTGGTCCAGCCGTTCTCCACTACCGTGAGTAAATTCTTAGCTGAATGTAAAAAACCATAATCCGTTTTATATACTCTGAAATCCATGAAAACAAAAGAATCTAGAGAAAACGCTTGTCTTTTGTTTTTATTAGCGGGGTAAATGTTCATAAAAGTAAAACAGCAAAAAAAAATGAAGGAACGTTAGAATTCGAAAAATAAATAGCCATAAACCATCTAGGAAAAATTTCGCATCGAATGGTGGTAGTTTCATGTCGATACGATCAGTGGTTTAGGCGTGATTGAGCCTCAAACGAACACCATTTTCATTATATATATATATATAGATTTAACACTCGCTTGGTTTACTTTAATCGGTTCAATTAAATAAATGCTTCATCAATAAAGGTACCAAACTATTTTAAAATGTGATCAACCGATGCTCAAACCTTATAACGATTAAATCTAATATTCTTAGTTTATAATCTTGATTTACTTCAAATATTATTAGAAATTATGCTAAATGCTCGAACTTTTAATTAAAGTGTGGGTAAATCGAGAAAATAATTTATGGTAATGCTATAACTTCGTATACTAAAAATATTTGAGTGCTGTTTACCAACGGGATAAAATAATACAAATTAATGCGTTATTTTTTAGCAAAGTTACAAACCTTATATTTCTCGATATACTTTTTCTTTTCACGGATTTTCCTTTGCAACGTTAGCAGTTTGACATTATTTCTTATAAAGCCATTAATACAATATTGATCTAATCGCCTATTATTTTAGGTCGCCTAGAAAGAAGGCATAGGGCTCGCGCAGAGGAAGTCGAAAATGATCTTGAGGAGGAAATCGATAATTTAACAAGTACATTGGAGGTAAAACATTTTAAAATTCCTGATGTGTTTACTCAGGCAAAGTCTTCTGCTGACGAAGATCAACCTGAAAATAACGAAGAGGTATGTATTTTATTTTATTTGATTATATACAAACATTGTTACATGTAATGTTATAGTGGTATTTTAATATTTGCATAGACAAAATATTGAAATAGAAGAAAGAACTTTTACTATGAAAGAAAAAGATTTTTAAGGGCTTCTGTCTCTAAATATCCCTAAACTAAGAAATAATTCTAGAAATAAAAATTTTGGAAATTTTTTAGCCCTTACAATATGTTACAATAATTAGTGTGTACAGTGTAAATATACTATTTCGTTCTTGGAAGTTTTCTGTCTTTTTCCCACTAACGACAACTTCCCTTTTTAACGTTAGATACGGTACTGGTTTAACCACCCTTGTCAAATATTGACTAGCTTCTTAATTGCACTTAAAAGGTATAACAGAAGAAACAAAAGAAAAATTTTAGTTAACAAAGGTTATAGGACTTATTACTAAATCTTATCATAGTCCAGGCTGGCTAGTCTTAGATATAATAAGAAATAGGAATTCTTAATCAATGTATGTTCTCTCTCACAGGTAACTCGTCATCATGGTAGAGCACGCCATAGAGTTCACAAACATTAGTCTTTGAAGAATGAATCGGTTTTGTAAAATCTATTCTATATTATTTAAGTAAACAGTGTCGTACGAAACTTTGTGTTTTATTATAGAACTGTCAATTATTTGTCTTTTCAGTAAAATAATATTATAACATTATTAAATCGAAGAAAGTATTATTTTTATTTATAATATTGTATATGATTCATATATAATAATGTTTCATGACTATATAAGCATGAGAGCTTTCCGCTTCATTTAAAATTCTTTTTTTCTTTTTCAATGTTAAAATTTCATTCTTTAGAACAGTTATTAGAATTTGGCAGCTTATTATTTTAGATGGTATAAAATATATACAATAATTTAGTTTATAATCCCAATATTAATACTATATATGAGTAAGTTAGGGTGATTGGATTGTTATAACTTAAGCTTGCCAGATAAACTGAACATATCGATCGATCGAACTGATGACATGTAGCACAGAGATAGATTTAAGTTCGGAATAGCATGACAGCTCGGACAGATTGGTTTTTATTTTTACAAAGCGACTATCTACGACTTTTCCATACTATTCATCACAATATACATACCTAGGAACGAACCAGAGCGAATCTGAAAAGTGCTAATATAACCTCCTCCTGTTTTGAAGTCGGTTAAAAACTAAAGTGCTACTAGTAAGATATCATAAATATTACTTAAATTTCTTTTCAAATAAATAATTAGAGCACACTGATATTATTAAACTACTAAACAATGTTCTTAAAAGTTCAAACTACTAAACATGAAGTAGGCATTTGGGTCGATGAGAATACACGTGAATGCATACATCGTTGAAGGTCCAATATAGAATGCAGCCAATCAAGTGCGGCACTAGCATTCTCTGGCCACAGTTTATAGCCGGACTCGTAACACAGCTCTCGGTTATTGTCTCTTGGTTCATTGTAAAACTAGCATATTGTGTAAAGTGGAGTCCATTCGTCCATATTGATGTATATTAAAGATTTTTGTATAGATTTTACCTCGTTCTATTTAAACTGATGATAAGTCTGGGGTGGTTTAGTAGGTCTTTCTATTTTAAACCCAGAACTACTATTGTAATTGCTTTATTTTTACAGACAATTCGAAGTTGAAACTTATATGTATTTGCCGGACATAATCTAAAGAATCCTCAATTTTTATTTACATTTTTTATGAGATCTGGTATATTATCGTGGACTTAGGTTTAAGGATATGGCCAAACGTCGGTTGATGTATCATCAAACGTTACGGTTCGTTTTAACTGGATATATCATGGAATGGCCACTATAAATAAATTATACCTATGTCTTCAAGAGAAATCGTACAATATCCACAATATTATGTTATAATATTGTGAATATTGTACGAATATTCATAGAGACATGAGATACCTACTACTACATAAAATTAAATTGTTTGTGGTTTTTTTATTTATTTACGAAATATTACGAAAACATCCTGGGATACAATTTGAACTAATACATAGGTTACTGTTAGTATTAAAATTAGTTAGTATATAACATAATCGAATAAAATCGATTGTTTAGGAACAAAAACATTAATTAATTGATGATCATAATGTACTTAATATAAGGGTAAATATTATTTAAAATAACAATAAAAATAATTTTAGAGTAAGTACGTCAATATTACGTAAGATCTTAAATATATTCATTTTTGTGTCTTGCTTCTTTCTTCTCCGGCAGGGGCGGACTGAGGTGTTGTACTTGTTGTTTCACTTGTAGAAGTAGGTTTACTACTTGAAGAAGAAGGGGGAGTGGTCGTAGTAGAAGTGGTACTTGAAGATAAAGTGTTATTAGTCGTGAAGCAAGATGGATCATATCCCTTGCAAATAATACAGGTAAACTGAAAAAAAAAAAAATACATTAATTAAATTTTTAATATCTTAATATTTTACTCACTTTGGTTTAATTACTTTAGAGTAAATGGGTCATATTTTATTTTTATTATTACTTAACGACTAAACACTAGAAACAATTAAACAAAATGAACACTAAATATATATTATTGAATTTATGGTAATTGTATCATTTAAACTAAGCAACACGATTCTTATTGTTCTAAATTGAATTTAACAGTTTCAAATGCACTTTAACTAAGCATTTCTGAAATAACTAAGACATAACAGTAAGCGACATACTCAAAACCTATATTTTGAGGGAAGACCTAAATAGAGACTCATCACAAACTGAAAATTTCATTTCCTCATTGTCATGAGAGTTGATGCACTTCCCAATGGCTTGGCAGTAATTTAATTTACAATTTTAATGGGTCACCACTATTTCTACATGGTTCTGGATATTGTATGCTTAATTTGATACAGATCGTAGGTTCAATTCTTCTTTGGGGTAAGTATTGAAAAAACATTAAATTATTAAAAAAACGTTTGGATAAAAAACAAACTAAAAAGCTGAGACAAAGTTTACAAAAGAACACACTTATGCGGTCTGCTACTGGATGATGATATAACATGCTTTAAACAGCTTTATGCCTCCAAATGAAGAGTAGCATTTTAATTATAATTATGAATATCCATATACTCTTTACCTTTCATTCTATTAAGACGAATGAAACAAGACTATTGTCTATATTCATATTTGAATCATTTTAATTGATTGGCCGTGGCCGTTTAGTAATTACGAGGGAACGTAGGATCAGACATACAAACATACAAAAAGCTCTTGTACTTCGCTGCAGTCAAGTAACTTGAAGAAAGAGCACTATTTATTATATAATTTGTAAATCTACCCCTACATTTTTATATATTGGGAGGACACATTAGGTGGCACATGATCAAGCATTAAAAGCCGTAGTACATTAGCATTTCTTCCAATGCCTTTTAGTCCAGCGTTTTATGTGTCCTAAGTAAATAAAGCGTGCGGAGTTAAACATTAACGATCTATTCGAAGGGGTGCGAAGGTTCACTAAAATGCCGTAAAGGAGAAGTTACAAGTCCTAAGAGTGCGAATAATGGCACATTGAATTAAAACTCCTGAAGGTAATGTGTATTCTGGGACGTTATTTTGTGTTTTAGTTACACAATTAAAGTTTCAACGTTCATCAGCTTCAAAAGTTGTGTCAGAAAACTGTGACGCTCTGGCTTTGTTTGAATATTCAGATTTTTATTTCTTTACTAAGTAAAGATATGTTTTTCTTTTAAAATAGATTTTTTGGAAATAAAATAATTTCCCGCGGTAAAAATATTAAATAGGTTGACCCGAATAACCAACTGTCATAATACTAAATGTCATCAAAATCTGTGCAGCACATGATGTTTGATCTTTTCACAGTTTGACAGAAAGACAGACAAAAATTTTAAAAACTATAGATTATACATCAGTATCGATAATAATGACTACTTCAATAAGATTTTCCAACATGAATATTAGATACCTTCCATTTCATTTTCTCGTCTGTACATATATGCAGGATTCCGATCGTGGGATTTCTTTTTTCTGAAACAATAGGCCAAATTGTTTATCATTTGCTATAATACTTTATCCTAGTGATAATCAGACAGTGTAGATAGGTATATAAATAGGACACATCACTACATAGTATAAAACAAAGTCGCTTTCTCTGTCCCTATATCCCTTTGTACACTTAAATCTTTAAAACTACGCAATGGATTTTGATGCGGTTTTTTTAATAGATAGAGTGATTCATGAGGTAGGTTTATATGCATAACTAGCGAATCCCGCGGCTTTGCCTGTGCTAAATCTAGGAAAAAGCCCAAGCGAAGCGAGGGCGAGTCGCTAGATATTCATAAAGCAATTGTTTAAGTTTAGCAAAACACTTCTTAATTTTAAATGTACAATTTAAATGTACCTAGTCACATATAGATACATTTACATCTTATTAATTTTAATTGGCACCAATGCCCCATCATGTACGTAAAGTATATTTGTAATCCTGATTTATCAAAAGAGCTTTCGCGAAATGATGAATAAAATTTTGAATGAAACTTCCCTTTGTAATTAGTGACTAATTTATCTGTTCATATGATTTGATATGTTTTATATTATTAAGTCAAATTTTGAATGCCTACTTTTTAATAATTTAAGAATTAAATAATATACATTTAACAACCTGTTTTCTAACAATGAAGCTTATTACTATGAATTTAAAAAAAGGACGTCAAGGTATAGAAATATTAAAAGAAAATTTTAATGATCTAGTGTAAATGAGTGAGCGTAAATGTGCCAAAAGTCAATGACTTAAAAGTCGCATACTTTTAAAATTGGAAAAGAGCCAAGAGCAAAATTTTATTGTTCGATAAATAATAACAAAACTGCGATTTTAACTTTAAAATTGAAATTTTAATATTGTCACTACATAGAATGTAGAAAAACTATCCAAAATTTTACAAATGAAACAATACAATGTTTTAAATTAACTTAAGCTATTATTACTGACCTCGGACAAACTCGTGTGATGATGTAGAATTTGGAATCATAATAAATAATATAGTGAAGCAAAGAAGTATCGAAATCCTGCTCAAGAGTGTCATGACTAAGCTTCTACTAAATGGTATTGTAAATTGCGACCGGCGCTTCACTTATTTATAACATAATACGTTAGTTAAATATGGATGTGTCTTGAAAAATAAATTGCATTTATTGAAATCATAATTGAATTGTACTATATTTTCAAAGCGTAAAATATCACGAGTTGATTGGCTATTCTGGTTTTAATCGAATATATATGCGAAAACCACGCTACTAGGTCACGGGTGGATAATGTCATCTAAAGTTGTGATGAATTTGTCCATTTTTGTGCAAATTGTTATAGAATATTGAAAAAGTTTCATTGAAATTTATTAATTGTTTTATTTCAAATTTAATGTTATGTAAGGAATATTATGAATATAAGCTTTTTCTAGCACACTGAACTTATGTACGTTCGTATTGTGTTTTAATTGATTATTTTACATATTTTATAATATTTCTCAATAAATTCTTCATATCAGAAAAGTTTCTTGTCATCTTCTTCGTAATATTTAGGATCCAAACCTGAGATATCCACTGACACCAATTTTCTTTTTTCTCTCTCTTTCTTCTTCAATTGCTACCTGCTAGTAGAGCTCGATTTGTATTATATCAATGTTATTGGTAAAATTGGTATATATATTTCAAGATTTTCTTATTCTTATCAAAAATTTTTTTTTAATTTTTGGTACTAATCGTTTTGAATGCTCTACAACAATCATGGTCTAGGGATAAACTATCTTACAGACAGTAAATGAATAAAAATGAAAATAAATAGAAGATTTTTTAAATTATAAATTTTTCAGTATGTCAACGTTAACTTAACGAAAGATAAAACTGAGTAACGTCATAAGTCTAAAAATTGCAAAATCCCCTTAAATGCTTATCTATAATACCCCACGTTTTAACGCATTGCTGTAAAATTGATAAATAAAGTGACAAATGAAGCGTGGAAAGCCATTTGTTCTGCAACATAATAAATTTACTTACGCGTTTGTTAGCGGCTAGGGATGAAATAGAAAATGAGTTTATTGCGTAACATAAAAAAAATATTTATTTTTTATTCTATATATTATTAGGATTAATTATATTATATTTGGTAATGAAAAAGTATTTTTAATCGTATTGAATTTCCCAGCGAGAATAGCTAAAATGAACACATCTGTTATCGCTATACTTATACTTGTCTATTCGTCTGTACGTACATACGATGCTGGTATTTAACTCGAGGGCTATAAGAGCTACTTTACCATGAAGTAGTTAGGTGATTCATAAACCCGATAGATAATTCAGTAGTTAAAAAATAAAAAGTAAAAAATAGGGATGGCACCTTTACTAAGATGGCACGTTACTAAGAAGACAAAAAAAAGTAAAATAACGTGTGAGATATCTCTGGATTATATCTATGCCATTAAAAGCGGCATGGATATTATGTAGATTGAGATGTCGTATACATAATTTAGTGTATAATTATTTTAGTATTAATTTCATTATGATTAAGATATTTAAAATTTGAAAGAATAAAAAGCACTTCCAAAGTCACATTTCTGGTAATGCATAAGAAAATTTGCTTTCATTTAATTTTCAAAGTATGAAAGACTTTTTATTTTAAAAAGTTTTCAAATGAAGTAACTCCGGCTTTCGCGAAATATTTCACGTCTCTACGTGATCGTAGATTACAAACTCAACAACTGTGAATGCAGGTAATAAAATAACGAAGATTTTTTTCTGTTTAAGGTAAAAATTTTGATAATATTTTAGTAATATGTACATTTCACTTGAAGCATAATTTGAGCCTAATCAATATGTGTAATACATATGTGCTGCGAGGCTTGGTTATGGATACCAAATAGCTGATACAATACACATAGTTTAAAAAAACCGTTACGCGCGACTCTATCCCATACAATACTTTGATTCTTATAATAATTTACGCTCGTAATTAACCGACGAAGAAATAAGTGATTCTAATTATTTTATTTAAGAGATCGTAAGTTTAAGTCTCGTTCAGGATACATATTAATAGCAATCAAAACATAATATGTGTCAGTCAGTTTCAGATCTTATACACATATCATAATATAGTGGGTAGTTTTAAATGCAATATATTTCAACCCAAACACAGTATTTTAGTATATTTTAATTTAGTGACTTTCTGTACCATTAACAGCTTCAAAGATTTAGCTTTAATAAAATATACATTTAGTAATGCGAGATATAAAGCATTGAAAAAGTTAAAGTTCTAATTTCAAAGGGAAATTGCTTTGTTAATTTCATATAATCAAAAGGATTTTTTGGTAGAGTTCATGTATTCTAGGTTAATAATTCATAAGCTTAATATCTATTCGTAATAGCAGGTTTCACGAGATATACACGAGATATCCTACAAAGGAATGAAAAAAATAGGAATAAATAGAAGTGAACGTAATTAAGGTAAAGGCACCTAATTCCGCGGTATTTTTACCTAAACTAGAAAGTACTTTAAATATTAAGCATTTACTATATCTTTCTGCAGAATTCGCTATTTTTATCGGAAGTATTATTTATCTAACTCTTGAAATACACTTACAGTTTAGCAATAGAAAATTTTATATTATCTTTAATTAATTAAAAATGTGAAGAAGTCGAGAGCACCTAATTGCGATGTAAAAATCCTAATTCCGATGTATTTGGTTCGTAATTCCGAGTGTTCAAAATACAAAGAAATGGAGGTGGGGAGAATAATACATGATGTTCAAAAATCAAGTCTATTTATTTACTGTGGTCTTTAAATCAGTCTTTTATGATAAAATGACACCACAACATGTAATTTACTTACATTAATAATATTACTCTAAGTAAAGATGTAAAAAAACATAGTAGTAACTAGTAACTACATAATATAATTAATTCGTTAACAGTATTTTTTGTTTTCTTCATAATATTACAAACGGATACACTACTACCCTCATTGATTGCTGTAATAGCATTTCCGAGATCTTCTTCCGTGTATTTTTTTGGCGTCATTATCCTACAACAAAAAATAACAATAATATCAATATTTAAAATACTATGAGCCCATACCTTATGAATTTCTATAAAAGCTGCGTAAGATAATGTAACAGGCAGTTTTTCAATGTGTCATGATAATTGATACAAAACAGGGGTTTCATATTCTCTACCAACGATTATCTTCTACATTTCGCGGGGTCATCTTGTGGGCGTAAGGTCGATGAGGGTACAGAATAATTATCCATGCGTAAGACTGAGAAATTCTATCATTTATTATTTAATAAAAATAGATATTTTTTTTATCATTTCGTAAATTTTAATCATTCAATAAGGTATAAGGATTCTTTATCAGTTCCGAGGGCTTTTTTTAATATTGGATTAGCTTAAAACTCAATCGTAAATATATTATGTAGTATGTAACAAATGTTATTCAAACACCATTTCGACATCATTCCATATCAATCCACAATCCTCTTTTTTACAATTCTATCCACTACTATCAAACAATGGTAGAAAGAAAAGATAGGCGCCTGCATATTATTAAATTGCTATAACAGACATTACAATTTCTATATTATAGCCTTAGCTCTCACTGGTCTCTGTGTCTCAACAGTCGTCTCACTGGAGTATGAGAGTGATAGGAATAGAGAGTGCACTTGTGTCTGCGCGTACACTTGTGCACTATAACATTTACTGTGCAGTTGGCCAGTCTTAATGAGATTGGCCGCCGTGGCTGAAATCGATCAGAGAGCATTATTTATTATTTAGACAACACGTTTGGCTCAGTTGATAGTGACCCTACTGCGCCAGCGGTCGCGAGTTCGAGTCCCGCTGGGGGCATTCATTTGTTGAGCACGAATGTTTGTTCTCCAGTCATGGGTGTTAATATTTATATTATGTATTTATTTAAAATTTATATGTGTAGCATATCAATTGTCTGGTATCCGTAATACAAGCCGCGTAGCTTACCACGGAACTATATGGTGCTGTTGTAAAAATGTCTGAACATATTTATTTATTTTATTTATTATGATTTATGGAAACAAAATTTGCAACGTCAGAATAGTTTAGCAAAGTATTTTTTATATATTTAACAAAATAAAATATTTATAAAGTAAATAAAGCTGTACTTCTGTAGCGTGAATATTAGATTAAGTAAGTGCACTGGAATGTGAAACCGCTGATGGATCGCGCTGTAGGGACGATCTCACGAGCTATGCAGTCTTACACTGTAACAGCTCTAAATACTGCAGTATTACTTAAGAAATAAATTGTAATAAATAAAAAATTAAAAGGGTTGTAATAAATTTTTACAATTAAATTCTGTTTTCTCTTGGCACTGACCAGAGATCTATGCCATACCATCTAGGAGATTTGTCAAAAGATTTATCTTTGTTTCCACTAGAAACATGTCACATGTTTGTCTCATGACATGCATGAATTTAAAGATTTATCTTTTAAATGTTTTCGCTTTGCTGGTAATGTTTGTCAATTTTTACATTTTATTTACATTCATGAAATATATTGCACTTTTCTTGTGTTATGAAGTTTCGCTTTGGAATAATTTGATAAAGCAGTGTTGGCTGATATTGACAGAAAATAAACTAAGTAAATAAACTTACACATTTTTGAGCATGTTTCTTTGAATCTTTCGTAATGTCCGTCCTTTAGATGCGGCAAAAACATACATAATATGTAAGTACATAGTTTAACGTAGTTTTAAAAATACTGTTTTATTTTGATATTAAATATAATATTTCTATGAAATTGTAGCTTAGTTGTATTGGTTGCCTTGATTACTGCGAGGTTTTGGATAGCCAAGGGATCAAACGAGGCTTAGGTATAATAAAAATCGTGAAATGTCTGGATACTATACAATAAAAGAAATTTAATGGTGGCGCAAAAATTAATAGGAAAATATCTAAAATCAAATAATTGGCAAGTTTTTTTTTACAATTTTTTTTTACAAAAGATATATTAAATTTCTTTTATTAATAAATGTTGACCCGCTCATAACCATATTTTTAATAAAACTCGTCATCGAGATAAAATCGGAGAAACAAATTTCTAAAATATTTATCTGTCTCTTCCTGGTTTCGCATTCATCTGTTACGTACTGTGTAGATAAGTACGTTTAAACAGTATAGTATAGAAAGACTGTTCGTATTACTTATATACTACATATATTTACTACATATTTTACATATATTACTTATTTATTAAGGTATCATAAATTGTTGTGTGTTATATAATAATGTGTTTCCTGTGGGAATATGATTATTTTCCGTGGAAGAAACCAGCCTATGTTATTCTTCCATTGCAACCATTCCATTTTCTCATAAATCACGCCAATCCTTTCCTGTTTAAAAGTGAACAAACAAATTAATTTTATATTTTTAATATAAAATGAATTATTTTTTTAAGAGAATCTTACTAACTCGCTTATATCTCGAGCCGATGAACTTATAAAATCTGGATCATAAAGCATTGAAAGTACAGTGAAAGTATTTTACTAAACATTTTATAAATATTGTAGAATGTTGGATGTAAAATAAACACTCCACCCACTCCACTCCACGATGTGTATGAAAATAAAATTTTCGCCAAACCACATATTGTCTTAGAGTGTAATTTGCGGCTTTTATGCGTCGAAAGTGTTCTCTTTATAAATAGATGAAGTACTTGTAAGTATCCAATAAGTACTTTTATATATGGAATAAAAAGCTAAGAGGTTTTTTTTAATTTCGTTCAATACTATTTTTTCACATTACAGCATCAGCAGTGCCTGTTAGCCAATGTCCTTTACAGTAAAGGTTAATTTAACGATTGGCTCGTCGCGGTCGCGGGTTCGAGTCCAGCTGGGGGCATTCATTTTTTGAGCACGAATGTTTGTATTCCAGTCATGAGTGTTTATATTTATAATATGTATGTATTTAAAAAAATATGTGTATATCAACTATCTGGTATCCGTAATACAAGCCTCGTAGCTTACCACGGAACTGTATGGCGCTGTTTTAATAATGTCCCAACATATTTATTTATTTATTATTTAAATTATAATAATAATAAAATAATAATGTTCCCTGACCGATTCCGGCCATGGCGGCCAAACTCATTGAGACTAGCCAACCGCGCAGGAGATATTTATAGTGCACAAGTGTACGCCCAGACACAAGTGCACTCTCTATTCCTATCACTCTCATACTCCGGTGGGACGAATACTCGACACGACCAGTGAGAGCTAAGGCGCAGAACCGACGGCTTTACGGGTTCTCCGAGGCACGGGGGTGACCCACCGCTCACTTCCCAACTCCGGCCTATTACTGAGGTTTACTTAACAGAAAGACTCAATAATTAAACTTGGCCCGACCTGGGTCTCGAACCCAGGACCTCTCGATGTATGACGGTACATGTTAGCCACTACACCGCCGAGGCAGTTTAATTATACTGCTTATATATTATATTAATATCCTTACTTTCGTATATTGGCACAGATAATTCATATTAGCCCTCCTAAACGGGGAAATAATAACGAATGATTTCATTATCCCACATAAGAGTTTTCCTTAATTTGATATAAAAATGTGTGTGTAAAGCTTTATATTATAATACGATTTTTTATGAGACTGGTATCAAATGTATTATATATTGTATGTATATATACTTATATAAAAATATTAAAAATAATTCTATGGTTAGACTAAACTAACGTTGAAAATAGATTTAGATTTTAATATTTAGAGAAATTTGTCCAAAATTATAACTGAATCTTCTTTGTATATAATTAAACGTAGTATGTATATATTAGTTAAGTTAAAACCTTCTATTTTAAGATAAATCTTTGTATTTAGATCATAATCATATTATTATTTGCGACATAATAAACGTTCAAATAATAATTAACTTTAGTATGACTATTCCATAATTGATAGGAACTGGGTAAACTATATTATTGTATATTGAAAAGAAGTAGAATTTTCAATAATACCTACTTAGATAAATTGCATTCAAAAGAATGATATTATAGACTACTTTAAGTCTTATTTTCTGGTTAAAAATGGTATATACGTTAAAATGTGGCAATATTTTTTAAATGTGTATTTTAAACAATATCACCTGATCCCTTTCATAATACCAAAAAACACAATCAAGGCAAAAATATTCTCTTGACTGATTTTGTCCTCTTAAATATATGTCTCGACACAGAACTTGAACTCATGACCCCCGGAACTACATTTGTACATTTTAGCAACTAAATAATAATTACGTTTAAAGTTTTCAATGAGGCATGAAACGACTTGATGCAGACTAGCTAGGATACGCCAGATCATTTTCTCGTAATTAAACCTTAATATTAGGCCTTTGAAAATGCCAAGTCAGGCTTACACGACCTACGTATCTACATGATTTATGTAGCTTGACCTAATTAATGCTGACCCTTGTAATTGTGTCAATTTTATAAGCTCAAAAGCTGTGAAACTAATTTAGTAGTACTGTAAAATATAAATATATATTTTCACTAGCCTTTTCCCCGGCTCCGCTCGCGTTCTAAAGGCTGAAAATCAAAAGAAATATTTTTCTCCCGCTTTTGCAACATTTTTCATTGATGCTTCGTTCCTATTGGTCGTAGCGTTATGCATAGCCACAGACTTCCACGATAAACGGACTATCCAACACAAAAATAATTTTTATATATTATTATTATACTTATAAACCTACAGGCGGGAAGCCATTTTATTTTTAATAAATAAAGTTGTCGATCTTACGATTTTGGAGAATGCTTTTAACTTTTTAAAAATACCTATAATAATACCATATTTATATTATTTATTTCAAGAGACATCTGGAAAGAAAACGCTAAATTTTTTAGACGCGAAACTGTATCAAAGGTTGGTCGGACTACAAAACATTTTGCATTTATGACGTGAACGTCAAAGTTAATGAAGTCAAAAAGTGAGCTTTAAAATGTTTATTTTGCTTTAACTTTTTGGGTTTCTTTTAGAGTTTTACCAGAGTCATAAAAATACATAAGCATCTGTTTGTTTTTGAATACATATTACCTTTGACTAATAGGAATCCCGTTTTACATAATCTTAGGTATGTATATGTATATAAATATAACTTTTATAAAAAAACAGTGTCTTGGCATATTCATTATTTATTAATAGCACTATCACAGGGTAGGTAGTATAACGGTATACTTTCATTAAGAATATTTTCAATAATGAATCAAGTTTGATGCTATTGATAATAATTATTACTGAACCCATTTATTTCTGTCAATCAATCATTTTTCTTAATTAAAGGACTTAATGAAAAAGGTATTTTCCATTATGGTATGGGACATAAGTTTCGATATACTTAGTAGGTTAAAAAAATAAAGTTTCTTTAAAAAAACATAACATAAGATTTCAAAAGCTAAACAGCACGATCCTTACCTTAGAAAAACCTTTGTAGAATTTACTTAAAGCGTACTCATAGTGTACAGTACATATGGTAAATGGTACTCAGTGTACTTGGTACAACATTAACATGAATTTACGTAGATAAGTGATTAATGATTTGGAATTTTAGATCAAGTTTAGTTTTAAGGTGAGTTTTCGACATAAGGATTTTCAATCGATCGATTGTTTCAATTATATCGTATACTAGCGACTCACGTTGACTTGCTGTTGCTTGGGTTCGTCTCTAAGTTCAGTTGACACTGTTAAGTTCGCTGACGCGAATCCTAAAATTTCTGTCTTCCTTTTTTGAGAAATACCCGTCAAAATCAGTCCAGCCGTTTCAGAAATTAACCGGAACAAACAGACAGACAGACAAAAAATTTAAAAATTGGTTTTTTGTTGCTACTTGCTAGTATCGTACGAGTATATATACTTTCATATGCATTTAGTGAAAAGCTGTTAATTTGAAATTAAAAACAGACACTTCAATTTTATCTATATGTATAATACATGTATGATGGTACAGACTTTGCTTTGATAATTTAACCGAGACAAGAATAAATACCACATAAAGAAAAGCAATTCTTCTAGGCGAAAGTTAAAGTCAAGACAGATGGCTTGATTCAATTAATACTTTTTATTGGGCGCTTCGTTTTGAGGATGGTATGAGTTGTGTAAGGGAAACCTAACTATCAAATTCAATTATAAATAAAGTCAAAATCATCATTTATTTGTATTTTGCTTACTCTCTAAAAATGTAATAGCCTTGACAGAATCTATCCGAATCTGTAACCGTGTTTGAAACCGTTATGATGTTGTTCATGTATCCGTATCTATATCCATACCCGAAACTTCATATCCGAAAAAATCCTACTGCGGTTGTAATATTATTTCATTGCTATTTAACGTACAAATAAACAATTAACCGTTCTCAAAATAGTTGTTCCGTGATGACGTCAAAATCGTTAATTATAGATGGTACCTACTATTCTAAATTAGTTCGTGCAAACATTAATTAGGTTAAAGTATATATTATTATTGTATTTAACTCTTTTTAGTGTTCTACTGCTGCTAGCCTATTATGCCGGCTTGGCGGACTTCATATTACTTATGTCTTTCGCTAAGTTCTATCATAGAACTTCAACAGTTTTCTCACGATGTTTTACTTCACCATACGACAAGAAAATGGTACCTAATTGTTTTAAAAGTGCATATTGCAACTGCTAAATCATATATATTTAGTTTCATCTTAATTGTACCTTAAAATATCATCTATAAATAAAGGAATTAATACGCTGAACAAATCACTATCAACAGAATTATTTTCTCGCTTAATTACAATAATAATATAAATAATCGTAATATCATCACGTTCATTTGGGATTTGGCTTATAACGTTAATTATTATGTGACCAATCTAATATGTTATTGATCTAATAGAGATTCTTATAAGCTATTTATTCTTGCTTCTACTCAAAACTTTTGTATCTATTAGAACTTTAATTATTATTACACATTTAGTATATATTAAATCTACACATACGTTCATAACACACGAATAGTTTAGCGAAAAGGAAAATTATTATAGTAGGAAGTCATGCCATGACATTGTTTAAGAGATATCGCTAACTTGTACGTTCTTTAATTGGAAATATATTTTTACACTCTTTATATCATGAACTAGCGACTCACGTTCGCTCTCTTTCTTGTTCCGCTAGTAATAAATATAGTTGACTCAGTGATAATGTAGGTTTCTAATGGCAAAAGAATTTTTAAAATCGGTCCAGTAGTTTTGGTCAATCAAATAAATACAAATCTTTCCTCTTTTTAATATTACATATCAAGATTTAGCTAACTTAAAATAACATTAAAATATTTTTTACCGTTCACCATCTTTCAGAGTATTTTGAGAATATTCTACTATCTTTGTGCGAATGAACAGCTAGTCGATCGAAGACCGTTGACTCATTCTGTTGAAAAATGACAACGTGCCTAAAGCCTAAAAGCCTATTGTTTGAGAAATTTGTATCAATCTCAAAGGGAACAATGGGAAGTGTGTACGTAGCTATATTGTGGGGGTCAATTACGTGAGACTTTGAAAGCCTTGCGGCTAAAACACTTACCTCCATAAAGGATTCACTTTTCGACAACGTAGCGTCAATGTCAAAAATATATGTAAATGTTGCCTTATAGATATTGGTATTGCGTGTTATATTAATGCCAACAGCCTTTCTTTATCAGCTTTCTGTTCTAGTTTTGAGGTATTCAAGAGCTTTAGTGTTTTTATTTTATTTTATTTTATTTTAGGATCACCAACATGATACACAGTAATATGACACACAAAGAGAAAATACTAAGCTAAATTTAACTGTAATCACATTTAAAGGCAACCATGACATCCATAAACTTTTGCACTGAGCTTCAAAATTTAATACACAACAATTTTAATTTTAATAATAAATATAACAATATGTACCTAAATATTTAAAAAACTAATGCCCAAATATAAATAAAAATATTACAAAAATTACATAACTTAAGCAAAATTTACATAAAAAAGCTTATAATAACAATAAAGCACAAGTAAACAGAACAACAAAGACAAGCTATAAGCTATCACTATAAGTATCTCTCAAACAACCTAATATCAGAGACTTAAATTTATCAATTTTATTTGAGAATATGTCGATATCAGAAGTTTTGTGTAAATGGTTGTATTGATTTAATATTCTATTTAAAGGAGAATAAAGGCCAAGGTTTGATTTAGATTTGCAAATGTGGAAGGGACTGTACGTTTTACTGCGAGGTATTTTAGTTGGGACATTTATTTTTATAGCTGAGACTAAAGATGGACTGTCAGTTTTGGCGTTAACCATTCCGTGTAAAGCTGTCATATCAAGTAGACTTCTACGTATCATCAATGTGTCTAATTTATAGTGTTTTACTCGGTCTTTATATGATGGCAATTGTTTAATTAAATTTTCGCTATAGCAAAGGTGCCAGAGGAATCTCTTCTGTACCCTTTCAATGTTCTTTTTGTACACATCATAATGAGGATTCCAGATAATACTGCAATATTCTAGGGAGCTACTAACAAGCGTTTTGTAAACTATAATCTTTGTAATGGGATCGCGGAAGTCTTTACAATTTCTGAGGACAAAGCCCAGTAGTTTATAGCATTTACTCGTCATTGAATCAATGTGTTTGTTAAATTTTAGCTTCCTATCAAATAATACGCCAAGATCTTTAACAGTTTCTACCGTCTGTAATACTGAGCCATTTATTTTATATTCATTGGTTGTAGATAAATGATTTCTCGAGAATTGGATATAAACACATTTATTAGTATTTAGTATCATCCCATTAGTGTTACACCACTTAACTAAACGGTTTAAATCATCTTGTAGCAATTTAACATCTTATTGGCTTGTAATAGGTTTCAAAATCTTTAAATCATCCGCAAAAAGGAAAAATTCGGAATTTGTAAAACAATTAATTAATGTTAACTAAAAGAATTGGAAATCAAGTTAGTTATTTTCATATATCTATGTATATTATGTAGGTATAATCTATTTATGTATAATTTATCTAGCATTTCGGTTTATAGCCGGTTTGTAAAGGTTAGTTGAGATTTCTCAGAAATGAGATATTTTCCCACACTAAAAAGTATCCTATGTAACCAGCTATCATCATACTAAATTTCATCCTAATCCGTCTAGTGATTTTCTCGTGATGCGGTTCCACACTCGAAAAAACGAACATTCTAAAAACAATAGATTTGGCTTCTATATCGATAATAATATCTGTGTCGATTAGATTTTCCAAAAAATATTTAATGTACAGATTTGACTAATATTTTATTATATTTACAAAAATGTTTTGGATTATAATTAAATTTGATTACTATAGCGAAAATTAATTTATATAGATTTCGATTCTATGTAAAAAATCTAATTCTTCATTTAATAACATATCAGATTTGTATGATAAAACTTTATGGATTCAGTGGTGCAATTATGGTCACGGGACTCCCGAGACCCGTTTGCTTTCCGATTGCTAAGTATTTGAAACGTCGGGAAAATCTAAATAAATCCAAAAAAAAATGGTTTTATTTAACATGTCAAATATTTGCGTTTATCTAAGTAGTATAACATATTTGAATTTGAATGCTTTCATGGATTTTAATGGACTCTTTTGTTGGTCAGGTATTAGTGTTAGAAAGAAATATGCTAAGTTACTTTTCAACCAATCGTTGAGTCAAGTCAGACCCCGAAATCCCTTTAAAATTTGAATAAAAAAAATTGTTAGTGTACACTGTACACTAATACTTTTAAGAAGTAAAATTGTACGTGAAAGGCAATCTCTAAATTCTGATACCATTGAAAAGTCAAAGGAATTAAATATACGATAAAAACGTTACTCGTTTGTTCAGTATAAGAAGCGCCAGCAGTAGATAGATGTAAGTAGTAGGTTTCGGGACCATAAATATTTAAATTACTTAGTTTTTTTACTTCTATATACATATCTAAGTAATTTATTTGAACTCAATAGCTTTTATTAAATTGTTTTCTTAAATATAAATCTATTTAAAAACTGTGGACCAACTATAAGCTTTTATTTCTTTCGTATGAATGGCGAGCTTTTAAAATTTTGAACAGCTCAAGTTATGAAACTGTGTTTGCACTTCCTTTGAATGAAATCGTTGAGATTTCTTTACTATAAGATTTTTCAGTAAGCAAAGCATTAGGATTTGTTTGATATTGTTACTTAATTTATTTAAAACTTTTCTATATTTGCTCGAGTTAATCTTAAAACAATTTAAAATTTCATATGGCTACCAATAGAAAGAAGAAAAGTCTAAGAAAACAAACCCCTAAAATTTATAGAATTTAGCAACTTTGGAAAAATCGTGTCTTTTAGAGGTGCAGCCAAATAAAAGGATGGTAAACCTTTATTGATTTATATAAAAAAAATAATTGTAAATATTGGAATTTGTACAAACAGAAGCGATTAATCTTAAGTGAATAATGACAGCCTTCAGTCAGAGTGTTGTATTCTATTTCTCCAAAGTCTAGAAAAATACGTCTACTCACTACATACATCACTAATTCTTTTGTCTAAACAATGTACCTAACTGCTACGGTACTAGTAGGAACATTATAAGTATAGTTAAAATTTATTCATTCATATTGAACCACGTAATTTAGCGGAATTAATAGGTGAGTCTGCACTATCTCGGGCCACTACCAATTGAGCAAAATGTATCGTCAAAAACGTGTCGTAAAAATTATGTCAACCCAGTTACATGTAACAAAAAATATATTTGACTTGGATTCGGTTTAAATAATAATCTATAGCCTTACTAAAATATCGTGGTAGGGGTTAATGATTGAAGGTTCTCTGGGGGACGCGAAACGTTGTCTTGCATTGGCATTCCAGTCACGTTGCGATTCCTCACAAATTGTATTGTACATTTGTGACGTATGAAATAAATTGCCCTTTATGAAATGTCTTTCAGTTTTTGTATCAAAAAATAATGTGTAAGTTATTGATTAGGATAAGAAAGAATCAAGGAAATATAGGAGAAAAAGAGTGGGAGGTTTTTAGACGACATATTTGGCGCAGCTTGTAGTGACACTACTTGCTGCGCCAGCGCGGGTTCGCGTCTCGCTGGGGGCATTCATTTGTTGAGCACGAATATTTGTACTCCAGTCATGGGTGTTCATATTTATAATATGTATATTGAATATTTTAAAGTATATATGGAGTGTATCAACTATCTGGTTTCCGTAACACAAGCCTCGTAGCTTTTCACGGTACTAGATTGTGCTGTGTGAAAAAAATGTCCCAACATATTTATCCAAACCTGCCTATATTTTCGCTCTGCAGTGGGACATCAAAGGTTTTTAATAGTAATTATTATAGAAATTTAAATTGACCAAAAGTTGTTACTAATATATTGTTAACCAGCACATGTGATGTTTCTAATTATAGAAGTAATTTCGATATCAATTATCAAATTTCTACTTTACATTAGCTATTTTAAATACTAAAAACGTTGTTGATAAACGGAATAGTCGATGTGGTGTCTCTGTTTATACAGTGGGGCCGGCTGATGCCGATTGATGTTATACTTATTGGAATATTTCATTATGTTGTTTCAATGAAATCTATTTTAGTACTATACCAAATTACTAGCTCTTTGTTAAAATTGTACATTAAAATTAAATTACATTTTAAAATTTCAGTTTTCCAATTACATTTCAAATTTCAATTTTTGACATGCAATGCTTACTTTGCAAGAATTCATAGATACGCGTTTAAATTTTCATCTTTTAATAGCAGAACACATCACGGACGGACGAACGTACAGATGGAAAGCTATCATTAAATTCTTATTTCGTAAATGATAGTGGTAGCCCACATGCAAGCAAAATCTTGCTGCATGTATTGAACGAACGACTGAAGTCTTTTCTATCTAAAGAAGTGGCAGCCGAACAGGCCGGATTCGTGAAGGGAAAAGGTACTCGAGAGCAAATTCTTATCGTACGTCAGATTATCGAAAAGTCACGTGAATTCAACAAAGCAACTTACATCTGTTTTGTGGATTTCTCAAAAGCCTTCGACTCCGTAAGATGGCCTATGCTCTGGAAGACGCTATTGGAAATGGGCACGCCAAAACATCTCGTCCATCTTCTTAGACGCCTGTATGAGGATGGTACTGCATCAGTAAGAACAGACGAACAATTATCAAGCAACTTCCAACAAAACACCGGTGTTCGCCAGGGATGTATAATTTCACCAATACTGTTTAACATCTACACAGAAACAATAATGCGACGCACTCTTGAAAACTGGACCGACGGAGTCGTAATTGGAGGCCTAAAGATTTCAAACTTGCGCTACGCGAATGATACTACTCTTTTCGCGTCTAGTGCTCGTCATTTGGAAGAGCTTCTCCAAAAAATGGAGAATATCAGTCTTGAGTATGGCCTTAAGCTTAACCGCAGTAAGACCAAAGTAATGATTGTCGACCGCAAAAATAACAACTTGCCGGAAATTACTCAGATCGCGAACTGCCCAGTGGTCCAATCATACATTTACTTAGGAGCTTTGATCTCGAATACTGGAGGTTGTATTGATGAGATCAAACGACGCATGGCGATGACTAGGTCAGCGATGGACAAGCTGCAAAAAATATGGAAGAACCGCAAAATAACCAAAGCCACTAAGACCCGGCTAGTTAAAACACTTATATTCTCCATATTTCTTTACGCCTCAGAGACGTGGACCCTAAGAGAGAGCGAGAAAAAGAGGATAGACGCGCTCGAGATGTGGTGCTGAAGAAGGATGCTAAGAATTCCCTGGAACGCATTCAGGAGTAACATTTCAATCCTCGAGGAACTCGGCATCGAACAGCGTCTTACCTCTACAGTTCAGGCTCGAATCTTAGCTTTCTTTGGTCACGTTTCTAGACGTAATAATGTAGCCATTGAACGCATTGTGGTGCAAGGAAAGGTAGAAGGCACTAGAGCACGAGGGAGATCGGCAATGAGGTGGACGGACCAAGTCAGAACAGCAGTAGAGTTACCACTGCATGAGTGTTCAAGATTGGCAATCTCCAGAGAAGAGTGGAGGCGTATAGTCGAACGGGTCATAAGATCTACATGATGACCACGACCAGTCTGTCAAGACTGTACCGACCAAGAAGAAGAGCCCAACGGTAACGCGCTCGTTTGGATAACCGAGTGATGTGGGTTCAAATCCGGGTCTTGCACCTCTGATATTCATGCGAATCATTTCTATCATGATTACCACTTATCTTACGGTGAAGGAAAAACATCATGTAGAAACCTGCATGTCTGAGAAAACCTATTAAGTTTTTGAAAGTCATGTGATGTCAGCCAACACGCACTAGGCCAGCGTGGTGGACTATGGCCTGATCCCATTTGTACGAGGCCCGTACCCGGCAGTGGGATGCTAAAAATGGCTGATGATGATGAAAATGCGTGTTGGAATATTGTCAGTCCGTGACCAAGACAAAATATTTAAATATTTTAATTAATAAAGTCAAAAATGACAAAAGGACGCCGTAGGATAAGACGTTGTAGGAAGCCCGTTAAATTTATTATTACACAGTCTCGTTATTTTCCTTTAATTAAGCATGAATACAAGGTGTATCTTGCTCTATGTCAGTAGTAGAAACATATTATAATATCTTGTAGAGAACGAAAATTTAGATATCATTAAATTAACATCATTTTTTTTAAATATATACCTACGAAATATGTACACTACCTCGCGCGGTACATTACCTCGCAAAACTAACGCCTGACCTTCCCGTTTTTACAACATTTTTCATTGATGCTCCGCTCCTATTGGTCGTAGTGTGATAAATTAGCGCGTTCAACCAAACAAACAAACAAACTCTTCTGCTTTATAATAATATTAGTACTATAGATTAATGCGATGACTATCATAATAAGAACTAACTAACTAACTAAAAACTAACTAACTAACTAACTATACTCAAAGAACATACAACGACCTGCGCGTACAATATAACAATGCATTTAGGGTGCTAATGGGGCTGCCACGGTATTGTAGTGCATCAGGCATGTTCGCTGAAGCATGTACTGACAGCTTCAGCACAATCATGCGAAAGCGATGTGCAGGCATGATGTAGCGCATGCGTGACAGTACCAATGGCATCCTAAGTGCATTAGCTGACCATTGGGACTCCCCGATACTTGGGCGGTGGATGCGACTTCACGCTATAAAATGAACCTCCCAAATATCAGTCAGCAATCAGTTTTCTAAATGCAAGCAATCATATTTTGTACTTATTTTAATATTTAATTTTATTAATTATTTCAACTAGACATAATATGGAACATTGTTCTGAAATAAAGACTTATTATTATTATTATTTCTTTTTATTTTCTCGAAATATATATTTCGGTGTAATGAATCTCACGGGCTTACGCCAAGTGAGAATCATCATTATTCAAGCTTTGATGGTTAGGGGAATCGTCTTGTAGGAATTTTCGGACTAAGCGACATGTATTAAGAATTGTGGCTTTTTGCATATTTATGAAAGTGTTAGGTGATAAATCTAAAATTCGGAGAGAATGCAACAGATACTTTGGTATAACGCCTGTATTGGAGAGCACCAATGGTACAATATATACTTTATTCATTTTCCATATTCTAATAACTTCTTCTTTTAATTCTGTGTATTTATGTATTTTTTCTGTTATAGTTTTTTGTAAATTGTGTGTGTTTGGAACTGCGATATCAATTAAATAAGTTATTTTATTTATTTTGTCTGTTAAAGTAATGACTGGTCTATTGTTGTGGATAGTTTTATCAGTTAAAATAGCTCTATCAAAGTATATTTTGTACTTGTCGCTCTCCAAGACTGGCTTTGGTGTATATTGATAATATGGCTGGAGTTTTCCTTGTATTAAATTGTGTTTGCTGGCAAGCTTTTGATGGATCATATGGGCTACTTGGTTATGGCGATGAGTGTAATCAGTTTGGGTAAGGCTAGGACAGGCACTGGTAATATGCTGTATGGTTTCTGGTAGACGATGGCATTTCCGGCACTTATCACTTTTTAAGGCTGGGTCTTTAAGGATAAACTTTTTATAGTTTCTCGTATTAATCACCTGATCTTGAATGGCAATAATAAAGCCCTCGGTTTCCGGGAAAAGGTATCCTAGCTTTAGCCACTGATTGGATGCTTGTAAATCTATGTGGTTTAGTTCAAGGTCGTGAATATGTCTTCCATGTAACTCTTTGCTGCGCCATTTTGTTAGCTTTTCAACTTCATAATCTTTAATTGAAATAAATTCGCGGTCTTTATTATTTAAATTAAGTGGAGTGTAATTAGTGTCGGTTTCTACAATAGCTAAATGAATTTGACTAGTCTCAGCCTTACTATAAAAGAAATTTCTAAGATTTTGGATCTGTTTTTCCCATAAAACTCGAATGTCTATCACCCCTCTACCGCCCTTACCTCTTTGCACAGTCATACGTTCTATTGCTGATTTTGGATGTAGATAATTATATTTGGTCAAGGTGGTTCTTATTTTAATTTCTAATTTATTAATATCTGTAACTGTCCACTTGACTACTCCGAAAGAATATATAAGTACTGGTATAACATAAGTATTTATAGCTTTAACTAAATTTTTAGAGCACAGCGTTCTTTTACAAATTTTATTTAATCGACTAAAACATTCGTTACTTAAATCCTTTTTTATCTGTGTATGATTAATTGTTCTACCTTCATGTAAACCTAGATATTTATAGCTTTCGTGCTCTCCCATAACATCAAAATAATCAGCCGGTTCACTATTGTTAGTTATAATTTTACCTGATCTTAGTTTTAATATTTTACATTTATCTACCCCAAATGTCATGTTTATATCTTTACTAAATTCAGCAGTTATTTCTATGAGCTTATTTATTTCTTTTTCAGACTTTGCAAGTAATTTTATATCATCCATGTACATTAAATGAGTAATATTTGTATTTGATGTCAGTTTATATCCAGAGTTTTGGGAGTTGAGAAGATAAGATAATGGATTAAGTGCCAAGCAAAACCATAAGGGACTGAGTGAGTCTCCCTGAAAGATGCCATTAGTTATTGGGATATCATCAATTATTATAGAGTTACAGCCATTATTTACCAATAGCGTAGTTCTCCATGTTCTCATGGCATCCTCCAGGAAAGAGATTATGTCAGAGTTAATTTTATATATAAACTTTATGGATTCAGTGGCGCAATTATGGTCCCGAGACCCGTTTGCTTTCCGATTGCTAAGTATTTGAAACGTCAGGAAAATCTAAATAAATCCGAAAAAATGGTTTTATTTAACATGTCAAATATTTGCGTTTATCTAAGTAGTATAACATAGTTGAATTTGAATGCTTTCATGGATTTTAATAGACTCTTTTGTTGGTCAGGTATTAGTGTTAGAAAGAAATATGCTAAGTTACTTTTCAACCAATCGTTGAGTCAAGTCAGACCCCGAAATCCCTTTAAAATTTGAATAAAAAAAATTGTTAGTGTACACTGTACACTAATACTTTTAAAAAGTAAAATTGTACGTGAAAGGCAATCTCTAAATTCTGATACTATTGAAAAGTCAAAGGAATTAAATATACCTACGATAAAGTCGTTTGTTCAGTATAAGAAGCGCTAGCAGTAGATACGATAGATGTAGGTAGTAGGTTTCGGGACCATAAATATTTAAATTACTTAGTTTTTTTACTTCTATATATAAGTAATTTATTTGAACTCAACAAATTTTACTAAGTTGTTTTCTTAAATATAAATCTGTTTAAAAACTGTGGACAAACTATAAGCTATTATTTCTTTCGTATGAATGGCGAGCTTTTAAAATTTTGAACAGCTCAAGTTATGAAACTGTGTTTGCACTTCCTTTGAATGAAATCGTTGAGATTTCTTTACTATAAGATTTTTCAGTAAGCAAAGCATTAGGATTTATTTGATATTGTTACTTAATTTATTTAAAACTTTTCTATATTTGCTCGAGTTAATCTTAAAGCAGTTTAAATTTTCATATGGCTACCAATAGAAAGAAGAAAAGTCTAAGAAAACAAACCCCTAAAATTTATAGAATTTAGCAACTTTGGAAAAATCGTGTCTTTAAGAGGTGCAGCCAAATAAAAGGATGGTAAACCTTTATTGATTTATATAAAAAAAATAATTGTAAATATTGGAATTTGTACAAACAGAAGCGATTTATCTTAAGTGAATAATGACAGCCTTCAGTCAGAGTGTTGTATTCTATTTATCCAAAGTCTAGAAGAATACGTCTACTCGCATCCATCACTAATTCTTTTGTCTAAACAATGTAACTGCTACGGTACTAGTAGGTACATTATAAGTGTAGTTAAAATTTATTCATTCATATTGAACCACGTAATTTAGCGGAATTAATAGGTGAGTCTGCACTATCTCGGGCCAATACCAATTGAGCAAAATGTATCGTCAAAAACGCGTCGTAAAAATTATGTCAACCCAGTTACATGTAACAAAAATATATTTGACTTGGATTCGGCTTAAAATATAATCTATAGCCTTACTAAAATATCTTGGTAGGGGTTAATGCTTAAAGGTTCTCTGGGGGACGCGAAACGTTGTCTTGCATTGGCATTCCAGTCACGTTGCGATTCCTCACAAATTTTATTGTACATTTGTGACGTATGAAATAAATTGCCCTTTATGAAATGTCTTTCAGTTTTTGTATCAAAAAATAATGTGTAAGTTATTGATTAGGATAAGAAAGAATCAAGGAAATATAGGAGAAAAAGAGTGGGAGGTTTTTAGACGACATATTTGGCGCAGCTTGTAGTGACACTACTTGCTGCGCCAGCGCGGGTTCGCGTCTCGCTGGGGGCATTCATTTGTTGAGCACAAATATTTGTACTCCAGTAATGGGTGTTCATATTTATAATATGTATATTGAATATTTTTAAAGTATATATGGAGTGTATCAACTATCTGGTTTCCGTAACACAAGCCTCGTAGCTTTTCACGGTACTAGATTGTGCTGTGTGAAAAAAATGTCCCAACATATTTATCCAAGCCTGCCTATATTTTCGCTCTGCAGTGGGACATCAAAGGCTTTTAATAGTAATTATTATAGAAATTCAAATTGACCAAAAGTTGTTACTAATATATTGTTAACTAGCACATGTGATGTTTCTAATTATAGAAGTAATTTCGATATCAATTATCAAATTTCTACTTTACATTAGCTATTTTAAATACTAAAAACGTTGTTGATAAACGGAATAGTCGATGTGGTGTCTCTGTTTATACAGTGGGGCCGGCTGATGCCGATTGATGTTATACTTATTGGAATATTTCATTATGTTGTTTTCAATGAAATCTATTTTAGTACTATACCAAAATACTAGCTCTTTGTTAAAATTGTACATTAAAATTAAATTACATTTTAAAATTTCAGTTTTCCAATTACATTTCAAATTTCAATTTTTGACATGCAATGCTTACTTTGCAAGAATTCATAGATACGCGTTTAAATTTTCATCTTTTTAATAGCAGAACACATCACGGACGGACGAACGTACAGATGGAAAGCTATCATTAAATTCTTATTTCGTAAATGATAGTGGTAGCCCAACGGTAACGCGCTCGTTTGGATAACCGAGTGATGTGGGTTCAAATCCGGGTCTTGCACCTTTGATATTCATGCGAATCATTTCTATCATGATTACCACTTATCTTACGGTGAAGGAAAAACATCATGAGGAAACCTGCATGTCTGAGAAAACCTAGTAAGTTTTCGAAAGTCATGTGATGTCCGCCAACACGCACTAGGCCAGCGTGGTGGACTATGGCCTGATCCCATTTGTACGAGGCCCGTACCCGGCAGTGGGATGCTAAAAATGGCTGATGATGATGAAAATGCGTGTTGGAATATTGTCAGTCCGTGACCAAGACAAAATATTTAAATATTTTAATTAATAAAGTCAAAAATGACAAAAGGACGCCGTAGGATAAGACGTTGTAGGAAGCTCGTTAAATTTATTATGACACAGTCTCGTTATTTTCCTTTAATTAAGCATGAATACAAGGTGTATCTTGCTCTATGTCAGTAGTAGAAACATATAATATCTTGTAGAGAACGAAAATTTAGATATCATTAAATTAACATCATTTTTTTTAAATATATACCTACGAAATATGTACACTACCTCGCGCGGTACATTACCTCGCAAAACTAACGCCTGACCTTCCCGTTTTTACAACATTTTTCATTGATGCTCCGCTCCTATTAGTCGTAGTGTGATAAATTAGCGCGTTCAACCAAACAAACAAACAAACTCTTCTGCTTTAGAATAATATTAGTACTATAGATTAATGCGATGACTATCATAATTGTAAGAATGTTATGTGTTTACATAAATAGTTTGTATTCTGGAGTAACAAGCAGGCTACTAAACCTACCGAAGGTATAATCGGAAAGATACTGCTATTTTTTACGATTATATAATGTCTCGATCCCGATGTTATTTTAGGTTATGGGCCCAGACCGTTGTTTAAAATTAAAATAATTAAAATTTTGCACATTTTAGTATAACAGTATTTGCATTTACATTTTATATATAAAAGAAATTATTATATAATAACAAAAGTATTTGCAAGAAATAAAATTATGGCGTCAGCAATGTCATATAATATTCCCGTCGAAAAATTAAAGGGCTTAGAAGATTATAATCATTGGAAGTTCACGCTAAAAATGATTTTAATGCATGAAGATCTTTATGATTGCGTAACGAACGAAGATGTAAAAGACGAGAAGAAAAAACAAAAGGCGTTAGCGAAGATTTGTTTGTCCGTCGGTCCATCTGCGTTGGCTCACGTACGCAATGCAAAGAATCCTTATGAAGCCTGGCATAATCTCGAGCGTGCTTACGAGGATAAGGGACTATGCAGACGACTGGGATTGTTGAGGTCGCTATTTAGTACAAAACTGTGCGAGACGGAAGGTATGCAAAGCTACTTACTGAAAATTACGGAGCTTGGGCAACAGTTATCAGATATGGGATCCGCACTTGACGATGAATTTCTAGCTGTAATTATGCTCAGTGGTTTGACGGAGGACTTTGACCCCTTGATAATGGCTTTAGAAAATTCTAATATAAAGCTCACGAGTGAAGTGGTCAAATCAAAGTTACTGCAGGAGCAACAGAGGCGAGATGACAAGAGTCAAGATGGGATTAACGCATTAGCTATTAAAAAAGAAAAGAAATCAAAGGTCATGTGCTTCAAGTGTAAAAAACCTGGACATATGAAGAAGGACTGTACCAGTAAAGTGTACAAAAATAATTCTGTACAAGAATCTACTGGGAAGAAGAATCCTGAGACGTTGTTTTCGTCTGCATTACGTGTGAATCTTCACAGTGATATGTGGTGTATCGACTCTGGGGCTACTCATCATATGTGTAATAATAAAGATATTATGTATGATTATGAGAATGTAAAGTCACTTGAGGTAAATGTAGCTAATGGATATAAATTAACAACAAAGGGTCACGGTAGAGTAAAGGTACAATTAAGAAATGGTACTAAAACTATAAATAATGTATATTTTATACCTGAACTTAGTGTAAATTTATTATCAGTAAGTCAGTTAGGTAGGAAAGGTTACAATGTTATTTTTAGTAATTTAGGTTGTAAGATCATGGACAATGAACAGATTATAGCTACTGGTACTTGTAGAAATGGTGTCTATGAACTCGACATTATTAAAACTGTACATATGTATGATAGGGAATACAGTAAGAAACAAGATTCAGGGATTGCTATGAACTCAGTCCGTGAAGAGAGCGAGGTTAGGGTATTTTCAGATGAGAGCAAGGATTCTACACAGGCAATTGTGCAGAATGCAGCATCACAGGAACTGTGGCATAAGCGGCTCGGTCATCTGAATGCACGAAGTATGAATTTAATGAAAAATGGTATAGTATCAGGTATGAGTTATAAAAATACTACATTCATTCCTTGTACTGCTTGTCTTGAAGGTAAACAGACAAGGCTACCTTTTCCAAAGAAAAGTAAGAGTAGGGCTAATGATATTTTAGGACTAGTACACGCGGATGTGTGTGGTCCTATGCAGTCACCTTCTTGGAGTGGAGCACGGTACTTTGTAACATTTATCGATGACTTCACTAGGAAAACATTCATTTACTTTCTTCATAGAAAAAGTGATGTATTTGAAAAATTTAAATTATTCAAAGCTTTAGTAGAAAATGAAGTAAGTAGGAAAGTGAAGGTCCTTAGAAGTGACAATGGCGGAGAATTTAATTCTGTAAAATTTCAGGCCTACTTAAAAGAAAATGGAATTAAACATCAAACTACAATTCCACACTGTAGTCAACAAAATGGTGTTGCAGAGAGGGCAAACAGGACGATTATGGATAAAACCCGTTGCATGCTCCAGGACGCCGGTTTAGAGAAACGGTACTGGGCTGAGGCTGCTAACACGGCTGTCTACCTGAAGAACCGTTCCCCTACTAAGGCAGTAAAGGGAGTAACACCGGAAGAAAAATGGACGAATAAAAAGGTGAACATTGGACATTTACGAGTTTTTGGTTGTGTAGCATATGCCATTGATGATAATGCTAGAAAATTAGATGCTAGGAGCAAAAAGTATATTTTTGTAGGATACTGTGAAGATAGCAAAGGCTATAGGCTCATAGATCCTTCTTGTCCTAAGAAATGCATTAAAGCGAGGCATGTAACATTCATTGAGAACCAATTTGTAAATAAAAATGTAACATACGAATTTAGTGATAGTTGTAAAATTAATAAAAATAAAGACACTTTAGTAGTTTTAGACTCAACTAGTTCACAGAATTTTGTAGATAGTACTCGAAGTCCAAATTCAGTACAATTACCTACAAAAACTAGTCAGTTAACTCCACAGTCAATAGTATCAGTAAATGACGAGTCTATATGTGATAATGTAGGTCAGATAAATACTCGCAGGCAAACAATGTTTGATCTAGATGAAACAGAAAATTTAGTTGCCTCAGATGATTCGGCCGACCCCACTTATGTTCCAGGTTTATCAAGCATTGACTCTGAGGACTCTAGAGAGGAGGTATCATTTGAAGAAGCTCAATCATATGAGTTCGCTGGATTAACAGAGATGCATGAGGAGGATTTACCTAATAACGTGGAGGAAGCACTGAGATGTGGTGATTCAAAACATTGGAAACAAGCGATAAAAGATGAGTATGACTCTTTTATCACAAACAAATGTTGGACTTTAGTAGATCTACCTCCAGGTCATAAGCCTGTAAAATGCAAATGGGTTTTTTGCAAGAAGAGAGGGCTTGATGGAGAGATCTTAAAGTACAAAGCTCGTTTGGTGGCCAAAGGCTTTACTCAAAAATATGGGATAGATTATCACGAAACATTTTCTCCTGTCGTCCGATACTCAACTATAAGAATTTTACTAGCACTAGCTGCTCAGTACAATATGTTGATTGAGCACTTGGACGTTAAAACTGCATTTCTAAATGGGATTTTAAAAGAAAATGTTTACATGGAACAACCCGAAGGTTTTAATGTTGATAATAATAAAAATAAGGTGTATAAGCTTAACAAGGCAATTTATGGATTAAAACAATCGGCTAAGGCTTGGTATGAGAGAATTAATGATGTTTTAATTAATAAATTACACTTTAAGAGGTTTAATTCAGAGCCATGCGTGTATATATATAACGATGGTAAAGAAGTTTTGTATATAGCTATTTATGTTGATGATATATTGTTATTTTCATCTAAGACATCTCAGAAAGGAAAGCTTATCAAAGAGAAGTTGATGAAACAATTTGAGATGAAGGATTTAGGACTGGCGCATCAATTCTTAGGTATGAAAATTACTACATTACCTAACGGTGGCTATACTCTCAATCAATCCAGCTATATAAAGAAGATATTGACAAAGTTTAAAATGGCGGATTGTAAGGAAGTAAAAACTCCTATGGAAGTAGGATTAAAGTTACAAAGAGAGGGAAATGTCAGTAATTGTAACTTTGATTATAGGAGTTTGATTGGCTGCTTAATGTATTTAGCGGTATGTACCAGACCTGATATCGCTCACAGTGTCAGCTACTTGAGCCAATTCAATGATTGCCATGGTGAGAGTCATGTCAAAGCTGCGAAAAGGGTTTTGAGGTATATAAACGAGTAGAAAAATATATATTTAAATATTGAACGTCAACTGTGACAACGCTACATCTTCACCATTCTATTAAAAACCTTTGTACCGTTTTATCAGGTTATGGGCCCAGACCGTTGTTTAAAATTAAAATAATTAAAATTTGCACATTTTAGTATAACGGTATTTGCATTTACATTATATATATAAAAGAAATTATTATATAATAATAAAAGTATTTGCAAGAAATAAAATTATGGCGTCGGCAATGTCATATAATATTCCCGTCGAAAAATTAAAGGGCTTAGAAGATTACAATCATTGGAAGTTCACGCTAAAAATGATTTTAATGCATGAAGATCTTTATGATTGCGTAACGAACGAAGATGTAAAAGACGAGAAGAAAAAACAAAAGGCGTTAGCGAAGATTTGTTTGTCCGTCGGTCCATCTGCGTTGGCTCACGTACGCAATGCGAAGAGTCCTTATGAAGCCTGGCATAATCTCGAGCGTGCTTACGAGGATAAGGGACTATGCAGACGACTGGGATTGTTGAGGTCGCTATTTAGTACAAAACTGTGCGAGACGGAAGGTATGCAAAGCTACTTACTTAAAATTACGGAGCTTGGGCAACAGTTATCAGATATGGGATCCGCACTTGACGATGAATTTCTAGCTGTAATTATGCTCAGTGGTTTGACGGAGGACTTTGACCCCTTGATAATGGCTTTAGAAAATTCTAATATAAAGCTCACGAGTGAAGTGGTCAAATCAAAGTTACTGCAGGAGCAACAGAGGCGAGATGACAAGAGTCAAGATGGGATTAACGCATTAGCTATTAAAAAAGAAAAGAAATCAAAGGTCATGTGCTTCAAGTGTAAAAAACCTGGACATATGAAGAAGGACTGTACCAGTAAAGTGTACAAAAATAATTCTGTACAAGAATCTACTGGGAAGAAGAATCCTGAGACGTTGTTTTCGTCTGCATTACGTGTGAATCTTCACAGTGATATGTGGTGTATCGACTCTGGGGCTACTCATCATATGTGTAATAATAAAGATATTATGTATGATTATGAGAATGTAAAGTCACTTGAGGTAAATGTAGCTAATGGATATAAATTAACAACAAAGGGTCACGGTAGAGTAAAGGTACAATTAAGAAATGGTACTAAAACTATAAATAATGTATATTTTATACCTGAACTTAGTGTAAATTTATTATCAGTAAGTCAGTTAGGTAGGAAAGGTTACAATGTTATTTTTAGTAATTTAGGTTGTAAGATCATGGACAATGAACAGATTATAGCTACTGGTACTTGTAGAAATGGTGTCTATGAACTCGACATTATTAAAACTGTACATATGTATGATAGGGAATACAGTAAGAAACAAGATTCAGGGATTGCTATGAACTCAGTCCGTGAAGAGAGCGAGGTTAGGGTATTTTCAGATGAGAGCAAGGATTCTACACAGGCAATTGTGCAGAATGCAGCATCACAGGAACTGTGGCATAAGCGGCTCGGTCATCTGAATGCACGAAGTATGAATTTAATGAAAAATGGTATAGTATCAGGTATGAGTTATAAAAATACTACATTCATTCCTTGTACTGCTTGTCTTGAAGGTAAACAGACAAGGCTACCTTTTCCAAAGAAAAGTAAGAGTAGGGCTAATGATATTTTAGGACTAGTACACGCGGATGTGTGTGGTCCTATGCAGTCACCTTCTTGGAGTGGAGCACGGTACTTTGTAACATTTATCGATGACTTCACTAGGAAAACATTCATTTACTTTCTTCATAGAAAAAGTGATGTATTTGAAAAATTTAAATTATTCAAAGCTTTAGTAGAAAATGAAGTAAGTAGGAAAGTGAAGGTCCTTAGAAGTGACAATGGCGGAGAATTTAATTCTGTAAAATTTCAGGCCTACTTAAAAGAAAATGGAATTAAACATCAAACTACAATTCCACACTGTAGTCAACAAAATGGTGTTGCAGAGAGGGCAAACAGGACGATTATGGATAAAACCCGTTGCATGCTCCAGGACGCCGGTTTAGAGAAACGGTACTGGGCTGAGGCTGCTAACACGGCTGTCTACCTGAAGAACCGTTCCCCTACTAAGGCAGTAAAGGGAGTAACACCGGAAGAAAAATGGACGAATAAAAAGGTGAACATTGGACATTTACGAGTTTTTGGTTGTGTAGCATATGCCATTGATGATAATGCTAGAAAATTAGATGCTAGGAGCAAAAAGTATATTTTTGTAGGATACTGTGAAGATAGCAAAGGCTATAGGCTCATAGATCCTTCTTGTCCTAAGAAATGCATTAAAGCGAGGCATGTAACATTCATTGAGAACCAATTTGTAAATAAAAATGTAACATACGAATTTAGTGATAGTTGTAAAATTAATAAAAATAAAGACACTTTAGTAGTTTTAGACTCAACTAGTTCACAGAATTTTGTAGATAGTACTCGAAGTCCAAATTCAGTACAATTACCTACAAAAACTAGTCAGTTAACTCCACAGTCAATAGTATCAGTAAATGACGAGTCTATATGTGATAATGTAGGTCAGATAAATACTCGCAGGCAAACAATGTTTGATCTAGATGAAACAGAAAATTTAGTTGCCTCAGATGATTCGGCCGACCCCACTTATGTTCCAGGTTTATCAAGCATTGACTCTGAGGACTCTAGAGAGGAGGTATCATTTGAAGAAGCTCAATCATATGAGTTCGCTGGATTAACAGAGATGCATGAGGAGGATTTACCTAATAACGTGGAGGAAGCACTGAGATGTGGTGATTCAAAACATTGGAAACAAGCGATAAAAGATGAGTATGACTCTTTTATCACAAACAAATGTTGGACTTTAGTAGATCTACCTCCAGGTCATAAGCCTGTAAAATGCAAATGGGTTTTTTGCAAGAAGAGAGGGCTTGATGGAGAGATCTTAAAGTACAAAGCTCGTTTGGTGGCCAAAGGCTTTACTCAAAAATATGGGATAGATTATCACGAAACATTTTCTCCTGTCGTCCGATACTCAACTATAAGAATTTTACTAGCACTAGCTGCTCAGTACAATATGTTGATTGAGCACTTGGACGTTAAAACTGCATTTCTAAATGGGATTTTAAAAGAAAATGTTTACATGGAACAACCCGAAGGTTTTAATGTTGATAATAATAAAAATAAGGTGTATAAGCTTAACAAGGCAATTTATGGATTAAAACAATCGGCTAAGGCTTGGTATGAGAGAATTAATGATGTTTTAATTAATAAATTACACTTTAAGAGGTTTAATTCAGAGCCATGCGTGTATATATATAACGATGGTAAAGAAGTTTTGTATATAGCTATTTATGTTGATGATATATTGTTATTTTCATCTAAGACATCTCAGAAAGGAAAGCTTATCAAAGAGAAGTTGATGAAACAATTTGAGATGAAGGATTTAGGACTGGCGCATCAATTCTTAGGTATGAAAATTACTACATTACCTAACGGTGGCTATACTCTCAATCAATCCAGCTATATAAAGAAGATATTGACAAAGTTTAAAATGGCGGATTGTAAGGAAGTAAAAACTCCTATGGAAGTAGGATTAAAGTTACAAAGAGAGGGAAATGTCAGTAATTGTAACTTTGATTATAGGAGTTTGATTGGCTGCTTAATGTATTTAGCGGTATGTACCAGACCTGATATCGCTCACAGTGTCAGCTACTTGAGCCAATTCAATGATTGCCATGGTGAGAGTCATGTCAAAGCTGCGAAAAGGGTTTTGAGGTATTTAAAAGGCACCTCAGAGTACTCGCTAATTTTTGAGAAAAGTAATCTTGAAATTATAGGTTTTGCCGATGCTGATTGGGGCGGAGACCAATTGGATCGGAGATCCTACACAGGGTACGTATTCTGCATTGGTAAATCAATAGTATCCTGGGAAAGTCGTAAGCAGCGCACTGTCGCGCTCTCGAGCACTGAGGCTGAGTACATGGCGGTTTCTGATTCTTGTAAAGAAGCTATGTTTTTACGAGCGTTTATTAATGAGTGTACTGGTAAACTCTGTAAAATAACTTTGTATAATGACAACCAGTCTGCTCAGAAGTTATGTTCTAATGTTATATCGCATTCTAGAACAAAGCATATTGATATCAGATACCATTTTATTAGAGAATTGGTGGATAAAAAGATAGTTAAGTTAGATTATCTATGTACTGAAGATATGCTAGCTGATGTTTTTACAAAGGCTTTATGTATTGTGAAGCATAAGAAACTTGTATCTAAGTTACTTAAAACGTAAAGATATAAGTGGTATGTATGATATAAGTTGCGAAAATGGTATTTTTATATTCGTTTAAGGGGTAGTGTTGGCACATAATATAAACGAGTAGAAAAATATATATTTAAATATTGAACGTCAACTGTGACAACGCTACATCTTCACCATTCTATTAAAAACCTTTGTACCGTTTTATCACTTTACAGCAAAGATGGCTACGGAAGAGTCTCTAAAGATAAAAATACATTATTTATCCTATTCTTTCAGTAAAATTGCGAAATAAAATATTCAAGAGTAAGCACTACTCAATTCTGCTGACATATATTATTATTATCGGGCACACTCGCTAGGGAACTAAAACTATCCTTATTCACAATATTTAAATATTAAGCAATATCTTGAAACTTGGGGTCTACAGTAAGTACCTATACAAATAGAAATTGCGAACGAAACAAATTGAAGTTTGTATGAAATTCTAGAAAGTAGCGAACATAGCAACTTTTTTTGAAATATGCCGCCAAATTAATCAAGCGAAATGACTAATCGAAGAGACTCGTTTACGGTTTTGGATAAAACATGTATTTGGTATGACGATGGCTTAAAATATAGGATGCGTTTTACTGCGGAAAACATCTAATTTCTGAGAAGTCTATGCAGGTAGTTAGGGATAAATCTGAACTAAGGTGGGGTGAGTTCTAGTATAATAATATTGTCACCTTAATAATTTTAGACCAATGACATAGAAACTTGCCATCTGTGCAGGAGATACTCGTATTGTAAAGCGTAGCACGCAAACTCATGTGCCTTATTTATATTATTATCTATTGCTATCACTCCTACAAGTAAGAGTTAAGGCTCATTATCTTGACAAAAAACTTAATAACTTAACTCTGCCCGACCCAGGACTTGAACCCATTACCTCTAGATTTGCAGACGTACACACAGGCCACTAGAACACTGAGGAAGTTAAGGAAGTTTATTTCAAGAAGATATATAATGTTTATTACATAATGTAATCTTAGAAGTTCTTTGCCCAATTTTAATTTTGTTTGTTTTGAAATATAAATTGAGTTACTTTTATCGGATAAAATTCTTATTAAATTTATTTTCCGTGTTTCTTTAATCTTTATTTTTCATAATCTCAGATCTTATTACATTTTAAAGGAACTATTAAAATGAATTTACAAAATTCGTCAAAACTTAAACTACATATTTTAGTTTTGTAGTTTCATCTTTATCTATATCTGTACTAATAAATAAAATTGAAATGTCTGCTTTTAATTTCAAATTAACAGCTTTTAACTAAATGCATAATATGAAAGTAGATACGGTACTTACATCAAAAACTATTTTTTTTAATTTTTGCCTGCCTGTCTGTTTGTTCCGACTAATCTCTGAAACGGGTGGACCGATTTTAACGGGACTTTCACTAGCAGATAGCTTTTAATTTAGAATTCTTATTTATTTTTACTAGCGGAACCCGCGGCTTTGCTGCGTTCGCTTCGTCCGCAGGGACGTGACCGAGCGAAGCGAGGGTGAGTTGCTAGTTCGTGATAAAAATCTTCTTTTATTGAATTATACACATGTGTATCTGCATACCTAGATATTTTTTTTTCATTTAAATTATGGCCTTTGCAAAGATCTTTATTCAATGTAAATGTAATGCTAATGACATTTATTTCTTCAATTACCTATAATCTTAACTATATCATAAATATAGGAATTTTCAACTTATCTACATTATGTAATATTTTATATAGGAAAGTTTAATTCAAAAATATTATTAAAATAAAATGAAAATAACTATTTCCTCATGGCAACCAATTGCCCAGATAAAATTCATTCTATTAGTTAGTGCAGGAAATGATCTATTTGTGTGCCAAATTCCATCTAAATCCGTGATTTGCGTTATTGAGTAACTAACATCCAGAAATATTCACGAAGTTTTGAAATATCAATTAATTCTTAGATAAAGGTTATCAGAAGTTAGGTATACGAACACCACCTCTGAAAACGTATGTAGGTATATAAGTTTATAGTATATAGTTATATAAGTTATTAATATATTTAAACGAACACCCTCGTTACGGTAACAAGTACTTTGTAAATATTTAATTTAACTGTTACTCACCAATGTAAAGTACTATTTTATAGGATTTCTCTTGCTGTTGTCTCAAAAGAATAATAAATAAACAAACTTGAGCGGCAACTAGTGTCTATACACTATAATTCAGAGATGACATAGGTAGTTAGAGTTATGTACCTATAGTAGGTATCTCTTCTACGTATTCTTCTGAAATAAAAAGTATACGGATAACTAGCATCATTGCCTAAATTTCATCAAAATCAAATATGTTTTTTGTGATCTCCCAAATTGACAGATAGACAAAATCTCCAAAAACGGTAGATTGGCCTTTGTACTTAATTAATTTAAATGTTTGCCACTCAGTGATACATTAAGAGTATACGACTAGCGACTCACTCTCGCTTCACTCGGGTTCATCCCTAGGTACTCCCTACCAAATTTAAAGCTTGTATCACAAAAAAGTTGCGAGCTCAATTAGACCTCCTTAATCCGGCAGTGTTTCCCTTTACCACCTCGATACAATCTCCCTACCAAATTTCATCTTTATACGCTAAGCGGTTTTCGAAATGAGTGAGTGAGTGAGTGACTTTTCGCTTTAATACATTTAGATTAAGCTAATAACATAACTTATAATAGAGTACTATATTTTATACCGCTTTAAAAATAATCTTGCGGAAATATTTGTATAACGATAAGTTAAATGTTTATTATTTTTATATAATATTTATTTTCGCTGATAGCTGAGTAATAAGAATCTGTCAGTGATTAATTTTACTACGTCTCTTGCTATGCTGCATAATTGCGGTCATGTACTGTACTAAATTGCTTTAGAAATGCAATAGTCCGTAATGCAATAGTCCGTAATGCAATTTGTGGCAATGTTTTAGAAATAATTTATAGGTGTCATAAGCTATTCGTTACCTTGATCATATTTTAATGTACATTCCCCATTGTTATCCACCCTCGTGTTTCTTGGGTTCGTTACGTTCGTCACGTTTTACTAACCCTATTTTTTTATATTTAAGCCACACCTAATATAAAAAAAAGAATTATTCAAAACGGTCTAGCTATTTTCGAGCCTCAAATTTTATATATAAGTAATAAGTATATCAAATAATCAAATGTGAGCGTAATTTCATAAAAGCACAAAATGTAAAATATGACAATGAATTTTAATACCAATTTTACTGAATAAATTATATTAGTTAATTTTATTTTGACAACGCCCCCGCCATATTGAAAAATCTCCCCCGGGATTGGGAATTTACTTTAGCATATTTGAAAAAGATATTATTCTAGTAAATTAAAAAATGTCTTTAATTTTTTGTGTAAATAAAATGAATTGTTATAAGATAGCGAATTAATAAGAAGACGTTGAAAGTAAAAAACTCCTAATACTTTCTTAGGTTTACGCGAATACTTGACATTATAATTTTTTTTCTTTGATGCCATCTTGAAAATTTTTTGTAAATTGTGGGTAGGCAGTAGGCACTGTCTGTAACAAGTATATAGCCCCCTGAGACGTCTAATACCTTAGTCTCTTCCATGACCATCATTTCTGTAAAGCTTTCGAAACGTCGGGAACCAAAAATCATAATAAATCCGCGACAAAATCCGAAAAGATAGTTTCATTAATAATGTCAAGAACGCCTTTTGTTTATTTGTTATATATAATATTTTTAGCCCATTTAATTCATAACCTATTAAGATATAATTATTCCTAGCAAGTTTTCGAAAAACGTGTGAAGTCCACCAACACGCACTAGGCCAGCGCGTTGGAATATAGCTTGATCTGCAACGTATTGAGGGAGGCCCGTGCCCAGCAGTGGGACGTTAAAAAGGGGCTGCAGACACCTATAAATCTATCTATCTATACATATAAATCAAATTAGAGTGTCTGTTTTTAATTTCAAATTAACAGCTTTTCACTAAATGTAAATGAAAGTATTACGATACTAACAACAAAAAATCAAATTTTAATTTTTTTGTCTGTCTGTCTGTTCCGGCTAATCTCTGCAACGGCTAGACCGATTTTGTCGGGACTTTCACTCACACATAGCTAATGTTATAAGAAGTAACTAAGGCTACTTTTATTTTAGAAATTCTATTTATTTTAACTAGCGGAACCCGCGGATTCGCCCGCATTAAACCTAGGGTTTATATATATTTAAGTATATAGGGTTAATTAAAATTAATATTACGGATTTCTTATTTTGGATTGTGGAAATTTCGACTACTTTTCAGCAAATTTTAAACATACTAGAAAGACTGGCTTATAATATCTGAAACCCTACAGCAATTACAAAACTTCATGTCATTATAAGATTATTACACTAATTATATTATAATATGTAAATTGCAAGTGCGAAAGTTTTTATGGGTCGTAAGTTACTCAATCACGCCGAACGCTGCCGAATCGATCTGGATGTGATTTGTCACAGAGATATATTAAGGTTTATATAAGCTCATAAGTTACTTCCTATCCCATGAAAAAAGTACAGTTCCCGTGAGATACACTTGTTTTTGCTTTTCACCTCGAACGAGGCGACGTAAATTGTAAGTCAAAGAAATGTAAAAGTGTATGTTAAATATGTAATATTGTATCTCACTTTATTAAATTGAAGTCGACTGCTTCAAGAGTAGACTTACCATAGTAGGTGGAAATTTTTTTGAATTTCCTTCACTATTGTATATGTTCCTATGTACAAGTATCATTATTAAGAGAAATTCCCATTAAAAGTTTATGGGGTAAGTGCATCTTGATCCTTTGATTTGCAGCACAATAAAATGCATTCAGAGCCTTTAGTTTAGGTTTTAGAGTCCCATCGTCCTTGCGCGTTGTTCCCGGCGTAGAAAGCGACCAGTCTTTATTGTGAAACTCGATCGCGTAGACGCTTGAAGCGACTCGCGGGAATGTGACCAACTTTACACGATTTTCTTTCATATAAAAGTTTTAGCCATTCTCATCAGTATATACATTTTTTTAAATTAAAATAAAATAACTAAATGCTAAAAACAAAAGTTGAGTGACTTATGCCGGAAAATGTAAAGTTATTTTCAATTGCCTTGATGTTTTGCAATTATTTTGGTAAGGTGTAAAAGATAACGTTTAAAAGTTTGATTGATTTACGATGCGGCTGCAACGTTGTGGAAAATTTTAGATTTTCTGTATATACGACGTATATAGGTAAGTGGAAGACTAATAAAACTATACTATTATTATTAATAATGTCCATATTCTGAAAGCAAATGTAATTTTTAGAAAAAAATATGTTTAATGAACGGAAACTTCAAATAAAACAAATGTTTGTGAATGAACTACGAAATAGTTCGAAGTGCTACAAATAGAGTATTTCCCGTGGCCATGAATACTAGCAGTAAAGCATTCAAAACGTCGGGTACCAAAAACAAAAGAAATCCGCATAAAAATATGTAACATTTTACCTTGTATATTTTTTAATATGTCAAACTATAGATAGGCTATAATATAATAAATTTTAGTAAAAATTGTGTTTATACCTAAGCACTAAAATTAAATATTTTTTCTTCAGTCAAAATTCTTTTTAGAGCTTCTGCTCTAGAGCTCACCCGATTATAATACGCGACTGATTTTTTTGAATTGAAATAAAGCTACGAGCATATTTTCGGATATTATCGCGTTTTTATTTTGATTTTTTACTCACGTGTTAAATGCTTTGCAGCAATTTATCTCTCAAAAAGAAAGTATAAAAATTCGATTAATAGAAATTCATTTATTTACAAGTAGACGCGTAAATTTAAGAAATTATTGGCATATTTATTACACAAATGTGCTATGGTTCTATCAAAAAGTAATTAATCCCGGCCATAAAGTTCGGCGTTACACTAAAATAAATACAATATGTTGAAATCGCAGAAGAATTCCGGCCTTTAAAGGTAAACATGAAATCGGTGCAATTTCCTATTTGTGGTCGAAATTGAAAACGAAACTATTGAAAATATTCATAATAAGGTAGCATAATAATAGGTAATAATAACTAACTTTACTTTGTAGTCATATATATGCAGCAATAACTGGTTCAACGTTATTTTTAGTGAATTAAATATAGTAGTTTAGACTTTTTACAATAAATTATATGAGCAAACCAGTGGGCAAAGCCTATGCTATAGATATAAAGCTAAAGAACTTATTCGTTTGTTTTAACGCATTTATATTCAGTAGTTTATTAGTAAAATTCATTTACGTTCATCTTGTAATTTTAAAATCGAGGTATTGGTTGCTAGGAGCCTTCAATAATATAATTTTATAGCGTGGAATTTATAAAATCGAGTATATTATGTATTATATCGATCCCTAATCATTTGCGCCGCGATAAATTTGCACTCGTACATTGAAAGGTTCCATTACTTTTACACACGAGTAAAACTCAAGGAACCGTGGTAAAATAATATGATAAATTAATATAATATTATCATGATTGCTTCCCTGTAACATGGAAATACATTGGTGGGAGATAAAAGTGACATAAATAAATTTTACTATGGCACTCTTTTTAGAAATAATCCCAATATATTATGTACCTATATAAATTATTATGGTATATTTTCCCATAACTGCATAATGGGTGAGGGAATGAGATGGATGAATGGAACCGTCATTTTACGAAAGCCGTAGTTTATGTCGATTGGGTATTTTACTACTGCGAATATTAACACCGGCGATTGTGCACACCTAAGTATTAGGCTCGTGACATCTGGCTTTATACAACTTGCTCTAACTATTATTATAGTCAACCCTAACATAATAAACGGTAGTGTATGACAATATATTTATCCAATTTGAAGTAAAAGAGAGTTATGTTTTTTTAGAATATGCATAATTTTTATTGCGAGCGATAACGATTCATTATTGTGTAGACATGTGTAATTGAAAATATAAATAAAGTGATATTGTTCAAAACTTAGATCTTATAATAAATTGTAAAAAACCAAATTTTCAGCATATGAAACTAGAAATTTTCTATTTTCATTGCTTTCCGAGACAAGATCCCTTTGTTTCTTCAGGGACTGAATATCTCTCGAAATAGAAGTTTTATTAACTTAAAACAATAAAACATAACTTATATTAAATTGCTAAGAAATATGAATTGACATACGAAAAATATTTCTTATTACTATTTCACTTAACTTTATTGTTACTTTTTTACTAAATATAGTATTATTTTTACTACTTAACATTTATAACATTTTAATCATGTGTCCATTATGAGAGACCATGAGTCAGAGGAATCTGCTATGCACATCCTCTGCTCGTGCGGACCACTCATGCACCGCAGAAGTATCTTTCTAGGGTATCTCTTTCTCAGCATATCATGCAACCGGAAGAGATACAGAAACTCTCCGCTCAGAAAATCTGGAAGTTCCTGAAAGTAACAGGACTAAGCGGAGAACTCTAAATTCACCTTAAGGGAGCTACAATGGACCAACACTAGTCGACGTAGCAAGTGCCGACCTCGGCACCAATCTCAAATATAAATAAATAATAATTATGAGCGAACCATTACAGCTGAATTTCGTAATGGGAAGCTTCAAATTTCCATTAATTTAAACTAGTCAGCCTAGTGGTAGAAATTTGAACATAATTATTGTTGAAAATTTGATGAAAACATACCTATATTAATAATCAAATTCACATTTCTGAAAAAAATATTTGATATCACTAAGCCTCGTCAATAATAAATATCAAAGCAAAAGAAAATCGGTTCTGAATCATGGGTGAAAAGAACTTAACTGTTTTGCCTAGTTGTATATGGACTCCGTACTGAACCGATTCCAAAAATTCTTTTGTTATTAGAAACCTACATTATCACTGAGTCACATAGGCTATATTTATTACTAGCGGAACTCGCGGCTTCGCTCGCACTAGTATAATATACTAGTCGTACACGCGGCTTCGCTCGCGTTCTTTTTTTTTTAATCGCTACTAAACTTCACTCGATCACTCGCAGGGTGGATCTATAGATTGCCTGAAAATTTCATCAAAATCACTCCAGCTAATGCAGAAACCATGTACTCCTGAGCCGCGCGGCTACCTATTTCATAATTATGAAGCACGTCCCTCCCCCGCACTTGTCACCCCCTCCCTCTCCCCATTACCCAGTGTCCGATTTGTATAATTATAAAAGTTATATACTAACTTTTATCTAACTCTCTGCCAAATTTAAAATTTGTAGCACAAAAAATGAATTACTATCTTAAAAACTTATTTACACAGTCACTTTGTTCTTAAAAACAAAAACAAAATATTCGACAATACGGTTATATGTTGTCGACTCGGAATATTTATTTTTGTATGTTTTATTATTCAGGTAAGGTTTCGATCGAGACTACCGTACCCCTTGACGAAATTATTAATATAGATTTTGTGAAAAATTCCATGGTCCTAGTTCATGATTGCCTATTCCCTTTGAAGTAAGAGGTTCCAAGCAAAAAGGCAAGCTAAATGTGATTTCATCCCTACCTTAAAAGCGTACCTTTCTGACCTGACCATAAAAAGATGTAATATCATATCAAACAATAATAGATTAGAATATTTTCCTATTTTGATGACACGTTTGGCTCAGTTGTTAGTGACGCTACTTTCTGCGCCAGCGGTCGCGGGTACGAGTCCCGCTGCGGGCATTCTTTTGTGAGCACGAATGTTTGTATTCCAGTCATGGATGTTTATATTTATAATATGTATATATATTTAAAAACATATATGTATAGTATATTAACAATCTTGTATCCGTAATCCAAGTCTCATAGTTTACCACGAAACTAGATGGCGCTTTTGTAATAATGTTCCAACATATTTGATTTATTTATTATTCTTTTACTCGCTACTAAAAAACTAAAAGTCCGTATTTTTTGTGAAATGAGCTTACCGAATAGTTGGCTAGCATATGTTAACAAAGGCGAAATGAATGTTCCTATTATGCTTTTTGTGTCGAGCTTTCTTTGTGAAAGGGTTAATTTTTTGTTCACTAGTTACATTTCGTCATTGTAGTGTGTAATGTTGCCATGAAACATAAAATAAGTAATGAAATTATTACACTAAGATTATAAAGTCAAATGTATGTTTGTTTAAAACTTTTAAAACAAGAAGTTCAGGGAGTTTTCACAAGGTTTATGTAGAATGTTATTAAAACTACCTAAGTTTAAGAAATATGAAAAATACCTAAGTAAAAATTTACTTAACTATCTACAAAAATATTCTTTATAGGTATAACATGGCTCAATTATCTCCTACAAATATTTATTTCATCACTGGTTACTTAAATATAATCGCTGAAAGTAAACACTGAGCTTGTATATTATAAATTTCATCTATACTCTATAGGTATAGATAAATAAAATTGAAGAGTGGGAATTATACTCTGGATAAGAAAATACAATTACCTATAGAAAATTTTTTGTCTGTCCGTTTGCCTGTCTGTTTGTTCCAACGAATTTTCCAGCTGTATTGGTTGTGACGGGACTTTCACTATTACATAGAAAAATATTTAGGGTTCCACTAATAATAATATAAAACGTTCTAAGAGAATACTCGAGCGAAGCGATGGTAAGTAGTTTTAAACAAAACAAACATTCCTTTCGGATTGGAAACCTGCATTTCAAATTGATAAAATATGGCTTATTTTTTTTATATAATATTAAAAAATGCATTAAGTAAGTACCGAATTGTAAAACTAGATTTTCTTAAAATTGGCAAATATCAGCTTAAAGTGGTTAAAAGATATTAGTTACTGGGAAATAACGCCACATGTTACAATGGTTAATATTGTGAATTTATTATAAGTGAAATATTGTTTAAATACGAACAATTTATTAGCAGTTCCATAGATTAATGTGTTCAAAAAACATACATTTTGTTGCGCTGTTAGTGATAGCTTATTTAAAATGATCGAATTATGTATAGAGTAATCGGCCATTAACATTTAGATGCTACTTATGTAGTGTAAATAATTTATGGTATCGAAAATATTATGTTCGTGTAAAGTGTTCGAAAAATTAATTTGATTACCTACGTACATTTATTTAAAAGTTTTTCTTGATAATTATATTTATACGTCTCAGACGTCTAATACCTTAGTCTCTCCCGTGACCATGATTGCTGTAAAGCATTCGAAACGTCGGGAACCAAAAATCATAATAAATCCGCGACAAAATCCGAAAAGATAGTTTCATTTATAATGTCAAACATTCGCGTAAACCTAAGAAAGTATTATTTTTCTTTATAATTTCGACTTAATCCATATTTCATACATTTATGTATTTCTTTTTTTATCGTGATGCATTGTAGTTTCATTAAGTTTTAAATCACAACGATTCTATAGAAGTTTCACTTCAAAAAAAAAACAAATAGCTTGACATGAACATACTTATGCATTAAAACTTATGGTCTATGCGATAGAGTCGGTTTATTTGTATACAAATCAAAGAAAATTAGCAGAAAGTGCATCCTTCATTTGTAAAGAGCGTCCCAGCACGAGGTTTTGAGTCTGAACAACGAAGGATAGATGCTATTTCATGCAGATTTACGTTGCATTATTTTTTTATAATTTTCCAAAGAATCTTGGTACTAATGATACTCTTACAAACCCATAAAATACTTCGTATTCGATCTACGATTACATTAAATATTCACCAAAAATGGCACTCAATATCGAGCTATGAAGCCAATCTGCGTCAAGAAAGAAAATCTAACTAGAATAAGGAGCAAAGTAATGAGTTTCTATTATAAGAACCCACAAAATTAATCTAATGTATTTTAGCTTCTTTAGAAGAAAATAATAGCATCGGTTTATAAATTCAACATTAAATATAGACATTATTTTAGGGACATAAAATAATAGGGACATAAAACAAAGTTGCTTCAAAGTTCTTTAAAACAAAGTCCATATGTATGCTTAAATCGTTTACCACTTACGCAACGGATTTTGATGCGGTTTTCTTATTAGATAGAGTGATTAAAGAGGAAGGTTTATATGTACTCGTTTAACTAGAAGCTGAATAAAATAAAGCAATTTCACGCTGATATAGACTGACACAATGTGTTTTTTTTTATTGGAACAAAATATATTTATGCTTAAGTGACACTTATTATTTCTTCTCGGTTTTTTAAGTAAATAATTTTTTCAGGAGTTCAGGAGAGATTAGTCTATTGAATATTTTTTTAGGTTGTACGCTTAATACATACAATTTACAACTTTAATATAATAATTTCAATTAAATATACAACTTTTTAGAGTATTGTATTGAAGTTACTATTTCCCAACGTTAAAAAAATCGTTAGCCATGTTAACTTTTAAGAACGACTGGATAGAGCCAGTTATTGTGTTTTACCGTGGAAATAAAAAACATTACTTCACTAAAAGGTACGTAAAATGTTGACTAGGGTAATAAATTAGCATTTTACAAAATTTAAAAAAATACATTTTGCGTAAAATGGGCACACCGGCACTATGAGTAGTGTATATGTATAGACATAAAAATGAAAATCATTTAAAACTTTATTCCTCCAAAAAACGAGCTCGACGAAACTCGCGGTATTTTGCGAAATAATTTAGAAAACCGTTGGCGTAGCTGACAAAATACTACTTTGCTAGGTGACAGACGCTTACGACGTCAGATTGTAATCGCGGTTTTGAGTAAAGTATGCATAATGTCAGAAAAGTTTGAAATTTTTAGTTTAGAATTTTAATAAAATTGCATTTAGATATTGGTTTATTTATTATTTTAAAAAAGTTTTTACCTACTTGCATCTGATATGTAACTAAATTATGAAACCTATATTGTTATGTTATCAAAATAGGTCAAATATAAGTTTACTGGCTTTAAATTATAAAAAGTTGGAGTAGGATGAACAGCTAGATGAGGATTTGTGACCCACATTAAGGATTAAAGGCTATGGTGACAACAATGGATGTCTAATGAAATATGTAAGAGAGCTTATCTTGTTCAAGTAAACTGTCTCGTCCATTATAAGTAACAGGATATACTGTAGCAGATAAAAAAGCATCACAAAGAGCATATCTTTGAAACTTAATCACTTAACTACTGAATAGTAGTTATAATTATATTGTATGTATGTATTCAGCCCTTTTTTACGTCCCACTGCTGGGCATAAAATACTTAGGGGATTAGGCCATAGTCCACCACGCTAGCCTAGTGCGAGTTGGCGGACTTCACATGTACGAGTATTTTGTGTGTAAAGTTAATGTCTTCCAGACAAATTTCAAAAATGCCAGACAAAGTACTCTTACTATTTAGCTTTATACTCATTTCTGAGAAACTACAAAGAATGGTATGTAAGAATGAAAGTGGAAAATTCAAAGGAACTATTTACGGAGCTCGTTATAATTTGAATCAAAGAACGTAAGTGTCTACAGCAATTTGACGCTGAACTTTAATCAGAAACACAGCTACATATCTTGAAACTTCTAAATGCATTTCAAGACGATAGATTTTAGAAGAGCTGAAGCTGAAGTAGTTGTACAATGACTAAGCTATTAGAAACTTTGGCATCCTTGCAATATGACAATAGTTAGTCCAGACTTACGTAAGACTGTCCACTACACAATATTAATATGTAGCACAATATATATTTCTAGTAAATTTAATACTACACAGGCAAAAATATACCGTTTGAGATGTTAAAAAACATCTTATCTTGCATTATCCTGAATAAAATTTAAAAATAAAATTGCTAGAAAATCTGATGATATAGTATTATTTAAAATGTAAAATACTAGCGTAAATCTAAGAAATCATTCTAAATATATCAATATCTACATTTATGCTTGGTATATATTTTAATATTAATGGTAAGAAAAGAATCGATTCTCGAATTGTCTAAAACACTCCCAAAACTAAAAGTTTAAAACAGTCACAAAAAAAGCAGCGTGATAAATCGTTTTAGATCAAAGAAAATGTATTTATCACTTATCTAGTAAGTGTATATGCTTAATATTATTTTTATTAGTTGTCTGTTGCAAATATTGTAAATACCAGTTAGTTTACAGTTCAAGTACATAAGGTTCCGTTAGGATCCCAAACCTTAAAGGTCATAAAGAGGAAAATATTTAATGTTGTCTTTAATAAAATTAAATTACCGTGAGTAATGAATATCATGAAGTAACTAATAACATTTATTTACTTTTGTTCGTCGTTTGGAATAATTTGAATGACAAGGTTGTGACTTTGTCAAAGAATTTGTTTTTACTAACATTTCATAAGAATTTAAAACTTGTCTTACTCAACATGTGAATTCAAATTACACTGTATTAGCAACTCACCGTTGCTTTTCTCACATAATAATATATGGTTTATATATCACATAGACTATAATATGTAATGTACTCGTAGATAATATAATCCTTAGTATATAGTACATATATTATAAGTATTTCTTACTTGATAACTGATTGATACCTCATTTAAACTTTAATTCCTCGTTATACTCACTCAATTTATGATTTCCGGAATAAAATCTTTCCTTTGTACTTTTCGAAGCCTCAAACTATCTTCGTACGAAATTTTGTTTAAGTTGGCTCTGCGGATTATTCATTACAAACAAACATACCATTATTTGTCTTCACAATAGTAGTATAAAAACCAATATTTGTGTTTAAATTACATGCGATATACGAAGTGCAATAAATTATGGTTTTATTTTTTCTTTATTAATTGAAAAATAAAAACGAATGTATCCACAGGAACCATACATTTTTCTAACATCATAACATCTTTACCTTCGGGTAGCAGCCGAATGGGCCGGCACGCCCCGTATAGTTCATTAGTACCACTCTCTCGCAGAAGACCGGCGTGAAGTGGCAGCTATGCTGTCGCGTTTCGTCCGGTGAGTGAGAGTCCGGGAGGCCCACTCTCCTTCCCCCCTCCCTTTTCCCTTCATCCTCCGCCGTCGTTCCCCCCTCCCTCCCACTCCCCTCCCTCCTCCATCCCTACCTTTCCTGTAAGGCCGGCAACGCATCTGCAAGCCAGGCTTGCGGATGTCTATGGGCGGAGGTGATCACTTCCCATCAGGTGAGCCTCCTGCCCGTTTGCCCCCTTTTTACTATAAAAAAAAAATTACATAAAGAATACTTATTCCAAAAAAGTACCTATGGTCTATCTATTCTAAACTATATTCTGGCATGTTCGAGTAATAAACATCCACCAATCCAAACTTTCGCATTTATGATATTACTGGTGACTCACTGTTAACACTTATTATAGTGTTTAACCATCGTGATTCTGCCTATCTGTCTATTCGCGATAAACACACTGTTTTCACCAATGGATAGAGTGGTTCTCGAGGAAAGATTTAGTATATAACTAGCGGAACCCGTGGCTTCGCTCGCGCTAAATCTAAAGACGAACCCGGGCGGAGCGAGGGTAAATCATTAGTATAATTGATGAGATTGCTCAGATAATAAAAAAACTTATATATTATTTATTTACACATACGTACACAAATGTTAATATACCTTGTGTATACCTATATAATGTTGGTACATTCTGGTTTAATGAATATAATAAAAATAAGCATAGATTTCCAGTATGAGACGTCTTGTAAGAAGAAGTCTCGGTTCACTCACAAGGGAACTAAAATAATAATGGAATTTTACTCAGTAAATGTACCTAGTCTTTCATTTTATGTTAACAATACTCAATATAATTTTTAAATATTTGAATACAATGAACGTCTACAAAACGTGGACAATATTATTAAATTAAATATTTTCACTTATCTTAATACATAAAAGCGAAAGTGCACTCACTCATTCACTCACTCACTCACTCATCATGAAATATCGAAATCCACAAATCCAAATGAAATTTGACTTGGAGATATTTAGTAGACGTCCACTAAGAACGGATTTTGCGACAAGGCCGAATTTAGGAAATCTAAGGGTTCTCGCAAGTATGTATGTAAATACTTCATTTATTGTTTTACAATAAATGAAGTATTTACATACATACTTGCGAGATTTTTTTTTGATTTTTGATTTTTGATTGTTTTACAAGCTTTAAATTTCGCAGGGAGCAGGCGTGACAGGCACTTACTTTAATTTTGTAAATAAAAGTGTCTGTTACTTTTACACATTCATACAGCTGAATAGATTTCAAACAAATCTATAAAGGACATAAGATTCCAGCCCAATAGATGCTTTGATCCATTGTAGTAAATCGACATAGGCAAAGCCGCAGATATAAACTAGTATATTATACTTTTTATACAGTGTATTTTAAGTGGTAAAGGTTATTTTAAGTGCACAAATCCCAGATTGTGTCGCTAAGCAGTGGTTTATAGTTGCTAAAGCATTAGCGTGGTCTTAAGAATTGTGACGACAAAGACCAACCTTTTTGACCTTTGCTTTAATGCCATCAAACTATGGAAAGGAAGATAGGTTAATAGTAAGTGTTCTAGGGCTTTGGATAAGATGTTATCTTATGACTTCAATTAATAAAGTATTTAATGATAATGAAATTAAGATGTAGTTACTTAATTCGTTCTTAGATTTCTTATGCTGTTAATTAAGTCATCAAATATAAGACTAAGGTTTAAGCTGCCTCAAAATAAACCGTATTTAAAATTTTAATAAATTACTTTAATAATTAATTATTCATTAAATAATGTATATTTAAATCATACAGTAGAATAAATCATCCTATACCGGAATACTCACTGTTCAATCTTAGGCCCCTGTCTAGTTTGCGGTTTGTATTGTCAATCTAGTCGTAACTAGAATTGAACTAAATATATCTGCATGATTCTCATGTAGATATTCCTTTATATGGATAGTCCTATATGTAAATATCACTACATAACGAATGAACGAACATTTATAATATAGCGAATGTTTGAACGCAGTTGTAGCCCAGAGTTAAGTGCAAGTTAATCCGATTCAAATCTGGATCTCGCACCACTGATTTTAGTATGTATATGAATTATTTTCAACATGATTGCCACATGTCTTATAGTGAAGTAAAATATAAATTTACACAAGAAAAGTGTATTTCTAGAAAAACCTTGCAATATTACAGTGAATTAAAATATAAATTTACATTTACAACGCGTATTTCTAAAAAACCTTGCAAGTTTGAACCCGGATGTTGCAACCCGTACTTGGCTAGCGAGATGAGCTATGGCATGAACCGTCTCGCATTGAAGATAGATATCGTATTGTACACTATAGCACAAATATATTGTTGTGCAGATCTGATATTACATGCTTTTGCGTTGAGATGTAAGATGTATTTTCTTTATAGTGTAAACTTATTTTATCGTGTCTTACTACAAAGTCAATCTTTACTGAATTTACTTTTTCTTTTCTTTACTTTTTTTTCTTTTATATTTTTCATTCACGGGTCTTTAAAGAGGTTTAGTTACAATTGAAAATGAGTAAATCTGTTGCATAAACATCGAATTTATTTATAGGTGATTAAATACTCTTCAAATTTAAAAAAAAAAGTAAACCTTTTACTACATGCTGTATGAACTGTTTTTTTTAAAGTAGGATAACAAATTACTTACGTTCTTGTCACAAAAAGGAATGCAGAAATAAAGCCACCCTACTAATCCTTTTTCTATTACTCGTAAATTTTGCTTCGACGAATCTGTCTCAAAAGATCATCCCGTGGAGTTTCGATACTAAGAACAGAAAATCTCATCTATTTATAGTCGGCGGATTTCAGAGTAAATGCTCAGTGTTGTGGAAATTGAAGGTTTGTTAAATAAGAAGAAAATTATTTTCTGTTTCGGACAATGTGGTGAAATTAACATGACGTTTTTTAACTAAGGTTTTATTTAACTTGTAATGTTTGTTTGTTTGGGTCAAATACTGCAAAAGGAAATGAAAAAAGTGAATGAGATAAAATTACTCATTTATTAGCATTTTATTAGACATTGCTTGGTGTATCATTAACAATCAAATCAACGATCAATGATTATGATTATTAATCATAATAATTATTTTGAATATGATTATAATTTTTATTATTAAATTTTGGGCTATTCCAATGTTCCATTTCAAAAAAATATTACAAGAATATTTTTTATATTGTATTAGTCATGCATTATAGTAATGTTTTCCTTATTTTATTTTACTTATAATTAACGTTTAAGCCTTGAGGAGATTGACAAATAGTACGAAAGGCATCATAGTATATGTAAGCGACGCGATATATTATCTGTAATGTTCTTATATATATATTTTTTTATGCTGGTAATACTTTAAAATATTAATGTAAAGTTTAGTGTAAGGTAGTGACAGTCGTCCTTTGACCGCCGCTGCGATCGGCACGTTTAAGTCTTATATCTATCTTTAAATAAATTTATCCTCATCCACAAGTGTGTTTTTTATATTGGAACATCAGACCGTCTACAGTTTTGGTCACTTCGAGCGGATCTTTTAATGTTCCACACGCCAAAAAGGATGGTCAACACCCGGAAGAAAAGTATGGTAAAGAAGGATGAGGAGCATCAGGAGTCCAGGTTATCAGTACAAGAGGTTCCAGTACAACCAATTAACGATGAAAAATGCGTTAAAGAGGATAATACACAACGAGATAAAACAATTTTGCTCAACAAAAATAAAAATGACGGTAGTATTGTGAAAACGGAAACGCCGTTAATGGCCGTTCAAAATATTCCTTCAACGTCTCGAGAAGTGTTCAGTGCGAAGTCTAAGAGGTCATCGTCATCCTCTGCGCTTGCACGTAAGAAGAAGCTAGAACTGGAGGCAGCAGAAGCGAGAGCAAAAATCGAATTGGACCTAATTAATAAACGTTTGGCGGCGGACCTAGCGGAGATTGACGACGAGTGTAGTGTGCAATCAGACCACACTAACAAGGATGTAGAAGATTGGTTGGAGCGCAGCCATCGAGAACTGGAAGCACAGCCCGTCCACGACAAGGGTCAAAATACGGACGCGCCGTGCCCACCGATCACACAGGATATCGGTACTGATGGGACAGTTCACCTTCTGGCCAGCGCACTGAAGGATCTTGCAGCTGCTTCTACCAACAACATGAATAGCAACTTGTTAAGTCGAATATGTACACCAAAAGATTTACCAGTATTTACTGGTGACCCTATGGAATGGCTTCAATTTAAACAGGCATACGAAGAATCGTCTAAGGTGTGTAATTTCAAAGATAGTGAAAATATGTGGCGCCTAAGAAAGTGTCTAAGAGGTCCAGCTCGCGAAGCTGTCTCGGCCCTGCTGATAAGTGCTTCGTCACCCGAGATGGTAATGTCCACACTTGAGCTACAGTTTGGTAATCCTGACCTTATAATGTCACGCATCATGGTAGATATAAAGAAATTACATCCAGTGCCACAAGAATATCACAAGGATATTGTGCCATTTTCTGTTAAAGTGCGAAATTGTGTAGCAGCCGTAAAAGTAATCGGTCAATATGAATACCTAAACGGAATCAATTTAATAACATTTATACTTTCAAAGTTGCCACCCGTTCTACTCTCAAAGTGGGCAGATTACAGTTACCCGTTGATCAAGCAAGGTAAAAGACCGACATGTATCGATATTTCCGAATTTTTAAACAAAGAAGCTGCAAAAGTGTCTTCTATGGCTTTATTGACTATTAAAAATAATTCTGATAATTATTATAATAACAAGAAAAAATACACAGAGGGTATGCATACAATTTTATTTAATAAAAAATACAATAATAAAGAAAAATGTCAATATTGCCGCTTATCAATTCATAAATTACAAGATTGTAAGAAATTCCGCAAAGCATTACGTAAGGATCGTTGGAGTTTTGTTAAACGAAACCGGTTATGTTACAAATGCATAGATGCCACGCACGATAAATCGACCTGTCCAGCGGCGGCTTGTGACGTTGATAGCTGTGGACAGGCCATAGAGAAAAGTAATATTATACTTTTAATAGAGAGCCCTCTCTACCGTTTTTTTTGCCAACACTAAACTAGCGCCATCTGTAATTTTTCACCCCATGGCCTATACTTGTCCTTCTGATATCATAAAAATTATATTTAAAATTAAAGTCGATCGATTCTAAATGTGTAAGTATAGTGATGATATTATTATATCTATTAACATTAAAATAATAAAAGCAAGAAAAATATATACTTAACATCACCATATTTACAAATTTAAAATCGATCTACTCAAATAATTAAGTAGGGTTGAAGACTGTCGTTCTATGTAATAAATAATACAAGAAAATGTTATTTTTAAACTTTATTTTGTATATTTTTAGTGTAATACAGTTATTGTATAACACAGCTCGCCGCGCGTGGCATTACGTAGAGCGTAGACATGAAGATCGTAGATATAAAATCTTACCTCTGGTCATACAGACACCCAAAGACACAACGGCTTAAGCTAGGCGTAATTGCTTAAACTAGACAACAAAAAATAAAGTGACCTTTAGACTGCTTATTTAAAATAGTGTCAATATCATATAACTAAATTAAACCCAACTAAATTTTAAGATATTTAATATTTTTACTAAGCGTCAAAATAATAAAATTTAAAGAAGTTTAAAATGTCAAAAAAACAAAACAATGTTGCAAGCTATCCAATTCACGCATTTGTATAAATTTATTATTTGTTTGAAATGCTGGTTCACTAAAAAGTTATAATGAAATATATCGATTCAAATATTTAAATTGTTATTTTAAGCAATGAACAGTATTATTTTTATGTGACATTATGCTTATTTTTCTCAAAATTTAATAATTTTTTGCATGCAAATTTGTTTGGTATGCGTGTACTGGACTGCTGGATTGACGATTGCGACCGTAGCGACATCTCTTACACCGACTTATAGTCGCTGATAAATTTAAGCAAAAGTTTTGGGTGACGAGCAATAGATGACACTACCAATTTCTTATCTGTGGTAGATGTTCTAAGTTTCCAGCCCCTGGGACAGGCCCATCATAAGTTACTGCATTTTACTCTGCGTCAAACAAAGCACAATGACAATCAGTGTATTAGTGATAATAACGCGGAAATGTCGTCGGTGAGCCCTGAAAGTGAATCAGTAATTAATCATATAAAAAGCAATAAGTGTAAAGTGTTACTAAAGGTGGTACCCATTACTGTGCACGGACCTAACGGTATTTTTACTACGAGTGCGTTGTTAGACGACGGATCTACCGTGTCTCTTATTAGTGCATCACTCGCCTCTCGGGCGGGCCTCCGCGGCCGCCGGGAGACCATCCGTGTGCGCGGCGCATGGGACAGCAGCGCGTTGGTGTGCGACACCGACGTTCTCACAGTTTGTATAGCAAACAATAACGGTGAGCAATTTAAAACATTACTTCGCAGTATTGAGAACTTTAGTGTACCTGTGCAAAATTTACATTCAATTAATTTTAATAACTATGCTCATTTATGTAGTATTAAAGATGAAATTTGTTGTATTAATACTGAGCCTGAAATATTAATTGGTCAAGACAATTATAATTTATTGTTACCATTAGAAATTAAAGTAGGAAAATGTAACGAACCTTGTGCCACTCGTACTCCGCTGGGATGGTGCGTCCATGGGCTGGTGCCCGCATCACTCTCGTCGCGCGCGAGTTCGTACATAAACTACGTTACCGAGGTTCAATTAGGGTCGGCTAAACCTTCGCTGGATGATCTGCACGAGATGGTCAAAAGATCATTTACTATCGAATCTATGGGAATATCCGAGAAATCACGTCAGAACGCTGATGATCTTCGTGCTCTGGAACACCTGGAACAAACGGCAAAATTAATCGATGGTCAATGGCATGTAGGTCTGCCATGGAAGGATAGTTTCTGTAAAATGCCTGATTCTGAACGTACGGCACATATTAGGTTACGTAACTTGGAAAGAAAAATGTCTTGTAATACACAATACGCTCAGAGGTACCGCGATCGTATTAAACATTTATTAGATAATAATTTTGCTAAGGAAATTTTAGATAAAACAAAAGTAAACAAAACATGGTACTTACCTCATTTTGGAGTGGACAACCCTAATAAAAAGAAGTTACGGCTTGTTTTTGACGCCGCGGCTAAAACGCATGGTGTATCACTTAATGATTATTTATTAACTGGTCCCGATTTGTTGATGTCACTGTTAGGTATCATGCTGCGCTTTCGAGAACACAAAATAGCAGTAGTAGCCGACATTAAAGATATGTTTTTAAAGGTTAAAATCTTACCTACCGACCAGGACGCTCTTAGATTTCTGTGGCGTGATAACCCTAGCCAGCCTATAAGAACGTACAAAATGACATCGCTAATATTTGGTGCGAACTGTGCGCCGTTCATTGCACAGTTCATTAAAAATAAAAACGCAATGCGTTACGAATCGTCTAAGCCCATGGCAGTTCAAGCTATATGGATGATTACATAGATAGTCAACCGAATGAAAATACATGTACTCGATTGGCGCACGATATCATTTATATACATAAACAGGGGGGCTTTGAGATTCGTAACTGGCTGAGTAATAGCAAGACTTTGTTAAATAACTTGCCTAAGCAATCGCTATCCACTACGGCCGCTACCGTGACGATAGGAACGCGTCATAACGATGATGAAGGCGAGCGCGCTTTGGGGGTTATTTGGTATCCCGACACCGACACCCTAGGTTTTGTCACTTCGTTTAAACGCATATCTAAAGAAATAATGGATGGTACAAAATGGCCTACGAAACGCGAGTTATTAAAAGTTATTATGTCACTGTTCGATGTTTATGGTTTTCTTTCGCCGTTCACTATAAATGGTAAATTATTACTTCAGGAAACGTGGAAGTCGAACGTCGATTGGGACGAATTAATAACGAAAGATATTCATAAAAAATGGTGTAGATGGTTAAAGTTGTTAAAATCAATAAATAGCATACGAATACCCAGATGTTATCAACGAGTGAATGAATCGACGATATGTCACACTAACGCCACTTCATTCAATAACTTAGCTGCGTCTACGCACACTTATGCGCCGACCGGCGACGGACGAGAAAACGAATGTTATAATTGTTTACAACTTCATATTTTTTGCGATGCATCAATACAAGCTATGTGCTCGGTCGCTTACTGGCGTTGGGTGGATAATAATAATCAAATAAGAGTTTGTTTCGTGGCGAGTAAATATCGAGTTAGCCCTGTAAAACCGGTTACAATACCTAGATTGGAATTGCAAGCAGCTGTAATGGCTGCACGTTTAGCAAACACACTACAGTCCACACATCGAATAAAAACAGCTGATCGATACTTTTGGTGTGATTCCACGACGGTGTTGCAATGGATACATAACAACAAAAGGTCTTACAAACCTTATGTAGCTCACCGCTTGGGCGAGATCGACGAATTGACTCAAATTAATGAATGGAGATACGTACCTACTTCAATAAATATTGCAGACAGAGGCACACGGGAGAACTACGACAGTCTACATCTGGATGGTGAGTGGTTTAATGGACCTACCTTTCTGTACGAGGCGGAGAGTTCATGGCCTTCAAGTTCCGTTATACCTAGCGTCGATGAGTGTGACCTGGAATGTGTAAATAATATTTTACAAGTAGATCACTTACCTGAACACGCGGCTGTACCCGATCCGATGCGGTTTTCTTCTTGGATACGTCTCTTAAGAAGTATGTCTGCTGTTCTGAAATTTATAAGTAAATCTCGAAAAAGGGAACTTGATGAGTGCACTATCATGAAGCGCGCTGAAACTCACCTTCTACGATATGCACAAACGCAATCTTTTAATACAGAAATAAATTTAATAAAAGGTGGAAAATGTTTAAATAAAAGTAGTAAGCTACTTACGCTATCGCCATTTCTGGATGAAGATGGTGTGCTTCGTGTGGGTGGCCGCATAGATGTCGCTGCTGACGTTACCTACAGCATGAAGCATCCTGTAATATTAGATGGACGGAGCAGAGTAGCCAGGTTAATAGTGCAGTATTACCATGTGAACGCAGGCCACGGCAACCAGGAGATGGTAGTAAACAACCTGAAACAAAAATATTGGTTAATACGAATGAGACCTACAGTAAAAGAAATATCAAAAAAATGCATGCTCTGTAGATTAAGAAGAGTGAAACCTCAGATACCGAAAATGGGTGACTTACCTTCTGCGAGAGTAGCTCATCATCAACGGCCTTTCACTCACTGCGGGACTGACCTTTTCGGACCTATGGAGGTTACAATAGGCAGACGAAGAGAGAAGCGGTATGGTGTTATTTTTACCTGTCTCACTGTAAGGGCAATTCATTTGGAGACAGTGTCTTCCCTCAGTACCGATTCCCTCATAATGGCTCTTCGTAGGATGGCTTCGAGGCGTGGTTGGCCTGCATATCTGTACTCTGATAATGGGACAAATTTCAGAGGGGCAGATGCTGAGCTTAAGAAGGCAGTAGCAGAGCTCGATGAACAAACTCTGAAAACTACAGCAAGCATCCACGGCACGCAATGGACCTTCATACCACCAGCCAGCCCTCACTGGGGTGGGGCGTGGGAACGCTTAATTCGAAGCGTCAAAGTTGCACTGAAGGTGGTCCTCAAGGAACGAGCACCAAGAGAGGAGGTTCTTAACACTCTGATGGCAGAAGTGGAAGCTATGGTGAATGGACGTCCGCTGAGTCACGTGTCAGTAGACGTTGACAGTAAGGAGTCTTTAACACCCAATCACTTTTTGCTCGGCTCATCATCACACTCACCACAAATGGGCAACTTCGACGATTCCGATTTGTTTCTAAGACGGCAATGGAGGATAGCACAAAGACTGGCAGATATGTTTTGGAGAAGATGGGTAATCGAGGTGCTACCAGAGCTAATACCACGCCAAAAGTGGACTACCGAATTACGTAAACCCCTTCAAGTAGGGGACCTAGTGCTGGTTGTCGACCCTAATGCCCCGCGTAACGTTTGGCCGCGAGGTAAAGTCGAGGAAGTTTTCACTGGCAAAGACGGTTGTGTGCGAGTGGTGCAAGTTCGAACTCAGTTAGGTAGTCTTAAGAGATCTGTTGCTCGCGTCGCTAAAATTCCTTTGGATGTATGAGTGCTGCAGTAGCCGCACTGAGGTGGGGCTGTGTAAGCGACGCGATATATTATCTGTAATGTTCTTATATATATATTTTTTTATGCTGGTAATACTTTAAAATATTAATGTAAAGTTTAGTGTAAGGTAGTGACAGTCGTCCTTTGACCGCCGCTGCGATCGGCACGTTTAAGTCTTATATCTATTCTTAAATAAATTTATCCTCATCCACAAGTGTGTTTTTTATATTGGAACATCAGACCGTCTACAGTATATGAATATTGTTTGTTTATATATATGTATCTTTTTATCTTAAAAGCAACGTTAATGCATAAATGTTACATTAACGTTGTATTTAACTGGATGAACCCATTTGGTAAGCTATAGAGGCGTCTAAATTACAGTTGTGGTGGACGGGAGCTAGGCCCATTGAAATATGACAAGCACATTAGTAATAGCGCCAGGGCGTACTTTTTTTTACGCACGCAATAATCAAGTCAGCCATTGACGTCAAATATATCGTTTAGTGTAACAGATAGTTCTGAAATACCTTCTGAGTTAAATATCTGTTATGCAATTAATTGTAAACAAAAAGATATTGACTCTAGTAATAGATGTAAAGTATGTATTTTCAATTTTATTTGCAGTTTTACGATATGTTTGGTTTGCTCATAAGCCCACTTGCTGTGATAGCCGTCGCAGGTTCGAATCTCTAGTTCGAGTTCGATTATTTTACTCCACAAATGTTTGTACTCCGGTCATGGTTATTTATATGAATTTATAATTTGTGACAGTTATATATGTGCCTATAGAAGATCATTTTTGTGGTAACCATAACACTAGTCTAGCTTACACTTTTTTCTGTGTTAATGTCCCACTTATTTATAATTGTTAATTTGAAAATTTGTAATACTTTGATAGTTGTTAATCGGAAATAGCTGTTGCATTGGAAAATCAAGTGAAGCAAGATCAAACAACGGTTTTCGGTCCTCTAATATTTTCAAGTGCGAATCATATATCATCATATCTTGCGGTGATGGAAAACGTCGTGAGTAAACGTATGTCTCAGAAAAGCTTATCAGTTTCGAAAGACATGTAAATTGTGATAGATGGCGCGTCACGTCTAGAATTATTATGTTATACAAAATCTCGGGTCACGATACTTTGGGGATAAAGCCCTAATCTACTAAACAGATTGTGTAAATTTCTTTTTTCTAGCTCTATTTTAAAAGATAGAACAGATTTTATTCAATTACTCCTCTTCGATATTTGTTATTGTAAATTTAATGATCGTTAATCTCATGAACTACTGCTTTGAATTGAAAAAAATCCTTTAGTGTTGGATGGCCCATTTATCGAAAGCTGTAGTTTATAAGCTGTATTTTATCACATGATATAAAAAATATAACAATTTGGTTTTCAGACTTAAAAACGCAGGCGGAGCCACAGAAAATATATAAGTTTAATATAGCTATATACTAGCCAACTTAGAGAAATAATGTTTAATAACAAAGCGTTGCTAGGCAACCATCTGATAGCATGGGTGAAAAACATTTTCTATTAATGTTTATTTTTGTAAATGCTAATACTTTATAATGATAATTTATAATGATTATCAATAAATAATTAAGTTATTAAACCTATAAAACTGCTAAAGAATATAAAATAAAACAAAATGGTAGGTAAATTTTTACATTTATTATAATTTTTATTATTCACAAATTTTACTATGCACTTATATGTAGGAACCACCAAACTAATAATATTTTTAGCTCATTCATTTTAAATGTTTTATTTTTTATTGCGACATAGCCTTAGACTTGCCACCAAATCATTTCAATTGGATTTAATTCACAGTGGTATGGGGACAAGCGCAGAACTTATACATTTTTTTCTTTTGCTAGAGAATGATAGGGAGCATTATCCATAACAATAACGGAGTGGGGCTATTTCTATTAATTTTTTGAACCACTCTTCAAATACTTTAGCATTCATTTCTTTGTGGTAGTCCCCATCTCCTTTTTTGCTTTCCAAAATTAATTCTCTTCCTTCCAAAAATCCATCTTGATTTCCTAAAAAAAATAAGTAATTTTACAAATGCATAAGTCAATTTTGAATTTATTATTATATCAAGAAATTGTGAAAGTCAAGTCAATTATAAAAATGCATGATAAATGCCGCCTTTCTTTACCAGAAGGCCCCTTCAATCCAGTTGACAATCCTTCTCTGTGAGCTTCTCGTGTGGATTGAATGGTGAGATCTTTCCACACCTTATCTTTTGTATGACCTACAAAAAAAATGAATTTATAATAAAAGGGATATTGAAATATTTTAAGTTTGATAAAATCACTGATAAAGAGTTTAATTAGTATGTACATGGATGATTTTAGGACATTAGGCTTAGGCTTCTGCAATATTCAACTGTTTCCATGTAACTGCAACTTTATATAATTGTGACTTAACTTAATAATGAAAACTCCTCGTGGAACTCCTTATATATGCAGACTGATTTGTTATAAACTTAGATTATTAGCTTAAATTGATTATTGAAATAAATACCTTCTTTTAACCATGTTTCATCAGTGTAGTCAATTTTGCGCCCATCTTACTATTTCTTTTTTCTCTATCAGTGTGCTTTTTCTTGATCTTTTCAGATATTTGATTTTGAGTTTTTTTAGCAAATCATTTACTGTTTGTAATACTTTGTCCACTGTGGGCATTTCATTGTTGAAGAAAACATCGTGAACTTTTCTCCTGATAGCACTTAATTCAAAGCCGAGGAGTTGGTAAATTTTCTTCAATCTCTCAGGTCTTGCCACTGGTGAGATGGCACGGTGCTCAGTTTTATACTCTCTCAGCACTGTATAAACTGTTGAAGTACCTATGCCCGCAGTTTTGGCGGTTCTTGAAATTAACTCGGCATTGTATGGGTGTTTCTCTTTAGGCCAAGTTTCTTCAACCAGCTTATAAATGTTTATTATTGTCGTCTTCTCGACAGAGCTTAGAGCCCTTTTCTTTTAGCGCTTTTTCTGGGGCGATGAAAAAGTCATCTACGAGCTTGGACTTGGCTGGTCACTCATTGTAACACCAAAACAACAACAAAAACGTTACAATATATAACAGAAACTCAACAAAAACACTTAAAACCAATTACAAATAACAAAACGTATAGCGAAGCTAAAAAATTGCAATTAGCGCGAATAATACTCGTATGCTCAAACGAATTCAAACAAACGAGTTAAAAGTATAATATTACTTTTCTCTATGCGAGTGATCTTGAGTAATGGCGTCTGGGTTGCCAACAGTGTTTTCGAATTTCCGTGAAATCTACTGCGAAATTCCGTCAAAAACAATAATTTTCTTTGTCTGCCCTCAGGTTTTAGTGCCACGTATTAAATCAGATAGAACGATTTTTTTACTTATAAAAAAAAGTTATAATGAAATCTGTGACAAGTTTTATCAACCGTTAACAAAGCATTTATCCCGTCCATCGCTTACCTCACTCCGTTAGATTTTACGCGAAATCGATTGATTAGGCAACACCACAAAACATCGGCCATTTTTTTAATATCAGAGAAATAATACGACTAATTTAAAAAACAGTTAACTATTCGGATAGTGTAGGGCACTTGATGGTATTTTTCATTTGATGACATAATAAAAATATGTAAAAATGTTTACGATTTCTTCCAAAAAAGCAAGAAAGCTTTAGGGATGGCATAATTATCTACCATCACAACCCAATATAATTAAAAAGGTAAAAAATAATTACTTACACGTGATTTGAAATGTTTATTGATCATGTATTATCTTTTAAATGTCTTTACAATTAGATATTATGAAAACTATGATAGATTTTTAGCGTAAAACTATTGAAAGTGTGAAATCGTAATTTATTCTGATGTGGGAACCCTAAAAATCAGCTGTTGTGGTTTGTTTACAAACATTATTTCTCTAAAGTGGCTAAGGTATAGTTATATGTAGTACCTACCGCAAAAATGGCCAAATATTTTTATTTTCTATATTGTGCTTATGTACTCGTATATGTGTGTATGTATGTCGTTTATACACCAATACATTCTTAAATCAAGTAAAAATAACAATCTCTTTTACTAGATTTTTTTAAATTCAATTATATTTTAGCTTAATATTAGGCTGATGCTAGTCGTCTGCTAGTTGGACGAGTAAAATAATTTAGTCGTCCAACAATTGTTGGATGACTAAATTATTTTAAAGGCTGTTGCTAGTCATCCGATAATCGTATTAATAAAAAATATATTATTCGTCCGACTATTGTCGGTTTGTACGAATATCTATCACTTCTTTGATTTCTAATATAAAATAAGCGATTTTTATGTGCAGGTTCTATGCCAAAAATAAAAAAAAAATAACCCTAACCTACCGAGCTGATAATTTATTATTTAGATCCCACCCACTTTTAATAAGTCCAAGAATTTTTATATGTAAAAGAGCTGGCTCTATAGAGTCGTCCTATGAAATTTACGTTAATAACACTCCCTGAGAGTATGTACCTACATCAAAACAATGTACAAGAAAATGGTATTTTGTAAAAAGTACTACAGAAACGTCCGCAATTGCATTCACGAGTATGTTAAAACTTAAAAAACAAATTGATTTCTCTTTGAGCCATTTAAGAAGCAAAAAAGTCTCAGTCGCGATATATCAAACACCAATTGTCGGACGAATAATATTTAATTTATTCGTCCGCTTATCGGATGAATAGACACTTCGTTAATATTAAGCAAGTTATCTGATAGGTCTGTATAAAGTTATTGTGTATGAACTTCAAGCGTCGGAAAACTAAATCTAAAACATCGAGGAGCATAAATTATTCCATCCACGCCACGCGCGTAGCGTATTTTGCTGACACAATTTTAACCACAACATATTAGAAGTCCTATAAAACGTTTATTTTCGAAACTCTTACGTGACCAAGCATTTCGCAAAAAAGTAATCAAGTTAGAAAATTGCATTTTAGTTTGTCATTTTTGTTGTTATTTTAGGATACGTTTTGATTAAAAAATTAAAAAGATGAAAAACTTTGAATACTTGTTATGAATAATTCTCTCATTTTGTCTTATAACATGTACGAGTATTTAATTTTTTTTACTAAAAACTAGATCACGATCTGAATGTTGGTAATTTTCGGGATAAATAACGGCGTTTTTCTAGAAAAATGAACTAGCCTATATACATGTTGATAAACTTAAAAGGTAAAACTCTCTCTCTCTCTAGTCTTAATACAAAAATTAATGAAAAATTTATAACCTCGTCCGAAATTATATAAATACTAGAATTGCTTTATTAAAATTAACATTTTTAGTAAGACTAAAAATGACAAGTGAATATACGATGAAAGTTAAAGGCTAGGGCTAACCACCAACTAAAGCCTTTGTACGGTTCCCAATAGACGATTGTTTGCACTGAATACTGCATATATAGCCTTGATTGGACGTGTGAAAACTATGATTGTTTAGCTTGAGTGTTGGCATAAGGGAGATGATCGTATACACTTGACAATGTTATTAGATAGATTGGGTATAAATAGGTTTTTAATAAATAGTTTATGAACGTAAGAATTTTAATTTATTTTGTTATTTTTGTATGTAAGTAAAGATTATAGATGTAAAAATTGTTAGAAATGATTATTAACTGGTAAATACCTCCAACTACGTATAATGTAACATTTGAATTAATATTAAAACTGTAAATCAAGTGTTTAACACTACATCATAAAATCTAAAAAAAAAAAATTTTACACATTCAAAATTATATTCTAAATAGTAATTCAATTTTAACAATATTGGAATCTCTGAAATCTTCTAAGTTTCTTCACTAATAAAGTTTTGCCTTATACAAAACTTACCTCTGTAGCACTATTTGTGTCAGGGACTGTCATAAGAACAAGCTCTATTTTATTGAAGGAACAATGAATACACGTAATTGCTTGTTATGTATTATCTCTATTGTCCTGAGATCACAATGAATCTATATTTCACCCTTCTTATCCCTTAACCGACTTTAACAAAAGTGTTTATTAATTCGAGTGTATTTTATTTTTCTTATAAAAATAATAAATATATTGGACATTATTACGCCATCTAGTTCCGTGATAAGCTACGAAGCTTGTGTTACGGATACCAGATGGTTAATCCACTGCAAATATATAATTTTAAATACATACATATTATAAATATAAACATCCATGACTGGAGTACAAACATTCGTGCTCAACAAATGAATGCCAACAGCGGGGCTCGAACCCGCGACCGCTGGCGCAGGAAGAAGGGGCACTACAAACTGCGCCAAACGTGTCAAATCTGTATCTATGTTATGCAAAATATTTGAGTGAAGTAACTGAACCTATTTTAACGCATCTTTAGCTCTGCTGCGTTTTTATAATGAACTTTGTATTAAACGTTACAAGGGTTCGACATTATTTAAAATTCAATTAATTACTTAAACTGTTTAACAAATCGATTTTGACACTATCTGTAGTCTTCAAGGCAATTTAAATTTTAATAGGAGACTCTCTAGTGAATAAAATATTAGAACAAACTGACTTAACGTTCTCATAATCAATAAATATACCTTCCCCTTGGAATAAGCAATTAATATATAGAGATTATTACTTAAGCGAAATTTGGATGAATTTACTTTTAATCAATAATTAATGGTCAAAAGCAATTAGAAGTTAGTATTAAAAATTCAAACTTATCATTATGTCTTCAGCCCTTTTTAACGTCCCACCGCTGGGCACGGGTCTCCCTCAGTACGAGGGGGATTAGGCCATAGATCACCTTGCGCTTGTGCGTATTGGCGGACTTCACATGTATTTCGAAAACTTGCTAGGTTTTCTCAGACATGCAGGTTTCCTCACGATGTTTTCCTTCACCATAAGACAAGTGGTAATCATGGTAGAAACTATTCGCACATGAAAATATTAGAGGTGCGAGACCTGAATTAGAACCCCCATCACTCGGTTATCCAAGCGAACGCGTTACGCTGAGCTATCACTGTATTTTGGGATAATTCATCAATAACGTTTGCCTTAACGAAGATTTAAAATCGCGATGAACAACAGGATTCGCAGAATTATAAGATAAAAGATAATATTATTTTTTTCTCAATATGTATGTGGGTGTGTTATACAAAGTATACACTACACACGAAAAATAGTGGAAAACAGCTAGTATACAATAAGATCAAAGAGAAGATCTTTAAAACAAAAAGATGGTATTTGCTCGTCACTAATGTTTATAAAAACGTCATCTCATATCCAGTACTTCTCTGTTATAGTTTATAACAGTTATTTAAATTTCAAATTGTGATTCATTTTATATGTATGATATTCCTGTACTCACTTCGTCTAATAACATTTTCAATTTTTACAATTGTAATATATTTATGAAATTTAGTAAAATTAAAAATATTATAATAGAGTTTTACTTGTTTGCATGAAAAATATAAAAAAATACTATACATTTTTCCAGTCTTCTAAGTCCTCGTATATTCAATTTCAGTAAAGTTTCAGCTTATGTAGATTGTGTATATAAAAACTCACTTACATGTATGTATGTATTCAGCCCTCTTTAACGTCCCACTGCTGGGCACGGGTCTTCTTTCATCAATACAAGGGGGATGAAGGCATAGTCCACCGCGCTGGCCTAGTGTGAATCTACGAACTTCACATGTCTTTTGAAAACTTGCTAGGTTCTTTCAGACACGCAAGTTTTCTCACAATGTTTTCCTTCACTGTAGGTCAAAATATAGTAATCGCGTTGTAAATTATTCGCACATGAAAACATCAGAGGTTCGTGATCGGGATTTGAACCCGCTTTAATCGGCGACCCAAGCGAGCGTATTACCATTGAGCTACAACTGCCTTTACATGTTCTTATATATAATTTTTAATATTTATTTCAAACTGTGTTTCGCATAGTAATGTTACCTGTTATTTTCATTCCTACTGTTAATACCGATTAATTATCCATAACATTCAACCAAATGCAATAAAAGTTTAAAACTATGATTTAACTAACAAATAGTAATCTTACATTCAGGTGGTTAAAAACTTTTTGGATTCGAGATTTTACTCCAGTTCATATTGACTTCATTTGTTTACTTAGGTATGACATTAAATGTGTAATCAAAATAAGTAACAAGATGATGATTGATACAAAACAAGATACACTACTAAACATGTTGCATTTTCGTAATCTTTTTAAACTACGATGTCCTAATTAAAGAGTATTTGACCAGACTATTTATTTTCGTTGTAGAACGTAAATATAGCTTTTTATAACATTATATCTGAAAATCGTAGGCATAACTATTTATTTTATAAGTAAATTTAACATATTTTAACACATACTAAACTGTACAGTTTATGTGTCGGTTCGAGTGTGAATCTTATTTCGCTTGAATATTCTATTTTTAGACACAGCACGTAGAGGGTTCAACTATTTTGTAGCGTCGTGAAAATAAATTGTGTAGTGTATTAACGTATTGTGTGTTATCGTGTAAGAGATATATTAATTTAAAAAATCGGAAGGTTCTCCTAATTTCGACGACACCTTTAACTGCCAGTTTCTATAACCTATCTACCGATAGACCGGTAGTTACTTTCATACTATTTTGACACATTAAAAGTTACAACCTGTCAAAATCGTATGAAAGTATCTACCGGTCTATCGGTAGATAGGTTATAGAAACTGGCAGTAAGTCAGCTTGTAATCACGTGGTGTGCCGGTGGTAGCGAGTTTGAGTCCCGCTTTTTAACTCTAGTCATGGGTATTTATACGCCAAATTAGTCGCATTTACATTAAATAATAACGATGTAATGATAAATGATAATAATTTCAACGAATAATTGATTTGTCGATAATGTGTAATTGACAATTTATATTATTAAAATCTCACAATATAAAAATGATGAAATAACTGCCGTTATAAGTCCTAGAGAGCTGCTTTAAAGATTACATTTTAATCTCGAAAGCGTCGAAGAATTCAATAAAATCCATCAACTCATTGCGACGTCTCAGCAACGGCGAATAGAAACGATATTACCAATCGGTTCTAAAATATAGCATCATTTCATAATAAAAGAAATATTTGATATACATGGCAGGCATTTCAAATTGAAAATTGTTACGAATTTCATGCAAAATTACTTTAATAAGTTCCATTTCTATCTATTGCATCTATTGTAGAGTATAATGCTAAAACTTCGATGTACTATTTCGATCAATTGTTCACACTATGTTGTATTGAACATTGAACTACGCGATTGGAATGCAACCACAACCGTCATACAGATAGTTAACGACTAGAGACACGATCGTCGTCGTCATTTGCATGGGCGGAGTTTGATTAACATTAAGTAAATTTCGAACAAACGCAGTGGTGTGTTTATGTCAGTTTGAAAATGGATTGAAGAGCGTTTAAATCTAGTTATTGCACGTCTGATATTTTAATGCGCTAACCACTTTTACTATGCGATGAATCCAACATTATGTGTGTTTTACATGGAAGAAAATATTGTGAGGATGATCTGCATGTCTGAGACAACCTATAAAGATGTTACACACAGGACCCTTCCAAAGATTGCAAATCCTGATCCTGAGATGAAGATTTCTGATCAAAAATTATATGAATCAATCCACACTTGGTCAGCATGGCTAAGATTATCTTACCCCACCATGCTAACGAAGCGTGAAAAGCCACTCCCAAAAATCACAAAAGCCCTAATAAGATCGTATTGAATGACAATCCCTCTCGTATGGAAAGAAGGCATATGCCCAGCTGTTGTACGATAAGAGGGACTGAATACACTTGACACTCATGCATAAATAGTATTTAAACTGAATTCTTAATTAATAACATTAATTAACAAGAAGCGTTAAGCAATCCTGGAAATGAGAAACATTGTTACAAGTAACTAACTTGTTACAAAAGTAGTGGTTAGAACATAAAAGAAAGTTATCCTGACTCTTATTTATCTAATGGTATTGAATAGATTTTTCTATTTTTGTGGAAACTTGCATCCGTGGCTCCACTCACAATAATGTGGTTGAACTCTAAAATTTAAAGGTTATATTAATTAATTAATTTATGAGGGTTATCGCATGAATTAATGATTAATGCATAAGCATATTAAATTATTAGTTAGCTAGAAGTAGCATGAATCTCTTAATAAGCAGAAATTAAAAATAAGACCTTCTACTTTAAATAGACTGTAAATAATACGTGGCTTCAAAAGCTGTAAAAGCAGCAGTAAATATAATTTATTTTTCCCTTATAACTAACTATTTTTGCTATCTCACAAAAAAAATAGAAACTAAATGTAAATTAGCAACTAGCAACTTTGATTGTAGTTCTTCAAATAGATTTTTATGTTAAATTTTGTCAGGTAGATCGATAGCTTCAGATTACTCGTATGGACATGAAATGACAATTTAAGACTGTTTCTCGATTTTTGATATAAAATCATATTTGTAATTGGAAGCAATAATCTTTAAAGTAAATAGCGTTGAGAAGAAACAGATGGGTCTTAAGCTAAAGCCTTACTTTTTCTTATTTTCTTCCGCTAGAATGCAATTTGCGGTTTTCCAATAATTTAGATATTCTCGCTTCTTTTAAAATCCTGCTCATCTGCTAGCTTATCTCAACTGGTTCAAAATGTGTAAGTTTTTAAAATGTTCCTTTTTTAACAAGCTTTTATTAGCTTCAATTGTAACTATCTAACCAAATGTTGGAAATTTTGTATGAGAATTGTATGAAATTTTAAATAATTTGATGATTGATCTGTTATGACTCCTAATGTATTTGGCTCAATATTAAGGATTGAGATTGCTTTTTCGCAAACAACATACATATTTGGCTATTATTAGTGCTGTTTGTAAACACTTGTGTGTCGAATCATTATGATGTTATGACGGCGTTATTTAGTCGAAAAAGTATGAATGAAATATATTAGTATTAATCAGTTTTACTTTATAAATGAAACTAGCTGATACCCGCGACTTCGTCCACGTTGCTTGAAATATTAACAAAGTTTTCCGCATGGCGCTACGCCGCTTGCCCCACTACTCCGCGAGAAGGAAACATACATACTGCATCACTGAACACGCAGTACATATACAAATCGTTTTTTCTTGAAACTTTAATAAATTTTTATTAAATGAAGATATCGCAATCTTTTTTTATATAAGGGCCAAGTGTCTAAGAAATAAAACTTGGAAGGTTTCATTTAAATCTATCCAGTACTTTTTCCGTGATGCGCGCACAACTGCAGACCTCTATCATTTTATTTATATAGATTATTAGGTTATATAAAAACAAATGAAATTAATTAAATAAAAAAAACAATTGATTTTAACCTTTTCTATTTAAACAGTAAAAAAATAATCATTTGGAGTCTGTAGAAGTTACAGTTTGGAAACATAAATTTAACATTCTCACACCCACCCCCGCAATCCCTATTGGAAATAGAATTTCGTAAAATCCTATTTGAGATGATTTCTGCATGACAAATAAAAGATTACTACCAAATTTAAAGTCTATAGAGGTTACAGTTTGGAAATAGAAATTTCACATTTTAACACCCACTACCGCAATCTTTTTCGGCGGTGGGTTGTTGAAAAATCTGCTCTTAAATCATTTCTGCATCACATATAGACGACTCTAGCTAAATTTGGAGTCTGTAGGAGCTACGGTTTAAAAAATAAAAATTTTTTCATTGTTAAACCACCCCCGCAACCCCCTGTGGGGTGAGCTACCGTAAAATTCGTTCATAGACTATTTCTACATCTCTTACAGAAGATTCCTACCAAATTTGGAATTTATAGGAGCTATAGTTTAAAAACGGGAATTGTTCATTGTTAACGCCCCCGCAATCCCCTTTGGGGGATGAATTTCTTAAAATCCGTTTTTAGTTGACCTCTACATAACGAAAGTAATATTCCTACCAAGTTTCACATTTCTAAGTCCTAGAGTTCCCGAGATTTCGTGATGAGTAACTAAAGAAGTAGAAATTGGAATACTTCGATTATCATGGAAATTTTTAACGTTTTAGCAGACTTTTTTAAAATTTTCTTACATATAAACATTCTCCTGACAATTCTGAAGACAACAAAAAAAAATTAACCCAATCGGTCCAGCCGATCTCAAGTGATACTCGATCATAGATACGGCATTTTATTTTTATCAAAAAATGAGAGTGGGTGTGCAGGGGTGCGTGGGAGTTGGTGGGTGGATGCGTGGAAGTTTGTAAGTAGATTCTTAGCTGAATGTAAAAGAACATTATCCGTTTAGTAAACTCCGTTGAAATCCATGAAAACAAAAGAATCAAGAGAAAACGCTTGTCTTTTGTTTTTATTAGCGGGATAAATGTTCATAAAAGTAAAACAGCAATAAAAAAATGAAGGAACGTTAGAATTCGAAAAATAAATAGCCATAAACCATCTAGGAAAAATTTCGCATCGAATGGTGGTAGTTTCATGTCGATACGATCAGTGGTTTAGGCGTGATTGAGCCTCAAACGAAGACCATTTTCATTATATATATATAGACTTTGTTTTCGGATTTTGTCGCGGATTTATTATGATTTTTGGGTCCCGACATTTCAAATGCTTTACAGCAATCATGGTCACGAGAGAGTTCCTTCACCATTAATTAATATTAATCAATATTAAAAATTAAGGATAGTAGCAACGCAAGTTCAAACCCTGGATCCCTCTAATTTTTTTAAAGTTAGCAAACCTAGTTTCCAAAAGACAAGTGAAGTCAGTGAATATATATGTATATGGCTAACGCTTTGGATTACGGACTGATTTTCCTCGTACTGAACGTAGGCCTAAAGCCATACGGCTTTAGGCCTACGTTCGTTCGTTCGGCAAGGATGTCAAAAAGTGCTGAATAAAAGAATATCAAATTGAATTAGGCTAAAATAAAAATAAAACTTGTTTTGATGGTAGTCTAAAATAATAAATTTATCAGTATCAAAGCTAAAGTATGCCAAAAATGGAACCATGTTGCTTCTCTGTAACATGCTACAAAAATTTGGAAAGAGAAGTGAAGTCCCAAATTAAACCATGTTTAATAATATAATTGGACTATGTTTTAAAAATGCTGTAGAAAAGAATTTCCTAAGGAAATTTGTAGAACGTCTTGCAATAAACGACTTACGAACTTGTAAACACATCTTTATTCTGCAATGCTTGATTCCTGAGTTTATATTATTCGTAAATTATTTCATAGTACCAAAACCAGTCAAGTAATTAAATACATACATCCTACGCTTAATATAGATTAAATGTACATAATATTAATTTAATCATTAATTTATGGCCAAAATGATAAAAACTGACGCCACTAGAGTGAAAAGCTCTACCACATTCATAACGTAAAACTCGATTATAACATGAGTCACTGATCAATTAAGCGGCACTTGAACGTAAAAGCCGGTAAACAGAGTGTCAACGCAATCCATTCATATACATCGATTACATACATCGTGTTAACGCTTGTCCACTACTTAATTTACAAGAATTACGATTATTTTAGACAGTGGTAGCCCAGTGGTGATGGACTCGCTTGTGAACCGAGTGATGCATGTTCAAATTCAGGTCTCGCACCTCTGATATTTTCATGAGCGAATCTTTTCTATCATGATTACCACTGGTCTTACGGTGAAGGAAAACATCGTGGTTAAACCAGCAGTCTGAGAGAAACTAGCAAGTTTTCGAAAGACATAATATGAAGTCCGCCAACCCGCACTAGGCCAGCGCGCTGGGCTGTGCCCTGATCCCCCTTGTATTAAGGGAGGCCCGTGCCCAGCAGTTATGTTAAAGAGAGTTGAATTACATTGTTATTTTACTGCACACAGTGATAAGAAACATAAAATTCAATACAATTTTCTCGCTTCAAAGCGTGCCAGATGAGATAAAGATCAACCATTAAATTATAATGTGTAAAAAAAGAGTTAGCGCTAATATAAAAAATCTTGAACCTACAACAAACAGAAGCACAAGTAATATACATATAAATAAATATTCATGCTTTAAGAAAAATCAAAGTAAAATATTTCTCAGTCACATTCACAATATATTATACAAACAGATTTAAATGCAACGTTGCTTTGTTACTCATTGTTTGCGTATCTCAAGGAAAAATAAAGAAGCCTGATAAGTATGTGGAATCGTTAAATGGAAAAATGATGTCGAGTAAAGAAATTCTTCAGAATGAAATAATCAAGGCAATATTTGTATTAAAAGTTCACATCGTGTGTGTACCGCACTGTTTTTTTCTTACATACTTTAGCTTTTTCCATTTTATTTATGATAGAACATAAATCGTTACATGTTTTATTATGTATTACGAATCGAACGTTATTTTTACACACGGTACAAAATCTATACTAATATTATAAAGAGGAAAGGTTTGTATGCAAGTATGTTTGTAATTGGCTCAAAAAGTACTGGACCGATTTTACAAATTGTTTCACCATTTGAATGATTTATTATCACTGATTAATCTAGACTATTTTAATTGCAAGAAAAAAAAATAAGAATCCCTACTAAAACTACAACAGGAGACAACTAATAACAGGAGAGGAGGAGGAGTGCACGCCGCACGTTATATATGAAACAGGTAGCCGCGCGGCTCAGGAGTATATTAAAGCTGGAGTAATTTTGCAGACTTTTCAACCCAGCGAGTGATCGAATGAAGTTTAGTAGCGATTAAAAAAATGAACGCGGGCGAAGCCGCGCTTATTGCTAGTGTGATATACATAAGTTATATACAGTAAAATACATACAATGCTTTGCAAATTCAACCCTTAGGACAGAAGGGTCTTAGAAAGTTGGACCCGATGTAAGCTATGCAAAACACATGTTCACTCAAATTAACATTAGCGTTCTATTAATTTCACTTCCGTCTATTTAAATCATAATTAGTTAAAATGCCCCAATATTATGAAAACAGTTGTTAAGGTCTGGATAAATAAAATAGGGTAAGCATACCAATGGTTTACACATTACTGAAAGGCACGTCTTATATTATCTTATACCACCTTATACTAATAATATATATTTTCTTATTTATGTGATACAGAAGTGGTTTTCGAGCTTCCAAATTTTAGTAGTTGCCATAAAATGTGAATCATCATTTTATGCAAAAATAGCTTCTAACTCTCAAGCGTGTATTTCGATTATATCTCATATTAGTTCAAAGTTACCTGTTTTGTATAGAGAAAATAGTAGGAAGTTTAAGATAGCCAGAGCTTTTAGCTTTATAACTATGGGTATATATTTGATATTTCTATCATATAGGTAATAATAATGTTTTGTAACTATGCATTATGTTTTTAAATAAAAATGAAAAAAGAATACTGTACTAATCTATACTAATATTATAAAACTGAAGAGTTAATTTGTTTGTTTGTTTGGTAGAACGCGCTAATCTTAGGAACTACTGGTTTGATTTGAAAAATTTTTTTTGTGTTGGATAGTCCGATTATCGAGGAAGGCTATAGGCTATATTAAATCACGCTACAACCTATAGGAGCGGAGCATCAATGAAAAATGTTGCAAAAACGGGAAGGGCGTTAGTACCGCGCGATTCAGTAAGAATTTGGTTTCCGGCCTTTAAACCTGTGCGAAGCCGCGGGAAATGCTAGTTTTATATATACTTACATATAAAATACACGTGTTACGATGTTTGTCCGGTAAGTACTCCGAAACTACTTAAACGATATAAGGGAATATTTTTAAAACGTTGATTGGTCGCAACTTAAGATAGGGTAGTTTTTACTATGATTATTTCACTGTTTTTTAAAACCTTGTGTCGATTATCTCTCGAGGGTCATTTAAATATAACATTTCTGAATATTGTGCGCACTATGCGACTGAGTAACTTTGTGAATACTAATTCGAATTTCTTTATCCAGCATTAAATTAATACAAGTTTTTATTAAACCTCGAAAATATTTAGAAGAACTCGTGAAAGAAACTCGCGTTACTAAACTTTTTTTTTCTTTTTTCAGATGTTACATAATAGCAATTACTAAGAGATTGGCGTGTTGAAAGAAATAAAAAACAGATTCTTAAGCTTTAAAATATAAGTGCCGATAGATTTATGTTGTTCATGTGAATTATAGTTGTATTGTCGCGGTCAGCGAAATTTTATAGATCCCCAATATAAACACTTATGCTTACCGCCTGTTAAATGTTACACGACACGATATTTGGCTCAGTTTCGAATAAACTTCCTTACAGATGGCGGGAGTTCGATTTCCGCTGGGGTAATTAATTTGTGTAAATAACACAAGTGTTTGTAAATCCAATCATGGGTGGTTAATTTTTTTAATATGTTCCTATGTATCTACGACGCTTGTGTTATAGATACAATATAGTTTATGCTGTGTTATTTTCTCAACATATTATTATAATTTATTCGCATAATAATTATTTCATAAAAGTACATTAATAAAACCCACGTCTTGTGAGAATTGAGATAAACACCAAAGCTAGCGTTAAAATATGCTAAGTGTCGATACTTATTCAGAAATCTAAATTGAATATGTGATCAATCAATGTGTAGAATTAATTTTTAATGAACAGAAAAACTTATAAGGAGGTAATTCACATGCAGAGTGTCAAAAAAATCTTTTCCATGTGTTTATATAAATAAAATTGAAGTGTCTGTTTTCACTTTCAAATTAACAGTTTTTCACTAAATGCCTATTATGAAAATGTACGGTATTTACATTGAACATTGAAAAAAAAAAATATTTTCTTATCTATTTTTTATTGTCTGTCTGCCTCTCTGTTTGTTCCGGATATTGTCTGAAACGGCTGGACCAATATTGACGGGACTTTCACTAGCAGATAGTTATTCTTAGAAAATTATAAAAACCGTTTAATTTATATATAATTTATATTAATTTACACCCTGCGAGGCGGGGTTTGCAAATCATTTAATAAATCATTACAGCTGTAACAGAAAACGTATTTGCTGCGTGCAATACATCAAAACCTAGTAAGTAAACATTGAAAGACGGTTTTATTTCTCCTCATAAACACGCTGTACATGTCATGATTAATCACCGTGTTATTCAAAGATTAAGTATGAGGTATATTTAACCATATTACTTTTTATTGATATTTAGTTTTTGATTAATAGTTTATTTTTCTTCAATCTTTTCGTTAGATACATTTCAATATAGCATGAATAAAAAGATAATATTGGATTCGGTTGTTACTTTATATATTTTAAGCTCAATTTTTGTCGACTGCGAACCCTCGATTAGTGTTTGATGGCTTTGGATCGATCTTTTGGAATCCATGTTAATTTAAAATAAAAATACTCTGCCACTCAGGTGGAATAATTTTGACGTTTTGCATCATCGTTGCATTTACGTTATATAAGTTAGCTGTTTCATACATACATACATACATACATACATATTTACATACATTTATTGTACATTTAGGATTTCAATACGTTTTCGTTCATACATTACTAATCTCTACAATCAAAACTGAAATAGCATTGTACTTATATATATTCTTTATTGCACTTAGAAAAATGTTACAAAAAATTAAATATTACAAGGTAAAGGCAAAGGTGGACTTATCCCTACAAGAGATTACTTCCACTTATTTTATGCTTATACCAATTCCACTACTTTTGTTAGTTACACAAAATATATAGTATGTGTATTATGTTACACAAATTAAAATTGATATACTATTGTATATAGCGTTATATTACGTTACGTACTTATAAAAAATGTACAATATACTGATGAAAGGTAAATAACATTTTGGAATAAAAGTCAAAAACTAAACAAAATAGTATTTTTTAATTTAATTCTGATACTTATTTTGAAATTATACTTTTGTAAGCTTTTACGGCGTAATAAATGGCATCTTTACTGCTAAACGTTTAAGGGCGACCCTAAAATAAAGTACGTAATCATTTCTAGCTTACGGCGCAAATACATCACTCTTTGTTTATTATAATAAAGAAAAACAATCATTTTGTTTCTTTCAATGTTTATTTTTCTATTTTTGGTTATTAGAATTCTATATTACTGTCATATCCTACTACACTATATTATTAATTATTACATTCTTTATTTCATACTAGCAAACCCGGCCCCGATTCGCTGAGCGTAAGTTGGAATAAATTAAACGGTTTTCAGAATTTTCTAATATAATAAAAGCAGCCTTAGTTATTCCTTATAACATTAGCTATATGAAAGTCCCGTCAAAATTGGTCCAGCCGTTTAAGAAATTAGCCGGAACAAACAATAATAATTTTTTTTTATGAAAGTACAGTATATATTTTGATATGAATTTAGAGAAGAGCTTTTAGTTTTAAATTAAAAACAGACTCTTAAAATTTATATTATGTAAGTGCTGATAGACAGGAGAATGTGAGCAAAGGTGGCAAATAGTGAAGGTATTATTATTAAAACATAAGTTTATATCGTCCGTCCGCCCGTCCGTCCGTCCGTACGTCTTATTATAAATACATAAGTTTATATAATGTAAATATGTGTGTATATGTGTTCACAAATACAACGGATGTACGTAATACATAAGCCATAGGTTACAGCTTTAAGCTTACAATAAGTACAGAAGTTTCAGATCAATTACTATTAACATAGATAAACCGTCTGAGGCGGAAAAAAGTTGCTGCATTACTTACATAATTAGAATTTTATAAATAACCTTCACCCGCGTGCCCTTGATAGAGTTCATGTCTGTACCATACATTATCGAAATTTGTTCAGCCATACTGCCATATCCGTTGGAGCTTTTGAACCTGAAGGATTATATCATGTATATTTATAATATGTATGTATTTAAACTTATATATGTGTAGTATATCAACCGTCTAGTATCCATAACACAAGGCTCGTACCTTATCGTGGAACTAGATAGTGCTGTGTGTAAATGTCCCAACATATTTATTTTATTTTTTATTTTATGTATATAACAAAACACATAAGTAAAAGCTTTCTTATTCACTAAAGTTGTCTTATAGTAAGGATTGTTTAAGGATATACAATATAATTGGTCTTGTTCTTTTAAATGTGGGAAAATGCTGATGAATGAAAATAAAATGAATCTAGAAACCCAACGTCTCGGGTCTCTTGTCTTTATGTGTTGTGGCGTCACGAAATTAGTAGATCTATGTAAAATACGGCGGTACCGAGTCATTATTAAAGTTAGTTCTCACAATACGATTATATCAGACAGAGGATTTTTTATTTTATTACGAACAAATTAATGTATTTTAATTTAAAAAGTATTATTGAAACGGTAATAAGATATAATAATTTTATTTTTCTAGTTATTACGATACAATATTGTTTGTCATCGTTAATAATAACGACATAGTCGTCAAAAACTTCAGTCTCTCCACACTTCGTTTGCTAAAAAGCATTTAAAACGTCGAGAATGAAAAAGTATAACACTCATTTTTAATTTAATTATACCAAACTGTGGTGAGTGGATTTTTGAAATTCTTGTAATCAACTATAGTTGAAAAATAGTTTTAAAATGTAGGAATCGGCTAAATCTAATATTAACTACTAGCAGCACCCGCGGCTTTGCCCGCATTCATTTAATTAATCGCTACTAAGCTTCATTTGCTCACTCGTTGGGTTGATCTGTAGATTGCCTGAAAATTTCCTGAAAATTTTCAAAACCTATTTCATTTATGTGTACGCCCCTTTTCCGCTCTTGGCACCCCTCCCTCTCCACATTGCCCGCTGTGCTGCACTTTATTTTTTTACAAGTTTTTCGTTTAAATTGACAAATTCGTAATATCTTTTAAATAGAGTGTCCGATTTGAATAATTCTAAAAGTTAAAACCTTTAACTAACTCCCTGCCTTTAAAATTTGTGGCATAAAAATGAAGGAATTTCGCACAAACTTATGAGAACCCTTACACCACCTTAATCCGGTTCTGTCGCGAAATCCTTCTTAGCGGGTTTAAATTTTAATGAAAAATCACAATTTCGCAGTATAAATCTTAGTCTGTGTATGGTAGAGAATATTAGAATTTAATATTGAAAGTTTATAGATGTAATAAAATAGGGAAATGACGCTATTACTTTAGTCTGCTCTACGCATGAAAAGTACGAGTAGCTTTAAATTGATGGTCGAAATTAAAAAGCTATTTTCGTTGACAGCCAGCAAAAGATTGCCATATTATTAAAATTAATAAAATCCGTAAAAATACTATTGTATAATATTATGTTTATTTCGAATTGTCGCGATGAATTCTATTAATTATATTATTATTGTTAATATATTAATTATTTTAATGTATCTTCATATTTTTAATACATTAAAAAATGTACTAATATTTATTCGCGGAAGATGTTATAAATCTTAAAAAAATGATAGAATTAAAAAAAAAATATTAAAACCAAATATCACTAAAGGTACAGTTCTAATTTTATCATGAATTTGTGAAATTAAGTTTTTATTCTCCAAAGAACCTTGTTAATGTTTTCAAATAAAATCAATGTATTGTCAACAAACCATTGTGATTTTATTATAATTTAATACTTAAGGCCTGGAAAGATTTTCTCCTTTCAATCCGTTGAAAATACAAAAGGGTCTGAAATATAGTTAGCAAAGGAGTTACAAAGCCATCAAGTGATCGAGACAAAAGTTACTGTTCGTAATTATTAGTTGATTCCCGATGGGAACTATTTGCCTTTTATATTGCCTAAGTACGAGTATTTCTGACTGGAGTAAAAATATTCACTGGGGCAATGAATTTGTATGATGATTATTAAGCACCTCACACAAATGAGTCCCCCCAGCGGGACTCGAACCTGCAACCTATTACAGCAAGTAGAGTTATTAAATACTGAGCCAAAATAAATGTCGTCACAGATTCACACTATATTTTCTTAAGACTTAGTATATTTCGGACTACTATTTTTGTGTAAACTAAAATACTACGACGTAACTTCACGAAAACAACAACAAAACAAAGGTGAGTTTATCTCTATAAAGGATCTCCTCAAATCAACCCCTCGGTGTTATGAAATGTTAGCGATTTAGTTCATACACTTATAGATATACCTAACTATACAAATAAAATTAAACGTTCATTTGTACTCTTTGCGTTTCTAAATCGATTGTGATTATTGATGAGTAGTTTGAGTACACGCAAGTTAACTCTCTAAGGTCTAACTTACCGACAAAAAGATCGTCTGATTCTGATACTTTCCAAGTTAAATGTAATTTTTCAAGTCGAAACAATTAGCGAATTGAAAATAACATTGCACATATGGTTTGGGTTGCTGAATGTCAACATAAAAAAAGGATCTACTTACGCTATCGTTTTCGATATTGGCGCATAATTAAAGACAGTAAAACGCGAGAAATTTTATTAACATGTGTGTTTTACACGTGTCAAGCAATTTATAGAGGTGCGGGTGAGTGTATTCATCCCTTGATAATATCTCACTACTGGACAGTGGTACGAGCCTCCCTTCAATTCAAGGCATCAGGCCATAGTCCGTGCACATAGCCAACGTGGACTTCACATGTCTTTCGAAAGGTTTTTGATAGGTTCTCTCAGACATGCAGGTTTCCTCATGCATTCCTTCACCGTGACACAATGTCAATCATGCTAGAAATGATTCACACATGAAAATATCAGAAATACGTCATGCGAGACTCGGGATTTGAAAGCGCTCCACTGGGTTTCTTAAGCGAGCGCGTTACCACTGGCCTACCATTGCCTATGGATGACTATAGCAGTAGTTAATTACTATAAATGAAAATACGTAGCGATGGTTGTACAAAACCAACATTGAAAATAAAAAAATCTACATAGAACGTAGATATAAGTTAATTATTTCTAAGAAAATTACATAATTCGTTCTATAATTACCTAAATTAACACGCCATCCACATACGTTTGGAGATCACCGGATGTCAATTAACCGCATGAGGCAAAATAAATAAGCTAATGCTTACGCATGAAGTACGGTTTTTGCACTTGAAACTTATTTCACGCATCGGATAATATAATTAAAATTAGTACGTTTGTAAATTTGTTTAAACAGAACCAGATTAAACGTTATGATGTATGTATGAATGTGTACCTATACAAAGTTTTTGTTTGTAAAAAAATATTTTTTTAATATTTATTATATAAAATATTAATATTTTTTAGTTATATGTGAATAATTGACATTTTAAAAACATATTTTCAGGTGTTTTTTCGGGTTTATTGTGCATGAACTACCTGTCTATGAAATTCCGTCTAACTAGGTTCAGCCATTTCCTATATCAGCCGGGTCAAACAAGACTGACTGACAAAGTTTTAAAAATATGTTTTTTTCTTATAATTGCCGTATATATACGTAATTTCCACTTCAAATATATTTATCTGAATAGATATACAGACATATATACAATAATTCTCCAGTATATTATACATAATATATTTACTAGTGTTAGTATCTTAATATAGTACAATTAATTTATAAAATTTAAGGCGGTTACAATTACTCATATTCGTCACACTGCTGGACGCGGGCCTCCCTTCAACTAGAGAGGAATCAGGCCATAGTCTACCGCGCTGGCCTACTGCGAGTTCCCGAACTTCCCATGTCTTTCGAAAACTTATTAGGTTATCTCAGACATGCAGGTTTCCTCATGACGTTTTACTTCACCGTGAGACAAGCGGTAATCATGAAAGAAAGGATTCGCACATGAAAATCTCAAAGGTGCGAGACCCAGATTCGAACCCGGTTATCCAAGCGAGCGTGTTACTACTGGGCTACCACTGTCTTATTGAGTAATAAAGTGAGTAAATTATCATGACGACCTTTTACAGCAGATTTACATAATATTAGTCATTTTATTTTAAGTTAATAAAATTTCTTAACCAATTTATAAAAAAAAAGTATTTTAAACCCTACGGCCTACATCTATAGATTCGATCGAGAAGTTTTAATTTATTAATTTTCAACGCACATATTGAACGCGTAACTTAGTGTATCGTGTCTGAAAAACCTAATCAAATGAGGTAAATTGTTACGTTATAAATACCTATGAATATTCATTTAAAGTCATATTCATGGTTTTCCTGTTTTATCCATGTAGGGATTAGTGCAGTTCTGTACTCAGTTTGAATAGAATATGTTAATTTATAATGTAATTCATGCAATAAACGAAAAAAGGACGTTTGAACGAAAGTAATGTGTGTATACAGTGCAGTTTTATTTTAAAAGTGCAATTTTAAGCAGTACCTATATACAATTGAAAAGGTAATAACATAATATAATAATTGTTATGTATATATTGTATTGAGTTTACATTTTGAAGTATACATAATATTTGGGTTTATTTGATTAAAGTATATAAATATTTAAAAGTAAAAGTAAAAATGAATGTACATTGAACATGTTTATAACTTTCATCAAAATCTGTCGAGCATTCAAAGGCAGACAAAAATTCTAAAAATTATACATCATGACTACTTTAACAAGATTTTCCAAAAAATATTGATACATATTTATATATTTATTTTTATCGTATAGATTTGACTCACTTAAATTTGATTATTTGTAAAGACCTGTGACTTCATGAGTAGTAATCAGAAAAATTTATTTCAGAAATCTTTTCTTTACAATGGGAGACGGATATATAGAATTGCCTTTATATAGTATCTATATTATTGGAGCTGGATACTTAATACTGATTGTTGCAATAATATTTTTATTGTTTAAAATTTACTACAAAAAACGAAATGTGTACAAAACACTTGAATCTGGTACTATTACTAATAATAACGAATTCTCCAATGAGCATATAAAACCTATTACTAAGCAAGATCTGGAAAGATTATTTCTTCCAAGTACATATAAATATAATAATCTAAAAAATAACGAAAACAACAATTCAGAGGAGACAATTGAAACAATTGAAGAGTTGAATGAAAACGAAGATGTTAAAGATCTCGAAACGACTACACAAAGTAAGCATCGAGCTATAGAAATGGTTACAAACAATAATCCAAATGTTGTGGCTTTAATTTCACCGGAACAAATGAAACAAGTAGTTCAAAAAGTACTTAAGAAGGCAGTGTCACCTATAACTAGTGAGTGCATGAATGAAATTGTGATTGATGAAGAAAATATTCAAGAATTACAAGGAAAAGAAATAAAAATTGGAAGACCGGCATCTATTTCAGATATATATGATGTAGTTCGCAGTCCTAAGCCTGTAATAGTAAAAATGTTTAGTGTTGATGACAGTGCATTGGTGATTAAGAGAAAGAAAAGTTGTGATATAATACGTGATACTTATACTGGGTACGAATTCCCTATCGTACACAGACAAACGTACGAAAATGCACACTTGGTACTTTAACAGCTTCGTTTAAACTTTGCTATATTAATAAGCATGGAGTTTAAAAGATCAAAAATAAAAATGACACTTTCTTTTAATTCAATTTGTATTAAGAATAAAATGACTTGCAAGATTTGTCAAAAATTATTTTAGTTAAATCCAAAATGTTTATAACATGTTTGTATTTAAAGTTATATATATTTAGTGTATGTGTAGTGGAACTAGGTGGCGCTGTGTGTAATAATGCCCCAACGTATTTAATATTTATTTATTTACTTCAGTAGGTACTTCATGTTACATCTTTACACAATTTTAGTTATAAATATCGGATAGTATAAGGTGACTTTAAGACAAAATAATTTAGTTTTTTATTTTGATGAAACAGAATAATATACCTACGCGCTTCTAGAAATCTGTAAACCTTTGTTTATATTATTATATTTAGTTTAATCTCATGTGTAAAAATAGATAATTAAATATCAATTTAAAGGAAATATGACTTATTTAAGAGTACTAACTCAGAGTTATAACCTAAGGTACTAGCAATAATAATGTTAAAATTATCTCAGGTGAATTAACGTTATTATTTTTTTGTTATGTTAATAATTAAAAAAAAATCCAATCATCTGTACAGATAAATAAAATTACTAATACGGTACTTATAACAAAAACAAAGTATAATTTTTTTGTGTGTTTTTCTATTTGTTACAGTGAAATGGCTGGACCGATTTTGAAGAAACTTTCACTGGCACATAGTCGGTGTTAAAAGGAGTGATTTAACCTTTTTTTATTTAAGAAAAAGAATTAGGATTTCGCATAAAAAATTAACACGTGTCTACTGTTTAGGGATGAACCAAGCGAAGCGAGGACCAAAAATATTGATCAATGAGATACTTATAATATATTGCTATTTTATGCAACTAACAAGCGACTCACCCTTGCTCGGTTTAGCGTCAGCGAAGCAACGGGTAGCGCTAGTTAAAATAAATAGAATTTCTAACTACTCCTTTTTTTAAAGTCCCTTAAAAGTAGCCTAAGTTACGCCTTATAACATTAGCTATCTGCAAGTGAAAGTCCCGTCAAAATTTGTACAGCCGTTTCAGAGATAAGCTGAAACAAACAAACAGATAGACAGACAGATAGACAAAAATTTTAAAACTTGGTTTTTTGTTGCTAGTGTCATATATACTTTCATATGCATTTAGTGAAAAGCTGTAAATTTGAAATTAATAACAGACACTTTAATTTTATTTATATGTATAGTAGATAATCTGTGCATTAAGTTGTAGCCCACGCATCTATTACGATCAAAAGCACTACTTATGTTTTTGACAGGTTTATCCAGCTGTGATAGACTCATGTTAAATATTCGTTATTCGCATTTGTCGCACTTAAATAGGATTATTTACGCTTGACGGTTCAATGATAAAAATATTATCATTATGCAATCTAAAACAGTTGTACAATGGATATTTTTACTCAAGAGATAAGTATTTTAATTAAAACTTTCATTTCGTATTTTTTTGCGGAATTATTTTTATTTTTGATTTTTGACGTTTCGAATGCTTGTAAAACAATAATGATCACTGAACCAAAAATGAAAATAAATTTGAGAAAAAAAAACTGAACAATTATTGGTACAGCTTAGCGGTAGTCCCAGTTCTTAAATTATATGGGCCATAGAAGAGGTATATTATGTAATATTTTCATAAAAGCAGTTCCGTTTGCCGTAAGGCTGACCAGACTAGTCATCAGCATATTTAAATTTTGCTTCGCTATGGTTTATTATTCTTATAGCCCGAGAGACGAACGACCAAAATTTTCTAAGAATTTTCTAAAGGCTAATATTTTAATGTTATGTCACAATTGTGGAGCATAGAAAAAGCTAGCTTTGGCACGGGGGCGACCTGAAATTTAAAAAAAATAAACTATAACTAAACTCCCAGCTACCAGGTATTTAGGGCCTGAAAATTCGATAATTATAGTAGGTGTCCGATATAAGTAGCTTTTCTTGTCTAAGAAGAAGAAGAAATACATTACTTATTTTCTAAATTCTAACTCTTTAATCGATTTTTTATTCGATAATGTTTATCTGTTTGTAATATTTACTATATTCTTACTATTAAATACAAGTAGGTAATTTATAACAAAAGAAATCTCTAGCTCTGAATATATTATTTACACACAAGAAGATGTTTGAAAGTATTACTTATTTTGATAGAAAGGCGTAATCGACTTTGTAGCACACTATCTACATAAAATTATAGGAAAAGATATTCTTCAGATTTTTTGCGTTTTTGTAAGAGAAAAGAGGGTTTAAATAGGTGACTTTCTCTAACAATAAACTTCAATTTCGTTGTAGGTAACATCACACATGAACATGAAATATTTAATTATAGCGTCAGAAACCTATGTTATAGTAATGCAAAACATTTTCTTTATATGTACAAATGTTGAATATTTGAGTTATATATGTATTACTAAAAGGTTACTTATGTGGCTTGGTGTTGTGACGTGGCGTGGGATTTTGTGTAATAAGGTCACTGACCTTCTCACTCATAACGAGATATCTAAAAACCGCTTGAAGTATACAGATGAAATTTGAGAGGGAGATAGAGATTAGAGATAGTTAGTACAAGTCCGCAAAGAATGGATTTTGTGACAGGGCCGGATTAAGGAGGTGTAAGGGCTCTCGTAAGTTTGGATGAAAGTCCTTCAATTTTTGTGCTACAAACATTAAATTTGGCAGGGAGCACCTAGAGACGAACCTTAACGAAGCGATTGCGAGTTGTTAGTTATATTTATTAAAGTGAATGCTTCCACGTATTTTTTTATGTGTTCATATTATACATCGGTCAAAGGATTTTAAAATGGAATCACTTAGTATGTATACAATAACAAACTGACTACTTTTTGCCGCAAGTAAAGCTGCGGCAAAACTAGTAAGTATAAGATATGTGCAAATCTCATTGTAATAGGGAGAGTGCCTATGTGATCCATTTGTGTTTACAGCCCAAGATATAAGGCAATCTAGTGAAGGTGCTGAATGTGAAGCATTATTTATTTACATGATATATCGAACTCACGAGATGTGACCTAGATTCGTTCAGGCCCTTCGTGTCTTTTTGAAACTAGTATGAACTAACGTTTTTTTTCAACATGCTTGCTATATATTATAAGAGCATACGGAGGCTTTATTTTTAAATTTATTTGTACAAATCCAACTATTGCTTCAACGAGATTTGTAAAAGTTCTCATTTCATTGAAATAAATCTAGACATTTTCAGTTTTTGAAAGAATAATTTAATACAAACAAAGTATAAGTAACTTAGAAGTTAGCCGGCATTTATAGGACTTCACGATTATTTGATGAATACATATAATTACAGGGTGGCCCAAAATAACGTTGACAAGTGATTTTTCAAATAATTTTATAAATTTTAAGCTTAAACGAAATTATGCTATAAATTATAAAAATACAACTTATTTTTTACAAGAATCCCTATTTGTCTTCAAAATAACCTCCTTTAGCGCGAATGCATAGTATCAAACGCATGATAAAATTTTCCTCAATTTTCCGCACTTCCTAAACAGATATTTTGTCCCACTCCCGTGTAAGAGTAGCCTTTAGGTCATCAAAAATTCTATGAGGCGTAGAACAGATCCTTGCCTCTAAGATTGACCATAAACTGTTATCCATTGGATTTAGATGAGCGAGTAGGGTGGCCATTCTTTTGAGCTAATGAAATCAGGGATATTGCTTTTGCACCACTGTTAAACACTTAAAGCCCAGTGAGCTGGAGCAAAGTCTTGTTGAAATATCCATGGATGGTTATCAAAGTGCTGTTGACTCCAAGGAAGAACTACAATTTCAAGGATGTCTCGTCGGTAATTTACTTTGTTAATTTTTATACCATTTTCTACAAAAACGAGGGGAGTTTTGCCAGTGGCGCAAATTGCACCTCAAACCATATACTCATTTGCGTTTTGGCGATGTGGAATGACTGCAGCAGCTCCAGGACGAGTGAAAGACTAGATCCTGTAATTTTGGTGATTATGGGCTTGTTCTATCAAAAACAATTTTTCGGCGGAAAATTAGATATTTTTCCAATTCAAAGCAGCGGAGCGTTGTTTAAGCAAACGACATCTCTCGAGGAGAACTTTTTTGTCTTTCTCTGTAAGCAATTGCGCTTTTCTGAGTTTGTATGGTATCAATAGGAGATCATATTTCACTATATGCTGCATAATGGAACGACTTATCCCCAAGTCTCATGACATTTTTCTCACTTCGGTATGTGGATTTCGGACTAATCTTTATTTGATAATGTGTTAGTTCCTAGCAGTTCGAACAGTCCGTTAGGTCCTCTTCCAGGACGGTCTCCAATATTGCCGAGCTCAACATAGCATTTAATTACTGAAGAAAGTAGCTGACGAATAACACCAAGAATGTTTACTATCTCAAACTGCCGTTTTCTACTCTCATACAAAGAAATTATGGCTCTACGCTGTTCTGACATAACGTAATAAATATATTTTAATACTTTTTAGCCAACAAACTATATTAAAATGGCGCCAAAGAATGAAGGAATAATAAACAAAAACAAAATAGAACGCAAAGCATTCCATTTTTGAAATATTACTTTTGTAATTTTGTCAACGTTATTTTGGACCACGGTGTAAAATAAATTGTTCTAAAGAATAACGAAAAAAAATTGACTTGGATTCTCGTTGTATGAAAGTGGGCTGGCAGAATGATTTATTTGATTACAAGTCAAAAATTCGATGAATTTTTTTTCATTTTTCATTAGGTAAAATTCACCGTTTACAATGACTTTTTTCTTCGTTTTGTTTCCAAACCCCATCTTTCGCATTGACTTTCATTAACTCTTTAATTTAAAGAAATAAAAAAGGACCTATTAACAGACAGACTGAAAATAACTGAAAGAAAATATATGTATAGGTAGGTATACCTAATCAGATATTTTTGAAGTAGGTTCCAACCAACGCTAAGCAAATCAAATCTATTTCGATATGTGTAAGTACAAAAATTTGTATACATTTTGGTATAATATTTTATTTATAGTTAACAAGACGGGTAGGGAAATTGGTCAAGACATCGCGAAATCTGTCAACCTTCATAAAGGACACCTACAGACGAAAATAAATAAATATAAGATGACTAAATATGTTAGGACATTGATACACAGTTTTTAAGTTTCATGGTAAGCTACAAGGTTTGTGTTATTAATATTAGATAGTTGATACACTACACATAAATAACTTTAAAAACATACATATTATAAACATAACCACCCATGAACACTACTCAGCAGTGGAGTGCAAACATTTGTGCTCAACAAATGAATCCTTCCAACGGGATTCGAACTCGCGACTGCTGGAACAGCAAGTTCAGCTGAGCGTCATGACATACTGAGCCAACGTATCGTAATTTCTATAAATCGGTTAAAAATCATCGAAATCGAAGAAAGATACAAATCAATTGAATATGTTCATTAAAAAAGGATTCATTCCAAGCCGTTAGTTCAATAAGTACAAGTACTTAACACAAATTTCCAATAACGATATTTTTGATATTGTCAATATATAAGACATTACGCTCTAAAGAATTTTGTCGTTGTGAGAATTTACCAATATTACAAACCATTTTTATATAATCTTGTTAACGAAATCGTATACAAAAGTTTTTGTAATCTTAACTTTTTGATGGCACGTTTGACTTAGTTTGTAGAGACCCTACTTGCTGAGCCAGCGGTCACGAGGTTCGAGTCCCACTAGGGCCATGCATTTCTCCAATCATGGGTGTTTATATTTATAGAATATATGTATTTAAAGGTATACGTATACATGTAATTTGTGTAGAATATCAACTATCTATTATTCATAACACGAGCCTCGTAGCTTACCACGGAACTAGGTGATGCTGTGTGTTAATTATGCAAGCAGATATATTTCAGAATACCTACAGAAAAATACTTGATTAATTTACGTCAAAAAGATTTAGCGCAAACTCAAGTGCCGTCTTTATTCCTTTACTCTAATAATTTTAAATAAGCTTCTGATTTCTGACTCATATTCATTCTTGATTTTAGAATCAAGAAGGAAATCCATCAACATTTTATACTAGGTCCAAACCCAGGACTCAAACTCAGAACCTGCACCTTTGCGACTTTCATTAGGTAACTTAAGTTACTATGTTAGTAGCTAACTTAACTAAGTAGAACAAAAGAGAAGTTATTCTTAATTAACTACGAGTAGTTTGAGGTGAACAATGTTAAGGTAACATAATATATTTTTACGTTAAAAATGCTTCAACTAATCTAGAAAACTGAGAAGAATACAAGTTAATTATTTGTTAGTGTTAAGAACATAAAACAAAGTACAATTAGAAAACTTTTGACTTGTATCGAGTAACTTGATTCTTCTTGAGTTTTAAAACTTATGTCAAAAGTTTTTTAATTTAATAAAGCTAAATGATTTTAAAAAAAACTGCACCTTTAAAGTGAATAGATCTTTTATGAGACAAGGCCATAAACTCGAAACATTAAAATGAAAATTAAAAATATACCTTCTAATGAGGAAAGCATAGGTTATATTTTTAGTTCAAGGAACGAATTGCAAATTTGCGCGAAACTAATTCTAGTCAATAACGACGTAGGAAAATTCGATGATTAAAATAAATGTGAGTTCTAACCGACTCCTATCAGTAGTTTTCGAGCCGATTTCAATTTCCTCACGAACCTACCATACTGACATCTAATATAGACTCTCTTAATATAGACATAAATAGTTCAAAAGAGATTATAAAAGTTAATTTGAATATAGTTTTTATTTATAAGTATACAATTATAAAAGAAATTTTTTTCTACCATAAACTAAAGAAAAAAATAGAACATGCTGTGTATAACAGAGCGATGGCGCAAAATCTCTCGTTTACTGAGAGGGCAACGAATACATAAGGAGAAAGAACAACTATGTACATTACTCCACGGCTTGTAAATAGTTTGCCCCCAAATTTAATTAATAAAATGACCAGTAAAAATAGTAAGTCAAAACTAAAACGTTATTTTTTTCTATAATTAAAGTATTTTATATTAAACCAAATACTTAATTTTAAATTAGCACAATATTGTTTATAATATCAATGTAATATATATAATGAATTATGTACGTAACATTACATAAATCTGAGAGGTTTACAATGTTACATTTAATAAAAAACAGTATGTAAACTTTTATAATAATAAAATAAAAAAATGAGTTTATTCATAATAAAATCTGGTATTAAATATGAAGAGTTAATGAAAATAAAGGTTTCATTTGGCCTTTATTTAGAATAAAGGAAGATAAAACAATAATACAAATAATATTATAGTCAACTAGCGGACTCAATATTATATTATTATCCTTACTCGTATTTCAAAAATGTTACTTCTGATATTACGACCTTTCTATAACAATAGACATTTATAATATCTATAGAGTTTACAGTTTTGCTGGGTGATTTCCCATATATTTGTTTTCCTAAAAACGTCATTTGTACTTTAAATTTTATTTTATCATAATTTTTTTAAGTAATTTAAATTACGAACATTCTTCAATCAAAATTAACCAAATCGCTCCAGCTGTTCTCAAGCGATGCGCTTTTTATTAAATTTTAATATTCTGAGAAGAGTTTAACGATATAAAACATTGTTTTCTTGTTACAGATGGCACAATGTATATTACAAATGCAAGCACATCGATGCCGGACTACAACACGACGGACAACGCTTACACTCCATATAAAGAGAGAATCGAAACTTACTTGGTGCCAATCATATTTGCTATAATTTTCATCGTAGGCGTTTTGGGCAATGGGACACTAGTCATTGTGTATGTCAGGCATAGAGGCATGAGAAATGCACCTAATACGTAAGTCTCAACATTAGATCAAAATCAACACTCTTATATTTGCTCTATGATTATTATTTTTTATACTATACTGTAGGCTAGTTCCGGCACAGGGTAAATGGTCATATTGACAATGTATTCATTTTATATAGTGTTTAGTTTATTGAATGTCAATAATGATCACAGATGTAAATAAAATATGTATTATCTGAGCATGAAAATATATTATTTGGGAAATAAATATGTTCTTTGGTTTCGGTTAATACAAAGGTCAAAAATGTTTTTAATAATACGTAAACGAAAAACCATATCTATCTCTCCTATCCGTCCACTTTGCAAATATTTATTTTTATCATGACATACTTACGTGGGTGAAACTCCAAAGGGTTACTTTGAATGGGATCGACCCTTAAGCAATAAACGTTAAAAGTAGAAGCAAAATATAAACAAAGTGTTTAGATACGGTATAAATTGGATACAGTTTAAGTACATATTATAACTCAATAATTTAATTTTCATATACTTTGTTAAGGAATGTTGATGATTAAATGAATCACTTGTACATGTTATACCTTTCTAGTTGTAAATAAAATTAACTTTGGAAATTTATCTATTCATGTATTCATATAAATAAAATCTGAGTGTCTGTTTTTAATTTCAAATTTACAGCTTTTCAATAAATGCATTTGAAGGTATATACAATACTAGCAACAAAAACACAATTTTTATAATGTTTGTCTGCCTGTTTGTCTGTTTGTTTGTTCCAGGTAATCTCAGAAACGGCTGGACAGATTTTCAAGGGACTTTCATTCACAGATATCTAATATTATAAGGCGTAACTTAGGCTTATTTTTAACTGACTTCGAAAAAGGAGGAGGTAGAAATTTATTTATTTTTTAATTTGCGGTTTCCCTTACGCTAAACCTAGGGACGAACCCGAGCGAAGCGAGGATGAGTCGTTAGTATAAAATGTAAACCGACTTTTTTTTGTAGGTACATATTCTCACTAGCGCTAGCGGATTTGTTAGTCATATTAATATGCGTGCCCTTCGTGTCTGTCATCTATACATTAGAATCGTGGCCATGGGGAGAGGCTATATGCAGGATATCCGAAACTGGCAAGGACATAAGTATAGGCGTGTCAGTATTCACGCTCACTGCTCTATCGGCTGAGCGATATTGCGCTATTGTCAACCCGTTCAGAAAGCTTCAGGTAAATTTTGTTCATCCCACATGCTTTAATACAGCTTTTGTATATCGTATCACGTTGGAGTGTTACCTAGAATTTGATAAATCAATATTCGATGAAAGCTCTTATAGAGCTTCGATTTACGAGATATACTTAGCAATAAAGTAAAGATATAAAACTTGAATTTTGTTTGTTTGTTTGATATTCATAATTTTTGGAACTACAAAGCCCATTTGAATTTTTAAGTACCATTTTATCTATTTCGATATGTGTAAGTACAAAAATCTCTATTTAAAAGTCTATTTATTAAGGAATGTTGTGTATTTTTACCTTTAATAACCTTTTTTGTTAGTTTAATAACATTACTATCACACAATAAATCCTAGATTTTATAATAATATACATTTTATGTTAAAAAGAGTTATAGATGTTGATTGAACAAATAAGATATTTTTTTGGAAGTTCGTTTATAATTCGTATTTTAGAACTATAACAAAGTTATTAAAGAAATATTGACAATGTTTCAAACCAGTTTTATTTATTCTATTCTAAAACATACAACTATTATAATTTTAACTATATCTATTACACACAATCAGCCAAAATAATAAAAATAAATAACTATTTAATTTGAATACTCCAAAATTTAAATGTAATGTGACCTTATTGTCTGGTTAATTATTCGTATAATTAGAGTATAACACGTCTTAAACTAAATGCTCCTTAATTAGGAAGTTGCGAACAGTCAGCTCGTTAGCAGAACTTCATTGTAACGTTTGAACATGCTATATTTCAGTTCACATTTCTTTGTTTTCAATGTCTAATTTCTACTGGAATTGGATGAAATAAGTTATAATTTTACCATAAACTGCTTAAAATGCATTATATATTTCTAAGAATCAAACTATACGTTTTCATATAATATAACCGATTTTGACGGGACTTTCACTCGCAGATAGCTAATGTTATAAGACGTAACTTAGGCTACTTTTTAACAGACTTTAAAAATGAAGAGGTAGACATTTTATTTATTTTAACTAGCGGAACTATTGACTTCGCTGACGCTAGTTTATAATATAAGGATTCATAAAATCCTAAAAAATCTAATTTCATATTGTAAATCATAAATATGGTAATAATATAGCGTTTATACTATCTTTTTATCAACATCATATTTCAATTCTTACTCAACATAAAAGGATACGTTTGAAAACTGAAAGAAAAAACACACCCGATTCATTTAGAAATGCACACGAGCATAAAAAATTATGAACATTTCAAGGCATTTAGGTGTGAATATTAAAGAGAGTTCCAGTTTTCATGCAAAATGAGAAAGTTTTATAATTATTTTTCGTTTCAGCTTCGCAAATTGCCTCTTGTATGTGCGACAATCATATGGGCTGCTGCACTAGTCTTTGCAGCACCAGCCGCCCTCTTTTCTAGCACAATCACGGAAGATATATACCCCAACGTCTCTATAATTTATTGCTCGCCTTATCCATCTGAATGGGATAATTATTCTAAGTAAGTATAACCCTAATTATAGGACAACTTTATTTTTTTATTGAAAATTATGATGGAACATACCTTTAGGGGGGTTTGGACTTTAGTGCTGAGGTTGGGGTTCGATTTCTGTGCAAAGTAAATTAAATTAATCATTAATATATCTATACTAATATCTATACTAATATTATAAATGCGAAAGTTTGTAAGTATGAGAGACAGAATGGATTTTAATGAAACTTTACAATAATATAGCTTATACATCAGAATAACACATAGGCTACCATTTATAAAGATATTGTGTGATTTTTTTTTTAAATATGACGATAAGTGTCAAGTAAGTAGTAAAAATCTAGCATCTGCAAGCTATTCTGGCGTGCGCTACTACCTAGAGTTACTCTACCGCTAGAGTTACACATATGTAATGTATGATGAAAATGTTTATCTTAAACAAGCGACTCACCCTTACTTCGCTCGGGTTCGTCCCTAGATTTAGTGCGAGCGAAGCCGCGGGTTCCACTAGTACTTAATAAAATTACGTTAGTCAATAACAGAAATACAAACAGTAGTGTTTAAATAAAAAGGCCTGCAAATGTATATATGTATTACTAAAATGAATTAAAAACCAATTACACATTCTTTATTTTTACTCTGTATGGTAATTGAACACTTAAACTTTATTACAGGGATGACTCCATTCCATAATGAATGATGAGAATTCCATCTGCTTTTTCTTAGCCTCGTCTGAATATTTTAATTTAAATTTTTAATTAATTACGGCTTATGTGGCATTTAGTTTAATGCAGTTCTTATGTCATAGGAAATAGCAATATCACTAGACTTACTCTATATAGCTTCTTTTAAGTCATTTCATTAATTTCAAAGGTAAATCCTTTGTAACTCCTTTCTTTTGTGATTCATTGTTAGGACATTACACGCAGCGCCATCTAGTTCCATGGTAAGCTACGAGGCTTATGTTACGGATACCAGATAGTTGATATACTTAGCATATATAAATTTTAAACACTAGTTAATAATAAATTCCAGTACTCGGCCAATCTTGTAACTAAATGTTTCATGTTTTACCTTTTGTCGTATTCACATATTTTTATGACTAGTACCTAAATAAATTTAGTTAGCAATAATATTTTATTAAGAACTTTTGCTCATATATTATTTCAATAAATAATAAATAAAATAAATATGTTGGGACATTATTACACACAGCGCAATCTAGTTCCGTGTTTAGCTACGAGGCTTATGTTACGGATACTAGATATTTGATATACTACAAATGTAACTTTAAATACATACATAATATAAATATTAACACCCATGACTGGAGTACAAAAATTCGTGCTCAGCAAATGTATGCCCCCAGCGTGACTCGAACCCGCGACTGCTAGCGCAGCAAGTATGTCACTACAAACTGAGCCAAATCGTTTCAATACAAAATTACTACAATATGAGTTAAGAAGTAAAAGTAGGTACATATAAAAATATGTATCTATTATTAATATTATCTCAGATATCATAGCCTCGATGTAATACTCTTACGAATAGGCAAAAAGTAATATCGCTACTTTTATGGTTGACTGGCTGTAATTTATTTTCATAATCTATACTTATCAATGAAATTGAAGTACGTTCACGATACCCGAAGCTTGAATAACCGTTAAAAGCTTTTTTCTGTATTTCTATATATATTTATATTATTTTCTGACAAGGAAAAGATGTTTCCATTTATCTGTTAAATATTATTATTAATATAATATTAATATTATTTATAATAATGAGACAATAGCACATCACCATATAGTTCTATGGAAGGCTACGAGTCTTGTGTTAAGGGTACCAGATAGTTGATAAACTACATATAATAACTTTAAAATCATACATATTATTATAAAATATCCAATGAGGGTAGTACAAACATTCGTGCTCATCAAACGAACGAATGCACACAAATGAATGCCTCCAGCGGGACTTGAACCCGCGATCGCTGGCGCAGTAAGAATGGTGCCTAACTGTGCCAAATATGTTTTCATTGTATAATAATTATGTGTATGAATAGGCGTTACACATTTCGAGTATTTTTTTTATAATTATTAGTTAGTTTTGCCAATTGTAAAACGATTTTTAATCATGAATAAAAGTTTTTTCTTCTAATAACGGATTATTAACTTTTAAAGTACCTTGTAATTTTTAAATAAAGAAGTTATTTTTTTAGGTGGATGACATTAATTAAGGCGATTGTATATTACGCTTTGCCGCTCTTGGTGATAGCGTTCTTTTACTCTCTAATGGCTCAACGATTACTGGCAAGTACAAAAGAAATGCCCGGAGCGTTACACGGCGGCCAAGGAGAAGCTCAGGCTAAAGCTCGGAAATCTGTCGCTTGCATGGTTTTGATATTTGTTATAGGTAAGTTAAGCTACCTATGTTTGTATGAATAATAATCCATTTCATTATTACATATTATAAAGACATTTAAATTAAAAAATCAGCATATAATCTATTATTGCCCTAAAATATTATTTCACTATATACTATGGTAAAAAAAACTACGGTATTAAAATAATAATTTACATAGTTCTTAGTAGTTTCGTCTTTGAATAAATATTATTTTTATAAGACATAAGTGACTTATGAACAAACATTAAGACAGTGGTAGCCCAGCGGTAACGCGTCGCTTGGATAACCGAGTGATGCGGGTTCAAATCCGGGTCTCGCACCTCTGATATTTTCATGTGCGAATCATTTATATCATGATTACCACTTGTCTTACGGTGAAGGAAAACATCGTGAGGAAACCTGCATGTCTGAGAAAACCTAACAAGTTTTCAAAAGGCATGTGAAGTCCGCCAACACGCACTAGGCCAGCGCGGTGGACTATGGCCTGATCCCCCTCGTACTGAGGGAGGCCCGTGCCCAGCAGTGGGACGTTAAAAAGGGCTGATGATGATGATGATGATGAACAAACATTAAAGACGAGTGGTTAATCCCAGCATTCAAAGAAAACTAAACTATAAAAAAACAGCGTGCTAGAACCCGTAAAATGTAATAAATACTCGTACATTAGGGTAAAGTATAATATGTAGAAATCTAAATAAACATGACGCAGTTGCTTGAATGAGTACGTAAAATTCAATTAAATATATTATGCCAGTTTCTTTCGCCAGTTCTTCTCAGGTCAGAGTTTCTTCTTTCCGAACTGGTGGTAGACTCATGACGTTCAGTAAGAAATTGTAACAATTTTTATGCTGAATAAAATATTTTGATTTGATTTGATTTGATTTGATTTGATATGTTCTAGTAGTATTCAGTCCTTCTTAAAATCTCATTGTAGGCATAAATATAGACCTTTCATTAATAGGAAGGAGTCCATAGTCCACTGCAAATGTCTTTCAAAAACTTGCTAGCTTCAGACATGCAGGTTTTCTCACAATGATATATTTTTTTAGAAATTATTCGACCATCAAAAAGTGCGAAACCCGGATTTGAACTCGCTTCACTCAATTTCGCAAGCGAGCGTGTTACCATTGGGCTACCACTGCCTTAAATAAGAATAACAATGAAATATACAATTTACATTAATTTATATCTGCTTTTTTTATTAATTAATATTTTTAAACTTTAACTCTTGTAAGTAGGCACATTTTTTCTTGTATATTCCATGGAGCTACCATTTAGGCAAAGACAATTTAATTAAAAGGATGCAGTAACAAAATCGGCGAAACCAAACAAAAGCGTGACGTAAATATATTACAATGTACATACGTTTCATTTATTAAACAGTTTCTAAATATTTTGGTAAATTATATTATATTATTATGCTTAAGTAAATGTTGGTATGTAATAATTATATTGTTAAATAAATAAATATGTGGGACATTAACGTCTAGTTGTACGGCCAGCTACGAGGCTTGTATATTTGAAAATAAAATCAACAGTTAAAAGAAATAAAATAATATCCTCATTAAAACTTACACTCTATTATCTTTGCTACTTTTAATGAACCACTAAACACAAAAGGAAAGTTTTCTTTCCTGTATTTTTGGTCCTTTATTTAGTTGTTAAAAAGTTTAATTTCCTGAAAACTCCTTTAAAGAAATATTTTATATTTTTTCTTGTGTAGTGTAGCTTGGTAGTGACACATGGCAGTGGTAGCCAAGCAATAACGCACTCGTTTGGATAACCGAGTGATCTCGTACCTCTGATATTTTCATGTGCTAATCTTGTCTTACGGTGAAGGGAAACATCGTGAGGAAACCTGCATGTCTGAAAAAACCTAGCAAGTTTTCGAAAGATATGTGAAGTCCGCCAACATGCACTAGGCCAGCGCGGTGGACTATGGCCTAATCCTCCTCGTATTGAGGGAGGCCTGTGCTCAGCAGTGGAACGTTAAAAAAAAGGCTAAAAACGAACTACACATGAAACAAATCGTTTTCTATCAAACCTCTTCCCCTAACCTCTCACTGAGGCTAATTGCGTGTCGAATAATCTAATAAAAGAGCATACTTCAGCAAGTAACCACATTTACAATGTAATAGTCTCTTTGTTTTTATCATTAGGTGCCCTCATCTCTGGTTTCAGAGCTTTTCAGAATTCTCAAGAGCTTTTAACATAACTTAATTGAAGCTCTTATTTAATTATGGATATACCGTCTTGTGTTTCAAATTACTATGCTTTATATTAGATACATATATAACAAAGATGTATAATATGTAGTTCAGAGATCTATTTTCAAAGGCGTTGAGTTTACATGTACCTAGCTATAGTTCGCGGAAGACGCGTTTACATTGAAAAGTAAATAAATGTTTCGGGTGTACGCATACTTGTTACTATTAGCACAGAACTAACTAAATTACATTTCCAAGCAACGAGCTTTTATTACTTCAAATAATGAATTTTATACCTTATTCGGCACAAACGAAATTTGGGCTTATAATCCATTATACAGTTCTATTTGATTTTTATAATACCAAAGTGAGGATAATGGAAGACGCAACCAAATAAATAGACTATTATTCAGAATTTTTCTGGCTACTTTCTTTTGTTGCCATCAATAGAATAGGCAATTACAGCTCATTGTGTAATATTGTTATATAAAATGAGATGACTCGGGGCCTGAAATAAATGCTATTGTTATACTCCTTTTAGCGTTATTATCATGTTTTAGATTTAACAAAATATATTAGATGTATCTTATTTTCTTTGCCTTTTCTCTTTACCTGTATTTTTTTTTACTGAGGTACTTACATAAATTGATTTGACATGTTAAAAGCTATATTATGTCGGTTACAATCTCGTACATGACGATAATTCGTGTAGTTGCTGTGACTCAAAGATCTTATTTTCTAATGTAGTGTAGCATTCTTACTTACAGTTGCTCTAAATGGATGGAAAAGATATATAACAATTATTATTTATTTGTTGGAAATAATAATTGTAATACAAGTAATAATAATTCATTTTTAACTAAAAAAGCCAAAATAACAGTAAAATCAAATTTTTTTCTAATCATTTTAGGGTCATAATATGTAAAACCTAGAAGTATAAAAATGTAATATTATGATTAAACTTCTCGTACATAGTGCATAAGAATCCTATATTAATTAAGTATTTTATTTTAATGGATACAAATAAGTAGAATTCTCCATCATATATTTTACTTTGACTACTATAAAATTTAAAGCTTTACAGGTAGATTTATACAGACAGACTGTATAGCGTTTCAAATAAAAGGTCATAGTTGCTTCAACAAAGTTAAACAAACAGCCGTCATTTGACTCCTCTTCTGAAACAGCTCGAGGCACTTTTAAAATCTTTGTATCTTTGACAAAATGCAAGTGAACGCAAGGTAATTGCGTTACAGATTGTGTTAAGTATAACTGAGAACTTTAATTATTTACTTAATTAAACAAGTTTTACATGTTGTCTACATTTAAGTCTGTTAGTTTGTGTACAGGGTAAATCTGAAATTACTAATCTTAAATACAAATGTTTTTGAAATTAATAAATTAGGAAGTATTCGTAAAAATCTATGAGTAAAATAATTTTGTTTTTCACAAAAGACTTTATTAAGGGTTCAGGTTAAGAACAGCGTACAGGCAAATGTCACGATTTTTTTTCTTTTGTTTTGTACTGATAAAAAATCTATGTCTATGGTATGGAATGCATTCTCGACTATAATTTTTACAAGTAATCGACGGATATCGTTATGAACACATTTTTATCTATGAGAAGGCTGGAATCCTCCAAAAATGTACATATAGCAAAAAATTAATGCATACTATATATATTATGAATGTATTCAGCTCTTTTTATCATACCACTGCTGAGATTAACTGCAGTCAATCAAAAACTGTATGGTAATTTTCGCAACAATTATGCCTTCACGAATACTTCTAGTCAAAATCAATTTGGCGGATATTTTTAATGTGTAACACCAGATGCGTATTTAAATATTTGGGGCCTCGGGCCAGTTAGCTGAAGTGACGATTCTAATAATTCTTGAACGTTATTTAGGTACTTGTTAGTATTGACAGTATTGTTAATTATTGGTCGGCTTCGAGGAGTTATTTAATATATAAAATTTATTAAAAAAATATATTTGGCTTCGCTGCCTCACACAGCATGCTGCCCCGGGCCATGGCCCCCTTGGCCTTATGGTAAATACGTCCCTGTGTACACTATATATAGTGAATAAAATCTGGTTTTTGTTTCAGTATTCTTCGTTTGTTTTCTACCGTACCATGCACTAGAGTTGTGGTACTACTTTTCACCCACAGCTCAGAATGACTATAACGACTGGACTCATGCTTTAAGAATTATCGCATTCTGTTTAAGGTAAGTTATATAAAGGTAAATTTAATTTTGAATTAAAGAACACCCGGTTACACGATGTTCTCTCATTTTTAAAATTTGTTGTTAAAAGTAGCCGTTTCGGAGATTTTCTCGCCAGAGTCCCAAGTCTCAAGATGTGAATATAGTTATTTATTTTTTTTTATTTTTTTTTATTTATTTAGTTATATAAGGAATATAATGAAATATTTAATAGTTCTTAAAACTATCTTTTGTTTTAAGTTGAGACTATATGTAATTAAAAAATAATGAATAGTTTCGCAGATAATCGCTTAATATCTTGAACGGAATTATATCAATAAGATAAGATATTCAATTTTACTACTTTACCCATAACTCAAAACATGTGCCAATAACTGTAATCTATAATGCCTTGGTCGCCAAAGTCGCGTTAATAATTTTTATGCAATTTTTACCAGGATAATAATAAAAGTCGAAAGCTCCGATAAAATCGCTGCAGATGTTTTAAATAATTGTTTTTCTATTTCTGTCAAAGTAAAACCTTAAGAATAAACAGAATATATCTGAAGATATCAGTTTTGGGACAAAGATTAAATTTACTCGATTCTAGTTCGATAGAATGGTGATATGCGTTGCATTTAAAGTCAAACTAAAAAAATTAATTATAATTTTCATATAACTCCATTAAATTATAGTTGATAACAACTTGAAAGAAAACTTATCAAAATATTAATCATCAATTACATAAATCACCCCCCCTTGAAATTAAAACTGTCTGTCGGTATAATTAATAACTGTGGTTAAATATTTTGGGCTCATGCCTTTACAAAAGCTATATTCTAGAGCTTAAAATTGATTCAATTACGAATTTGAATTTATACAAATGTTCTAAAACACGAAGTAAAAATCTTCGTACAACTTATAAAATTTTAAATCTTGCTGAAAATATATAATATAAAGTTAGTTTCAAGATACAAGTGTCGATCTTATAAGAACAGCTGGCGATGCAACGACAAGCGCATATTACCTTTTGAAGACATGTAAAACTGATATTATATTTTCAAATTTTAATGTGATAGCAACCTGCTTATAATATAAAATAACAAATATTAATCTTAACACTAACTTATTTATATATTAAAATACTAAAACGTTAAGCTCTAAGCTTATATAGTATCTGAAATTTCTAAGTACTTATACATTTTTATCGGTTTTTTAAGTCTTATAAGTGATTGTTAAAGGGAAAATTGGCTTAACTTCGTTTTTTTATTAAATAGTTAAAATATATTACTTCAATTCTTACTTTTCAAAGTACATTTTTATTAAATTTAACTAAGAACTTAAAGATATTCATCAAAATCTTCCAAATATATATCTAAAGCTAATATTAATGTATATGCGAGGAAAATTTATGAGTAATTTGCATTTCATTTCAAGGGTAGGAAACTCGCATCAATCGCCGAGATTAAATCAGTTGGCGGTGAAGCGTGAGTAAACTTTCGCGGTTTTAAAGCACTTGAAGTTTAAAATAGCAAAAGAAGATGAATATTCAGAACTAATGTTTGTCTTGTAAAACATATTAGCTTTAGTAACAAAATTAAAGTATAAATTAACTTGTTTTTAGCATGAAATTTCACATTTCACCCACATGAAAAGTTTTTTCCATTTATAAACCTTACGTACTAATTTGTTTTCTTGAAATTGATCACTGCATAGTATAAAATAAAGTCGCTTCTCGCTGTCTGTCTGTCTCTGTCCCTATGTATGCTTCGATCTTTAAAACTACGCAACGGATTTTGATGCGGTTTTTTTAATAGAAAGAGTAATTCAAGAAGAAAGTTTTAGTATATATTTTGTCAAGTTTATGTACACATTTACTTTGCCCACAGCTTCGCTTGCGCTATATCGAGCGAAGCGAGGGCAAGTCGCTAGTATGTCATAAAATACATTGCCCTATTACAAATAGAAAAAAAACACATCCTAGTTAAAATAACATAATCTATAATATAAGTCAAGTGTTAACATTTTTGGCAACATATTAATTACATATTATATTCAATTTTTAATATAATAAAATAAAAAGTAATCAAAATGTTATTGCTTTCTCGGCTTAATAATATATATGTTAGAAACTTTTATCTTTTTTCTTAAAAAATGCCTTAAATTCTCTTCATTAAGTTATAACATCAGATATCTGCTAGCATAAGTTCTATCAAAACCTGTCCATTCATGATTCAGAGATGAAAGGGGAGAAAACAGGCAGACAGAGAGAAAGATGAAAATGTTTAAAAATTGTGTTTTACCTATAAGTAGGTATATAGTAGGTATATATAATTATATATGCATTTAATAAAAAGCTGTTATGTGGATGTTACAAATAGACACTTCGATTTTATTTATTTGTTTTGATATATAGTAAAGTTTTTCCAAATTAAAGGTTGCCTTATAAGTCACGTCTCAGCAGAATTGCGGCAAGACTGCTTTCATTGTCCCTCGCTGAATAGCAACGCCAATTCTGAAAACGGAATTAAAGTAGTTCCCAGTGGTGTTAAACAAACAAAGTATTGAATGCATCTACAAATAAAAGAAATATTATTATTTTATTACTAAACTCATTCATTTTAGACTATTACCTACGGATATTACAATATCGATCAGCTAAGTAATATGCTTAATGTCATGTAATTTGTTATACTTATTCAGGTATTTAGTTTACTTACATATAAATAAAGTTGAAGTGTCTGTTTTTAATTTCAAATTAAAAGCTTTTCAGTAAATGCATATTCGAAGTATTATATTAAGCTATAGTCTGTCTGTCTGTTTGTTCCGACTAATCTCCGAAACGACTGGACCAAATGTGATGATGACTTTCACTCGAAGATAGCTAATATTATAAGAAGTAACTTATGCTACTTTTTTATTAGAAATATAACCCGTTAATTTATTTTAACTGACGCCCAGCGAAGCAGGCGGGATTCACTAGTATGTTGTTTCTTCATAGTTTCCTAAACTCGTGCGTCAATCCGGTCGCACTGTACTGCGTAAGTGGCGTCTTCAGACAGCACTTCAACCGTTATCTTTGCTGCCAGCGGGGAGCGCTACACCCAACTTGCAGCTCCAGGCTATCAAGAACTGCTATATGTGAAACATCCTTTAGAAGCACGCAAAGGCATCGATGCAATCGGTAAGAAGCGTAATTTTTCCATATATAATAAAATTCTGACTCTGTCGAATCTATCCATTAATATTATATATGTCGTAGGATTATTTGATAAACCGAGTTTTTGAAAAAAACTCTTGGGATATCGCGAAAATACGGATAATTAGACAATGTCTATGATATTTCTCAATGTTACTGAAAAGTGGATAGGGTTTTTGCGAAAACAATAGCTGCTTTAGTAAGATTGCGAATAGAATCATTGGCTATTATAAACAAAGCGCGCACTTATTGGTCAATTGGATCACCCATTAAAAAGAAGAACGTGTTATCTGATTGGTTGACTACTTGACGTTTCTCTTGTCAATCCTTTTTGGCACGTTTTTTTATTTATCTTAATACACTTTCTGTGATTGAAATGTAGCTCTTGAAAGGTCCAAAGTTTGTATTTTAACTAAAATATTTAAAAATCCTATACCACATTGTCTTTTCTTACACTTTATAGCTCTATGACAAAATATTTCAAATATACAAGGAACCAATCACAATAAGGGTTGGCCTATAAAAAAATCATGCCAATCAGAGATAAGTAGTATATTCAAAGTTACATTGAGAATTATCATAGAAATTGTCTAATTATCCGTATTTTCGCGATATCTCTAGAGTTTTTGCAAAAACTCGGTTTATCAAATTATCCTGCGACATATATACATATTATTTATTAACGATACAGAGGACGATCGAATAGATTTAGAATTTTAGACTGTCTGTCTGTCTGTCTGATGCGGTCACACCGCATCACGAGATAGATTTTGAAGAAATTTAGTATGATAATAGCTGATTTTCGATATGTTAACATTATAAGATACTTTTTAGTGTAAGAAAATATTTGATTTTCATAAAATCTATACTAATAGTTGCAACGTACTCTCCAGTAATAATAATAAACCTAATATCTAATAAGTCTATGAATTTGAAGAATTTATTCATAAACGAAAAACTTATTTCAAAAATAATATTTTTCTTTCTTGTACAGACAATAGTAAACTTATTTTCTCATAAAACTTCACATTCTTAAAGGCAAGGATTTTGAAGGAATGTTACCAAATACTTTACTTCATAAGAGAAACTAATAATAATCATCTCATATTGTATTATATTGAGATTGGATGCGTACAAAAATAGTTTATGTAAACATGTTTTTACTTGTTTTATGTAATAATAATGTATACGACATAATGTATACACTATTACAGAGTATCTACTCACAAAATATATATAACAATTAGTTGGAAAATAGAAGTGACACCGTAGTTAAAACTGCAAGGAAAACTAATAGGCTTTATTTATATAGTTAGATTAAAAAACTCTAAATGTTAAACAACTCTAAATTATACCATATACAGGCATTGAACCCACGACACATACTTAAATTAGAGCTAATTAATGAATAATTATAATTTATTGTAGTAATAATTATATAATTTAATAAATAGGAATCCTACAGAAAGTGTGGTCATATCCAACTACGACTATGGCAGTTCAAGGAAGAAAACTAACATCATATCGCGGAACAGCTCGGATGGCGTCACTATCATGACTATTAGAGATTCAAACGACTTTATCAATGACGTAAACGAGAAATGCATTGACAGATAGACAGTTAATTGTAGTATTAATATATTGTGTATATAAAATAAAGTTATACGTAATATTATTAAATGTTAAGAACTTCGTAAAATATTTTTGAAATATGATTTGTTCCTAAATTATTGGTAAAGTTTATTTATTTATTTATTCCAAAGATAAACAGTATTTAGTGTCACATATAAAACAAAAAAAATCCTTACATACCAATACAAATTAAGTCTTCACAATTTACAATTTCTTAAGGTAGGTACAATTGTGTTAGCTTATTAAAGTACATAAAAATACAGTACATAAAAATTATAAGCGGATAAAATAAAAACACTACGTACAATTTCTAGTTAAAATGTTGAACTTTAACGTATAAAAATGTTCGAAATGTGCTTTTCGATCTTGTAGGTATCTCTGACAATTGATTTGGTAGTAGCATCTAAGGTATGCGGCATTATACCTTAATAAAAAAGGCATCAAATCTGTTTTACATAATATATTAAGTACGAGAATATTCTACTTAATTAAATATAAATATGAATTCAAAATTAAAATATGAATTCAGTGACAGCCATACCTACTAGTAGGTTAACTAAACGCCTGAACCGCCAGATCTAAATGAAAAATATTTTGAACAAAACTTTTTTTATTAAATCAAATATTTTTATTAAATCTTAATACTTTCTTAGATTTACACAAATATTAGACATTATTAATGAAACTATCTTTTCGGATTTTGTCGCGGATTTATTTTGATTTTAGGTTTCCGAAGTTTCGAATGCTTTACAGCAATCATGGTCTCTCCCGTGACCATGATTCTCGTGATAATCTTCGTAATATTTAAGGGTGAAAAAATGATAAGTTATCTATTTAAAATTAAGAAAACAAAATTTGTTATTATAAGTAAGTTAAGTAAGGTATTTAGGAAAATTAATAATTATTTCTTGTATAATTATTTAGATATGAAGTAAATGCTTTAGAAATTTACGGATTCATAATTCATTATAACTTTCAAGGGATTGTGCTTTTGAAGTTTCATTAAAAAGACAATTAAATTTAAATTTAATTATTAGATATTTTAATTATTATATTGTACATAAGGAAGTTAATGTTTCAGTAGATCTATTTAAAAGTAATACGCTCTATGTAATAAAATTTAAAAAAAACTTTCATTGTAAGCAAAAGATATTAAAACATTTATAAGTTGTACTTTAACAATATAAAAATCTGTATTTTACAAATCCGTAGTTAACTATACCTATTTTACTAAAAAAACTGTTAGTGCTTGTAACACTTTAAAACTATAAAGTTTACATTCTAATATTATATAGGTACTACTTATAAATATATTATGTTTAATGAATTGTAAATGTTAAAAATAAATAACTGTTTATTATTAAGCTACAAAATAATAATTGTTATAAAAAATAAAAAATATATGTACCTACATATCTATTATTAATGTAACCTACCGACTATCTCTAAAAATGCACTCTATTAATTTTAATGAATAAATGTAATCAATCTATGTGTGAATGTTATATTATAATAATATTTTATGTATAATAAGCACATAAAGGTTTAATAAGCTCTCATTGGCAAAGGAATACAGTGATAGGCAGTGGTAGCCCAGTGGTAACGCGCTCGCTTGGATAACTGAATGATGCGGGTTCAAATCCGGGTCTCGCACCTCTGATATTTTCATGTGCAAATCATTTCTATCATGATTACCACTTGCCTTACAGTAAAAGCAAACATCGTAGGGAAATCTGCAAGACTGCATGAGAGAACCTAGCAAGTTCTTGAAAGACATGTGAATTCCGCCAACCGCATTAGGCCAGTGTGATGGACTATGATCTTTTAAGGATAATTTCTATATTTATTAATTATTATCTTATACTATTGAAGCGAGTTCCATTAACAATAGCGGGACATTAAAACAGCAAACAGTAGCAAAAAAAATCAGTAAAACCAAACTAATCCGAATTTGTGGTCTTTGATAATATGTTTTTATGAGTCGAAACATTGATAACAATAGTTAGCGAATTTAAAAAAAACGTGTAAAAACGTATATAATGTTATCCTTACATTTCTAACAGCTGTTTTGAAGCACCTTAAAGCCTTAAAAATAGCTGTTCATTATGAACTTTATTTTTTTTTAATACAAAACCGTAATAAATCAATAGCATTAATATTCTTAGACGTCAAAAAATGAGAAATTAATGAAGCATTCACAATGGAGGCGATATCTGCAAAGACGTTATGATGAAAAATGACTATATTTCCTGGCGGACTTTGTCAAATCCCAAGGCGCAGGTCAAACCTGCTTACTGTATTCTATAAACGCTCAGAGCTCGCTCTACATAATTTTGGTTATACTAATTATATATATATATATATATATATATATATTAAGTTGCATTCAATAGTAGCTTCACTTTACGATATTTATATTAAATGTTAATATTAAAAGCTGAAAATTGTTGTGAAAGTACGCTTTATACTTATGGTGAAGATTTCCGGAGACTGTTAAATATTTTTCCTTTTTTTATTAATGTATATTTATGATAGACTAATTGTATATTAATTCCATTCATTCTAGGCATTGCAAATGTTTGTCGTTAAAAATGAATTACGATAGAAATATTTTTTAATTTAAGTTTATTAATAAGAGTTACATACTTTTAATATACACCGACTTCAAAATTTCTTTAAAATTTTCCAAAAACTAACTTTCTTGTGTTGCTAAAGAAAATACGTAGACAACTTTTCGTTTACTCTTTTCTTTGAAAACATAAAGCTCGTCAATATTTACAAAGTATAAGAATAAAGCAACATACATGCAAACAAACTTAGCATCCTTCTGTTTGGAAGTTGGTTAAAAAACAGTTGCCAAAAAGGAGGAAAGAACAGTTTGTTTTATAAATCTCTTACTAGCTCTCCGATGGACGAGTTAGTTCTAAATGTGACATAGGCTATGGAATATCTTTATCTTATTAGATCTAGTTTATAAATGTGTACCATCTTTAAAATCCCATAAACTATTAAATGCATTTTACGGGAAATTTAATTTTACCAAAGTTTAATCCATTCAAGATTTATGTGTATGAGATAAAATAATTATAATAATAAGTGTTAATATTAATTTTGTAATTAATGGCATGGTGTATGGAATTATTTTGATGCTTATAAATGTAAAATGATGTTGTTTTGAAATAAAACAAGTTAATTACACATTTTGGTATTTTAATTTCTATTCTTGTACTATGGTTATCTACAAAGTCTGATTGTTTTGCTTTTGAGTAGTTACAATTATAAAATACTAGCGACTCGCCCTCGCTTCGCTCAGGCTCTTCCCTAGATTTAGCACAGATAAAGCCGCTGGATCTGCTAGTTATGCATATAAACCTTCCTCTTGAATCACTCTATCTATTAAAAAAAACCGCATCAAAATCCGTTGCGTAGTTTTAAAGATTTAAGCGCACATAGGGATATAGGGATATAGGGACAGAAAAGGCGACTTTGTTTTATACTATGTAGTGATGATAGTGATAGTGATAGTGATACGAACCTATTGGAAAAATGCAATGAACTGTAACTAATTCTACACAGGTATGAATATAAATACAATTTTTGTATGTATATATAAAATATATAAAATCCATAAAACTGAAAAGGCTAGCCACATTTCGATGAAATATATACAAATGGTACGAAAGCCTGGTCTGGAGTAACGTATAGGCTATTGTCAGGCACCTAGTTACGGAGGCACCCACTTAAGGCACACTGCGCCAGCGGTCGCGGGTTCGAGTCCCGCTGGGGGCATACATTTGTTGAGCACGAATGTTTGTACTCCAGTCATGGATGTTTATATTTATAATATGTATGTATTTAAACTTATATATGTGTAGTATATCAACCATCTAGTATCCATAACACAAGGCTCGTACCTTATCGTGGAACTAGATAGTGCTGTGTGTAAATGTCCCAACAACATAATATATTTAAAAGTCACTACTATAGTAAATATACTACTATAATAAATTTAATGGGGTAAGTCATTACGAAAATATAATTTTCGATTTCAAATTCTCATCGTCGGAGGTGACAATTCAAAATTGCTATAAGACAATAAGACCTAGAGGTCTTTAAGTGCTCTATGATGCTTCGGAGTTTATTATGGAAAAGTCCTCGACTGCCATACCTACTTACACTTTTTTGATTGTTTGTTGTTATTATATAACTAAGTCTTTTCGATTAAAATGATATTTAATATTATTCGTATTTCGTATACAAATTCAAAAAACACAAATTGTATAATTAGTTATATTATAAATATTTCTTATTTGATGGGTTTTTCCAAAGCAGTTGAAACATCCTCGTTGTATAAGAAACGCTTTAAGATGATATTATGGTAAAAAAACCATAGTAGGAATAGACGAATAGACTCAACTAGAGTGAATACATATCTTTAAAAAGGTAAAAGTTCTTAAACTACTTATTACTACTACTTTACATACTATTACTTTACTTACTTAGTTCTTAAACCGTTTTTTACCATTTAAACCTCCCCCTCTTCCCCTTCCCGACCTCAAATCGCCCGTAAATTATTTTTTCTTTCATTTTTATAATATTCTCTTCCTTTTCCAATGGGTTTCATCCTACTACTATTTTTTTTTGTTTCAAAAATTATCGACACTGGTCTATTAATCTTAGCTATGTTTTATTTGTATTATAAAAAAGAAACCAACAAAAGATGTTGTATAATGTCACATATTTTCATATTTGTAAGGAATTCCTAGCTATCTCGTAGAAATGTCAATAATTATAAGTGTAAATTAAACGATAATGCGTAAAGCAAACAGGTAAGCAAATCTTCAAGCAGTAAGCAAGCAAAGGGCACTGATATTCTTACAAAAACATTTCTGTGTACTCATAATATCCAGTGTCCTCAATCTTGTATTTGCAAAATGATTAACGACTTATTTCAATTTGAAGGTCAGGAAAAACAGAATGTAACTGACGACTGATTTAAATTACATTTACCAAAAATTACTTATACTTTCAAAACTACGAAAGTTTTACGATTCGACTGTATTCATAGATGTCGCATATAATCCCCAATATTTTTAAACAAATGTATTTAAATTATATTATACTAGAAAATCACGTTAGCTTCGCTGGGGTTGGTTATATACGTTCGAAGTTTTAATGGTTAGTATGGAGAAATTATGGGTATTTCCATACTTTCAACCATCTTTATACACTGACTTCAAAATCTCATTTTACTATTATTATTTTTAAATCGGAATTTTAGGGTATTTGTAATGGATTAATCCAAGCATACAAAAATAAACCATACAACTTTCTTACCTATATTTTTGTTGATTGGTTGATGGAATACTACTGGATTTTGGCTTTCGCCATAGTTTAGTCGCATTACGCGCAGTTTGATTCTAATTCAAATCATAAACTTGCCATCACTATAATAATATATCAAATGAACATTTATTAGATAGAGAAGTTAAAATACAAATTCGATGCACGTTTGAAGTCTTAATTTTAAATAAACAATTCTGATTTGCACTGGTTTAACGCCTTAAAATTAGTATAATCTTAACAAGAAACAGGCATTAAGATTTAAGGCATCTCGAAATTATATCACTAAGCAGATATAAACGTCGTATGCGTACAGATCTGCTCATTAAATCATTTACGGTTAAACGGTGTTGTAACGAAATCCATTAACAAGTTTAAATATGTTTGAATTAGTTATGGAACATTATTGCGTAGAGAAGTATATGCGGGGTTCGATTTTTTCAATGAATGCTTATTTTACTATTAAAATATCTTTTTTAAGTCTTTAACAAGCGTGTTACTTGCGCGTACATAGGTAATAGAAATTGATTTTGTCGTCGAGATCTTTAAGCAGACTTCCAATCTTTTTCTCCTAATGTACCTACTGTATTTTTTATGTCCAATAAAAAATAATATAAATTGTACTTATTATAAAACAAGTACCTAATTTTTGTGAAGTGAAGTGAACGTGAGCGATTCATTGATGCTCCGCTCCTATTGGACATAGCGTGATTTTATATAGCCTATAAACTCCCTCGAAAAATGGACTATCCAAAACCAAAAGAATTTTTCGATTCGAGCCAGTAGTTCTTGAGATGAGAGCGTTCATCAAAAACAAACAAACTCTTCAGCTTTATTAGCATAACTTTAGGTCTTCATGCAGAAAAATCTTTATTTTGTCTGAATAAAATTGCTATTTTAGTATTTAACAATATAAATGCAAAATGAATTAATTTAATTGAATAAATTGAGTTTTACTAAATGCAAAAATATATAGAGTAGGCTTTAGTAGTTAATGGATTATAAATCCGGAAGCGATCCTCTTTTAACCTTTTTCTTTGTGTTCCTCATACAATAATCAACATCGCACTCAAACATTATAGGGATTTTGAGGGACATTTTGGCATCGTTTACTTTTTCACACTAATATAGAAAATTTTGCTAAAAGCTTATTAATTTTGCGGACCTAATACCGAAAAGTTTTATTATCATATTAAAATTTAATACATTTCATATTTTAAAAATAAATAACTCGGATTTTGAGAGACAGACGTCCGATTCTCGTGAGACCATTAAAATTTTGTAACGTCCGAAACGTTATATAAATACTTGTAAAGCAGTAATTAGTGGTACACATATATTTATTCTGATTCCATTTCATTTAACAACAATAATTGTTAGATTAATTTTATAATCACACTCTTAATAATCCATTGTATCTAACTGAATAACGATATCTTGGGATCTTGGGTTTGGGATTAATTTTATCTTATTGCTAATTTTGTCAGTTTAAATGTATGTGAATACTGTTCGAGAGTGGGGCTCACCTTTATTATCTGTGGTGGGGCTTGCCTTGGTCCCCCTCGCATTGAGAAGAGACTCGTGCCCATTAGGAGAACGAAAAAAATTGACTAGACAGAATGTGGAATGGGGTAATATTATAAAACATTTTGATTTATTAGTCTTGCAACAATTGATTTGATGGCAATTTCAAATTTGAATTTGATTACAATAATAGCTTGTTTTGTATTGGGTATAATATTTATAATTTTTTTAGATATTTAAAAAATTTATAACCGCCCTTTTGAAAAACTGTATAAACGAGTATAAATCTTTAAATCGATTCTTATAATAAATGACTATAAATAGAATCCCGATATCGTAAACTGGCAATACAGAGATTTGCGGTTGGAATTCGAGCTTACGAGGCACATCATTTCCGTTTAATATCAAAGATTGAACGTTTCTATAGTTCCGTTGGACCTAGCGGGTACAATACTGGCGTTTATCTTAAAGTAACACCTTTAGGTAGTTATTGGCAAAATTCATACTTATTATAGAAGAAATATTGTTAAAAAGCTTAGGTATAACTTTAATAATATTCGAAAGAAACTATACTAATATTTTAAAAGAGGATGTGTTTTTGGTGGTTTATTTGTTGAGGTTTTTTTGCGAAAGCTTCTATAAAAGATTCAGCAGTACCTACTTGATTTAGTATATTTTTTATTAGTGTATTTATTTATATCCTACTAATATTATGAACGCGAAAGTTTGTAAGTATGGATGGATAGATGTTTGTTACTCTTTCACGTAAAAACTACTAAATGGATTTTAATGAAACTTTACAATAATATACATAGCTTATACATCAGAATAACACATATAGACTACAATTTATAAGATACTAGCGACTTGCCCTCGCTTCGCTCGGGCTCTTTCCTAGATTTAGCACAGGCAAAGCCGCGAGATCCGCTAGTTATGCATATAAACCTTCCTCTTGAATCACTATATCTATTAAAAAAAACGCATCAAAATCCGTTGCGTAGTTTTAAAGATTTAAGCATACAGGGATATAGGAACAGAGAAAGTGACTTTGTTTTATACTATGTAGTGATTGTATGAACTGTCCAAAGTGTGACGATAAGTTTCAAGTAAGTAGTAATAATGTACCATCTGCGAGCTATTCTGGCGTGCGCTGCCAAAACCGCTAGAGTTACACATATGTAATGTATGATTTATTTATTTATTATTTATTTATTTATTATTTGGAAGACAAACAGTATTTAATTACATATAAAACGAGAAAAAAAATTTATTAACATATATCAATTAAGTCTTCACAATTTACAATTTCTAAAGGTAGGTGTTGTTGTGATGGAAACGTTTATCTTAAGCAAGCGACTCACCCTCATTTCGCTCGGGTTTGCCCCTAGATTTAGCGCGTGCTAAGCCGCGGGTTCCACTAGTTTATAATAATTTTAAATCGGTCGAATTTGTTCTTTTTATGGAAACTTTCATGAAAACGTAATAATTATCGTTCCACAGAGGCCGAATCTATCTGTCTGTCTATAAACTGTGTGTCTGTTACCGCATCATGAGAAATCTACTAAACAGATTTTGATGAAATTCGGTATGGATGTGGTCCGGGTCATACTTATGATAAAAAGTCTATAAAAAACCGTTAAAAGTTGTATTAGTATGTATAAGTAGGTATATATTATAAATATAAACAAAGACAACCAATTACTTTAACTACGTCAGTAAATAGAAAATTGTTATTTTAATTAATATTGTTGAAAATATTTTACAGTTAAGTTATTTCGTTCGGCGGAATGAAATTATAATTTTGTTAACGTTGATCCCGGAAAGCAAGATTAATATTAAATTAAGATCAAAATTGGATCGTTTTAAGTGAATTTCTGTTAACGTTTTAACACGCATGTGTTGAATGAAACGAAGTTTATATTGAGTAAATTGGATTAGCTGATATTTGTTTAATTAAAAGGTGAATTCGAACAGATTTCTTATGAAAATTATCAACAAATATGGTTTTCCTAAAGAATCTGTTTTAAAGGCAAATAATTATGTATTCAGAGTTTCGTTATGTTTTCCTTCCTTATAACATCGTAATGTAACCTATAGAATATTTTTCTTCCAGGGCCAGTGAAACTATTTCAAATAGACTTTATTAAAAAAGATTCTTAATTTGTTTAACTTTTCCAAATGCTATTACTCTATAGATTTTATAAAAATATGTATACAAGACCGGTTGGTTCAAACACATTTAGCAAAATCTGATATCGTATTTTCGAAGTTCATCTTGGATTAACATCGTGAAATTTTAGATACTAAGAGTAAGATATGCGCAATTAATTTAAAATATTTTTTTTTTAAATTAATCAAATTAAATCAAGCGTTTTACCAATCAACAAAGTGGCAACTGGCACAGCTTTGAAATGGAAAGGAAAATCTCTGGGAAACATACAGCGTAATTTTAATAAACATAAATTAACACTTCATAAAACATAATACTTATGAAGCTAACAAAATTTCCACTAATAACATAAAGATGTGAACTTAAAAATAATTTCCAAAAAATAAAGTTAAGGAAAGAATACTACCTAATTATACTAACATCGTATACATTATTCATGTTTGTTTTCTAATAGGTGACTGAATTTTTTTAACTTCTTGTTGAACTAGTCAATGTATTATGCAATAACTAATATTGCTTATTAGATATTGCAAGATCTAACAATAAATTGTCACAAAATTGGTTTTGGAGACAGACTTGGTTGAGAAAGTAGCCTGAAACCGAGAGCGATGACTAGGGCAGTTTAATGTTAATTTACTCAATTATCATACTGTAGTCAGCAACTCCAGCGGCTCCGCGCTACTCCACTATTAAAAATAGGGATGGTGTGAATTGTGAATGAAAATTTTGGGCTATTATAAGTATTTTGATGCCAAATCGAAGAAAATAAAAAATAAAAATTTGATCTAAAAATAAAAAATATAAAAGTCTGGAGAGGGCCACTCTTATCACCAAGGGGAATAAAAAAAAGATAACTATTCTCAGACCGACCAAATATTCTGTATATTTAAATTTCAAATTTAATAAAAATTATACTAATCTACATAATATATACTATAATAACTATAAAGCTGAATAGTTTTTTTGTTTATTTGTTTGGTTGAACGCGTGAATCTCAGGAAATACTGGTTCGATTTGAAAAATTCTTTTTATGTTTGATAGTCCATTTATCGAGGAAGGCTATAGGCTATATTACATCACGCTACGACTAAAAGGAGCGGAGCATCAATGAAAAATGTTGCAAAAACGGAAAAGGCGGGCATTAGTTCTGCGAGATACCATACCGCGCGACTCAGTAAGAATTTTGTTTCCGGTCTTTAGAACGCGTGTGAAGCCGAGGGCTAGTATTATATAATATAGAATTATTATATTGTACGTTCGACATGAGCATGTCCTAAGGTGTCTGAATCATAATTTATTTTACCTTAAAATGCAAATTCCTATCAATTCCGTTAAATAATATGACGTAAACTAATTGCCATTAACACTTGAATAATTTCCTCCTTCCTTCCTAACTGGATTTTTTTTTCCACCACCAGGACTAGCTGGTGGTCAAGAACTATTAACAGTGCCATTTGTTGTTTACACTTTATTTTTTTTAACAAACGTTATTTTATACGTAGGGTTATAGAATTGAGTTTTTTCTTTCGCCAGTTCTCCTCACTGTCAGAGGTTTCTTCTTTTCGAACTGGTGGTAGACTAGGTAGGTATGACGTTCAGTAAGAAATTGTAACAATTTTTATGCTGAATAAAATATTTTATAAAATACGCGCTTTGTTGGCGTGTTACAAATTATAAATCTATTTGAGAATACTATTTAATTTTCCTTCTTTCTTTTTAGTTCTTATAATGTAGGCATGTTTATTTAATATCTAAATATAATCATAAATTTAGATCATGCGGCGAATCTTTAATAGACGGCTCAATATTATATGGACGATTACAAGGGAAGTGAAGTTTCAAAGCAAAATCTGGTAACTGACAGTTCTATTTCCAGATATGAACGACGCTCGGACTACCAATAATTATTATACACGGAAATTTAATGAAAATAAACTGGATAGCAAAAAAAGGATGGTTAGGTTATCTTAACATAGGTAGATAGTAGAATATTTTAATGTGCTTAAATGAAAATAAAAAAATGAATTTAAACTTTTTATTTTAAATGAATTTAAAATAAATAAAAATCTGTATTTTTCCGAGATTGAAGATTTCCTAACCGCCCCTTTTTCTTTACGGGTTTATATAGATTAATAGAGACGATAGCTGATAATTAAATAATTCAATTGTTTCAACATTTTACTGCTAGACTTTAGCTCAGTTCATTGTGCCTGAGGTCACGAGTTCAAGTTCCCGGCTGGGAAAATAATTGTGTGATAAGCACGAATGTTTGTATTCCAGTCATTAATGTTTTTAGTCATCAATTTTTATCAGTACTTGTATGTATAAAAACAATAACACAAAATGTATTCAACCAATTTTAACTTAATTTTGTGTAATGATTATTTAAATTAATTCTATGGTTAATATTTACTATGGGAAAATCAATTCTTGAAGGAATTCACGATAACTGGTTCAATAGAGTAGTTGTCATAAAAGAGGGATTGAACTTTAAATAGGCAATCAACGATTGGTACAATATAAGTAAGAGCATAAAGCGAAAAATATTTTATGTACTTTTAGCGCGTGCGAAGTCGCGGGTTCTGCTAGTTAATTAATAAAATTAAAGAGTATCCAATAATAATTATGATATCATTTTAATTTTTTATCTTGCTAATTGGCCTTTTGATATGGGACTTCCACTGTAAATCCTAAAAAAATATATTTTGTTTTTGGGTCCGATAAATGCTCTACATTGGAGACAGTGGTGAGATAACTGTTGCCTAGGACCTACCTGCCCCTCTAGACAAGTGGCATAAACGCCAGTAGAATAGAATAATCAATGTATGGGATTGACATAACTACATAAGCTTACGACTAGTGATTAGATTCAACGTATCGAATTTTGGTAGCCAAATGTAACGAAACGTCAGATTAGTACATAATTCCCCATACAGAAGTGTCACTATTGACAAACGAATTCTGCTGTTAGCGTACGGCAAGGTGTTAGCGTTTATATCGAAATAGAATAGACACGGAGCGTTTGCCATTTGTTTTCAATATATTGGACATATATTATTTTGATGCTTTTTTATAGTGTTGAAAATGGTGTTAAGTGAAGTCCTTTCATATTTTGATATTAAGAGGGCTGGTAAAAATAGATTTAAATCCGCCATTTTGTGGCAGCAGCCATCTTAGATTTACAATGATATTGAAAATATTCAAATGTTTTAATTCGTTAAAATGTAGCATAATGTTATTTTACTTATATTCTTTGACTTAACGGAGATAGATTATTGTATAGTATGTATAGTAAATTAAATAAAAATAAAACATAATAAAAATTATTTTAATGATTATAAAAGTTATAATTTATACAGTCCATTACTTAAATTAATAATTGGATACTATACGAAATTACGATATTATACGAAAATACTTCAAGTATTTTACAACGAGTATGATCATGGGTTGACTTTAAAGGTAACCTACAAAAAAAAAATACATTGTACCTATATAATAGCCAGTGATAGTCCAGTGGTAACGCACTCGCTTGGACATCCGAGTGATGCAGGTTCAAATTCGGTTCCCGCACCTCTTATATTTTTAAATGATTGCCACTTGTCTTACGATGAAGAAAAACATCATGAGGAATTCTACATGTCTGAGAGAACATAGCAAGTTATCGGAAGTGACGCCCCGGATTCCGCTAGATAAAATAAATAAAATTTCTAAAATAAAAGAAGCCTAAGTTACTGCTTACAATTTTAAATATCTGCAAGTGAAAGTCCCGTCAAAATCGGTCCAGTCGTCTCAGAGATTAGCCGGAATAAACAAAAAGACAGACAGACAGATAGGCAAAAATTTAAAAAGATATAAAATAGATTTTTGATGCAAGTACCGTATATTATACTTTCATATGCATTTATTAAAAGGCAGTTAATTTGAAAAAAAACAGACACTTCAATTTTATTTATATTTATAGATGGATAGATAATAAAAAACCGACTTCAAAAACTAATAAGATTAAAATAACTTAATAAAGATTTAATTTAATATACCTCTTATGCAAACCTAATACCTTTAATATTAATAAATTAATATTATTTGTATGTGCCTGTACCTATTAATAGGTTTGAAGTCGCTAACTTTTTTGAAGTCGTTAACTAAAATATAGTAAATCTGTGGTCAGATATGAAATTTTAAAATATTATATTTACTTAAGTTTTTTTAGCACAAGGAATAATTGGTACTCTTATGGTATTAGTTAATACAGTATTCTTAAACCACAATGTTAAGAGTTAAGACTAAAGATCAAATCTCTATATGGAATCGTGATGGGCCCGACCTTTTATTGTATGAATTATTATTGGATGCGTCATTTATCTTAATATATTGTTTTTATTGGAAACTACCCGATGACTACCATGTATTAAAAATGTGGGATAATAAAATTTTATTTACGTAAGTAGCCGTTGAATTTTAGTATTAAGTGGTCTCTGACATACATAAATATAATTGTCAGTGCGTATTTGTATGTTTTGGTAAAAACCATTTTAAACTGTCAACAGAAACTAATATAATAACGTTGAACGAAGCCTTCATTTAGATACTCGTAGTACTAATGTCTATTCCTTCGTTTCCTTATTGCCTTTGCACAGCGTATCTATCTATTTATCTATGTATCTATCTATCTATCTATCTGTCTATCTGTCTGTCGTTTCGTCCGTCCACCCGTCCGTCCGTCCGTACGTCCGTCTGTCTGTCCGTCCATCCATCCATCCATCCATCCATCCATCCATCCAGCCATCCATCCATCCATCCATCCATCTATCTAATACTTTATCTCAAATATTCGCGTAAACCTATCTATCCAATATCTATTTACCAATCTATATATCTGTCTGTATGTGTGTCTATTAGTCTGTCCATACGTATTTATTATGGTCAACAGAAAATTCTATTTGTAGACACATCCATCAAATAGTTTTCCACTTATAGACAACAACAACATGCACAATAGTACCTAAAAGTAAAAAAATAAGCTTTAGGTACCTATCCATAAACTAAAATAATGTTAAATGCCATACAGCAAGGACAAAATATAAAATGAGTGAAATATAAACAAAATAATTACCAAATGTTTCCATCGTCACACCGACAGTGAGTTTTTTATATGAGTCGTGGCAGTCTTAGTTATAATCTAAGATCTCGATCTATGCGATGGACCCTTCATTCTCTTTCCCTCAGAAATATATTTTTACAACATACAATATTAACCAACCATTCATTTATTCCCGGTAATTTTCAATTAAAAATTTTTTAAATTCATTTTTTAGGACAAGAAGACCATCTGTGAAGACCAACTTATGATAAGTATGTTATCTATAGAAAATTGTTATAGAAGACTCGTGAATTGTTTTTATGTTTCTGTAAGCTTCGGCGTGCTTTTTGATTGAGTGGTATCATCACTACCGGTACGTTAATATTCTTCCATAAGAGCGCTCTCTATTTATATCAATCTCTTTATAAAAAGTTTATTGAGGAGTAATACTTGGAAATAGCATCAAAACAAAAAAAATTGTGGAATTTTTATCGGGTGGTTTGTGGGACTCAGCGGCTTAAAAGATAACCCCAACAAGAAGTGTGAAAAGTGAGCATATAGATATCAAGCTACATATTATGTATATACACGAGTACATACAAAAAAGTTATATAAACAATTATAAATGAGACTACCTACTTATATATACTTTACAGCAATCATGGTCACGGGAGAGAAGATAGCTTCATTTATAATGTCAAATATTCGCGTAAACCTAAGAAAGTATGAGATAAGTTTTAAACAAATTAAGTTAACCATTGACTTCAGTAACTCTTATCAAAATTTACCATTCGTCAGAGAAAGGGAATTCGCTTACATTGCTCCCGATCGCGACGTATGAAAAAGTACCGATCCGAGTGATAAGTGATTCTTCGCTGCGTAAAACTGAGTTGTTGCGTCATGGACCGGAAATATAAGTGTTCCCGCCTTCGGGGTTTTACGTGTGCTTTAGAAGTAATAGAAAGTACTGCGGTACTTGCATAAATTGATGTAGGTCAAATGAAAGTTAAAAATAGTGAAATTACGATACGGACATTCAATTCTTTAATAACGGTTTCCTTCCAATTCAAGTATAAATATTTAAAAAAGAAAATGGTTACATCTACCTATCTACTTTCTACGTTTGCGCTGTTTTGCTATTGTTCTGAAGTTAGTTATAAAAACCAGAATTTTTTATGTAATTTAATAATTAGTAATAATATTAATTAGAAATGAAGAAAGTAAAAGAAAATAAGTTAAAAGAGAAGAGAATATAAAAGACTAAAAATTCAACACAATTTTATTATTTTTCATTAATTTGATTACATATTTCAAATAATTATGACATAGTCGTAGTCATTTATATTTTAATAATAACTAAAATAAAATAAAAATTGTTAAAAAAACAACTTTATGATATTTATAACATGTACATATCTAATAGCTTAGCAACTCTTCGAAAGTTATGACGTTTCGATAAGAGCTGTTTCAACGCTATATTTATACGATGCACTACATTTCGTATTCATAACAAGTGAGACCTTCACACTGACCAGTGTGTATCTCAAACATAGTTTCAATACTTATAACAGGAATATAAGGTAAATAAACTTTATTGTAAATATACCTCGGGCTGCAGCTTTTACGAGTAATACTATGATTTTGTAAATTTGTGGTTTTAAGAATTCTTTTAATTGGTTAAATATTTAATTGATCGTAACTTTTTTCATTTAAGTAATATTAATAATATGGGAAATAAAAATAAAGCGTGGTGAATCTATTATATTTTAAAATGTCATAATAACTTATCAAATATGAAAAAAATAATATAATTTACTCTTTTAATTTCAGTTAACATGGCTGTCTACAAAATCGTACTCTTCCTTGCACTAGTTTATATTGTCAATGCGCAAAGACCATTTTACGCGGGATTTAGAGCAATCGGATATCCACAAGTGCAGTCTAACAACATCTTGGCTAATAGATTTGGTGAAAGTGCGGATGCTCCTATCGAAGCGAGAGGAGATGGGGATCTTATAAACAGATTAAACGCCATGCCCATCGATAGTCAACCTTTCTGGTATCTAAACTGGAGGCAATACGAGAATTTGAGAAGGAATCCTCAAACCTATCAAGTGAGACCGAGTTTCTTCGCAACCAATATTCTTCGTTAATTTTGGCAAAGTGGAAAGCCAAAATTAAGTGATATGTGCATTTCGTGAGATTTTTTGAAATTATATAGATAATGGTTATTCAACGTGCCATTGTGATAACGTGTACTTGAAAATTTTATGATATGACATGTGAAACTGGTGAATGTGCATAAAAAGTATAGAAATGTTGCATTTTATATTTTTATAAGTTTTTTTATAATAAAATGATTAAAAATTTATAAGCTTTGTTTATAGTATGTATAGTAAAATAAAAATATTGTGATAAAATTAAAACGATATAAAACAAAATTAGTAAGCTGAGTATTATAAGAACTTGGTTATAGTTAGGTTTCGATTTAGAACTTTATGGGATATGGTTAAATCTAGATATTTCCTGTTGCTTTACCGCTTTTTTAAATTCTTTTAATTGCAATTACTAAGCCATAAAAGTAAATTTCTTAGTACGTTAATAATAAGACATTATTATTTATTACATAATATAATAAATATATAGGTACTATACTTATTACAATATAATACCTATAAATAATAATTATTTTGAGCAAAATAGGCGCATAGTCGTCGAGTTGCGGAAACCAGCCCTTCTATACTATACCATACCATTCTCTGACAAATATTAAACTTTGATAAGAAGGTAAGAAGGAGATAGCTGCCATTTTATTTAAAAAAAAGAATATAAATCCCTCAGAATAGAAGATAAACTATTAGATAGAGCAATTATTATTAATATATATTTTTTAATATTAATAGGTATTTTTTTTAAATAATTTGTTTATATTGGCATCGGGTACACCCGTTTATCTCTAGTTCTTTAAGATATTTAGCATGAATTTCATTTGATACAATGCCTATTGTTCGCACCAGACCGGAACTATCCAAAAACAGCTATGATGAGATTGACCTCGCAACCATTAACCAATGACAGTCAGAACGACGTGACGAGATAATTATAAGTTTTTCTGTGATTTTTTTTTGTGTAATTACATGAAAAATAACTTTGAAATAATACTACCTTTAATATTTTAGCTATCAAGTTATTTATTTGTCGGTGTGTCCTTTTACGGAGCCGGAAGCCGTTATCTTTTATAGTGATAGTTTATGGTTCGGAAAATAATAAAGGTGTCTTTTTATCCCTATGTATGTTACAAAATATACGGTTATCTTCGTGGACTATAGCAAAAAATAACTAAAGAATGCGATTTAATAAGCTAAGCACAATGGGGTCATGTAACTAGCATTTATCCAGTTTAATGTAAAGATACAAAAAACTAAAAAAAGTACAGTTAAAAGCACATAGAGTATAGTAATTAAAATTATACGAAACCAGGAGGAATAAACTCGCAAAAAACTGGACTTTGTGAGGGCTCGCGTAGTTATTGTAACGGGTAATAATTTTAGGCTATGAAATTATATATTTTTTGACAGATAACACATCTACATATTATGAAGTTCAATTACTATTTGAAAGCAAAAATCTATAAGCGAGATAGTTTTTCAATAAAGTGTACCACAAAATGGCTCTCAGACTGTGGAATAGTGGTAGAGTTCGCTTTGCTCACCCTAATTAATTAAAAGTAAAATAAATATTGTCCTCAAATAATTCTTAAACGCAAGGCATGCATGATACGTGGAGAATGAACGATGAAAGGAGATGCTATTTACAGTACAAATGCAAAAGTATGTCGGTGAGTGTATTATAAACCTTCTTTTTAACGATCTTAACACTTTTTATTAAATGCATTTCTTTACGATTTTAATCAGTAATAGAGTTGATCTAGAAAGAATTTATAACTCCACTAAAAACTAAAGTTATCAAAATATTTGCAAGTATTATACTTTAAACTAAACATCTTTAGACTTAAAATAATGTATGGGTACGTTTTGCTTCTAGCTTATCGAAAATTACCTTGAAGCAATTTTACTTAATTTTCATCGCCTCATATTTAAATTAGTGTATCCGATGCGAATAAATCAAAGAATATAAAAATATTATTTTGTTTTATGTCATGTCCCATATTTTTAAATATGTGAAGAAATGTAAAAGTTCTCACTAATATTATATAAATGTGAAAGTTAAGAGATTTTTGGGTAATACTTTCTCAGATTTATGCAAATATTTACCCGGATTTTCTGAATTTATTTTGAGTTTTGTTTTGACATTTATTTTGCGGTGTTCGACTAAACGAGACCATGATTGCTATAAAGCATTTGAAACGTAGGGGTAAGTTAGCTAGCCGCAAAGCCAAGAAACGCATTGGGAAGCAGCCCACCTCAGAGCTGCTGTGTGTCATGCGGATTTCTACTGATACTTCTCTGGTAGCAGAACGGTCTTTTAGACCAACCCCTTGGTTATTGTGATCTATGACGACAGACCTGTCGTTAGAGGACTAGGAAACTATGTCTCTGTCAGGTTTTAGTAGGTAGTACTGGCTTTGCCGTAGACACCCTTATAACTACATCTACGCTCTATCCACATAAGTGCATTTTCCAATGTTGAAAAACCCATAATCAATATTGATACAATCATTGATAAATAAATTGGTCTTTTAGCTAAATATCCAACTTTTTTGTATTTGGTAACAGAAAAGATTCGTTACTACAATAACTATTGTAAAATTAATGAACAATGAATATATTATTCACTTTATGTCTCTGCAAATGTTTCGATATAGCCAAGTCACATACTTTAATGTTTAGAGTTTGTGAAGTTAGGGCTTGTAGAGTTAGAAGCTTGGCTCTACATAAGATATGTGTGTTCCATAATTCTCGTCTAGGCCACATTTTACATGAAATTGTTTTAAGAGGGATTTCTATTTACTGCTATTCATCGAAATGTAAATAACAGCACATGGAAGACTTAAGAAAAAAAATGTGCGAGGTCTTATAACAAATAAGAAATGCTTTTTGCATTCAACATTAAATTTCATTGGAACATTTGAGTCAAGCCTTTTAAAGCGTTGGATGACAAAGATACGCGTACTTTAAACACATAAAACCGACTTATGGTAGATAAATTTCATGATGTTCATCGTACTTCATATTTTGTGTTTTACATCGGCCGGAATTCTGCATCATTTTTATTTAACATCCTTAAATAATGAACAGTTATACAGTAAATAATACGCATATATTATAAATTAACATCCCGAAGTTAGTATTATTTAATATGTTTACTATTTCACTTGTTAAGTCACGTTTAACGTATAACGGCTGGAAGACTTCCAATAAAATATTTTCATAGCGGTGACACCCTATTAAATAATAGTACTCAAAGAAATATTTTCTATTAAATTCTTTTTCGTGTCAATTTTGGAAAGTAGCCATGTGATTAATAATGTAATTATTATCCCACAACCTGAGCGTTTTGAGGTACACTTGTAAGTATACTTTCTTAAGAACGGTAGTAGTATTTCTAATTTTCATTGTGTTTACCTTATATTGAATAGTTGGACTCTTTTAAACCCCTTAAAATATTTCTAATACCTATTGTTAAAAATTACTAAATAATCTGCCAATTGTTAATCTTGGCTTTAATTACATAGAAAGCAAATATTCTCATTCATCTATGTTTCACACTTAGCATTTATTTATATTTGAATTTTAAAATTGATAACAATTAGTTTTGAAAGTTTAATTTTGCTGAGTTGTAAAATTCAAAACAATCACAAGAGTTTATCTACTAAGTATAAAAATTGAAAATAAATAAAACAAAAAATAGCACAAGGACTTACTTCGTAGTTCTATATCATATTTAATCTATGTATAATATATTTTCTGGAAATAAATTATAATCGATTTATTCAATTATTCCGACGCATCGGTTTGTTTTACGCTGAGAACTAAGTATTTAAATAAAAAGTCAAGGAAGACCAAGTTTTTATTACAACTTGAATAATATCGGAACCACCATTTTCACTGTAGGTACGTTGACTATAGGTATATATTCCCTAACGCTTCGCGCTTGATAATTAAATTCCCTTATTGCCACAAAGTATGGCTTCTACTTCATATGGGACGAGATATAAAGGCACTAATATTGTATTAACTTATTTGAAGTAAAATTTTGCTACATTTAGAATTTAGGGTGTAAACTATAAATAATCACATCAAAATCAAACTGCTGAGTGCTCCCATAAGAAGCGAGCTTCTTGTTATGATTGTGTGATATTGAATAATAAAAACATTCTCTTTATTTTCAGATATGGCTGAAATTAAGGTTTCAATTGCATTTTTCTTACTTTTTGCTCTAGTTCAAGCTCAAAGACCATTTTATGCCGGGAACCGTGGAATCGGATATCCAGATATAGTGAAACCTGATGAAACACCAGGTGAAAAAGAATTACCGATTGAGGCACGCGGAGATTTAGCTCTTATAAAAAGGTTAGAAGCGCTTCCTGAAGACAAGCAACCATTCTGGTTTCTTAATTGGAAACATTATGAAGATTTGCGAAATAATCCAAAAACCTATCCTTCACGGCCGAGTATTTTTGCACAGCCAATATGATTTATGATATTGTCCCAAAGGCATCTTCTAAATCGGTCTTCAATAAAAACGCTTTTGAAATTATTTATATGAATGTAGTCACTAATTTTGGTGTGTGTGATAATTAAATTATAGTTCTAGTATAGAAGTATTCATATTCAAAATTAATCTACTGTTACTAGCTATGTATGTACCTACCTGCTTAATTCGACTGTACTCTTGCTAGCTTACAGAATAGCTTTACATTGCAGACGAGCTCATGACAAATTGTAATAATCTGGCAAGTGTGAGGACGTGTTCTCATCGTATTCGGATATTTAGTGGTAGTGCCATGCTTGTTACCTTCGGGTAGCAACCGAATGGGCCGGCACGCCCCGTATAGTTCATTAGTACCACTCTCTCACAGAAGACCGGCGTGAAGTGGCAGCTATGCTGTCGCGTTTCGTCCGGTGAGTGAGAGTCCGGGAGGTCCACTCTCCTTCCCCCCTCCCTCTTCCCTTCATCCTCCGCCTTCGTTCCCCCTCCCTCCCACTTCCCTCCCTCCATCCCTCCCTTTCCTGAAAGGCCGGCAACGCATCTGCAAGCCAGGCTTGCAGATGTCCATGGGCGGAGGTATCACTTCCCATCAGGTGAGCCTCCTGCCCGTTTGCCCCCTTTTTACCATAAAAAAAAATATTAATCAAACGTGAAAGCACTTTTTTTATATAGGACCTGATCTTTGATTTCTATTACATAGATTTATATTACATAGATTTATATTACATAGATTTATATTACATAGATTTATATCTATGATTGACGTACATAGGTTTTTTTAGTAAAGCGGCGATTACACGACACTACATCTAGTGCACTACATTAGGGCGGCACAAATACGGCGTTCTGTTTACACTGCACTACATACTATAGATGGGCCAACTCGGGATCTCGCTAACTCGAGTTAGCCTGAGGTCTTTCATTTTATTTCGAGTTCAATAAATATATTCCTTTCTTTATATGTATGGCTATTGATAATTGATTACCTTAATTAAAGAAAATCTTTTTAAATATATAATTAGTATTAAAATAAAGTAAAATGAGGCGATTGTTGTATTATTATCTTTTCTTATAATAAAATTCGAAGTTGAATCAATATCCATTTAATGTTTTTTTTTTTGAAAAATGTATTTGTAATAGTCATTATCAAAGATATTGAGGCCGATTTAACAGTTTTTCGAATGTTAGTCTGCCAATTTCTCAGTCTGTCTTTTTGTCTGTTTGTATCCGCATTACGAGAAAACTGCTGGACAGATTATGATGAAATCCAGAATGCTGATAATTGGTTATCCGGGTCCACATATAGAATAGGTACTTTTACTGCAGGAAAATATCTTATTTCCGTAAAATCAGTTTAGATTCCCTCTATATGTTCCTACATACGTTATTTGTTTATTAAATAAGGATTAGTCAGTTAGACAGAAATTACAGATTTAAATTCGCTCGTATTAACGTAGATAACATTGAGCATTTTAAAATACGTCAGAAGAGTCCCATATGTAGGGCATGTCTTTGTACATATCTAAAATGTTTAATAGTGTTACTTTTTCAATGCATGTCATATTTTACGCTTTCACAAATAAATAACCACTAGACGTGCGAATACAGCGGCTGCCGCAGCAGGACTGAGGCGCCCTACGTCCCTACATGTGATTACACTGCACTACATGTAGTGCATATAGCCATGTAGGACGGTCGGGCTCTTCCTATCGCCCTAAGTTAGGGTCCTACATGCCTATATGCATTTAGACTATACTACATCTAGTGTCCTACATGATGTAGTGCACTAGATGTAGTGTCGTGTAATCGCCGCTTAAAACAACAAAATTTACGTTGATACTAAGTATGACTCAGTAATCTTCTTGAAAATTAATACTTATATTAAATCATAATCGTAAAACAAATAAAAATAAGGATATTATAAAAACATAGCTAACAAATACAAATCATTTAAATATTAATCACTAGTAAGTAGTAAGAGCTATGAGGCGACTATTGGTAATTAGCATTTAGTATTTCTTCCTAAAAAGATAAAAGGAAAAAGGCAATTTAAAATCCAACATAACCGCACTTTAAACATATTATCCTTGAATTGAAATCAGGCTTACACACTTTTTTTTTAATTTTATTTATATACACTTGTTGCATTTTAGAGAGTACTAGGTAGTTATATACAAGAAAATGTCAACTTATTTAAAAAAATACTGCTTAAAGTATGAGAAGGAAACTACTTACAAAAACAGTTATTTATTTCAATTTGGGCTTTAACTCAAAGGCGTCGTGTGGAAGTAATTAGAATATTATAACAAAACAAAGGAAAAACAGTAATATGAGAAAGGTTACATTGACTCATTCAGTACCACGAATACCAAAATCAGTACATATAAATAAAAAAGAAGTGTCTGAGTTTTATTTTCAAATTAACAACTGTTCACTAAATGCATTTGATATGCATAATAATACTTACAACAAAAAAGAAATTTTTAATATGTTTGTCTGTCTGATTGTTCCAGCTAATCTGTTTGTCTGTCTGATTGTTCCAGCTAATCTCTGAAACGGCTGGACTGATTTTGACGGGACTTTCACTCGCAGATACCTAATGATATAAGGAGTAACTTAGGCTACTTTTATTTTTTTAATAAATTATAATTAATTTAATATGTCTGGCGCCTATCAAAGCGGACGAGGCTTGCTAATCAATCTGTAAGAGTATATATAACACTCGTACAAAATATTATATATGTATATATATTTATTCCACTAATAGAACCAATAAAAATGCGACATGCGACGGATTTTAATGAAATATATTGCTTTCACCGTTTGATAGATTGTGACTTGGAGTAACATAAAGACCACTAGGCACTATGACAAATATAACTTGGCAAAAGTTGGCCAAATGATACAAGAGACCCCCAGAGCAGAGCGATAGTAAGTCGCTAGTACATCATGAATAACTGCTTAATCTTCAAACTCAATAGCTACCATAACATATTATGGTATATATGTTGTATTTTTAACTTCCCACTTCTGGGCATGGCCTTCCTTCGAAAGCAGAGGAATAAGTCCTAGTCAACTACGGGCCAATCAATGGTTTAGGACGAGTTGGCGGAGTGATAAATGCTTAAGCTAAATAAAACATCAAATTTATAAAAGAATCAATGTTAAGGTTGGCTGGTAATGCAAGTTAAGATAATTTATTGAAAATAATAACCAAAGTCAAAACTAGTTTCATTATAGGTTAAAAAACATTTAAATCATTTTTTTATTTACTTTGGTTTCTCCTCATTTTGCTTTTTTCTGTTTTGCATTATACAAAATTATAGCATTCCGTGCGTCGCGCAAGTGGGCGTGTGACTTTTTATATACCATACATTAACAGGTTTCGGCGGTTTAATATTGCGCCGTGCGCGTGCACGTGTTTTTGTTACATTTCTTGTCATCATACCCATAAATTAATTATTTAATTATAATCAAATTCAAAATAAATTTGTTTTTCCATACTAATGTTACAAATACGAAACTAATTCTGGCTCTTTGTCTGTTACCTTTTCTATTGAAATAGATTTTATCCTGGAAATTTTGACCTTGATGCTAGATCAAGGTCACGAGGACTATTTATTGAGGTTATATTATCTTGTCAGTAGATAAAAATGTAAACTAATAATACATATTGATAAAGTAAGTACTCTAGTACGTAAGTACCTATCATTATTAAAACCTGTTCCATCTCACCTGTAATTGTATAATGTCATTGAGGTGTAATTGCAAACAGGAAAATCGCGAGCAAAATAAAACTGCAATAAACACCAAAATTAATATAAAATGTGACTGAACACATTGTGTTCTTTATTGTATTACTGAATATCATTTTGAAGATATCATTATGATATGTTCTAGTCTATACATCTATGCAGATAAATAAAATAAATGTGTCAGTTTGTAATATCAAAATAAGAACTGTTTACTAAATACTTATGATATACTAGTATTTACCGCGGCTTTGCATGTGTTATAAAGGCCGGAAACCAAATTCTTTCTGAGTCGCACGGTATGGTACCTCGCAAAACTAACGCCCACTCCGTTTTTGCACCATTTTTTATTGATGCTCCGCTCCTATTAGCCGTACGTGATGTAATGCAGCTTTATAATATAGATATAGATGATGTTTTTATGTCTGTTCCTTCCAGCTAATCTACGAAATGCCTGAATTTTGACGGAACTTTTACTGGCAGGTAGCTGATATTATAAGAAGTAACATAAGCTAAATTTATTTTAAAAAAGAATTAGGGTTCCGCTCAAAAGAGAAAAACTTATATAGGAAGGAACCCGAGCAAGGCAGTTGAGTTGAAATATTATGATAAACTGAGACGTAGATAATAACTTAAATTATTTTGCGGTTTTCGTATTCGCTCGGGCAGATATAGTATAGGCATTTATTTAAACATATAAAAATTGGACAAGTGTGTAGGTGGTGTACTACGTAAGTTAGAGTTTCCCCATACACTAACTTATTTTTTTTTAATTTTATTTACGTTGTTAATTATACAACAATGTACACTCAATCGACCTCAAAAAATCAATTCTTAATATTAAGTATTTCCTTTTGTAATAAAAAAAGTTACGTTAGCGATCGCACAAATAAAATAAAACTTATCACTCACAAACTACTCTAAACTATAACTTTAACTGAACTTTTTTATTATTGATAGTCTTAAATGTTCTAATCCGATTTTATTGTTTAAAGGTAGGATGGGAATAATCATACTAACGACTAACAGACTGACAGTTTAACATAGTGTGATGTTAACAAATCGAAAAGGAACGCAATGGAACCCCAAAAATGGCCGAACAAAGGCGGATAAATGATAATAAAGCCTCTATTATACATCAATTTAATAAAAGCAATTAGCCATTATTAAAAACTGTGATCATAATCAGCTTATATTATTTTTACTACATAAGAAAAAAAGATATATACCTATATAGTCGTATATAACATAGACTCTACTTTAAGAGCGACTTAATAACTTAGTAAGGTTAACAAGTGGCATTATATAAGATCAATCAGCTATAGACGTGTAATAAAGATTAACAATAATTGATTGAACTTTTCAAACAGTACTTTTATTTAGCTATCAGCTGTCCTATAATTATAAAACTTATCTACAAATATTATAAAAGCGAATGTTTGTGAGGATGGAGGATGTAAATTAATTGTTGACGCAAAATCTACTGATCAGATTTTGGTGAAACTTTACAATAATATAGGTTATGCCTCAGATAATATGTCATGTTATAAACATATCAAAGTAATAAATAAGCTAAAATTAAAGTAAAATTATGAATACATAATAATTGAAATATGCGTATAGAACCGCGGGCGAACAAATGTATCACTTATATTTTAAATAGCAATGGTAGCGCAGTGGTAACAGGTTCGCTGAGATAACTAAGCGAAGCGGGTTCATATCCAGATTCGGATGAGATCTGCACAGCCGCACTGCTTGCTACTACATTGAGAGTAAACAATAACGAAATCGGTCTGATTTCTTAAAGGAATTTTGTTAATATTAAACGCATTACGCTGTTTAAATTGAGAAGGGGAAGTTTGTGTCTACCAAAATTTTTAAGATTTATTATTATTATTTTGTACCTATATACAAATCATAAATGACTATGAGCCCTTGGACGGCATGTAAAGGACAAGGATAATTAGTAGCTTTTATTACCTACATAAATCTAGTGTATTTTAAACTTGTATGAATCGTTAGAATGCGTCAGAGCTTAACCCCAGACGTCTCAAATGCAAGAAAATTGACGTCATTCTATGAAGCAAACACGAACTATGGCCACAAACACCATCACAAGCTTTTTTCAGAGGATTTTGATAAAAATGGGGATTAATAACTTTAGTCCTAGAAATACATACTATTATAATATAATTTATTATGATTGTTTGATATCTATTACTCGTGTCCCACATATAAAGTATATACTAAAATACTTTCTATATACTATATAAAGTATATACATAAAGTATATACTAATATTTCGAGTGATAGCTTTGATGTCACAAAATACAACATATTAAAATTAAGTAACTCTACACTTAGGCCAGTAAAAATAGAAATTGAAATCACAAATTGTTAAACCAGAGGTGGACCTTCAAGCGCTATCTTGAATAAAAAATATCCTATATCTTGGAAACTATGCACTTTAGCGCAAAAGTTATTGGAACCATTATTATTGTAGAGAATTTTATATCCCATTTAATGAACCGGTTTTTCTGTCTCAATCGACAAACTCAATACTATTATTATTACTCAATAAAGTGTATGTTTAATAAATCGTAAATAGTAAGTTTTACAAAAAAGTTTACAAGAAATTAAAGATGCGAAATTTTATTTTCTACAATAATGGTTTTAATTATTTTTGCTCTTAAGTGCATAGTTTCCGAGATATAGTGGCTTATATCTAACAATTTGTTTCCAGATCGCGCTTGAAACCTGGATATGTCAGCATTTTGTGATTTTATGCTCAGTAAGTGACCCTAAACCTTATGAAAAAATATATTGGATCGGAAATTTAGTGCGAGGTTGACCAAAAAGAAACGGCAATTTTGGCTAGACTTAGGCTGGCCTAACTTGGTTTTGATACTAATGAGTCTTATTGCTGACATAATTTGTGAGTAGGTCGTAGGTACTACGAGTATATAATTTATAATGTTATTGTTTCTTATATTGCGTGTAATTCTTGCGATGACTTATGTTTGTTTCAGTTTTGTTTTTTTTCTTATCTCTAGTAAAATACATATAGTAGTATTTTACTATACTTTGGTTTATTTATTAGTTTAAATTTTTGTTTTTTTTTTTAATTAATAAATAGTTAACGTATCGCAAAAATAATATTTACGTGTCGTATTATGCCATGAGATGTTTCAAAAGACTTGAAAACTTAGGAACTACTATATCATAGTTTGCTTTTTTAAGCCTTTATTCGAGTAGTTGTCAAATTTTACAACCTAAATAATTTTTCCTAAATTAACGCGCGGGATCCAAATACTCCGCGAGTGACGTTAAAATAAATAAATGGGTGGTTCTACTCAGGAGGGACGAAAATGAAGTGATTTTTGGCACCACATTTTTTTGGCATCTAAGGTCAGAAAAGTAGCTTGGCGTCTAGCTTAGGTCGTTCTTTTACTGATCTCAAACGGGCCAGTCAAAAAAATAAAATATACCAAATTTACGACCATTTTAAAACAATATGGGCCCAGGAGACTGAGGCTATGAACAGGATACTGAGTATTGATACAAAAAAAACTCAAAAACTGTTGTAATTATCTAAATAAAATTGTTTTATTAATAAAAATAGTTCAATGGCATAGAAATAGTGTCTTCTACGAGTATGGAATACTTCTATTGTAAGACCTTGACTTAAAAATAATCACAAAATGTCACATATTATTACTTATTACAAAATAAGGAAAATTGAAAAAAAATCAAATGAAATAGTTTTTTTAGTATTTTCTACACAACAAACATTGTCAATTTTTTCAAAATAATTATTGAAAATTAAATCAATTAATTTTTTTATCATAATGAGTCTTGGAATGTTTTCTCCATTTTTTGCGAGCTTGACGTTTTTCACGATCCGACATAGGTATTCGATACTAATTTTCTTTGTTCCTTTTCTTTTCTAGTTAAATATTTTTGCCGACTTTTTTCTATTGAAGCCGCTAATTTAGTAGGATCATTTTTAATTTTTTGATATCTAAGCCTTTCAGCTATCCTTTTCTTCTCCAATCTTTCTTCCTTAGTAATATTTTTTAGTTTTGCCACTTTCTGTAAAAGAATATAATGAAATATATACGGTTTTTACGTATTCAAATATTATTTACACATTTTTACATTTTTTATCTAAAAACTTATATAATTATGGATTAAAAATTATAAAAATATGATTGATTTTAAACAATAAATAATAAAGTTTTGATGTTAGAAATCGGAGTTTTTGCTTCTGGAAATTCCTAGCTTATTAATTTATGATATATAAATAATATGTAAAGAATCAAATAATACATAAATGTACCAATAATTAATATATCTTCCAGGAGACTGAGGACAGGATACTGAGATTATTTTAAGTTTTTAGGCAATAACTGCGTCAGTGCAACGTTTAATATTGAAATTATGCAATTCTGTACTCTAATGTAACGAATTTACTACCTATGAATGCAAAAAAAGTATACATAGAACAATGGATTTTAAATAAATACGTACCAGGATACTGTTAAGTTGACTGGCCGCAGCACAACCGCACTCACACGACTCGCCGTAACGACTAATCAAACCGCGAGTCGAGATGGATGCGAGTGGTTGCAAGCTAACTTCACTTCGATCTTTCACTCAGACCGAACACTAGACACTAGATACCATAAATTCAAACAGATTTTAACGTGTTTTAATGTAGCAGGAGACTGAGGTAAAAACCGAGAGACAAAATATAATGCTCTTTTTTTTAATTATTTTCGCATGTAAGGTAAAATTAAATAAACACATCAAAACTATATATATTATACATTTCTATTTTAGTGCAGATATTACGTACGTACTCAAAATAAAGTTATGATGCAGCCTTTAAGCTTTCACTTCATCCGAGAGACATGCCAGGAGACTTAGAATTTGGCACTTTAAAGTACAATTTCTTAAAGATATATATTTAAAAGTGAGCTAATTTTTTGTGACATACTAGAAACCATTTAGTTGTACAATTTCGATCGTAGATCAATAATAATTTGCTTACAAAAACGATACGAAATAAGGTGAGACACGGAAAATTCCCTTGCGAGTAGAACCACCCAAATAATAAAAAAATAGCGAAGGAGGAAGAAATGTAACAAAGTGTAATGTACAACTTACATATTTTTAAACAATTGTTCTTTAATATTATATGATAGATAAACAAAATTTAGACTAATTTCACTTTAAAGTTATATAAACAACATTTAAAACAATCAAATTAAAATAATTGTTAATGAGTAAAGAGTCCATGAACTGTTTGTTTACTTTCCCGAATGTGTTTACAGTTGTATTGGTTTATAAGGTCCTCCACCTATAATGTTAGGCAGTTCTTTGAGTTCCTAGAGTCCCTTCGGACCTACGAGTCAGCTATAATATAGCAAGTAGGAACTTTATAATGTATAATTGTTGTATGATAAATAAACATCTAACAACGTCACGCTGCTGTTTGTATTCCAAGACCCCTCCTGACCACCGAAAATTACAAAAGATAAAGTTATAATAATTGTTAGCTCCAGCTGTTAACAAGTTACGATATTTAACATACGAGTACCTACTATTAATTAAATTAGCATTCATTTTACATTGAGTTATACCTAAATTAAAATCACTTATGAAACGAGTCAATTACGTAAGCAATTGATAGTGATTAAGCAATTGATTATTCTCTTCATTCATCTAATGGCAACAATGGGACCAACAGTGGGACCCTTCGTCCCACTGTTGGACACTAATTGATTCAATACGGGGAATCAGGCTATAGTCCCCCCCGCTGGTTAAGTCCAGGTTGGAGGACTTTCGAATACTTTCTAGGTACTCTCAAACATGCAGATTTCCTCACGGTGTTTTCCTTCACCGTAATACAAGTGGTTGGTATTCATGTTGACAAAGAATTAATTATTATTCATATTATTAAACAAAAGATAATATAGTTCCATTCAAGGTAGCTTTAACTTTAATAGGTAGGATGTTAGGCATTACGTTTAGGACATACTTATCTATTTTATAGGTGTTTGTTACCTTTTTATCGACTGTTTGTTAAACTTAAGATGATTAAAAAACTAATGTTTAGTGGCAATGGCGTTTAACGAATTTAGAATTGAAGTAAATACTACGACTTTTTGGCTTTTTTCGCTAATGAAACATCGTTAGGAAAAGACAAAGACATTGAGAGAACTGAAAATAAATATAGGTACACTAAGCTCACGTAATTTGCTGGATAGATTTTAATTGTTTCAAGAAATCGAAGCTCAAATAGACGGTGCCGTTTGTTAAAAATAAAAAGGTCAAACATTTTTTTATATATTTTCTTCTTTCTTAAACCTTGAACAATGGCTTAGTTTTATAACTAATATAAATTCGCATATAATAAGAATAATCGGTCACGGTCCCATCTGTTTGTATACCCGTTAATAATAAATAATAATAATAATAGTGTTCTCCGACCGATTCATGACACGGCGACCTATCTCATTGAGACTGGCCAACTGCGCAGGAGATATCATAGTGCACAAATGTACGCGCAGACACAAATGCACTCTCTATTTGTATCACTCTCATACTCCGGTGGGAGGACTGCTTGACACGACAGTGACAGTGAGAGCTAAGGTGCAGGAACGACCGCCAACTTCCCAACTCCGGGCGGTTATTGAGGCTTACTGAACAGAAAGACTCAATAACTAAACTTGGCCCGACCCGGGACTCGAACCCAGGACCTCTCGATGTATGACCGTACATTCTAGTCACTACACCACCGAGGCAGTTACCCGTAAATACACATGTGGGGATGGGGATTTCTTTATTTTACCATACCATAAACTACCAACCACGACTTAATTGGTTGATACGTTATTTATTCTTCATCAGATCAGATAATATACACAGTATAAAATATCAAAAACGGCTTAAACAGTCATTCTTTAATAATCTTAGTAATTTTAATAACTCAAAGATTTAATTGTAAAATGACCAATCATCGAAAAATTATTCTTATTATTCATTTTCACCATAATTTGAATATCAGTTCTTTGTATATCAGCGCTAAGTTTAACACACGTAGCTTTTAAACACGAACGCATACATAGTACACTATGATTATGTTAACGTTCCTCGTTTCTGACTGGTCGTGTCGAGCAGTCGTTCCACCGGAGTATGAGAGTGATAAGGAATAGAGAGTGAACTTGTGTTTTCGCGTACACTTGTGCACTATAATATCTCCGCAGATTGTTAGTCTCAATGAGATTGGCCGTCTTGGCCGGAATCGGTCGGGAGGACATCATCACATCCCTCACATTATGTACTCTACCTACGCTTTTTGTAAAAAAATCTAAATAAATGCAAAAATTGTGTGCGTAAATACACTTGTTTTTCTATAAATATATATAAATAGACTGTATTAAACAGAGTTGGTAATATTTTATTTATAGTCGCAGAGATCGTGCAATACATGCGTGATTTAAATAAATTTTCACGTTCGTACAACAAGCAAAAATTTTCATGAATAATTTCCATATTATTCGGGCAAAACATTTCATAATCGTTTCAACGATAATAAATTGGTATAAAACTCCATTTAACTTTTGTGATCAGAATATATTTAGTAAACAAAGGCTGTATTCATGTAAATATCTAATATCCATAAAAATATACTCGAGCTAAATTACGTGTATACATTGTTTTTTTTAAATGTTATGGAAATAGTTATTATTGTTATATAGTATTGTTTAAATCTATAGTTTCTAAAATTTTTGCCTGTCTGTCTGTCTAAGTGTATGTCTGTGGTAACTACTGGACAGATTTTGATGAAAGAAGGTATGATGATAGCTGGTTATCGAAGTCAACATATAAGATACTTTTTACTGCAGGAAAGTATCTTATCTCTGAAAATTATATATAAACACACGTAGGGAAGTACCTGAGCGGAGCGATAGTTTATGGTGAGCCGCTATCTAAATATAAAAATAAATAACGCCTTTAATCAATATTAAATATTTATTTTGAAAAATAATTCTATTCTACAGCTCTTCTGATTTTAAGATAACTGCTTATCAAGGTTGTATAAGTAATCAAGAAACATTAATATTGCCCCCAAATAATAGGATAAACGTATTTCGGCTATGCCTTTGTTCGACCTTTGAAGTGATATTTAGTATACAATAAAAAAAAAAAATATATTGGGATATTATGTGTGTAACATCGCCATCTAGTTCCGTGGTCAGCTACGAAGAAAGCTTGTGCCACGGATACCAGATATTTGATATACTACATATATACGTTTTAAATACATACATATTGTAAATATAAACACCCATGACTGGAATACAAAAATCCGAGTTTAACAAACGAATGCCCCCAGCGGGACTCGAACCCGCGACCGCTGGCGCAAGAAAGTAGGGTCACTACACACTGCGCCAAACGTGTCGTTTGGCGCAAAGTAGCGATATATATTTTTAACTTCAAAATTTCGTACTAGTTTCACTTTTTACTTTTTTATTACATGTACAGGTGAACCGAATATGAAAAGCCATTTTAATAATCTAATACAATTTAAACTACAATAAGTAATCGTTCAAACTAGGTTAAGCACTTAATAATAATTGCATAGTGATAAGTAAAATTATTTTCAATGTATTTTACCTCAAGTAGGTACCTAATATAAAACTTGAGATGGTGTATTATGAACGAATGATCGATTAAATAAATATTATTCAAATAAAACATTGTAACAAAAGCTCTAACTCCTAAACTAGAAAACGTACACTCACACAAACAAACAATACAAATCATGAAGTCCTGGGTTCAAATCCCGAGTCATCTCAAATAATAGTTATAGTAATTATCTGACTAAAAAATTGTTCTTCTTATTTTGATTCTGTTTTATTGACTTCAGATTATGTAGACGAAAATTAGTTTTTAATAATCCATAATTGCGCCTTGTTTAGAATTTATTCGAGTTCAAGAATTAAATTAAACGCATCTATTGCGTGCTTTTAATGGCTTATAAATTATGATTATATTATTTGAAATTAAGTGAGAAAAAAAACATTAAATGACAAAATTTGTTGTAGTTTTTATCATACAAATGACAAACATATTTAATTTATTCTTTCCAAAGTCTACACGTACCTATAGTGTATTCAGTATTAGTAGTATTAGTAGTATTCTATAGGTAGGTTATATAGGTAGGTATATATCTACCTAATAGGTAGATATACTGGTACGCTTAATCTTTTCGATTCCGACAATATGACTAAGCATATCGGCTTAATTGATTTTAATGTATGGATTATTAACGGGGTATTACAAAATAAATGAAACGTGTAATAACAATCAGTTTGTACTTCATATAAGCTTATTATGTAGTAGCGTAGCATTTTTTCATATATTTCGGATGAATGTGAGTAACAGTAATAGTTTTTCATTTCACTTTTAAAGCTGAAAAATGTATTTTATCTAATTAAAAATTGCATTTTAAAATAGAAGAAAAATATACTTTAACTAGTCTTGGTAGTTTAAATAAATGCTTCGAATTCAGGCGTCGAATTTGTCTAATATTCACTAATGCTAATAGGCAAATAAAATAAATAAAATAGGCAAAGTATGACGTTAACTAAAGTATCCTCGTAGACGCAGGCGTTTATGACAAAGACTACGTACGTCTATCTAATTTTCTTTATTATTTAAGAAGTAAAACTTAACTGTTTTAACTGAAAAGGTTAATTTTACACCATACAACAATTACATACAGAAAAACTAGAACCTAGAACAACTAGACTTGTAAACTACAAATAAATCAATGGACATAGAGTAGAAAAGCACTGAACTGCTAATATCTATACCTACTTACATTTATTATGTAAATATAATAAAAATACTCTATTTAGAGTACAATGGTCGTAACGTTACGATGAACACACGAGCACAATAAAATTACTATTCTAGTAGCTACGGAACTTTATAAGATGTTTGAAAAAAAAATCAATAAAGTATCTATATATAGAAAGTGCGTGTTGGCGAACTACATAATGTCTTTCGAGCTATGCTCTCTCAGACATATAGGAAAATAGCAGATGTGTGAGACCCGGGATTTGATCGCGCTTCACTCGGTTTACCAAGCGAGTGCGTTACCATAGGGCTAGCTCTTGAAATAGTTTAAAAACCTACATTTCTTTGATAATAATTTTAATAACAACCTTATTCTATCCTTTTTTTCATTCGGAAATGTATTGATACGTAGGTACCACCATGTGATTATGTGGCACTCACCAGCTTAAAATAAGCCAGTACTACCCACTAAAACCCAACGGCCCTCACCCGTCTTGATGGGGTATGTATACAGGTACGAGGTAAGAGAAAAGCTTGGTAGTTGGATACGCACTGCTTTATTCAAACTAGAATAGCGTTGTGGGCGCAGCCACAACATTTTAAGTTTACCCACTTAATCATATATAACAGGGCGTCACACGATCGTTTGCGTATACAACTACGACGACGAGCAACCTGCATGACACACCACCCACTGAAGTGGGCCTCTCTTGCGCGTTTCTTAGCTTGAGCTTCGCACCGGTCAGCTGCCGGACGCTACTAAACCCCACAAACAGTTCTTGAAACAAGAACAAATAAATCAAATTATCATTGGATATAATCTATACTAATATCATAAAGCTGAAAAGTTTGTGTGTTTGTTTGTTTGTTTGTTTGGTTGAACGCGCTAATCTCAGGAACTACTCGTACATATATTACATCACGCCACGACCATTAGGAACGGAGCATCAGTGAAAAATGTTGCAAAAACGAGAGTTATTTGGATTCTAGCTTTTAGAACGCGCGCGAAGCCGCGGGAAAGTCTAGTATGTATATTAGTAGTAGTTTTTCATTCAAATGTATATCGGTAACATATATCAACTCTATACGAGCAACCACAATGAAATTAATTGTAAGAAGTGAGTCACTACAATAAATACAATATGGCTAATAAATTTTATTACTACCTCTATACAACGTTAGTAAGACGCAAGTCACGGTGTAAAGATTATAATCCAATGGTAGAATAAAGCTGGAAAACCCCAACCGCAAAGCGAATTTAGTCGGCGACGTAGCCAGTTCATTGCGATATTGGAAATCGTTTAACTGTTACCTTAACTTTATCTTCTCTCTCGCTCGCTTTGCTCAGGTTCGTCCCTAGATTTAGAGCGTGGAAATATATACAAAAACTTAAAACCTTACTCGAGAACCACTCTATCCATTAATGAAAACAACATGAAAATCAGTACAGTAGATTTTAGTTTATCGCGAACAGACAGACAGACGCGGCGGAGGAGTTTCTTTTATAATATGTAATGATATACTTGATTACACACTTAGTTTAGAATTCTCCTTTCCGAAAAACGAAAAAAAAGATGAACCAAATGTTATTACATTATATTTCCTACTCCAATTTAGAGCTTAAAATAACTTGACAGACCTAAGCATTATACTTGGCCCTTTTAAATAAAATTATGAAGTATGTATTATTAAAAAGTACTGAGTCCTTTTCGGGACTCGAACCTAGAACCAGATCTGCAACCAATTATGCTGACTTTACAATATATTGCGTTAACTAGGTATTCGCGAAGGATCCGGGATACTATTGTATTATTATTCGAATGAACTATGATCGTAGCACTGATAATAACTACAAGGCCAAATGTTTTTTATATTAGGTACCTATTATTTAAATACCTATATTCCTTCCTTCCTTCCTCTCAGCCCATACACGTCCACTGCTGGACATAGGCCTCCCCCAAAGATCCCCACGACAACCGGTCTTGCGCCCTCCGCATCCAGTGGGGTCCAGCGACTTTAACCAAGTCGTCGGTCCACCTTGCGGGAGGCCTACCCACGCTTCGCTTTCCTACCTATATTACCTTAATAATTATTATCTTTATCGTATTTAATACAAACAAACGTTTATTATTGAAAGGATAATTTTAAATTTAGATTTAATTAGTTCTTTTATAATGTCAATGATTGCAATTATTGTAATGTAATTATTCATTAAAAATTGTAATTTTGAAGGATTTTAAGGAGGAAAAATAATTCATGCAAAACGATATAAAATAACGTTTAATAAGTTAGCGAAAACTAAATTTGTATGAAATATTTTACTTTGGCAGGAATAACTTTAACGTAATGGGTTCAAATCTAGGGTGTCACGCCTCTGATAATTTCACACGTGAATCAATTTTAAAATGATAACCACCTGTCTTACGGTTAAAGAAAACATCGTGAGAAAACCTGCATGAGTGATAGAACCTAACAAGTCTTCGAAAGACTTATGGAGTCCCGAGTCCATCATCCCGAACTAGGCCAGTGTAGTGGCCTATGGCCTGATCACTCTCGTCTTGAAAAAACGCCCAGACTATATAGTAGTGAGACGTTAAAAAGGGCTTAATTCAAGTATAAATTACCTCTTTCACCGCACTTACCATGTGAGCGGAGCCGCGGACATTATCTAGTTAAACATACTTTTCGGTAAAAAAAATATTATTTTTAAAGCTTGTTTTATATGCATCGTTTTTTGATATGGTGACTTTTTCACTGTTACTGCAACTGCTGCTACTGGACAAAGACCTCTTCTTTCTTCTTCTTTTTATTTTCTTCTTCCCATCTTATGTATTTTTTGCGAAAATAAATGATAATAGTCATTTATTTTAATTTGCGTTTTTATTCTCAATAATATGATATTTTTAAATGGATGTGTAATATCATGTATGTTCGATGGTGCATAAAATTCAGTACAGGTTCAAAGATGTGCTGGAGTAACATAAAAACTACTGTTAAACACCTATCGAAACGTCCCTAAACTCGCTTGTATAAAATAAATTGCATTCACCCAGCCAATGCCGTTTACCATTTATATATGGAATATACATGGAATTTAAAAGCACTTCAGCGTTAATGCATGAAATATGCACTTTCTGTATTCCGATAATACTAGATAAAGATTTGAAATTGATGATACAAAACATACAGTACATCGTACAATGTATATTTTAATATATTCATTCTTTACTTTTATCCTTGGAAAATGCATTTACGTATACCACCTGTAGAAAACGAGTGGTTATGTGGGGCTCAGCGGCCAGAAACCAGCCAGTACTACCCACAAAACCTAAGCACCCATCTTCCGTCTTAATGGGGCGTCTCAGGATCACTTGCAAACAATTGGAATGATTGCAAGTGCTTGATGTGCAAGCCGTCATACTTCGTGATTGAAAATGATTCAAGCACGAAATACGAGTATGACAGCCTGGCAGGCGCAGGCAGGCAGGCAGGTTCCACAGTCCACTCTGCTGTCAAAGAAGTAACAGGAGCAACCCGCATGACACACCGTCCACCGAAATGGGCCCTGTGTATCTTGGCTTCACCTCTGGCCGGATTGCTGGACGCTACTGACAAGGTAAACGCACATAATTAAATCATACCCCTACTTAATCTTAGTAAGGGTTTTTTAATAATATCTTATAATCAAAATATTAATTTATTTATTTTGTTATTTAAAACACGGATTTTAAGTATTAAAACAAAAGCGGAATGGAATGAGGGATTGCTTCGTTCAGAATATTCTAAACCTGCCTTGTGAGTAACTAGTAGAAGTACTGGTAACATCCTACTGCCACATCTGGTAGTTCTCTCTTAGCAAAAGTTGACAATGAGAGCAACCCTATGGTGGGTGGGTATGCATTTGCAGGCCAACTGTCTCTTGTAGAATATCTAAAGTAGTTGGACCATCCCTTTAAGGTAAGTTTTAATTTGTAGAATTGAGTTTATTTATCGGTCAGTCCCCCATATCGATAAAAAAGTTATATCTTCGTGCCGTCTTAATATCTGTCGAACGTATCAAGATCTCGCCCCAATGGACTGTAAGAACACGTAAGTGGAATAGACAGTGAACTGGTCTTATTCGTTCAAGAGAATAATGTATTTCACTAGGGAGAACGAAAATGAAAATATAGTAATTATTTTTATGGTTTTGGGTTTTCCCGTTTGAATAAGAACTATTCATTAATCTTTCACATCAGTAGGTATGCTTTGTAATAACACAATTGTATTAAAAGTTATCCTTCTCATTGTATTATGTCTATACCTAAAAATTGGACGACAAGTTTGGCTCAGTTGGTAGTGATCCTACTTTCTGCGCCAGCAGTCGCAGGTTCGAGTACCGCTGGGGACATTCATTTGTTGAGCACGAATATTTGTACTCCAGTCATGGGTGTTTATATTTATAATATGTATGTATTTATAATTTATATATGTGTAGTATATCAACTATCTGGTATCCGTAACACAAGCCTCGTAGCTTACCACGGAACTAGATGGCGCTGTTTTAATAATGTACCACCATATAAAAGGTAATATAAAATTTTAATTAAAACTTTTTTGTTTGGAAAATCTTATTGAAGACGTCATTATTATCTATACAATACAAAAGGCAAATCTATAGGTTTTAGCAATTTTGTTTGGGAATCTATCTTTCTGGGAATGCATCACGTGAAAATTACTGGACAGATTTCTATTTTATTTATTAGTAGCCTTTCCCACGGCACCACTCGCGTTCTAAAGGTTGAAAATCACAAGAAATATTTTTCTCCCGTTTTTGCAACATTTTTCATTGATGCTTTGCTCCATTGGCCGTAGCGTGATGTAATATATTCTATAGCCTTCCTCGATAAATGGACTATCCAACACAAATAGAATTTTTCAATTCGGACCAGTAGTTCCTGAGATTAACGCATTCAACCAAAGAAACAAACAATCTCTTCAGCTTTATAATATTAGTACCTATTAGATGATGATAGCTTGTTATCCGGTTCTATATATAAGGTACTTTTTACTTACAAGGAAATATCTTATGTTGAGAAATCTCTACTATCTGTATCATTAAAACTTAAGCTAGTTATTATTAAAGATACCCAAAATGAAAATCAAAAACATTTCATAATAAATTATCAAAAATTTATTTCAAAAGCAGTAACAATAAAATATAATGATAAATTCGTAAATTGTAAAATAAGTAAGTCTTTGCATAACTGGCTGAGTTTTCATATTTATATGAACATAATTTTATACTCTAAGCTTAGACCTAGCCCTAACTTTGAGCGAATACACTAGGTCTTAAAGGATAGGTCTGAGGGTTCTTGCGCTGAGCTTCATACTGCCTCCAGTTGAGGTACCAGAAGGGTTGTTTATCTTCAGGCAGTGCATTTAATCTGTTAATCAGATTTCCATCACCCCTGGCTTCAATAGGAACATCTGCGTCCTCTCCGAATCTATTTGCAAGAAGGTTTGATTCTTGCTGTGGATATCCAATCGGTCTCAATCCCGCGTAGAAAGGTCGTTGTGCGTTCACAATAACGCAAAGTAGTGCAAGTGACAATAAAATTTTGTAGGCTGCCATTGTATCTGAAAAGATTTATTTATATATTTAATAATCATTTTAATTTTGAGTACAAATTATAGCTTTTTAATGAACACATGATGATTAAAAATAAACCAGGTATAGTTGAAAATTTGATAGAGATCAAAGACAAAAATGAAATCTGTTTTAATTGTATAATTTTGTTTATTGTATATTAGTGTAACTAAACTAGGTTAAAAAAGTTAATATGAATCACAATATCAGACATTAAACTAAATTATAATGGAGTATTCCACTTTAAAACATTGTTAAAGAAGATCAATTATTGATAAAACTTAAGTTCAGTTTATTATTTGAATAAAGTTTATTTACCTTAGTTATATGGTATAGTTATAAACGATCAATACGACTCGTCGCTGTGAAGTGTTCACTTGTAATGAATGCAAGTGCACCGACACGCTGAAATATATAGTCATAACGCGACGCATCTCAAACGCTATAGATGACTCAGTGTATAGAATTTTTAGAAATACTTTGTTTTTAATATTATATTACTATGCCTTATTTTAAAATTCGTTTTTAATACGTATATGGGATTTCTTAAAATTATAATGGGGCATTTGCATACGTATTTGTAAACGAAGTATTTATTCAAATCCGTTCATTACAGGTTTGACAAATGATTAATATCAGAATTGCACTACCTATTTGTGTTTTCACTTTTAGTATAATTTAAAATCCTTTTATTTTAATCGCGAACCCTATAAAATTAACTAATTTAAAATATTTGTATACCAAATTTGGAGAAATTTTATACGTCTAATAAAGTTTTCCTGATATTCCTCGAGAAATTTTTGATTTCCTGGCATAAGAAGTATCCAGAAGCTTTCTACGGGCCGTATAATATATATCTTTCATTGCTTTTCATTACATTATTATCATTCATTTCCCATGAATAAATACCAAACGTGCAAAAATAAACAAATGAGAAAACATTAGTAATATTATAAAATAAAGTTTTTTATATTTAAATTATGTAATTTTGCGACACTTACAAACTAATTACCACCATGACCTACATTAATGCCCGCGTAATATTTTGCTACTATCTAACAGTTTCGAGCGCTACGTAAAGCCCCAGAGCGAACGTCACACGGGTTTATTCATCTTTATCATAATGTTAATGACGTAACATCTCAGTTTCAAAGATGAGTGGGAAGGATGAAAATTATAATTGTAATAGTAGAGTTTTCCTTTAGAAAGCTTTATACAGGATTTAAATTTCGTTTTATACATGTGCCATGCCCTGACTTTGTCCCTAAAAATATATATTTCCTAAAAAATAGTCACAATTTTCGTGACTATGGAGGCTAATGTAAAAATAGAATAAATTTATCAATGTCAATATTATTATTATTTAAATTTAAAATAAAAAGTAAAAGTAAACCGTAATTGGAAGACAAACCAAAAAAAACGCTTTATGTTGGGACGAAAACAAATATGTTAAGACATATACAAACAAAGCTACGAGGCTTGTGTTACGGATACCAGATATTTGATATACTACACATATACAAATTTTAAATACATAGACACATATTATAAATATAAACACCCATGCCTGGAGTACAAATATTCAAGTTCAACAAATGAATGTCCCCAACGGATCTCGAACCCGCGACCGCTGGTGCAGAAAGTAGGGTCACACCAACTGAGCCAAACGTGTCGTCAAACGTAACGCTCTATACGTATATGGTATATGTATACCATATGACGTAAGTTTTAGTTCTACTGAATGTGATGAAAGATTCGACAATAATATATCATTTATTACCAATATAAAAATAACGTTTAGGTAAAGAGTGAATCCCCAATTTAAAGAAAGTTTACCATAACTGAATATCGATATCAGCTTACATTCATAATATTATACTGGTAAATGATAGTATAAAATATATCGAAACATAATCAAAACTAGTAGGTACAGTAAATCTAAATATATAAAAGAGAAAGATCACTTACACACACGAAGCATAAAACTGAAATTTGGCAAAAAGACAGTTTATAGTTAGTAGACTTCGGCTAAAAGCGGATTTTGCAACAGGGCCGGATTAAGGAGGTCTAAGGGCTCTCGGAAGTTTGTGTGAATATCCTTCATTTTTTTAAGGTCTTTAAACAAAAGAATCCGAGCGAAGCGAGGGTAAGTCGCTAGTAATTTATAAAAATAGGTGATTCGTATAAAACGTATTTTAGCATTTTTTACTAATATAATGACTAAAATGTAACTAGTCATAGAAGGTATCGAAATTATTAAATATGCCACAATGTGTAAGTCCGTATTGCGGTCATCCGCAAAATGACTTACCAAAATTTCACCGTAAATGAATAATGTGGGGCCCATATTGAAAATAATCATATATTGTACATAATGTCTGCATTGACTAAGTATGTATGTTTTGTACGTGAAAACACATTTTCTTTTTTCTTTAAATTAAACTTTATTGACCATTCATTTCATTGACGACACGTTAGTTTGTGACTCTACTAGATGCACCCGCGGTCGCAAGTTCGAGGGGCATACATTTGTTTAGCACGATAGTTTCTAGTCCAGTCATGGGTGTTTATATTTATAATATGTATTTGTTTATTGTTATTTGTGTAGAATATCAACTATCTGGTATCCGTAACACAAGCCTCGTAGCTTAACAAGAAACTAGATAGCGCTGTGTGTTATAATGACCCAACATATATTGTATCGGTGCGTATTTTCCCAATTTATGACTATCTATACAAGCCTTCTAAGTAAAACGATTGTAAGAAATTGAGGATTTAGTTAGAATTGTTTTTATATTTAGATTTCTTAACAATACAATTTTCCTCTAGTTTTATAGGTAGCCGTATTTATAGGCCCCAAAACGGATATTTACGTCCAGACTACATGGTAGATAAAAGTAAAGTACTCTCTTGATATTAGCAGAATTTTTCGTTCCTTTATCTCACAAAAATTTACAAAGGCTTATAGGTTAACCTATTCTAATTATGATTTTTTATACTACACGTGTTTACTATTTACGTTTAATTAAAGTTAATTTAAAGGACACTCTTACTCCTTATTTATAAATATCTCGTGTCACAGTGTTTGAAGCCGCAATTCTCCGTGACCGCCCTATTTTTAATAAAAAATTTTACACGAATACCCAAAAAAAAGGAGTGTTATGTTTCCAGGGCTCATGTATTTATGTATGTATGTGAGTTTTTTATTCTACCATAACCTCTAAACGCTTACACTGATTTCGATGTACGTGGTATAGTCAGAATCCTTGCGTTACCCCGGGTAACATAGAAAAATAATATAATAATTAAAAAAAAAATAGGGTACCTATGATTCGCAAAGAAACACCACCTTATTATTATTTGGCAGGTATCTGAATAGGTCGTAAAGTATTTTTACCTTTAGGGTTAGATAAAATCTTATAATATTTTTAAGTTTTCTAACCTTCACGTTTTATTAGCTGATATTGAAAAGTCTAGTACTATCCACTTCCTAACTACTATCTGATCAGCTCGATAGTGTCATTATGATCTGGATATCGATACTTAGAAAGAATTAAACCGATAATATAAAAAATAGATTACAATCAACTATCTGGTTTAATAACGTAGACAAACGTAGTAGCGAATTTAATAAAAGAGTAATAGTAAAGAAAGAAAGGAAAAACTGGGAATTTCTAAAATAAGTTCCTTCAAAATCGGTCCAGCAGTTTCAGAGATTAAACGGAATATTCATATAATAATAATAATTCTCTCCGACCGATTCCGGCCATGGCAGCCAATCTCATTGAGACTGGCCAACTACGCAGGAAATATGCACAAGTGTACGCGCAGACACAAGTGCACTCTCTATTTTTACTATAACTCTCATACTCCGGTGGGACGAGTGTTCGACACGACCAGTGAGAGCTAAGGTACAGGACCAACGGCTTTACGTGCTCTCCGAGGCACGGGGGTGTTTCACTGCCAACTTCCCAACTTCGGGTTGCAACTGAGGCTTATTAAACAGAAAGACTAATTTTTAGACAACTAACTTGGCGAGACCCGGGACTAGAATACAGGACTTCTCGATATATGCTAGCCACTACACCACCGAAATATTCATATATGTGTAGTGTATCAACTATGTAGTTATACTAATAGTATTATTAATAACGCTAAGAATAATATTCAGTAATTTCAATGTATAGAAGGTTATGAAAAACCTTAATGAATCATTCAATATTTGCCTTTATCTTGAATATGTAAAGTACGCATGTAATACGGGCGGTGATTATGCATATACCGCGCTTAGATAACGAGGAGGAGTAACGTTCTTTCCATTTCCCAGAACATAGGCGATCCTATCCGATATTAAATATATAACGGAGTTGACAACCTCCTCCTTTATGTAGTCGGTTAAAATGACAAAGTTTAAAAAGATATGTGTATATCTACGTGTAGGTATTTTGGTTGTTTAGAGACTTCTACTAATTAATTTAAATATTCATGTTTTAATTTTATATTTGGTGGGATGTTCTGTTTTTCCTTTTCTTCTTTTGTATAATATATTCTGTAAATACTCCTGTATGCAGATATATTCTAGTAGTGTGGTTAATAACTATTATAGCGTTGAAGGCATTTATTTGTAGGACAGGCTCGCGTTCGTCGCTTAGTATATAACCCCATAAATAAATGCCTCCAACGGGACTTGAACCCTCGACTGCTTGCAAAGTAGAGTCACTAAACACTGATCCAAACGTGTTGTCACTTGTCAATGATTAATGGCTTATATTTATTGTAATTTGTTCATAATGGTCAGAATAAGCTTTTATGTGCAAAATTTCGGACTGAATTAATTTTTGATGGATCACCGCAATATAATTTTTTTTGTTTCCATATTGTTTTCTTAAAAGCTTCTTTAAAATTAAAATTAATAAGTATTTTAATATTAAAAATGTATTCATAATGAAACAAACTATAACTGTAATAACATAATAAATGAATAGCTATTAAACTCTAACTAAATCTACTTTAGATTTAATAATCTGAATTTCTACAAACTGAAATGGTACCTACTTTACATTATATACATATACTTTTATTTTTATTTTTAATTTTACATAGAGACATTTAAACTTGCTAAATGTACCTAAGTCTTGGTTTTATGGCTATTTGAAAAAAAGCTTTTAGAAGCTAATGAGACGTCATATAATGTCCGTCTGTAAAAGATGAGGAAAACCACATTGATTTTCCTTGTAAATTACAATATCAAAATTTTACTTTATTAGGTATATAATGAGATCATTAGAAAAGTATTAGGTCTTGCTTATATAAATTGGCCAATATCTAAATTAATTAAACAAAAAAATACTTGTTCTCTTTTTACAAAGGTATCATGAGAATATTTATTACTAGCGAGTCTCCCTCGCTTTGCTCGGGTTTGTCCCTAGGTTTAGAGTGAATAGAGCTACGGGTTGCGCTAGTTAAAGAAATGAAATTTCTAAAAATCGGTTAAAAAGTAGATTTAGTTAGGTCTTATTACATTAGCTATCTGCAAATGAAAATCTGTCAATCTCGTCAAAATCGGTCCAGCCGTTTCTGAGATTAGCCGGAGCAAACAGACTGACAGACAGACAAAAATGTTAAAAATTGTTTTTTTTTTTGTTGCTAGTATCGTATATACTTCCATATGCATTTAGTGGTAAACTGTTAATTTGAAATTAAAATAGACACTCCAATTTTATTTATATGTATGGATGTATAAATGAAGTTAACAAGGTGAAAGTATTAACATTACACACCTTGTTAATTGACGACGTCAATTTGCTAATTCCGGGATGCTACTAAGATTTAATAGAAGGATGCAATGCTATTCTTAGTTTCGTAGTCATAGTCAACGTTAGTTAGACACGAGACTCGAACCTAGGATGATATGAATCATAATTTTTACCTATAATAATTTTTAATCCAGTAGGTATTGAAACTACTGTGTGCTATAAGTATGTTAAGACATAAAATAGCGTGTAGTAAAATGTATTTCTTAGAACTTTAATGAGCTAAAAAACCAAAAAAAAAGTCATGGTTTTCTTTGAATTCAAGATTAAACCTACTTGTATATTATTCGAGACACAATCTTATACTCATTATATGTATATAATAAATTCAATTAATTCGCCTCACTCTAGGACACTTTGTAATACGGACACGAACTTATGAAATAAACGAATTTCTACTGTGGTTAAACTTATAATTTGGAAGGGAAAGTTATAGTAGCAGTTATTCTTCGGTTTTTTCATCTGTTACTTTTCCGTCAGTGCAATTTGATTACAATATGGGTAATGGGTGTCTTCAAAGCAAGAGTGAATAGGTGGTTACCTACTGAATTAGTGCGACTTACCATCTCCGACTGCGTTTACCACGCCGAGTATAAGATACTTTATACTCTATACTACTATAATAACAATATTTTATAGTATTTTTTCAACCGACTTTCAAAAAAGAAGAGGTTAAGTTACATTTACCTGCATGTGTATATTTATTTACACTCATAAATATACTAAGACGTCACTCTTAAAGCAATGTTGCCGGAAAACCCTTGTTATAAAACTAAGGACAGCGGGAGCCTCTATATGAATAGCAGGAAGCACGCTGGGTTGTAATAATTTCCGTAATAGTATCAACTCGTAAAATAGAAGGAAGCTCAGAATTAAATTTGAGTTAACAAGAAGTTATAAGGCATATTTTTATGCCACTTGTACGTATACTTTATTGTTTATTCTCTTCTTTCTTCTTATTCTTTCTTTTTTCTGCTTAAAACTTAAGACAAGACAAGAAAAGGCATAGAATATTATCCTCGCTTCTTTCATACGCATCCTTAAGAGCCTGTAGTAAGTATGAATATAAAAACTCCGCTAGGCAGTGGTAGCCCAGTGGTAATATACTCATTAGAAAAACCGAGTCAAGCGGGTTCAAATCCCGGATATCGCACCTCTGATATTCTAATGTGCAAATTATTTTCAACATAAATACCACTTATCTTACGGTAAAGATATGCCTGAGAGAACCTAGTAAGTTTTGGAAAGACATGTAATGTTTGCCATCCGCAATCGGAAAATATGGTGGACTATTGTTCATGGAAGGTCTAATATAAAAAACAACTCTTAATTTGTACTAATATGATCTGTTATCCAGCAATTGAGGAAATTCAGAAAGTAATTTAAGCTTCGTATGAACTCAAAGATTACAAGCAAAATTGTTTGGATAGGACAACGTGGGTCGGGTCAGGTAGGGAATTATAAAATCAACTATAAATCTTTTTGAGGTGTCACTTCTATTTGCTAAAAGCGAGTTTTATTATACACGTGAGTAAAAAATATATTTTCCATGTGACGTATAGTATTTTTTTCAAATATTTATTCATTTTCCATTTTAACTAGGTAGTTAGGCTAACATCTTATATGAAAATTGCATTTTCAAGATGTGAAATAAAAAGGCCAAGTGAAACCAGGAAACTTTGCTTTTATAAAACCTCTCTATTAAAATGCATTAATGTTGTTTATTAAATATTAGACTTGCCCCCGGCTTTGCGCGCGTTTTAAAGGCTGGAAACCAAATACCTCCCGTTTTTATATATTATTATAGCGTATACAGACCTCCTAGTGGGTTATATGAGTACTTTGAGAAAGTACTGGAAGAAGTTTTGTTAAAATTAAATATTACTAATAAGGTTATTATTGTATGTGGGGATTTTAATATTAATTTATTAGATAATTCTAATACAAGTCTTAGATTTAAATCTATGCTTCTATCATATAACCTACATAACTTATTTACTGAGCCAACTAGGATCACTGCTACCAGTGTTACATGTATAGATAACATATTTACAAACTGTAAACCATATTCTAAAGCAATTATTAATAAGTTAAGCTCCGACCATTGTGGCCAGTTTGCTTCCTTTTCTTATTCTTTAAATACCAACAAAAATAACTTAAAAAAGACTTTTGTACCTATAAATACTACACGTATGGAGAAGTTCAGAGGTAATATTTTTTACTAGCTCAACACTAGCATCTGCTGTGGAGCGACCTTTCGTAAAACCGAATTGTTTCTTATGAAGTAGATTGTGTGCATTGAAATGCAATAACATTTGCCCGAGTATGATTTTTTCAAAAATTTTACTAAATGTTGGGAGTACTGAAATTGGCCTAAAATTATTGGGGTCTAAGGTACTACCTGATTTAAAAATAGGAATGACTTTATTGTGTTTCATTAGATCAGGAAAAACACCATGTTCTATACAGCCATTAAATATAGTAGCAAGATAAGGCGCAACAACATCAATTACCGAATTAACAACTTTTACAGATATACCCCATAGATCAGCTGTTTTCTTGAGGTCCAGACTTCTGAAGGCTACCATTATATCTTGGGGTTTACTTGTTTAAATTTCTCTTCCTAATTTAGATAAATGATTTGCCATTCTTTGTACAGGACAAACATGAGATAGTATTGTTCGCAGATGACACATCACTTATTTTTAAGGTAAAACGTAATTTACTTATGTACGACGATGTAAACGATGCTCTCTCAAAGGTTGTCTATTGGTTCGATTCGAATAATTTATTATTAAATAACAAAAAAACAAAATTAATAAAATTTACAACACCTAATGTTAAAATTGCTGATAATGGTGTAGTATTGGGTGGAGAGATGTTAAGGCCGATAGAATCAACTAAATTCCTAGGTATCATCATAGATTCGAAATTACAGTGGAATCTCCATATTGAGGGGCTAGCGAAAAGGCTCAGCTCTGCAGCGTTTGCGGTAAAAAAAATTAGACTTATTACAGACGTAGATACAGCTTGCGTAGTATATTTTAGTTATTTTCATAGTATTATGTCGTATGGAATCCTATTATGGGGTAATGCAGCTACCGTTAATACCATTTTTGTCCTGCAGAAAAGAGCTATTCGTGCCATATATAGTTTAGGACCTAGAGTATCATTAAGAGAAAAGTTTAAAGAAATAAAAATATTGACTGTTGCTTCCCAATACGTGTACGAAAATGTTATGTATGTTCATAAAAATATTCACGAATTTCCCAAGAATTGCGACATGCATAGCATTAATACTAGGAGCAAACATAAACTTGTAATACCTGTGACTCGCTTACGCCGAGTCAGTAACTCTTTTTATGGACAATGTATACGTCTATACAACAGGATCCCAGAAAACGTTCAAAAAGCTTCTATTGCCAAATTTAAAAAAATTGTGAAGGAACGTTTGTGTACTAAAGGCTATTATTCGATTAACGATTTTTTAGAAGACAGTACGCCTTGGGAATGATGTGATCGCCGCCAGGCTATTTCAACATATAGAATTATTGATCATTTACAATTTAATTAAAAAAAAGAGTGAGAATACGATAAAAAAAAATTAGTCCCGCTGAGTTTCTTTCGCCAGTTCTTCTCAGTTCAGAGGTTTCTTCTTTCCGAACTGGTGGTAGACTCATGACGTTCAGTAAGAAATTGTAACAATTTTTATGCTGAATAAAATATTTTGATTTGATTTGATTTGATTTGATTTGATTTTTGCAACATTTTTCATTGATGCTCCGCTCCTATTGGTTGCGTGATGTAATATAGCCTAGAGCCTTCCTCGATAAGCGGACTATCTAACGCAAAAAGATTTTTTCTATTCGGACTGGTCGGTCCTGAGCTTAAAAATAAATAAATATACTTATTTTATATTAAATTCAGTGAATATTTTGGATACAAGGTATAATGGGTCTCTGAAATAAAGCATTATCACGTATGGGCGCGAATGATAAGCTGCTTCAGTTTCTGTATAATAGCTCGTAGTCATTGTCATATTTCCATTCATTTACATTACTGGTTTGAAATGTATTTATAATGTTTGTTGTTAAAAACGAAAACATTATTATTTAATTTACTTATTTATTAATTTACTCATACAATATTTTACTATTTCACTTAAAACATCGATTAACTATAACATATTCCTCTCGAAATTGTTTCAATCAGAAAGCAGTTGAAGAGCCATTTTAGGTTAACACTTTTATTGTACCTTCACTCTAAATATTAGTTAGTTGGGAAAATCAAAATTTTAGTGGGTTACTGTTTATTTATGTATGGCAACTTTGTCTTAACGACATTCATATAGCTATATACATATATATTATGTTAAAAGCTTCTTGTTGGATGGATGGATTGACCTCTTTTTAAGCACTGTATATATACTGACTACACGTTTGGCTCAGTTTTTTATGAACCTACGTGTTGCGCCAGCGGTCGCGGGTTCGAGTCCTGCTGGGGACATTCATTTGTTGAGCACGAATGTTTGTACTGTCATGGGTGTTTATATTTATAACATGTATGTATTTAAATGTAGTGTATCAACTATAAGGTATCTGTAACACAAGCCTTACGAAGGCTTACCGCGGAACTAGATGGCGCTATTTATTTATTACTGCGTTATATACTACTAGTATTTTTTGTATGGCTATGTTTGTAAAGCTCATTTTATATTGCTGACTCAGCAAGTTTTTTGTACAGTCAAAAATATTTGTGCAATTTTTTCTGCTTTTACCTATTTTATTTTCACTAAAATCCTCATTTGGACTGAAACAAACATTTAAAATATCTGAAATGGTCCAGAGTCTTCAGTTTAATGCGCTTAGTGTATTTTACTATAGATATAAGATAGTTTAGAGAAATCCTCTTAAACACGTTGAAGGGTTAATTTAAGGCTGCTAATTGAATTTTCGGACAATAGAGTCGATAAGCGCTATAACGCTATAAATCCTGGTGGGACTATTTGAATAATGTATGAGATTAGCCTTTTAGTGAAAACCGTCTTTATATGTTACATTGCTAATGTATATTTATTACATTCAGATGAACCCTCACTAATAAAATAAAACATTTAATTGTCTTAATGCTTTTGCCAATTCATCAATTCTGTGGATTACTCATGAATGAATACTTATGTAAAAAAATTGGCTTCAAATTATCAAATTTTACTAAGGTTTCTCTTATTTTTGTTGGCTTAATTACCGTATATGCTTATAGCTGTGACCATTTTCTAGAGAGACAGTTGACAGATACAACAATATTTTTTTAAATAGCAAGCAAAGATAACATGGCTTAAGTTGTATAGATAATGCATTCTAAAATGTATGACTTAAAAACAATATTAAGGTAAACGAACGACTTAGAAAGCTATTACTATTCGAATATTTGAAATAATTACGCTATTTCCCGCAAAGTATAGTAGAGCTCTAAACTATAGGCAAATTGTAGTTTTGTATTGTCTGAACTTCCATGAATAGTTACAAATAGCGTAGTATAATTTATTGACTGCATTCATATAATCGGTGCAATGTTTCAATGGATTGTAAATGCCGTAAAGTCTGCAGAAACAATATGTCTAATATTTATTTTTTATATTATTGTATTTATATATTCTTGTAACTAACTTCCGTGGTGTAGTGGATATGGACATTCACATCCAGAGGTCCTGGTTCGAGTCCCGGTTTGGTCAAATTTAGTTTTTCAGCCTTTCTTTTCAGTATTTCAGCTCTTCGTCCCAGCGAAATAAGGTTCTTTATTCCGCTTTAATTTTTTCTCAATTATTGCCTTGCCGATCGCCTACTGGGCGTAGATGTACACCACCCTACTTAAGAAAGAGACAGTGATATAGGGATATGACACAAATAATAAAACTTTACTTTATTGAGAAACTAATAAAGAAGATAAATTATGGATACTATAAGACGCCAACTTGTAAACTGCTTCCTAAACTTACCTGAAACTGCAACATCATTAGACTTAACTGTATGTTAGTTTCAGTATGAATTGATTGCGGCTAGAAGTTGGGACGTTATAGTTTATCAATTATATTTGCTATTAATTGTGATAACAATTAAGATGTTTTTTACGTACTAAAAGCCTGTGATATGTGAATAAATAGGCAAAAAAACAGTTCATTCAGTAACTTTTCTCCGACTAGTTTTCCCAACGACGACGAATTTCCCGTAAATTGTTCATTAATGTTTACGATAATTTTCAATAATAATTATGGTTGAATGTTGATCACTTTCACTACCATGGGGTCGCTGTATACCCCCGTCCATGGCCATCAACGGTCATCTACTTACTATAACTCTCCTTCGTCGTAGTACACTGGTAGTTTGTGACGTGTCAACATCACACACACTAAAACACCCCTAAATATTTACCACTAGGCAAATTTATGAATTGCAAAACTTTAAATATTTCGTCATTGCTTACATGAAGATATAAAACTATCACCATAACACAAAACCAATAGAATAATAAACAACTCTAAGTTTACTCTATATTATACAGTTATGTTCATAACATTTCGTAAAATAACAAGTAGGTAGGTACTTTTGAATACTACTTTAGATGCGCTGTAAAATCTATGTCTAGGACAATCAATGCAGTTTCAGTCGCGATAAGAGAACGCGAAAGACCAACCTACGTAAACTCACACCAGAGTTTTACTGCAATGTAAAGAACTGTATTTGATGTGAAAGATTCCAACCACGCAGGCCACCTCGCCTAAATTAGAATTCTCTGGATTTATCACACTCCAACCGCCCCAATGATATGCAGGAGGGTCAAAGCGTGCCGTATAATCAAACAAACTATCACTGACTACTAACCAGGTTTGTTTAAAGTGATATTTTACTTATTTATTTACATTTAGAAGTAAATAACTAGTACTGATAGCGCGGAAATTGAAAATAAGGTTAAACCTTTTTACGGGCATACATGAAGAATCAAAAAATTTTAATTTAAAAATTCAAGTATTCGCGTATACCTAAGAAAGTATTCAAATATCGTTTTATTAATGAGATTTGAGACATTTAAGCTTAAAACTTGGTCGAGTTGGGGTCAATTTTCTTAGCTCATCGAAATATCCTTTCAAAATCTAACCAAAATAACATAAAATCCTCTCCAAATTTTCAGCTCCAAAAAACGTTTTTCTGTATAATTTTTTTACTTTTTATATTTCATTCGAATAAACCAAAATCGTATATCACGCAAATCAACATTCATTTATATGCGAAGGTTTCGAATAAATTAATGTTAATGGAAGAAAATGTATCAAAGGAAAAAGTGTTCCAAGCCTAATGCTGTTTAAATACCTTGATGGAATCTGATATAGGAGCTAATTAGAATTACTAATCTATGCCGAATGTATTTAGGATGGGATCAGGATTAGGATAGTGCAATTTATACAAATTTCTGTTATAAGATATTTAAATTACATGAAATTCTACGTGATTAATGGAAATATAAAGTCTACATTTTTATAACAACGTTTATTTTTAAACCGAGTTTTAGTTTCTGCCTACTTGTCTCTGAGAGAAACTAGCTTCTTTTCGACATAGAAGAAAAGTAATCTATGTTAATAAAATTTTATTTTTGTTCTTTGTTGCAGAAAAAAAATCGTGGAATTAATAACATACTTAGATACGCGATTATACGAGTATAATATATCATATCTTTGAATAGAATTAAAATATGGCCAATATTTTATTTTTCCCTACTTAATACCTATACAAAAATATAAAAATAAAATATACATAATCTTAATACTTAGTTTTAAACTAACGTAACATACAATTATAATATATCGGTTATGTATTAGTGTATTCAGTCGAGAATTATCATTAGGTACATTCACATATACGAAAAAGACATTTAAAAACTTTTTTATTATAAATCAAAATGTGAGTAGGTAAATTTTAACAATGGAGGAAAATAATATTGACTCTTGAATTGATTGCCTTCTTAGAGATTTTAAATATATATTATGAACATACTCAAATACAAATTTATACTATAAATATAATTTTGTTACTGAATAAATCATTTAAGATAACCTGTAGCCTATGACCTTATTAATATAGAGTAGGATCTGTGAACTGAACATTCACTTTAAGGTTAGTTTTGTGTTCCGTAACATGTGTTAGAAGGGACGAAATCATACAAAGGTGTTGTTATGTTTATAATGTTTTAATATTATTTTAGGCAGTGGTAGCCCAGCGGTGGCGCTCGCTTAGATAATCAAGTCATGCGGGTTCAAATCCAAGTCTCACACCTCTGATATTTTCATGTGCGAATCATTTCTATCATGATTACCACTTGTTTTACGGTGAAGGAAAACATCGTGAGGGAACCAGCATTTCCGAGAAAACCTAGCAAGTTTTCGAAAGGCATGTAAAGTCAGTCAACATGCTCTAGGCCAGTGCGGTGGACTATGGCCTGATCACCTTCGTACTGAGGGAGGCCCGTGCCCAGCAGTGGGATGTTAAAAAGGGCTGAAGAAATTCTTGTAAGTATTTACCTACAAAATATACAATAAATAAAATTTCAAAAATGAATAGCTCAATGACATATATTTTTCATAAATATGTATGTTATGTACACAAAACAACCTATCTCTTAGTCAGATGCCTACTTGTAGCAATACTCTCAACCACAATATTTGTATTCACAATACACATTGTTTATAACCGCAAATAGTGACTTCGTTTGCTAGAATTTGGTAAATCAGAGTTAGTGACATTATAAACCAATTTTTAAAAGTTGGTACCTCCTTTTTTAAAGTTGGGAAATCCTTTTACGCATACTACATGTATACTCATAGGGCTATATAAGACTGACTAGGTAGAAAAGGCAGGACCGCTTAAGAACCCAACTATGAAGTACCTCTGCCAAAGCAGACCACAAAACCAAGATGTTACTCCGACGGTCTACTTCGGTGTCAGAGAAGTACTAGAAAATATTCACACGGTACAACGCCTCTCGAAGTGGACTACTTCAACCAACCATTGAGGTGAACACACATCGGGTTACTAACCCTAGTGTTGGCTATCTGATATATAAATAATGTTACTCGTAATTTATTTACTGCACAAATAGTTGATTTTCTAATAAATAAAAGAATAATCATAAAGTAAAAAGTTTATTGGTAGTTAAGTTTTCTTAATAATTTGTGTACCTTTCCTCAACTGTCACCGACTTGAAAAATATTTAATTACCCAAGTAAATGAAATTTCTGTTCAGTTATTTCATTCTTTACAGTATTTTGAAGTTAATGTTTAAATTTAAATTTAATACATAATACTTTATTTATAAATATACAAACTGAAAACCAGTTTTACCTCAAAACAGTGTCTTTATAATTAGAAATCGACATCAATAAAAAAAACTATCACATGTAAAACTATCACATTATCGAATGGCAACTTGGTACAGTGAAACCTGAGGCTCTTAAGTTTGATTCCCGCGTCAGGAATGGTTTTGTTCGAAGTTTCCACATAAATTGCTTACTTGTGTTGCTTATTGCTTTCCCTTGTTTCAAATAATGTTCGAATATTTATCGATTATTTTGCAGTTAAGAAGCTTTTTCACGTACATAGCCTTTTCATATTGCATTAAGTTTCATTTTTAAAGCCATAACCGTCTCAACGCCGATTATGTTTCAGTTAAGAAGCTTTTTCACATACTCATATTACATAAAGTTTCATTGTTTAGGCCATAACCATATCAATGCCACGTTTTCTTTAATGCAAGTTGTGGTGAAACTGCAAATGTTAAGAGTGAATCTTATTTGTTGAAAAATGCCTTAAATCCGGGGTTTGTTCTATTTTATCATTGAAAATGAATTCCTCCTAACGTATAAATAAGCTTGCATCTTTACTAAAAGATTTTCCATATTAATAATATAAACTTAATTGAAAGCAATATAATTTATTATTAAAGACCTCGTATCACGATTACATCAGACAGAGAGACAAACAGACAGACAAACAGACAAAAAAATTAAAAATTGTTTTTTTGTTACTATTATCGTATATTACTTTCATATTCATTTAGTTAAAAGCTGTTAATTTGAAATTAAAAACAGACACTCTAATTTTATTTATATGTATATATAGATTAAACTGTAACAAAAAGTAATTAATAATTTATTTCTATGTCTATTGATATTTAATTTTATAGTTTTACAATTTCTCTAGCAACTATAATAGTAAGACGCGGTAATATATTATCCTATTTTAACTTTCCGGGGTTTGGTGCGGTCCTGGGTTCTTTGGTTTCTTTTTAAAGTAGATGAAAACTGTTCTTTTCGTCTTTTCAATTTAAGTTAACTCTGTTTCGATTCGTAGCTTAAAAGTTTTTGCGTAGTAACTTGAATACGTTAAGAAGGCAACTTATATCGTAACATCCCCACGCTAAGCTGAATTTTTGGAAAGTTTTAAGACGGTTTGCAATAAAAATCTTACTTATGGATTTGTCACTTAAATCACAGTCCACATATTACTATACTTTTACTAAAATGGAAACAACATTATGTTAAAAGTTTTCACGTCGTAATTTAAATAATAAATGTACATATCCTCAATATCTAAAGAAAAAACAAAAATCACTAAAAGCTTTAAATATTGAATCTGAAAAGCTCTCGAGTTCGCGACCTCTCAAAATAATATAATAATAAAAAATGCTCTTTAAACTTGGGGCTTTCATTGAATTGAAATAAAACGGTATAAAAGAGTTGTAAGATCACTATCTGGAACATTTTAAGATAGAATAATAAAAAAAATGCATTAATTATTATAAAAATAAATAAGTAGTCGAATAGTAGTAACTTTAGTTCAATATGATTACAATATTGACGGTACGTTTGGTAAAAATAATGCTTTTAATGAAATTATTACTACTTATTTTAAGAAAAACACGATTTTTGCACTTTGTGTCTATCTGCCTGTTTGTTCCGGTTTATTTCCGAAACGGCTGGATTGATTTAACGAGACGTTCATTGGCTGAAGTAATAAGGAGTAGTTCAGGGTACATCTATTTTAAAAATTAAAAAATACGTAAATAGGTATACGCAAAAGAACGAAACGACTGTAAGTCTAGTATAACATAAACTATGATTTATTTTATTGTATTATTTTAATCAAGTGCTTTTCTTGGTATTCTAGTCATCATAATCAGCCCTTTTTTTCATCCCACTACATCCCACTGCTGGACACGGGCCTCCATCAGTACGAGGGGGATCAGGCCTTAGTCTACCGTGTTGGCCCAGTGCGTGTTGGCGGACTTCACATATCTTTCGAAAAACTTGCTAGGTTTTTCTAAGACACGCAGGTCACGATGTTTTCTTTCACCGTAAGACAAATGATATTCATGATAGAAAAATGATTCGCACATGAAAATATCAGAGGTGCGAGACCCAGATTTGAACCCGCATCACTCGGTTATCCAAGCGAACGCGTTACTGCTGGGCTACCACTGCCTCTATTCTAGTAATTTAATTAAAAACAAAACATTTTGCTTAATAGATACTTATCTCCATCACTAATTCATACAAAAGCAATAAAGATACCATAAAATTGTTAAATCAATCGTCTTCTCTGTTATCGTAATTGCAATTTCATAGCAAGAATTGTATAAATAAATGATTGCTTTTCGCATCGTTCACTTTAACATACGAGTATATCATTAAAATGTATATATGGCTTGTGACGCTCGTTATTTTAAAAAGTAAGTAATTTTTATGCCCTTTAATAAAAGTAATAAAATATCTATATAAATATTATAAAGCTGAAGAGTTTGTTTGTTTGTTTGGTTGTTTTGTTTAACGCGTCATCAGTACTACTGGTTTAAATTTAAAAACTCTTTTAGTTTTGGGTAGCCTATTTATCGAGAAATGCTATATAACATCATACATCTACGATCTATAGGAATGAAACTTTAATGCAAAATGTAGCAAATTATATTTGTTAAATCCTTAAAAATGCACGTAAATTGCGGTGGTTTTTTTCTCTCTCTTCTACTGGTGCTTGATATTACTGGATATTTTTTTTATTTAGGTCTTCTTGCGTCTTGCTCTTTCTTGCGTATAAATAAGCGTTGCAAATTTTTGTTTGAATTAAGTGTCCTCAAACTAATTAGAAATGTAAATAATATTAATTTAATTATATCTAGGTATATAAAATATTATATTAGTATTAAGTTTATTTTTATTTTCACGAAAAATATTGATTTAAGACACATTTCGATAAAATTGCCAATTCAACTTTATTGTATAGGTAAAGCTCAAACAAACTTTGATTTTAACACAAGTCGTAAGCCCAAGAGTAAATCGAGTTTTTCTCTTACTTTTGCTTCTAAGGTAACTTAAGTTGATAGATTCCGTTGAATCAAATTTATTATGTAAACCAAATTTACGTACTTGATCTCGTGTATATGGGAAACGATAATGCCACTACGGAAAAGTGATTTGCGATACGCACCTATATGAAACCACTTTTTACGAGATTGCTTTGAGAAATAAGTTATTATTAGATCATAAATATTATGTTATGTACATTTCATCCAAAACAGTAACAATTCATTTCATATTATGGACTATTTTGCGTGTTTCTTCCTAGGAGTAGGGAATTTCGATGAAACTCTGAAAATAAAAAGAAAGGCGAATCTGGAAAATATCCAAAAAGATAGTTTTGTTTAAAATGTGAAAATAAGGCTTTGTGTTTATCCCAAATGTACCTATATAATATATATGTATGTTTGTATGTACATCTTTATTACTGTGTCCTCGTAACTAGTAAAACGTAACTAGTGATTACCTTAATATATTAATCTCTTCATTTTACTGGTACTTTATACTATAATATTGAACCTAAGTATTTCTGTTTCCTTTTTTATTTAGTTTAATAATTTTTATTTTTTAACATTTTGTGCAATCGAGTATACTTATTGAAATTTCAATATTATTCAATTTGTTTTTTCACAGCTGTGTCTGCAGAAGAGAATCAAGTATGTGAAATAAAATGTCCAGTTGAAGACAAAAACATGGTTTGTGCATTTGATACAGTAAAGAGAGCCTACAAAATGTTTCCTAGCAAATGTGCTATGGATGAATTTGCTAAATGCTTTAATAATGGTAAGTAATGTAATATTCTTCTCCTTGACCATTTACTGAGAGTATCTACCATAATTTCTATGGGACTTTTATCTAGTTTTTTCATATTTATAGCAATTGTTATTCGAGGTTGAATAAAAACGTTAACTTTTAAAAAATCTACACGCTACACTGCATTTTACATACATATTTGTAGGTACTAGTGACAAGAATCTTGCTTATAATATTCATTTTTTGCATATTTTTATACTTTAAAAGTAGCATTTTTATTTTATTAGTCCATTTAACCTAGGACTCAAATGTTTGGAGGACCTTTTCATTGAATATTAGAGTAAAGTGACCTGTTGGGATACGTTCAGTAAACAAAAACGACAATGGTTCAACACTATTATTTTATGAACTACTAGCGACTCACCTTCGCGTCGCGCAGGTTCGTCCCTAAGCGCCAATGTCCAATTCAAAGTTTTAGCAAAACAACCGTCCCTTATTCAAATTAATTTAATTTTCTATAATAAAAGTCGCCTAAGTTACTCTTTATAACATTAGCTATCTGCGAGTAAAAGTCCCGTCAAAATCTGTCCAGCCGTTTCAAAGATTAACAGGAACAAACAGACAAAAAGACAGACAAAAAATTTTAAAAATAGTTTTTTTGTTGTTTTACCGTATATACTTTCATATGAAATTAGTGAAAAGCTGTAAATTTGAAATTAAAAACAGACACTTCAAATTTATTTATATTATGTACTAAAGATATCTAGACTAGTGTTTACTCAAATAATCACTTCAAAAATTTATTTTATTTATATGTTAATAGATCCTTCTTCTTTCCTTAGATATAGCTTCAAAGTAATTTAAGTAGGAAAGTTTCAGCAGGAAAATTCTAAAATTATATGTACTTGACAAGAGGTACTTGATAATTATTTATAGCAAAGGTAAAGTAGGCGAGTTTTATATCAAAGGTAAAGAAATTCTATTGTTTTGGTTGTTTAAAATAGCAACTCTTTGATAAAACTCGACAGATCCTTTATCCTTAGGACCTCTCTATTATAAAAGATTTCCTAACCTTTCTAACGTTACGACCCTTAGTTGAAACCCAAATACAAGTAATTCATGGAATTGAACGAAAATACGGTCTAGTATTTTATAGAATACTCCTATCACTACATATTATAAAACAAAGTCCTCCGCCGCGTCTGTTTGTCTGTGTGTTCGTGATAAGCTCAAAAACTACACCGATTTTCTTGCTGCTTTCACCAACAGATAGAGTAGTTCTTGAGGAAGGTTTTAGTATATAACTAGGGGTACCCGCGGCTTAGCTCGCGCGAAATCTAGGGATGAATTCGAGCGAAGCGAGGGTGAGTCGCTAGTACTAGTATTTAAGCGAAATATATTCTTTGCAGATTTAGTTGAAACTCCGCTTCAGTTTTGTATAAAAGAGCACATTTCGGCTCGAAGACTCTACGGAGAGTCATGTCCTGCATTTTGCCCCAGTCATTACAGGCCAGTATGCGGAGTATCGAAGTACAGAGATTATGTATATAGGACGTTCAACAATGGCTGTTATCTTGATATGATTAATTGCAGAGGAGATGATGATATAACAGGTGAAACTTTTTATAATGTCCATCTCATTGAAACTTGCACTCTCTATTCCCTTTCCTATTTATACTTCGGAACAAGGCGTAGGAAGGTGTTTTAAGGCAGGCGGATGCAACACCGCCAACTTTCCTGTGGAAAAAATCTTAACAGAAAAACTTTGTTATTGAACTTGACTCGATCCAGGACTTGAACCCAGGATCCGCAGTCGTACACGCTAAGCACTAGACCATCGAGACAGGCACGAGTATGACCGTTATTTATATTTATTTCTAAATTTACAGTTTAACTAATAGCATGGACTTAGAGTATAAAATAGAAAATAAAAGACTCTATATCACTACAATACTATAAAACAAAGTCGCTTCCCGCTGTCTCTGTCTTAGATCTTTAAAACTACGCAACGGATTTTGATGCGGTTTTTTAATAGATAGAGTGATACAAAAGAAAGGTTTATAATTTATATGTATAACTAGCGGAACCCACGGTTTCGGTCGCGCTGAATCTAGTAAACTAATAATCTGTTAAAACAAAAACGTACCTTTTTAACATCTATCTAAAAAGTATGAATGAGCAAAGATTTAAAGTTTAAGTTTAGTACCGTTTTCCAGCTTTTTCCTTGCACTTACTATAGTTTAAATTACTTAACTGCAAACTTAACTTGATAGTCTAATTCCAACATATACCATGTCAAAGTAAATAGGTCACACGCAAAGTACAAAACCTTAGCTGAATGCAGCTGAATAGGGCATATTTTCTTCTCCAGGGTACGTCGAGGTCCCACTACAGTTCTGTCAAAGGCATCTCATGAAGAATATATTTAAAGAAAAAATCATAATGTCGGATATGAATGATTTTCATGATTACAAGTAATATAAAAAAATAAAGACGGTTAATTTAGTAGTTTGTATTTATTCGATACTAGTAATAGTGATGAATACTATTGACATAGGCACAGAGCAGTTGTCAATTCAGTGGACATAGGTATATATAAAAATTTTACTTTTTAACATTTTAATTTATAAGTGATAAGTTTTACCAATCAATTTTACATTATTAATCGATATTGTAGTATCAATTGTGTGGATGGAACCAGAAATAAATCGATATATTTCAAAAAGTTTGAGTTAAATTCTAACTTTTTTACATTGGTTAATAAGTTTCGAAGGCAAGTACCCGAATATCATAAATTACCTACCTCTTATATTCCAAAGTTGTTAACATAGTAAATATGCAATTTATTTATTTTTACAAAAAAAAAACAATCGTCCAATTAAATAAGTCGTTGAATACATAGAGGTAAAACCAGATTTAATCATTTGTATACATAATATATTAAATCTAAGGATAAAACAGAAACGCTCGACGAAAGAAAGTATTTTGTTGTTAAAAAAGGTCACTAAAAAATTTGTGATAGAATTTCGTGGTATTCCATTTCATATAAGAATATTTTGCTTCTGAGTCACCTTTTCATACTTTAGAAAAAGGCGTTCCAAAATCCTTTTTCTATAGTAAACATAAAATGCCTTTGAAAAGAACTTAAAAATAATATTAAGTCTATACCTAGGTATATTAAGACAGCAAAAAAAGTATGGCGAGCAATATAAATAAATATAATTTATTTATAACTACCTACCTAATACCCGCGCTTTGCTCGGGTGCATCCCTATGTACCTACGTTTATACATTACACATAAATAGTTATTAAACATTGTCAAAATGTAAATTTATTTTAATTGTTCGTGAATTCTTCGATGTATTAATATTTATTCTGCAACTCGCGGCACTACAAATCAAAGATCGGCCGTTCTTTAGTGAAAATTATGTAGCAAACCAAAAAACAATGTCTGTTTTATATACTTACGAGTATGTGGGAGATTTTATGGACACCCTTGCAGTTTGGGTCTTAAGTGAAAAAAAAATACAAATCCATCGTACGGGAATCATCGATGTTTCCAGAATAAAAAGTCAAAATCTATCTCTGTGCTAAATTTCATCCACATTAAGCGTAAGCCATTCAAACATTCGCAAGTATGTTTTTATGACATAAGTATTGAAAATAGTAAAATTTATCTCCAAACTATAAATTATTAAATACTTGACCATAACAGGTTGGTTCAAGTACTGAATAGCGCCTGAAATTTTTAAAGAGCATTAATTGTCTGTCACGCGCATTTGTACCAAAAATTACCAGGAAATATAATAAACCAATAACATCATTATTGCAATGAAATCCTACTGTCACTTTCGATTAAATTGCAAATTAATTTACTCGTTCAGCAATTATTATTTATTTTGTAAACGAGATCTGTGTTGAATTAAAAAAACATTAATTTATATAATATTATGTAACAATGAGTATTGGTAAATCATAAACTAAGAAAAAATATCTTCTCTATAAATAAGACTATCCTTTCGGATTTCGTCGCGGATTTTTTTTTGGAGTGTCTCTCCCGTGACAATGATTGCTGTAAAGCATTGAAAACGTCAGGAACCAAGTTTAATTTGTAATGTCAAATATTCGCATAAATCTAAGGAAGTATGTATACCTAATATCTTCCCTACTTATTCAATTTAGTAAGTAGGTATATTTTCAAGCTGTTTTTATTTAAAAAAAATAATGTACAACAGGATGACAGGCATAGGATAACCTAAAAAGAAAAAAAAGAAACGATATGATCACTTTGTTATTCGTGTGTCTGTCTATTATTAATAAATATTTAAGACTGTAAGCCCTCAGGAAAATAAAAAAAAACCAAATAAACTACAAACACGACTATTTATGTCATTTATTTTTTATCATATTTTTTTTTTTTATATTTTATATGGAAATCATGAATTGTTTACTACTTGGCTTAGAATAATTATTGTAAGCTTACGGATATGTATGTCAATTGTCAATATTAAAAGGTCGCTTGAAATAAATTCTCAACTTAGTAATAGACCATTTTGCAATTTTGAGTTACATTTACTTTAATTTATGCAATTTAAAAGGATTTACTAAGATGTATTCACCTCTTCTTTAATGTCCCATAATCTGGCCATAGATCACCACCGCTAGCCATGTGCATACTCTCAGAGCTCTATGTTCGCTCAAACGTGTAGGTTTCCTCACGATGTTTTCATTCACCGTAAGACAAGTGGTACAAATAAGCTTATCATAATAGAAGTTATTCGCAAATTAAAATATCAGAAGTGTTAGACTAGAGGTACCACTGCTTTGTTAAAATTTTATTAAGAAAATAATCGTACGAACATCAACTTCTGCAATAAGTTGGAAATAAAATATTTGAGCCGAGTATACGTGACCCGCATTCTCAATTTCATTTAAATAATACGTGTCACTTTTAATATTACCTCGGCGACTGAGCTTGTCTTGGCGTACTTTTACCAAGATTTGCTTGTTCCGTAAAATATATAAAAATTACATGTACGTATTTTCAAAAGACATGCAATACTATTAATATACATTTAAAAACCAAAACCTTGTCTAAAAAAGGAAAGTTTTATTTATTTAAAAAAAAGCTTCGAACGATCGATCGAAACGCTTTCGAACTGAACTATTTTAATATTATTATATAGGTATAAAAATTAATTGATATTCGTTAGTCTCCTTAAAATTCAAGTACGGCTGGAACGATTTGAATAAATCTTTTTTTGCTTTATTGTAACTGTGTAAGGGGTTGTTAAGGTAAAAAAAATGGGAAAACCCAAAAGCTAACAAATTGAAACGTTAAGAATTTTTTGCATGGTAATCACAAATCCAAAACACGTTTACCTATTCGGTAATAATTATGCAGCTTTATAAAAACATTTGTTTGTATTCTTATTATTTTCCTCGAATACGCTATTTCTATGATAATGCCACTTGCCTACAGGAAATAATAATTTTCCTATGAAGCATAACTTTGCGATTTTGGTTCATCTCCCAAAAAGGGACGAGTTGTTTGCCTTCTGATTTGATATAAACACTAGCACTTGTTTTTATTGGAAAAGTTCCGATCCAAAGTGAATAACAAAGTGTATAATTAAGGAAATAAAGATGTTATATGTTGAACCACAAGACTCATAGCCCATTACTAATAAATTTCCATATGAATTACAAAATTACTGGAAAATTATATTATAACATGTGCCATAGCAGATGATAATGGTATGACTAATTCTGTAAAATATGTAAATATTTACTTTTATGTTGTAAATGAAAATTTCCGGTTTGTTATGTCTTTCTTTCAAGTGTATTGAAGAAACTAATTTTTTTTCCAGTTTTGAGATATATTTTGTTAATATTATTAATATAGAGCAGCATCATAATAGAATATAGTTTGGCTATTTTTTACACAGATTTTTTTTTACATTTAATAATATTTCATTTTATAATATTATAAGAGTTAAAATCCACGGAGGATAAAGTCTTGCGGTTGAGACAAATTACGTGATGAATAGAGTCTTAGTACGAAGCGCTAGTATTAGCAGTGAGTAATGTAGCGCTCTATACTAAGGAAAGCAAGAAATAAAATGCAAAATGTTAAAATAGTTTTTAATTATATAAAAAATATAAAATATAAAAAAACTCGTAAAGTTAAAAAAATGAAACAAAAACTTTTTTTAAATTTGATTAGTGTAGGAAATTCGAAAGATAATAATAAAGGGCCTATTACACTATGCAGTATCAAGATAGTCTTAATAGAACTGTCTCAAAGTACCTATAATAATTAGATAAGCTCGGTATTATACCGCCCTGATTCTTGATTACTGCATGCTAATTACTAACTTTGAATCATTTGCAAGCCAGTGACGGTTGTCGCGGTGTCATGGGAAGACTTTCGAAACACCGGAAAATAATAAGAAAAAAATATTAAATAATTGTGATTTTTCTATCATAAATATAGCATGTCACGGTACACAACAACATTAAAAATCAATTATGAACGGTCTAAGCTTGCTAAGCCTTATAACACCACGCGATACTCAGCAAGAAAGCACGGCCGAAACCACTCGGTAGGGCTAATTAGACAGACTAACTTGCTTACTAGGTACGCTAAATCTTAGACTGTCTTGATACTGAGTAGTGTAATAAGCTTTATAGTTTTTGTGATATGTTATGTTAGACATTTCAGAAACGTTATATTAAAAAAAACATTTTCCATTACAAGTAGGTATACGCGTAGGAAATAGAGATGGTTTAAGAACAAAAGAAATATATTTATCTTTAAATTCAATTGTAACTCAACACACTTCTCACGTATCAAGCATATATTATGCAAAGCAATGTACGAGTATATGTAACGAGTTTGACATATGCAAATATTCTTCTGATCCAATAACCCCATATCATCGAAACGAGTGCTTCAAAACTACGAAACTACCCATTCTTCTCCATCGTACATCAATCAATCTTATTGAGTGAAGGCTCAAAGTACGCATATGCCATTGAAATGCGAAGGTATTTTTAAATGCGAAATCGCACAGCGGCACCTGTCAGTTATTGCGTAAGATATATAGTTTTTTATATACGCTCATATTAGTCGAAGAACATTCTAAACCTTATTTAAGCCTATGGCTATTATAATAGTGACATCTGAAATATTTTTAAAAACAATGACTTTTACGACTTGAGTACGTCAGTCAACTAATCTTTAAATTTTTGTTTGTTTGTATGTAATATGTATACTATATCCGTTTAGTTTTGACGCAAAAAATGCTGTTAAATTGATTTTAATTATCATTCATCCGAATAATAAGTTTATTAATTAAATTACTAATAAATTAAATTACTAAAAAAAAGTTAATTAGTAACTTTAACTGATTGTCAACAATTAGGATGTCTTGTGCTAGGGCAAAATCTTTTCCTCCCATCTTTGAAGACTATATTGACTAAACTTAAAGTATCATAATTATTCAATCTCCCCAAAACATACTTGACATAATGATATAATCAAATTTCTAAACTTCGCAAAATTGGTGTTCCGGAAATAAGAATACCTAAATATATACAGGGCTTTTGATTAAACTTTTTTAGTGTTATTACACAACTGTTTACTTATCCGTCGACTTTTTGGTAAACACAGCGTTGGTGTTTTCAGTAGAAAGCCACAAAATTCCTTTTAATATGAAACTTCGGACACGAGTTACAAGAATTAGGTATAAAATTAGTTACAAAATTGAAGTGTCTGTTATTAATTTCAAATTAACAGCTTTTTATTTAATGCATTATGAAAGTACCTATAAACGGAATTAACATCAAAAAATCATTTTTTTTAAATTTTTGTTTGTTTGTCTATCTTTCTGTTTGTTCCGGCTAATCTCTGAAACGGTTGCACCAATTTTGACAGGACGAGTGAAAATCGCAGATAGCTAATATTACGAGGATATGCTTTACTTTAGGCTTTATTTTAATTATATTTATTTTAATTACGGGATGAATTGTTGTTCTACAAGTTTTAAATTTGGCAGATAGCAAAGGTTTATCATTACATTACCATATAGTGTTTTAATTAACTTGAAATAATTTGTGTAATACTTTACTGTTTAAGCGTAAAATGTAGATAATACTTTTTTATAATAACTATTGCTATAAAAACTTTTGACAAACAAAAGAGAAAAGGTGCCTACTAAGCTATTTTATCTAGGCATACCTATATACTATTGGCCCGGCAAACGTTGTTTAGCTATATTTGGCTTTTTCTAACGACAAGATGATTCCATGCCGCATGATGTTAAGCGACAGTTAAATTCAGGAATGATATCTATCGGTTCCGGGACATAATTTCCCTGAAACATGTGCTTTTTTACGCTCCGTCTAAAAGACCCAGGATTATAGGAAGAGGAAGTGAGGAAGAACTAGTGTTCATTCAAAATACTAAAACTGCGATTAGAAATGGCTTAGGAAGGTGAAAAATACTTTATGACCTATTATTCCTATGAAATATACAAAAAAATATATAAAATCCGTCGATTCTAATCGTTTGGCGTTTATTTATTTCCAAGTAGGTAATGCTTATGGAACATGTAGGTATAAATATACCTATAACCTATACAACGTTATCAAATCGTTTCGAGATATTAACAATATTAATAACACGTTATCATAATACCTTAACACTTGCCAATTTAATTAATGCCATTGGTTACCATGATATTCGATTATCCTCAATCTTTCACAGCCGAAACACATTTAAGCATTCCTACCAACAATGACATTTCATGATCATTTTATTTATAAGAAATAATACTTTAATCCAGGGCGTTGAGATTGAAAATGTCACTGGCACGATTGAAGATTTATTGGTATAGCATCTCGAGAGCCACGCTCAGGAGTTTAATCACTTGAAGTATTTAATTTTGTCACTAAGCACTATTTTCCACTACTTTAGACTTACTATGACTTCACGCCACTTTACTTCAGTTTTTCACTTCATTATTTCTTAACAACTTTTCTCAAAAAAATCTTACCCTTTTCCACTCACGCAATTTAGCGTAAAATATTTAATCAATTTGTGTAAAGGCTTGTACGAGTGCTATTTGGGCACAATTGTCTACGCCAATGTCACATGGCGAAGAATTCAATGCAGAAGAATTAAATATTATTCTAGATAACTAAAAAATTAAAAAAAAAACAAAAAAAGTAGTAAAATCGGTCGAATCGTTTAGGAGAAGGGTAGAATTACCTACAAATGCACGCCGAAATTTTATGTATAGGTATAGATTTATTGCAGGAAGCTTGACTTCATTCTGTTTCAGACCACAGATTCCCATCTCGAGAAATACCACACCTATATTGAAAACCCTGCCTCAAAGCTGATTGACAGTGAACATCGCGCATAAAATTGTATATTAAAGAAGAAATACTTGTTTTTAAATAATTTTCTTTACTTAAAAATACGATTTTAAAAGTACATACTCGTAACTTTGAAAATGATTAACAAAAAGATAAGTAATTAGTTGATATCATAAAATTTATAAAAGCAGTCTCTTTGTTTACTTTTTACCTACGTCATAAAGAGTTTATAATATATATCATGTAATAAAATTATTTTTTAAGCTTTGTAGCAAAAGCATTTCTTTGGACCTATTATTGTACACTTAAGTATTTTGGTTCGATTCCCACACAGGATGCATGTTTGATAGTTCTTCAATTAAAATCTTTTGCTTATGGCTTGCCAGTTGCAAGACATGCTGTGTCCTTCGGTGATTTTTGTTTTAAATTTAATTATTTGATCTCAACCCTGTTAAGGTTATGGTAGTCTATAATGCAATCAACTATCAGTGTTTTTCCGACGTCAATTAAAATGATTACGCTTACTGATACTCGTAGTAAACACGCTTTTAATAGTAAAAGAATTTTAAGTTTATGATCAGGTTACAGGGGTTACCTACCACCTTTGCGAATTACCAAATCTACAACCTTTGCAAATATTAATAAAGATATTAATCATATATATTTTTTAATTACCAGTGGTATTTTTCGACATAAATCTTTAATCCTATTAAAATTATATTAATGACATCATTAGCATAGAACATTTAGAGTTTTTTGGGGTTTTTCATACCGTACCTTATGACTATTAAAGTATTATTAAGATCTATTATTCCGATGGAAAAACAGATTGTTTATTCAAGTTATCGATAAGCACTTAATTTTTTGTATACGTCTAGTATATTTTTCTTTGGAGCCAACAACACTTTTTTTAAATGTATTAATAATTTTAATTGCCATACTGAATAATTATTGTTATCCGTTGATATCAAAATAAAAATAATAAAATATAATGTTCACTGCAGCTAATCTCATTGAGACTAGCCAACAATGCAGTAGATATTGTATTGCACAAATTTACGCGCAGACAAGTACACTCTCAAATCTCAATTCCTGTTACTCTAATACTCCGGTGGGATGACTACTCAACACGACTAGTGCAGTGAGAATTAAGGCGCAGGACCGACGGCATGGGCGTGAAACACTGCTAACTTCGCAACTTCAGGTTCTTACCGAGGCTTATCTACTAAACAGAAAGACTCAATTACTAAACTTGGCTCAACCCGGGACTCGAACCCAGGATCTCCGGATGTGCGAACGAGAAGTTACTAACGTAAGTTACAATCACTATATTGTATATTGTGCGTGTACATATGTGTCTGTTTGTTTCACTATGTCCTACGTAACTATTAACAAATAAGCTACTAACATAAATACTTGTTTATTTGGCAACTTTTGCTATATTGTTTTCGATAACGCATTGTTATTAACTCTGCATAAACCTTTAGAGATACATCAAAACAAAGTATTAGAAAATTGTAGATCTAGAAAATGCGTACAGAAAAGTCTGTATCTATTTCCTAAGGTACGCTCACAATAACATAAAGCAACGCCAGGGGTAAGTCGCTATTTGTAAATAAATTTATTTAAATTTTATTACCATCAATCTTATAGTTAAATTAATTATATTCAACATAAGCCTTTAGTTCAATGCAAAAAATATGAACTTTTCCTTTAAAACCCACTGAAAAAGTGTCCCTGGTGGGAAAACCCATTCTTTAAAACTGAGCTGACTAATTTTCCTGTCTTGTTAATATCATATACGATCTCTGTTTAACCTGTTTAATTAAAATTTTCTGTCTCTTTCTGGCGTAAGGTATTTATTTAAGTTTATGCATTCTTAAGTATTTATTAGAACATTTGCTTTTCCAGCCAGTTTGTATTTTGTCTTCGGACACATCACGTCTCACAGAAAATATTTCTGATTTTAAAAAAGTGTTGGTGATTTAGTGAAGTTTAATTAAATCAGGTAAGATTGCTTCTTTTTTACAATTTTGCAAGGAAATAAGTAGTAAAATAAAATGTCAGCGACTTCAAAACTCATCTCCGAGACGCTTCATGTAGGAATGCGTAAACAATTTACCTTGGTGTTTCGCATAAATTATAAAGTTTTTAAAAATAATGATGTATATAGCTCACAAAAATCTGTACAAAGTCAAATAATTTATTAAGAATATTATAAAAATATACAGTAAGTACCTTTTGTTTTTAGCGTTCACAAATTATTTTGATTTTATGATATGTGACAGACAGACTTTGTTTGTTATTATTAATATTATTTTTAATTACATATTATATGATTAAATAGGACAACTAGGACAAACTATGCTAAGAGGGATATTACATTTGTAGGAGCACAGCTTTATAACAAGTTACCAATTAGTATAAAAAATGTACTCTCTCAGTATATTTTGAATAATTATAGTACAATTTAATAATTTTAATAAGTTTTGTAAGTTGTAACAGCGAAAAATATTTCATTATGTTAATTGAATACCTACCTATATGACGACCATTTTGTACGAGTATATTTTCTTTAGATGTTCTCATGTAAGTGACATTGTCTTTTTGAGAATAAAATCTTTAAACTTAAACAACAACTTTTTTCCTTATAGTATTTTACGGTGTGGCTTTACTAACCGTTGCACACATTAAAAATTATTACTTTGTTATGATGCAAACAACTTTTAGTGTTTTCATTTTTACACGGAGTAGGTACCTATGCAGGTTTAAAATATACTAACAACAGTGCGTAAACAATGCATAAATAGCTCAGTGGAACAAATATTTACCATTATTAAACCTTGAACTTTTTTTATTATGAGAATTAAAATATTATTATCATTTATGCTTAGCTAGCACATCACGCGACATTGTCGAAATAATTAAATAAACAGTAAAGTCGTCAAAGAATACATACCAGTTAACCTCAGTGAAAAAAAATATCCATATTATAGGATACCTGAAACGAAGTTCCTTTTCCTTCCTTCCTCTCAGCCCATACACGTCCACTGCTGGACATAGGCTTCCCCCAAAGATCCCCACGACAACCGGTCTTGCGCCCTCCGCATCCAGTGGGGTCCAGCGACTTTAACCAAGTCGTCGGTCCACCTTGCGGGAGGCCTGCCCACGCTTCGCTTTCCGGTACGTTACGATTCCGGTACGAAGTTCCTTATACTGTCTGTCAATTCGATGAGTTTCAAGAAGTCCAACTTCGTCCAAATGATATAGACACCCATAACTGGAGTACAAGCCGCAGGACTCGAACCCCTGACCACTGGCACAGAAAGTAAGGTTAACAAACAAACAAACAAACAAACAAACAAACAAACAAACAAACAAACAAACAAACAAACAAACAACAACAACAAACTGAGCCAAACGTGTCCTCAAACTATAAAAAAATCTTGATAATAAATTAAAAAGCGTTATAGATTTTGACTTGACCATACACAAACATTTTTTTGTTTTAATAAACTAATATGCATTCACTATTTTAACTTCAAAAGATTTACCCACATTAGAATTGTTCTATTATAAAGCACAATCGGGGATAATATTTGAAGCGTGATAATTTAATCAGAAACAGATCTGCTAAAATCATGCAAATGATTTGTAGTGTTCATACGTCATTATAATGTACCATTACGCCACAAAGACGAATTATTATGCTAATGTTCGTATAAGCTAACAGGTTCTACCAAACCTGATATCAATTAAGCAAATCCAAAATAAAATTATAAACTCGTCATATACAAGTCTGGTAGCACTTTACGGGTTCTTTAGCAAAATGTACCACATTTTCTACTGCTAAAATTAACTTTTATTTCATTGTATTTTGTACCACATTTTACTTGTCGAATTAAAGTTAGAGCGTAGCTCGACTATAATACATATAGGTATTTTTTATATTTGAATACCGATTATTTGGAAACGGCTTAACTGATTTTGCTTCATTTAACTGTATTCTATTAACTTATTGTGCGTAATAAATTAACTAAGTACTAAAATAATAACTACAGTAATAACTAAGTATTATTTTTCTTTCATTTATCTTGTTTGAATTTAACTTTATATGAACTCCACACCGAGACTCAAACCTAAGTCCCCCTGATTTTCATCTGTACATGTTGCGACCTGACAAACAAAGCAATAAAAAATTAAATTCATTTTTTCAATATTTGAAATAAATTTCCGCAGTGAATGAATAAAAAAACTAAATAACATTTTCTTTTCAGAAGGAACTATAATGCAGCATATCATCGTTTTCTCTGTTATGGTTGCGATCTGTAGCAGTCAAAGATCACCATATGCTGGACGCAGACCCATAGGCTTTCCAGTAGTTGAGACTGCAACGTTAATGACTTCATTAGGAAACAAGTAATAAATGTTTTTACTAATTCAATTTTATTCTAGAGCAATGCATTAAGTACAAAATTAGTTCTAGGAAATATTGAAATGATTTAATATGGAACTTAAACGCAAGCTAGACCTACACTAGTTTTAATACCATAATTATCATTCAAAAATATAGAAGACTGACTACATAATCAATTAAAGCTAATTTTTTATATAATTTATGCTAAATATTACCAAAAAACGTGAATCTCAGAGACATATATTAATTTTGATAGTTGATATACGTGTAGTATTTAACTTTAATATTTCTAAATTTTACAGGTTTGGTGAAAATGATACTACGACGACTACTCAGCGACTACCTATAGAAGCACAAGGAGACAGAGAGCTGGTCAATCGACTTGGCAAGCTACCAGAAGACAAGCAACCGTTTTGGTTTCTCAACTGGCAAGCATTAGAGGACCACAGACAGAAACCCCAATCTTATAACTTACGTCCAAGTGTGTTTGCAGAAAATGCCATTAGCAATTTCCAAAACACAAATACTCAAAATACCCAACAAAATAGACCAAACGAACAAAACGTACAGCAGAACCCTCCGCCGAATGTGAACCAAAATTTGCAGCCCAATTTTTTGGATTAAATGAAGCAAGTAATCAGGATCAATCTAATTTTAGGGCTGTTTAAATCAATGTTCAAAATTTTTCTCAACCATTCTTGGTTTAAAAAGCAAATGTCGTGACCCTCCATCCTTCCATCGCAAACTCCTCAAAATATTCATTGAAAGATTTCAAACTATTGTATAACATAAGTTTTCTGTTTAAGACAGAGTAAAGTGATATTGTTTTATTAAAATTACTAAGTATTAAGTATTAAAAAGATGAAAGTTGTTACTTAAAATTGTCGTTTTATTTGTCTTATTTATTTTGTATCCGTGCAAGTAGGTATAAGGTATAAGGAGTTCATAATATATACATAAAAATATACAAAAATAAAGATATAACGACTTTTGGGAAAGATATTCTACTATCACTGTATGATAATTATGCATTTTATAACATTAAAAAGTTAATATTATATTGTTATTTGTTACGTATATTTGAAAAGCCAGTACTTCTTACTAAAACCAAGTCGTCGTGGTTCTCCTAGAAATGTAGTAGTGGCATGCAATACTCTTGCATAATTTATTAAATGTAATATCTTATTCACGCAACTAACAATAAATGTTATTAATTCTAACTGTCATCTTGATACTTTAAGTTCAGTAAATTAATATTTAAGCATACCCGAGTTTGTGATCTTGCAGAGGGTGTTGCTAAATTTGAACAATACTATCTTAAAACACTTTTTAAATTAAAAAACACTATTTTAAACCTTTCTTACTTTAGAATTGGTGGTGAGAATTGTAATATTTTCCATTCAAAAATAATAACGAGGATAAAATATTTATATCTTTTAAGTTGGAACAAATCACCCATTAAAAAAATCGGTAGTATCGGAAAGTAGCTTCAGAGTAGCAGACAAATTCGAGTAGTAGTAGTAGCGGACTGTCTTGTTGATTCAACACTACTCAATTTTTATATATTTACAGCAATATATAAATTTCATAAAATAAAATGGTATACTAGTGATTCATACTCACCTTGCTAAGGTCCGCCCCTAGGTACGTTATAACGTTTATTATAGATTTCTCAGAGATATTTTCCGGCAGTAAAAAGTATCGTATCGGAAGTAGTAAAGTACTCGAATAAATAAATGTTATCATCAAAACTGAAGGAGTTTCATACAAACATGCGAGAGCTCTTACAACTCCTAAATCCAGCCCTGCCGCAAATTCCACGCTTAGCGGACGTCTACTAAAACTATGTTTTAACTACCTCCCTGCCAAGACGTAATACGTCAAGACGTATAAAGATGAAATTTTGAACGGTTTTTCGATATTATAAATATTTTATATTATAATAACGAAATACAAATGCGATTCGACGAAAGCTTGAATTTTATTATATCTAAGAATAGATTTAAATCTATGCTAAGCAAATCTACAAAAAAGAAAACATCATAGCTATAATAGCATGTAACATAATTCACTATGTGATAAATGTTATCTATGTGACTTGATTTTAGAAGCACACGTCGTAATTTATACTCTTGTTAACATGCAAAATTTGTCGTGGCCCAGGATTTAATGCTCATATTATTTTTGTAGAAATGTTTTTCACGAATAATTATAAAAAGCATCCCTCAAAGTCTACCAATAGTGCGAAAACGTGATAGTTTTTGTTAAATATTTTTAGTAGGTACTCGATAATCATATCGTGTAAGTAAATCTTTAGGAATTTTCCTATTTCACCAAATTTTCTTTTACAAGTATGTTATTTAACGGATAATAATCACGATGGATATAACGTTACTCACAATGCAAGCTTCCAATTATCTTGACCAACCAAATCGTCTTATAATTTAAATAGTACCATTTTACGTATTAAGCTTAAAAGACGATTTGTTAAGTCAATTTAAAGTTAGAGTTGCTCATCTCACGATATTTTCCTTTACTGTAAGGCAAGTCAAGTTAGAAATGATTTGTAAATTAAAATTTCTGAACTCCGAATTTGAACCTGCATCACTCGGTTTCTTAAACTAGCGCGGTACTGGGCTATCACTGCCTATGATATGTTACACGCATCTAGTGTATAGTGTCATGTAATTTTGTCTATATTATTTGTTATAATTAACCAACCAATATAATATGAGCCTTACAAGTTACAACCACTAATAACAGTATAAATAGTAGCTTTTAATGTCCTCCTGTCTGATTCAGCGACGGCGGCGTATCTCATTGAGAGTAGCCAACTGCGCAGGAAATATAATGCCCAAGTGTGACACAAATGCAGATACAAGTGTCTATTCGACATATATGGACGACACGTTTGGCGCAGTTTGTAGTGACCCTACTTTCTTGCGCCAGCGGTCGCGGGTTCGAGTCCGGCTAGGGGCATTAATTTGTTAAACTCGGATGTTTGTACTCCAGTTCTGGGTGTTTATATTTATAATATGTATGTATTTAAACTTATATATGTAGAATATCAACTATCTGGTATCCGCAACACAAGCTTCCTAGTTCCTTCGTAGCTTATCACGGAACCAGATGATGCTGTGTTTAATAATGTCCCAACATATTTATTCCTGTCACCGTCATACTCCGCTGGGACGACTATTCGAAATAACCAGTGACAGTTGAGGTACAGGACCTACGACTATGAAAAGCAAAGTGATGAAAATATCGCAAGCATCCCAATTCCCAACTGCGAGCTGTTACTGGACTTACTAAGTAGAAAACATAATGAGTTAACTTGCCCCACACCCAGGACACAGTAAAAATACTGTGCCCAGGAGGTCCAGATGCGTAATTTTACAATACAGTTACCTATAAAAGGCTACTAACTGCCTTAGTTGCACTAATCCACAAAGGCAGTTTAGCCTATGTCTACTGTTAGAGTAATACATTTAAGAAACGAACATACACACATATAAACTTTCATATATACATACTTTCATATATACAAACTTTCACATACACAAAATTAGTTTAAAATGTAAAAGGCCCTTAAATTTTAGCACAGGTTATGCCAATAACACTTTCAAATACATCGAAAACCACTCTCGCTATTTAAGAATTTACTTTCACCAATTTGGAGAACTGGTCGTTTTCTATAAGGACTTAAGCTATCCAATTAGTTCAAAATAATAATATTTATATCAAGTTACAAAATTTATGCCGAATAACGTAATTTACATATAATAAAGATATAAGTAAAAACAATCCTTAAAATAAGCGAGTAATATAACAAGACACATGACCTTGAAAATGTTTATCTAAAATAATGAATTTTAAATTCAATTCATATAAGATTACCTACATGTTAGATTATAATCTAATATTTTTATTATTTTATAAATCGATCAGTTTGAGAGCAACGTAGGTAGCACGTTAACTTGGATATCCGCAGGAAGCAGGTTCAAATCCGAGTCTCACACGTCTGACATTTTCATCTGCGAATCATTTCTAAAGTGGTAGTGCCATGCTTGTTACCTTCGTGTAGCAGCCGAATGGGCCGGCACGCCCCGTATAGTTCATTAGTACCACTCTCTCACAGAAGACCGGCGTGAAGTGGCAGCTATGCTGTCGCGTTTCGTCCGGTGAGTGAGAGTCCGGGAGGCCCACTCTCCTTCCCCCCTTCCTCTTCCCTTCATCCTCCGCCTTCGTTCCCCCCTCCCTCCCACTCCCCTCCCTCCTTGCTCCCTCCCTTTCCTGAAAGGCCGGCAACGCATCTGCAAGCCTGGCTTGCAGATGTCCATGGGCGGAGGTGATCACTTCCCATCAGGTGAGCCTCCGGCCCGTTTGCCCCCTTTTTACCATAAAAAAAAACATGATTGATGTCTGACGGCGAAGGAAAACATCGTGAGGAAACCTGCATGTCTGAGAGAACCTAACAAGTTTTCGAAAGATATGTGCAGTACGCCAACCTGCAATTGACCAGCATGTACTAATATATACCTACAATCTACATAATATTATTTAGCTAAGAAGAGTCCAATAAAGGTTATTACATACCCATTACCTATAATATCAATAACCAATATAAGCTTTTACTGGTCGTTGGTTGCAATAGTAAAAAGCAATAAAAATTTAAATTATAGTTCATAAAACGGAAAAACATATCTTTTAATATATTCAATGCTTTCCTCTGAACGACATCAAGATGTCATAAAACTTCATTCTACGTAACCTATAAGATGTTTAATAACTTTCCCAGCAGTTACTGTGGGCCGCTTTACGAAGCATGAAGATGAAAATATACCAGACTGTCACATCTATTTTAAATTCTACTTTACACATGACATTGCTATGATACGAGCTTTAATGGTAAAGCCCAGGGCAAATAAGGGATGTTAGACTCCAAATACCTTTTAAGAAATAGTAAAGCTATCAATTGCAGGTTATTCACAATGTTTTTATCGTTGCTCTCGTAAGAACAAGGTTATATAATTTTGTAAATAATTCGCACATGTAAGCCTGGTATAGTTTAGTTTTCAATCGTTTCACCACAGAAATTATCCTTGAAACAGTATAAATTATAGAAACTAGTAGATATAAGATATAAGTTTTTTATATAAGAACTTTTTGTTACAAAGTAATAATGTGCCCGCTAGCTCATCGAAGTAAGGAAAAAGATAAACAAACCTTTGATCATTAGTAGTCTATGTCTCACATTATTGCCTCCTGAACAACTTCAAACGGTTCATATCAAATAACTGTAACTGCCTGTTAATCTAGTGGTTAGATTAGACGACCGCAGTTCCGGAGGTCCTGAGTTCGAGTCCCTATACTACACTCGGTGTCACAAAAATCGCACCATTTAAAAAAAGCAACTTTAAAATACTTTTACTCAAATTTTGTCAATAGTAAGAGTATCGTTGTAGGATATCATTGGAATTGAAGTTATTGGATTTTTCTGTGAAGATATTAAAATAATATAACAATTAATATTTTGGTTTGGTTTGAAGCCTGGAGTTAGAAAGGTATTTTACCTCCGTGTTTCGGTGACCACGAAAAGAAGTCGGTCTTGCGTTTAATTTATCTACTGTATAATTTCTGATGATTAATTATTATGATTACACCTAAGTTTGAGGGTGTAAAAAATAACTATATATACTAATAAATAAATAGAGAGTGTACTCATCGATCAGAAGGATAATATTATTAAGAAATAATATGCCTAAAATGTTTTCCTGTTGATAAATATTAAATAAACAAGTACCAAAATCTTAGAAATTAAAGTTGAACTATGGCATTTCCTTATTATTTTATTAAAAATCTCTGATGCCTACATATGATATTTGCAATTAGTGTTCTGTCAATGAAAACTTTACTTTACTCTACAAAAAAAACAAATAATAACTTAGCTATTCTCACAGCTAAGACTTTAATAATATTTGTTTTAAATGTATACAATTTGCTTTTGAACTCATTCCATATAAAGGTTTATTAAAAAGTGTCAGCCAACTCCACTCAATGTAGGTCCTAGAAGTTTTACAAATAATAATAACATATGGGGACTGGATATACATATGTATTACGTATACAGCTTTATATATTTTAATTATTATCTAAGATTGGAGATTGTAATCAGTGATTAAAAACCGACGAAAAAAAAGGTAAAATGTTAAATTATAAGAGGACTTTAAGAATAACATAATCGTATAGGAAATTTACAATCAACATTATTTTAGTAGTATATTGTTGTAATAGTACATTATTATAGTAATACATTTACATTATATAGGTGTAACCCTTGAAATTATTGATTCATTTCTGAATTTTTTTCTCTAATTATAGGAAACTACACTGCCACAAGTCATAAAGGCTAATTTTTGTTCTAATAAAAATATGTTTACTGCAGAAATTATAACAATTTTAATTTAAGCCCGAAAAAAATCTTTTGATAAATAGGTATATGTAAATGATAAACAAACATGGCTTGTCTAACTAAAATATCGATTGATACTATACTTGTTATACAAATGTCTTTTCTAAGTCGAAAATCATCTATTATAGGACTTGTTATTTACATATTACATAAACAACAAAAAATCCGTGGTTTAAGTGCACCAATAAAAACTGCGTAAAGTTTAGACCAAGTGAAATCTCATCAGCATAATGGAAGAGCAGTCGTGTGTTTGTTGGTTTTCTTTGAAATTGTTGTTGAGGATAATAATTAAGAAAGTTTAGTAACATCAAAGAATAATGTAACTATATAGAAGTATAGCAGATACTTGTGTATTTAAATTGTTTAAACAATCTTTATTACCACAACAGCGTTTAGGGATACTTCTACCTATAAATTATAATAAAATTATGATTCGATTCGCATAAATAATTTTAAATAAACTGATTGTTGATTATCATATTATTTACATTTTTAACATTACCAAATTTTATGGATTTATAGATTTAGCATCTATAACATCCGTACTACTAGTAGGTACCAATATGATAAAAATCTATCGATCTATCTGTGAGCATTCCTTCGAAACTATTTTAATGTTTTTTGTACATAAAACGAGTAGATGTGACCTTAGTGAAGGAAATATGCTTCTTATTATCGTGAAAATTATACTTAAATATTATGTGTCTATATATTAAGGTGAATTATTAGTATGAAAGTTTGTTGTTGCTGAAATCTATACTAATATTATAAAGAAGTAAAGTTTGTTTATTTGTTAAATTGTAAGGGGTAATCTCGCGATCTATTGAACCGATTTTAAAAATTCTTTCACCAATAGAAAGCCACATTATTGCTGAGTGTCATAGGTTATATAAAAAACCGAAAAATAAAAAGGCTTTTACGTGGTAGTCCGTTTTGCAAAGTGAATCGGAGAAGAAACGGTCGAATGAAAGCGTTTCTTACGAACGCTGCCTTAACTATGAAAGATATATTTTTGAGTTCTAGAGAAAAGATGTGGAGCTTGAAAATGCCTACAAAAAAGTCAACGACAGCATATGTCTAACTTTTATATTTAAGTTACAAAAAGTAGTTTTTTCAATATTAGTATAGATAATTTAATTTTTAATATTAATAAAATAATTTAAATTATTTAAACACTCTGTACTAAAAAGGATTATTAACATTATGCCCAACGAAGTGGGCACGGGTCAGCTAGTATCAAATAATTACAAAACAATAGTTACAATAAAAAAATCTAAATTCTCCAAATGTTTACAGCAAAGAAAATATTTATTGCAAAGAAGAAATGTTTGCAATGTGAATTGAGAAATGCCGAGAACTCGAAGCTGTGGATTTGAACGATATATTGCCAATTACACTGATTCTCTTTAGTGTATAGAAAAAAGAATGAGTGTAAGAATTTTTATTATAGATATGTCTATAAAAACGAGGAGGGAAGGAGACATAGCAATTTTATTAAAAGTTTGTGAAACTATCACGAGGTTCTAGCGGACTTAATTTAATGAAATTATAATGTAGTTATTTAATAATAGAGGTGAAAACCAAAAAGCTTCTCATTTTCTATCTTTTACCCAAACGTTTAAATAATAAAGTATGTCATTCTCCGGAAAAAATGTACGAATAACAGATAGTCAAACAAACATTTCTTTAAGTAATTAGGATCATTTTAAGTAAGATATAATATAATAGCAGTAGGTATTACGAGTATTTCATAATAAACCTGAGGAAACTTGCATGTCCGAGAGAACCTAGCAAGTTTTCGAAAGACATGAGAAGTCCGCCAATCCGCAATAGGCCAGCGTGGTGGACTAAGGTCCGGCCCCTCTCATATTGAAGGGGGGTCCGTGTCCAGCAGTGGAACGCTTAAAAGGGCTGAATACATTACGCTGAATACATTACGCTAAATACGTTGGTACGTTATTACAACAGCGCCATCTGGTTCCGTGTTAAGCTACGAGGCTTGTGTTACGAATACCAGATAGTTAATATACTACGCATATATTAATTTTAAATACATACCATATACATATTATAAACATAAATACCCATGACTGTAGTACAAACATTCGTGCTCAACAAATGTATACCCCCAGCGGGACTCGAACCCGCGACCGCTGGTGCAAAATGCAGGATCTACACTATAATCTGAGTCAAACGTGTCGTCAAAACAGTAAAGACGATTAAAGAAGCTATAAATAATAAAATATTAATCACAAACCGTGATTTTATTACTATTTGACACACATGCCTAATTGCTAATTCACCGTTTTAAACAAGGGAAATTTTGCAGGAGCCTTAAATTTCAGGTATGAACCTCGTTAATAACAGTCACGTTCATTAATCATTCATCATGTTCGTGTGCTACATAATAAGTAGGGTTATTTTTGAAGTTGTCTGGCTCAGGTTACGTATCTACCCGAAAAATCTTAGTCAAACATTCAGTTAACATACCTATTACTTTTTGCCTGGTAAAATACAAATGCAAAAGTTTGATTAAACGGATGAATGTTTGTTACTCAATAACGCCTGAACGGTTTAACGGTTCTGAATGGCATTCTTCACAGATATAAACATAGTCTAAAATAGCACCAAAAATACATTTTATTCCGAAGACACCCAAACCAAAACAGCGACCGTCGGAACAAACAAAGATACTTCAAAGCTTTATATGTGGTATTAAAATTATTAAAAGTATTGAAAATTGCACTTGGACATTCTTCATATCTAAATAAACTAATTCTGATTTTAAACGATAAAAAAAGAAAATCGGTCTCTGATAAGTATTACTCGCGTATTTAGACTCTTTCTTTCTGCTTCTGTACCACCAATTCAATGATTTAGGAACTTTAAGATATAAATAAAATTATTAAATAAATACCACCAAAAATCAAGATTTTGCCTAACATCTGGCATACTCTTAGCATAATATAGTCCCATTCATTTCGTCGTGTTTCGGCTCGATTTAATAATGTTTCAATATTAACAGTTGACACCATATTGGATATAAGGTATAACTTATGCAAATTAATAACGGCATTATAATTAATAGCGTCACCTCTACCCACATTTCGCTCATAACTTTCGCTGTGATTACTCACACCCAACGGTACAGATCGCAAAAAAATTGTTTTCATAACTTTTTATGTATTCATATAAAAAAAATACTAGCATCAAACTGATTGTTTTAAACGAAATACGTATGGAATAATAATAATAATAATACAGCAGTTAATAGGAAAACATTGTTTTTAAAATGTTTGTCAGTATATCTGGTTCTTTGTTCTAGTTCTAGCTGGTCTCCTAAACGACTGGACCAATTTTAACGAGACTTTAACTGGCAGATAGTTGATGTTATAAGGAGTTTGTTAATGGCCTAATTCTACTTTAATTTTTAAGTAGAGAGAGTAAGAATTTGGATTTCTCTTAAAAAAAGTACCTAGTTTAATATTAAAATAATAAAACCTAACTAAATATGCTATTTAAATTATATCATTGTTGAGTTAAACATTACACGTTTAATTGTAAATTAATTAAATGCTTCCGCATACGTTTACATTATTAATTAAGTATGTGTACTAAATTATTACTTACGAAAATTACTAACTGGTTACTTGTCAATAGAGAACAAACGGAGGCTTGTAATTTGATCATCGTCGTTATCAATCTCTTGATTTTTTACCGACTTAAAAAAAAAAGTAATGTTAATATGTTTTATATGACTTTTATGTTCTGTATATTATTTTGTCATAAATACATACATAATATTATAGTCGACGTCGTTTCACAATCTACAACGTTGTTTTACTATTCTCGCATTTATAATAATAATTATAAGTAGAAATAATTTAAAGTAAATATTAACAAAAAATATATATATATAATACATCATAAAAAATCATAAAATTGTAAATGTAACTGTTTGTAATGTAAAAATAACAACTTCTCACTAAATGTATGTGATAGTAGCTATATATAAACATTATATAAGTAACACAAAATTTGATTTATTTGTCTGTCCATTTGTTCGACCGGCTAATCTCAAAAACGGCTGAACCGATTTAGACGAGACTAAACATCAAAGTCAAAAATAATCATCAAAATGATAATTAATTAAATTTTACTTTTACACTTACTAAGTTACTATTGTATTGTAGGTAAATAGTAATGTTATATAAACGCTTGACCGATTTTTATGGATTTTTTGTGTATATTTGGTAGGTATGAGAAAAGCTAGTAGGTTATTTTTATTCCCCTTGGTGATAAAGGACACTCTCCAGATTTTTTATTTTTTGATATTTGTTTTTTGATGATTTGGCATAAAAAATACACATACTTTCATCTCATCATCCCTTTTTAACCGACTTCAAAAAAAGGAGGAGGTTCTCAATTCGTCGGGGACTTTGTTTTTTTTTCTATGTATGTTCCCCGATTACTCGACGATGGCTGGACCGATTTGGAAAATTCTTTTTTTGTTTGAAAGGGTATAGTTTCTAGTTGGTCCCATAGTCACCAAGTCACGATCTGATGATGGGATCCCAGGGAAATCGAAGGCAACTCTTAAATTTTATAGGCACCTACTATGTTTTTGATATATTTTCTAAAGATGTTCAAGCATTTGTGTCTGAAAATCATCATCTCATGTAGATGAGCTGATGATGGAAGGTACAATTCCTCAACGGTACTTTTTATTTTTGTTCATTTATTTCTGCGTCAAATGTTGGCCTATTACATTTTTTTTTGTTCAGTAGGGTAAACTTCCAAGGTATTCACATTATCACCAAGTCAGGATCTGATGATGGGATCTTAGGGAAATCGAGGGCAACTCTCAAATTTTATAGACATTTATTAAAATTTTCGTATATTTCCTAAAGCTGTTCAAGAATTTGTGATGATGTAAGGTATATCTCCTCAACGGTTAGGAGTTGAAAGAAAATTCTTTTAATATTATACGTACTTACGAACCGATAGTTGTATTCCTTCAGGATATTAGGTTGATCTGATAATAGAACGTAAATCTTATTAACGTCTAGGTGTTACGTGGAAAAATAGACTTGGACAAATCTCGATTGACTATTGTCGTTCACTCCAAAGCTTCGCTGACTTATTGGAGCAGTAGTTTAGTTAGCCTACCAATATTATATTTAAACAATATATATTTCCACTAAAAATTTAAAAATAAATTATTTTTAACAAAAATGAAAACCGACTTCAAAACGTTACAAATCGAAACTAAAAAGAAAAAAATAATTTTAATTACTTAGTTATTGTTGGAGTCGGTGCCAGCCAAAGCAAAATAATCTTAATACAATTTAATAATGTATCAATTTGTAAATATAATCAAAATATCTGTTCGAAAGTTCATTGTAAATGCAGGATAAAACTGTTCTTCTTGGCTGGCACCGACTCCAACAATAACTAAGTAATTAAAATTATTTTTTTCTTTTTAGTTTCGATTTGTAACGTTTTGAAGTCGGTTTTCATTTTTGTTAAAAATAATTTATTATAATAGTGATTAGAACGCGGGCGCAGCCGCATTGGCGGCAATATTCTTTGTAGACTACATATTATATTTTCTAATAAGATTTTCATAATTTTCAAATATTGCGTCTCAGCTTTTTAGCTATTGTGTAGCTCAAGGAATAAACTCTAGACTGGTCATTTGTGCGGCCTAAGGGACTTGCCAAATTTACATGTTAATTGAATTTGTATACAAAATTTATATTCAAGATTTATGTATAGTAACAAAATATTGAAACCCTTATATTTGATTTAAGAAAGGATGAGTTATGAGATACTCGTACCGTGTAGAAACGCTAAATCACTACATAGTAGGTATAAAACAAAGTCGCTTTCTCTGTCCCTATATAGTGATGTATGCTTAAATCTTTAAAACTACGCAACGGATTTTGATGCGGTTTTTTAATAGATAGAGTGATTCAAGAGGAAGGTTTATATGCATAACTAGCGGATCCCGCGGCTTTGTCTGTGCTAAATCTAGGGAAGAGCCCGAGCGAAGCGAGGGCGAGTCGCTAGTCTTTTAATAAAAAAAGGATGATTTCTTGAAAATATACAAATTATTTTGTATTTTAAATATTGCCTCACCTCGCTCCGCTAGGGTTCGTCCTCAGATAGATTTTTATCTGTTTCTGTTGATTTTTCAGAAATGAGATATTTCCCTGCAGTAAAAGTTATCCTGGGTTTATTTAAAAATATTGATATTGCTTGAAGAGAAATTTATAGAAGTCAGGGTTTATTTAATATTATTAAATATTATTCTTTAATTAATCATGTTTATCAAATAAATAATTTTAAAATTTATTTATTCAGATTTATATTATTTTTATTAATATATTTATTATAATGTTGTCCTGGATAACGAGCTATTATCATACCAAATTTTACTTAAATCTGTCCTGCACTAGTTTTCTCGTAATGCGGCCACAGAGAGACAGTCAGACAGACAAAATTGTAATGCCATCATCTATATCAAAAATAATCACTAGTTCAACAAGATTTTCTAAAACATATTTAATCCACAGACTCAACGTAAAATTTTATTTAATGTATAGATATCTAATATACTAAAGTTTACAGTCTAGAACTCGGTGTAAGTAAACAGCAATTATTTTGCAACTCCGAAATTTCCCTGTTAAATTGTTGTCAGTTTTCAGCCATGTTGATTTAACTACGTCTTTTACTTGTAAAATAGTCTCAAAGGCATGTCGTGTAAATGAAATTACCTTCACGTCGCCCAAAGTCTTACAAATTGAGTTAATTTTTGCAAATATCTACGTAACAATTGTGTTAGAGTTTCAAAGTTATTTATAATACTTTTAAGGTTTAATTTTTTTAAGTATAACAAGATAGATGAAAGATTCGATAGACTAAGGTATTGACTGGAGTACAAACGTGCTCAACAAATGAATGCCCCCAGCGGGACTTGAACCCGCGAATGCTGGCACTACCAACTGAGCCAAACATGTCATCAGTGTATAAGTATAATAGACAACTTTTTATTTGCTCCTCCTACTTATATAACAATTGAATCTAAATTCGATTTTTTACGTCGTACATATTAAAACAGCAATTTAAATTATATATAGTACTATTTTTTAAATACCATCGTATGTTGTTATCGTAACCAATAGTTCTCCGTGAAAAAGCTACTAATGTATACATACAGATTCTACTATTTACTATTTAGTGTCTCGACCTGTCTTCAGAAAAGCCGTCACTTAACATTTCTAACCTAATGATAAGTGCATATGAGATATTTAAATCTTATGTATATCTAAAATTTGATTGAGTGTTTTATTTGCGAGTACGAAAATTAAGACTTAGCAAGACATGAGAAAGTTCCAAATTAGCGTATCTCAATGAGTTATTACGTTATTGAACTAAAACTTAACACATCTCGAGTTTGACTTGAAATCTCAAGATTAGTCGAACTGCGAACTTTTGCAGAAATATACTTAGAGGTAAAACATCGGATTACGTTAGCTCTATCCATTTTATTTTATCTAATTTACTTGTAAAGATCTTGTTGAAAACTTAATGTAAGTAAGTCGACTTATTGGATTTTCATTATAGGTGTCTCCTTATTGAAAGCGCGTTTGCTTTGAAATTAAATACATATAATTTGAGTCTTATGACACATACGTAAGTCTGAATTCGCGTTCACCGATTTTCATGCTGTTTTCACCAATGGAAAGAGTGGTTCTCGAGAAAGGTTTTAGTATATATAATTCATCAAGTTACGGAACCTGCGGCTTCGCTTGCGCTAAATCTAGGGACGAGCCCGAAAAAGGCGAGAGCGATTCGCTAGTTTCTCTATAAAATACTCAATGATATTCAAATTCAAATATATATATTGTTCAAATTTAATTGGATCTTTTGTGAATTTATAATTTGCAGCATCCTTTTTTAACTGTTTATCTTTGACAGGCACCGTATTATATTGACAAAATAATTTAGTTGACAATTTAGGGGTGAGCGAGTTGGAGTAAAATAAATGATAGAATGTATTTAATTTTCTCTAAGAGCCTTCATTTCGGAGCTAATAAATGAAACACCTGTTTGTTAGCTACTTGCTTAAGTTATTTATTTAGAGTATTAGCTATAAGTTTCTTTGATTAAAAGTTAATGTATTTATACTGTAAATTATGTAGTAATGTAATAAAACAAAATAATACATTACTTACATTCTATTCTTAACTTTTTAATTTTAATTTCTTTTTATTCACAGTGGCCTATTTTATTATTTATTACTTTTTTTACCATCAAGTTACAATTACACAAGTACTTACTATCAACCCGACATGTGTGAATTAATTTAACATACTTTCCAAAGCATGAGGGGTGAAATACTGCCAAAACCGGGCTGTTACTAAGATATTTTTAATAGAAATATTCACTGATTGAACGTGGCTCGACCCAGGAATCAAACATAGGATCTCCGAATCTGTTATACTGTCTGACAATTGTTATATTCTCTCACTTACATATAATTCTTTGCACTTGCAATATTGAAACTACACGTTATACGTAATAAACGTAAAGTTACACGTGTGCGAATTCTGTGACAATGCAAAACTCTTTATTGAAGAGAAATATACGTATAGTACAACTTTAAATTCTAATGTCGAGTTCAAAAATTACTTTTGAATCTGCTTAATTTTAAAAAGAATCAACAATTTCAGTAAAAAAAATTATCAACGTTTATTTGTTAAATAAATACATATATATAGTGCACATAAATATGCATGTAGTCATTTATCATGCTTAATTATTATTGTTGATAAAAATGCGTAAATTACTATAATAATAAAAAAGTAATATAAACCAATAAAAAAGTAATTTTAATTACATGTTCCGTTTCATGCTTAAATAACTTAAATGTAAAATTGATTTCAGAAACTTTTTTTCTGCAAAACAAAGCTTTAAATTTTTTTGTAAAATATATATTTTATCAAATGCTTATAACATTTTGTAAATGTAATGAAGGTAAAAGAATACGTACATAAAGCTTATACATACGAGCTTTTGCGTCCACTCTTTTCTCCCAATTCCATGGACCATGGGATATTAATAAAAATACTCATAATATAATTATTGTATATTTCGGTTATGTATATTCCAATAAGCCAATAATTGCCAAGATGTAAAAATTGTATGCTCCTTTCCAAATTTTAAAATTTTAAGGTGGAATATCGGGAACAAAACATAGAGCTTATAAAATACTTTTATCGCGAGCAAAACCGCGGTTTTTGCTAGTTATACATATAAACCTTCCTCTTGAATCACTCTATTAATTAAAAAAAACCACATTAAATTCATATACATGGGGACAGACAGAATGCGGGAAGCGACTTTGTTTAATACAATGTTTATGAAAATAAGAATGAGACATCAGACATTTTCGGATAAACTAATTTGGGCCAAAAAACAATATTATGAATTAAGTAATAATATAAATACTTATACGTTCGTCTGACTCGCTAAATAAAATACGAGTGGACCAATTTGTTTTTTTTATTATATTTAATAAACAGCTGGGTGGATTTAAAAGCAAAGCCATGGTGAGTCACAACTTACAAGTCTTTTATTAAATAGGTATTAATCGTTAATTTTATATGATAAGAATCATTGTAATTTTATTATTTGTTACATTTTCTTTAAGAAATTAAAATTCTTATCGATATGTTTATCGTTCTTTAAAATGGATCTGACCTTGAGCTAGAAGTGGTCACGGTTTTAGTAAAAACCTCAGTTCAAGGGTAAATTTTGTTATTCATGAACTCCAATATCTTTATCGCATCTACGAAACATTTAGCGGCCACTTAAACGTTTACTAACAAAATCCGTAAATCATAGATTTTTTTTAAATATCTGAATTTTCCTACGTTTATTCTGTTTCGTTAAAGATATTTTACTTTAACATTTTCTGTAATATACACCTAGATTTGACTGACTCCAAAAACCAAAGGGTAGAGAGTATGCAGTTTAATTAAACCGATGTTAAATAAGTCACAGGATCGACAAGATTTTTCAGAGGCTCGAGGTAAGACACACTTGTCAACTCTAAAATATTAATAATTAAACTTGATCCTACACGGGACTCGAATTCAGGTCCTCAGGGTCTGCAGCCATTACAAGCTAATAAGCCCGCGACACAGTTAATAAGTAGTTAGTAAGTTAGTAAATTTTGATATTCAAGTAATTTCGGGGAATTATGAGTAATGTTGGGCTTTTCTCTAAACTTTCAGTCAAGGTATTGGGGTGATTAAGTATCATTAACCAGGGCATAATAGTCAATGAGTTTAATACAATAAACTTTCACTTTTATTGACATTCATATATTTTATTGTATTGAGTATTATATATACTTATGATAGAGATCAATCATAACAACCCAATAAGCTTTTTAAAATAAAATTAAATATGAAACTTACTCAGTTTATAATCTATACTAATATTATAAAGCAGAAGAGTTTGTTTGTTCTGTTGAACGCGCTAATCTCAGGAACTACTGGTCCGAATTAAAAAATATTTTTATGTTGGATAGTCCGTTTATCCAGGAAGGCTATAGGCTATATTTCATCACCCTACGATCAATAGGAGCGAGCATCAATGAAAAATGTTGCAAAAACGGGAAGGGGATACCGTAACGCGCGACTCAGAAAGAATTTGGTTTCTGGTCCTTAGAACGTGTGCGAAGCCGCGGGAAATGCCAGTATATTATAAAGAAATAAATTATAATTTGTATTTCTTAAGCATTAAAAATGCCTTCTACAGCTAATCAGTCACGTTACATTGACACGTGAACTGTGACATTATCAAGTACAGACCGACATGAAATTATTATGAAAATATTAAGACTGTAAAGTAATACAAGTAAAACTAGACATGAAATATTGTAGCAATATAATATATTGTATATGTGCGTGATTGCGTGTTTTTTCACATGAGATATCCCCTTTTGTTACAGTATAAAATTAAATTCAATTGCTTTTTTATATTGTTGAACACAATATAAGTATGTCGCGTATGACGCGTAAAATGAAGGTTTTTTTAGAACTTTTTTACAAGTACTATGTTAATTTTTAACCGATTTCCAAGAGGAGGATGTTATTTATGTACGTACACCAATAACTTTGTGATTTATGATCCGATTTACGCGATTCTTCTTTTGTTTGATGCGGAATAGTTGCCATTTGGTCCCATAAATATTTTTACATAAAAATTTAAAACAGTTTGGCCCAGTAGTTTTTATTTTGTTGACTAGAATATTTTTACACCTTTGGAAACGCATTTATGAATCATCTGTATATTATTGAGATCCAAACTAATCGAATACAAAAATTTGTACTATCCACAAAATCCCAATAGTACCGTCCTGTCTAATTAGGGCATAGCAGGATCTTCTACGCACTCAGCCATAATGCCCTAAAGGTTGGTCTTCCGAGGCTGACCACAACAACAACGGGGAAGCTCCTACCTACTCTTTAACTCTACTTGACTGTTGGAGGTCATCCTCCAGGTGCCTCCTAGTACTAGTTCAATGTACATTTGAACTGACTATAATGACGATTGACTGTTGTATAACTATCTTTCATGGTATTGCTAACCAATTTTAATATACTTATATATACAATTCATTTTGTTTTAATTAAAAAATAAATTATGAATTCTAAAGGAATATTATCTTATTGAGGTTAATTCCAGTAAGGTCCAGTTTTTGAATCCCGGATAAGAGTTACCTACTGGGTTTTTAGAATCGTCATAAGAACCATTTATGATACATATTACATATTATACCATGCAATGTTACAAATCTTATAGCCTTCCTCGATAAATATAATGTGTTAAAGTGTTCCTCGATAAATATTAACAATATTAATAAATAAAAATGACAATTATACTCTATTTGCACAAATAAAATAGACGGCCCTAATTCTAGGCAGTTTTTTGCCTGAATATACAATAGATGGCGTTGATACGAAAGCTTGATCTTACAGAAACTTTTGTATTTCATAAAACCAACGTATTTGCCTATGCATTATAATTGTGCACTTGCCAAATAAAAAACATAGGAAATTCAAATGAAAAAAATTATCATTTTCTTTATATTAACCATATTTAATTACCACTATAAATATTATATTTCATTTTATAAGAAAACGATATTAGAAAAAAAATTACACCAAAACAACTTAATTCGTCCACAGGTTAAGATTTCAAATTAAATTCGTTAAAGAATTTTAATAACTTCGGCAATTGTGCATTTTCTTCTTTATTAAATACACTATTTTATTATAGTAAAAAATAATGACACAGTACCTAGAATTAGCGCAAGCGAAGCTGCGGGTTCCACTAGTAAATGAATACATAAACTTGACAAATTATAAACTAAAACCTTCCTCGATAACCACTCTATCCCTTAGTGAAAAGAGCATGAAAATCGTCGCAACTGTTTTGAGTTTATCGCGAACAGACAGACAGACGCGGTTGAAGACTTTGTTTTATAAATGTAGTGATAATATATCTAATAGTTTTTTTTCTCGAATATTGAAATTATTAAGAGAACGCACAAATTTATATATATAGTATGTTATCATAAAAATTTACCCTTGAACAAAAATGTTATTAAAACGCCAAACGTCAAGGTCAGTTTCTAGAAAGCAATTTGTGTAACTGCCACAGTAATTGACCATAATATTAGGGTTGGATAAGGCCTTGCCTTTATTGTATGGGGTATTTTTGCACAAATAATACCTGATTAAATGTAATCTATTGCAAAATTAAATGTTATATACGCTGTTAAGAAGCCTACTGTCGTACTATTAAAATTAAAAAAATGGGGTTGCCTGACTGTTAACTCTGCTGTCAGTGAAGTACCAGTAGAAACCCACATGGTACACAACCCAGCAATATAGGTCACCGCCCATATGTTCCGTGGCTTTACGACCGACGGGATTGCCGGACACTAGTGTTAACTACCACCTAACTTTCTGACTTAAGTTTTAGTATTTACTTGTTTATAATTTTACTAAAAAGTGTTCCCTTTTGCTAATAGCTTTCTAACCGAATTCCGCAAGGAGAGGAGGTTATCAATTCGATCGGTAATTTTTTTTTGTATGTACATCGATTACTCTGTGAGTTTTGATCCGATTTACGTGATTCTTCTTTTGTTTGATGGTCAATAGCTACCATTTGGTCCCATAAAAAATTAAAATAGTTTGGTCCAGTAGCTTTTCTTGTACGAACATTTTTTTATTTTTTACTGACTGCATTATTACGTATGTTCACCGATTATTAGAAATATATATAACTTTCTAATAAAGATAATAACAAATTTTAATAAAAGTGTTACCAACATCTCTTAAAAACTGTAAAATAGTAAACGTTACCTTTTATAGTAACTACAATACAACTATTTCCTATAAAGCATATTTTCACGAAGAAAAAGCTCATACCCAACATTCAAATGCCGTCATGCAAAGATTACTGACCATAAATTACACTTTTTCGAATATTCAACGTTATTTACATCCTTACTTAATAGTATTGTATATGCATTATGCGTTAATATGTTTGTTTGTCCGTCATATTACTAAGTATAATACTGAGTAACATATTTTTTTTGCATAGAGATAATTTGTGGAATTATCAAATGGTTGTGCGTATTATGATCAACGTGATTACCTGTACTTAATATGAGTTACAATTTCAATTTTAAAAAAACAGTGATTTCCGTGGGATATTGCTATATTTAAAAAAAACTAACAACTTCTACTAACAGCACCTAATAAGAACTTAACAAAGTGTGGATTGGCTTACTATGGCGTATGAATTCTTTGAAACTTGACGGCAATCCTATCCTTACTAATATTGTAAATGCGAAAGTAACTCTTTCTGTCTGTCACGCCAAAACTACTGAACCGATTTAAATAAAATTTGGTACACAGATAGTCTAGAGCTTGAAAAAGAACATAGGCTTTACTTTTCAAGGAGAAAAAACGACTATAAAGGGTTGAAATAGGGGATGAAAAGTTGTGTCAAAAAAAACAAATTACGTCATTTTTAAAGCTAGAAACTTGAAACTTATTTTTTAGGCATTTGATTAGATATAAATAAATAGGAAACATTTTATCCTTAAAGGGGTATCTAAGGACAAACCCAAACAAAGCGAGGGTGAGTCGCTAGTTTTAAATATAAATAAGCCTAGGCTCTAAAGAAGTAATTAAAATGTCATATTTAAGTTCGCTAACTGACTGTTAGCAGTCTGTCTACAACTTTCACATTACAAAGCTTATAGCATTATTGTTAATATTTATTAAGCACTGAAATTCATCACTTTAAAGTTTCTTTGTTCTTCAAAGAAAGATGAAATCAGATGGACTTTCAGATTCGAATAATATAACGCAAAGTTATAATAATTTAATCGTTCATCATTAGCAAACGATAACGAATGATGATGGATGGACCTCCTTATACTTAATATTCTAGGTACTTATTTTTGTTCGCAACTTAACTTCGGTCCAAAGTAATATTTATATTAATATAATAATAACGAAAATGGAACATCATTTTCGTTGATTTCAATCAGAAACCAATTTGTACATCAAAAACAAATAACATGAAAACGTCATGTTATATTTTACAAAGTTGACGTAACCTTTATCTCGTAGCATTAAAATTTTCTTAAAACACATGAAGCATTTAATCATCTTGTTACTATTATATTACTAGCTGACCCAGCAAATATAAGAAGGGGGATGGGGGTAGGTGGTTGAAAAAACTTTACGACCTGTTCTCACACCTAACACATATACACAAAAAATAATATAAATTTTTCGAGACGTTTCGAAGGAGTGCTACCACAAATACCGTGACACAAGATTTTTATATATTAAGTCTTCATATTTAGTTACAACGCTTTCAAAAAGTTTATCTATTAGGTATAAATAATGACGATTTTTGGTTTTCTCGTCTAACATTTTCATATGAAACAATGAGATAAATGGATGTTACAAATTACAATTTCTTGTCGAGGTTGATATCTGAAAAAGCGCCTTCATTAAGTTTTATCTAAGGCCGTGTCCCAATAAATGGCGTTGGCCCAGTTAGAGTTAGGTAACATTTTCGTTAAATAACCTAGACCGATTGTTCCAATCGATTTTTAGACAAATATTTAAATAGCGTTAATTATTTTATTAGTACGAAGATATTTCAAATATTTTTACCATGTTTCAAATAAGTTGGTATTTAACATATTATGTTTCGATGACCAATGTTTGTGTAAGCATTATTAAATATTTGTGTCGGTGCACTAAATAGAAGGTAATTAAAACAATATTTTTTTTAATATTCCTTACTAGCGACTATCCCTCGCTTCGCTTGGGCTCTTCCCTAGGGATTTAGCATAGGCAAAACCGCGGGATCTGCTAGGTATGCATATAAACCTTCCTCTTGAATCACTCTATCTATTAAAAAAAACCGTATCAAAATCCGTTGCGTAGTTTTAAAGATTTAAGCATACATAGGGACACCGGGATAGAGAAAGCGACTTTGTTTTATACTATGTAGTGATTACTATCAGTGTCTGTACTTTTTGTTGTGGTATTTAAGTCATAATTCAATGCTTTACAATTTTAACTTTAACTTTAATAGTAGTTTACATAACCAATGTTTTAAGTTGTAAGAACTTTTATGTAATTGCTAAAACTTAGCTTATACATCTGCATAGTTTATTCCATCTATTATAAAACGGTTGATATGTATGTACAGTGTACACATTAATGAATGAAATTGCACGAAACTGCCATGTACGTATTTATATTTATTTCGCTTTTAATCTACAAGTATGTCTATACATCACAATTTTGGCCATATCACAAGTACATTAATTATTGTTCTCTAATAAATATAACGTGACTATTTTTTTCTCATACTTCGCTTATCTTATGTATTTTACGACACGTTTGGCTCAGTTGGTAGTGACCCTACCCTCTGCGCCAGCGGTCGCGGATTCGAGTACCGCTGGGGCATTCATTTGTTGAGCACGAATGTTTGTTCTCCAGTCATGGTTGTTAATATTTATATTATGTGTGTATTTAAAAAAGTATATGTGTAGTATATCAACTACCTGGTATCCGTAACACAAGCTTCGTAGCTTACCACGGAACTAGATAGTACTGTGTGTAATAATGTCACAACATATTTATTTATTTATTCATATTTAATATCGTATAAAAAGGGATTCGTACATTAGTTAGTACTAAAATTAGCCTGTGGTAGGCAGATTTTTAATTGGTCTAGAGTCTAGACCACAGTCTTGCTGCATACTACATTTTTAATTCGTTTTGCCGTTACATACACACATACAAATATTAATATATGTATAAAGTTGTAGTGTGATTATTAGACTGAAAGTTATATTCCGTGCGAGGCATTCATAACCATCACTATATCCACTTATCGTCGATTTACTAACAATGTATGCTAAGTAACTTTATGGCAACTTTACAGCAACTATTAATTGTTGACCTAATTTAGCTTATATTTCAAAAGATGAAAAGCATAACAAGCCTTTTCCTCTTTTACTTATTATTTTTCGTTCGTAAGGCATATTGTAATTTAAATTTAATAAGTATAACTTTATTTATGTTATAGAAAAATAAAATATTTAAAATTAAATTTAATAATATACTGCTGTAATATATTGAATTTTATTTAATTATTTTACAAATTTAATATATTTATCGAAGACAAAAGTAAGTTTCAATCTGGAAATAAACATTTTATGTTTAGCTACTGTTAACACTTGATTATAATCTAACTGATGTTGTGTTCGTAGAAGTGGCGTAGCATTTATTTGTATGCATGAATTAGTCACCTTTTAATTTAGTTTCAAGATTACATATAGGCAAAATATTTTGAGGCAAAGGAATCTTTTATATATTACTGAGTAATTTTTAATAATATATACTGAGTAATTTTTAGCTTAATTTTTGTGTCATGCATTTTATTAAAAGTTAACGTTCATAAAAAGACAGACTTATTAGCGATTGGATATAATGTGTTAAAAAACAAGAAAAATCAGCAGAAATATGATCCCTCTGAAGAGATGTCCTGAAGAGATAAACTAAAGTTTTTCTAAAATGTAAAGATAAACTAAAGAAAGTCAAGATCGGCCTAAGGTAACTTGGACTGAATTTAAATGAGTGACGAAAAAATGTTCAAAAATAAACCGTAGAAGTAGAGGAAGCCGAATTAAGGTTAAACCTTGACGGCCTTTACAGACCCAATGTCCGTTATACTTTAAGAAGGTCAGGTCGAAATTCTGATAATGTTTCGGCCTCCAATGATCATAAATAAAGAGAATGATGGTAAGGTAAAATGTGAAAATTGTATATTGAGAACAACGCTTTTTCTCACTTGCTGCTATCTATATAATATATGGATAAGGCCTGGATTTAATGCATACATTAACGTATAAATCAAAATTGTTATTAAGTAAAACAATAAAATAAAAATTCAATATAATAATAGTTACTTAGGTATACGCGACTATTAGATATTATAAATCAAACTATCTTTTCGGATTTTGTCGCGGATTTATATTGATTATTGGTTCCCGACGTTTCGAATGCTTTACAGCAATCATGGTCACGGGAGACTTGGTCTTTCCCGAAAAGATAGTTTCAATAAAATAACTAAAATAAAAAATAAGGACGTTTATTTATGATAATATCTTAGCAAGATTTATGCAAATCTAAAACAAAGAAATAGCCATTGTAACACCCTAAACACCACATGCATGTAGCCATAGTATAATTACAGAGCAGTGCTTGGCTTGTATCGAATCACTATCGAATCTATTCTAGGCCTTAATGCTAAGTTATAAAGGAGAAAATCATTTGAAGTACAAAAGTATATGTAATTCTAATACCCGATCAAATAAATGGCTACTGCACGATACTAAGTAAAACGGTAATGCTATTACCTTTTAAGTACCTTACACTATTAATGACAAGAATGTAGATATACTTGTAACTAGGTTTAATAGTTAATTATATAAGAGGTTAAAAAAAAGTCTTTTGAAAATTTACTACTTATATGAATAATTCGTTATATGAATGATCATATAACGATAACATTAGCTTTTGTTACATATTTAATACTTATACGCTATAATACATATGTACTTGGAAACCCGGCCTGCTTCATTGGGAGTAAGTTAAGTTAAACTTAAAAGATTTTTATAATATTGTCTTATAAAATAAAAGTAGCCTAAGTTATTTCTTATAATATTAGCTGCGGGTGAAAGTCTCGTGAAAATCAGTCCAGAATATTAGCCAGAATAATCACAGACAGACAAAAGTTTTAAAAATTGTTTTTGGAAATATTTAATACCGCATATAATTTCATATGCATTAAGTGAAAAGTTTTTAATTTGAAATTACAAACTGAAACTTCAATTTTATTTATATATTCAATTATAGTACCTACTGATAAATGCCGTGGCAAAAAGTGGTTTTTCCAAATATTTATATTACTATTCATGAATCAATAATTCAGTCGCATTGACCCATATAGGGGAAGATGGAAAGTAACAAAAAGTCCGAAGTCGGAATGCAATGACTCCAATGCTCAGTTTTCAGTCACGCGATTTGTTCGCGTCGTAAGCTCACTGCCAACTATTGTAGTGCTAAAATGTAAGAGAATTGGCACTATATTATTCAGCATTTAATATCATTTTTTATATTCTGTATTTTCAAAATATAAACTTTAACAATCTAAAAGATTAAAAAATCCCTAATTTACGTAAAAATTCTGTTTAAAATAGATATAAAAGCCTAAAATTTTTAATTAACTACGAGTATGTTTATGTTGAAATTTACGAGTTTATGGACAGCCAATTTATATAGTATCACTTAATATGTATAGCAAATAAAAACCAATGTGCCACTTCTAACAATTTTTAAAACAAACAACCAATTCCTTGGTTTCTATAACGACGTACAGCCCTACTGTTTACGAGCCGAAGTCTGCACAAGAAACAGTAACGCACCACCTTCGAAAGTGAACTATCGCCTTAGTCAAATAATAGTGTGACACTAACTTTATATTTTAACAATTCAATAGTTTTTAACGGAGAATAAAAGTATTGTTTAATCAATGGTGTAATTATCAAAAAAATCTGCCAATAAAAGGTGAATGAAATAATTTAGAAGGACTATTCTCACAACAAAAATGGAGATGATTCTTATAATAATATTGAGTATTATATCAAATACGGTGTTAACTGCGAAAGAGCCAAAGCAAATTACTCTAGCAAATCAAGGTACAATAGCGGGTATGTACATAACGAGATTTAGAACAAAGAAAATAGCAGCTTATATCGGTATACCTTACGCGCAACCGCCTTTAGAGTCTAGACGCTTTGCTGCTCCAGAAATCACTGATCTTCCTCAGTGGGAAGGTATAAGGAATGCTACAATTTACGCACCAGATTGTATACAAAGTGATCCTAAGAAAGAGGATGTGCAACGTCCCTTAAACAAACATGATGAATTGTTTGCAAAATTGCTCGAGTCACAGATGGAGGAACCTCGGAAAAAAGAATATTCGGAAGATTGTTTATACCTCAACGTCTACGTCCCTGATGGTAAGTAAATCACTTCTGTCAGACAATTATTTTATGGAAACCTGAATAAATGTAGATAACATTATAATAGATAATTAATTTTTTTATTTACACCAAAAGTGTGCCAAATCTATGTGATCTTATGAGATTTTGTTAAAATGCTATAAGCAGTCATAGTCGTGAATTACCTAACATAAATACTATTAAATATATTTTACGAGTATACATAACAAATTATGTTGTTTAAAAGAATGAAAAAGAGGACAGTGTTCAACGGTAACTGCAACCCCTACCAAAATAAGTAAACCACCTAATCTAATGTTAGCCTACTTTTTAAAAATACATGTGATTTCCCCTCGATCAGATAAGGGTTATTTTGCCGTGTGGTATTTCTGCTACGATATATCTAGCTGACCCTCTATAATAATTAGTGGGCGAAAGCGAAGACTTAACGATGAATCATATTTTTTGCCTTTGCTTCATTTGCATGTTATAAAGAATGCGTACCCTCAAAATCTATGCCCTCATTTCTTAACTTTACTGAATTAAGTAGTTTTTGTAGCAAAAGGCTACTTACTATTTACAAGGTTTTGTCTAATTTTAATGTTATTTCGGGTTTCTTTTATTCTTCATAATGTATAACATAAAAAAAGTATTTATGAGTGAAATTTAAAACCACACCATAATATATACTTCAATACTTGTGTTATGTATGTAGGTAATTATACCTTTACATAAGTAAATACATGTAAATATGTTCTGCTTGCCACACGTGTGTATTTCATCTTACTCGTAGTTCCAAGCACACTCTATATGGCAACATTATTGTATAAGATGCATAAAAACTCTTAGTGTATGTATCAATAAATTCACTTAACCGACTGAATTCTTTACTCTATTTTGAACTAGCATTTGTACACAGTTCTGCCCCCGATATTGTTTTTCCGTAATTGTTAATTTGCTCTTGTTTTTGAGGTTGTATTGTGAAGGACACCTTCGACGATTTCCTCAAGCTAAGAATAAGTACTATTTTTTTTAAATCGGACTAATAATTGCAGTAATACAGGCTAAAATAAACTTCTCGGCTTTTCATATTAATAAGTAGTTGCAAAACAATAAAGCTTAGAGTACATGTAGTTAGACTTAATCATTCTTCCTCCTTACATATGGATATCTTCGTTTCCATTACAAAAGCGTCTCTTACCATAGTATCACTATTATACTTAACTTTGTGTTGATATTCCATCATATTATGTATAGTTCAAGTTTTAATTGCACTCTTGACTTGAGAAATATCAAGGTATAGGATCAATAGCTTCATGTCCTCTATAAATTATCGAATGTGTGCGGCTGAAAATACTAAAAACTTTGGTTGGGTTTACTTTGACTTCACCCAGAACTCGAACCCCGTAAAAGTAAACTCATGAATTGTAGTAAAATATTGTGTTATCTACACTAATACGTATAATATAATATTTTGCTTTTATTACTATTAAAGTTAGTCTATCCTAATTAATTTCGAAATAATTTTCCCAAATACGAAGATTTCTGTGACATTTATTAGCTCTGTTAATTAATATACTTGTTAGATCATTACTAAGCCTTCTTCGTCGTCTTCTTTTGTATTATAAGCCTTATACGTTGTTTGAGATATTTTTAAATAATTTCTTTATTACAAAAATAAGAGACTCTTTTACTAATATTATTGTGAAATAAATCAAATATTAGAGACTAGTGGAACCGGCGGTTTCGCTCGCGCTAAATCTAGGGACGAATCCGAGCGAAGTGAGGGTGAGTCGCTTGTTTAAGAACAACATTTCTATCATACATTACATATGTGTAACTCTAGCACACTAGCATAGTTCGCAGATGGTAGATTTTTTACTACTTACTTCACTTCATTACTTCTATCTTTATAAATTGTAGCCTATATATTATTCTGATGAATAAGCTATATTATTGTAAAGCTTCATTAAAATCCATTCAGTAGTTTTTACGTAAAAAAGTAACAAACATCCATCCATACTTACAAACTTTCGCGTTTATAACATTAGTATAGATTAGGTTTTCTAAACTTAAAGGAAATAAATATATGTGTATTCAAATATTACCTGTCTCGTCTAGTGTTTCCATCTTTACTATAAATAATTGCGCTATATTCAGAATCAATTAAAGGAATAGGAATATTAATTTCTTTTACCATACTATATACCAACATTTTTTGATTTTCTATGTCTCTTCGTGTCTTGGTTTGTGCGAAATGTTTTACTTTCTTATTACTTACTAACATCTAAGTCATAGTTTTACAACATTTATGTCTTAACTTGTCCCTGCTATCATTAGATTTATCCCAAGAAATTAGAATTAAGCATACCTTAAATTTTTATTTCGGATTAAAATTCGACAATGTACAATAAACGAACACATTTTTGACCCACTTGTAACATGAAGAGGGAGGTATTTAATTTTGTTATGCTATATATTGTATATCGAGACAGTGGTAGCCCAGCGGTAACGCGCTCGCTTGTAAAACCGAGTGATGCGGGTTCCAATTCGGGTATTATCCTCTGATATTTTCATGTGCGAATCATTTTCTATCATGATTACCACTTGTCTTACGGTGAAGGAAAACATCGTGAGGAAACTTGCATATCTGAAAAAAAACCTAGCAAGTTTTCAGCGCGGTGGACTATGACCTTATCCCCTTCGTACTGAGGGAGGCCCGTGCCCAGCAGTGGGATGTTGAAAAAGGGCTGAAGACAATATATTTTATATACTTAATTAGTTGTGTGTTTTTGTAGTACTGGTGCAGGTGCTTTGAATAATATACTCGTCAAATTGTGAATCAATGTTCATTCAGTCTTTTATTCAACTTCGGACTTTTAAGCTGTATTTTTACATTAATAATTTAAAAAGGTAAATATAGAATTAAAATTAAATTAACTTATTTTTTAATTAAAATTAATTACTTTTTGAAACCCTCACTTACCCTCGCTCACACAACTTACTGGTAACAGTTCTACAAAAAAATCTACAACATCATAAGTCAGTATAATATTTATTACGTTTTGCCTTTTATATTTCGTAAATATATTATATTTTAATAGACAATAAATTATTTCTATGTGATATTTTGTTTAATTTATGAGAAAAATATCCAAGTAAAAACAAAAAAAATAGCCTTGTAGGAGCGTGAGTATAATCGTGAAAGAAAAATCTTTTACAAAAATGTGACGGTTACAAGTAATCTTATTAAAACTGAGCACTCTTAAGTTACATTTAAGTGGCCTTAGAGATCAATTTGCTGAATTTGTTTCAATTGGGGTAGGAATTTGTGTATTATTATCATAATAGATTGAGATCTTAGTAAATTATTCTTATTAAATTATTATAAAGTTACTATTAATAAGTAAAAATAAGTTATTTAACATGTATTTCCATAAACTGTTGGTTGGTAATTTTAACTGATTATCCAGCTATCAGATTTAAATATTAATATTTAGACTTAACGTAAAAATGACAAATTTTATCGAAGTTAATTCATAATAAAATTTTAAATAAAACTATGTTTTTGCATTTTGAGTGCCAAAGTTTCGGATGCCTTACAGTAATCATGGTCACGGGAGAGACTTAAGCATTTGACGTTTCAGGGGTTTATATACTAGTTACAGACAGTGCCCTTCAATAAATTTATTAAATGATATCAAAAATATAAAAATAGTACCAAATCAATTTATAATATTTGTTGATTTTAATGAATATGTGCCTAACTAGCACTCCTAGACACCATTGAAGAAAACACTGTAATAGAATTTTAATATCATCCTGATAATTTTTATTTAAAATCTCTGCTCAGTTTTTATATTTATTTGTTCAGACGCCAGGAAAACCGTAAAATTCGAGTAATTTGTAAGATTTTCTTACTTAATTTTGTAATGAGTGGATAGTAACCAGATTATACAGCTTAATTGGGTAAGGTTAATACTCTTGAGCCAAAGTACCCTTCATTGCTCCCTAAATTAGATATATTTATAAGAATAAATGCTTTTAATATCGTTTTGTATATTCATTACTGCTAAAACTGATTTTACTGTTTCTCCCTTGACTTGATTCGCTGTAAATCATTGGAAAATCGGGAACAAAAATCTAAGTAAATTCCCAAAAATATCGGAAAAGATATTTTCATTGAAAATTTATAAATTCACGAAAGACTAAGTATTAAAAATATAATGTTTATATTAAAATGTTACTGAAAATATGTTAGTGAATAATAAATTCACAACTTTTCAACTTTTACAACTTTTCTAGTTTCAATAAATGCTAGTTAGTATATATATTATTATACTAGCGACATACCCTCGCTTCGCTCGAATTCGTCTCTAGCTTTAGCGCGAACAAAGCCGCGGGTTGCGCTATATCGAATCAACAGCCTAAAAAATAAGTTTCAAGCCTCTAGCTTTAAAAATTACGATACTTCTATACAACTTTTCAAACCTTTACAACCTTTTTTCACATAAATAAGTAGCCTCTGTGTACCAAAGTTCATTTAAATCGAGTCAGTAGTTTTGGCGTGAAAGTGCGACAGACCGACAAAGTGAGTTACTTTCGCATTTATAACATTAGTAAAGATTATATTTTTATATAATAAATACTATTTTCAATAGTAAATATAAAAACCGAAGGTGGGTCTGATGCATCTATTAAATCTATTCATCAACGAAACAGCTTATATTAAATAAGCTGCTTATAAGAAAAACACCTTTTTAATCATTTTTTTCAGTCTGTCCATCTCTTTGTACCCGCTAATCTCTGAAACAGCTGACCTTAAGACTTTTGAATTGTTGCAGTTGTAGTTCGTTCGATTATTAAAAATGCAGTTTTAGTTTAAAAAATAAAACAATGTTAACACTTATTACGTAATTTTGTGGCGCATTATTATTCTTATAATTTTATTATTAAATATTTTTATTATATTTTTGATATTAAATATCGAAATTTATATGAAACCCAAATATCGTCGGCATAATAAAGAAAGAATTTATAGGCCTTTTAAAGTCGCTGAGTCTTTTAATCGTGACTGGAGAGGGTATTAGCAGAACCCCATCGAGTGCTTATAATAGCTTAGTCTAATGTTTTACGTGAGTACTAAAGCGCTCAAAGAAATTTCTAAATATTAAGAAAATATTTTATAACCTACTTTCTAAATCACAATTGGTAAAAAATAATTTAATATCAATGATATTTATTTTAGAGTATATACTCGTATATATTGTTTAAATTCGACACTACACGCTGCACAAAGAGAAATAACGCGTGACATTTGTAATACAAAAATATTACCATATTTTCTATATATACATCTATACATATAAATAAAATTAAAGTGTCTATTTTTAATTACAAATTAACAGCTTTTCACTGAATTATGAAAGTACGGTACTGACAACAATAAAGAACAATTTTTATTTTTTTTCACTCGTGGATAGTTAAAGTTATAAGGAGTAGGTAACTAAGAACACTTTTATTTTAATCATTTTATTTAATTTAATTACGGGACGGATTTTTGTGTTACAAATATTAAATTTGGCAAGGAGCACCTAGGGACAAACCCGAGCGAAGTGAGGGTGAGTCGCTAGTATTTTAATAAGTGTGTTACATGCAATAGCATCACAAAATCAAATAAAATAATTGCGTTAAATATGAACAAAATATTAACATAATATAATTAATAAAAAAAAAAAATAAATATGTTAGGACATTATTACAACAGAGCCATCTAGTTCTATGATAAGCTACGAAGCTTGTGTTACGGATACTAGATAGTTGATATACTACACATGTATAATTTTAAACACATAGGTAGGTACATATATAAATATATAAATTAAAATAAATTCGTAAAAATATCGGTTTATTTTAACATAACAAAGGTTTTTGTAAATAATTTAGGAACTACACTATCGTAATGTAGTCAGAGACATAAAAGCAGAATTCATGTCGACAAAAATCTTAAATCAATTGTTTATATACATCGAACCTCCGTTATGGTAACGACATACTCATATTATGAATTAAAATCCCCTCAGGGTTACAAACACCTTGTCTTTTTTATGGTTCAACATAGTAAAAATAAAATTCATATAAATAAATTTTAGTAGAACTAAAGAAACTTAACAAATTACTACTGAAATTACCGTCTCAATACGTACGAAATAGAAAAAGTAAAAAATTCAGCTCTTTACGTTATAAAAACAAGAACTCTTGAGTGATGTTCTCCATTACTCGAAGATACGATACGCTTTTATATTTTTTAAAGTCATTTATTTGTGTGGCATAATATAAAATGGCGTAGGACAGTAAACTGTTTCTGTCTGACAGAAAATAACGATTCGTGCAATTTATTATACTTCATTCTATAATATAAATTAGTATAAAAAATCAATAATCTGAGAATTAAGGCATTTTTTATTTTTATTTTTTTTTTAATTTATTTATAGCGTTCAATACATGTACATATAACAGAAACAACTTAACGATAATAACTGCATTAGCCATTGTAATGAAGTTAATGTTACCTCTTGCATTTATTTATACAAATATGTATTATTTATATTTATAACACCTTTCGCCAAGTTGTATTACAACCCTTGTATCTCTATACTCTATTAATCCCAAGTAATACTAATAATAGCATAGTATAAAGAAAGAGAACAAAGTAGGGCAACTTCGGCGCAATCCGCGATATAATTACCTGTCATAGTTACCATAGTTGCCTGTCACAGGGTTGTCACTGTAGCTAAATTTTAATTCAGTGCTCAGAAATTGGCATTGGGCCGGGAAGTGTGTTATTAAAAAATATTTATTATTTATATACATTTAATAATGTAAAACATTTTGTTTCTACATGTTTATGATTATTTTTATTAGGCCTTTAGTTACTTGCTTAACTGATATATCAGTAGAAAATAGTATTAAAAATGTTTGTTTGTTAGATTTATCTCGAAATTTATTTGTATAAATAAATAAAATAAATCCTTTAATTTCTTGCTTTTACAAAAACATAAATATGTTATTAGTAGTAGTAGTAGTAGTAGTGAAAAACCGTGACGCGCGAAGCTTGTGCGGCGTCAGCCTTGACTGTCGCACTGATAAACGGTTCGAGATATTGTTTGAGTGTGCGTGCGGCAACGTAAAGATACTATGACGCACACATACAAGCCGCGCACGGTGCGTTTGTATGAAGTTGCCTTACTTTCTCTCTTTATACTATGATAATAGGTCATTTTATACTTTTCAATTGTTTAAAAAAAATGCACACTGACTTTTAATATCAAAAAATAAGTTTTACTTCGCTAGCCAAAACAAGTTAATAAAGAAAATAAAATAGGGTCATTGAAACAAGCTGTTTAGTAATTATATTTTACTCAACTTATTTCATATATGAAAAGCTTGCATGAAATTATTTTTATTTTTTGATAAATCACGTGAAAGCCTCAGTCATAGAGTAGCGCTTTGTGATTCAAAGTTCAAACATCAATCCTGAACTTCCTTCCGTTTAAGTAACTGTACTCGCATTCATTTTACATTGTCGTGAAAAGTAAAAATCGTTATTGGACATTTTAAGTACATAAAGGCAAAGGAAATATATGAGGAGAAATGACTAGATAATTTTATTTGTACATGAAATAAAATTTTACCATAGTCAAATTTTGCTAATATATATTATACAGTGCACCTTTTTGCTGTCTTTTTTACATATTATGACGAATCAAAATCAATCGCTTAAGTCGTCCCTATATTACGAATTCAACGATATTTTCGAAAAATACTTTATGTATAGAACCGAATCAGAATTTTACTGTAGGTACCTGTACCTATCTATAGATTTAGCATTATGCTATTTAATTTAGTATAACGAAAAAGCAATTATTTCCATGTTTGCACATTAATTATACGGAAAAGGTTAATATAAATTAAATGTTGGTAACTTTTGATCTATTAACCTTACTCGAAATAACTCTACAGTTCCTGCTATAAAACCCTCACGTAATTTACTGGGCGGTAGTGACTTCTAACGAAGTATGGCGGATGCAGGATTAATCTCGCTGTAACGTATCACAGCTTAAATTGAAGGGATATCTGTGTGATTAATTAGCAATAACTCTACTGTTCACATTTTACTAATGAAAATACTCTTTTTACATATCGAGATAAGGTTTATTTTGGATAAATGACTGCATCGTTCAGTTTAGATTTAAAGACTATGATCTACAACTGCTACTATTGATGTCCTGAGTTCGGTTCCGGAGCGATCACACGTTACTTTGTCCCTACTATTATTATGTATGAACTTATTCACTCTAAATGACTAAACTTAGAACAATAAATTTTCTTCAATTAAAAATTAAGATAAAATGGTATCATAAATTAAACAACTTTTAAATTCTCATTCAGATTTTAATTAATTTCATTTGACTTATGAAATTAATTGCCTTTAATAGCTTAGATGAGAATTCCCTAATCTTTAGAGGTTTAATTAATTAGACGTCTTGTAAAACTTTGTAAAGTATGAATGAAGTTATAAAGCAACGCTTGGATAAAAGTACTTCAAATAAAAAATTCAACTTCACATTTTTATGTACTTACTACATATGGTAAATTGATTTGTTTTTTTTATAGTACCTATTTCGCGATCTACAGTATAACTTATTATACTTACTAGTGGTCGTCTGGTGGTCGAAATGCGACCAAAATTAATAAGTAATGGTTATGTTTGATATTCAGTGTGTCAAATGTTTTTTTTTATTGATTTAATGTATTTTTATGCACATTGTTTAAAAAATATTAGCATTCTGCACTCCTGTGTGTGTTCAAAATTTTATACTACTCCGAACAAGCAATTGCCAAAAGCTGACGACACGTTTGGCGCAGTTTGTAGTGACCCTACTTTCTGGCGCAAACGGTCGCGGGTTCAAGTCCCGCTGGGGGCATACATTTGTTGAACTCGGATGTTTGGCGGTTAGTCACCCCCGTGCCTCTGAGAGCACGTAAAGCCGTCGGTCTTGCAACTTAGCTCTCACTGGTCGTGTGGAGTAGTCTCCCCACCAGAGTATGAGAGTGATAGGAATAGAGAGTGCACTTGTGTCTGCGCGTACTCTTGTGCACTATAATATCTCCTGCGCAGTTGGCTAGTCTCAATGAGATCGGCCGCCATGGCCGGAATTGATCGGAGAACATTATTATTATTATCCGTAACACAAGCTTCCTTCGTAGTTTACCAAGGAGCTAGATGGAGCTGTGTGTAATAATGTCTTAACATAAAAAAATATCGTAAAAAGCGGTACAAAGTTATTGCTTCACGTATTAATATATAGATATTTATTCAAATTAACTTGTAATTATGTTTAAACAGTTTTATTGCGATATCTTTGTTTGTTTAAGTAATTTTGTTTTTTTTACTTACAAAGGTACGTATGTCTCAACAATATTAAACGATATAATTCCCATCACGATTGGAAACCATTTGTAGTGAAGTGATATATGAAAGGTCAGAAAAATGTTGCTGTCAAAATACCTTTCTTCCCTTAACAGCCCATTCAGGACCGTACGATATATCAATGTGACTGAATTATCCGGTTACAGGCCTTCCTACCTCCAAGAAAAATGTTTGTGTTATCATAACACGTTTTATATGTAATATAAATACATATTTACTTGTATCTTTTATGTTGAAACGCAGTTTTTTTAATCTATGACACTATCACTGTTAGAAGCATTGTTTTTGCATTTGAAACCTATTCAAGAAAAACGGTCTTACACTATCTTAAAAGAGCAAATATTCTAAGATACACTACTCTTATTATACAAGTCATTAGAGCTTTGCAAGACAAATACATTGTATTGTCTCGTTTTCAAGTAAGTTACGCAGAGCTAGTATAGGAAGATAGCTGAGGTTGCAGCCACTCAGGAATTGAGAAATAACCGAATCTAGGGTAAAACTGATGCAATATTGCGTCAGCCGAAGATGCCTTAATAACTAAATCCTTACCGTGATCATTATTAGATTTAGCTTCAATCGTGAAGATAGTCATAAGTAGCCTTAAGTTTAATTGTAATTTTAAGTAAAGTTCTTTTTTCGAACCTCTCGCTGCTGGTTACTTAATTAGTAAGAACTATATTTTCTTGACCCGCGTCACATTGGCAGTTCAACTTAATAAAGTTGACCTAAATTGTCAACTAAGTCTTAATAGTTACTAGCAATGTAGAGCAATTTAAACTTAATGATTTTGAATGAATTCCTGACATTAATGCAGGAATTTCGTGCCAATACTCTTGTTCAACCACTTTGACTCGGCCACCCTAACCTTAATCTAGCTACGTGACCTAAATTATACTAAAAATAAAGATTCGCGCATACAATAAGTAAAACAGTCGTAAATAACGTATTTAATGTGTAGTGCAATTTTACTGCTGTTTTAAGCGTAAAATATATACACATAAATATATATTCAAATCCTAAACATAAATAGATGTTTAGATTTTTTCCTCTCTAATCGAGTTTGATCTCTTCAATAAAGTTTTTGAGATATGTTATGAAAAGCTTTTTGGTTTTTTGTTTGACAATTTCAAAGTTTACTTAATTTCCAGATTACCAAATATAATGCTTCAGTACAATTGTAGGTTTTCATTTTTATTTAATGGAAATGGCTTTTACTGCCTTAAGTGTGTACAATGTACACAGTACCTTCAACATATGGCTAAATTCTTAACAGTTATTATTCATGTTTGTGAATTTCTTTAAAAATTGCATACATTAACTGCAATAAAGTAGTTATTCTGATACATGCAGACTTTAAAATTTCATTTTAATGTATAACTCTATAATTTGTGTTTTATTACATATTTCAATGAATATTTCTTATTTTAGACCTTAATTTAGATTGAAGGGTGAACATCTTACACGAATTGAATCTGAGTGTCTCTAATATAACATTAGTTATGTAAGAAGTTTTAGTATTTCTCTCAGCATCATTTAAAAAAAATGCTGAATTAAAAAATTAAATAATCACAGAAGTTTTGATACACGAGATTGTTTTATCCCATTTTTAACATTTTCAACTTAGCATTATCTTTGATCGACGAGCAAAAGCCCATTATTAGAAAATGCTTTCGCTTGAAATTTATAGAATTTTCTGGTAATCTTGTTCGACTGCCAATATTAAAATTTCTTTCCCGTAGCAATACTAATGAGATGATTTAATTTTGTATTTGGTGAAAATTTATTTCTCATGTCTTTATGTACGTTCTGTCTCCAAAATGGCTTGATTGATTTTGAAGAAATTTGTTTTGTTTATTTATAGGTAAAGATAAAATATTTTTTAAAGCCCAATTATTAACTTTGCGAAATCTCTGTCTACTAAGTAAAATTTTATCAATATAACATGTCATTGTTTTTTTTTCAGATGCTACGGTAGAAGGCTATCCCGTAATGGTCTGGTTTCACGGAGGAGATTTTGTACGTGGCAGTGCTAACAGTGTTAATCCGTTTCAACTGGTGCTCAAACAAAAGGTACTTTTATATTAATTAAAGGGTTTAAAAATATAAGTACTGTATAAACCTAGTTAGCGGTCCATGTTAATTTTACGTTCTTATTCATATTAGGCTGTAACTCACTCGTTGGATTAATGCTAAGACAGTATCAGTAACAACTCGGAATTAGTAAGTAATAGCGTTCGTTCGTTCGTTAGGTAGCGTTCCACCACCAGACTATTCTACTTCTGATGTTGTATGTCTCAAATTATCATCAAAACACAGTTTTAGTTAGTCGCAATGATTGGCCGTCGTGGCCGAAAGGATGTATCAAAATTCATAATATATAAGTTTAATTTGTATACTAATGAAACATTCACTTTTGCAGGTAATCTTTGTGTCTGTGGCCTACCGTTTAAATATATTTGGTTTCTTTTCAACTTTGGATACCGAAGCTCCAGGAAACTTTGGCTTGTTAGATCAAGTTGCTGCACTTAATTGGGTAAAAAATAACATAGAGAGCTTTGGTGGAGATCCTGATAATGTGTGTATATTTGGACACGACGCAGGCGCAGTTAGCGTTGGACTACATTTAATATCACCTTATTCTGCAGGACTATTCCAAAAAGCAATCGCAATGAGTGGAAATGTTTTATCTTCGGAAACGGTGAATATTGCTAGAAAAGAAATAATAACAGTCGATAAAATAGCAACTGCCTTTAGTTGTTTTAGAAAACCAACATCTAAGTTACTAGATTGTCTTAGGCGAGTTAATTATCAAGCTCTATTGGATATCGGAGAGCCTTTAGCTTCGTGGAAACCTATAGTCGACAGTGGTTTTAGTAATATATCTCAACCATTCTTAACAGATCAACCAAGTAAAATGTTTGATGATGAAATATTTAGTCCTGTTCCTATTTTGACTGGTTACACCAATATGGAAGATGCTCTTCTTTTAGATAAAGATGGAGATTCAGGTATAAGTCAAAGAGAGTTTGATTTCATGCGTGAAGAAGTAATACTTTCTGATATAACTGTAGATAATAGCTCATGTTTTACTAATCAACACCATATTCAAGATGCAGTTGCGTTTTTCTACAAGCCAATACCACCAACTACCAACGAGACAATATTACGGCAGCACTTGTTGGATTTTTACACTGACAAGGTATATGGGGCCACAACATACCAATTAGCCAAGTATGTTAGTAAGCACGCTCCTGTATATTTATATAGATTTGATTTAAAACCCTTTTCAGATATCGCTAACGAAGGTATACCGGATTGGGTCACAGTACCACATAATTTCGATTTGATTTTTAGCTTTGGCTTGCCTTACTTAGCATTGCCAGAAGATTTAACAAAATGGGATTACAGAGATAAAAGTATATCTGAAATCGTTATGAAGATGTGGACGAACTTTGCATGGTATTCAAATCCGACAAATTCTGGTGTGATTATTCAATGGGATACTTTTGAAGCTGAAAGACCAGGATTTTTTATAATAGACAGACAAAATTTTACAATGAGTACTCCTTATAATATTAATTACAAAGCCCTTGAATTTTGGACCGATTTTTACCCAAAAGTAGTTGAAATCGGTACGAAATGCTGTAAAGAGATTCAGGATGACTCCGGTACTGACTCCATTTTTAGCAGAAAAGTATTACTAAAATTGTTCATTTTAGACTTAATTTATATAATTTTATCGTAATATTTTAATATAAGTTGTAAATTTGTAACTTTATTTTTGTATAGCTATTAATAGAATCGTAATTTATTTATAAAACGTTATTTAAATAAAAATTAAATTTAATGAAAAAAATATTTATCTATTTTACTAACCCTTCAAAAATAAACTTGGAAAATTATTCATCTTTTATTTACTTAACCATGGCAATCTTTGGTACATATATACATATAAAATTTTTCCCTATCTCTACTACAAAATGGTCACTCAAGAAGACATGTTTATAAATAAACCCATAGAAATTCATTTAAATGAAAAAATCCTTGTATAATATATCATGAGTAATATATACTATAAACCATATATTACTAATATTGCAAACACTACAGTTTTTATTTTACATTTCTACATTTAACACTAAAAAAATATTTGCTATGTTACATTTTCAACCCTAAACGACCAAAGTAGGCTTTAGCCTTAGCTGTTCTTCGCCTGATCAATATGAACCTATTGTTTCGTGATTGTAGACCATTATTCATAAAACTGGCTTGTTCGAACGTTGCGATAACGGCAAAAGGGGAAACTTCGAAACGTTCTTACAATATGAAAGCTCAAAATAGCGTCAGTATTTTTAATTATCACGTGTTCTAGAGTTAAATATTTAACGATTGTCCTTAAATACATAAAGTCTACGTCAAAATTTATGAAACAGGTTTTAAAGATAACAGATTATTGGCATACAGTCTATGAAAAAAATGTTGGTCTATATGTCCATGTATTAATATTTATGTTATAAGGGTTAAGATAAGATTAGATGTAAGACGCTGTACGTAGTAAACTCAAAAAATGACAATATAACAACGTAACGTAATATAGTAGTGTTGTTCGTTGTGCAACTAAGAAAAAATGTATTAAAATCATCATAGATATGCCATATATAAAACATTTTAATATTTTAAAGCAATTACATTCTGTGTGACAAAATTAAGCAATCAAGTTGTCCTTTGTATATCAGAAAATGTTTAATTTGCACGAGAAAACGAATTATTGTTCGAGCGCTAGTCTTTAAATCTGCTTTAACGATATTGATAACAGAAATAAGATCACTATTTAAAATAAAATTTTAAACAACCTTTAGGAAGACCCCGTTTTTTCTTTTTGTAATTATTTATTTATAAATAGAAATTAATGTTACAACTTATCTATTAGGTACTATACCTAAATGCACCTTATCTTGGATTCCCATAATAAACATTTACGCTTATCTTTAAAGGTTATCTTGCTTGAGATTCAGTGTTACCAATACACAGCTACAAATTGATCTTATTATACACTAGCATTTCCCGCGGCTTCGCACGCGTTCTAAAGACCGGAAACCAAGTTCTTTCTGAGTCGCACGGTATGGTATCTCGCAGAACTAACGCCCGCCCTTCCCGTTTTTGCAACATTTATCATTGATGCTCCGCTCCTATTGGTCGTAGCGTGATATTATATAGCCTTCCTCGAAAAACGGACTATACAACACAACAAGAATTTTTCAAATCGAACCAGTAGTTCCTGAGATTAGCGCGATCAACCAAACAAACAAAAAAACAAACAAACTCTTCTGCTTTATAATATTAGTATAGATATATGAATAATGCTTGTAATATAATAATAAGTAGTCGATTCTTTGTTCGGTAAATACTATGAATAGCGAAACAAAAGAAGAGAGTTTTTATATCGCTATGTTTCGCCCGTTTTGAAAAGATAAGCAAAACTTATTTTGACATACCTAATATTATATTTATTTATTGTCAGACGGACACAAAATTGTGTTGGAGCATTAAAATATTGTAAATATTTAATTGGAGTTTTTGTTTTTCCCAAACACCAAATATGAACCTATATGTGCTCTGAGTTCATATTGTACACTTAACGTACGTCGTCCAAACCAGTTACAAACAAAAAATGTTCAAGATTTAACAACGGCAGTACAACAAAACCAGAAAAACTACACTGACATATTTTGATCTTACTGCTTTTTCGCACGGACTCAATTCTATAGAAGATTATAAACTACGTGAATGTTGCACAAAGTATTTTTGTATTTTACCCTATTTGTCTTATACTTTAACAGCAATCGTGGTAATTACTGTACACTTACTAGTAATGAGGTTCTTCAAAGGTTATCTTGCTTAAGATTAAGTGTCAATAATAACCAATAAAACTGAGTTTTATATGCATATTTCTAGTTACTGCGTTTCTATCCTATTTTAAACATTATACTTTATATACCAACTATAGCCAAGCGGTGACTATTGCGCTGTATGGTCATGTAATGCGCAGAGATATATTAAACATGACAATACGAGAAATAGAAATAAACGAGGGCAAGAGAGGCAGAGGTCGCCCGCCAACTACCTAGATTAGAATACGACTAGAACCACTTTCAAAGATATGGCGGTGCTCGAAATAACGCTAGCAATGACGCAAAATCGTGAAAAGTGACAATCAAGTGTCAGGATGGCCAACTCTAAATAGGAAAATTGCCAGGGGAATGATGATATAGCTACGCGGAGTAAGAATGATGCAAGGTAGTATATCCATTCCCAAAGATTTACGTCAGAAAATGAATTTACAAAACCCTATCTGTGGACTTGAATTAGAAAAGCCAGTAATACAGACTGATACTCAACGGAAATGCCCCTGTTTTAATAGGATGCCACAAGATCGCTTACGCACTTAATCACGACGCCTCAGCTATTAACTTTATAAAGGGTTGATCTTACGGTCTACTTTGTTAACAAATCGAGAAAGCTAAGTCCTTCCCTATAATGCAATTCAAATTTAATCAAAAGGTAAACAGATTCCACACACAGAATATGTTGATGGATGAACGAACCAGATTTACAGCCTGATGGTACAAATATTCATTTTAAAACTATTTGTCCATGTATCATAATATTACTAATATTAATCCTAGTAGCTAGTATCTACGAATGCGGATGCGGAGATTACCGGGTAGAGCCTAAAACAGTTACTATATATACTGTCCTGTACAGATAAGTAGTAGCCTCAGTAATTCGCCGCTATATCGGAAATAGTTCAAAAGGATTAATTTTATTATTTGAATACCCCTTTACCCCGAAATGGGTGAAATGTACGTCTTTTTGATTGAATGAGTTCGCTGCCGTTGCGGGGATGGATGTGCGATAAACATCCATACTTACTTATTTACTCACCTACTTAAGAATATTATGAATACGAATGTAGCTTTGTCGCATACATATTCACGATTATTGTTTATTCTGAACAGATTTCGATAAATATAAGTAACACTATACACGATAAGTACATTGATTAATGACTACAGTTATAGACTACCTCTGACTTCAACGTCAAGTAAGTACTACAAGAAATATAAGACTACGTACGTTTTACGAGTATTCTATATTAAACGGCTCCTAAGGGAACCTGGCATAGAGTAAGTAATTTAATTATTATAAATTATTCAAATAATGTTTGTTTTATGACTTATCTACTCAATGAATAAGTCGAATGTTTGGATGGTAATGGATAGTTACATTATGTACATGTATGTATAAAAGTATAATATTATTATAGTATAGTGTTTACTAACAATACGACGTAAATTGATAGCTTTGTAGAATCTCTTTATCACAAAGAAATGTTCTTGAAAGTGTAAGTTTATTATAAAGCGGTTGTATGACAACATAGGGTTTTTTACGTCTGGAAAACTTTGTACGTAGTACGAACTACGCAGAAGGTCGTCTTTGCGAAATGTTTCAAGTAAATAATAAAAATTAGTCGAAATATAAAAAATACAGTAAGTGCCTGTTGGTAAAAAACTTCAAATCAAGTTCAAATTCAAGGGAAATGTATTTACCCGTTAAATGTACATGCACTATTTCTGAGCTTTGAGATATTCGTAAGAAATTTGCGGTTCTGAGGCAACCTAACTAATTTTTGAGCAATAGTCCATCAATCGTGTGTGGCCAAAATAATGGACTTAGCCTTTAAAAAAAATTATAGTATATTTTTTGCTTCTTTTTAACCTTTTACTCTTTTTTTACTTAACTTTTAAAATAAGCTCACGCGGAAAGAAAAGAATAATTGAATAAATAAAGAAAAGAAGCATATTTTGTAAATAAAACACAAGTAGAGACAGACAAAAACTAAATTAATTAATAAAACAAGGAACACACATACAAAATAATAATATAATATACTATAATACCACTTGATACATACGTGAGTGATATATAAATAATATTATTGACTGTCGTCTGCAACAGAGGTACAAGTGATTAAGCCCGGCAAAGATAATAAAATGTAAATAAGCGTCCATCCAATCTCTTGACCTGAGGTTTTTACTGACGCTGTTTTTGCACCATAACGCATAGAATATAAACCAGTTACCTCTGTGTCGTGTTACAAGACCCTTGTGTTTAAGGAACAAAACTGTAAGTACATATTTTATTTAATTCTTCAGTAATATAATAAAATAATTTAGATATACTATACCTTTATTATATTTTACTTTAAAACTTGTAATAGGTATTTCATTTTAATTAAGTTACTTTAGTATTGTGCTATCAAAACAAACTTAAAAAACTTCTACAGTGTTTTAGTGTTTTCCTCCTCGGATGCGTCCCAAACATGTTTTGAAAACATCTATTGATAGATTAAATAATTATTGTGACTGGACCTTAGAATATACATACATATTATCGCAGACTTTTTTGTGAAATCGTAAATCCGAATTTTGCCTCATTTATCGCACTGGAATCCTAAATATTTCCGAAACAATTTTTCATTTAAATTGCCACTACAGTTTTAAAGATTACTCCTGACACATAACAGGACTACTATAGAAATATTAGAAGTTGGCTTAAGATTATAATCCCAGACAGACACTTAAATTTTAATGATATGTATAGACTTTATTGATTTAGTTAAAAAACAACCGATTGATTGTGGTCGTAACAATAATGCTATGAAGCGAAATAAGACGTACGTACAGTCGTGAATCTAGTTACTAGTTTAAGCTGGCAAGAAAACACTTAAACAGGACAACTTAACATAAAACAAATATATAAAACTTGCAATAATTCTGATAGAAGTAAAAATATGCGACCTATAAATATGGAAAAACTTTGAAAATACCTGATCAATCAATTCTTGGAAGTTAGATGGAAACTTGATAGACGGAAATGATTGAATGAAAATAACGTAACTTCTATAAAATAACATATGTATAACAAATTACAAACCTACATTTAACTTATAAAATTTCACTTGAAAGCTTCTTTAAAGAATAGCTTATACGTTATTAAAAAGAGTCAAGTTTTTTTAATTTTTTTACATATATTGGGACATCATTACACACAGCGCCATCTATTTCCATGGTAAGCTACGAGGCTTGTGTTACGGATACCAGATGTTGATATACTACACATATTATATAGCTTTAAATACATACATATTATAAATAAATACCCATGACTGAAGTACAAACATCATCGTACTCAGTAAATGAATGTCCCCAGCGAGACTCAATCCCGCGACCGTTGGCCCGTGGGGTCACTACAAATCGAAACAAACGGGTCTTGGTACATTCATATTAAGTTCCTTGTAACTTGTTTGTTCGCGGCAGATTTTACTCATAAAAACATGTTATAATATAATCGTGTGTTCAACATAATAGATACTCTAAAATATAAACGTACACAATTAATAGGCGTTTTGTACTTGAAAACTACAAGTTATTTTATAATAAAGATCATAAGGAAAACCAATATTATGACCTTCGCAAGTTCGCAGTTTTATTCTCGAATGGTTATAAACTACATAGGTATTAGTGTATATATTGCTGTAAATGTCGAGCTTTTAATCTATAGCTTTAATCCTTTGTACGTTCTTTTATTTTATTTTTAATTTAAAGTTTCTTTTGCAATTTAAAATGGCGAACAGACATTAAAAAATAATCTTGAATCTATTTTAATAGTTTTCTCTTAAAGTACCCCCTTATTCATAAACTTATCCAAACCGAAATGTTATAATATGTAAACTGAGTTATATCTATAAGGTGACTGCCTCGGTGCTATGTACGGTCATATATCGAGAGGTCCTGGGTTCGAGTCCCGGGTCGGGCCAAGTTTTATTATTGAGACTTTCTGGTTAGTAAGCCTCAGTAACAGCCCGGAGTTGGGAAGTTGGCGGTGTATCACCCCCGAGCCTGGGAGCGCCAGAGCACGTAAAGCCGTCCCACCGAAGTATGAGAGTGATAGAGAGTGTACTTGTGTCTGCGCGTACACTTGTGCACTATAATATCTTCTGCGCAGTTGGCCAGTCTCAATGAGATTGGCCGCCATGGCCGAAAACGGTCGGAGAACATTTATCTATAATGTAAACTAATTTTTAAGCTCATATCGTATGTACCACCTAAATGGGTAACTAAGTAGTCATGCAAAAAATATATACTGAATAATTATTCTAAAGATAATTTACTAAATTATTACATATGTATTTGATATTGCATAAAATATTAATTAATTATACTTATGTATTACTTTTAAAATAAAGATTTGGAAATTTCATTTTTTACCCAACTGCGCCAGAAGGAGCATTATGTTTTTCGAGAGTATCTACGAGTATGTATGTACAATTGTTTGGCACGCTCTGCAGATTTAACGGCTCTTTAGATTTTAGCTTAAAAATGTCGTTAGATTCGTATTGGTTGTGATAGTGATACAGTAAAACCTCGATTATCCGAACTCATTCTTCACTGTTCTAGTTGCAGATAATAAAAATATTAAGTAACGAGAATGTTTGAATGTTAGAATGAACACATGTTACTATGAGTTTATTCCCGTCTCCGACGCTTCCCGCTCTTATTCGTTTGCGTGATTGTGTTTGATATTGTTTCATTTTGGTCTTTATTACCGTATTTATTACCCTAATATTGCACATTACATAATAAAAATTAAATGAAATTTTAATGTAACTTGATTTGACTTTGAAATCGATTATTCGGATTTTCGATTATTCGGAATACCCACCCCTTGCTTTAATTGATTCGGATAATCAGGGTTCTACTGTACCGAGTATAAAATTTGAATCAGAACACAATACTTAATTTAGGGGTTTTTCATTTCCAAATCACACGGAAACGCAGTGGAGTTTTTTAGTTAATTAATTACACTGACTTGTTTAATATCGCTTACTAACTCGTTAACGTTTCTGTATAAGCCCAACAACAAAATTTAGATAATTTCAATCAAACAGAATACTAATGTGGCTAAAAGTGGTGAACAATTTATAATTATATGTATTATAGGTACGTGTATTGTATATTTTAAACATGACGTATATTCTTTTTTTAAGCTAATGTAGGTACTTATACTCTTTACAATTCCTCCCTGCACCTTCTCTTTCTTTCCCGCTACTTAACATTATCTCCCACGCACATGGGTTGACTGGAAGAGATCTCTTGTAGAGATAAGTCCACCCTTGTCCACGTTACTCTCAATGTATGTTTTTTCTTTGTAACTTTTTGTGCAATAAAGAATATACAATATATTTCTAATAACTACTAATAACAACTTATAAGAACGTACTGAACCCATTAATACAAATGTTACCACATCACTTTCATAGTATACAACAAAGTCGCTTTTTCTGTCCCTATATCCCTATGTACGCTTAAATCTTTAAAACTACGCAACGGATTTTGATGCGGTTTTTTTTAATAGATAGAGTGATTCAAGAGGAAGGTTTATATGCATAGCTAGCGGATCCCGCGGCTTTGCCTGTGCTAAATCCAGGGAAGAGCCCGAGCGAAGTGAGGGCGAGTCGCTAGTATCTATTAATTTGCATATTAAACTTTTCAGACGATGGCCTTTAAGCAAGCCTTTTTATTGGTAGCGTCTGTCTGGATGGTGGCTGGGCAGAGACCGTCATTTGCTGGTTCCAAACCAATTGGATTTCCTGAAGTCATCAAACCTACAGATGCACTTGGAAACAGGTATTAAGTACTTACGATAAAATGTTGTTCGGGGAATCCCCGTTCCAAGCTATCGTCTTTTATTGAAGGGATTTGGGTTTTACACATCAATTAAATAAAATAGCACTCGTCGTTATAAAAATATTTGTGAATGATTGCTTTTTTTATAGTGATGATTCTTATGTTTAAAAAGTAAATAGAACATAAGTAATCTAATATTATCATATGTAGGTACATTATCTAAACAGTGTGTTGAGGTCAACTTATACCTACCTAATAATAAACATTCAATAATTGTCTAAGAGTCATAACTACTCTACAATTGTAAATATTTTTATACTTCAAGTAGGTATCTCTTAGAGTTATTAGATTTTTTGTGTCTGTTAAAGCTCTCGATATCCGCTTGACGTAGTTTTATGGGTATTTTATTGCACAAATATCGGTTTATGTCATTATCTATTTTCTAAAACTAAAAGGCCAACGCATTTCGTGATGTCACGTGATCTGTGAATAGACGTCAATCGTTTTTTTTTCTTTTGAATTATGATAGTTATTATATAAGTCCCATTTATATTGTTTCTTTCGAAAATCCCACTGCTGGGCAAACCCTTCTCCTCTCAATACGATAAGGCTGGCCAAGTTTGGTTTGGTCAACTTTGCCTATATTTGCAAGTAATCATCATGTTTATACATTACTTAGATAATATTGTCAGAGTTGCGAGACCCGGACATGAAAGCGCTTCATTGGGAAATTCACGCGTGCATATTACTAATGGATTAGCTTTAACTACAATAATAACTAATTAAAAACATATTATCGCTACAGATTCGGAGATGACACACCTTTGGTTTTACCCATTGAAGCAAGAGGCGATCGGGATTTAGTTGAACGCATAAGCAAATTGCCCATCGACCAACAGCCTTTCTGGTACATAAATTGGAAAGCCCTAGAAGATCTTAGAAAAAATCCAGTGACATATCAACAACGACCTAGCTCTTTCACAGATCAAGGCGCCCTTGCTGCAAGCCAAAATGTGCCAAGTTCTAACCTTACTTCCAAATTTGGTACAAATGATCAAATTTTGAATAATCAAAATACAAATGATCAAAATCTGAATAATCAAAATACAAATAATCAAAATTTAATTAATCAAAATGCAAATAATCAAAATTTGAACAATCAAAATGCAACTAATCAAAATGCAAGTAATCAAACTCCAAGTAATGCGCAAGACAGTCGTAGAAATTACAGAAACAGCAATAGATATACTCGTAGGAACTAGAATTAATGTTAATAAAAAATAAAACTTTTTTTAAAAGAAACATGATAGTTTTAATTATGAACGTTTCTTGTTTATTTTATGTAACAATTATTATATATGTACATAGTCTCTTAGTATATAAGTACGACCTCAGATTAATGAATTATATAGAAATGGCAAACTCAGAAGTAGTGGGGTAATTTTGCTTTTTATGCTACTATTCGCGAATGTGAAATACAGATTGCTTGCTTTCTTTAAGAAACAAGATAAACTTTATATACATGTAAATTAGTTAAATACATATACGATTTTGAGAAGTATACGTTAAAGACTATATACTTTTGTATATAATTTATCTTATAATTATATTTATATATAATTTATCTTTTAAGCTTTACTTCTCTTCCTCTTTAAACTCTTTAACTATTAACTGAACTCGCTCCATTCATTCTATAGGTACGATTTAACGGTTAATGTGAATTTCTGAAAATGATATTGTGATTTAAAAAAGTATTCCATTTATGACCCAGGTCACCTCCTCGCCTTATACCAGAATTACTGATCAGTGGTTTTTTTTGATGATGTCACAGGCAAAAAAAATTAAAAAGTAGGTATAGGTCCGCCCGCTAATAAGTAATTACTTTTTCAGTGAAATTTTTCACAATATATTTAATTCTGTAAACTCGACTCCGAATTTTACTATGTAAATTTTATGGAGAAACTAAATTTTTTTATATAAATTTAAATAAAAAAGTTAAAATATATTTTATTTATATATTATAATAAATAATAAATTAAGGGAAAGCTATTGCTTTAATTTATTAGTCTAATTACCGAGTGACAATGATCATAAGGCATACAGCCAAACAGCGGCCATTTTCTTTATATATGGTAAAGGAGAAATAAAACAAATATACAAAGTAATAAAACACATTATATTGACTTTTAAATAAATAAACCTTAATTAACTAAGCGTATTCTTACAGCTAGCCTTAGAGAGGTATACATTAAAATAGCAAAATGCATTGTTACATCTAACAGAATGACTCGAATTCATCGAAAATCTTATTTCTATAACAACCTCGACATATATTTGCATTGAAATATAAGAAAACCCATCAAAAATTCTATCAAAATATTTTGGTTGCAAAATTAGGCCTAAGCACAGCCTTCTTGAAATATTACAAAATATCGATCATTTTAAATGAATCATAAGATAAGTATATAAAAAACGTTGGTAGTTATATACTATTATTACCATACTTATTATAAGCCTACAATTTGTAGTGGATATGTACAAGCTAACTTCCCAATGCCTCTTCAAAAGGAACTTCAATGAACAACGTTGAAAAATATTAATTTCAAACTCCATTTCATACGGAAAGTAAAAAAGGAAAATATATAACCGTATTTTTGGTATCGTTATAACAGTGCTGTGAGATATTGCTTTAAATAGTACTGTGTTCTCATATCATTTAGAAAAATATATTATAAACGAAAAAATGGTGGTTTTATAAAAAAATTTGAATGACAAGAGAACTTTCAACTTTAATATTCCCTGAGCAAAAGGTAAGTACAAAAATCACAAAATATTAAAAAATTCTATTCATGTACATTGTACGTAAGTCGTAGCATCAATTACAAAAATACTAGCGCTCTACAATTAAATGTTCGAAAAATAAAAAAAAAAACTCATTCACAGATAAAAAATATCCACAGATATAAAATAAATATCCCGAAAGTATAATTTCAATGTCAATTTATAATGTCACAACGTATCAAAATTGAAAACAATAGTTTTGGAAATAAAAAATCTAAAAGATACAACATTTATAATAGAAAGTTTCATATTTAGTTTTCATTACCGTGTGACAATGATCAAGAGGCATACAACCAAAATGGTGGACATTTTGTTTATGCTTGAACCGGATGTACTAGTAACTGAAGGTAAGTTGACGCTTTTGTAGTTACAGGACTTTTCTGAAGCTTCGTTGCTCGTGAGAGCTGTGTAGTTCGGATAGCTTAGTATCTGGATTGGCTAGAAAAAAATAAAAATGTATATTAATATGTTTATTCCCTTATCTATGGTTCTATATATACAATAAAGTTTTAAAAGACTCGAATCTGTACATAAATATATTTTTTGAATCGTATTGAAATGTAGTTTATAGATTTTTTTCTATTTGTCTTTCATCCAATCGCCAGAAATCCATTAGACAGAAATCCATTAGACAGATTTGATGGAAGTCATAATGTCTGTGTTTCGGCTAAACTCCGAAAGGGGTGTACTGATTTCGATGAGACTTTATCTAGTATGGATCTGATATTAAGTACGGAGTAACTTCGCCACTTTTATATTAGACTAGCATTTCCCGCGGCTTCGCACGAGTTCTAAAAACTGACTCGCGCGGTATGGTACCTTGTAGAGCTAACGCCCGCCCTTCCCGTTTTTGTAACATTTTTCATTGATGCTCCGCTCATATTGATCATATCGGAATATTTTATAGCTTTAAGCCTTCATCGATAAATGGACTATCCAACACAAAAAGAATTTTTCAATTCGGACCAGTAGTTTTTGAGATAACCGCGTTCAACCAAACAAACAAACAAACTCTTCAGCTTTATAATATTAGTATAGATAAAAAAGGTTCCGCGCAAAAAACTAAAAACCATAATATTGAAATTTGTTGAATTCGGCAAAAACACGAGCGAAGCTACGACAAAGCACTAGTTATAAACTAATAACAATAACATATTTTACATTCTCATACAATATTGTAGCAAATTGACAGAGTTGGTACGCCATATTGCTACACCCACTAAAACCGCAAAGCATAATTAAGTCAATCAGTATTTCTCGGTACAAACACAGGCGTTATAATTAACCTAAACACCCGTTCTAACATTTGAACTGTGAAGTTGGATATCACCAAATGTTATAGTTTAATAATCGTTATAGTAAATAAATTAAGGGCAAATCTATTTCTTAGTGTTTAATGCTTCATATAAAAATGATTACTAAATTTTTTTTCTTAGAAAACATAAATAAATCAAAGACTAAATAAAAAATTACTAAAAATATAACATTTTAATCTATATTAATAAAAATAATAATAAATCTTCATTAATCATAGGTAATCATAAATAAGGCGAATTTTACACCCTATTTACACCTTATTTAGAATAAATAAAAAAAAGATAAACATATTGGGACGGTACGAGTCGAGTCTTGTGTTACGGATACCAGATAGTTTATACACTACACATATATAAGTTTAAACATATACATTATTTGGAGAATTTTCAACCCAGCGAGTGATCGAATGAAGTTTAGTAGCGATAACAAATGAACGCTGTTCGCCGCGCGTATTGCTAGTAATACATATTAAGGAAAATATTACGAATATTAAATGTATTTAATGAAATAGTTATACTTACAGCACCCCAGCTATCGTCGCGTTTTTTACAGAAGGTCATGTGCCAGATGGTGTATAACGTCTTTTGTATTTTGTCAGTGAACAAAGGCTCGTACCAGGGCATTTCGTTCAAATGCGCCATGAATGTTTTGTTTCGGAATTCTGAAGGCTCCTTTATGACTAGACCCTCTGAAATAGCAAATATGCGAAATTTACTTAACCTGGGGTAAATGGTGACACTTTATACGTACTTCTACTCTATTAGTTATATAGAGGTAGTTTGTTAGTCTATTATATTATTATTATATGTTGGGACATTATTACACACAGCGCCATCTACTTCCGTGGTGAGTTACGATGGAAGCTTGTGTTACGGATACCAGATAGTAGATATACTACATATACAAGTTTAAATACATACATATTATATTATATTGGGGGTTATAAGAAAGTAAAATTACTGATCGGATTCTAAAAATTCTTCAATTTATAGAAAGTTATCTTACCGTCGCTTTAGAATTTTCTCGAATAAAAATTATTAACATGTTAGAAATTATGATAATTTTAATTTAAATTTGAATCAATAAACATTAACTTCCCAACTCCAGAGAATTCTTAAAACATTTTAATAGACAGACTCAATAAATAAACTTAGCACTACCCGGCACTCGAACCCTGGTACCCTGATCTACAGTCGTACACTTCTCGAGGCATAAGGTCAGCTTTGCATTTGTGTGAGTGCAGTGTACGGATAGGCACGACGATACGGATAGACGTTGCGCGATTGGTTTAAACCCGTTTTACCTGGTTTTTGATGCGCGGCTATTGGCTTTTAGCTATCACTCACACAAATGCAATGCTGAGCTTATGCCTCGAGAACTGTACATGTTAGCCACTGGACTACACAGTTTCTTCTAATATAGTATTAACTATTATGTCTATAGCTGTACTTACTCATCAATCCAACTCCTTGGTCGTCTCCTTGCAAGGCTGTTTCTTTTTCGCTTTGTTCTTTTATAACCGCTTCGAGTTCAGGACTAAGACCATCAATACTGTAATGTAAAAAACAAAATTATCCAGTTAACAAATGTTAACAAAGAAGATTTAGATTATTTTTATTTTCTTTTTTCATTTTCAACTTAAATAAGCATTTATTAATGAAACTAGCGAGTCTGTCATTACGTATGTTTTAACAGTTGTAATAGATTTTTCTGATATATGATTTTTCCTGCAGTAAATAGTATCCTATATGTTGACTCGAGTAACCAGCTATCATTTAACTAAAATTTCATCAAAATTTTTCCACATAATACTTTCTTAGGTTTACGCGAATGAACATTATAAATGAAACTATCTTTTCGGATTTTGTCGCAGATTTATTATGAATTTTGGTTCCCGACGTTTCGAATGCTTTACAGCAATCATGGTCACGGGAGAGACTAAGGTATTGGACGTCTCAGGGGGTTATATACTTGTTAGAGACAGTGCCTACCCACAATTTACAAAAAAATCATTTATAAAATTTGACCAGTTTTTTCGTGGTACGTTCATAGACAGACAGATTTGATTCAGCCTCAGTATCGGTATAAATGACTATTTCAGTTAGATTTTTAAACATATTAATTCATTCATGTATAGGTTATGTACCGATCTACTCAGTTACAATTCCATTCGATGTATGAAAAATATTATAATAATAAATATCTATAGCTTTTTTATAAAACTTACCCAGAAAACAAAAATATGTTTTCAACTTGTATCATACTAAGGCCGTAGAACTCTTTAACGCCGAACGTTTCGAAGAACTCAACTACAGGCGTCATCGAGTAGCAGCCGGCGAGCTCCGTACGAGGGTAGTACAGTACGAACGACAAGCACATTTCCTGTGAAAAACATATTATGTAATCTATAGTATATTAGGTGTGCCAAAAAACGACGATTTTTTTTTGCTCTCAGTCCAAAATATCTTAGAAGATGTCCCAACAAAGCTCCTGTTAAAAGCGGAGCTCAAAATTCCAATTCTAAGAGGTCCTCCATTGAACTTAAAGTTTTTCCGTTTAAATAACATGGGAAACATGACTTTTTATTAGTTTTGTGTCCTGCAAACTGTGATGATTGTTTTTAACTAATGAATGGACCTTGTTTATTATTAAATTTACTACGTTTATTATTTATTTAATTAAAAGAAAAAGCGACAAATATCTAGCAAAAGCGACAAACTTCTAGAAAGACACAAACACATTTTGTCTATCGGATTTAACATAATATGAGAGAATGAGATAGAATACATTATACATTATACAATATACAGTGTGTTTAATATATGTTATTCGTTAAAATTAAGAGTCTGTATAATTTTATGTGTATAATAGTTTAAATATTAAACTTGGTATCGATATCATAAATAAAACCTGGATTTTACTTATTTCAGGTTTCGAACTAGTTATTATTATGATAAAAAAGTAACTAACTTTATAAATTACTTATAACATTACTTTTTAGAGTTTGGACAAAAATCAAAAAAAAAAATTAATATTTCTAGAAGTTTCACATTTCGCTATCACAATATAGAAAACGCAATATAGACTAACCTGTGTCGCAGAATATCCACCTAATATAGGTTTATCTCGTAACATTGTGTCGTAAGTACACTCTGTGATCATTGTGTCGCCTTTGAAGAACCTCCTTCCTCCGGGAACTATTCGAGATTGCTGGTAGCGGGCGTCGTAGCTATTTTCCTATTGAATATTAAAAAAATCTACTATAGCGATCACATATTACATAGTATGGTAAAGGTTTATATATTAGGTACAATCTATATCTGATATAAGAGGAGCTTTTTTTTATTTTCACGCAAGTGGATTATGGAGCTAGGTGATATACGATAGTGAATACAGTGAAATATTTCAACTATTATAATTAATAAGAAAGTTTGTACATTTGGATGTTTGTTGCTCAATCATATTAGAACGGCTGAACTACCCATCTATCTATATAATAAACTGAATCTCCATGTCATATCTTCTTCTTGAATATTAAATTTTATTATGACACTTACTTGAATACCTAATCTTATTTATAGAAATTATACTATTAACAGTATATTATTTACAATTTGTAATTTACAATTTTATATTAAATCAAAGCAATAGGCGTCATCTTGCATTGTTTAGACAAAACAACTCAACAAGATTTTAAAAATTATATAAGGGATGGCGCTATCTACGAGGAAATTTATATAACTTGGAATTTATTTTAAAAAGTTTCAATAACGCCATCTATAGACAAAACTTGGAATAAAAAAAATTGTATAGTAGCGCCATCTCTTATTATATAATTAAACTATTATAAAAAATACTAGTTGCGCCATCTATCTTCAATATGTAATATTAATATGAACTATTAACCATGTATTCATATCAAATAAATTTAGATATGTGCAATAGGTGGCGCTGTAGTATTTTCAGCATATTTACCTCGGATATCCTGGGGAGTTCTTTTGTGCCTCGAATATGTTTTAGGGAAATTTTTCTAGCGGTTCCGTGAGCATGTAACAGCACTGATACAATATTTATTCCTTCCTCTGGCAAAGTCTGGAATCAAAATAGGCTTTAAGTAATTTGTTTGGCAGTGGTAGCCCCGCGGTAACGCGCTCGCTTGTATAACCGAGTGATGCGGGTTCAAATCCGGGTCTCGCACCTCTGATATCATGTGCGAATTTTCATTTCTATCATGATTATCGCTTGTCTTACGGTGAATCGGAATTACGGTCCGAGAGAAACCTAGCAAGTTTACGAAAGACATGTGATTTCCGCCAACACGCACTAGGCCAGTGCGGAGGACTATGGCCTGATACCCTCGTACTGAGGGAGGCCCGTGCCCAGCATACTAAAGTAGTTTATGATAATTTTATTAATTTAAACATACTGTATACAATATACATAATATTCGGAATATTCTATGAACTTTCAATTAAATACATAACTTAGTACACATTGAGGCTATATTATGAAGCACTTGTAAACTATTTAAAAGTTTTAGGTATATAAAGGTAAATTTTATGTTTTTTTATATGAAAATTATTATATTACATGGTAAAACGAAATATATCTTCAATGATTGTCTAACTCAAACAATGCGTCCGTCATTTTGGCTCTATTCCAGAACAATGTAAATCTCTATAACGAAGCTGATAATTAACATGTAATTATCTTATAATATTAATAACAATAAAACAATAGATTGTAGTCTTAATTAAGTAAATACATTATGTATTATGTAAAGTGAAATAAAAACATATCAATTCGTTAAACAAAACAAAAAAATCGTTTAGATTGTCAAAACATTTTTTTTTTTAATTTGGACAATCTGAAAATTAAAGTGGCTTAAGTTTCTAGTAATTATAACATCACTATCACTACATAGTATAAAACAAAGTCGCCTTTTCTGTCCCTATATCCCTATGTGCGCTTAAATCTTTAAAACTACGCAACGGATTTTGATGCGGTTTTTTTTAATAGATAGAGTGATTCAAGAGGAAGGTTTATATGCATAACTAGCAGATCCCGCGGCTTTACCTGTGCTAAATCTGGGGAAGAGCCCGAGCGAAGCGAGGGCGAGTCGCTAGTCAGAATATATATTGTGTAAATGAAATACCGCCAATTTACTTTTCACCACCAAATACATTAAAACAGTAAATAACATTAGACAAATTTCAAGTCAACTAAAACACTTTAATGTCTCTATTGCTCCCTGCCAAATTAAAAAATCGTATCACAAAAATTAAATAATTCATGTAATAAAAATAAATAAAATTTCAAAAATAAAAGTAGCCTAAGTATCTCCTCGTAATATTAGCTATCTGCCAATAAAAGTCCTATTAAAATCAGTCGAGCCGTTTCGGAGTTTAGCCGGAACAAACAGACATACAAAAATATTATGAAAATGTACGGTTCTTGTTAGAACTGTATTTAATTTCTTATGCATTAAGTAAAAAGCTTTTACTTCGATACAACCATTTATCTGTATAACTGTCGTATATTTTTCTTACAAAATCACGTATTAAAGTAATTTAAGTAATAGAGTTAAGAAACATTATTGCAGTTAAAAAGTGTCCACAACAAGTTTAAGTCATGATGTATAAGCGTTAATGCTTAGCTTTGCCTCTAATTGGTTCCATAAATATGCATGATAGTTAAGCAAAATCCATTTGTAACGAAGTTGAACGGCAGTTTGCAATTTATGATGAAACTTCTAAATATGAAGATAATTTAGCCATTTGCATGAAAATCGAGATTTGGGAATTAAATACGAATGTTGGTTTATACTTACTTTATAGGTTTAATCGTTGCTTGTGATATAAACTTAATTAACCCACGAGGCCTATAATTTCTCATGAAATGGATTCGAATTGTAGCGATTAATAACTAAATGTACCTATCTAGATATCTATAGGGGAAGGGGGGGCAAGACGGGGTACCCGTCTTAAATAAGAAACCAATTGACCAATCTCAATCTTTTTTGCACCTGACAATGCGCCGGAATGTCAGTTATTAGTTAGCAAAGTCACTGGATGACAATACTACATTGTTTAGTTGTCAAATGAAAAAAAATAATTTTGGCGGTTTCCTTAGCATTTTTTTACATTACTTGGAACGTGTTAGCTCTGGAAATAACATTATTTTAAATTATAAATAAATTAAGACATATTTATCGACGATTACGCTTGCAGGTAAGCACTTATTTATGATACATTGAGACCATTGTGTTGAGAGGTGACATTTTTAATGCAATCGGGCATGAGAGGGCAAGACGGGGTATGGGTACCCCATCTTGCCCGCATTAAAATATTTTACAGATTATTTTGCTATGTCAGTTAAAGTGTAATCATTTGTATGACACTATCGATGATTTTTTTCGTTGTAGGATAGTAAAAATCTATCTAAAAGAAATACAAATAGAAAAATTGATAAGTAGTCTGTGATACAAGGAAAAATGGCTGAAATCAGCTGCAACTAAATTAAAGGTTAGGTTAGGTCAGTTAGGTCCTAAATTACTAGTTTTTTCCTATGATGAAGAGAAAGAGTTACGTGATTATAGATGAGATATGACATAACAAAATCTGAGACCCATCCTGCATTGTCCTCACCCACTCAGTAAAGAATACATCTGGCTAACACACCGGATTTATCTATAACTTTACTATTGCGACTGAGATTTGGTCGGCGGTTAACGAAAAAAAAGAGTGAAAAGTGAAGTGAAAAAAAAAGTATCGAGGATTATCAATAGACAGTAGCAATAGTGAAGTAGAAAATACACCATGTTTGTATTGTGAAGGTTGTTATTTAGAGTCAAATGTAGGCTGAGCTGCATGTTCTGCGTACGGAAAATAGGCTCACTGTAGCTGTGCTGGGGTAGATGACAAAGATGAAGATGCGAATTTTGTCAGCAAAAATAATTAATTCAATGATTTTGGCAAACCTCATCTTGCCCTTTAGGGTACCCCATCTTACCCGAGGGAGGGGCAAGATGGGGAGATCTGACTTTTTCTACTTTTAGTTTTATTTTTATTTAATTATGTAACATATGTTTCTCATAAGACTGAATTATGAAAGACAGATAAGGGGCCATCCATAAAGTACGTCACACGTTAATGGGGAGGGAGGGTATCACCGAAGTGTGACATCGTGTGACAAGGGGCATGGGGGGGTCAATACTTTTGTGACGTCACATGTTAAAATTTAAAATACTAAAACGCAAAGTTTGGATGTGAATTAAAAATTTTAAAAATTTACGAACTTGATCTATATTTATTAATAATTTAGCATTCTCGCTATGCGATAATCTCTCATGCAACGTTATTTAACTTCTAGAGCGGCGTTGTAATTGACTTTATGTTGATTTTATTAGATTATTATTTAATAAAAATAAGTAAAAAATGAAAATAGCTGTTTTCTCTCGATTATTTTTAAATACATACATAAATTTAAAAAATGTGTGACGTCACATCAGGAGGGGGGGGTTATAAAAATGTGACCACCTGTGACAAGGACGGGGGGAGGGGTTCAAAAGTCCTAAAATTCGCGTGACGTACTTTATGGATGGCCCCTAACCAAAGATGATTATTAAAATAAAAAATATAATATAAACGCGATTTTTCTAACTTTTATTGACCTTCAAACGTTAAGTACCCCGTCATGCCCCCCCTTCCCCTACATCGTATAAATAAAATTTAAGTGTCTGTTTTTGATTTTAAATAAGAAGTCTTTAACTAAGTATATCAAAGTATATAAAGTACCAACATTATAAAATCAAGTTTTAAAATTTTTATATGCCTGTCTGTCTGTTTGTTCCTGCTAATCTCTGAAATGGCTTGGCCGATTTTGACTGGACTTTCACTCGCAGATAGCTAATATTATAAGGAGTAACTAAGGATACTTTTATTTTAGAAATTTTATTTTAACTAGCTGTAAGCGCGTCTTTGCCCGCGCTAAATCTAGGACGAAACCGAGCCAAGCGAGGGTGAGTCGCTAGTAGGTACATAAAATTGAAGTGTTTGTTTTTAACATCAACATATTATTTTCATTACACGCATATGTAATTGCTGCATAAACCTACTTAAGTTAATATTCAAATGTACTGTACTTATATGAAAAGCTGAATTTATAACATTCTTGTCTACCTTTCTGTTTGTTGCTGCTCTTTGAAACGGCTTGACAGATTTTTGCGGGACTTTCACTGGCAGATAGTTAATATTAAAAGGAGTAAAAGAGGGTCATTTTATTTTAGGAAAAAAAAGAGTTTCACGCAAAACAATTAAAATCGATGAAGTTGTGAACTAAAGCTTATCTAGGGACATAGCCGAGCGATACCATTATATCGTTAGACGATCTTATAATCACAAGATGTAATAAGCAGTAAAGAGTAATTCACTATAGTATTTATTTTAAGAAATGAAAATACATTTAAAAGAGAAATAGTGCTCATCTCTCATTGTTTTCTGACTCAATATAATCTCGGAACTAATTGAACGGGCTTAATTAAACAAATGGTTTTCTTAAGCTCGCTGCAGAATTACTACTTACATATATTTTCACGTTTAGTACATTTATATATATAAAAAAAGTGAAACGAAAGTTTTAGTTAAATTAGAATTAGAATTCTACACTGTCATTAAAATTTGAAGTTATTTTAGTACGAAATAATGATCATTTTTAACCGACTTCAAAAAAGGAGGAGGTTATATGTTCCGTTGTATGTATTTTTTTTTATGTATGTTCACCGATTACTCAGCCAAAGTAAAATAATCTTAATACAATTTAATTAATGTATCAATTTGTAAATATAATCAAAATATCCGTTCGAAAGTTCATTGCAAAGGCAGGATAAAACTGTCCTTCTTGGCTGGCACCGACTCCAACAATAACTAAGTAATTAAAATTATTTTTTTTTCTTTTTAGTTTCGATTTGTAGCGTTTTGAAGTCGGTTTTCATTTTTGTTAAAAAATAATTTATTTTACCTGTGTAAGTAAATAAAATAAAAATTTAAAGGCGGATCATACTAAAACAGAAAGTTAAATTCACTTTTTCACTTAGTTTTTTATTGTTATAATGTATGTGTGTAACATTTTCACGCTTAACCTGCTGTAGCAATTTTGATAAAGTTTGATAGTAGTACTCTTAGAAGGTTCCCTTAGGAACCTTCTTAGAACCTTCTTCTAGGAACCTTCTTCATGAAGGACAAAGGAAGGACTTTTGGTCGCAAAAATGAAGATAAAGCTATAGAAATATAATAAAAAATATGCTGGGACGTTATTACACACAGCGCTATCTAGTTCTGTTTTAAGCTAGGCTTGTGTTACGGATACCAGATAGTTGATATACTACATATATAAGTTTAACTACATACATATTATAAACCCATGACTGGAGAACAAACATTCGTGCTCAACAAATGTATGCCCCCAGCGAGACTCGAACCCGCGACCGCTGGCGCAGAAAGCATGGTGACTACCCACTAAGCCAAACGTCTCGTCAAATTAATAACTCACGTTATTAGTGCATTCCGGACTGCATATACCAATAGTTCTGTAGGCACGTTGTTTAGGAGGTATGACGTGTAGTGCAGACACACCGATACCAGCGCCAAGTAAACCCGCGTCGTGTGCTCGTAGTGATGGAGTGTAGTGGATTCTTATACCGGAGCTATCTAATACTGTAAGAAAATTTTTCGTGTTATTATAAATCCTTACTTAAATTTATCTGCAATATATAAAAAATGATTACAATATAAGACAGTGGTAGCCCAGCGGAAACGACCGCGTCTTGGATATCCGAGTGATGCGGGTTCAAATCCGGGACTCGAACCTCTGATATTTTCATGTGCGAATCATTTATATCATGATTACCACTTGTCTTACGGTGAAGGAAAACATCGTGAGGAAACTTGCATGTCTGAGAAAACCTATCAAGTTTTCGAAAGACATGTGAAGTCCGCCAACGCGCACTAGACAAGCGCGGTGGACTATGGCGCCTGATTCCCCTCGTACTGAGGGAGGCCCGTGCCCAGCAGTGGGACGTTAATAAGGGCTGATGATATATGCTAGTGAAAATCCCGTCAAAATCAATCCAGCTGTTTCAGAGCTTAGCCGAAACAAACAGGCAGAAACAGACAAAATTAAAAAAAAAAGATTTTTCGATGGTAGTATCTTCTTGTGAAAAACCGGTAATTTGAAATTCAAAACAGACACTTCAATTTTATTTATATGTATCTAGATGCTTAGAATATTTATTATTCTAAGTATAGATGTACTGTAAATCTATAAATCACGGTAGCTAAAAATTAAAATTATCATTAAATATATCACGTTTTCATTCATACTGATAAAATTATACCGATGTATATAATAATTTCTACCATTTACTTACATATTTTTGCTTCCAAAAGCAGTGTCTTGTGACAGCTATGAGATTTGTAAGATTAATCATACTATTTGCCTATTTGAAGAATGTTACGTAATACCAACCTATTTATACAATCGTAAATAACTGAAGGCCCCATACAAATATTTACCTAATTTAGAAACAAACTTACAATCGTCGCGTCGTAGCAGGAACGTTTTAGCATACAATTAATATATCTATAGGAATATAATTGAATTTATACCGGGTCATGGGTATAGAATGAATATTTTAATATTTAACTTAAAGGTTGTATCTATTTTACAATTAAAAGAAAATAAAAATTATCTAATTGTCTTTCAGTCTGTATTTTAAAAAAATGTTCGTAGATTATAGAAATTAAAGATGTGGGTTGGAATCCATTTATTGATTTTTCATTCAATAGTGTTAATAAAAGGATATATGACTAAAAATTATTTTTTAATAATAAGTTCTACTTGCAGTGAAGGAACAAATTGCAAGCCTGCAAATTTGCATCATATAAACCATCAAAGAATGGCTATTCTTCGAAAAACTTATTTTCGGTAAAACGCACTTATCTTATTACGGTGAATGAAAAAATCATGAGGCTACCTACAATCTACATGTATGAGAGAACCTAGCAAAGTTTTCGAAAGACATCTGAAATCGGACAACCCTTGGCCAGTATAGTAGCTCTGATCCCCCCCGTATTATAGGGAGGCCCGTGCTCAGTAGTGGAACATTGAAATGGAATGTAATGAATATAACAAATTAAATTGCGTAAGCGTGTTACTATTCGACAGATAAATTAATTTTAAATGATTTTATTGTTGATACAAGTACCAACTAAACTTAAATACAAACCAAAAAAATATTTAAGCTTCTCAGCTTACGTGTTTTCTTAAAAAAGGCACAAAGGATAATCTATATTAGAAAGTCTTTCTTGAATTCGTTTTTCTCTTTATAACCAGGCTTAGCCAAATAAATAACGTAATGACATATAGCAACGGTAGTACATTAGGCTATAATGATGTGCCTGCATGCCTCTATGGATTTTCATAATATACCTGTCACTTTAAACAGGATTACCACTTGCTTAGAATGTGAAGTAATACATTATGGGAAAAAGTTCCTATTGCGAGGTCCACCAACACACATATACCTTGCTTAGTAGACTAAGGCCTTGTTTTGGCTAATTAATTTAGAATCTCATAAAACGCAACACGCATGCCCATCATCACAATGCAGAATCACTACATAATATTATAAAACGAAGGTCCTTCGCCACGTCTGTCTGTCTATTCGCGATAATCAAAAATACTGCACCGATTTTCATGCTGTTTTCACCAATGGATAGAGTGGTTTTCGAGGAAGGTTTTAGTTTATAATTTGTCAAGTTTTTGTATACTTATATTTACTAGTGGAACAAAGCCGCCGTTTGTTCGCGCTAAATCTAGGGACAACACCGAGCGAAGTGAGTTAAAATCGCTAGTTATTTAATAAATATACTCGACATTTCACGTTAATAGACTAAATAACATATCTTAAAACATTAGTTACCTTCATGAAGAGCTTGATTGTCATAATGAACTTCTAACATGTAGTAGGAGACTCCTCCTTTCTCACCTAGCGGGATGCCGACATTCTCAGGCAGAAATTCACCTGTGAACAAGGATTTTAAGTTAATAAAATCTACAAATAAAATTAAACTCTAAAATCTAGTCTATAAGACAGAAATTGCGTTTAAGACGTAAACATTTTTCATATAACAGAATAGACGTAAAATACAAGGCGTAGGCAGCATTAGTAGATATAAATTGTCATAGTTAAGAAAGTTTGGTCCAAGTATGTGAAATGTTTAAATATTTTATACGTTTTATTACGACGTGCACATGCAAAAGTTTAAATTTAAATCTGTGTAGGAAACTGCGTTGGAAAGTCTATTTCAACATTTTGAAGTAAATTATTATTTTAATAGTAGTTTGCGTGGGCACTACTTTTAATTACATTTTGTTTAATATTTCGTTACTCCATTTGCATTTGGCAGGTTTTCCTTATAATAAAGGGTAAGTGTGAGTGAAATTGCAAAAAGAAGGGTTCTATATCTAATAAGACTTTATAATTTCATCGTATTGCATTTTGTGGTGACTGCTTGAAGATTTCAGTTTATTACAAATAAGTTTTTGATGTACTAGATATTATAGAACTAAGTCAAACGTTTCAATCAATTTACTATATTTGGATCCATATTTGTTCGTATAGACTAGGGCACCAGAAGCGTGAATGTGGTGCTGTCCCACAAACAATGAGACACTCTACACACAATTTGCTCTGTTATTTCCAGTTTACTGATGACGCTATATACATGGCAGACTTCTGAATCTACTGACTACGGTTGACTCGTTACCATGGATACGCATAAAACAATAATTGAAGCGTTTCCACATAATATATAACGGGTAATATAGTAGAAATGCCACGCTTTCTTTATCGCCAACGAGGACAAATATAAATAATATGAAAATCTAAATATATACCTAAAACTTAAACTTCTTGATCAATTTTATTAAAGCGATGTGGCCGCAATATCTAGTAATTAATTTACATGAAAAATATAGTTTAAATTAAGCATAATTTGACTCTGTTTTTATTTACAACTAAAGAAAATTAGATATTCCAGTATAACAAAAGCTAATGAATTTGTTTTTAGTGTTAGACAAAAGTTTCTAGGAGTTAATTGAATACTAATGCTCCTCTCAAATACTATTATTTTATTATTATTATTACCATTTCAATTAAGGTTGTTACTTTCTGCTACCCAAAAAGATAATTGAAAACATGAATGAATTAAGGTGATATTATGTTGCAAATCGAATTTCTAGAAAATTGAGTTCAAAGTTCGTGTAATGTACTCAGTGCATGTATAAAATGGCTGCTTTTACACTCATAAAGTCATAACACCGAAATCCATAAAAAAGCGAAAATTCACCTTTTAATCCATTCACATCTTCAATTAACACCGTCGGCTACCATGTCAGCTAACGTATGTTTTAATTACATAGTAAACCCTACATAATATGCCATTTAATATAAAATCTCACCCTTGGACCCCATAGCCCATGCTGCAATCGGTGTGACACACGACGCAAGCTCTCCTGGACGACTTGGCCCAAAGAAACCATCATTGTCACTCTCTGCCCATTCATTCCACTGCCTTTTATCATGGTCTTCTGCACATTCATATAAGACCATATGATGGACTGGCGAAAGACTGTTCTTTTCCTGTACCGGCTTCCCATCCCTGATAGGCCTGCTATCTATGAGTGGTTCGTAACCAATTATGTGGTGTTTGCTTGGTAAATCAGGCGCTTTGAATACTTTACACCAAAATAATGTTGCCATAACGTGAGGGATTGTGAGCTGTAATAAAAAATTTTTATTAAAAAGTTGTGGAGGTAAGTGTTACGTGTTATTTCTTTGGAGTTCTTGTTTTAGTACTTATAAAAGAAATTATAACAAACGATAGTTTCTTTATGGGAGAAGCACTCATTAAAAGTTTCAACTGTTATTATTATGAAGTGTTAATAATTGAACTTATACAAGTATGACAAAGCGCTATGGGTTCGGTCGCAAAAAATTGTACAGTTACATTCATGACATCGTAACAAACGTTACATACATGACTCAATGTTACATTCATGATCAGCATAAAGCTTAGTTCAGAATCATACAATAAAATGATTTATTTTTAAATCATTATACACTAGTTTTTTTACATTAGGTTATTATACCGCTAATAATAGTGATACTTATTATGTATTTATATTAAAACGATTAATTCTGTCGAATATTCTTTAAGAGGGCGCCGAGTCGAAACTAGTGCCATCATCGCATTTTTAACAATTATTGTAGGTATATACCATCCGTCCGTGCTACTTTTAGCTCGGACGTATTGTAGTACCTACATGCAACATATTTTCTGAATATATTTAATTATAATAAGTGAAGTAATGTAGATACCTACATGATTATCCACTTATCCGCCAAAAAAAGCCACATGTTGCTACATGTAGGTACTACAATACGTCAGTGCTCCTTTATGAAATTTTGTTTTAAAATAAGATAAATTCTTAAAAATGGTACGTTACTAGCACCACGTCAACGCTAACACTCTAAATAATACATAGGTTCCTCTCCTCTTGAGGCCGGGTCCGGGTGATGTAATAAAACGATTAATTCTGTCGAACACTCTTTAATAAACATGGTTCCTTCCCTCTCGAGGCCCGGTGACGAGCATTTGATGAGCACCAAACACGATAATATACTATACATAACTTTAAATATGTACTACATACTTCAGTTCAGGCATAAAAAATTCTACTATCCTATCTTTAAGAAAATTGGCATCCTCGCAAAGGTCCGACAGTATTTCACACCGGGACAGCTTCTTGATCTATATAAAGCTCAAGTCCGGTCGTGTGTGGAATACTGTAGTCACATATGGGCTGGTGCTGCGAAATGCCATCTGTCTGCTTTGGACTTGATTGAGAGGCGTGCGCAGAGGATTATTGGTGAACCTACGCTGGTAAATGTCAACGTACAAAGCCTCGATCACCGACGTAAAGTTACCAGCCTCTGTGTATTCTATAGGTTACATTTTGGAAAGTGTACGCAGGAATTACATGATTTAATTCCCCCATCCCCTTTCCATCATCGGACGACGCGACGAACGGCTAGTCTCCATCCTTATGTCGTGGTCATTCCATCCGTCCGAACGAAACGTTTCGCTTCGTCATTTATTATACGTGCGGCTAAGGATTGGAACAATCTGCCTGCGTCCGTGTTTACGTCCGATTACAATATGGGTGTCTTCAAGACAAGAGTGAATAGGTGGCTACTGAATTATTGCGACTTACCATCTACGACTGCGTTACCACTTTCCATCAGGTGGAACCTAGTCAAGCACTAATTCAGATTGATATAAAAAAGCAAAAAAAAAAAAAATTAAGTCAAAATTGAATTTCTGAAGTGTATTCTCCGCCTTACAATCGGTCATGACCGTAACGTTACACATTTCGTTACATATGTAACAATCATGACAGAAAAAAGCGAGCGACATAACCTCGAATCAAAATATCACTGTACTGCGAATAGATACATGCAGAGAAGTAGTTTCATTGTTTTATGCGATATCAAAGCTTTAATAACTTTTATTAATAAATTCGAGAGAATGCCCTATACTTACCCTGCAATTCAACACAAAAAAATCAATTTTAGGCGACAATTCTCGCGTCGACACACATTTAAATTTTCACTTCAAACAAACATGGACGTTTTTGTTTTCTGAATGTTGGCATCTTGATTAACGGTGTTGCCAGTAAATAAAAGGCAAAAGCAACCAAATTATTTATGTAGTATGGCAAAAATATGCGTTATATTCATGACGTTACACACGCAAAAAAAATTGGACACATTTTCGAAGTTAAATAAATTTATTATGGTTATTGATAAATTAATGGTAACCTTGTAAACGCGTTGAAAAAAGTATTCAGAACTTGAACCCAACTTACAAACGCAATAACGGACAAAATTTATGTTAAAATTACCATGTTTTCGATAATAATGTAGTAGTTGGACAAACTGTTTTTGTATGGAGTAAAAGTAGTGCCAATCGAAAAAAAAAACGAAAATAAAGAAATTTGTAAGGATATCCAAGATTTCATGGTTTTATCTTAACTACGGAGAGGTTCTCTTTAGATCAATATAAACGTATATTTGTAATTAAAACAGCACTAATGCTATGACAAAAATAAAATCAGGACAACAAAAAAAAACTATTAGTACACTTTTTTGCGACCGAACCCCTATATCAGCTGATATTATAAATATAGGTATTACATATGATGTACCTACTTATATTTATATTATTAATTTTAAGTCTTAGTTATTTTAGTTGTAACATGTCTGGTTTCATAGACAAAATTACAATTACAAAACTATTTATTTATTAAGTGAAGTATTGGTTATATACAAAAAATACTATATTATCTGACATGACTAAAAATATTTTTGTCCCATTACCAAAGATATGATTACTTACATTACGTATCTTGACATCCCAATGCTTCAGCGGAATGGAATCTGGCTTCGACATCGGCTGCAATAAGCGCAGAGGTCGAGAACCGCTATTTACATGTCTTGGAAGTTTTCCATCTGATCCTTCTGGCCCTAACGCCCAAAGAACTTGTGTTGTATCTTCCTATAGAATTACATTAAAGTGAAATATTTGATAAAATAAAATATTAATTTCTAAACTAAATCATTAGTGGAAATGAAAAATTAAACTATTCTACTTTTTATCTCTAATTCTTATATTAAAATTCTCCTAAGTGATAAGGGTGGCTCACCAGATTTTTTAATTTTGAACCAATTTTTTTTTAATGATTTGGCAGCAAAAACTACTTACAACCCTAAATTTTCGATCGCCTACCATCAATCCCTATTTTTTATAGTTATCAGAACGCGGGAGGAACCGCGGGAATTGCTAGTAATAAATTAATTTTCAATACTAAATACTTACAAATTTATTAAATAATTTAGAATATTATTAAAACATGTCTTAATAAATTTTGAATAAAATTTATGACTTTACATAGTAGGTCCTCTTATCTTATAATATTTGGATTTAAGATCATATCAAGTTATACTTCTAAAACCTAGTTTAGAGACCATTACTATAACTTACCAACAAATTAAAGTTACTAAAAACTTCAATATTAGGCGAAAGTTAATAAACCTATTAAAACTTTCATACTTACACCAATAACAAAGTCCTGTCGATCGCAAGTGTCTAACTGTCGTCTAAATTCCACAGTCGTGTGCGTTTCGTTTTGATAGCCAGATATTAGTTCATAGTTCTGTACTTCGTCTGCGACCGCGCGGTCATCGAACGCGAGACCGTGGCAATCCTGAAAATCAATACAAGATAAGTTATAAGTAGGTACGTGAGTTATGTACTAGAGATTAATCCTAGTTTTCCCTGTATATTTGAGTACTAAACTTCATCTAAGTCCGCCGAGCTGTTTTAGCCTATAGAAGGAACAAACATACTTACAAACATAAAAATAATCAAATTTATAATAGATAAAACGTTGATAATAATCAAATAAAATAATTAGATACTAAATTAAGTTTAGCATGTGATATAACAATTGTCTTTATTATTTTTTGCGGTATATAGCCAGCATAGGTAAATACACTTTTACAAGGTTATTCGCAACACTTCAATCTTAGGCTTAAACGCAAAAACTTCGCGGAAAGGTTGGATTAAAACTAAATCGTGTCTAGACACCATTTTTGTTTATGTAAAAATACTTAGGTACAAATAAAAAAAAGATTTATTTTTTCATATATTATTTCGATTTAATTCGTCATACAGACGACGATATATAAGGCCAGGATCAACTTTCCAAAAACAGTAACCTATCTTCTAGCTACCTATTAAATCTATCTTATTCGCATTTCAATGTATTACACCATTTAAAATTAGACCTTATTACCGCTAAATACAATCCATCATATTAAACTGAGTTAATAAATTGGTAACAGCTGATGGAAGGGCTTTGAACGCCGGCAGATGCGCTAGAGAGGTATGCAATAAAGTTAATAATAATTTTTATCCTATTTAACTTTTTTCTGTCGGCAGATGTCGCAACGCACGTGCCGTCCCACCTGGCTTGGAGGGGTGTCATTTACCAAATGTCAGTGTCCTTACTTGTTGTTGCGATAATCGAATAAAGGAAGCATCAATCATACGGAGAATTTCATTTTTCTTATAGAAATTCAAAAAAAATATACGTCATTATAAAGAAACCCTACCAAAACTGCTTTTTTTATGAAGTTAACGCAATGTAAGTTGTCAAGTGACTAACGCTAAAGTTATGGAATGTGAACAATATTAATTTGAGCAGCCATATTTAATCCTTACTTATTATGGAAAAATGACAAAAATTGAAAGATTGTCAATCGCACTCAAATTTTCATGAACCTATACATATAATAAAATTGTATTATTAAAAAAAGTAAAAAAAAACTATATTTAGGCCTAAAGCCTATACTGGAAAATGTAGGTAAAGTTAAGAATTAAAAAAAACTCGTATTACGAAATCAATACCCAAAATCAAACTTCATAAAAATCTCTCAGTTCCGATCCAGTCATATATCAAATATTACCCTTCTGTAGCGGTGGGTAATAAAAACGAGCCTCTTCTAAGGACCTAGCTTCTATTTGTCCTACTATAGGAAGTGCGCGAACATGAAAACGGGTCTGGCGAGTTGAAATCACAACAATTAAGCTCAGGATGTAATATAAAGAGGTTTTATTGAACCGTGGGAACTACGTTCTGCGTCGAATCGCTGAATTCATGCAAAAGCCTGTTTCTGAGCATTCAGTAGGGTTGTCAATATCAAATACACTGTATTATAATTTTTACATCATCACTGATCAAAATAACAAGGACAAAATTAATTGACTATGTAAATGTAAACAAATTTGAATGTATAATATACCAGAATTTATAATTCTTGGAAATTAAAAATAGTAAAGAAAAATCACTACATCGTATAAAACAAAGTCGCTTCCAGCTGTCTGTCTGTCACTATGTATGCTTAGATCGTTAAAACTACGCAACGGATTATGATACGGTTTTCTTTAATAGGTAGTGATTCAAGAGGCAGGTTTATATATGTATAACTAGCGGAACCCGCGGCTTCGCTCCCGCTAAATCTAGGGACAAACCCAAGCGAAGGGAGGGTGAGTCGCTAGTATCTTATAAAACATTATTAAAGAAATATTTCTTATTCCATAAGTAGCTTAGTCGTAAAGTAGTTTTATAGTAAAATGACGTGCGATGTTACTTAAACACAAGTTAATATTAACTTCGTTTTATTTAACATATAAGATACCGTAATCACGGGCTCGGAATACTAATGATAACATAAAAATGTCACGATGTTCTTAATAATAGACGGGTAAAATGTTAATTTACATGAATTACGCTTACATGTTAGAAGATTGTTCTGTACTAGGTAGATTTATAAACTATGTTATTTGTATTATTTTTATTATTACTTACTTATACTTGTGTTATAATGTGATTCAGACTTATAGATAGTATAGATGCGAAAGTTTGTTTGTTTGTATTTTTAGCACTCCTTCACGCAGAAACGATTGGACAGATTTATATAAAGTTTAGTAAGTAAAGTAGCCGAGTCAATCAGTAACTTCAGTACATTTAGATACATATTATATAAATAAAATTGAAGTGTCTTTTATTAATTTCAAATTAACAGCTTTTCACTAAATTCATATGAAAGTATATACGGTGCTTACATCAAAGATTTATTAGAAAACTATAAAACTGTTTAATTTTTTTGAGTGCGTCCAGCAAAGCGGTCCAAGTTTGCTAGTTGTGTTATATGATAGTACCACAGTAAAGTATGTCCGTTTGTTATCAACACATCAGCATAATTGTGATGTTTAGCATAAAGTTGACTAGGTATACAAAAAGGTTTAATACCCCAGTTGAAATAGAAAACAAAGTTCCCAAGGAATATTATTGTAGGAAATGTTTTTAGAGCGAACTGTTATTTTTTTCAATTTATTGTTTGATTAGTTTCAAATAAAATAAACACTCGACTTCATAACAAAGCTACTAAGGCATTTTGTCAATAACCCTAACAAGGTATAACGCATAACACATGTTACATTTCATTAGTTGCAATTTAATTTGTAATTCAATAATGTGTTAGCTTTGATTATTGCTATCAAACAGATATAATATCATTAGGTATGGGTAGATATAGGACAATAAAGGTTTATTTAATATTTTTATAAGTTTATAAATTATTATTTAATATTCTTATAAATGAAATAATTTTTGAAAATTCTATTGGAATTGTCATTATAATGCCAGAGGCCAACTCTATACATTTTAGAATTTTTGTCTGTCTGTCCGGGAACGCATCACGAGAAAACTACTGTACAGATTTTGATAGAAACTGGTAATAATATAGACACTTTTTACAGAGTAAAAATGATACAAATACAAAAAATATAAATTTTATGTCTTCTTCTGTATAAGATATAATATGAGCGTAAATACGCACGCAAGAGCTAGTATGTAGGTACGTAGTATAAAACAAAAACAAGATTCTCAATTCTCATATTTTTGCACATAATAATGAATTCATAATGAGACTCGTTCTAAGCCATCCGGTTATTAGTCACGCATAGCGCGTGGTGGCGCCAAATACCTTTCCACGGCATTTGATAAACTTTAAATTAAATTAACGCCATTCATATATAAATATATAAACAAAAAATAAAGTGAAAAGGAAGAATATTTTATTCTTTTTATTAATGCAATTATCGAATGTACTACTTGTTTCAACAGAGAATCTAATTGACCCACACCTTTTTATTTTTCCTTATAATAATTGTGTCACCCAAAAAGTCATAAATATAAGAGATTTAAAATAAAAACTACAATTTTGAATTCTGCACTTCTTTCGAGGCTAAGAAGCTAATTGCGTATCTGAGCTTTTCTAACATTCATAATTTTATTGTGTTGTAACAAATAACATATTATATAAAACTAAAGTAGGTGTCAGACTTTTTCTTCTATACTCTATAGATCGATCCAATGACTAAACTTGTTTACTAAAGAATCTTATAGACAGAATTATTGATTTATATACGAAAATAATAGAACAAGTATTTTTTCTACATAAAATTACATGAAAGAACAAAGATAAGTAAGGCTATAATTTTGCAACAAAAATCCTAACAACATTGCTCCAAGATATTTTCTTTAATGCCGTACCTATTTCGGACTTTACGAGAATTCGTATGGGATTCGCAATTACCATGACCGATTCCGTAAAATCACGGTCAGCGAACCGTATTTGCCCGAAAAGCTCGAAATTAATGCCTCACTACGCATGTTCTCTCTACTAGTAATGGTCATAAAATATAAGCGTCAAAGCTGAGTGCTACTTACGAGTACAAAATACATTAAATAAATAAAACTGAAGCTTATAGACAAACAAATTATGATACATACTAGTTTAAGTTAGTTTTTCTTTTTGATTCGAATATTGTTTATATATCAAAGTTCAAGATGATTTCTAAAAAAGTGGCAAATTCTACTAATACTATAAATGTCAAAGTTTATGAGGATGGATGTCTCTTCTCTCGCCAAAACGGCTAAACGGATCTGAATGTTTGGCACAGAGATTATAGACTCAAAGAGCACATAGATTAGTTTTCATCAAAAAAAAATGTGCGATTCCCATTAAAACCCAACAAAACCTTCCATCTTGATGGGGCTATGGAATCAACCACGAAGTAGAACACAGCAGAAATAGGCTTGCTCCAGCAATCTACTCCGATGTCAGAAAAGTATAAGCTATCTTCTTTCTTTAGGTAAATTTTAATATTTAAACAAGTACCTATAAATATTAGGTATATGTATAATGTAAATAATACACAAGTGTATGTATTTATTTCACCTCATATCTCATATATATTTCCAATCAATAAAAGAATTGGCTAAGCATTACTAAAAAAATGTCGGAGATTCACAAAAGGCTGCGATATAGATCGGCAGTACCAACAGATAACAATACGAGTGAGAAGGTATCTGAAACCACGTCAGGTAAATGATTGACTATGAAACAGGCCGACATTACGCAACCGATTCTATTGTGAAATTTATTCCAAGTTCAGACGGAAGCATTAAAATTCCTTTTACGTCCACACAAAAGAATAAGTTTTGAGAATCGCTTGCTGGTTCGCGCATGTGAATCTTGAACACAATAAGCGTGTAATGTCGTCAAATGCTAGTTGAAACTATTCACTACATCTTACCAAGAATTCATACTTAGATTGAAATTTCCGAATCTGTAGTTAAAGTTACTGTATCAATCACTACATAGTATAAAACAAAGTCGATTTCTCTGTCCCTATATCCCTTTGTACGCTTAAATCTTTAAAACTACGCAACGGATTTTGATGTGGTTTTATTTAATAGATAGAGTGATTCAAGAGGAAGGTTTATATGCATAACTAGCGGATCCCGAGGCTGTGCCTGTGCTAAATCTGGGAAAAAGCCCAAGCGAAGCGAGGGCGAGTCGCTAGTTGTTAATAAATGACGTGCGAAGGTAATTGCTTTTGTAAAGAAATCCAAGGACAAAGAATACGGATAATTAATTTATTACGAATTCGCAAGTTCGTTCATTCTTTTCGTTAAAAACGCAGCTAAGGTCCTTTCGTTACTGTAACCAAAGAGTTCCTGTAAAAATAGAGGAAATGTAAAAGAGAAAGTTATTTATATGGTCCACCTTTTTATAACGCTAGGAAATGCATTTAGGCATATCAATTGGATTTGGAACAGCCTTTGACATATTATATTAAACATGTTGAACCGTTAGTTGCTATCAAATATTACTCGTTACGTGTTTCACAGTTTAGGATAACTATACTATTTTTTTATAATATAAACAAAACACGTGATAAACTTTTGACTTTACAAAAATTCCGAAAGGGGCGTTTTAAGGCCGATAGCAACAAAAAGCTTTTAGTAAATGTCGTTACATCTTAATTTTGTAGAACATTTGTTTATAAACACACGTAAAGTAAGTCTAATATAATGACTACTTACATATACATTTTATTATGCATGTTTTGAAATAAATAGGACAAGTTATTATATGCTAAGAGAACCCAAAATAAAAATATTACATTGAAACCCGAGCATTATTAGTAACAAAACAAAGTTTAAAATTCGATAGCATACTTCGCTTCACATGAAAGAATTTTTAGTACATATCCGATTCTAATACTGTGGACGATTATTAAAGCTAATCGGTTTATTGAATTAAACGATTTGCAAGTCAATGAGTGGCAAATGAACGGTGAGTGGTTTCTTGCGTTTAATTTTTAAAATTACATGCATTAAGTAGAGCTTATTACATTGAACTTCATTTTAATGCTATTTATTAACGGTCAAGTGCGAGTCGGACTTAAAAATCCAGTCTTCTGAAAAGATTTATATTTAATAGTTTTAAGTTTATAACCGTTAGGTGACATACACTTGGTTTGTTATATATTTGGGTAAGGAACCCTAACAAGTAGGTACATTAACATAACATTAGAATAACTTTTGATATATTTACTCCTCATCCGTAATAATTATATAACATACTTTTATTGGTCGTTAATGCCAAATGCCAACCTAATTGCCAATAATTGCAAATCCGTTATCCCATTGTCAGAAGCAATTGAAGTAATAAATAATGCATTATACAAAAGTAATTATTGATAAGTGTTGCTTGATAAAAAAACTTCAACGGCATGTCCGTATTATAATTACAACAACACCAATTATTTTCTCTCTTTATTTTTTATAGAGGGGTTTTTCACAATGCGAATATGTTACAAAATAGTATAAGTAACATATAATATTAATGACTAAACTACTTACTTCTAAGCTAAATTACTAATTTAACTAATTTTTAAAGCTTTGGCTTTGTTAGACAAAGGTACGTACACTAATTTATGTATTAAATTATAGTAAGTACCTTTATATCGTGTTCTAATTAAAACAAACTTTATTATATTATTGGCTAAAGTAGAAAAGCCTCCATGAAGCGGTAATTGCCAAAACCACATAATATCTGTTACATTTTAAACATATGTAAATTAAATTCAAATTAATTTGTTATTCACTACAGATACATAAGATAAAATCTGTTTCATATGCAACCATTTTTACGGTATAAAAACCTACTTACTTTTCATCAAGCATGTATTTAAAAGCTCTGTCGCAATAAATATGAAGCTTTAAAATTTTTTACAATCTCATTTAATGACCTGTGAAATTCTCAGGTCATGAAATATTTTTATGAATTCATGGTTTATTCTTAACTTTTATTTACATTGGATTATTATTATTTTAATATTTTAAACAGCAGGTTTTTAACCTCAAATGTACGTTTAGATTATTGTATAAATGTTGCGTATCTATATTTTCAAATCCGGGTCTCGCACCTTTGATACTTTCATGTGCGAATCATTTTCTATCATGATTATCACTCGTCTTACGGTGAAGGAAAACATCGTGAGGAAACCTGCACCTCTGTGAAAACCTAGCAAGTTTTCGAAGTCCGCCAACACGCACTAGGCCAGCGCGGTGGACTATGGCCTTATCCCCCTCATATTGCTGGGCCCGTGCCCAGCTGTGGGACGTTAAAAGGGGTTGAAAATTATATATTATAACTTATAAGTTATCTTCGTCTATTTTGAACCACTTTTAGTAATATTTATTTTATTTAACAAAGAATACTTAATATCGCAGTGAGTTACTTATTAAATTATAAGTGAATCCTAAATAATAAAATTAATTCAGAACATGAATATGGACTTTGTTAATAGATTAATCAACAGGTTATCTTTAAGAAAAACTACTTCCAGTGCATAGTTAGACCTCACTTAAAACGTTTATTGTAGTTTTTAATCTGGTGTTTCATTTTGTTAATGGAAAACTTAACGATTTTCAAGGTACAGTACCTAGTAACCTGTAGTATTTGAAATAAATTTTGAAATAAATTCAAATTGTTACCACTGCGCGTTCCTGAAAAAAAGGGTCTTGACAGACAGACAGACGAAGAGCAAAGTGATCCTATATAAGATAAGGGTTTCGTTTTTCCTTTTGAGGTACGGAACCCTATTAAGTGTGCCACTTAAACGTGTTTGCTGTATTTCTGGGCATAACCAAAGTAATTAAAATTACTTAATTTCGAGCATATAAATATAAGTTTGTTATAAAATTGACAAGTTGTTAATTAAGCTACGCATCTGTTACATTTAAATGTATTCAGGTTACATTATATATAGATGTTGAAATTTTATAAACCGATTCCTATTCAATCAAAATATATAATTTTTGGGTCATAAATTTAATATGTATGGTAATTGAAACATTATCATAATAACGTAGAGTATAAACTTAATCGTGGGAAATACTCTGTTTTGACATTAATTCTACTTGTGTTTCTAAGTATGAACATCGATGTGCAGGTGTCTGTCCGTCTGCTACGCACCTTGCATTATGTATTATACAGACCTTGTATTGAATTAAATACATTTAACATGTATAAGAAAGGCTACAGCTAATATAATAACTATTGTATATCCGCTTATGAGTAGAGTATCGGTCGGATATAGGGAAGTTTTTCTTATTATAAACGAAACTATCTTTTCGGATTTTGTCGCGGATTTATTTGGATTTTAATTCCCGACGTTTCGAATGCTTTACAGCAAAAATCCAAATAATTCCGCGACAAAATCCGAAAAGATAGTTTCATTTATAATGTCAAATATTCGTGTAAACCTAAGAAAGTTTTTCTTATATTAAAAAAACAGTTACTACAAGTAAAGAAGATTTTATTAAAACAAAGGATTCATTTAAATTACTCCATATATTTTAAAATTCTATTAAAAATAGTTATGCTAGAATTACAAGTTATTATCCACCGTCTCCTGGTTTTTAATTGCGTTTAGTGCAGAAACTTCACATTAACGTCAGCTAGCAAATATAACTTTATTTTATCTGTGAAGTCTCCGGTAGCTGAAATGGCCACAATTTTATTTAATTACACAAGTTTATTTATGTTTTACTACTTTAGAAGTTTGTACAAATAAGACCCTTTTTAATAGTTAAGTAATAGAAAAATATTTTATCCCAATAAGATATTTCTTGACGTTAACATTACAAAGTGTTTTTGTTTGCTCTTTTTAGGAGTACCTAACTTCTTTAATCAGATTTCTTCAACTCAATTATTTCCGCTTAACTACGCACAAACTTAAACATAGTCTCTTTGTAGTTATGTTAAAAAGATCTTTGATGCCAGGTTAAAAAGAGCAGCGACTTTAATCTGATGTCGGAGATAACCTGCTTCCAAGTTCAACAGTTATAAGATTAAAACCAGTAGCAATGCTGGTCTTGATAATACAGAATAGCTATTTGTTATAGAAATAAAATTAACTGTTTTTAAATACATAATGCTATTATAAAATAATCATTATATAATAATCATTATATAATAATCATATACATATACCTACCTACCTACTTCTAAACGGTTTCGGCCACGATAATCAATTTACTGAGTCAAGTCATCTGCACAGGAGATACTATAGTGCATAAGTGTACGCGCAGATACAAGTGCATTGTCAATTCCTAACAATTTGAAACTTCGTTGGGACGACAAGTCTACTGATAAATCAGGCGAATGACTGACGGCTTTATGTGTTCTCCGACGCACGGAAGCGAACACCACCAAATTTCCCACTCAAGGCTGTTACTGAGAAGTTATGTTATTTAATGTAAAAAGAAAATAATAAATTTGGTGCGATCGGAGGTTCGACCCCAGGACCTCCGAAACTGCTTTCTCACATGTTAGACCACTGAGCCAGAAACATCAATACATAAGATTGTTGTGATAAACAAATGATAAGGTTTTATAAACATTTCATAGTTGCTGCTATTGATCAGATATAACAAGAATGGAAGTCTCATCTCACAGAGATTATCGTAAGATCAACTTTTTATAACTTATATTTATGTATCGTTCGAAAGATAGTTATCAATGTTATCAACAGGTCCATCAATTGTTTTTTAAACTTTACGAAGAAACTTTTACTAACATGAACTATCACCACTAATATTACAGATATTCTTTGTTTCTTATTTTCAAAATATAGAAATAGTAAGTGAATTAGTTAAGACTTTTTGAATCAATTTAGTTACCCTATAGATCCCTATACATAAAAATAAATAAACATTTGATTGTTTTTATTATAATAAACTTATAAAGCAATTCTTATCAGTTATCTTAGACACAAAAATGTGGGACTGATTTTTCCACTATAAATGAACATTTATTTTTGCATATTAAAATGAAAACAGGTACTTTCGTTTTAATGTATATAGTAAAAACGATCTTAAACAAATTAAACTATATCTATAGTTATACTAAGTAATTATTTCAGTGATTAAAACAACAATGGCAACAAGATCCGCAAATCAGTAATAATTTCCATACACAAAGCAAGTACCTTTGAAGTGATACGATCCACTTCTAACACTTACAATTAAACTTGTATTGTATTACATGACAATGACAATTTCTTGTGGGAATCTATCACACGGATGGGTCTGATTAGATCTATTTATAAGGAAGCACGTCTGTTATTTATTCTAACAACGGCTCGTCCATAAGTGTGAGTCTGTATTCATTTAAAATGCCGTATGGTATGGAATGCAAAGTAAGACCGAAAACGACGTGACGGGTAATGGAATGGTCAGACAAACCAGGATTTGAGCTTTGCGTACTTAATGTCGGGATAGTGCGGACAAGTGCGAGTATAAAACATGTACAAAATGTTAAAATATTGTATACTATTACTACTTACCCACAATTTACAAAAATTCAAAATGGGCACTGTCTGTAACAAATATATAAACCCCTGAGACGTCAAATACCTTAGTCTCTCCCGTGACCATAATTGCTGTAAAGCATTCGAAACGTCCAAAATTCATAATAAATCCACGACAAAATCCGAAAAGATAGTTTCATTTATAATGTCAAATATTCGCGTAAACCTAAGAAAGTATAATCGTATACTAACTATATCTATAGATAAAATAATGATAGTACCGCTTTTAAAGATAATTTTGTTACTTTCAGGAGCTTGTCTAGGAAATCGGCTGTCGACTATGTAAATCTTACCTTACACACACAATCTTACCTACACAAAGCGTTAAAGTTACGTAGGGGTCGGCGATAAATGTTTCTTTCGTCCACATCCTTCTATCAGTAGGTTTCTCAGCGCACACCTTTACTCATTCACAGTAATTATCCATAGGTACCTTTTATCGGTCTACTTGTTAGTCCTCTTATATCCTTTCATACACATTTAACTATAGTACATTCTTCAGTTTTATGTTAAAAAATCACATGATACTTTAAATTCTAAGTAGATTTCACAAGCACTTTCCATGCTTATCTCGGTTTTGGATCAAAGAAAAAACTCGTTTAATGTCCACAGTCAGATTCTTTTTCCGTTTTATTTTTCGTCATCCAAAAAAGTTCCGAAACAAGTAAATTGGGTTTAAAAATGTAAACTCTCTAATTAAATTTTTATTATTACATCATTTCATTAAATGTACGAGTAAAGCATTTAATGTAAATGAGCTTTCCCTTATGATATTTTTAGTTCTTTAACTGAATAAGTTTAATTTTAATTGCATTTTGCTTTTTATAGTATACATAGGTAGGTATCCAATTATATATGTGTACCTTATAGTACACTCCCCTGACTAGGTGCTAAGTATATTACGAATGCACCTACTGAATAGGCTGTGAAGGGCTGCGATTTATTGTCTAAAATATCATTCACAATCAACAAAAACTAGTAACAATTTTAAAACTCGGTTAGATGCCGTATTAAAAGTCAAAAGCAAAAAGATAATAACGTAAAAAAACAAGAACACATGGATTTTACACTTACTTATCTATACTAATATTATAAAGAAGTAAAGTTTGTTTTAGTGTCCGACCGAAACTGGTTTTTACGACCGAAACCGAAACCGAATTTCGGCGACGGTCTCAGTTTCGGCCGAAACCGAAACCGAAACCGAAACTTTCTTATAAGGATCATGTTTTCAGAGAAAAATGAAGAAAATTTATTATAATCAGATCAGTTTTAATTAGTAAAATAAATATAAGTGTTAATTTTATACGGTAGGTTTTTATAATAATTATAAGTGTTAATTTGTAAAAAAAAAACAATTATTATATTATTACCTACTTAATAATTATTAAATTGAACGCGAAACTCTAAATCCTTAATATTATCACCACTAATGCACTAAATACCATGTACCTAACTAATGTTTGTTTACATATCGAGGGTTTACTACGAAAACCTGCTAAACTACGTTTTTTGAAAAAATGAGTTAAATACGTGAAAATTCTTATCTTTTCAAACTCTATAAACTGGTAGAATCGGCTTAGTGTATACAACAAATCGTTCAATACTCTACTGCTAAAATATCATAAACGACATTACTAATAATTTACCTAAATAAATGTTTCCTGTAAAAAATTGAAATAGACATTTTTACCCGACTGCGCCAGAAGGAGGGTTATTTTTTCGAGAGTATGTATGTTTTATCGATATAGAGGCCAAATATATTGTTTTTATAATTTTTGTCTGTCTGTCTACCTGTCTGTCCGCATCCGAATCACGAGAAACCCACTGGACGGTATTGCATGAAATTTGGTATGATGATAGCTGTTTACCCGGGCTAATACATAGGATACTTTTTACCGCTGAAAAATATCTCATTTCTGATAAATCTCGAGTAACTGTTAAAGACCTACTGTAAAACGTCACGCGGTATGTGAAATCTGAAAAATTAGTTTAGGGTCTTTAAAACGCGGGTGGAGCCGCGGGAAATTCTAGTAATGTGATTAAAATAAGTCATTAGCATACAGATTGTGCATTTACTCTTTCTACTTTTTGTTAATATTTCTTGAAACTCAATAAATATTCACAGGTAAAACCAGCTAACTTTTTTCTTTGTCAGACCAAACCATAAGTTCCCACTTTTAGCATTATTTATTTTATCTATAATACAGTATAATATCAAAGCTACCTAATTTTCAACATAAATGAGATTTTTAATTTTTTATGGTAAACTTGATTCTGCTATAATCTAGGTACCTACTCCTTTGTTATATTAAATTACTTTTCGAGGTACTCTTATATTATATGAACTGCAAATAAACAGGTTACGACATGATTACACACGTGGACGCGGCCAATTATCATCATCGCTTGGATGTCATTTACCGCGCCGAACACACCCGAGCATAGCGCGGAAACTCCCGAATGCAGTTTCGGTTTCGGTCGTAGTTTCGGCAGGTTTGCTGCCGAAACCGAAACATAACCGAAACTCGTTTTTTTGCCGAAACTCGACCGAAACCGAAACCGAAACCGAATATTCGGTCGGACACTAGTTTGTTTATTTGTTAAATTGTAAGGGGTAATCTCGGGATCTACTGAACCGATTTTAAAAATTCTTTCACCAATAGAAAGCCACATTATTGCTGAGTGTCATAGGTTATATAAAAAACCGAAAAATAAAAAGGCTTTTACGTGGTAGTCCGTTTTGCAAAGTGAATCGGAGAAAAAACGGTCGAATGAAAGCGTTTCTTACGAACGCTGCCTTAACTATGGAAGATATATTTTTGAGTTCTAGAGAAAAGATGTGGAGCTTAAAAATGCCTACAAAAAAGTCAACGACAGCATATGTCTAACTTTTATATTTAAGTGACAAAAAGTAGTTTTTTTAATATTAGTATAGATAATTTAACTTTTAATTTTTAATATTAATAAAATAATCTAAATTATTTAAACACACTGTACTAAAAAAGGATTATGAACATAATGCTCAATGAAGTGGGCACGGGTCAGCTAGTATAAAATAAAAATACAACTTCGCTCAGCTTAAGTATTAAAATAAAAAGGCTTTTACGTGGTAGTCCGTTTTGCAAAGTGAATCGGAGAAAAAACGGTCGAATGAAAGCGTTTCTTACGAACGCTGCCTTAACTATGGAAGATATATTTTTGAGTTCTAGAGAAAAGATGTGGAGCTTAAAAATGCCTACAAAAAAGTCAACGACAGCATATGTCTAACTTTTATATTTAAGTGACAAAAAGTAGTTTTTTTAATATTAGTATAGATAATTTAACTTTTAATTTTTAATATTAATAAAATAATCTAAATTATTTAAACACACTGTACTAAAAAAGGATTATGAACATAATGCTCAATGAAGTGGGCACGGGTCAGCTAGTATAAAATAAAAATACAACTTCGCTCAGCTTAAGTTCGTCCCTAGATAAAGTTTAATGGTTAGTATATATAATTTTTTCCGCAAAAAAGCAATATCCTACATGTTGAACCTGATCTACCTATCATTATACGAAAATTTATGAAAATCTGTCCCGTGGTTTTCTCATAACATGGTCACATAGAGGCAGGCATAGAGTTTTTTAATCAATTTACAAGTGAGATTTTCGAATTTCTATTAATTGCATTTGTGATATTTAAATAGTTAACAAGTGAAATTTTAGAATTACTATTAATTGCATCTTAAGTATTTTTCATTTAAATATGTAATTAAAAGTGTTATGTATAATATATATTTACTTGGACATAATCATAAATCACAAACATTGAGCATCGCTGCCATAATCACGACTAAATACCAGAAGCGATTCGTTAATGAGTAGGCTTATCTTATCATAAATACCTGAATGTTAGGTATTCAGAATAGGTAATTAGACATGCCTAATTTAACATGAGAATTTGACATTCTATCATACTCCCATATACCTAAGTTTAAATACCTTACAAACGACATATGCCTACCTGATAAATTGTTTATTTAACTGTACTAGTAGTATAAAAATAAAAGGTTTTGTTGGTTTGTATTATATAAGCTGAAAACCGCTGAATCGATATGATTTTTGGTATGAAAATACTTTGAGACCATGGGAAGGATAAAGGATAGTTTTTAACCTGGAAGGTACTACTTTAGGGGATAAAAATATGTATGTGGAATCAATCACTTCTAAAGTATGGGATATAAGTACCTAAGAACGAACCCAAGCAAAGCAAGGGTTAGTCACAAGTAATAAATAAAATGGCCAATATTAAATAGTGAAATATTATTTTACTAAAAATAAACTAAAAAATGTTGTCTCAAAAATCAATTTAGAACCATGTCACATTTAGTTATTTAGATCGCCCGTTCGGAAGGTGAATGTTAATTTGTTAGAATGACTTAGACATGGTTCTAACATAAATTGCTTATATCGATATGTGATGAGAAAACATCGAGTGAGTCATTTTTACGTGACCGTACTTCGTGTAAGGGCTTCAGGTGTAGTGTCGCGAACAAAATTGATAGCATCGGGAATTTCCGAAGCAATGACGGTACACTTCGTTACTTTGAATACTAATTCGGTTAATTTAAAGTATCCTAACATTTTGATTGTTAAATCAGATAGTTGAATAAAATGAGCTTTTTACGGTTTAGGATTATACAACTTTAATGTAGGTTTTGTAGAGAGATTGCTTTAAAAGACAAAGATTGATAACATATTAAAAATTTTGTAAGACTGCCTATATTATGTAGGTGCCGGGTGCACCTACCTATATAATATGGGCAGTCTTATGTTGAATTTTTTTTACTTTTACTAGCACTTCCTAGTAGGTAGCAACGAACAAATAGCAGTTATCTTACAATCGGACTAAACTTGAAATAGATGATTCAAAAATGTTTCTCTATTATTTCTATTTTTTATAGTAGGTATAATATTTTAAGTTTGATTTTATGCAGGTCGTGAACCCATCCATATCCATAAAATCCACGGGAATAAAATAAAGAAATTATTAGTAAATATAACAACGTATCGATGTGTCTAAATAATGTTTTTATAAAAAAATATTATAATTCATAAAAAACTATATTTTTATCAGGAATACACCTCATTAGCAAGGATTCAGTACGACGCGACGTGGTACACCATTAGTCATAAAACAGTATTGTATGGCTTTACAATAATCCCACGAGTACAAGTGACCGCTGTTAGCGCGTCCATCCTTTGGAACAGTGATATATGAGTATTCTTTCTTATTTTAGAAACAAAATGAACACTAATTTCTTCTGCGCAATTTACATTTGATCATTTTATCTTTGTATAATTTCAAGAAGTAAATCAATTAATTATAGGGCTTATATTTAGAACAATTTAGTACCTACAGTATAACCTCTACTAGGAAATAGGCTACTATTAATAAATAAATTAGCAAATAGGTATTCCTGATCGTTTTTTTGTCAAAAATATACACGTTATGATATACAAGTATCGATATTGTCCGATCAAGTCACAAAAATCAGCTTAGGGCACAACCGAGCAAAACTAGAGTGAGTACCTAACTAGTTCTTAAAAGCTTTGTACCAACTTTGTAAGTTGGTACACAGCTTTTGGCATTGTTAGTGTATGAATAAAATGATATATGAATGGACAACACTTTTCTCATGAATGATACATCCCTCATTAACAGGGATAGTGGTTAACCATTCGTCATACAAGTCGAGTGTAGTAAGGTTTTTATTTTACTTCTATTTTGAATGGTCGAAATGATTTTCTACTTTAAAGCACATTCTACCTTTCTTACTTTCATTTTTATGTTTTTAAATTTAAATTATAAATTCATACAAAAATTCACATATAAGTTCATAATTATCAATGTAAATAAATACAATTTAAATGAAAATTTATTTACAATTGGTATTCGTTAGATAAAAAAGTTTGAAATATGTGATCTCAATTAGAAATACCAAACTCCAACAATCCGTCCTTTGAATCCCAAGTGGCAAACAAACGGAATCCTTTATTCTACTGTGCTACTAATAAAAACAAAACAAAACAACACGAACGGTTTAAATTTATTTGTGAGCTCAAATAGAATTTCTATATTAACGGTATTTAATTAAAGATTCCTAAAATGGATATTTCAACTTATTACCTTTTTTGGTTTCGTAAATTAGTTTAGGTGTGCTTAGATTAACCATCTAATAATATCGTGATATAAAGTTCCATAATAATAAAAAAAGCAATTTGACTTACTAAAGTGAAATTACATATATCTATACATTGTTAACATATACAAAAACACACTATTTTTACTTAGGATGAGGTCAAAGAAGTAGCTATATAATACTAGTCATACTAGGTAGTAAGTAGGTACTTATCTACGCTCGCATCGTTCACGTGCCTTTGTGTACCCTACTCTACAAAGTCTACATCGAAGCCATACCAAGAGTCGGTAAGTTCATCCAAATCAGTCTAACAGTTTCAACGAGTGGGACCGATGCACATTCATACAAATATTTTGAATTTATAATAGATTGTTCCATCCATTGTAAATACAAAATTCATGAAACACCTCATTTAGTATTGAGGCCACAATACCGTAATTAAGAGCTATATCACAACAAGAATGTAGCTTTCCTTTTATCCCTTACCCCATTTTCTCACTTAAAATACTTTTCCTGTACCATAAAATGAATGTATATTTGAACAATGTCCACCACAGAGTACAGGTTGTTAATATTTCAAGTTCACAAGCAGGCGACAAGCCACTGTAATGTAAGCTTAGTGAATAAACTATTGTTGTATGTAACAAAAGGGCGTTATAAAAACAGGACTTCACGAGTTTAATATAGTATTTCATTAAGTTATGTAGAAAATTTTATTAATGTGTAATATATTTATATTGCTTGGTCACTAAGTAGCGATAGAAATTTAGTCTTTTTTTTTAAATGTAAATCTGTAGTATATATTATATAAAAAAATTGAGTAGAGTATGTAAGTGTGAGATTTTATGAAAAATGTTACCGAAATAATGATTACTAGGATTTATAATCGATCCAAGAGTCGCTAGTCAGATAGTAAACAAAGCAAAGCAACATAATATTACATATTAATATAGTAAAAAGGCCAAAGATCAGTTAAAATTGTTATACAAAACGCTAACAAGTAAACTGTCAAATGTTTACGTTTACAAATCTAATATCTAAAATGTAGAAACATACTTTATCTAGTTTCGTATGTATATAACACGCGATTGCATGTATGAATGCAGTCGTTTTTAACGTCCCACTGCTGGACACGGGCCTCCCTGAATACGAGGAGATCAGGCAGAAGTCCACCGGGCTGGCCTAGTGCGGGTTGGCGGGCTTCACATGTCTGCAAGTATTCTCACGATGTTTTCCTTCACCATAAGACAAGTGGTAATCATAATAGAAAAGATTCGCACTATCAACTACAAATATCAGAGGTGCGAGACCCGGATTTGAAGCCGCATCACTCGGTTATCCAAGCGAGCATGTTACCACTGGGCTACCACTGTCATTGAGCTAACACTCGATTAATTCTTGAGAATTGTTTCTCTCAAGTGTGTTGCTCATGATCACAAAAATTTAAGACAGTATAGACCCATCCAAAGTTTGGCTTCGAACTTGTTAAAGAATGTTCGGAATAAACAACAAACAACTTTATTACGAATGTTTTTGGAATAACAGATATAAGTACATTTACATTGTACATTTACAAAGCTATAACTGTCGAACGGATAGAGCATCTCGTGAAAATAACTGGATTGAATTTCTATCTAACTACGTTAACGGTTTAGTTTACACTGTTGTAAATAAACAGTATATTTGAAAAAAGCTTTTATACTTGTTAGTATAGTAACATGGTATTAGTTAAAGAGGTACTCTATAGCCTGCGAAGCTAATAAAAATGTGTGAGGAGACCCACGACATATGCAGTAACACTACTTTTAAATATAAAAACATGTTTATATTGAAAGAGTTTTAGCGGTATAGCGTCAGCGAAGCCACGGGGGTACCGCTAGTTAAAATTAATAAAATTTTTACCTAAATCCCTTTTTGAAGTCGGTTAAAACGTAGCCTAAAGTTATGACTTACGCTTTATAACATTAGATATTTGCGAGTGAAAGTACCGTTAAAATCGGTCCAACCGTTTCAGAGATTAGCCAGAACAAACGGACAGACAGACAGACAAAAATTTTAAAAATTGGTTTTATGTTGCTAATATCGTACCTATTTACTTTCATAAAGATGTTAATTTGAAATTAAAAACAGACACTCTTTACTTATGTGTATGATATATAGATTATGACGTGTTTTCATATATTTTTTAAATCTTATAGACAGTCAAATAAATTGTAAAAATCATATTTTGATCGAAAGGTACAACCCTTAGTAGTTATAGAATACGAAAACGATAGCTAAGATTTACTATATAAAATCGTATAAGTACAGCTGGATCTCGTTGAAATCCATACAAGAAGTAGAAATAATACACAAAAGAGACAGTTAAGATGATGGTGGCAACCGTCACGCTTCGATACCTAGGACGTTGACAGCAATCACAAGCCACAACACAGCTATTGTCTCATACAAATTAAATTTCCATACAATACATACTCTATTTCTAAATAGATAAGGTTAAGGTTATTTGGAATTTTCTTATATTTTATGTAGTAAGTGAATATCTTTTGCTAAAATCTGAGAAAAGAAAACTAAGATATTCTTATCAGTTAGACTCTTGGTAATTTTATACAACCTTATATAGATATTGTCTTTTGCACTCAAAATTAGTTATTTCATTATTTCAGTTAAGGTAAAAAATTACAAGCAAAGCTAAAGGAAGTGCTTATATTGTTTTGTCGTCGACATATTTTATTGCTTTTATCCTATTAAATGTAATGTAAATCCTTATAAAGTAAATGAGTTGGTTTGTTAAGGTATTTGTTTGTTACTACTCTCGTAATAATATTTAGCTTGCAGACTATTTTGATGAAATTTTACTAGTATCTTTATAGATGTGACTTATAAGTGCCTATAAGTCTTGAAAATGCTAATTATAAAAACATAAGTATTTCATTACACGAAAGAAAGTTTAAAATTAACTTTTTACTTATACAGTTTTTAATACGTGATGTATTATATTATAAACAGGTATTGTACAAACTTACTATAAATTTTGCACACACATACCTTCTTTAAACCAAAGACGATCGTTTTAAGTTCAAAAATACATTTTACATAAGTCGAATTGTACGTGAGATGTTTTACATATTGTTCTCCAAGTCAATATAGATAAAAGACTACTTCGAATAAAGCATTCTTATCTTATAATTTTGAACTAGAAAAACCGTCTGACTTTTTTCAACAATACTAACATCGCTACTATAATAATCTAGTGTGTTATATTATTATATACATAAAGGACATATCTTGATGTTAACTCGCACTAGTACTTATTTCGTGATAATACGAATTTATGCGAAAATATTCAAAATATTTGCCGTAGTCTAACTGAATTCTAATAACATTGCAAGTATATAGAGTTCACAATATCCCGGCCTTGTACAAGTAAGTTAACACCTGTTTAACCTTTAAAACGTTACAAACAAACGGACATACAAATTGGTATTACCGATACTGGTCAAGACAAGAAAAAGATATAGGCATCAGCAAATTTTACATAACATGCGGGACATAAATTAAAGGACGACCGCTATTTATCAAAGTGAACGTTTAGAGGGTACAATATCATTATTGCCTATAAAATGACAATGAAAAACGTGTTAAGGCAAGGGGTGACACGTTATATGATAATTGAGTAAGCTTATATATAGGATTAAATTTAACAAGAGCTTAAAATTTTACACTATTATTAGGCATTGGATGTGTAAATTTAATTTGAGGGTGAATATAAAGCCGGATACACATGTATTAGAGCACATACGTATTCATTTTTTGTTGATATAAATAAATTTGTACAAATCTTTCAGACTGTCAAGCTACAATTAAGTGTTTTGCTGTCTTAATATGTAGTGGTAGTAGTATTGCAAGTTTTCTATGGACATTATAGTTATCTAGTATCTATAGGTACCTACTATAGAAGTGAAACAGTATGTTTTTGGTTGTTTGATTGAATTAATATATCTTTGAGAATTTACGTTTAAGTTAACTTTAAAGCTTAAATAAAGACTACAAAACAACCACGAATACGAGCGAAGTCACGGGGAAAATAAAAATTTTAATCGCCACTAAAAATTTTATCCCATCATTTGCCATTACAATAATAAACGTAAAACACATTTTAACAAAATTCAATACTGAAATGAGGATCTGTAAATTATATCCGTATTATAAACTGTGGATTCCATTTCCGTAAACATACCCACATCCCGCCGTATGATATAATTGAAATATATTCCAAACCATGTAGCTAACCCGAAAACTATTGCGAATAGTATAATTCGCAATTAGAATACCAAAAGCTTACTGATTTAAATAAATGGGAAATCCGTGAGGTTATTCGCCATTTACGTGGTAATAGATCACCATAATTTTTGTAGAGCTCTAAAAGCTCACAAAAAGAAAGTTACATAATATTGATATTAGTTAAAAGTAATTCCAAGCGTTAAAGAGGAATTTTGTTTAGTTTAAGCTATTTTGAAGTCGGCTTAAATATTGTATCAAGTTTGAGAAAAGCCAGGGTCCCGAGTATAGTACACTAGTCATTTCTCCTAAACAAGATTCGTAAGCATACTTTAATTGATATAGAAAGACGTTTAATTCTCGTATTATGTTCTGAAGACCCCCTCGAAGAAAACCGGATATCGTGAGAACAAAACAACAGGTGCACTTACCAAAATCTGAGCGTTCCCGTGTCTATCGTCCACCCAAGCGACTACCAAATCAGCCCCTCTCATATTCCCCACTAAATTGAACCCTAAAGCGGCATAACCACGTGTTCTCGCTTCCAATCTGAATGTTATGCTAGAATCCGTATTCACCCAACGTAAAATTACGTCACCGTTTTCATCTAGCCGCTCTGTGTGTGTCCATATTAAGCTAGACTCGTACGACTTTGAGTCAAAGGATTCCCTCCTATGTCTCGTTCTATACTGATCGACTATTCTACTAGTTTTCTCACTTTTATTTTCGGCTTGCAATAATCGTAATGATTGTGAGTTTTGTGGAATCGTTGGTAATTCGTTCGGTTGTGTTGGTTGTTTATATCTGGGCATTTTCGCATCACACAGGAAGAAGGCGCTTAATATTACTATTGCTTGAAGATTCATTTTGTTTTCTTTATTGTTGTCTGCACATTACATAAGTCGTTTCTGCAACAAAAAATAACATTAAATTAGATTTTATTTATTAGTGTCCATGTCATTTTAAAACATTGTCGAATGTGTTCTTGATTAAATAATTTATTACAGTAGTATACTATATTATAAACAAGTCAAAGAGTTCAATACATTTACTAGAAATCAATAATATTATATACACCTCGAAATATTATTACATAATACGTTAATCAGTCCCAAAAGGAAATGAATCTAATCTGATTAAAAAGTAACAAAGTTTGTTTTAAAAGGTATTTATTTTATTACAACTTTTAATTACATATGGCAATCGACGAATACTAAATTATTCTCACTACAACTTATAAATGTTTTGTGATGTAAATAAAAATAATATAAAGAAACAAGAAACATTGAAAGCAATTGCGACATCTAAGTATTTTACAAAAGTTCCCTTTATTAGTGTTGTTTATTTAAATAACTAAGTTATTTTAAGGTAGAACAAATAAAAGAGGCTTAGACTGTAATGTTGTACTTTATTTTTATGTATCGTTTGTATTTGGATAACATTTTTATAGAGCACTTTATATTCTATTGCCTATTTTTATAATAGCAGGTGCTGATTCGTAATATAATAAAAATGAATTTACTACGTACATATTATTAGTAGAGCCGACTTGTTTCAACAATGCTTACTAAAAAAACTCTACTAAATTCACTTCTACGTTTGTTATTTTTTTATAAGACAAAGAATATGTTATACTACATTCGATTTAATTTTCTATTCATCAGTTTGTCTATAATTAGATCAGTCATTTTTTAAAACTGATAAGACTAAATTGGTTAGGATTTTTACCTATAACCGTATAAACTTAATATAATAATAATAATAAATATTTTGGGACATTATTACACACAGCGCCGTCTAGTTCCGTCGTAAGCTACGAAGGAAGCTTGTGTTACGGATACCAGATAGTTGTTATACTACATATATAAGTTTAAATACATATTATAAATATTAACACCCATGACTGGAGTACAAACATCCGAGTTTAACAAATGAATGCCTCCAGCGGGACTCGAACCCGCGACCGTTGGCGCAAGAAAGTAGGGTCACTACAAACTAAAAAATATCATCAAAATATGAAGTATTGATCGCAAGAAGACATTAATTTAATTTTTATGACCGACTTTAGTCAGCTTGCTACAAACTATGTAATAAAATAAAATATAATGACATAGTTATCTTTAAGGCGGATCGATGTCGTTCATAAGAGCTTTTAAGATAAAAAAACGGTGTATAAATTGCTCAAAGCCATCGAACTGGTACAGTTTCCGGTAACACCTAACCAACACAACATCCTATTAGGAAGACCGTTCCGTCAATTTCTTGGAATATCAGTAAAAAATGTTTTTTCATCGCTGTTTTTTTCTTAATAGCAAAAAGTTATCACTTATCATGTTATTAATTACCTACTAATTAAATAATGCTATATATTACCTGGGTATATTTTTCTGTAGGTATTAAAAAATCAAATATCCGCTGTCTGTCTGTCCCTATCTTTAAAACTACGTAACGAATTTTGATACGGTTTTTTTAATAGGTAGAGTGATTCAAGAGGCAGGTTTACATATGTATAACTAGCGGAACCTGCGGCTTCGCTCGCGCTAGATCTAGGACCCGAGCGAAGCGAGGGCGAGTCCATAGTAATGTATAAAATGTGTGCAGACATAGCTGATTTTTTTTACCTTTTTTTCTAAAAGTAGTCGAATAAGCTCTTAAACCTGAAAGACTATTTTTATGTTCTGAAACAGTTGCTGACGTTCTCACAAGCTTCGCTCGCCCTAAGGTAGTATAATATAATTTATAACAAATCATTAAGTAAGTCGGTATCGGGAGCTTAGCCTTTCTTGACGTAACGTTTGATGTTAAACGCAAATCTAAGTATTAAAATATATATGATATCAATAAAAAACAAGGTATATAGTTTTATGAATTATGAAAGCATACGTATTTTTAGTGATACAGATACAAACAAATACGAGTACGTATTTGTTCAAAACTGGGCGCGACCGATAACTACAAAGTACCTATTTATCACACAAAGGAAAACCATTATACACCTTGCTTAGAGTCGTTATAACTAAAAAAATATTTTTAAACCTATTATTATTTATTACATGTTCTATTTTATATAACCTTCATTTACAAATAAAAAGCTTGTGTGAAAGTTATGAACCTTTACTACAAAAAATTAAACTTATAACTTTAGTAAATACGCTTCAATATTTTGCATTAAATAGACGAAAGACGAAAGAAAGACAGAATAAAGACGCCTATTTGAAACCAATTTCGCATGTTCTTTAGAGGCAAAAATATAAACTCCCAAATCTTAGACTATAAAACCGTGAATTCTCACGGGGTTTATAGTCAAAGCAAGCAAAAACTCAACCATCTGCTCCCGAGGTATCTCTTAATTTACGAGCCTGAATAAATCACACCGCGAATTGTGCGAACTGACTTAATAAAATATTTTAATGTATTTACTTTAGTTATTTACATAAGTAATATATAATATGCCTTTTTTACAGTAACAATATATAACAATCAATAATTAAAATAGATAAATTTATTCGAAGTGGTTTAGTTTTACTCGTAGTTCCAATAAAAATAATCGTAACAAACTGGCACAATTATTCACGTTCATAGTTATTTCTCAGTTCAAAGTCAAAGTTTGATTAATCGAAATTAGATATTTGTTACATTTCTCGTGAAACTAATAAGTTAAACTTTAATTACCTATGTTGTACGATATAGTAAAATGTTTAGTTAAATTTAATATTGAATTACATTACCGTACATATGTAAGAGCATTAGTTTAATGTTTACTAAATATAGAGTAAGATTTTTTTATTACTATCAATAGAGTGGTTATTTGTGACTGCAAGTTTGTAGTCCTAACAGGATAAAACAGATTCTTGCAAAACCATAATATAAAAAATTAAAAATTGTTAAAATAAAAGCAGTAAAATTATCTTAGATGAGCGCAAACTGCATGTTAGTATTATATTTCAACTAAACTTTTAACCAGTTTTTGGTCAATTTGTGGCAATAAAATTACTATAGAAAACAAGTGAATGAAACAGCGAACCGACAAAACCAGAGCGGGATGCTGACGGCTTTACTAGACAGTACTTCCCAACACCGCAAAATAAACCAATAAATCTCTAACTCAAGAACTCATGTTTATGTGTGTAACCTAAGAAGTTTTTTTTTCTATCAACTGTAATTTTAAATATACTAATTAAAATACTACTAAAATGCGAAGGTTCTTTAATATGTCTGTTTGTCAATCTTTAACGCTGAAACGGCTGGTGGACGAATTTAGGTGAAATTTAATACATAATACAGAATATTACCTGGAGTTAGAAGCTATTGTTACATTGAGAGCGAAGAGCGAATACGAAACGGTACCCGCGCTTGCTGATCTTAGCTTTGAATATCAATTTATCAATACTTACTATTATAAAAAGAATATATATTTTTGGATGTTTGTTTGTAATGGTTAAATTAAAAAACTTCTGAATCGATTTATTTGAAATATAGTATGAAAATGGTTTGAGACTTTGGGAAGGACAAAGGATTTTTATATACAAAAAACCATCCATTAAGGGGGTGAAAAGGAAAATTATGTAGTTTATTGTTGATCAACCATCTCTCAACTAATACTAATAATAAACTATGTGTATGGTTTCTATTCTATAATAACAGTTATAAAGTACCTAGTTAAGAAGACGAACGAAGCGAGGGTGAATGCTAGTATTTTAATATTTAAATTCGCTTGTCATTTGAACTATTATGGACAGCGACCACAAACAACGGATGGAAATCACACCGAAACAAGGTATCTGATTATTATCCACTTATTGGGAGGAAGCTTTAACCGCTAGTCGCTCGTTACACCATTTTTTGTTTCGAAGCCCGATAAATGTAGTAGAAAGAATGTGAAAAATGTTTTAGAAGTAATGATTCATGTTCAATATTACGAAAAAAACAACATTTTTATAGAGCGTCCATACAAAAGCCTATTTTTTACTTGTCTCTTAATTCAAACATGCATAACTCATGAATAGCTGCCCGTGTTTTAATTAAACGTTTTTTCCTTTAAGGTATCCGTACATATAAATAAAATTGTAGTGTCTGTTTTTAATTTCAACTTAACAGCTTTTTACTAAATGCATATGAAAGTATATTCGGTACTTACATAAAAAAGCAAATTTCCAAAACTTTTGTCTGTCTGTCAGTTTGTTTCAACTAATCTCTAAAACCGACCGATTTTGACAATAAAGAAAACACGGTTAAATTCCATTGTTAAAAATTTTAGGAACAAATATACACTCAATGAACAAAGATATTTTTACATTCTTTTATATATATTCTAATACACATACACACATATATTACGTATATCTATTATTATATACCTATAATACTACTCAAAGATGTAGCCTAATAGCATAATTCTAAATAACAATGAAATACTGTTTCCCTCAATCGCAAGATCAATAAGCAAATTAGATAGAGCAATTAAGCTGTTTGCTGTTTGCAGTAATTAATTATTCATTCGCACAAATCAAATGTAAGTAAGCAACAAACAAATTTAAACATTTATAATGTAGGTAGGTACTAAGTATCTTGGTAAATATTAATCGTAAATCATATAAATGTACCTACTCCTATAATATGTTATTTATAGTTAGGTATTACTCGAGGCTACTATACTAACTCTGATGCGGGTTCAAATCCAGATCTCGCACCTCTGATATTTTCATGTGCTAATCATTTCTAACATGATTTCCACTTGTTTTACGGTGAAGGAAAACATCGTGAGGAAATCTGCATGTCTGAGTGAACCTAGCAAGTTTTCAAAAGACATGTGAAGTCCGCCAACACGCACTAGGTCAGCGCGGTGGACTATGGTCTGATCCCCCTCATATTAAAAGAAGGCCCGTGCCCAGCTGTAGGACGTTAAAAAGGGCTGAATACATACATACTAACACATATCCTGGCTTTGCTCGGGTTCGTCTCAAGGTATGTTTTAACGATCAGTATATGGAATAGAAATATAGTCCTTGTCTATAATATATTGTTTATATTACTATGATATATGGCTTTTTACAATAAACCAGATATCTCATGAAAAATAAGTTCAAATCGGAACAGTAGTTTCTTAGATTTGCGCGTTCACACGTGACAAAATAAACGAAATATGTCGTTAAAATCAATAAGCATTGTAAAGTATTTATTACACTATAAACTTCTTGTCTTTTCATGATTCATAGCTATGTTGATAAATAGACTACAATACAATAAATCAATCTTTGACACCACCATTCGTATTATTGACTAGTAACTAATGTTTTTCCGAATCCTCCAAGGAATAGAGTTGACACCAGACGATGGAAAATATATTTGAATCGTTCTTATCGTTATATAAGTTGAAACATTTTTTGTTAAAAACTTTGAAGTTTCCTGCGGTTTTGACTGTGGAATTTGTTGATTAAGACTCTGCATACCTTTTAAATAAATAAAATAAATAAATTAATTAATTAATCAAAATTTTTAATTTATCAGCCTTTATAACCTTTATTTTTCTATTTATAAAAAAACAAACAGTTCATTGAAAGCAGCACTAACACTAGTAGTACTAACTCCACTTTCCTATTTTTAAACGAGCTGTACTTATAAACTTACACGGCTCGTAACTGTATAGACTGTAGAGTAACACGTAAATAGGCGATATAAATATTTACATTCATGATATTTATGACATTTTATTTGTTTTCTTTTAATTTTAACATTGAGTTCATCTAAAATTCAAAATTTAAAAAAGGCGCAAAGATAATAATCATAGTATTCACAAACTAAAAAATATGCTGTTTTCCGAAGATTTTGGACATATCAAAAGCTATCAACCTAGATCAAACGTTTTTCTCGTAGCCATTGCAAATTTTCCAGGTATATACATATGTATCACCTTCATTCGACTTTGAAGAGCATTGAGCGATCATTGCTAGTGATATTGTAATATTCATCATCATCATCATCATCATCAAATTTCTAATCATTAAGAATAACTATAACAAGAAATATAAAAGATTTTCTACGGCTTATAAAAAATTCAAACACCGACTTATTTATATCACACATTTTGTAGCACAAACAGTGTTAGACATAAGAAAGAAACTGTTGTGTGTTGGTATAGTGTAGTGTTCTCAGACATATGCTCTTCAATCAGAAGAGGGTAAAGATACCCGCGTTTGAGAGATCACGCAAAACCTTCATTCATTATTCCCCAGAGGCCAGATACTGTTGAATAGGCAATTTTCACCTATTCTGTATAATTCACCGATTTTTTAGAATCAAGGAAATTCACAAGAAAGGTATGACTTTGCTAATATGTTAGTAAGTTTAAGATTTGTACTTATTTATGAAAATTATATCACATAAATCAATCTACTGTTAAAACTGCTAAGCATGTTTGTAATCATTAGGATTCTAAAGATTCCTATTTCAATTTTCTATAAAACAGGTTATGTACAGAAAAAAAATGATAAATTCCTAATATTTGTACATAAGTATAATAGAATATAAAAAATACCATTATACCTACGAGTATAAAACATTTGATCTTAGTACATACTTGAATTTTTGTATAAAAGGAATGTGAGTTTCTGATTACATTATTTATTGATTAAAATATTTAGTATGAGTTTTCAAGTAGTTATTATATTTAGCGTTGCAAAGCCATACCTTGCGATTCGTTACAAAATTCGTTAAATGCCAGTTACGTGCTGTTAACGACAAAAAACCGTTTAATGAATGCTATCGCATTAGTATGCTACGCGTAGGAAAGCTAACTAATAAAAATGTACCCGTTTATAATTCCCGCAATATAATGAAATAGAAGGTCATTAAATGATGATTAGTTTTCACATGTATATTAAATATTTTTACTATATTTTGTATACTATAAGCAACTTTTCTATTTAGTATTTTTTAAAAAAAGCTCTTATTGAAAGCAAAAGAAAATTATAAGTGAACTTAAACTTTAAAGATTAAATATTCAACAAAAATTTAATAAATTTTTAAAATATAATTTCAAACTTTACCAAATTGTGAATTAATTTTTAAAGTATAGGTAATCTAATATATAAAAATCTCGTGTGATAGTGTATTATTATCAAGCTCCTCCGAAACGGCTAGACCGATTTTTATTACTTTTTTGTATATATTTGGTCTGAGAATAAGTCGTAGGCTATTTTTTATTCCCCTAGGTGATAGGAGTGGCCCTTTATTCCATTTTTTATGATTTCTACCACCAATCCCTATTTTTAATAGTGTTTAGATCGCGGGCGGGGCCGCGGGAATTTCTAGTAATCTATATACAATAAGGTGATCTCAGATCTAAATTATATGAACGAAGATTTGAGTTCAAATTACATTCAACGATAGCAACGTTATAAGTCACTTAATTTGTCGAACAAAATTATCGACGTGGAAAATTTTAATATTCATATTCAAGCTTATGAATAGTCTATAAAAAGTGTACTAAAAAGTTTGCAAAAACTATTCTTATGCTTTTAAAGTCTGGCTCATTGTTGTGTATTTAATCAACTCGAATAAATTTTATAATCAAGTTATATCAAAATACCACCTTATTACCATATCATACAGTCTAAAATAGTATATAGAGTATTTGTTACTGAGCCGAAAGATTGCACTTATATTTTTGACCCTCGCTAAGAAAATAAACGAGTACAATCAAATCTTAGCTTTGTTTTTGCAAAGCAAAATATGAAGGGATCATATTCAATATGACTATAAATACGATTAAGGTATACCGCCCACTGAGTAGTGTGAGATAATAAAAATGTTGAAAACAATGTTGTCGTTTCTAACATTAGTACCTATTCGCACTTCAAGGTAAATAATATAATATATTTTACTTAAACATTATATAAGTTATATGAATAACAAATTTGATGACACGTTTGGCTTCGTTTGTAGTGACCCGACTTCCTGTATCAGCGGTGGCAGGTTCAAGTTCCGCTGGGGTTTTGATTATTCATTTAAGTATAACAAAAAACTAACAGTTTAATGTCGCAAGTCGCAACATATTTATTTATTTAACTGAACTTATTTTTTTACACACCTATTGCTCTATATTACCTTATATGTACTATAATTTAGTGGACGATAAGAACTAAGAGTCAAATGCTAATAAATTGGCTGCCCACTGGCTTGAGATTACGTCACTAATACGTATGATAAAAGCGATATAAGAAAGTTATTATTTGAATACAATACTCTTTAACCATTGTTAATTGTTATGTGTTTAAATAATGCACATTAAACGTTTTGTGATGTACAATAAGATCTCTTTTGTGAGATCTTAAATATTTTTAAGTAGTATAATTGATAGTTAGCATTATTTAAATATGCCAATATTCCAGGACCAAATTAGAATACATTATGTATACATTATGTATACATTATGTATACATTATGTACACTATGTATGTACATACTCGTCTCTACATATGTATGTATGAGTTCATATTATGTATGTTACATATTTGATAATAATTTTATAATAATTTGATTAAATATGTCTAGAAATTATTTTGTGAATTATGAAAAACAAAAACTAACTTTAAAATTAGTCACAATGTATTAGCACAAGAGTTCATTACTTCATTACGTAATCAAGTAAACAATTCAATATTGCGTAAAGCGTTCATGGGATGCATTAAAGCTTCGCCTACGTGCATTATCACTAGGGTTACAATACGAAGTATAGGCACAAATCTCTATAGTGTTCATAATTTAAATTTATTATTACTTTATACTAGCTACTCATCCTCGTTTCACTCGGGTTCCTTGCTAGGTACGTTTTAATATTTACTTAGTATGAATTAGTTCCTAATGCAAGGTTTCAAACTCTTTTCCGCCATTTCAGTTTCATTTATGGGACAAAAAGTATTCTGTACTCTCCTTTTAAAGTTCTTCCATCCATCGCTCTTTATACACATGTTCATTAATTCATTAAAACTAGTTTAGCGTTTTAGGTATAAACACGTAAAAGACTGTCCTAGTTATTTTCACATTAGTATGAACCAATTATAAAAGTAAAAAGATTTACCAAATATGTTCTAAGCTTCGTGAGTTGTTAGCATTTTGACAGCCCTATTTCAGATATTACACAACTAATAGACAACTATGCAGTATATACGAGTAGTTTCCTAAAGTTACGAGTAGTACCTATAACATGAGAACTAAGTAACGTTACTTAGACGCCTTTATGTGCCTATTCGAATCCTTCAGCATGTCGATGTACTTATATTTATATAAAGAAATAAAATATAATATAAGTGGCCAACATAAGTATATAGCACAGCGCATAAAAAAATGTTATAATTTGAAGTAAACATATGTTTTGTAAACTAAGTTTGTCTTCCTATTTCAGTGGAATTAGGAGATAGAATGGACCGAAGATTGTCATAAGCTACTTTTATTGCTATGCATAAGTAGGTCCTGAGGTATTAATAGTACATAGACCTAGCAAGACCTAGGGATTTTAGTTAAACAGTTGTTTTAGCAGTTGTATTAAGTGCACATTACGTATTGAATTTACATTATTTCGAGACTATAGGAAACTATAGAAGGTGTGAATAATATAATTAAAAGACAATATTATAGCTTAGTTTCTTTTCGACATTTTACACCTTTACAGAATAATCGTTTTGGATTAAATTTTTATGAAATCCGACTTTATTACTCGATAACTGTCAATAAAATTTGTATATTCTCACGAAAAGTTTGCATGTAACAAAAATACAATTTGAGCTGCCGATTTAATAACAGTTATAGTCAATTGTTAATTTCTTACGGTTATCAATGTAGTGTGTCGAATAAAATCATCCGTAGATGCATGTATTTGTAGAAGTTTTTTGTCATCCTCTTTTAAAGATATAAGCTCAATAACCTAGCAAATGGCTTATGGCTTCTCTGCCAATCATTTACGTGGAAATATTTAATTGTATCTAAATCGAAGTTTTGTGCGGATCTGTATTTGGGAATCGAACCTACGAGTCTTAATTGGAAGAAATAGATATCTATATTTTAATAATAGATATTATGTATGTGGCTTCTGTTAAATTTTAGACATTTCTTATATGCCTAAATTATAAGCCAATTATTTTCTATAACTATAGTTACATGAATGATTTATAATTAAATAATAAGAAGTCAAACACCATTATAATACGTAAACGGTATTATAAGAATCAGGCTTATGCCATGCACATCTCTATGGCTATGGCAAGTAGAATATGGCCACCCCATATCTTCCCGTGGGTTTCGTAAAAAAAACTTATTAGATCTGCGACAAAGTTATTTACATTTTCATATAAAAACATACCTACTTGACATTATTAATTCCTATTAACCAAAAAATATTTTAAAGGAACGTACACAAATGTATTTTCACAATGAACTTCCATCCATTTTCACGTTAAAATTCGTAGTAAAATATCAGGTTGAAATGAATTTCGCACCTAAAAATTGCACATTACGGCACGCTCTAGCAGACTTTCCGGATGTTGATGCAAAAAATTTCGGATACAACGATTTTAAATTCTTTATTTTAATTTCATTGCATTAAAAATATTGATTAATATTATTTTCCTTTTGTTAGTAGTTTCATCGTATCGATCTTTATTAAAATACTAGCAACTTACCTTGCTTTGCTCGGGTTCGTCCCTACAGGTACTGCCAAATTCTAAGTTAGTAGCACAAAAAATGAAGCTATTTTATAGAAACTTCTAAGAACCCTTAGCCCTCCTTAATCCGGCCCTGTCGGAAGATCTGAAGTGGACATTTACTAACTCTAAACTAACTCCCTGTTATTTCATCTTTATACGTAAATCGGTTTTCGATATTTCGTGATGAGTGGGTGAGTGAGTGACCTTTCGCTTTTATACTCGTATATATATTTAGATTATTAATACGTAAATTCAAAATTTTGTGATTGTGACTACTTTACGAAGTTATGGTTTACATACAATGTATAGGACCATACAATTTAATCACATTCCCTATGTTATTTAAATCTATTTAAAATATACCAAAAAATCCAATAACTAAGAAAGAAAGGTAGGATTCGTTTGAAATGTAAAGTAGTAAACTTTCAAGTAGAGTCGATCCAAGTTTAGTCTGAGACACTTTCTTGTTTGAAAACCATCTAGACTTTGTTTAGTGAGACAAAAGGTGAATATCTCATCTCTTAGTATTGATTTACCTTTAACGTTTTATTGCTCGCGTACGTCTAGCTAGTCAGATAAACTGCTTATGTTAATGTACTTATTACTTTTAATATCGTATACTTATTACTTAGTATCTCTAAAGATTAGCCTTGTAATACAAACAAACATATTTTTTTTCTTTCTAATTTACAATGGCGTAAGATTTGTTTAGACTCTACACTAATCTAGATCATGTTATTTTTAGGTTTTCATATAATTTTGCTTTATTTTTTTTATTATAACAAGTTATTTTTCCTGCAATATGGCATTAAAACATTTGCTTCATGATCACAAATTCGCTTTACCACAACTAGGAAGACTAATTCCTTTTAGCACCTACCTGTCGCTGACATAGCAATTTAGTACAATATTCGCTATAAGCATCTGTAATGAGACATAGTATATCTACGTAATTATAGATGTTAAATTGAGATTACTGTGAGAACTTCCAAGGCAATCGAACAATAGACTTTCAGGAAACACATTGTCGTAAAATTAATATCATTGTTTAATTATAATCGACGCATATCTACATACGCGATATAAACATAATCATTTTTCACTATACATTTATCATAATCTTTTTACCTTATGTATAAGTATATACGTAGGTACTTATTATAATATCACAATATCTGTATGTTTAACCAATGGCCCTATAGGCAAACCTTTTTAGATTACGTATTTAAAAATTGTCTGGTTCCACCAGGAAGCTTAGACTTTAGCAGATGACAAAATACGTCACTGAGGCCTTTACTGCATACAGTATGTAATTAAACTACACCACTCACATGCTTTAGAGGAAAGTCAGGACGCGCTTTTAGTTCAAAATTCCACACAATCTCATATAATTGTACTATAAAACTTTCAATAAACACTGTGTTACGATTATGTTACCCATCTTAAAACGCTTCACAGTGAAAGGTTTAAAACAAACATTTGTGTTAGCTACTATAAACACCTCCAAGGATTTTTACAACAAATACAATCAAGCTAGGTGCCATTGAAGCACTCAATCTAAACAATTGCTTACAGAGAAAAACCTATATTTCTAAGTTGAATAGAAGATATAAAAATGATATGAAATAAAGAGTGTAAAAGACTACCAAAGGCAATAAGGTAGGCTTTTTGAATGTAATACTGGAATTTTTTCATTGTAAATTTAGTCACTCCTAATTCCTCATTTTCCTTCCTAATAGTTGACTTGAAAAGACATACAAAATAGATTAATGTTTATAGTAGGAATTCGGCGTCAAAGATTCAACATACAAAGTCCAATGATTATCCTTTCATCAATAAGCTATAAATTTCAAATTACAAGTTTAACTTCTACACAAGATAAATAAACTGTAGCTTTATAGATGGTCTCCAAATAGAAAGAAATCAAGAAAGTTATGGAAAGTGTAACTTACATTATACCAAATAAAGCATAAAGCAATTAAATAATAAAAATAGCTATTCTTGTATTTCTAAAATTTCTATTATATTCTATTTCACACAGAACCAAAGTGAAAAGCATTTTAATGGTACACTGAACAATTGTTTAATTAAGTTTAAATCAAATCGACAGTAAAAGAGCAAGCTTTAAATCGACGTTAGATAGAAGAAATAGCAACGAAGTAGAAATAGAGTTCATTGTGCTACACCTGCATTGTCGGAAATCTCCGTGACATTCCAAAGTTGGAAGGAACGTTTCTTGCACATACTGATGGATACCTAGACTAAATCCATTGAAAAAAAAGATACTTATCCACACATCATTTATTTATATATAGCATTAAGTGTATTTTATACTTACTTACTAGTACATACATAATATAGTTATAATATATAAGAATACTAGCTAACCCGGCCCGTTTTTGCTGAGCGTAAGTAAAAATAAATTAAATGGTGTTTATAATTTTCTAATAGTATAAAATAGCCGAAGTTACTCCTTACAACATTAGCTATCTGCAAGTGAAAGTCCCGTTAAAATCGGTCCAGCCATTTCGAGATTAGCCAGAAAAAACAGACAGGCACACGGGCAGACAGAGAAAAGATTTAAAATTGATTTTTTTATGTAAGTACCGTATATACGTTTATATGATAGAGATAAGTCATAAGTATATTCAAAGTTACATTGAGAAATATCATAGAAATTGTCTAATTATCCGTATTTTCGCGATATCCCTATAATTTTGCAAGAACTCGGCTTATCAAATTATCCTACGACATATGCATTTATTGAAAAGCTGTTAATTTAAAATCGAAAACAGACATTTCAAATCTACTTATTTATATGGAAGTGATTTTATATTTCATTATTTCAGAATATACTTATATAACAGACGCTAAAACTAGACTAAAAACAAAAATTACAGTGAATTTACTTATTATGTATGTAGAGCTTGTACTACGTTTGATTTAGATAAAATTTACTATTTCATATTTATATTAAAGTCATTTTAAAGAATTTATTATTATTAATAAAGAATATTTATCAATAGCAAAATTAATTTTCAAGTCGCTCATAAATATTCGTATAAATCACGTTAGTTCAAGTAACCCGTAAAGTTATGTACGCGAACATGAAGTGCCGTGAATACCATATTTATGTAGACTGAAAGGTTCAAAAGTTATAAATTGTTAGGATCTCATTGCGTATTCATAAGGTAGGTAGAGCTGTAAGTTTGTATAATATTTGTAAAATCCAACATGTATATTATGTAATATATTTTAAAATATATTAAAGATAGTTTTAAAATATATTAAAGAAAGTTTTTTAAGTGGTAGTGCCATGCTTATTACCTTCGGGTAGCAGCCGAATGGGCCGGCACGCCCCGTATAGTTCATTAGTACCACTCTCTCACAGAAGACCGGCGTGAAGTGGCAGCTATGCTGTCGCGTTTCGTCCGGTGAGTGAGAGTCCGGGAGGCCCACTCTCCTTCCCCCCTCCCTCTTCCGTTCATCCTCCGCCTTCTTCCCCCCTCCCTCCCACTTCCCTCCCTCCTCCATCCCTCCCTTTCCTGAAAGGCCGGCAACGCATCTGCAAGCCTGGCTTGCAGATGTCCATGGGCGGAGGTGATCACTTCCCATCAGGTGAGCCTCCTGCCCGTTTGCCCCCTTTTTACCATAAAAAAAAAATTATGTTCTCTTAGGACTCTAAAACCATTCATCCCTGGACATAAGAGAAAATAGCTTTAGCCGCTAGTTTATTCATTAAGTATTAGTATACTGATGTTATAGACTTTATATTTTATGCTATGCATTTTAATTAAGTTGTTCTTATTTTCTTTAAAGCAAGATAGGCACCAAACTCATCAGTACAAAAAATATTCATAGATATGGTTGGTTGGTTGGTTGATAGATAACGGCAGCTTAAGACAATTGCAGTTTAAACCTGCAATTGCCTAGTTATTAAGACTTATTGACCTCATTTCCTTTTTACTGTCTTTTGCACATTCCTTCATTGGTACATAATTAGAATGCATTATGTAGATCGATACTTGTCAAACGTTAAAAACTGAAAATTGAAAATCTAGTGAAGCGGATAATACTTTCTTAATACTTTTTTTCATTTATAATACTAGTGAAGCGGATTCAAACCAAAGATCTCATATCTAAATTTTCATGTGCGAATCATTTTTCAACATGATTACCTCGCTTTACTGTAAACGCACAGACCATGAAGAAATTTGCATGTCTGAGAGAATACATAAACATAAATTACTTGGCTAAGGCCTCAGTATAAACAAAATTAAATAAAAATAAAAATTAAACGATTTTCTAAATAACTAGCCACTAGCTAGCTGCGTCAGGTGCTATTATTGTATCAAATCGTGAAGGAATCACTCGGGCAACAATTTCAACGTGATGTTTTTACGGCATAAATCCATTAAGACGAGTCTACACAAAAACATTCGCAATAGCACGCTCAACTGTTACGAAAGAGGCCGCGGACCGTGAACATTCCTCATCCACTGAACACGAGGTAGGGAAACAAAAACGTCAACAGAGTCTGTCTTACCATGCTTTCTAAGATAACAGTAACGCCGTTCTAGATAGATATGCCCATTTTGAAATATACATTTTATTCTTTTAAATGTTGCCAAACATAATATATACTAATATCATAATAATGGAGAATTTGTTTGGTTGTACGCGCTAATCTCAGGAACTAATTTTGAAATATGAGTAAGATATTCAAAATCTAAGAATTAGGTTAGGCTAGTTAGGTCTTTAGGACGTGGGCGTAGCCGCCGAAAATGTTAGTAATAAGATAATCCTTTGTCGGCTAAAATGAGTTAAGCCTTATCAAATTAACATCAAACGTATCAACTCTACATAATAAACAAACATTAAGTATAGAATATGAAACATAAAATCGGAAGTAACTGAACATTTATCTTTACTTATAAAGAAATAGTAACTGTGAATGCGCCGGAAAGAAATCTTACCCACATTTCTGTTACCAGCCGCTCACTTTCAAACGTGAATAATGTAGAAACTCGGTATTTTTTGCCGTTTTCCTGTATTTTATGGCACCAATGTAGAGTACGTTTTTCATAGTTAAATTGTGTTTAATTGCTAATTCATCGCCTCTTTCACGGTACGGCCATCAAAAATTTAAAAACGTATGCCTCATAAAGTTGTGACGGTATTCTTTTTATAATTTAAAAACAGGTGTATGTTTCAATGGTTGTCAAATTAAATTATGCTTTAGTGGTGATTTAATATGAAATATTAATTTTAAGCTACACTGAGTATATTGTACGTACGACGTACATCTATAGCTATACTAATATTATAAAGCTAAAGAGTTTGTTTGTTTGTTTGGTTGAACGCGCTGATCTCAGAAACAACCGGTCCGAATTGAAAATTTTTTTTTGTGTTGAATAGTCCGTTTATCGAGGAAGGCTATAATAGACTACATTATTTCACGCTACGACCAATAGGAGATGAACGTCAATGAAAAATGTCGCAAAAACGGAGGGTTTTTGTTTCCAGCTTAGATATAGAACGCGCGCGAAGCCGCGGTAATGGCTAGTACTGTATATTATGTATGTAGTAATGAATGTAGGTATGTGTAATGTGTATGTGGAGTTACTTCTTTGCGCTGAAATTGCTAGACCAATTGGGATGAAATTTAATACAAATTACATAATATATAGATAGGAAATAGATAAAATACATAGACTGATGTTAGTGATAATTTGTCAAAAGATGAATAAAATTTCTTAGACTAATAATTTTTATAGCGAATATAGCGAAAAATTATAATAACTAATTTTTTGTAATTTTAAACGACAAATTGATGTTCTTGTACGAAACCGCCAAAGGCAAAGCCTATACCAGAGCGAACATAAGGCATTAGTTTAAACATTAATTTTGTGGTAGATGATATATTAGGGTGTATAAATGAAACGGCAAAGTGATTTTAAGACCATACGATAATTCCTTATTTAGCAGCTGCATCGACGCCGGCTGCTATTCGACATTCTTTACAAATAGTAACTGTTTTTGTTTCCAGAATTATTGCGCAACACAACCTATGAACACCTTTAAATAGCGGTTAGCAGTAAATCCTAGGAAAATTCCTAGTATTTCAATTTTCTTATACTAAAAAATATAAAAAAGTATGTTTATATGCAACAAAGTATTGACATTTGACGCTATATTTCATATGATATTGGTGAATTTGTTGGAGACTGAGCTTCTTTTAATCGCATTGTAAAGATATTTTCATAGGATTTTACGGCTTTAAGGAGCGTGAAATTAGTTTAGGTATAATATCTACAAGTAATAACTGTTTCTTGCAAGTATCGTTTATCAAAAGCAAGTATTCATCAATTTAATGGGTCGCTACACTTCTTAAAGGACAACTTTAAATGATATTATCAAGAGTATCACTTACCGTTCTGTACAATATTATAAGATAGTAATAAAATATATGTAGGTACAACATTTATATGTATTCGAATTTAACCTAGAAGATTTTTTCTCAAGAAAGAAAATCTCGTCTAAAAATTGTTGAGTTTATATATATTTAGACTAAGAATAAACTTGAGCGAAGCGAGAGTGACTCGCTAGTCGTAAATAAGTCCGATCAGTACTTCTAAAAATAGTCAAGTCAGTTAAAAACAGTAATACAAGATCTATAAAAGAAATAAAATTTAAAGTACACTTTTAAAGTTAGTTTGCGTGCAACAGCTGCCAAAGCGCGTGCAGCCTGCACCATTCTCCACGGCCTTAACGACCGGCACGTCTGTTCTCAAAGACTTCATAATTAACACTATCGGAATAGTTCTTCTACGCCACTCTACCACATCGACCTTGTTTTTGATTTGACTTGCTCTATCGTAAATCGTTTATCACTGGATAGTTGGGGGTTAATGGCTGGCGAGAGATTTTTCACAGATTCCTTTTGTCTATTCTTGAATCATATCGGAATGATCTTAGAGAATCTTCAAATATTTTCCATTAGCGTAGAATTTGAGAATGTAAATGACTATTAGTTTAGTTTGTTTAATTCTGAGTTATTCTTGTATCTCTATATCTATACAATAGATCGTAGGAAAAGATTATCAACAAATTATAATACTGTAATAATGTAGACTAATATGATACCTATATCAAAAATAAATGAAATTAAAAATACAAAACTTCGAGGCAGGGTTTTGTAACTTCTGAATGTTCAATCACAGTTCGCGTGTTCAAAATTTAGTTAAAACGGTGGAGTTTATAAATGTTTCTACATATATTCACTGAAAATAATTTGTTGAGAGTTATTTTTGTTGTAAATCGAGACCTGAATAATTTATGTTTATTTACGAACCCTTGTGGTGAAGAGGAGTAGAAGGCACTCCTCCTTCATTATCTTCTTTATGGCAATAATATTAATATTACGCTAACTAGATTGCTAACAATACATTGTAATCAATCTTTTTAAAACGAGGGGGATCAGAGCACAGTCCAACATGCTAGCTAAGTTAGAAATTGATATATCTACGGAAACCTACTATTTTTTTTCCCAAATGCAGGTTTCTTCGTAATATTTTCCTTCACCGTAAGACAAGTTTTATCTAATTAGTATGTTTGAAAATTATTAGCACATATATCAGAAGTGCAAGACTCAAGTTTTGAGCGCTCTTCACACGGTTTCTTAAACGATCGATTTACTGAGCGCCTTTAGCTAAACATTGCAAAAAAAAAACATAACAACAACGTATGTATGCTAAATGGCATAAAATTACAATACCTATTTTTGAAATTAAATATTCCAAAAATATACATTTAAGTTCAATATGCTTTCCCAAGGGTAGGTAAGGTGGGTTCATTTTGGTAAACTGAATATCTAAGTCACTTAACTTTAAGGAAACTTACTAAGGTCGGTAAATATTGCCTCTGTACAATACAGTGGAGTGTTATAAATATACACCGAACGCCTATTTAAAGTTTTAATAAATCAGACCTAATCAAATAACACATTTTCTAATAGATAATATTATTACAAATTAATTTATTTTATTAGCAACCTTTAAGTACTAATCTCGGTTGAAGATAAGAACCACTATAATAGCCACTTTCTGGTCCATTAAATAGATCTACATGTAAAACAAATGCGCCAATCTGTTCTTGCGTGTTAAAATAAACTTCTACATGTAAAAATAATTAGAAAAAAAGGTTGTTAAATCTAATAATATCAAAGTTAAAAGCAACTTAGCTACCATCTAAATTATTCCAACTCATACATAAAATATGACTAACTGATTAGGCATCTACCTTTACGGTGCAGATGAGTCGAAGAACAGTTGAGTTTTTTGTTCAATATAATTTCTTTCATACATGACTAATCATCCCTCAATAAATCAGTCTGAATAAAGGTATTTAAAGACTGATATTTTAGAAACATTAAGTTTTTAACGGAATTAAGGAAGGAAGGAAAGAAGTAAATATATTAGATATTGTGAATATTTTTCTTTATTAAATGGTTGCAGTGCAACTTTTAGATGATTTGTAGTAGCAAATAATATGCTCCTAATTTGTTTTTAATAAAATATAATACATTGTGTTTGCTTTTTGGCATTTTGTTTGCAAAATATTCCCTAGAAATAAATACACGGTAAATGTTAAAAGTAATTGGCAAGCTGACATTTCTCAGTACTTCGTGAATGTAAGATAATTCAATAGAAATACCAACAGCTAGAAATATCAAATCTCTGCATCTTGGCTCCCAGAAAGGAGGTAAAACTTAATGATGAAAAGACTTTACCAATCTCAGTCAGAAATCGTAACAGGACAGCAGTTGTTAGATATTTTACAGTTATCTATACTAATATTACAAAGCCGAAGAGTTTGCTGGTTTGTTTGTTTGGTTGAACGCGCTAATCTCAGGAACTACTAGTCCTAATTAACGTTTTTTATATTACATCACACTATGACCAATAGGAGTGGAGCATCAATGAAAAATGTTGCAAAAACGGGAGAAGAAAATATTTCTTTTGATTTTCAGTCTTTAGAACGCGAGCGGGGTCGCGGGAAAGGTGAGTGATAATATATGACTACAAATAATACTCTATTGCTAGATCATATTTTTTACATTTTCAGACTCACATAACAACTTGCCATCAAAAAATAAAACTTTTTCACATTATGTACTAATGTAATTTATTATATTTTACTTCCATTATATTTCATTCTGACCTTTAATATTCTTCGTACATGACTGCTGTTATTAGAGCATTTAATACAAAACTAAATTTGCCAACATGTAGAAAATGCATTATGACTCATAAATCAATTACTTAGAAACCTTGATGTCAGTAACGTGAGAATCAAAGATGTCAGAAGAAATAATTACCGTGTGTGAAGCATGAAAATCGATATAGTTACGAACCATGAACGATACGTTGGGAATCGAATTAAAAGAAATAATGAATACAACGAATCTGAACTTTCATTTCAATTGTTCTAATTTATTTACGAATTCGGATCATCTTTCTAAGAAAATATATTTATTAGGAACAAATACGCTACACATTATTATTTCAAGCTTCCAAGTTCCAACCCTCTAAGCGAGATAGGCCTTGATTTGGGATACTCGATATCCTAAAATGAATCAAAAACAACTTCAATAGTGTAGCAGAACCGCTTAAACGAACATAATATTAAAGATTACTGCTTTAAAATCCTTTTTACATTGACCAACGATTTTAACCGTTGTAACATATTGTATAGGAACTGATCCATTCATTGTTACGCTTGTTTTACTCTTAATTTTGGTTGTACTAAATCGAGCTTTATTTTAAAATACGAAGGTAGATTTTTCAATGTCAAGTCTTTTGTTTGTTAAGCTTTTTACAAGGCGAGTTCGATGTACGAAAACGGACGTTGAAAAAAGGGGCACGACGGGAACACACCTGTCAGTAGTGTTGCCAGTTTTTGAAGAGCACTGGTGAATGGCGGCCCCTACAATGCCTTGTTTGATTTTGAATCCTTCCTTTTCTTTAAATATTTTTTGATATCAAAGGCCGATTGAGACAAAAAGACAAAATATAAGGTTTACTGTAATAACAAAATAACGCAAAATCTGGAGAATTTCTTTTAGAATATCGTACATCACTTTTATCTTCTAACTAAGCCACTTCGATATTTGAAAACTCTTTTTTGCCATAATATTTTTATAAATCATTAAAAAGATTCATATATATTAAAATCTAATAAATTTTCATTAAAAAATAATCGCTAAGTAGGTACGTCACTTTAAATCCGGTCACTTTGTTACATCATAACCAGTTCGAAGGATCAGTCAACAAACTCACGCAACAAGTTCCACTTGCTTCCTCTCCGATGTTTTGTTCCTTTATGCACTACAATTAATTTCAATAGTTTTATATTTACAACTTAAAAAAATAACCATTTTCTTTTATAAGTCAGCTATATCGTAGTTCTTTAACAAATAAATAGCTTTTTAAATATGTTTGTTTGGTACCTATAGGTAGGTAGATACTAGATAAGCATATAAAATAGAAATATTTCAATTAAATATAATTTTGATAGTACATCTCTAGGTACAAAAGGATAGATCCGTTTTGCCGACATCATTCAAGCGCCCACGACACCGTACATTCTAACTAACAATGGCGCATTGCTCTTTATAAAAACTCGAAAAATTACTTTCAACTACTTAGTTCCAGAATATAAAAACTGTAGCTATTTAAGAATTATTTTATTGTTATCATTTGATGTAAATATTTTTCCGGTACAAATTAATCAAATCAAAAATACTAATTGCGTTATTTTGCATAAACCGTTTTAATTTCACACAGTTCACAATAATTAAATTTTGGGTCTTTACGATGAGTAATCGGAATAATTCAATTTTTATAGACAATATACATACTTTAAACTTTTTGTTTAGTTTATCAAATATATTGCTTCCGTCAAAACGGATACTTAAGCAAATTTTATTTTTTCATATTATTTTTTACCATCTAAAAGCAAGGGGAATTGCTTCAATTAATTCCCTAGTGCGTTATAAATTAGGCAGGAACGTTAATTCGCGCCACGCGTAATCCAAGGTACGCCAATTATTTCACACTAATTGGCATTCGCGACTGTTACTCAAACGGTAATGTATGTAATTTTACGAACTATTTTCAATGGCTCGAGATATATAAAATTTATATAGGTATAAAACATGAGATTTTAACATTAGTATATGAGAAAAATATGTTTAGCTGTTTTAATTATTATTAAACGTTAATTAATTTTCATCTAAGTGCTAATACACAAAAGGCACCACACGAAACACTAATCGCAAGATAACAAAGTATTAATTTTCAAATCAAAGAGTAGGTAATGCATTCACAAAGCTAGTTTCAGTGGTCGTAATTTGACTACAATGATTATCACAAATTACAAAACACATATTACACATATAAATACAATATAAAAACGTAGCTATCACCAAATTTATTGACAACGCTAAAGCTCTTGTAATAAGTAGGTACCTTAACTTGTACTAAACAAAAAAAAATTAAAATCGCTTGAATAATTGAGGAGAAACAGTCATTGAACTATCTTAACTTTGCCAAATTATACATTATGAAGATATGCATATCATTTTATAAATGGTATACATATTATAACTACACATACAAAAAAAAATTGAAAAACCAACAAAAACCTAACAGTAATATATTTAATATTCAGTAAGGTACTTTTAACTTAATCAAGTCAAAAGCTTTTGTTTCTAAACTTGCGAATTCCGAATAATACAGTAATTTCTATGTACAGACGCATTCGAACTCCATTAATTTTATAAAGGCGTTTGTAGGAATGCGAAGTTATTACCCTGTATTCTGTGATCGTACGGCAGTATTAAATTATTTGCATAAAGCTTATGTTACAAGGGAATCCGTAATCAGTTTGCTATGCAGGTACAGCAAACTCGTACACGCGTAAGCCAATATGCCTAATAGATTTTAGAACAATTTTAGATGTAAAATTGTATTGGGAATCCTTTTAGAATTATTCGCGAAATCCACGGTAGAAGTACCAATGTTGTTTAAAATCTAAGATTTTATCGTATTGGGAGTTATAATTTTTACAATTTACTAGTAGTTTTGGAGAAAAATGGCAACATGGATTTGCACAAACAAACAAACAAACAAACATCCTCTCACCCCAAATGCATATACCGTCTTCGTTACATCGGAGGTAGAAATAGAAGAAATTAAAAATGAGATCGGTAGAAATAAAAAATGTTTCTTCTAACTCATAGTACGTAGAAGTACCAAGATAACTGATCTATGGATGAAATATAAATAAATAAAAATATTCGTGCGCAAGAAACTTACCGACATTTTAGTTTACTCATTGGAACATCAAGAATACACATTTCATTACGTAGTACATCACAAATAAAACAAATCTTTGCTTGGAAGCGGTTGGAAGCCGTCGGTCGCCCATTAAACTGAATCTCAGCAATCATTTATCATCAACAGTGATTTGACCGACGGTTAACCTGCCTCTTAGGTAGTGTAAAAAATAACCGGTTAAGGAGGGTCCCGTCGAATTTCTAGCTTAGGTGTTAAATATTTAACGATGATAATATTTTGTTTGTAGTACATGTTGCTGGTATGACAATTTCAATGACGAATACACTACATTACGTTTACGTTATAAGTTATAACGTAGTTATTAAAAAAAACATTAAATTCGCTGCTGTTGCTAATTTTAAAGTGAACTATTTTACAAAATAAGAATATCCAATAAAATCAAAATAGTTCTGATTAGATAATATTAGTTAATTTATTTTCTACAGAACTCTAATATTTCAGTAACGCTATTATTTAAAATTGGGCATGCTCGCTCTTAAAATGAGCATATTAATATCGATCCACTGCACTGAAGAAACTCCTCTCATTATCTTTTGCCTCGAGTAGCAAGGAAATATCCGTCATTACTGAGTAGGTAATAACAGACCTTGTTCATAACAAAAAAAAACAAAACTAGTACATAAATCTAATAAATCCAGCAATAGATGGACATCCTTGTAAATTTATGTCACTTTCAATTTAAAAGGGACTAGACTGCTTAAGGCGGCGATATATGTAAATTGGACTTTCTTTGTATTTGAATTCTCTGTAATCTTAATAGGAATAATTTTTTAAAAAAATGTATGTTATTCTACAGCATATACAGCATTATCTCTTCCGCTTAAAAAGTTAAAAAAAACAACATAAATATCATAAATAAATATGCTAAGTACCCTCTGTTACAATTTTTCATAACATTTCTCTCGTAAACTATCAAAAACAAGATTTTTTTATTGCGTTCAGCATATTAAATAATACAACACCTAATATGATCTCCGATTATTTTTTCAAATAACTGTTTTATTTATTTTTTATGATTTTTTTACGTAATTCATACACGTAAGCCGCGAGAGAACACCCTCTGTCGCCCAGTAAATCAGTGCGGGACGAGGCGTTGTGCTGAACGGACCTGTGACTGTTTGCTCCGCAACCGCAGAACCAATTTAGAAATTTATTTATTTAATTCGTGAACAGAATTATCACGAGTCGTGTGCGCTAAATTATGCTCTAAAACATTTGTATTTAAAACTATATTAAAATGAAATAAATAAATGGCGTATTTTGGACCTTATTGACTTGTAAATTTTTTACTTAAAATTTTTAGTATACATATAGTATCGGCTAAAAGAAGTTTCAATTTAGACTTTATTTGTATAGTTATAAGGACTAAGTCTGGAAATCGAACCTGTAACGAAGTTACGTCTACTGAGCCATAGGTAACATAAAATTAAATCTGTTTATCTTTCATGTTGAAGTTATACTTCTTTAGGCGCGTTATGAAAAATTTATGAGAGTGAAATTTTACGATGCGCGAGACACAAAATTCTCACGGGAGAAGTTAGCTAAGAGTCAAAAGTTTAGAGGACTTGCAACTATATTCACGATATTTATTTTCAACAATGACATGGGTGTCATTTTCGAGGATTTTCGGGGTGCTAATTGCGAAAATGAGGTCCATTTTCAAATCCAAGATGGCGGACATCCGGTTTTTTTTCAACAATGACATGGGTGTCATTTTCGAGGTTTTTCGAGGTGCTGATTACGAAAATTAGGTCCATTTTCAAATCCAAGATGGCGGACATCCGGATTTTTTTCAAAAATGACATGGGTGTCATTTTCGAGGTTTCTCGGGGTGCTGATTACGAAAATGAGGTCCATTTTTAAATCCAAGATGGCGGACATCCGGTTTTTTTTCAACAATTACACGGGTGTCATATTCGAGGTTTTTCGGGGTACTAATTGCGAAAATGAGATCCATTTTCAAATCCAAGATGGCGGATATCCGGTTTTTTTTCAACAATAACATGGGTGTCATTTTCGAGGTTTCTCGGGGCGCTGATTACGAAAATGAGGTCCATTTTCAAATCCAAGATGGCGGACATCCGGTTTTTTTTAAACAATTACATGGGTCAGGGTGTCATTTTCGAGGTTTATCGGGGTGCTAATTGCAAAAATGAGTATGTATTATTTAATGATGATATACACTTTTTGTAAAAAACATAGCACTGTTTATAGGTATTAATTGTATAAAGTACACGATAGTTAAATCTTCTCTTTTGTTCATGTTTTTTGTAAAACTGGTAATAAAAGGCTTTTTTATTTTATTTTTTTATTTTTTTTATTTAATTTTAAAGTATTATTTTTACTTTAGTTCCTACTGATTTTTTGTAATAAGACAAACCCCCAATTACCCCCTAAATTTCAAATAGCCATAACTTTGTTAATAATTCAGATCATCCTCACAAACACAAACATCTACAGACTCACAAAAACCTACACCACCACAAAAGGCACCTTCTTCCCGGAAGCCACAACATATTTTTATTTTTTCTTTATACCGCTAATAGAACTTAAAATTAATAACATTTTTATAATAAAGAACTTCGTTCCTATCTGGTGAAACTGAAAGTTGTGAACCTACAAACACTTTTTGTGTATCGATCATCAATTATTTTAGTATATGTACTGCCGAAGCGAGTACACTTGGACGTTCGACAACATTGTATATATATTCAACGAGTTAGAATATTTCGATAGCGCGATTCAGGACTTAACAGCGTTATATAATATTTTTAAGTTTAACATGATATATAAAAACAATAAGTATAATATGACAATATTGTTTGAGGACTGAAATAAAATGAATTTTTACAAAATTAAAAACAAAAAGCCAACGTTACGCGGTGTTCCCAGGCCCACCGGTCACCCATCCAAGTACTGACCGCGCCCGACGTTGCTTAACTTCGATGATCGGACGAGAATCGGTGTGTTCAATTATATATATATACTGTGATTATAAGTGATAAAAATTGTATCTACATATTGTACACATAAATTAATAATAGATATAAATAATAATTATTTTAATTATGAAAAAAATATTTTTTTATGATATTTAAATAAACTTTATTTAACTAGATAATGCTTTATAATAAAACTTTCAATGTATTAAATACTCTTTTTTCTATTATTATTAGTGTCGTTTTTATAATTGCATAAGTTGATAAAAAATGCTATCATTATAACGCCTTATCAATATATTGCCGTTGCGAACACCTCTAATAGAACCATGCCTAACAAAGCAACAGCTGTTAGTTGTTACATTACGCGCGAATTCTAGCGCGCTGGTCGCGCGTAATTATTATCGGGCGGCGCGGGGTTGCGCGGGGAATTTTTACCGGCAACGCCCAATCGAGCAAGGTCAACGGCGTATATCCCCGTCTTAAATATTACTGGGGACTTCAGCGAGTTACGCAAGTTTTCACCCTGAGAAATGTGCCATGATGAAATAAATTAATAAACAGAAAGCGAAGAGCTTTCGCTTGTGAAATTATCTTTACTGAATAACTATTAGTGAAATTGCAAGAAATTGTTCGATATTTCCTTGGCGAGCAATTTTCGGCACGCGAAAGTTCCCTTAGGGTAAAATACGTTGAACGGTAGCCATAAGATAAAAAGTATGGCCTGGTTTTTGTTTCCTCTAAAACATATGTGGAGGATATCCGCTGTTCAGCCACAAGCGGTCATTATGTGCGAAGTAATCCATACTTTTTGCTTACTCGAACCGTACTAGATGGCAACGATACCTGCAAATTGAACTGATCGTTGTGGGAATTTCGATAGAGTTCTTAATCCTATAACGTAACTTTTTAACTAGACCCACATCCATTTATTCAATATTTAAGATGATTGATACCTCTTGTCTTAATCTTAAAAGTTACCAAAATAACAAAATTATTACAAAACACCATCTAATGGAATTGAAAATGTAATTTTAATTCAGTAAAGGGAATAAAAAACGATAAGATACTAAAAATATATAATTACTTACTATTTTTGTAAGCAGCTTGATAGCAGATGTTATAGGTACCAGTTACATTTCCCTTAACATTAACGTTAATTAATTCAAACGTTCATTCGTATCAAATAAAATACCTAACGTAACACTTATTGTCTCACTGTCACTGCCATACTATTTAATGCATTACTCAAAGGTGTTTCAAAATATGATTAATAAGAAAATACTAACAAATATTCCTACTATGATGACGAATAAGTGTACAAATTAAATAAAACGTCGTGATTCAGAGACCACTCACTCGGCTAAAGCGACGTGTTAATAAGTATTTCCTTCAAAAATCTTATCTTTTAAAAGGAAATGAAAGATTCATTTTTAATCAAGCAATCTATCTTGGATTTAGTATTAAATACAGGAACGTCCTGCAATGTTATATGTAAATTAGAAAATTACTATTATCGGCGAATTATTTAATTTATGTACAAATTAATATTAATATTGACGCCATTATGTTAAGTACCAATATCCGCTGTTTGAATTGACAAAGTAGGCAAGTGCTTCTTACAAATCAGCTTTAGCTTATAGGTATCAATCACAACTGTAAACTCGTTTACAGCTAGCTGAAATAGATATGAATTCCAATATAAATTGAAACTAGAGCTTTCCGAGTATATTTTTTGCAGAATTTCCGCCGTAGTCCTACATCGATTTATTATAGAAAAAAGAATCTTCTTTCGACGTACAAAAACAGAAATTTTAAAAATGTTTGTACAAAAGTAGTCGCCGCTTTCGTTACCATTTCCTCCGGTCTCTTATTATAATTCACCTTGTCAACGACTTATTAAGCTAATTACTTCAATCCACACAAGTTGATAAGAGCATATGTTCAATTGTACATGTAACAAATGGTATAAGATAAGTCAAGTTCATGACACGAATCGACCGGTCACGACATGTCTTCGTCTAAGATGTAATAAAATTACAGATGAGTCATAAATGATAACATCTGAGTAATGTTCTCATTGCTCGTTGATTTATTGGTGTGTTTACTGTATGGCGCTCAGACGAAACGGCTTCAAAGTTCAAACACATTGGGCGCTGTTGATATTAAATGTTCTAAAACAGATAACTTGGAAAATAAAAAAATATGAATTATAATGAAATTCATTTGCAAATCTTAAAAAATAAGATAATAATTGCGTGAGAATAACACGATAATAAATGTAGAGCCGGAAACTCCAAAAAATCGCAACGGTACACTGTTATCATGTTTAAATCTTTCACGGTTCAAAAAAGTGCTTAAAATGCGCTTAATTAAGATAATTGTTGAATGCGAAATAATTTATTATTTAACATTATTTGCATGATGACAATTAGATAGCCGTCTAACTCAAAATTCTATGAAATATCATGGCATGTCTAATTAGGTAATAAAAACAGCTAAGAGGAATAAAAAAAACAAAATCATCGTCAATACCTATTTATCATCGTTTTATTATCCCGTCTACTACTGGTCTTTCATAGAACCATCAGCCTAAGGCACAGAGCAGCTTAATTCTGATTAAAATTATTTAAATTAAAATATTATTTATATTTATACCTCGTTCTGGTTCGTTCCCTGGTTACGTTTTAACAGTTAGTATAGTCTATAGATTACTCAGAAATATGATATTTTCCCGCAGTAACAAGTAACAGCCTTAATAACCAGCTATTATCATACCAAATTTCAGTGATTTTCTAGTCTAGTCTAGTGATTTTCGCCTGGTTCAATCCATTTTGACTTAATAAGTAGGTAAATATTCCAAACCAGGATATCACTAGTGCTTTTTTTTTCAACTTCCTTTTATACTTCTATAATATAAGGTATTGTTTAAACGCCAAACCCTAGTCATTTAGCACCTCGACCACTCCCACGTTACTAAATATGCTCCCGTCTGGGAATCTGTTTAAATTCCTACTACTTTGTTAGCTCGCACAAAGTATATTTTATGTGTTCTTTAAAATAATGATGTATTGTCTAACTTTATATGCAATTACAGTTTTTATCCTTCTTAGTCATATATAATAGGTATAAAGAAATGTACCGTAATAGGAAAATTAATATGTAACGAACGACATTTGTATTTGACATAATAAAGGTATGAATGAAATCAAATGAACTTAATTTTTATTCAAATACTCTTACATTTGACTTGCAATTTATAAATTATTAAAATAAGTTTATATGTTATGTAATTCTCTGAATCTAGCACTAAGGTATGTAAACATATTATGTATACGCCAGTCAGTCTTCGTCAGTCAAAACATAAGTATAGTCCATCATCTTGAGGTCAGTCAAGTTAATTAAGTTAGAAATTTAATTAACTTAGTGTTTAGCTGAAATTCAACGAATCTCTTTTGTATTTTCTCCATTCTTTGTGACATTGGTAAAGTCTGTTTTAAACACAAATTGGCAGGTTTTAAAGGAATTAACAAGAAAATTGAATTTACTCAAAGAGAGGCTTATGTCCAGCTGTGGACTGAAAAGGGCTGATGATGATGATGATATCACATCTAGATAGGTAAGTTTCACCGCATTCACCAAAACCTAATAAATAAATTTCTAATACTCTTACCCTTCGGTACCATCCAGTGACTGATTTTGTGTGCTATTATTATGGATTGAATTAGTTAAGCGAGTTTTACTGAATATAGTTATTAGTTTATTTTTTAGCTGCAGCTATTAACTTCTGTAATGTAGATATTTTTAAACTATGAAACAAGGCTAATTAGCGAAAACTACTGAATTTATGAGTAAATAATTATATAAAGAAAAAAAACGTATACGAAAATCAAAATTAATAAATCAGGAACACAAACAAATAATTTAAAGGTGTTTTTACATATAAAACATTCAGCGCTGGATGGTTAGTATCAGTCTACAGTCTAGATTCTAAATTATTAATAGCATTTATAATTGAAAGGAAAATATAGCCAGAGTAAAAGCAAATATTATCTTGGCTTTTTGGCAACTGAACTCATTTACTTATAATGTATTGCAAAATTTCAGGCGTGTATTGATAATTTTTAACATTGAATGTGAAAGACAGCAGCTAATTTGCTCTACCGAGATACAACAAACGAACAAAAGTTTTGTAACATGTATATTTAGAATAAGAAATAAAATAAGAATGTTACTCTGTATTCTATTTTCTCATCTTTTTGTAATTTTAATTTTAATCAAACATATGTAAATATGAACACCCATAAGTAGTGCAGAAACATTAGTGCTCATTAAAAATATTCCCCCAGCGGGACAAGAACCCGCAACCACTGACACCGATGGGAAAGTACTAATTAGAAATACCTAGGTACAAATCAGTGCAGTATAATATAAAAATGCAGTTTTAGTATTAGAACAACTAGACGGTTTTATGTTCACAAGATTATTTTTAAACTTTGATGTTTTTCAATTCAATTTGCTGATTACTCGTACGTTCAAACCACAGTAAAAGCTCTCCGCAAGGTCATATTATATGGTTGAAAGCAAATGGATACACATTACACATGCGTGCAATATCACAGGTGAGTTAAAAACTATTTTTATGTAACTAGCATTTCCTGCGGCTCCGTCCACGTTTTTGAGACAAGAAACCAAATTCTTATATTTTTAGTGCCTATAGCCTTCCTTGATAAATGGGCTATCCAACTCTACAATATTAATTTAAATTCAAACCAGTAGTTTCTAAGATTAGCCTTCATCCAACAAACCTTTATGCGTTATATACATACGAGTATGCAAGCCTTTTTTGTCACTTCTTTTTTGGAGGCACGCTAATTCTCGAAAGCAGTCCGTCCATATTTTTTTTCACCCTTGCCCACCCCTTGCCACTATGTTATGAGGAAAAACACTTGTTTTTTTGTAAAATTCACAAAATTGAATTTTACTATTTTTTCGTTGCGTTCAACAATTTCGTTCAATTTTTTAGCTTTATAGCAATTTTTTACATATTTTCGATATTTCCTTTGGCCACGTGCCCCCACTAAAAGGCCCGAAATATAAATAAAAATACTTACTAGTATGTAATATTAGTAAACATTTACAAATGTGCATTTTAATATCGCGTCGCTTGCATTACACTAAAAATCTAAATGTGTTAAAAATGTTTGAGGACACCAAATATTTGATGACACTGTTAAAAATAAAGAATTATTACGTACTTATTACCTTACTTTAACAAAATACTCCGTAGTTAAATATCGCTTAAACACGTTTGAGTTAATATTTATGCCAAACATTTACACAGTCAAGTCTCAGAAAGATCGCTATTTGGCATTTACGACGAAACCTTAGAGCAAGTTAATATTCTTAGGCCAATCTAATGCTAAACACATTAAGTTATGTTCACAGAGTATACCTTAATATTTCTTATGATAGACAAAGCACTTAACCACTTACATATATGTTAGTTACTATACGTGATAGTATACTAACTACTCGTAGGATTGATAATATGAACATTTTTCAATACCCTTAAGTGGTTTGCTTTCAGGAAAATCGTTTTATAAAGTAAAGAATGTTTTTATGAAGGCAAAGTTCGCATAACTTTCTACCTAATATCGTGACTCACACTCTAGTTTCGTTAGGTATGCAATGAAATCTAAAAATACGTGGTTACTGGTTTCATAGGGGTCGAGGCCGTATGGCAATAACTAGTGGAGTCAACGCCACTGTGTATTATGACCAGGATTTTTGAACGTGTTTTTGCAAGTAACATTTATTATACACTCTAGTAACAAGCATGTCCACTAAAATATTGACAAAATGAAAAAATATATGTATCAAAATATTTTATCTTATTAATACATATTATATAATTCATAATAATAAGTACTTTCCCTACATGCTATACCAGCTATCGCCGTTCGAGTTCCGCTAGGGCATTAATTTTTGTGATGAGCACGAATAAATTTTGTACTCTAGTTATGGGTATAATATGTTAGTATATTATATATAAATAAATAAATAAATATGATCGGACATTTTTATAACAGCACCATCTAGTTCCGTGGTAAGCTACGCGGCTTGTGTTACGCATACCAGATAATTGATATACTACACATATAAATTTTTAAATAAATACATAATATAAATATTTACACCCATGACTGGAGATCAAACATTCGTGCTCAACAAATGAATGCGCCCAGCGGGACTACCAACTGAGCCAAACGTGTCGTCAGTATATTATATATGTATATTATAACTGATTACCATAACACAAGCCCTGTAGCTTACCATGGAACTAGATGGCGCTACGTCAGTAAATGTCCCCTAAAGTTATTTTTGTTGTTCCAATATAAAAGGACATTACATAGAATAAAATGCAAATAGTTTTACCATACAATATGGGATTGAAATATGTCATTGCCGATTTTTTCAAATCGACCAATTAATGTGAATGATAGCATATAAAAATTAATGGGTTTTATTTCCCAAGCAAGCAATTATGGGCACCCTTGTAAGCAGGAAGTTAGTATTTAGCTTATCTAGAGTTAGCGTACGCGACACATCCGTGACTTTAACTAGTTAATCGTGGAACTTAATTTTAAATAACGAAAATCTTCATGAAAATCAATTATATATACCTATATGTAAGTATGTAACTGAAAAAGCTTTGGATATTATTTTATTTTGTTATTATAATATACGTAATATAGCTACTTGTTGAAAAAAAATCACAAGAATTTTAGGTACGCTACATATTATAACACAGTCGTTAGGTAGGTATACATCGTTTGTACGCTGAGATCTTCTAAGCTACGCAACGGATTTTAATGCGGTTTTCATCAATGGACAGAGTGATTCACGAGGTTAATATTATAAGGTTATAATTTCGTAGAAAAAAACCCAAGAAAATATCTTAAATAATCGGTCACATATAGGGAATGCAATCTCGATCTCGCGAGATCTCGTTCTTGCGAGATCTCGGCCTTTTTTAGCGATATTGATCTCGAACGAAAAAACGACGAGATCTCGCGAGATTAACGAGATTGCGCTCGAACATAAAAACGTCCTATTTGAACTTCCTATTTTATTTAATTGATAATAATATCTCAGTTTAATAGTCAATGTCTTGTTTGTTATTAAAGAACTGTTTTATTACTAAAAGATTTTTGTTTTTTGATATTAGAATAGAAGACTAGATGTTTTTTTATTTGTTGTTTGATAGATACGTACGTCAAAGTTTACTACTTGGAAGTTTATTAAAAAATTATAGACAGAGACGTCAAACAATGTTTGTTGCATAAAAGTCTATTGAAAAAGTTCGTGAAAATAAATGTTATCTTATAATACTCACAATTTTTTTTATTTTTTTCCTAATCAATTCAAATTTTGTGATAATTTGTAAAAAAAACACACAAAACTGCCAATCTCGCGATTGGATCGCAAGATTGGATTCATAAACTCGCGGGATCTCGCTTGAGCCCTAATCTCGCGAGATTTGCATTCCCTAGTCACATATCTAGGAATGAACTAGAGCGGACTGAGGGTGATTCGCTAGTATTATCACTACATAGTACCTATTTAAAAACAAACTCGTTTCCCGCTGTCTGTCTGTCCCTAAGTATGCTTAGATCTTTCAAACTACGCAACGGATTTTGATTCGCTTTTTTTAATATATAGTGACTCAAGAGGAAGGTTTATATGTATAACTAGCGGAACCCGCGGCTTCGTTCCCGCTTAATCTTACAAATATACAACACCAAAAATATACCTCACACACCGGTTATAAAACAAAATACTTAAAAAACTTGAAAATAATATCATTTTACTTTTATGTTTTAGGTAGGTACGTTTAGTGCTATCTTGTTTCAACCGCATTAATCGTTACTTTCTTGTTCATTGAACTTGACCATACTCGGTTTTTAGAATCCATTCAAAAGACTACAATAATATGCAAATTTAAAGAAATCTTATTTACATCTCGTTTGTTTACCAATTAACATCAATTGGTTTATTTTGAACCGATTTGGAGTGTATTTTTATTCTCAAACATACTTCACTTCCCATGAGCTTAATCGTGATAATTGAAAAGGAATGCGAGACTACAGATAGGTTCGTACAGGTATGTCAGCCGCTCCCAGGTTGCAGCGGTGTGGAAAGATTTTCGCAATTCGCTAGCGAAGGCATTCTAACAAAATTAATAAATGTCCACTAATTTGTTAGACCTTACAAGTGCAGAACCGTTGAAAGATATTTGTTCGGGACATTCATTTTAACTTAAACAAAATGTATTTAGAACAAAGACGTTAAGCTTAAGCATAAAAATAAAAGTAAGTATATAAATGAAACTTATTAATTAACTGTCTGATTATAAAATAGAAGTTTATAATTTCGATTTTTTTTTCTAGAGTAAGAAAACTAATTAACCTGTCACTTTATTAGATTATTATTAAGTCGGTACTTTAAGATATTGTTTAATAGTGCATATTTTTCAAATGAATGAATAGTAGGCTACCTATGTACCTACATAAATTAGGTTTTAAAAGTTATCTTTATTTCTGACTTATCTCTAATATGTATCTATCGCCTCCATTCAACGTGACAATGTAATCTGGCTAAGCCTCCAATAAAAACAAACGCTTAAAAGCCTTGCAACAAAGAACTAAACTGCAAGACTTCTACCACATTTTGCTGTTGTACGATACGATTAGATACAAAATTACCTTACTAGTTCTCGTACATATTTAATAAGACAAATAATTGTGACGAGGATATGGGTCCGTACTTACATAGTTGTATCTGTTCACTAAATATTCTTTTCTATCATACATGTTAATTATTACATGCGAGTAGAGCAAGAGTATATCTACTGAAATTATCCAATATAAATATTTCTAGAGATAAAAGCACTAAAAGCCTACTTTGTTATTTTTAATAGCATAATAACAAAAAAGCTCCTAAAACATAAAATATTCAAAATATCTCTCATCAAAAACGTATTGCATTAATAATGTAGATAAGTACAAAGTTAGATTAAAAAAGTTTTGCCTGCTGGAATCGTTACACAAGCATACTCCACTAATTGTCATTCTAATTAGTTGAAATTATCCATGATGCAATGCCTATGACAAATAAAACTAGTATCAACCAATTTTATAGGCACGGTAAATATTAAAACGACTTAAGATATGATTCTTTTAATTTAAATATACCTACATATTATGTACCTACATATATTATTTAATTGTGAGTTTGGATAATTTTATTGAATAGCCATTATCATTGATACTAGGGACGAACGACAGTTTTTAGATTTTATGTCTGTCTGTCGCGTCCCGACTAAACCACTGGTAATATTTCGATAAATTTAGTATGTATTATTATACCTAGCATAGATGCGACCTCAGTATCGATAATTATGACTTTTTCAATAAGATTTTCCAAAAAATATTATATGTTCCAATTCGGGTCCGATAGAATTATTTTATTACATAATATGTAGGTGTAATAGATAAAAGACATAGAAATATGATAATGAAAGGTCTTACCAATAATAGGCATCTTAGATTATATATAATCAAAGATAGGCATATTAAGGAAATTGCAATGTTAGTTAAAAATACACTTATAGCAAGTTGTGCGATAAACGACTTTTGATATAAGCCCCTCGCATTTCGGAACCCCAAATTACTCGTACAAAAAAAAAACTCTCGTTTGAATGTAATCATATCTGATCATATCTAATTGTTTAAAATACATATGTAATATGTAGGTATATATTTTTAATAAAACGCTGTCTAGATAGAAACACCTACCATTTTTGAATATTTAAAATTTTATTTCTAATAAATTTCATGCGTTACCAACATTTTAGTATTAAATAGACTAGATCTTAGTTGTTGGCGGCTATCTTTGGCTCAAGACGCGAGTTCAATAACCGCATGTAAATACCTAATTATCTCTCTTAACTTAGGTATTGTGGGTTGACTATGAATTAAGCTTGTTAGCTTCTGGATCATTCTATTTTTCCTAATAATTTTATAGTAACATGTGTGGAGGAATGTAACGGTTACATAAAACGGATATAAAATAGGTCGTGCCTACGAATAACGTGTAACAAACCACATTTTTAACGTAATGGATTTCCGTTTTTAAAGAAGTACTTTACATTATAATTAATATTATCATTTTAGAAACACTCGCACCTTATTCTTGATAATACGATTTATTTTACGAGAATATTTATTTTGCTTTCTATTAGAATATATAGTTATGAATATGATTAAAAACAAAATACGAAGGTATCATTTATAATAATATAAGATGTTTTTAAAACTATATTATAAATTATGTTTATAAATAGTGAAGTTACATTACAAAGATAACATAAGATTAACTAAAAAGGTGTAAATGGAAAGATCAATCAAATATTATAACAAAACAATTGCTTATTAATAAAATAAATATATAATAACACAATAGAATACGTAACCCAATAAAAATTAATAAAAACATAAATCTTTCGATGCACAGTGAATGCAAAAACGCATGCCGGTTATGCAAAAAAACAGGTGAGTACTTACTCGAAAATTTGATGCACTATTTGGCACGATTATTATAATTAATAATGTACTTAAAAACGTTACTAATTATATAAAATTATGTGAATAGTTTCATTAAAAACACTAACACAAAACAATTCACTGTTTATTTACGTTCGAAATGACAGTTGGTTATATTGCGCATGCGCGTAACATTAGACGCGACGGCCAGCGCGCGACTGCCAGTGCCAGAATATCCGAGTACGAACGATTTGAACGAACGATTTTAACACGGCGCGTGGACTGAATGAGTTGGAAATATGGCGAATGGGGAATTAATGGTGCAGTTTGTTAGGTAATCAGGTGTTTTGAACCTTTTTGCGTTTTATATTATAAATAAAATTTGGAATTTTCACTAGTTTATTTTTATTTTTGATTTTCTACGTAACGGGAAAGATATTTTCGTAAATCTATTAAAGTAAAAGTCTAATATAAATATTATTAAAAAATAAACATTAAACATATAATAACATTTTTATTTTTTAAGTGAAGCTTTGTTTTATAGTTGGGAAATGCATTACTCACACTACCAATATGCAAGAAAAACCAGTATTACACACTAAAACCCAACAAAACCCACTTTTATTGGGTTGCTTAAAATAATAATATTTGATTTTTAAACTACATCATTTTTGTGAAATATTAGACTTACAGATAAACATAATATTAAACATTCTAAATAGACTAAACATAATGATTCATGTCTGAAATTGTTTAATGTTTTTTATTTATAACCTAAAGTTATCAAACATCACACTACGATGCACAAGGGTAAAAAACAAAATCATAAATAAAAAAAATAATGATTATATTTAAAGTATCGATAAACAAACCCATTTATATCATACAGAATATATTATTTCAATCAGAAATACAATCTGGCATCACGTGAAACTCGGCAAAATTATATCAAATTTGTTATGTAATGTTAACTTAGCGCATTCTCGTTACAGTTGTCCCTTGGCAATGTCACGAGGTCATGGCTCCCCGCTTCAATTAGATTTATCTTATAATCATGCCGCATATATTTTCGCCCCTTTATTCGTGCATTTATTGCAACAAATTAAATTAGAAAGACCGAAAGGATTAATGGCGTTCATACAATATGTTTTTAGTTATGTTTTAGTTTAAATTGATGACTATATAAAATCTAACAAATGAACTTTCAAGTTTAATATGTTTATTTTAAAGTTATTTAAAAATAATAAATGTTACAATTAGTAATTCATACAATACAACAGGATCACGATAAATATAATTAAAAAACGCAGTTTCTTTAATAAAAAGATAACGTTTTAAATGTAGCTCAAAGAGCCCCACAATCTTCAAGTGTAGAAAATAATTTCATATTAACTATATTAAGACCAGAATATTCATTTATAAATGGATGTATGCGTTTCAATGTCGCAAGATGCATTTTATGCCTTAATACTTGTAGAGAGGTCTTAATATAATTCAGCTGGAGAAATGCATGTCTTATGAGCGTTTTGTTCTTACAAGGGTGTGGGGTAGTTCTTTTATTTTTCAAACAGGATATCCTGGGTAGGGTGACGGTTTCCGAACATGCGGTTCATTGCGTGTCGGATCTATAAAAAAACCCAGCACGTGTTCTGAAGAGGGTTTACAAAACAGTTTTATTAAACATCTTTGATGATATACAGTAAAATTTAAATATATAAATCATTCTTTACTTTTTTCTCTTATATATTTATAATATATTAATTGTTAAAGTGACTTTTTGTCAAGATAATCAAATTTAAAACATGCAATTTTATTTGATACACCGGACGTAGTAATAACAACAACATATCCAATTATATGTACATATTTGTAAGCATAATATTATAACAATATTATTATAATATTTTATGACATTTACTATAGGTACACATACCTATTTATTGATTTCATGAATGTCGACTGTTATTATGGGACAAAGCTTAAGAGGCCAAAAGGGTAACCTTTTACTCAATCCAAATTCAATTATGTACAATAAGAGGACTCTGACATTAAGACCTAAACCAATATATAAAAGAAACATATTTTTACTAATATTCCACTGTTTCGGAATGTGTTTTATGTTAAAAATATTTTTAACCACTTCTCTATAATATTCTATATAAAATTTATTTTATTGTTTACTTTTAATTAACTACAGTTAAGATAACCATTCTGCTGCTGCTCATCAGATTTCAAATTTTTTATTATGCCGTTGCTTGCTACTCGTGCTAATAACTAATTTAATATGTATAAAGTAATATAATACCCACATCAGATTTTAAGAAATGCATTGCTTTCCTTTGTTTCACAATATATTATATCTGATACTATTGAAAAATGCGAGATCGCATATATTAAAAAGTCTGATATTAAGCCCGTGGGTGTCGCATTATGAAGACGAATCACCGTATTATTTCATTATCACATTCATCAAATAAATTTAATAAGACGATTCAAATATGACCTTGAATATGAATTCAAAAAATAAAGCATATTTCCATCCATATACTCGTATATAGCCATAATTTTGTTAAATGTATTGCATTAGCATAGACGAGTATATGTCTATATATATAAAAGAAAGTCGTGTTAGTTTTACTATTTATACCTAACTAATAACTCAAAAATGGCTGAATTGATTTGGTTGAAAATTGGTGGGGAGGTAGCTTAGAACCAGGAGACGGACATAGAAAACTTTTATCCCGTTCGACCGCGTTCCAGTGTGACGTGACATAAATCGTCACAAAGAATACAAGTCACAATAAAACGTGGTACATATAACAAAAACGCATCTGACATGGAATAACAAAACGCAAATGACAGCTAAACGTAATTTTGTCTATGGTAAGTACCTATGTTTGAAAATTTGATAATTATAAATTTTGTCAGCAATCAATAATCAGCAATAATCAGTAATATGTATTCTGGCGGAACAGAGTTCGCCGGGTCAGCTAGTTTTAACTCCAGAATGTTGATACACATATATAGAGCCTCTTAACATGTATTTTGACCTTAATAGAATACTCACTATCAAGTAAGTAATTCCATTAGAATTGTGAGATACCTAGAATAATAAGTAGATTTTTTGGCATATACCTAGCATACGAGCTGAAAGTACCTACTGTTAGAACATTCCTTACTGTGGAGAAAGACAATTTTTTTTAGTACATCAAAAATGTAATCGCTTACATGCATTAAAACCTAAAATATTGTACTAGGTTAACCTAAAACCTCAATTCAGTTGCTTCGTATTGTTATATCAGTTGTAAGCCGAAACGTATAAAGTCATATGTCTGAAACTATTGATTTTATTCTATGCTATTGTTAGACACTGGATTCACTCGAGTGAAGCGATGTACTTATAAGCCGCTAGTTATTTAAATAAACTTCTATTTTAATAAGATAATTAGTTTAAAAATATATATATGATAATAATTTTAGTTTTGCGTATATTATTAAATGTTGACACAAAAAATATTTTTGTGGGCTTGCAAAATCGAAACTAGAGCTATGTCTATAACGTAAAAGCATTTTTACCTGCCGTCATCTTGTCCCGGCATCTTTCATTCAGTAAATTCCTTTGTAGATAGAAAGGTCAGAAGGGAATTCCTTGAAAATGGCAGATATATTGAAACCTACAATTGAGAGTAACAATGTGTCGCATTCGAAAAATATATTTTACTCGGGACATTCATTTCACCTGATAAAATGTTACATAATATTCTCCAAAAAGTTATGAAGTTGTAATAAAAATCGATGGTTCGGTATAGCAAAAATAAATATGTAGTGTTTCCAGACTAGCTCTTCTATCATGTTAAAAATAAATAAAATCTTTTCGGCGCAGACGTAAGTAATACAATTATAAAACGATAGATAGATATTATTAATTATTCCCATACAAAATAAACAGCTCTAAGTACCAAAAATAGATATTAAGATAAACTTTGGAAGAACTTTTTGAAGACGAGAACTTGCGTTTTGCAAAATTGCAGATTACGCTTAACTAACTGCGATGAACTGACAAAAGCTATGAGTATCAATGTAGCAGGTATCTGTCAATAAAAAAAATCATTTTCAATTTTTGTTTTTGTAAAAAAACAGTCTTATAAATTGACATTCATCAAACGCGTAAAATGTCAAACGCACGAAGACTAGCGAAACTTAACAAAACGATGAATAAAATCGGTAAAGTCGTTCTCAAGTTATGGTGTGACCAAGGGAAACATGCATTCATTTTTATATACATATATAATATATTACACCTATTTAATCTGTAGGAGCTATAAATATGTACTTGTTGTGTAACATAATCTTAATAAATTACCTTCTTAAATTTCCGGATATAAGCAAATTAGTGTATACTATGTAGTAACAAAAGCGGCAATAAATTATTGTTAAGTCAAGTACGTTGTACCTTCAAAACAAGTGAGCAACAAAAGGTTTCGAGTACCTGGAAGACCACCGTATTTAAAATAAAAAATAGTATAAATTACGCCATTCATAACAAATTATTTGCATTCATTCTTTTACGAGTACATTTGTTAGAATAAATAACTACAATAATTAATTTAATTTTAGTCAACTTCTTAAAAAAAACGAATACTTTTATTTTATAAGTTTCATGACAGGTCTATTTGTTGTAAACTTATTTCTATTGGCAAATTCAAATGATAAAGAATGGAAAGGTTGAATTTTAATCTATGACAATCGTCTTCATTCATTTTCCTTTACTCAAGATTTTTATGCTACTTAAATGTATTTTTAAGACATTTCCTAATATAATAATAATTATTAAATTTTATATTATACTACCTTTACCCGCGGCTTCGCCCGTGTTTATTTTTTTAATTGCTAATCAACCTCATTGGGTTGATCTGTAGGATGCCTGAGAGTTTCTTCAAAATTACTCTAGCTATTTCAGAACCCATTGTTAATACAAACAATTTTTTAATTTTTCGTAAAAAATGTTTTTTTTAATAAAAAGTATCCTATGTTACGTCTAATACCTCCAAGAATATGTGTACAAAGTTTCATGATGATCGGTTGAGTAGTTTTCGCGTGAAAGCGTAACAAACAAACTTACATTCACATTTATAATACATATTATATTATAGTAGGGATTACGCCATATAATGTCATTTTTTGAACTTGTTCTTAGGTAAGGTTTGCTAAATGGAAATCAATCAGAACTCGTGTATTGTCGCATCAATTAGTTAAATTATTTTGTAAAAATGGAACTACTCTTTAAATATAACCTACGTATTCGTAAAAGAAATACGAAAATAGGTTCATAATCCTCAAACAGACGCTTCTCTATCAGAAGTAAGGCGTATATTTATATAACCTATTTTAAGATGAAAGTACCTTTCCATCTTAAATGTCAAACGCTGCCACCTATTTATTAGATAACTAGCTGTGCCCGCAACTTCGTTCGCGTGGATGTCGGAACTTAATTAATATTTTTTAGTGCGAAGCGCTTATCTTCTTATCTATCGAACAATACTGCACGCAGTTGATCTCTAGTTATAGTCCCGTCTAAGTTCGAATACTCGTAGATGGCACTGTTTTAATATTTTACTTCGGAAACACTATTTTTTTTATTAATTTACATTTTTTATAAGTGGTGAACTGATTACGATGAAACAAAAACCTTAATGTTACTTCAATTTACGCACATATTGTTGTGTATAAAAGTTACGTGAAGTTGTGAGACCAAATGCACATAACCCTAATTTTACTTCTGGAATTTCTCTACTTCTTCACTTTAAACTCAAATATCTTTTGATAGACTGAACCGATTGCAATGAAACAAAAACTAAATGTTACTTCAAGTTACGTTCAATCGTTTTGTATAAAAGTTATCTACATTGCTTTCGTACATTTTACGTGATGCCCGGATAAATAAACAGACAAACCGACAAACAGACAAACAGACAAAAATTCTAAAAATGCTGGAAATGGGTTCTATTGGTTATCCTTTAATACCCTGGCTATTTTTTTGTAATTTTTTTTGATGTACAAAAACGACTTTTCTACAGTTTTATTATATGTATAGATGTCTCAATAAGGATTTTTATTTATTTTTATATAAAGTAAATGTCATTCTAAATTTAATATTACCTACCCAATGAACTCAAATACGTAAGCGGCAAGCAAAATATAAATCAAGTTTAATAAATCAAGCGCCTGCATTAATATAACAGCAATAATTTACGAATAAATATTTGCTTCAACAAAATTTATGCATGGTTATTCTATAATTTAATTCTTTTTAGTTATTATTTAATTAATAGTTTAACTATGATTCGCTTTATAATATTAGAAAAGTGTATAAATATTATACGCTTAATAAATCGTATTTATTTATTTAATACATCGTACACAAACGCATAGACATGGGACTTACTTCACAGGATGTAGCGTGTTTTTCGGTATATCACCAAGTCGCTTCCCGCTATCTGTTTCAATGTATGCTGAGGTATTTTAAACTACGCAACGGATTTTGATGCGCTTTTTTTAATAGATAGAATGACTGAAGAGCAAGGTTTTTATGTGTAACTAGAGGAACCCGCGGCTACGCTTGCTAATCTAGGGACGAACCGAAACGAGGGTTAGTCGCTAGTGTAAAATATAAGAATTTAACTAATTCCAGTCTTTAGAAGGTAGATGGAAGAATGGAAGATTTAAATATATCTACAAAGACAAAAGTAGGGAATCGAGTGGTCATTTTTATAAGATAAAATGGATAATATATATTTTTCTATTGCCCTAAACTTGAAAGCATACGAATTTTCTACGAAAATCGTATAGATACGCGATATCTTTTTAAACTTAAAAAACTAGATGGGGTCGACAAAGCATACAGTATTTTCATGCGGAGGTTTTTGCAGACGCTCTGTGAATAACAACTGCAGACTATCGAGAGAAATCAATATGGACCTCAATAAAATTCAAAGGATTTTATAAGAGACTGTCGCCTGACCGTCCTTCAAAGATAAAAGAGTATTAACCACTAGTTATCGAAGCTGGGACTAGATTTAAGATTAATGTTTGATGTATGATCTTCTGTACTGTAGATAAATAACGTTTTAAACATAAAATAACTTTTTTTTGAAATATTACCTAGTACAATAGGCGCGTATAGACCGTACCACGAAAGATGAGTCTTGAAAGTAATTATACATAACTCTTACTAGCACGACTGACCTGCGAAAATCCCCCGCTAGTGACGTCTGACGCTCGTCAAGACTCAAGTATCATCTTTCGTGGCGCGTATTATAGCTTATTGGAAAATGGAAAGTGACAATATTAAACCATTTCTCACAAAAAGTGTAGTATATTTTTGACTAAACCTATTGTAGTTGTTATACAGTTAGGTAAATAATTTCGTTATAAGATAAATCAGTCACCATTAAAAATAAATCTACCTATAAAAACATAATATTAAAAAATAAAGTCCGCCCTAAAATCTGTCTGTTCAAAATTAACTCATAAACTACTGCACCGATTTTGATGTTGTTTTGTGCAATGGTTAGAGTGGTTCTCGAGGGATGTTTTAGTATAAAATTTCTCAAGTTTTTCTATAGGTACATTTACTTGCGGAACCCGCGGCTTCTATCTAGATAGTCTAGGCGGAATCTAGTGACTAGTCTAGATAGTCTAGGCGCTAGTCTAGAAATAAAATAAGTGTTCATTTATGCTAATCCACAAATCTCCGATATTCTTTACCAATTTTGTTTATAAAACATAACATACAAATGATTTGTTATTTATTTTCTTTTACAGACAGATTCTTCAACAATTGTTGTGAAAATTGATACACGTAAGGAGTATCGTTGGATATCTGTTTTGTTTCTCAATAATTGATGGGAATAAAACTTAAAATCAGTAGGTTCTATATTGTCGGTTAGTTTGTATCCATAAGTAAAATAAATTATTTTATAGTTTTATTAAATGTTACACTAACATCGGAATATTAGAACTGCTTTCTTAATTGCAAACAGATAGTAAGAATAATTTTGTGTGTTTATAGTTCACTAGCGTCTCGCACTACTCGCGTCGCTCGGGCTATTCCCTAGATTTAGCGCGAGCGAAGTGCGGATTCCGCTCGTTATACACATAAACCTTTCTCTTGTATCACTCTATCTATAAAAAATATTCGCATCAAAATCCGTTGCGTAGTTTTAAATCTAAGCATACATAGGGACAGACACACAGCAGAAAGCGACTTTATTTTATACTATGCAGTGATGTTGTTGATGTAACTTACAAAATGGATGAATAAAATTAAAATATTTTAAGGTTGATATTATATATTATATACATTTTGTGAGTTAAAGAGTCATAATAATAAAATGCGTTTAATAAATATACAAACTTCCCTAGAAACTTCAAAGCTCCAAGTTATTCTCCTTTGTATCTTTCCGTGCAAATTTTCTTACAGTATTTATTGAACTTGAATGTAATGAAATAAAAGCGTTAAATGGGTGTTTTGGTTAAGTCGGATTATAAAGGGCGAAGTCAATGGTCCAAATTTGGTTTAAAGAGTTTTATAAATGATAATATTTTTACACGTTTTAACGTTTTCGAACCGTGAAAACTATGAAAGCGTGTAAATCATTATTGGAAATTTGAGGAAAATATAGATAGAATTTACCTTAAATATGTAATTGTTGCCTAAAAAAATAATTGATAACGTTTACAATCACAATAGCTAATTAAGAAAAAAAGAAATGTATCTGAAAAAAGAGAGAAGAGAGACTCTTAGGCTTCGTCTATCTTAACATCCCACTTCTTGACACTCCCTTACATATGAGGGGGATCAGGCTCATCAAGAACGAATTAGTCGTCAAATGTCATCGAAAACTTGCTAGGTTCCCTCTTAAATTATTAAAAAATGAAGGGTTGGTTTGTGATTTTAAAATACCACATTTTGTAGGGACTTATGAAGCCCGCACGTAGAATCCCTAAGTAACTATGTAAAACAATATGTCTTATACTAAACTCTAGAAGGTGGAAACCTAAGATGTACTTATGATTAATAATTTAGACAATAAGAGTACTAGGCTACTTTTTAAGGGCAGGAGACATCACAAATCCGGGCTACCTACAGGAAAGCTTTTGAAATTATCAGTTTTCCTTAATTCTTGTATTTGTTTCATTTACAATTTTTTTCAGTATAGGTACTTCCTAAATGGTCCAATAAATATTTCAATATTATAAGGTTATGTATTGAGATGCTATTGCGACTAAAGTATTTTTTAAAAAGGTTATAAATTGGCCGAATAACTCTTGGTTGGATTTAATTTCCGCTGCTCCCCACATATCCCATATAACAAAATGCTGTCGAATTTACTAAGGTAAATAAGTTAAGCAGTTGAAAAACTGAAAAGAAGAAAATTCCTTTTTTCATACGCAAGAGAGGATAAAGAGGGGTTCAGTTTGAGTTCAACGTACATGAAATAAGATTTAGTAAGTATAATATAATAAGGTGCTTTTGAGATTTGTAAAAGTATTCGAAAATCAAAATTTTAAATGATGTAACCGTTTTAACTTAAACATACTAATGTTAAATCTCTTAAACTGATGTTATAACTAGCTTACCTATATGTAAAATAGTTTTTCAGTAGTAAAATTGTTAGCAAGACTGAATATTTACAAATTGGACCTCTGAAAACGATTATTTTCTTTATAATTGCAAACTTGCACATTTTACGATGTAACCCACTAACCTTATTTGTCCCATCCAAAATTGATCCACACTTTGCTGTAATAGCTAGCTTTCATCCACCCTAGATCTTAAGTACTTATTTTAATAGCTTTGCCTTTGATGCACTATGCATAATGTCATCACACGATTACGCAATTAATTCGCTATTTTTGTTTTTGTATGAAAGAGGACGAGGTGGACTGCCCGGACCGTTGTCATGACTACGGGGGGCGCTCGCGGCGCGCGCCGCTTCTCAACGGCAGAAGCGTAACCGCGATCTCTGCGGAGGCTGTGTCTTACTATCCTGAACAATTTTTTGACGTAACGGGAACGTTTTACGGCATGCTTTTCCTCTGATAACAATCTAGTAAAGACAAAGTGTTTGTGGCTTCTAGTGATAGTGTGTGTGATGTGCATTTAGATATATTATGGTGTGGGTAGGGACGTAGCTTTGACCAGGCTGCAGGGGAGGGGCGCTTTTCACGCTTCATATCATGCCTTTCGAATTGAGATCAGGTAAGCTTTAAGCTGTTTAAGGGTTACTTATGAATGAATTTATTTCAGCTGTCGGATGAATGGTTGCGTTTGTTGTTCGGAATATTTAAAGTACACCTCGTTATGAACATTTCTCGACGATATATGAGATGGAAAATTCTAACCTCTTTCAGTATATTACAAAGTTGCTACGTTGTTTCAATGCAGATTTGGCTTATGCGCCAGTGAATATAGACTTGGTTATGTATTTTAATTTACTTTAGTAATTAATTAAGTTACATAGTAGGTATAGTCTTTATAATTTGTTTATATATTTTTATGTTTGGACCATCAATATGAATGTACTATTGTTAAATCATCAATTTTAGGACTCATATTAAGAACTAATACCAGTTAATAAGAAAATACTCATACTAGAATTAAAATATATTTGTAAACATATTTTGAAAGGTAGCTTTGGAATATTTTTTTCTTATAGCTGAGTAAGGGTAACTGCGTCACCTACGATTTCATGGGGGAGGAGAACGATAAGGGCTTTTATAACCTTTTTTACGTATTAAAGATGACAAAATGTATTAGAGTACATACATGTATAACTTTAAATACAAGTTTTTGTATTATTTTATTCATATGATTTTATTTAATGAATGTTGTGAAAAGTATGTTTGAGAAAGTAAAAACTGTTTGAAAATAAAAATTATCTGGAGCAATAAACTACTATCTACTACCCAGTGAAACCTAACCTCGTCTTTCTTAATGGGGCGTTGCAGGATCATTTACGCATTCAACCTCGACGCCTCGTTAGCAGGTCTACTTGCTGGGTATATATGGGTTCTGCTCCAACGTTCAAAGCTATCAGAAAAATACAAGGATCATTGCTATCGGAAAAGTAACGGTCCACCTTGGTGGGTGATGCGCCATGCCACCGCAGAAAGGTGTTCGACCCACTTGGAGTGGGTTTTTCGTTACCTGCTGGATTGCCAGCCGTTAATGAGCCCACCTACTCGGTTACAAGTTAAACACACATAAGAGAGCTCCTAACCTCAAGCCATGAACGTACTAACGTAATTTTTAATTTTTATTACAACTTATAAAAAGAACACTAAATAATTTGTAAGTTTTTAATTATGTGTACTTATTATGTCTAAGACTTTTATATTATGCCTTTAAGAGGTTTAAAATATGATAGTGCAAAAAAAAATAATTTTAAGAAAAGTTAAAATTACAAATACTTCATTTAAATAGAATTATTACATAAAAAATATGAGATAAGATATTTTTTTACTAAAAAAACATTAATTTTATCCCCCTAGTATAAGGGCTTAATCCGTGCCCAGCCCAGTGGGACATGAAAAAGGGCTGAAAACGACTGTAACTTTATTTTGGATAAAATGATCAGATCAAGTAGAAGTTTAACAAAAATAAAAGTTTATCGTTACCAAAAAAACTATGTAGTACTTTAAAATTCGTGATTATTATAAATATAAAAACAAAGTACACAATAAGAAAAAAATGAAAATTACTTTAAAATAAACCTTTAATTTTAACAGAGAGACAAAGAAAATTTTCCCTCTCAATTTAGTTATTAGAGCGGTCCCTTTTCTATGAAGCTTTGATTAAAATTAAATCAAACATTAAAATTCAATTCTTCGGCGACAGGCACTTCGGTTTCCTCGTGTTGCTAATTAGTCACTTTGTCGTTTAACCGATATCACGCTATAATATCTCAATGGGTCCCATTGAAACTGTCAAAGTATTTGCACATACATAATATATAAATAGTACATTGTTATTGAAATTATACTTAGTATTACATGTTAGGAAAAAATAAGGAGAATAAAGTTTTAGTAAACGTTCACGTAATTAAAACTCTTTTTATAAACATACTGTAACGTTGTGCTAGTACGTTACTGTATTAATTAAATTTTTGTAGTATTCTTTCTTAATTAATATCTATATCACGACTTGTAACGCCATCTATATACTTAACTTTGCTAACACTTCATAACTTATTGACTTGATTAAGATTAAGATTTATATAAAATTATAAAAAAAACCTTTTACTTTTTTTCTTTGTATCTCTATATGTTTATAGAAACCTTATGGCTGTTATTTATAACATTTACTTTGAGCATACAAAAAGAAATAACAACCAAAATGTAAATCTCATGTAAAGAGGGCGAGGTGTTTAACCAAATCTCCCTAAATAAAAATTAAAAGAAGAACTACTCACTTATTAATAGATGCCACCTAAGTAACATTGTGCATTTATTTAAATAACTAAGAAATTAAAATCTCCTAAGTTAGCAATCCTTTTCGATACATGCATGGCAAGAATGCTGAAGATGACTGACTGCTAAATATCTTCGTAAAAGTCGATAATTGGATCGATGAAGAAGTAGTTGATAAGTGGGTACAGAAAAACATTACGGCGCATTACATGGGGGAGAGGGAGGGTCAAATATTCAAAAATTACACCCCCTTATTCTTATTAACTTCATTAAATATAATGATAAGTCATTATGTAGGTATTAATCACTATGACTTCTTCTTTGCCCTCGCCTTTTCCCGTTACGCGGGGTCGGCTTTCTTACTTGGAGACGAACCCGAGCGAAGCGAGTTTTTGGTTGTATATTATACTCGTATAATAATTATTTTTATTGTTATTTTGATAACATATTTGAATCAGTTTGTGTGACCTTATTCTCTGTTCCAATGGTCGCAGCTTCGAGTCCCGCTGGGGTTATTCATTTATTTGATGAGCATGAATGTTTGTATTTCAGTCAATATAATAATAGTATACTTGGTATGTTATTATTCAGAAGTCAATAATCTGCAGCGCTTGACGCGGTGAATGGTTGATTAGCCTGCGGTTTGGCGGTGTTTGAATCTGGAATTTAGGCCAAGAAATGTATAAATATACATATTTTAACACTATACAATCGATCTGTTCTTCTAGTTCAGTGAACTGAGATAAACTTTTGTTCAATGTACTGTTGTACAAACTTTCAACCCCTTATTAAGTAATGTTGTACCAAACATTAAAACTTATAATTAATTACATGTTTTAACAAAATTACAATTTCCACGTTACAAATTTTAAAAGATGCTGAACTTCAACATAATTTTCATGCCTTAACCCTAGAGTAATCGCGCCTTTCCGTGAAACGCGAGTGATCGCGTGGGGAGCATTTTGCCGCCTGTACTTAATTCGATTTTTTGTAGAAAATAGGAGATACATATTTTTTTTATTTATGTTTTAAGGATAGAATAAAACATAAATTATCGGAATAAGAAACATTTATTAATGTTTTATGTTTAAAATTTAGAAAATAATGCTTTGGGAAATCTTAGGTAAATTTCTTGGTTTTTTTTCAACCTCTCTACAATTATTGATATAGAAAAGCAATAATTAAACTTATTAGCTAAATTACACGTATTCATCATCTACGACCTGCATTTTAGCAAAACAATCCTGACACAAGTACATCCAATGTTCGTTGCACAGTAACTTTGCACATCTAATACACCCTTTCTTCGCTTTCTTTTTTTTCTTGGACGCACATACTGCGCATATACCTTCCCTACCTGAGGGTATATTTTGATGATCCGATGGCTCAAATCGGGTGATTTGGTTTCTCACTTGTTAGTACAATCTATTTACTTTAGATTTTTTAATGATATGTGGTCTAGTCATCATAGTGGTCAGTCAGGTTCACTACTTGACGATCGTAAACGAGATCTAGTTAGTGACCGTGGGTTCTGTATTGTGGCTCCATGTCCGCTACCATGTCCGCGACCACATCCTCGACCGTGTCCACAACCACGTCCACGACCGCGTTGAAATGACTCCTGGAGAGGGGCAAGGGATACTACAAGTGTTACGCCAGACGTTGATGTCAGTATTATAATCACTATGTTCACTTTCCCAGTCACTTTCAGAATCGATTTGCGATGATGATGCACATAGTCCGCATGATCTTCTTCGTTATCTCTCCCCTCTTGCAACCACTCAAGTATTTGTTTATTTTGTTTATTCATTTCACGCGGTGGGTATCTAAAAAAATATACAATGAACTAAGCAAAACAAAAACTCTAGCACTATAATTATTCAAAACAAATCAAAAATCAATTTTAATACGATATATATTTCAAAATAATACTATATGCAATGAAAACTAACAAAATTTCAACTATAGTAAAAACCAGATCCACAAATTTTACTTACGGCAGTAATCGCGCAGTGAGCAATTTGCCGCCAAACGCGACGCACCTGCGATAATCTTTGTTTCCTGTGGTTACCTGCGCACTGAATTCACTTTAATTTCTAAAACAAGGAGGTGAGGAACGGAGGGGCAGCTACTAGGAAGCTTGACCTTCACAAATGCAACATTTACAAAATAATACGAATACTGTACCGCGGGCGGCAAAATGCTCATAGCGCGAGCACTCTAGGGTTAATTAACCTCTTTAGGTAATAAATTAAAAAAGTCCTAGCTTCGTAGGTTGAGGAATTTTAGCGTAAGCATGTTTCAGTATGTTGACTGTATGTCAGTGTTAGAGCTTAATTAAGCTTTACTTTTGAGACACATAATATCCATTAAAATTATCACGTTCCATGAGCTTTTAAGCATTTGTCTGAGAGTGGAAATACTACTATTTATCGAGTAATTTTTAAGTCCATGTTATTTCTATCCTCTCTATTTTTATATTATATTATTTTCAGTGCATTCAGTTTTCATATGGCAGTAAAATCTAGCTGAAGCTTTAATGTATTTTTGTCATAAAAACTTGAAGCTTGAATAATTACTTTTTAATTAAAAAAATACACCGACTCTTGCTTTTTAAAAGTTTGAAATCGGTCAACATTTTTCATTTTAACTTCTTAGTTAAAAATGTTATTTTTTAAATATAAATAAATAAATATATTGAGACATTATTACACACAGTGCCACCTTGTTCCCTGTTAAGCTACGAGGCTTGTGTTACCGATACCAGATAGTTAATATACTACACAAATTGCTTTAAATATATACATACTCGTATTATAAATCTAAACACCCATGACTGGAGTATAAGCATTTGTGCTCAACTAATGAATACCTCCAGCGGGACTCTAACCTGCGACCACTGGGACAGCAAGTAGGGTCACTACAAACTGAGCCAAACGTGTCGTCAAACTACTCGTATGTACATATATGTTAGCATGTTTAATAGATTTATATAAAATTATTTGTTAAAACTAGGTGTAAGCTTACATATGGAAGAAACGATTGCGAACGAAACTGAAAATATGGTATCAAGCTAACACATCTCATAAATCAACTCAAGACATGTCATATTGTAAATCTGACATTTTCGCATAATATTCCCAGAGCACTTCCTTCGAGTAATGTATTATACAATTCGTAATGTTACCTAAACATAATGTTTTTGTAATTGAAAATTCATTTTTTCCTTATGTTCATTAATTTACTATTTTAGAAAAAGAATTTAAAGAAAATTATATAATCTTTAAAGTTAGTCCTCACTTTTTCGTGATGGAGATCATTTTCGGTAATCTAGAGGAACATTGTCAGTCCTCAGGAGTATATCATGTGGGTTGCTGCTAATATTTCACAAAGACTTCCTGTCCTTACCTCTTCGGGGTACCTTCATTTATGCATAAACATAAAAAATTTTTTACGGAGATATACAGTTAAAGTACTATAATAGCGATAAACTACTATTTACCGTTGAAAAATTAATTCATTCTCATGGAAAAATATCGACATTTGATGGTATAATGATGGTATGGTTTTCTACTACGAAAAACAATATTAGGCTGAATATATTTTTCTATCCGATTTACATTTATGTCTGTATGTATTAGGTAACCGAGTACGGCAGGTTCAAATCCGAGTTTCGCACCTCTAATATTTTCATGTGCGTATCATTTCTAACATTCACTAACGTCGAAGAAAAACATCGTGAGGAAATCTACATGTCTGAGAGAACTTAGCATGTATCGATATGTGATGATATAATATGAAGTTTGCCTACCCGCACTTGAATGTAACAAGTAGACCGTTGAGTATTTCATATAAATACTCCTACATACTACACTTGCCATGAAGAGATCGCTTATAACGATAATGCCGGCTTCTGTGCATCATTTATTTCATGATATCTTATAGTGTTAGTATATTTGCTTGTGTTGCATAATAAAGTATCTTATCTATGTATTTACTCTACTACTACAGGAAAAATTTGTATGTGAGTATGTTTGTAACGAATTGACTCAAAAAGATGGACCGATTTTAAAAATTCTTTTACCATTTGAATGCTATATTATCACTGATTAATATAAGCTATTTTAATTGCAAGAAAAAAATAAGGAACCCTATTAAATTACAATAACAGGAGAGAAGGAGGAGTGCACGCCGCACATAAAATTTGAAATAAGTTTAATAGCTATTAAAAGAAAAATGAACGCGGGCGAAGCCGCGCGTATTGCTAGTCTCTAATATTTGGTGTTTTTATATAAAAACCTCATCCATAATACAATAAAAATAATTGGACATGACATAATTTTACCTGAGTTTAATGTAGTTAAAAGTCAACTTTTTGTGAAGGTCAATTTAGATCACATGAATTTTCTTTTGTAAGTAAGTATAATAATTATAAAGTTGTACATAAAAATAATTGCTTGAGCATTAAATATGCTGGAATAAAAATGTTTTTTGAACTTAGCTCATCGGGTTGTTATAATTTAAAAGCAATTTAAGTAAACAATGCAAAATGCTACAATTTATTTTAGGTAATCCCAAAAATATTATCAATGCGAAAGTTTGGGTGGATGATTTCTTGTTACTTAATCACGGTAGAACGGATCTGAACGAAATTTGGCACGGGCATAGATATATAAGCTGAAATAGGATGTAGATTTTTATTCCGAAATACGTACGGTTCACGTGGGATAGATTTGTTTTTGTTTTTCACTTGGAACAAAACCGAGTGAAGCGAGGATAAGGCTCTTGTACAATTTTACTCTTGTATTTATTTTCTTTTAAAAATTACTCATCTTAGGTATTGTTTTAGTAATTATCGAATAAGTAATAACTTTGAAAGTATATAAAATAATTTAGCTACATCCATATTTTGCTTAGTCATTCTACACCTACTAGACAATATTTTAAACAACTTTGGGAAAACTTTAAGTAGAGTGAACAATTTCTAATACCTTCAGAGCCAAGATCGTGAAAACAAATTAAGTGCCGCTTTACCAAACTCAGCGAATAAAAACTTACAATGTTTCCAGAAAGGACGGACATTTTATATAAAACAGCGATTTAGATTTTTTACAAGCTTGATGAGTACAGATAAGTATGTTGTCCTCTCTAGATATTTTGTGCCTTAGGAAGTAATATCAAGTATGTAATTACTTGTGAAAGGCTTGTTATAATCATGTAAATAATATAACATGAACAACTACATATTGTATTTAAATATTTATATGTTAGAGAATAATCTATACTAATATTATAAAGCTGCAGAGTTTGTTTGTTTGTTTGTTTGTTTGTTTGTTTGTTTGTTTGTTTGTTTGTTTGTTTGTTTGTTTGTTTGTTTGTTTGTTTGTTTGTTTGTTTGTTTGTTTGTTTGTTTGTTTGTTTGTTGCAGTGCAGTATTAAATCCATTGGCATCCCTGACATAGAAGTAATGTTCATACGTATTACGTATGTTTTTCTTATGCTAACAATAGGGTCGGCGTTTGTAGTATAAAGTCGAACAACAAAAACCTATTTATATACAAAATTTGATCCAAAATTTTTAAAACCAACAGCTATTAGGAGCTTAGGATTTGAATTAAGTGGTCAAGATACACAAAACTTGTATATACTCCGGGTACATATAATTAAAGATAAATAGAAATAAGCTTGTGTAGTTCAAAAAAATATTTCTTCTCACTCCAAAAATAACGTACTATTGTGAAACAAGAAATAATATCCCTAAAATAATGTTTCTTCGGATAAAGTATGTTATTATCCTGAATAAACTAAAAGTGCCAGAGAGAAAATATTACTAGTAAATAGCTATAAAGTATTAGCATCGGGAACTTATGATCCAGAAATGTAACAAACAAGTCAGGTGGCTGAATAACACTTTTGTGTATATTTTCGTATTTGTGTATGAACGTGTAAATTATATATTTGTGTAATAACGTGTAAAGAAGCCAACAAAGAATTTCTTTATAACGTCTAATACAGTGGAGAAAGCACAAAAATTTAATAGCAACATACCCCTTATCGTATAGGTAGCATTCCTTTGTCAAGTTTCTATATAATATTTTAATGAATTATTAAAACACATCCTTTTGCAAATATGGTATATCGTTACTTTCTTTTAGATCAAAACCTATAATTTCACTATAAATAGACATTAAGTATATATCGACTCATTCCCAATTAGGGTAGTCAAAAAAATATTATAAATTATAATTTTTTAAGATCATCATTGAACTAAAGAGGTCGTGAACGCTCTAAACCGCATCTCGAATATATCATATAAAAATATGTCTGTCTAAGGGCTACGTAACCAAAATCAACCCCCGTCTCAATAACAACGTACCCTACACACTGTCCTATTACCCATTTCAACATAAGACATGGAAAGCCATAGGTTCAAAAAAGTTATAGAGTGCATTGATTTCTATACTTGTACTAAAATACTGCACTAAAATATCTTCGGCGCATTTGGATAGTTTCAGTCAGATAGGTGGCCATGGCCGAAAACGGTTAGGAAGACATACTGCCCTACATTCTTATAGTATTAGTAGGCTGTGCTCAAACTGTCAAAATTATATATTGCTTGAGTTTTATCACGGAAAGATAAGAATATAAATACTTTTGCTTATGATAATGAACACAAAAAAGGAACTCTATGATTATGATTATGATAACAAAAAAGGAACTCTACAATACTATTCCTCTTCATCATCTTCAGCCCTTTTTAACGTCCCACTGTTGGGCACGGGCCTCCCTTTGTACTATGGGAATTAGGCCATAGTCTATAGCGCTAGCCAATTGCGGGTTGGCGGACTTCACAAGTCTTTCAAAACAGAAACATACAGGTTTTCTTACGACGTTTTCCTTCACTGTAAGACAAGTGGTACTAATCATGATAGAAAATAATACCAAGCGAGCGTGTTACCGCTGGGATACCAATGCCTTTTTAAGTATACTAATAAAATTAGCTAACTAAGTTTATTTAAACAACATGGATAAAGGTAATTTAATCAATCTATTACTGGTATTTTCCATTGGCTTTCTTTTAGGGATTTTCTTTGTAAGTAAAGTTGTAAGTGAATTTTGTTTTTTACAAAGTTAAAATTTAACTTTGTTATAAACAATATACTTTGTCATTATTCTTTACGCTCTACCTTATCTTTTATAATGTATATTTTAATATTTTTTCGTACTTATCCAATAAAGCATTTTTTTTCAAGCAACATGAAGTAGTTAAAAATTGTAGTTGGATATTGTATTAGGGTTACATTATTTTTATAATCTAAATAAGAGTACTAATCAAATACCTTGCCTTTTTAAAAAAAGGGCAAAGTTAAACTACGGCTAGTTTAATTAGTAGTATAAGATACTTTAGCACTTTACAGTTTTATTGTTATTTATTCAAAATACAAAATATATCTCTTAATTTAAATTCTCAGTAACAATTTTCAAATAGATTTCTTTCATTTTAGTTGTAGATTGTAATGTATTCTTTGTCGTTGAATATTACTTTACAATATGTCGCATGGATATGCAAAATGCAACAGACGCTTTTACGCTGTACAACCGTTTCATCCAAAGCTTTTTACTGTAAAAACAAAACTATACAAGCAATTTGCTACGTCAAATAATAAAATACTTGTGTGTTGTTTTAGGAACGTTTTAGTATAGAAAGAGGTATGAGTCATAAAAATAATACTTTAGAGTTTTAGTACTATATATCTATACTAGTAGTACTATATACATATATCTATATGTATAAATAACATTGGAGTGTCTGTTTTTTATTTCAAATTAACAGCTTTTCACTAAATGCTTAAGAGTATCATATATACGATACTAGCAACAAAAAAAACAATTTTTAATTTTTTTGTGTGTCTGTCTGTCTGTTTGTTTGTTCCGGGAAATCTCTGAAACGGCTGGACCGATTCTGACGGGACTTTCACTCGCAGATAGCTAATGTTATAAGGCGTAGTCTAGGCTTTTTAGCCGACGTCGAAAAAGGAGGAGGTAGAAATTTTATTTATTTTAACTAGCGGAACCCGTGGCTTCGCTGACGCTAAACGCTAGCTATATATAAGTGTATGTATGGTTGTCTTTCTGCTTATTATTCCACTAGCGATTAACGTTTCGTAATTACATATATGCGAAGAGGTTTCTGATAAAGTAAGATCGAAGATTAGAAGAAGATCAATAAATTTTGGAGAATTTTTATATGGGTAAATTCGATGATATATATATGAATTCCTGATATAGGAACATAATTTTCATGTCATACTTTTAATTTACGTTGATCGTTGAATTCCAATGACTAGGCGAATACCACTAGTTCTTACACTTAGCATCAGTACATAATACAGATTTGTTAAGTTGATACGCTGAGTAGAAAACTTTTGATAATCAATGAAATTGAACAAGGAAATCTTCTTCAATGTAAACAATAGTTTACGTCAGGGTTTGAGGTCTTTGAATTGTTTTATACAAAGTTCGTATCATTTAGTTCTATAATTTTATTTCTCAAACAAAAAAGTTTAATGGCACGTTCAATAGTATGTCCAAATATTTATTATTCATTAGAGTAGCGAACGACATTTCATCGTTAGATTGTCGCAATTTGACCTGATTTTGAAGGGCTAAGATTTATTATTATGGTTGGGATCGCGGAAAACATAGGCAGCGTTTTACTAAAACGACGGGATAAAGGCAAAAAGAATTTTCTCTAAGTGTTTGTAGCGTGCGAAGGGACCGACATTTACGGACGGATTTCTGAAATTCTTTTTGTTTGACATACAGTTCTGAATAGCCAACGATTCTTGATGGGATTAACTTTGAAAGTAAACGAGGAAAAGGAATGAAATAGATGAGTTTTTGTTATTGTGACGCTGGTTAGATTCGTTACATGCTATTAGAGTATAATAGGCATGTTTTAATTATGCAAACAAAAATTAAATTGTTTTAATTTTTGTCAATGTTATAGCTAAATTAATAATCTTATAAAGGGTAGAAACGGTAGGATTCACCTACATGTATATGTAGGCGAGAGTTTTATAACATTTACTTGAGAAATGATACCCCATGCAAATTTCGTCCCCAATTTTAACCCCCTTTAGCTATCAGTTTTGGAATAAATACTATGTCTTTTCTAAGGTCTCCAAATATATTCATAAAAAAATCATCTAAATCAGTTCAGCAGATTTTAGTTCATCCATTACAAATATACATACTAAAATACAAAGTGTTTAATATACTCATAATTCCGATAGATTCGTTCAGTCGTTGGAAATTGATTTAACGTGAAAATCGTACAACATTTTATTTTAATTGATATACGTGGCATGTATATTTTATGCTGACACTGTTAAGCGGTGTACATAAATTAATTCATTACTTCAGGTCAATACGGCGTTGTTTGTTTTTTCTTTTTTCTCTATTACTAGGTTTTGTTAAAGTATGAACGTATCTAGTTTAATAGGGCTTATATATTATTCATTACATTAAATTACTTAAAATAATTAAAATAATTAGGAATTATAATGGAATTAAATGCAAGATTTTAATTAAATATATTAATTAACGCAAGTATCATACGTCCCTCGTAATGAAAATACTAATTGAATAAAAGTTGACTTTATTAATTAGAAGATACGACGTAAGTTTTAAGTAGATGATTTTTTTTATATTATTCTAGTATGAACAATAGCTATGATCATTAAGAAGGGTAAACGAAAAGATTAAAAATGGAGACGAATGGTGAAGAAGATCATAGAACTTCTTTTATGATGTAGAGAAGACAATGTGCTGAGTAAAGTGAAACAGTACAAAACAATCCAAATTATGGGTAATTATCATTTTTCTTATACATTTCCTTCTTCACCATTTCTTTCTATTTCAATACCTTACCTTGGGCATTCTCGTTTGGGCCGAATTCAATGAATTCTATAAAACATTTATTAAGCAAGTTGACCAGTATCTGTAACACCATCAATCCTAGATTTATAAATGAAACTGAGAGAGTCTCTCCCGTGACCATGTTTGCTGTAAAGCATTCGAAACGTCGGGAAACAAAAATCAAAATAAATCTGCGACAAAATCCGAAAAGACAGTTTCGTTTATAATTTCAAATATTCGCGTAAACCTAAGAAAGTATAAGTTTCTTTAGTTTCAATGAATTTGTATCTAGAGTAAGGTCACATATTTGTTCACTGAGCAAGATTCAAAATTAAAGTCTAATAATTTTTAACAATGATTATTTTTGTATAATTATATTTATATTATTAAATAAAAGTTGATTTTATATTTAATATATGAAAATATATATTTTAAAACATAAGTTTACCAAAAATCGATTTTTTTTAAATGAAACAGTCTGAGTTATATTGTCATCGCAAACGGTGTGGTTATTGTAAATAGATACTCCAAGCTTAATAAAATCCAATGGCACAACTGGCAAGTACATAATGTCGGAATATTGTTTATCCACGACAAGAAATAGTGACAGAGCGTGAGGATAATTGTCTCAAATGTAGCGATAACGTCCCTTTGTTTCTTGAAGATCTATATATTGTGTATAATATTGCAATATTTTTCTAAGAATTCATATTATTAAAAATATTGTGAAGGATATCTGGGAAAACAAAATTGGTTAATAATTTTTTGGTCTATCTTTATTATTATATTTTACTAGCAATGAATATTAATAGGGATTGGTGGTAGAAGGTTGATAATTTAGAGAGAGTATTTTTGATGCCAAATTATAATAAAAATTTGTTCGAAAATATCTGGATAGGGCCCTTATCACGTAGGGAAATAAAAAAATGTACACGACCTATTATCAGATCTACCAAATATAAGGAACAAAAAAACATAAAAATCGATCGAGCCGTTTCGTAGGAGTTCGATAACATACACTGTGATACGAAATATTTGAAATATTAGATATTACACAAGTAGTTCGCTTCGCCCTATTGGTTCCGGATAAAATCATATTTTTTTTTTATGGTAAAAAGGGGGCAAACGGGCAGGAGGCTCACCTGATGGGAAGTGATCACCTCCGCCCATGGACATCTGCAAGCCTGGCTTACAGGTGCGTTGCCGGCCTTTCAGGAAAGTGAGGGATGGAGGAGGGAGGGAAGTGGGAGGGAGGGGGGAACGAAGGCGGAGGATGAAGGTAAGAGGGAGGGGGGAAGGAGAGTGGGCCTCCCGGACTCTCACTCACCGGACGAAATGCGACAGCATAGCTGCCACTTCACGCCGGTCTTCTGTGAGAGAGTGGTACTAATGAACTATACGGGGCGTGCCGGCCCATTCGGTTGCTACCCGAAGGTAACAAGCATGGCACTACCACTTATAAAAGTCATACTTCAAGTTATAATATATCTTAGTATTAAATTTCATCAGATACATATTTGTACATAAACATGAACTTTCAGAATTTAATTTAAAGAACAAGCAAAAGACATTAAATATTATAAATGTTTGTAATAATAATAATAATAATATACTTTATTGTACACCACAAAGAAACATAAAATACATATAAAAACACACACAAAGAAAAGATGCACATCAGGCGGCCTTATCGCTGGAAGCGATCTCTTCCAGGCAACCTTAAGGTGGAGGAGTAAGTTATTAAAAATCAGTAGGCGGTGTACACGCTTAGACACAATATTAATATATTATGTAAATACTATTATATCAGTATACTTATTGTAGATAATAAATATAGAAAATAAATACATAGATACATACATACATACAAACATACATACATACATACATACATACATACATACATACTTACATACATACATACATACATACATACATACATACATACATACATACATACATACATACATACATACATACATACATACATACATACACACATAAATACATACAAATAAGCATACGTAAATTCAGTGTAAATATATTAATTTATACATATGTAACATAAACTACAACAAAATATAGAAAACAAAAAAGAGTAAAGCTAAGGAGAAAGGCTTAAAGAGATAAATAGTAATCTTTTAGTAAACTTTTAAATTTATCTAACGATTTAGCGCATCTAATGTTAGAGGGAATTGAATTCCACAATCGAGCAGCTTTTACCGTATAAGAATTTGTGAAGAAGCAGGAAGAGTGAGGAGGAATTTTGAGAGTAAGGTTCTGAACAGAGCGAAGTGAACGCGTATGGGAATCACTAAGAAACTCGAAACGCTCTTTCAGATAGGTAGGAGTTGAAGGGTTAAACAGCACGCAGTAGAGAAGATGAAGAATATGAGTATTCCTGCGGAAGCGGATTGGGAGCCACTTGAGCTTTTTACGAAATTGAGAAACATGGTCATATTTTCTGAGACCGAAAATAAACCGTATACAAAGATTTTGGAGTCGCTCAAGTTTGTTCAAATGCTCCTCCTTGATGTCAAGATAACAAATGTCAGCATAATCAAGAATTGGTAAAAGGAGTGAATTTGCTAACGCAGCTTTGGTAGGTATTGGAAGAAAATTTTGCAATCTACGCAGAGAGGCAATAGCCCCAAACATCTTTCTGCTCATTTCGCTCACTTGCGGACCCCATGACAAGTACTGATCTATTATTAAACCAAGATTCTTTACTTGTTCATTAAAAGGAATCTGGATACCATTTAGTGATATTGTAGGTATTTGCATTGACTTAGATTTTGATAAAATCCTATGGCTTCCAACAATAATGGCCTGCGACTTCGCAGCGTTTAAGTTAAGGCCAAACTATTTTCCCCAGGCGGCTATAGAGGATAAATTCTTGTTTAAATTTTCTATTGCTCGTGGTAAATCAGCCAAAGATGTTACGGCATAAATTTGCAGATCGTCAGCATATAGGTGGTAGCGAGAAGATATTTTAGGACAAATAGAATTAATAAAAATTGAAAATAGGAGAGGAGACAACACGCCACCTTGTGGGACACCGGCAGTAACTGGACACCAATCGGAATAAGAGTCTTCAATCCGAATGCGTTGCCGGCGACCGCACAAGTAGGAACGAAACCAGTCAACAACCTCAGGAGATATGTTGAGAGAAGATATTATGGCTAACAGGATGTCAAAGTCCACCGTATTAAAAGCATTACTAAATCAAAAAATCAAAAAAAGTAGAGGAAATCACTTAATTGCCGGTGTACCAGTCGTTCGAGTACCTTTGACAGAAAAGGAAGAATAGATATAGGACGATAATCCGAAAAAGAAGAGGGGCTAGACAATTTTGGAAGAGGAAAGATTTGTCCATCTTTCCAAGAAGAAGGAAACTGATTGAGGTTAATTGAGGAATTAAAAATGGAAGTAATAGCAGGAATAACATGATTAAGAATGGGGAGAATCATTTTACGACTTATACAGTCTGCTCCAACTGCATCAGATTTTATAGCCATAATATTTCTCTCAACATCACTTTCGGAAAATTGACGAAAATTAAAACGAGGAAAATCAGGAGTAGGCAAAGTTGAAAGATAATTAATTGTGTTTAACTTATTTTTACTATTAATAGTAACTGAAGAGGAGAAATGCTGATTTATCAGATTTAAATCTATATCGTGAGGATTTAAATTATGCTTAGATTGTTAGATTTATGCTTGTATTTTTGTCATACAACACAACCTATTTTATTCATAGTCTATTCAAATCTTTATTTATGTCTTTGTTTGTATTACTTAAGTAAAATAAAAAGACACTATAGTCGTATGTCACATCTTTGCTCGAACACAAAGCCATAATTTATTGGATTAAATATGGCTTTATACCAGAGTGCCTATGATATGCCATGTTCAATAGAAATAAAGCTCGACCTGGGTTTAGAACGAGCCATTCAGTACAATACATAGTGAGTACATAGTGAAGGCTATTATTGATCTCACTGACTCAAAATGCAAACGCAATCAGTGGATTCTCAAATAGCAGAGTCATTGAAGCTTATTAGCTTTTAGAGAGCAAACTTAAATTTTGAAATTTCTTACTTAATAAAGTTAAATAAAATATGTATCGAAACATCATATTTAGTTAATTTTTGAGATGTATAAGCTACTTGTAATAAGGCGAGCTTCTTTGTTTAAATGATTGTTTAAAAAAGCTCAAATTAATTCAGAAGTTATACTTTATCTTATTGGGGAAATAATAGCGGAACAAATAATTTAAATAAAAAACAAATTAAACACAATACTTAAAAGAAATTCGTTAAAACCGCAAAACATTTGTATTACCCTTTTTAATCCTAATCAACCAGAGTCGTGGTTAGGTCGAGCTACACTCAACCAATCGCTTTTATAAAAAGTAGGTTTCCTATAAAATTCCCACTACTCAATGACTTTTAAAACACACATGCCATAAATAATTGAAACTACATAATATGCATGAAAAAAACAATTGTAACAAGGTACGAATCTATTCTATAATATTATTATTATAAAGCTGAAGAGTTTGTTTGTGTGTTTGTTTGTTTGTTTGGTTGAACGCGCTAATCTCGGGAACTAGTGATTCGATTTGAAGAATTCTTTTTGTGTTGGATAGTCCGTTTATGGAGAAAGGCTATAGACTATAGTACATCTCGCTACGACCAATAGGAGCGGAGCATCAATACAAAATGTTGCAAAAAAATAAAGGGCGTTAGTTCTGCGAGTTACCATACAGAAAGAATTTGGTTTTCGGTCTTTATAACGCGTGCGAAGCCGCGGGAAATGCTAGTATAGATATATTATATATGATTTATATCTTCGACTATTCCACAAAATAGTATGATGCGTGGTGAGCCCGACCATTTCGGTTAATGGACCGCAGACCGAACTAATGGCACGAAGCGTCGATGTACAATCGCCTATAAGCAACTAGATTGGATTCACCCACGACCGTTATATCACCCTAAAATATAAACAACGGTTATTACTTAGTAACTTCTATAATAGTGTATCGTATAACTTACGTGTCCAAACAATATATTACGAGTTAATCTTAGTTTGCTAACTAGCTGGTAGTTTAAAATTATGCCAATGATTAAACTTTACTTGATAGGTTTACATATAATAAAATGTTTACTGCTTGGAATCTGTTCATTGAATTTATTGAATTTTTAAACCTAATTGGAATAGTCATTATTAACGAAACAGAGGCCATTTTGTATTTTTATAATTTTCTTCTTTCTGCCTGTGACCGCATCACGAGAAACCCACTGGATAAATCTGACAAAATTTGGTATGAAGTCAGCTGGTTATTCGAGTCAATATTATATAGAATACCTTTTACGGCAGGAAAATATTTCATCTGAGCATTATACGCGAATTTTAATAACTTTGTAATAATTTCCAAAATTTTTAGTTAAAAATAAATATTATTAAAACTGTTTTTGTGTTTCCTCTGTTTCCAATGTTACTCTGCTATTCAAGACGGAGACAAATATAACAAATCGAAAAACCATGAAAATCGGTTCAGCCGTTTTCCTGTTATAAAAGTTTGAACAAACCTGACTTTATTTTACATATTAAGATTATATAGTACATCAAATTATAAATTTTTCAACTATCCTTATTATACTATTCCTATGACTCAAACTCCCATGTAAAATAAATAAAGAATAAAAAAAAAATACTATTCCAATTGTTTGACGATGTATTCCTAAAATGATACTGAAAATAAAGACTTGCTTAGCTTTTCTCTTATAAAGAATATAGCACTGAAAACGAAAAATAAAGTTAGATAACAGGCCATTCTTAACCGGAATTAAATTTTCTCACGTCATAATGGAGTTTGCTAGCAAGAGAGTTCGCATTATCTAGGAATTCACCAGGACAGTGGATTCAGTAAATGGCGTAGCTTATGACGTAGCCAGCGGAAGGTTGAGTTTATCCTGACTAAGCTCTGCGCAATTGACGGTCTTAGGTAAGACAGAAGAATTTCTTTGTAGTCTTTCTATACGTATACTTATTATGATATTTATTTATATATACCTAATAAAAAACCAAGTAATCAAATATTTTTTGGAAAATGAAAATTTCTGTGGAATTTTGTTCAATAGCTAGTTATATTGGTGGTTACAAAAGTACCCTATGTGGTGAATATATTATCTTACGTTTTTTTTTAATTTAACAACATTCTACATTATACGTAGTGTTAAATTTTATTTATATTATTACAAATAATATTTATTTATTCAAATAGATGTGTATCTCTTCTATTCAATTTCAAGAACAAAGAAGACGATGTCACAGACAATAAAAATAATAGAAATTATAATATATAACTTTCACATAAAATGTGCGATTTTTGCGATGTTTTAACTTTGTACGAACTTATTAAATGCAAGACATTCAACTCTAGTTCAAATTAAATTTAAAAGCATGTGTATTCGCTTTAAAGTAATTAATTATACGAAGAAATACACCCGAAGAGATAAAGGGTCATTTTCAAGTAATTGAAATTCCTTTGTATCTTTGTGAACAATATGAAGTAGCGCACATTCATAGCTAAGTTTGTGTATATGCGTATAAATGGTAGTTGTTAAAACGACAGTGTTGTGCTAATATTTTATGGCAATGTCACTTTCCCACATTTCTCTACCTTTACTATCTTTTATTACCTTACATAAAAAATAAATTCCCTATCATAATCGTGCAAGTAACTACCCATTTAATATTAATGCTTATGTGAACTACTGGTTACTTTTTAATTTCTTAAGTTTAAAAAAATGAGTAATTTAAATTCAGTTTGCAGCGGCATATTTTAGTCAAACATTTACAATTTAGTCTAACATTGGTATTTTCGATTGGAACTGAATATTCTACTAAATGTATTTCCAATATCGTTTCATGAGAATTTTGAACTGAGATATAGAAATTTACTTTGTCTGTCTTATAGATAATACTGGTTAAAGTCCTCGAAACCGTTCGCTCGTTACGGTTAACAACTTTACGGGGTTAAAACTAGCCTATCCATTTTTTTTTCGTTATAGCATTAAAAATTAAATGTACAACATCCATCCAAACATCTAGTTCTAGGTAATATATCACATTTATAATATTAGTACAGATTTAAAAATTGAGTTTAAAATACAAAATTGTTGAAAATCGTCTACGTCATTAATTTCTGATATTTCTTACCAGTTTTCCCACTTTTTAATACAATACATAAGTTTTTATGCGAGATCCAGCTTACCTTGTATCCAAGATAGAGATAATCGGCTTACTGCAGAGCTTGCTTTTTCACCAAATCCCAAACTAGCGCAATAATATTAACTTTCCTCAAAGTAATTAGCTTTGCCCCGAGGGCCTATTCGTACATAATTTAGTTTGATAGAAGATTCACGTGCTAATCACAGTATTTTTATTATGTGGGTTTATTTTTCGCAAGGTTTAATATATACTTTATTATATATAAGAAAATATATTTTATTCGTAGAAACAAGATTAAAAAAGCACCTAAATTACGATATCAGGGTATTGTAATTGGTAAATTAATACAATAATTTGTTTACGAATTTAGACAAACCTATACTCGTAAAACACTCTTATATATCTAAATGTAGACATATTTTTTAATTTGTATAGTGGACCTTAGCTTGTGAAATCTCAAGCAGGGATAATGAATACTTGAAAAAAAAAGAAAATAGTATTTTCTTGAAGCCCCACTTCGCCTTTTTGTTCTTCCTGAATGGTAAATAGCTTGTTATGAACGTTGCCTCTTTAGTTCTCATGAAATCTGAGAGTTTTTATTCTACCGAGGCAATTTTAGTTAAGGTGGATATTAGAATTTTTATCTAGCGTTCTGTATTTAATTAATATTTTCTATTTTTCTAAGTTTAAAATTCTACATATACTACCTACTAATTTATAAACAGTTTTCTTATACATTGGTGCAGTGTAGTGAATTTTATATTGTACATTAATCCTATTAGATGTTCGATGGATTATAACATTTCATTTTTATCAGAATCTCCATTGGGTCCCTATTAGACAGCAGCGAAACTCAAATTTTCATTAAGATAAAAACAAGTATTGTTACGTAAGTTTCTATATATTCGAATATCAATATGAGGAGAATTTGCGAAATACTCGAAAATGTATGACAATGTCAGCGTCGAATCGTTCCCCGAAGAGAGATGCTTCATTAGCCTTATCTATTATACCGCAACAATGATTTACATGAATTTGGTTGAAACGGAATATTGTTAGCATCATTTACCTTGTATTAGGCTAAATATTCATTTCATTTACTTCTAAAGCTTACCTAATTAACCATTTTAGTATCAGGCTTACTATAATATAGAAAAAAAAAATAAACGATCTCAAGGTTTTTTTAAATATGTTGTCCCACTAAAAGATAAGATACTGGTTTTTGGAATTTTTTTTATTAAGAGAATATTAAAGGTCTTATCTTGAGAAGGATTCGAGAGAGAGATTGAGAAACGGATAATATTAGCTACATATTCAACAACGCAATATTTATATGAATGTTTATAATAAATATAATATATATTAATGAAATAATTGCATAATTTACCTCACTGTACATATTTTCATATTACCTTATCCAGAGACTTATTAAGCGTACTACGTAAAGCCCCTGTAATTGGCCACAATTACTCTCGTCTTTTGAAGGATGCGCTCTTGTTTGATCCTACGGTGGTTTCAAAATTTACTACACAAAATGGTCTTTGTTCTGTGTTACTCTACATTGTTACTCCTGAGGGCTCTCTCAGGAAATGTAAGTGCATTAAAAATAATAAACTTTTTATAGATATACATAATATACTCTTGGCATGAGTTCATCATTCAACAAAATAATAGGTGTAAATAGTAAGTGTAAGGAAATGAAATTTTACAAATTGCTTTGTCGTATCAAGTCTTTTAAGACTTTTTAATGAAGTATTTTATATCTTTATATATCTTATATCTTTTTCAACTATGTCCGATCTATTATAATATTAAGAGGCGAAGTTGCTAATTTGTATTGAAAAGACTTTACTAAGTCAAGTTCATTTTTAAATATAAATACTAGCAAGTGGCAAGGGTTGTAAATTTTTATGTTACTGTAAAAATTAGAGCTCTACATTAATTATCATCTCCATTCATTATATATTAGAATATTTTTTAAATATTTTTCACAATGCCAAAGAGAGTTCCACTTTTCCTTTAAAAAAGAAGATATTTTGTTTTGATAATGCAACTTTTGTTGTGACCTGTTCTAAAATTATTCTGTGATAAAAGTGACCAACGTTCTTCAGAACGTAAATTATTTTAATGCCTTTCTGAAATATCCGTTCCGTGATTTAATATCGAATATTCAAGAAAAAGACACGAATCTGTATTGACTTTTTCTAAAAGGAAGATGTAAATGTACTTCGCTACTAATAAGTCACCCACATTTCTTTTGGGTTTTAAAATCAACTAATTATATAATATACTATGACGTATTAACCTTTATTTGAACTTAGAAGATAGAATTGGCGAGTTGCCAAACTTAAAAATCTTATTTTATCCAGTTTGAAATGGAACTAGAATAGGTGACGTCTCTGAAGATAAGCTCTAGTTTTGATATTATTTAAAACTAGCGACTCGCCCTCGCTTCGCTCGGGCTCTTCCCTAGATTTAGCACAGGTAAAGCCGCGGGATCTGCTAGTTATGCATATAAACCTTCCTCTTGAATCACTCTATCTATTAAAAAAAACCGCATCAAAATCCGTTGCGTAGTTTTAAAGATTTAAGCGCACATAGGGATATAGGGACAGAAAAGGCGACTTTGTTTTATACTATGTAGTGCTTTTAGCCAGAAATATCGTAAATTGTAGCTTATTTTAGTATTTATTGCTTCATCATTTTATGGATTAAATGGAAACTTATATTACATAAAGAAAAGTTATTTGTTTTAATTAAACCCAAATTTTATTTACATTTAAAAATTCACAAGCATATATAAGTAGACTAATAAGTATATAGATTATAATGAAATGAAACAAGTGTTGTCGAAAGACTTACGTTTATTTACGGTGTTTATCTTGAACTCTTGGAAAGAAACCGTTGAGGCGTATAATTAATTAAGGACAGAGGCAATTTCAGTAGTAACATAAAAAGAAGATAAATCTTATTTGTAGTGAAGCCGTAGATTATGCGATATACTGTATACCAAGTTACTTGTCACGGGAAAGGTGGAGGAGGTATCTTCCATGATCGTTCGAAAATATTCGTAAAACTGTTTGTTTTTTCAAGATAGAAAAAGAGATCTCGAATTTGGATGAAATCAACATTATCTGTCGCTTTATATCTATGAAATAAGATAGGAATCCTTTGGGAAAAGAAGATTTTTCTGTCAAGCCAAAGTAACGCGGGGGCGTAAGTGTTATAATAAATATGTGTTATATTTTACAATCCCCATACGAAATATATTTTTCTATTTAAAAGATGACGTTGTATGGTTTATACGTTATTATACATTTGACTGTATTCTGGTTTTAAATAAATATAAGAACACAAAGGATTCATATTGTGTACATTGTTACTGTCTAGACGTTAACGAGGAATACTAGAGGGATAAAGATAATAGGGTTGCTGACCTCTGGAAAGATTTAGTATTCTGCCATGGATTTAAAATTCATATAACATAAAAACTATTTATGTTATTTGGATTTCGTTTCTAACTAGCGTATTTAAATTAACAATTTCTCTCAAAAGGAAATTGTAGGTACGAAATACACTAATGCTATATGCACCATGAAATCATGCGGCTTGCTCCTGGTATTTTATCTGTAGATGCACATGCGGTGTGATCAAAAGAACCTTCTATACCCTCCCAAAATAAAAAAGTGTGAATGCCATTCTTTCCCTAATATTAACAGTAGCAGTGATATTTCTTTAAGCTTATTCTCCTTGTTCATAAGTCATAAGTCATACTTGTTCATAATTCATACTTTATCTTATAGGTATATCCTATACTAAATTTATTCTTCATCATTGCTTTATTATTGCTTCATCATTCATTCATTTATTCAGTCTCTTCAGTTAAAAATACACTCAAATATATATTTTCGCATATATAATTTGACTAAAACAAGCGTGTCTACCAAAATCAAACATGAAACATCAATTATAAACTACAAACTCTGCCACAGCGCTTCATGGCCATGTTGCTTCATATTTCATGTGTGCCTTTCACAAAAGAAATGTTTTACATGAACAAAATATTTATTCAGATTTTGCCTCTCTAATTTTACATATAAAGCTAAGCTGAGGGATAAACCTGAGTGTGGTCTGCAATCATAGCGCTTTTAAAGATAAATATTCTCTCTGTTTAAGCAAACCAGGACTATGGATGGTATGACTGATGATGCTATGTTTTGACCAAAGAATATAATATATACTACGTACGCACACTGTGTTTTTAGAAGATATAACTAATAATAAATAAATGTATAATTAAACCCTGGAAGGTATAATTAAACTGGAGAAAATCGTTTGAAAACTAAGTGGATGGATTTACCTGAGTATAGCATCACTGAAAATTACATGTTAATAATTTTTAATGATAATAGGAGAAAAATCACGAAAAAGATACATTTCTAGTAAAACCTACCTAGTAAACGAAAGATATATAAATCCTAACATTTTGCCAGATGACCACGATGGTTTCTGCACTCACGGGTGCACTATGGCTTAATATAACTTGCATTGTACCTCGGCATAAAGGGAATTATTAATGCTTGTGTTCGTCCAGTGATCGATGTTAAATATTATATCAACCACTAGTGTTTCCTACCCCACTAGGTAACCAATTTCTTTCTAAGTTGCGCGGTATGGTATCTCGTAGAACTAACGCCCGCTCTTTACATTTTTGCAATATTAATTAAATGGCAGTCTAGATTTTTTTATATTTTACCGATCTGTCTTTATCTTATAATCCACAATATACGTGACATTGGCGAAGTAAATTGTGTTCAGCTGGCACACCATAATGCCGTAACATAAAAAACAAGTATAGTAAAGAAAGTGGTATGAATTATATTAGTTAATGGAGATATACAACTTTGTATAACACATAATCCCGCAAAAAGCTAAAATCACCTAGCAATTATGAATTAATCGAAAATGGATAAAGTTACTATCAGAGCCGCAGGCAAAACCTTGCAAATCCAATAATTACCGCGCGCAATATTTTAATTTAGTGTACTTTTGATGAACGAATTTTGTGAAAAAGCTTTATTTATTTGGTTTACATAGCTTTTACACACACACATGTTTAATGAATACGAATTAGGTAGAAATATAAAATGTTGTATCCTGTATTTATTTACTTTTAGTATAAACTATTTTAATAAAAAGTATATTACACATTATACATATTATGTATAATCTCCCGTAACCAATAATCAGTTCATTGACCTGCTTATAAAGAATGCGCCTTAAACGAAAAAATGTAATAATAAAAAGATACATTGTCCAACACTAATTTCAATAAATGACATTATACTCGTAATATGAAGTCTGCACCGACTTCTATTTAAAAATCTTTTACTTAAAAGTTATTAAAATATTTATTATACTCGTACCAATATTGATACATTGTAATTTCGGACTCTTTGCAATTATAAAGAAAGAATTTGGATTTTACATAAACTTGAAGAAATAAATAATATGCTGTGCAAGTTATATCTAATCATCATCACCACCATCATCATCATCATGGTTACCATCATTATCATCATCATCATCATCGTCATCATCTAAATGAGGGCGTGTAACAGAATCAATAATAGTAAAACATAAAAATATCAATCAAAACTGTCCTTTTCATGTACACGATATTTTATTTTGTCCGCTCCATTCTACGTGACACGAAGTAAATTGGTTCCAGACTGATCGTATAAAATCGAATCGTCTGCATATATTATTTAGATATTTCATTTCATTATATTGGTATGGATGTATATTATCGTAGTACAGTAAGATTTTTGTTAGGTAGAATATATTATTACCTGTGTAATTGAGTGAAACGGGTTCAAATCCAGGTCTCGCACCTCTGATTTCATGAGCTTGTCTCACGGTGAAAGAAAACATCCTGAAGAAACTGCATGTCTCAGAGAGTCTAGCCAGTTCTCGAAAAACATGTATCCGCCAACTCGCACTTGCCCTGCGTGGTGGACTATGGACTGAACCTGAAAATTTTATTGAAAAAAAATATTATCAGAAAATTTAATCACTACATAGTATAAAACAAAGTCGCTTTCTCTGTCCCTATATCCCTATGTATGCTTAAATCTTTAAAACTACGCAACGGATTTTGATGCGATTTTTTAATAGATAGAGTGATTCAAGAGGAAGGTTTATAAACTTAAACTTAAACTTTTTTTACTGTAATACTATTATATGCTTTAATTAAGCTAACACCTACCTTTAGAAATTGTAAATTGTGAAGACTTAATTGGTTTATGTTAATAATTTTTTTTTTCTCGTTTTATATGTAATTTAATACTGTTTGTCTTCCGAATAATAAATAATAATAATAATATGCATAACTAGCGGATCCCGCGGCTTTGCCTGTGCTAAATCTAGGGAAGAGCCCGAGCGAAGCAAGGGCGAGTCGCTAGTACATTATAAAATAACTTTTAAATTTAAATATATACCTAATTTGTGAAAGATAATTTATATAAAATGACAAAAGGAAATGAAAACCTTTTCCTATGAAGTTAATCCGTGTGACCGTCCGTCAATTCGGGAAATTTACGTGATGCCATTTAGAAACGGTTCGATGTGATTGTACACATTAATTTTTGTATAGGGGAGTATTAAAGTCTCCTTGTTCACATTTTTTTTGTATTTATTTGATTTTCTGTGTCATACGCTTTGCAGGAATTAGTCACGGGAGAAAATAAAGTTAAAAAATAGCTTTAACGTAACAAACGTTTGTTTAAATATGATATATAAATTTATATAGCAACACTCAAATTTAATAATAATTTATAAACCAAAACGTTATAATGGTATCTCTTCATATGTGGCAGCTTTAACGATATCTAATTTATATGATAATGTTATTATTTTTTGTAATACTTCAAAGTTAGACTGTTCATTTATCTTTTAACAATGAGACGTGTTATACTTAATTCATGCGAAAATCTCTACCAGTATCACATTTTGTATATGAGATGAGTTACTCTCTTCTTCATTTTGTTTTACAATTCAATATCTATAAAGTTAGACGTCAGTTTATTTATTTGTAATATTTTATATATAAGTAAAAGTATTTCCTTTTCAAGTGAACACAAATATTCTAAGCATTATTTAAGACACATTAAGAGTGCGAAGAAATGGAAAAAAATATTATTAATTACTATGTTTTTATCTTAATCCTATGGCTGTCAATATTGCTTTCCAGGGAAATTATAAGATCCAATATTCATATTTACTTATTTTCTCTTTCTTCCAGTTCTATTTTGTTCCACTTTAAATAATATTAATTTTCACCTTAAGACAATCATGTTAGAAATTCACACTTAAATATACAAGATATGTGAGACCCAGATTTGAACCCGCATCACTCAGCCATCCAAGCGAGCGCTTACTTTGCATTTGCTTACAAATCGCATTTATTTCTACTTATTATATAGAAACAAAGGCAACCTAGATTATAACTTCAATACATCTTCATCATGTTTTATGTAATTGTGGACGACAGTGCACGAAGATAATTATATTAAAAACGAAATCGCTCGGTTTTAGTAATAACACAAATGACAAAGTTTGCAAACAATACGGACGACTAATTTATTAGAGCAAAATTGAAGTACGAGTGCCAAATTTAAACTTCAGTTGACGACGTATAACATTTAAAGCATTTAATAATACGACCATATGGTTTGTATAGAGAAATTAACGACACGTTTGGCTTAGTAGCGACTCTACTTTCTGCGCCAGCAGTCGGTTCGAGTCCCGCTGGGGGCTGTTAAGAACGAATGTTTTTACTCCAGTTATAGGTGTTTATATTTATAATATGTATGTAATTAAAAGTTATATATCTGTAGTATATATACTATCTGGTATCCGTAACACAAGCCTCTTAGCTTATAACGGAACTTGATGGCGCTGTGTGTAATAATGTTCCAGCATTTTTATTTATTTATTTAAAGACAACAAACATAAAGCTTTTTAAAATACAAGATCTATATTTATTATTATAATATAATGTCTTAACCCATATGGAATCATGAAAGTGGTTTTCCTTTGAGAAAATATAAGAAGTTTTCCTCAAGACTGCTTATGTGAAGATTCTCATAAATAATAGTGTTCTTTAATAAAATATGTACGTACAGTTTGGATCAAAGCTTTGAAGAAGTAGCGTGTGTTTGAAGTATTTTAGAAATAATGTATTACTTTCTTGTTATAAGCGTATATTAATTACTAATTTCATAGTTTTATTGCATAATTTTTCATTTTTTTTTTAATTATCATTGTTTTATAACCACATTTTCACTTAAATATAATAATTATTAAAATTTTCTTTTTTTCTACACTCTACTGCAAACTCAAGGCAATTTAAAATATCATGTAATTAAATATAAATATAATATAAATGAGACAGTGGTAGCCCAGCGGTAACGCATCGCTTGGATAACCGAGTGATGCGGGTTCAAATCCGGGTCTCGCACCTCTGATATTTTCATGTGCGAATCATTTATATCATGATTACCACTTGTCTTACGGTGAAGGAAAACATCGTGAGGAAACCTGCATGTCTGAGAAAACCTAACAAGTTTTCGAAAGGCATGTGAAGTCCGCCAACTCGCACTAGGCCAGCGCGGTGGACTATGGCCTGATCCCCCTCGTACTGAGGGAGGCCCGTGCCCAGCAGTGGGACGTTAAAAAGGGCTGATGATGATGATGATGATGATGATAATATAAATGTTTTTGAATCAGGTAATCCCTTTTGGCGTCAAATTTATTGACGATTTATACAGAATTTAAATGGTCTTAAAACTCTCGGTTTTGGCGCCATTCCTTTGAGAAGTTCATTAGTTTGTACAAAGCTAATATTATGTTAATACTTCAAAAACTTGTTCACGATTTGCGACAGAAATGAAGATCAGGAATATTTAAGCTGTAATTCCAATTTAATGTACGCTTACTATATTTTAATATGATTAAATAATTATTATACATAAGCCCTTAATTAAATTATGAAGGTAAATATTCAAATAGGCAATATTCAAATGTTTAAGAGTTTTCTGTAAAAATTCAAAATAAGTTTCATAGAAGTCGCTAAAAAATCTGTTGACGAAAAATGGCAGCATTTTTTGAAAAATGGTTTACAAATTAAAAGCTCCATGTATTATAAATCTAATTATATTAAATGATGAATAAATAAGAAGGCGATTGCAAATCTAGTGTAGCTATAAAGATTTACATTGTGAATCTGCAATCTGCTCTAAACAGTAATGCTGATGAGGCATTTATAGGTTAGTTCTTTTGTATTTTGTGAATATAGGGGAATATTTTCTTTTATTTTCCAACAGAGTAATCTATGTTGTTATTGAGTAGTATTGATGGTTTTATTAAAATTACTGCAATACTAGTATTATGTAATCTGTGCTACAATTTATTGAATTTAGACCACGTATGAAAAAAATATCTGAGACTATAATAATCTATACTAATATTATAAAGCTGAAGAGTTTGTTTGTTTGTTTGTTTGTTCGGTTGGTTGAACGCGCTAATCTCAGGAACTACCGATCCAAATTGAAAAATTATTTTTGTGTTGGATAGTCCGAGGAAGGCTATAGGCTATATTTCATGACGTTACGACCAATAAGAGCGGAGCATTATTGAAAAATGTTACAAAAACGGTAAGGGCGGGTGTTACTTCTGCGAGGTACCATATCGTGCGACTAAGAAAGAATTTGGTGTCCGGTCCTTTGAACACGTGCGAAGCCGCGGAAAATGCTTGTTAAAGAATATAGCTGAGTCTTATATGTTTAAAACAAAGAATAATATCAATTAAACTGTAGTACTAGATATTAAAAATAACAAAATTAAAATATACAAAATTGCTTCGTTATTACAACTGAAAGCTCTGTAACTAAAGCATCGTTTGATGTTAACGCGATATTTTTTAAAACTGACGTCAAGCTGGCCGGTCATTACTCACGCCTGGACTGAGGGGTGACCGGTGACCCGGAAGCTATGACGTTATTAATTTTACACCTTTATGCACATATACTATATATTTTTGATACTGGACAAGTTTAATTAGAGCTTTAAAAACTTCAAAAGCTCTCTTAAAATAGATGCAAAATTCTATTTTAGGTTTGATTTTAAATCATATTAAGGGTACTTAATTTTTAAATTAATTAATTAAAACGATGAATCGGTCTACAATTATAAATATGCGTGTATGACAGTGTGTACGTGAAGATTATTACTTTTGAAATATTATGCGAACAGTTGATATAATAAATGAAACTAGGTATCTTTTCGGATTTTGTCGCAGAGTTATTTTAATTTTTGGTTCCCGACCTTTCAAATGCTTTACAGCAATTATGGTCACGGGAAAGAGACGTTCTCGTTTCATTTGTAATGCTCGTTACTCCCTTATCACTAAAAGACTAAGTTTTGTAGGAACATATGTGGGCTTTTATAATCTATGGACAGATCCGAGTAAAGCAAGATTTAATCGTTAGTGTCAAATAAATTCGCAACATAATTTATTATTTTCAGTTGAATTTAAGTTAATAATTGTTGCGGAAGCTCTTCAATTTCTGGCACGTGCCTCGTGTCAGTCATCTCGTTGTTTGTTTTCTCTACGTTATTAAAAGTTTTAATAATGTTTTACTTCACCTAGTATTTGTTTGATCACAATGCCACTATGATGAAGTTCGTATAAATTACTAGTGGCAATCTTGCTCAGATTCGTCCCTTGGTGCATTTGAACAGTAAGTATGGGATAGATAAACTAATAAAGTTATACATACATATATTATGTATATATCTATATTTACATATATTATTATAAATAGGAAAGATTTGTATTTTTGTATGTAACGAATAAACTCAAAAACGAGTGGAACGATTTCAAAACTTCGTTCGCCATTAAAAACCTACGTTATCACTGAGGCTATCCTATTTTAGGCTATATTTCCATCCAGGGACGAACTCGAGCGAAGCGAGGTTGAGTTGCTACTATTACAATAAAATCTATACTAATATTATAAAGAAGTAAAGTTTGTTTATTTGTTAAATTGTAAGGGGTAATCTCGGGATCTATTGAACCGATTTTAAAAATTCTTTCACCAATAGAAAGCCACATTATTGCTGAGTGTCATAGGTTATATAAAAAACCGAAAAATAAAAAGGCTTTTACGTGGTAGTCCGTTTTGCAAAGTGTATCGGAGAAAAAACGGTCGAATGATAGCGTTTCTTACGAACGCTGCCTTAACTATGAAAGATATATTTTTGAGTTCTAGAGAAAAGATGTGGAGCTTAAAAATGCCTACAAAAAAGTCAACGACAGCATATGTCTAACTTTTATATGTAAGTTACAAAAAGTAGTTTTTTTAATATTAGTATAGATAATTTAATTTTTAATTTTTAATATTAATAAAATAATTTAAATTATTTAAACACTGTACTAAAAAAGGATTATTAACATTATGCCCAACGAAGTGGGCACGGGTCAGCTAGTATAAATATAATATTCAAATGCCTTCTCTCATTCACACCATATGGATGATTTTTGCGATAACAACTATTGAGTCCCCAAGCTATCTTCATACCTCATCAAAATCGGTTCAGTGGGTTAAGCGCGAAAAGGTAACAGTCAAACAGACAATGCCATTTTCACATTTTTAATATTATTATGGATTGATGATCATGGACGTATACTCACGAATATGACAGATCTATTCATTTTGAAGATAAAAAGTTACCTTGAGGCTTGATACATAGAGGCATTAACGTTACTAATATTTTCCTCCATTTAAGCCAAATAAAGTTTTAATGATAAAACTGTTACTAAATATTATTAATTATATCAGTATAATCAATGAGTAGCGGCGGGCGTACGAGGCGTTTAAATAGAATTGACCTAGTTTATGAACGTGATAAATTTCATAGCAATTCCATCGAATCATTAAGAGTAACAAGCGTGCAAAATTGAGAACCGTCGTGATCGACAGCGATATATTGAAAATGTTTTATCTTATTAGATGAATCCAATAGATTTCTCACCTTTATCACATTTCAATAGATATATGTCTTTATTGTATGTATTACATATATTTTTATATGTCTTCATTGTATACCTTTATTGAATTTGTTCAATTTTATCATATTTGTTTCAATATTTATTATAATTCTTATAATGTATTGAGCTAAAGCCATCATCCATCATATCTTAAAAGTTCTCTCATCCAAGAATGAAAAATGCTTATCAGCTATTTTTATATTATTTATTTTTATATTATTTTGTTATTATATGCTAGCATGTACGGTCATACATCGACAGATCATGGGTTCGAGTCCCGGGTCTGGCCAAGTTTAGTTATTGAGTCTTTCTGTTTAGTAAGCCTCAGTAATAGCCTGGAGTTAGGAAGTTGGCGGTGTGTTACCCCGTGCCTCGTAGAGCACGCAAATCCGCCTGCGCCTTAGCTCTTACTGGTCGTGTCAAGTAATCGTCCCACCGGAGTATGAGAGTGATAGGAATAGAGAGTGCACTTGTGTCTGCGCGTAAACTTGTGCACTATAATATCTCCTGTAGTTGGCTAGTCTCAATGAGATTGGCCGCGATGGCCGGAATCGGTCGTAGAACATTATCAATAATACATTATTATGTATGTAAAAATGTTAAAAGAATGTTAAAAAAAGTGGTAAATGACATTGATTTGTCACTTTTAACTTAATACTAAGAAGAACACCTTACATCAAACGAAGAAAATTTAAACAATCATTTTCATATTTTTGTGTTTTGTAATTATTTTAATTCTGACAGACAGACATTAATAATATATAATTATATCACTGATATTAATTGTATTCATCTTTTTAACATCCCACTGTTGGACACATCACACAGGCCTCCCTTCAATATGAAGGGGAATCAGATTGTCAGGTTACCAAGGGCGAATATCCAAAATTTGCTAGATTCTCTTAGATTGTTTCGTCATCATATTTTTTACATTACAAATGATGTACAGTACCTATATCAAAAGTGAGGCACTCCAGATTTGAACCCGCTTCACTTGCTACTGAACTATCACGAGCTTCTTTAAAGTACAACAAATAATTTCGTTGTTACTTAAAATAATTAATATTTCACTTGAAAACTGTTTCTTCGGAAACCATACGAGCTTTTAGTAAGTTGCAATAACATTAAGGCTGCTTTTCACAGTACGATGATCCATCACGTTGACCTGCTACCAGCTAATTGCCTATTGATTTTAGCTGATACTTAGTTTTCTTTGTGCAGCAGTCAAATTCCCACGCTTTCATTTACATTCAAGATTGAATATCAGACATTTACCATGTTATTTTGTGGGAGAAATAAACCGTATTTTTTATTTCATTAACTTTTAATATATGTATTTCCTTTTCACTCATATGCTATACTGTTTTACGACTCGTTTAGCTCAATTCAGTGTACCTTTTTTTTGTGCTGTGTTTCATTCATTTGTTAAACTCGGACGTTTGTACTCCAGTCATGGATGTATATATTTATAATATGTATGTATTTAAAACTATCTGGTATCCGTAGCACAAGCTTCGTAGCTTACCATAGAACTAGATGGCGCTATGTGTAATAATGTCCAACATATTTATATATTTATCTATAAAACTTTTATTACAAAGAGAGATTTTTAATTTATATATATAATTAAAGATAAATATTATAAAAAACAATCTACTTTTAATCAGCTTTATCGTTGTTATGGTGACTCGACTGATAGCTATTTAAAAGTAAATAAATCTTCTCATATCGTATGATGCATATTATCAAAATAATTGTAAAATCATTGATATTATCTGAATAATACAGTTCAATTATCTGGAATAATAATTCAACTATAATACGATTATAGTCTAATAACTTTATCCTCCCTTCTATTGCTTTAACACAATGTACATAACATACCTGCTTGATCTACTTGTCCTTACCTAATTGTTTAGGTATTATTTCAGAATTATTAGTATTTTTCATAATAATGGGAAAAAAGTGACAGTAACTCTATCTGTTTGTTACGTTTCCACTCGTTAACCAACCAACCATTTTCGAATGAAGTTTGGTATAGTACTTTTTTCTACTTACGTAGATATATAAAGAGTCTATCTATTTCTTAAAGCAGGAATAAGTACTTTTTTGTACCTATGTATAAAGATATCTATCTATTTCTTATTAGCCGTTAACACGTACCGTACTATAAGTAATAAATAAAGCATTATATTTAATAATAACACTGACAAATTACATGAACGACTCGACAAGTTACTAACATTCTCGTAAACGATGTCATCAAGGACGATCATTTATAATGCCACTTGGACGGCCGTACTATGAGAGGTCTTAGGTAACCCTATTTGTCATGCTAAACGTTTAAAGATAAAGATAAGATGAAATGCACTATAAATACCACTATATTTCTGACAATTTGTATTTAATTCCAGAGAAATTCTAATTAGATTTTTTTTAAATAATTAATTTAATACTCTCTTAGATTCTACGAACGATATATTAATTAAAGGATTCGTACAAAGAAATGTGTAAAAATATTATATAGTACAAAGCTCTTTCTCTAATGATGCTTTGATGTTACATTGTGAAAATTTGATTTGAAATTCATTTAAAATTTAAAAAATGGTTCTACGAAAAGGGCTATTTCTTAATGTAGTGGACTAAATGTAGATATGTATATATATACATTTACTAAAATTTTTAAAGTTTTTTATTTCCAAAATTAGGCTAAATATAAAAGTATGAAAAAATACTACAATTCGTTTATATACCAATAAACAATGTAAATATTCTTATAACTTACGCTTGTCTTTCGAACACAAAGTACTTTGAATTCACCTCCTCAGTTTTCGAACTTCCCCCACAAAGTAAGATTCGTCTGTTTTTAACTCGTCTCTAGAGCAGTCAAATTGAAATAAGTTCGACTACATTGTATTTTGTTTTCATAAGATGGCTTCTGTAAAATAGGGAACTCTTTAGAACAATATTTGAAAAATTGAGCCAATATTTAAAGCTTACACTCGAAATATTTTTATAGAATTTCTGTTTTATAAGCAGTTTTGTGTCGCTAATTTATTTAAATATGCTTAAACTTTTGACAACACGTTTGGCTCAGTTTGTAGTGACCCTACATGCTGCGCCAGCGGTCGCGGGTTCAAGTCACGCTGGGGCATTCATTTGTTACTCCAGTCATAGGTGTTTATATTTACAATAAGTATGTATTTAAAGTTATATATGTGTAGTGTATTAACTATCTGGTATTCGTAACACAAACCTTATAGCTAACCACGGAACGAGATGGTGCTGTGTGTAATAATGTCCCAACATATTTTTTTAAATGACCTTTATAACACATGTTATTCTATAACGTACTCGTTAATTTCATAAAACTTAAACAATTTTCTTGTGTTTCAATATTTTTTATCTTGTATCGAGCTTGTCTCGTGAAACCTAAACTAAGGATGTGAGTATTATTCATAGATTTGTCGCTTTACCTTTAACACTTGAAAAAATCCGTAATTATATTTTTTGGTATCTTTATAAGGTATATTTATTATTAGCTGTATAATATTTTCCACATATTATTAGCAGGTGTATAATATACCTATGTGAAATATAGTATAGAAAATAAATAAACATGTTAAGACAATGTAATTATTTTCGAGCTTTTACCACAAACAACAACATATTTGATTTTGAATCCATTTCCAATTATCATAAATTGTGTTATCGAAGTTACTTAAGAGTTGTTGAAGGATGAACGTACGTGTCATTACCAAACCCCCGAGTAATTTAATAGGTAGGTACGCATTTATGTCACGTTTGAAAGGGAACTGTTTGATCGGCGGAAAAGTTTATTTTTACCAATTATTTTATGATTTTGTTTTGAAATTTTTATATAAATATTAATTACGTAACTGTACTATAGACTTTATTAATAAATGATATCAATTTTATGTAGAGAAAACCTTTGAGAACTACCCTTGATCTCGCTCGAGTTCGTCCCTAGATAAACGTTTCAACGGTTACAATAGATTTTTCATAAATTAAATATTTTCGCGCTGTAAAAAGTATCCTATGTATTGACCCGAATAGCCAACTATCATTATACCAAATTTCGTTAAAATCTATTCAGTTGCTTTCTCGTGATGCGGTGACTGATAGACAGAAATCTAAAAACTCTGATCCTGCCCCTGTACCGATAAAAATGACTGTAGAAGTAATTATTAGTAAATATAAATATAAATATGTTGGGACATTTACACACAGCACTATCTAGTTCCACGGTAAGGTACGAGCCTTGTGTTATGGATACTAGATGGTTGATATACTACACATATATAAGTTTAAATACATACATATTATAAATATAAACATCCATGACTGGAGTACGAACATTCGTGCTCAACAAATGCCCCCAGCGGGACTCGAACCCGCGACCGCTGGCGCAACAAGTAGGGTCACTACAAACTGCGCCACGCGTGTCGTCAAATCATTAGTATTAGGTTTTTTTCAAAAAATATTTAAAGTACTGATTATATTGTATTATATACTAGCGTCTCACCGTCGCTTCGCTCGGATTCGTTTTTAGATTTAGCGGCAGCGAAGCCACGGGTTCCGCTAGTCAAAAAAAAAATTAATTAAGTTCTACTTATAACATTAGCTATCTCTAAGTGAAATTTCCGTCAAAATAGGTCCAGCCGTTTCAGAGATTAGCCGGAACAAACAGACAGACTGTCATAGAAAAGCTGTTAAATTGAAATTAAAAAAAGGCACTCGACTTTTATTTAAATATACTGGCGACTCGCCCTCGCTTCGCTCGGGCTCTTCCCTACATTTAGCACAGGCAAAGCCGTTGCGTAGTTTTAAAGATTTAAGCATATAGGGACAGAGAAAGCGACTTTGTTTTATACTATGTTGTGATAAGTTAAAATGCTGATGTTACAATATTGACAAACAAAACAAACATAATGCTTTAACAATGCTATACAGTCTAAATTGGGCTAGCAATTTCATAGCATCCTTTACACTGTTCTAATTATTTAGTTATCAATAGCATTCACTTTTTTATCGTAAAAATAATTTTACCTTTTAATTAGAATGATTATTTAAATTTTGGTCACTGAAAATAAGATTAACGGAATTTCAAACACACTTTCAACCTGCTTTTTACCCTCTAGATTTTGAATTTAGATAATGGCGTTTTAATGTAGACGTACTCTGTGAGATATTTACAGGCCGTATTTCTAATTTTTAACATTAATTATGGTTCCTGAGATTTTGTGAATAGTAGTATTGCGTTTTATTTACCACTAGTGACTCACCCTTGCTTCGCTCGGGTTCTTCCATAGGTTTTGTATATGTTTTTATAAACTTTGATTTTTTTATTGTTTTTATTATTTTTTTTAACCATTCCGTACGCCTTAAGGAACATACAAAAAAATATTAGCCGAATTGGTCGAGCCATTCTCGAGTTGTGCGCTTACCAACCTTATGTCCTTTCCTTATGACATTAGCTATCTGCGAATGAAAGTCCCGTCAAAATTCGTCCAGCCGTTTCAGAGATTAGCGGGAACAAACAGACAGACAAATTTTAAAATTTTTTTTTTTATTGTCAGTACCGTGCCTATGCATCATATGCACTTACTAAAAGCTATTAATTCAAAATTAAAAACAGACACTCCAGTTTCATTTATATGTATAGATATTGAACAATGTACATACGAGTAGATGTAGTAAGAATCTAAGTAGCAATCGTTAAAGGCCTTACTCAGGAGATAAGAATCAATGCGTTACGATGTTTGTCAAAAGCAGCGATAATAATTGGATGTTTTTGTACAATAATTTTCTTTGTTTTGTAATATTTCTATGTCTCTAAAAGCTATCTTAATATCGAGCAGCTATTTTAACTTATTATTAGAATAAATAATTATGAAATTTAACTTTAAATAAAAATATGTATTTAAAAAGTTTTCATAGTAAAGTTCATTTAGATTTAATGTTATCTTCTAAAATGTTACAATATAATTTAGAATAACTGTAAGCATTAGATGGCAAGTAGGTCATAATACCTGGCGACCTAATTTCGCCGCAAAATGACCTGGCGGTAATTACGCAACTAGGTGGTCCTATCTAAAATAAAGACTATTGTTTAAAATGTATTAAATGGAGCGGAAAAATAATGTTACACTGAATTATGAACAATGTTCTGCCATTATAACTTGAACGTCCCTTTGATTTTGAAGTTCAATAATTATTACTTTGTATTTGGTTGGTTATTTTATATGAATAGAATCGTCTGGATTGGATTCATCCTATATTTTAATGGTTCGTACACATTTCTTAGAGATGAGATATTTTTTCGCAATAAAAAGAACCTATTCTGTATGTTATCCCGGATAACCATCTATCATTACAAAAATACTAATAATAAATATAAATAAATATGTTAGGAAATTATTACAACAGCGCCATCTAGTTCAGTGGTAAGCTGCGAAAGAAGCTTGTGTTACGGGTACCAGATAGTTGATATACTACATAAGTTTAAATACATACATATTATAAATATAAACACCCATGACTGGAGTACAAACATGCGAATTTAACAAATGAATGCCTTCAGCGGGACTCAAACCTGTGACCGCTGGCGTAAGAAAGTATGGTCACTACAAACTACAAAACATTTCAAACGTAAAACGCCAATAGAATCATCAAAATATGCCCAGTGGTATCTCAAGAAGTGGTCACGGTTAGACTGACGACGACAAACAACCAGTTAGAAATATTTTTCCACAAAGTATTTAATGTACATGTTCGATTCAGTTTATAGATTGACAAAATATATGGTTAAAGTTTTTTATTGAAATTATGGTAAGTATAACATACAAAAAATTCCCATTCAAATCTCATAAGTATGTACTTCTGTGTGTTAATGTTGGTTACATCATCACACTAAATTAATTGGCTGAACTTTGGATGAATTTAAGCACATAGTTAAACTATTACCTACCTGGAGTATAACTTTTATTATTTTTAAATTTCATTTACTTCTTTATTTATATTGTAATATTATTAATATATACACGCAATAATAATAAATTTACACGTAGAGGCGCAAAGTAAGTAATCATCAGGTTAATACTAATGATTTTTTCGCACTACTTTAATTTATTATTAGTACTTATATAGACGATAGCTGGGGTAACGTCATCTTACCTGTCACAAACGTGAGGCAAACCGGATGTCGTCGGTTAATTCCCCACTTCCGGTACAAGTCAGATATATGCTTGTCATTAACTGAGTTTATATGAGCATAGAGACCTTCAACTAATACGAATTGGCCCCGAGTGAAGAGAATTTACAATATGTTGTAGATACATTTTATAATTCCTCAAAATATTACTCATAGGTACCTAAGCTCGGTAATTATTTTAATAAACGGTCACCCATCCAATAACGTGTCTTTGAACGTACCCATTTCGTGACCCGTGGGTCCTGTCAGTCAAGCGTGTATACCCATATACGCTCTAAGTAATTGTTTTGTTGTCCTACTAGTATGTGTGATACATGTATTTATATAGTACTAGCAATTCCCGCGACTCCGCCTGCTTTCTAAACCCTTATTACCTAGAAGAATAAAAATAGCCTACAACCTATTCTAAGACCTAACAAATGTACACAAAATAAAATCAGAGAGTTCGATAACAAACACTGTGACATGTGATTTTTATATATGTATTAGAATATTAGGTGATTATGAGGTGCTTCCATTATCTTAACTCAAAGTAGCGATGATTTTAAATATACATTAATCAAAGTGAAAAGCGCATGAAAATTGTTTGTGATCATGAAATATACCATTTAACAAGCAATGGAATAACGAACGTGTTACAACTGGAATACCAATGCTAGAATCTTAACAAAGTAATTTAAGTTTAAGTCTAGTAAGTAATTTTGCTTTTAGCTACTGTAGTATATATTATATTCATATATATTTAATTTATATAATACATTATGTACCTATTTATAAGGTTTATAATCAGTACGTGGTTTTGGTTAATTAGTAGCATATTTAATGAATTTATCAATATTGTATTATTAATAATTCATCAACTTAAACGTTATAACTTGATAGGAGTTTAACTTCTATAATGTTATGAATTTTTGCCCGTGACTTTGCTCGCGCCTTTAAAGGAACGGAAATCAATAATAGTCTATATCTAATCCTAGGATGAAAAATATGTCCTTATCAAATGTTATCAAAACCTTTTTTAAGCGGCTTAAAGGTGAAAAAATAATAGGCAGGTTTGGTTTCACGCGGATAGGTGAGGAAATAATATACGATATTTTTTTACATTTATTTTCAAAGTTAGCATGCTTCCTACTACAGCAGTTTACGAGTCATCGCCTCAATCGATCGTCGTATTTGTCATACGAATAGATTGTGATAGATAGTAGAGAAGACACAGACAATATTTTCTTAACATGGAAGTTAAACGGGTATCGCAAGCAAATTATAGCATATAATATGTATTAAGAATATCGTAACAGCTTTCCAGAGCTTTCATAATACTTATTCTAATAAATATTTAGAGGAACTCAAAAGCATATGATTTAAAATGTTAGCTTTAAAAACAATACAAATATTTACATAACACCGGATGTACTTTTCAAGGAAGCGGAAATAGAGACAAAAGCTCAAAGAAGTCAGTAAATCGGTCTATAAAAACTTGCGTTGCCTTATTTATAATAAAATTGCAGCCTTTGCTATAACAAAGGCTTATAAAAAGAAAACACCTGTGTATGTAATATAAAGAAAAGGAATACAAAAAATACTTCAGGATTTTTATCATTGCTTACTTAAAAGCTATAGGCACAAGTATGTAAGCTTTCTTCTTTTACGAACTTTTCTTCTTTTTATAAACCTATAGAGTATTTGAATTGGGTGTAGAGTATGAATGTATAGGATTGACCTTAAAAAGGGATTAACTTGTATCATAAACTCTGAGAAACTATTTCCACATAGAAGATCTGATCTTTTCCATATACTTGAGTGTTATTTGCTTGGTTAGCTTGGTTTATATATATTGAGGTTATTTTACGTTTCAAATAACTAAGCTAAGAATGTATATATATAAGCTAAGAACTAACGATACTGAACGATATACTGAGCCAAATATGTCTTCAAATGTTAACATAAAAGAATGTTCGAGTACGATAACAAAATTCCGGAAAATTAACTTTTTAGTAACTTCAAAGGGTATTTCAACAATAAATCGGACTACAATTACAAAAATTGCTCTTTTTTCATCCTTTGTTACTCTTAACAGTATCGCTCATTATTAATTTGAAAGGCCGTTGTCTTTAGATTACAAGAAATAAAACCCCTGAGTCACTTGAATTATGTTAAACAAATATTACTTTATTAAAATTATTTATATTCTATTTTCACCGCTTTTTGTAGTGACAATTCTAATAAAGATTTTATTTAGTGAATTATTTGAGATACTTAAGTAAAGCAAAATACAGTAAAATCTTTGCTTAATCAAATATTTTTATATTTTTTAATAGAATTTCAATTGATTAGGTGCATCTTTAATATCTTCGAAAGTTCATAACCACTAGGCTAGTTTGACCTGATTTCTAATTATCGACTATTTATGGAAAGCTGAAAATATAATTTCCTAACCCTATATGCTCTATTTTTTATATACTTAGCTATGCTCTGATGTATATAATATGTATGTATATTAGAGGGTAATTAAAACGTTGTTTCTTCAATTGCCATAAATTGTTTTTTTTGTCCTCCTAGTAATATTTTTGTTTTTAATTGTATTGTTTTTTTGTGTTGTTGTATTTTTAATACCTTTGTAATTTTAGTTACTTTTCATATATGGATAATACGTAAATCCATTATGTATCCATTTTTCTCAAATTTTAAATAATAATGATTACGTTTGAATTTCGGCTGCTGGGCAAACACTAGTAATGAAAATGTCACAAGATATTCATAGACATTCTTAGCTTATATATATACATTCTTAGCTTAGTTATTTGAAACGTAAAATAACCTCAATATATATAAACCAAGCTAACCAAGCAAATAACACTCAAGTATATGGAAAAGATCAGATCTTCTATGTGGAAATAGTTTCTCAGAGTTTATGATACAAGTTAATCCCTTTTTAAGGTCAATCCTATACATTCATACTCTACACCCAATTCAAATACTCTATAGGTTTATAAAAAGAAGAAAAGTTCGTAAAAGAAGAAAGCTTACATACTTGTGCCTATAGCTTTTAAGTAAGCAATGATAAAAATCCTGAAGTATTTTTTGTATTCCTTTTCTTTATATTACATACACAGGTGTTTTCTTTTTATAAGCCTTTGTTATAGCAAAGGCTGCAATTTTATTATAAATAAGGCAACGCAAGTTTTTATAGACCGATTTACTGACTTCTTTGAGCTTTTGTCTCTATTTCCGCTTCCTTGAAAAGTACATCCGGTGTTATGTAAATATTTGTATTGTTTTTAAAGCTAACATTTTAAATCATATGCTTTTGAGTTCCTCTAAATAATTATTAGAATAAGTATTATGAAAGCTCTGGAAAGCTGTTACGATATTCTTAATACATATTATATGCTATAATTTGCTTGCGATACCCGTTTAACTTCCATGTTAAGAAAATATTGTCTGTGTCTTCTCTACTATCTATCACAATCTATTCGTATGACAAATACGACGATCGATTGAGGCGATGACTCGTAAACTGCTGTAGTAGGAAGCATGCTAACTTTGAAAATAAATGTAAAAAAATATCGTATATTATTTCCTCACCTATCCGCGTGAAACCAAACCTGCCTATTATTTTTTCACCTTTAAGCCGCTTAAAAAAGGTTTTGATAACATTTGATAAGGACATATTTTTCATCCTAGGATTAGATATAGACTATTATTGATTTCCGTTCCTTTAAAGGCGCGAGCAAAGTCACGGGCAAAAATTCATAACATTATAGAAGTTAAACTCCTATCAAGTTATAACGTTTAAGTTGATGAATTATTAATAATACAATATTGATAAATTCATTAAATATGCTACTAATTAACCAAAACCACGTACTGATTATAAACCTTATAAATAGGTACATAATGTATTATATAAATTAAATATATATGAATATAATATATACTACAGTAGCTAAAAGCAAAATTACTTACTAGACTTAAACTTAAATTACTTTGTTAAGATTCTAGCATTGGTATTCCAGTTGTAACACGTTCGTTATTCCATTGCTTGTTAAATGGTATATTTCATGATCACAAACAATTTTCATGCGCTTTTCACTTTGATTAATGTATATTTAAAATCATCGCTACTTTGAGTTAAGATAATGGAAGCACCTCATAATCACCTAATATTCTAATACATATATAAAAATCACATGTCACAGTGTTTGTTATCGAACTCTCTGATTTTATTTTGTGTACATTTGTTAGGTCTTAGAATAGGTTGTAGGCTATTTTTATTCTTCTAGGTAATAAGGGTTTAGAAAGCAGGCGGAGTCGCGGGAATTGCTAGTACTATATAAATACATGTATCACACATACTAGTAGGACAACAAAACAATTACTTAGAGCGTATATGGGTATACACGCTTGACTGACAGGACCCACGGGTCACGAAATGGGTACGTTCAAAGACACGTTATTGGATGGGTGACCGTTTATTAAAATAATTACCGAGCTTAGGTACCTATGAGTAATATTTTGAGGAATTATAAAATGTATCTACAACATATTGTAAATTCTCTTCACTCGGGGCCAATTCGTATTAGTTGAAGGTCTCTATGCTCATATAAACTCAGTTAATGACAAGCATATATCTGACTTGTACCGGAAGTGGGGAATTAACCGACGACATCCGGTTTGCCTCACGTTTGTGACAGGTAAGATGACGTTACCCCAGCTATCGTCTATATAAGTACTAATAATAAATTAAAGTAGTGCGAAAAAATCATTAGTATTAACCTGATGATTACTTACTTTGCGCCTCTACGTGTAAATTTATTATTATTGCGTGTATATATTAATAATATTAAAATATAAATAAAGAAGTAAATGAAATTTAAAAATAATAAAAGTTATACTCCAGGTAGGTAATAGTTTAACTATGTGCTTAAATTCATCCAAAGTTCAGCCAATTAATTTAGTGTGATGATGTAACCAACATTAACACACAGAAGTACATACTTATGAGATTTGAATGGGAATTTTTTGTATGTTATACTTACCATAATTTCAATAAAAAACTTTAACCATATATTTTGTCAATCTATAAACTGAATCGAACATGTACATTAAATACTTTGTGGAAAAATATTTCTAACTGGTTGTTTGTCGTCGTCAGTCTAACCGTGACCACTTCTTGAGATACCACTGGGCATATTTTGATGATTCTATTGGCGTTTTACGTTTGAAATGTTTTGTAGTTTGTAGTGACCATACTTTCTTACGCCAGCGGTCACAGGTTTGAGTCCCGCTGAAGGCATTCATTTGTTAAATTCGCATGTTTGTACTCCAGTCATGGGTGTTTATATTTATAATATGTATGTATTTAAACTTATGTAGTATATCAACTATCTGGTACCCGTAACACAAGCTTCTTTCGCAGCTTACCACTGAACTAGATGGCGCTGTTGTAATAATTTCCTAACATATTTATTTATATTTATTATTAGTATTTTTGTAATGATAGATGGTTATCCGGGATAACATACAGAATAGGTTCTTTTTATTGCGAAAAAATATCTCATCTCTAAGAAATGTGTACGAACCATTAAAATATAGGATGAATCCAATCCAGACGATTCTATTCATATAAAATAACCAACCAAATACAAAGTAATAATTATTGAACTTCAAAATCAAAGGGACGTTCAAGTTATAATGGCAGAACATTGTTCATAATTCAGTGTAACATTATTTTTCCGCTCCATTTAATACATTTTAAACAATAGTCTTTATTTTAGATAGGACCACCTAGTTGCGTAATTACCGCCAGGTCATTTTGCGGCGAAATTAGGTCGCCAGGTATTATGACCTACTTGCCATCTAATGCTTACAGTTATTCTAAATTATATTGTAACATTTTAGAAGATAACATTAAATCTAAATGAACTTTACTATGAAAACTTTTTAAATACATATTTTTATTTAAAGTTAAATTTCATAATTATTTATTCTAATAATAAGTTAAAATAGCTGCTCGATATTAAGATAGCTTTTAGAGACATAGAAATATTACAAAACAAAGAAAATTATTGTACAAAAACATCCAATTATTATCGCTGCTTTTGACAAACATCGTAACGCATTGATTCTTATCTCCTGAGTAAGGCCTTTAACGATTGCTACTTAGATTCTTACTACATCTACTCGTATGTACATTGTTCAATATCTATACATATAAATGAAACTGGAGTGTCTGTTTTTAATTTTGAATTAATAGCTTTTAGTAAGTGCATATGATGCATAGGCACGGTACTGACAATAAAAAAAAAAATTTTAAAATTTGTCTGTCTGTTTGTTCCCGCTAATCTCTGAAACGGCTGGACGAATTTTGACGGGACTTTCATTCGCAGATAGCTAATGTCATAAGGAAAGGACATAAGGTTGGTAAGCGCACAACTCGAGAATGGCTCGACCAATTCGGCTAATATTTTTTTGTATGTTCCTTAAGGCGTACGGAATGGTTAAAAAAAATAATAAAAACAATAAAAAAATCAAAGTTTATAAAAACATATACAAAACCTATGGAAGAACCCGAGCGAAGCAAGGGTGAGTCACTAGTGGTAAATAAAACGCAATACTACTATTCACAAAATCTCAGGAACCATAATTAATGTTAAAAATTAGAAATACGGCCTGTAAATATCTCACAGAGTACGTCTACATTAAAACGCCATTATCTAAATTCAAAATCTAGAGGGTAAAAAGCAGGTTGAAAGTGTGTTTGAAATTCCGTTAATCTTATTTTCAGTGACCAAAATTTAAATAATCATTCTAATTAAAAGGTAAAATTATTTTTACGATAAAAAAGTGAATGCTATTGATAACTAAATAATTAGAACAGTGTAAAGGATGCTATGAAATTGCTAGCCCAATTTAGACTGTATAGCATTGTTAAAGCATTATGTTTGTTTTGTTTGTCAATATTGTAACATCAGCATTTTAACTTATCACAACATAGTATAAAACAAAGTCGCTTTCTCTGTCCCTATATGCTTAAATCTTTAAAACTACGCAACGGCTTTGCCTGTGCTAAATGTAGGGAAGAGCCCGAGCGAAGCGAGGGCGAGTCGCCAGTATATTTAAATAAAAGTCGAGTGCCTTTTTTTAATTTCAATTTAACAGCTTTTCTATGACAGTCTGTCTGTTTGTTCCGGCTAATCTCTGAAACGGCTGGACCTATTTTGACGGAAATTTCACTTAGAGATAGCTAATGTTATAAGTAGAACTTAATTAATTTTTTTTTTGACTAGCGGAACCCGTGGCTTCGCTGCCGCTAAATCTAAAAACGAATCCGAGCGAAGCGACGGTGAGACGCTAGTATATAATACAATATAATCAGTACTTTAAATATTTTTTGAAAAAAACCTAATACTAATGATTTGACGACACGCGTGGCGCAGTTTGTAGTGACCCTACTTGTTGCGCCAGCGGTCGCGGGTTCGAGTCCCGCTGGGGGCATTTGTTGAGCACGAATGTTCGTACTCCAGTCATGGATGTTTATATTTATAATATGTATGTATTTAAACTTATATATGTGTAGTATATCAACCATCTAGTATCCATAACACAAGGCTCGTACCTTACCGTGGAACTAGATAGTGCTGTGTGTAAATGTCCCAACATATTTATATTTATATTTACTAATAATTACTTCTACAGTCATTTTTATCGGTACAGGGGCAGGATCAGAGTTTTTAGATTTCTGTCTATCAGTCACCGCATCACGAGAAAGCAACTGAATAGATTTTAACGAAATTTGGTATAATGATAGTTGGCTATTCGGGTCAATACATAGGATACTTTTTACAGCGCGAAAATATTTAATTTATGAAAAATCTATTGTAACCGTTGAAACGTTTATCTAGGGACGAACTCGAGCGAGATCAAGGGTAGTTCTCAAAGGTTTTCTCTACATAAAATTGATATCATTTATTAATAAAGTCTATAGTACAGTTACGTAATTAATATTTATATAAAAATTTCAAAACAAAATCATAAAATAATTGGTAAAAATAAACTTTTCCGCCGATCAAACAGTTCCCTTTCAAACGTGACATAAATGCGTACCTACCTATTAAATTACTCGGGGGTTTGGTAATGACACGTACGTTCATCCTTCAACAACTCTTAAGTAACTTCGATAACACAATTTATGATAATTGGAAATGGATTCAAAATCAAATATGTTGTTGTTTGTGGTAAAAGCTCGAAAATAATTACATTGTCTTAACATGTTTATTTATTTTCTATACTATATTTCACATAGGTATATTATACACCTGCTAATAATATGTGGAAAATATTATACAGCTAATAATAAATATACCTTATAAAGATACCAAAAAATATAATTACGGATTTTTTCAAGTGTTAAAGGTAAAGCGACAAATCTATGAATAATACTCACATCCTTAGTTTAGGTTTCACGAGACAAGCTCGATACAAGATAAAAAATATTGAAACACAAGAAAATTGTTTAAGTTTTATGAAATTAACGAGTACGTTATAGAATAACATGTGTTATAAAGGTCATTTAAAAAAATATGTTGGGACATTATTACACACAGCACCATCTCGTTCCGTGGTTAGCTATAAGGTTTGTGTTACGAATACCAGATAGTTAATACACTACACATATATAACTTTAAATACATACTTATTGTAAATATAAACACCTATGACTGGAGTAACAAATGAATGCCCCAGCGTGACTTGAACCCGCGACCGCTGGCGCAGCATGTAGGGTCACTACAAACTGAGCCAAACGTGTTGTCAAAAGTTTAAGCATATTTAAATAAATTAGCGACACAAAACTGCTTATAAAACAGAAATTCTATAAAAATATTTCGAGTGTAAGCTTTAAATATTGGCTCAATTTTTCAAATATTGTTCTAAAGAGTTCCCTATTTTACAGAAGCCATCTTATGAAAACAAAATACAATGTAGTCGAACTTATTTCAATTTGACTGCTCTAGAGACGAGTTAAAAACAGACGAATCTTACTTTGTGGGGGAAGTTCGAAAACTGAGGAGGTGAATTCAAAGTACTTTGTGTTCGAAAGACAAGCGTAAGTTATAAGAATATTTTTAAATTTCCCGCAGCTTCGCTCACGTTCTAAAGGCCGGAAACCAAATACGTCCCTCCCCCCTCACGACCACCCGCGGTGATCATTATTTTGTTGCGGAGTAATGTTAAAACTATGAAATCTCGTAATAATATTCATTCAAATCAAATAATGCCAAGAGCAACCAAACAAACAAACAAAATCTTCAGCTTTATAATATTGATGACACGTTTGGCTCAGTTTGCAGTGACCCTACTTGCTGCGCCAGCGGTCGCGGGTTCGAGTCCCGCTGGGGGCATACATTTGTTAAACTCTGATGTTTGAACTCCAGTCATGGGTATTTGTATTTATATTATGTAATTATTTAAAGTTATATATGTAGTATATCAACTATCTGGTATCCGTAACACAAGCCTCGTAGCTTAAGACGGAACTAGATAGCGTTGTGTGTAATAATGTCCCAACATATTAATTTATTTTATTTTATTTATAGTGTAGAAGTATAGATTACGTTACTAACAAATTATAAAAAAACTAAAGTAATAAACATTTCATATCACGTAAATTAGTTTTATCCCTGTCTAGCTATATACAAATTGTAATATCCAATTACTGTTTTGTTTTTTCCGATATATTTGTTCATTCGCCAAATCCATTCGTCGTTATATCGAATTGAACGGTTCTATAGATACTGAAGTGATTACTTTTTGTTATTAATTGGCGTATTTTTTAACTTAGCCGATTATTATTTAGGCTGATGAATGATTGTACGTAGTCCTTTTTTGTCGTCCTAATGCTGGGCACAGCATGCCATTAATACGAGGAGGACCAGGCCATAGTCCACCACGCTGTCTAAGTGTGGGTTGGCGGTCTTACCACGTTTTTGGAAAACTTGCTAGGTTCTCTCAGATGTGCACATTCCATTACGATGTCTTCCTTTACTCTAATGTTAGAATTGTTTGAATGATGATGAGACTAAAGATTTGAACCCCCTTCACTCGGTTTCCAAACGAGTGCGTTTACTGGGCTTTAGATCAGTGGTTAATATATTATATAACAATAACATTCCTGCGAAGATATTTAATATTTATATAATTTTCGGGTAGGTGCACAATAATAGTAACACTTATTTTTGCGAGCTCCTCTTAACTTATTTAATTAAAAATCGTTACATCTTTTATTCTACACTAAGTTATGTGCTAATAGTGATATACCTACCAGCTATAACTCCTTAAGCAATTTCCATAAGGGTATTTGGCCTACACTAAATAAAAATAGTGCATAATCATCACTTTTGTTGTGACATTTCATAAGATGGATTCAATCAAGCAATCACTTAATGACCTGGCACAACACTTTAACACCACAATGGCAGAGTTCCAGCAAAACCTGAATACATCAATTCCTGCAGCAAGTCCAACCTCCAACATAGTGGCACAATTTAGTTCCTTCCGTACATTTGTGCTCTTGTCTCTTGAAAATCTGCAGAAACAAATTAATCATCTCTCTGAAGAACAAGACCGTCTAGATATGAACACCAGAAAGAAAATCCTATTAATCCATGGTGTCCCTGAATCTAAACAGGAAGATGTCACTGCAGTAACGGTCAAACTTCTCTCTTCTCGCCTTGAAATGCCAGAACTTGTGACCGAGGATATTACCCGTTGTCACCGCATAGGGAACTCCAAAGCTGACAAACATCGTGCAGTTCTTATAAAATTTAAGCAGATGTCGATAAGGAATCAGGTCTGGTATGCTAAGACCAAACTTAAAGGCACAGGTACAACCATATCAGAGTTCATGACTAAATCTAGACATGATGCTTTTATGGCCGCAAGGCAGCGCTTTGGTATCTCTAAATGCTGGACTAAGGAAGGATTTGTATTTGTTATTGCGCCTAATGGTACTCGTCATCGCATCAAAAAGTGCTCGGAACTAGAAAATATCCCTGGCCCATCTGAGAACCGTGTGCCAGCTACTGGTGGTACTGTGACCACTTCCAAAACAAGAGCAGCTCAACCCACTCAAGTGAATCGTGCTAGGCGCAACATAAAAAAATAATCTTATTGTTTTATGTTAATGTTCAAGGTATTCGTTTACTAGTTATTTTAGAATAAGGATATTATAGCGCCCTCTAATGTTACATATTATTTTGTTTTTTAACCTTTTATTACTGAACAATACGTTATAAGTAATAAGTACTACCTACTTCTATTTACTAATAAATATTAATGTTTAAAACTGTCACTGACTTCATATATTTTTATTAATGTAAACAAATTACAAAACTGACAAGTGACAGCTGACAGCGTTAAGATACGTTCCGTGTCCGTCATCCGTGTTATTATTAGTTTACAGCTGTTATAAAATTCTAAGTGTATTATTTTTTTTTATTAGTACTTTTATTATTTATTTGCTTCTTATCTTTATTTTTTTTTTATATTCAATATTGCCAAAATAGATTTTTAACATAATATACGAGTATGCATCAGGCATTAGGCCGCTTGTCCAAGTGAATTATATGTATACATTTTTTTTTTTTTGCACTGTTTTAATTTCGAGGTTGTAACTGTTATTGTTGTATATCTTTGTATTTCTTTCTCTTGTATTCCTGTATTATATTTATTTTTACTAATGCATGAAATTAAGGCATTTTGTACTATTAATTTAGGATATACTGATATATCACCGTGTAAAGGCATTTTGTTTAATGGTATGGCTGGTGGTTTAGCACAGGACAAAGTTTTTTTTTTCTATATATAAATATAATAATATATAATATAATTTTTTTTATATATAATATTAATCGTATTTATTCAACGTTTATTATTTTTATATTATAATATATTACATTATATTTTACATAAGTCACATATAATTATATATTTTTTTTTTGTTACCTAGCATACATTTTTTTTTCAACTCGCATATCATTTTTATTATATTTAAAATAGTATATAGTACATACATTATGATGAACTCGTTTGATCTAAATGACGAATTTTTTTCTTGCTCATCGGACGATTTCCATAGCATTTCAAGTAATAATGCTAGTGATTATAATATTTTTTCCATCGATTGTCAACTTAGGTCTGTATTCGACAATCGAACTCGTTGCTTGAACTTCGTGCATATTAATGCGCAAAGTATTCCGGCTCATTATTCTGATCTTCTAGCATCTTTTAGCAACGTCAACCTTGATGGCATTCTGGTCTCTGAGTCATGGCTAAAACCTTCTCTTTCTTCTTCCCTTTACTCTCTTCCTAACTTTACTCTTGTCAGAAATGATCGGCCCAACCGAAGAGGTGGGGGTGTATGCATATATCTTAAAGATACTTTTAATTTCAGTATTTTAAAACAATCTGCTAGTGATGACATGGGCAGTCTAGAATATCTTTTTCTTGAAATTGTTACACACCACTCTAAGCTATTGCTGGGTGTTATTTACAGTCCCTCTCCCAACGTTAATTACTTCGACACCTTCGAATCTCTTCTGGATAGCTTTTCTGTTTCGTTTGATCACTCAATTATTATGGGTGACTTCAACACTTGTCTTATGAAGCGGGACTCACGTTCTCTCAAACTCAAATCTATAATTGATTCCTTCAATTTCTATATTCCCCCTCTCTCTGAAACCCACTATCCTCCCAACGCTAATCCTTCCCTTATTGATCTCATGATGGTGTCCAATTCTAGAAAGATTATTCAATTTGGGCAACTAACAGCTCCTTTTTCTTACCACGATCTGCTTTATATTCAATATGATCTTTCTTTTCCGAAACGTAAGAGTAAAGTTATTTTAAGACGTAGCCTCAGAAATATCAATCGTGATAATTTTGTGTATGACTTGTCTCAAATTGATTGGTCTTCTTTATACGATTCTTCTGAGGTGGATGATAAGGTTAGGATATTTAACTCTAACATTATAAGTCTATTCGACACTCACGCTCCAGCGAAACCGATTAAAGTTAAACACCTACCTGCACCTTGGCTCACCTTATCGATAAAAAAACTAATGGCTAAACGTAACAAAGCCAAAAGCAAATGTAAGAGGCATCCGACGGAAGAAAATATCGCTACTTATAAAAAATTGCGTAATCGCTGTAATAGGGAATGTAGGGACGCTAAACGCCGGCATATCCATACTGTAATTAGTAATTCTTCCCCTACCCAAGCATGGAAATTTTTTAACTCGCTAGGTGTGGGCAAATCACGCAATTCATCTCATGAGGACTTTGACATTGATTCTCTCAACCTACACTTTTCTTCTCCTCCTGTACAAATCGGTACAACTAATAAGATAAATACTCTTCTCAAACTGACACAAACCCAACTCACTCAACCTAGCGATAGAGTCTTCAATTTTCGCGATATCACAATTACTGACGTAAAAAACGGGATCTTATCCATAACTTCCAAGGCGGTGGGCAATGACGATATCAGTCGAGATATGCTATTATTAGCTATTGATAACGTAAGCCCTATCATCACACACATATTAAATTTTTCGTTATCTTCTAAAACTTTTCCTACAGCTTGGAAATTTGGCCATGTACTCCCTCTACCCAAGTCACCTAATGCTTCCCTCCCTTCCCAGTTTCGGCCAATTTCCATTTTGCCCTACATTTCGAAAATTTTCGAAGACTGCATTTACAAGCAACTTTCTCATTTTTTACAAAAGAATAACGTTTTAAGTCCCTATCAATCTGGATTCCGTCCCTTACATAGCACTTCTACCGCACTACTAAAAGTTACTGACGATATTCGCTATGGTATGGACAATAAGAAACTCACGATTCTCATTATGCTTGACTTTAGTAGTGCATTTAATTCAGTGGACTTTGATATTTTACTGGCTATACTATCATCTACTAATATCTCTCCTTGTGTTATCGCATGGTTTAAGTCATACCTCACAGGGCGGCGGCAGAGGGTCTGCTATAAAGATACTTACTCTGACTGGGCGGATCTCAGTTCTGGGGTTCCACAAGGCGGTGTAATATCTCCGTTATTATTCTCTATTTTTATAAATGAGCTCGCTAAATGCATTTCTTCTTCCTACCATCTCTATGCTGACGACCTGCAGTTGTACAGACAAGCCTCGATCAATGACCTTTCTACTGAAATTAACAACATTAATTTAGACCTGGCGCGAATCAGTGACTGGGCTGCTGCTTTTGGATTACTTGTTAATCCAAATAAGTCCCAGGCGATCATTATCGGTAGCAGACAATTACGGAACAAAGTGAACTTCCATAACTTGCCTTGCATCACTTATGAGGGTACGATAATACATCTCACCGAAAAGACTAAAAATCTGGGCTTGCTTATGGATTGCCATCTGTCTTGGTCGGCGCACGTGAATGATATTAGCAGACGTCTGCATTACTCGCTTCACTCGCTCAAACGCCTACAAAGTTTCCTTCCCTTTAAAACAAAAATTTCCTTAGCCCAATCCTTACTACTTCCTCTTTTAGATTATGCTGATGTTTGCTTCTTAGATGCTACCGAGGAGCTGCTCAATAAGTTAGATAGACTTCAAAATTCATGTATACGCTTTATTTATGGATTACATAAACTGGACCATGTAAGCGATTTCCGTCTTCGTTTGAAGTGGCTCCCCATTCGCCTTCGTCGGAATATGCGCATACTCACGACCCTATACACAATTTTATATAATTCGTCCCCCACGTATTTACGCGAGCGCTTTCAGCTGGCGATCCCCAGAACCAGACCTGCGCGGTCATGCGTTAGGCTAAAAAAGCTTAACATACCACCATTTAACACTACTTTCTATGAGAATTCATTCACAGTTCAAGCAGCAAGACTCTGGAACTCTCTACCCGATGTGATTATTGATGATAATCCATCGCTAAAAGTCTTTAAAACTCGCTTGAAAGAGTTTTATCTGAATCAAACAACATAATTTTCTTATTTTATTTTGGATATACCTATGCATGTATGTAGGCACGTATGTATGTATTTATGTATTTATGTATGTTATGTGTATGTTTGTATGTATGTATGCGTATGTATGTATATATGTATGTATGTACGTTTGTAATTTGCACTGCACCTTTTTCTTGATAACTATGTCCTTCTCACGCTCAAGGGTTTCTGGAAGAAATCTCTTAAAGAGATAAGTCACCCGTTGTACACAATGTCTCCGCTTCATTTATGTATTTTACTTTTTCTTTTGTGTGGTACATAAATAAATAAATAAATAAAATAATTTGTAGTATAGTGTACTTCTACTCTGGGGGTTGTGAGTTCGAGTCTCATTGGATGCAGTCGTTGGGTTATAGGCATTATATTTATAATATGAAGTATCTATCTGCTATTCATAACACAAATCTTACCATGAAACGAGATGAGAGAGCTATGTTAATGTCACAAAATATTACACTAGCCTTTCCCGCGGCTTCGCTCGCGTTCTAAAGGCTGAATATCTAAAGAAATATTTATCTATTGAATTCTACATGTTAGGCGGTCAATACGCCAATATTAGCACTTTTAAAACCATTAAACCAACCCCTTTCTACTACAAGTAAAGCATCATAAAAGCTTTTAGGTCAATTTAATATATTTGAAGACTAACTTAATCCGTAGACAAAACCTAAATATTTAAATAAAAGAACTTCTTTTTAATTCTTTATTAATGTAAATTTTATTAGGGTCCCGAACAGCCCTCATATTTGACTAAAAATTAAAATATCCCTTATTCAGCGGCTTAGAAAGTTATTGTTTGAAGCTATAAATTATAGCGGTAATTATCTCAACCGTGATTCGGAAAATATTAACAATCATCGTTTATTAAATATTTTTTTGAAAATGTTCGCTCCTCTTTAATTTCTTCTCTTTCTTTCTTATATTCTTTTAGAAGCAAGCTTTGTTTATTATTTTTGAATATTATTGAATTAACTAGCAAACCCAGCCCGCTTATACAAATTTATAATCTACAATTTTAATAATTTTTAATAAAATACAAGCAGCTTAAGTTATTCCTTATAATATTAGCTATCTGCGAGTAAAATTCCAGTCAAAATCGGTCCAGCCGTTTCAGAGATTAGCCAGAGCAAACCGATTTTTTGATATAAATACTGTATATACATTCATATTATGCATTTAGTAAAAAGCTATTAATTTGAAATAAAAAACCGACACTTCAATTTTATTTATATGCATAGATTATGTTAATCTTGGTTTGTTTGAGTTCGTACTCACTGAAGAAATGATTGATTTAATTTAAGCTTCTACCTCCCTTTTCTAAAGACGGCTAGATAGAACTGGGTAGTTAATGTGTTTTCCTGTGGTAATTAACGATGTTCCTGAAAATATACTAGATTTCGCTAAGTTACTGTTTTATTATTATATAAATTAAATATTAATTTTCTATAATCCATATAATTAGGTATTTAAAATCACTACATATTATGAAACAAAGCCGTCCGCCGCTGTCTGTCTGTCTTCGCAATAAACTCAAAAACTAGTGCACCCATTTTCATATTGTTTTTACCAATGAATAGAATGGTTCTTGAGGAAGGTTGTAGTATACAACTTGTCAAGTAATGTATATGTTATATTCATTGAAATCAAGCGCTTAAGCATGACTTAAACACTTTTTAAAAATAATATAAAATAATGATTTTTCGCCACAACTCTAAGCAACAATACCGCAATTAGGCGGCAAGTTTTAGACTTGTAGGTCAACAGGCCTTTTGAAGTGTTTAGAAAGGCAAACACCAAGAACCCTTCTGTAGACTGGCGATGTAACTTATCATGTGTACAGTATAATGTTCATTAGCGAGCATTCATTTTACAATTTCTTGTTATGTTCTCTCATCTAGTACTACTTAATACTGAAATTAAAATATTGGACGACTTGGATTTTTAAGAGTTACATAGGCATTCGAATATTGCAGTTGTTGTATTGTGTTTTAAACAAAGAATGACAATCTTTACTACTACTATCTTCTTCTTCTTCTATCTATATAAATATAAGAGAATGTTGGTAAGCGCAAAACTCGAGAATAGCTTGACCAATTTGACTAATATTTTTTTTGTATATTCCTTAAGGCACACGGCTTGTTTTTATAATAAAAAAAATTCAAAGTTTTTAAAAACCTTATACAAAAGGGGCTACTTAGTATATAATAAATTTCTTAGTCGAATCTGTACATTAAATATTTTTTATCACTAGATTTCTCAGAAATAAGATAACAACATTGTGTCTACACATGACATAAACTATTGTAATAATATTAAAAAAAAATTAATGTACGTAGTAGTGTATGTAATTTTTATGTATAAAAAATATTAAAAATGTTCTATTTCTTAATTTTCAATTCATTATATGATTAAAGTATAACAAATTTGAAATATAGTTTAAAAATTTTAAATATTTTAAAGAAATTGTTCAAGATTAAAAAGTTAGCCACATGCACATAATATACGCACACTCACAAACTTACTTATTTATAACTTATTTATTATAGTTGGTAGCGTCATTTAATTATCATGATTCTAAAAATTGTCTCAGTTATAATTTATCTTTTTACAGTACCTACATACTTTTTAAGACGAAATTCAATATAAAGGCTTTACCAGACGATCGTGGGATTTCATTTAATTTGTCTGCTTTTAAGGAATGGATTAACGTTAACTTTCAGATAAAGGATTTGAATTAATTTGTGACTTAATCTCTTGAGTGAAGCTGTTGTTTATATTAAATAAGTATTTTTTTACTTTACAAAGACTTAATTGTCCATTTACTAAATTATGTTTTTAATATTAGTTTAATAAAGTTTTGTTATGTTAAATAAATACAAAAAAAAGAGAGTTTTTGTAGTGATTATTTATTTGAGCAAACAATAGTCTAGATATCTATACATTAAAATAAAATTAAAGTGTCCTTTTTTAATTTCAAATGTACAGCTTTTCACTTAATGGATATGAAAGTATATACGATACTAGCCACAAAAACCAATTTTAAAGTTTTTGTTTGTCTGTCTGTTTGTTCCGGCTAATCTATGAAACGGCTGTACTAATTTTGACGTAACTTTCACTTGCAGATAACTAAGTTGTAACTTAGGCTACTTTTTAACCGACTTCGATAAAGGAGAAGGTAGAATTTTTTTATTTGTGTCTTCGCTGACGCTAAGCCTAGGGACAAACCCGAGTGAAGTGAGGGTGAGTCGCTAGTATATAAATAAATATAAAATAGATTATAGAGATCTAGTTAAAGTCAACATCTAATAGTACTTACTACTTACTAATAAAGACTTTCAATAAAGACTCTTTTTTACTTGAATTGGGTTAACTAAATATTTTATTAATGTACAAATGTATTTTCTTTAAGTTTTGTGATCTAATGGAGTATTTTTATATAGAGCTTATATAAAAGCTTCTGACTTCTTTTTATCAAGATAAATAACAAGCGGTATTGAGACTATAAAGAAAGATTATTACTATAAAATCATAATATTCGTAACAACGTAAATAACATTACGTTTAGAGTATCGATTTTATTTATACCCTCGCGTTGCCCTCTAGGTATGTTATATATATATATATATATATATAAATAGAACAAGTTATTCAGGAGGGAGGACACAGGAGAGACAGAGGACATAAGGACATATTGACGCAGACTTTTACTAGAAATCGTAAATTCAAATTTTGTGTTTTTTTAATATTCATGACTCCAATTAGTTTCAGAATAAAGAAAGACATGTTCTTTTATAGTCCAACAAATTAACTATTTATCAGTTAAGACCCCATTAAAATGGGCCGTTCGAAAAAAAATAAAGAGCTAAAACTCTTTAAAAATGATTGTTTGTGTACTGGTTTCATATAATAACTTATATAGTAGATATTATTATACCACAAAGTAATTAACATGTTAACATTAGTTCGTTAGATGTAGTAGATAGATGTATGCTTCGTATGCGCAAGGCTTAAGCTTTGTGAGGGCAGACATTTGCAGGATGAAACTTAATGGGGCTCTTAAGGCCTTTGAGATGAACGTGATGTCAGAAGTTAAGTCTTTGCATACTTCTACGTAAGGGAGATGAATAAAGTTAAACGTGTAACCCTTATAAATATACCTATACGAATGATTATATTAAAAAGGTATAATAATATATAAATTAAATATATTAAATTAATTAAATACTAACAAACCCGCTAAGTTTTTTAATTTTCTAATGAAATAAAAGTAGCCTAAAGTACTCCTTTTAACATTAGCTATCTGCGACTAAAAGTCCCATCAAAATCAGTCCAGCCGTTTCAGAGCCGGAATAATCAGACAGACAGACAAACATTTTTAAAATAGATTATTATGCCATGTTCATTTAGTGAAAAGTTGTTAATTTGTAAGTAAAAACAGACACTTCAATGTTATTTATATGTACTGATAAATAGGTAATAACTACTCGAAGTGAATATGATGAGAGAGAAAAATGTAAATGGTGCTTTTACATTTGACTAATGTTTGTAATATAAATTTATAAGCAGTAAGAAACATGTACGTTCTTACTTATGAATTAATTATAACAGGTTTACTTCGGAACATATGAGAACCGAAATCCAACTTTTCTCTCACCGTTAAAATAACAGTTAACCATTATGATTTGGGTTTATTAAACAGTTAGTTTTCATTAACCAATTTAAGGATGAGCATTTAATCAATCATTACATTAAATCGTTTTTATTTAAAGCGGCTAAAACCTGGCTCTGACCTGAACATAAACAATGATTTCTTACTGACCTATTTCGATCTATCTACACTATAATATCTAAATCGAATTAGCTAAGGATATAATATTTAGTGCGTTGGAAACACAAGTGCCTGTCATTCTCTTACTACGAGTATGATGACATAACAAATCACTCATTCATCAATAACAAATTACACATTATTCACGAAAGAATTTAAAAAAAGTATTTTTCTTGAGAAAAGGTTCTTAAGATTGGGACAATCTATAAATCTTAAATTTTACTGTCCAAGTATTTTCCATACATTAGTAGTTTAGTTGTTTAACTAGTGAAGACAATATTATAAGTGTAATAAAAATATTATAAAAAAATCGTGCGACTCTATTCACCCACTGCTGTAAGTAAATATTATTTTTTACTGCATAAATACGTTTGAAATTAATTCTATGAGAAACAAAGTTTATTTCGCAGTCGACGTGAGGTAGCGATAATATCTCTTACTTTAAAAACTAATCAACGTATCTTCTTCAAAATACTTTTTCCTAAAAATTGGTTCAGAATTTTCAATCACATATTTCAAACGACGACACGTTTGGCTATTAGTTGGTAGTGACCCTTCTTTTTGCGCCAGCGGTCGCGGGTTTGAATTTATATATGTGTAGTATATCAACAATTTAGTATCCGTAACACAAGCCTCGTAGCTTAACACAGAACTAGATGGTACTGTTGTAATAATGTCCCAACATATATAAACTTTAGAGGGAAAGGACACAACGTTATCGATTTTAGATGCACGTAAAGACAACTGGACAACCTTATGTATACATACGTACGTACTTAGAAAAATCTTTTTCTTTAAAGACCTGTCGAAAAAAAACACCCCAACAAATATATGTAGTTTAGTATTTTATATGAATTATCTAGTTCATATGAGACTCCTGTTTAGTGAATTCATAAAACTCTACATAGAACTCTAATAGTGAAATCCCTACGGCCAAACGGAAATAGGGACATGGCTGAAATATTAGTGCCAGAAGCCTAATAGCTTGAAATAAGAATAATTTTAGTTAATGACAAATATGAAATTTTTTGTACAAACCATTCTAATATCTATCAAAGAGTACCTACTCTTAGAGTAGGTATAGTTAAATATACTAAACATAGTAATACTCATATATATACCATAATATTCTCAAACGTTCCACTCTAAAATACGGCTAATATATCACCACAGTGATTATTCAAGCGTTCTTGTAATGAATAGAGTATGTTTAATAGGCTTCGGTTACATATAATGAATTTATTATAACTGATACAAACGTCTAAAGCGACGAATGTGAGACAGAGGTATTATTAAACGATGTACTTTCATTGTTACTGCGGTTGCTTGGAAAACCGAATATGGGGGTTCAAATCCGGTTCACGACATTTGTATTTTCACGTTAATTATCTGTCATATTAGAAAACATGTTTGTCTAGAGAATCTATTAAGTTTTCAAAGGCTCATCACTTCTCTTTATACTCGTAAAATAAATTAAACGTGAAAGCGAGTTTAATGTTTACTTCGTTCTCGTATAAGTTAAAAGTTATTAAAAAGTTTTAATTATTATCAGACAATTATAAAAGCTCAACCCCGCTTTGCTCGGGTACGGTCCCAGGTGATTTCAGTATCCTATATATATCTACAATCTTCATAATACACTCGTATGTACCGTTCATAGTCAATCTAAGTACTAAACATCCATCGTTTCAACATGAAAAAATAATAAATTATTATATTTTTGTAATGTTATGACAGTAGGAGAAACACCAATAACTATTATATTTAAAAAAAACGTTCGAAGTATTGAAATTTGGTTATGTATAAAATTAATTTTAAGACAATATGGCGCTGTAGCTGTTTCCTTTCTGCTTCAGATAAAACTAGAAAAATATATATTTGTATTAATTGTACATGGATAGACTAAACTCTACTCTTAGCTTTACATTGCTTAATAATATGTTTGGTGTTTTGCCTCATATTAGTTAAATTACATTATAATTTATATTTTAATGATTATTCGATATTTTAAGAGCTATGTTAATAACAAATTGACATTGTATGCTGAATTAAACAAATATTACTAACTAATATAATAAAGCAAATTTAAATTAGATGAAAAAGATATATAATTAAGCAAGTGAAATTAAGCGTACATATCTATTGAACCGGAATATTTTAATTATTATAATGTTTTGTAAATATGTATATATACAATAATATGTTATGTTGTAATGCAGAGTGTGACGCATATTTTGTGGCAAAGTGGATTTTGATTTGGAATGCGAATGTTTATTTTATTGATTCATAATATAAACACATATAGGTAAACTAGCATTTCCCACTCTTCTTTATTTCACATACCGTGTAATGTTTTATAGCCGGTTTGTGACTATTAGTTGAGATTTCTCAGAAATGAAATATTCCTCAGAATCCATCAGAAATATAACTATGTAATTCCTGCAGTAAGAGCTCGGATAACCTTTAATCATACCCATCAATATCTATAAAGTGGTTTTCTCGTGATGCGATGAAAGACAGACAGACAAACAAAAATTGTGAAAAGTATTAATTCGGCCTTTGTATCGAGAATAATGATTATTTCAATAAGATTTTCCAAAAATATTCAATGTACAGATACGACGAAGATAGAAAATTATATGTATAGATATACGATATGCAACCTCCATGTTAGGATATATAAGCTTAAAATATGTACTTAGTGTAAACTTTCTACGACACCTGTTGTATTACATGACATTTTTCACTTATACCACCGAATGTTCTATCGCAGCACATAAGCATATATACAATAAAAATAGGCTAACAAACTACATATTATGAGAAAGATAATGAATAATATTTTTTAGATCCATGCTAAAAACGTTTAAAAAGTATACCTGTTTGAAATTACAAGAGTTTTTCATACAAAATTTAATTATTTTCTTGCTAGTTCACAATACTTCATGCTTAGTGAGTCGTATCATGGTTCAAGGTTGCCGAAATTTCCGATATAAAAGCAAAATCCATTACTGAGAAGGCGCTCAGAATATTTCACAGTATAATATTTTTAAACCGAGCACCGCTCGTACTATTGACATTTCACTTGACTTGAAAACTTGCTCTATTTTGTCAGATTTTACGCCTATTTGGTCGTAAAACTGTTTTCTATTTATCTAACTTAAAAATTTTGTAGGTATAAAGTATTTCCAGAACTTAAAATTATTTAGCAAAAGTTAAATTTTACAATAATTGTCTTTTTCTTACGTCCTAACGCTTTACTTAAAATTGATTGTATAAAATACTAAATGTTATCATGTTTCATATATTATAATAGTAATAATATCCTCCTTGACGCCATCTGTGCAGAAAATATTATTATAGTGCACAAAATGTTACTACCATACTCTGGCGGGACGTCTGCTCGACACGACCAGTGAGAGTTAACGCGCAGGACCGATGGCTTTACGTGCTCTCCGAGGTACGGATGTGAACATCGCCAACTTCCCAACTCCGGGCTATAAATGAAGCTTACTATACAGAAAGACTCAATAACTAAACTTGGCCCGACCCGGGACACGAACCTAAAAGAAAAACTGAATCTTCGTCTATGATAATACTAATTACTTCAATAAGATATTTAAAAAAATATTGAATTTAGGAAATTTATTATTTGTATAAATGCTAAAACTAAAACAAAATGTATATACTTAGTTACATTACAGTTTCAATGGAAATGTTTTCTTTTATTAAAAATATTCAATCACAAAATGGAACATTTTAACTCTTAATGACTTTGATTATTTAAAACGTTCTTCTTTAAAACAAATATGATAGAGATAGTAGAGTACGAATAATCTGCCGTTATAAAAAACGCTATGAATCATTCAATAGCTCTGAAAGCTTTAAAATTTAATATTTTATATTATTTCTAAGAATGATGAAACACCACTCCTCTAAAATTTATGTTTTAATGTACAATGCACAAGCTATTGCCACGTGTGCTTTTTGTACGACTTGTAATCAGCCCTCTTAACTTCCCACTGCTGGGCAAAGGCCTTCCTTCAATACGAGGGGGATCAGGCTATAATCCACCGCACTTGCGTATTGGCAGACTGTATTTTTCTTTCGAAAACTTGCTAGGTTCTCTCAGATATGCAGGTTTCCTCATGATGTTATCTTTCACCGTTAGATGTGTGTTAATCATTAAGAAAAGATTCGCGCATGAAAATATCAGAGTGACAAGAGACGAAATTAAGCCCACATCACTCGGATATCCAAGCGAGCGCGTTACCACTGTGCTACCAATGTGCTTAATATGACATAGTAGAATAAAAAGCTACAAACTTTCGCTTTGATTTTTATATTTTTATTTATATTAATACATTGACTAGTCCACATCCATCGATACATTTCCCGAGATAATCAATTTTATTAACTTGTAGTATTTTTATAGTATATACTTAGCTGTTGCGTTTATGGTCAATAAATTCACACTACCAGTCCAATGTTAGGAAACTGGCGGTATTACTCCCTTGTGCCTTGAAGAACACATTAAGCTGCCGGACATACTCTTACCTATCGTGTCAGAACCGTTCTACAGTACTATGAGAATTAAAAGTCTACAACATTGAGCGAGGTAACCACAAAATTCAACACGAGAATATTGTGTACCTACTAGGGTTTAAGGATGTCTCAGCGATCAGTATATAGATTTAATTGAAATGAGAAATTTTAACGGCTTTTTTCTACTATAATATGCATGTAGGTATTATATATATATAAACCTTTCTTTTGAATCACTCTATCTGATATGACGACACGTTTAGCTCAGTTGGTAGTGACCCTACCTTCTGCGCCAGCGGTCGCGGGTTCGAGTCCCGCTGGGGGCATTCATTTGTTGAGCACGAATGTTTGTTCTCCAGTCATGGGTGTTAATATTAATATTATGTATGTATTTAAAAAAATTATATGTGTAGTATATCAACTATCTGGTATCCGTAACACAAGCCTCGTAGCTTACCACGGAACTAGATGGCGCTGTTGTAAAAAATGTCCCAACATATTTATTTATTTATTTATCTATTTATGACCGCATTAATATCCGTTGCGTAGTTTAAAAAAAGCGTACACATGCCAATAATTTTTATTCATAAATCAAATATGTAATTTAGAACGAGATTCGAACTGTAGACTTTGTAACGTTAAGGAATATTAGACCAGCTAAATCGTATAATTTTCGTTTATGTATAATAAATAAAATGATGAAAGTTTTAAAGTTTAATAGCCATAGTTTCATACTTAAATCATTTTATTCCCTCGTGACCAGGTGAGTTAAATTCTGAGTGACCCTTCAGTAATAGAATATTCATAAGTGTTAAACTTTGACTTTATATGGCCAAAACAATATTTTAACGAAACAGCTATATCAATTTTCGTAAACTAACAATATTAGTATTATCCTACATGATTTTAGTTCTTTTTTGCCATTATTAAGACACTCAAGTAATAAAGTGAAGTATTTTAATGAATATTTAAGAATTAAATAATTTCTATCACGATTACCACTTGTTACTTACGGTGAAGGAAAAATATCGTGAGGAAACCTGCATGTCTGAGAAAACCTAGCAAGTTTTCGAAAGACATGTGAAGTCCGCCAACAGTCAACACGCATTAGGGCGTTGGACTATGGCGTGATCTTCTTGTACTGAGGTAGGCCCATGCCCAGCAGTGGGACGTTAAAAAGGGCTGATGAGAATCAGAAAAATAAATATTTAAAAAAAAAATGGTTAGTATATATATATATATATATCTCTTGGCTTCTGCAAAAGATGAGCTTCATTATAAAAAAACTCAAATATAATGTTGATGGTAATTACTTAAAAATTAACTTTATCTAAAACTTAGTACCTTATTTGGAACTACTCGTATATTAGTTATATGTACTTTGTTAGATATATAGAATTAAGGCCATAAAATTGTCTTAATGGCCAGCGAGATACTAACATTTTATTTCTTCATTTATATGAGGTGTAAAAATCCAATATCCTCAATTTTCTTAATGAAAATCAATATTCTATAATGCATTATAATATATATATATATAATGCATTGTAATCTATGTGACAGATTTTTACTAAAATGCTTATGAAATTATATCAGGTCACTACTTAAAAGAAAAATACTATTTTAAATTTTTTTGTCTCTGTTCTAGCAAATTTCTGAAACGGCAGGATTTATTTTGACGTGAATTTCAAAGACAGATAACGAATATTACAAGAAATACCTAACTTAAATAACTTAGACGACTTTTGTTTGAGAAAAGCCACGAGAATGGAGGACTAGACTAGGGACGTGCCCCAGCAAGTGGGGTTAAGTCGCTAATAATAAATATATTACCTTTTGGTAATAAAAAACGTGAATCTTTTATAAAACATTCTTTTCACTTAAGACGTTACAATGAAGCGCTATTAATGGTTGAAAATTTTATTGGAAAATCTAAGTTTTTCTTCTTAATGTGTAGGTACAATTTCTCTTTGTGATTGGATGTATTTTATTAACTTAATTAATCATTTATAAATATTCTGTCCGTTTCTTTACTTAAAATATTTTTTTACAAAAAATTTTGCCTTCTTTATTTGTATTATTTATTTAATCGGAGTATAAATCCATTTTGAATTGTTTTTTAGTTGTTGATATTTTACTTTCAATACTATTAAGGGGAAATTTGAAAAATGCCGGGAAATTTAAAGTGCTTTTTATATCAAGTCAGAACACAAGATTTTTGCACAACAACATAACAACATAAGCAAATTTTATTGCTGTAAGTTAGCTAGTATTTATAAGAATGTATGTACATTGTTATCGTATGTACGTGTGTAAAAGAGTGTTATTTCTCCTATAGTAAGACCAGTAATACTCTTAACTTTCCTGTCAAAGCTTTGGCACTATTAAATTTTATAAAAAAGCAATTAGCATACTTCATAAATTGTAATTAATAATAAAGCGCTTAAAGCTTAATTTACTCCAGTGTTTCAAAATTTTAGACAAATAGTAAAAAAATAAATTTCACAAAGAATTATAATTAAAATATTTCAGGCTTTAATTAAAAAATGTTCTCGAGAAGCTTAATAAAGGCAGTTTATTTTAGGCTTTCCAACGTTTTGATAAAAGGTTTTTATCCTTGTTTTTAGCTGTATTTTTAATTATAGGAAAATTGTAGAAAACAAGTGTCATTGCTCCAAAGAGTGTAACGATATCAAAGGGACGTAATAATAATTTATGGAACTACAAAGGCGTAGTGAGGAATAGTAAATTGCTTATTTAAATATATTACAGCACTCAGAATTTTCATTTCGACAATTGCCGTCATTTGCATTTAAATTAAGTGATATTTCATGAACTTGAGGAACCTGTCATCGATTTATTTAACACTAGCTACTCGCCCCTGCTTCGCTTTGGTGCACTGTTAAGTACATTTTAATTAGTAGGTAGTTGTGAAAAAAATCCTTTTAAGATAAACGACGAATAAAACGATTATATTCTAAAACGATCCTAATCTAAACCAGGTTACTAATGTGAATTATGTTTGTTTATAAATATATTTTAATGTGTTATTTTTAAAAGAAAAATCAGTAATAATAATAAGAAACTTTAAGCTAAACTAGTAAAGTAATAAGCTGTAGTTTGTATTTAACAATTGATGAATGCAATGTCCGTCAATAATTGTTATCATTGGTAGGCCGGTGACTTCAAATTGTCGCCTTTATTGTATCTGGAAACTTTGAGAAATGAGATGAGAGAGAAAGAAGTCTGAATAATATTATATATATTGTCTAATACGAGCTACACCTACGAGGCTTGTGTTATGGATACCAGATAGTTGATTCACTACATATGTATAGCTTTAAATATATACGTATTATAAATAAATAGTTTAAGGTAAAGGCACCTAATTCTGGTTCCTAATTCCGAGTGTTCAAAATACAAAGAAATGGAGGTGGGGAGAATAATACATGGTGTTCAAAAATCAAGTCTATTTATTTACTGTGGTCTTTAAATCTGTCTTCAGTCTTTTATGGTAAAATGACACCACAACATGTAATTTATTTAGATTAATAATATTATTCTAAGTAAAGATGTAAAAAACATAGGAGTAACTAGTAACTATATATAATTAATTCGTTAACAGTATTTTTTGTTTTCTTCATAATATTACAAATAGATACACTACTACCCTCATTGATTGCTGTAATACCATTTCGGAGATCTTCTTCCGTGTGTTCTTTTGGCTTCATTACAACAAAAAAAAAATATAAATATTTAAAATACTATGAGCCCATACCTTTGAATTTCTATAAAAGCTGCGTAAGATAATGTAACAGGCAGTTTTTCAATGTGTCATGATAATTGATTTTTAATTTGTTAAATAGGCAGCGATTCGAGTACTAAGAACTATAATACAAACATTTGAGAGAGCAATAAATGAGATTGTTAACTGTTGAATATTGTTTTCTGGAAACTCTTCTGAACTTTTTAATAATTAACACACTGTATTTTACTTGTGTCAATACCACGAAATTAGGTGCTCATAGAACCTTATTCCGACTTACATACATCGGAATAGCATTTTATAATACCATATCACATTTTTTAACTCCGATTATTAAAAACCAAGAGATTTTTCAATATTTTATAAATAAATGAATCTTTAATTGCAATATCTACGAAAAAATACATAGAACACAAACAGAAATATATCAAATACATTAATAATACAGTTTAATGTTATTAGTCTTTCCATATAATAAATTAATAAAGTACCTAAATAGATAATCTTTGATCATGTATAATTAGTGAGTTTGACGCCAAAACATACATCGGAAATAGATTTTTAAATTTATTGGCCATTTAATAAATCAAAACCAAAACAGTAAATTTTGTAATTATAAAATTACCATCAAAATTTAAGGAAAAGAAAACGTCTATGAAATCGCAATTCCGTGGTATACATCGGCATTAGGAACCAACTAAAATATTTGGCACCTAATGCCGTGGTATTTTTAGACTTTATTTACTCTTAAATTGTTAAGAAATATACACAAATGTTACTTGTTTTAAATAATAAATATAACTCTTCTACTATTTTAATCTAAACATGTACTCATATAGCATTAAAATATCATCTAAAACACTATTTAGTCAAACATAGTACTTACGTGCGTAAGGTCCAAAATGTATGGAGCGTGCGTTGAAGCCAGCTGCTAGCGAAAAGTTTACGCATTATTTTAAAATGTACACACATTAACACTCTCTTTTACTCATATAAACACGAACAGATAAATTATGAATTCAATATGGTATCTTACACACAAAAAGAACTTGTAAATCACTTGAAATCACTGTTTATTTAAATACCTCGGAATATGGTGCCATTTTTAGAACCCCTCGGAGTTAGGTGCCTTTACCTTATTTGTTTACCTTTTTGTTTGGTATATACTGTATATTGAATTTCCCTATATCAAAAAGTTGTTCCTTAAGAAAATTTATTTTACGAAGCTGAGTAGGCTCAAAATCTTTACATTTATTTAATACTAGTGTCTCACCCTGGTTTAGCTCGGTTTCGTCCCTAGAGTTAGCGCAAGAGAAGCCGCGGGATCCGCTAGTAAATGTTTACATAAACCTGACAAGTTACATACTAAAACTTTCCTCGAGAACCACTCTATCCATTAGTGAAAACAGCATGAAAATCGGTGCAGTTGTTTTTTACATTAATCGCAAACACACGCGGCGGAGGGCTTTGTTTTATAATATGTATCACATATAATATCTCCTGTGATCCAATGTAAAGAGTTACAGTTAACTAGAATTGCAAATAACTAAGTACTTAGGGGTCGTCCATAAATCACGTGATGTTTTTAAGCAACTTTTTAGACCCCCCCTCCCCCATGGTGATACGTGGTGAGGTTTAACATTACCACCCCCCCCCCCCCCACTCAAAATCACGTGTATTTTTTTTACAAAGTACCTTAAAAATCTGAATATTATTTTTAAATAAAAGTTAACAGGTATAATCTTATATATAAAATTCTCGTGTCACGGGGTTCGAACTTGAACTCCTCCGAAATGGCTTGACCGATTCTCATGAAATTTTGTGAGCATATTGAGTAGGTCTGAGAATCGGCCGACATCTATTTTTCATCCCCCTAAATGTTAAGGGTAGTCCACCCCTAAATTTTAGACAATTTTTTTACCTACAGATCAACCCAATGAGGTTGATTAGCAATTAAAAAAATGAACGCGGGCGCAGCCGCGGGTACAGTTAGTCTAATTAATTTTGGTAAATTAAGCACCGTGATAAAAATGTAAAAAATCTAATTAAGAAGAATAAATGACAAAATTATAATCGTGAAATTTTACTATTGTACCTGAAGCAAATACTGGCTCTCTAACACATGCTCGCTATACTACTGCGGAGAAGGAAGTCATAGAATAAAGCACTGTCATTCTACTCGACATACGACATACTCTACTCAGACATCATGGCTGTCGATTACCTTATTATTTCACACTTCTGTGTGGACTTCTGCAGTCTTTTTTAAAAGTAATTTTTTTCAAGATCTGTTGTCCTTCCTTGTCCATCAAGTTGGGTTCCATAAGAGTCATGCGGAAGTATGAGTCTAGCCTATGTGACTGGGAGTGACGCATAATATACTTACTGGCTACTCCTTTTTCCGTAGTTTTTTTGTGCACTAGCACCAACAGAATCGTTACGACTCGACTAAAATCCTGCCTGAATTTTCTTTTTTCTCATTAACAAAATCATTGGGATTAGGTGGTTTATGTATGGTCTTTGACTGTATGCATACCCTCTAGTTTCGGCCGACGGTCAAACTTTGAGCACTGGGTACATCACCCGCTAAAGTTAAGTCAAAATAGTTTTCACTTTTCTTAAACTTTCTGTGCTGATATTCACATATGTAAATATAGTAAAAGTTTTTGAGAATATCATTAAAAATGTATAATTCGTCCGTCTGTAACTTATAACTACTACTATAACAATGTAACGTTACTTATAGTTTATGTATGTCTTAATTTTTACACATGATATTAATGGAAGTATGTCAATACTTTTTATAAGCAATCCAAAGCTATTAAGACCAATCGGTTCATTATTACACTTCCATTCTTACTAATAGCGACGCTTCGTGTGTCTGGGGGAATGTTTGGCCCATATCCTATTGGTCTCATCATATGTTATGAAGAATTTATAATACACGATTTTTTAAAGCATAGCATAGCTTTTAAAAGTGCCATTTCTTGCAATAGTAGTTCCCGTATAGGTCTTTTCAGAGAAGTTTTGGAGGTGACTAGGCTTATTATTATAAAAGATCGGCGATTGTCACGGCGCGCGGGATAATCCCAACGGTGAGTAAAAAAAAATCACGTGATAACTCACTACACCCCCCCTCCCTCCTGGTGATATTTCGTGATTTTTTCCGAACCCCCTCCCCCCCCATTCAAACATCACGTGATTTATGGACGACCCCTTACTCGTAATAGTTATTTACAGGAAGTCGTAAAGAAGCTACTTCGCAATAAAATGTAACTTCTCTATCACGTGCGAGAAGGCAAGTACTGAAGTCATAATTCACGTCGCTATGACACTATTAAGTACAGGATAATAATTTAGTGGCTAATACTGTAATGAGTAATGTTCGCTGTTAGGCTTATGTTGCTTTGAACTTAATCTTACACGTCTATCACATTTAGTTCAATAGTAGGCAATGGAGTAAAGTAAAAATACACGTTTTTCGTATTGCTTTAACATGATTTGTTCGTAGTTTCAGGATTTTATATTAATTATTATAAAAAAATATTATTTTTAAAAAATAATGCTTTAGAAAAAAATGTCTTTACTATGGAAGAATTATGCAAAATGATGAAGACAAAAAGGGATTGCCGTAGACCTTCTATTTCCATCCTTTAACTATGCAGAAACTTAATTAAATAATTCGCAACATAAAGTTCTCTCTCATTATATGGTACAATAAATACAATCAAATCAAAATATTCTTTATTCAAATAGACTTTTACAAGCTCTTTTGAATCGTCATTTTTACATTATCAAAATTAAAAGTCAGTCTGTAAGTCTGTGAGTAAACTACCACCGGCTCGGAAAGCTGTTCTGCTGAGAAGAACCGGCGAGAAACTCAACAGTTGCTCTTTTCAAAAAAATATTTGGTAACAATATTGTATTACAATTTATCTATTTATCCTACGTGAGACACAACCAGTCGCTAATCCCACACATTTACATCCACCAGGTATTCCGCTATAGTGTAATAAGCTTTATTCAACAACTTACTTTTAATTTTTGATTTAAATTGCCTCAAAGGCAAGTTCAATATGGACTGTGGAATTTTATTATAACCTTGCCCCATAAACGATCTGTTTACCTTTTGTAGGCGAAAACTGGGTGTTACAAGTTTATCCTTATTTCTTGTATTTATACTGTGTTTGTCGCTGTGCTTTGAATAGCAATTAATATTTTGCCGAACAAACATAATGTTACAATATATATATTGCGAAGCAACCGTAAGAATTCCTATTTCTTTAAAAAGTCCGCGGAGAGTATCACGAGCGCTTATGTTATAAATAGCCCGAATGGCCCTTTTTTGTAGAATAAAAATCGATTTAATGTCCGCTGCATTACCCCACAACAAAATACCATAAGATAAAATGCTATGGAAATAACTGAAGTAAACAAGTCTGGCAGTATCAATGTCCGTTAGCTGCTTGACTTTTCTAACAGCGAAAACAGCTGAGCTCAGTCTACTCGCAAGAGACGAGAGATGGGGACCCCATTGCAGACCCGAATCTAATGTCAATCCCAAGAAGACCGTGGAATCTACCGTATTTAATGTGTCGTTATTGAGATACAAATTCAAATTCTGTCTTTTTACATTAGGTAATAAAAACTGCATATATTTTGTCTTCTTGGCATTTAAAGCCAGATTATTAATGTTAAACCAGTGAAGCATATGCGATAATGCACTGTTTACTTCGTCGTAATTATTTGACTTTCTATCAACTTTAAAAATTAAGGAGGTATCATTCGCAAAGAGTACAATATCACACAATTTATCGGCATAAAACGGGAGATCATTAATATAAACTAAAAACAAAAATGGACCTAGGATAGATCCTTGCGGAACACCCATTCTAAGAGGAGAACCAGAAGAGTTGACGTTATTTACTGCGACCTTCTGAACTCTATCAGTAAGATAAGAAGCAAGTAGATCGAGAGCAATACCACGAACACCGTAATGAGCAAATTTAAGCAAAAGAGTTTCATGTTTCACACAATCAAAAGCTTTAGACAAATCACAGAAAACTCCAATTGCATTCTGTGATTTTTCCCAAGCGTCATAAATATGTCTAAGAAGCGCAATCCCCGCATCGGCTGTAGATCTGCCTTTAGTAAAACCATACTGTTCATTATGGAAAATATTATTTGCGTTAAAATGAGTATAATATCCATGGATATATGTCCTGATAAATACTTATATAACTAATATTAAATTTTACCCCTAGTGGGATTTGAAGCCGCTATCACCGTAACAGTAATTCAAAATATACCAATGGAAAGGTTTATTTTGTGGGTTTACGCATTATCTTTCCGCAACAGTCACATTACCTTTCTAATCCTATATGAGGTAATTTGTGCCTTTATATAGCTGATATTTAACGCAATAAGTATCGATTACGATTACCTTTTAAAACCATATTAAATAGATATTGGTTTTGACGATAAGAATATTATATCTATACTTATGTTATTATAAAGCTGCAGAGTTTGTTTGTTTGTTTGTTTGTTTGTTTGTTTGTTTGTTTGTTTGTTTGTTTGTTTGTTTGTTTGTTTGTTTGTTTGTTTGTTTGAACGCGCTAATCTCAGGAGCTACTGGTATTGAAAAATACTATTTGTGTTGGATAGTCTAGGTATACCGATATAGAAAGATATACGAAGGAATATATATATGAAGGTTATAGGTTATAATCACGCTACGACCAATAGGAGCGAAGCATCAATGATAAATGTTGAAAAACCGGGAGAAAAATATTTCTTTTGATTTTCAGCCTTTAGAGCGCGAGCGGAGTCGCGGGAAAGGCTAGTCTATACATTTAATAAAATTTTATCTAAATTTAGTTGAAATCATCATTATTTTTGATACACATACCGAATCTATAGCTTTTAAAATTTTTTGTTTGTCTGTCTGCGTCCGCATTACGAGTACCACTTGTTTATTAGATAGAGATACTATAATGTACAATTAAATTAATTTTTAATCATAACTTATATTAATTTTTAAACTTAATTTTTAATCATATATTATTTGTATATGTTTTAACAAAGTCATTACAATTACGTTAACAATACTATATATAATGTGGTTACTTTTGAAAGCAACATTTTATTTTTATTTTATAAAATAAAGTTGAATTTAAGATTAAAAACTGGGCAGAGCTTAACGCCGCGCCGGTGTGGATCGTTCTTCAAAGACTTATGAAAGTGCGCTTATTGAAAACTGTCATACCCTTATGTCCAAAAATTTGTAATATTCCATAGTAGACCCTTGTTATTGATAGCTCACAGAATATTGACATGTTGAAGTAGGTATAAATAATACTGTTTGTTTTTTTCGGTGAATCAAAGGCCTAGTATCCCTTTTCTTCTACACCCCCTTTGACTATAAATTTATTATTAAGAAATAAGAATTTTATTATAAATAAATTAGGTTCTCGGTCGAGAAAATATTTAAAGAAACGTACATATAGACGCATCCAAGCAAAGTAAGGATAAGTCATGTGGCTCTGCAATGAAAGGGAAATTAGGCAATCGTCCAAATCTATACTAGTATACTATAACTTGGCTAAATCTGAGTCCCTGCAATGTGTAATCTAACAAAAATAACACAACCACATAGTAATTTCCGTATAAATTACGCCACCTTTAATGGAGGACCCTAATGCCTGCCTCATACGCACCGCTAAAAATTTTATAGTCAAATAAAAAATAAGGGTAGCATTCCATGCATGAGAGAGAGGGGTGAAAAAAAATTGAGTCTACGTAAGCATGTCGGTATTTTTAGATAAATGTTTAAAATTGAGATATGACACGCTGTCATACACTGAGAATTTTAACAATATTTTTTTTTATGGTAAAAAGGGGGCAAACGGGCAGGAGGCTCACCTGATGGGAAGTGATCACCTCCGCCCGTGGACATCTGCAAGCCAGGCTTGCAGATGCGTTGCCGGCCTTTCAGGAAATGGAGGGAAGTGGGAGGGAGGGGGGAACGAAGGCGGAGGATGATGGGAAAAGGTAGGGGGGAAGGAGAGTGGGCCTCCCGGACTCTCACTCACCGGTCGAAACGCGACAGCATAGCTGCCACTTCACGCCGGTCTTCTGTGAGAGAGTGGTACTAATGAACTATACGGGGCGTGCCGGCCCATTCGGTTGCTACCCGAAGGTAACAAGCATACCACTAATATTAACAAAAACATTTTTACAAGAGTACACACAACGTATTAATAAAGGTTAAGTACAAAGTAGGACTTTGCCGCAAAATAGGACGTCCGCAAAATTATTTATCTTCTGCATCTTATTTTTATGATAAAATGACTGTTGTACATATTAAGTAAATATTTTCATTTTAACTCAATATATATAAATGTCTTTTACAACATGTTCTAATAATACATGCAACGGAAGTAGGAACCTTCAGTTCGCGAGTCATACTTTCAGCTATCCTGTTTGATATTTTTAGCATTAAATTAAGAGATAATGAAGGTTAAACAGAAACAGAATACAGGAAGACTATATATAGGAAGTTCATTTAAATTAATTATAACGCTGAGGGCAATTATTTAAGTCTAACACAAATCTCGCCCACGTTATGAAATTTACATCATACGACACGACTGATGAAATTTACATCATATTTGGTAGGCTTGATCATATTAATTTTAAACATGCTTTTATTAGAAAGTCATTTCTAACGAAAATTCAAAGCTACGGGAGGTTTTGTATAATATTTATATAGAGATGACATAAGAATTTAATAAAACATTAATTACTTTGGTACCGCGTAAAAGCTGGGTTATGAAATAGGTTATTACCTCGCAATATGGCCTAGGCTCTTAAATATTTTCGTAATTATCAATAAAATTGGCGTCATATCGTCATACATTATTATAGACCATTTTCACAAGATGAATGTTTTGTTTTAAGATACTAACATACATATTATATTACATTGTTAATTAAGTTAAGATTTTATCAAGTAGTTAAGATACTAAATTTAATTTTTATCGAAGTAAGAATTCAGAGACTCTTATTGCTTGTATAAAATTAATGAAATAATATCGTCTAACGTTGCAATTTTCATAAATACTGTTTTATTTAGCATTTTAACGTAAAATTCTGTTATTTTTTGCTTAAATTGCTCAATTTGCTGATTTTGAAAAAAATCCTATAAAAGTTGTATATGTAGGTAAGTTTTATTAACTACTAGCGACTATTTCTCGCTTCGCTTGGTATTTTTTTTGAATGGAACACAATTTTTTTCTTTTTTAAATTAAAAGTAGTCTATGTTACTCCATATAATAATAATAATAAACAGTCTGACAGAAAAAAAATTCTAGCATTGTGTTTTTCGTATAAGCACCGTGCTATTTAGTTCCAGATGCATTTTGGATAAAAAATTAGAAATTACAAACAGATACTAGAATTTATTTATCTGCATAGATATATCTAAAAAGGTACAACTTGAAATGGTGCTTGGATTATTTAATATTATTATCTAGTCTTAGGTGGAAATTTGAGTTTTAAAGCTCAAATCCAAATTAAATCTATTACACTTAACGAATATTATCATCACTTCACTACATAGTATAAAATAAAGTTGCCTCGCTGTCTGTGACACTATGAAGGCTAGCTAGCTCTTTAAAACTGCGCAACGGATTTTAATGCGTTTTTTTATTAGATAGACTAACTCAAGAGGAAGGCTACGCTGTGGAAAATCTGGGGGCGTGAGTCGCAGGTATCACATAAAATATATATAAAAGTATCAACCGAATTGCGCATCTCCTCCTTTTTGATGTTGGCTAAAAATAACACTAAACTACCTTGATTTACTGATGCCTTTTAATTAAGTACGCTACGTCCTACTCTATTTTTACAAATAAAATTGATATTGTTTTACTTAAAGCTTTAGTATATAAATAGCGACATAATGAACTGAAGATGAAGCATTTTGATTGATACAAATGGAATGTTAATTTCTTTACATTTGTTGGTAAAAGTGACTGTTTGTAAAATGGTAATACATTAATACTAAAATATTATATATTCTTATTGTGTGTTAGGTAATCCTATATATTAACGATTTTAAAAATATAATAACGATTACGACTACGGTGGCCAATCTCATTGAGACTAGTCATTTGCATGGAAGATATTATAGATTACGAGTGTACTTGCAGACACAAGTGCACTCTTTGTTCTTTATCACTCTCATATTCTGGTGAGACGAATGCTCGACACGACCAGTGAGAGTTAAGGCGCAGGACCGACGGTTTTACGTGTTCTCTGAGGCATGGGGGTTTAACACCGCTAATTTCCCAACTCCGGGCTGGTTCTGAGGCAAACGAGACAGAAAGACTCAATAACTAAACTTGGTCTGACCCGGGACTCAAACCTCGAACCAGGTGCACGACCATACATGCTAGCCACTACACCACCGAGGCGGTCAAATATTATTAAGAATTTAGTAAGATTTTTAAGAATACTATATACTTTTCCATTTATAAGCATTGCCTGTTGAAAGAGAGATGGCACAATATTTGTATATGAAATTTTTTTTTATTATTTAAAAATCTGTTAGTCATTTTTTAAATATTTATTGATTTATTAGTCAGTATATAAAGAATGTCTTTTCTAAAATATTCGAAAACATTATTATATCATATATTTTTGACGAATATTAGAGACTAATGTATATCACATTATGGCGATATTTTTTTCATTTATTACTACGAGAAGGGAGTAAAGCTATACAATTAAATACCGCGACAAAACTCTAGTACAGAAAATATAAGAACAATGTAGGTTATGTTATAAAATATTTAATTAAAATCATAAATTCCATCCGGCTTCCAGTCTAGAAAATATTTCCCATTTGTAGCATTTTTTATCAACTATCGTTGTCCCTCGATAATGCTTTCGTCGATATCAAAGTCGCCCTCAGGGAAAACACAATTCAATTTGGGACAAAAAATAACCAATACATCGTATCTCTTCTTATTTACGTTTAAGCTATCTTTTTATAACAGTTGCTATTTATGAAAACATGAAATATACGTAATTATATATTTAATTGCTATCGACTCACCCTCGCTTTGCATGGGTTCATCCCTATATTAAGTTCGAGCGAAGCCGCGGGTTCCGCAAGTTAAAATAAATAAAATTTCTTAAATAAAAGTAGCCTATGTTACTTCTTATAACATTAGCTATCTGCTAGTGAAAGTCCCGTCAGAACCGGTTTAGCCATTTCAGAGATTACCCGGAACAAACAGACAGACAGACAAAAATTTTAAAAATTGTTTTTTTTGTTAGCATCGTACATACTTTTATATGAATTTTGTGAAAAGCTGCTAATTTAAAATCAGAAACAGACACTTCAATTTTATTTATATTGTAAGACGAGATAAGTAATAAAGCTTTCAAATTAATTAAAAAAGTATAAATTAACGTATAATCATAATATATTACATTTTCTACAAAATTATACCGAGTTACGTTCAAACGATAAGGTTTTGATATTTATATAAGAAGCCTTATGTTATTTATCTAACACACTATACAAAGAGACTTTCTTACCTTTGATATTCGATACTAATGATGATACGTCTTCGTATTGACATATATCATTACTATCTTGTTTATTGGAATTTGATTGAATGATGATTTATGTTTAGAAGCATTTATCCTCCTAGTTTAGAAGTGAAATACCAGTACTTACTAGGGAATAATGTACTCGTATGAATTAGTCTCTTAATTAAAATACAAAGCATAAATTACCCTTTAGTTTTATTATAAGCTACGACTTGTGTTATGGATACTATATAGTTGAACACTACACATTATTATATATAGGTATATTACTTTAAATATATATAATTTAGGTATATATTGTAAAAATAAGCAACCATGCCTAGAGTAAAAGCATTAATGCTTATCACACAAATGAATGTCTCCAACCGGACTAGAACCTGCGACCGCTGGACCAGTAACTAAGCCAAACTTAATGTCAATTTTTTTTTAAAACAACAATAAGGCATTGTTATCATATATTAAATAAGAGCAGAGCAGATTGCTTTCGTAGGTTTTTTGATTTTTGGTTCCAAAATATCCGCAAAGTATGTACTATTAGAAATTTAAAAAATCAAATTCGCGTAGATCGAAGAATCACAAAAACAGGTAGTACACCTGAGATTTTATAGAAAAATAAAATATATATTTTAAAATATATGCTACACGTGATACGTTATAGCCGCTATATTTCCTACCTCTTGACGTGAAACGGCGTTGTTAGGTAAGAGGGTATGTCACCACAATAAACCTTTACAAGTGTCTTACGCTCACTTCACAATGGAGTCTATTTTATAAAACTACAGAAAAAATTGAAATTAAAGGGGTTTAAAATGTTCACATTAATTTAATTTTATTTTGTACTAGCTAAAGCTATAAGAAATTAATTTGGAAATATCTATACATACATATATAAAAAATTTGTAAGCAAGGTGACTCTGTACGCTGCATATTTTTTGGAAGTCTTATGGAATGGAAATGGTCATTATTTTTAGCACAGAGGCCAAATTGTTAGAATTTTAGATTTTTTTCTGTCGGTTACCGCATAATTTTCATACGAGTATAATGATACTTGATAGCTGGTTGGTCCAATATAAAGGGTACTTTTACTGAAAATATCTTATTTCAAAGAAACTTGCACTAACCGTCAAAACGTATCAATGATAGTTTTATATGTATGTATTCATAGAGGTTTACGTATTGATATTTCATAAGTACATAATATAATTCATATTTACTTTGTTTTAGCCGCATGATGATATTCCTAGTGGAATTTTATAATATACCATACCAGTTCAATTCGAACAAAGAAATAGATTGGAAGCTGAATTATACGTACTATATACCTGATGGTATTTCCCACCGGTATCATAAACAGTAGCTCAAACATCAAAATTCATAATTTTAACCAAGAATTACAAACTTTTATACTTTCATCTTCCATTTAACCTATTAAGGGGATAAATTATAAAACATCCTGCATTATATACTGTTCGTGTTCGTTATATAAAAACTCTTCCGTGAAAAGTCTTATTTAATTAATTATTATTTTTAACCGCAGTTTTGTAATTTAAATTTTTATTTAATTGTACTGTTTTTTTTATTTAAATCAAATTGTAATACATGCTACTGTTTATAATTTTTCATTTTGCCATACTACATCCTAAAATTCCAGTGTTAATAATATTTTTAAATATAATAAATATTAAAAATATTTATAATTGTCAGTCTGTTGCTTTAGAGGAATATTTATAAGTATTTTATTATAAACTCGCCTTTAGACTCCACATTGCACGTACCTAAAGGAAAGCGAAACACATTTCAACCTTCAGTTCAGTGGATCAGACTTTATTGTACGGTCAAATGCTTGAACTGTTTCACATTTTTCCCGCTTATTACGAGATACATCAAATTTTATTATATTTCGATATTTGCTAAAGTTGGTATTAATGTTATTTTTATATTACAATTTTGTCATATTACTAGAATAGAACTAAATTAAAATAAAAGAAAATTTTTATTGTGGATATTCGTATTTTACTTTTGTAACTTTTAATTAAAAAGTATTTTCTTTCAAAGTCTCTAAGAGGTCGTTTTGTTTTTATATCTACAAGGGCAATAGGCTCTAAAAGAATAAAGGTCCAATCTCTTAAGAGCATTTACTTTAGAGTCTTCTTTGTTTAAACTTATTTCAATTTAGAAATTGCTGTCATAATAGTAGAGTGACCGTTAATATTTTGTCGAGCAAAATTTCCACCAAAAATTTTAACAGAATTGTTAGCGTGTAAATCATTTGTAAAATTATAATAATGTTCTTGTCACCGATTTTCGTTCGCAACAACTATTCCACTGAGACTAGACTCAATAAATTTAGTTTTTAAGCTATATTATAATTTAAAATATCATTTAGTATTTAAGGCCCATTAGGAGCAGGCTGGCTTTATATATAGTAATCTATTATAGTGGGTTCATATTCAGCGAAACATGCCTCTAACTGAATTTCATTTGCCAATAACATATTAAAAAATATGTTATTGGCAAATGTTTAACATTCTCTGGAGGATGATTTCAGAAACTACTTACTAAATCGATTCTAAAGATACCTTAAGTAATACAAAAGTTACACTATCCTTACTTACTGGTAAAGCGCTAGTAAAACTAAAAGGTATAGCTAAAACCCAAATCCAGACGTTCCATGTACTTACATGTTTAGGCATAACTTTGGTAAAAACTAGCGTCTTACACTTTCATATCATGGGTATTTTTTAAATATTCCTAGTTCCAGCAAGGGAACAGTTCTAATAACTCAATTAACTCTCATATTTCATCTTCAGCCCTTTTTAACGTCCCACTGCTGGGCACTGGCCTCCCTCAGTAAGAGAGGGATCAGGCCACAGTCCACCGCGCTGGCCTAGTGCGTGTTGGTGGACTTCACTCTTTCAAAAATTTGCTAGGTTTTCTCAAAAATACAGGTTTCCTCGCGGTGTTTTCCTTCACCGTAATAACTCTCGTCATTATCGGATGAGAAATTGATACTATTTATTTATTAGTGATAGACTTCCAAATAGAGAGAGAGTTAATTGATTGCAATAGTGTAAACTCATTAAAATAAATAGGCCGTTTTTCTGCAGCAGGAATGTGTAAATTGTCATAAACTATAATATGTGTATACATACTATATCTTCAAATAAACTATACATAATATGTATAATGTACGAGTATATTGCATATTTGAGTCAAGCAACCGTAAGTCACCAGCCTTTCTATGAAAATGCTCAGCAACCAATCCGCGACGTAGCGGTAAACTCTCTAATGTTCGATAATAGTGCCAATCACCACAATAATATGCATGATTACATTACAAAGGTTGTCGAAATTTCGTTGAAGTCAAAATAATTAACCAAAATATTGTTTAAAGTAAAGCATCTGCTCCAATAAGCATGTATTTCAATATAGTTCCATTCCAATTACGCATCCCTTCAAACGAATTTCAATCCTTTATCTTTATAGCACGGTTCGATAACCACTTACATACGAGCATCGTGATTTATCTTTTAATATATTATTTTATAAATTATGTTAATTAATTATTATGAGGCAATGGTAGTCTATTGGAAACGAAATTACTTGACAAACGTAGGTTGAAAGTGGGTTCAAATCGTAGGCATGCACATCCGATTTTTGTTATTTTATAGGTAAATAATTTTCACTATTATTACCACTTGTCGTATGGTGAAAATTCTCAACCTTATATTTGAGTGCAAGTTTTCGTGATGTGAAGATGTGAAGTCCGTCAACCCGCATATAGCCAGCGAGGTTGCTCTGGCCTGATCCCACTCATATTGAAGGCAGGCTCGAGCTTAACTTTATAAAAATGCAACACTATTATGTACTTACTTATAGTGTTATTTTGTTATTTAATTAAACAATAATTTTATTTTATTAAAAAATGTTTAACTTTAGTAATAAAAATGTCTGACTAACAGTCTATTTAGAAATAAGCAAAATTCTAAAAAGTTTGAGGTTCAAGTTTTCAGTCACAAATTACAATTTTACATATATAATACGATTTTATTAACCAAATAAATTTGAATCTTTCGTCTAGTAAGCAATATTTCTACGGAATACTTTTTCATGTTGAAAAATAACACATACCATCTGTACTGTAAAAGTGAATACTTGGTACAAGTTCTAACTTATACTTATTCTTTGTTGTTGTTTGGAAATGAAATAGCTCGAATAAATATATTAATATTTCATTTCGGAAAACAGGTTGATATTATTTGCAAGCACTTTTATGTTAAAACATTTTTTTTCAAGCACTTTTATGTTAACTTTTATGTTAATAAAAAATAATTTGTGAATAATTTATGAATTGATTTTTTCGTGTCTTGCTTTGCAGAAATGAACATAAGATATTGCCATTAGGGAGTTTAATTCTATGTTATAAATCAAAGAATCATTAGGTTTATTCATTTTAGTTTTTAAGTCAAAATTATTAATCGATTTTAACAGATGTGATTAGTGAAATGGGTTAAAGTCTTTCTATCTATAATATCTCCAGATAGTAGGGGAAAATAGGGGTTGCTATGCATGGGATATTATGGGATTCAAAAAATATATCTGTGGCTGCTTGCGGTTTACTTACCTACATTATATCAGTTGGCCATCAGCGTACTGAAAATGGAAAGTTACTACATCATAAATGATTAGTAACTTTCTTTCTAAATGTATTTTATGCATCACAAATGTATGTATACAAGATTGATACCTGTTAACAATAAACATCTAAACAGGAATAATTAACATAAATGAAAAAAGTAATAAATACGTGTACTTACTTCGAGTCTGATGACGCCCAGTTTAATAAAATCATGCTAACTATGCCAAAGTTTAAAAACAATACCCCTTTGAAACTCGGATGAAAAATAAAAAGTATTCAATTTTTACAAATCTGTCATCAATATTTTCTAGCCAGGCTCATTTACGAGTACATTGACAGTTCTTTTTAGTTTTTTACTAACTATAACCTAGTTAAGGTCTGATCCAACGCCCCATTGAAACGCTCCCCTGTTTCCCTCAATGACGGCGTCAGTCGTAGGCGAACCGCGCTACCGACGTGACCTCAGGTAGAGTGGAAAGTAGAAATAATAAGTCTTATTGATAATAGAAAAATCCAGTACATGTGTAAGCATTCGTATATTACCTTTATTGGAAAAATTGCGAATATAAACTGAAAATGAACTTTTAGTTTACGAAACTTTGTGTGAGCGAAAAGTTATGTGGGCTAATTAGTGAGTAAAGTGACTGAGTAATTTTAATTGTCGTGTTAGTGTTAAATTTTTGTGAATATATATGTATAATTGAGACTTAATGACTTCTAAAACTTTACCGACTAATGTGTACAAGAAAAGCCTCGTATTAAATATATTTAACAGGTAAGCTTTACTAAAAGTACGTTGAGTAGTATTAACTTTACACGAACTTATTCTTTTACAAAGGAATAAGAAAATTCAAAGTTTAACAACTTTCAGGTACTTCTTTCCGAGTTTTATTCCGATCCCAAGTAACTTATATTCTTTCATGCCTTACATTGTCTAAGAATTTTACTTTATTTTCTATGGATTTGGAAAATTCTTTATTCATTTAAAAGCGCTTACTTTCAATTTGGTCCCATTTTAATTTGAAATTAAATATATCCTTAAATTTACCATCAGTGTTGATTAATTTTTCACCTACTTAATTAACTAATTTTTACATACTTAGTTCAACTACCAACTATCTATCTTTTAATCTAAAACTGATCTAACTTCTTACACTGTCGCCTGAATTCGGTTAATCTTTTTTAATAGATATGGGTATCTCATAGTTAATCATGAATGATTTATATAATATTTTAAACTATAATAACTGGTGATTGACATTTTCACATGATCACACACTTTAAAATAAAAACAAATTTGATTGTACAAATATGTTAAGTTAAAAAATTGGTAGAAAACCATAGTGTATAATATTAAAATCGTAAGTACGTAAATGTAATTTTCATTTGTAAGTTTTTACTCTAAAGAGTTTCTCAAAAGTGACTTTACACTCAATATTGTTATAACCCTATGTTGTCTGATATATTAAGTTCGCAGCGCACTACTAGCCTGTGGTCGAGTCTTCCTACAAAGTAAACTTTTGACTTCGTAAACTTACATTGCCTGGAGTTACAGGGAAATATACTTGATAGTTTACAAAGTCTACTAGTTTCAGCTCATATTGAACATGTGAAAGTATCTGTTTATGAATTATTAAAAACATTTTTCATATCATCTATTTGTTACATTTTTTATTTTAGTATTAAAATTCACTATAGATGTTGCTTTGTATCTGAAATTTCACAATATTTGTGAATTAAGAAGGTATATTATGTGGAAAAAAATACGACCGAAGACTCTTAAGCATTTGGGTACAAAAAATCAATAAACCAACACTTGGCATTTATAACATATTCTGAAAAAATTGGATAATTTTTTCTCGCCTCGTACGGAAATTGAATTCATGCTATACGTCAGTATGACTTAAACGTAAGAAATCCAATATATAAAAATCTCGTGTCACAGTGTTTGTTATCGAACTCCTCTGAAACGGCTTGACCAATTTCTATGAAATTTTTTGTGTTCGTATATGGTAAGCCTGAGAATAGGTCGTAGGATACATGATACTCCCCTAGGGGCCTAGGTAATAATGAAGGTATTGCAATTTAGGTACTGCCATTTTTTTATTACTTTTTAAGAGAACTAGCTTTCCGTCTGTAGAATGCGAGCGAAACCGCGGGAATTGCTAGTAATATTATATATTTTACGTCTATTTTACTACATTGTAGACGCTCAATCATGTACCTGGGAACGCCAGCACGGAAATTGTATTTCTACTGGACAATAGCTCTTTCCAATTATGCCTAGCTCGTCTAGTGAAGTAATACCTACTTATACGTATGTTTCTAACGAGAGAATTCTAAAAGCATATCATTTTCCTTAGTGAAATATCTAAAAATATTCGTTGTAACGTTTGCAGGCCAAGGCTAAGTATGGTCATTCAGAAGCAAAGTTGCCTACGTTTTGAGTAGTATACACGTTATCTGATATTGTAGTAAAAAGAAGTTTAAATTCTAAACGAGTATTTAGTAATAGCCGTAGTTTATTATTACAAGACAAATACATAGACACTTGTTTGCTCGATGGCATGCATGCTCCTTGCATAAACATTTCATGATGCTAGGTACATGAATATTTTCCAACTTGCACGACATTTACCCTGTCATGTAAGTAGATTGCTTAATATTAGATTTTTTCGAGTGATGTTCAACAATACTATTAACACATGCCAAATAGTATGATTGAATGCACACTACTTGCTAATATTTGGCTTGTAAGTAATTTTTTCTATTGTATTTAATACGTGACATTGACGAAGTTGTTTGTTCTCAACTTTGAAGCCATTAACAATAAAATGCCCGCAAGCATCGAAAACGAGTTATGTGGTTTTTGATTAATAAAAAAATTACAAAGACGATTAATAATATAGATGACACGTTTGGAGCAGTTTTTAGTGACCTTAATTTCTTGCGCCAGCGGTCGCAAATTCGAGTCCCGCTGGGGGTATTCATTGGTTAAACTCGGATGTTTGTATTCCAGTCATGGGTGTTTATATTTATAAAATGTATTTATTTAAACTTATGTATCCATTATTTGATATCCGTAACACAAGCTTCCTTCGTAGCTAACTACGGAACTAGATGGCGCTGTGTGTAATAATGTCCCAACATAGTTATTTATTTATTGTGTATGAAATTTGAATTGAAGCAATATAAGCAATGAAGCTTAGAACAAGTTTTTGTCTTAGTAGAGCTTTTTCACACTTAATTGTTATTGAAGAAGTCCACTTTACATTTCAATGATGAATTTAATCAAAAATACACTCATTTGCAAAAAAAACGGGCGGTTTCGATTTTCTTCCTGGCTGAAAAAAATAAAATACCAAAAAGGTTTTAATCATTTGAACATGTTACTGGCCAGTTATAAAAGTGCCATAATGTTTATAAGAGTACATTCCAAATTCAAATTTTTGACTGAGCCTGGTTTTCAAAGAAAACAACTTTTAACTACATTTTGTGGCGCGAATTCCCTATAGTTAATATCGACTCTAATTAACTTTTTGTCTATTTTATTAAATTATCTGATGTCCTTGACATTTAAAAGTATTGCTATTGCTGTTTAGCAATCTCGAAAATGGTAGATAAAGTGATAAAAGCGAGCAAAATTATTGCGCTGCTTGAAGAAGGTTGCAGTCAATGCTTCGTGGCTCAGAGGAAAAATGTGAGTCGGTCGACAGTTCAAAGGACCTGGCAGCGCTATCAAGAGACCGGTTCCGTCAAGAGAAGGCCTGGTTCTGGCAGAAAGACATGTACCGAACCACGGGATGATCGTTTTCTAGTTAGTAAGATCAGAGTCTTAAATCAACTAAAAGTCATTTTTAGTCCGATCTAAAAGAAATTCATTTTTACAATAAATTTCATTATGTGAAGAGAAACTTCTTAGATTTAGGTACCACAATTTGTTTCAAGTCTGGTTCACTACAAAGGAAGACTTTTAATTTAATGACACTATATAATATGTAAAAGCTAATATTTTGAATATACAAAAAACCCCTACGGTTTTATATTTTGTGAATGTAACACAACGCTGTACTATATAAAAATTCTGTGAAAAAATGAATTTTCTATTTCTATACATTTCGAGCTGTGGGCTGCGTTTTTGTTATGCCTTTGAGCAAAAGCCGATATAACGGATATTTTCTATAGTAGTTATGTCATAGTGGTTAAAAAATAGTTTATTGAAAACGTAACTGTTTTGACACAGATCAAAAAATGTATCAGAAATGTATATAATTGCTTTTATTTTTATCCTACTTCTAAAGTCTTTGATATAGAAGAATAATAAATAGATTTAAATACGTAATTGAGCTTTTAATGTCTTTTTGAGCTCTACGTTGTTATCTATCGTGATCCTATACATTTATTGGGATAACCAGTTTTTTATGCCAAATTTTATACATTCGGCCTTTGTATATAGTATAATACTGACTATTTCTATAAGACTTTCCAAAAAATATTTAATGTTCGTATTCGACCCGGTTTTTTTTTATATGTACAATGTACATACATTGTCACTTCATTTTGACAAAACGTTTGGCGCAGTTTGTAGTGACCCTACTTCCTTGTGACAATGGTCGCGGGTTCGAGTCCCGCTGGGGGCATTTATTTGTTAAAATCGGATGTGTGTACTCCAGTCATGGGTGTTTATATTAATATTATATATTTATACTTATATGTAGTATAAAAACTATCTGGTATCCGTAACACAAGCTTCGTAACTTACCACGGAACTTGATGGCGCTGTGTGTAATAATGTCCCAGCATATTTATTTATTTATTATTTATTACTTCATATATATTTTTAATTAAACTAACATAAATAATGTGTAATAACTACCCGTATAAATGAAGCGTTGGCGGTAACTACTTAGCACATAAATCAGAATAAGCTGCTTACGAGAACGTATAAAATGCAATTTTTGTGTTATTAATTAAATTGGCGGCTCGGTCTCGAATTCACTGGAATGGTAATTTTTCTTTGTTCAATAAAACTCGTGGGTAACTAGTAGCATTAAATACGCATGATATTTCCACGTTGATGGGAAATTACAAAATGGGTGTTTTTTGAATTGATTATTAACTATATTTTTTTCAAATATTTTTAGTAATAATTCAAGTAAATTATTTTTTTAATTATAACAGTTGTATTAAAAGGTCCCAATATATTTATTTATATTTATTTCATCATTATCACTGCTGGGCACGATCCTTCCTCACTACGAGACTACTTCACATGTCTTTCGAAAACTTGCTTGGATTTTCTAAGTTTTACAGGTTTCCTTACGATATTTTCCTTCACCGTAAGGCAGGTGATAATCATTCAATCAGTCCCGTCAAAATTGGTCAGAAGACAGACAAAAATTTAAAAAATTGAGTTTTTGATGTTAGTACCGTATTTATTTTCATATGCATTTTCTAGTTGGGTAAATTTATGCGTTCCAATGTTTATTTTACGAATTTCTTTAGTTTTAAAAGTTATATTATGCTTGGAATTTATTTAAGTGTTCATCGAAGCAGGGAAGAAAAAAAATGAATTATAGGCCATAAGCAGACCATCTCAAAAAGCTCTAAATTTTAAATAACAAACAGACACTTCTATTTTATTTATATGTATATATGTATAGATATATTCTAATACATGTGGATTTTCGTATACATATGGAATAACTTTTGCTTTTGTTTAGTACAAGAGCAAATGCTTGCAGATTAGAGGCAATGAAAGGCCCATATCGTTACATTATTCATAAAGCCTTAATGTTATAAGTATAAAATATCGCTTAAGTATAGGGATATCGTTTTGTGTGTGCGAGATTTATATTTTTACTTAATAAGAATTTGAAGGATTGGCGAAATAAAATGCTTACTGTCGCTAGTTATAGCACACGGCTTGTAACGATTTTAATAGTATTAATTTTCTTTGGAATCGAGAAACTACAGATCAAAGAAATCAGGTAAAATAGAGTGTTTATTCTAATTTTATATTAACGAAGCGATTAAAATATGACGGCTACCTTGTATCAAATTTTAGTTAATGTTTGTTATAAGGCCTCAGTCAGTTCGCAATGTGCAGACTATGCCATTAGTCAGAGGAATCTGCTATGCATATCCTCTAATCTTCGGACCACTCATGCAGCGTAGAAATATTTATCTTGGGCAGTATATCATGCAACCGGAAAAGATACAGAAGCTCTCCGCTCAGAAAATCTGGAAGTTTCTGTAGAAGATTATCTCTGCTTAATCTCTTAACTCACTTTAAAGGAAGCTACAATGGATCAGAACTGGTCGACGTAGCTAAGGCCGACCTCGGCATCACACCCACTAAATACTAGAATAATTTATAATATGCAATAAGACATTTAAATAACTCTCTATACATTTTTAATCGACAAATGGATAAGTAGAGAAAAACGTAATATATGTCTATGAAAAATATTTGAAAAGTTCAGCTTAGCCTCATTCATCCTTTCTTTGTTGAGCTTTTATTAAAAATAGCTTTTCCTTGCCTTAACCCCAATCCTAAGGGTTAAATCGCATTGTTGGATAGCTTAAAGCTTTCTCAATGAAAAGAATATAGACATACACCAATAATTAAAAGCAAAAAGTACTACTATAGCAAGCATAATATAAGTTATAAGCAAGTAAAAAAATCTAAATGCAACTAAACACATTTCACAATATAGTAAATAAATTGATAATTTCTACACTTTTGTTTCTTTAGAGGAAGCTAAATTATACAGAGGGCGGCAACTTGGCATTAAAAGTAGAACCTTCAATGAAGACTATTTATTTCACACTAAATAAGATATGGTATCTTATAACCCCATAGTTGCTTTAACCCATTCGTCTCCACCGCACTTTCATTACAACTCAAACGTCATGCCGCCATACATATTACTAGTGAACCCACGAGCGGGGTCTTCGGCATGGGGAATGCGCTCTGCGTATAACTTTGACGTTAAAAACAATTCACATTCCAATGACAGAGGTGTACAACATTCGTGTTTATTTCATAAAATTAATAAAATAAACTCAATGAAATTATTTTATATATATTTTTTTTATTATTATAATCATCATTAATTATCTTTTCGAGAATTTTCATTGAAATAAATATGAAGTAAAAAAAAACGACTTTATTATATTTATTTTATATTATTATAATGTAATTATTATTTTTCACGTTGTAAACTGTTAAATCAATGGGAATATAGATACATAAACAACTAAAACTAGTCAATAAAATTGAATATTAATAAATATTAATAATCCCATTCGGGTTGCGGGAGATTTCTATTCACGCATGCCACAGTCGACAAAGATCCCAGGCGGCAGGCCCCAGCCCCGCCAGACTTTTCTTATTTTCTCATTAACTATGTAGTGCTGATTTTATACTTATGTTTTTGAGAATATCGTTAAAATATACTTTCCGTCATTGCAATTTCATTCGAACTTGAAATTCTAAGTACCTACAAGCACTGTACACATGTTTATATTTTTACTGCTTTTGTTAGCCAGATATAACTAGTGAATACTTAAGATCTTATTTTAACAACTCATGACTAACTGATTTTATTTTATAGACATTTGAGTACACTACTTAATCACTTTTTTGCCTTATGAAAACAATATTATACTTTTTTTATTTATATTTCGTATATCATGCTAATGCTAATGAGCTAAGCTTTCCAAAAATATAGCACACTGATAGTGTGTAGATGGGTCATTCTAGTCTGCGGTTTAAAAATGATTCTAAGCTATGTCACTACGTAAAAATGTTAAAATACTTTAAAAAGTAAATATAAAACGAACGAACAGATAGTTACATAAAGCTAACTTTTGCGAAACCTCTCTCTGCTGGTCTGCTCCTGTCCGAACCAAAATATGTTTTCTATGAAATTAGCATACTAAAGAAATAAATATTTTCTATTATAAAACGTATCCTTCCGTCCTTAATACCCATAGGAAGATTTAAGCTACGAAGTTTAAGCTTAGTATAAAATTTTCTACAAATTTGAAAAACATATTGTGATAAAATTTTCATAGGGCCTTTTAACTGATTTTTGAAGTGTGAAAATGAGAATGATCCAGATACGAAATTTTTTTTTTTTTTTATGGTAAAAAGGGGGCAAACGGGCAGGAGGCTCACCTGATGGGAAGTGATCACCTCCACCCATGGACATCTGCAAGCCAGGCTTGCAGATGCGTTGCCGGCCTTTCAGGAAAGGGAGGGATGGAGGAGGGAGGGAAGTGGGAGGGAGGGGGGAACGAAGGCGGAGGATGATGGGAAGAGGGAGGGGGGAAGGAGAGTGGGCCTCCCGGACTCTCACTCACCGGTCGAAACGCGACAGCATAGCTGCCACTTCACGCCGGTCTTCTGTGAGAGAGTGGTACTAATGAACTATACGGGGCGTGCCGGCCCATTCGGTTGCTACCCGAAGGTAACAAGCATGGCACTACCACTTTGATAATATCAAAATATAAAATCGTATATAACATCGTAATTTTTATATTTTCACTGTCTTGACAATAATACTTCATTGCATGTGTGCGTAAGTATTAGTCTAAGAGCTAATAAACTATTAGACTAACTGTTTATAACTAAATTTGCAATGCTAATAAAATATATTTATTTTTTTATTATTGGGGAGTGTTGCTGTTCTGTGATTTTGGTGGCCTCTCGTGTTTCTCTGAATGCTTTAAATGGTTTACACCTAGCGGTCTGCTTCGCTTTCCAGTTCCTTGGTTTATTCGTTCAAAATGACGGCAATATTGAGCGAGACATTAATAATAGAATTAGAATTTGAATGAGGGATGGATGAATTGGCGACATTTCTCAGAGTCATGTTGAGCGACGGAAGGAATGAATGAAACAAAGTGCATGGGACCAAAATGCGAATGATGAAATGGATGTATGTGTGACTAGCTAAGGAATGATTATACAAGGGGATAGTAAAAATGAGGGGTAATAGGCTGGATTGGCAAGGGCATTTTATGCGGAGGGAAGAAAGTCATATAATAAGGAGAATGTTGAATATCTATGTAGGAGGAAAAAAAGAGTAGAGAAAGACCGAAAAAGAGATGGATTGATTATGAAATAAATACATGTAAAAGGGGTGGACGTCACGTTGACAAATGACAGAGGAGAGTGAAAGAATAAGACATGTTGTGCCGACCCCATATAGCGTGGAATAAGGGCAGGAAGAATAAAAAGATTATCGGTAAATGTAGGTGCGTTACCATTCTGGCAGGCACTTTTTATAAAGAAAAAATTTCTTAGTCTACTCCCGTAAAACTACAATTTTATTATGTTGTAATTTTTATAAGTTTAAGTGTATAAAAATGACTGTGAAAATGAATGTAGGTACCAGACTAGCAAAGTTAACATCGGTATTGTAATAAGTAGTAATGCTCCCACAAGGCTAATGTTTTGTGGGCATGTACTTTAATTTTTTTTAAAAGTATATGCAAGCAGCCTGAATATTGTAGCGTTTGCAGGAGTCTGCTAGACATTTTACAGGGTTATATGTGAAGTATAAATTTTTATTTATATTAATAATTATTTATTATGCAAATTAATTACTCTAACTCTTTTTAACCGTATGAAGAATGAAGGTAAAATATTAAAATACAATATAAGTAGTATAGTAATTTATTCATCAAAAACGAGTTAGTCGGATAGTTCGCTAGCTCTCCTACTATATTATTGTCATTGATTGTCATCCTTGATTATTCACAGAATGTTTCATTTTATTGAAGGGCCTTAAGTATTTAGGTAAATTATTTGTTTTTTTTTTATAAATAGTTTTAGTAAAGTAATTTTTAAAGTACGGTAGTAAACTACGTATGTTGTTGAAAAACATTCTTCCTTTAAAAAAAATCATCAACATTGTCAATAATCATAGTCAACAAAAGGTAAGACAATAATGAAATAAAGACTCCTTGCAATTATTATTACATAAATTGAATCCGTACTAATATTTTAAATGTCAAAATGTGTTAGTTTTAAGTTTGTCTTTCTTTCACGTTGAAATGGAACAAAGATTAGCATGACGTACAACGTGGAACTGACGTAGGCTAAACAAAGTATAATTCGCGTCATGTAAAAAGAACGCTGGCTGTCAAGTTGCGCTGAGGCGATTTATCGGCCAATTTGGTGGTAAGACGCGGGGCGCGGGACGGCGAGGCACTCGCCGCATGCTTTCCGGCTCGCTGTTGGTTCGTCAGTTCAAAATACCATCGCGCACACAAAAGTATTAATTACGAAATGGTTTTATATAAAAAATATAGAAAAACTATTTTTGACGTATATTATTTTATAAAGAGAGAGTCTGATAATAATGCAGGTAATCATTTTAAAAAATATTTTAAATTAATTAATTATATTTTTTGTAAGTAAATTAAACATACTACACTGACACACATCAAAGATATTTTTTAAATAAATATAATTCTAGTAAGTGACATTCAATCTAATATATTTTTCAATGTATCTGCCAATAACCAATATACGTCGCGAGCGAAAGGCTAGTTCAAAAATAAAATAATAATTTCGTATGCGAATGTACCCATGCGCAAACACACCCCCCACCACTTTCTTCCAGCGTTCTTTTTACGTAACGCGAACTGTTCACATGTGTAAAAATTTAGGGCAGTATTAGAGATTGCTACTTATGATATATGTTGCTAAGCTTTTAAAAGTCAATTTTTTTTTTTTATGGTAAAAAGGGGGCAAACGGGCAGGAGGCTCACCTGATGGGAAGTGATCACCTCCGCCCATGGACATCTGCAAGCCTAGCTTGCAGATGCGCTGCCGGCCTTTCAGGAAAGGGAGGGATGGAGGAGGGAGGGAAGTGGGAGGGAGGGGGGAACGAAGGCGGAGGATGAAGGGAAGAGGGAGGGGGAAGGAGAGTGGGCCTCCCGGACTCTCACTCACCGGACGAAACGCGACAGCATAGCTGCCACTTCACGCCGGTCTTCTGTGAGAGAGTGGTACTAATGAACTATACGGGGCGTGCCGGCCCATTCGGTTGCTACCCGAAGGTAACAAGCATGGCACTACCACTTATAAGCATGGCACTAGGGATTGCAATCCGGAAAACCGGATCCGGTAATCCGGCGGATCCGGCATCATTTCACGGTCACCGGATCCGGTATTAATATACCGGATCCGGCGACCGGATCCGGTGTTACTAATTTTTGGCAAAATAATAGAGCTTTTGCATGAGTTGGTACTTTAAATGCGTAGTGCGTGGTGTTCATGCGTGCGAGTTGGTGTCTGACATAAATATAAGACTTTTTTGTTAGTATTATCGAATACTTTAATAATTATAATGGTCTCATCTCAATAAAGTAAGGTAATTATATTAGATTTTATAAAGTTACTTTATAAATAAAAAAATAATTGATCTATCTGTGAAATTGACATCTAGGAACACTGAGTTACTCGTTACAACGCGACGTAAAAATTTTACCTAGTTGCTTACACCTAGCCACCGCTATATTTTAATTGTTTGCTACGTTGCCTAATCTTAACATTGGGTTAGAAAATGCTCCATCCTGAATGGCTGATGGATCAAAGCACAGCCTTAACTGCTTATCGTAGAGACCTGAAACTTTTAGGGTGTGACCATGTCGTTTATGACGTAGTTATCGGATTAGAAAGGATTTTCCGAAATTTTATGCCTAAGGGAGTGAAAAACGGGAGCAATGTCTGTATGGTGTGATTCCAATCTTCTTCAAATTTAGCATATAGATACTTTAACGGAATTGATGGAAAACTTGTTTCGTATTTTATTAAAACCCATTGCCTTACAGGGTTAAAAAGGGGTAAACAGTAATTTGGGGATAACTTACGTCAAAGATGAAATCAATACTTCTTAGTGCTTTTGATTTAAATAACAGTTTATTTTTGCGCATGTTTGAAAACGTAATACTTTTCTCAACAAAGTCAACAAAAACTTTGTAATAGTAGGTATAGGTCTATTTACTACCGATAACCGAATAACTGGTTTAAAGAGTAGTTCTCATAACAAAAGGGATGAAATGGTAAATGGAGAATCAATTTTTGGTATATTATAAGTAAAAGCGTATAGCCAAACATATTTTTTGTACTTTTAGTTAGCGAAGCTGCGAGTTCCGCTAGTTTTTTATAAACTACTTACCTATATTAAGTACAATGATACTTTAATAACTTACTAACAGTTCATTTTGAACCAAAAAGGCGAAAATCATATCGATCTGGTCAATCCGGCCGGATCCGACCGGATCCGGCCGGATTGATAGAAATTCAGCCGGATCCGGCCGGATTCAAAATGACGCCGGATTGCAATCCCTACATGGCACTACCACTTATAGCATGGCACTACCACTTATAAGCATGGCACTACCACTTACAAATAATGTATGAAAAGAAATATTTTATTGTAAAGCCAGAGCTTTTTTATATTATTATTTATTAGACAATTAACAGCTGTCCAACCTATATTTATTTATTTATTTAATATCAAACAACTACGTAAATTTAGAACACGCTGTAGCAAGCCCATTCAATGACAGCCGTGTACAGACAGAGCACCGGCCATGTTCATTTCTATCTATGTGTGCGTTTAGTATTGACTATGTCATTATATTAATTATTATCTGTCAAAATACAATTTATTACTACGATTTTTAATAAAAAAAAGTATAAAATTTCTTTTAAAATAATGTATACTTCTCCTTTGCGTTAGTAAATCCCAAAAAGTAAAAAAACGCTAATGTTTTTAATGTACAAGCTTCATGAACTATTAACTTATCTTTGAATATGAAAAAAAGGTATGAAATTACATAAATTTGTAAGAAAATATTTTATATTGAGCAACAAACAAGAAAACAGGAAAATTTACTCATGTTTTCCATGTAGGTACTCGTAGTTTCCCTTTCCTTGTGATAATAACATAGTACTACGCGTTATGTTGTTTGATTTTCAAATGCTTGTATCGGTCAAAAACAGTATTTATTAAATCAAAATCGAAAATGTCTGCGGTTATAGCGATCGGAAACAAGCGAAAATTTAACAATATTATAAATATATCCGCCTGCAAATTAGGGCCTGCGTGTAGAATATCATTCAAAGAAACACCATTATGGCATTTCGCGCTTGCGTCTAACACTGGGCGAATTTTTGTAGTATCTTTATCATGTCTTATGACAGCGTGGTGCGGTATGAAATATCCTTCCTCTAAGCGGTCGGATCGCGTTTCTGAAATATACCCTTTCTCGATATATTCCTTAAAAATATTATTATAACTAATGCGAAGTTCATTGTTAGACTGAAATTTTCGTTCTAGTAATAAAAATCTGCGTTGTGCCATGGCACGCGAATTACCTAACAAAAGGGCAAAACGGTGCAATAACGACCGGACGAATCACGTGATATAGTAACGGAAAACAAATTTTCACATTCTTCGTCCTGCTTACTTAAAATTATTTGCGTGGGGGTCTCTTCGAGCTCCCAAAATTTATGAAGCGTTTTATTTAATAATGCGTTATCATCATAAATTAAAAATGAAGCGGATTGACTGGTTTGCAAGCGTTGATCATTCGTAGCGGTGGGAATAGTACCCATAAATACATATCCAAAAACAGTTTCAATCGCGGGTGGAGCGGGTGGTTTAATTATTTTACTACTCGTGTTAACATTTAATTACATTTTAGCCCCAACATTAACGTCATACCATTAAAAATTGAGTGTAAAATGGCAAAGGTACCGTAAAAGAGGATCCTTGTCTACACAGACAACAGGGGGCGCAAGGATCCTTGTGCTTACACAGACGAGGGGCTAATAGTGATAAAAACTGATCTATCTTTTAAGTTGGAACAAATCACATATTTAAAAAATAATTTCGTCAAGATCGGATAAGTAGTTTTGAAGTTCACCATGGACCAACATAGTAAAATTGGTATTTCCATAAGATTACTTTCTGGGAATAGAATTTGTTTACTATTAGATAGCAAACCATGATATTGATATTTTTTATTTAAAAATATTAATAATTTTTATGGATATTTTTATGTACATCGTAATTTTGTTCTAATTAGTTCTTTTATATAGCTATCTATAAACATCCCGATATAAGACTAATCTCTTTCAATATCTAAAAGTGTAATTATAAAAAGAAGGATCCACCCATTCTATCGACAAATTTATTATATAATTTATCAAAATGCCGGTTTTTATAACATATTAGATTTAGCTATTACAATATCTTTGTTTTTCCTGATATTACTAACAAAAATGAAATCGATATTATAATCATTACGTATATACAACGGTTACTCACCTCTGAAATACGTCGTATGAAATTGGTTGAATTTTATTAAAAAAATAATTTGCTAAATCTTGAAACCAATGGATATATTAGAAAGAACGTGTTAAAATAATTAGTTCAGTTCATTTTGTAATCGTATAACGACGTATTTACGAAGAATGAGCTACATTTATAAAGAGCCCACTACGTGGGTTCTCGGGCCCGCAAATGCGACATAAATGAACCCACGTCGTGGGTCACTGGCACTGAATGGGTTAAATAAAATGATGAAAGTGGTTCTTGCATAATTTATTTTTAATAATGTTTGAATTCATTTATATAGCATAAAAACACATCAAGTTATTACAAAAGAACTATTTTTTGTACTCTTTCATTACACATTAATATTAAAAACTTTTGTTTTCAGTCCTTTTATACTCCTCATAAATTGTTATTACGAGAGATTTACAGTAGACCATAGTCCACTACAAATATTCTTAATTATGTATTATTATTTTCATTCCGCTAGTATATATAGCCTATGAGCATCAAGAATAATGAAGGTTCTAATGGTAAAATATTTTTTTAAATCGGTCCAGTAGTTTCGGAGCCTATTCAATTCAAACAAACAAACAATCAAATCTTTCCTCTTTATAATATTAGTGTAGAAAAATCTAAAACTTAATATTTCTCTATTAATATAAATTTATTAATACATTGATATTTTTGTAATTTCAAACGATTTTATTATGAAGTTAAACAAAAGTAATCAAGATATTTTTGATTCATTAGAACGGTGGTCGTTGTAGTAAATTAAATATTTCGGTCGGCCGTTCAACTTTGATTCCTTTGAAAACTTTTTCAATTACAAAAGAGTAGATTGAAAGCCCACAATTTGATAAACTGATTCTAATTTAGCCATTTTATAATTCATTAAGGCTGTATATATAACGAGGGTGAATTAAGTCATTTTACACCAGCGATTGTTGGTTTGATTGTCGCATAATAGTTTTCTATGGCCATATCAGTGCTAAGGCAGTGGTAGCCCAGCGGTAACGCGCTCGCTTGGATAACCGAGTGATGGCGGGTTCAAATCCGCGTCTAGCACCTTTGATATTTTCATGTGCGAATCATTTCTATTATGATTACCACTTGTCTTACGGAGAAGGAAAACATCGTGAGGAAACCTGCACTGAGAAAAACTTAGCAAGTTTTCGAAAAGACATGTGAAGTCCGCCAAAACGCACTAGGCTAGCGCGGTGGACTATGGCCTGATCCCACTCGTACTGAAAGAGGCCTGTGCCTAGCAGTGGGACGTTAAAAAGGGCCGATTGTATATATTAGTGCTTACTATTTGGAATGATTTTAGCCGTCTCATCTTATAGGATTATGAGTATTATATATACAGTTTCCTGATATTTTTTCCATTCAGCGAGGGACTGCGGCTGGCATTCTTGTCACTAATCCACACGGACACGACGTGTAAAGTAATAATATTTAAGTATAGATTTGCTTTGTATATTATTAAGTTTACTTGTTGTTTGTCCTTAATTGTAAATAAAAAAATATTTCTTCCAACTTACAACTTTTTTATATATAAGTAGCATATTATGTGAACAATACACTTTTTTAACTTGTACTAAGCTGGCACACGTATTACTAAGCTTTCATCACAGGATTAATGCGGGATAACCGTTTACATAACAAAGAGAAACACAAAGCGATACGCATATTAAACTGCTCGAGTCAGATACCACGTTATTACGACATGACATTGATTGAAATCTATACTAAATGAAATTCTAACAGAGTCGAATCTGTTAGTTCGATATGTTTTCGAAAATTTAACTGAAATTTCTGATTTTCGTTATAAAAGCTGAATCTTTACTTTTAAGAATTTATGTTTGTCTGAGACCGCGTCATGAATAATAATAATAAATATAAATAATATGTTGGGACATTATTGTACACAGCGTCATCTAGCTCCGTGGTAACCTACGAGGCTTGTGTTACGGAATCCAGATAAATAAATATGTTGGGACCCGAGCGGAACGAGTCATTAGTAATATAATCTATACTAATCTATACTTACTATAATATAATATTATAAAGAAGTAAAGTTTGTTTATTTGTTAAATTGTAAGGGGTAATCTCGGGATCTACTGAACCGATTTTAATAATTCTTTCACCAATAGAAAGCCACATTATTGCTGAGTGTCATAGGTTATATAAAAAAACAAAAAATAAAAAGGCTTTTACGTGGTAGTCCGTTTTGCAAAGTGAATCGGAGAAAAACGGTCGAATGAAAGCGTTTTTTACGAACGCTGCCTTAACTATGAAAGATATATTTTTGAGTTCTAGAGAAAAGATGTGGAGCTTAAAAATGCCTACAAAAAAGTCAACGACAGCATATGTCTAACTTTTATATTTAAGTGACAAAAAGTAGTTTTTTTTAATATTAGTATAGATAATTTAATTTTTAATTTTTAATATTAATAAAATAATTTAAATTATTTAAACACTTTGTACTAAAAAAGGATTATTAACATTATGCCCAACGAAGTGGGCACGGGTCAGCTAGTATACTCATAAGTTAAAACCATTTTAAAGTATCATTCTATTTAATTTTATTAATCTTAAAAGTATTGGACTTAACTGCGTAATCGAAACTGTCGAAATATCTGAAGAATGGAATTAAACTTTGATCTCATTGATTAAGATCTTCTTTCACTTACAAGATAAATTGGCTTTAGAACTAAGACAATGCTCACTTCAATTAAATCCACAAGACTTTCAATTACATTCAGACTAGTCTCAAAGTCGTCAGGTTCTAGTGAGGGCAAGTTTTATCTTGCAGATGTAATGATATTTATTATAGTTATACTGAAAAAAATCTTTGAAGGTTACGTAGGTGCCTTATATACATATTATGTATGAAGGAGAAGTTGTATCGGTTAAAGAGATAGGAGACCACCATTGGGTTCAATTCTCTGGTGAGGCAAGTGTTTGTATTAGTTAGCTAGAACATTCTCGTGTTTTTATAAAAGAAGCATTTACGGTATACAAATTAAAAGTAATTTAATTTTTCAAATATCTGTAATTTAAAAAAAATCTTACCTCAATTATTCTTAAAGCCGCGGGCTTAATTTCGTTTACTTTAAATTATGATATTTTCTTTCTTTATCTAGATTTTAAATTTCTATTTTAATAACTTTCTGAATAAGAGTAGCAGCTGAAATGCATAAACGTAAATGATTCTATTTAAATGAGTTTTATTCGTGTTTTTCTATTTTAACCTGGCTTTTGAGTGGGATTCACAAAGGCTAAGTAAGCAAATCGAAAACTACTTTGTTATATGAAAATTGCTTAATTTATTATTGCAGTACTCTTAACATTTAGTTGCTTATTTTAGTGGTCTTATAACATGAGTTTTACATCTATGAATTGATATTATGATTTAAGGCATGTAGGATAATAATTATAATTTTGAAATATCACATTTATTTTAACAACCTTTCTCTTAGAAATATATATAAAAGTGGTTTAGGCGTGACAGCTTAACAGACATGTAGACAGACAGACTGAGTAAATTTCGCATTTATATATTTGTAAGGAAGTTATTATTTAATGAATAATTTAAGTATCGATGTTTTGATTTAGCAGAAAAAAAGGAATTTTTTAATTAATTTAAATTTAATAATTAATTTAAAACGAAATAATTTCCCGTGCATAATAAATGCAATCTTAGCGTACCCCTTAATTTCTAACTACAATTCAAGTTTCGTATAACCAGGACAAAATGAATTAAACACGCCTTCTTTGCGCCAAATGAGAGCTTAGAGACAGAATCGTGGATAATTTCACTCCTGGCGCTCTGTTTCGTTGAGTTTAGCATTTTTGCCGTAATTTGAAATATTACTATCGTCTAGAGAGCCACGTGTAGAAGTTTTAACTTTGAGTCCGTAAAAAATGTAAAAGCTACCTGTTTGATATATTACAGAGTGTTTTAAACGAAAATGTTTTTATTTTACTACCCGAATCGAGAATGATTTGTTATTCAGGAAGTCGCAAATATATTATTTTCTTTAGTATTTTTTAATTCTATAGTATGTAATTAGTATTTCTGAATAAAAGTAATAAATTTACTCTTAATTAAGTTTTCACCTGCGAAAGTTTCTTGCTAATTAGTAGAGCTTTTCAGAAGTAGTGGAGCTTTTTGATGTAAGGATTATGCGCAAGCATGGTTATTGGCAGCTTGTTGGAGATTCAATAAAAGTTGCTCTCTCATTAACTCGCATTTCCCAACGTAGTTTTTAAAGCTACGATTTGCACTCTTTCTCACGTTAAGCTTCGGTGAATCTTTTAACATTTTAAACGGTTTTAATAGATTTATTCCTACACTTTTTGTCTTATTTTTCGAAAATGTCCTTTATCAGTAGTATTCGTAATTATGGCTTTTTATAAAGATATTAGATTTGTTTTTTGTATTTAACGAATAAACTCAAAAACTACTCAATCGATTTCAAAAATCTTTGGCTATTAGAAACCTATATTATCACCGAATAATATATATATATATATATATATATATATATATATATGGTTAGTTGTTAGTACATAATAAAGCTATGAGTAGGTTACCACGCAAACCACGTTAACAATAAGGTTAGTGCGTTTGTGTCTAGAGTAATTAACATTACATTATAACGGTTAGGTAGAAAGCCACATAGTTATACATAGTCTTTGTTACTTATCAAAGTAAATAAAACTCTATCTATTGCTTCATGTATCTATGACTAATGTTAAATTAATTCAGTTGCAAATATTTTTAGTAATAATGTGAAGCGAATAATAATCTATTTCATAAGATAGTAACGTTATCAAATCTATAAATATAACTTACTTATTTCTACATAAGATTTTAATTTTGTCATTTAAAGGGTTTTTAAGGATTAAAAACGTAAAAATAATTTTTTAGACAACATTTAACTAGAGTTGGCTTTATACCTTTTTTCACAGAAAATGTAGTAAGATGATGGTACCTATAAAGTACGAATTTAATATCATCATAAATATGTCAGATGCGTTCAAAAGCGATATATTTTCAGCAAAGTAAAAGGAAAAGGATAAAAAGCAGTTTTAGTGAATCCACGGGAGAAATTGTAAGTTTTATTGGAAAACTTTAAACTGATATAAGTAAGTCGATATCTTGACTTCTATCACATCACAGACAACAGTACATTATTACTGTTTTATTTAAAAATAGCGCGAGCAATGCCGCGGGTTTTGCTAGTATAAATATAGTTTATATTACTCAGTGAAAATTAAGGTTTCTAATGGCAAAAGAATTTTTGAAATCGGTCTAGTAGTTTTTGAGTTTATTCGTTACATACAAAAATACAAATCTTAGCTCTTTAATACTGCTAATTACTTACATTTTATTAAGGGTTAATGGGCTTCTCTGGACTATATTTTACCTTAATCAAGAGAAACATCATAATTACGGCACAAATAAACTATTTAGGCACATGAAAACAGAAGTCGAATCATAATATAGTTTGTAGAATTCTTGTCTGTCCATCTGTTTGTCTGATCATTCAAGATTAATGTACTTAATTACGAACCCAGGCAAAGCAAGGGTGAGTCGATAGTAATATATGTTTAGGCTTCATAAAAATTTGAAGCAATAAAAAATATTTTTTATTCTCTAAGGTTGAGTTTTGCCTTTAGATATTAAACATTTCAATTACCATCGTTAGGCTTATTTTATCAAAACATTCTTCCATTATAATATTTTTATTGGAATTTTTATTATTTCTTGTAACTTCTTATTCGAGGAATGAATAAACCTAAAAGATGTATGCCAAATCATTAGACATAAAAAATTAAATTACTTATACTTCACGAACTTTAAGTCATCGAAAAGAGATTTTTCTTTCATTTTTCTATATAATATTCGTAAATAAATTTAATACCCACTGGGTATACAATTTCGTTTGTATTTTATCTTTACGAATTTACCTAAGTAAATTTAACTTGGAGAAAGATTTAAAGATACTCTCAGAAAATGTGTTTGTTTTCTGAAAAAAAATAATAATTAACTTATCCTTTTGTGTTTGAAAAGTTGTTTTTTACATCTTTTATCAACAAAATTGAATAATCAATTATTGAAAACCTCTTTCATTTAGGGGTGGCTTTAATTGGTGTGTTTTGATGTTTTGACAACTAGGTTCAAGTCTTATGTCTTAGTAAATATTCTTTTTGCATTTTTCTTTAAGTTTTTTAGTGATAAATAAAAAGCAAACTAAAATTATTAATCTTTATAAAGAGAACGAAAATATCAAATTTTTATATGTCACACATAGTAGGTAGGTCGGAGAAAACGTAGCAAGTTTTCGTAAGACATGTGAAGTCCGCTCACCCGCACTTGGCCAGCATGGTGGATTATGGCCGAACCCAGCAATGGGACGTTAAAAAAGGCTATATTCAATGCGAAGTATATCAATGGTGTGTAGTAGTTATAGGTAGTAGTTATATTAGCGATCTTAATTACGATATAAAATAATTCTTGGCCAAGGAAGCATAGTATGTAAAATATAATCTATTTCCCTTGCATTATCGGTAAACACAGCAATGCTTTCCTGTGTAAAAAATGTGTTGGAAAGTACATAATAAAGTACTTTCAAATACATTTTTTACATAGGAAGTCATATCTCAAGTAGGCTGGTAATATGATTTCCTCCATTTCACTCCATTTCGCCGCTTAAGCGCCGCATAAATTTGATAGATTTTTTTGAACATTTCTCGCAATTTATGGCACTTTGTAATGAACACCATTATTGAAGCTCTTAGTTTTTTAATGAAAATGAAAATTGTGTGTAACAATTGAATTGATATACTTAATTAGGATATTTTAGTGTTTACAAGACTTAAAAATGCTGCCTATAAAGGTGGCATTTTTCAAATGTATCAACATTTAATGCCATGATGCAAGAATATTTTTCGGAGATTGAATTTATAAAAACACAAGTATCACTCTATTACAATATGCTAGCGTTTCCCGTGGCTTCGCTTGCGTTCCAAAGGCTGAAAATCAAAAGAATTATTTCTCCCTTTTTAGCAACATTTTTCATTGATGCTCCGCTCCTATTGGCCGTAGCGTGATAAAATATATAACCTATAGCCTTCATCGATAATTGGACTATCCAACACAAAAAGAAATTTTAAATTGGGATCAGTAATTCCTGAGATTAGCGCGTTCAAACAAATAAACAAGCAAGCAAACTCTTCAGCTTTATAATGTTATAAGTATAGATTATTACGCTGTACAAAATTTATCACACTCTATCCAATCAATTCTATAGTGTATTTATACTGAGATTATACTTAGGTATATTTGTATAATGAGACATAACTAGAAAATCAAATAATAGATTTGACATAATATTTTGTATTTAAATTGTAACGGAGTTTCTTGTCACATAATAATTAATTAAAAATTATATTTATCTAGATTATATATTATTAAACTTGATTTTCATTAAAAACTGTTTCAATTAATATTATAGTTTAATGTAAACATGCTTATTCTGACAATGTTGTGAATCGATCCTTTGTATTACATTTTTTGGATAATAATCCTATTAAATAAAACCAAATAGATCAAACAATATTTACAAGTTGACTTCGAATTTAGAATAGTTTATGCGATCTAGACTACCGGAAATATACCAGTCGTCTCTCAAACCGAGATCTTGTTTCTATCTAAATCAGCTTTTGACCTTATTTATATTGGAAGTGAAACGGAGTGTGTCTTGTATTCATGAATACGTAACACGGCGTAATAAAGTTTCTGCATTTTTACATACAAATGAATATTACCATGTTAATTTACGAGAAATGTTATCTGAATACTGTCTTTTATTTTTACAGTAAGTAAGGAAATAAAAAAAATATAGTAATAATAGAAACAACGGGATTTCTACCCGCTTTGCTCGGTTATAAACTAATGTGTATATAAATAAAAATTGATTGTGTTTGTTTGTAAAATTTAGCTAGTTAATAGTTTTTATTTAAATTCAGGAGATTATATTAGGGACTGATAAGAACCGAGCGTTTTTAAAGTTTTGATCTGTTAGTCTGTTTGTCTCGCTTTTTGACTCTTTGTTCTTTTTACCTGATTTCCGAAACGTCTGGAGTAAATTTGAAGGGACTTTTATTGGCAGAAAATTGAGCTTAAAAAACTAACGGACGAAGAATACATATTCATTTATTAATATGAATCATATAATATTATATATTTATTACTCACGATGGAACGGAGACGGTACATATGCGTTTGGGTTGAGAGGAAGTGTGTTTGTTTGTTTGTGCAAATACATAATATTGCCATTTTTCTCCAAAACTATTGGCCCGATTTTGATGCAGTTTTTAGTTATGGGTTCGGCCAAGAATATTCGTCGGGGGCTGCCATCACTATTTTAAATTTTAATCGTAAATAAAAATAAGTATCATAATCAACTTCTAAAGGTCCCCACTGTAGGAACACGGCATACCTCTTAGGAATATAAGTATAGCGCTAAAAATCTCCAATTATTCACGTTACTATAAACCTGCAAAGCTAGTTCATTTAATGGCAGCCCCCGACGGATATTCATCGGTTTTTTTTATTAAGTTTATAGGTAGTTAAATATGGTGAAAGCCACGGCAGCAACCGGGACAAACGCTCGGATGATGATGAGGTAGTTGAATATGTTATTGCCACTATTGTTTACATATATGACTGACTCCGAGAGAGATCAGCTCTACTTATTTAGTCTTTTTACGTTTATTATCTTGCGTTACATTTAGTTTTTAAGTCGGGGGGTTTCAAATTATTTTATCCTTTTTTAATTACTTTATAACCGTCGTGGGTTTTTTCAAAATTTTTAATTTTGTTTTTACACACAGAGCTTACAAATGTCATTATTTTTATTACTTTGTATATACTGTAATGTTCACATGAAGATATATAGAAAAATTATTCTTTCAATTTAATGTACGCGTAGCGTTCTCGTAGCAGTCACGTAGCTGTAGCTCTGAACCACAATTTATATAAAAAACGGGTACATCATTTCATATAAACGATGTAATTTACATACAATCTACTATATCTTTAGTCATTTGCATATAAGGAAAATATTTTTACTTACTAAAGGGTCGAATGTTTTATGGTGAGAACTTCGTAAGTTAATTATGGCGCTATAGATGAATTATGCAGGAATTTAGAAATAAAAAAGGATTCTGTAGAAAAGTACAAGAATTTATTCAAGAAAGTGGAGAAGATTTGATTTGATGAAATCATATTACATCGGACTTTTACTTCGCATGCTGAAGGGCGTATAATAACTTTATTTTTGGTAGACATAATTCAAATGTAGTCTATATTTATTAATTTAAAGTACTAAAATCTTTAGTATATTTCAATATACAATATAAGATTTTTTATTTCTTAGCTAATACTTATACAGATTTTGAATGTTTGAAAATCATGTTGTATGCGAGTTGAAAAATTCATACTTAATTTTCAGAAAGAGAAAGAAGATATTAAATTTACTTTAGAGCGCTTAATAAAAACATCTTTAAATAGAATCCATCTTCGTAAAAGAAAACTGTCTGGATCGCTTGATCTCAATAAATGAAATAGCATTGGCGGTGCAATTTATCTCAGTGCCACCGTCGCGTCGGTGCTTATTACAAAATACCCGTCTTTTACACCAGTTAATTCGAAGCAATACAATTCTATATTAATAATAAGCAATATTTGTTTGCAATAAAAAATGATATATTCAATAATTATATTTTAAATAATGTAAATGTAGCGTGTGAAGGAAAACTTCGTGAGGAAACCTGCATGTCTGAGAAAACCTAACAAGTTTTCGAAAGGCATGTGAAGTCCGCCAACTCGCACTAGGCCAGCGCGGTTATAGTAGTATGTAAATATTTTATCAATGTTAGTTACTATATACTATTACGAGTAATGGAACCTAAGTTTGTCTTTCAACTCATCGTTTCTATACATTTTAGAGAGCTTCAAAGGCAGTTCATTTCATATATTACAAGCAATTAGCGGGTTTTTTCAATTGTTATGGATTACATTTTTAAGAAACGTCTGTCAAAGAGAAAGATTTGTATTTAACTAGCGATTCACCCTCGATTCGTTCGGGTTCGTCCCTTGGTTTTAGTAAATGTATACAAAAACTTAAAAAAATAATAATTAAACTAAAACCTTTGTCGAGAACCATTCTATCCATTGGTGAAAACAGCATAACAATCGGTGCAGTAGTTTTTGAGTTTATTGCGAACAGACAGACAGACGCGGCAAAGGAATTACTTTAAAATTTTCATTTACATTTAGCACATTATGTGTTCTGTTTGCGATGTGAAATTCGCTCGAAAAAATTACTTCATACGGTTTATTTGTAAGGGCAGTATATTAACATTTACTCTGTTCTTAAGTAAATATTTAGTTTGGTAAAAGCAAACAATTTTATGCAATGCTAATGACCTAGCTTTATACTTGCTTTTTACAGATCAAAGTATGAATATGCTATTCTTCGTGTTTTTTTGTAATTGCTTTTTGCTTAAAAATCTTTTAATTTACCAGATATGTATTAAGTAACTTCTCATGATTTTATGGACTCTATATTATAATATACACATATAAAAAGGCTAAAACTAAACATTTTTTTTGCGGTGTCTCAACCACTTTATAGCAGACATTAACGAGATTTATTTTTATCAAAATTTAAATAGTAATTTTAATACGTACGTACATAATATTGTGTTAGTATTGTTGTGCAATAATAATGTAAACATTATTGTTCAATTATGGCCACTAGTTTTTTAAAATAAAGAATATTCTTTCTTCACTAGAATAAAGCTTTTGGCAAATTTTTATTTTTATTTTGTAATAAAAGAAGTAGTAACATAAAAGAAAAGTAGAGTGTGATCCATCAAATTATATAAACAAATCTCGTTATTTTACTCGACCAACTCATTTGTACGTACGCTTGTTAGTATGCGTTTCCATACCCTATTATACAAAATGTACATTTTCAGCACCTCATTAGACTGTAACATTCTGTTTGTTCTTACAAAATCAAGAGTACAAAAATTTGATAATTTTGAACTAAGTATATTTTTAATTAGATACTTAAATCTGCAAACAACGTTTCGTTGCATTTCAAAGGCTCCTTGACATAATTTTACTTTGAATCATCATAGTTTTTTCTGTCAATACCCATTTTCTTACTGAAAATTATTTTTAAAGTATTTAGAATTACGTAGGTAGTATTCGAGAGATAATGTCTATACAAAAAACGAACTATTGGAAACACAGATTTATTACATATATGTCACTTTCATATTCCTCTCAATAAACTTCGGAGTCAAAAAACTCATAAAGCTACCTTATCCCGTAGAATCGAACCCTTATTACTTTTGATTTCGGGGGATGAAACGTATCCTATGTTACTGCCATCTATAAATATCTCACGTAATCTTTTTATTGTTCGTGCAAAAAATATGACTAAATCCTTCCGTAGGTCAAATCTTGTCGTATTTCTATTTAAAAAGTGAGAATACTGCTGATAAATACCAATAATTTAATAGCTCTGGTTGAGATAAAAGGTGTTTGCAATTAAATTTGCAATAGTGCTCTAATATATATTTGACGACACGTTGGCTCAGTTTGTAGTGACCCTACTTTCTGCGCTAGCGGTCGCGGGTTTGAGTCCCGCTGGGGCATACGGTAGTTTGAACTTTAGTCAGGTTTGTTTATATTTATAATATGTATTTATTAAAAGTTATATAATTTGTAGTATATCAACTATCTGGTATCTGTAACACAAGCCTCGTAGCTTAAAATGTAACTAGACAGCGATGTGTGTAATAATGTCCCAACATATTAATAAAAACAGTAGTGTTAGTTTTCGCACTTGATTATGTCCAAAAATATAATTCGAAAATGTGATTCTTAAAATTAACATTACAAGTTTAGAATAATCCTCTAATAGTTTCTATGTATATTAATTATGTTTAATAAAGTAATTTAATTTAGTGGGACAATTTCATAGTTGCTCAGGTAGATATTTAACCAAGAAAGGGCGGAGATATTTCACTCCCTAATAAATTATTTGTTAATTATCTCAGAGGGCCCGCATCATTCAAATAAACTGTACAAAGAGATTTAATTAAGCGCTTATGAAGCACCTTAAAGTCTTAGATGAAAGACTAGTCACATTTTTTACCTATATAAAGCATTTTAGCAATTTAATTATTAGGCAATTTTTATTGCTGAAAATCATTTAAAATTACTGTTTTCTAAATATATTTTTGCCATATTATATTATTTACTAATCATAATTATATCTTTATTTTTATTAATAATTAAAGTTTTCGATGTGAAAGGCTTTTCTGAGAAGGCTACGAATGAAATAAAAAAAATCATAGTAAATAAACAAGTTTAGATGTAGAAATCGTTACTAAAGGAAAAATTTGGCGTCATTAAAATACTAGGTGAGCATAAGATTTTAAGATGTATGAACTTTTTAACGGGGTTTTATATATTAATAGCATTTTCCGCGGCTTCGCACGCGTTCCAAAGACCGGAAACCAATTCCTTTCTGAGTCGCGTGGTATGATAACTCGCAGAACTAACGCACGCCCTTCCCGTTTTTACAACATTTTTCATTGATGCTCCGCTCCTATTGGTCGTTGCGTGATATAATATAATCTATAGCATTCCTCGATAAACGGACTATCCAACACAAAAATTTAAATTTCAAATTGAACTAGTAGTTTCTGAGATTAGTTCGTTCAACCCAACAAACAAACTCTTCAGCTTTATAATATTAGTAAAGACGTATGAACATCATTTCTTTTGATATTTTGATTAATGATAGCGTATGAGTTTGCTTCTAGCAATTCTCATTTATTAAGTAATTATTTCTTTTCACCTTTTTTAATTTTATTTACTATCTTTATTTTAATATTTTATTCAAATTGATCAAATTAAAAACAAACTATTGGGTACTAACATTTAAAAAAAATATATAAATAAGGATTTTAATCGAAAGGACTTTAATGGTCCTAAATAAAAGAAAAGCTCTCAGCATTTATTTCGTTTATGTCGTCAACAGAAAGAAAAAGTAAACTTTTTATTACTTTCCTTCATTAAAGTTAGATGAGTACTGGTATGTAAGAAAAATACGAGTATTTCTCGTATTAGATGCTTCAAGGGACAACGAAACACCTTTGAAGCATATTTTGAGTTATTCATAAAGTTGTGTCCTGCATATACAAAATAAATAATTTATTGTGGGAATGATTTGGGATAATATAATAACACACGGCGCCATAAAGTTACATGGTAAGCTACAACGCTACTTAAGTTATAGATATACCACATAGTAAAGAAGTTACACATCCAAGTATATTATTATAACAGAGTATAGAGTACAAACACACAAATGAAAGCCCCTAACGGGATTAGAACCTGCGACAGCTAGCATAGCAAGGTAAAATAAACAATGCAATATTCTATGTAAAAAGTGTTTTAAAAAAAGTTATTATTTGTAAAATAAAACTGAAAAAGGTTTTGCTCATTATGGCAAGAAATTCTAGAGTGAAAATAAATATCAATATAAATGTCGCCTACATTTTTGTAACGAAGGAGTTTTAATCAGAAATGCAACAAAAGTTTTTATAGACAGATATAGTATTTCTAGTGGAAAAGAAGAAGTCTAGAATAAAAGGTCCAGAAGCTGTGGTTGTGGAACCCAAAAAATCAAATAACGAACTTCCGCCGCTTTGTACGAAGTTGTTCGTGGCAAATTGACCGAAATTTTGAGCAAAATTTCATTTTCCGCGAGATTATGACACGCCTAATATAAATCTGGGCTTTTACATTGGTAAATAGGATATTGATACAATAAAGTATATATTTAAAATGGATTTTACCTCACTTTCTGGGAAAATATGTTTTGAAATCGTAAAGTTTACTTTCGATATCAAAATTGCTTAAAGAATTTTATGACATTTATAAGTTTTTATTATACTACTTTATGCTAGCTTCATAAGCCATTTTACGACATGATTTAATAATAAGACTGTACTGACTTTTCAAGATTCCACTCAACAGGGTAAAGTTTGCATTAAATTCTTGAAATTATTTAAAAGTTGTAGGAATTAATAATTATTTAACTAAGAATTTATCTTTTATGTTCACGCGCATAGGCAGAGCCTATCATCATACTAGATTTCAATAAAATCTGTCAGATTGACAGACTGACATACAAACATTTTAAAAACTTTAGATCTGCGTTCATATTTGTAGTAAATATTTCAAATAAATATTCTATGTACAGATTTGACTCAGAAGTCAGAAGGTTATTATTATATGTATAGATTTATGTAATTGCTGAAAGCGATAGCAATAACAAAGTTTTTAATATCATTAATGTACACTGAGCTACGTGGATAACATTATTTGCAAAGTCAATGAGAAATATAAATTACGTTGGTATTAAAGTTATAAAATTTGTATATAATTGACAAAGTTGAACGTTCCAGATTAAGTGAACATTATTATGAAACCTTATATAGAACTTTATATCGACCGAAAATTTATGAATGTTGTGTTGTAGTGTAGAAGTAGTGAATGTGTGTTTTTTCATGTGAAAAGGTTCAATTCAATTCAAAAAGCTACAAATTTCTACTGTATATTATACTAGCATTTCCCGCGGCTTCGCACGCGTTCTAAAGACCAGAAACCAATATTTTTCTGAGTCGCGCGGTATGATATCTCGCAGAACTAACGCCCGCCCTTCCCGTTTTTACAACCTTTTTTTCATCATTGATGCTCAGTTTCCACTGGTTTCAGCGTTATATAATATAGCCTATAGCCTTCCTCGATAAACGGACTATCCAACGAAAAACAAGAATTTTTCAAATCGGGCCAGTAGTTTCTGAGTTTAGCGCTTTTAACCAAACAAACAGGCAAGCAAAAAAAAAACTCTTAGGCTTTTGTTATATTAGTATACATTATGTTTTTATAATATATAGGGATACAATATTTTTAAAGATGGGAAATGCATTGACGGATACCAACTGGTAGATAGCAGCTGGTTATTTGGCGCTTGCCGGCTACAAAACCAAGTGCTGCCTACGAACCTAATAATACTTCTCCCATCTTAATGGGGTGTTACAGAATCCCATACTCATTCAATGACATACCGATGGCACGTCTGCTGAAACAACAAGCAACAAACAAGCCAGATACATCTGTATCGCAAACTTGGGCAGTAACTGATATTAATATATTAAACAAAAACACACTTTTGTATATATACGTCTTATCCTCTAAGATAAAGATATTTGCACCGTAAACTTGGAAAATCCGATCAGTGTAAAATATTTTACTGAAACTTAAAAGGTTATTGAAAGTAAGAAACGTACTGCAATGGAACAAACAGTGTTGTTTGGATAAGATCATTAACATAAAGATGTTTAAATATAAAAACTAGAGATTCACTAGCTTTGCTCGGTTTCTTCCGTATCGTAAATACGTTAATCTAAGAAAGTATTATGAAAACCTGCTTTTTTGAAATATATTTAACAGTATATTGTATACGTAAGGGTATAAAAGATATATCGATAGATTGAATGAACAAAATAGAATTCTAGCTTCCATATTGTTCGTGTCGTTCGTGTTCATAAATTCCATTGTTACAATAGCAGTATTCATAAGCGTGGGGATTGACGCGGTGACACTTGGATGAAATTACTATGTGGGTTGCATTCACCTGTTACTAGCCACAGCTGCATTGTTTTGATTAAATTTCATACAATAACTTTGTATAATTTACGAAGATTAAGTTCGATGAATATTTAAAGTTTGATTTTAATTTTCTTCTGCCATTGAACTCACTGGAAGCTACTTTATTATTGAAATTATATTTATATTGAAGAAGCTTTAGCAATGAGAGAAATTTACTCATGATCTTAAGAAGAAAATTACTATCTTAATTGAATAAATAATGAATATAGTAATATCCAAAAGCTTGACAGTGGTAGCCCAATGGTAACGCACTCGCTTGGATAACCAAGTGATGCGAGTTCAAATCCGGATCTCGCATGATATTTTCTTGTGCTAATCATTTTTATCATGATTACCACTTGTCTTACGGTGAAGGAAAACATCGCGAGGAAACCTGCATGTCTGAGAAAACCTAGCAAGTTTTCGAAAGACATATGAAGTCCGTCAACAAGCACTAGGCTAGCGCGGTGGACTATGACCTGATCCCCCACGTAGTGAGTGCGTAGCATTGGGACGATAAAAAAGGCTGATGAAGATGATGGTGATAATGATCCAAAAGCTTCGTTTTTTTACTTTGTTTCTTTGTTTGTTAGAAAGCTCACATCTTTGACACGACTAGTTCATTTGAATAGTTCTATAGTATCCAATATCACATTTATTATTATACTGGCAATAGAAATTAAATGTATATAAATTATACGAAATGAAATAGGTATTTATTTTTTATGCCAAACTGCTTCATTCGAGGGGAAATATGTTAACGAAACTTTCCTCCGATTTCGTTAAGCCCCGAGAACGAAGAAAGCTTGCACTTACTATTTTACTGGTAGTTGAAGCGGTAGTTATAATATATCGGTTTTCAATAAAATCACTAACCCTCATAATCTCGTTTGCACTAAAGTTTTTAACAAGCTTTTGTTTTAATATGGTACTACTAAGTTGTTACTGTTTATTTTATATATTTTTCTATACCTCAAAACAATTTAAAGAAATTTATAATAAAATATATTACTTAAAATTGTTAATCTATATATATATAATGAAAATGGTCTTCGTTTGAGGCTCAATCACGCCTAAACCACTAAACGTATCGACATGAAACTACCACCATTCGATGCGAAATTTTTCCTAGATGGTTTATGGCTATCTATTTTTTGAATTCCAACATTCCTTCATTTTTTTATTGCTGTTTTACTTTTATGAACATTTATCCCGCTAATAAAAACAAAAGATAAGCATTTTCTCTTGATTCTTTTGTTTTCATGGATTTCAACAGAGTATATTAAACGGATTATGGTTTTTTACATTCAGCTAAGAATCTACACACACTATTCTTTTTTTATAGTCAGGAGAAAGTTTTGTATGTAAGATAGAAGTAATTTTAAAAAAGTCCGATAAAAAGTTAAAAATTTCGATGATAATCGAAGAATTCCCATCTATATAGTCACTCACCACGAAATCTCGGGAACCATAAGACTTAGAAACGTGAAACTTGGTAGGAATATTACTTTTGCTATGTAGAGGTCAGCTATGAATAGATTTTAAGAAATCCATCCCCCAAAGGGGATTGCGGGGGCGTTAACAATGAACAATTCCTGTTTTTAAACTATAGCTCCTATAGCCTTCAAATTTGGTAGGAATCTTCTGTAAGAGGTGTAGAAATAGGCTATGAACGAATTTTACGATAGCTCACCCCGCAGGGGGTTGCGGGGTATTAACAATTAACATTTTTAATTTTCCAGCTAAAGCTCCTACAAGCTCCAAATTTTGTAGGAATTTTCTATAAGTGATGTAAAAATGATTTATGAACAAATTTTACGATATCCCACCCCAAAGAAGATTGCGGGGGCGTTAACAATGAAAATTTTTAATTTCGAAGCGATAGCTCCTATAGACTCCAAATTTAGTGAGAGTGTTCTATATGTAATATAAAAATGATCTTAGAGCGGATTTTACAATGAATCACCTCCAATAAGGTTCGCGGGGGTGGGTGTTAACAATAAAAAATTTCAATTTCGAAATATAGCTTCTAAAAATTCTAAATATGGTAGGAATCTTTTATTATTCACATAAAGATCATCTCAAAATGGATTTCAATATAGTCTACTTCCGACAGGAATTGCGGGGGTGGGTGTTAAAATCTAAAATTTTAATTTCCAACCTGTAACTTCTACAGACTCCAAATTTGGTGGGGATCTTCGTGTATGTAGGGATATTTGTGTATTTCCTTACAACAATCGTCTTTTTGGCAGCGGAGAAAAAGTCATTGAGAGGTTTCCAAAACTTAACTTTACATGTAGCTATCCAATCAACGGACTAAGAATTTTACATTCATTTTACTTTTGCAGACTACATATCCGACGAATTATTTTATTGCGGGATCGCGGAAATGTAACAGATTATAATGAATGCATTTTCTAAGCACTTGAGATGTGGAAAAGAAATTTAGTTACTTATTCCAATAGAATTCATAAAAAACATGAACAATTAATTTTCTATAAAAATTTGATGTCAAGGAGAAAATTTTAGTTAACAGAAAATTCGTCGCACTTGAATCTAGACAGATTTCAACTTCACATATGAGACTTGCAATGACTTTAGCTTAAACGATTTTAACGACTTTAACTTTAACTTAAATGATTGCACATTGAAAGTTACAATGAATATTAGTGAGAAAAATCACCTGGATGGAAGATACAGGCTAAATCGATGGAATTTGGAATTTGTGTAAGTCTAAACAATATCGATGCTTCTATCCGCGGGGCCTATTTATGTTCATACAAAAATAAAAAAGGAGAATTATAAAAATATGGAAAAAAAAAATAAAAATGAAACATAAAATGTAATTTATTTCCTTTTTCAATTCGCCCAGCGAAGCGGGCGGGAAACGGCTAGTACTTTATAAATTAAGAATGTAAATAAATTAATGTTTATTCGTCCCATGGCTGGGTCCGCATGTATACCTCCCTTAGGTCCCTTCCAGTACGAGGAGATCAGTCCATAGTCAAGTGTAAGGTTCTCCCAGATATGCCAGTTCCTTTAAAGAAATATTCTTAACCGTAAGACGTAATCATGTTGAAAATAATGCGCACGTGAAAAATATATTGAACTCGCTTCCAAATTATGCTTATTTCTACTGATCTATATTATCTAATACCATCAAAGTTAGAATATATTTAATTACTAAGAATACATATTGTATAATGATAAGGTATTCAAAGTTATTGTATATGGGAATGATATAATCTCCCGCCCCGCAACTTTGTCTATATCATTAAAATATAAAATACTAGCGACTCGCCCTCGCTTCGCTTGGGCTTTTTCCTAGATTTAGCACAGGCAAAGCCGCGGGATCCGTTGCGTAGTTTTAAAGATTTAAGCGTACAAAGGGATATAGGGACAGAGAAAGCGACTTTGTTTTCTACTATGTAGAATATAAAATATAAGAATATAAAAATCACGCCAATCCATCATTCTGTTTTGACATAAAGGAAACAAAACCAAACAAACACACTCATATTTAGAATATGATATCGAACACGACATTTCGCTTAGTAAGCAATACGGTTTTTACAAACTACTAGTACTAGTGTTAACTTCTATATATTTAATGGATAATGAATATGGACTGGTATTGACTATTTTTATTCTATTATCAATTGACTTTATTGGTAGTTGTATTGACTACCTGAGGGCGCTGTAAAATGGGTGGGATAAGGTTTTATAAGTTCTGTTTAATCGGTGAGTGACACATTTCGATTCATTACTTCGGACAGTATAGATTGAATAATATAATTGCTGTTGAAAGTATTGCTGGTAATATTTGCTGTGGAATATATAATTATAATAAGAATAGACGAATACATATTATTTAATGTGTAATTACGTGTAATAACGTGTAATTGGAAGACCATCCTGTCGCAGAGTTTACAGCTTCAGAAGTGGGTATGTAACTTTGCCATTCTTTTTTTTTCTTTTCTTAAAGATGATTATATTGATTTAAGGTTTTATGTAACGTACATGTTCATAGCTTTAACTTCAAACGCTCGTATGCTGTGAAATACTTTACAAAGGCTATTCTGTAATTTTTTTTAAACCTATTAATAAGATCAAAAGGGAGTTTATAATATAAATTGTTTTATTATACCGCATTATAAGTGTTTGTTAGTGAAACTTATAGTATTTGTATCTTGTAGAACATTTGATTTAAGGCTACTCTTTAGTAATGTGACACAGATGAATTACTAAGTAATTATAAAACGATATAATTTGGTTAATAACGTTAAAAGTGTATCTTGTGGTGCACGTGGCGAGGGCTACTCTCTTGCCGTGCAAAATAAGCGTACTTAGCGTTATTATTTCATTAAAAATATTTAATTGGACGTATTTGGTCAGGGCTATACGTTGACGATTCACAATTAATGATACGCCTATGCTTAGCGGTAAAAATAAGAGGTAATAACAATTGATTTAAGATTAGGAGTTACTGTGGGTAGAAGAAAATATTTTTTAAGATTAACTTATAGTAAAATTGGTAAAAATAGAAACTTGTGCAATAATAATATTGCTTTAATTTCTTTGAATAAGTTTAGTAATATGATGTCGACAAGAAAATCTCATTATTTAAATGAGTGATTTAGACAAATGCTACTTGCAAAATGAAGTAGGTAGTTATTTAATAAAAATATATGGCGTTGGAAAGAAAAAGGAATGTTGTTATTATTGTGGTTTAAGAATTTCTAATTTTAGCATATTTTGGCGGAAGGTTAAGTAATGTAACGTGTGTTTCAGTTAACTTATGTAAAATTTTGCCGTATTGTGTGGAACATTTGTAATAAGAGATTACATTTACGATATTTTTAGATATCATATATTTCTGTGTTTCTTGTTGGTGTTCATAATAAGATAAATAAATAAATTATTTTAAACGAATGCATACATTTAAAATAAAGTAATGAAAAGCTCCATGCATCATTTCATGTCGTCTTATCGATTGACAAAATAATATGAAGCAATTATTGCTATAAGATAATTTGTTAGTGATGTATTAAGGCATACTTTTTAATTTTAGTTAGTACTGCAGTTTTTATATAAAGTGAAAGATTTAATTCAAAGGGTACAAGAAAATTTGTGCTCCTTCTACTATGCTGTTTTCACCATGATTTTAAGCCTAATTAAATAAATACCTACTATTAATTAGTTTAGTAACACGTTTTGTAGAGGTCTTGGTAAGAATTTGTAAAAGATAATTTAGTGACACTATCTTTTCAGATTTTATCGCAGATTTATTTTGATTTATGATTCCCGAAGATTTAAATGCTTTACAGCAATTGTTACGGGAGAAAAGCATAAACGTAAGGAAGTATTATTAATGTAGTGTTTTTATATTTACCTTGTTAATATTATGGTAGTGCAAAGAATACAGCTTAATACAAATCTATGTTTGAAATGAAATAGAAGTGGACTACAAATTAATAAAGCGTCTCGAAAACGCATGTCTTTCACAAAGACACTGGTCTAGGGATTGGTCATTTACGCGCTGTTTGCCGATTCATAGCGTTGTCGTTTATTCACGTGGAAAATATCTTGAAGTAAATATAATTTTAATGGCATTTTAGCACCAGAGCTTTAGTTGAGCATACGCTTTATCAGGTACCTCACTTTCTTAGATGGAGCATGGCAGTTATATTGAAAAAGCAGTTTCTATTTTAACGTTTTCTTAAAGTAAGGTTTCACCACCGAATTGTATTTGAGATATCCGATAGATTTCGGGAAGCGGCGAACAGACGATGGTCTATGTTATATAAGCCTCGGTACTCTTTGAATGTTCTCTCGTCAATGGTGCATAAATGCTGATTGTAGTCAATATTTTTATTTTGCGCTCAACATTAAATGGTTGGTTTTAGTTACTATTAATAGTGAGTACACTTTCTCGAGACCATTGATTAAGGCAATTAAAACCTTGTCGTGCTGACTAATTATGGGTTTAATTTCAATGGCAATGTAAACTAAAGTGGCATCATACAAAGCGATATCACCGTTTGAAGTCCAGGACTAGAATTGATTCTTGTAATATGCTGATGTTAACATTTCATGGCTACTCTGTACTGCAATGTCATAAGCAGCAGTCTGATTTTTATATTATGTAGCATTTATATTTATATGAGGCTGATATTGTGCTGAAACTATTTTGCTGAAACTGCTGAAAAGTAACGTATGGCTTACAGTATTAAGCCAATAAAGACACGTAAACCTAATTGCTTTTTGTCTATATTATTTCTTAAGTTGTAATTAGATCAGTAAGAGCTGCAAGAGTATTTGTCACGAGAACCAAACTGGTGATTAGATAGAAAGAACATTCTAGATATGTATAAAGTGGATAGTGTAAGAATTTTCCCTAGACTTTTGATAGTTTAAGGAGCAAGACATGAAAAGGGGCGATAATTTCCAGTGTTTGACTTGAACCTGCTGTGTAAATATGACACGCTTTGGCTTACTTTAAAGAATTGAAAAATAATCATATTGTTTTTAAGTATTTTACAGTCTTACAGCTTATTCCATCAACACTACTGTTTGTAGTGACAAGATTGGAAGGCTTGGATAGTTTCGTATATGCTGACAGGTTATTGATAAATATATATAGTACCGAACGCTATAGTATCCAGTGATATGCTAGTACCGAACCAAGTGTCAAGAAGAAATTGATAAAGTTATCACATATATTTTTCACAGTAAAAAGAAGTAATTTGTTTAGTTTTATTATTAGCTAATTTATTAATTAGCTCTGGTACATTTTAAAAGGTTTTGTTTTTAAATTTCGTAAATGCTTTAATATAATACTCATATTTGGATTGGTACAAAGTTTTTATCATTATAGCAGAGATTACATTCTTAATAATCTAATCGAAACGTGGTGCATTTTGTACTTTGGTTTTAATAACCGTGAATAATGAAATGAATTATTTTGCGATCATTTGTTGGAAATGATTAGTTAATTATAACGGAGAATATTAGTTTTGTTATATACACATAATTTGCAGATTTTTATGTGGACTCTGCAGAAAATATTCCTGTTTTGCTGAAACTGTTGATATTTTACTAGACTATTAATGCTTTGGAAGTAATAGATAAGGAATAAGTTTCTGTTACTTATGCTGTTATTATTGTTGTATTTGTTGGGTGTGGTGCTGAGGTCGGCCCAACCTATGTCGACTAGTGTTGATCCAGTGTCACTCTTTTAGAGTGAACTTAGAATTATCCACAGAGTCCTTTTGACTCCAGGAACTTCCAATCAGGTTGCATATGCTGCCCTAGATAGATACTTCTGCGGTGCATGAGTGGTCCGAGCGATCAGAAGATGTGCATAGCAGATTTCTCTGTCTTATGACATAGTCTGCACATTGCGAACTAACTGAGACCGAGAGTGAAAATGTCTATTGAGTTTGCATAATGCATTGGACAAAGAGTATTCTGGTTACTGCGTTGTTTTTATACTTATTGAGTTGGAGTAACTCTTTTGTAAAGTTTCTGCAATATCCCTTAATTAGCGCTTTAGAGGAAGTTTGTCCAGAGGTGTATTGCCACTCTTGAAGTGCTTTGAGGTTGCAGTAAGTTTTGAGAAATAAATGTGTGTTGTTTGGCCATACCATAAAATGGCTGACTGCTGCATTGAGGGATTAGCTTATTGTTGCTAAGTCACCTGCCTTTTCATTCCCATCTATACTTAAGTGACATGGAACCCATCTGATGGTAACTTTGTTGGATGTACCCAGGACATTCAGACTGTTTATGCAATTTTTAACCAACTTCGAGTTGGTCTCGAGAATGTATAGCCAACAGTGCTACTGGGCTATCTGAGTTAATGCTTTGGTTTCTAATTACTACTTATGCAGTTGTTATACTATGCTGGGGATGTAATAAGAATGAACAAATCTTCTGTTACTTATTCTATTGTAAGCAATAGATGTAATAGAGATGATACAAGTCTCTGTTACTTATGCTATTTTATGCCGTTGATTTTATGCAGTAGATGTAATGGAGATGATATAGGTCTCTGTTACTTATGCTATTTTATGCCGTTGATATAATGCAGTAGATGTAATGGATGATACACGTCTCTGTTACTTATGCTATTTTATGCCATTGATTTTATGTAGTAGATGTAATAGAGATGTAACAAGTCTCTGTTAATTATGCTATTTTATGCCATCGATTTTATGAAGTTTCTGTTATTTATTCTATTTTATGCAGTAGATGTAATAGAGATTTTACAAGTCTCTGTTACTTATGCTATTTTATGCCATTGATTTCATGCAGTTGATGTAATGGAGGTCATACAGGTCTCTGTTACTTACGCTATTTTATGCCGTTGATTTTATGCAGTAGATGTAATTGATACAAGTCTCTGTTACTTATGCTATTTTATGCGGTAGATGTAATAGAGATGAAATGCAAGTCTCTGTTACTTATGCTACTTTATGCTGTGGATGTAATAGAGATGAAACCAGTCTCTGTTACTTATGCTAGTTTATGCTGTGGATGTAATAGAGGTTGGAACAAGCCTCTGTTACTTATGCTAGTTTATGCTGTGGATGTAATAGAGATGAAACAAGTCTCTGTTACTTATGTTAGTTTATGCTGTGGATGTAGTAGAGACGAAACAAGTCTGTTACTTATGCTATTCTATGCATTTAATTTTATGCTGTGGATTTAATAGAGATAGTTCTTCGTCTTCGAGAATATTTAAAGAGACAAGTCTCTGTTACTTATGCTTTTCTATGCTGTTGATGATATGCCATGGAAATAATGGAAATGAAACAAATCTCTGTTGTTAATGCTGTTGCCAAAGCAGCTATGAGTAAGTTAACAAGACTCTGGCAAAACAGAAGTATTTGAATACCACTAAGACCAGACTCGTGCGAGCTGTGGTATTCTCAATCTATATCTGTACAGTTCCAAATCATGATCAATGCGTGCAGCTGACCGAAGAAACTGAAGGTTTCTTTCAGACGCCAACGAATCCTAAGTTATTTTGGTAACATTGCCCGGACTGGTTGTAGTAGGCAAGATCGAAGGCAAAAGATCACACGGCCGATCACCTAACAGCTGGTCCGATCACATTCAAAATAAAACGGGACTGAATATTCAGACTGCCCTTAGACAAGTTGCGGACTGAGTGGTATGTAGGAAGCTAAAGCTGTATATACATCGGTGAAAGCATTTCATGACAAACACGACCTCCAGCAATGAAGTACACGAAGAAGAATGCTGTTGCCATGCCATGCTGTTAAAATGAAAGTAAAATAAGAAGGAAGACCTGATTTTATGTAAAAACAATCTCACGGGGACGTGAGATGGCAGGAAGGCCGACTGTTAACTTCTATATATTTAATGGATAATGAATATGGACTGGTATTGACTATTTTTATTCTATTATCAATTGACTTTATTGGTAGTTGTATTGACTACCTGAGGGCGCTGTAAAATGGGTGGGATAAGGTTTTATAAGTTCTGTTTAATCGGTGAGTGACACATTTCGATTCATTACTTCGGACAGTATAGATTGAATAATATAATTGCTGTTGAAAGTATTGCTGGTAATATTTGCTGTGGAATATATAATTATAATAAGAATAGACGAATACATATTATTTAATGTGTAATTACGTGTAATAACGTGTAATTGGAAGACCATCCTGTCGCAGAGTTTACACTAGTAATTATGAACACTTATAATATTCATAACTTCCATATCTTGGCATATATATGGCATATAAAGTAGAACAAAATATATAAGTCGATAAATATTTAAATAAAAATTGTATTAGTAATTAAATATTATACAGATATATTATATAAAACTAGCATTTCCCGCGGCTTCGCACGCGTTCTAAAGACCGGAAACTAAATTCTTCTTGACTCGCGCGGTATGATAATTCGCAGAACTAACGCCCTCCCCGTTTCTGAAACATTTTTCATTGATTTTCCGCTTCTATTAGTCGTAGCGTGATGTAATATAGTCTATAACCATCCTCGATAAAAGGACTATCCAACACAAAAAGATTTTTTAAATTCAGTAGTTCCTGAGATTAACTCGTTCTACCTAACAAACAAACAAACTCTTTAGCTTTATAATATTACTATAGATAATGTTTATTTATTTATAAATATAAATAATTCTACTTCATATTATTATCATTTTCCAAGTTAAATGTTGTTTTAGGCTGTTTGATGCAAAAATGAATAAAATATAAATTCAGATAAAAGGTAAACAGGGGACTTTGACAACCGAATATATTATTTAACATTTGCTGTGAATATTCGTTTCAGTGATTTTATTAAACATCAAATAAAGATAGTGAAGAGCTTTCGCTTCGCTTCGGCGCTCAGTCTTCGTTCCCTAAAAAAGCTTTTACACTTCTTTCCTTTATTCAACAGTACTATAGCTAGAACTTACCCGGCACAGAATATAGACATTGCTTAGTACACATAAATATTTTACCTTACATTACCTGTCTAGAAATCTCTCCAATAAGGTACCGTTTAAATTTTCTATACCCTTTGAGAGTACTGTGTTACAGATAACGATTATATTACAAGTTTATTTAGGCTACCTATACTCAAGTAAGCTTATTGGCAAATAGGATAAAGTGAGCCTTTATTATTGTTGCCGAAATTCTCTATTCACCAGTAAAATTCTTTTTTGATGGAAAAAATGTACAAACTTTTCTAGGTATATAAAAGACAAAAACATCATTTTTAATTATTATTGCCTTTAATGTCGTGCGAGGAACCATAATATTTAACATTTTATATTTATGTCATAATTGAGAATATGTATATGATATTTATATACAATTACCCAACACTAATTGGCGTATTTTTGTATAAATATGTTTACTATTGTAGCGTCAGGCGTAGGTCGAATGCAAATATTTCGTTGGATAATATAAATAACGAGACTCGTTATCACAGCCGCAGTCGAAGTCGAAAATAATATTCAATAAAGAGCAATTTCTGATATATTTCATTTTTTTAATTTAATTTTCATTATATAATAAATAAATAATATTAACACTTAGTGAATAACGATAGAAACACAAAAAAATTCGTAGTCAGTAACTATTCGTTTAGATATAACAACTTAACACCTAGCATTCGCATATAATACTAGGTTGGATTTTTTAAATCGGTGATTAGAATTAAAGCTTTTAAAATAATAAAATGTGAAATAAATGCTAGTAATCTCTAAAGAATAGTAAAAAAAAGTATTGCCAAATAAAATATATTTCTTTTTTATAAAAAAACAAAAATTAAATCTTGTGTTAAAATGGTGCTCGTTAAAATGATGGAAAGTTTTTGTGTTCAACTTTTATAAAGTACGAAACTTCCAACTACAAATCAATCTTCGCAGAACTTGAACGAGTTTAAAATTACGTCTAGAATATCATCGAGGTAAAATCGAAAAGTTACGTTATAGTTAAGAAAATGACCGTACCATTTAATGTCATACTGTTAACCGTATTTTACCACTGAACTTTCTGTGCCACTTTAATATTACGATGGTCATATATATCACCTATATAAATATTTTCTTGTACGTGAATAATTTGTTTATTATATTTACTTATTTAACGCTTTATTTTATATCTAATATCAGACTACTATATTAAATATATAGAAGTACTTTTTTCAATGTTGAAACGAATACACTTTTAGATAACAATTAGCAAACATATATAGCATAATCTAGGGCAGCATAATATAAGCTACTATTAGCCAGAAATACACAAAATTTAGACAAGGTCAAGCCACTAGTGAAAAATAATTGTGTTTTTAATGAAATAAATTTATCATTGAAAATTCTAAACATTTGTTTGGCAAGTAACCTTATTACGTACGTTAAACTTTCAGAAAAAAAATGGAGTTATAATTGTAATGGGTAATGCGACTATGCTTGTATACTTTTAAAAATACAATAAAAATAAACCCAGACTTTTTCTATATAAAAAATATTATCGGTTTGAGATAAATGTTTCTAGGAATATGCGCACTTTTTCATTCACTCGTATATTTTTTATCCTGATGAACGATATCTCAGATTTCCTCCTAGACGGCAGCCTTTGTGAAAGTGAAAATACTCGTACATTGAAAGACAAAGTAAATTGTCTAGTACATTACGTATATTTCAAATAACCTACTATTTAAATAATCAATCTGAGTGTTGTAATTTATTAATTTTAATGCTAAAATCGTCATATATAAATATCCGATATAATATTTACAAATTTCAATAACGTAGTATGCAAATGTTTCTATTTAAGAAAACGCAATTTATATTAAATCGGAAATTGAAATAAGATAAATAAAATAAGTATTATAATATAAGATTACGACGGAAGTAGTTTAATTAAATTATTAAGATATAAGGCATAGGAATATATTTGTAAGAAATAAGGCATGCTTTATAAGACTGGGATTTATTCCCGTTAAGCAGAATTACTGTGAAGTGTTGATGATATTAGATAAGTAGTTATAGTGTGTTGTAATTGTTACATATCTTATTATATTATACCAATGAAGTATACACTAGTGCTCTTCATTACATAAAAATATCCATATTCAAACACATCTGTCACATACAATAAAAAAATACACGTAATAAAGTTACTTACAAAATAAATATTTAGAAAATTTCCACTAATAATTTCTATTTAAATAAAAAATCAAACTATTCTATTTGCAATAAGACAAATATATAATTTAAAAATTACTTTTCATAATACTGATTCAGATTGTTTTTGGCAAGCATTGTTATGCAACAAAGCAACTAATTGGACTTACATAACGTTAGAGACCAACCCAAATACTAGATAATGTGTGCAACTGTGAGTGAGAAGGCATTATTTGTAAAAGCACGAAACAATGCACGCTTTTCAAGAAATAAAGTTTCAAATGTGAAAACAAAGGCGTAATGTATAAAAAATCAGCTTTCATAACTGTAGCGTCTTACTGTAAAGCATCTGTACGGTAAAACTCCTCGGGCCACATGAAAGATGTTCTGAAATAACTTTCATAGTAAAGAAACGAAATAGTTGCTTAATTATAAATTCTTTTTGCTGATATTTAAAGTGAAATATGGCAACACGAGCTAGATTAAAATTACTTGCTAAATGGGGTCTTAGACAAGATCTACTTATGATATCTGCAATTATTCAGCCACATAAAGATTTATGAAACACTACTCGTTTTATGACTCTTCGACATAACGATTTAACTTTTATTATTTTTCCATACTGTTAAAAGTGTGTAGCTACTTTACACTGAAATAACACACATGAACTATTTTTTTATATCAATATGGCAAGGTTTATCATTGAATTCTTATCTCATTTAAATTATTTGACTGCCATTCAATGTAAGAATGAAAATGATCAATAATTATAATGTAATTCCGTTGAAAATAAAATTCTTTTCATTTATCTTAATCTTCAACCGAAATAACAGGAGGACCCATATAAGGCACAACACAAAACACATAAGATGGCTAAGGGTTAAAATATATTTGCATACATAATAGATAAATAAGTATTAAGAGGATCTAACAGTAATTTTATTCCCTACTTTATATAAATAAATTGCAAGACAACGCCTGATTAATGGCAACAATGAATGACATTAGACATTTCGCCACCATTCCTTAGAGCCGCATAATCAATCAGCATTTTATTTGCCAGATGGCTCTACAAAAACGTTAGGATGTCGAATAGGATTTGTGAGATCATTACACTAAGTACATTGACTAGGCCATGAAATCTATTGGTTAGAAGCAAGAAACTTGAAACCATAATATTCGTTATAACATTGGTTATTTTTCTTAGTTTTGGCGTAGTGTTCTGTTTGAGTGAAGATTAGTTTAATGTTTTTATGTAGTTCTTTTAGTTTGTTGCTTTTTTCTCTAATGGCTACGTACTAGCATGTTAAAGTTTTCGTATATACAACAAAATTTTCTCAATTTACTTCAAATCATCTATTAATCATTAAAGTTTGATCAGTTATTGGTATATTTCGGTACACATAGACTAAAGTCACTTAAGTTCTGTGAGTATTTATCCATCTACTTGACGTCTGTATTTGGAAGCCAAACGGGAATTTGTAGTTTCAATCAAACCGTAAGCTATTCCACAATCCAATAAACTCGAAACCAAGCATCTGTACGTGAATTCTTAATGAGAATTCTCTAAGAGTCGGAGAGATAACTTAATAATTACTAAATTAAAACTAATGATATAAACATATAACTGTTTAATTTTTTTAAAATAATAATATTTGTATATGAAAAAAGATGATGAAGAATTAAGAAAAGAAAATTTTTCATCATTTCCCCTTTATTTATCTGTAACTAAAGACCGTCAGTTCATTTGATATACTTACAAATAATTTTGGAGATACATGGGTGAAAACAAACTGACGGACAAGATAGTTTTATATGTAGTTTTATATGACTTCGATAGATAGCAGATATTTAAACATCAAAGAATTTTCAATTTAATTTATTAAGTTTACAATTTAGATAAATTACAAAACTTTCGCTCGAGGAATTAAATTATTGTTTATTTATTTATGTTGTTTTATTTTAAATTTTCAGTTATTTATTTGAAACACAAAGACTTGCCTCAATTTTTATATAATATACGTAATATTATTATAATACGTACGTAATAGTTTCATTCAAAAATCGTAACATAACCATCTGTCCACTTTCTATTATAACAAAGCGCATATTGCAAGCTGCTGGCAGAGACGAATTGCCCTAAAGTTGGCAAGCGCATAAAGCAATGGTGAGATTTTACTGCAAAATAAAACATTATGGTATACTCTTTGAAATATTCTCGTATTGTACGTATGTATTTCTCCGTGTATAATGTTGGCTTGCACTTAAAACAGTCATTATCTCTTAAATTAATAGTTTAAAAAAATGTACGATTGTAAAGACTTAGAATTACTATAACTGTGTAAATAACTGCTTTATCTGAGGCATCTGATGTCTATAAAAATCAAAGTCAAATTTCAAGTTAGTTAGTCAAATTCTCACTAAGTTTCATCCAAATTCTTTCAAGTGAACGACAAAAGAGCAACAAACATACATACACATACAAAATTTTCATATTCTTAGCAGTAGTGTTGTATTAGGTACTAAAGAAACTAGGTTGTTGCTTAGAAGAAATTTACTTAATATATAAAATCCATTATTTTATATAGAGTAATGTACGAAATATATACATACTATATTTATCATATGTATGTATTTAAACTTATATATGTAGAATATCAACTATCTAGTATCCGTAACACAAGCTTCCTTCGTAGCTTACTACAGAACTAGATGGCGCTGTGTGTGATAATGTCCCAACATATTATTTATTATTTATTTATTTATTATAAAAATACTCTTATTTATAATGTGATTTTTCATGTAAATAGAAAAAGAACTTTTCACAACTTTGTTGTATGTATTCAAAGACATTAAATTGTAAGGGCTGCCCTGAAAGGTCACTTAGTACAATTTTACGCCTCACTCTCCCGTTTTACTTCAACATGTAAAAAATACATCCCATAAAACACTTTGACGCCTTTTCATCTTTTTAAAATCGTCGTAACTTTTATATGGTGAGGGGTTTAGTACTTTACTTTAATATCAGAGCATATACTCGTATGTACAAAAAATAACATATGTTTTACCTGTTACTAAAGATTTCTTCGAAATTTTCCTGGAGTAAAAAAGCGACTTCAGGTAGGGGTATTGTGTTCCATGAAAATTTTATGTCTACATCTCGGGACTTACTTTTATAAAGCTTAAAATAGTAAAATCTGACAAGCCGGTTGAAACACATAGAAAGCGAAAATAGATCCTCTTCTTTATGTAGCTTCGTAGCTTAGGCTTGTATTAAGGATACCAGATAGTTGATATACTTCACATATAAATTTTAAATACTAAGTAATATAAACGTTCGTGCTCAACAAATGAATGCCCCGGCGGGACTCGAACCCGTGACCGTTGGCGCAGAAAGTAGAATCACTGCCAACTGAGCCAAACGTGTCGTCTATTGGAAGTTGGTTAAAGTAACGAATGCATATCCAATTTAAGCTTACCACATAGACTGTGTTATACAACTGTAAAACAAAAAATTCTGTTTCCACATAAATTAAAACAACTTCTTGCTATAATATGAATAATTTACCTTTAGCTATTTATAGCCTCTTATGGCCAATCCATAAAGGTATTCTTTTATGGAAATTCGGTATTAGGATGTTACGATCATGATAAACAAAGAGGAAAAAATTATTCAAAGTGTAGTCCCTTTTTTGTTTAACGGCTCAGGATAAAGCGGTGATTTTTCGCTTTTTGTTTGACGGATTACTGTCGATGTGGGTTGTAAAGCTATTTCAATATACCATGGTCGTAACATTTACCTACGTTTTTATGAATTTCAATGAACGAGACCTTAAAGGGAAACTCAAAATGCTATTTTATGTATGTTTGTATTTGTTTATATGCAAGTATATATGTATGATGTGATGAGTGCTATGAGCATGTCTGTCTCCTCGATGCTTAAAATAAGAGGAACCTAGGATTGCTCCCTAGCTATTTGACGAGAGAGGCGAATTTTGATAAAATCTTTTTCAGAGCCAAGCGTCAAAAACGCCAAAAATAACGTGTATGTACTCGTATATATTACATTAATCAGTGATAACGTAGCATTCAAATGGTGAAAGAATTTTCAAATCGGTCCAGTACTTCTTAAGCCAATTCGTTACAAACATACATACAAATCTTTCGTCTTTAAAATATTAGTATAGATTAACTACCAATGATGACCAAATATCTTTCAACAAATTTGGCTAGGTCATCAAAGCAAAATATATGCCTTATAGTTAATCCCTTATTAGTTTCACGAGTTTTGTTGCCACTTAAGCCGTTTATACGCTACAGTATGAAAAAGCAATGAACACACATTCACTTAAGCTTTTACGTTCCGTATATTTATAATACCAATGAATTTTCTTTAAGGTATAAAAGACGCGGAAGTAGTTTGTTATACCGGATACACAGCAATAGTACTATAATAAGAATAGTATTATAATAAGAATAGTACTATAATATTTCATATGAAAACATATACTATCGCGTATTTTGATTTTGAAATATAGCATGAAAATATAAGAAAACTTTTCTAGCTACAAGAGTAATTTAAACTAATATGAACAAAACATTTAATATAATGTAACAGTTACTCTAGTAGGAAAGACATACCCGAAGCTGAGTTCTGAGTTTCATAATTACATAGTATAAGTATAGCCAGCCATTTTGGCCAGTCGCCAAACTTCTTAGCGTTCTCCGTAACGAAATTATGCGGTATCACGTCCGCCAGATGTAGGATCGTGATTTTTTGTTTCACAATCTCGTTATACTTTCCTTAATTGTAGAGGATTTACAATTTTGAATAATTTTACATTAAATAATCTATACTAATATTATAAGAAGAGGTTGTTCGTTTGTTATTGATTCCTTGTTTATTTTGTTGAACGTGCTAATCTTAGGAACTAATGGTCCGAAATAAAAAATCTTTTTGTGTTGGATAGTCCATTCATCGAGGAAGGCTATAGGCTATATTACATTTCGCTACGATCAATAGAAGCGGAGCATCAATAAAAAATGTTGCAAAAACGGGAGAAAAATATTCCTTTTGATTTTCAGCCTTAAGAACGCGAGTGAAGCCGCGGGAAAGGCTAGTAATTAAATAAAAGTTGCAAAATAAGGAGAATATACTCAAAATGTATATATTTGCAATTTTACAAATACAAAAACGTTTTCTACACTTTTCACTCTTAAAAATCCAATAAATAATAAACTATCTTGCGCTGGATCTAGAACCGATAGCTTTACGTGCTCTTTCAAAGGGTCAGAGCAGTGTTTTTCAAAAAAAAAACTTAACAAAAAACCTAACTAAGTATGCATTATATGTTATGGTTAATATAATTTTTTAGGTCAGCGTAATTTTTTATACCTATTGTACAGTACTTAATGTGAATGGCCACCACGTGTTGTGTGTTATTTTTTAACCGACTTCAAAAAAATTCAAAAAAGGAGGAGGTTATATGTTCCGTTGTATGTATTTTTTTTTTTTTTTTTATGTATGTTCACCGATTGCTCCGCCGTCTGTGGGCCGATTTCAAAAATTTTTCTTTTGATTGGTAGGGTATAGTTCCGAGGTGGTCCCATTGTCACCAAGTCAGGATCTGATGATGGGATCCCAGGGAAATCGAAGGCAACTCTCAAAATTTACAGGCACCTATTATGTTTTTGATATATTTTCTAAACCCGATAAAGCTTTTACGTATGAAAATCATCATCTCATGTAGATGAGCTGATGATGGAAGGTAAAATTCCTCAACAGTTGTTTTTTATGTGTTTTCACCGATTTCTCCGTGAATTGTGGGCCGATTTTAAAAATTTCTTTTTTGTTCGGTAGGGTATACATTCAAGATGTTCTCATTGTCACCAAGTCAGCATCTGATGATGGGATCCTAGAGAAATCGAGGGCAACCCTTAAATTTTATCGGCACTGATTACCTTTTTCATATATTTTCTAAAGCTGTTCAAGAATTTGTGATGATGTAAGGTATATATCCTCAACGGTTAGGAGTTGAAAGAAAATTCTTTTAATATTATACGTACTTATGAACTGATAGTCGTACTCCTTCAGGATATTAGGTGGATTGATAATAGAAGGTAAATCTTATTAACGTCTACGAGTTACGTGGAAAAATAGACGTGGACAAATCTCGATTGACTATTGTCGTTCATTTCAAAACTTCGCTGACTTATTGGAGCAGTAGTTTAGTTAGCCTTCCAATATTTTATTTAAACATAATAATTTCCACAAAAAAATTTAAAATAAATTATTTTTTAACAAAAATGAAAACCGACTTCAAAACGCTACAAATCGAAACTAAAAAGAAAAAAAAATAATTTTAATTACTTAGTTATTGTTGGAGTCGGTGCCAGCCAAAGCAAAATAATCCTAATACAATCTCCTTGGCTGGCACCGACTCCAACAATAACTAAGTAATTAAAATTATTTTTTTTTCTTTTTAGTTTCGATTTGTAGCGTTTTGAAGTCGGTTTTCATTTTTGTTAAAAAATAATTTTTTCTTTGCATTTAGTGTATCTTTCGTTCATAATCTTTTATAGTAACGAATATTAATAATTGGTTTTGGTTTCAGGTACGATTCGCTCGATTGATTGTTATATCTTCTGAATTTGTAGGTAATATATTAGTAAAGTAGGTATATCATACCTATATATAATACTGCCTCGGTGGTGTAGTGGCTAACATGTACGGTCATTAATCGAGAGGTCTTGGGTTCGAGTGCCGGGTCGGGACAAGTTTAGTTATTAAGTCTTTCTGTTTAGTAAGCCTCAGTAACCGCCCGGAGTTGGGAAGTTGGCGGTGTGTCACCACCGTGCCTCGTAGAGCACGTAAAGCCGTCGGTCCTGCGCCTTAGCTCTTATTGGTCGTGTCGAACAGCCATCCCATCAGAGTATGAGAGTGATAGGAATAGAGAGTGCACTTGTGTCTGCGCATACACTTGTGCACTATAATATCTCTGCGTAATTGGCCAGTCTCATGGAGATTGACCGCCGTGACCGGAATCGGTCGGGGAACATTATTAGTATAGTAGCTTTCCTGTTTTACCTATATCGCGCACCATTTTCTGTTTAAGCATTTTGCTTTGATAGACTTACTTTTGATCTATTTGATGACAAAGGAAATCGAACCCTCGAACTTGTGTGAGAAACGGTGCCCGACATACGTACTTATATATTTTTTTCATAATTCACGACGAGTTCTACTGTAATAATATTGAAACTTTGAAAATTATACACAAAAGACTTTTTATTTAAAATAATTATACAAAGTAAAAGTCTATTGTTTTTAGAATTTAAATAAATAATACCGTTAAAACAAAGTATTTCACTCTGAAACAATTGCTTCTATTTTATTCATGCGTTGGGACGTATGTAGCGTACTTTTGTGTCGGGGGCGAACTTAGTACGATAAATCAAGAATATAGCTGAAAAATTACCTCGAAGACAGTTTAAGACTGTTCTTTAGTTATTTATGTTTGCTTGAAATCTACTCATATAATGTTAAATAAATGACGTTGTTTATGTTCAAACTATATATAACTAACTATAACAACTATATCAATCTATACATAAAATATTTTTTTTTAAATCTAATTGAAGTAGCCATTATTATTGATACTGAGGCTAAATCTGTTGTTTTTAGAATTTTTGTCGGTCTGTCTGTTTGTCAGTGTCCGCATCACGAGTAAACTACTGGACGGATTTGGATGAAATTTGGTATGATAATAGCTGGTTTTTGTTTGGTTATGATGTTTGCTTGCTATATATTTCGTAGATACGCGATTTAAAGACATTTAAATATCTATGCGGGACTTTATCACTAAAATTAACTGGAAAGTGTACCCATTTCGGCTGCATACAACTCGTATATTTGTATTCTAATATAAAACATACCGGAAATTTCTTTTACCCAGACCTACTTCTCTTTATGGTGTTTCATAAAAGAAACATGTTTTAAATATAAAAGTGTAAGTGAACATAAGAAATATTTTTGAAACACTATTAAGGCATGTTTTAATAAAAAATTAAAAACGTATTTACAAAGACTTTTTATAATTTTATTAAATCTTTTCTAAAGTAAGGAAAATAAGAAGCGAATGTTACATTAAAATGACTTATTTACCAATTTATTTGTTCACACAGTATAGAAAGTATTTATTTGTTCACACAGTATACAAAGTGCTGTATAAGAACATTATTAGTAACCCAATACACGAAGCATTGGTATTCAGTAGGGACAGTTTTGTGACACGTGCATAGTGGTCCATATATCAGTTGTTCTACTCAATATGTCCAAGGATCTATGAGATAGTGTATTTTATTCTTCCTGCATCTTAAATTACATAGTTGTTAGATTTTTTTTATAACATAGCTTGAAATTCTATTATACAATGAATACATCAATTGTATTTCACTTTTATCTAAGCTGTAAACTTACATAATACAATTAGTAATGTGTAATTTAAAAACAGCTATTAAATATATCGCTGTATAAAAGTGGTTAATGCATGTTTTGCAGAAACTTACTCATTTTAACGTACTGATATAAACATTACTTTTTCCTATATTCCTTGACGTTTTCCTCATTGCCTAGTTAAGTCTACAGTTTTTATCATCAAGTTTTTAAAATCTAAATATTATGCATAAATATTATACATATTGTAATATGAGTATGGAAGCTAATATAACATCGTTTAGACTTTATATCAGGACACAGCTTGAACTTAGCTATTTAGAAAATGTATCCCACATTTTAATCTCTACCATCTGTTACTTTTTTTGTTGAACTTGCATAAGTTAAGTACTACTTTACAAACATGCAGTAGCGTTAAATCATTTAAAGTGCATCTAAACTTATGTAATAACCGTGCTCATGCTATTTTTGAGTGTCGGTCTCACGAGATTAGTCGACGCCTGAACAATGAATTGTTTTGTTTATCGTGTTTGTTTCACTTTGTGATAGGAAAAGTTGTTTTTACTGCCAGATGTTCCTTTGTTTTTCCTACTTTTGTTTTAACCGCAATTTGTAATCGCTCTCTGTTCTGCGCCTGGCTTTTTGAGTGTGTTATTATATAGAAAATGCTTTCGCCATGTCTTACTTTAGTATTGTTGGCACTTTTGTGTGGTGTAAGTTTTTGCCCATGATTTCGCCATCGTCGTAGTCTATATTCTTGCCCAAGATACAATTTTTATTCCTCTATAATCACGTCAAAACCTGTCCTGTATTTTAAATGTGAAAAAGTAAAAGAGAAGTTGAGTTAATGACACATTTAAAATATTAATTATAGCTTTTTTATTCTGTGAATCGAAATAATGATAAAATAATAATAAGAGTGAGCCACGCGAGACCTCAAACACTATCTCACAACCTGAGCTTTTTGTGGTACACTTTACGGAAAAACTATCATGACTATAGCTTTGTGCTTTAATATAGTAATTTAACTATAATATAATTTTATAACCGTTAAATAAATGAATTTAACAAGTATCTTAAAAATTATTACCCGTTAGAAAAACTACATGAGCCCTCACAAAACTCAGCTTTTTGGTAGTTTAATATCTATCATAAATCTATTGGGCGTTTCTTTAGAGTTAGTAAGAAACGAAGTGTAGCAGGGTATAAATTTTTTCGAAAATTTCGAAGTAGTGTTTCGAAGTAAACAGGAAATACTTAGGAACTGTAAACAATTCGACAAGGAGTCGATGCCAATTTCGAAGTATTGGCAAGTTCAATTCTTCCTAGGATATGTTCAATCAGCGTAAGACTTATTCTATCTATACGCTACAATAATAGCGTTAAGAATAAAATATTTTGTTATATAAATTTATTTTAAAGGCTCAGTTTAACTCTACTGGTCCTTTAAAGTGAAGGTTTTAACGTCCTTTGTAACGTCCCACAGCTGGGCACAAGCCTCCTGGCCTAGTGCGGGTTGGCGAACTTCACATGTCTATCGAAAGTTTGCTAGGTTCTCTCAGACATGCAGGTTTTCTTACGATATTTTCCTTCACCGTAAGATAAGTGGTAATCTTGTTAGAAATGATTCGCACGAGAAAATATCAGAGATGCGAGACCCGGATTAGAACCCGCATCTTTCGGTTATCCAAGCGAGCGCGTTACCACTGGGCTACCACTGAGTAAAAATTATACTTATAAATATTTATTAAAAAGTTCTATATTCTATCGTAACTTAGTCTTGACACTGTATCCAATGATAGATGATAGATCGATGAACTAAAGGCAATATGTTTGGATGTCCATGACGAAACATTTATTTTAAGTAAGAAAAAATAAGTACATTCACACAAAATTTCTAAGACTTTGCTCTTTTTATGAAGAGACACAGAAAACTTGTATTTATTAAGATCCATTTTAAAATTTCAAAGTAATTCACTAGTTAAAAATAAAATAAAACATTTGCGTAGTTTCCAGAATACCGATTTAATGTGAACTCTAGTTTAAGAGTTCGAAACTCAAAAAAATAATAATAAGAAATTCGCAGAGTTTTACTCGCAAAAACGTTTGCTTGAAATAGTTTTGGCTTTTTTTAAAATTTTTAACTATAACCAAAATAGAGCAACATAAGCACTTATCATTTTTATTGAAAATGATAAGTGTTATATTATATAATAATATAATAATATTTTATTACTATATTTTGTCTTGTCGTGAAGGAAAACATCGTGAGGAAAATTGTAGAGGTGAGTGAATTTATAAAGTTTACAAAAGACATCTGAATTCCACCCATCTATGGACTGATCCCTCTCGCATAGAAAGGAGGTATGCCCAGTAATAAGACTTTAAAAAAGGCTGAATACAATACATTGCCTAGCACATAATTCCCAGTAGTCCTTAAAAAAGGTACCGCTCTATGAGTTTAGACTATGAAATAATAAACATTTAGAAAATGCCATCTAATGCTATTAATTATATTTAGTTACAGTTTTGTAGAAACATGAAAACTTATTTCAATAGGTCGTAAAAATTTTACAGTTTATGGTAAAAACTATTTTATTAGTTATCTTTCTCAAACATCCTTTTATGTACTTCGACCTTCTGGTGTACTCTATATTTTTAATGTGTTCATAAACGTTGTGCATTATAATTTTCCCCATATATTTCTTTACTTTATTTGCTAATGTTTAGTAATTGTAGTAACCCTGCTTGCTGTGTCAGTGGTCCCGGGTTCAAGTCCCGCTGGGGGCATTCGTTTGTTGAGCACAATTGTCTGTACTCCAGTCATGGATATTTATAATATGCATGTATTTAAAGTTATATAATATTTGTATTTTATCAAGTACCTGGCTAGCTTACTGTTTAAGTTTCATAACAACCACTTGTACTCCCACAAGCAATAACCAGTAAAATTGTTTATTTTCAATACAAATTACAAAAGTTAAAAAGTCCTTTTAGGAGAATTCATACATTTCAATAAATATCAATTGTATACATTATAAATAGCAAAGGATATAAATTGTACATTCACATACAGTACCAATTACCATGTTTGCAGTGTAGTACCATGCGTACGTGATTTTGCAATTTAAAAAGCGCCAGTAAATTGCTAGGGAATGGAAGAGCTTTGTAATAATATTTATATAGACATCTTTATGTGATGTATTTGTCAGATATTATTTATTTTTGCATCGAGCATGTGCTGTATAATAATGTATTTTAATAAAATGTAAATATTTTGCTTGTTTATATTTTGCTTTTGTTATTGCAGAATAAATTGTGTCAGTAATGTAATGATAATACAAATGGCTGGTTTATACATTTCATTGTGGAACAAAAGGGCAACTGAGCTGGTGTTTTCCAATTTCATTATTTACTTTTTAGTATAGTTGAATTGACCATAGTATAATACAAGTTATTCACTCTCGCTCCGCTTGCGTTTGTCCTACGCACTTTTATAAGAGCTAGATCGGATTTCTCAGATATCCAGCTATCATCAAAATATGTCAAGTTAAATAATGACTGTTTCAATAAGATTTTACATGACTGAAATATTCGACTCAGTTAAAATTGTATTAAAAGTAATCTTAGAATAGGAATTATATAGTTTTATATTAGGTAAACTAGTAAACCTAATATTTTATTTATAATATACTTTTTTATATGGTTTATATCAACTTTAACTTACTTTAATTAACTTTATGACATTATGACAATATTTCTACTCATAAAAATACAAATATTTATTAATAAACTCTAGCAATATTCGTTATTTATAATGTACAGTGTCCAATATTTGTCAAGTGAATCTAATAATGGTCACGACAGAATTATTCGATCAGAAATTGCGTTATTTCCTTTTTATTGATGTTACTCGTAATTAATTAGCTAATTTTGGGGAAAGAAGTATGAGAAATGAGAATCATTCATTTTCTAAATAAGAACGTATAACTTAATCATGAAAAGTTGTGTTTGCATTGTAGTAATATTTTTCATATGTACAAATTACTTTAAGTATAACAATAAAGTATTTTTTGACAATTATAAAATCAAAAGAACTACTTCAGATATTTCAAGCATGCTACTAACGTATGCTTGCTTAGCTTGGGTATTAGAGCCTAACAGAACTCTAAGTTCCATCCAAATCGGTCTAGCCACTTAAGCGTGTAGGAATAATAAACATATGCACAAACACAATACATATATTGTCATGTTACAATTTATGTCAGCCTATTATTGTTATTGACAATAGCACCCGCCACTATGAATGATTCGCTCAAGAATAGATTTGCAAATGATTGATCGCACTTCTGTTTTAATATAATTGCTATCATCCATACTTTTTATATTGACAGGTTCCTAATACCTGTTCAAATGGTACAAATGGTTTTGTACGATGTAATAGAAAAGTAACTTCCACGGTGCTCCTCGCTAGCCTTTTTAACTTATATATAAAGAACTAATTTGATCCTAAAAATTATCGTAAACCACAAGTTACGTTAAGTATTATTAAGTACACTATAACTAACTATACTGAAACACTACACTAATATACGAAATTGGTGTCTTATCGAAATGACCTGACTGCCTTTGATGAATCCCAAATTTTAAATTTAGGCTTGTGTGTTTATGTACTTAATTATTTTTTACTGAAAAACTTGAAAAATAAATATGTTGGGACATTATTACACACAGCGCCATCTAGTTCCGTGGTAAGCTACGAAGGAAGCTTGTGTTACGAATACCAGATAGTTGATATACTACATATATAAGTTTAAATACCTATATACATATTATAAATATTTTATCATATTAACAGGATTTAGATACGAGTACTAAAACTAGTATATAGTAGCTATTAAAGTGATAAACGATACCTTCTTAAAATATGCGAATACAGGAATAGAGTGCACAAGGTTTGTGTTTGCGCGAATACTTCTGTACTATAATATATACTGCGCAGATGGTTAGTCTGAACGATATTGACAGTAGTGAACGAGGAAGAATTAGTGAATTAATCAGGATGATTATTATAATATTTCCAACTTCTAAACTGTAGCAACTATCATGAATATCTTGCTTTGATGTATCCCAAGTTCGTGTCCGAAGTCGAGCTGAATAAACTTTTACCTTTTAAACTTACCTCCACATTAGTGGTAGTGAAAGTCCAATTTACTGCGACATTTTAATATGAAATATATAAAATAATATATAAAATATAAAATATTATATAAAATACTACTAATTTGAAAGCACTTTTGCATATTTTATGCAAAATATAAATGAAATTTGTCCCTTAAGCAACATTTTTACCCCCTAAATTATGTATGAATTTACACCCAAAATTTCATTTGTTATTTCATCTCATTCGTACCATGGAAAGCTTAGTTTTTTTTATAAACTTCAAAATGTTCAATATTAAACGAAAAAATATACCAATTTGGCCTAAAAACCTAGAATAAGAAAAGCACATTGTGTACCAGGTTTTAAAAAAAAAGTGTTATTAAGAATGAATCTATAGACTGTATACTAATTATTTTATAGCTCCTTATTTTTAGGCTATCTTGTATGGCGTGAATGTCAAAATTCGCAACAATAATGGACTTAGTAAGCTTTGTTAACATATTTTACATGAAAATAGGGCAATGAGTCAACCAACAGATACCGTCGTGTTGGTTCACAAAATGCAAACTGACATAAGCCTATTACCTAGTCGTCTCGTGGCCAGGAATTACTGAAACATTCCGAACGTTGGTCTGAAAACAATGTGAATGTTAAAAGTACTTTAAATGAAAATGGAAGAGGAATTCGATAAATATTTTTATTTCCTAAAGAGAGTTATATTTAGTTCGAGTCGATGATTTTTCTAAAATTTTAGTTGTGTTTAGGCCAAGTTATTTTTACTGTCAATAACGAATCACTCTCGTTTCGCTCGGGTATGTCCATAGTTCGTAGATTTTGTTCATTTATCGGGTTTTTTGCGCGGTACCCTGATGCTATTTCAAAATAAAATAAGCTAATAACTCTTCTTAACATCAAGTGAATGGTATGTCAAAATCAGTCCAGCCGCGTCGGAGATTAGCCGAAATATATGTCTAAAATACAATTTTTTTAAGAATTGTATTTCGCAATAATAAATCTAAGTTTAGTAAATTCTTTCGAAATGAAAATTAAATTAATCATTATTATAAGATATTAGTATCAAATTATTTAATAAGTTCTAGTTATACAATGAGAAAATATTCGATTCACCATTGTTTGCTGATTTAATTACCGGGTGCCTTCAGAGCTCACAGCTATATTGATTCCATACAAATATTTGTATTTCGTACTATAAAATATAAACACGAAAATTGAGAGAATTTTTGTTTGATATATTCATTTTCAGGTATTAAATTAAGATTGTTTTACAAAATATTAATTTTCTTGAGCCTTTTACCTGATACCTAATTTTAAATTTAAACGTAAATTAAAAATTCTTTTTACTTGAGACTTTCACTTGATATTTTACACGTAAAAGTAATAAGAATAGGTAAGTAAGGTAATTTGCATTTTAATTATTGTTGTTTCAACACCTCTACCATTTATGATATTGCACGAACGCAGCTCTTTAAAACAAACTATATTTCGATGAATATTTGTATATTTTATCAATTCTGCACTTACACTTTGTAAAGTATAATCTAAAAAAACGTTACTTATCTAGAAACTGACTGAAGTAAACGTATCTATTGTAGGGTAGTTCATCAGTTATTATATAATTATCGACATAATATATTTAAATATTAAGAATCAATAGTTGTTATTGCATCTATTTATTGTATCCACTTACCAAGCTTCAACAAGCCATTACAAATTCAAACATGTGGAGAGGGAGTTTGGTTTTGCTTGCGTAGTTAGCGTAGTAGTTGCTAGTACTTATGGTCATTCGGAATATGTCGATTTATCTGAGCAAAGTAAAGAAAATTTAGGCCATATGTTTGTGGTGCATCCATACTTTTGTACTTGTATTTATTCAATCCATTTTAACGTCCCACTGCTGGGAATTGGCGTCTCTTTAATTTGTGAGTGATCATACCATTGTCCACCACGCTGGCCTAGTGCGAGTTGGACTTCACATGTCTTTCGAAAACTTGCTAGGTTCTCTCAGACATGCAGATTTCCTCATGATGTTTGCCTTCACCGTAAGACAAGTGGTAATCATGTTAGAAATTTTTCGCACATGAGAATATCACAAGTGCGAGTCCCGGACTTAAACCCGCATCACTCAATTATCTAAGCGAGCGCTTTACCGCTGGGCTACCACTGTAGTTTATAAAATAAACATTTGTAGAGATTTGAAGTTTGCTAACTAGTTATCGTGTGGCATAAGCCCGAGTTGTTCATAAGCTATAACTAATGAATATCTATAGACTACTCTCGGAGTCGGAGGTATAAGCTTAGCACTACCGTGAGGCGTGATTTACAGTGGCTTATGTATGACCGATATACAAATGACTTTCAAGACAATAATTTATATAGCTACGAATATTTCATGTGACTACTTTTACGTTTCTATCGCTTTTGTGAAAAATCATTTGAAAAAATCATCAACCCTAATTTGCGATTAAGTATTAAGATTTAAAATCAAACTTCATTAAAACTGCTTTGTGAGGGTTTGCGTAATTTTTTAGCTTCGCTTAGCGTATGTTACAGGGGTGTTACCTGTGTACCACAAAATGATCAGGTTGTGGGATAGCATTAGGGCTTGTTTCGCTCGCCCTAATTATTTCATACAACTGACTTACCCCTAGGGTATAGGTCGGGTTCGTTCCTAGATACCTATTACCTACGTTTTAACGGTCAGTATAGATTTGTTAGGAATAAGATACTTTCGTGCAGTAAAAATCCTATATATTGACCCAGATAACTAGTTAGTATCATGCCAAATTACTCAAATTAAGTCCACTGATTTTCCATTAAAGCGGTCACAGATTAATAATAATTCTAAAAACTATAGATTTGCCTCTGCATCTAAATTATGACTAGTTCAATAACATTTTTCAAATAATATTTAATCTAGTTAGGCTTTTATTTTTTGTATAGATGTATACGTTTTCTATATAATATATCAAAGTATCGAAGACTGATTGAGATAATACACAGCGTGTAAGAAAAGTGAAAAGTCTTGTAGTGCCCCAGGGGTGCATTTACAGACGCGCGATGTCAGCCTACAGTAAATTGTTACCAAGTAATAATATTGAAAACTGGGGCCTAAGACACTATAACGTATATATATGATTCTATGACATAACGATACAATATATCTATATATATTTATTTAACGAATAGAAATTTAATATTTTCTAAGATTTACGCGAATATTTCGTATTTGAAATAAACTATCGGGATTTATTCGTTTAAGTTTCGAAACTTTGCGGTTGATTTTTTACAGCAAATATTGGTCTCGAGTAATTTTTTTACCAAAAAAATCCGAAAAGATTTTTTGATTTAGAATAGAAATCTAGTAAAATATAGTTTCTATGCTTTGTTAAATTTTTTATTCGAATATTGATTTTACGAGAAGATTGACATCGTATCTGAGTTGTTTTAAAATGCAAATTATATGTATTAAATACATATTATATCATTAAAGACACAACTGCGTTAGTAAAGTGCACACTTGAAGCAATTTCTTGAGCATATATTATTGTATACTCCAGGTATACTCGGAGCGCACAAACTTTATTCAAATAAAATATGACACAGCAATCTTAATCGTTTATTATAACTTACATTCTGTGACTTACATGATAGGTGGGCGAGTGGACTTTATAGCAGGCAGAGCCTGGTGGCGTAGAATCAAAAGAGAGAGAGCCCCTGTCTTACACTAGCTTATATATGCAAAATTTGACCATAGACAACATAGTAGTGAGAAACTAGATAATAAATTACATTTAGCTACAGATTATACTTAAACTTTATAGATTATAAATTATACAAAATACAGATAACAAATCAATTACTAAATGCCTTCTAAGGCCTTAACATATTAATTACTAAATGCCTTCTAAGGCCTTAACATACTCCCGCCCGTTGAAAGTTCACTTTCAACACACTTAGAGTTCATCCGCCGTAGGTAGCGGACAGATGCGAGTCAATGGCCTCCTGATGCATCCCCTGATTGTTTCGATATCTGCGACTCGTGATATGCCGTCAGGACCAGGAAACAGCTGTGATATTCGTCCAAGACGCCAGCTTAACGGAGGCGCATTTTCTTCAGCCAGAAGAACCAGATCTCCGATCTTGAGCTGAGCCGTATTGCTTCTCCACTTCGTCCTTTGCTGCAGCTCGGAGACATATTCGTTCTGCCACCTCTTCCAGAAATGTTGCCTGATGATTTCCATTCGCTCGTACCGTTTCCTCTGACTGCCACCGTCATGAACAGGTGCAGGTTCTGGTAGCGCCGTTAGTGCTCTACCATTGAGGAAGTGCCCTGGGGAAAGCTTTAGCTGTATTTATAAGGCTCATGAGTAAACTAGACATACATACATTTATATGTATGTAAATATACTTGTAAAAATATGTTTCGTTGTACTTTTTTAATTCGTTTTTTATTTTAGTAAAGTAAAAAATATTTTATTTACATGTAATATATTCACAATATTAATTTATAATATTTATTTAAAATGCTATTGTTATTCATTAGATTTGTAATCTTTTTAGATCGTGGCAAAAATTGAAGTTTGTTTGATTTGGCAAAGTTTGTAGATTCGGTCGGATTCGAGACCCGCACAAGGCTACTTTTTGGCGTGTTGACCATTTTGTAAGGTTTTGAACGTTTTGGAACTTTTGGAAAGTTCCAATCTGCAGCCATTATGTGTAATAGTAGAAGCATATTGTAGTCTCTCGTCAAGTTATAATAGTGTATAGAAGCGTGCTTCACTTTAATTTTATTATTTCTCTACATTTTACTCTTTATCTATCTTTCTTCCACATAGATATAATATTGACAATAATTGACCTGTAATTTAATAAACATACATTTAGTTTCTTTCATTTTAAATAAATAAAAATATACATTTTAAATTTAAGGCTAACTAAGCAAAAGAATTAAATAAGAAATACGTAAATTCGTTCGAAAGTCTTTGGCTCTTGGCAAAATGAATAATCATGAGAAACATCATCAATTTGTTCCCAACATTTCATAATCCATTTTGCGCAGAAACGTCACGAACATTTACATTTGAATTGTTCACAGACTGGATTTGTTTTTAATATAAATAACTATGTTGGGACAATATTACACAGCGCCATCTAGTTCCGCGGTAAGCTACGAAGGAAGCTTGTGTTACGGATACCAGACAGTAGATAGACTACATATATAAGTTTAAATACATACATATTATAAATATAAACACCCATGACTGGAGTACACACATTCGAGTTTAACAAATGAATGCCCCCAGCGGGACTCGAACCCGCGACCGCTGGCGCAAGAAAGTAGGGTCACTACAAACTGCGCCAAACGTGTCGTTTGTTGTGGTACTGATTTGGAGGATGGAAATAAGTTTATGAATCTAAGAGTTACGGTATTTGACTATTCCACTAAAGGAAACAGAAACGAAACGAAATACCAAAATAATATGCTCAACCCTTGACATGACCAGTATGGCGGGATATGCCCTAAATCCCTTCGTATTAAGGCTTTTAGGACGTTAAAAAGGACTGAATACAATAAATAATGTTCTTTATAGACCTACAAATTTATCATCATTGTATTATTATACCAGTAAAATTGTTCTATTTTTTCTTTAATACTAAAATTATATTTTTTATGTAAACTTGTATGAAGTAAACACAATATCTTATTATGAAATCTCGCTCAAATCGGGGGCGTGGGCGAATCTAGTTTTTTATATACTCTTCATTTGCACAAGCTTCTTATATGGATAATAATCTAATATAATGCATAGATTTTACGTCTTACACTTTGGAGAGTAGATACGCTAACTTTAAGTTTTAGCACTCATAAAACCGTAACTTAATGTCTTCTATCTTGTGATACCTAGTTTATATTTTGTAGCAAAATGTGTCAAAATGTAGGTATAACTTATAAGCAAGCAACACTTAGCCCTGAAGTTAGAGATACAAAAAATAACTTGAAGAGTGAAATCATAAATGGTTTTATTTATGGGTGCTTATATTTATAACTAGCGACTTTCCCTCGCTTTGCTCGGTATCGTACCTACCTTTAGCGCAAGCAACGCCGCGTGTTTCGCTTGTAAATGTAAACAAAAACTTGGCAAATGATATCTTAGAACCTTCCTTGAGAACAATCCTATTCATTAGTGAAAACAGCATGAAATTTAGTGCAGACAGACAGACAGACAGACAGACGCGGCGGAGGAAATGTGTAGTAATAATTATGTATTGTAAACTCTGCGACAGGATGGTCTTCCAATTACACGTTATTACACATTAAATAATATGTATTCGTGTATTCTTATTATAATTATATATCCCACAGCAAATATTATGAGCAATACTTTCAACAGCAATTATATTATACAATCTATACTGTCCGAAGTAATGAATCGAAATGTGTCACTCACTGATTAAACAGAACTTATAAAACCTTATCCCACCCATTTTACAGCGCCCTCAGGTAGTCAATACAACTCCCAATAAAGTAAATTGATAATAGAATAAAAATAGCCAATACCAGTCATATGGACTGGTATTGACTATTTTTATCATTATCCATAAAATATATAGAAGTTATTAGTATGTATTCAAAAGTTATTTAAATGTAGTCTATCAAACTACGTGGTATCCGCTAGCCGCTAGAATATTGTAATTAATTTTGATAACTTCGTATCGTAAATAAATATTAGAGGACACAATAAGCACATACGCAATTAGTATATAGCTATAATATATACATATTTATTATGTATTAAGTAAATCAGAAAACCATTAACAAGTGTTTTGCGTTTACAGTACTGGGCAAAATGCTCACTTTCTTGCTGAATAATTTGAGTTTGTAGTCAACAATTGACAGTGAAGTGGAACGCTACTCAAGTTTGATAATGATATAAGGCCGTTGATTTATTGCTTTCCAATAAAACGTCAAAACATTATAATACTACGTGAATTTTGAAGTGGCATTTATGATATTTATGCGGCATTGAAAATAACAATAAACACATCTAAACTTTGTATGCGAATCTCATTCTTAACTTAATATTAAGGTAATATACGATGAAAATGAGAGAAAATCTGCATATCTTAGAAAACTTAATAATTTTGAAAGACGAGGTTGGCGAGCGAACATAAGTGTAACAACATGTCATTGGCAATTATTCAATACACATAAATTATTGACTTTATTAACTAACTAAAGAGTATTTTCAAGGCTTAAGGAATAAGTTTAATAATTATTTCCTTAGATAATGTCGAGTAACAACGAGTATTCGAATAAAGATAGACAAAAACTGAAATTTTGAAAACTAAACTGAAAACTGAAAATGAATGTTCTTATCTATACAAATATTATAAAGCTGAGGAGTTTGTTTCTTTGTTTGTTTGTTTGGTTGAACACGCTAAACACTACACGAAAAATATTTCTTTTAATATTCAGCCTTTAGAACGCGAGCAGAGCCACGGGAAAGGCTAGTTTTAATATAAAATGCTTTTTAGTGTGTTATTTATATTTTTAATGCAATTTGTGGGCTCGCAGTAAATTAATAGAATTCGGTTAAGCAGTGCAAATGTTTGTACTAATACTAATTTCACAAAGCAGGGGAAGCTGATAACCTTATCTACATTGAATTTCGAGGGAGAAATTTTTATTTTAACAATTTATAAGTAAAACGCTTTTAAGTCACTAATATCCTGTTATTATTTTACAATTTTTTTCAAATACTTTGTGACATTGATTCATATCAAGCACATAATATTAGTATGAATAAAGGTAAGCTACATCATTAATTAAAAGAGCTTTTTACTACGTATATATAAGGTTCATTGTAACGTCCTACTGCTGGGTTTGATTCTCCTTTCAATACAAAGGGGATCAGGTTATAATCCACCATATTAGTCGAGTATTCTTTGGCAAACTTCAAACGTTTTTTTTTTAAATTTTTAAAAGGCAAACTTATTAGTAAAAGATATTTAAACATCATTTAATTAATTCAGAAGTTACTTTTATAGTATGTTACATCGATCAATCTATTTCGTCCAATTTATAGTCGTTTTGATCGCAATACCCATATATAATGACAATTGACAACCATAAATAATATTATTCAAACTGATGTGTTTAAGATAAACAAAGGTATCATAATAAAAGGTGACATGAATCTTCATAGCATTACAATATGGCAACAATCTAAATAATTTTACTTAATTTGTTTTGCAAACTTGATAGGAAACTAACTAACTAACTAAAAAATATATATATTTTTCCAATACAAATGTAGCTTGAATTTACCGTTTTTAGAAACAGAAAAAAGAAACCACGAGACGGAATCGTAAAACTAAATGAAAATAAATAGCAATTCGTTTACAGTTTAATCAAGTCAACTCCAGTGGGCAACTTATATATTATCTGAAAGAGCTTCGACAATTAAGCTGTGCTTCCGCTTTCACTATATTTTAACTCGGTAACTTGAACCATTTGTGACTTTGCAAGTGGCGCTTCAGACACTAAAACCGCTGAATTTCCGTAAAATTCTTTAGTGTTTGTGGTTTGAATGGACGCTCTGTGTGAAAATTTTGTATCGTAGTAATATAAAGAGCTTTATTACATAATATTTTATTAGGTTTAGGCGAATATTTGACATTATAAATGAAACTATCTTTTCGGACTTTGTCGTGGATTTATTTGGATTTTTGGTTCCCGACGTTTCGAATGCTTTACAGCAATCATGGTCACGTGAGAGTTTCTCCCGATAGTACATAGTTTTATTTAAATAATCTTTAATACATTTCAAGTATTACAAATTTGTTTAGTAACAGCTCCTAAAACATTTTTGTTTATTTTATAATATTATGTAGATTATTTTTCTTTATCAAATTACAATCCCGTTTTCTTATATTCAGGCTGTACCCTGTACTAAGATAAAATTATGGAAGTCAATGTAATGAATTAAAATGATATCTAATCTGAGCCCACATACTTATTAGAAATATGTCATCATGATATTTGCATTAAAATTGCTTTTTGTATAAAATATTAGTAAATATAGGTAAATAAATAAAATATGGGTGAATCATGTTCAGTAACATGACCTTATGGTGAAATAACATCATTAGGATATGTGTCTCTCTATCTAAGATAAGTTTAATTTTTCATTGGTTCCTATGGCTTCGATAGAACGCTCGTGACTACCAATGTGACTATAAAATGGTTGAGTTTATATTTTTGTATTTTTATTAATTATAAGTTAATTTTAGATCATAACGTTAGATTTCATACTACTTATACGGTTGTTTAAAATAAATACTATAGAATACCTTCGTTCGAGTCCTTATTACTATTCGTAAATACAATTACATTTCTAGGAGTGTTAATAAATATATTTCTAAAAGAGTATTGGAGCGTAAAAACTACGAAGCAAGCATCAAGATCGATCCATAAAGTGCTAAATCGAGGGAAAAGTTTTCTCTATTTTGCTCACGGTTCCACTGAATTCTTAACAAACTAGTTGTGGAGTAAATAAAGTTCACGTTTTTTACGCGATAGCAATGTAAAAAAGAAATAAAGAGAGTGGTGTTTTCTAGTTAGTTATGGAGTCGCGTAGCATGATACTTAAAAATACGATCGGATTTCTTTTCAATATACGAGTAGGTATGATTAAGTAAGCTTTTACTTTGACCAATGCTTAGTCAAAAGATCTTACATCAAGTTTCATAAGTTTTTTCTTAAGAAATATTAGTCATTAAAACTTATGTCTATAACTATACTGTATATAATAATACTGTATATAACTAACTAATCTGTACGAATATTATGAAGAGTTTGTTTGTTTGAGTTGAAAATATACATACAATTTATAAGCAATGCTATTTTAACTATACAAGAGACCTCGTATGAAATTGATTTTGCTCTGGAAATTGAAAGGACTGTGCTAATGAAGGTTATTAAGAATTTAATTAAATCTCTGTATGATATTAATTAATTCTAGTAAGTTTAGAATTACGAACTTATGTGTATTTATCCAATACGAATATGAAGCAAACCTTCCAATCGTGTTTTAACATAAACAGATTTTACGATGAATACTTTCACTGGTGTTCGTCGAAATTCGACTATAATCAATGTTTTATCTCAAACACTAAATTTCGTCAACAGCTACTAAACAAAAAAATCGTTTGATAAAGAGAGAAGAATGAGAACTGATCTGTTTTGTTTTTAACAGATTTTTTTTCTTGGGGAAGATTTGGTTAAAATTTTTAACTAAAAGTGTACATAAAATCACATCTAGAAAGAAAAAAAGAATAGAAAATAATAATTTAAGAATTAGAGTTTTATATGAACACATCATCATCATCATCATCATAATCAGCCCTTTTTTTGACGTCCCACTGCTGGGCACGGGCCTCTCTCACGAGGTGGATCAGGCCTATGAATACATACAGGGAAGTCATTCTTCGGCTTTGGTTCTTAAGCTACATTTTCCATAGTAATATAATATTACGACATGGAAGCAGTAGAGGAATCTTCAAATGCAACTTTAAAAGTTTACGGTATTGCACAATATAATTTACAGTAACAAACTTTACACAATTAAATAGATAGGCATAACAAATGGGCACCCGATACCCAATTTGCGTCTTCTCTCTAGCTGTTTGCAAGCAAATATTTGTAGTAGCCAAGATCCCGCAAATTGAATTCTATCGGGCTTTTCTCGCTTTGTTAGGTCAGACACGAACAACAGTGAGAGCTTTGGTAAAACAAAATATTGTATAGTTTTAAATTAGTTAGTAGAAGTAAATCAATTAAATAATTATTTTATATTTTCTTAGATTTACCAATATTCGATATTTTAGATAAAACTATCTTTTCTGATTTTTCATTCATTTTCATTTAATGACGCAAAGTTTTGTAATGATTATTTTCAATGTTTAATTAGTTATGTCGCAGTTAGAATTTTTTTAATAATAATTCATTTTGTTAAGCAATAATTGTGTGTTACATTACATATTTGTTAAAAAATATGAAAATGACCCACAAATAGCAAAGGAATCAATTTCCATTCATAAAAAATACCAATTCAATAACTCTCGTTCATAAAATCAAATCGTACACCGACTACAAATATACTTTAAAAGTGAATATTGCAACATAACGGTAACCATTGTTACTCAGTTTTGTTTATTGCAACATCCTCATATGTAATACTAATAAAATACTATCCTTTCGAAGTTTTAGGGTATTATTTTCATTTTTCTGATTCTGTTTCAAATGCTTTAAGAGAAATTTTATTTCAGACCCTAATTATTAGCAAAATTTCTAAGTTACTACGATTCTAATGTGCAATCGCAGGTTAAATTAGTTACGTATTAAGACGTAAACTCATCACTGCCGTCAATTTAAATCGAAGTTGTCGGGAGATTGTCAATCAATACGGCAGATGCGACAGCTAGACTGATTAAACTGCTTTAATCTGTAGGATATACATCCGGAAAGAAAACGTATATGAATGATAAGTCTACTAATGATTTATTTCGTCCCAGTACGTACATGCCTTTAGCTATTTATTTTAGAAATATTTGATTTACGATTAACATCATGTTTTGGGAAATTCTTGTATTAATAGTGGTCTATGTATTACTCCAGTTCATATTAATTTTCCACCCGATGTGTCTGTCGTAGTACCGGGAAGAGAATGTTTGGGAAAGTAGGGGTATATTAGCTTTCGGCAAACCCAGTATACGAGCTGCTCCTGGTACTTGTCTGATACAGAAATGGGCCGAGGGAAGAGGGATGAGAGAAATAACATTGGAATTTAGTCAGTAATACTGGTTTGATAAATAGATAAATATTGTAATGCAATATAGTTATATTTTTTTTTAAAGGAGCAACTGTTGAGTTTCTCGCCGGTACTTCTCAGCTGAACAGCTTTCCGCCGGTGGTAGTTTACCCACAGACTTACAGACTGATATTGAATTTTATGTCGTCAATCAAAAATCGTCATTTTTACGATTCAAAAGAGCTTGTAAAAGTCTATTTAAATGAAGAATATTTTGACTTGATTTGATTTTAAAGCCGGTGAATCCCAGATAATAACCTGTAAGTATTTACAGGCAGGCAGTATTTACACTACAGATGATAGCCGTAAATGGATTTCGAAAAATTAAAAAAACAATGACATAATATTCAGTGTATGAACTAATTTTCATACAAACACACATCCAAATTTTCACATTTATGTTACTATAGAGGGTAATAACAATTTTTTTTAATTGAATGGTTTTCTAATCATAACAAATTTTGATTGGAGCAGTTTAAGAACGTTTACACTGATAAAGTTTTTACGAGAGGTTATAAAAGTGTAATAAAAGGCAAAACGTAAAACGCCCGGGTCATTTCTTCATTGTCATATATAAAATGAAATGAGAGGTGCTTCAGTTGCTCAGTGAATCTGTTAGAAAAATCATTTATAATATATATATATATATATATATATTTAAAATTTATATATGTGTAGTATATCAACAATTTGGTATCCGTAACACAAGTCTCATAGCTTATCATGGAACTAGATGACGCTGTGTGTAATAATGTCCCAACATATTTATTTATTTATTATTGGGCAATGATTTAGGGGTAGTGACTGGTGACTTTCTTAAATACTTAGTCAGGCTTAGAAATTTTCTTCAAAATGATCAAATACAGGTAATTGTAATGATTTTGCGATAAAAATAGCTTTTAAAGGCATTATTATTTTCCTAATAACTTGAAACTATAACATGCTTTACGACAGAACGTTATTGCTCCTAACTACACAACTAAATCTCAAATAACATGTTGTGAAAGCCGTTATATTGACTGGTACAAAATTAAAAATGGCTCTTTTGAATGACGATATTAATATGCATTGAAGCAATATTGCTCTACAGTATATTATGTGTGCTTCATAGTTTTTGCTTAAAATATGTATGACAAAAATAAAATATTGAATGTATGTAATATAAATCGTGTGTGAGTTGGATAACCGAGAGTTGCGGGTTCAAATCCGGGTCTCGCACCTCTGATATTTTCATGTGCGAATCATTTCCATCAGAAAAGAAGAGAAGAAGAGGAAAATAATGAAACTGGTCTTTGTCTATTTGTTTATGAATAATAAGGAACTAATTACTTATTTACTGTAATCTGTACAGACAAAATTAATCGGAAACGTTGTAATATCCGCTCGAAGACGGACTTTCGCAATTTGCAACCAAATGGATTTCGAATTCAAGACATTTGCGCCTTCTCCAAATCACTTGATCGATTTTGGTAGCTTATGAGTATTGTAATTTGTAAAATGTGCACTTGTCGGTTTATAAACGTTCTACTTATGAATGCCTATCTCGTAATTAGTTTTTATATTCATTATTCATTAACATTTCATTTATATCAGTACCTACATACATAAAATTCAAGTGTCTGTTTTTAATTTCAAATAAACAGCTTTTCACTAAATGCATAATATTAAAGTACTTTTATATAGTACTTACATCAAACAATCATTTCTTTTGTCTGTCTGTCTATCTCTCTAATGTATCTATATCTCTGAAACGGCTGGGCCGTTTTTAACAGGACTTTCACTCGCAGATAGCAAACGTTATAAGGAGTAACTTACTTTTATTTGAATAAAAAAAATATAAAAACCGTTTAGTTTATTTTAACTTACGCCCAGCATTAAATTATGTAGATTACTACGACTCACTCTCGCATTTCTCGGGTCTTGTACCTAGATACGTTTCAATGGTTAGCATAGATTTCTAAGAGATGAGATATTTTCTTGCACTAACAATATCTGTTTGCTTTAATGGGCTCAGGTTTTATAATTAAAGTATTATAAATTTAAAAAAATAAAAATTTGTTAATACGTTAATTACTGTACGTTTTTTGAAATGAAAAACCTAAGAGCTTATTCTGAAATACATTTAATATATTATTTCATATGAATATTCGTATTAGGTTCAACCTTCTATTCTCCAAAAATCTCCATAAATCAATTTAAGAGAGCAAGAACAACAAAATCCAAGCTTGAAAGCATAATATCGAAGTAATTCAATTGAACGTGAGTGTACTGTTGCATATGTATTAGCCCACAAGTGAGTAGTTCCAATCGCTCGAAAGAGCTACAATATCCGTATAAGAACGACGTTTTGCAATTTATTACTTAAACCTTTTACCTCGGAAACCTAGCATCATTAGGTATCTATTGCTACCCAATGTTTTACTCTGAGTCAAAGTCTATCTGTGTAGTGTAGTGTTCAATCCAAATAGGTCTAGCCGTTAGCGTAACGAAGTAACATACAAATAAACTTGTATTATTATAGAAAATATTAACACAATTGTATTCTGACTAATAATTGTCCGCAAATCTACTCACAAGATAAGCTGGGTGTTGTTATGATCTATCTATACTAATATTATAAACGCTAAAATTTGTAAGTATGGATGGATGGAGGTTTGTTACTCTTTCACGTAAAAACTACTGAATGGATTTTAATGAAACTTTGCAATAATATAGCTTATACATCAGGATATCACATATGCTACAATTTATAAAGATATTGTCTGAATTGTTGAAACCATGACGTTAAGTGTCAAGTAAGTAGTAAAAAATCTACCATCTGCGAGCTATTCTGGCGTGCGCTGCCAAGACCGCTAGAGTTACACATATATGTATATTATTATGATGGAAATGTTAATCTTAAACAAGCGACTCACCCTCACTTCGCTCGGGTTCGTCCGTCAACTTAGCGCGAGTGAAGCCACGGGTTCCACTAGATTATAATAAGTACGGATTCAAGCAATCTTTCTAAGCATCTTGGAATGTTAAAACTACTCAGAGAAAGCAATCTCAGTGAATGTGGTTCAGAGACACTATTCCTAAGTGTGTGACGGTGCCAGAGGTAAGAGGAGTAGGAACTTTCAATCCTACTTACTGTAATAGCTGGCAGTTCAGTTAAGCAAATAATACAAACGATTTTAAATACAAAAGTGAACAAGATTAATATTTTTGTTGTATTTCTAAACGTAGAATAAGAACATACGCTCGTACTTTGTTTTGAACATAATTTGAGAAGCTTTTTTAATGATCGCATTTCGGGAGGGTTTATGTTATTTAAATTATTTTAATTTAAACGAAGAAATATACATAACATACGTTTTTATGGACGGTTAATTTCCAACATAATCATCACTTACGGGAAAGTAAAAAATTGTAAAGAATATTGAAACCTGTATTGTGTAAGAAACCAACACATGTTTTTTGGTTGACTATAGCCCTCGTATCGATTGGAGAACTGGGCTCAGAAAATAAACGTTTAATAAGAAAGATTAATAAATATAAATAGATAGCAATACTTATTAAGATCAAATAATACTACATGATGTATGATCGAAACATTCTCATGAGGTACACCCGCAAGAGAAATTAAAGTATTATGCTGTCACTATTCAACGTCTAAAGGAATAAATGTTCGTACAATCTATATTTTTATAATAGAAATAAATGTACTCGTAATTTTTTTTTTTTTATGATAATGTCTGGAATTACTCTACCGAATACCAATATATGCTTAATATTCAAATATTTTTTTTATTAATTTCTTCAATCTCCTATTAATTTTGAAAGTACGGCTGCTGATCCGTAGGTCCTGGGTTCTATTCCCGTGCGTTTAATTTTTATTAACAAAATATCGCAGTAAGTACCTACGTTCGTGAAAAAACCCTATGGCTTGAAAAGGCCATGGCTATAACGATCCTATTACTTTTCTCTTTTAATTTTAAATTTATGAAGAAAGTCTAATATTATTTATATATTATCTAGAAAGATTAAAATTCATTTATGTCTCAAGGAACATATTTTCTGGACCAATTTATATGGAATTCGTGAAATCGGATTTGCCAGTCTTTATATAGGTACCTATATATTAAGACAGCGACAGAATGTAATCGCTTGGAAGAGCTACAATATCCGTGCGTAGGCTCTCACAATTTGTATCTCGTTTGTTGAAGCTTGGTCCATTGATTTTGAATGAAGGATGATTTGATACAAGCTAAATTAAGTATACTGTTCAGAAAATCTAATATATGAATCTAATGTATGAATTTATGTTATCTGAAGATTTTAAGAAAGATGAAAATAACGTCCTAAATGATTTTTTATATAATAAAAAAGAAAATATTCTGAGGATAAAATTTGAGACGGAAATAAATACAGAGGTAACTTTTCATCCCGGAAAAATGTACGGTTTTTTTATGATTTGATGTTGAAGCTGAATGATTTGTTTAGTTTTTCAATAAGGATGAGCGACTCAGCATAAGTAAGCCATAAGCTTTTACAAGATAAACTATCTTATTTCTTAATAATTTTTTACTAGTGATTTGCACTCCCTTAGTCTATATACTAATTCATAAAAATCGTAGAAACGAACGGGTACACATACAAAGCGTTTTATTTATAGTTATTTGTATAACGATAAAATTTTATTCGCTAAATCATAACGTAAGCCCCATTTAGGATAAGGTTATTACTCTTATTGAAGGTTATATTACGCTATCTGAGAAAGTCGATTTTGTATTGAATCGCACATGGCTAAACGCATTTTTATAGGACTATTTGAATAAACATATAATATTGAAATAATATACTAAACAACATATTTATATTTCTTTTTAAAAATTTTTTTAATAAATAAATATATTGGGACATTATTACACAGCGCCATCTAATTCCGTGGTAAGCTACGAAGTGGTACGAAGGAAGCTTGTGTTACGGATACCTGATAGTTGATATACTACATATATAAGTTTAAACACATACATATTTGTTCTAAATCGAAAGTAGTTTATATATGTTTGTTATAGGAGTTTGATTATTTACAATTTAAATTAAGAATTTATTGAAAAATTATATAATATAGAATATGGTTTTCATGTCAGAATAAAAAAAGATGAATTAGTAATAACACGTATTAAGAAAGAAAATATAATATATGAAAAGTATATAAAGATATTGAGATTATTATTATTAATTATCCCATTTCGTAACAATATTATAAATATAAACACCCATGACTGGAGTACAAACATCCGAGTTTAACAAATGAATGCCCCCAGCGGAACTCGAACCCGCGACCGCTGGAGCAAGAAAGTAGGGTCACTACAAACTGCACCAAACGTGTCGTGTTAATTGTAGATATTAGATTACAAAAACAGACCACCAGGCAAGGAGAGTGAGAAAGAAATGAAGGCGGTGTACTTGCTTTTTTTATATACTAATACAAATAACACATATACATAGGTATAAATAAACATACATACAATATAAAAATTGAAATGAAATAAATAATACATAACATTTCCTTAAAAAAATTGTAATTTAAAATAACTTTGCTAAGCGACCGTACCCTACAAAGGTTTTTCCGGTGTACGCCGGAACGTCTTACCATTTTCTGACTTAATTTTTTTCATTTCATAGGATTAGGCGTAGTCACGTTTTACTGAAATAGCATACCTAGGTCATATTTATGAAGCTGAAAGTTTAGATTGCTTTGGTACTTATAGTCGTTATCTATGGAGTATGTTACACTATGTTAAAACATAAAGAATAAATTATGTACAAATATAGTTTATTTGTTCATAATTTCAGCTTTACAAAAATTAGTCTCTTATATCCGTGTTCTTCTGTAAGTGGTAGTGCCATGCTTGTTACCTTCGGGTAGCAGCCGAATGGGCCGGCACGCCCCGTATAGTTCATTAGTACCACTGTCTCACAGAAGACCGGCGTGAAGTGGCAGCTATGCTGTCGCGTTTCGTCCGGTAAGTGAGAGTCCGGGAGGCCCACTCTCCTTCCCCCCTCCCTCTTCCCTTCATCCTCCGCCTTCGTTCCCCCATCCCTCCCACTCCCCTCCCTCCTCCCTCCCTCCCTTTCCTGAAAGGCCGGCAACGCATCTGCAAGCCAGGCTTGCAGATGTCCATGGGTGGAGGTGATCACTTCCCATCAGGTGAGCCTCCTGCCCGTTTGCCCCCTTCTTACCATAAAAAAAAAATCCTAAATACTCGTATATTTTCGTAACTACCTGACAAAGCACAGCTTTACCGCAGAACATTGAAAAAGATAATTAGGAATGAGGAAAATCCTTGTTTTCCTTTTCCCTTGCGTTTCGATATTCAAAACTCGTCTTTCTTTTATACATGCATACTATATTATATAAATGGATTGAAACAGTTCAGTACAATTTTTTGTTTTATTTTCTTTCATAGTGTTTTATGTGTTGTTATTTTCATTAACAAGCTTTAGCGCTTACGATAAACATAGTTTTTATGTAGATAACTTCAATGTAAATGTGTATTGGTTGGTATATTTCTTTCTGCAAATTTTCAATAATGATTATGGATGAATTTTTTGAACATTAGACGAACATTAGTACATAGAGACAAATACATACAAGTGTTATATAATATTTATTCACTTCTTTTCACATCTTTATTTAAGTGGCAAAATCCTATTAACTTATATTAAAACTAAGTCTTTACATAAATGTGGAACTAAAATAATTTCAATTATTTTACAATGAATAAAATAATATGTAGCGCGCACTGAATTGAAAATTTTGCATGCATACATAAATCTAGCTTCCTAATAAAAGCTTTTGTGGCGAGCTTAAAAATCTGCGATGACATCATTTACATGATAAATCATCTAATAATAGCCTCATTCAGGAAACGCTACCACGCGATAAAAAATTCGTACCGATTTTTAGAGAAAATGGGAGCTGAAGCATGTGAGAGATTTAATATACGCCCTACAAGACCCTTCTATAAATATTAACGATATGATAACGGCACTGATGTACGAAATACTAAATTGACGTTTATTTTGATGGAACAAGGAGAGGCGGTTTATATGATAACGAAAAAACAAACTGAATTAGTTTAACAGGAATGTGCTTAATGTTAATAATGTTGCCCGAGTCACATTAACCAATTTTGTTCATCTTTCATTAATTTCATATTTGAAAGTGTCAAATATCTTGTCGCGCCTGCCATGTTATTACAAATTTTTACCTATGACATAATTGTTAATCCATAAGTTTTCTGGTATACTGTAATGAAAGGAAATCAACTAAAAACTTTGATATACTATAGTGAAGAGGCTTTCAGTTTGAGTCCTAGGCGTGACAAGAATAGATTTTGGCCTTTTTAATCAAGAAAACCTCAGTAATAAAGGAATGGACGTGATGGAAAGTCACGGTCAGTTAAGTAGCTATAGGAGATGTATGGGTGCGGGAGATGGTGGTAATTTTAGATTGACAAGGAGATGGGGAGTCTAAGAATATATTAATTACACCCTTGAATAATATAGCTAAAACCTAGAAACAATCCTAAGCATTTTCATTTTTAAGAAACTAATCCCATTTGTACAAAAGCTTCATTTGAAACATTAGAAGTTATATTTCAGTAAGACAAAACCTTTTATTGTTATTTTTGAACTATTTGACTAGCTATCAGATACAGCTTACTATTTTGCACACACTATCATAAAATATATCTAAATTGTTTAAAGTCTAAAGGTTGACATAAAGATTACAATAAATTTAGAATATTTCATGTTTTGTGTAACAAGTAAAATAAAATGGTGTAAAATAGCTTTCATGCAAGTTTTTTTTGACTAATAGAATTTTTGAAGCAATTTAGTAATATCAGATTATGATCTACGTGTAAAGAAATAAACCACTCTAAGTGTAGGTACCAGTAGATTCAATTAAAGATATTTTTTGTATTTTTTCCTCTCCTATCGCCGTATCTGACAAAGTTGCGTGATATATGATACGAGTAATTATGTTATTGTTCTGCTTGTCACAATATCTTAGAGCTTTATTATTTATTTCCCTGGAAATATATTATTTTTGGTTTGCTTTTTGATGTTTTTTCTACCCATATTTTGTTTCTATTTAGTTTTAAAACTCCTTACTTTATTTATACGCTTTAAGTTCGCATATAATAACCTTTTTTTGTTTGAAGGTTACTGTTTTAAATATGTATTCGATTTTATAAGCAGTTGTTGGGTATTATAGATAGATTATGTTATAATAAAAACAATTGTACCTACTGTTTTCTTATATTATTTGTATTTTCTATAATCATTATATTTACATATAAGTATATGAAATGTTAGAATGTAGTAGGTTTAATTTAATTTTTTAAGTAGTACTACTAGCTAAAGAAAAAATATATCATGCAGTTCCCAAAATCTGAAACAAATAATATTTAGAAATAGTTAAAAACAGACGATTTTACTTTTTTATTTTCAGAATTTTTCTTTGCACATCAAATAAGAATTCACAGAAAAAGCAGACATAATAATTCAGGAAGCTTTGCTATTGAGAAATAACAATTATATAATTAATATAAAGGAGAGAGATAAAAAATACTTCATTGAAATTGTACACGTGGCGGTCTTATTACTCAAAGTGGGATTTAGGGTAGGAAATAGGGCTAAGATACTCGTAGTAGGGGTTAATTAAAATAAAGATATACTAAAACGCACGGTTTTCTTTATAAAAGCCATAAATACTATTAACATTAACTGGAGGAAAAATGTATTATAATACATTATAAAATTCTAAGGCCATTTGATTCTTTCATTTAATTATTCTCATAATAACATAATTTGATGCTACAAATAGGTTCTACCAATCCAATGGGTATTTTTAAATACATAATAAAAAACCTTTAAACAGTTTTAAAGGCATTTAAATTACTCGTACCTCCACCGTTTATACGTTAAAGTAGAGAGAGATATATTATAGACAGTAAAATATTTGAAATTTTAGGTTTGCAGATGTAAATACATTTCACAGTAGTGTTGAAGCTTTTGTGTAGCTTTAACGAGTAGAAATAATAGATACCTAGAAATGAGGTTATTAAAGTTATAAACTATAAAGGATAAACGCACAAGGTCCATAATTTTACTGAACTATTCTACGCAACACATCTCATCGATTATGCAAAACTTACTACTTTTTTCACCACTTTTAACATAGGAGTTCTCTGGTACTCGTATTTAATTAACTTTAGTCGTTTGACTTAACCACCGCCTTGTGGTCTATACGACATTTTTCTAAACGTTAGCTAAGTTACATTAATGTTAAAATAAAAAACAGACTGGTTGACATGATGAAATTATCAAATAACTAGCAATTCTAAAAATGTTGAAAATTTAGGATCACAAGTATTTTTTGATGCCAAATCATACAAGAATTAAAAAAATAAATATACACAAATCTCCTAAAGATCGGTCAATCCGTATCGGAGGAGATCGATAACAAACACTGTTGCACGATATTTTTTATATTACCATTTTAGGCTATGAAACCCTAAAAAAGGGTGCGTATTTTAACAAAACCCTTTCAATCTGTTACAGCTCTAATAGCATTAACTACATCCCTAATGTTGTAGCTCGTAAAATCCTCTCGTAGTTTGCTTGATCTGTTTAGTCGCCAAAACTTCTACAACTAGGTCCGGAACTTAAGTAAGGTAAATTATGTTAGTGGTAACTTAGAAACACAAGTCAAAAGTTTTTGTATCTTAAAGACCCTCTAGTGTAGTAATTCAATTTGAACTTCTGATATATTCATGAACGAATAATTTTTATCATTGATATACTACTGTACTTAAAGTTATGTTATTTTAGTATTTGATGTAGAAGAGCGAAACCTTCTTTAACGAGTGATTTTTAAATAAGGAGGAAGCAATCAACCTTGTTTAACAAAACAACTAAATACTCAAAAAATGTGAATTCCTCTAAACGCTTGACCAATGTGGTAGTCGGTAGACAATTGTCTGATCCCTCTTTGTATTGAAAAAAGGCATATACCTAGTGCTATAGCTAAGGTGTTGAGATGTCGAAATGAGCTGATGCACACTTTTAAGCGAACTTTAAGGTATTTTTTCTTAAATTGATCTTGAAAGGCATAATATATAATCAAAATGCAAGTAAAGTAAGGTTATATTCACTACTTAACTATGTTTTATAATGGTCTGCGTTTGTATAACTTAGTTAAAAAGTCATTTCCAACTTACTAAGCAATTCATCTACTATAAAAATGCTTTAGCTACTCTATTACAATTTCTCATTGTGAAAATGATATTTACTTCCTCATAATTCGACCTTAAAATATTCCTTCTGTGTAATTCCAAAAGATTAACGACATAAAATGACGATTCGTCTTTTGATGAGATGAATAATTATAGTCCCATTATAAAAAGTTTTCTTACCGTTATTTTTTCGTATTTACCGAGCTTGTACAATGTACGTTGTATATATTATATATGAATGAAATATATTTGAATATATTAAAATATTATCATATATAATAATAAAGTGTATATAACCATTTATTGAAGGATGAATTTTAAAAAACTTTTAAAGGACTACTTTTTTACTCTATAATTAATTATTTTCTTGGCTAGTTCTTCCTTTTATCTTTTTAACTTTTGATTATGATAAGTATTCGTAATTCTTGCCTTTTATGTCGTTATATATAGTTATTTGTGTTGATCTAGTTTATAAACTTATTATTAGTATATATTTTGTATATGTTCATTATTTAGATATATATTAATACAGTATATAAGTACATACAATTTATGTATTATATGTATAATTATGTATGTATATGTATATATGAATATTATATTATATATGTATGTGTGTATATATATATATATATATATATATATATATATATATATATATATTATCTCTTTATTAAAATTGCGCCCCTTCTATCTTAGTGCTATTTCCTACACCTTAAGGTTGCCTGGAAGAGATCGCTCTTTCAGCGATAAGGCCGCCTCTTGTGCATTCCAATCTTGTTGTTGTATATTGTTTGTCTTTTTATTGGGTGTACAATAAAGGATATTATTATTATTATTATTATTATTTATTTGTGAAATATACATTTCTCCCATTTCTGGGGCTGAGATTCTCTAATGCGGACTTTTAGTCAAGCACTAGAAAATTGATAACTACTGTATAGATAAAAATTTCCTAACAATGCGGCATGTATTAAGAATGACAGCTTTCTGTAATAGAATGTAAAGGAGAGGATGAATGTCGAGTTGTTTGAGGCATGCATGCAAAGTGGTCGGTATGACTCCTGTGGATGAGAGTATAATCGGAATTGTTCTGACAGTGTGTGCTTGCCATTGCGTTTTAAGTTCTATGGATAAATCTGTATATTTTGTTATTTTATCTGAATATGTGGAAGAGAGATTATGAGTGTTTGATATGGCGATATCTATTAAATATACTATTTTGTGTTTTTTGTCATAGAGTGTTATATCAGGACGATTATGATGTACAGTACGGTCTGTGATTATTGTTCGGTCCCAGTACAGTTTGTGATCGGAGGATTCTATAACGGACTGTGGTTTATACTTATAATATGATACATGTTCATTGATAAGTTTATGTTTTTTAGCTAAATATTGATGAATTATACTGGCGACCTGATCATGACGATGCTTGTAGTCCGTCTGAGCAATAGATTTACAAGCTCCTGTGATGTGTTGTATTGTTTCACTGGCACTGTGACAATTTCTACATAAATCTATTTGAGTGTCGTGTATAATGTATTTTCTATAATTGCGGGTTTCTATAATTTGATCCTGTATGGCTAGCATGAACCCTTCTGTTTCTGGAAACAGTTCCCCTTTCTTCAGCCAGGCGTTCGACGCTACTTTATCGACGTTTGGGTTAAGTAAGTCACTGCGATGTCTTCCGTGTAAGGATTTTGCTATCCATGAGTCAAATTTGTCTTGTAGTTGAGTGATATGTTCGTTTTGCTGTTTTTGTAGATCCTGAAGGTTTAATGGTGTGAATTTACAGTCTGCTTCCGTTACTGCTTTATGAAGTCCAGAGTTTTGTGAGCGATTATGGAAGAATTTTCTGAGTGAAGTAATTTGTTTGTTATGTAGGTTTTTAATGTCAATCAAACCTCGTCCTCCCTCATGTCTCGGTATTGTGAGTCTTTGCGTGCAAGAACGTGGGTGATGTTTTCTGTATTTGGTCATTAATGTGTTTATGGTACGCTGTAGCTTTAGTAAATCAGATTGTGACCAAGTGATAATACCAAAAGAATAGGTAATTATTGGGACTGCATATGTATTAATTGCTTTAATTGTGTTACGAGCATTCAATGTTGTGTTAAGTATTTTATGTAATCTTTGTTTAATTTTTTTTATGATTTCTATTTTAGTCTGCTTCTGATGTATTTGTCTACTTTGTTGATATCCTAAGTATTTATAGCCGTTTACGTCATCAATAGGTTGAATTTGCTCTCCTGAATCTAGTTCATAAAAATTGTGCTCTTTCTGAACCCTCCGCACTGATTGCATTTTGCATTTATCTATGCCAAATTCCATTCGGATATCGGTAGAAAACATTTGTGTGATGTCAGCAAGTTTATTAATGTCTGTGAGGTTTGATGCATAAAGTTTAATGTCATCCATGTACATGAGATGTGATAACGTGTAATGTGTCTGACCATATGTAATTTTGTAACCTTTTCCGCTATTATTGAGCATGTTAGATAGTGTATTTAAAGAAAGGCAAAACCAAAGGGGGCTAAGTGAATCTCCTTGAAAAATTCCTTTACGAATTGGTATCTGCTGTGTTTCTATTGAGCTACTATTATTATATTTAAGTTTAAGTTGGGTCGTCCAGTTAAGCATATTTGTTTTTAAAAATTCTATTATTGTTGGGTGTATTTTATATAAGTGTAAAGTATATAGTAGCCATGTATGTGGTACAGAATCAAACGCCTTTTTGTAATCAATATACATACTATATATATTTCTTTTCTTTTTTAAAGCCTGTTTAGATATGACAGAATCTATAATAAGTTGTTCCTTGCATCCCTGGCTGTAACGCCGACATCCTTTTTGTTGTTCTGTTAGTATATTGTTTGTATCTATGTGTCTGTATATGAGTTCTGTGATACAGGAAGTGATTATTTTGTATATAGTTTGAAGACATGTAATAGGCCTGTATTTTGCTGGATCTTCTTTGGCAGTTTCATCTTTTGGGATCATATATGTTATTCCTTGTGTAATGAAAGATGGTAGCATTGTCGGAGACTGAATGAAATTATTTATATGAGTGAGTAAATGTGTGTGTATTGAAGTAAACTTTTTGTACCAGTAGTTGTGAATTTTGTCGGTGCCAGTGGCTTTCCAACTGTGTGTTTTTGCTATAACCGATTTTAATAAACCTATGTCTATGGGTGAAAATTGCATTTGGGGAATTTGTTCATTTAAAACCTTTTGCTCTTCAATCCAGTGGCTTTGTTTATGCTCAACCGGAGTTGCCCAAACTGATGACCAAAACTTGTGTAATTCTGATGCCGTAGGTAATTTATCTTTATTTGTACTGTTTGAAATTAAATTATGGTTATGGTTCGGGTGAGATAAATCTTTATAGAATCGTCTTTCATTGCATATAAATTGTTTATTTTGTGACTTTCTTTGAGTTGCTAACTTATACCTTCGTAAACGACTTGCTATAGCACTGAGTTTTTGTTTCAAAGTATCTAAAAATTCAGAGAGTTCTGTATTTTCTGACTCATGTTGTGAATGAATTTTGTAATTTGTCTTTATTATATTTATGTAAAATTGCATTTTATTGTTTCTGTTTCCGTTAATGTAATTTGTGAGCCTGCCAATTTTAACTCTCAGATCTTTTATTTTATCTTCCAACCGTTTCTGCCATTTTGGGGTTTTCTGGGGTTCGATCTGTCCATATTTAATTGAGATTTTTGATCCATTATGTACAGCCGTCGTAAACGCTGCACAATATAGAGTTGTATGAAACTTATGAAAATCATCATTCAAATCTATGTATTTAGGTAACATTGTTGTATTAATAAAATTAACTATTGCATTAAACTTTCTGGTGTCTTTTTGTTTCGGTATAAAAGGTCTTTGTGTAGGGCAAGTGTTGATGAAATCTGAGTAGATGTTACAAAATGTGTCTTCAATAGATTTTTATTTTCTTCACTAATTCGGTATTTTATATTATCAGGTTCTCGTGTCTCATTGTTTAAATTTTCGTTTTGTGGCTGTGGTACTATACTAACTAGGGGTTCTATCGATTCAGCAGTGTTTGAAAATGATATTGTAGGTTCAGTAGTTATTTGTTTGTTTGTTCCACTACTATTTATTAACTGTTCTATTTCTTTTTTTATTTTTGTTAGTTTTTCCGACGTGATCAGTTTATTTTTAACAATTACTCTTCTCTGATCGGCTATTTTTTGAACGGAAACATCCGCTACGTCAGGGCACTTTTCTGTAACTTCTTTGTGTAGTTGTGTTCTGTATGAAGACAAATCCTTCTCTATGTTTGTTATTCTGTAGTAACATCTCATAATGGTTTCGTTTATTTCATTTGTCCATTTTTTACGCTGACTTTGTGTTACTGAGAGTGTTGGTTGTGTGAGAATCTGAGAGTGATGATTTTGAAGCAGTTGTGCAACCTCTTTTCTAATTTCTTGTATTTTGTGCGCACTCAATAGATTTTTTTGCATAATGGCTCTACGCTGGTCGCCTATTCTTTGTTTAGACACTTGCATATCCGGAAACTGCTCAATAAATTTAGCATGTAAAGGTGTAAGGTAAGTATTTGTTTCTGATTCTAGGGATGTAAGGATGAAGTATGTGCGTACAATGAATATATTCATTTCAATAGACCATTTCTTTCGGGTACGCGAGTTTACCGTGGCGGGTGCAGGTATATCGGCCAAATTGGCTATCTGCACAACGTCCTCGGTAGAATGAAAAGATGAGGTTAATGATGATGATGATGATGATGAATTTAAAAATGAGTGTGAGGATGAGGGTGATTGAAAGAGTGATGTTGGTGATAATGCATGGGATGAAAGTTCGGCTGTAGTATATTCTTCGACTGGAGTCCGCCTGTTCAACTCCTCGTCGCCGATGGTTCGCATGCTGAGACACCCAGCATCGGCTCCAGGTGCGCCCCGGCGCCCCCCGGGCAGCGGCCGTAAGTTATAAATTCTTCTTTCCATTTCCATTAAAAAGGTTGGGAATTATTGGTTAGAAAGGGTGAGCCTAGATGGTATTGGCATTATAAGGTCACTATGATAGGTATGACAGATCAGATGTTGTGATCTTAAGAAAAAGTTTCTCCTTTCTGTAAGCCCCCCCACCACGACAAGGTCAATTCCCTTGGGGGGGTTATTATATTATTATTCTAAGAACGAGTTTAAGAGGATTAGTTTTTTTTTACTATTTTATAGATCCTTTGAAACTTTTATGTTTAGAAAATATAATTTGACTATTTAGTCGTACTGAAGGTATTGATTTGAAATTTATATACGACTATATACGTCTGTATATATAATAATGTACTCCGACCGATTCCGGCCACGGCGGCCAATCTCGTTGAGACTGGCCAACTGCGCAGGAGATATTATAGTGCACAAGTGAATGCGCAGACACAAGTGCACTCTCTATTCCTATCACTTTTATACTTCGGTGGGATAACTGTTCGACACGACCAGTGAGAGCTAAGGCGCAGGACCGACAGCTTTAGGTGCTCTCCGAGGCACGGGGGTGACACGCCGCCAACTTCCCAACTCCGGGCGTTTACTGAGGCTTACTAAACAGAAAGACTGAATAACTAAATTTGGCCCGACCTAGGACTCGAACCCAGGATCTCTCGGTGTGTGACCGTACATGCTATCCACTACATCACCAAGGCCGTCTGTATATATATAGTATCTATATTTACGCATATGTGCATGTAAATATTTGATCTTATTAACATAGGAGCAGGGACAGTCATTAGTTATTCACACTCCCAAACCTTTATACATAACATTTTCGCGATCTCATTAAATAGTAACTACCAAATAAAATGACATCTATAATTTTCGAGGCACATTTCGTAGTGACGTGTTAATGAGCAAAGATTTTACTAGCAGTGTGCAATCGTTAACCTTAGTATGCTAAAGTATCCGTATATAATGAGTGGAAATTCTATTTTTTTTTATTTCTTTCGCAGGTGCCGGTGCGGGCGGTTCTGGCGTGTCGGTTTCCACACAGGTAAAATAACAAATCTTTTAAAAGCGTTGATTGAAGGCCCTATTCAAATTCGGTTTACCTTTGGTCTTTATTAAGCTTTCAACGATTTTATTGGAACCGTAACTTAAAAGGTATTCTTTTTAAGTAAACGTTTAAATTGAATGATTGACGACACGTTTGGCGCAGTTTGTAGTGACTCTACTTTCTTGCGTCAGCGGTCGAGGGTTCGAGTCCCGTTGCCCGCAACATTCATTTGTTAAACTCGGATATTTGTACTCCAGTCATGGGTATTTATATTTATAATATGTATTTTTTAAAAGATTTATATGTAGTATATCAACTATCTGGTATCTGTAACACAAGCCTCGTAAGTCGTAGCTTAACACGGAACTAGGTAGCGCTGTGTGTAATAATGTCCCTACATATTTATTATTTATTATATTAATTGTTTTACTATTTAATATGACGCTGATATAATGGTGTACGGCTTTACATTTGGGGGAGCTGGGTTTGAGTTCCGGGCTAAGTTTAGTTATTGAGTCTTTCTGTTTAGTAAGCCTGAACAACAGCCCGGATTTGGAAAGTTGACGGTATTTCACCCTTGTTACCTTTACGGCTTTACGACCTAAGAACATGCAAAGCCTTCGTGCGCTTTAACTCACACTGGTCATGTCGAGTAGGCTTCATACCGAAGTATGAGATTGACAAAAACAGAGGGTTCTTGTGTCTGCGCGTATTTACTTATTGGTGCACTAAAGTCTTCTACGTAAATAAAATCGGCTACCGTGGCCGAATCGGTGGGGGGTGATTACATGTACAAAACGATTCACCCCACTGATGTTTAAGACTGAAGTGAGTAGGCTCGCAAACATACTCGTGCACTATTAATATCTCGTACGCACTCAGCCATAGGATTAGCTAGAAAAGCCAATATCAATGAGATGGACGTCCGGGGTTGTAATCGTTCAGGAAAACAATAGCACATATACGACTGAACAGGCTTCAGGAGAAATATAGTATTGTATAATGTATATAAAGCTTGTAAATAATTTAATATTTGTGAGAGCATTAGGTATTTATTTATTTCAATATAAGCAAACAAACAATCAATATTTTTGATTATATGGCTTTTTTCCTGAGAAAACTCTTACTATAGGTAAAAGCTTGTACCAAGATATAATATCTAAGTCACCATAATTTCCGTTGTAGGAAACTTCTCTTACTTAAGTCTAATTAATATCACCGTCCAAAACTAAGAGCAAAGTGATGTTCAAGTTCTCTGGAGAACTACAGAGTTGATGGCCCTCTTAAAGGGCCGAGCTTAAAGTTTTGCTGCACTTTGTGAAACTCCTCTTACATATTGAAGGCACGTCTAAGATATTTTACAAGGGTATTTAAAATAAAACTACCGTTTATGAAAAAAATATTTTATTTTAAAAATTACTAAACTCGAATTCCTCGTGAAAAACAAAAACAAATCTAGTCATATATTTTCCGGGATAAGTATTATTTGTTATTCCAGACTTATAATATTCGTGCATATTTCATCCGTACTCGTTCAGCCTTGGGGTGATTGAGTAACAAACATCTATCAATTCAAACATTCCCTATTCGAATGCAACAATTATGCATCAAACTATATAAAATCTATAAAAAACTAGCAAACCCCAAAAACAACGCCCACTGCGTTGGGCGTAAGTCACAATAAAATAAACTTTTTTTATAATTTTCTAATAAAATAAAAGTAGCCTTATAAAATAAGCTATCTGCGAGTGAAAATCCCTTCAAAGTCCGTCCAGCCGTTTCAGAGATAAGTCAGAACAAATAGACGGACAGACATAAATTTTAAACATGATTTTTTATGTAACTATCGTATTAATTTTATATGCATTAGGGAAAACCTTATATTATGGGATGTTAAATATTCGCGTAAATCTAAGAAAGTAAGTAATAATTGATTAAAGAGAAAAAGTAGAAGAGTATGTACTATGACAATTACGGTTAAACTGGAAAAGCCTGCTTATCGTTTTCCTATCCAAATATAACGTGTTCAAAGTTACTCGTAGGGTTAATAGGCTTTTACTAAGCTAATGCGCTTACCATTTATGACTACATCGCCATTTAGTTTTAGGTGAGAGTATGGTTGAGTATAAAGAATCCTTATTTCAACATTACTTAATATGGGTATTTTATTTGAATTATATTTTTTGCATGGAAATATGCACTTATTTTATTACTAATACAAATAAATAAAATGGTAACTAAAATATTTGGCTCAGTTTGTCCTTGCTGCATTATCGATCACGGGTTTAAGTCTTGATAGGGGTATAAGATATATAATATGTGTAGTGTATAGCTTTCCACGGAACTAGATAGCGCTGTGTGTAATAATATCCCTATATATTTATTATGTACATAAGATATTTTTTTAAAACACTTCTATTGATCGTGTATAGAATTTTACTATTTTTTCCTCCATCCTGCCAGCTAAAAGGTTGTTTTTGGATGTGTTGTCTAAGTTAAAACAGAAACTAACACAACTAAATAAGCTTTACAAGCTAACTAATAATAGTAAACGAACTTATAAAATGTAATTAAATAAAATGTAAATAAAAAAAAATCTCGTACGAATTTCTTAAATAATACTTATAATTATATAAGTAGTTTTGGAAAATAGGTTTATGATCCATATTAAAATATTATACAGTAATGAAATCTTAACATACTAAAAAATCATTTCATAGTCAGCATTATTGTGATGCGCAACTACGAAACTCTATATTGCTCTTGGCCTGACATTATAACGAGGCTAATGCTTGTTAATCTATAATCCCAGGTGTATATATCAACTAACTGATATGAAAGTATGAAAGTCATATATTAGAAGCTTGTAGTATATTTTTAAGACAAAATACAAAATACTTTGCGTATTATAGAGGGGGGCTTTTAAACGGGCAAATTTTTTTTGCAATATGCGGCTGCAATAGAGTGGTCGGCAACATTGCAAGCAATACCGGCAATACTGTAGTACTGTCCCGGTCATATCGGCAATCATGTTTAGTGTGGCTGCGTATGGCCGATATTGCCGGACGATCGCTTAGCTATCGATTTTCTGTGATATTGCCCAACCAATCCTATTGTTGTTTCGGTCACTCTCTATTGTTATGGCATAGTGTATCCTTTTCTACGCGACTGAAGTTTGCTGTGAGTGACACCGTGAGTGATTACTATATTCTGTGCTATTGTTGTTTTGTCTGTTGCTACGTTACCAATAATATAATTCCTACACATTTTAGAAAAAATTGCCGTTTAGGAGTAACCTAATGACAATTTAAAACTTTTAAATTAAGAACACATTAAAAATCCTTAAAGATTAATAGGGCTGCTTCTTACTTCAAATGGAAGAAAGATTATTCCATTACGAGTGTCTGTGGACTCGTTTATTTTGAAAGTACTTGAAACATTTATTAGTAAAAGGAAATGAAGTAAATGAAGAGAAACGAATCGCCCTAAATTGCAATTAGAATATGTTGAAAAATGTAATGCGAAATATAAAGATGTATTCTGAAAATATATTTTTTTATGTGTAATTTGATTTAATGTTACACAAATAAAAAATCTGCTTATATTGTAAAATAGAGTATAAGTAATAAATACTTAAAAAGTTCTAAACAAATACACAGGGTTAATCCACCCTTAATACTATCTACTACTCCATCGTGTAAGATACGCACTACATGATGAGAGATAATTGTTTTTTACATAATACTCTCCCGTGACCATGATTGCTTTAAAGCATACGGAACGTCGGGAATCAAAAATCAAAAAAATCATAATAAATCCGCGACAAAATCCGAAAAGATTGTTTCATTTATAATGTTTTTTACATGTTTAGTTTTTGGTAAAATAGCTTTCAAGTCCAAGCTGCTGAAAAGATTTGTATGAAAATGTATGAAATTTAAGAAGTGAGCCGACCTGTGGACAAAGCCTTATTTCAAAATCATATTTTTTTTTTATTTAAGAACTTATTAATATTATTTTATGCATTCATATGGTAAATATAATATATGCAAAGGAAATGTTAGGTCACATTAATGTGCTATTTAACTTAGCTTATTACCGAAAGTTCATGACAAACTTAGTCTGTAACGTCGAGGAAACTACTTGGTTCTATTCTCTGTCTCTATTTGATTCATTTACTTCAAAACTGTTTTCGAAATCATAGAATATTAATTACTTAATAAGTTATCATGGTTGATATATGAATATTAAAGCTAGTACAACAATCCCTAAATTATGAATAATAATATAAAACTTAAAATGAATATCTGATCTTCATGATTTTGAAAGTAAAGATTAGATTATTAGAGTTTCATAGTAGTTTTAGCCAAACATTCACTAAAACATACAATCAATTGGTCTTTCTCTTTTTTTGAAGTTGGTCAAGAAAAATATAAACAAGTTTTTTTTTTTTTATTTTTTAGTTTTATTAAAAATAATATCAGATTAAGATTATTATATTTTTATGATGACCAGGCGGACATAGCACATTCAGCAAAGGGATACGAATCGGAGGATGAAAACGCGGGCAGAAAGTGGCAGAGGGCCACCGAAGAGCGGCCAGCCAGCAAGACTACGATGTACTCCAAGCAGGTACTATTGATTCCTGTATTGAAATTTACTTTTTCACGACACTTTTACGCATACTTGATGGGTTAGTGGTAACGTGTTCGAGTCCCGATTGGAACATTCATTTGTATGTCAATATTTGCTATGTGTGTTACGTTATATGTACCTATTTAAAAAATGTAATATTTTATATTCTGTATCAATCTCACAAGCCTTCTTAACTTACCAATCTTAACTTACCGGGGAACTAGATGATGATATGTGTTGAAGTCCGAAAATATTTTATTATACTTACATTTTTTGCAAAATGTTATGAAATGGCCCTCATTATTTTAAAATTTTGTATTATATTAGGATTTTTGACCGCATCGCGAGGTAGCCACTGGAAAAAAAATGATAAAACAGCAGTACACCCTATATATTGTTCTGATAGCTGGTAATCCGTGTAGCAAGTATGGCCATTACAAACTCAGCCAGACGTGCCATCAAATGTATACAACATTCAACTGCTTGTATAGATAGTAACTACAAAATGTGGTATTAAATCTAAATCCACTCAGAATATAATACTTGCTTCAGGAAATTGAATTCTGTATAGGTACTGTGACGCCAACAAAGAGTGTTTTATGTTGCATCTAACTGTGCTAACTGGGTTGATGGATGAGGTTCATCAACAGCGTAGAAAGCCAAAAAGGATACAACGATGCATCATACGATGATATGTTTTGTACTGATCATTATGTAGCGTGAATTTTATAAATTTTTATGTAGTTAAAAGTCACTTTCATATTATGTGTATTAGTTGTAAGAATTTCAATTATTATCGTTCTTGGCATGTATAGGAATCTCATGAGTTTATTGATTTGATCGCGGTTTTACTATGAGTGAAATATTTTTTAAATTAATCACATTTTTACTACTACAATAATTAATAAGTTTGTTAAGTTTGTCGATTCCTATCATTTCTACTTTCTGTGTGACGTTTTGGTCTAAAACTACTATTACTGAAATAAAATATTACTATATTTAGGATATTTTTGGATGTATGTATTCAGCCCTTTATGGAGTTCACTTGTGTTTCGTAAACTTGCTAGGACGATGGCGATAAGCATGATGTTTTCCTTCACCGAAAGACAAGTGGTAATCATGTTAGAAATGATTCGCACATGAAAATATCAGATTTGAGATTAAAACCCGTTTTTCTTGGTTTGCTTAGTCATTTTTACTACTAGGCTACCACAGCCTTATTAAGTATTAGTACTATATATAGGCTTCTTCTATGTACATCTATGTACAAGTTACTCATAAGGCTTGATTTTTTATTATTTTAACAAATCATAAATAAACAATAAAAAAGCAAAAAATAAAACATTGAAGACAGACAGAAAAGAAATGGGTTATTCATATGATATAGTGTATCTTTTTAAGGTATAGCTCTTAAAGAAGAGGTTTGAGATTTTTTGTTTAATGTGACATCAGCCCACATTTATTTTTTTGTATCACTAGGGAATTGCCTAAAAATAGTAGCTGGCTGTAAAATAGAACTTTGGAAAATGTTAGAAATTAAATAGACCTGTATTCTGGATGAATTATTATACGACATATCATGCATTATTACGACATGTTATAATAACCTTTATTGATTTATACGAAATGTATGTATTTTTCATGCAGGAGTTCCGAGAGCAATACTGTATCAACAACAAACAATTGGACTTGTTGGAATTGGAAAAATCCAAAAAAGACAGATTCCTCGGATGCTTGTCACAGTACCACATCGAGAGCCCATGTTCGAGAGCCAACAGGTAAAGTTATATAAGTACTACACAAATATTATTTTAAATACAAAAGTTTATGAAAATTTTGTTGCTTATTAATGCATAATCTATACTAATATTATAAACGCGAAAGTTTGTAAGTATGGATGTATGGATGTATGGATGTTTGTTACTCTTTCACGTAATAACTACTGAATGGATTTTAATGAAACTTTACAATAATATAGCTTACACATCAGAATATCACATAGGCTACAATTTATAAATATATTGTGTGAATTGTCCAAAATATGACGATAAGTATCAAGTAAGTAGTAAAAAATCTACCATCTGCGAGCTATTCTGGCGTGCGCTGCCAAAACCGCTAGAGTTATACATATGTAATGTATGATGGAAATGTTTATCTTAACAAGCGACTCACCCTCACTTCGCTCGGGATCGTCCCTAGATTTAGCGCGAGCGAAGCCGCGGGTTCCACTAGTATACAATATATATAGATCGATCTCACATATTAGAGTACTGTCATTTGGAAAGCATTTTTCAGGCTATTTTTTATTTAAATAACTAATAAAGTTCAAAAATAATTCATTATTCTTTAAGAAAAACGGAAGATAAATCAGATATTACACTGAAAGAGGATTTACGAGTAAATATGTATATAGGCCTCTTTATATAAAGTTCCATATAAAGTTAAGGAATCATATTTTTATTTGTTTTCATCACTCTAATAATATTAACTGTACTTCATTCATCTCGTTCGTCAAATCCCGAAACGCTGAGGTTATAAGTAGTAACTTAGGCTACTTTTGTATAAAAAAGAATTATGGTTCCACTACAAAATTATTAAAACGTACCAAGGAGTCATAACTACCCGAGTGAAACGAAGATATATAGTCGTTAGTTTTCTATACATTTTAATATCATATAATTCTTCTAGTAAAAGAGTTCATACTTCATTGGATGACGTGAAATGAAATAACATTTGATCGATGTCCTAAGTATCTGCATAAACAGTTCTAAATTGAGCGCATTAATCCTAACCAAATTGCTTTCTACAACATTCATTATAAATAAATCCAATTTTGTCTACCGGAAGATTTATAACTTAAATAAGTTATAAGCGACGAGCGACTTTTCATAAACCGATGCAAATAAAAATAAATTAAAAATAGCGGACTTATGTACACATTATAGGTTATTTAAGGTGTAAACATTATGGGTTTGTTTGTTCATTCAATATAGCAACCGCTATGTAGGCGTTATCGCGTTTCCGTTATTTCCGCCAACACCAATATGATAGGCCCTATCTTCAACAAGAATGGCGCTATACTCATAAATTGTCACAAAGTTCTTATGTAAGAACAAAAATCAACCTTTCTAAGCTGTTTTTTTTTGATTTCCACAGAGAATTTATTTTACCAATTTTTAATAAAAAAGTTTAATATATACTTTCTTTTCTTCCATAAAATCCGTCAAATACATAGCAATGTGATGAAAAGTTAAGGTTACACTTCATTTGAAGGCTCCATCTTTGAGTTGGGGATTCCCCAAGTGACGCATTAACGCCCTATTCATGCATAAAATATTTGGGGCCTTCTTGTTTCCTTTCAGTATCAGATGGAGAAGATGAAAATTATTAGCCTCAAGTTAGCAATAATTCGTATCTGTTCAGACAAGGTTTTAGCTGTCACGTCGTGATGGATAGGACCATTGAGGCCAAAGAGATAAGAAAAGGGATCAAATTAAACGATTTTCTGGAATCTATTCCATTATTTTGTAAATCTATTAACTTGTAGATTAAACTTTTAAGTAATTTTGCCTTGGGACAGAGATGTATTAAAACGATAAATAAAATAAATAGCGCCATTAATTGAATAGTGTCAATTAATCCGATTATTAGAACGGTTCATTCGGCATGTTGTAGCGAAGCACGGTTAAGTTTATTATGCTAATGGCTTGATGGATTATAGACCAAAGCTCTATAAATTTATAATATGATTTTGTTTAATTAATAAAATACATACCAATAATTAAATGACATATTTATAAATTCATATTTTTGAATTAATTTATTATACACAATGTATGTTCTTTAGTAATAATAGCAACATTAAATATTATTATTAATAAAAAAAAATTGTTATAATTGACAATATAATATATGAAATAAATAAAAAATAATATACTTATTCTATATTTTTATATTTTATCATAACATTAAAAAAATAATAATGAAAATCAGAAAATATTGTACTTTAAGGCAATTTTGTTTTTTTTATTTTTTTTTCAAAATGAGGGTACGCGCTGTCTGTAACAAGTATGTTTAAAATGAGATATTTCAGATATTAGATTTTATATTTTTAAGATATCTAAAATCTTAGTCTCTCCCGTGACCATAGCCAATGCATTCGAAATGTCGGAAACCAAAAATCAAAATAAATACCCAAAAAAATCCTAAAAGACTTTATTTATAAAATAATTTACTCCTATTTCAATAAAATATAATTCTACTCCCTATCCAAATATCACTTTAAATCTCGAATCGCAAATCATCGTTCGTTAGTAAAGTAGTTAATTACTTGATATTTTATTTGTTTAAAGAATTTTCCAATTAAAATGAAAATTATTGCTTCGTTAAATTAATTAGAAACGAGGCTGTAACGTATATCTGGCTTCTAAGTAGATTTTCTGAATGAACGGGTCCAGGAGGTTCGTGTAACAAATTGTGTGTTTTATTATTCCGTCCTTCCGTAACGGTATTAAGCTTTGGGGTGCGAGTAATAGCCGATAACTTGCGGTGTTAAGTAAAATTACACTTGATTAATCTTGAGTGAAATATTTACTTATTTTCCTTTTGCTTCATAAATATATTTATGGTTAGGGTTATATTAAGGGTCGTTTTGTATGTATTCTACCCATTTTAAAATATTACTGCAAAGCCTACCTTTCCTAGAAGAATCTGACCATAGTTTAAGTAAAGTGGGCTTCATGCGTCTCTCAAAAACTTGTTAAGTTCACAATAATTAGAAAACGAAACGCGTTACATATTATTTTTCTTAAGACATAACACATATTATTATTTTTATCATAAAAAGTAACCAGCAGTAACGCGTCGCTTGGATAACCGAGTGATGCGGGTTCAAATCCGGGTCTCGCACCTCTGATATTTTCATGTGCGAATCATTTATATCATGATTACCACTTGTCTTACGGTGAAGGAAAACATCGTGAGGAACCTGCATATCTGAGAAAACCTAACAAGTTTTCGAAAGACATGTGAAGTCTGCCAACTCGCACTGATCCCCCTCGTACTCGTACTCGGAGGCCCGTGCCCAGCAGTGGGACGTTAAAAAGGGCTGATGATGATGATGATGACGATGATAAATAATAGTTGGATCCGAAAAATTAAAAAAATACACTCTGTAACTTTAACAACTCAATCTCTAACTTCATCTAACACTTCTTTCACTTTTTGTATGTAATACCCTCCATTTATTACTTCACATATTAAAATTAAAACAGACATCGATCATTTATAATATAAAATATTCAGAATTGCATTACCTAATTACTCCATAAACACATATACTACGTATTTAAAGCAGCTTTTAAAATAATCTCTGCAGTGCAGATGCTATTAAAAATATTAATTATATAAGTAGAGCATGAAAATAATACTAAAATTTATGAGCAAATTAAATTTTTTCTATCGATTTACAAATAAAAGTTTCTTTTCTTGTTATTGTTATTATTTATGTAATGTTTATTTTACTAGTGTTTGCTCAGTGGTTAAAATTTGCCCAGTAGCTCTTCAATGAATAAAAGGATAAAAGACTTCTTTTGGAAGAATATTTTTCACAATTTTTATGTGTAATAAAGAATATGATAATGTCATACCAACTGTATGATCATAAAATCTTCTAGGCCTCAATTTTTCAAAAGATTTTTAAATTAAATCCAGCTCTATGTATATAATGTCAAGTATTCGCGTAAACCTAAGAAAGTATTAAATTCAGCTCGTAAAAAATATGTAAAAAGTTAAAATTAGCTAAGTCGTACTCGCAGGAAATGAGGTTCCGTACCTTATAAGTTTTTTAAAGAAATTGTTTTTTTTTTGTTTATTGAAATAAAGAACTATATTTTGTATTTTCTTGTCGAAGTTCTGGAACTACTACTTTCGAAGATAAGATAAGAGAATGTCTTGATATTTGTTAACCTTTACAATTATAAAAAGTAGTTACATCTAAAATGATTACGTATTATTTATCCTAAATCCCAATCGAATTGGATCTATTTATGTGATGGTGGACCCATTTATTTGACCCATTACATAAATTTCACGTTTTCCGTCACGTGGATTCGGCAAAAAATAGGGTGTGACTGACGAGAAACCTTATAAGTGTTCATCTTCTTTCTTAAGTTCGGAATGCGTACGACACGTTTGGCGCAGTTTGTAGTGATCCTACTTTCTTGCGCCAGCGGTCGCGGGTTCGAGACCCGCTGGGGGCATTCATTTGTTAAACTCGGATGCTTGTACTCCAGTCATGGGTGTTTATATTTATAATATGTATGTATTTAGACTTATATCAATTATCTAGTATCCGTAATACTAGATAGTTAAGTAATAATGTCCCAACATAATATTATGATAATATAAGATACTTGGCATTCGTAACTTCTTGTCTCTACAGCATCCGCTATTTCGGTTTATGATGTCGTTTCATTCAAATTGATATGCTCTTAAAAAGCTATTAAACTTTGATTTTAGCCAAAAGTCATATAATACTCATGTTATCTTTATGTTGGTAAGTTTGTCATTTAAATTTTTAATTACTTTAGTTGTGATAGACTCGTTTCAATATTATCTTTACTAATTAAAAAATAATTATAAAACTAATAAAAAAGGATAATCAACGAAATAACTAAAAAATTAAGTAGAATATTTGTGTTAGAATTTACATTTTTTAACATCAGTTTAAGTTATCCTATCTAAAATTGCAGCTAAACTTTAAAATAAGAGATAATTTTGTGCATCTATTTCAGAACCATGTAAACCGTAGAGAATATTCACGTAGAATATTCGTAGCATTTCAAATAGAATTTACAAATTTTGAAAGTTGAGCTCGTCTGAGTATGACATCAAAACTGTTGTATTCAATATAAATGTAATATGTTTCTTTACAAAACCTCTACTAGTAGTTCAGAAAGGATATAGATATAAGAAAAAACGGTTTGTGAAGTAAAATCAATTCTAATTAATAAAAAATAGTCCTGAAATACTAAAAACAGTCAAAAATAGTTTCGAAAAATGTTTTCAACCTTCTTAACCAGTCGAAGAAAAACTCAATTATATTAAAACTGTTTGAAAAGTAATACACATATTTATTTTTTATAAGAAATAGAAAATTAGAGCTAAAACTAATATTTCTTTTCAGAGCATCATTTCTATCCGTATGTGTCCGTCGCCGAGTGCCCTCGGATGAGAATCTCAACACCGACTATGCGCCCATACAGCGGTATCCCAGGTAGGTTTACTACCATTGTGTAATATTTTGTATGAAAAATACCTCTAGTAATTATAATTTTAAACTGTACTATTTTTTATAATATAATATAATCGATTTTTTTTCATCGATTTCATTTTTTTGATAATCAAATGAATTTTATTTCACTGTTAGTTTTTAACACACAGAATATGCCTCAGGAGGCTTGCCTACTCATTTTTGTGTATAGCTACCTGGCAAGCCGATGTGAACAGGTAAGTCAATGTAGGTGACTCCATCGTTCTGCTAACTTATCGAAAGTTATATAAAATTTTAGATTATTTTATTACAAAATCAGTCATATAGACTTGCCTGCAAAATATCTTAAAGATTAAAATTAATTTAATTAAAAATACCCATGAGCACTTTCAAAAAGGCAAGTAATTATAGGCATATTTGTTTATGAATTATATTCGATAAAAAATATGTCTCATCTGGTTGTCAGATCGGTGAAGGTCGTTCTCCCACCGGCTCTTAGACCATAACGTAGGTTTATTAAATAACGTAGGCTTGTAAGAAAAAATAGTTTTGAGATTCCGGAAGTATAAATAATGAATGACGAAACCATATCAAACGTATTTATAGACGCAACGTTTATTGAAACGAAAATTGGGGTAAAATTCTGAGAAACCCTAAAAGAGGGTGTAAAAATATACATGACTTTATGTACAGAGATATTAGTATATACGACACATTAGTAGACTATCAAAGACTTCGATTCCTAAGCCTAAGCATATGATGTAAACATATATGTAGGTATTTTAGTTATAAGTTTAGTATATGTGCAATACTTTCTAAAGAATTTAGTAGAGGGAAGTTAATTAAAATGTATGCGAACTCCATAATGGAAGCCTGATATTAAATTCGACGCTATGTTATTTGAAAGCTCAATATAGCTTGCAGAGCATAAATAGTGTTTCGTTTTAAATCAAATTATTAAAATTGTTATATAATTCTGTAAGAATATAAATAAAAAATACGTTTAGAATTTTGGCTGTTTTTACAATGTATAAGTTTTCACGTAAGTAAATAAACATTAGGAAAACTGAAAAAATATACATGCAAAACTCTGAGACGCGTTAAGCCTAACTTACCTACAGCTGGGTCGTAATATTTTATTGTTCTCCAAAATCGCCAATAAAATATAAAAATAAAATTTCCATTTAAACAACCAAACAAGTTCAAATCAGCTTTTATACATAGTAAAGAAATATAAAATCTTTTATATAGGCTTGAGTTATTTATACACTGAGATATTCTCGCTCGTTAAACAAGTGTGTGATCAATAGGGGTTCGCACGACGGGACCTGACAAGTGACGTGCCTTCAAAAGCGATCTTTTCACAGCAACATTCTTAACAAAAGCACTGTGATTGCGGTCTACCGTTCTTTCAATGAAAGCTTTTCAGTAATTTACATTACAAAATTTAAAAAAAATATATGAGTTAGTATGCGAGAGTACGAGCCGCTAATAGGATTTTAGATTACAAATTGTAGAAAAAAAAATCTGCAGCCGAAAACTTCGCCGACGTGTGACTATTAAAATCACTAAATGTAATGTTAATTCATGCATTACTTAAGAACGTGTGGAATAGAGTGCAAAATAGCTTCAACTGTATCTTTTAATCATTTTGATAAATTAATTTAAGAGTTTAATATGTTTTAGTTACCAATGACATTCGTAGTAGAAAGCAAAGTCTTTTTAAGCAAGAATACGAGTAGATTTTTTTTAAATGCTCTGATAGAAAGCTTCCTTATGAAATAACGTACCTACTGATTAAAAATTTAATTTACAAAATGATAAAATTACAGTTTTATTAAGTAGGTATATTTAAAAGTATATTTTAAATAGGTTTGGTCAACCAAGTCCCGCACCGCCCGAGGTGTGCGCATATGACGCCGATCTGGAATGTTCGTACTTTCGACGGAGGCCTCGCTCCGTGTGCAGTCAACCTGACCCCAAAAGGTATACCTGGATGCCAGAGGATGAAGACTTCACCCGGATGGAATGGCCACAGTATGTACTTGTAATCTGTATCTGTACTAATATTATAAAGCTGAAGAGTTTGTTTGTTTGGTTGAACGCGCTAATCTCAGAAACTACTGATCGGAATTAAAAAAATATTTTTGTGATGGATAGTCCGTTTATCGAGGAAGGCTAAAAGTTATATTACATCACGCTACGACTAATGAGACCGGAGCATGAATGAAAAGTGTTGCAAAAACGGGAAGGACGTGCGTTAGTTCTGCGAGGTACCATCCCTGGCGACTCAGAAAGAATTTGGTTTCCGATCTTTAGAACGCGTGCGAAGCCGCGGGAAATGCTAGTGATGATATAAAATAAGCACTACCTAACCTACTAAGCAATGCATGCGGTTTCACTTGCGTAAAAGGATTTCTTTGTAATATTTTGCAAAGTGTTGGATAGTATTGAGTGGAAGGGTAAGTTATTAATACAAAAAGTTTTAGAAACAGATAGTTTTTTATATGCATAATTTCCATAAACATATACAATTTCCACAAAATGTGATTTTCCTGAATGATTATGACCGGATTTTGACGTCTTAATACGGCAAAGATTTTTAGAATAGCTTTCGTGCATTTTCATTAATATATTTATGAATTAATTTATATTTATATAAATATCTGGCTGTATAGTGAATTATTTTCCTAACAGCAAAGAACTTCAGAATAAAATGTTTAATATTGCTTCAGAAATTTGCATAGTAATGGAGATAGACTTTGTTTAAAATAACGCTTCCAGTCTTAATTGTTTTTTGAACACCATTATTAAGTTTAAACGTAAAGTAAAAGCGAAGTCAATACAATTTGATATTCAGGAGCTTTCAAAAGCTTATTTATAGAGATTAAAATATCAATATACCTAAATAAATTTGTTATCTTAAATTTATGCCTTTAAGACGGGGATATACGCCGTTGACCTTGCTCGATTGGGCGTTGCCGGTAAAAATTCCCCGCGCAACCCCGCGCCTCCCGATAATAATTACGCGCGACCAGCGCGCTAGAATTCGCGCGTAGTACGGCACAGTGTAACAACTAAAAGCTGTTGCTTTGTTAGGCATGGTTCTATTAGAGGTGTTCGCAACGGCAATATATTGATAAGGCGTTATAATGATAGCATTTTTTATCAACTTATGCAATTATAAAAACGACACTAATAATAATAGAAAAAAGAGTATTTAATACATTGAAAGTTTTATTATAAAGCATTATCTAGTTAAATAAAGTTTATTTAAATGTCATAAAAAAATATTTTTTACATAATTAAAATAATTATTATTTATATCTATTATTAATTTATGTGTACAATATGTAGATACAATTTTTATCACTTATAATCACAGTAAATATATATAATTGAACACACCGATTCTCGTCCGATCATCGAAGTTAAGCAACGTCGGGCGCGGTCAGTACTTGGATGGGTGACCGGTGGGCCTGGGAACACCGCGTAACGTTGGCTTTTTGTCTTTAATTTTGTAAAAATTCATTTTATTTCAGTCCTCAAACAATATTGTCATATTAAATATGTTGTTTTATACTTATTGTTTTTATATATGATGTTAAACTTAAAAATATTATATAACGCTGTTAAGTCCTGAATCGCGCTATCGAAATATTCTAACTCGTTGAATATATATACAATGTTGTCGAATGTCCAAGTGTACTCGCTTCGGCAGTACATATACTAAAATTGATGATCGATACACAAAAAGTGTTTGTAGTCACAACTTTCAGTTTCACCAGATAGGAACGAAGTTCTTTATTATAAAAATGTTATTAATTTTAAGTTCTATTAGCGGTATAAAGAAAAAATAAAAATATGTTGTGGCTTCCGGGAAGATGGTGCCTTTTGTGGTGGTGTAGGTTTTTGTGAGTCTGTAGATGTTTGTGTTTGTGAGGATGATCTGAATTATTAACAAAGTTATGGCTATTTGAAATTTAGGAGGTAATTGGGGGTTTGTCTTATTACAAAAAATCAGTAGGAACTAAAGTAAAAATAATACTTTAAAATTAAATTAAAAAAAAAATAAAAAAAATAAATAAATAAAAAAGCCTTTTATTTCCAGTTTTACAAAAAACATGAACAAAAGAGAAGATTTAACTATCGTGTACTTTATACAATTAATACCTATAAACAGTGCTATGTTTTTTACAAAAAGTGTATATCATCATTAAATAATACATACTCATTTTTGCAATTAGCACCCCGATAAACCTCGAAAATGACACCCTGACCTATGTAATTGTTTAAAAAAAACCGGATGTCCGCCATCTTGGATTTGAAAATGGACCTCATTTTCGTAATCAGCGCCCCGAGAAACCTCGAAAATGACACCCATGTTATTGTTGAGAAAAAACCGGATATCCGCCATCTTGGATTTGAAAATGGATCTCATTTTCGCAATTAGCACCCCGAAAAACCTCGAATATGACACCCGTGTAATTGTTGAAAAAAAACCGGATGTCCGCCATCTCGGATTTAAAAATGGACCTCATTTTCGTAATCAGCACCCCGAGAAACCTCGAAAATGACACCCATGTCATTTTTGAAAAAAAACCGGATGTCCGCCATCTTGGATTTGAAAATGGACCTAATTTTCGTAATCAGCACCTCGAGAAACCTCGAAAATGACACCCATGTCATTGTTGAAAAAAAACCGGATGTCCGCCATCTTGGATTTGAAAATGGACCTCATTTTCGTAATCAGCACCTCGAGAAACCTCGAAAATGACACCCATGTCATTGTTGAAAAAAAACCGGATGTCCGCCATCTTGGATTTGAAAATGGACCTCATTTTCGTAATCAGCACCTCGAGAAACCTTGAAAATGACACCCATGTCATTGTTGAAAAAAAAACCGGATGTCCGCCATCTTGGATTTGAAAATGGACCTCATTTTCGCAATTAGCACCCCGAAAATCCTCGAAAATGACACCCATGTCATTGTTGAAAATAAATATCGTGAATATAGTTGCAAGTCCTCTAAACTTTTGACTGTTAGCTAATTTCTCCCGTGAGAATTTTGTGTCTCGCGCATCGTAAAATTTCACTCTCATAAATTTTTCATAACGCGCCTAAAGAAGTATAACTTCAACATGAAAGATAAACAGATTAAATTTTATGTTACCTATGGCTCAGTAGACGTAACTTCGTTACAGGTTCGATTTCCAGACTTAGTCCTTATAACTATACAAATAAAGTCTAAATTGAAACTTCTCTTAGTCGATACTATATGTATACTAAAATTTTTAAGTAAAAAATTTACAAGTCAATAAGGTCTAAAATACGCCATTTATTTATTTCATTTTAATATAATTTTAAATACAAATGTTTTAGAGCATAATTTAGCGCACACGACTCGTGACAATTCTGTTCACGAATTAAATAAATAAATTTCTAAATTGGTTCTGCGGTTGCGGAGCAAACAGTCACAGGTCCGTTCAGCACAACGCCTCGTCCCGCACTGATTTACTGGGCGACAGAGGGTGTTCTCTCGCGGCTTACGTGTATGAATTACGTAAAAAAATCATAAAAAATAAATAAAACAGTTATTTGAAAAAATAATCGGAGATCATATTAGGTGTTGTATTATTTAATATGCTGAACGCAATAAAAAAATCTTGTTTTTGATAGTTTACGAGAGAAATGATATGAAAAATTGTAACAGAGGGTACTTAGCATATTTATTTATGATATTTATGTTGTTTTTTTTAACTTTTTAAGCGGAAGAGATAATGCTGTATATGCTGTAGAATAACATACATTTTTTTTAAATTTTTTCCTATTAAGATTACAGAGAATTCAAATACAAAGAAAGTCCAATTTACATATATCGCCGCCTTAATTAGGTATATATGTGTATTTTATCAAACTACGAAAAAACTTAATAAAAGTCATAGAAAATTCATGGAATTATGTCCATAAGCTTTAAATATTCCTACGCTCGACATCTTATAAATTACATATTAAAATGTCCCTGGATAGTTTTTATGCCTCACTTTTAAAGTTTTTTTTCGGTTTTTAAAGTATTTTCCGCATATAAAACCCTCAATAATTTATTTATTTAATGGATCACCCACATAATACATACAATATACAACATTGATATATGCAAAATTATTACAAAATGTGGGTTAATAAGTATTATGTATTGAACTAAATAAAATTTTATTCAAATAAAAAATCTATTGTAATAATGTAAAATTTACTTAAATCAAGACACAAGACAAGAGATACACAGTAGAAAGATTAAAAAAAACTATAAATTTAACTATGAGTGATAAGAATATAGACATTGGTTTTGCTATTTTCATAATATAATTATAAAAATTCTCGTTCTCTATAATTTCCCAAGCGTAATTTGAAAAGGAAAATTAAACTTACCGATGAAGCTAAAAATGATATTGTCACAGTATTCAATTTCATGCTTGGCTTAAATATTATGTTTCGATTTCTGTAAAAGATTTTTAGCAACTTTGAGAATAAAGAAAAGCCTTGGTAATAAAATCTAAATTATAATACTACGAGATTCACATAATTGGTTCATGATCATCGTTTTTAACAATTTTTTGATTATTTTTATTTCTAGGTACAAGCTCCTGAAACACAGGTTTCTAGTTCAGGAGCTAGGGCTGTGTAAGATTGTATCAATGTTTTTGTTTTTGTTTTTCCATAAAGACCTTTTTTTAAATTTATGTATGGTATTGATTATCTTTAAATAATCAATACCATATGGTATATAATATGGTTAATACATTTTTTTTTTCACAAAATCAAACCGGCTATCTTGAATTAAACGACTCATTCCTGCTTCTATTTCTAATTATTTTGAATTTAAGCCTTCATTTCATATTTATTTTACAAAAACTAAAAGGGCTTCTTTTAATTTTCATCCCTTAGACGTTGAGGTCAAGAAAATCATTCTTAATAGTTAACCACGCCATTATATAATTAATATTTAGAGGTGAACCAGACCAGTCCATTGGACGATAGACTGTAAAATGGACAGACATAAAATTATTATACCCTCATACAAGTTGTTTCAACACGTATAATATTTTCCAGATCGGTAATAGAAGATAACGCGGGTTGGCCGCAGAACTACAATGTGGACCAAATCGCGTCTGTTAGCCGAGGAGGCTCTCTACCTAGGCCGCCTTCAATGATACCGTGAGTTGTATAAAATTTATATTTTACAGCGAAAGTAAATAATTTAGATATTAATTTATACTATCCAACCATTATATAATATAACATTCACTCAATTTAGATAAAGTAATAAAAGAAGAATAGGTGAAGATTATAAAGTTTAATTTCAATTTGCTTTAAGCATAATATCTAGTAATCCTTAGAGAAAGTGCATAAAATAAACATTAAATAATTCTTGTACTAAAAATATTATAATACTCGTAGTTATTTTGTAAAATGTTTTAATAGGTTTATGAATAAAATCAACTAGACTGTAACCTATAAAGGTCATCAGGGTATTAATAATTATATCAACAGCTATAAATAGATTTTAAGATAATGTCAATGTTAATATACGCGTAAAATTACACGTGGACAAACTATGGATAGGTATAAGATAAAAATTTTGGATAGGTATAAGATACAAATTATAGATAGGTATAAAATAAAAAAAATTATAGATAAACAAGTAATAATATTTTAGTGATAACTAAATATAGCAAACTAACAAAACAGTGAAAGCCCAGTGGTAACGCGCTCGCTTGGATAACCGAGTGATGCGGGTTCAAATCCCGGTCTCACACCTCTGATATTTTCATGTGTGAATCTTTTCTATCATGATTACCACTTATCTAACGGTGAAGGAAAACATCATGAGAAAATCTGCATGTCTGAGAGAACCTAGCAAGTTTTTGAAAGACATGTGAAATCCGCCAACCCCCTTGCATTGAAGGGAGGCCTGTGCCCAGCAGTGGGACGTTCAAAAGGGCTGAAATTGCTTACGGACTTACATAGTAACATTTAATTTAAATCTAAAATTTAAAATTAAATTTTAAAAGTGCTTGTAAAATTCTATTTAAATAAAGTATATTTTGATTTAATTTGAATTATGGTTCCATACTTCCCATAAAACCATAAAAACACCGTTTAAACAAGAATTTTTACTACCAAAAGTATTATAAACGAAATGTATTTTAAATATCACATAAGATCATAGTAAAATTAAAGCAATTACATGGTTTACCATGGTGTAAAGTTATATGTCAGTGTAATAAATGGGGTCAGAGGCCAGACACACAGCTATTACATGCTTGATAGATGCATATGTGTTAATAGGCTACGCCCGTTATAGTATCTAGAATATTCACTATATACATTTATCTATTTATATTTTCTTTATAGTTTCCTACAAAGTCTTACTTTTATTTATCTTTTGATTTACGTCACAGGTTGTACCTTATTTTACTTAACAGAATATGCTTTCGTACTACGTACACTTAGATACTGAGTGCTTTACAACGACTTCCCTTGAAAGTCCTTCAGTTAATTAATAATTTGTCTTGTAAACCCACTTACCGTAACATGAAAGAAAAAAATTGCTACACGAACAAATTAACCGTGGTCTAAATAAAAATGAAAAGATTCCCTTTGATATAAGAATGAGATAGTAAGAAAAAGTATTTAACTCTAATTAAAACGAACTCAGATACAAAAGGAATAATTATCCCTTCTATTGTGAATAGGCATGGAAATAGGACACTGCACTACCTTTGAGTTATATAGTGGCACTGTTTTGAGATATCTCGCCACGGAAGAGAAAAATAAACTTGGTGATGTTTTTTTCTGATATTTTTGTTTAAATTAATATGACTATAACATTTTGATTATAAATTGTCCATGAAATAAGGTTACAAATTCAATATATAATATGTTATATGTAGTAAGAATAAATAAAGTTTTATTTACTTTAAGTGATTACATCTGCAAGTAAAAAAAATGCTTTTTCCATTTTTTTATTTTTGTCGTATCATTTTGATACAGTCGATCAATTTGATCTATTAAAATGTTATATTAGGTACGATAAGTAAAAAACTGAATGTGTGATTTTTTTTATCAAATTAAATGTTTTATACATTACAAAAAAGTTGTTTGTACCTGTATCCGTTATAGACTTTGAAATTTTCCAATCGAGGTATTCCAAATTGAGTAATGGTTTAAGTACTACTGTACTACTAAATCCATGCATTAGAAATATTAGATCCATCGTGACATCTATTTTCAACGATAGTACTTATTGCGAGAAAATATCATATTTCTGAGAAATAAATAGATACTGGCCGTTAAAACGTACCTAACGATAAAACGGGGGTGAGTCAGTAGAAAATATATTATGTGATATTCACCTGAAATTGTTATATATATAAATTGTTTTACTAATGAACCATTGTTCATTAGAACTTGATGACTCTTGGTCAATAGAACACGATTCACGATAACGACTACTAATTACGACTATTGCTATTTGACTATTACCCTGAATAATTGAAGGCTATTTGGTATCGCATTTACCGACACGTGACATCAGTATCTTATTTAGAAAAATATGAAAAGGTTTTTTGTGTTATTTTGCGATCTGAATAAATGATAGATCGTCAATCTTAGAAATATTGTGCTCTTATACGTGGTAGAGAATTGAATTTTATACGTATTATTATTATATTATAATCAATTATAAACATGATATTAAAGAAGTCCATTAGAAAGCTAAGAAGTGATTTCATAAGAAATTTTGTCATGATGAACACTTAAACCTATAAAAATATGTACATATATATGCAACTAAGTCCTTTATATCACAAAATATTATGTATATATTATATTCAAAATAACATATAATAATATTATATTGAAATACAATTTGCTCATTTAAAACTATAGTGATTTGAATTTATAAGATTTTTACTCATTTTTTACTTACAAGCTTTTATTAAACTTACATGGCTCGCAGAACTGGCTTTCAGGTTTACATTTATAATTTATTAGCCTTTAAGTGCGGCTACACTCAACTAGTTTATTTTTGTAGAATTGTGTCTTACGAAAGTTCTCTCTGTCTATTTCACTTATCTTACATATCAAAGTCGTACTTTTCTCAATACATAAATTCTAAAATGTGAAAACAACTTAACCTAACTGGACTTTACTACTTTCTTGGATTTTTAAAACAATTGTTCAAAATCAATAGTTTTATACATATAATACACTTGAAGACACGTTTGGGACAGTTTGTAGTGACCCTACTTTCTTACGCCAGCGGTCGCGGGTTCGAGTCCCGCTAGAAGCCTTCATTTATTAAACTCGGATACTTTGTACTCCAGTCATGGGTGTTTATATTTATAATATGTATTTATTTAAAGTTATATAATATGTAGTATACCAACTATCTGGTATCCGTAACACAAACAAGCTTCATAGCTTACCACGGAAATATATTGTGCTGTTGTAATAATGTCCTAACATATTTATTTATTTATAATAACATAGAGATTAAAATAAAAGACTGTACAATAAATAGTATATATTTTTTTTTATTTGACCTTACATAGTTTTAAATGAGCAATGTCATCAAAAAGTCATCTTTACCCTAATGAATGCAATGTGTTTTAATAGCTGCCCCGCCCACACTCCGATACCTCCGCCACCTCCACCACCGCCTCTCACCATACCACCGCACAGGTAATAGAAATAGCTTAGAAAAAGCTCTGCAATATTGCTACTACTATGTTAAGGGTAAAATCCGCAAGTCTTAATCCAGTGGTAGCTTATTGATAGTTTACTTGCTTTGGCACTAATGAAGCGGGTTCAAACCCTTGGTTTTATAACACTAAGATATTCAAGTTCAAATCTAAGCGGTCGCGGGTTCGAGTCCCGTTGGAGCATTCATTTGCGTGATGTGATGTTTTCACTCCAGGCGTGGGTGTTTATATTTATAATATGTACTTAAAAGTTATATAGGTATGTGTAGTAAATCAACTATCTGATATCCATAACACAAGTCTCGTACCTTACCATAGAACTAGATGGTGGTGTGTGCTTATGTCTCAGCATAATATTCATATTATATTTAATCACTCACGCTGTATAATCACAAAAACATCTAGAAATACTCTGCATGTCTGACTAAACCTGAAAAATGTGTGAAGTCCGCCAACCTGCATTTGACCAGCTACACAAGTCCGTACCCCACAGTGGGACATGTTATACCAAAAATTCGACCATTAAAAAAATCGAAAAATATAATTTGAACAAAATGGAAAAACTTTTAGATAATATATATTCAATGTAGTAATTTGTGATTAATTACTTACATATTAGGTTTAACTTGCTTTGCCACATATAAGTTCAAAATACATAATATCTTAACAGTGAAACCTTTATCTTTGCAGGACAAAACACGTATCCTTCGCTCGATCCCACACATTAACCACTTTTGATGACTCCGTAATGCCGGCGGCTGTAAGCGGCAGCCGGTTTAGGAGGGACTGCGAAAGACTTATTGACGGTCGTGTAGTTAAGGTTAGCTTAAATAAATGGAATAGTTTATCTCATGAACTTTAAGTACAATGTGTAGTATGAAAAGGATAAAAAATTATTTCAGAGCAATAATTATGGTGATATTGCGAAAACGCCTAAATAAAAATAGCTATTTCAAAATCATACTTATAAAAAGTAAAGAAAATTTTATTTATTAATAAAAAAGTGATGACATTTGTGCGTGCGTATGTAATTAAATAAAATTTCAAGAAATTAAATTTCCTTTCATTAGTTATTACTATAAATAAAAAAAAACTATTATTTCGCATTTTGTCGCGGATTTATTTAGATTTTTGCTTCCCGACGTTTCTAATGCTTTACAGCAATCTTGATCACGGAAGTCTCTCGTGTTATCATAATTGCTAATGAAAAAATCCGAAAAGATAGCTTCATTTATAATGTGAAATATTCGCGTGAATCTAAAAAGTAATATAATAATTATTATTTTATTCCATTCCTCTAACAGCCAGAAAATAAGCCTTACGCAACGTTACCGATAGTGTTTCAACCGTTCCCGCCGTATCCTCAATACATGGCTCAAGCGCCCGCGCCTATACACTACCCGCCGATAACGCCATTGCCAGCACACTCAATGCAAGCACCGCGTCCAACACAGAATGAAGGACCTAAAGTCGTTGTTTTAGGTATGTTATGGTATTTTGATATTTTCTATTTTACGTTATTCTACATAGTATAGAAAATTAAATTAAAATTAATAAATTAAGGTATTTGACTATGATGTAATGATTTATTAAAAGAGCTCTTGGAAAATAAGATTTTGCGAAAAAAAATATTTTTTCTGTTTTTTTTTCTCATTCGTGCATTATAGGTACACAGATTTCTATAACTATAAAACTAATCAATTTTTCAGATTCAATTAAAAAAGGAGTTATGCGAACACAAGCCACCCAGACTGAAGTTTGTTTAGGAAGGAAACCGCATCCACCCAACTATCTGTCATTAAGTCCACGTACAATCAAAAGGGTAATAAGAACTTTTGAATGTTATAGTATTTGAAACAAGTACTTATAAAGTAAATTGTAATAATATCTGTAATAGATAGAGCCACAAAACTAAGTGAACATAATAGTAATTTAAAACCCATTAAAATTTATAATAAAATCTAATTTCTTCGACTTATTATCGAATAAAAAATAATCGTTAAAGTAATTGTTGACTATTTTTAAAGAGTACCTATTTATTAACTTCATTATTTTTTTTTATTTTCTATGAAGGTCAAAATGGTAGCTGCGGGAGTTCAAACAAATGGATATACAGTAGGTGCTAGACGATTAACTAAATCTTTCTCCGAAGTAGGCGGAGATCGCTTAGCAGGAAGGGAACAAAATGAGGTCACTGTAGCTATTGAAAGGTACTTTCCTATAGAACAAATTTGATTTTTACCATCAATTATAATAATATTGTTTGTAATAATTTAATAATAAATAAAACGCTATTATTAGATAAATGCAATGCTAATAGTTTAAGTAATTTTGTATTTCATCATTTTTTGTGAATTCTGTTTTAAATACTATAAGTTATGTGAAACTTTAATTTACAGTATTGTTGGGGTAGATCACGAAAAACTCCATAGGACCCAATCAGAAGAACCTCCTAGATCGCCTAGATCACCTACATCAATGATGCCATCTTCACCTCTCATGAGAGGAGACTCTGATGATGTCACGTCATCGTCAGTAAAGTCTATTGCATCGTCACAAGTAGACAAATCTGAACTTAGTACATACCAGAAACAAGCGCAAGAATATTTCCAACAAAATTTTCAATTCATACATGAAAGTGATCGAGATGACACTATAGATAATGACATAGAAACATTAGAAAAAAGTATGGCATTAAATAGAAGAAATTTAGAATATTTACAGCAAGAGATAGCTAAGCAAACTAAGGGAGACAAATCGTTGCGGTCAATACTTTCAAAAAGTACAAGTGACGCGTCACAGAAGACAATAAACTCAAATCACTTATCGAAAACATCAACATTTCAATCAGAGCCATCGACTGAAACATCCGCTACTACCACTGATGATAGTGAAAAAAATGAAAAGGAAATAATAATAGACTTCGAACCAAGACCTGATAACGAAGCGATTCCATTTACTACATTGAGACGAAAAAATAAGAGAATTTTACAGAAAACGATGTCCGAAGGTGAAATATTGTTAGACGCGTAAGTATAGTTGTTACAATCATGATTTTTCTATCATGAAATCTCTTTACATTATGATTGCGTATTAATAGTTATTAATCAATAATCAACCATAGTATTATATTTGAAATTACTGTAATAGGGAATTAAAACAATGTTTTTACTTTTAATGTACTACGACAAATTTATTGAAATTGATATTTATATAAAACTGTGTATTTTCACTAGGAGAAAAACGGAAATTTCCGCTGGTAGCGAAGGAATTAAAGACGCGCCTATAATCATGTCGACAAGTCAAGAAAATATGACTAAAGAAGATAGAGAGAGTGAAGCCATTTATCGACAATATATTACCCAAAATTATAATCAAACACCCATCAAAGATGAAGGGATCTTTGGATTTGAACCAGATGGATCATTTAGGTAAACATTTTACTAATATCATACGTGAATAAGTTGATAACGCATTTTGCGTTACATTTTAATTTATTAGTACAGAAAAGTTTTGGTTTACTCATTTTTTCCTAATGAAAACCTATTAAACGTTTATGTGTGTCAATTGAAAGTGAAAGTTATGCCAAATTAAATAATATTTTTAGAATCAATTTTCTTTTTGAAGTATTTTATCCATAATTTTTTATCACAACAGAAAAAAATGTCTTGAAACAATATCAACTTATTCACGTATCTAAAATTAGACAATATAATGCTTGCTAGCTTTAGCAGCACCTTCATATAAATCATTGCCCACTGACCGGATCTACGCTTCTGCAAAAAAACATTGTCACTTTTATTACTATTAGGTCTGTATATATTATCGTATCATAGATGAAAAAAATATTTAAAATTAGGATAATTGAAGGTAAGACAAAAATGATTATCTCTTTAATATAAGCTTCGTTATGTGACATAAATTATCTATTGGAAATTATGATTTTATATTATAAAATTTGAAATTAACAGCTTTTATAGATTAATGGACTACTATTTTTCATATCTTTAAATTATTGCTTTTGCTTTCACTCACTCATAAATTCTCTTCGTAGTTCTTCAGATGGTAATGCTCCATACGAAGATTTTCACGAAAAGTACATTAGTTACAAGCATGAACCATTTAGAATTCGGAGTGTTAGCTTTGAAGAAAAAACTGAACGAGTTAACGCAGAAATTTCTTTGGATGGGTAGGTATTTTACCTTAGATAAATTAATTAGCTTGTAAAATTAGGTATAGTACTTTATAAATTTATATTAATTTCAATAATATTACTTTTATACTATTTTATCAATAGCTTTAGTAGAACCATTATAGTAAGATATACTTTTAAAATACTGTCAAGCTTATATAATTTAGGATAGATCTATATTCATCATATGCTATTAATATTGTTTTTTTACAGAAATTAGAATTTTACAGCGTTTAAGACTAAAATAAGTGATGATTTTTAATATGCTTTGTACTAACTAATCTCTCAAATAAATATTCCATTTAAAGAATATTAATATAATCCCACGATCGAATGAATTATTACTGTATTTCTATAAAATTAAAAATAAAATTATAATATTACTATATTTAAATAAATATTAATTTTACTCTGATGACTAAACTATACTATTATAAAGGTTTATCAAAATTCGTTAGGCTTAAGATGGTTTTTTATCAAAAAGTTCGAACCTACGAAAAATGGTTACAGCAAATAATAAATTTTCAGTACGGCTAAATCTAGTCCTGCGTCACCAGATCCAGTGAGTAATATCGGTGTAGAACAAAAAACTAAAAGAGCGATCATTTCAAACAATGTAACAACGATACTTGCACCCTTGGAGAAGTCTTCACCTTGCGCCTCCAGTGAATCACTTACTGTAGACCACAGCAGGTTAGTGTTAGTGATTTAGTAAAATACACTTTCAGGTTATAATGTCTAGTTATTAGTATGTACTATACGGCAAACGAATATAAATGGAGTATTTCAATTTTAGGGATCATTCAGATGGTATGTGGAATGAATCGCAAACAACAGTATTGCAAGTAGATTCTGGTACAGACAATGGAACGGTTGTAAGGTTCGTTTTTAAACATATTATTTATATTTATTAGATAGTCATTAATTATTAATTAATATTAATTAAACTAGTTTTATATTAAATTATTCGAAGGAAAAAACTTCTTAATTGTGTTTAAATTTAGCTCCTCAGATCTTAGTTCCTTAGCGACGTCTCCCGGTGCATTGGCGCTATTAACTCCAACATCACGAAGAAAACAGTTGTTGTTATTACAACATCAACAAAGATCGTCTTTAGATACAGACGCTTTAGATGAAGAGTTTGACGCTTCTCAGGTAAAAAAAATATTTATCCCTAAGGAAGACTCAATAAGATACATTTGTTTCTTCGAGGGGTTACATTTGAATTTATTAAGAAAAACCAATATTTATAAAAAAATTAAAATTCTTAACTCAAAAAAGTTTACAAAATTAACTTTTAATTGGACAAACAAATCAATATAGGGCAATAATCTATGAATATGGTTCTAACATCAAACTATGATAGACATTCCCAAAATAAGTCCACACATTATTATAAGCATCTTTGTATTATTATTATTTACAGTAAATAATTTAATTTCAGAGCCAATCACCAACTTCGCCGCGTAACAAATTAGACACATCCAGTTCCAGTTCACAACAAACACGACAGTCACTTTCACCACCCGCTGTAGTCCCGAACATAACACTTCCAATCACAAAACAACCTACTATATCTAAAGCTCTCTCACCCTCACATATAAAACCAAATCATACACCTGCTATAGCAATAACCCATCCAAGTTTAGACCTCTCAGATGTACCCTTTAAACGAACACCCAGTTTCATTAATAAGAAACGAGAGAGAGCATTAAGTCCTTCAAGGAGACAAGAATTGCAAAGAAAAGCTCAACAGAAGGAACCAAATGGAACGATTCCAAACCAAGTAGCTACTACTCCTACAGATCAAACATTGCCCAAAGCGGCGAGTAGTGAGACAAGTCTTGCTCGGACTGATTCAGGAAAAATTAATACGACTGACATCTCCGAAAGTACAACTACAACAGAGGATTATGTGACTGCAAACTCCGATAGTTCCAAGAAGAGTAATAGTAAAAATCAAAATCATAGTGAGTAAATTTTTATTTATATTACTTACGACGGTAAAAATTTGTGTGGTTATTAATTTCATAAATATACATTTATATTAGGGTTATTCTATTAAGCTATTAAAATATTTTAAGTAAACATATTTTATACAAATGTATACAAGATTATTTTATTAAAAATGTCAAATTACATAATAATTTCTTCTTATTTATAGATTCTGAAAGTAATAACAAGGCACAAGAAGGTTCGTCATTTGAGAGTGCATCAAGTTTATATTCCTCAACTAAAACTGATAATGTAGCTGAAGACTTAATTTTGCCAAGTTTTTCACCACCTTTAGAAATTAGAGAAGATTTTATAGTTCCTAATCTATCCTCGCCACCATTGGCGTTACCTGAGAGAATACAAAAACCATCAGTTGAACGATTTGAAGTAAAAGCTGACATAACTCCGATGGAAAGTAGAAGAACTAAGACTGAAATTATGAAAATAAAAGATGAAGTACCTACAAAACCGGTAAGCTATTTTTTTATTTTATTATACATTCAACGCCATAATTCCATTATGTATTATAACAATATTATTGAATTGAAATTGAAAACCAGAAAAATCATACGGTCAATCAATCTAATGGTAAAGGAATACAAGAATACATCGTAAGGATACTTGCATGAAAACTTAAAAAATGTCAAAAGACATCTAAAGACCACCAACTTGACCAGCATGGCGGACTACAGTGTGAACCCTCGCATTGAAGGGCTGGATAAAATTTGATATTTTAATGTTATCCTAGAAATTTCAAATTAACATTAATTATATCTAATTTTCTCGCAGAGTACTGGATCTCGAGAAGGAATAAGTGGAAAAAGTAGTTCAAGTGGTAGTTATAGCATAGGTGGTTCAAATCCAAATATGACTGAATCAACGGATAAAATTACAGTTGAAAAAATAAAAGAACTACCAGAAAAAACAGTGAAACAAGAAATGAAACTCAAAGAAGATAAAAAAGTCGTTGAAAAGCAAGAGCAACTTGTACCAAAGATGGTAGTAAGTGTTTTTTGTATTGTGTTATTAAGCTGTAAAAAGTAAAAATATTAACACATTTTTTACTATACAGTGTTCCTTATCTGATGACGAGAGAAGCGTTCACTATTCATCATCTGGGTATTATGAAAGTCCTATCGACGATGACGACGATGGAGGTCTAAGTAAGATTATACCATAGTTTACTCGTACTTAATACAAATGACGATTCTAATAATTATATTTATTTTCAGCGTATAGACACAGTCAAAAGTATAGAACGGCAGGCAGATCAAAAGCTTGGATATCAGAAGAGAAGAGGCGAAAAAAGAAAGCTTTTACTTTAGAATTTTCCAAATCATATGACGAATCTATTTCTACTTCGCAAGATGATTGGGGTAAAAAACCAAAAGAATTTGATAATAATCATCGTTCAGATAGAAATACAACTAAAACTAAGTCACCTTTAGAAGAAAAAATACCTGAGATTAGGAAAAAGAAAACACACTTTGTTGAGAAAGTAAAAAGTATTCAATCATCTCCAAGAGAACCAGTAGATGTAGAAAAGCTCATCAAAGATAAAACAACAAAGGAAAAAGAAAATGATAATAAAAGACCAGTTGAGAGGGAAAGATATGTGAAAAGAACTAAGCTTAAAGCTAAAAGTCCCACACAAAGTAAAACAATGGATAGTCATTACAGATCAAATGTTAAACTTCATTTAAATATTCCGACTTCAGATGATTCTAGTGAACAGTATAGGAAAGAAGGTAATATTTTAAATTATAATAATCATTTATAATATGTTATTGGGTTTTGATATAATAAACTTAAATAAATTGTACAAGTATTGTATTCTATAGTATACACGTAAAACTCATTTATAATATTTTAGGGGTCGGAAACGGAAACGTATCTCCCAGGAAACACAGACGTTTGCGAGACAGTCCGAGAAGAAAGACCACTAATAATTCAAATTCTAACAAGTCACCTACTACGAGTAACCACACTGGATATAGGTAAGAACAAACCTGATTCGATTTCCAGACACCTAGTCCAATCAATGAGATATTTTCTAATACAGTAAATTAGTTACCAATGGTCGGTTCATTATGATAATATAGGATATTTACAATAAGCGTAAAGTATAAAAAATTACATTACGGTATATAAAGTAAGCCAAGTAAGTAAATTGAATTATAAAGAGCGTAATAAATTTATTTTAAAGCACAACGCCGATGCCATTACCTATACTTTTGAGTTAAAAACTTTATGGAACTTGGCACTTGCTTAAATCTGAACTCTAAACGGCGCTGCTAATGATTTCAGAAACTTTTTCACCAAACTTCGATTCTTTTTATTATATTTTATGTTTATTGTGTATTCATAATTTTGCTATATATATTCAAATTACGAAAAACAAATTTTATTATTTTATTAAGTTTTGATATATCTAGCTTACAATAACCTAGATCTTAAACCAAATGACAGTTGTAGGCCACGACGAAAAAGTGGTTCAAATGAAAGCATTTCACTACCGGGAAGTCTGCCGAGAAGGAAGCAATCAATACCGACTGTTCCTTGCGTCAGTTCATTAGAAGCTGAAGATATTGAAACTGCTAGAACATTAAATAGTGCAGGTTCGAGGTTAACTCCACTACGATACTCAAAGAGCCCTATTGCATCACCAAGAAATAAAAAACCAGAAAAGGGTAAGTGCAGTTTTTATAAATATTTATATCTAGTATTTAACATTGTTTTAAAGAAAGATTAACGTAATTTTTAACTCAAACAGCATTATTTACGTCGCAAATAATATCTACACAGGTCTAAAATGCTGATCAAATATAATATTAACAAAGTTTTATGAAAAAAAATTCAGTAACCGTTGAACAAGTTAATAAATTATTAGGGAATTAGGGATCCACGTTGTTAAAATAGAGCTTTTTCCTAGTAAAAGCTTTATTTCAATGTGCGAACTTTTCTCGATAGATGGTAAATTCACAGCGGCATCAGCAGAGTCCTTACGCTCCGTATCTCCAGGTTCTGACTCGGTGTTCTACTCAGAGCACACAGAGCATTTGGCGGGTGAATGTGAAGCGAAGGCGCATTGCTTGCACTGCGGCAAGGAGGTCCATATCGTGACTGCGCAGAATGAGGCTGAAAGAGCATCAAGAACCTCCACTCACACTGATGTGAGTATTGGTTGTAAATTATATTGAAAATAAAGATTTTTTTTTATTAGAGCATTTTCCTTTTTTTTAATTGTTGTATTCTTTTGAATAGTGTTATGATTTATGATTGTCTCATGCCTTAACAAAGTTGCCAAAAATATATTTGATTTAAAACACTATTACAATTTTTACTTTACTACATACCTACATATGGTGAAGTATAACATAATAATTTTTTTTTTGGTAATTATTACTTATAGTAAATATCATTGATACATTATATTTTTTACATCAATGACATCTACAATCAAATCCAAATTATAAATTAATATTACACTATTCACAAACTAATATGTACTAATATTTATTTTAAGGAATCCTATGTAGATGCAACTCCAGATATCGTTCCTGCACCAGCGGGTTTCGCTGATTCTCCATCGTGTAGTATTTCAAATAAAAAACACACAAGCGGAGTGAGGTTATACAAGAAATTAGATAAACGATATCGGTCTGAAGATAAATCAAGACATCATTACCGTAGTCGGCAAGATGTTCGAGCGAAGGTAAGAATAAAAATAAAGTAATATATTTTGCTGTAATAGTTCAATAAAATACGCATTATTATCTTCGCTGACTGCCTCGGTAGTGTAGTGGCTAGCATGTACGCCGATACATCGAGAGGTCCTGGATTCGAGTCCTGGGTCGGGCCAAGTTTAGTTATTGAGTGTTTCTGTTTAGCAAGTCTCAGTAACACTAACAGCCCGGGTTTGGGAAGTTGGCGGTGAGTCACCCCCGTGCCTCGGAAAGAACTTAAAGCCGTCGGTCCTGAGCCTTAACTCTCACTAGTCGTGTCTAACAGTCGTCCCGACAGAGTATAAGAGTGATAGGAATAGATAATGCACTTGTATATCTCCTGCGTAGTTGGTTAGTCTCAATGAGAATATCGAATTAGGCATAGGCATAAATTTAGTTTACTTACATAATAAACTCCGATTCTTTCATATACAGTCAGAAGAAAGGGGTAAAGAAGATTACGTAGGTATTGAAAAGCCGCAAGATACACGTATAGCACGTTCAGCTGGCAACTCCCTCGACAAGCTTGATATAGCTGATGCTGGAGCCGACCCCGATGGTAAGGAACTTGAATTTAACCTTTATTTTGACCATTGTATCTATTTAACGGAATATATTATTTAAATATTTTGTACGAAATTCTTTAAAAGCAACATTTTATCCAGAAATGAGAAAAGAAATCATTAATAACAATATTTTTAATAGTGAAAACTACACAATATAAATATGTTATCAGTGGGTACCTATTTCAATAAGGATTTTTTTTATGAATTTATAAATACCATTATTTAAGTAATAATTACCTGCAGACTATTAGATGATATTAAAGCGCCTGACTAAATACTTTAGCTATTATTCAAAATTAAATTTTGTATTTTTTAAACAAACAGGCGAAGTTAATACAATAAACTTGTTTCGCCGTTAAGATTTAAAATAAGTTAGTCCCTTTGTATATATATTAAATTTCCTAATAGAGCATGAAGAATTTTCTGAAAGTTCTGATGCGGAAGAAGAGAAAGGCGTGTATGCGACGCCGTGGTGGTGTGGCAACTGGATATTACTGTCTGAAAACGATGACAATTGGACTAGAATACCACCAGGTTTGATTTTGTTTGAGTTTTTTTTGTTTCTTTTAAACTCTCAACTTTTTTTATCCAAATAAGAAATAATTTTTTTTATCCAAGTAACTTATGGTAATAATTTTTCAGTCATTTTTTTTTGTTTAATTTATTTAACGTATTGATTTTTTATTTATGAAGTTTTAATTATGAAGTCTTCCTATAACTACCACTTTTATACTTTTATTTTATAGTTTTAAACGATATTGTCATTGTAAAAAGAGCTACAGTGATTAAATTTACAGCTCGAACTACGTTATAACGAAAGCTTATAAAGTTCCATATAGCTTGATAAAGTTCCATGAAATTGATATACTATATTTTCTATACTATCAGATAAAATAGATACAGTAGAGCAGGAAGACCCAACGGAATCCGAAACAGAATTCAACAAGCGGTACGTAGCGCTCACGCACCGCCTCGTGCATAGACGCGCCTGCATCGAACTGAACAAACGACAGGCTGATAATAGTTTTGGTAAGCATTTAAGCAGCTATTATATGAATATTAGTTCTTTTTGTTTAATATGAAAATTGTAGTTGTACTTTTTTCATATTTCTTGCAATTTTTTTCATATTTCTTTCATAAGATGGTACCGGAATGTTAGGTAACGTTATATAAATATCTCAAGAAATTTATGTATCCAAATAAATGTTTAAGATTCGACCTATCCTCATGTGTGCATTATAAATTCCGTACAACGAAATTATTGTTTTTTTTCTATTTTGAGTTATTTAATTTTTTTATAGATTTTTAATATTGTAGCAAAAACCTTTTTTAATAAGTTTAAAAGAAAATTATTTACATTTTCGTTATTATACTTTATTTCTATGAATATATTTTTTATTGTAAGGCACAAATACACTATGATTTTTTTGTGATTCGTTATTTTAAGTAAAAAGTTAGATATAACATCGGTTATATCATATTTTTCCCAAAAATGTGTTACTAGTACAATATAAGCCTAATTTCCCAAACTATCGTATATATTCTTATCATTTAAAATCATAGAAGCGTCGACAGTTACGTCACATTCGGTAACGCTGCGTTAGTTAACCGATTCACTTCTACGTGACGTAAAATCTATTTCTGACTCTCATTATTTAAATAGCTCTCATCTTATATTTTGAGAGTAGCCCCCAAATTTTTGTAGCTTTTAACGTATTGGCACGTGATTTATTGTAATATTACGCAAACATATCTTTGACATTTTTGCTACTAAATTATATTACGTGTATTATATATATAAAAAGTTGGAGCAAAATTATCGACGACAGCCAGGAATCTATTCTTGTTAAAAAGACTTTAACGTGAGTCACAACTATAAAATTGGTTGATATAAAAAATATACGGATAAAAAGCATCTGTTACTGGCCGATCTAAAGACTAAATTAAATTTTACATAGGCGCCGTACGTCAATTCTTAGTTGTTGCAGACGCGCGACTGCGGCTAGACGGTACTCTCACGACCGTTTCTGATACTTTATACTATCGATTTGACGTCGAAATTTGGCTTATGTGATCGTGTTTATAAAGACGTATTTAACTGTGCATGAAAACTTTGTAAGAATAGTGAAATAGCAAAGTGTTACATCAAAGTTCAAGATCGTATATTCGGAATTCGGAAAATGCGGCACAGCTGTAAGTCCTGTTTAATTTAGTTAATGAGTTATATTTACATGTTATGTGACTATTCAGTACGTTTTATACCTGTTTTTAGTTAATCTCAGCTTCAATCCTCCTGCTGGGAATATAAGGCAGAAGTTAGAAGAAATATTTAAATTGATGCTGGTATTATGGTGTCGACAAACGGAAGCAAATAAACTTATAGCTTTGGAACCTTGTGGTAACAATTCAGTTTTTTTAATTTTCTATGGAATAAATACTGATGTTTTGGTTTACCTTCGAAGTGTTTATCAAGAAAAGTAAATACTAAACAGCCATTGTTTTAATCTAACCCCTTATCCATAGAAAATATTTCTTATCAATAACGAATTATTCGTGATAACACCTTCGTACAGCATAACAGACTGTGCCAATATAGTATAAGTATATAAATATTATTAAACACTAGCAGCTATTTACGTTCTGCTATTTAAAGATAAAATGTAGAGCCTCTAACAAATTACTCGTCGATAAAAGTTTGAAGAGCGTATTGCCCATTTTCTGAATGGAACAGTTAGGTCGGTGATTTTTGGAAATAAGCCAAAGCTTTCAGCCATATGGTCAGAACAATCCGAATCCTTTACGTATCGATTATTCGTATTTGTGTCACGGCCAATAGTATTCTCGGTTTATGGGCGGGTGAAAGCCCATGTACCACTTAGATAAGCAAATATTAGTCAGGGACTGTTGATTCGTAACCATTCTTCGGTTTATTTATTTCGACTAATCTCAATTTTCGTAGAGGATTAAATTAAAATAGAAAAGTTAAAACACAACTGTAATGTCACATTTGTTATAAGAAAATCATATCACAATATATTTTTAGTACTTAAAATAATTGTTCAAATTGTTCATCAAAAATGTAAAAAAATGAAATATGAATGAATGTACAGTAATGAATTTAATTTAAAATGTAAATTTACGTGTATCACTTAAATATTACTAAGGAATGTTTTATATTATTTATAGTGCTTTAATAACTTACTAAAATATTGAGTGTCGATAGATTTTCAGTTTCAAAATTTAAAATTTATATACATAAAAAATAGTAACAATATATAAATAACAACAGTCACATTAAAAGAGGTTTTCTTAATATTACATTAAACATTATATAAAACGTACAAATTATTAACTTTAATTCAAAGTGTTTAAATAAATGTTTATTTTGAAATAATAATTTATGTAAATAATATGTTAATTTTAATGAATAGAAAGCGACAAAACGGTAGTGGTTCGTCGTGGCAATGAAGAGTTTGGGTTCAGGATACACGGGAGCAAGCCAGTCGTGGTGTCAGCCATCGAGCCGGATACTCCCGCGGAGTCTTCGGGGCTCGAAGTTGGTGACATCATTATTGCTGTTAACGGTAATTAAGTGAACTTTGTACTTATTATTAACTACCTCCAAATAATTAAGACCTCTTTAGTCATCAAATGTAATGAAAGTCGAAAACGTACTAGTAATAATTTATGAGTAATTATACAATTTATATTACAAATTGAATATGAAACATAACAATGTAAAAAATGAAAGTGATTCGAATGATATAACGAGGTCTAGTTAATAAAGCTTAGCTCGGACGATACTTACCGTTACCAGTTTAATAGAATTTTGACTATTTTGTATTTAAAAAAACATCAATATTACCTATCACTTTTTACTATTCTACATATTGCGTATTAGTAAAATATTTCCCACAAACATTTTATTCTAACAGTTTACTTACAAAATAAACAACATTAATCCTTAAAAAATAACAAATTATAATATTTGTTAACTAACTTTGATTAAAATCGGTTCAGCCGTGAAAATTAACGGGAAAGATAATTACTTTCCAATAATTAATAATATAAATAGTTGTTCGGATGACATTAGTTAGCTTAAGATTTATCGTGTAATATAAGCAGTTATACTACTGCTAAGTAGGTGTAATATACGCAGTGAATGAGCGTTAGTGCCATAAAATTTAATTACATTGCGTTTAAGTGATGTATGAATGTCCCTCTATATTGAGAATTTGCAATACGCATTATCTGACTTGTAAGATGTCACACAAATAACCATCAGTACTTGCTTTACTTTGCAGTAAAGAGCTTTTTCCTCTATTTAAAAACAAAGCTTTATTTCTAAGATCTTTAAGATTATAAAAATATTTATTTATTATTTCTTAATGTAAAACGCGTATAACTTAAAAGTAAGTTTTAATATTATGTATTCTAAAGTCTAAAGATTGCTATTGTATTAGAATTCACAAATATGACATAGCTTGTGAAGTTCAAGGTGCATTTGCATTACAATTTCGAATAAGTTTAAGTTGCATCTACTGCCAAGTTTGAGAATTGAAATTGACTTTAATGTGGAACCTGCATTGGTGTAAAGTGTAGGTACAAAGTAGACGACTAGTCATAATGAAATTTGCATTGAAAACAAAATATTACATTGTCTTGCAATAGTTTCGGTTTGCAATCCCATCGACACATCGACATAAATAAATTTTTATTTCGCCTTATTTTCATATTTATGTACTTATAGATAGGGTCAGTGACCTAAGGCAATAAGGTTATAATTAAAAAAACTTATGAATTAATGGATATCAAGTAAACTTTTAAAAAAATAAGATAAAATCAAAAAGTGGTTCTAAATAAAAAAAAATGAAAATATAATTAAAATTTTGCTGAGATATCATTTTAATACACTTGCTTTATATTTTAGTTATATACGTTTTTTCTTTAATTTTCAGGAATCAACGTATTAGATAAGACACATTCAGAAGTTGTGAAAATCGCTCATTCTGGTTCTGAGATTTTGGAATTGGATGTAAGTTTTTAGTTTAAAAAAAGTACGTGTGTACAAAGTACACATGTCAGAAGTAAATTTTGAATTTAAATTAAGGCTAACTCTTCCCCGTCTCTGAGTGCCTGGTACTATGGACTTATTTTTTCGTTTCATCGTGTTTGAAATCACAACGATTCTAATGAAGTTTCACTTTAAAAATATAACTACTTGATTTGTATGGTATAAAACTGAGGTTAATATGACTGAAGAAAAAGAAATTAAACTAAGTTGTGTTTTACATTAAACATATACCTATATAACCTACCTACTTAATCTTAAGTATGCAACTAAATTTTGTTATTATAAACGTTATAAAGAATTTTCAATTCAAATCAATTCTCTAGTAATTTATTAAAAAACTGTAACTATTATTCTCCAAACGCTTTTATAGTTTGTCCATTTTGTTAATGGTTTTTTGACAGCTTGCCGACTGACAAGCTATAGTGATGACAAAAGGACGTAATAATCGATTTCTCTTATTTTTTTAAGTATAAAATAATATTTATTTAAATCAAGTGTGATGGAGAGAACTAAGAGAATCATAATGTGATTCTGGCCGTGGCATTGCATATTTTGATAATTTATGCACACAAGAGTTAATAATTAATATAACTGAAGACTCCTCATCGGACAAATCTAATATAAATGATGATTCTGAAGAATCATGTTAATAAAAGGAATTAAACTACATATTTTAGTTGTTTTATTTGTATGCCTTATACTAAGAAGAAAGTAAAACTTTACTATTAACTTTAATATTTTAATTTATTGGTTTAAATCTTAAAATTTTTTGTCTTCCTTATTAAATAACATATTACACCTTATTTACATATTAGCATTGATTTCTATCGATTATTTGTAATCTGTGGCACAATCGTAGTAATCGTTATGTGTGGCACAGCAATAAGGGGGAGGTGCCCGTCCATGAAGTACAATATTAATGTGTATGTCATTTTAACTTTAATGGCTAACCATTAAATACGAAACTTCGTGGGCGTGAGCTGTCAAAAAACCATTAACAAAATGGACAAAGTATAAAGTACTTAAAAGTCTGGATTAGATATATGACTAGACTTTTAACATAACTATAAGTTATACTATCAATTTTAGATTTGAAAAACCAAATTAAGTACTATTATAGTTTGTAGAGACCCTACTTTCTTGCGCCAGCGGTGGCGGGTTCGAGTCCCGCTTTTGTTAAACTCGGATGTTCGTACTCCAGTCATGGGTTATATTTATATTATGTATGTATTAAAACTTCTACATGTAGTATATCAACTACCTGGTATCCGTAACACAAGCTTAGTAGCTTACCACGGAACTAGATAGCGCTGTGTGTAATAATGTCCCAACATTCTAAATTATATATGATGAATTGTAGGTAGCACGTACATGCGAGGTGGTAGCCTCCCTCGCGCATGAGGGTGGTCCTGCCGCGCTATACTCCGGGTATCTATGGCGAGCGGCGCTTTCCCGTGGACTCCCGCCGCGTTGGACGCGACGATGGTTCGTCCTTAAAAGGGATAACTGCCTATATTATTATAAAACGGATTCGGTAAGTTTTGTTTCTTGTGAATGAATAGTAATAATAAATACCTTTATTAGCGCAAATTACATTTCATTACAGTGTTGTTGTTTTTAATAAGCTAATTACAAGATAGAATTCTTACGTGTACTTTAGTAAGTCACTGCCGACTGAACTAGGCCCAGCCTGTATCACAGTTGGCAGTTCCTTCCTCCATGACAAGGATGAAGGATTTTATAAATTAAAGCATATTTTCGGATATTGTCGTGGATTTATTTGGATTTTTGGTTCCTGATATTTCGAATGCTTTACAGCAATCACGGTCACGGGAGAGACCATGATGAATCCGAAAAGATAGTTTCATTTATAATGTCAAATATTCGTGTAAACCTAAGAAAGTATTATGTGAATTAAAATTTTTTTACCATTACACATATCTAAGATTAAAAAAATGAAATGAATATGCTAATATTAGAGATTGTTATATGGCAAGGTAGAAGGTAGTGGTAATGGTAGCTGATATGGCAAGTGGTCGAGTAAAAATATATTTTTTTAAATCGATATTGTAATAAGTTTGAATTAATATGACAGTTGTTTGTTAATGACAAAGCTAGCAAAGCTTTTGCTTCTAGAAGTTTTGTCAAAAAAATTATAGTCTTCTTTAAATAATATTCTAATTCTATTGATGGAAAATATAAGATATGCGTATTATGTAATAAATGACCATTAATTTTATTTAGAATTGACACAAAAATGATATAGTCTAGATTATTTAAATGATGTCTAATTATATTTATGTAAACTTTACCACTTTGTAGCAAAATATTTGAATACTTTAATAATATAAAATTATGTAATAAAATAATAAAAACTTAATTACATATTAACAACAGTAGATATAGTTATAAAGAAAGCAAACAAATAGATTACATTTGTTAAAGAAAAGGTAAATATTTTTATAAAGTAAATAACTGCTTCTAAATTATAGTAGTTTAACATTTTATACTATATAATTAGAACATCACATCTCTGATGCTGTTGATAACTGGAATTAGACCTGTTTTTCGTCTATCTTCTTTAAAGAATACATATAAGTATTTTATTAAAATTTAAAATTTAACGTAAACGGCTCGAAATTTTCAAGTTTATTTGTATTTATTATGTATATTTTCTGTAAAATTGCTGTTTTTATGTATTTACCGAAAAATGGCTTAGTAAAACTCGGTCGCTTAGGTATTTAATCACAAAATATTTTACTTTTTATATGACATCAGTCAAGACTATGCGAGTTTTTATCTTAAGTTATGAATTATTTTGACGACACGTTTGGCGCAGTTTGTAGAGCCCTCTTTCTTACCCTACTTTCTTGCGCCAGCGGTCGCGGGTTCGAGTCCCGCTGGGGCATTCATATGTTAAACTCGGATGTTTGTACTCCAGTCATGGGTGGTAGTTATAATTATGTATGTATTTAAACTTATTTATGTACTATATCAACTATCTGGTATCCGTAACACAAGCTTCCTTCGTAGCTTACAACGGAACTAGATGGCGTTATGTGTAATAATGTTCCAAAATTTATTTACTACTAGCATATCCCGCGGCTTCGCACGCGTTCTAAAGACTGGAAACCAAATTCTTACTGAGTCGCGCGGTATGGTACCTCGCAGAACTAACGCCCGCCCTTCCCGTTTGTGCAACATTTTTCATTGATGCTCCGCTCCTTTGGTCGTAACGTGATGTATTATATAGCCTATAGCCTTCCCCGATAAACGGACTATCCAACACATAAATAATTTTTTCAATTCGGACCAGTAGTTTCTGAGATTAGCTCGTTCAAACAAACAAACAAACTCTTCGGCTTTATAATATTAGTATAGATTTATTTATTATTCTCGCAGAGCATTCACCCAGTGGGAGCATTAATGCTGATCAACTACCAGCTGACAGAAGACGAGCGCTGTGGTCGTCCATACGCCTTCCGCCTACAACGCGGCGGCGGCGCGAGGCTTCAGCTGGCGGCGGACTCGGCGGAGGCTTCCGCTAGGTGGCGCGCTGTACTTGCACACGCTATTGATGCTAGTAATCAGGTACAACTAATATTCTTTTATCTCACTAAAAAGTAAATTTTAGATTTAAAAGCTAATTGGACATAGTTTTGCAAGCCAGAAACAACCCACAATGGTGGTTAAATTGAGTTAAGGACACAGATAGTAGGTCCAAAATTACGTGATTTACTTATATATGCTAAAAAGATCAAAGCGATCTACTTATTCTATAATATTATAAAGGTATTTTTGGGAAAGAGGTTTATATACAAACTTTGTATACAGTTTTTATGAAAATCGATCATATCAGATCATAGAATGACTTTTTTCATTCTGTGGATTGGTTCTGGTTTGCATAACTATGTCCAATTATTTTATTATTTTTCCATACGAATATGGTTGAATACCATCTCGTGGTATAATTTTTCCAAATTACCTAGTTTATCAAAATAAATATGATCACTATGAAATCATATAGATTCTTTGAAGTCAAAAAAGTGGCTGATTTGTTTAATAAACAGCTGCCTAAGTGGTTTAAAAGAAATCAATATTTATTGAATATGATACCATCCGAGTGAATCAAGGGTGAGCTATTAGTATTAAGATAAAGAAAAGTATGAAGAAAGTTTTATTTTCTTTTTCTACGATAATTCCTTAGCAAATTAAAAAACTAAAAACATCACATATATACGTAAAAATGATGTTTACAACTATGTAATACATATACGTTTTTGTACATATAAGATGAAAAATGTGAAAAACGGTGTCACATCTTGATGATTATATGACATGAATTAGGCAGGTTTATGTAGGCCTGACCGCATTTCTTAAGCCGGTGTAAAAATAAAGTAGGTTTATGTTAATCAAATGTATATTCATTTTATTATCAAATGAATAGAAAATTCCTTAATTACATACTAACTGCTGTCTCTTACGTATAAAAACATCATGCATGTTCATACTAATAAAATATTTTAAAAAATCAGAAATCCTTATTAATTCATATTATATGCTACTTTTTTGACTTTAATTAAAGCAATTTTGAACTCATAGGAAACACATTTATGATTTAGCGTAATAAACTCATTTGGAAAAAAATATTACACAAGATGGTATTCTACCATATTCCTATTGAAAACTAATGAAAGATTGAAATTACCCCTTATATTCAAACTTTACGTTTATTATATAATGATTTTCAACATAATCTTGCTCATTTGGATGAAGAAGTTAACTTAATTCATTATAATGTCATAAAGATCCCACGTTGTGTCAACACTGTGACTCTACATTCATTTTCTCTACTATGAGTTATGCATAACGTATATCAATGGCACTGCGAAGTTCAAATTAATTTCACTAGATGGTAGTTAAAGTTCTGTATTGTATAATATATATCCATATAATTATAATAAAAAATATATTTTATATACATATATACTGTTTAAATTGACTTTTACTTATATTTAAACGTTAGGTTAAAATAATTCATAACAGCGCCTTTTTATAGAGCGTTCCTTCTAATAGGTAGTTTACAAAATAAGCGTTAGATGGCGTTGACATAAAAACTATTGATAAGGAAACGTTGCTTAAATATTTGGTATTCAATATATCTTATATTATTAGAAGAATTAAATAAGTAATAAAATAAGAGAAAATTCGTAAATTTTCCTTTTCTAATTTTTGTGCCAGTGACTTGAAAGTTAACAACTTTGGACAGTACTTGATCACGCACTTTAATACATAGTTATCTTTCTTCTTTATTAATATGAATGTTAAACATTCACCGTTTGTCAAATACGCGTATTGAAATCAATTTCAATCCTCCATCATTTGCGACAGTAAAAATTAAAAGCATACTACTGTAGAGCTTAAAATACAAGTAAAGTGGTGTGGAGTGTAATTTGGATATCTAGACATATAAATAAAATTGAAGTATCTATTTTTAATTTCAAATTAACAGCTTTTCACTAAATGCATGTTGTGAAAGAATATACGGTACTTACATCTAATAAACAATATTTATAATAATTTTTATCTATCTGTCTATATGTTTGTTCCAGCTACTCTGAAATGGACAATTTTGACAAGATTTTTACTCGCAGATAGTTAACGTTATAAGTTATCATCATCAGCCCTTTTTAACGTTCCACTGCTGGGCACGGGCCTCCCTCAGTACGAGTCCACCGCGCTGGCCTAGTGCGAGTTGGCGGACTTCACATGCCTTTCGAAAGCTTGTTAGGTTTTCTCAGACATGCAGGTTTCCTCGCGATGTTTTCCTTCACCGTAAGACAAGTGGTAAACATGATATAAATGATTCGCACATGAAAATATCAGAGGTGCGACACCCGGATTTAAACCCGCATCACTCGGTTATCCAAGCGACGTGTTACCACTGGGCTACCACTGTCTTACGTTATAAGGAGTAACTTAGACTAATTAAAGAAATGTTATTTATTTTAATAACGTGATGGATTTTTGTGCTACTCACTTTAAATTTGGCAGGGAGCACCTAGTATTTATATATAATACTTAAAAACTTGTTTACAGAGAGACGGCTGGTTAGAAGTAACTATTAGGAACATGAAGTTACCACCATCGTCTATACCGAGACCGGACTGCTTTGGATATCTAATGAAATTAGGCTCGAAATGGAAATCTTGGGCTAAACGATACTGCGTGCTGAAAGACGCATGTTTGTACTTTTATAATGACGGAAATAGCAAAAATGCATTTGGTACGTATTATTTTTATTTTAAGAAGATTAAGTAGGCATCCTATGGGATTCACGAAATGTTTTACATGATCATGGGTGATGTAAATCAGTTAAAACATCGAGAACAAAACATTAAAAGAAAAACAAAATATTTTATTCATCATCAAATATTGGAAAAAAAGCCTATGAAAGTATGCTTTTTTTCTAATGAAAATTGGTGAATAAAATAAGAACAAGTAGGTTTTGCTTTCACCTACTGCGTTTATAAAAAATGTATTATTATGCAATGTTTCTATAGCAAACATAAAAAAATCATTATAAACACTAAAACTACAAACCTCTTCAATCCTATATTAAAATATACTTTAATCCTACGCAAGATACGACTGTCAACTATACTCTTACATTTATACAGCATCCTACAATAATCATAAAACGCAAGCAAACTTTTTGGCAATATGACTAATATTTCAAAGAAAAAATATTAATTACTAGCATTTCCCGCGGCTTTGCACGCGTTCTAAAGACCGGGAACCAAATTCTTTCTGAGTCGCGCGGTATGGTACCTCGCAGAACTAACGCCTGATCTTCCCATTTTTGCAACATTTTTCATTGATGATCCGCTCCTATAGGTCGTAGCGTGATTTAATATAGCCTATAGCCTTCATCGATAAACAGACTATCCAACACAAAAAGATTTATTCAAATTGAACCAGTAGTTCCTGAGATTAGCGCGTTCAACCAAACAAACAAACAAACTCTTCAGCTTTATGATATTAGTATAGATAAACCTATATGTGGCCTTCACCCTTACATATGAAAAGACCATGTTAAATAAACAAATAGATACAAAATCCCATAAGTGCCTAATATTGTCTAATGCTGCAAATTACGCATACGTACATTATATATTATGTACCATCTGTATATCACATCTTAAGCCATGGTAATGAGGAATTAAAAAAATTATCTCAATTTGATACAACTTAATTACACTACTAAGTAATTAAACTATAAAACAGGATTATAATTATTATAATGAGTTTACATTAACTGTACATATTTAAGCGAAAGATAAAATAAAAATATAAGTTAAGTAGTTTTCTGTATATCTATTTAAATTTTTCTTATCTTTATTATTAATTAATATGAGGCAATAACTTTATATGTGGAGGTTTTTAAGTACAGTTGCTATAGTATTTTGTTTAAAGCCAAAGTTTAAAGTCAAAAAGCTAACATGAAAAGTTTACAATTTTTTATTGAAAACTCAAATTTATTTTTAAATAAAAATCCCTTTATTTTTAATTTATTAAGAGTTTATAAAATAAGGATTACATATACTAAAAATCGGTCAAGAGCTTAATAAATAAATTTATTAGTTATATTATCTCTTTAGCAGCAAAAATACTTTTGGATTTGTCAAATACCTATGTTGTAAAAAACAAAGTTAACTTTGCACTCGCTTAACGAACAGAGCGAAAGTACCTAATATCATATCTCAAAAACTTAACATACTCGTTACCAAAATAATTTTTCGTTTGAAGGTTTTTTTAAACTATGTTAATATATTTTTTAAATACCTTCAATGAAAAGACTCTTTATGGCTTTAGAAATGTACCGTACCGTATCTTTTAAAGCCTTCGAAAATAAAAACAATCTAGTCAGTAATCAGTCTCCAAAAAAGTTTAACTATCAATACCTTATATAATTTATATTATTAAAAGAAACCTTCAAATAACTACGAAATTGCTCCGACAAACTAAAAAATTGACTATAAAAATAACATTTTCTTATTTTGGTAAAAATCTTATGTACATCGATTTAATTTAAAAGACAGCATCTAAATTCTAAATAAAAAAAATAACTTTTTTACAAAACAAACAGACAAATTAATTATCAAAAAAAAAACAATAAAGAAAGAATTTATGCCTTTACCATAAATTCGTATTACGGTTATTTCAAAATTCAATCACACTTCGCCTTCAATTTTCGAGCGATTTGATTCAAACGTGCACCTTCATCACAATACATAATTGCAGGTATGGCGTGTCTCCACGGCTACAGGATCCAGACGTGCTCTACGGGTGGCAAGAAATACGCGTTCGAAGTAATGCCTACGGAACCCAAACAGAGACACTTCTACTTCCACACCGAATCTGAAATGGATAAGAAAAGGTAAAATCTCCCATAAAGATTTTTTACAAATTGATGGCAAAATTCAATCTACACATTTCAATCTACTATAAAATTAGAGTTGGTTAGCGTTAATCAGTTGAGGACACCTAGATGGTCTAGGTGTCGTCGACGCATTTAGACCGATTTGGCTTATTTCACTCTTAAAATGCTTAATTAAAATGTTTTTTTGAAAAATAAATAAGAATCTACATTTATTACTAGCGACTCACCCTCGCTTCGTTCGGTTTTAAGATACCTAAAATATAAACTCCACCTTTTTTGAAGTCGGTTAAAGTTACCCCTTATAACATTAGCTATCTGCAAATAAAAGTCCTGTCAAAATCGGTCCAGCCGTCTCAGAGATTAGCTGGAACAAATAGACAGACAGACAGACAAATAATAAAAAAAATGTTTTTTTGTTACTGTATATACTTTCAAAGCTGTCAATTTAAAATTAAAAAAAGACTCTCCAATTTTATTCATATTTATAGATGTATAGATGTACGAGTTATGTACGATGTAGAGCCCAAAGATCACAAAAAAATGTTTTCACAGAACATCGTTTCTGAGATTAGCTATAGAATACAATTAGTCACATAATCTTAAATAAATTTTATACACTTTGAAGTTGATATACTTTTCATATAAGCATTTTATGAGCCGTAAACTCTGATTTCATTATATTATATGTTTTTTCTATGGAATAATTATAAAATTGATTTTATTATGGACACATTTAATTAACAGTCACTAGTTTTTATTTTTGTTATGTAAAATAAATGATGACATTATAGTTTAAAAATATACAATGCAGATAAAAAAATACGTGACGCGAGTATAGTGAAATTATGAGGGAGAGTGTATTAGAGTAATTCAGCTTATTAAAAACTAACAGATCAATATTGCCTTTAAAAATTCAGGTATTATTCGTATAGTAGATCCTGAAAATATACATTAATCAATATAAGTTAAGATACTTATATTAATTGAGACTTTGTTATTTTCAGGTGGATGGCAGCTCTAGAATACTCGATAGACCGCTGGATGAAGGCCGGTTGACGAAGACATTTAACTTCAGATTCTTTTGAATTTGTATAGCCCTACACTTATTAAATATTCCTTATTTATTTCCGTTTATTAGTTTTTTTTCCTTTTTCTGTTTTAAAATTTTGTCTGCCAGTTATTGATGTCCAAAATAAATATCAAAATATATTAAAACTAAAAATATATGTTATTTATTAAACAAAGCAAATTATTTACAAAAAAATAAACTAAGTAAAAGCCAAGAAAACAAAAAGCCTTTATGAAAATTTATATTGAAAACTCGCGACAACGTTAATTCCCGTCCCGAAAGCATAATTTATATATTTATTTAATATCCAAAATAATAAAGAAAATAGATTAAAAAATTGATCCAAAGTCATATAATTAAGACAACTATTTATTTTTTTATCTTTAAAACATTTTATTTTTAATATAATAATTAATTATTTCATCAAAAATAAATTAAAAACATCGAATTTTTTTTATTAAACACGTAGCTTTAATTCAGATTATTATAAATATAATAAATACCTATATTATAAATATATCGATATCAATGTTTTAAAGTCAAGTAATAGAATACCTATGAATAACACTTGACTGATCAAAATGAGACTAAATTTTGGAAGAGCTACAAAAAGTGTAAGGAGTTTTTGAAATAAAATATTAAAGTGACATGAAAATAAAAAATAAATTTATCAGTAGATCTACAGAATTTAAGGTATAGTTTTAGTAATTGTAGTAGGTATTATGAGAAATTAGGCAAGTGTAGGAGAATTCCTATAAAATTTAATGGATGTAGAAGTTATAGAAAGACAAATATATACATACTTATATAAATTATTAAGATCGAAATTTTTGATTGCTATTATAAAAGTTACACGTTTAAGAAAGTAAGGTTTTAAAAAAAGTCATGTTCATTCGCCAAAAGTTAGAAAATAAATTAGATATTTATATATAAAATATACATAATATAAATATAAATGTGCCAAATCAGATTATATTATATATAAATAATATTCGTTTTAATGTAAAATTATCATTGTTCTATAATTATTATACAAATAAGTGTTTGTTTTACATAATACCTTATCATCGATTTACTATTTATTTTTGCCAAATAAATATGTATTTGATGCAGTGGTGTATTTGAAATGACTGTTCTGATTTTAATGAAATTTATAACATACAACAATATTAAAAACAAATTATTCTTTTCTTTTTTTGATACAATAATTATTAAAAAACTGCTTCAATTCTGTATCAAAATTTTGCTAGTTCTTAGCTGCAATACCAAAAAAATGGATCCTCAGCCTTAGCAATATCAAATAAATAATGCCAGAACCAATAGTTATTAATAGTTCCATAATCAATTATATATACTTAATGTTCGATTTGGTGTCAAATATTTTTAAGTAAATTAATCATTGTATGTATTAGTGTATTTCAATTTTTTTCGCGCTTATTAATTATAAAACTAAGTCCTTAATGTAGGTAAAAAAGTAATTTAAAAAAATGTTTGTGAGAGATAAATCTCCTGTAGAATGTGGTCCATAATAGTGACTTAAATTTTGCATTAAAATTGATAATTAAGAAGATATAAACCTAACATTATTTGTATGTACATATATAATGTAAAAGCTCAAATATATTTAAATAAAAAAATAAAAAGACTTGATTGTAAACTGATTTTGTTAATGCTTATAGATGTAGCCTTGTACTAGCGAGTGTTCGAAGCGAGTTACATTAAACAATTTATAAACGCACGTTGATCATTAGATTGTACTTAATGTTATATAAAATTTGATATATATCGGTAATAATTAAAAACATTAATGTAATGTGTTCATTGTAAGTAATTCAAGATAAAACATTATTAATTTAAATTTAAAATTATAACGTCAATGTTATCATGCCATATTGTAATCGATATCTCTATCACAGTTATTGTAAAAATAATGATTTTAATCATCGTGTTACATTTCTAAGAATATACGTTTTGTTACTATTCATTTATTATATATATGATAGTGAATGTAATGTACTTATGTACGTACATACTTTTATTGATATAATATTTTTAGTAAATTTCATATTATAAAATATATAGCTGCGTCCGTAATTTTAAATATGAATTTACTAAGTGTTTTAAGTTAAGTAAAAATCTTATTCAATGGTTTTTAAAGATATATGTGACTGCATGTATAGAATTCGTTGTAATAAAGTATCAAAATAACATTTTTTTTCATTTAGATCCATACAAATATGGCCCCATAAAAATATATAAAAAATGTAAATCTTATATTGTATACAAATTTATATTATCAATTAGCAAATATGGACGAAATTCATGAAGGGACCAAACATTTGAGGGCGTTAATTTACACGACTTATATGCTACTAACACGAAAAATAAACAATCCGTCGATATCCCTTTTTTATCGCTTCCAAAGTAAAAACTGTACGAAGGCTTTAGCGGGCGGGGGGAATAGTGCGGGGTGGGAGGGGAGCGGGGTAGCTACAGGAGCGCTACTGCCTCTGACGACTTGACTACAGTAGTACGCGTTCAACTCCCACTAGTCGCGCCGCTTGCGCACGCGCAGCCTACTAAGCGATAACCGACATACTTTGTGATACAAGTGTACTATCCACGGATTTCAGTGAGAACTCGAACTGTCGTTAAAACTAAGTGTTAATAATATATATAATAGATGCAATAACAATACTTTAGTGCCCATTAACTGTCTTTTCAGTGCTTTTGTATACTACACCTGTGCCGAACGTGGTAAGACTGTGAAATGTGACAAAAAATAGCAATGATCTATCATTGTCCGATGCGGTTCCTCGGTTTGTAAACTTTGGCGACTACCTGACTTCCGAGGGTTGGGGGCGTCAGGCCACACGTTGGACGATCGATCGGACGACCCGTCGACTTGTGAGTTCGATTTTTTTATAGAATATGTAATTCAATACGGCGGATGTGGAATAAATTGGGTAGGCAGGGTGCGCTTGCGCTACCTGTTTTATTTACCATTTTATACGGATGTTGAATATAAAAATTGATGATATTAGATACCACACAAGACAACGCTAAGGTTTCGATATAACGGTTTGAGGTTCATTATATTTTTACAAAGGAGCCACTGTTTTTAATAATTATTATAACCAGTAGCTTTATTGTTTATGTAAAGTAAAACATTTAAGAAGATTAGGGAGTTTATAATAATCATAAGATTATGTATTGAGAGCCACAATTTAATATAATAATTATAGGCTTAAAATGTTTGTAAATCCTTTGCATATATGTAGAGCGCTACTATTATCATCACAATATTATGCTAGAGATATCTACAATGTAATAGAGAATATGCAATATATTTTATTAATTTAATACTTAATTATTATCTTATAAATAATATAAATCTAAAGCAGTAGAGTACATGTAGAGTTTGAATTGTTGTATATAAATATTACGTAATTTAGAGCTATATATTACTATTATTATATTGATATGATATATAAATAATATATTTAAATAGCATAATAAAGAAGTAGCAATATACTAAGCTCCTTAGATATAAAAACTGTGAAATTGTATGAGCCATTCATATACACTTGCTATGAAAGGTCTATTGTATTGAAAACACGTGGACAAATGTTCCATTTCAAAACGAAGAGTTGGTGGTTTTGTGGTATTGTTAATTTCCTAAGAGGCTTAAAATAACCACTTATTGTAGTAGAGTCTGCATGATCCCTTTTGTCTTCAAAATTCTCTTGATATTTTTAACCGACTTCAAATATATTTTTTTTATTTAGCAGCTATTGATGAGCTATAGAGTTATCAATTAACAAAAGATAAAAGGTATATTATGTATACATCTATACATGATATAAATAAAATTGAAGTGTCTGTTCTTAATTTCAAATTAACAGCATTGAACTAAATGCGTATATAAGTATGGTCTGTCAGTCTGTTTGTTCCGGCTAATCTCTTAAACGGCTGGACCTATTTTAACGGGACTTTTACTCGCAGCTAGCTAATGTTATAAGGCTTAGGCTACTTTTAGCGTCAGTGAAGCCACGGGTCCCGCTACTTAAAATAAATAAAATTTCTACCTCCTCCTTTTTTGAAGCCGATTAAAAAGTAGTCCAAATTACGCGTTATAACATTAGCTATCTGTGAATGAAAAACTCATTGAAATCGGTCCAGCCGTTCTAGAGATTACCCGGAACAAACAGACAGACAGACAAAAATTTAAAAAAATATCTATTTGCTAGTATCGTATATACTTTCATATGCATTTAGTGAAAACCAGTTAATTTGAAAAGTAAAAACAGACACTCCACTTTTATCTATATGTATAGATGTATAGATTTATTTAGTTAGAACGTAGAAGACTCATGACTATTGAAGCGCAGCATATTATCAACACGGTAAGTACAGGTGTGGTTGATATTGCCTACTTCACAAGGCATCTGCAAGAATTATATAACTTTAGGCGGTAAATGTTTGCTTTTAAACATAAGATACTCAACACAACTCAAAATTTGGCTAAAAATTTGATTATAGAGTGTTTCAATAAGAGGGAGTTCAAGCTATAGTCCACTAAGCTAGCCAATTATGGGTATTTCACATATCTTCCAAAACTTGCTAGGGTTTCTCATAGATACAGGTTTCCTCATGATTTTTTCTTCACCGTGAGACATGTGGTAATCATATTGTAATTCCAAGATAAACATTAAAGGTGCAACATTTGGGATTAGAACCCATTTCACTTTGTGTCACAAGTGAGCATGATACCACTTGGTAACCATTGCTTTGTATCAGTTGTCTAGTTAGTAGGAAACACTATACATAAGGGATATATATACTAGGGATGTTTAATCTATTTAAAAAACGTATTCAAATTTCAATATTGTTTAGTAAAAAATAAGTATTTTTTCTTCTGCTCGCAGTGGCAATTAATCACTACAAAGTATAAAACAAAGTCGCTTTCTCTGTCCCTATAGCCCTATGTATGCTTAAATCTTTAAAACTACGCAACGGATTTTGATGCAGTTATTTTAATAGATAGAGTAATTGAAGAGGAAGGCTTATATGTATAATAACAGTAGGCTATATATTTTATACCCGTGCGAAGCCGGAGCTGGCCACTAGTTATATTATAAAACACTTAAAGCATTTTAAGTCAATGCCGTTTTCAGTTTCGCGGTTTCCGATTGCATTACATTTATAATATCTATGTTCTGCGACACTAATTACTGTATGTGATCATAATCATATAAAATTAATGAAAACTTACTTGATTGACTTACAGATATAGGTGTCAAGATAAAAGTGACATGACAGCCGCTTTATTAATTAGCAACCACGTAGCATATATTCTTTTCATACAGTAGTATCTTATACACGTACATAGATATATACATAATATGTATTTCATACTTAAATATTGTTTATACTTTTGCCAGGAAAAATCCATAGTAAATTTGAGAATGTTTACTTTATTTATTCGTCTCTATAATACAATGAAATTTAATAAGATTTAATAAGACAAACTAAAAAAATTGCAGTTTTTTGCAATACGTTCTAGTGAAAAAAATTCAACTCGTACAATGGATTTGTCCTACAATATTTATTTATTTATATAAAAGATTAGGTCTTACTCTACCGTCTTAATTTGACATAATGATAAAAACGTAAATATAGGTAGATATGGTAGACGTACGATTCAAGTTGAATTGTAAAAGAATTAAAAAATGGGACTTTTAGTTCGGTACTTTACATTAAACGCCAGAAGAAGGCATGATATTGTGCATTAGTTATATAACACATCATAGTTGCACGGTTTAATATAAGGTAGTTACTTAATCTCCACCATCAAATGATAACATAATCTAATCACGTTATCACAACGATATCATTAACAATAGAAACCTTGCGGTACCGAAAAATAGTGCCTCCTATAAAAACAATAAACATAATTGTAACCAATATACTAATTAGGTGTTTGTATTTGTATACTCTATCTGATAATATTTTAACAGCTCGGCCCTTTAATGATTTATGTGCGATTTCCAGGAAACCAATCAAATTTACTTTGATACTCACCGCATGTATGTTAGTACGGAATGTTAATTTATCACTACTTAAACGACTCTACATATGAATTTCTTTATAATTCTAAATAATTATGACGTGTCCCATGACTTACCAGTTATTACACGAATGATATAAATTTAATTAGCCAATTATCTGATATTCCACTATAAAAACGTTTATGATGTGCTTTACTTGTACCTAAATATATAGAGACTCATGTTATTAATAAAGTATTCGAAAGAGAATTAAATTTTTACACTGATTTTGATTTTTTTAATACACTACACAAGAAAAGTAGCATTGACCCTTAAAAAGGTCCAAGGCTTAAGTTTTTATACATATTATATAGTATAAATACTTACTAAAAATAATTATACGTAGGTACTGTAACATAGTAGAGTCAAGATGTTAGGGTTAGACAATAAAATATCTGCCGGGTAGTAGAGTAGAGGTACAAAAAATTGTGTAAATACTAGTTTTATTCCTAACTTCACTCAGACTCGTATAATCTATTTTGTGTGTCAAATTTCATCCAAATTCATTGCTTCGTTCTGGCGTGATTGAGTAACAAACATCCATCCAAACTTTCGCATTTACATATATGGTAGTACATATATGTATGTAAGATTAACTTGCCATTATAATTTTACGGCCTTTTGTAGTTTCATATCTTATTTAAATAATCTACGTATGTCTTTCTTGAAGAATTATTATATTCTTATCAAAAAGCCAATCAGCCTTGCGTTAAAAATGATAGCTTCATTAATTCCACCTCTTTGTTTACGTTTTTGCAATAAGAAAGGTCAAGTTATTAATTTAAAGCTATAATACTTTATATATAAAAGTTTCTATGATATATGTGTTCATTTGCAAATTTACGTAATGAATTAAAAAAAAAACAAAATATGATACCTATGTTTTTTTGACACTAGGTGTCGTAAATGTTGATTTTAATAGTTTTTTTTTGATTTTTGACATCATCATCAGCCCTTACTAACGTCCCACTGCTGGGCACGGGCCTCCCTCAGTACGAGGGGATCAGGCCATATTCCACCACGCTGGCCTAGTGCGAGTTGGCGGACTTCACATATCTTTCGAAAACAAAAAAAAAATTGTTAGTTTTTCTCAGACATGCAGGTTTCCTCACGATGTTTTCCTTCACCGTTAGACAAGTGGTAATGATATAAATGATATACCACTGTCTCGCTGTAATTTTTGACATCATCATTCATTAATTGTTATTTAACGTACCTATACTACACCTATAGCTGTAATATTACTTCTTATAACAAGATTTAACGCATTCTTTGCTAGATTATTGTATGTACATAAATATTATGTTGTGGGTAAAGTCCGAAGCATCTAGTATGATACCAAATATACTAATAGATACATCTAAGATGTGTTCCAATCAAATCAAATTTAGAAAACAACATTAAGATAATTATTCTACTAATGTTTAATATACGTGTAAGGTGTAAAAATATGTTTGTTGATCCTTTCTAAACTCAGTAACTGATTGACGTGGGATAGTTAGTTGGTTTATTGAATGGAAAATTATATATCTCATAATATCAAGTTTTATAAATGTTACTTAGAGCGAAGCGAAGGCAATTGTTTTGTTATTTACATAAATAAGAATACTAGTGGATTTACCATATTGTACTCTCATAACATACCCAAAATTAGGTGAAGTTAAAATTAAAAAAGATGTCACTATAATGCAAACATTTATGGTTTTTTAACAAAACTATCTCTACCATGACTATGATTACCGTCAAGTAATCATAATAAATCCCCAAAGAAAGTTTCATTTAAAAGGCCTAATATTCACATTTAAATCTAAGAAAGTATCATCGAAAGCTCTTTTAGGCGGTCAAGCGTGAAACTGTAACAAAGAGGCAGACCGATTTACTTTCACGTTTCTAATAAAATAGTATAGTTAGATGATGATATTTTACATTAACTTATCTAGTTAATCAGAACTGTTGGATTTAATTAAAAGTATGCAATACAAATGAGGTCCAGAAGTCATCAACCCCTCACCGCAAAGGGATTAACGAACTAAATACTAAGACAGGTCCGTGTAGCGCTGATTTAGTGCATTCAGATCGAACTGGCCCACATCTCTGATATAAGCTGGAATGAAAAACAAACATCTACACGTTTCCAGTCTTTTTGTTTGAACGATATCTATCACTGATGAGGAACGAGGGTTCAGCATTCACTGGTAAAAGCTTCTGAATCATTATATTTTGTTTTCTGGCAAAATTTATTTGCTTATAAAAGCATAGTTTTGAAAGGAATACAGTTTTACATACATTTCGTAACTTAAATTTTTATTTTGAACTACATGTCCAATATGCGTATTAAAAGTTCTCAAATATCTTAACACCCAAGAAGATGTTACACATATCATATATTTGTCGTGAGCTAAACTTTCACATGAATACACAGCATGTGCGTAATAAATGAGTGTTGTATTCCCATACAAACCAAAGCAAAGTGGGCTACCAAAGAAGTTCTTCGACCATATAATTTATTGAACGATAATACTGGACTCATCTGCTTACATAATATCAAGATCGCAATGAAATATTCAGTGAGAATTAACTGGACCCTACCATTTTGTATGTACATGAATAGATCTCGATCCATTTATTTAAATATATTTCCATTTTTTCATATACTTGTTTTCGTATTAAATTACCTGCTAAGGTACATCGGTAGGTACAATTATAACTTGAACTACTATACTATAATAATAGCTATTTTTTGTATATACAATTCTAAACCATAAAGATTTGTCTGAGTGGTAGTTACAAAAGAACCTAGTTTATATAGATACTTAGTTTAAAACACATTTGAACTTATCTTTCTCTGCACATATCTCGTAATTTATGCATTTTAAGTATCCTTTACAATTTTATGCTATTGTAATGAAAAGTATTACAACCAAGAATATTACTTACTGCAGTGCTTTCATACATATTCATATCTAAATTCTCAAACCAAAAGAGATAAAAGTAGTATTACAGCTTCGGAGCAAGTAAGATGGTAGAAACTCGATCAGGCGTTACCTTAGTGGGAGCGAAACGAAACATAAAAACGCCTGTGAGTGAAAGGGAGGACGATTCAGAAGGCTTTTACGGTAGAACGGGCAACATGCAGTGAAATGTGGACCCGGCGCTTGCTTTTCGATCTTGCTTGAATAAATTGATTCTAAAATGGATTTTTTTTTTCAGTAATTTATTTCCAATTTGCTGTTTAAGTGTATTTTGCTGTTAGTAAAATTAATTGAACTGGATCTCAAAACGTTAATCGCCTATAGATAATTATAATAGAGCTAATACATTTTTATTTTAGACGTTAAGAAAATAAACAGTCTATTCAATAATTTTAAGACTCAGGATGTGGAAAGAAAATATTACTAACAGTAGTAAATACGAGAGCTGTTTTATTGTCCTTCAGAACACTTATTTCAGTTGGTAACCATCACACTGATCGTAAATCTCTAAATAGCAATCTCGGAGACGTTATGAGTATTATGTAAGCAAACAGAAATTCTGTTTCTTGCACCACAGTAGTAAAAATTTAAATTAATTCTAAAATATATCAAAGTAGAACCCTAAAATATATAAAATGGGCTATTAAAGTATGACAAGATAATTTACTATACTCCTAATTATTATTTATCAGAGAATAAAATTCCTTATAAACTGGTATTCTGAGCGATCAAAAGTAACATATCATGTATAGACATTTATATCAGTTTCATATCAAGACCTGGGTGTCATTAACATTTTCTGATATCACCAGAAGCTAAGAAACTATACTATTCTAAATAAATTGTTGAATGATGCATGAAGTGCACATTTAATTTACATAATGACATACAACTAACTAGCAAATACATAGATGAATAAAACTAGACAGTCGTTTAATATTAAATAACTAGCTAACTACCTTTAAAGCGAGCGAAGCCGCGGGTTCCGCTAGTATATTAAACATATCAACCTTCCTCTTATATCACTCTATCTATTAAAAAAACCGCATCAAAATCCGTTGCGTAGTTTGAAAGTAGCATACATAGAGACAGACAGACAGCGAATACGTGATTAAGAAAAGGAAATTTTATAATAAAAAAATGTTTTAGTCATTTAAGCTCGAAAAACATAGGCGTCTATATAAATATTTGAGACACCTTCTATTATGTGAACAGGTTTGGTGATAAGCAATCTGTTTTTTAAATGATCATTAACTAGAAACATTGTAGGGTTCGTTAATTAAACATTTTCATCTCGACTCATAAATCTCAATATTCAACACTTACCTGATGGCAAGTTCCATGCGCAGCTTAAACCTTCTTACGATCCATAAGTGAAAGCCATAAAGATAAACATCAAGTTTGGAGCTGAGCTTTTCGATTTAAAAGCCTTATGGAATGACAGTCTAGCTGTTGTAGTGTACAGTGTTTTAGTTATATGAAATATGTATTAAAATCATAAACTCACATTAAAGCCGTCATGACAGATAATGACCTGATCTACTTTATACTGAGGGTAGAGCGTCCTTAATAGTGAAAATATAATTATTCGCTGTACTATATAACAATAAATATATTAAAAAATAATTATTTTATGGAATATAAACAATTTTAAGAAAAATGATTTTTCTTATAATGTTATACGTTACTTAAAACTTATAAAATGTAGCTATCATACCGTTAATCGAAATCATAAAGTCCTTTCTTGTGTTTTAATAACGGAAACCTTTTAACGAAATCTGGTTTTAAAGTGCTGAGAAATGATAATATTTGGCAATATACTTTTATTAACTTTTTCTACTTTTTACAGATTCTCATCACGTTATGTCTGACAACGGGACAACTTCTGTATCAAGGGCGTCTACCCCCCGCCCGGTAACTGAAAGTCCAGTAAACGCACCTCTACGTTCGAGACATGATCAGTTTTTGGCAAATTCTTCCGAAAGAACACAACGGCCTTCTTCAAATGGTCGAAACCCTAATGGAAACTTTGAATCACCCCCTTTACCCTACCACCGTCAGATGACTACGGGATCGCTTCTTGCATCAACTCATAGAGAATCGTCCGCTTTTGTACCCGTAGTACCAACAAGAGCCATGCATCCCGTTATGTATCCTAATGACATGCACCCTCCACTGATACCATCAGAAATTATAGAAAGAGAGCGAATGCTAGAAAGAGATAGAAGCGAATCAGCAAAGGGATCACCAGACAGAGCATCAAGCAATTTTTCGAAAAGAAACTCATTTGATTTAATGGCAATGATGGTGGAAAAGAGGAAAGAGGTTGCGTTAAGAGAAGCTGCAGCAGCAATGTTGCTTCCTCATCATAGAACTCCATCTATCGAAGGCATGATATCAGATGGATCATCACAGCCTCCGATTTATGGTCCACCAGGAGCTTTTCTCGGAGCACCTGGACCATCGCCAACAACAGCTAATAGTTTCAGCTTTCCCGGTGCTGGCTTATTTCCCTCAGGAGCTGGTCCTCATCAAATGCACCCTCATCTAGATAGACGATTATTACGAGCTCCAGGAAGAGCTTCGAGGCCCAAAAAACAATTTATTTGCAAATTCTGCAATCGTCAATTCACGAAATCCTATAATTTGTTAATCCACGAAAGAACCCATACCGACGAGCGACCATATTCGTGTGATATATGCGGGAAAGCGTTCCGAAGACAGGATCACTTGCGTGACCATAGGTGAGTCATGCATATTTATATGTAGTCATAATTTGCACTATACCATAATTCTTATATACAGATGGTACGTAATTATAAGTTTTGGGAGCTGGTTCCATTTTCATACACGTTTTAATTTTCTACAAGGCTGGTCATAGTTAATATAAAGGCCCATTTTATATGCACGTAACGGACAGCCGGTGTAACTCAAGTTGCAGATGTTAAGCCGACTGTGGCCGCATCCGCTCGGCTACTTGGAATTGAAATATATTTATAAGTTTCTTAATCGTAGTACAAGTTCTGGGAAAATCTATCTTGATTGAAGAGGTATAAATAAACAGTAACGCTCTCAAATTAATCGTTGTACCGGTAATCATGCTTTAATGTTCTAAGAAGAATATTTTCAATTCATTTTCTTACGTTGAGTGAAGATTTGTCTTATATTAAAATTCACACCATATCAAACCTTTATTTCTAAGCGGCAACATCTTAAAATAATAGATTTTAGCTACATAAAGGATTTTTAATTACATAAATATCGAGTTTTAAATATAACACCGTTTGTAGCGTTCCCACAAAGTTATTGGCTGGTCATCTATAAAATATAGATTTATAGTTTCTATAAAAACTAAGCGTTCTTTACTATATCAAAAAAGAGTTAATTGGACTTTTTATTACAAGCTATTATTCAAATAGGATAGCATTTTGTGCTTCGACAAGATACTTTTAAATTGATTCGTGCATTAATCAGTAACAAGGAAGAAAATATTTCTAAAAAGCAATTTATGTTGAACGTTTTGACTACTTTTTTATATAATGATATTTATTCGCTCAATTTATCTCACTTTACTTATAAGTACACGAGGCAAAAACAAGTGTAATTGCGAAACACATAAAAAGCACTTTTTATTTATTTTCAAAACTCTTCACATTACATAACATTTCCAAGTAAAAATATTCTTATATGTTATAATGTAATCCGATTATAAAATACCAGAATAAATCTTATAAAATATAACATTTTTAAGCGTTCGCTTTGGATCGGGTCGACGGCTTTTGGGGCGATTCAAATGATTTTATTGTACCATAAAAACTGGCCGGAGCTCGTCTCATATCAATTTTAAGTTGTAATCCTTCCGAATGGTATTACTTTCCTTTAATATGTTACACATGTGTTCTGTAAATAGCTTTTATAATAAGCACCAAAAATTATGTTACGAAGTAGAATTTAATATGAACAAAAATTTAAAATAATTAAGATTATATAAAAAAAAAACTATGAACTCTTGAAATTACTTAAATTACAAACTTAAGCACTATTGTTAATTTTTTTAACTTTAATTTTCATACAAAACATTTCTAACCGTGCAATTAAAGTCCTGAAATAGCATAGAAATATGAAAAAATATTTAAGAGAGTTAACGATAGTCGCTATTGGTGAACGAAATGTGTTATAATCCGTCCAATAATAATTCTTCAATCAAAAGATAAAATTAGAAACTCCATGGAAAAATCACGGACTTAGTGATTTTTGATGAATCTTAATGCCCGTCTGAGGTATTCGTCTCGCATTGAGTTACGCGTTTTTTCCTCTCGATCTGTAATTAGTTTAAAATCTGATGACTCATCTGTTTCTATTGGTACTTTGGTAATGGAAGTCGGGATTGATACAGTCCGCGTGTAAAGCTAAAAGCAATCTTTTTGAGTAATTTAAGGTGACTTTCTTATTTGTTGCTCTTAGATATATTTTTCATTGATTCAACCTATTTATTTGTGATAATAAAGTATATAATATAAAAAAAAATAACATAAGTTATCAAAATTAATGAAAATTTCTTTACACGATGTTGAAAAGTTAATTTAAAATATCAAAAAGCGATTTTATATTTTGTAAGGTCTTACATACTGCAGACTGTAAACATAAAGTTAAAAGTTTATTAGGATTTTTATTCTGTCGGTACAACAGCACACCCATTAAATTGCCGAACTATTTATTTTTTTCGTCTTTTCGAGCAGTTGAATAGGCAATGACAAAAAGTCAATTTTTTATAATCATGTAATATGGTAAAAAATATTAACCATTAGAATCAAAGCGTATCTCATTATTTCATTTAAGTTTTCAAACTCGTCGATGAAATCACGAAATCGCGTCACAATTACGAAGTTTCAATATTTTTTGTCGCAAACAATTATGTAAGATTGCCTTCATATCTGAGATGCAGCAACGTAATGTTAGGTTATCATACTCAACACTGTAATTAATAGCCCACAAAGAAAAATACATGTAGGTATGTATGTAGAACCGCCTTTGAACCGCCAAGGACGATCTTGCACGATAATTTCATACTTCTGCGAAAAATATGCCTCACGACTCAAATGAAAACCTTAGCAAAAAAATAGAAAACACTATATAATTACTAAACTTGTTGATCTGAAAAAGAATTAAGCACCTCTTGAATACGAAATGAGAACTAACTGGCCTTACGTAAATAAATAACTCGAAAACTGCATTTTTATCTCCTGTCGATCGAGAAGACGTATGATCAGAATTTTTGAACAGCAATTTTAAATATTAATTTTCAGAGTAATATGTGCTTCGTCCTAACCTACAATTTATGTTACAAAATAAGTTATTATATAAATATCGAAACTAATTACAGCTATGATGTGTAGAGCTTTTAAAAATAAATAGTAATTTAAAAATATAAAAGTTCACTGCATTATGTAGTGTGTACATAAGCTTTAGAATCTCAGTCATAAATTCTATAACTAATCAAGAGAGTGAACAAAAATTCAAACATTAATAAGTGGTTCCCACCAGATGAGATGTAAACACTTAACGATACAAAAGTATTCACTCTAAACCTGTATTGATACCAACACGACTACAAAAATGCACGTAGGTACGGCAATTGCTGTCTATTCCATAGAGGCAGCTGGTATCGTGAGGAACGTTGATTTGCTTGCCAATAAAAATATCAAAGCATATCTCGTTTAGTATGTCTTCCATAGAATCTGCTGACATTATATTTTCTATTAATATTTATTTTTCTTCCTATTTAATTAAATACGGGAAACAGTTATAAAAGTTGACGACACGTTTGGCGTAGTTTGTAGTGACCCGCGACTTTCTTGCGTTTACGGTCGCGGGTTCGACTCCCGCTGGGGGAGTTTTATTTGGGGAGAATTTTCATTTGTTAAATTCGGATGTTTGTACTCCATTCATGGATGTTTAAATGTATAATATGTATGTATTTAAACTTATATATGTAGTATCTCATCTATCTGGTATCCGTAACACAAACTTCCTTTGTAGTTTACCACGGAACTAGATGGTGCTGAGTGTAATAATGTCCCAACATTCTATTTATTTATATTTACATATTAAGTAATAATTACCATTTGATGATAATAAATGGTTAATAAATATATAAACACCGCCTTACTTTTACATAGTAAAATATATAAGTTATAGCTATTTTAACTAAATTGAATCAATCGTTCTACTATCATTGTATACTATATCTCATAATATAAATCGTGTTTGTGGGTTTATTTTTAAATTTATTTTGTCTTACGGCCTGCATACAATTATGATATTCCAAGAGCATATAATGGGGACCGGGCAGGCCTACTCGCTCGGGCACATCGCTCAAGGGGCTACAGCAAAAGGATATCAAATTAATACTGAATCCATAATAAATCAAAGTGGGCAGGTGGACGCGGTCCCAAGCATTTCGCCTACGGATATCTTTAGAAATTATCATCTTGGTCCAATACGATAATAACGTGGTAACTTATTTCCTTACAAGACCTAAATTGGTGGTAGGAATCTATAATATTCGATTCAGTTGGAAACGATTTGTTCGATTTGGATTCGAGTATTTTAATATTCACGGAATGGGTTATATTTATTGTAATGTTGCCTACATTATTGCTATTTAGCGTTTTTTCTTTTCAAAACAGACACTTAAATTAGGATGAAAAAATAGTGATAGCTCCAAATATTGTAGTATTAAACTAACAAGAAGGTACGAAGGCTTATAATGGCAATTGGCAACATGAGACAAATCATGAGACAAAAAATGCTGAAAACATTAAAAACATCGGGAACCAAAAATCTAAATATATTTTTAAAGTTATTTTTTCGGAAAATTAACTTGATAATATCGTATCAACAATATATGTGTATGTCATTCCATTGCACGATTTGATTTTAAGAATTCTTGTCAAACATCACGACTGTTCGTGATTAATTAAAACAAATATAAAATTATACTCTTCTTCCTATATAGTTAAGTAATAAATCAATCTTGTATTCAGATTATATTGACATTTTTAATTATTTGTATTTATCAACGCTGTTCATTAGAGTAAAAGCGTTGATTAGAATAAGATTCGTTAGTTTCTGCCATAGATGGATACAGATGAGTTTCTGTTATAATCGTGACTGGAATGAAGAATAATTAGCTATGTATGAGCATTGAACACTTTATGGTTTAATATCGTCTTATTACCTTACGAAAGTTTTTGGACCGTTCATCGATTGCACAACGATCACCATCATATACGAGGCTTGCGAGTTTGTAAAAATACAGTCAAAATGAAAAAAATATTAAAATTTAACTAAGCTGAAATTTCGGACTTATTTTAATTTTTGGTCCCCGACATCTCGATGCTTTACACCACTTAGTATTTTTGGAATTCAATTTGTAAAGTGGGCAAACTATCTGTACAACTTTATAATTAAAACCTTAGTAACCAGCTTACGAAACGTGAGGAACGAAAAATCAAAATAAATCTGCGCAAATAAACCGATATTTTTTATTTAAAATATAAAATATTCCCGTAAATCTAATAAAATATTGAAAAATTAACCAAATGTTAGGATTTTTTCAGTAAATATCTTAAAAATTATTCTGCGCTATGCCATTATTACCAAATCAGTAAGGACAGGTAGACGAATTATTAAAATTACATTGGACGGTTGCGTGATTGCAAAACGCTTTTTTGTCTTTGAATTCGAACCAATTAAATTTAACTCGCGTGATATTGATTCGAGATGTATTATTAATGTAGATGCATACAAAAACACGCGGTTCGTCTGCCGAATATTTCCATTCTTTAAATATTTTTCACGGTGTTTCTGCTGTACGAATAGTATACTAAGATGTATCATGGAGTAGGTATACTTACTATGATCTTATAACTAATCTCTTTTACTAACTTCTTCACTTCTAACAATTTATGTACGAAATATAAGTTTATTGACTTCATATTTATTATATTTTCCATATTTTTATATCATGTCCATACAATAATGCACTATTTTTAAATACAAGTAAAATTATTATGAACCTAAAACATCAAAATTCTCATATCATTCAGTTAATTTTATTTGGTAAAACTTATGCAAATTTTTAATAGAGCTCGTATTTTAAAACGTTTCGAATGCTAAAAGCGATCAGTATCGTAATTATGCAGAAATTCAAAGATACACTTATTTTCAATTAAAGCTCCAGATAATCCCGATATGAACGGTTCCATTAATCATACTTCAGTAAACATGACTAAACCTGTCCTGAGGGTGCATGTAGATATTATAATCTTTAATTTTGCATCATACATTTTACGCTAGAAGTTACTTTAAATTATAATATTAGTTCAGCCAATAAAGCAGAAAATAATTTCAACATATAAAAAGTGAAGGAAAGTTTTATATCTTCGTTTGTAATCTAATCGTAATGTAGATTTTAATTGATGTTGTAGACTATATTAATGTATATATCCGATAAGAATCGTAAATTCGCTGTATTAAATTTTAGAGGCTCTACATATTTATGTGATTAAACTATTTTTTTAATGTAAATTAACGTTTAATTAAAGAAATGCATCAAAAAATAATGAAAATAATTGACAATTGAAGGAAACAGCGCATCACAAAAAGCAAAGTGAATACTTTCTTCTTTTGAAGTCGGTTAAAAATAATAGTACAACATAATACATACTTTACGTACTGTTTTTATTATTGTATTTGGAGACTATTAAAAAATTTTTCTCATACATATGAAGTGCTAATTTTTGATTTTGCTTTGCTTCAAGTATGTCTACTTGCAGACGCAAATTCATAATAGCTATGAATACAAATCCGTAATAATACACACCATATGTGTTCGAACAATTGAAACTCTGCTGTATATTGGATACCATTACCTGAGTTAAGCTTGTTCTTATTAATTGATATATGGAAAATTCAACCTTAAATCTTAGTACGTAAGTTGAATTTCATAATCATTAAAATTGTCCTGAAAGCAGCGTGGGATGACATGATATACGCTTATCGAGGATTTAGCATTTCTCTGCTACTTAATCTAGTTTTTAAAACCATTGAGCTTGTAGTAGCGATACCTTTTGGTACTGATATTTTGTAACTACTTCGTGGTTTGTGGTCAAAATAATGGGTATCACGTGTCTGGATCGCGAGCGGTTTTATATCATGATACAGGGCATACATTACTTGTTTTTTTGCTTTAGAAATTATTATGAAATGTGATACGTTTTCTTACATAGTTATCACAAGAGTATTTAAATTATTACATTTTTTACACAACAATATAAAAATATTCTTCTCTTTTCATCAGAGAAGTGATAGAAATCTCTTATATTAAGATTGGATGTATGCATAAGCTGTTATGAATACGAATTTATTAACTTGCCTTCGTAATATGCATTTAAAACATAAAACACAATGAAAGGAAATGTTGCACGATATTTTTCAAACAAAAGTATTAGATGAAATCTCTCAGTATAACCAAGGACAATTCTAACTCACCAAGCTGTTCAAGATTCGTTCAAAATATTCAGAGTGGTTTCGAGGAGGCAGAACAAATAGTGACCGGTCGTTGGATAAACAGACGCTATGAGTACCGGCCTTAGCCCACACTGCTCGCCGAGAATATTTACGTAGAAAATATTTGTTCATGAATATTATTACTATATAGCATTAGATGTACCATTGACATTTTTTCGTCTACGTTATTAATTTTTCTTTGAAGTAACTCAATTAGATTATTAGCCGAATTTGTTAGAGAGATTGTTAGGGATCTTCGCTTCGGATTTGTTTGACTGTTACGTATTTTATTTTACAGTTTAATAATATTTTTTGATGAATAACTAAGTAGTCATATGTTATATAATAAGGCAAAAACTAATTATACCAGTGTATTCAGTAGTCTCTATCCAGAGCTATTCCATCTTCTAGTAGAAGTCTACAGGGTACAGGGACATCGCAGCATGAATTCCTTGCTCGATGGCGGTAGAACATGAACATTCAAGGGTTGTCTAAAAACAATAAGTAGTAAAGAGGTGCTTATATACAATTTAAATGGATGAAGTCGTAAATTTCTAAATAAATTATTTAAAACAACATAATATGCATTATGCCCATTAAAAATTCTCTTTCTCCTTATTTTCTTTAAAAAAACAGAAATACATATATAACTAAGTTATTGAAGTACATAGATGCATGTGTTTTGAGTTAAAAATTAATAATACAATTTTATCGTCAACTTTATTATACCTCTGTAAGTTAAGCTGTTTATATATTTTATTTTTGAAATATGAAGAAAATTCAATAATTACTTTAAAAAGTATCAGAATTCCTCAAATAATAACCGGACTGTAGGCTGTAGCACTGGCAAAGTATTTTTAAGTGTCATTCACAATCAAAAACAAGTTTTGAAAGTATTTCGACTTGGTCCATTGTTATTATATAGGTATAGAAGAAAGGTATCCCAGGCGACGTTTTGTTGACCATTAATCATATGACGATGTGAAGATAATGTCGGTTGGAGGCTCTCACAAACGTATAGCCGTAGTATAATCAGGTAGAAATTCTCCATATATAAATATTATTTTTTATGAACACCTTGCTTCATTTGTTATCAGATTCTGTTGTAATTTTATATAATTATAAAGGCTTTTAAGATTTTTTGTAACTGCCTATTAAGAAGCTGAAGTAAAATCATAATATTTTGTCTAAGAAAAGTACTACTAGTACCTATCAAGTATGATTATAACTTACGTATTTATTTCAAAGTGTATATAATTAATAAAATTTACAAGTATTTTATATAATATAGGGCTCATTTCATAACTTCTTAGTGGAATATATAAAACCATCAACATTCCAACTCTAGAGTCATTATTAAGAACTGTCACATACTACAGTACTATAAATAGAGCTATTAAGCTGAAAAATGAGTATTATTCGATCGTAGTGCAGAAATATCTACACTATCAAAACCATCGAAGGTAGCGAGCAGTGTATTATAATAATTCAATACTTCACAAACTAAATATTTCATGCCTACGTGATCTCAAGGGAAGGTTACTACAAGATGTTATCTGTAGTATAGTAGATGATGTTCACGGGGTTTAATCGCCATGGCTTAACCGGTTGTCCTTGGCAGGTACGACCCATGCTTTCCCATATTCTACATGAAAATATACCTTAAAACATCGTCAGAGTCAAGATCGTTATATTTATCAATTCTGATATTAAAAATGAATAAATTACCTATATATTATGTACTTGTTACACACATATTTTCTGCTAAAACTCATTTATACTATATGAATGGACAAAAAAGCTATTACGACCAATTATGAAGACGGTCTATTAATTTTATTTAGTAGCTTTTATACCTAATAATAATTTATATGCAATAAATTGCTAAGCTAATCTAACATTGTAAACAAAAACTGGAATTTACGAATGAAATTTGAAATTATTTTCGATATTCCACTTTTCACAAAAATATTTTAAATCAATACAAAATATTTGGAAGCTCATTTCAATTTTAAATATGAAGATTAAAATTTGTCTTAATTCTCTAACAAAGTGGTTTTTGGTTAAAAAATACGTGAAGAAGCCTTAAGTCCGTTCAGAGGAAATAATCACGTTATTTATTACCGTTTCTGAGCACCATCCTTAATCTCCTTGATGTAAGTTTAAAACTTTTAAATGTAACATTCTAGTTTCCTTCTTATTGCTAGTGAATAAGGTCTAAATTACTATGAGCAGTTATAATCCTCTGTTGTTAGACGTTTTTAAGACTAACGGCCTTCCACAACTTTACCCATATTCATTTTGATTATGTTATGTTATATATTTAACAATTATGAGAGATATTCAACAATCGTTTTACCCACACTTCGCTTGGGTAAGTTTGGTGCCTCTTTTCTTCATGATTCGTTATTTGTCTCTAGATACCTAACAATATAAAAATGATTAATTTTTTTTCACACAACTAAACTTTTGCTTTTTTAATCCTACTAGCGAATCGCCCTCGCTTCGCTCGGGCTCTTCCCTAGATTTAGCACAGGCAAAGCCGCGGGATCCGCTAGTTATGCATATAAACCTATCTCTTGAATCACTCTATCTATTAAAAAACGCATCAAAATCCGTTGCGTAGTTTTAAAGATTTAAGCATACATAGGGATATACGGACAGAGAAAGCGACTTTGTTTTATACTATGTAGTGATATACAGATAGTGATATTTATTAATTTTTCGCAGTTTCTAACTATCCAAAAACCCCTTTTTTAACGACTCACTGCTAGGCACAGGTTTCCCATCAATACAAAGGGGATCAGGTTGTAGTCTACCACGTTGCCCAAGTTCGGCCAAGTTTCTTAGGTAGATACAGTAGGTAGTAGGTAGATATTTCATCTGTGAATACTAAATACTAAATTATTGCTAAACTAAATTTCATCCGAATTTCTTTAGCTATTTATTATCAACAAATAAAAAGCATACACACATACAAAAATCTTATTTATTGTAGCTCTGTGATGAGTATATTATCGATATACGAACGTTAATTTTCTACAAATATTATAATTTATATTTAACGCTAATAGCATTTTTTTAATTTATATTGAAAATAGGTTCAGAACTAATCAATTCAATTTATATTCTCTTCACGACCTCTAGAAACCAAATTTTGTTTATTATAATTTATACTTTAACTTCAAAGAATCCGGTATAAAAACGTGCAGCTTTATAGGTAATTTATATGCTTATGTATTTATCTTCATCTCAAATTCGTTTTTCTGAATTATATTATTAGAATATAACGTGAAAATATTCCAACATTTTCACGATATTTTTAGTAGTTGTGTTAGTTTTGAAATTTTTATTTTATATAATCGAAATATTATTACTTTTTTATGTATGTGTGTAACATAATATAGATTCAGTAGGATATGAGATAGTTACATATGTAGAATAAAGCCAGAGTGGCACCATTAACTTTGACGACATGTTTGGCTCAGTTAGTAACTCTACTAACTGCGCTAGCGGTCGCGGGTTCGAGTCCCGCAGGGGCCAATCGTTTGTTGAGCAGGAATGTTTGTACTCCAGTCATGGGTGTTTATATTTATAATATGGACGTATTTAAATTTTGTATATATGTAGTATATAAACTATCTTGTATACGTAACATAAGCTTCGTAGCCTTACCACGTAACTAGATGGCGCTGTTGTAATAATGTCCCAGCATATTAAAACTACTCTCAAAATCAGAAAGAAGTTTTTAAGCATTGAAACTTAATTACACACATTTATATTAGTAATAAGAAATTATATTTACATTCAGTTGCTTATGATAAAAAGCTCGATTTTATGAAAAACATATTATCGTTACTCATACATTTTTAATATGTACATAACCATCCATTTATGAAAGCTATAACGCTTTCATTTAAAGTGCACCATCAAAGTTTCAATAAATATCTACGATACGCAATTACCAACGATTGCACTCAATTACAGGTAACCGGTACTGGACTTCGATAAAACCAAAATTAACGCTTGCGTCTACCTCTTGCCCTAATTGCGCTTTGAAATAAATCATCCCTTTATGTAGGAATGTGGGATTGTAACTTAAAACCCTCAGAACACGAATGAATTTAAGGAATCTGATGATAATCTAAAGATGAAAAACGTGAGATAAAAGATATTATCTTAATTAAGGAATCTTTTAATGTAATGATCATAAACTGTAGGTTTAATTTAAATATGTAATTCTAAACCATATAGCTATCTTGTTAGTTAGTATGTAAAATTTTTAAGCTGCTTTAAAAGTTTCATAATTTTGAGCTTTTCGATATACTTTACAATGTAAAAGTTATTAACTTGTGTATGCAATGTGAACGGTAATTGGATTCATGATTTAGGCCTATCAATATTGGTATGATTAATGATATCGGGAGACTCCAGTTTAATTGCCAACTGAGACCGTCATGAATCAACGCCAGAGCCATAAATCTGATAAGTCAAACTAGTTTCAATACGACTTGTTACATTTCCAAAGCAACTCGCCCGGACTCATACTCTACATTTTTTCCTCGTCGTCATTTTTTATTTTTATATAAACCAACTATATCACGCAGTAATTCCACACCAGCTTAACTTTTTGTTTGGTTTTTTAATGAACAAATTAAATTTTTATCAAGGTTAAAATTAATACCACGAAAAATCTTGGAAGCTATCTACTGTTTTAACAAAGTCTAACATTTTAAGTTTTAAAACGCTACAAGATCTATATTGTAACGTTATAGGTTCAAATAACTCGATCAAAACAAAAGATAGGTTATAAGAAGGCAAAGGCTTAAATTTCATGATTAGACTATTTCAAAATTAGTGAAGCGCGAACATGTTTGTATCATGTTTCTTTAAAAAACCAATAGGCGCCATTGTTTTTGTTTAATTTTGGTTAAGGAAAACAAAATTATATATGAAATTTGATCTTAATCAACTAACATGCTATTTTTTTAATAATATAATAAAGTATATAGTAATACTTATATTTACGCGAATATATTATGATGTTTAAAAAATATTTTTCTAAAAAGACTAATTCTAAAGAAATAGTTCTATTGAAATACTATTTTTAATAATATTATATAGATATAATACTATGATAATTTAAAATAACCATTAACCAAGTAGGTAAAGCACCTGATGTAGGTGCAAGTAAGTACAATAAATGTTTGCGTCACTCAGAGGTGAAATTGAGTGTGAAGCGGCAGCGGCCAGCCGTCGCTCCCATTATGCCGGTCGGACTGTGGCTTCGATAAACCGGCTAAAGGTAGCTGTACTGCTTTAATATTTAGAAACAGCTGTCTTTGTTTAATATCTATACAGGTAAATAAAATTAAAGTGTCGGTTTGTAATGTGAAAATAACAACTTTTTAGTAGGTACATACATATAAAAATATATACGGTATTTATATATATAAAAAAATATTTTTTTTGCTAATCCGCTACATGGCTTGATCGATTTTATAAGGACTTGCCCTGGGAGACGCTTTATGCCATGGAAAGTAACTTGGCTACTTTTATTTAAGAAAAATAATTAGGGTTCCGCGTAAAGAAATGAAAACCCATGAAATTGTAATATATGGTATAGTAAAAAATAAATGGTAAAAATTGATAGTGAACTGGTATTTCAATTTCTGAATGGCAAAACCAATATTGTATTAACTTAAGATTTAAGTCAATTTTCAATACACATTAGGCGCTCCTTGTAATTTAATACGTCTAGCGGCGTTACGAAATCTATAGAACAATTGGTATAAGAGAAAGCCATATTTTCATAAGTCTATATTCTAAAAGGCTCAAGATTAAAAATCCAACTACATATCTCTCGCGACAGACCAACCACTTTGCCGCGCTCCATTAGTATTTTTCATTTATTTTTTGTCCACGTACCTGTCCGAGTTTTGGGAACTTTTTGTTGAAGCCGCGCGACGAATACAAAATTTCTTTGGTACAGACGGGAAATTAATGATGTAGCGTGGAACTATGCAACGACGAAAACTTTATTATTTTTCTATTAAGTTTTTACTTGTGATTGTAAATTGAAAAAGCAACAATGACGACGTTAAGTAAATGGCTTCATAAAAATCTGTGTAGGTACCTAGTACGAAATAAAAATGTTAATTAATTTATTTTATAGGTAATCTATGTAAAACACACTTTAATTATTAGATTATTATTTATAATATGTTTAAAGAAGTAGTTTGATTTTTATCCCAGTGATCGTCATGTGAATTGTGGTAGAAATTAAAATACGAAAACTCGAAAACTCTCTAGTTTATGATAAGTAGGTATATTAGGGATCAGACAATTAGTGTGAAACAAACTTAAAATATTCTATTTTAGATTTATTTATAAAAGTACTTAACCCATCACTTTTGATTATTTATCATAAAAAGTACTTATATTGAAAGTTTATTTTCTGGAAATGTATAATTTTTCATTATTCATGTAAAAGTTAAAGCTAATGCGTAATGCTAGCTCTAGACCATTATAAGTTAGCATTTATGGCTACGGAATTCTAAAGAAACAAAATTTACTAAATTAATACACACAGAATCTTCTAGAACAAAAAATCAAAATAAATCCGCGAAAATTCGAAGAAAATATCAAATTATGTACATTTTATACTCAAATATCTACCGTGTATCATTAGTAGTTCGATAATACATAAAACTTATGTTTAACAAGGAACTTTTAATACAGTAAACGCAAATCACTAACAAGCTATCGTACGTATGTGAACGATACTAATGATGCATTATCTTGACCACACACGTAATTATTAACGAGTTTCAAGTCATTGAGGCACTCATTTTAAGTTACTGTTGATTACATTCTACTTACAAGTAGGTATAGCAAGTTCAATGATAATTCAATTTTTGTATACCTGAATAAGAATTTTAACAATATTTGATTCAAAGCTTTAAAATATTCTAAAGAAACTAAAAGCTTGTTTCATATTTTTTTTTATTTATATACACTTTTGTATATAAATTTAAAAAAAATTTGAAAGAATGATGAATTTATATAATACATTGTTTGTTTACATACATATGTCAGATATGGTTGATTATTGTTTTAATTTAGTTAAATTATAGGTAGGTATGCCTTTGGGCTAATCATAGAACCTTCAAGTCCGATTTTAAAAGTCTATAATACGTTCTGTGGCTAGTTTGTGCTTTAAATTATTATTATAATCATTTTTTGAATTTTTTTTTATTGAATTTATCCACTATAAATGGATATTACTATATATAGTTGATGGTTATTACCATGGTATAAGTTAGAGAATGGAGCGTATTGCGCAATGATCATACTTAGGGGATGGAGATCAGACCATAGTCCTCCGCGCTGGCCTAGTGCGTGTTGGCGGATTTCAAATATCTTTCGAAAACATACTAAGTTTTCTCAGACAGGTTTCCTCACGATGTTTCCCTTCACCATAAGACAAGTGGTAATCATGATAAAAATGATTCACACATGAAAATATCAGAGGTGCGAGACCCAGATTTGAACACGCATTACTCGGTCATCCAAGCAAGCGCGTTACCACTGGGCTACTACTGCCTATTTGCCTACCCCTTAGTACTGAGGGAGGCCCGTGCCCAGCAGTGGGACGTTAAAAAGGGCTGAAGATGAATACTTAGGTATTTCAAGTTATAATATATAATCAAAATAAAATAAACATTTCTGCTAGCATTACCTTATCTTGCTAAAATAAAACAATGTAAGCTACTAGCCAAAATAAAACAAGATTCTTTGAAAGAACATAAAACGTACGTATGTTAAAAGCGGTATCGCAAAAAATGGACAATAACAAGAATGTTAATGCTACTCGAGTCGTTGAGAAAAACCGTGTGAATAACACTTTAACTAATTTGCATTATGTCATACAATGTAAACGTTTTGCTACTGCTCCTTGTAATTTTTAAAATGTTCTTCTGAATTAGATAAGCTAAATGTTATACCAAGTAGATATTTAATTCTAATAAGATAAGAGTTCAGTTTGGGCAAACAATTCTTATTCATATTGCCATACTTAATTACGTGTATTAAAATTATAAATGTAAAAGTAACTCTGGCTGTTTGTCTATTACATTTTCTAAAAAACATTACTGAGCTAATTATGATAAATATTGTTATAAAGATGGCGTTATTGGAAAAGGACATAGGCTTCTTTTTATAGTTGAAACTGAACTGAAACTTGAATGAGGTGTAATAAAGGTTGAAAGTTTGTTTTGGGAACAAATGATTTTTAAGAGCATAAAAAATCGTTAGGTATATAATATTAATCTTTTGGTAAGAAACAAAGAAGTTTTCGGCGTTTATTACAATTTAAGGTTAAATCGAAGAGATTTCTCTTTTTTTAATTACTTACTTTTCATTATCAAACATATTCTTCATTCACGTTTTTTTCTAAAATTCTCTACCTACTTTTCTATATTCAAGTATATAAACATATATAGTCTATTATATACTGACCGTTAAAACGTACCTAGTTACGCATCCGAGCGAAGCTAGGGTATGTCACAAGTATAATAATAAATCAAGGTAATTTGCAATAGTACCTCACGGTAAATAATTTTGAGAACAAGGCACTAATTAGTGTTACAAGCTTTTTATTTAAATATCTAATCTTAAATGCAAATTGGCTAGCGTACCTACTTTCTATATAAAAAGATAACTTTTTCTTTAAGCATATGTAGATAACAATAGTGACTCGATCTAAGTTTGAGTTTGCATACTTTAGCTTCGCGATTGTACATGTTAGCAACATAAATGCGTAAACACCAAATGTTTCTTTATCTTATCATCCCTTGGCGTTATAAAATAATACATAAACTATACTAATATTATAAACGCGAAAGTTTGTAAGTATGGATGTATGGATGTTTGTAACTCTTTCACGTAATAACTACTGAATGGATTTTAATGAAACTTTACAATAATATAGCTTATACATCAGAATATCACATAGGCTACAATTTATAAAGATATTGTGTGAATTGTCCAAAATATGACGATAAGTATCAAGTAAGTAGTAAAAAATCTACCATCTGCGAGCTATTCTGGCGTGCGCTGCCAAAACCGCTAGAGTTATACATATGTAATGTATGATGGAAATGTTTATCTTAACAAGCGACTCACCCTCACTTCGCTCGGGATCGTCCCTAGATTTAGCGCGAGCGAAGCCGCGGGTTCCACTAGTAATACATAAATGTGGAGGTAAAAAGTAATTTTCTTTTATCTATATTTCATGGTTACTTTTATTACATTATTTCGCTTCTTTTGGATCGACCCTAGGTGCTTCCTGCTAAATTTAGAGTTTGTAGCACAAAAATGAAAGGACTTTCATACAAACTTCATGGAGCCCTTAGACCTCCTTAATCCACTCTTGTCGCAAAGTCCGTTCATAGCGGTACTTTCTTTTAACTATTTCTTTTTGCCAAATTTCACATTTATAAGTCAAATGGTTCCGATATTTCGTGTTAAGTGAGTTAGTGAGTGACCTTTCTTTTTATATATTTAGATATTATTATGAAATCTTGTAATATATTTAGATATGATTTTTTTTTATTCAAGTCTTAAATTTAAACAAACAACATATAAAGCGTACAAAGGAGAGTATGTACATGGGAAATAACATAGAAGAAAAGCGGTCAACCCAGTTAATGATCTCTAGAACAATTATAGGAACACTAAAGATTTCGCCACGACTCTCAATAATTCAACTCGGGCCTATTTTAATGCTAATTAGCTGAAAGTCGACGTTGGCGTTTGTTTCTAAGAGATGGTAGCTTAGAACAAATTGTCTCAGAATTAGTGCACACGTTTTATACTTATTACACCTAATCATAATAAATGTAAATGTTAATATTAAAATATTTTTTTAATATGTAAAGTAGAATCGTACTTTAATTAACGTATTAAAAATATTTAATAACTTCCTAATCTATAAAATTAATAAAATTATAACTTAGTTCAATTCTTTTGTCGGTCTGTTTGTTTGTGACCGTATCACAAGAAACATAGAACACGGACAGATTTTCAAAATATTTTATTCAGCATAAAAATTATTACAATTTCTTACTGAACGTCATGAGTCTACCACCAGTTCGGAAAGAAGAAACCTCTGACCTGAGAAGAACTGGCGAAATAAAACTCGGCTTTTGTATGATGATAGCTGGTTATCTAACATATAGGATACTTTTTACTGTAGGAAAATATCTAATCGCTCTCTCAGAAATCTATACCAAGTACTAATCATTTAAACGACCGGAGCCGGGGTGTGTTATTAGTATTTTAATAATTTTATAATTATTATATGATGACTAGCTGTACCCGCGGCTTCGCTCGCGTTCATTTTTTTAATTGCTAATCAACCTCATTGAGTTGATCTGTAGGAAAAAAAATTGTCTAAAAAATAAAAAATAAAAATTTAGAGGTGGACTACCCTTAACATTTAGGGGGATGAAAAATAGATGTTGGCCGATTCTCAGACCTACTCAATATGCTCACAAAATTTCATGAGAATCGGTCAAGCCGTTTCGGAGGAGTTCAAGTTCGAACCCCGTGACACGAGAATTTTATATATAAGATAATTTTTATTGTATCTTGTACACAATTACTTTATTTTGAAAGTATACCTATCGTATCTAATTAGAATTATATGAGTTGACCATAGAATTAATTGTATTCACATTTGGATATTCTACATTAAAAAAATGTTTACGATTACATTGTTCTATGAAACGTGTTGAACAAAATGTGCAGAGACCTTTAAAGAGCCGACTAAGTAGGAGATAAAGCTTTGCGTGGGCTTACACGACAAGCAACGGTTGCTTAAGTACTTTTATATGCTTAATAACGTTACCACTTTATACTTATTTTTATTTAGCTCAATCTGGGTGTTCTTTTATTTAGACTTTGTTGTTTTTCTCATTTTTCATTCACTCAGCAGTATAATTTATATGAAATATATGTATCTACCTACAAAAAAATAAGGTAAATGAACGATATTCGTCTTAGTGGTAAAAACTTTTGAACATTATTATAGCATTTTACGCTAAAAATATGTATATCACATATACCTATCCTGCAAATTATTATACTGAATAAAATTCCTATAAAATTCTGCCATACAAGAGTCCGCTCTAGCTAATGAGAAGATAATTTCGTACAAAACAGCAAAATTGTGTATTTAAAATAAAATACATACATTTGAAAATTGTATTTATTATTTTTATCTGCTTCATAATTATACAAATGGGTTGATTATGTTAATCGTTGCTGTTTATAAGCAGTTTTGATTTACTTATGACGGTCCACTGCTTGTAACCATTTCTGGCATAAAATTTATGTATAACCAACAGCTACTGTTAACGTGGGCGAACGGATGTTTTAGACAAGAGATTATATGAATCAACGATGCATTTAAAATACAATTTCATAGTTAAAACAAAAGATGCAGATAAGGACCATTTTAATTTATGTCAGTTTTATTATAGAAATATTAATCTTAAAAGTTTGTGTTCATACAAGTAGATATGTAGTCATACATAAAATGTGTGTAGTTAATAATATTTGGTTTTGGTAGGTTAAAAGTGGTTTTAGATATTATGCTCTATTTAAATTCTTAATAAGAAGTGTAAATAAGAGGAATAAACTTTGAAAAACCGGATGGAGGCTTAAGTAGAATTAGGAATTCTTACCCTGTATTACTTTTAAATGTATACCAATTAAGTAAGATGATAATTTCGTTATACTTCTTTTAGGTAATTATGATTTTACTCAATATGCATAACGTAAATTAAAAAGAGTTTTTATATATAAATTACGCTATCCAAAGTATCCATATAATGGTAGTTACTGCTCGTAATACAAATCTATCAGACATACCATTTTAAAAATAAATCATTATTATGACTAATTTTTTCTCATCAATAACGGAACAATCTTTTTGAAGTGTAAGGTAATAAATATAATAAAGTAATAGAAAAACGATAGCCAAAGCTTCATCAATCTAGACGATAGAGGCTTTGAGATGAGAGGGGATGGGGCGTTGACCTCGCATTCCGCTGCACGGACCTGCTCTCTTTACTTGAAAACACGTACTCCTGAAGAAAATAGAATACGATATAACATTAGTAAACGTATAATTCACTACATAGTATATTTTATTACTGAATTATCCTTTTTCCATTCCATTATTCCATTGTAATTATTTGTAATTATAATTATAATACACAAAACACAAAAATATGTATAAACTTAATACAAAATATTGTAGTCTCGCTACTTACACTAATAATTCACCATACAAATTTTAAGTTAATAAGCATTTAAAGTTAAATTATACACTGAAATGCAATAAACTGGTTGCCGAACAGTTAAATATTACGTTAAGGCAAGGTTAGTACTTTCAAAAAGAGCCAAGTTCTATAAGCAACATTAAGCGGCCAGATGGTCAGCCTGATTCATACTTGGTTACAAAAAAGTATGAGAGAAATTGATCGGTTCAATAGATGGTAGAGCCTTATACCAATCAAGATAGATTAAACAATAATATTATTTTTCTATGAAATGTGTAAACTAAAGTGGTCTTACATGGAAATCTGAACTATTTAATCAGATATAATGCTTGCGTAAATAAATGTACGTGACATTTACGAATCTACACCTAAAAATCAAAGAATGAGACGGTTTGACTTAGAAACCACTTTATTTTTGGATTATACATATCTCTTCACACCTTATAAACAATTGCTTAAAGACCAATATTTGGTACAAAAAAGCTAGATTATACTTATATATTATATACTCTAAGTGAGTTTTATTATGTGTTAATTATGTCATCAGATCTCAAAAGCGAGATTAAATTAATTTAAAAGCCTTTGGGTGGACATCGTGAGAATAACAACTTTAAGTTATTTTAATTACATAAGTGCACTCGTTAACACTAACATTATATATTTTAATGTACTAAAAGCTATGGAAAGTATATGTATTATATTAATATGTATAACAATATATGTGTTGAAATTAAATTTAAAGCAAAATTTAGAGCTTTTAATAAAGAAAAATTAAGAAAACATAACAAAACCAGGTGCTCGCACGTTTCAAACACTCGAGTCCATATTCGCTTAGCTGTCACAACAGTTGTACTGTTTGTAAAACGAAACGAGGACGTTTTTGAGAACCTGTTTCTCGCACAGGCGAATGCCGGCGCGTTTCCTCAATGAATTTTGTACTTGAACATTTTTAATACAACTTAGTTGACTGACCGTAGGTTTTGTTAACTTAGAGCTCAAAATCATAGGGTTTTATGAAAAAAATTAGGAGAATATTCAATTTTTTTATTAATATATTAGTGTGTCTGTACGTGTAATTTTCTTGCTATATTTCCGATGCTATCTTATAAGTGTCTCTTCCAACTAAACGCATTAAACAACCGGTAACCGTAATGGAAATATTTTTTGATGTAAGCCATTAGCGCGAGACCACAGTCCTCTCTGTAATTTCGGGCTTCACTTTTTTAATCTCCACGCCGGGTCTTGATGGGATTCTGAGCGACTGTCCGTCTCGATCCTTATCTTAAAGTATAATAAGAAGAGACAGACGTTACTTATATTTTATTTAACGTCAAATGTGATCGAACTGCTGTGATAAGAAGTTTGGAAAAGTTTTGTTTATTATTAATTATGTATATTCCTACGATTATTATCTTTTTCATGTCATCTGAGATCATAGTGTTCAGATTTTTGTAATTTTTGATATTTAAATATTTAAGGGATTTTATATGTTTTAGTGGTTTAAAACGAGTACGTCTCACATCCAAGGTTGCGGTAAGCTGTTATGTTTGGTTTGTAAGAATCGTAGATTTTATGGCTTAGTCGATTTTCGAGCTAACGTTTTCATAGTAAGTCGGTAATTGCCTTGTTAATGAATACATTGGCGGCTCCTTTGATCTAAGTAAAGTTGTCCGACTGGTGGTTCCAAATCCGTCATCCCACGTAGCATCTTAATCTCGCATAGATTTCTCAATTCATTTCAGAATTAAGATATCACGTTCATTAGATATTTCTAATTTATTGGAAGTCATTTAGAAACTGATATTTATGTCAGGTCGTTATTTAATTGGATCGTTTTTTCTGTGTTCGATTAGTGAATGATTAAATACAGGATTTTTACGTTTAAAACGAGTTTTCATGTGAGGTCACTTCTAGATTTGAAATATCGAATAAATAAAGGTTTCAAAGGTATAATGTATTTTTATTCTAAAAATAACTTTGAATGACCTGACGCGAACTCTATTACACTCATTATAATAAAATAATAAATTGCGTCTACACTTTTATTTCTTAATCTTATATGTAACTCATCTAATAAGAAAAGAGAAAGTCAGTCTTATCATTACATATTAAAAGCTCGAAACTGTAGGCCGTATATATGTATGAATAATAAGCTTTTGGTTTGCAGAATACATTTTGTTTTCATCTACGGAACCGTTTTAAGGAAAAATAATTATTTTGAATGACTTAGGTATCATACATCACCAATAGACAATAATATGTCCATTTTAATAATCTTTACGACCGTGAGACTCTATAATTGAAAATCCAAGCGATTAAATTGGTACCTCCAGTACCTATGTTGTTATATCGTGTTAACTGTGCAATATACTATTGTGTGGCTATTATGATATTGCAAATTAGTCTTTACTTACATACATTTAAGAATTAATTTAAAATTTCCCCGTAAAACCCATGGAGCAACCAGACATATATTAACGTGGCTTTTAAAAAGATTTCTTCATTACATGAGATAAATCCAATAAAGATATAACAATATATTTAACAGGTATCCATAGATCAAAAAACTATGTGAGAAAACTTCAAAAATGTCGTCGTAATAAGTCATAGCTATGGCTTTATAATGACAAGACACAAACAATCTTGATGAAACCAAAAACCGACGTAACGCGAGATGGCTGAGGTCATTACACTTTTTTGTTTATCTTCCATAGCAATGATATATTATTTACGCGGTACATTCTTCGCATGACGTCAAAGAATTTAAGGACTCTGCCTCCATTATCATTAATGCGCTTCACTTGGGTCCTTCGTGTTTATCGACGAACGTTTTAGGCTAATTTAAATAATTAAGGCGGTATTATATTCTCGGTTCAGAATTTGTATCACATATTAGTAGAATTGATAATGTGTATTTATTTTTCTTTTTCCTAAAATCTGCTTTATAAATATCATTTACATATAATTAGCATTTTTATAATTAAACGTTATCTTAAAATAGTATGAATATTGTATTAAAAATCTTGAAAATACCAATTACCAAGTTTATGTAAAATGTCATAAGAACATAAAGTATTAGTTGAAATATGAACTCTATTTCTGTTAATAAATTACGGCTAAGCACGTCTGCTGTATCTTACCCTGAGATATTTCTCTATAGCAATAAAACTTTAATAACTCATGTAGTTACATCATTTTATTGAAATTTTAATTATTATCCATTATTTCATAAAATAATATTTTCTTCAGTTCACAATATTCCTTTCTCAAAACTAATTAAAAGAAAAACATTAAATTCATCGGCACTTGCAACTTAATACTAGCTACATTAATAATATTAATCGAGGCGATTGGCCACAAAATGCTTTTAACGCAATTCGATTCGCCTGAACTGGAACTCTTGTGGAACGGAACCAAATAAAAATGGTCTCGTCTGCCATTTCTTTATCGCCTTTATAATACCGCAGACTGTATACGAAGAGGTCAATAACTAATGGTTGGTATAACGCTTACACCGTCTAAACTCGCCTTGAGAGTATAGGCTCAAATTACTCAGATCACGTTCAAGGTGGCTTTGCGCAAAATCGTGGTCACTTGTTCAACTTAAAATGAGACGTGGATCCAAAATATTACATGTAAACATTTATTGAAAATAATATTAAGTAAATAATATTTTTGAAATCTTTAATGTTAAACATTACCGTGTATTTAAAAACCAGTATATTTTTCTTAATTATAATGGCGTCCCTACCTTTGCCTTGTAATGTATACGTATTTTCATATATTTAGGTATAGTATGTATAGTCGTAGCAATCTGGAACTTATGCTCGATACAACTCCTCCCATTCTCAGACATTTAATTAAACCGATATTTTATGGCATCAATGATTAAAATGTTTTCGATAAACGTTCAGAATATAATAATGTAGCAGAAAGCTTTCAACTTGTAAAGATGTGTTACTTATTTTAACTTTTCTTTGTTATAGGTACATTCATTCTAAAGAGAAGCCATTTAAATGCACAGAATGTGGAAAAGGATTCTGTCAATCGAGGACTCTGGCGGTTCACAAGATTCTTCATATGGAGGAGTCACCTCACAAGTGTCCGGTATGCAGCAGAAGTTTTAATCAACGATCTAATCTGAAGACACACCTGTTAACTCATACTGATCATAAGCCATATGAATGCAATTCATGTGGCAAAGTATTCAGAAGAAATTGTGACTTGAGACGTCATGCTCTCACTCATGCTGTTGGAGATGTTCCAACTGGAGACGTCTTAGATGTGGGTGAAGAAGATATAGGAAGGCCAGGATCTCCTATTGAACCAGGATATGATGACGATGATGCAGAACTTTCATCGCCAGAGCATTCACCAGTAAGAAGAGCACGTTCTTCTTCGATTGAAAGTATTGGAAGAGAAAGAAGTGAGGAAAGACCACGGGCTATTTCTCCCTCTCCAGTAGAACGTACGCATTGCCACCACAATGAACCAAGAGACAGAGCAAGTCCATATACAATGCGTCCACAGCAACAAGAAAAACACCGAATGGCATCTACAGATTTATATGAAAGGCGAAGATATACTAACGATGAAATTATGGAAAAAGAAATGCGTTACACGGACATTCCAGAGCATCCAATAAGACATCCGCAACTCCAAATCCGTCGTGATTTGCATCAAGTTGTACCTCCAGACCCTGCTAAGATCAGTCAAATGGCAAGCCCTCCTATCGATCCTGGGCCTACTGGAATGTATTTGAGTCCATTTAGAAAAAGAAGTCATCCACCTGATATTGGAGAAAATGTAAGAACTTGCGGAGCTGTATACAGGAGCCGCTCACCAGAACCAACTAATTTAACAATGCCTAGACCACCATTGCCCAGTACTGAAGTAATGGTTGGTATCCCTCCGACAATTATGAGTATACCACCTTATCATAAATTCGGTTTACCATTGCCCCCGCCACATCCTCAAATATCTTACGGACCTGTTCCACATACTGTGTTAGGTCCACAGCAAACAGTTGCTCAAGATCTTATCGTAAAGCATGCTCCGCCTAAAGATACAGCCCCTAGTACTTCTACTATCGTCACTTCTTGCAAAGACTCATCGCAAGCTACTACAAAAGAAAATCTTGAAACAGATTCTAATTTGATTGCAAATGGTATCAAAAATATAGTTGGTATTCAACCGAACTCAAACCCAAAACCAGGGACGAGTCAAGCGAGTGCGCCTAAAAAAGGCTTTAGCATAGAAGATATTATGAGACGTTAATAATATTAATGCTAGTAAATATAATAACAGTGATAAGTAAGATAAAACTTGTAAATAGATTATTATTTTATTACTAATATAATTAGTGGTAATTTCTTGAAGTATTATTAGTTGAAAGTTTAAAATAATGAAAATTTCATAGTGTATGGTTGTACGTATTTGCGACGCGGATTTGGTTTTCGTAAAGATCTCATAAGGTTTGTTTGTGCAGTGTTTTGTTTACGTCCAAATTTTAAGAAACTAGTTTATCAAAATTATAGGCTTTACGTAATAATTAGATTTATTTTTATGTTTGAGAATACAGTGTTATTTAATTTGTGTGATGCAATAAATGAGTTTGCGCCTGTTTCTGAATAACAATGAATGTGTTATTTATTATATAAATAATTTTAAAAGTATTATAAGAAAGCAATGTTAGGTTAATTAGTTATAAATTATTTTAATTACTTACTCTAAAATTGTACAAAATATTAATTTTGATAATTTTGTTATTCAAAATTGTATTTCGAGTAAGATACTTTAAAGTTAAAGGAAAAATGATATTGTAATGTAATCTACATGCATAAAAATAATATTATTTTTAATTTTGGATCAAAAGATAAGATGTAATTTGGATAATTTTACTTTTTATGGAATAAACGCATTTAATACATTTAAATACACTTATTATTTGCTCAGATGATTAATTTTAATTTTACTAAGTAACATTACGAGTTGTACATTATTTTAAAATTAATTAATAAATCATGATTTAGAAATACGGTTTCATTTTATTTTACTTGGATATGAAAAGATACCTGTAATGTTTAGAATAATATTTCATGAGAATTCTAAAACTAAAAAGTTATTAGTTAAATAATTAACAGAATAGTTTCATACTCACTTTTAATTATACAGTTGTCTTTAATTATACCATAACATATTTTAATTAAAATAAAATTTATGTGATGACTAAAAAATGTATTTATTAATTAAAGTATTGTTCAAAACCAAACATTAATATTAAGGTTTAAAGATTTTATTCTCAAAAAGACAAAGTCACTTGACATGACATGAGAACATTTAAAGAAAATATACGAATGGCCGTCACATAGGTAGATAGGTATTCAATTAAATTAAATAAAACTTTTGTGACATCTAAAACAACGGTACTTTTTAAAGAATCCTTCCTAATAGGTATTATAAATGCGAAAGTAACAATGTATGTCTGTCTGTCGCGCCAAAACTGCTGAACCGATTTAAAAGAAATTTGTTACACATATAGTCTTAACTCTTAAGCCTGAAAAAAGATATAGGCTACTTTGCAAGGCGAAAAAAGGCTGTAAGGGGTTGAAATAAGGGTTGTATGAAAATTATGTCATTTTTTAAACTAGAAGCTTGCAACTTAATTTTTTAGGCTTTTGACTATATATAAATAAATAAGACGTTCAAATGTAAAATAAATATCCTAAAGGGGATACTTAGAGGTGAACCCAAGCAAAGCGAGAGGGAGTCGCTAGTACTTAAATAGATCTAATTAGATTCGATCTAAAAGTATTGTTACAATATTAATATTTTGAATTGAGTCTTAATTCTGATGGCAAATAAATATGTATTAAAATTTGTGCAAAAGGTGTTCTTTTTACGACCGCAGTTTAATGGTCGACTGCTCTTCGAGTCATTTCAATCGCTACTTGGGATAACATACCTTTGTTTGAATGTTATTTATAAAAGAATAACCGATATTTTTGTTATGGATGAAAGCAATATAGCAGTATTAAATTATGATTTTTATAATAAATAGAAATATCATTGCCTATAAATATATAAACAAAACTGCAAAATTAAAATATATAATAGGTACATAATTCGAAAATAAGTTTAGTAAATAATATTTATAATACAAAGCGAGGTTTTAAGACAAATATCGTTTAGAATTTGTAGTATTAGAAAGTGATTTTACTAGTGATTATACTACTAGGTATAAACCTACTGAAAAAATTTTAGGTACCTACTACCTAGATTGATTAATCGATGGTTAAAAGTTGCACATACACGAATATAGAACAACTAAATATGGAAACAAATAAGAGACCGCATTATGAGATACAACGTTTTTCCTAAATAAAAATATGAAAATAAATTCTTATTTGACATAGATATTGAAATAAAAATCATACGCCATTTTTAAAATTGGTCAAACATATAAACTGGTGGCGCAGTCGCTTTTAAACAGGTTAAATACTATTTTCAGAGATCATTAACTCGAAGGCTACTTATTTATACAAGTCCTTATCTGCCCTAATTAAGTTTGTATAGTTTAATATACCGTTAATAACTAGTAAGAAAATATCTCCTGGTTTTACCTCTTTTTTTCTTTCTTTTCCATTAAAAATAGTGAACCAAAATTTAATTTTATACTCAACAGTTTTAGTATCCCTAAAGATGTCAACCCATAACATGGTATGGTAAGAATCACGACGACATACATGATAGGTATGGCTTTACTTATTTGCTTCTGAGTGGCATAACACTTTATCTCACTTTTCGAAACAATAAACTTAAAACCTGGAAAAATTGTGACATTTCGAATTTTGCATAAGATTTGATAAAAAACGTTATTTTATTTTTATAATTAAAAAAATCCTATCATAATTCATTGATATTAAGAATAGTTGAAACTACGGTTCCAAACTCTCTCGATTTGATTTGGAATGACCTATGTATCATAAATACACTCTTGATGTAAAAGAAATGTATTGAAAATTATTAAAACCCGTTTATACTTATTTGGGTTGCATTGAATTACCATAAAATAGAAATTCCTAAATTCAGTGTATTTTATATATACCTATTTGTAATCATCAAAAAATAATATAAGTCAAGAAAAAATATGACATTGAATGTTATATTTTATACAGACTTAAAATTCATTCAAGGACTAGTATCTATTATAAATTTAATATTGATTTAAGAGGCTTAAAATGATTAATGGAGCACCAAAATATATGAGTAAGCCAGTCAGTTCCACGCATAGAGAAATAGTTTGCAACATTTTTTCCCTTCTCATAAACTCGGTTCATTATACAACTACGAGATATGATCAAAAACGGTCAGAACTAATACTTAGTACTGTTTCGGCAACGTTACAATGACTTATGACTAAGCAATAGTTCTAGCATTTTCCTTAAATTCCATTTTTTGCAATACTTTTCATTGAATTTACACTGACTCCATACGATACCCGGATTCGTGCGGTACATAATCGTAAATCTGCCACGTGCTTAGAATCTAAAGTAACAAGTAATTCAACATACAAAACTTTAAGTGGAAAAACCGTATAGGTAATCTAAACCACTGTATGGGACGTGATGAGAAAATTTTTAGTTATATCGTACGGTATGACAAAACATGAATAAGCAAAGTCTTCACTTACCACTAAAGTTAATATTTAATGTTTTATTTAGTCATTACATTTAAAATTTAAATGAGTTTTACCTAAGTAATGTAATTTATACATAATATAACAAGTTTACTTAAGTATGGTGGTTCATTATACTAAAGCCTTGATAATCATCTATAGATACGCTTAATTTTTCCGTCGTTAATACCGACTTGTAGCCCATTGGTATCACGCTTGATTAGAAATGTAAGTAAAGTTGGTTCAGATTATATTTTTTTTTAAATGTTTTTTTATTTTTTCATTTTCATTAAAAGTGAAATCTTTAAATGTCAAATATTCGCGTTAACCTAATATATATTAACCTAGTATATAATATATAATAGTATTATGTGAATCATTTTCATTAAAAACTAAGTACTTGCTATATAAAGAAATGAAGAAAGATACTATAAAGACCGCTACTGGCTAAGAGAATTTTTTAATACACAAATGAATCATTTAGCCATCATATTAGGCTTTGGCCAATTTCCTTTACTATTGAAGAAAGGTCGTATTATTATGTTAGTAATGGATCAAATCTAGACTAATATTATAAAGCTGAAGAGTTTGTTTGTTTGGTTGAACGTGCTAATCTCAGATACTACTGGTCCGAAAGCATATCCACTAGAAGTATAATTATTTGAATTTGAGTGAAATTATGTTATGTTTGTATGTAGGTTTCGATACCCGAGGGGTTAGATCTTAATCATATGAAATCTAAGCCTACGCAGTCTTTCCGATCATTTACCATCTTTCAGCTTACAAGAAAATCAATTTTAACAATTTTTTGAGTTTAAATTTACAAAGTTTAATTAGTGTTATAACGTAATACAATTATTTTTTTAATGTAAAAATACTTAGTTTTTATTTCATTGTTTGTCGTCCTTATGTTGGAAATGATATAGGTGTTTCAAAAATTGAGGCAAAAAATATTTAGTTTCCAAGTAAGTTTAATTTAATAGTGGCACTGGGTATTGTGAAAGTTCTCTACATATTTCATTTTGTTTCATATTCAGAAATTTAATATTTCAACTAAAATTGTTTGCAAAACATAAAAATATAGAAATCGGGCAAGTGCAAAACTGACTCGCATACCGAGGGTTCCGTTACATGAAACATCAAAATATTTCATTTTATCACACATACTAATTTTTACATTGAAATTAAAATAGAATTATTTACCTGTCAGTGATGTCCGTGATAGCTTAAATAAATTAAAATAATAGAGTTATTAAAAAAAAACAAGGATGTCTTGGTGGGTCTACTCGTATAATAGGGCCTGCAAAAAATACAAAAATATCTTAAAATACCTTCTTAAAAATAGTTTTCTTTAAAATTAAAATTATTTTAGGTTACGGAACCCCAAAACTGTTTCGAATTTAATTAACTGCACTGAAAACTTGGCTAAAACTATATTTCTAAACCCACTTTGCATATTCGTATGAACTTATATACCACAAATACTACCAGTGCAGTAATCACACTGCCAGTTATAAAATATAGAAGAGTAATAATATAGTTAGTAAACTATAGGATCCACATCATAAAGAAAATTATATTAAGTACATTTTTATCCTTTCGCCGTATGGAACAAGGATTAATAATGCATTAATGTAAAGCAAATGAAAATGTTAATAGAAATTCAACTGTATTCGACACTGCTTTAAGATTCAAATTAAAAGTTTTGGTTAATAACATTTTCTCTGCAGAGCTATGTGCAGATCGGTTATACTTATAGTATAGGGTTGTTGATGGTATCTTGGATTTCAAAATTAACGAACTAAATATTAAGATAATGCTTTAAGATAGTACATTGGAATTACAATACATAGAATAAACGGAATGTAAGTAGGTATGTGCTGATTAATTGAAAATATACATACTTAGTTTGCTTTTCAGTATTCCAAAAAAATATATATTAGGCGTTCGATAGAGTACGCTTATCGAACTACCTACGAGTAATTGTGGAACCCTAATACTTATCTAATAGAAGCCTAAGTTACTCCTCATAACATGAGCCGAACGATCATGAAATGAACTGCCAGTAAAAATTACGTGGAAGTTGTAAAAAGTCAAATTAAAATTACATTTGCTTTCATGAAATATTAAAGTGTATGACGTGATATTTATGTCGTTTATCAATTGGACAACTTTTGTACGTTTAATAATGCCATTCATGTTAAAAATGTAAATCACATGTTATTTATTGTAATTACATACATATATGATGGTGGCTTACAATTTTTTCACAATTTTTTTTCCCTGTTAAACGAAAAAAACGACGACGCAACGATCAGCTGATGTTAAGTTCAAGACATATTTAAGAATAAAATAAAATATTCTGTTCCAGTATTCTTTATCTCACACTAGAATATAGTTATTCAGACTTTAGATCTTTAATTAACTATAAATAATTCATAGTTACATAAATTTATAGCAACGTAGGTTATAAAATAAGCTCAAATAAATCAAAATATATTGGCAACCCAGGTGTCAGACCTCCAATACATTCTGCCGCTTAATTAAAACGGTGCAAGGGACCATTTTATCGGCTTCGACGATAGTTACTGCGAAATGACACGCGAGAACTCGAGACTTTTCGGCAAACACCGGCTCGTATAAGAAAAAGAGCACAGAACAGATAGTACGTTGGAAATGGTGTAAATTAAATAATATAATAAAATGTGGCATATTCAACTTCACTTAAATTCATCAACGATTTACGGAAAACTATTGTGTAAGTGTTTAATGTTGTTGTACCTACTTACCTTACCTGAATTATTCAAGTGTGTAGATATTTTTTATAAATTAAATAGGAGTTTTTAAATTAGATACTCTTTATATATTAGATACCTACACAAATATTTTTTGTAAATCATTAATTTATTTATTAAAATGTACGCAAAGCTTGAACACAAAGCTACGATTTACTCATCGTTGTCAACTCATCAACAAGATGTAAATTTGGATTATCTGTAAAACACATTTATATATAGTTATAGTTATATGCATACATTTATATATACCTACTGAATATGATATTTAGTCATTTTTCACTTTCACAAGTTTCTTCTACTAAACTCACTGTTCATAGTCCTCGTGAAAGGCTGTGATGCAATTTTTAAATGAATTGTTTCGACAACAGATGCGTTAGTGTTGAAATCGTTTTGATAATTGATTGTATTATAATAGTTTCAATAATGTTATAATTGTCAGTAGTCAGTTTTTGTTCTAATATGGGAATGCTGTTTTTATATTTTTGTAAAGGTTATATTTCAAAAAATATAATTGTATATAAATTAATAGTAAAATTAATGTTTATTTAACGACATTGTTTAGATTTTCCTAACATTTTTTTTCTCAGCTTTTACTTAACTAGTCATGTTTGCTAGTTAGCTATGCTTGTATGGGTCAAATACCTATTGCAAGCTGAATAAGTAAGAGCTCTCATCTTGTAGTCTACAGAGCAGTTTTATGTATCGGATAGTAATTTTAAGGGGCCATTGATGTCCACAATGATTATTTGATAATTTTTCATGATAATTATAACTTGATTCTCTATCACCAGTCGAAGCAACTCTTTAGCGGATAAAAATTTTCATACAGAAAAAAAACAAACCTTTTTGATATTTATATCAAATTAACGTGGTCTATATAATGTGTCTTACATAACATAATATATAGGCTTATTTTTTGCTTTTTAACGCGTTATCATTTTATTTTTGTTCTGTTTATTAACATTTTATTGAATTTTGACACTGAATTTGAATATAATTTATAACTAATATTTATTATTATATATACTTACCTATGTAAAATGAGTTTTATTTTTTTATTTTTAAAGCTTTGGCAGGTCCTTACTATGATACATTGCGTAAGTATGTAAAAAAAATAATCTAACTTTACACGCTACAATAAAAATTCCATCTAGTTCAAAAAAAGCTAATCTATTTTAAAGTTGCATAGTAATTATGTGAATGAAGAATGGATTTTAAATTCAATATTAATTCTATTAAGGACACCTTACTAATGTCACTAATATTATAATCGTAAAAGTTTATGTCTCTTACTTAACCACGCCAGAACGGCTGAGCCGATTTGGATTAAATTAGACACAGATATAGATTAATATCTGAAAAAGCCCATAAGCTACTTTTTATTTCGAAAAAATGTACGATTTCCGTGGGATAGGTAGTCTCTGTTTTTCACTAAAGAAAAAATGGAGTAAACCGAAGGTGAGCCTTCATAGCTTTATATATATTCTTTTTAATTTAAGCATATGAATAGAGGCATAGATACAGTTGCCATAAAGTTTATACCGCAGCAGTTGTGAGAAGAATGTTAATTATTGTGAATATTAAACTCATTCTAAAGTAAGTTTGTTTGAACTTTTAGTGAAGTTTATAAATAGAAAGACTGCAGAATTGTACAACTTTATCTTAGCAATATTTTATAATTACTAATAAAGATTTTATGATTTTTCTACAAAATGTACCAATAATCCGTATAGTTCGCTCGATGAGAGATGGTCACTTTTTATATTGATTAATTTCTTCGCTTTTTTTATTTTGCTATTATTATTATTCTTTTCTGTGCAATTTAATAATTAAATTAAGGCGAGATTCATAATATACGGTACTGCTTATGCAGTTACCATAGTAAATGATCACAATATATGTATAAGAAAAAAATTAAACAGGTACGTTTTAACAGTTGGTATGGAATTGATTGACTACATACTCGTATGCATTATATATTATGTAATATAGATATATGTTTTTTTTCAGCTTATGCTTGACACAGTGTTGTAGGTGACAGGTCGACCACTTCAACCATCCCTTTATAGAAAGTAGTATTACATTAATAAGAATCTAATATACAAATTTGTATTTAAATTTCTAAATAAAGATATTATAACTAACACTGGAACAAAGTTTATTTTCAGCTGATGAATTAAAATTGAAATGTTTTTCTACCCATCAAGAAAACGTTATAAAAAAATAAACAGACACCACTTCAAAACACGCGTAAGTACTATGCTGCGCAGTACATGCACAGTATACGCGATGGCCGCCTCAGGTTTGAGAACCAGTTCCGTTCTCTTTATAGTGTAGACTGTAGACCGCCTGGGCTGCAGCTTGTGTAGAGATACCATGAGTGCTTTATTTATAGTTTATTAGCCTTTCTTTAAGAAGATTATCATATTTTTCACAAAGATGGACAAATGTAGGTACTATACTTACTAAGAATAGTAACGCGCTTGCTTGGATGGACCGAGTGATGCGGGTTCAAATCCGGATTTCGCACCTCTGATATTTTCATGTGCGCATCATTTCTAACGCGATAACCACTTGTCTTACGTGAAGGAAAACATCGTGCAACCTAGCAAGTTTTTAAAAGTCTTGTAATAACCCTCAACCCGCACTTGGCCAGCATGGTGGACTATGCTCTGATCCTCCTGTTTTACAATTTTACACTTTTAAGAATTTTATTTTTCAAGATTAACTTCCATAAGTGTACCTACAGTTCTTGAGGCATAAGCTCAGCTTTGCATTTGTATGAGTGATAGCTAAAAGCCAATAGCCGCGCATCAAAAACCAGTTAAAACAGGTTTAAACCAACTCGCAACGTGCTACGCCTTCGGTCGTACATATCCGTACACTGCACTCACACAAATGCAAAGCTGACCTTATGCCTCGAGAACTGTACTATAACAATAGATGTAATATCAAAGTTCTCTTTTTCTTTTTCAAAAGCACCCGGGTGAAGCGTGGATTAGTCGCTAGTATATATAAATAGGAATATTAAAAATAATGCCACTTAGATAATATAAATAATTAAAAAATAAATGATTGATGAATGAAACGCATGGTCACCCTACCATAGATTTATACACATACGAGCTAGAATAATGAATCGAAACTATTTTCTTGAACTCTCTTCCATGGAGTAACGAGTAGTTAATTAAAAATAAAATTACTTTTCTAAATGAATCCTATTAGATTTGAAAATATTGGATGTATCGACACCTGTTGTTTTGAATTAATAATAAATTTTATTGTCTTGCACGATCACTTGGAGAATCAAATAATTTGTACTTTTCTTATGTAATGTATAGGAAATACTACACAAAGCGTAGATTTTAGTTTTTGCATATGGTAAAATTTTCCATATCTATTTTATGAAATATCTTGAAATGCTTACTTATAATAAATAATATTAAATTTCAAATATTATTGTTATTGTTTATATAGTCTTGTCTACGAAAATACGCCAAGAAAAACGTACAGATCTGCTATCGATAGACTAAAAAGAAGACAAAAGAAGTAGGTAAAGAAGTACCCAAAGATCAATACTTCAAGGGTCGTCATCGAAAAGAATCTGAAAATAAGAAATGTTGCCTTATTAAGTAGGTACTAATAATAAATAATATTAATACAGTCCTCTCTAGTTAAAATAAAATTCAAGCGTCATTCTTTCATTTCGAATCAAAATAATTAGCAGATTGAGTACACCATAGTTATAAGTACAACACCAAATTACTACCAAGAGTGTAAATTTTACACAATAATTCTTCTCAGCTTATACAAAACGGCTAAAGGAACCGTTTAAAAGGGTTTTTACTGGCGGATAAAGAAATCAATCGCAAATAATAAAGCCTAATTTTAATAGAGAAGATTTTTAGAATAGCAGCACAGTCTATAGCGTGAAAGAGGATTGTTTATTTAAAATCATTTCTAGTTACATGTAGATTGGCTCTACCTATATTAGTGTTGTAAATAATTTTTAATTAACTGCACTGAAGCTGCGATTGTGAACTTATGGGTTAATTAGGTAGGTCTTATTTTTATTTAAGGTACTTAGAAGTTCTTTTAACCTATATCTAGGAATAATTACATATAATAAATAATAAGTAAAAACTCTTTTTGTATGACATATCTTTCAATATAAATATACTAAAGAATTCATAACAAATTATAAAGGGATATATCAAAAATCTTCACAAAATTATAAATAAACTATGTTCACTTACCATCGAAAAACCCTGTCTCCCATCCTTTTTTAACTTAAACATTAAACATCCATCTGTCCTTATCAACAAACAATGGTACATAATCTACTATAAAAAGAGAAAGATAAGGTAGTGCGACAAAGATTTAATCTCAGAAGTATCGATATTCCTAAATATAGTCCTGAAATTTAATATGTATTTAAATAATATCAATTGTTATATTATAAATACGTACCTAAATCATGAATTCTAACTCTAGTTGCAGTGCAGCAGTCGCAGATTCGAGTCCCTTTGCAGGTATTTATAGGTGTGATGAGCACGAATGTTTGTAATCTATCTCATTGTATATAGTGTATGTGTAGTGTATTAACTTTCTGGTATCCTTTACACAATAATCATACATAGTTACCAGGGAACTAGATGCTACTGTCTGTTAATATATCAACATATTTATTATTATTGACTCGGTTTTTTTTAAAATAGCTATAATATATTTCTTTAGGCTCTAAGTTCCATTGAAAACTTCGAGCCCACACCTGAGAACTCACCGTCCGGTTATCTGGCTGTCTTCCAAGGTATTTTATATTATAAATAAAATCTATATAATGTATGTAATATCAAAACTATACTCAAAAAATAATTTTAAATATCGATAACATTTTATCGACATATTCACAACCTTCATTCGCTACCATAAAAAATACTTTATCGAGCACGAGGCAGCCTAAAAAAACAGTCGCCCGGTAAGTCACTCGGTTCATGCGACGCGACAGTCACAAAGGAAAGTTACTATTTGCTTAGCACAATGTTAAAAGTAAACGGACTAAAGGGGGTCAGATCTTCAAATCTTCATGGATTAAGTCAAGACTCAGTATAGTTGCAGGCGCTTAATGTAAGATTATTAGGTAAGTATATAAGGTTCGACATTCTTATTCAGTTTGATTAACATAAATAGAGACAAATTGGCAAAAAAATCACTTTGGCTATACAAAATTTGAAAATATGATTAAATTGTGCATTACTGCAACATTATAATAAAAAAATAGGTTTATACCTAATAAAATTGTAATTCGAATCTGCAGCTACATTAAATATTTCTGGGAAAAGATTATCGATGAATTATTATAAATAAAAGATGAATGACTTTTCATTACAATCGCTATCGATACCTATGTACAGAGGCCGAATCCCTAGTTTTTAGTATTTTTGTCTGTCTGTCCTTGACCACAGGACAGATTTCGATAAAATTTGATATGATAGCTGATTATCCAAATCAACATATAGGATACTTTATACTGCCGGAAAATATCAATTTATAAGGAATATATATCTATACTAATATTATAAACGCGAAAGTTTGTAAGTATGGATGGATCGATGTTTGTTACTCTTTCACGTAAAAACTATTAAATGGATTGTTATTAAACTTTACAATACTATATCTTATACATTATTATAACACATAGCATACAATTTATAAAGATATTGTGTGTATTCTCCAAAATATGACGATAAGTGTCAAGTAAGAAGTAAAAAATCTACCATGTGCGAGCTATTCTGGCGTGCGCTGTCAAAACCGAGAGTAACACATATGTAATGTATGATGGAAATGTTTATCTTAAACAAACGACTCGCCCTCACTTCGCTCGGGTACGTCGCTAGATTTAGCGCGAGCGAAGCCGCGGGTTCCACTAGTTCTATAATATAATAGGTTAGGTTACTTACGAACCCGATTGAAGGGTGGCTGATACTCTAGTTTTCTTTTGAATATACACCTATTTGATTTCTCATACGATTAAAATACTCATACTAAGTATAATACTAAGCTACAACATTGTTTCTTGCAGGTGTCGATTTCTATCTTTCTCAAACACAGCTATTATCTGATATTGTCTGAAGTATTTACTTAAAACATATAAAGCACATACATTTATATACATATACAGTTTGTGGCCATTTATAATCAAAACTTATACTTATCTTGCATCGTTTAGTAACTTTTTACAGCATTATTGTATCTCCATAACCACTTTGTAAAGAAACGAAGGTTATGGTAATTCCAGAAATAAATACTCTATGCAAACAAAATTACCTACTTGAAAAGTAAAAGGTAATTGTGCCCTGAGGATTGATGAATTTCAATGATTATAGCAATAAATAAAATAGGATCTGCAGCATATTCATAAAAAATAAAATCGATTAACAAATTAGTGAATATATCGAATATCATATTATGAATTAAACAAGATTGAGGAATTTAGTACCTTCTAATATTTGAAGTTTATCAAAATACAATTGGCCCCATTACATTTAGTAGAAAAACCAACTAACGCACTTTCATATTTACACTATTTCTAAAGAAATTAGGGTTTTAAAAAGTATGATATAGGCACGGAATAGGTATAAGTAATATTATTATTATAGCTTTATTATTCCACTTCACAATGTTACAAATATACATGTAGTTTAATTATTGTTATTTTTTTATATGGCCCCTTATGGGTAAAAGTCTCCTCCCAAAGCACAAAAAGTATAAAGTAATTAATTAATAATTCCTTCAAAATAACTATTTTTCACAAATAATACTTCAAGAATACTAAACCTATCAAGCGATTTTATCTTCGATCCTATCTTGTGCTATCTTTTATTACAGAGCATGCGCGGCCCTCCCGCTGGGACCACGCCCTCTCCGAGGGGGTGAAATGAGAGGGCTGGATTCCGATAAGGCACCCCTAACGGGAGCGTAGGCAGTGATGCCGATCAGAAGGGACCATCTTATTAGATTACATTTATATACAGGGTTATGTATAAATTCAAAATGTTACTAATTTTATTTTCTTTATCCCGGCAAAAAAATAATTCGTCATTCTCATAAGAAATCGTGACTCGTTGATGAAGGTCTCATTAAAAGCGATTTAGTCGTTGCAAAATTGATTTGAACAAATAGTAGGTAAAATTTTTTATATGGTTTGGTTTTGAAATAGTGAAAATACCCATGTGATTTCCATATAATATGCTTTTATCAAAAATTAAATTAATTTAAATTATTATGTAATTTTTATTTTATTTTTTTCATTAATAAATATAGTTTAAAATTTTAATTACGTAAGTATCTATTGAATAAGATCTCGTATATTTATGACTGTTGTTTAGCTCAAGGTTTTAATTTGAGTGGCATCACCTATTAAATCAAAGATGAAAGAGTGTAGGTTTGATGCTGTCACTATTTGTTTCTATAAATTACTTTTGGATTATTTCTCAAGTAAACATACATATTGATATAGATTAAGTTAGGACAAAAACAGTAATAAAAATAAATAAAATTAGGTAAATTCGTGAGTTGCAAACTTGCTTTCTGACATACGTCACAGACATACAGAAAATACTGCCAAGGCTATATACTACTAATACTATGTACTATACTATGTTATGTATATACACAAGAGTATTTTTACGCTTACTCAAATAGTTATATATAGGATATTAAAAAACAAACAAACAAACAGACAAACAGACAAGCTGACAGACAGACATACAAAAGTTAAAAAAAATGTTTTTGTTGTTAGTATCGAACATACTTAGTTAAAAACTGATACTTTGAAATTATAAACAGACACTTCACCTATTTATATGTTTAGATGTAATAAGACATAAGTTATTTTCAGATAATGCTGTTTTAAAAATAAACCAAACATTATATTTAATTAATTTTTAGCACAAGTAAAAAATCATTCGACGTTGTTCCTGAGACGTATCTAAAACATAAGAATTTACTTAACTTTTTACTTAATATTATAAACTTAAATCTGCTACAAATCTAATAGAATGACAATACCGATCCTTAATACATATTCACTCACAAAAAGCTACATTATGTATACCATAAGCTTTTTAAACGTGCAAAGCCGCAGGCGAAAGCACGTTACGAATAATTTTCTTTCATCCTTTATAGTGACAAGATTCCGTTACTAAGTTATAGGCTAGTAATACGTAACGTCCTCCAGACCAAAGTAAACTACGAAATGGCAGTGTACATCGTATACAATTTACGAGACGCGGTTCGATAATGAATCCCGGTCGCCGGCGGGCAAACATATAAACACTGGCAAATTAGATCAATAACGTGCGGACACCGAATTAGTGGCGGACAGTGGAGTGATGATTATACTAGCAGATCACCCTAGTTTTGCTCGGTGTTTATCTTAATTCGTGTATTGAAATAGGTGGTAATTTTTGCTTTGCAAAATTATGTTGTAAGAAGTACCTGTAAGTATCAAGTTTGTTTTGTACTAAAATGTTTAAGGATAGGGCCCGGTTTTGATAATAATAAGACGAAAATTAGTCTGGATTTGATTCAATGAGACATTTTATTGAACCAAATCCAGACTAGAATCCTCAAAATCTCTAATGACGATCGTCGAATATTCCAAAGATATCTTCATGAAAGACATTCCCTAGGTACAACTTCATGAAAATCTTCACTCAAGATACAAATACAAATAATCTAAAATGTAATATATAAATATAATAAAACAACCTATCATATTGAGTTCATTTCATTTCAGTATACTCTCTCTCTCTACTCTATAATATAACCATGAAATATATTATTTCTTCGAAATAGTACTAAAATAAGTTTTAATAGAAAGAAGCACAATATCACTGAGAAAAAAGCTATTTTTCGACACTTGTATATATCCAATATTTATATTTTTAAACTAAGGTAAAGACAATTTGAATGAATAATATTATGGAGAAAAACGATCATTTAATGGATAATTAATTAATCATTTTAAAGTATGATGATTGCCATCTAGTGTCAAACAGACATACTAAAAGGATAGTATTATTGATTGTTGCATCAATCTTATGTCCTTTTTCAATAGATGGCGCTGTAATTCCAGCGCCATCTTGTGGATCGATACTTATTATTTAAGTAATAAAAAGTAGTTCGGCTTAATTCCTACAGAGGGCGTTCCTGCAAAAGCAATGGATTGATTATAAAAATTAAAAGTTTAAAAGGAACATACAGTTTAATGTTTTAATTATGAAACTTTTTTACATAAGCTAAGTTCAAAGTTGTACGCTTTGAGTTTATAAATGTTAATATAAATAAATAAAAAAATAAATCCGCCACTGTCATATCATAATGTAAATAAAATATCATAAGGTAAAGAAAGTTATTATTTATTTTAGGTAAACTAAGGATCATCTAGGAGCTTTTTTAACATTTTAACACTAACACTAAACAGCATTATTCGACCGTACCTACCTAAGCATGGTTTTACTTTGCATATTTAATAAAAAGAAACCGCCACTCTATCTGTTTACATTATATAATGTTTACTTGTGCTTTAAGTTAGAGAAGTCCTGCATTTGTAGGCCTTTTTGTTTCTAATGCATTTTTCAATAAAAATTAATTGGTAAATTAAATGGTTAAAAATTATTGGTACTTACTCGGTAGGTATGAGTATAGAAGTTATAGCTTTATTATTTCATATTTATTTATATACTAATTTGAAATCAACCGTAGATTGCTATGCGATCTTACAACATACTTATGTAAAAAGTTCCAAAATAAAAATAAAAAGTGCTCTAACATGAGTATTATACTTAAATATACTTATAGGTTAATGTATACATTCTTTATCAGTACATCAAAATAAAATTGAATTCCGGCTCATCTCTTACGGCTGGACCGATTTTGACGAGACTTTCACTCGCAAATAGCTAATATTATAAAGAGTAACTTAGGATACTTTTATTTTAATAGAATATTATCAAAAAAAACCGTTTAGTTTATTTTAACTTATCCAGCGAAGCGGACCGGGGGTTTTATTTTTATGTTGGGACATTATTACACACAGCGCTATCTAGTTCCGTGTTAAGGAGGCTTGTGTTACGGATACCAGATAGTTAATATACTAAATAATATATAAGTATAAATAAATACGTAATATAAATATAAACACCCTTGACTGACTTGACAAATGTATGCCCCCAGCGGGACTCGAACCCGCGACCGCGCAGTAAGTAGGGTCACTACAAACTGAGCCAAACATTATATTTCATTACGTATATACTTTCCGTATCTCCGCTCGGCAAATTGACAATTTTCTTCAGCGTGCCACCCTTAAAATTTGCATGCAGAAGCGCCACTTCAAAGGTAACCGTTCAGAACTTTTGCGTCTAGTCTATTAAAGACTCTACATTCAAAAACCTATTCTAACATCACGTAATAGAGTCTGAAATAAGTAAATTTAAGATTTTAGTTAAAATACAGTTTGGCATTATTCTTATCAATGAAAAATGTTCTTTATAACTGTGGAATACGTTTTAAATTTTAATGCTAGAAGTTAAATAAACAATAAATGACACTGTGACGGTATGAAGATCAGTTTATATGAAAAGTGGGTTGCTGTGGGGTATTAATAATACAATTTTGTACCGGTGAATGAGTTTTTGGTAGCCGCCAGCCATCTTTTGCTAGGGGAATACTTTATTTTAAATTTTTGTATATACAATTATGTATACATAAATATTTTTATAGATAAAAACTGTTTAGAGTAGAGAACTACTTTATTATATAATATTCATATTCATATTTGAGTTCTTTTTTTTGATACTATGTATTATATTAGTTAGGCCTCTATTAGTTTAAGTTTAATCCAACCACAAATTCGTTTTACAAAGAAACTCAATGACATAGCTTACGGTCTTAATATACAAATAAATTAGTAAAATTTCCTCTTCATCTGTATTAGACAAAATTAAAACCTAATCCCACAATTTTTGCCTATGCGTTAGGGCCATAGGGGTTATGTTCCAGGTCATAATCCATTTGTGTGCTAAATTTTATCAAAATCTGTACAGCTATTTCATCGTAAAGAAGAAGTTAATAAACATTTTTCATTTATAATAGTGGTCCAATTTGAACCTATAACCTTTCCTCTTTCGCTCTCTTCTACTCAAAATTATTCAAATTTTATTCCAATTTTAAGCTCCGGAACGAAATAAGCTTTCGATAAAAATGCTTAAGTTAAATACTTATATTTTAAATTGAAGTAATATATTTTAATTTTAACTAGTAAAGTTAAAAATACATACATTTTAACAACCAAAGTTAAAGTGCGATACCCCATAATAGACCCTCAGCGATAAAATCGTTAACCGTGATTGCCGATCTGACATGGCGTTAAACGGGAGATACGTTATCGTTTGTCGGCGTCATCTATTCTGCACTTCTGTTCAATGGGAATGGGTTATAATGACACATTTGTTTAGTGCTTCTATGTAATAGTAAAGTAGTATATTCTTGCGCCAGCGGTCGCGGGTTCGAGTCCCGCTGGGGGCATTCATTTGTTAAACTCGGATGTTTGTACTCCATTTATGGTTTATATTTATAATACGTATGTAATTAAAAGTTATATATGTGTAGTATATCAACTATCTGGTATCCGTAACACAAGCTTTCTTCGTAGCTTACCACGGAACTAGATGGCGCTGTGCGTAATAATGTCTATTCATTTATTAATAATAAATTTATTTATTTATTATTCATCATATCATATCAGGTCAATAGATATCCCTAAAAATAAGATGAATTTTGATAAATATTTACTATTGTTAAAATTTAAAACGCAACCAAACATAAGAAATACATATAACATAAGAAATATACGTGTGCAAACCCGTAGGCGGTTATTAGTGTATCACAAAATGATACATGAAGATCCACCTTGCATCTTGAGTAATATGGAGGAAAAGATATAAAATCATAAATCAACAATCGTAGTATGAGATAAGTTCCCTTTTTATTACTGCTCAAGTAGTCGCTGTCAAATTGTCAAATTCAATGTAAATATTTACAATTTAAAGAAATTTCCCACACCAGTTATAAATTACACGTAAAAGGCGATAAACTTTTTTTTACATTTTTCGTGATATTTATTACAAAATTGATATTTTCTAACCTCGTATTTGTACTTTCTATTGTAAAATATTTATTTATTATTTTTTTAAATATTATATTTATCTGAAAGTCCAACTATAAGAAGACAGTGGTAGCCCAGCGGTAACGCGCTCGCTTGGATAACCGAGTGATGCGGGTTCAAATCCGGGTCTCAGACCTCTTATATTTTCATGTGCAAATCATTTATATCATGATTACCACTTGTCTTACGGTGAAGGAAAACATCGTGAGGAAACCTGCATGTCTGAGAAAACCTAGCATGTTTTCCAAAGACATTTGAAGTCCGCCAACTCGCACTAGGCCAGCGCGGTGGACTATGGTCTGATCCCCTCGTACTTGTTGAAGACTTAATATTTTATCTTAATTACCATATATAGTAAAGATTAAAGAAATTTTTCAAGATCGACAAAAACACTGGTACCATCGAGTTACTGACGTGATAGCCAGTAGACTCATAGTCATAGATATAATAGTATTATGATATCTATGCTCATAGTAGAACTCTTTATTTAATACTAACTACTTTAGTTTTGTCGCTTTTTCGATAAGACATAATAATGGTATGTTGTTTGAATCAGTTTAATTGAGTTGATTGATAAATTTCGAAAATCATGTCTTATTAAAGTTTTTTAAACTGTTTTATTTTTATTTTAAGCATTTTTTTATTTTTTTATGTCTAAGTGATTGTATAATACTAAAAATAAACTTAATTTATAATTAAATCTTTGTGTTAATTATAACTCCTTTCCACTGATCGACTTAAATATCGATTGTAATATATTGTTGATTGCATTAATCGATACATTAATTTATGTCATTAATATTAAAATAACTCGTACACCTAAGAATTTGTAGCCAGCGATTTGCAGCTTCGATAACAAAATCATATTCCATACTTTACCACGATATTAGTCAGACCGAATAATAATAAGCACATTTTAATAGGACATGTAGACGCCACAGAATTTTCGCACGATCGCAATATTATCTTATCAGTCCATATACAATAATTACGGACTAAAAATGTCGATCTGCCTTATCTAATTCATAGTAGTGCATAAATTACTCAATAAATTAAATGATAATAATGAAAAAATTAGGTAAAATGGAAGAAAAAAAAATAAAGACAAGTGTGAGATTTGAATATAATATTTAATTTTCGAAGCAGTTGCGGCTATACATTTAAGAATTGCGAGTACGCAAAATTGGCAGCAAATATACAACTTTCCATAACCGTCAGCTTGTTAGAAATTGACAGTAAACAAAAGTTCTACTCAGAAATTCAATAGTTTTAAGCTAACAAAATAACGTTTAGGTATTATTGCAATTCAAAACTGCAATAATAATGCTTCTTGAGAATTTTAAATATTCAGCGTGGCTTAGACTTACGCCTAAAAAGTCTATAAACTATAGGTGATCATAGTAATATGTCATTATTAATTTTATATTTAGTTATAAATGCATTAAATTACGTATTTATACGTTATTTTAAGTAAATATGATGTAATCTTAATTATTACCAACCAATAGATAACGAACTAGATAACCAGCTATTATCATACCAAACGTCATCAAAATCTGTACTCGTGATGCGGTCACAGACAGACAAACAGACAAAAAATATAAAAATTATAGAATAGGTCTCTGTATAGATAATAATGACTATTTCAATAAGATTTTCCAAACTATATTCTATACAGAAGTTAGAATTTTATTTTATGTATAGATTTAAAAATAAAATGTTGCCAATATTCCAAGTAAGTATTAAAATAATTTAGTTAGTGTATTATCTATAAGGAAGTAGAGTTCTACTGAAATAGACACTCATCCACCAACAGTAGTACGTACTCATATTATTTCTGATGTTAATACTATCTCTTACTCATTTATATCTAAAATATTAGATGATATAATCGTTCCGATAATTTACCTTTAATGAATTTTATGATCCCTTTTCAGTGAAATCATTTTATCTTTTTGGTAAAAGCTTTCGTAAGTACTTATATTGTACTAGCTGACCCGTGCCCACTTCGTTGGGCATAATGTTAATAATCCTTTTTTAGTACAGTGTTTAAATAATTTAAATTATTTTATTAATATTAAAAAATAAATTATCTATACTAATATTAAAAAAACTACTTTTTGTCACTTAAATATAAAAGTAAGACATATGCTGTCGTTGACTTTTTTGTAGGCATTTTTAAGCTCCACATCTTTTCTCTAGAACTCAAAAATATATCTTTCATAGTTAAGGCAGCGTTCGTAAGAAACTCTTTTATTCGACCGTTTTTTCTCCGATTCACTTTGCAAAACGGACTACCACGTAAAAGCCTTTTTATTTTTTATTTTTCGGTTTTTTATATAACCTATGACACTCAGCAATAATGTGGCTTTCTATTGGTGAAAGAATTTTTAAAATCGGTTCAGTAGATCCCGAGATTACCCCTTACAATTTAACAAATAAACAAACTTTACTTCTTTATAATATTAGTATAGATTAGTATAGATAAGTCATACATATCAAAAATATGAGCAAGATCTAAATATTAATTGTATTAGACTTTCCAGAAATTATTTGAATCATTTTGCTTATAAGGAAAAAATATTATTATCACCAACAGTAGTTAATGCAAATTTGTACCTGAAATATTAGGTAAAATTAAAATCGTTCTGATAGTAGTAGTCAGTAATAGTTTTCCTTCTATAATCTCGTTTCAAGGCAACTACTTATATTGTATAAGCGAGGCTAAGTCACTAGGACTTAGTCTCGCTTTACTTGGATGGACCTACTCGTATCTCTTGATGTATTTAGCGACTCGATCGATCTTTCCTGTATAATAATTGTCTGAATCTCTTGGTAAGTTATGTTCGAAGAGTTGTTGTTGATCTATTGGCAACATAGTACGTTACTACTAACAGCACCCTACGTGTTAGTCACAGTTAAAGTCTATTCATACTTCCTTTCAAATCCATTAAACATTTTTAACATAAGGAATTAACAACCATTAACTCACAAAAATAGTAGGCTTATACCAGAATATTACTATTAACTAATAAAAAATGTAATGAACTTATTTTTTATATTTAAGAAAAAGGGATATCGTAAACATTTTGTTTTAAAGAAAAGTGTTAAAAGAAACTTTATGTTATCAAACTATAATTAGATAAGTATTCTATGTATCTATTGTCTACCAATAAAATGTCAATTTTTGTCATTATCTACTGAAATTGTAGAAGAAAGAAATGACTGATAAATGATAAGCACTATTTGTTTTTATTTATAATATGTAAAAATTAGTAATCTACAGTTTTGTGTATGAAATGTATTTACGATTATAATCAAAAATAATGATTAATTTGTTGAAAAGACAATAGTATTAATCAGTAATTATAAGAAATCAATAAAATTCCATCAGTGCGGCTTTATTGTTTTCCTTATTATATCGGTTATGTTTACTTATAGTAAACCTTGAAGGGAAATTCCCATAGCTTTAGTAAGTCATTAAGATTTTAATAAGAAGATTGCACTCAAAAAACATTAGCTTATGTTTTTTCTAGACAACACACTCTAATTAAATATTTATATATTTCATTAGAGTATGGTATATATCAATATAACTTTAAATAATATACTTATAAGGTTTCAATAACACACTTTTTACCTAATGTGCTTGTCTAAAGTCAAGGAGCTCCTAAAACCTATTGAAGAAATCCACTATTCATCAGCTTGATAAAATCAAGTTATTGTTAGGTACTAGAAAAAAATCAAATAGTTCACCTATTGTAATCATAATTATTGAAATGTTCCAAGTTTGATTCTCGACAAATGTTTACAAGTGAAGATATTAATAAAATCATTTAAAAATGTTAATTAATATAATATATTGTATAAGGGTAGGTACTTATAAAATATAAATAACTATTATAGTTTTACACCAAGGATATGACTATGCTTAAATCCGCCTATAAGATCTAAGTGGGTCTGATAAAAACACCTATCTTCACAAAAAGAGCCGCGACTCTGCTAGTTTTCTGGCGACCTATCGAGTCAAACCACTTGACTGATAACATGATCATTCGGTTCCCATGCCGAGAGAACACACGGTAGCGTCGTGGACTATCGTGTTAAATATGTAAACAAATGTTATCTTAAATTCAATATGAAAATAAATACCATAGCACAATATTAGGGCTTTAAAAATTCGCAACAAGTTTTCAGTTTCAGTGTTGAAATATTACATAGATTTAAGTTTTCATGAAAGTGTAAAGACGTGTAGAGATATGTTTTTGGAGAGTTCGTTTTGATTTTTAATTTCATTTCCATTAAATAGTAATAAAATCAGGTGTATATTTGATAGTTACACAAATATATATATGGATTTGTCGAATCCAACTAATTTATGTACTTATTTTTTAAGCTTAGAATGTTTTATATTCATTCAAATACTTAGTTATTCCACAATGTCTAATTCTGTGTTACATTATGAGATACTTATATTTCTATTTACGAATAGATTTACAATTTTTGCACTTACTAATATTTACAGAGTATTTTTATCTAAGGAAGGAAGTTCGTGAGAATTAAAAATTATATTCATTTATTTTGTAACATTTCCTTTAGTTATAACATACACATAATGTATTGTAACTTTGCCATAAATTATAAAAATTTATTAATTGAATCCTTTGATATATTTTTTTGCTCATTTGGCTTCATGAATCTTCTAATGTTTTTTTTAAATTATATAAATCAGATAACATTTATGGTAAGGGCTAAGTTCTAGTTAAGGTGTAAGCAACGACTCTCCAAACTATGCAAATTACTTTTTTTCTAATTCTATCATAGCAATATAATAAAATATGTGATCTGTATAAAACTTGTAAGTAGGTAAACAAAGTGTTTTAAATAGGTACCATTTAGAATATAGTAAGTAATTTAAAACCACGAAGAAACAGTACATCAGACTTATCTAACATAATGCAATTTTTGGAGTAAATTCGTTTAATTCTTTTAAGTTTCGCGAGACTGCATTGTTACGATATTTTACCGCCATTAAACTCATAATAATATTTGCTATGGAAGTGACGTCGAAGTCTAAGAATCGTTAGTTTTGTTATTTTTTTTAAACATCCATGGCCGTGGCGTGCTCCATCCACGCGCCAATGCCGTAAAACAATTTAAAAACAAAAGCAAAAGAAGTAAAATAAAAATATGAGAATTCTTTAGCGATTGTAACATTGGGACAATATTTTGGGCAGGTCGCCTTAATTGCTCAACTTCTTAGACTTTTTACTGTTTCAGTGTTTATTGCGTCATTTTATTTTTTCTAGAAGTATTTATAAGTTAATGAAAAAAATCAAATATGGCGGTTGTCAAATAGAAACTTCTAGTTCATTTTATGCATTTACTTATTTTTCGCCTTTTGTTTATTTTAGTAATGAATCATCTTCGCAAATCGTTTATTAGTCGGACAGTGCCATATCCTACTTTTCATCTCGGTTCTAGCGAAAATCGAACAATAATAGTTATCATTTTCATTCATTTCATCATGTAAATAAGTCCAATGGGGCGTTGTAAGATCGCTTGAGCACACACCACAACGCTCGATCAGAAAAGAACCCGGAGCAACCCGCATGTAACACCGTCCTCTGCAGTGAGTGCACCTCCTTACGCGTTTCTTGGCTTTTCGCCTGGCTGGATTGCCGAACACTATTGAGTCTAACAGAAAATTTTGGTGAAGGTCTTAGGAATCTGATGAAGCGATGGTAACATTAGTAAGTTAGGTTAAATATATTGCAAATATAAAGGTAAATTTGTGAAATAAAACTCCGCTAAAATAAATACTGTAACACCTGTTACGTGATTAGGAATCTTAAATGAAATCGTTCCAGCATCAGCGGGGTGCAAACACAAGGTTTGTAAACGCAGTATAACATGCGTTAAATGCATCGCTATTTGTTCAAAATACAGACCAAAGAAACCATGTTTTGGAAATGGAAATTAATATACATATAATATCTTGTTATGGATTTTTTTGTCTGACAAAATAAGTAGTTGATGTTCATTTTATGTAATTCAAAAATAGATTATGCGAAAGAATATTTAAAGGGAAATAAAATAAAGAGGTTTTTTACTATATTTTAATATCGTTAATCGTAGGTACTAACTGGCTTAACACTACGGAATCTTAACTTGTAACGGGACATTTTAGACATTTTCATTAATTTTCCTAATAAAGTCAATTTTAAAGCAACAAACGGTAAAACCAATATTTTCCTCTTGATATTCTCTTTCATAAGTTAACTGTTCCTCGCGATATTCTCTAACTCTTTTTTTTTAAATAAGTTCTGTGTATTTTTTTCAGTATCATTAATTTCGTATGTTAAAAAGAAAGTTAAGTCAAGCAAGCAAAATATTTTAGCACTGGCACCTCTAATAAAATGAAAAATTAATAATTAAAATATCTTCTTCATACTGTCATTGATTAATATCATACTTGAGCCACGTCTAAGGTATATCTTACTCTAAGGCACATACAATTAACGTGGACACATTAGCACAAACAAAACAAACAAGAGAGCAAACAAAAGCGACACAATACGACGCTCATGCGATGCTTTGTTTGGAACAGAAAACCATTAAAAATTATTGGCCAGGCAAGGAGAAACAAGATTTTTTGATGTTACTCAGAAAATGCAATTTGTGACAAATGAATGTGAATAGCTCTTATAGCAATTAAAATGTAAAAAAAGGAAGAATAAAGTCAAGTTAAAAATTAGTATCCGTGAAAATTTTAAACATTTGCTTAGAAAAATGAATAAATATGTTTTATTTAATAAACGTGCTAAGAATTAAAAATTGCTATAATAAATTATAAATTTTTATCAGTCTGTCTGTCTATGTGTCTACTTGTGATCGCATTACTAGAAAGCCGCTGGCAAATTTTGTATTGATTATTATAGTAGTACCACGTAGTAGGTACTTACTTTTACTACACGGGCTGCAAATATCTGTGTCAGGTCATATTATTATATTTCATATTCATATTCAAAATTAGAATGTATTCTGCATTGATGAACTGCTACTACTAAATAGATGCTTAATCTATTATGCTGGACCAAAAAGATTTAAAAATATATAAAAAAATAAGTGTACGATAACTAATATCGGTATGGATTCACGTTCTTTATAACGACAGAAATCATAAAACGAAGATCTAGTTCTGAAACAGGTGTTTGTCACATCTTTTAATTGTGATCAACGTTTATTATTCGACATATTACAATCTTTTACAATATAATAAATTTAGAGAATTTACTACTCGAAAATTCGACCTACTGTTTTTATTACTATTCTGCCACCCCTTTAGGGTCATCATAAATAAAATCGATTTAGAATCGCTTAGTTTTTACATTAAGTTTGAAGAACAATTACTTTTCAAAGTTTTTGCTCTAAGGAATTAAAAGTTTATAGTTCGATTTATTGTTAGTGTATTTTGTCAACCCTGCTACTCTTATTCTTTGTTGCAATTTAATTTCATAATAACCGACCTTAATACTTTAAAATAAGAGGTATTGTGAGTGTAAGGATAAAATTGTAGAATTGAGGTAAAGTGTTTCAGTGACGTTTACGGTGACTCCCAAATAAAATTTATAGTTTTGACAATTCGCCGAACGGTTTTGTTGTGAACCCTTTACGCTTTGTAGGTCCCAAATGAACGTGCGTTTTAGCAATACCATGCGCACTTTAATTGGTTATAAAGGAGGAGGAGAAGGAAGGTTTGTGATAGAGGATTGTACGTATTTAAAAGTAAAAAGTACTTAAAGTATTAAATATTAGGTGTATTTATTTATTCTATTTGCCCAGATAAGATGATAGTTTACGATCGCTATCGCTGGGAGAAACTTAAAAATATGATGTTATATAAATAAACAGATTATTTTAGTGTTATGTGACATGATCAAATTTTTATTTTAAAATTTTATTCTATATTTAATTAAGAACACATCTTTTAACTTTATAGTTGAGAAAGTGTTTATAATATAGGTATTTGGTCTTATATAATTAAATTATTGTTACCATTATTATACTAAGTAATCCAGAATAAGACACAAAGGAAAACATACTTAAAGCACAGTTTTTGTTGTTTATTTTATTTATTCATTTATCTTTGGGAAACATACAGCATGATTATAATAAAGATACATTAACACTTCAAAACAAAAAATATTAAGCAAGCAAAGTTTTCACTAAAACATAAACTTGTGAACTTTCGAAACCATTACAAAAATGAGAAATAAAAATGTAAAAAGTACAAAAAGTCGTAAAACTTGAAGCCATATTTCAAAATCACTCTTACAACCATAAGTAGCATGACAACCTAATCATAGTTAGAACTACTTTAAATTCTTCAAAAACGCGAAACACATGTCGACTGCCATATCGTGTTATCTCCAAGTCATTTACCATTCAGATAGCTGCGCACTTACGCGCAGAAGGGATGTGAAATATTATAATTTCAAGCGACTTAAGCGCTTTAAATTAAACTATTCTACACCGAAAGAAAAAGTAATGAACTAATAAAATCTATATTTCTTTCCCTTGGTCCTATACTCAATTTTGATTGAAGGGTTAGAAAATTTGGCATTAGGTGTATTCTTTGATTAAATTAAATAAATAAAAATGATATTAATTAAGTTACTTTGTACCTACATCTATGAATTTGGACAAAATAGGTATATTATCATACATATGTATTTAAGAAACAGCGTTAATTAAATTAACTTTAATGCATTTATATTCACGCCCAAAAATATTATTCTTCTTGGTCGGTACAGTCTTGGTGGTCATCATGTAGGCCTTATGACCCGCTCGACTATACGCCTCCACTCTTTTCTAGAAATTGCTATAATATATTAAATAAAAACCTTTTGTAACATATAAGTAGTATGCTTAATAAATAAATATCTTGTTCAAAAAGCACAATTGAGCTTTCAAATTGCGTATTGAATTATAATAAGCTTACATCTGGTCCATCTCCATACTAAAATATTTTATAAGTAATATTTCGAATAAAGCGCTTTTTAGCTAGATACTTTCAAAACCACTTCATTTCTTTACACTCTTCTCAAGAATGTGATAAGGGAGTGAAAATGTTCACAGGGTAGGTGTTCACTTTTAAGGGTTCGTGTTTATTTTTGATACTCGAATCTTGGTGGTTAATGGTCTTAACTCTTAACATATTTTATGACACATGTATTTATGTGTTAATGCGACCTAATATTAACCCCTCGAGAAACGCAAAAAAATTATACTAATAACATTAGAGTTCATAAACTCACCCGCCGCGCTACTGTTTTACGCGACTTTATGCCGCGCGGCGGGAAAAAAATTAATATAGAAGAACTAGACTACCTATCTTAGTTCTGTAAACGGATATTTCTAGGTTAATATAGTCTTTAGCTTTGTTTTAATTGTAAATACGTATATAAAGCGATATTTAGTTACATTCACACGGAAATCACTTGAACAAGGCGGGAAATTTGACCGTCTATATAATACGAAAATTGTAAAAAATACAACTAAAACGATATGTTAGAATATATAAATAGCTTACGTATTTATCAAGTAATACAATTATCACAATAGTTATTAATAAATAAAGCCCTTACCTTATTATATTTCACAAAAAACACACGAACAAGTTGTCACAATGAGCTCACTCTCACCAACTGTTATAATGTACTGATTTGATTGCGTCATTTTTTAGTTGCCGCGTATATCGTAGTATTACCATTACGTAAAATTTAATAGTCAACCTAATGAACACAAGTTGTCCATACAAAAGTAAACTCTGTCTTAGTGAAAATTGGATTCAAAGTCGGATGCTCGGGCCAAGCCGCCAAGGGCTACGCGACTATTTACTGAATTTTTAGACGTAATGTCACCAAGCCGCCGGCGGCTTTCCGCTGTTCGAGGGGTTAAAGAAATTTGCAGATGCACATTATATTAATCATGGTTTTAGTAATGAAATACTTAGATATTGTAGTATAACTCTTTATACAATCTTATTTTAAAAATACCCTAAAGCTTTTTTTTCGACTTATACCGTAATTATTCTAGATTAAATAAAAAAACCATTTTAATTCAAAAATACTTATATTTTAGTCATAAACAAATCTTCACAGTAGCTTTTAAACGTAAGAAAACGATTTATAAAAATACTAAGTAAAGCTCGGTTAACCCTTCAGCAAATGAATTTTATAAGTAGAGGACATTATGATATCTCTAAGTCGATTGCAATGGAAATTTCACATCATTCTAATCATATTATAACTGCCAAAATACTATCAGTGTATTAATAATTTTCAGTTCAAAAAATCTTCGTCAGCGATTGAAATGACGACCTGCAGCGAGAGATAAGCGAGCCAGATGTCAGCCGCCCACAGATCGAGTTACAATATTACTTTTATCATATATTTTTGTTTGGTATAGGGATCGAAGTGTATGATAATAGTCGAATCATTTTTCGATGCACTTCCCTAAATACATTCAGCCCTTTTTAACGTCCCTTTTTTAGGGATGGACTTTTCTTTAAGGAGAGTATAACTATAGATAGTGGACCAAGGTGGGCTCAATTATTATTCAAAAACTTGCTTTTTGCTAGGTTCTCTAAGCCGCGTTTTGATTCACTGTAAGACGACTGGTAAAACACTTGAAATTAGCAGAAATGCGAGATCTAGGATTGAAGCCGTTTCACTTGGTTTCCTAAGCTTGTCATCACTGAGCTACTACTGCTGTTTCAAATTACAACATAAATTTAAAATATCTTTGTAACAAACATTTTAGCGATATATAAATTATAATTACTATAAATATGGTAGTTATATAAATATTTTCGGAAATAAAAAAAAACTTTAATTAAATAACGTTCAAATTAAAAATATAAGTTTAAGTATAATTCAATAAATAAGTAAATAATAATTATCTTTTCTGTATAGTACAACTTTACTTTATGTTATTTTTGGGAATATTTAATCCATTTAGTACAAGAATTCTAGTAATCTACTAATGTGTCATAATCCTAATGAAGCATGACTTCGAGCACAAGCCTAGTATTTTTTGTCACGGTTAATTTCACGTGCTATTTGCCATTGCTGGATAATCTTTTGACATTTCGTTGAACTCGGTTTTTAGATATCAGAACTACCGAAATGCAAAAAGGCTAATGTTGGCTCAAATTTCAACATGTGTTTGGATTTTTTGTAGATTCCATGTATTTTTACCAAAGTTATGAATAAAATTTATGTTTGAATTTGAGAAAATATTTGTAATTGCTTAATAATGAATATAGCGATTATTTGTGACTTAATTATTAATAGTAGGTATTATTCAAAATTCAAAAATAATAATATCAGCCCTTTTATTTTATTTTAGATCTGACATACAGTAGATAATGTGTTTTTAGCTAGATTTTGCATTCTGGCTAAGCTTAAGGCTTCTGCATTGAATATAATTTTTGTTTGCCTCAACTTGATTATAAGTACTTTAGTAGTATTATAATATAGCACCATATTTTTTCCAAATAAAGACTAGCAATACAATGATTCATACTTAATTAATGTTATAGTATTTGTATTGTTAAATCCATAATTCTTACATTTATATACATAGCACCGTTGAATGTCTATAAACAAAAGTGACATCCCGTTCCAAAAACATGCACAAAAAACTAATAATGTAATGGAAAAGAAACAACAGAATTTGAAACTAAGAGTTCATGCATGACCATCCTTTGTCGAAGGTACCCCGCCAGGCTACAGTTATCACGTCTTTGACACTATAATTACTTTGGTGTATGCCTTTTTCTATACTTATTGAAATGGTCATAACAAGCACGCTTACGCCCCACGCGCCCTTCGAACAATCAAAAGTTCCACCGCATTTTGTCAAAATTTCGGTTTTAAAATTCTTAGAACGATTTCTTTCAAATATTTGTCGCTTCAACGCCCGTTATACAACGCTCTGTTGACAGTTACACTGGTTTTTTGACTAAAATTTATGGGAACTAATAAATATTCAAAATTGGGGCAATTTATTGGAGCAGACTTCCATAGTAGTTAATAACTGTTCTTACTTTCGACGGATTGTTATGTCATAAACAGTAGGTGAGTGTTTTGTAAAATTCACTAAAAAGTTTCATTTTCATAGGTTACTGGTTTTTTAGTAAAACTCTTGTTTTCATAGAGTAATTGTGCCAAAAAATATAACAAGTAGCTAGTACTAAAGGATAAAGAAGTTCTATAGAACTTAACCTATATTATATATTCATATAACATATAGGTCTTCTTCTTCTTCATGTACTCGTAAGATTATGAATATTTTGCTATCTGCTGTATGAATTAACATATTTTGATCAAATATTTTAAAAAGTAAGCGAACACAAAAGAGTTCGAAATCCATCTATTTCAATATAATATGTTTTTATTTATTTTTAATTTGTAGAATCAAATGAAGCTTAGCTTACTTTCTATCAATTCAGCTCGCAAAAGCTTCTTAGCATATCACTAAAGCTAGAATATGTTGTTGTTGATGTTCAAATCAATAATATATAGTTATTTTTAACCGATTTCAAAAAAGGAGGAGGTTATATGTTCCGTTGTATGTATTTTTATTATAGATGTTCACCTATTTCTCCGCCGTCTGTGGGCCGATTTCAAAAATTTTTCTTTTGTATGGTAGGGTATAGTTCCGAGGTGGTCCCATTGTCACCAAGTCAGGATCTGATGATGGGATCCCAGGGAAATCGACGGCAACTCTCAAAATTTACAGGCACCTATTATGTTTTTGATATATTTTCTAAAACCGATAAAGCTTTTACGTATGAAAATCATATATAATCTGTAAGTAAACTAAAGTGATAATTATTAAAGTTAATCGGTGCATCCGGTCCGTACGAGCCTAACAGTAGCCTATGTGTTTAATTCATAATAATAATATGTATATGTGTATTACAAATTTCATCAAAATCAGTTCATCTTTTTTATTGTGAAGGTGTAATTTTGCACCGACATACAAACTTTCACTTTTATAATATTAGGTATATTACTTGTATTATAGTTTAAATTGATTATTGTTTTTCTTATTGTTTTTTTCTCAGTCAGGCAGTTTATTGTATTTGTTTTATTATCTTAATATTAATCCTGCATACATTTTTAAACATAATGTTTAAAAACCAAGTGCTAATTAACGATATGATTTTGATTGTTCCAATCATACATGCCTAGGCTACATAGGCTTTTTTATTTAGGCCACTCTTACAGTTTCACGATCATTAGTCAAATTATCCATACTCTATATAAATTAGTGATAAATCATAAATCTAGAAAGTAAAATCTTTTATTTAAATCTAAAACACACGAGACAATAAATCTGAATCGTGCAGAGAAATGCTCTAGTGAAAGTACTAGCTAACTTTACTAATAGGCGTTACGAATGATCTATGTAAACAGAATTTCACTTTTACATCCTAATTACTATTTACCCTTTTAGAATTTGATTTATGATTTCGTTTCGCATAGATAGAACAAACGGTCTTTGTTGTTCTGATACAAATAAATGCAACTCTTTCTTCTTACATTCATTTAGCGGTCCCTTTTAACCGTTATTGTTATACCGTTGAAACTAAACGGTCGTAGTTACGGTACGTAAAAGGGTAAATGTTATAAATAAAAGCTCTAAGTAAAAGATTTTGGACTCTAATATCAAAAAATAATATGAAAGTTAGTAGAAAATAGAGTTTTAAGAATATTTTCGACCTTGTAATTTAAATTATGTTCTCTGAAACATAGAACAGTTACGCGATTTCTTGCGAAGATGCTTTTGCATTATTGCATTTTATGTTTGCAATTAAAAACCCTTTTGCAAGCCTTTACACCCGTTAGTTTAACAAATTACTATTGAAAAGTTAGTTTTTTATATTTATATTGGTGTTTTGTACGGAATTGGCAAAAGGGTTGCTATAAAACCTATCCTTTAAAATTTGTTGCGATTTTAAGAAACTGTTAGATGTTTAAATATATTTTTTTATGTTTTATTTGTATTTTTGAACGCAATTTATTTTGTAAGAAAGTTTTTAAATAGCGGTACTGTTAAACGATTTTGTTTTATTATGTGCAAGTATATTATATAATATTATTCGATCTTTTTGTCTTTTATTTGAAGGTACATAGAGTTTGTTTTTCAATTTAAGCTAGGATACTTATAAGATATTCAATTAATCATACAAAAGTAAGTATCAAGTTTTAAATAGACAAATATTTGTTTTTAGGCCCATCTATAAGGTCTTAAAACAAACTTTCACATCAAAAGATCTAGGAGAGATGAAATGAATATTGTTATGAATGAATATAGTTTTACAGTTCAATTTTCTTGAAAATCGATGATTTTGATGGCTTATTACATTAAAGAAATATAACCACAAACAAGTTTTTAAAATTAATCTTCCACCAACACCATCTAATCGTAGGTTAAAAATATTTTTTTTATTATAAGTGATTGTTGATACAGCTAATTATTGAACCTGAAGTTAAACTTTCTTTCAAGGTATAGTCTTAAACCAAGAGGATGATTAAAAATCGCCACAAAGTTTTTCTAATCAATGTGGCGTAAGTAAAGTGACCTTACCCACGAACAATTTTTTTTCTTTGTATTTACAACAATCTAGATAAGTAAAAGGAATATTGACCTAAAGAGCCTTAAAATTATTAATCCTTATAACAGCATCACGAGTAGTTATTCGAAACTCAGTACTTAACACATTTACGTATAGAAAATAATACATCTAATATATTATGATAGAATTGACCATTAAAATATATCCTGTCCGTGAAGCAGAAATCACGATTGCATTGTGCTGATTTATATGCTTTTGTATATAACAAGAGTGACAATTGCCTTCGGTACGTGTCAAATAAATGTCCTGCAGTTTCCCATTACCAAATACCGAAATACTGTTTAACTGCTTGCTATTTGAAACCAAACTTTAACACGCTAGTATAAGGTTTATATACATTTTATTGACTACATTTCTCTAAGCCAAGAACGTTTGCGTTTGGTATAATTAAAATTAGTCAAAATTAAGCTTTAATGTTAAAAAGATACCGACTTAGATTTTTTTACTGGCAGTATTTCGAAGCATGGCTAAATTAACGCTTGTATGATGTTTGGGCATAGAGCATCCCCTGTTTGAACAACAAATTAGTTCCATTATACGCTTGTAAAGGGAGGAAATATTGTTATAACAGAGGCTCGGATTTAAGCTGTGTGCAATTGAGATTGTATCATTAAACTGGATTTGTGTAGCCATTTTTCTGAAGGAAATCGATCTTCATTTATTTCAAGTGTAATTGAAATTCATTATTATGTTTTAGACTACGAAAAGCGGTATTTAGCTCAACTGTATTTGTTTGTATGTATGTATATAAGGTTTAGAATAGTAGATATATGTATAAAAATATGTATATACTAAGCCCAGCGATAACGCGCTCGCTTGTGTAACCGAGGGATGCGGGTTCAAATTCTGGTCTCGCACCTCTGATATCATGTGCGAGTCCTTTCTATAACATCGTGAAAAAACCTGCATGTCTGAGAGAAACCTAGCAAGCTTTCGAAAGACATGTGAAGTCCGCCAACACGCACTAGGCCAGCACGGTGGACTATGATCGTATCCCCCTCGTACTGAGGGAAGCCCGTGCCCAGAAGTGGGACTTTAAAAAGGGCTGAATTATATATACTAAAAGATATGTTTTGTCTTCTATAAGGTCTTAAATATTATAAACACTGGTTATGGCTCTAATCTGGTGTGGTGAGTAGAGTATCTTATATAGCTAAGCTTTTTATTATTTTATTTACTTCATTGGTTTTACTGTTCCTATCTATATGTACTTCTTTATCTATTCTTAATAAAAATAAAGTATATATACCTAATTATCTGCCGAAATCTGCAAGTCATTATGATTAAAACTAACAAACTCTCTAATTCGTATTTATACAATAATACTTAGTAATACAATGTATTTTGGACTTATTTAATGTTGGAAAATGGCGTTAGGTAACTCACAGTTCCTAAGGCCTATAATAATTTTAACTTTTAAAATAGATTATACGAGTAGGTACATAGCGCGTGTAAGAAACATGGAAACAATACACTTGCATCTATCGGCAACTTTTAAAACAATGTGAATAGAAATTTCAAAAAGGCAACAAATAGCGGTCATAAACATCTATTTTTCAAGATCATAAACTCATTCGTTCCTACTGTTCCTAAAGATTGTAAACTTCCGAATTGTAAAGACGTAGTTAGACCATTAGCGGCGTCTTTTAAAGGACACTAATATTTTTGCATAGTAATTTAAAGTTACCTAACGAAAAATAGGCGTTAGCGAAATATGAAAGCTGTAGAAATGTTTATTGCGCAAATGGCTAGTGAAATTGTGATAAAAAGGCATTTTAAAGGAATATTGAACGTGCAATAAAATATGCAAAATAGCAAATTTCAAATTTCTATTTTTGTTTCTAACATAAAAATAGTTTAATTGTACAATTGTACTATTTCTATAAATAAAATTTTATTTCTTACTAATATTATAATATATTTTGATTTTTATTAGTAACGCTAGCGGCTTTATATCCGATGAATGAGATTTTTTTTAGAGATAGAATCTTAAATAGTTCAAAGTCTACTTCTTACCCAGAAACTTACACAGTTCCCGTAAGAACTGTATTCCTTCGTATTCAAGCAAAATGAGGGTGAGTAGGAAGAGTTGTACTAAAATTAAAAGAAGTAAGCTTACTACTTTTACATGGACTTATTCTTAATACTCCTTACTTTTAAAGTACATAGTGCCATTGGCATTTGTTTTAAAAGATATCTATCATTCACTTCTATTAAAATTTTAAATGTTTTAATTGTTACATCTTACAGAAATTATATATTTATAGTTCATATCTACAGACAACACAACCGGAGCGGAGAGCAAGTCGATTGATTATAATGTCTATTATTTTCAGTAACTTTATCTTGCACTTAAAATATCTTTGCACTCATATGTTTGACATATTACATTTTGCTAAAAATAACACTGAACGTGTTATTAGGAGGCTTGTAAAAAAGGCACTAAAGATAAACTAATCTTAAAGTTTGTTAAGTAGTGTATGAAAAACATGTAAGAAAGGTGTTTTAAAATTGATAATTCAGCATTTTTAGTTTGAATTAGACATAACACTAAATATAGTTTTAAAGCGAAGACTTTGAAATATATGAAGCGAAAACCATTTAAGGTTACTCTATTCTTATTTCTTTCCTCCTGTTTTAAATATACCTACTAGTTTGTCTTCTAAACTTTAACTAACTTTGTCTTCTTATTATAATTCGACTTGATTTTTAATATTATTTAATTGAATGCCATGTAATATTAGATAGTATGTAGACTATCTAAGAGTTTCCAATGCTTCATATTTCTTTATAATTTATCTACCTAATGATCGTAACTTTAATACTAATATTATAGGAAGGAAATGATAGAAAGGATTGTATCGTTTACAAAATAAGTTTACTGTATATTCTAAGATACAAACTTTACCCCTAAAGCTTGTAATAAAACGAGAAAGCATTGGGCCAATAAAATGTTACAAATCTACTAGGAAGTTGTCTCAATTTGATTTTCTAAAGGACATTAACAAAAACAGCTCTTTCCACGTGTATTTCGGGTGCTCTACTACAGTTAGACAACGGTGCATAGAAACTTTATGGTGCAATTTGAATAGTTTTATAACCGGCTACTTTCTTTCCGTTACTCCAGTTAAAGAAAGCCGACAGTTACTGTACCCTTTGTAAATGTAACTGCAATATTTTGAACCTTTAATATTTGAACTACATTTGCAAAACTTTCTTTTATGACGCCGATATTTTGCGAAAACAGTTACAAATATATTGTTTCAAGTGTAAACTCTGAACCGATTTAGAAATAAACCGTTATAGTTATAGTATTTTAACTGTAACAATTGTTTTTATATTCTTTTACTATAGTTTAACAATATTTTCTTAAACAAAGTGGATGTGAGTCTAGTTCAAATCAACATGTGCCGAATCAGCGTTACTCACTACTATGCACCTATATAATATTAATAATAATATTTCATTTATGTAGTCAGCTTTTGTAGAGCTTATGTAAACAGAGTGTACATGATTTAACTTTTGATCTATTGAACTTTTAAGTCTTTTCTAATAATATTTAACTTACGAGATCACTAATATTACTATTGTTTATTCTTTTACTTTTTTACCTATCTATACTAATATTATAAACACGAAAGTATGGACGGAAGACGAAAGAAGTAACAAACATCCATATGTTTGTTACTCTTTCACGTAAAAACGTAACATGGATTTTAACGAAACTTTACAATATTATAGCTTATACATCAGATAAGCACATAGGCTACAATTTATAAAAATATTGTGTTAATTGGCCAAAATATGACGATATGTGTCAGGCAAGTAAGTAGTAAAAAATCTGTATTTTCTTTATTAATGTACACATATAAATAAATAAATAATAAATAAATATGTTGGGACATTTTACACACAGCACTATCTAGTTTCACGGTAAGGTACGAGCCTTGTGTTATGGATACTAGATGGTTGATATACTACACATATATAAGTTTAAATACATACATATTATAAATATAAACATCCATGACTGGAGTACAAACATTCGTGCTCATCAAATGTATGCCCCCAGCGGGACTCGAACCCGCGACCGCTTGCGCAGCAAGTAGGGTCACTACAAACTGCGCAACGCGCGTCGTCATATGTAAATGTATGATACAAATGTTTATCTTAAATAAGCAACTCACCCTCACTTATTCGTCCATAGATTTAGCGTGAGCGAAGCCGCGGGTTCCACTAGTTTAGAAATAAAATTTACACAAGGTTAGCCTTCTAAGGAACCTATTTTCATATAAAATGCTCTATAACTTTACGCTAACGTAACCAAATAAATAAAAAAATGAATGAAATCTTTTTAATATACCACAATAATAGAGTACAAAATGCACAATAAGTGCCTATCGACGACATAGCGACCTGAAGTATTGACACTTGTAAGCTAAGAAAACAATTCTCAACTTTAAAGCCTAGTTAATAGGAGTCATTTTCGTTTCTTATATTGTGTTTAAATTCAATCTTAATGCACATCAAATTATAAGTGACAATTGTAGCAAAAAATAAACATTGTGTGGTCTGCGTATAGAAGTAGCTATACCTTCAATTGAAGTCAAAAAGCATGTAATTGCGTCACGTTAAATCTATTGCAAAGTAGTTTTTGTAGTAGTATACAGCGATAATCGAAGTGCGAATGCTTTTCATAAGAGTGACAAATAACACCCCAGTAGTGAAGTGTGATAGATAGAAATAGAAATAATTGTTTTTACACTTGAACGATCACTTTAGTACATTTTTGGCGGTTTTTAAATAAATAGGTACGAAGTTTTTTTGCTGAACAGTTGTGTGTAATATGTATCTGGTAAAGGTATGGCATAAGGGATTTCGAGTGATGATCTTCATACAAGATAAATGTAACTGTGCTTTTAACGAATTGGGGTCTTAACACGTTCACTGTGTGTGCCCCACATATGGGGCACCACGAGGATCAGTTCATACGTGCGTGGCACATATGTGGGGCACGAGCTAAAATAAATTCTATGGCATGTAATTCCGCGCACGTATGAAATTATTTTGTTTTACTTGCATACACGTGTGAACAATGAATATAATAATTATTTACCATGGAGTCCCAGTGACATTTTATATTGGTGTTGCTGGTATACGTTATGCACACGGAAAGTGACAATTATTTATTTATTAATAAAAATTCTTTTACTCATTAGCACAAAATATTAATGATATTTATTATAACAAGCCAGACAAAAAGTTTTTTTACATTTCGTATCCGTTTTTTTGATTTTTTTCGGGCTTGAGCGGCAGTATTACCTTCTTCTACTAAACTTCTGTTATAGCACAAAACTCAGATAAAACTGTCCAATGCTCTGTTTACTCGACAAATTATCGCGGTAAACTGATTTTGACAGATGACTTGTCACATAAATAAAATATTTGTGCATGCATTTCATTAAATTTAACTATATTTACTCCTTGATTTAAGTTCAGACGTGTGTGACCCCCATATGGGACATGGAGAAAATTCCTAATATCTTATTAAAAAATAAAAATAATAAAATCATTACTACTTTTTTGTTTATTTCTATGATAATAAATTAATTTAAAAACAAAACCCACTATACACTTATGAAGTCAAATTATTATTTCGGCTTGCACAGTGAACGTGTTAAAATTTAATTTAAAAAAAAATGTACAGCCATATGATAAAAATATCTTGATAGCGTTAAAAATTCGACATTGAGAGAGTGTGACTTATTACTAGCTTTTATATGCAAAAGCTTTAGCTTAGCTTTAATTTTTTTATGTAAGCAAAATTTTACACTTAGTCATGCAGTCTGCGGTTAGTTTATTTGAGTATTAACCCTAAAATAATGGTGTCATACAATAATTCTAAGGTAAAATTTTGCGGTTTGGAAATTTCATTCATAAACCGAGCTGAGGGTAAATATTTGGATTAGATGCGGGTAAAAATGAAAAACAAAAATAGTCTTTATGTTCTAAACGTTAAGGTTTAATTTGAATTGCCGAAAGAGTATGGGAGTACGTTATAAAAAAGAGTTTTAGCATACAATGACGCCACTTGCGACCACCCAAGACGAGATTTTTTCGCATTTGTGTAATATTCTAGTTTGTTTTTTTAAATTATCAACTGCCTTTACTTTAACATCGCGTTGTAAAAATCGAGCTTTTAACGTTTCCTGAAAATAATGTATGTCAAAGTCATAATATAAAATTATTACTTGAATTAATTATATAGAAAAGTAATTCCTTTAGTTTGCAGTAAGTGACAAACGTACAAAAACATAAAAAATCTTACTATATGTATACTTAATTAACCAATTTCTTTTCAAACTGAGGAATAAATATAGACATGCTATGCTTTATACTAGTAAGCTGTCTGTTTATAAAGTAATAAATACATTAAAAACACACCTAGTTTTAGACATAGTACATGGAGGACTAAGCTTAGTGTTAAAAAACTATTTTGCAAGACAGCAAATATCAGCTGATACTCAAAAAAATCTAATTTTGATACAAAATTTTAACTTAATCGTTAGAACGGTTTGCGAAATACACGAAATAGGTACAAGTTGAGAATTGATTATTTTTAATTTAGGATTCTAAATACCGTTAAGGTAAACGAAAAAATACATAGCATACGATAATTAGGCTATACTAAAGCTAAGAAGAAATTAAAACAAAATTTCTATCATAATAATCGTTTCAAGATTAAAGTCCTTGATTTAAACGTAAATATAATTACGTACATATGGAAGTTATTAAGCATCTATGAGTGTGATAACCGACAGATATCGCAACTGAAAGCACTTCTGACTGTTGATTATGCTAGCTCCATTACACTACAACACCGACACATTAGCCGCCGCCATTTGCTTTAATACGTTACATGTAACAAGCGGAAGCGATTCTATCACAGTAATATCATTTATAGAAGTTGGATTAAAATATTTTTAGAGTTTCTTGTGATATAATTGTTAAGTTAAATTTTGTGAATATTTCACAATTTTATGTGATGCATGAAATGTAAAAATATAATGTTAAAGGTCCAGAAACACAGGTTTCATGATTTCAATAAAGTCCTATTATTTTAATGTAATGATGCAAAATAGATGCCAGTAGACATTGACATTTTCAGTGTTTTGAGAACACGAAAAGCTTCCGATCTATTCTATGCATACCTAAGTGTAGAAAAATTGTAATGTTTGGAAAATTTCCTAAGTTCCTATTATTGTTCCATATTGCACAAGAGGATAATATCTATATACTAGACATACCTTAACTTAATTTCACCAATAAAATAAAATTTACAGATTTTGATACTAACACAATTTGGTGGTACTTGTATAACTCGTAACTGTCATTTCCTAAGACTTTGAGTGAAAGACATAGACAGTAAGCTTTTAGCTTAAAATTACGACAAATGTATGTAAAAATGCTAGTGAAATTTAATATTAAATCGCTCTTACTTTTGTACCATAGCATGAAAATCATGCATTGCCGATACGCCCGTTTCGATAATGACTGTCATAATAGAGTTGACACGCTTGATACTTTTATTGGTGTCTTTACATGATAATGCCATATAGTTTGATAAAATATAGGTTAAACCTTGTGGAAATGTGGAAAACAATGTGGGAATTACTTTTGAAGCAAAAATGTTTTATGATATCTAAAAGATTTCACAAATATATTTTCACTACATATTAACGATATTGCGATTTGATGTTGTTTCACTAAAAGCCCATATTCGAGAAAGTTATAATAGTATGCAAATTAAAACGCAAATTTGTATAAGATCGGTACATTTTCTATTGTCTCATACGCACAGACCAATACAGAAGTACTACACTATGGAAGATCCCACCAGACGAAACACCGACGGCTTTACATACCCTCTCAGGCATGGAATTGTAATATTACCGTTTACTCAAATCCAAAGTAAAACCAAATAAAACTAATTTTCTTTTTTTAGGGAAGAGACTCTCAATTATTATTGTAAAATTTCACTACGCGGCGATTAGTAACATAATATATTATATGCTAATTTCCAGGTTCTAACTATCGGAGTTAAGATGAAATTAAATTTTAGTATTTCTAATACGATTTCTAACCACCGTGTCATACATAAATACGGAAGAGAATTGGTAGTAAAAGGTAACCTTTGTTTATCTACAAATGGTTTACCTACGAAGCTTAATTAACTGATGATAAAAATCAAGGTTGTGACAGAACAACTTGTCAATTACAGCTAATTGATTGATAAAGTATATTACCTTAAGTCATAAGTGGATATGAAAAAATTAATTAATTAAAATAATGATAGTCCCGAAAGTATAAATAAAAGATAACGACTTATATTCTTAAAATGATATACGTACCTAGACGTTCTCAATTGTCCAATAAAATAACGAAATGGAACACGAATCATGACAATATGCATAAAATACCTACATACATATATGGTATGGTATTTGCTCGGGTTCATCTCTAAATCTAGCGCGAATCGAAGCGAAATCATTATATCTATTAAACCGCATAAAAATTAATTGCGTAGTTTTAAAGATTTAAGAATACCTACGTAGGGACATACAGTGGGAAGACAGACAGTGGGAAGCAACTTAGTTTTATTAGTATATAAAATATAAGAAAACAAAGTCACTTTCCGCTATCTTTATAGTGATACAGTCTTAACCCCGTCCAGGAATCAAATTCGTAGCCTTTCTACACCCAATAGTTAAATCGAACACTGATAACTAAACTGTATCTATTAAATAATTTACTTTCGTTCATCATTCAATATCTTTAAACATACCATTTAAACGCGATAAATGATCTATTTTTGAATTTTCACAGTAATTTTACGTAAGAATGTCGCAAACATCAAAGGTAACGCTATAAAAATATTAGTGGTATATCGGCTACCGTAACGGTTGTCGGCGTTTCTGATCTATCACTATCAATCGTCGGCCTCTTTCATCGCTTATCAGACACTTTGGAATATTATTTATCTACGACTACCTGTGTATTGTTTCGTTTAACACATAATGGAGAATGTGTCATAATAATCGATTTCTGGTGTTATCAACGGAATTACGAATAGCCGGCTTTAACGTCCGCCCGAGGATAAATGTTAATATGGGCTAGCTTAAAATATTCTTATTGTTAGTTATTCAATAATATCTATTAATTTATGTTTATTTTGTAGAGATACTTATGAATAAAGTTATTAATTTGTTTTGTAGATATACTTATGAATATATTTTTTTATAATTTTAATGTAAATGCAGTGGAACGGTGGCAGAGGTCGGTTGTATCCAGGGATATACTTTCAGATTCATATAGATTAAGAGTTCAGTGGGAATACGGTCTCTTGAAAAACTAAGTAGGTAGCTCTGATATTTTTTCATCTGTAAAGTATTTTCAAAATGTATGTCTACCTCTAGGCTTATGGTGTCGGAAACAAGAAAAGAGAAGTGCAAGTTTTGAAAGACTTTGTCTGTCAACCAGCACTTCACCATCATAGTGGATTATGGCTTGATTGCCACTTGTATCGAAGGCTTGTGTGATGGAACTTAAAAACACTGTAGACATAATATCATAGTAGTATTTTTGTAGAACAAAGGCAAACTATTTATTTACTTCTATTTTAAAATATTTAAGGTATCCTAGTACCTAAGTCATATGAAGCTTAAAAGTCTACATAACAATGAATAATCTTTAAGTTAAAAGCAAAATAAGAGATGGCGTCGATTGAAACTATTCATAAAAATCCAAGCATAATATTATTTTTGTACATGTAAAAAATAAAAACAATACAATACAACAAATCGCTTTATTTAAAAAAAATTAGAGCCAAAATTCTTTAAAATACATACACATTTACTATTGAATTAGTTATAGAAAACTAGCTCTATACGAGTAGTTTTATTCTTAGAAAGGTCAAAGTGCTTAAAGGTTAGCCTTGTGTGTTATCAGTTTTCAGGAATTGACTCAATGCGATCCTTTGTTTAGTTATTGATAAGAAGTCGGCATTTCAAAAGCAACAGTGGCAGCTGAGGCGCCTTAATTCTATTATTTCTATTGTAAACAATTATTTAGTTTACTACCTCCGTCGGCGCTTTGTTCGTTGTTTTCACGTCGGTATTTTTAAAGAGGAACTGGCCTGATTGCTATGTTCCTGTACACTTATATGGCGATTGTTGAAATTTTACCTGTTGAATCACTTAAGTTTAGGTAATTTTAAGCTCTAGTTGTGCTTAATCGATTTTGATAAAATATTGTGTCTATTTTTGAAGTCACTTCTATAGTTTTAAGTATAGTAAGACCCAGAATGTGTTTTTTTTTATTTTTCATGGTAAGACGTCATCAACTGTCTACCTTACGTACCGTATTGTACTTACTATCTTAATTCGTGTTTCTTTTATCATTTTACATTTATCTTTAAGGTTGTATGTAGGTATGATGTATAGAGCTACATAGCATATTTAATAAATGTAAGAGAAATACTTAGTTCACTTAATAAACAACCAAAGTGATATTTAAAGGCTTGTTACTGTAACCTGTAACTATTTTAGGTAATAAGAGATAAGGTATATCATATACGCATACTAATTGGATACTTAAATAATATAATTTTATTAGCTAGGTACATACACAAAACCAAATTTAAACAAAGTGGATAAATATCTAAGTGGGTCAAAAGAGGAACGTAATAATAGCATTTTAAACAGCGATACTAATCAGCGCGTTAATTGCGTACCTATTCTTTCGAGTACAGAAGTGAAGTGAATATTTTACCGCAATTTTTAACATTAAACAGTATACCTACTACCTAGATTTAGATATTTTGGACAAGTAAAGTAAATACATTACAAGTTACATTCATAAAGTATCATGAACTTCGTTGTAACCTGTAAAAATGAAATAATCAAATTATTTTAGCTTATAAGATATTTATTCTATAAAATATACGATTAAATAAAACTAAGTACTACTAAGTACAAACATAGTACTAAGAAATGAAGATTTAAATATTAGTTCAATTATATTATACTGAAATCCACAGTTCGACTATAACGTAAGTAGGTAGGTACTACAGGTACCTTTTTATAAATCCAAAGAACCTATAATAATAAAATAAAGGTATTTCTGAGTATATTAAAAATTACATGTATTGAATTATATAATAATTAATTATATACATATAAACTTTAATTATATTCTAAAATCTTAACAAATTAGTGTTACTTTCATTAGTTTTATACCTACTTTATTAATTGATGAACGTTTAATTTAATTAACATTTGGAAAACTGTTAGGTGAGTTCTATACGATAGTTTAATTATAATGACACATAGTAATTAATTGTAAATATTAACTTAATTGATTAATATTTATAAATGAGTAGCATTATCATTACTTATTTTTTTTACTAAGCTGTATAATGATTTGATAGAGTTTGGTTTGTATAAGTTAAAGTAACTTTTTAATATTAAAAGTAAAAATATTTAAATTTCATACAAAATTGTGTAGGTATATATGTAAGGTATGATATCCGATATTTGACATTTCTACAATCGCAGGATATATTTTATTAATTTAAAGTAGGTACTAAATGGATATGAACGAACTATAATATTAATATAGGTCCATTAACATTTTCGTATTATTTAATTCGAAAAGCGTTTATTTCATATAGAATATCAGACGTAGTATGTACACGGAATAAATAAACCTGAGTATGCCATTACCAAAGTTTTAGCAAGTAGGCAACAAAAGAGAGACTAATAGAGTCTTCAACGCATTGCATAAACATATCTTTACGAGGCTCTACATACTACATTTCAAAATGAAATAACCTAAACTAATATAAGTTTATTAATATAAGTAATAAATTAATATTTTTATATTCATTTAATAAAAAAAATGATCAATTTCCGAATGAAATTAATGAAAATGAAAAAAATTAGTTTTTTTAACTACCCAAAACTCTACTGATGTATACAAAAATCGATAGTATAACATTCTTTCATTTCAAAATAGAACAAGCGCCATACGATTCATTAATATCTCTTGTTTCCACAAAGTGGACATAGCCGTATGTCACAAATATGGAGTTGGGTGCGTGTGCGCAAACACCAGTCAGGTGAGCGACGACATAAGCGGCTCTCTTTGTACCGCGATCAAAAGGACCGACGCAAATATACCATATTGCATTCTAAAACGTCATAACTTACATTCAAACATACGATTTACTTCCTTATAATATACATAAAAGAATATAATATTCTTTTTTATATAATTCACTTAGAATCTATCGGCTTGAAGCGAAATGGCCGGCTGCCTTACAATTAGACACCTTGTTGAGTCTAGGAGTTCGCTCGTTAATGGTTAAGAAACGCCTGTATGTGGCATTGAATTCTTGCGTTGAAAGGTTATGCCTTTATTGAGCAATATGGTCGGATGCGAATAGAATTTCATAGGATTTCGTGATTCTAATGAAGTAGATTGGCACTGTTGATAAATACGCTTAGTATTGTTGTACGATAAGGCATTTACATATACCTACGTGAAATTGTACAGAGAATAGTGGTTGATTGTTAGTTTTTTGAAATGACTTTGTGAACTAGTGAATTTTTTGAACACATTTGCCATAACTACTACTTATGTAGGAAAAAGCTCAGTCTTGAACAACATTCAATGTATTTTACGAGTATATGAAACAAAAAAGAGTACAGTTTTATTGTAATTATGTTATTAAAAAGACAACCTTTATGTTCCAAGTTCCTTTAATACTGACATACATATGTAGGTATTACTTAGGCATTATTAGGTAGGTTAATACGTAACTTAATACATTTGTTTATATTTTGAATTTTTGTTTATTTCATTGTTCACGTCTAAAAGCTGGAGGTATAAGGGTAAAAATATGTATGCAACTTATTCATTTTAATAAGTACGTACATACATTTATTTCAGTAAAATAGTTATAATATGTAGCTAAGTTTTATCATAGAGTCATATCATATACTTAATATATTTAATACAATGACTAAGAAATGTTAATAATCGATGACTAACATTTTTCACAAGGAATTGAAAAATCGTAATGTAGGTAAGGCACATTAAAATGTTAGAGTTAATTGCATATTTATCAATAAATTATCTCGGCGTACATATCTTTTAAATACGGTGCATGGAAAATAAATTAAAATAGGCACAAAAAGACTACCGGTACAGATTTAACTACTTATTATTTGAATTTGTTATAAAAATTGTTGACTAATAGGTTAGTATAATTAGTTATTGAAGATTCTCACTATTACTCTTAGCTTTATCATCAGAAATTCTTGGTAGTACCTAACTACGTATTCAAATATTAATTTAGTATCATAGATCAATGCGACAGTAAGAAGGTTACGTGACTTTATTATTTTACATTTACTTACTTAGTTGCTTACCTAATTGATTTCTTTTAAATGTAATAGAATGAATATTATTAATAGTAATTCTTGATTATTTATATTAGGTACATATATCTTTTTTTAGGACATTAACTCAAAATATTTTTTTTTTAAATCTCTACCAATATCAACCTACATAAACATGTGTTCATTTCATAGCTCTTATCGCATTATTTAAAAATATTGCAATGCAATATGAAGATATGTAAAGAAATATTTTAAATTAAGCAACAGTACCAAAACTTATAATTTTGCAATATAGATTTAGTAGATATGTACAACAAAGAGAGTGAACAAAGGCCCCAATTTGTATAAAGATTTGCCTACGAAACGCAATTACAAAAGCAATTCGCTCACCTAATAGCTTCAACTACGGACGCGGTGTCACCAAAAATTTGCATTAACGACTCTACATTGGAACGTCGTAACTCCCCTATCTGTTAGTACGACAAAGTTGTATAATCGAGCAGATTCAATACAGATGGAACGCTGTCACTTTTAATAGCTGGGAGGTTTGTACGTTTTGCGATGATAACCGATCGATAGCAAAGGCTGAGCGGAATAGGCCCCGCCCAATGGGAGGCGCGAAGCTGCTACGGCAGCCGACACAGACGCAAGTGGAAGCGGCGCCTTTGATCTCTCCCCTCCCCGCACTCTACCGGCTTCGATAACGAACTTAACAACGCACACAAACTCATATCCCTCTGCGAGCTCTCGCTAGCCGGTTGTCAGTAACCGGTTTAGTTAGGCAGTGACCAGTGCTTGTGACTGTGTTTTGTTTCTATGGATTGTACTGTTTTGGAAATGGAAGACAAGCCGTACAGTGTTGACAGTTCCGACGATATCAACATTGAGGAAGAGGAAGACGAACATATTGAAGAAAGTCATAGTAAGTGATGTTTTATTTAAACATTTACAATACAACTTTTATATAAATATTATTTTAGTTACTTTTTTTCATATAATTTATATTATTTTTATGTAGTGTTTTGATACAGCTCTTTATAATAAAAGTATTTTGTTAGTAAAGTTACCTTAATTTTCTAGTTCTTTTAAATTATAAATATTCTTATTTTATGAATTCATAAAAATTTAATAGCTTAATTAGACTCTTCATTACGTATATTTTTATACTATTTATTATATAAAAATATATAAAAAACCTACATATATAAAAAACCTACATATATAAAAAACCTACATCTAAAATATTTTTTATGGTGCTATGTTAAATTACCAAATTCTAAATATTGCCTGTATTGTTTCCACAGGTTACCCCCCAGACTTCCCAATAGAAGCTATTGTGAAATTAGAGAGACCTTCACCACCTTTGCCGACGCCACCACACACCCCAACAGACGATACGCCTCCCGCTATAGTCGTATCCAGACACCATCCAGCCTGGTCTCCTCAGTATCCAGTACAGAATAGACCAATGCCGAACCCATATCCCTACGATAAACAAGTTCCTAACTATACCTACCCTAGTATGCCCTACGTCCAGCCACAAGTTGCTACACTCCCTCCGTCGGCACCTTACCACGCAATGTTAGTTAACCAATGGATAAGGAATGCTGCGTTATATCATCACTCACTACGCTACCCTTCAATGGCCCAAAGAATGCCAGGAAGAAATCCTCCGCCCATGCGAGCCCCGGGCGTTCCTGGGACAAGGCCGAAGAAACAATTCATTTGTAAATATTGCAACCGGCAATTTACAAAATCCTACAATCTACTTATCCACGAAAGGACGCACACCGATGAGAGGCCTTACTCATGCGATATTTGCGGAAAAGCCTTTAGAAGACAAGATCATCTTAGAGATCATAGGTAGGTGCTTAACTTTCCAAATATTTTCTATATAATTATATTTATTTATAAATGTATGTTTGTATTTTAGAGGCATAATAGATAAGAATCGATACGTGTTCACTAAGCATAAATCTCTTACCAATGTTACTAATCAATTACAATCAAGTGAACCTCAGATTTAATTTAATGTTTCCTTTCTAATACCAACAACGTAATTTAAGGCTTGTTTCAACGAGGCTTTGTTGACGATAACAGAAAAAAATAAATAAAATTAAAAGTGTAAACCTTTTTGTGAGGTCGCGAGGCGGCCGCACGCGCTTTTACACGACCGGTTTTAGTTTTTTACGATCACCATATCTGTCTTGCTCCGCCACGGAACAAATTACATGTTAAATTTCTTTGCTTTTACGAGACAATTGACTTTCTTAAATTAACCATATATATCTCCAATTATCTCAGTTCACATAAAACACCTAGCAGTCATATAACAGTCAAGCGATATAGCCTCATTTGAGTGTTTACACTATTTGTCACGATTTTCTCACCTCTTAAAGTGAAAGTGTACATTAGCTTATCCTAATTTTCTTTTTACAGGTATATTCACTCAAAAGAGAAGCCGTTTAAATGCACGGAATGTGGAAAAGGTTTCTGTCAGTCGAGAACGTTGGCGGTACACAAGATCTTACACATGGAAGAGTCGCCCCATAAGTGTCCTGTTTGCAACAAAAGTTTTAACCAAAGATCGAACTTAAAAACTCATTTATTGACACACAGTGAAGCAAACAAACATCACTTGGAGCATTTAGAAGGTTGTCAAGAAGTTTCATCAACTAGCCAACCTTCGGAAAGTCCTTTATTAGATCTTTCTCATAAGCCATCGCCGTCGCCACAGCAATATCAGCACCTCCCCGAGTCTCCAATAGAAGCCCCAAAAAAACCTTTAGGCTTTTCAATAGAAGATATAATGAAACGTTAAGTTAGACATAGATTAAGTTAAAAGTTAGGCAACTTATTCCGTTAAACAAGTACGATGTGAAGTTACGAAACTTGTTTATAGATAAATTTTACCCAACCCGTCGCTTACAATTTTCATGTTTGCGTAAATAGTTTTTAAATTTTAAACCAAAGAAATATCTCATTTCTTTCAAACTTTTCTATTAAATGTATACTTTTTTTAATTATACGTAATACCTGTATCTCTAATTTCGCTATATTTATAACTCTTCCATAGTTTCTAATCGTAATACTTGATCTTCGTTCAAAGACTGAAATTGTTTTATTATTGTTACGTTTCTTAGAGATTTATTTATTGTGATAGTTTCTTAAAATTAGATTAGGGCTTAACTAAAGTTACCAAAAAGTATTACCTTTTTATTTTATTATCAGTTCATTCCAAAAGTTGTGGCTATGATATCCCAAATCATGTTCAAATTTACATGTACCTTTATAAACTTTAAAATTAAATAGTTATAATAGTATTAAACTGTAAATTTTCCCTGTAAATAAATATATTCTTATCGTTCCTGTAAATAATATTTAAGTTAATTTAGTTTTAAGTTCACGAGGCTATTGAGAGAAAAATATAATGATAAAAAATCTACTACATATACTTCCCTTGTTTTATTTCCTTTTTAACAATAAATATGAATGTTATATAGACCTATATTATATGATTAAGAAATTAATTTAAACGATAAAATAAATTGATATTTTTTTTATTCATAAAAGTTTAAAGGAATGTTCAGTAACTTACCAGCTTGTATGTTAGATATATTTGCCTTAAAAAGTTATGGGTAATGATAAGAAAAGATTTCACTTGTGACTTGTGGTACTTTAGTCATATGGTACATCGACATTATGCCAGTATTTTTATTCTAGATTTCTCTCTTCTAATACTTATCTCTATTCCGAATTCGATTCAGCCTATTGAGCCATAACAAAATAAAGAAGATTTTAAGATTCCTTTTAGAATTATATACTAGTAGCATTATTAGTGAAATAATACTATTAAAAATGCATTCTCTCTCATTCTTAGTTATAACTAAGTTAAAAATATTTTTTGTTTGAGTTAAGATAAAGTAGAGTAAGCAAAATATATAAACGTTACATGAAAAACATAGTTCACGGACGATATTCATTAGAAAGGCCCATGCGTGTATGGCATCATCGTGCGATATTACAAACACCCATTACGAGGGGAACGTAACCTAGAAAATTAATTATAATCATACGTTAGTCGAATGAATGAAAGTTGAGTGAATAAATGCCATGAACGCGATACAATTAGAATGTAAACATTTTTATTTCATTTTTATTGAATGTTACATAGAAAACAAGCATAAATTATCTATTTTTCTGTTTTTTTTAATAAAATTAACAGTTAGTGTTATAGTGAAATATATTATATACTTTTAAATTAATACATAGAAATTATATAACATTTATATAAGGAATCCGTCAAAGGAATTTGATTTTAGCTATACTTCAATGTATAGAACCTTTGTAATTAACTACCTGTAAGACAAACCTACCTGATATAAATAAACTTTAGTCAAATAACTATAATTTTAACCATTGGCACAGGTAGAGCCCAATTTCATATAATTATTAATGGGTAATGGGTATTATGGGTAACATTCACCGTCATAGATTTCAAACGTTACGCCATCTAGTAGAGTTTGTTTGAACTGTGAAATGTCACTCCCTGCAACGCGATGTCGCTACGGGTCTTACGTGAGCAATTTGAAACAATCTTAGTCTAGCTTTTTATACGGAAACACAAAGATCTTCTGTTTTAAATACGTTATTCTTTAATACTTAGTTTTCATTCTTAAACTAAATAATGCGATTCTAATCATTACATTGACAAAAGTTATTTAGTTGTCACATTCGATGAATCATGGACTTAAAAAGCTTCAAATCAGATTAAGTTAAAAAACTTAAGCTACTTTTTTCTTCAGGTCAACATATTTTGTTTTGTTTAATCGGATATTCGGTCTGGAATTAGGAGCATAGGATTGCCTAAGATTAGGTCGGCAATTGACGAACTACGTGGCTTTGACAGATGGTATCTTGCAACTTTTGGCCTGTATCCGCAATTTGCCAGTCAATGAAAATTGCACAAATCCGTTCTGATTGAGGGCTAATCGCTGACGAAATCGTCCGAAACGCCGACTTTCCCATGACTATTTCGAATGTATCCCGAAATCGATCTCGATAATCGTTCGAATGTTCTCTTCACTCTTTTGTCCCAATTAAAAGCAATTCAGTGAGGATTAAAGTCGAATTTGGAAGGGCTTAGCCGCCATATTTCAAGTGATTTTGCCTGTCATGCGCTCGCGCAGACTGACTGACGTTCGCGTTGATTTATGAGCACAACTTATTGATTTATCGGACCTAATTAAGGTAGTTCTATTCAATTATATAGATCGATATTATTAATTAATAGGTAGCTCTGTATGAGATATAAGATATATCAAACCACTAACTTAAATCTTTTATAAGTACTTTTATGGAACTGGAAATAAAAAATTGCAGAACTTGATATTTTTTTCAGAAAATATTCTACAAAAATTAAAAAAATATATGAAGATAAGTATACCTAAATAATATGTTAAAGATCAAATACCGGGTAAATATAGAACATATCCAGTATGATATATAATATAATCAGACTAATATAAGTATTCGAAAGATTGTATGTCTGTGAGTGTATGCTACATATTCGAAAATTATGCAATATACGATAGAGTAGGTATAAATTGTTACCTGTGAAGATTACTAGTAAGAATAAAGTATTTTTACATCAAAAAGTGTTAATTCGATTTCTAATATTCCTTAAAATTTACTATATTTAATGTACACATTGCGTGATAGTGCAAAGATTTTCTAAATATAACAATCTAATTACTTAATGAAGATCATTTAGCCTCCAGCAACGTAACGACCATCTGAAGAAGCACTAGATCTGAATTACTATGAGATTTATTACTTTGTAGATATAATGATATGATTATTTAATATCATATGATTGAAAGATGTTTTGAAGGAGATTTATGTTTCGCTCTAAGCGAGGTTTTGGTAGATTTTGATTGTTCTTTTTTTTAAATAGAACTGTTTTTGCATCTGGCGTTATAATTGTACAGTAATTTGGGATCTCTATAATTTTTATAGCTTTATACTCTACTCTTTTGGTGTTGCTCCTTGCGTTCTACTTTACTTTTCGTAGTAATGAAAACCTTTATTAGTAGTTGTATTACCAAAAATTGATTAACAAAAGCGTGATTATTGCACTACGTTATACGTAACCTATGATTCTAGAGAATATCTATATAAAACGATCGGATTAGTATATTTTTTTAATTATGAAATGGTAAGTATGTATAGTTTCTGTTTTATTACATGTGTTACTTATATTTAGGAGTAATTTAAAAATATTATTTATTTTATAATAGTCATACAATTAATTTAACAAGAGAACAACAATTGTGGAAGTTTAGTAAAGTAGGTACCTACTCAACATAAGCCTTGGGATCAAAGAAAAACATATAATTAGTAGAGTATTAATTAGTGTTACCTAGTAATAGAGTGGAACAACAATTCATTTACCGCTTAGAAATATATAGAGCTTAAAAAACCTTAATTTTTCAAAAACTACCCTTTTAAAAATTAAAAATAAAACATCCATTTCACTATTTCTACATCTCTACATAAGTGGCTATCGCCTGTTAATCATACAAGAATACTGCATTAGTTAATAACGCCCTAATATAAACCTGGTATTCCATCGCACGCGCCACCTGGAACACGCAATATTGATTGGCAGCTGTCAATCATCACATTGGGTATAATACGTTTTATTTTAACCAATTAGATACTCGGGCGCACCTACCGATGAAATTTAAAATCAATGGATATAGGGTTTCATATTAAACTATATTGTATAGAATGTTGTTACGACGCTTTTTATTTCAAATAAAAGAAATAGTAGTGATAATTTGATTGTTAAATGGTGTTTTAGCAATAAATTATATTCATTACTATTGGAAAAGTGTTACTAACTCTGAAGAATGTTACTACAAAAATAATTTAAGTATTAAGACTAAATAGGCAGTTCGAATTTTAAAGCCATGGAATGGAACTTGTTTAAAATTATAATGCCCTATATACAGAACCCTTGAGGTACCTATACGTTAATTATCCAAAAATCACATTTTTCAGCTAAACAGTATATCAGTACAACTACATGACCTTTATCTTTATAAAGTCAAACAAAAAAAGTTTTTCTTATTATGAATAATAAATAATAATTTTTATTCCATTATGTTAATCAGTCAAATATTTGAATTCATACTAAGTATAGGTACAAGTGTTATACTTAAGTATAATAATTGTGAGTTCTTATAATGAAGATTTCAGGCATGAAGATGCCTAAATGTGTATATATAGTAGGGGTTTTGCAATAGATTATTAAAATCTAGAAATAAGCTCGTTAAAATATTCAGATTTATTTGAAAACGAAAAATTCTTCGTCAATATTTATTTTTAAAGCTAGCTCATAATGACTCCTAAGAAGACATATGAAGACGTATGGAGAACTAGAATTTTTAGGGTTCCGTACCTCAAAAAGTAATAAAAACGGAACCCTTATAGGATCACTTTGTTGTCCGTCTGTCTGTCTGTCTGTCTGTCTGTCTGTCTGTCAAGACCTTTTTTCTCAGGAACGCGTGGAGGTATCAAGCTGAAATTCATATCAAATACTCAAGTCTGTGGTCTCTTGGAGTTGTGAAAAAATCAAACTTCTAAGTCAACGCGATCAAAAGATACTCCCGTTTATGCCGCAAATTTTCGACACTCGCAAGGGAATCAAAACCTACAGGGTACTTCCCGTGAACTCAGAATCTTGAAATTTGGTACGAAGCAACGTCTTATAACACAGATAAAGGAAAAATTGCGAAAAGCATAAATTTTTAGTTACATCATATAATAAAAATATTTTTAATAATTTTAAACTTATTACCCCTTTACTCATACACCGTTCCGTACAGGTTTGTACGGAACCCTCGGTGCGCGAGTCTGACTCGCACTTGGCCGAATTTTAATTGAAATAAATATTTAAGGACTGAAGGCTTTGTGTTTACAATAGTTTTAAAATACTATGTTACAGGAAAAACCTATGTAGTAGGTACGTAGTTTGTAACTGGTTAATTCATGTAAAAGTAAAAAAAAAACTTCATATTTTAAACCAATCAATCATGACTGTGAAGTTTACGCAATAATAGACTACGTTGGTCTCATGTCAAATCTTTTTGAAGTTGGACAAGCGGGTGATCGAAACATACTGACGAATGATAATGCTATTGCATAACAGCCTTTATCACTTAAACAATAAAATTGATAATACAAACAAATTTTTATAGGAAAAAATAACACCAAAACTAAAGCTTGACATCGACACGTCGATTGAAAAGGGGCAAGGTTAAATAAATTTGAAGAATAAATGGTGTTATTTTTATCTCGGTAAAAAAATAATTGAGGAAAATATTATTTAATTGTTTTTATTTTGTCAGCCTGAAGTTATAATTTGGATGTAAAATCTACCATTTTGAAAATAATTATATACCTAAGTAAAAATATTTGATAATTTGATTTATATAAAATACTACTAAACTAATCTTTACTTTTTCAATCACCGCCTAATTAAAAATCAAAATAAATTTTAATTTTACTACTTAATTAAACGTGTATGTACCTTTGGTATTTGTTTCTATTTTTAATATTGCTTAAATTAAAGATGTGGTCAAAACAGTAATGTAAATCCGAAATAAAATATAATATGTAAAAATAAATCTTATATACTATCACATGTAAATACCTAACTGCTGGTAAATACGAACAAATTAAAAAACAATATAGTATTTACTTACTAGTGGAACCCGCGGCTAAATCTCGGGACGAACCCGAGCGAAATGAGGGTGAGTCGCTTGTTTAAGATAAACATACTTGACACTTATCGTCATATTTTGTTCAATTCAATCAATATCTTTATAAATTGTAGCCTGTGTGTTATTTTGTAGTGTATAAGCTATATTATTGTAAAGTTTCATTAAAATCCATTCTGTACTTTTTACGTGAAAGAGTAACAAACATCCATCCATCCATCCATCCATAGTTACAAACTTTCGCGCTTATAATATAAGTAGGATATAGTATAGATTTTAAGATTATGTATTTTTATTACATCTATAATTACTTATTCAGGCATACTATATATATTATTGATTTATTTTTTATTGTTATAGAACAAAATTAAGGAAGTACAGTAAAGGATTTTTAACTGTTAAAGTACTTTTAATACTCTTAACAAAATCTTTAAAGGCTTAATAAGTACAATACAATAGCTGTATTTGCAAAAAAAAAATAATTAACTGTTTCCTTGCATCCAACTAACGGTTATCGTATACTGTTTACTTAAAAATTGATCCTCTTAACTTGTACACCGTTAATCTTAAAAAAGCAAATAAATCTTTTTCGGATATCTCATTATTTTTAAATCACTAATACAATATTTAATAGAATCGACCGACATTTTAACCAAAGGGTTTTTGACTAGAGGGCTTAGTTACCACGTCGATATAGGTACGTATCAAGCAGGCGTAGTCGAGAATGACAGCTGCTAAAAAAACAAGTGTTGTTCTATGTAAGAGTGCGGTTTTACTATTTTTTGCCGAGCCCAAAGCGTTGCGTGCGTATAATTACATAGATGTATTTTTAATTCGTAATTGCTAAGAATTTTAGAAGTAACAATTAAATAGATAATGGCTACAAAAGGGTTTTGGAGCAATCTCTCAATCAGTTCTAACTAAAACCAGGTAAAGCAGAAATGTTTCTCAAAATAGGCGTATAATTATGAAGGATCAAAACGTGGACTCTGTGGTCGGTGCCGGTTATTAAATTTAGCTCAAATGCGGTTATAATCGTCTCAAAATTCGGTTAGAAAAATACAGGTATAGATAATTGTAATTTTATTGTGACTTTAAACCAAATTTCGCATTTTTAAGAGCGTGCCTTCCGCTTTGTGATTCCTTTATACGATGTTTTAATAATAAAAATTAGTGGTTTGTGACAGTTTAATGTTGAAATATGACTTAATTTCTGTATACTTTCCTATAAGTTTAGTGATGTTGTCAAATTATTATATAGAACTCATATTTTATTATGAAACTAGCTAGATTAAGCGTATATATAATATTATAAACCTTCCTCTTGAATCAATCTATCTATAAAAACCGCATCAAAATCCGTTGCGTGGTTTTAAAGATCTCAGCATACATAGGGACAGACAGACAGCGGGAAGTGACTTTATTTTATACTATGTAGTGATAATTCTTTATACTAACTGCTTGATAGAAGGGTATAATAAAAAATAAGCTTACACGTTTACCTAGAGAATAAAAAAAAACGATAGCTTTCTTGATTGCCTGGATAATTATGCTTTACGGTCCACATTATATACTTAGAACTTTATTTTGATTTAATATGAATTTTAAAGACAGATTCTTTCTTTAGATCATAATAAGTAATATCTACTTTTTTTCTTCTTATTATTAATAATAAAATATAGTATTACATTTTAAAAAGTAGCTTTAAAAATATTTTTTAAACGCAATATGATTTTCTTTCCTTTTGTAGTTTCGCATAGGATACGTTCTTGCGGAATAAAATATCAAAAAGAATTTAAAACATTTGTTAGTACCTTAGTACCTAGATTAGAACGATTATTATTAAGTCAATTATTAATGATTTTTTAATCCCGCTGAGTTTTTCCGACAGTTTTTAGAACAGCGGCTTTTTCTTTCTTGAAAAATTTTAGTGGTTATTAAATTAGTAGTGAGTATGTTATGATTTAACGGTTGGTACCTATACACATTCTCACAAATTATTAAAGATATTTTTTTAAAGAAAAAAGTATTCTAAATGTTGACTTGGATAACTAGCTATACTGAATTTTATCAAAATGTATCCAGTGGTTTTCTTGTGATAGTTTCTCAGACAAACAAATATACAAAATTTCAAAAACAATAAATTAGCTTTTATCAATAAAAATGACTAGTAAACTGAAATGACTAATATTTTATGTACAGATAAGACTCAGCTCGAAATTTATTATAAGGATAGATCATAGCAACAGCTGCCACATGACGAAAATAAAAAGGTATCATTACAAACTTGCAGATTTAAATTAAATTACGGTACAAAATAACCCTCAAAGTAATTCTAATATTAACTAATAGGTGATTTACTGGCGCCACTGACGCAGCCCACACCCTTGATGGTCAACCGCAAACTAATCAAATACCCGGTCATTACACTATAATCGTGAAACAGTTTCGTGGGATAGAACGGTAAGGAAAATGCGTAAAAGTGCAATCATAGAATAAAAATTAGTAATTTATATTACATAAAATTTAAGTGATTAAGGGGTGAAGACAAGTATATAATACATTACATGGAAAAATGAGGGTCGCGGTAGTAAGAGGCAAATTAATTTAAATTATTTCAAAATTGCGACATCTGCGCCTATAAAACTTTTAACTTATTGAACGTAAGTATTTTTAAAGTGTAAATTAAAACATTTAAAAATTAAAAGGAATGAATTCATAACATAGTGACGAGCCTGAACGAAAAAAGTGTGCATTATTTATATTCACTTGCTATAAATATATTATGTTTAAAAAAATTTGTTAAACATATTAGTACTGTATGTATGTAGTAGTAGTATTTGCTTCTGCACTATATATAAAATTCTAAATAAATAAAAAATATATAAGTAGGTATTTCTAATATTAAATAATAAAATTCACAGTAATTAATAATTAATTGTTATATTTATGTATAAAATGACAATTACGAAATAATAAAAACAAAATAAATGCAATTGTGTACCTAATATTATTATAATAGATCTGTTTTATATTCTTTGTTAAAATACAAGGTGTTTACGGTCGACATGTCAAAAATTACGGCAACCTTCCGCCGGTTTCATTTCGGATGACCTATCATTATAACCAAAACAACCTTTTGAGTTTTTGCACTATTTTATGAATGAACATTAATGGTTACGGTTGCAAAATTGTGATTTCATTGTATTTTATGTAGCAAAAAATTGGCGAGGAGTTTTTAAGTTTTGTATCATTCATTTTAGCTGTCGTTATTAATTTTAGCGTCTAAGTTATATGATTAGACCTGTGTTTTTGAATGGACCATGACTAATAATCATTCTTTATTTTAGTCATATTTTTGAAAACGACTTTCCTCAAATGTCAATATTTTTAGTATAATAATTATTAAAAATAAATAATAATAGTTAATTAATATTAGGTTCAATAAACCTTTTATTGTATATACCTACCTAATATAATAAAAATGGGTTGAATCTGCACTTCAAATATTCTGTGGGAAATCTCATTGAAAAAGTCATTATTATCGATACAGAGGTATGAAACTATGGTTTTTAGAATTCTTGTCTAATGTCTATTTCAAAAATAAAAGTAGCTTACGTTACTCCTCATAATCGTGAAAGTACCAGCAAAATCTGTCCTGCATAGCGCGAAAAAAATGAGAGATAGACAAAAAATGTTAAAAACTGTGTTTTTACTGTGTGTATAATTAAATCTGTATTTAATAAAAAGCTTTAAAACTCATAATTATTTTATCTATGTATAGGTATATAAGAAATAAAGCTTACTTTCTGCGAAATATAACAAGCATTGGTGTTTTGTACTTAAGCATTGAAACGACGGTATTGTACGAGTTAAGTCCTCCTCCTCCTTTTTTAAGTCGGTCAAAAATACCAGGAGGACAAACATTAAATATGTCACGATTTTTTAATATCTTACAATCAAAATTGTTATAGCAACACATCATACACATGAAATTATAATACACTAACCTACAAACTGATAAATTACCAAGATTTCTGCCCTTAACTTCTTGTTTTTAGAAATAGATAAAATTTAAATAGCTAGAGCACGTGCTACATTTAAATGGTTAAGGTTACTTATTTCTTTTTTATAAACTAGCGATACACCCTTGATCTACTCGAATTCGTCCTTACATGTGTCTTAACGGTTAGGAGATTTTACAGAGATTTGATAATTATCAAGACAGTGGTAGCCTAGCGGTAACGCGCTCGCTTGGATAACCGAGTGATGCGGGTTCAAATCCGGGTCTCGCACCTCTGATATTTACATGTGCGAATCATTTCTATCATGATTACCGTTTGTCTTACAGTGAAGAAAAACATCGTGAGGAAACCTGCATGTCTTAGAAAACCTAATAAGTTTTCGAAAGACAAGTGAAGTCCGCCTACTCGCACTAGGCCAGCGTGGTGGGCTATGGCCTAATCCCCCTCGTACTGAGGGAGGCCCGTGCCCAGCAGTGGGACGTTAAAAAGGGCTGATGATGATGATAATTATCTGCAAAAATTAGTCCTATATTATGTTCACTCGAGTAACCAATAACCAAAAAAAAGTTATTTATAATATGTATGTATTTAAAATTCATATATGTAGTATATCAACTATATGGTATTCGTAACACAAGCCTCATAGCTTACCACGTAACTAGATGGCGCTGTTGTAATATTGTCTAAAAAAAGTATCACCATACAAAATTTCATAATAATCTGTCCAATGGTTTTCTCGTGATCGATCACAGACTAACAGGCAGACGAAAATTCAAAAAAAATATAGGTTCGGTCTTGGTGTCAATAATAATGACTATTTCAATAAGATTTACCAAAATATCTTTAATATACAGAGTCGACTCCGTTTTAATTTTATTATTTGTATAGAATTGATGTGATTGAAAGAAAATCTGTGTAATCATTCCTTTTTTTAACGTCACACTGCTGGGCACGGGCCCCTTCATTACAAGGGGATCAGGCCATAGTCCACCGCGCTGGCCCAGTGCGGGTTGGTGGACTTCACATGTCTTTTGACAACTTGCTAGGTTTTCTAGATACGCAGGTTTCCTCACAATGAAATCTATTTCCTTCACCGTGAAATCTATGAATATAATTTTTAAGTAGTCAGGTCTTTTTATTCACAGCTGGGCACTGTGAGAGGAGGGGTATCAGGCCAATAGTCTTTCAAATAGGTTCTCTCAGATATGTACATAATATCATTACGATGTTATTTTCCCGTAAAAAAGTAGTAATCAAATTATTTATAGAAGTCAAATTAATTATACTACGTAGTATTGAATAATGTAAATTATTATCAAAAATCCTTATTATTTTCTTTTTAACTTGCATTGAACTTTCATCATGGCAGGTATCTACAAGTTAGTTCAGGAGTTTGTTCGGGTTAAATCTTGCAACAAATTTTTTAAGCAGTTACCCTCAATTGATTGCTGTTTTACAAGTACCTACACGTTTAGTGTGAAAGTGCATGGCTAACTAATTTCATGCATTCCCATTATACGAATATCACTTGTATTGGTTTGTTGAGGAGAACTAGAATTAATAAATAAAAAAATATCTTTAAATTAAATCATACCCATCAATTTATTACTAATTAAAAAAAAACTATAATATATAAATTATAATTTATAATGATACAAAAGCTAGTTTTTATTTTATTTTTATTATACAATTTTAAATGTATCCTTTGTATATTTTTAGTCATACAATATTTTGCATATTTGCATTCTAAAACCTCTAAAATCATTATTAATGAAGTCGAGTTAAAATAATTATGTGCTATAATTGAATATTTAACTAACCATTAGCATAAAAAATTAACGATAGGAGCTGTGTCAACTTTTATTGGCTATAATTATTATCATCTATCGAATATAAATTATTATTAGTCTATTTAAATTAGATTAGCAAATTAGAAGTCAATCAACTACATTAATGTTTCCTTTTAAAATGTATAGAAGACTGAGTATAAGAACGTTTGAAATTGATCCTAGATTGACTTAGTAACCCAAAAAAACTAAAATCACCTGCAATAGTTACACCCAAAACATTAAGCTCTGGCTCACGACTCGCCCCAAGCCAAGATGCTTATTAGGGATGTGCCAAGCACCTGTGTGAATATTTTCATAATCCTCCTAATTAGAGGTTTGCGGATCTTCCCAAAGAACGCCGAAAGCAAAACGGTTGAGCCCCACTGTGGAGGCAATAAATTGTTCGACATTTGACCCCGCGGACCGAGTTTTTAGGGAATTCGCCCTCTAGCTGTCTTCAACCGAAGGAAGGTTTTGGAAAGTCCACAGTGTAATACCAAAAGAAATGACTTTCTGATTGAAATAAATTAGGTAATTTAAAATAAATTTATATCACCGATTAGTTTCATGTTTCGGTACAGTTATTTATATTCGTATTTGTAAATAATGGCTAGTGTTCACTCGCGGTTTTACTTTCATGTAAATTAGAATATATTTGACATAAATAATTTTCTTGTTGAAGACCGTATAACTCTTAATTCCACACGAGAGTTTGTGTGCTTGAGTGAAAAGCCTAGAATACAGATGGATCCTCATCGTCACAGAGATGCTGGTTTTTAAAAAAATTACAAATATTTCATAATATTATATTGATCAGACTGAATGTATAACTTCCTCAAACGTTACAATTTTTTTAAATTCAATACATATTACGCAAATTTAAATTGTTCACGGTAATAGTATAACACTTTCAGTTCATGATAGTCACACATAAATTCCAGCGCGATAGTTGCTCTGTGCTCACTAATGTCGAATACATTTATCGCGGTGATCGTCAACCGTGGCAGTTTGCCTAAGGCTACCCGCCTCGGCCGTATCGTTCCCACGTGTTCCAATGCTCGGATTGCGTGCGACCTTTTGTACCTATCCTACTGCTTCATCAAGCCAAATTTATAAATTTTCTTCATTATACAAACCTCGTGATTCATCAGTATATCCAATTTTATGTTCCTCATTTCGTTTATCTGTGGCGCCGTTGATGTATCGTATGGTCTGTACCAACATGTATGAGGCTGCTTAAGTGGGTCTACCGTTTGCTTCAGGCTAGATCTCGGTTCTCACCTTTGGCTTGACTGTGGGATTTTAGTCAGTTGATTTTTTGTGGTAGTGATTTGTAGCTTCTTTGATGTTTGGTTTTGGAAGGACAAGTTTTTCTTGAATGCATTATTTTAATTATTATAAAATTTTGAATATACTTATACAATTTTTATTTATTTTTAAAGCAGTTTTAAATGAAAAATCAAAATTCATTTGAAATTCATTGGACTGTTTCAGTACGTACTGTTTCTTATCCAGTACCTTTTAGAGTCTAGGTCTTCATAGTTCTAGGTATATATAATCTTAATAGATAATAATATGGTATCCCATATAATCTTTAAAGGCTATAATCTTTAAACTAAAAATAGTTCTAGTAGTTAAAAAATGTATTAAACTGCATACACTTATAAACAAATGATCGAATCACCTATATTTTTATATGAAATCTTTTAAAACTATCTTTTCATAATTTTTAAAAGTTAATCAAGTCAATTTAAGTCAATAATAAATTATTCAACAACCATTAATTTATTGTTTACTAGTGGAACCCGCGGCTTCGCTCGCGCTAAATCTAGGGACTAACCCGAGCGAAGTGGGGGTGAGTCGCTTGTTTAAGATAAACATTTCCATCATACATTACATATGTGTAACTCTAGCGGTTTTGGCAGCGCACGCCGGAATAGCTCGCAGGTGGTAGATTTTTTACTACTTACTTGACACTTATCGTCACATTTGTGACAATTCACACAATATCTTTATAAATTGTAGCCTATGTGTTATTCTGATGTATAAGCTATATTATTGTAAAGTTTCATTAAAATCCATTCAGTAGTTTTTACGTGAAAGAGTAACAAACATCCATACATCCATACTTACAAACTTTCGCGTTTATAATATTAGTATGGATTTAATTGACTAATGTGGTGCCAGAGTGCCTTGCTTTCAGATCTCAATTGGCTTCTCAATACTAAATACATATAATGTATAATGAAAGAAATTATTATTTTTAAATAAACCTGTATGTATAATAATTTACAATTCGGTCGGATAAAATGATTACCAAGAGGTTCTTTAGTATCGATCCACATTCCTTCAGCTGACCGTTAAGAAATATTTTGTCTTGAAAATTTCCAACTATAAAAGGACATTGTAATGGGACCATAATAGCTAGCAATTACAATGCAAAGCCGAAGGTGATTACTGGTTTACTGAATTATTTGATAATCGATCATTTACTGTGAAAAATACCTTTCTATAATAAAAATGATTGGACATTTGTCTGTTCATCTTAATATTTTATTCTTATGATGATATACGAGTATTTTTCTTTTATATCTTTAATTGAAAATTTCATTTTCAAAATTAGGGTTACTTCTATAGAATAATCCATTTATTAAGAATTTATTATGAAGATCGAGATATAAGTTAAATGTAAGCAAACCAACCTTCTTTAATATGAGTAATGTATGCCATAGTTACTTATAATATACCAATTGGAATGAGAAAATAACCTTCAACTTAAACAAATAATTTAAAACACCAATAGATATATTTTTGTGGGAAAAAAAGTTATAAGCAACGTCGAGTGTAAGCGCTTTCTTATACAAAAGCTAAGGATTCCTATTGAAAGTGAGGACGAACTTTCCGTTTGGATAATAATACTCTTTAAATTACAAAGCATTTGCTTTTAAGAAATTCTTCACGTAAGTATAGTGCTTACTGAAGGAATTTTAATGCTGAGCGGCTCTATTATGATCGAGTAGGTACATTCCTGAATATAATGGTACAGTACATGCCGTACTTAGATACTATTGACTGGAGTTTAAAAATATTTATTTATTGAAGTTTAAATAAATAAGATATTATTTATGAAAAATAAACACTTGTATAAATAATAATACTTTTATTAATATCTTTATGGCAAAAAAATAAATGTGATATGTAATACGAAAACTTACATATCACAGAATATGAGTTAAGTAAGTTAAGAATATAGGCAAATACTCTAGGTGTTTTGTTTGATTATTCCCTAAAATAGCGCATAAAGTACATATATACTAATAAACCATGTATACCTACTACTACTATTAATTTACTACCTAAGTAAGGCCCAACTCAATAACATTAAATTGATCATGAAAATTCTTACTAATAAAAAAATCCATTCCATCTAGTGGCACCAGTCGATTTAGTCTGAAGCCATCTACAGGCAAATCAGTAAACTGTGATACCCTATAATAAGCTATAGTCCGCTCAAATAGTCCTCAAAAACATCGTGAGAAAATGACCGTCGGCATAACAGTGACTACTTCGTTATGATATATTGCCTTAAACGTACCATTTAGCGCTTACGCATCCATTTCTAAGTATAGTGGGGCAAATTAGAAAAAAATGTAAACACAACATTGTACGAATTCAATAATTAGATTAAGTTTATAATGAGGGGGTAGATTGCTTTCGGCGACGGCGCGCCATTCGAAACCGCCCCGTGGCGCCTCGGGCGGTCCCTTTTGACCCTATTTGTTTTAATTACCTACCAATGATCTTTAGGACAGCGGGAATCTTTGTACTAGCCGAAAATTGAGCCTAATTGGCAGTAGGTTGTAACAAATCGGTCAGCTAAGGGAAGGAGGGAGTCTTGTGTAATAGTACGGTAGTTATTAGTGGTTAAAATAATTTAAAGTATAGGCGGGTGCGAGTTATGTATCGAATTTGTTGTACTAAGCTTTGTAGCAATTTTGGTGCACGTAATACAGAGATCTACTTGATCATACGTTACGCATTTATACAAATATATATATTAAAAAAATCGCAAGTTTCTTAACTTATAAAAGTTTTTTCTGATCGAAAAGCGAATATGTCACCCTTATTCAATGATAAAATAAACAATTTTCGTTCTAAGCTAACAAAATAACTAACTTAACTTATTTGTCAAGAATGTCTCTTCTTAGGAAAACGATAGACTTAAATATTATTAAAATACCTTTGTTTTTACAATATGCATAACAATAATATATACACAATATTTCTAGAAAATTTAAGGGAATGATATTTTATAATTTACATATAAGTTCTAAATGAAAATCAATCTTAGTAATTATACCAATACAGTTCGACAAAAATGAAATGAAAAGCTATCCTAGGATACGATTTACCGGCATCACTCACCCATCCGAGTTAGGCAGGTAATTTAAAATTACTTACAGATTATTGACAACTCATTTAAAATAGCTGAAACGGTTTCGCCTCGGGCTGTGGCCAGTACAGCATTTCTTATTTACGTCGTGTGCTCCTCATTCATCAGACCGGCCAACGACCTTATGCAAAACAATAAGTATTTTGTATTTTTAAGTTACAAAACATATTCGTTATATATAAACTAGAGAAAATGTATAAGCGCAAGTCTGACCTGCTCACCGAAGGTTTAGCCCGAAAAATTAACATAAGTTTATAATTGCAAAAAAATATATAATATAATATATATCTCAGGGCTTACAGATATATAATTACCTACTTAAATATACATGCTATATTTTTAAACTAAGTATATATCTAACAAGAAGTTTATATTTCACAAGCTTTTGATTATGACTTCGCTTGCGTATATGTATTTAAACAAAATCAATTAGAAAACATTTTAAAAATTATCTTTTAGGGGGTTCAAAGAGGAAACGTGGATTCACATAAAAGTTAATATCTTTTAAGTTATAAAACGAGCACAAACAACCTCTGAACTTAAATTATTCTACTAAATACAACAGATTTTCTATTTTATTTTTTAAAGGATATATTCTTTTGTATTTAATTAAACTATGTGCAATGTACATATGTACATATATAACAATATTAAATTTTTGTATGCTAATTAGGAACTTATCGTACTTAGCTCCCGTCACAGCGGCTAACCACGGTAACGAGGGAAATGCGCTATTTTTCAATTGAGAACACGCCTACTTCACTGGCAACGTTGATACGGCTTGCTGATAAACTATGTTGTATATTGCTGCTTTACCTGACATCAAGAATAGTATATTCTTAGCAATCAGATTTGGATAAATAGTGGGAATTTTACAATCTTTTTCCTTATCAATGGCATAAGAAGTCGTAACAGTAAGTGAACGTGTCTATAAAGTTAAAAATTAAACTGTTAATATATTTTGATTATACTTTAAAGGTATTTTTTATAAATTTGAAAGTAACCTTATATGTAAATTAGGTTTTAATATACCTACGCAGTGTGCTTTTGCCGTTTAGCATAGGCCCTTAACTACTAGATCACCATGTAGGTACTTTTTGGAGAAATGAGCATTTACCTACCTAGAAGTCTGAGTATTAAGCATAGATTTTAAAATAGATGTAATTTATAGTATATGACTCCTGTACTAATTAATTCAAGAGAAATAATGAGTAATAATCAATAAATATTCTTTAAAATTCGATTAAATTATTATTTAATAGTTGACTTAAGTAAATCACTTATATTGCTATATACCTAATATGGACCAAAAATTAGTATTTTTTTCATAGCACGAGAGAAAGCAATCGTCATTAAAAGCTTATTTGTGACAAGATAGGAAACGTAAAGGACTGGACGGGGTCGAGAGGTCACGTTTACAAATTACAAGTCGGCGCTATAGTACGTGCTCTTGACAATACACTATATTATGAAGACAATGCATGTCATCTAACATACTAATTTCGTAGCATAATTGAGATTGATATGTGAGGTTAAAACGAAAGTATGAACAAATCAAATTTTCTCTTGGAAAGTTATTGAGATACTAATACGCTAGTATGTGATTTTTTTACAGCTAGTAAAAATTAATATTTCTTCATTTTTGTTAGAAATAAACATTTGTTTTTTTGTTATATTTTATATCATTATTCATATCCAAGTAGACTAGCGATGATAAAATTATAGAATTCTGTTCTAAGATAAGTTCTAATCGATGCTACTTTATAATTTTTTTATAAAAAATGCACCGATGTAAAGTAGAGCTTAAAAAATGAAAAAAAAAAACATAAAAATCATTGAAAAATATACAAGTATAATGATGAAAATATATTAATTTTAATTACTAAATCACTTACTATTAATTACAACATATATTCACTATGCCTAGGTCTAATAGACTTCACAAACCGTCATCGCAAAACTACGGTCGGGGTCAGAAAATGCATATCAGTCTTACATAAGCGCGATCAGATTGCACCTAGTGGGCGTGACGGAATGGGCGGACTTCGCATTCTAAATTCAAATTACTAGTTACGGCTCACGCGAGCACTTGCGTAGATAAAAAACATTAAAGTTATGGCAATTTGAGGTATAATACCGAAACCGTTTTGCTTAATTTACGAACTAAACCTTATCAAATTAGATATACCATTTAAACACTAAACACCACGTGCTGTGATAGTATTAAAAAATATTTTGAATCAATGAATAATTATGCGTCGATATTAACAAATTTGTCGCATAAATCAATGTTAATTTAATTTAAAGCAACCAGAAAAGGTGAGATCGCGTGCCTACCTTCACTTTATAACAGCTACCTCTTGCTTAAGGGATATCTCAATAGCATTCAATAAATTGATTGGTATAATAATCGTCATTAGTCATCGTGTAGTGTTTAAATTATTTCGTACTTTGCGTGTGGATGCGCTACTTGTGTTCGCACGCAATCATTTTTTATTAAAAAATAAATTTCCGCCTAAGGCTGTTTGGGAACACGTCCGAAACACATTAACTATGGCATACTGAATAGATTGTACTGACATGTTCAATCTATATCTAGACTTCAATATATCAACCTTCAATATAATTAAATTGAAAGTTTCTTGAGTGATAAGAAAGTACGCATAAAATGAATTAAATACAGTGGATTTTATTGCAAACAGCATGTCATGACATGTGTCAACGAATGACAATGAATCTCTTTAATATTTAAATTATTATATTTCCCTTCTCCCTTTTAGGTTAGTGGCTTTTACATTAAAACTATCTTTCTTTCAGATTTATTGTGAATTTATTTTGATTTTAGGTATCCAACCATTTTCGTCCTTTTGTGAAACAAAAATAAAATTAAAACGCGAAAAATTCAGAAAATATTTTTAAAATTTTCAATATAAGTGTTAGTTAGACAAAGTAATAGATAAGGTAACGAGTTTTAACAAAACGATTTGAATTTATCGTTCCTCAGCGCTCATAAGGATTATGACGTTTGATTATCACGATTAAATACAGTATCAGATCATTTCTATCCTTCTATAATTTCAGCGTATTGTCAATAGAACTAAAACAAACAAAGTATTAAGTTAATATCTACAAATATGCCTGAGATGAAAGTTATAGAACCTACAATTTACAAACACACGTGTTATATAAATGCCTGTAATTATTAAAATATAAAAATAATTAAGCCGTTAAAACTGATTAATTGAGAAGCATTTACCCTTGAGGGATATAGAGTTCATACACTATGTGTATACACGATTTTCAATAGGCTGTTTAACTCGTAATTTAACTTCAATTAAAGAATCTAACAAATGTAACTAAATTATATAATTTTAATCAATTTAATTAGAAAATAATTGCTTTTCTAAATACATATACATAGATATAAAATGTGTTAAAATCAAAATATAATATAAGTTTTTATGAAATAATGACAAAGTGAATAGATACCTACATCTGTAGATAAAAGGTCAACTTTCTAAGCAACATCCTATAAGTGATAACATTTACATACTCGAAGCGTTCCCAAGCTGTTCCCTTAAAAGCGCTTATCGAACCTTCTCACAGAGCATGAGAACTTCAATCAGCCAAACTATTTTAATGTCCACCGATTACCAACAATCAATATCGTATTCCACTGTACACTGTCATTAATGCTTATAACATTCGTTGTTATTCGAACATTTGCAGATTGAAATTACTTAATATTTTTTACTTTGACCCAAGACCAGATACTTAGTAGAGTTATATGGTTTGGTTTTTTAGAAGATAGATAAAGCGATTACAGCAATTACAGCAATTTAATTTTTTTTTCTTCAGATCTTCATCAAAAATGATTAAAAAGCTGATTAGGTACTCTCTATATTAAAGAATATAGAGAGTACCTAATATATATTAAAGAATATAATATATAAGATATACTCGTATATACATAAACATCTATATATTTTATATGAATATTTTGTCTTTTATGAATACCTTTTTTTTTTGTATGATCTTGCACTTTTGTATGATCTTGTCTGCTAATTAACAATCTCTCTGACCCCATAGGTTGACTGGAAGAGATCTCTGTTAGAGATAAGTCCACCTTTGCCCTCAACTTCTCTATTATATGTATGTTTGTTTTTTTTTTCATGTGCAATAAAGAATATATAATATATATATTTTTAGCATATTTTTTTCATAATTCAAATTAATTCATTCGTTTATATTATAATATTTTTTAAAATTATTGTACAGTAGTATATATGTACCTAGATTCAAAGTCGTATACCTATGTGTAGTATATCAATTACCTGGTATCTACAACGTAAGCCTCGTAGCTTATCATGGAAGTAGTTGGTTTTATATGTTCATGGTCCAACATACTATACGTGAGGTACATAATTAACAATAATATAATAGAGGCAATATTTTTTTGTGTTTTTAATTTTACTTCTGCTAAGTTTGCTAGGCAAAATAGAAAATTCAAATTAAGAAGTTTCCACATGTCCTAATTACACCAATATTAGTATACGACAAAGTTGTGAGAGTAAAAAAGAGCGTTTATTTTTTTGTTTTAATTTTTAAATGTGTTATAGAAAAATAAAAATCACTATTTGTTCAGTATTAACTATAATAAATTACAGATGTACTATATGAATTGAATAAATAATTATTTATATTTTTATCATTTTATTTTTATTTTATACACGAAATTGCTGAATAAGTTGTTTAAAATCGTGAATAACCCAAAATAAAGGCTATTGAAAATAATTTCTTACTTTAATGAATAAGTTTTTGATTGTCGTGGGAAAAATATTCGCAGTGTAACTCTAAAAAAATCAAATAAGTTTATGAAGCGCATTCTTGTTGCACAATGTCGATTATGTCGGATGCATCATAACCATTTGTAATTATATAGAGTTGTGAATGATTGTATTTATGTAAATATGAAAAAATATTTATCTCATATAACTATGAATATATATATAAGTAGGTATGCGTATAATGCTTAGGTTCAACATTATAAAACTTAGTTTTATTAAGGAATAATATTATTCCTTCATGTGAAAACATCGTGTAACCAAATATTGAAACTTTGAACATTTACATGTTTGTTTTAGTGTTTCATAATAATATATTGTAGTACCTACTAGAATAATTTTGTAATAAAAAATCACTTGGTTTTATTTTATGATGAAATACACTAAACTATTCATAAGTAAATAGAATATACTACAACGTAGAAGTTGACATAAAGACTGTTCAGCCTTAAAAACTTCATAATCTTACAATATTTCGCAAGTTTATTTTTTTAATCCTATTATTTATATTCCAAAAGAAATATTGAATTCGCCAATTTGAACAGTTGCCAATATTTTGATTTTTTATCATTTTATAAGCCATAGTAATAACCACTCTAGTATATTCTCAAACATCATTTTTTATCTGTATTAAAGCAGCACGCGCTCTGGGTGTATTTTTTCACGTTCCTTCACGATTAGAATAAAACATCCGTCAGTATTGTTCTTAACTTAAATATGTTTATTAATTTTGGAGATTTGATACTTTGAAATTATTTTAATAAAACGTGATTTCAAAACAACTACCTACTTCATATTTTGCTCGAAATTTGGTTATTTGTAGCCTACCTCAAAAACATGTTTGTTTTCTAGGAAAAGGAATCAACTCTTCGAGTGAGAGTGATATAGACTAATTCAATGGTTAGGTAACATCCGCCAAACTCTTCATTTTCATTTGTAATTGTGAACTAAGCGCCATAATGATTTTACCTCAAATCAATTTAAAAACTATTTAAAATGTAAACATATATGACTAAAACTGATCGACCTCTACATATACATCATTCCTAGTGGAGTACCCAAGTAAAAAGATTAACATGGATATGAAAAATATCCTAGTCACCTAATTCAAAAATAATACTGCCTAGTGTATTTAAATATGTACTAACAAGATTTTCTAACAGTTATTACATTTTACCTGCATATTGATACCATATTTTAAATGGTACAATACATTGTTGTACATTGATCGTAATGTGCAAACATGCGGTTCAGACCGCCTTGAACACGTGTTACATGAATTCTCGCCGGATTATATGAGCTTTACTTTTAAATACTTAAGACGAAGCTCTTACTACAAATGTTATATTATTATTATATTCTGAATTTATAAAAGTAGTAAAAACACAGGTTATTTTTAGAACATCTTAAATTTTTCATAAAAAGAAGTCTGACACCTTGGCACCTATCATAAGAACGTTGACGAACAGATTCTGACGAACTATCTATGTATCCTCTTTAACTTTATATTCTGATAGGAAGTGAACGACTTTAAAGACAGAAAACTATAGCCAAACGGATCAAAAGATTTTTCCAAAGCTATTTATTATTTTATTAAGCTTGTTCATTCTTAACATGGGAAAAATTTATATTACAATGTTTTCTGAAATTTGTACACATATTGTGTGTATGAATTTTTATTCACTTCGACTTTACTTATAAGCTTTATCATCTGATGGGAAGAATAGTTTTATTATTTATATCTGTTTTATAAAAGGAAACAAACAGCTTGTTTAACTGAATACTAATAATAAAATTAAACTTTGCCAAGAGATGGCGCTATTTTTATGTAAGTATTACTAGGAACAAAAAACACACAGGAACGCACAAGAACGTAGTGTGAATACAAATATACATACAAAATGTTATTAAACCTAAAAATTAAGAAAATCCGACTGTCAATATGGGCAGTATGCCCAGTATCTTTTACCACTTGCAACGGTGAAGAAAAAATCATTGTAAGAAAATCTGCATATCTAATAGAATCTATGAGTCTTCGAAAGATAACCCCAACGTAATGACCAGCAGTTACAAAATGGCTAAATGCTTTCAATATAACAAACAATTCAATAGTCTTCTCCTTAACATTCCAGAATGGAGACCCAGTGCCCTTGCACAGGCTGATTGGAATTTATCGCTCGCAACTCGAGCGGCGTCGCTTTACGTTTAGCGTTCACAATAGCCCGACTTGAACTCTGTACTTTAAGACACCGACACATATTTAGTTAAAAAAGAACCTGAATTACATTTCCTTTCATATAATTGAAATATAAAGACCACTTACTATCTTAAGCAGTTAAAAGAAATGAAGATGTAATTTGTATGTAAGATATAATATGTACCTAGGTGTAGTTTTAAAGACAATACAAACAGTAACATAATGTATAAGTGACTAGCAATTTCCGCGGCTCCACCCGCGTTCTAATCGCTATATTAAAGACTAGCGGAACCGGCGGCTTCGCTAGTGGAAGGCGAACCCGAGCGAGGTGAGTCGCTTGTTTAAGATAAACATTTCCATCATACATTACAAATGTGTAACTCTAGCGGTTTTGGCAGCGCACGCCAGAATAGCTGGCATATGGTAGATTTTTTACTCTTACTTTGGCACTTATCGTCATATTTTGGACAATTTACACAATATCTTTATAAATTGTAGTCTTTTGATGTATAAGATATTATTGTTAAGTTACATTCAAATCCATTCAGTAGTTTTTCCATCCATCCATCCATCCATCCCTCCATCCATACTTACAAACTTTCGCGTTTATAATATTAGTAGGATAGGAATTGGTGGTAGAAAGATTAAAATTTAGGGTTATAAGTATAGTAATACAAAGAAAATATTATTAAGTAGATGTTTTAGCTGGCTCTGACATTTAATGATTCTAGAACGCATGTAGAAGTGAGTCACTTCGCGGTTTCTGCCTCGCAAGGAATACCTTAACTACGAGTAAATAATGCTTAGCGATATATTTTCTAGTATGTGTTTTTTGTTGTGATATATTTTTTCGTGACTAAGGGGTGATTTTTAGTAATTTCATTAATTTATGTACAAATGTACGTATTTTCTTCATACTATGTAACTTCTAATCTGTTATAAGAGGTAATTTTAAAAGTTTGATTGCCTGCTGGTTTGAGGGGTTGTATAACAAAGCCTTATTTTTGCTACGATGCAATAATAACTACGAAAGCGATCAAGGCGCTAAGAGGAGTGCAATTCCATTTTCAATTTAAGCAAATGTAATGAGCCCATTTTTGTAGTTCCACTATTGGGCCGGCCTGAATTTGAACCCATTAACTTGTTTTGTAAGCAATCCCGTTATTAATAAGTAACCACTACCACAACACAGCAACCTTTGAAAGACATATGAAGTCCGCCAACCCGTACTTGGCCAGCGTAGTGGACTATGGCTCGCCCCCTCATATTGAAGGGAGGCCTGTGCCCCGCAGTAGGACATTAAAAAGGGCTAAATAGTAAATACATTATACATGTATGTATGTATATTGTAGGTACATATACAAAATTGAGTAATGGACAAATATATTTATAACATAAAAAAAAACTGATTTAGTACCATGATGTTGCATCCGGTTAGCCAATAGCCACCACCTGTTAAACACTGACACTGCATGTTTGTCCCAAAAAAGAATAGCCAAGAGCGAGTTGAACTGATCTGAAGTAGAGTTCAGTTTTTAATATTGTAGTAGCAATATTTTCGTGAATATGAAACTCTTTTTACGCCTAGTTTCTAATATTTCTTTAATTTTATACAAAGGGGTATAATTGAACCAAATGGAAAAATTAAAACAAAAGAAGTTGGTATGTGTAGCTAATAGGAGAAATTTTCGCTAAATCAGCTATTTTTTCACACAGATACAATAAGCTTAGATGTTATTTTGATATTCTTTAATTCTCTATTAGCGATAGCGATCATAGAATAATACCTTATGTAAGCCCTCTACAAAAAAAATACACTACATAAGTTAAGGAACCCTAAAACTCTACAAAAACTAAACACAGACGGTAATGAAGTACATAGCTAAATATAAAAATCAAAAGGAATGATTTATCGATAACATTCAAACACTTGGCATGTATCGGAACCATCGAAGGTTATCATATAATTTAACACATATTATATGCAAAACACTTAAAAGATTATCAGTTGTACAGGAAATCTTATTGTTTCCATCTTATTTGCATATTAGTTCATCTTGCACCGGGTCTGATCGATGGGAGATTGGGGTTTTGTTATTGTACTTAAAGAGGCCATGATGAAATAAGGTGTAACATAATTTTCGAATTGAATCTGTAAATTAAATACTTTTTGGAAAATCTTCTTAAAATATTTATGACGACACGTTTGGCGCAGTCACTAGACCCTACTTTCTTGCGCCAGCGGTCGCGGGTTCGAGTACCGCTGGGGGCATTCATTTATAAAACTCGGATGTTTGTACTCCAGTCATGGGTGTCTATATTTATAAACTGTATGTATTTAAGCTATATGTAGTATATCAACTATCTAGTATCCGTTACACAAGCTTCCTCCCTAGCTAACCACGGAACTAGATGGCGCTGTGTGTAATAATGTCCAAACATATACTGAGACCGAATTGTCTGTCAAAGATCACATCATAAGAAAACTACTGGACAGATTTTAATGAAATTTGGTATGATGATAGCTTGTTATCTGGAGCTACATTGAGTAAAACTTTTAATTGCGAAAAGAATCACATATCAGAGAAATTTATACTTACCGTTAAAACGCAACTATGGAACGCGAGCATAGCGAAGGTGTGTGTACCAGTAGGTACCAAATAATTTCTTATTTAACAACAACTTGTCGCCAACATACATTTAGCGAATAGCTACTAACTACTTGTTTCCAAAATATATTTCTACCGAATCCATATTGATTAATCCGTCACCGCATGAAAGTAAAATCATAATACATTGGATTTATACGTAAGTAGCGATACTCGATACTCTAGCGAAGTGGTAACGACACATGGACCTTCTTTCTATTTATAATTTATTGTTGCATTTGCCAGTACGTGCAAAGTGTACAGCTATACCAAAATCATACTATAGCATAAATAATAGAGTACCAATAGCCTGATTCTTTAATCTATTTAGGTATACGAAATATGAACTAAGTAGGATTGAAAGTGCGGTTCAAATAATGTGATATAGAAATTGTATTACAAAAAAGAGCATATAAGTACATTGTATAAGGAAATAGATGACTGGTAGATTTAAATTACATTTTCGCCATGACGTGATAGCTGAGGCAAGGTGTGGTCTGTAGTGATGTAAGCATGTGGTGAAATTTTGCGATTTCGATTTGATGAAAATTATTTAACTGAGGCTTATATAACTCATTAAATTTATTCGTAAATAAAAAATAATAATAAAAGATTATAAATATACATTATTCATTTTTTTATGATTTTTAATAAAAATATTCATCTAAAATAAAATTAAACAAATAATTCTGCTTAAAAATATGTGCAAAAAAGCTTTGCATTTACAATGGTGCTGTTTAGGTATCATAGGTTTGTGGGAACGTTATTGTATTGGGAATGGGAATTGATATCGTTGTATATTTATAAGAAAATGTAAAGACCAAATCACAATGAAAATTTTAAAGTTTCCAAAACAATATTCATATTCCTTAAATATTAAAAAATAACTAATATATTAGTATTTTAATTTGCAGTATTATCGATCGTTTTGATCGTTCCCATCCCTAAACACTCGCGTGACCTCTGGCCTTCGGCCGCATCCACACATGCCTCGCCCGCAGCGATCCCGCCCCACATCTTTTTGGTATCAACGAAAAACTCGATACCGAGCCGAATCTTTACATTTACAGATCCTCGATACGCCTTCTATAATTACTGACGTGACTTAGGTTTTGTAGTTTTTTCTGCTTATCGAACATTTAATACGTGTAAAAACATGTTGTGTTATTAAGTGTGATTTGATTGATTCCCTAGAAATTTTATAGAAAATACCGTTTTGCAAAGAATTATTCATAGTATAGAAATAATGATGATGAATAAATGATTATAATTATAAATTTATTGAAACATGCTACTCTCAACTACGAGTATTATGACTTTTTGGTACATGAACTAATATTTATTATTAATAAAAGTGCTTAGATATATGTAGGTACCTACTAACATTACAATATTTTGGTATAGCATAAACATAACCATAATATACAAACATGAAGTATACCAGTATGATGTGTTCAACATGACTATCTTTATATCACTAGTAAAAAACACAAAAGAGTTACGATATGAAGCACGCGATCAAAAAACATGTGTTCATCATTAAGATACCTTTGAGAATAATTCAAATTCCACGCATTGTTATTACAAAAGCTTCAGACCAACAAAGCCTAAAGAGTCAGCTTGACTCAATTAAATCTTAATTCGTACAAAGCAGTCGATTAATGAAATTAAGCCGGCATTTACTCGAGTTAACCATCAAAACCTCACAATAGCATTAAATAGTAACAATCAAGTGAAAAGATCCTCGAAATCTCGACTCAACAAAGGAACTAACTAACCCGCGCTATACAGTGACTATTAAAATTTAATGACATGATTTATTTAGAAAAAAATACACACACGAGAAAAGGGTACGATGTTACGAACCATTTTTCATACAACGCAGTTGGTAGCAAATGGTCAAATAAAAAATGTTTAACAGGCCGACACTTTATGAAAAACGGAGTCCGACTGTGAGCGGGCTTTGTCATCGGACAGAGAATTTATACATGCTTACCTGTTGAGCCCCAGCCGTGAATAAACTATAAAGAATATTCCATTTTTCTGGATTCATATTGCATAAGCCGGTGCGTGCCCCAGAAGTTTTGCCCGAATACTAAATGATAATAAAAATTTTTTACTATCATAGAATCAATTTGCATGTAAATTTAAATTTTACATAACATTTTTGTTGAAATATAAATTTTGTAAAAACTAGGTGATATAAGATAAATATGTATGTAGTTATAAAAGCTGATATTTTAATAATAAAATAAAGGTTATTTATTTCATATACATTAAATAACTTTACAGAATAATACACATATAGTACATTTTTATTTATATATCGTTCAGTTAAGTTATCGAAAAACTTCCTTGCAGCATCACTTTATAAATAATATTTGGTCATTCTCTTAGTGGTAGCCGTCTCATTTATAATATTTTATAGAAATCAACAAAACATGGCTGAGAACATTTAAATATAAGACATCATGCCCCGATTGTGCGTGGTATTCACATATTTTAATCTAAAATTGGTTATGAATAGACCAATTTTTTGTAACGACGGTAACTCAATGTTTAATATGCAGATTATTATAACATAGTTCGATTGCAATAAGAAATAACATAATAAAATATTTTTTTGTAATATTGACGTACATGTTTGTCATATATTAATTTATTTGTTTAGATGGTTTATGTCTGTTTTTGAAAGTTTTCTTAGTTGTATTTATTTTTTATTTCTTACTTATTTTTCTTCTTTGTAATGGTAATATCAAGTTGTAAATAGTCTAACTGCAGTCTGTCTCACTAACAATTATTTGTTACGCTACAGCCTTTTGCATAAGTGATATTTAAATTAAACGAAATCTCAACTCATGAAGCATATCTAAAAATGTAGAGAATTTTAGTATGCAGATTGTCATTTTAAAATTACCTGGTGTAAACGGCGCTGACGGAACAACATCGAGCAACTTTTTCAAAATCAAAAACGCGATAGAGGTACTTCAGTAATCGCAGGACAGTATTACAATTTTATGCTATTACCTGACCGGATTCCATTGGCCAGCAAGTTTCCACAGACGGTGGCCATATATTTTTTAAATATAACTTCATAAATTTAACACAATAAAAAGAAATTTAATTTATTAGTCAATTTCACAGGCAAAATCATTTAAAAAACACTATTTTATAACAAAAAACCGTGAGATCAAATAGACGGAAAGTCGCCAAATAACACTTGAAAGCAAAAAACTTAGGATAGCAGAAACAATATTTTTGATAAATTCTCAAATTTGTTAAGGTCATCGTGACTCTAAATTTTTTCACATGTCACCGTATATTGTGTTCTACTCAAAAATAGTAGCGAATACGACATTGACAAAGGATGTTACGATATATTTCTAACAAAAGTATTTTTTGCCCCTGAAGTGGGCTTAAAAAATTAAAATAAAATGTTGAATTTATATGAAAGAGCACCTGTCACTAATTACCACCTTTTGGCGGCGATAGCTTTTGTGATAACAAAAAATGTGAGCATTATGGGATCATTTTAAACAGAGGCTTGAGATGTATAAATAAAATTAAATCGTGCATTATACAAGAATTTAGAGACATTATAGAATAGATAAAAATTTAAACGCTTTTCGATATTTTAAACTGAAATAGGTTTTTTTGTGTTCTACACGGTACTTTACCTTCGATAAGTACTCATATATCAAAAGTATTGTACAAAATAATGTTGTTTAAACTAAATCAGTAGGTACATCTTAGGATACAGTAAAACATATTTTAAATTAATTAATTTTACACATAATTATTATAAACATTATTAACTACCGGATTATTTTAACGGTTAGTATGAAATAGAAACTATAAAAATAAGGATGCCTATGTTAAAACACTTCATCCTTACTCCCTTGAGGGATGATTATCGGGACGGAAGACCATCCTAGATATTTCCCAGGGTCTCCTTTTTTGCCTTCATACCAAATTTTGTCCAAATCGGACTGGAAAACTTAGTTTATCTATTGCAAAAAACACATTTTTTCTCTTAATTATAGTAGTATAGATTTGATATTTCGAAATTTCAAATATTTCCTTTAAAATAAATAAATATAATTCTTTGATTGGTGCCACGTGTAAGTTTTTTTATTGAGTTAGACGATACAAGCATAGATAGAATATTACCGAATGTAACCAAATTGATGATTCATTTTAACACGGACACTCAAAGTATGTACATACGGATCAGTAAGTATGAGGAAATGGTATGAATTTAAACTATTATACCCATAAAGAGTAAGTCGAAACAAAGTTAATCTTGAAATAATTAATAATATTAATCAATGCAAATCATAGTACCGAGAAATAAATCGAAAGAAATTTATATTAAAAAAGCAGCGAGCTTCAGCTCATTGTTACTTTTATTTGACACTTTCATAAAGGATTAATATTAATAATAATGTTGTACGACCGATTTCGTCTATGGCGGCCAATCTCGTTGAGACTGACGCAGAAGATTATTATATTGCACGACTCGAGTGCGCAGAGACAAGCGCACTATCTATTCTTATCACTCTCATACTCCGGTGGGACGACTGCTCGTTATGATCAGTGAGAGTTAAGGTTCAGGACCGATGGCTTTACGTGCTCATCCGAGGCACGGCGGTGACACACAGCCAACTTCCCAACACCGGGCGCTGTTACTGAAACTTATGTAAATAGAAAGACTCAATAACTAAACCTGACCTCTGACCTCTGACTCGAACCGAGGCAGTCATAAAGGATTACTTGATACTCATATACGAGTATTTTTTAATTGAAAAATATTAAAATTACTTATTACAAATAATTTAACTAATTTTTGATCTGATGAATTATTATTTAACCGATAAAGGCATAAATATTTAGTTAAAGGTTTGTTAAAGGCATCGTTGTCTTAAGTTTTTATATAAACTAACTTATTTGATAAAATATTCGATGGTCGTTATCGGTCGTAAATGGTAAAGTTGCTCCGGGTGTTTTTCTATAGTGAAACATGGAAGCAATCCCCAGGTTCTTTTGATCTATTTCAGTAGATCGGGATGAAGTCTTTGTAATACTGCGGTGCCAGTATAGAGACTCTTGGTACAGTATGCTGTATTGGCTTTTTAAAGCGATATAGATACCACTCCTATAAAGATGCATTGTGCGCCTAAATGCATTTCCCAACATTATAAAGTGCATATAATATTTGCTACCAACACAAATAAAACGATATATATATACAAATGTACTACATGTCATATCTATAAAATTTTTGATTCTTTGACAAAATGATTGAATAGAGATACATAATATTAGTGTCGTGGCATAAAGCAGATGTTGACCTACGACCGCTGTCGACAGTGGGTGGATAGTACATTGAACGTGTTTAGTATAATTTTGATTGGACAACAATAAGTATAAAAAGGTTATGTTAGATCATCCCGTGTTTTGATAGCATTGACTATGAGTTCCATTTTATTATACAGATATTTATATTTTATTTTCTAATCTAAAGAGATTTACAATTTGAATACATAATATATTATACAGCAAATGTACATTTTTGTGTTGTTTCTTATAACGTCTGACCAACAATTATTTTCTGTATAGTTTTATAGAGGGAATAATGTAAAACCTAGTCTTTACCTAGATTTTAGGACTAACAGGTTCATTAAATAAAATTATCTTCAAAAGAAAGACACGAATAAAATGTTCAAAATCAGTAAAAATTGGTAATGAACTATACGGCTACTAGCTAGCTCTGGCTACTATTCTACTAAATTTGAAACAAAAGATTTCGCATATTGAAAATATTCAAGTATTTTGCAATTAAACAAATCAATAAAATGACAAAAAATTCAAATTAATTCATATTTTATTCATACCGTTTAATTATAGAAAACATTTATAAAATTCCTTAAAAGATTAAAATTCAAACAGGCCAATTAAAGTCGATACTGTGCCGAAGATGTAACGTATTGCCCTTCCAATTAAGGATGTACTCCCTGCTGTTCTCTACCGGAGGACCAAATAGCTATCGCACGACTTGACCCAGACTCTACAAACCATTAGATTTTGACTTCTACTGCTATGATAATAAAGTGCAAGTCAACAAGTAGGTTATGTAACTATTAGACACATGCCCTCCAGTCATTCTGCACTATTTCATAGTTTCTACTGCCTACGCGGTGTTGACATTGAAAAAATGTAGCGCGAGAAATTTATTATGAAATATTTTGAATTCTATTGGTTATTTCTTGCCTAACTTAACATATTTGTTCCTCCTTATCATTACAACGGCTGGACAAATAAAAGGTAATTTACAAATAAAATATGACGTAAGCTGATCTAAAGGCTACTATTAAGTAGGTACATTAATTCACTAATGATGTATAAAATACGTTACCTTTTGATTTAAATATTTGGTATATGCCTATCTATTTAATGAGGATTAAAAAATAAGATTAATAAATGTATGTAGCTAACAAAGTCAATGCATTTATAATAGCGCAGTTTAAAAAATAGGAAAGAAAATAATGTTTTAATAGACTAACACCATAAAAGTCGTTCATTGTGACTTTGAATACAGAGTTTTTTTATTTAAAATACATACAATTTTAAATAATTTTTTACTTATATAAAGAGATTTTTATTTTACCTTTTTGTTTTCACATAATTTTGAGATCACACTTACACAATATCTTAACTATAAAACAGAACCACAATCTAAATGTTTATTACTCGTACAATTTATTGTACATTTCGTAAACGGTACAAATTATTGTAGCTTTCGAAAACAGTGACTCTACTACCACAGCTACTACCATTTAAATTATACGACACTCGCTAGCGAAACTTTACGACACTATATACAGCTATATACGATGTACCAACATAATATTATGCATGTAATAAACTAAGTGTGACTGCATATTGATGCATATTAACACTAATAGTTAAAATCATTCTCTTTCGTAACGTCGCGTCGCCTCGGTGGTCTAGTGGCTAGCATGTAAGTTTGTAAATCCAGGGGTCCAGGATTCAAGCCAAGTTTAGTTATAAAGTAGGATTGAGAGGTTAACTGTGCATCGGAGAGCCGTCAGTCCTGTGCCTTCTTACAGTCAAATCAAATAATCATTTCACCATAGTATCATGAGAGAAACAGAAATAAATAGTTCACTTATTTTAATATATGTTAGTAAAAATAGTATTTTTATGAAAAATATTTTCATATCTTCATACACTTAAAAAATGAACCTTTAGTTTGTTTTACGCAGCGTTTTAAGCACATCCAGTAATGTAATTTTAAGTAATATGACATTAGGTAAATCATTAATGATGATAGTAAATCAGTTTTCCTATAAGATGTTCATGGTAAGGCTACGGGGCAAATTATGCCATATCTTGGTGTAGTTCTCTAAATCATTTCCCACGCGCACAGAACGCTATTTGTCTTGTGATAAGTGAGTGATGTTTAGCGTCAGCTAATTAAAAGCAGACATAATTTGTGTCCAACGCTCTTTACCATACATTATGTTCCTATTAAGTAAATAATTATAAGGTAAATTACTTATTATCAGTTGGTACGATATTATAACTTATTAAGCAAGCAAATTCATTGCTTTTGTGATATGTTAAACCCTATTTTCTCAGCAACTGACTATTATACCAAGAAAACATTTTTATGCCTATATAGAAAAAAGTAGCGTCTATTTCTAATTAGTACAAAATAATCACTGTTATTTTGTTATTTGCACTAATATAAATGTATATAATATCAATCATAGTATCACTTTCTTATATCAAGGAATATTTACGTTTAATTTATTTACTATTTGTGTAGTTTATATTTAATAATAAATATTGAAAATTATTCAATTCTTAATTAAAATGTAAGTTAAAAAACTATGAAATATAAAAAAAGTTTTTTTTTAATAAAAATTGAGTCCCAAGAATAATTTATAATTTATGCATGTATGTAAAATACAATCACAGAAGTCAAGAAAGAGACGAATATTGCCTAGAGTCAAGTTTGATGGATACAATGTGTTGCCTTCACTATTATTACAGAGCTCTTAAAACAGAGCTTTCTTATTAAAAATTATTAAAGTAGCAATATTTTATAAAGTAGTAAGGAGTTCTCTTGGGAAACCAAACGAAGAAGGTCCATTCGGGTTGAAGGAATAAAAAAAATTTACTATACATTAGACAGTCGATATATAAAATAAAATATTGTTACAATATCTAATAAACCCTTTAAGCCTTCTTACATACACTCTTAAATCGAATTGTTTTAGAAAACATCAATAAAAACCTGAACGTACTACACTTTTGACAGATAAAAAAGTAATACCATTTTATTGTTACTGTACTTTCCACTTTCTTCTATTTTTATGATTTCATTGATTAATGAAAATCCCTAGAACCTCAAAATTTTACTAATAACTTTAATCAAAGAACACTCTGATTAATTTCTACTCTGTAAAATCTCATTCATTTGCGAGTACCATTTGTAACATCAATTATTTCTTTGTTTCAATATGTCAGCTCCAAATTGAGAAGTAAACACTAGTCACAGAAATGAGAAACGAGCTGTCCTTAGAAGATGCTTAATGAACACTCAAATTGTAAGGTTATTTTATTACTAATCAGAAACATAATAGGTGCGTGCTTTATGAGTATTCTTGATTTACTGAGACTGATAAGCTATTGATAATTATTATCTTTAAAATAGCTGTAAATCGTAGTTATTACTAGATAGATGGTAGATACTATGCGAGATAAAAGTCTAGTTCAATATGTTCACAAAAGAAACACTATATTCTACTTTACGAGAATAACAAATGTTTTAGAATAAAATTCACATCTTTTTATATATATAAAACACTTCTGTGCGTGTGCATGTAATTGAACTCGTCCTAAACGGCTGCATCAATTTTGATGAAATGTTTTGTGTGTGTTCGAGCGACTTCGAGAATGGTTTAGATTCACAATTCGGTTCACTACACAATAAATTTTTGGATTTATTAATTATTTATACATTTAGACAATAAATCACATATTCAATTATAAATAAGTCAAAGTTGTTTAGCGCATTCGTACTGAAACATTTCACCGGGTGCAAAAAAATTATAATTTCTATGTATACAGGACAACGTCTGTCGGTTCCGCTAGTATATTCTATTTCTTGCAAGAAAGCTCATTAAGAAACAAATATATTTATACAAGCCATTAAAAATAAAGCTAAGAACATCTTACGATACAATAGGTTAAGACAGAAATCCAATTAATTACATCCATATGAGACAGCATTCAAAACGCTTTGTCTCGAAGCGTAACATGCATTTTAATGTTCTCCGCGAAACGAGATGAAATCATATTTTTCAATCTTAAATAACTCATTAAAAATACGCATAAAGCTGTGTCCCACGAAAAGGCAATGCGAATTTAACGCGAAGAACCATGATTTAAAATATATGCGTCAAACCAGTAAGTAAATCACTGGGGTCGTAACAAGGATAATGATTTATATTGAGCAATTAAACGCGCTATTTAGGGTCACTCTTGCGCATACGCATAAATACCTAAAGCGCGGAATGAAATTAAATCGATTCGCTGCGCATTGCCATAAAATATTTTTGACAATTTTCTTCTCAACAATCATATTAGAATTATGACCGCGTGTCGAGTAAATCATCGGTTTTGAGGTTTTCGTCCACCAAAGTTGGCCAATGTGCTTAGTGAATATTTTTTCGTGGTTGAATGGAGTCATAAACTCACTTGTGCCTTCGTTAGGGTTGTTGGTGCTTATAAAGTATATCATTGCGGATTTCATATCATGGTATCGGTGTATGCTTATTTGTTACACACAATGATAAGCAGGATGTTATTTATGGGAATAGAAAATGCTTTTAATATTGTCTTTTGTATAAAATTTATTTCGTGAAAGTGGCTCAATTTATTTACCAGATTTGATCGAAGTGATAGAATTTTAAGATGGATTCAAACATATTTTTTACGTCAAAACCTTATGTTTTGCTTTTTAAGTGAATCTATATAAACTGGAGCGCAAAGAAAAAGTTTGGTTAAAATATCTTCAAAAGTACTTGTCCTAGCTTTATAAAATAAAGACTACAGGTTTTAAAAGGTTTTAGATTTTATTTTATATGGCATTAAATATTGTTTAATTTACGCTTTTAATTTTATTTTCTCATTAACTATTAATTTAAGCACTTCATATGGAACGATAGCTTTATTGGTAATTCATTATTAAGCATACTAATTACAAAGATGTTAAGCAACCTTAATAACATACGGTTATTATATTTACATAACAATGCGAGCTTATTTTATATACTTTATATAAATGATAATAACAAATTATTATCTTAATATATAATATCTATTTCAACTGGCAACCCTACGGAAAGTTCGCGACGATTTACGAAGTATTGTCGTACTGCCTTTCTTAAACTTCTGTGTAAACAAATGCTTTTAACTTAAAGATTTTAAGACATGCTGCTTTTAATATATAATTCGTTTCAAAATAGCCAATAAGCGTAAAAAAATATATCTTTGCCGATATGTAGATATAGTATCTACTGTCACTATAGAGAAGCTAAAGTCATTCTTGGTTTAGTAAACTTTAAAAGTACAATTTCACGTAAACATTTGTAAAAAAATTCTAAACGTGTACCCAGTAGCTTAGACAAGTATTGAAATTTCATTAAGACAATATGGTTGATGAATAAAAAAGTAAGTTAACTTATATTTCTATGATTTTTCACAATCTATTAAATTGTAATCAATTTATCAAAAATTTCAAACGTACATCTATTATATATCGAATGAGCTAAGCAATTGTTTACTCAGAAGCACAGAAGTCACAAAAACTAAAATCATTAAGACAGAAAAATAATTATATTTTATAACATCCCCGCCTATTTTTGGCTACCAGACTCACTCCCGTTTGAATTCTATTAAAACTTAATTAACTTTTTCTGTTCGAGTATAAATTAAACGGGCCTTTACACGACAGGATCGATTTGTTTTGCTACTTCTACACGTCACTTGTTGAGTGATTAATCTGATTTTTGGCGAAGGTATTGCTTTGGACGACAGCGCCGACAAAAGAATACGTTGGTGTTATTGGAAATTGGTCGCTTAGTTAGTTAGCAGAGTTAACGGTGGCATTGAAGAATTGTTAATTTATCTCATGGAAAAAGGTAGCGTGCTTAAAGTAATTTTATTTAATATTTTTAAATATACAAAAATTGTCATAATTCATAAATATGTTCTAAAAATTTTTGGAGCATGAGTATATTTATTTAACTTATGAAACTTATATCTAACATATGCTTTATATTTTACTATTAAAAGAGTGTTTTAATATTTACAAATATTATTATGTCTGATAAATATGTTGATCTAAGTCCATTTAATACTAATATACCTACATAAAATTGCCCTTCGATAAAAATTTTATTCAATAAAAATATGGTAGAATATGACAACGGGACAAAAATTTAAAAGGAGGTTTTACTCTTACATTCGAACTAATTTCGCCTCATGAGGAATTCCATCCACGCAGGACAGAGCCTAAGGGGATCAACGTACCATATTTCACGGTCGTCCAATGGTTTCGGGATCACCCGCTGTGCTTCTGAATTAAGTAAAAGCCTTCCAGCTCTTGTTTCTTAATACCTAGTTGTGTTGAGGCTGTGGTTATACTGGCTTAAAAAATTCAATTTAAGGAAAGAAGATTTTTTAGTATAGGCGTTTTAATAAGAAACATTTGAAATACTTTTCAGTAATATCTATTTAAAATATATACCTACTATCTACAAATATATACCTAAAATTTCACTAGGTTATAACTTTACTGTTTTAAATGATGATGATGATGATTTCAACAAGTAATAATTTCTTAATCCTTTTGTAATAATTTGACATTTCCTTAAAATAAAACATACGTCTGTCGTACCTACCAATGAAAATCGCAAGTTTATTATATTAATATTTTACTTGCTCACATCTTATTAAAATATCACCATATCAGCCGTACAATTACTATTAATATTTTAAGTAGCATTATGATTACTATTTAAACGAAACATATATTAAACTACTTCATATTTCAAGCAAAATTTAATTACCTATTGTATAGGCTATAACGTATCTCCAAAGGCCGCATTTAAAAATTTTCTAGAACTTTACTTATTAAAGAAAATTTACTCAAGAACATTATGTATACATCTTTACCCACCTTAATAGATGTCTCGGTCTAATTTAACATTTGACGTGTTTTTAATTTAGCGTCCTCGCCCGCGGCTGCCGCCGGGCACCTAAATAACGCGTATAACTTACAGGGATCACGCCGGTACTCATTACCGCCTGATTTGAATAACCCGCTTTGTTTGTCCTTTTTTATGTTTCTAACAAAATTATACAATTTTTGTATTTGGGTATATTTAAATGAGTAAATTCGCTAATGTTTGAGGTAATATTTTACAAAAATTGTATTTTATTTGAAGTTTGTTTACTTTTTTGGAATACTTCTAATACTTCTAATTGCTATTACTTCTAATATCTATGCTATAATAATAACAAAATAGTCATACCAATAATCAACTTGTATGCATTTTTTTAGCAGGAAAAAATATCTTAGTGTACTTCTCCTACCAATACTACTAGGTTCAGCTTCATATGTAAAATATTTTTTTACATTTCATGTTAGTCAGTGAATGGACCTTTCAGTTAATGGATGTATTATTATTTTTTCAAGAATAAATTGGTAGCAAAAAATATAATAATTAATTGTATTATGTATTTTGGTTATCAAATATTTTAAATACTTATAACGTATACCTACGCAAAATCAATAATTGTATTAGAACTGCAAAATTACATTATTTTAGTGGCTTTAAAATATGCTACTTAAATTAGTTTTCAAGACACGGACAGAAATACTAACGAGTCAAACATTTATTTATTTTATGCGATTTCCTTGTTACTTTACATAAAGAAAAGAATAAATTGAACGGAGACTCCAGTATCAATAGTATGCGCCATTCTGTAACTCAGTACACAGCAATTTGTTGAATCTTATCGACAACAATATTTTAAAACTTATCACTAATTAGTAAATACCTAAATATTTCATATGATATACGAGTATAACCGTCTTATTTTACTTATTATAATGGCAAATATTACAATTGACAAACGGATAAAAAATAAATATTCATCTACGAGTAAGTATATTTGATTCGTGTACAGACTTAGGCCTAATTTCATTCGTCTCCTTTATGTTAACGTAAACGTACTTATAGCTAAAATTTAAGACCTAAAAAGGTATTATTAAAATTCGTAAGACAAATGCAATAAATACAAATTCAAACTTTTTTAATATATTCTATATAACTCATTCAAGAATCGAACATGCTTGAACGTAAGAAATGAACGAAATATTGTAATGTCATGCAAATCTCACATACGTACAAAATTTCCACTAAATACGACAGATAAAATAACTTTTTTCTGATTTTACTGATAAATCTTAATAAGCTTCTTAATGGCAAGTTAAAATATAGTCATTAAAATCTATCACTATCCTTCACTATAACATTATATTGTAAAAGCAAATCTTAATAAAGCTATAATTCTTATATCGCGATGTGACACAACCTGTGGCTTGGTACCGGTAAGGATGGGGTCATTGGGGGTCAAACTCTCAACTTTGACCGCCCGACGCCGAAATATCTCGCACTTTTTATGTTAGCCATTGTATTCAAACGTTAAAGATTAAGCTTTTAAAATAATTTATTCTTTGTAGAAACCACCATGGAGGTAATTTTGAATAGTTTTTCTATACATATTTTTGTTCGCGTTAATAAAATAAAAAGTTTTCTTTCGATCATATTGATATAGAATATAAAATAATTAGATAATTTTTAAAAATATTTGCTTTCATGAATATACTATTACCTTGAAATTAATTTATAAAGTCGAAAGTATATAAAGTTTTGGGATTTTTATGGAAATACGGAAATTCACATGAATAAAAAAGTAGACGAATCTTATACCTACATAAAGCGGTAATTTGCAGAAGACTTGTCACAGAGTATTTACTAGTTAATAACTAAGATAACTAATGTAGATTTTTAACTAAAAATACCTGTGTAGGTTAGTTCTTTGTAATATTCTATAGTAATTTATACACTACTACTAGCCTGCCTAATTTAAAGTTTGTAGCAGAAAAAATTAAGGACTTTCATATGCCAGAGCCCTTAGACCTTTTTAATCCGACCCTGCTGCAAATTCCGTTCTTAGCGGACGTCTACTATCTAAAACTTCCTCCCTGCCAATTTTCATTTTTATACGTCAGGCGATTACGCAATATTTCACGATGAGTGTAATTTTAATTTTACCACTATAAAAGGCTTTATTTTTAATTTATAGTAAATATTAGTGTAAAAGGAGTGACGAAATTTAAACGAGTCAGTCTATAATATTTACGACATGCTTGTTGGGTACATTTTCATCAGACTTCCCAAACCGGTGTACAAATCTGTGTAGAAACAGAAAGTGAATTAACATTTGTTTTTACGATAATGACTTTAGAAAAGTAAAAATATACTTAGTATGCGTTATTCAAAACTTTTTATTATGTATGATCTATGAAAGCCGAAAATAAAAAAAAACTGCTCACAATTAAATATCTTAGAAATAACTATTACACTTAAATAATAATTAATATCATATAATTTTAAAAGGCGGTCGTAGTCCAGCGGCAACGCGCTTGCTTGTGAAACCGAGTAGAGCGGGTTCAAGAGCCGGGTCTGGCACCTCTGTTAATATCACGTGCTTATCATTTCCGACATGATTATCACTTGTCTTAAGGTGAAGAGAAAAATTGTGTGGAAAGCTGAATGTCTGAGAAAATCTAATAAGTTTTAGAAAGAATATATGAAATCCGGCAACCCGCACTTTTCATGTTCGGTGGACTCAATTAAAATCAAATAAAATAATTAATTTAAGGAAAACAGCAATCAATCTGTGATGAGCACAATCGTTTGTACTCCACTTGTATTTATATATTATGTATGAATTTTAACTTTAAATTTATATAATATGTGTAGTGTATTAACTATTAACTACATATATGGTATCTATAACATAAGCCAGCTCGGCTACCATGAAACTTGATAAAAATAGATGTTGAATTTTAAAGTCCAAAAATTTTATTTATTATTATTTAAATGACACTGAAAATTATACACTAAAACACCTGTCACAAGTAAGAATGTTAAAAACATTAACGGAACAATAACACTACTACCTACAAGAGACTCATAAATAAAGCTCATAATCAGCGTTTAAATAATTCATTTGCCATGCAAATATACAAAAGGCTAAATAAACAGTTTCGACGACTGTATTCACAAACATAATTATAATTCCATGTCCTTTGTCAGACAAATAAGAAGAATGTCACGAAAAAATCAATGACTATCTCGCAGTGGTTCATCACATTTTTTTACATATTTATCGCCACCCTTTTAAGTTGAAATCGCACCAATACATTTGGTGTCTCCACCTAAAACAAATAATTTGTAATCCTGAATTATACGCTGCTGACTGCATACATTCAAAAGATATGAATCTATAAAGCAGTGCGGTGCTTGCACATTCAATGTTTTGTCGATGTTTTATTCTAAATATATTACAAATTGCTATACAAAATCATTTGAAAAAGACTGAAGTAGATATACATTTAAAGTTAACCTAATTTTAGAGCCTCATAAATGTAATAACTAAAGTAATAATAAAATTAAGGATACATAAACTACTACTCAATTTTTTCTTTAACCATTCTATTAAACCATTTCAAATTTATTAATAAATAAAATACCAGAAGTAACAGAAATCGTAGTTTCCAACACTATTATTAAGTCATCGAGTCGAGGAAATAAAAATATCGATGTGTCGTTTTGCCTCCGACCTTTCCGTATGGCGTGCCTATTTGTCACCTGAACTCGACTCCTGTACGAGCATGCTGCAAACATGGTGATTCGCATCACTAGTTTAATTCCTTAACACTATAAGCGACAAGTTTACTTAACCAATATTCAACTAAAGTGTGAACAAAATAAAATCTATATTACAGTGTTTTTGTTTTTTACGTGCGAATGACAAAATTGTAGTCAAATTTATTCATTGGTATTGTATCCAGAGACCATGTTGCTTTAACTACATCGCGATCAATTTGACAGACATTGCTTGAATTTTAAAATTTGGTTTTTATTACTCTTTTTAGAATATTTCAAAGATCTTTTTTTTTAAATCTACCTTTTTAACGACAAACAGTTAAAACTATTTTGTACCTATTGTACATTCTATTTTTTTATTACAAAATCTAATACCTTACCTTACCTTTATTTTAATTAAATTTTTGTATACTTATTAGTCATAGATCAGAGTGTCTATATTTTTACCTATTACAAGGCTACTTTTTCAAAAAGTACCATTTCATATACTTTTATCAATCTTTAAACGCGCATCTTCCTTTTTAATAGACTTTTGAATAAAAAATGACAAAAGATTTTGAAACTCAATTCAATGTACCTAATATTGCAGGCACCTACATACATTTGTAGCCTAGAAAAAATCCAAATTCTTTCTATATTTGATTATCATTTTATGATTTAGCCATATGTAGAAATGCCTTTGCTACTATTTTATCCTCATGTGCGAGCTTAGAATGTTTGGTTATCACGGAACTGTTTGCAGACGAATCACATCACGGTCAGTGTAAATGTCAACATTCGTCACGATGTTGTGAAGCTCAAGGTCAGATTAAAAAGATATTTTACTTTAAATATCTTTTGTTTTAGCAACAAGAAATTCTTCTTGCATATTTTGTTCAAGTTTAGAAAACAATATAACGCAAAGGAAAAGACTTCAACGCGCTTAGCGCTTGCAAAATAAATACAATTTTTCGATTAGTAATCTATACCATATAATAAAATATAATAATATTATAAAGAGGAAAGATTTGTATTTTTGTATGTAACGAATAAATTTAATAACTACTGGACCGATTTACAAAATTTATGTATAAAATAAAATTTCGTTTGCCATTAGAGACCTACATTATCACTGAGGAACATAGGCTTATTTCTTATTAGTGAAACCCGCGGCTTCGCTCGCGCTAGATCTAGAGACGAAGGGATAAGTCTCTAGTAATTAATATTTCAATGTAGAGTTTTTCTGTATATTTTCATAAAATGACAATTTAACAATAATTCAAATTTAATAGTTAGCAATAAAAACAATACTTTAGGTTTATTGTATAAACATTAATAATCTTAACCTTTAATTTATTTAACCTAAAATTTAGAACATACAGATAAAACTAAAAAAGCAAAGAAAGTAATTACACAATTACGCGCTTTAGTGAAGCAAGCCATAAGTCGCTAGAATTAATAGTCTGAATAACCAACTGTTTATCTTTGAATTTATGGTTGTCAGAATTCTAAACAGTTACTGTATTTAATATTTAATCAAAAATATGTTAATACGTTTTTGTGTTACTCAAAATGTTTGTTTACATTTGACATCAATTTTATTACTAAATGCCTAATGATTGGGTCTATATCTATAAAGCAAGAAATAATAATAATTTAAAATATAAACAAACTTCTAGTAAATTATCTACACGACCTTAATCATAGCTAATGAAGCCATAACGAGAATAATAATACCGATGGAGAGACATTTTAGTTGCCATAAAATCTTCTACCTTTTTCTATTTAACAAATATATAAAACTGAGCATTTTGATTCTTAAACAACTATAAATAAGGACTACTTTGAACTATTGATAAAAATGTCATTAAAATGTTGCTAAGTTTTTTCGCTAGATAATCTTAGTAACGTCTTATGTATGTAGTTGTTTGAATTTTAAATGATCTAATTTATTTGTGTCTTTAATAAAATATATAAATGTACGTAAAACACTCTCTATATAAATGAAAATAATCTATATACATCTAATAAAGCTTATAAAGTTTTCACTTGAATATTCTAAATGTAATTTGTAATTACTAAAATTAAAGTTAAAACATGTAATAATGAGTATTAAATTGAAGTTAAGCTTTACATCAATGATCATAATTGTTCTGGTTGTATCGAATCAACGCGTGGGCGTAAGAGCTATCGAATAAAATAGTCCATTCCAAACGAATGGTCCACGAAATAATTGTTCAGATTTATCTCCATGTTGTTTATAGCCCGGTTAAGAATCTCCCGATCATTAACTGTAACGTAACAGAGAAACAATGTACTGACTTTATACAACATTTCGTATACAAAATTGATTAAATTAATTGATTTGACGACACGTTTGGCTCAGTTGGCAGTGACCCTACGTTCTGCGCCAGCGGTCGCGGGTTCGAGTCCCGCTGGGGCATCCATTTGTTGAGCACGAATGTTTGTTTCCAGTTATGGGTATTAATATTTATATTATGTATGTATTTAAAATTTATATGTGTAGTCAACTATCTATAATCCGTAATACAAGCCTCGTAGCTTATCACGGAACTAGATGGCGCTGTTGTAAAATATGCCCAACAATAAAAAAAAATATATATAGACGTCCCTGAATTATACGGATAGTGTTTGTACCAATATCCGCCTAATCATAAATAACAAATCAAAATGAATTAAGTTGAATACAGCAAGACGTTCATTATTCTTCATAAGACAGTCACTAGTCTAATGATTCTAATACTCCGACTACCGAAATAATAAGTATCAATCAAAAGTCAAAGCTTTAATAAAAGTTATCAATCACTTTGTCTATAACGCATCCGATTTTATGCAAACAGATGAAACAAAAGTATTAAAAATTAAAGGGAATAACATTTGACGTGTACCTACTGTGCAATATAAGCGGGTTTCGATTAGTCATTATTTGATTTAGTTCGGCGGACTGGTAAGGCCCCTGCGGAGCAGCAGTGGGGGGTGTTCGAGCGCTCTGCTATATGCTCGTCATCAGAACCATCTAGCCTGAAGTGAATGAAACTGCATCATATTCTGATTTGTAAAAACCCTTATATCATCCGCCTTAGCAAATTTTACGATTTTTAGGTACCTAATGAAGGGAAATTATTAATTTATTGCTTAATTTGACTTATTTTGTACTACTTATTTATATTATTATTGCAAACGCGAATGTAGCATATATGTGTGGTTGCTATTCATGCTGAAAAAGCTGCTGCGACAGTACACTAAATGATTACTATCTAAACTTGTACTTAGTAGTCTCTAGACATATTGGTACAAGTGAAGCAAAGTATACATCATTTGTATTAAACTTAGTTCCTGTTTTTTACAGCGCTGTTTTTCTGTGCAAAATTCAATAGAGCATTATTAACACGTTTTTATTACCACTTCTGTATAAGAACTTTGATAAGCAATAACAAACGCCACTGCAACAATATTAATTCCTAATAACCTTCGGTGTTCAATACTTTATGATAAATGATGATATTAAGAAATAAAATATAGAAGTATAAAAGTAAAGGTATTGAGCGTATTTTTGATACAGGTAGAAGTCAATTCAAATCAACGAACTGCACACATTCATTAACTCGTACAGAAGTAATAAACTTCGAGGGGGGCTAATTATGAATAAGCAACATCGGTTTAATAAGATTAAAGAAACACAAGTAATCCGAACTCAATGCAACATAATTTACAGATTTTACATGCTTATTTGTGATTAGCCGGCGCGAAAGGGCAAATCCTGTATTAAGATAGGTAATGAGGTTAAATTCTATTACTGATATCAAAAGGTACTAAGTCGTAAACAAACTCATTGCATTATAAATTCTAGCTAAGAGAGATACAGTACTTAATGTGAGTACAGCGTTCAAAGTTGCTGACGAAAGTGCAGTAGAAAATTAAATACAAAAAGGTAGGATATTTAATAGAGTATTTTGTATTTTAGGCCATATTGAGATTGGAGATAGAGTCGATAATGTAAACACACATGTTAATGAAACGAAGAAAGAAGTTAACGATGGATTGTGTGGTAAGTCGGCACCCTGCTGCCGCGGCCCCCGACTGCGCCTATCACGGACAAGACATCGATTAGTGATCGACTGAATTCAATTGCTTGGAGAGACATGACTCGATACCGTCAAATCGAAACGCATCGAGATTTGTATTGTTCTGTTTTTCGAAAATTTGCATTTTAAGAACGCCACGTCAACGACAATGCTGAGTCACCTGACAAATGAAAAGGAATCGATCGTGTCAGATATCGTACGCGTTGACCGTAAGCCCCCTTTTATTATTGTAATATGATTACTGTCAACCAAAATATTTTTAATCGAAGAATTCTATCTTGATTCGATCTGCATCCGTCACTTCATGAGATTTAGTTTTAACACTGTTATATTTTCAATGTGACTATAATTCATCATTACGTGCCTATGATATTGAAAAAGTTTATTGGAAATCTGTATTATGTTAATATATGATTTGTTTATTTTTCTTTAGTGGGTAATAAATGCGTTATGTTGCGCATGCGTGGCACAATCTTGTGATATTTTAAAGTTTATTGGCTTAAGTCATGACATCACCATATGCGGTAAACGCTGATCGTTACACTTTATAAAAAATAACTGTTTATTATGAATGTAGCGTCACATTTATCATCCTGGCGTAAACGTTAAGTGTTTAAAAGTTATAATTTTATTATTTCCCGTCTTTTTTAATTAAGTTTGTTTTGAAATATTCAATTTACTGAAATTTTAATTTGTATAACAGGTTTACTCTTCCTTATCGCTTCCTTACGGTTTAGTCCTCCGCCTTGTCTGTCTTGTTCGTGAGAGACTCAAAAACTACTGCACTGATTTTCATGCTGTTTCCACCAATGGATAGAGAAGTTCTCGAAGGTTTTAGTATATAATTGGTGAAGTTTTGGTAAACATTTACTACCGGAACCCTCGGCTTCACTCGCGCTAAATCCAATGACAAGCCCAAGCGTTATGTATAAAATAATATCATCCCATACAATATCAAACCTAAAACATTAGCTACAGAACCCAAAAATAACTTCCATACCGACTATAAAGCTTATAATTACTATTTATAAATAATAACAAATGAAGTAACACAGCTCTATTATTTATGAAACCGTACAACTTGCTTGTATACTATAATACATTTCGCGTTCCTACACAGTAGGGCTCCCAGTTAATGTAATAAAGGGATTTGAATGCTATCATTAATAATACCTGCATATATTACTCTGCGGTACAAAACCTATGGACTTTTTAACACCATTAATTATATGATACTATTTGATGTTATAATGTTGCTATCATCACGCGTTTATTTTAATATTAATCTATGGATATGATGAAAGAAAGCGTCTATTAACGCTTTGAAAAAATGTAAGAAAAAATCTAGTTTAACTCTAGGTACTACCTCTTATAATAATCTAAGAATATGAAATAATAACCGATTAAAGTTAAAATTAACTGTAATTTATGGGTTTCGTCAGTAATAATGTAATCATCCTAACTAGTTACGAATAGCGATCGAAGAGTCTTGAGTCTAGACTGATGTGGCTCCAGTTGACGGATCAACTTGATTTCCTCTGGTTTTGCATAAAACATTTACTACATTTCACATTTAGTAAGCCTTTTCTTAGTAATTTCTTTGCCCTATATTTTTTTTACTAATATAAAAATAAAGCATAATTGTAAATATACATTTAATTATATTATTTAAATAATATGAATAGATATATTATTTTTATTAAATATTTAAATTGTTATTATTATTTTTATCTAATAAAATTTTATATTTGCCATGAAATGGCCATTAAGTTATAAGAACAGTATATAAGTATTTATTATTATAAGTTATATATCACTATTTACTTTGTAAAATCTAACATAAAGTATACACATCACTTCTCTAGTCTTTCTAAGAGTTTTAAAAAGTAATTGAGCATCTGACACTGATATGTTTTGATCAATTCAAGCGTACAAATTGAATTAATTGTGACTCCACTATGGCGTGCTTCTTCATACAAAAAGACTGTTAAAACGATGTTTATGCGATAAAATCTTAAATAAATAATGATATCGACTTCGATTATAATTGTTTTTGAATACAAGTTAATGAACGCTTGTTATCGCGATCTGATCGTTTCGAAATTTCAAAGGATTTGTAATCGTTAAAGCAACTAATTGGTTGATGTTCATCGTTTACAAGTGCATGTTCGAAACTTTAGGCGTATCTGTATTTCTCTTTATAGATATGTCATTTTGGATGTCTATACCTTGTCTCTTTTTGTATGTAATAGAAAATATGAAAAAGTTTCAATATATTAGATATAAGTAATTAAACGAATAATACCTATTTTTATGGAAAATTCACATTTTATTACGTTTCAATCCTAAAAATACCTGTTATTTTAGGTATGTATGTGTGCATGTATGTATATAATATGTATGTATTTCCGTTTGTATGTTTGTAGTTTGTACCGCTTCCTTTTATATGTATGTATTATTTTTTCTTTTGTGTGGTTCATAAATAAATAAATCATAAATTTAACTAACATAATTAGATTCAGGGTGTAAATGCTTAAATTCATATATTTCCACATTATGTATATTTGTCACTTGCCAATTCATGCCATATACCATACCAACCATGACCAGCCCTTAATATTAGTTACATAAGGTATCTTAGATAATCTTACAATATATTTGATATTACATGGTGATTAACAAAATCAATACCAAGCAAACCCAATACCAATGAAACATTTATTTTAACAAATAGCAGTGTCTAAACCGATCTCTGTTTACAAGGGACCAGCCGCCTTTAATTGCACAACAAAAACTTTCAAGTAAGACATTGCGTTAAATAATTAGATTAACGCACCGAGTTATTCATTCTTAGTATGGACACGAGTGGATTTACATGGAGCTGCTACTTTATGATTAATTTAAATATATTTTCAAACATTCAAGCTTAGTACAAAAATTTACTTTAAAAGAGTTTTTAATAATATAAAAATATGAAAATCTTATTATGTACTCGTATTTGTTCAAGAAATAACCAATAATCCCTAGTAACTCGAGTCATTATTATTGCTATAAAGCAATCAAAATGTCGGGAACCAAAAATCTAAATACATCAATGAAAAAATCCAACAAGATAGTTATTATTTTTATAAGATTCTACGAACTTCTTTAATTAATCTGAATTAATATGATAATATAAAAGCTCAAGAATGAAGAAGTAATAGAACCCCCCTTTTTATTATAATAAATTTAGCCTAGACTTTCTTTTCGCATTCAGTTAATATTGTATCAACCCTTCATTTATACTATTGCAATATCAGACTATAAAACAGAAAATCTCCACATAATTTATTCGAAACAATATAATATAACTCTAAGATTAGTCTCACGTGAACTTTGCAATAGCAATTATAGGAAACCGCTTCTGGACCGCCATCTTTCTAGTATCAGTTTCAAATTACATTATGGTTTATTAAGAGAGTGAATTACCGTACCATTATACATTATATGCTTTTCAAACTATTGAATATCGCAAGGCATATGAAGTAATCTGTTAGAATCTGTTGGATTAGAATAAGTTAACTATAAAATATGTGTCTTTTCACTATAAATAATTTTATATCTTAAGTTATGTAGGTACATATTATTAATATAGACACTAATGAGCAAATATGGTGTTTATTTCAACACTTTTATTGTTATTATATTTCTTATTGAAAACTTATTTTAAAATTTATACATAATATTTTATGAAGAGATATCAGAACATGTATTTTTTGACTTACTTTTCCAGTTATGGAAGTTAGATGTCACAAGAACAGTAGGTAGGTACATCTTTAAGAATTATATTTAAAATTTTTGATATATCCTAAACCGTATAAAATCACATAATTAGGATTAAACAATAGGGGCTTTCCTTATAAATTTCCCCGGAGCGAGAAGAAAACTAGTAGCGACAGGTAAAGAAAGCATACCCGGACAAGTATTATGTACGTTATCATGTTTTGTCGATTATCATACATTTTAATAAGAATATAATATTCTATTACTTCTAATCTAAGTCATGTTAATTTCAATGATAGAATATTTTACATAAATTAATAAAACTTAATTATCTCATTAGTTAAACAGAACAAGCCAGTAAAAAGATTCCAATCTTAGCGGTAGTAAATTTAAGAATTAGAATGCGTCACTACTGATTAAAAAATATTACGATTCTTTCTTTATCCGTATAGATTAATAAAATTTAATTGTCTTTTTCTAACATAACATATAGAATGTATACGTATACTCTTAACAAAAACACATTTATTTACACTTTAGTCCGCCATTGTACCTTTGTCTATTTGATTTCACTTATCCCTTGAACAGCTGGGCAGATTTGAATGGAACTTTCACTGGTAGATGATGTTATAGATACGCTCAAAAATATATTAAAAAAATAAAATGATCTGAAGTCTAGTTTAATTTTCATGTTGTTTTGTACTTTTATAAGTACGTAGAGTCCATATAGCTTTTCAATTTGTTTTATCAAGATCTCTTGATAATTCTTTGAGCTAGAAAATTAATTGTGCATTAAGGTTTTACCAAAACATTTGACTTGTTTTAATTACTTACTTAGTTACTGCTATAATTATTTATTGTCATAATATAATGTTGACCACATTATGTTTTTATTGAGTTTCATTTTATTTTCTTTAATAATAATCAATTTTAACTTAGATTGATTTAAAATATTACTTCCGTTCTTATCTTACGTCTGTCAAGATTTCCTTTACAAATTCGATCTTAAACTAGATTTTCGAATCACTATTTAATGCTAACTTACCTTGATATAATATTTATTTATTATGTACCTATCATTTTGTCTCCAAGTCATTTACATTTGAAGGTTATTCAAAACATTAGTATTCGTCGTGATAAAATAAGTAATTAAAAATCTTAATTGCCCTCGTTACCGATAATGCGCATATTCGCTTATCTCAAAAATTGTCATTGTAATAAATCCCTTTTTGCGACAACCACTTCACAAACGATCCATAATTTTAAGTGCTGTCAATAATATATCGATATTTGGAATTCAATACTTTTTTTTATGATATCATTAAAATGTTATTACAAATTAGATTTAAATTTTAAATACACTGTTATTGTAATATACGATTTATTTATTTTTTTTATACAAACCAAATTACAATTCATAATATTATGTTTTCTTAATCTTGTGAAGAGGATATTATGGGATAATATATTATTGCACGACTGTGGCGGATCCCAGAGAAGGGTTGTGTTTTGACTGTAAGTTATTTTTTTCTATTTTTTATGAGGGACATTTTAGTCACACCTGTTTATACAAACAGTTGATTCAGTATATATTCCGATCCTATTTTAATTAAAACAAAAATGTACACAATGTATATGTATAAAAGTTATTTAAAAAAATTGACAATGAAAAAACGCGACTGCCGAATAAACAACCTAAAAAGAAGAGAACAAGTTGAGGAAAGAACGTATAATACTTTCATTAAGCTGGTCCTAGTTCTGTATCTTTCTATTTTTGTATTACATAAAATATAAATCTGAGGAATTAGTAAATTATAATATTGTATAGTGGATAAATGTAATATAAATTCTTCGAGATATAAAATTTGCAGCTGAATACTTATATACACACATATTTACATAAGAATAGAAACTATAGAGAATAGCTTGTGCTATTATATAAAATATTTTAAATAGTATGCTCATAAAATATAGCCTTCGACGTTCATAAGGCAATAAAACTAGAACTAAAGAAAATAACGTCTTTTACGCCGATATTTGTGGCTTTATTCTTATCATTACGTCGTGTCATAAATTCATCGACACGGATGCAGTAATTCAAGGTACATCACTATGTCGAAATCGTGTGTGGTAAAAAACAAATAAGAGTGATCTCAAGTTTTATTTACCTAAATGCGGTTGTAAACATAAAAAATCGTTTTCTACCAAACTTTAATTGCCAGCAATGAAATAATTAAATGTGACAATCGTAAAACACTGAAGGCCTATAAAACATTATACCATCTCTCTCGATACTGTTTATCAGCTGACTCAACTGTTACGTTACTACTTCTCGATAGAGCTTTTATTATAATTTTAACTATTTGAATCGTAAAATAACTACTTTCGTTGAACTCATGTAAAGTAATAATTGTGTAGAGCTAGGCTAATCAATTATCTAATAAATATAATTAAGGCTATTAAAGTATTAATTATTATACAAATATAATACAAAATATGTACGTAATACGTATGGTAATGCAGCAACAGTATGTACTTGCCAAATCAATATCTTCGCAATTTTATCGAAATCTATTTAGAGGTTTTTTACTTAAAAAGAGTTACTCATATAAAAACTTTATATTTATAACTTTAACTAACATTTATTATTTACGTTTGAGAGGATAAAAGAGCCTAATTATTACACTTTCGTTTCTTTGCGCGCAAAGAATGGTGCAAGATGAGTGACGTTTGCATACCTTCAATAGAATAATAGCCGTATGAACAACTTAACACACGATCGTATATATTTTTATAGCCAAACTATAATAGATTTAAACTTTGACTCCTATAAAGTTGTGATTTTGCACTTCACCCCTAAAGCTTATTAGCGTTTAGCGGCATTCAATGAATTCCATGACATTAATGACATTTGCAATTTCACAAATATAAAAACTAGAAGTTAAGCTATTTTTATTTTAAACGTATAATATATACATTGCTTCAAGCTTATAGATAGAAAACGAAACACGTTTGACCAGTGTATTTTTGAATGATTTAAATAAAATAAATGAAATTAAATATTTTTTAGTCTTAGTAGGTATTTCAGCAATATTTTGTACTTAGTATTTGTTACTAAGCTAGTTTTTCTATGTAATTCGGTTGAATATAATAGATAATATCTAAGAATTCTACATGCCGATTCGTTCCATCTATTTTATACAACATGCACCTAATATAAGCACTTTCTTCCTTCATAAATATAACTAAATATTCTCCTGATGCACGCTTTACGCCGGTATCATCAATTTTGCCGGTTAGCCGAGAAAATATGAGTATATATACGTACATTTAATAATAATAATGTAGTACATTATATTTTTATGATTATAGTAGATACATATAATTAACAGGTAAGACTTACAAGTGAACTGTTTGCCTAAAACATTAAGAAGTCAAGACAAATTGACATAAAAGATTTTAGTTTTATTTTATTGCTTTTGAATTTTTATTGTTTCGGTTAGAGTTCAGGAACCTCAGTGACCAGAGAATATGATCGGCATAACCAAAAATGACCACTTACTATACAATTCTTTTTTATTTTCACATAAAAATTACCATAAAGATGATGTCTGCATTTTTATGATATTCCTTTGACACTAAAAAATCACCTTTCCATATAACAAATTTTACTGACTCTATTCCCATGAAATTTGATACCAAAAGTAGCTTGTAAATATTTGTTTAAATTCATCGCATTCATAAATTATATCATGTAAAATATGATAATTGATCAGTGTCCTAAGTAATTTAATAACCAAATATTGATTTAATTAAGTTTAATTAATGTGCACAAAGATTCGTGAATTTATAACTTAAGAATAACGTAAGCTGCATCATTAATAAAAAAAATTCGCAAAAATTTGATATTGCACAAGAAACGACGAATGATATTAAAATACCTAAAAAAATGTCCCTCTGTATGTCCATCGTTATTTTTGTGAGAATGACTTCCGTAATTCATTTCTTTCCTATATTTTCTTTCCTAAATTTCCACATAGAAATATAAATGAGACCAATAACGCATTATGAGAATACCACTTTTTACACTACAGATTTTGATAAAATTTGGTGCTTTTACTGTTAAATTAATTATAATTATGAATAAAATATTATATTCGATAAGTCTATACTAACCGTTAAAACGTGCTTAGTTACGAACCCGAGTGGAGTAAGGTGAGTCACTAGTTTATATTATAAACAACAATAAATAATGATAATGTACGTGTAAATTATATAAACAATACCTACAATAAATGAGCGCTGAAAGAGTAATCATTTGTCCCGCCCTCTACACAATAATAGATGTTATTCCATATCTGTTTACAAGCGAGAAATTGCCATTTTAGACACACCTATTTAGAGCAAAGTTATGGACAATAAGCGGCCCTAGCATAGCATTATAAATTAAAATCATTCATTCTAAAAACAACTGTTTTACTTAGGTAATAGAAATGAAATTAGCGTATACAATTTTTAATTTGAAGTGTATGCGTCGACCTGTATACGATGTTGCGCGAATTGAAATGATACATTGGATGCACTTATCCGGTGTCAAGTGAACATCTTCTTTAAAATGGTAACACTAAGAGTAATATATGGGCTTGAAATAGCATGCTTATGTTCAGTTATCTATATTAAAACTTAAGAGTTAAGCATTATAAATATTTTCTTATATTTGTTAAACTAGAATATTTGATTTTTTATTAATTGTTCGTAGTGTATTAACTTAATTATTTAATTAAATTTTCAATTGTTTAGTATTTAAGTTAAAACGTTACAGTAGGTACCTGTATAAAACCTTACATCTATTTCAAAGTCTTATTCACACTACTCTATTTTTTTTTCATTTTTTCGCAGAATGCAGCTATTTTTTTTTGGAAAATCACAATTTCATTTGCTTATGCAAGATTAAAATTCTGAGAGAACATTGTTAATCTCAAAATCCATACTTTTCTTATAACAATAAATATCTAAACATGTTAGGGCATTAACATACAGCACCATCTAGTTCCACGGTAAGCTTAGAGGCGTGTATGCCAGTACCATACCAGTATATTACCAGATAGTTGATACTACACTTACATAACTTTCAATACAAACGTAGTATAACTACAGTACGAACATTCGTGTTCATTACACAAATAAAAAATCCAAGTAAGCTTACTAAAAACAGAGCCAAAAAAGTTTCGTTATAATGAGAAAGCAATTATTGTTTTCTCCCTTTATCAATGCAGAAATGTGTGAACCATTATTGAGTAACCTATGTAGTAATAAACGGTACTTAATGTATCTAATGCACAATTTTACCTCATTATTTTAATGGTGAATAATTTGCAAAACTGCGTTAGGTCATAAATTATAATATAAGTCTTAATAACATAATACGTAATATCAAGTTGCTCTCCTTCTATGTGAAAACGTGTTCGAGCAAAAGTATTCATTAGTGCTATTAAGCCTATATATCTTAATAAAATTCTAAGTAGAATCTGTACATATTTTTTTTTTGAAAATTACTATCGATACAGGGGCTTAATTTAGTTTTTAGACTTTGGCTGTGACAAATTTTAATGAAATTTAGTATAATGATAGCTGGTCATGTAGGATACTTTTTGCTGCGGATAAAATATAAAATCTAATCTCTGAAAGTCTATACTAACCCTTAATCTTACCTATGAAAAAGTTAATCGCTACTTAGTTAAAAAATAAAAAAAATCACTGGAAAGTGACATATTCACAGTTTTGTATAGAGATGGATATGAACTTTAATAAGCTTTATACAAGTCCGTTAGTAAAAATTTAAATAAAATCATCGCCTTAAAATTTAACAGCATCAAATACATAGGGGACATGAAGTTATTATATATGAAACGCAGAAGTTGACTCCAGAGCTGTCGATAGGAAATCCTCCTGGGACATGTCTACGACTTTTAAAATGATTAAGTATCTACTTTACTATAAGATTTTTTATGTCAAAACACCCACAGATATTTCATGACACGTTTTGTTTCAACGTACTAAAACTAAGCTACATTATTTTTATTATTATTAGCTTTGACATTACTACAAATGTATAAGATGAGAACAATCGTTACAGCACTCAACACAAAAGAATTACCTATAAGAACCTATTATGAAATACTAGTACTCTCTAGCCACAATCAACCTTTACCACATAAATTTTCTTTAAATTCACTTTTTGATGCTGCTATCAGTTTCAGGCATCATTCCCTTCACTTGCATTAGTTGTAGATAAATTAATTTTATATCTCCTAAAGTCGTGCGCGCGGGTAGCCTCCGGGCGACGGCGGCGTGGGAAAGCGTGCTTGCAAACCTGACTGCTTGTCATCACTTGTCATACTGACGATTCTAACTTGTTAATAAAGTAGGGCAATGCTTTATAATTGGCAATTTAAGGACGAATTGTTATCTCACTGATACTGCTAATTTTTTTTAGGTTTTCAATTTATTACTTGTAATCTCGCTATTATCGCAGATATTCCTTGATTATGATATAACTGTGCAATATGTTCAGTGAATGTGTAAAAACTATTTAAATATTATCTGAAATATTCAAACTATTAAAAAAATCGATGATTCTAGTCTATTATCATAATATCATAATATATTCGTTTTCCATTTTGCTTATTATTATAGGTAAATAGAATATTTTTAGGGATTTTATGTACCAGCTTAAAATTCAATTAAAAGATAATACTTTCTTAGGTTTACGCGAATATCCCGTGACCATGATTGCTGTAAAGCATTCGAAACGTCGAAAAATCCAAATAAATCCGCGACAAAATCCGAAAATTATAATGTCAATTAAAAGACTTACCAGACTTACTTGCCAGAAAAAAGAAAATTGCTAAACCATATATGGGAAATATTTGCTTCATTGCATGCATAATTTTGTATTATATTTTATCGATCTGATTATGATAGCGTAGCACCTAGCTTGAAATTCCACCAAATGTATCTAAGTAGATACAATCATGTGTAGGCGGATCGCAGTTAACAAGCGGACTGTGCTGAGTTCGATGAACCTATGTTGTTTTAGGAAGCGATATTTTATTGTATTTTTATATATACACTTATAAAACTGTCGTAGAAACAGTTACAGTAGTAATGACAGTCAAAAATAATGAGAAGTCTAATTTTTTATACCATTTTTATTTTACACGACCTTTTAGTCATAGACTAAACAACTGACAAAACTAAAAATAAAATTAAATATATTAAAACACTTATGGTAAGGTTATCTTAATGTCATAATGCTAATCTTTTCTATAGTGAATGTCTTGTCCATTTATTCATTACCAGTTCTGAAATAATTTCAAAAAGAAGTAAATATGACATATGTATAAATATACATTATGACCCGTGCCCACTTCATTGGGCATAATGTTAATAATCCTTTTTTAGTACAGAGTGTTTAAATAATTTAAATTATTTTATTAATATTAAAAATTAAAAATTAAATTATCTATACTAATATTAAAAAAACTACTTTTTGTCACTTAAATATAAAAGTTAGACATATGCTGTCGTTGACTTTTTTAAAGGCGTTTTTAAGCTCCACATGTTTTCTCTAGAACTCAAAAATATATCTTTCATAGTTAAGGCAGCGTTCGTAAGAAACGCTTTCATTCGACCGTTTTTTCTCCGACTCCGACAAACGGACTACCACGTAAAAGCCTTTTTATTTTTCGGTTTTTTATATAACCTATGACACTCAGCAATAATGTGGCTTTCTATTGGTGAAAGAATTTTTAAAATTGGTTCAGTAGATCCCGAGATTACCCCTTACAACTTAACAAATAAACAAACTTTACTTCTTTATAATTATATAATAAATAATAATAATAAGTATAGATATGCATAATATGTATGTATGTAGTCACTACATCACTATATATATTATACGTCAAAGTTCTTCACCGCGTCTGCCTGATCACGATAACCTCAAAAACTACTGCACCGATTTTCATGGTATTTTAACCAAATGGATAGAGTGGTTCTCGCGAAAGGTTTTAGTAAATAATTTGTCTAGTTTTTGTATAAATTTATAAGCGGAACCCGCGGCTTCACCCGCACTAAATAATAAATAAAAGAAAAATCCTTTAAAAAAGTAAATGGTATTAATTTTAGTCTAAGTTGTAGTGTAGAAGTTATACTTTAAGGTACAAAGTAAAACTTTTCTAAAGTTAATATTTAAGCAGTTTTATTTCTACTTGCATATGTGTTTCTACGTTAAGATTCCCGTTTCTCATGTCAATTGTTGGTGCAATTACCCACCACGCTCTATTGGAGCATGGTGGTAATCGCTTTGTGCGAGATCACTCACCGTGACAACGATTGTGAATTGCTAAATCGTGGAATTAGCCTGCGTAGAAATTGCGAAAGATTTGCTTCAATGGTGAGAGTAGGCCTAGTTAAGTATTATTCACATTGGACCAAGCAAAGCTCTAGTATATTTTAGAACCACTTTGTTATAAGTCACTTATAACAATAACAGTCACTTATAACAGTATCGTTGAGATAACATTACCTTAAGCATCAAACGACTGTTTAATTTTAAATATGAAGTAGGAACACAATATAAAGTACTTACGCAAAAAAGAGTTTGATAGATTGTGTGAGATAGGGCGTAAGAAGGAGATGAATGATGAGATAAAATATATGATATGATGATGATGAAAGACTTACTGCGACCCAAACCCCAAGTAAGTTTGGAAATAGGCAAAGAGAAAAAGATATAAAATGCCTACTAGATATATATAAAAATGAAAATAAGTCTTTGAATAACATTTATGTAAATAATAATTAATTATTGCGTTATCATTTGTTTTTGAATCAAAACTAGACTTTGATACATATTATATCATTATGAAATACTCGGAAACACCTGAGAACAATTCAATAATAATTTTGTTAATACGATTTTTTTTAAACAAGTTCTAAGTCGTGTAAATAATGAATAATTAAATTTTATAAAAATCTAAAATATTTTCAAATCAATAAAACAATAATTGTCTGCGGTGTGCTAAATTGTTGCTAAAGCAATTATTTTCTGTCTGGCACTGGCTCGTGGCAACATCAATGGAATTATCAACGCGATATCTATTTTACAAGAAATGTAGTTTTAATTGTTTCAAGATTATAAGTAATAAAAAATGAATGGCTAAATATTTATTTATAAAATATCGTCTTACGCGCTTAAAAGCTTTACTTTATGAAGAAAATCCCATTCTAAAGAAAAGATACATATTAAATAACAAATTATATATTTTATAAATGGTTAATGTATACAAAAACTTGTCATATTGTATCCTTAAACCTTCCTCGAAAATCACTCTATACATTGGTGAAAGCAGCATGAAAATAAGTGCAGCAGGTTTTCAGTTTATCGCAAATTGAATTTACAGACGCGGCGGAGGTCCATGTAAATAATAATATGTAGTGATGGTAAAACCCCTATAGAAAATATTTGATATAAATTCAGTAGTAAACATGTTTTTTGAAATCAAAGTGTAAAAGTACACATTGTGAGCTAAAAGCTACAAAACGTAAGCAAACTGTCAATATTTCGTTACCCTTTTTGACTCGATCATAAACGATTATTGTCAATAATGGCATTATTCGTATTATTTATTCGGTTTATAACCTTAAAGTAAACAAATATTGAGATGTATAATTTAACTGAGCAAACCTAATGAACATCAGTAAGCATTTTCTTTTATTTTTGCGTTTAACTTACTCTGCCCATAGACTTGAAATATTTAGAGGGTCTATAATATTAAAAATTAATTTAGTATATAATAGCACATTATATAAACAGTATGTAAGACTAATTTTAAATATAAAAAAATATAAATTTTAATTCCAACTCATAAAATATCTATAATTCCTCTCGATAAATCGAAATTCCTCTATACTTTTCTATCTAGACATTATGTAGTCTGTGGTTAACATGAAAAGTGACACAGGCATGTTTTAGTATTTATTTAGTTGATGTCCTCTTTCGTCTCAGGCTTGCGTTTTATAAGCGCCGAGACTCCACAATGTCCATATTATTTTCATGTATCCTTAACGTGTAAGATAAGCAAATATATTTTTTATATTTGCACCATAAAATATGTCACTTTACGAGTAAAAGTACTTTTACAATTTACATTTTCTTTTCAATTTTTAGAATAATAATAAATGTAGTATGAAAGATTTATAATATGTTTAATGTATAAGTAAACAGATTTAATATGTCTTTAATATTCTATCTGTACGTATACAGTACACCATACAATGTTTAGTAATTGTAAAAACGTGTGACATGACCTACAAATAAAACAAATGGGTCGATCGGATTGTTTTCCCATAGCCCAACCGTTTCCATTCAAAATCTCATTACTTGAAAGGGCTACAAGAAATCTGGCGCAACATTCTTATGGACGTGTCTGTGTAGGGCAGCGTGAGGTGACCATTACTGTACAAAGAGTTGCCTAAAATAGAGAGCTTTTGTGAGGCGGGAAGACGAGGGGGAGGTGGGGGCGGGGCGGTCGCAGGCTGCCCGCCGGCTCAGTCGCGCCGCACCGCACAGCCGCCTCGCACGCCGCGTATCGGAATTGCGACTGCGCAGGCGCACGCGATAACCCCCACCGCGCTCCCCACAACACGTGCACTGTGACCACCTGATGATAACCCACTGAACAACATGCAAGAGCAAAGCACTTCACGAACTAACAAAACCACGCTTAATTCATTAGAAAGCGCCATTATCAAACTTAAGAATAACCTACAGATACAAGACAATAAAACGGACATGAGTGGCCTATTAAGCATCGAGACGTCTTCCGAGGATACCAAGAACAATTCAAGTAAGATTTCTAGTTCAACATCTACTACAAATATAAACTTGTCGATTGCATCTGCGGCAATTTTACAAGAAAACATGCTTCAACGATCGTTACAAGGTGTAGTAATATCACTTCAAAATGCCATGATGAATTCGTTACAACAAGCAGCCCTTTTGCCTTCAAACTCCGCTGCAGCTGCGGCTTTAAATTTACAAGCTTTAGAATCATATTTAACTTTACAACGTCTCACTACGGTGTCATCTGTAAATAGTTCGACACAACCAAATACTTCTGAAAACAATACCTCGTCAAAACAAGATATATTAAGGCTCGCGACGGCAAGTGCTAAGATAACAGAAACAGACGTTTCGGAGAGTGTTACGAGAATTATGTCACCAAAAACTCCCGAAGAATATCCCTTACCTGATGATATAGCAGCTGAAGACGTTGACTTATCAGAAGAAGTAGAGGAAGACTTAGCATTATTAGACAATGAAGACGATTTCACGCTAGAGCAACATTTAGAGTCCTCCTCAAAAGGATATAATTATAGCACATCTCAAAACTTAGATAATGGATATCCAAGTCTCCTTATGAATGCAATGTATCAACAACAAATGAATGGAAGTCCATCTCAGCCCCCACTATCGCCACAGCCATCAAATTCTTCTAGTTCAAAATCTACAAACAGTTCATCATCTTCCACGGGTAGTAGTATATCGAATAAACAAAAGACAGGCAGCGGACCGAGAACGAAGAAACAGTTTATTTGCAAATTTTGCAATCGGCAATTTACGAAATCCTATAACCTTTTAATCCATGAAAGAACCCACACCGACGAGCGACCTTACTCATGTGACATTTGTGGAAAAGCTTTCCGACGGCAAGATCATCTCAGAGATCACAGGTAAACAAAAGTTATAATATTTTTTATTATTTTCCGTAACCATAATTTATTCTTGTTTATTATAATTTATAGCATTGTTTGCATATTGAACAAAATAAAACAAACATTTTTATTATAAAATATATACTGTTTATATCACATGCAATTAAATGAAACTTAAAAGATGTTGCTCTATGGACAGGTATACTCATGTCAAAATTATGGCTCCTAAATAGATCATATAATTACAATTTACTCTACTCAGAACCCATTAATTATATGTTATCTCGACCCTACTAATAAATAGCTAAATCAATGGGAGTTTCAACTCTATTCAACACTTCAATACCGTAGCGGATGATCCAAATCATATGTATAAAATAATAATGACCATGTTGAAAAACATTTAAAAGGATCACGATTCTCATTTTTCGATATCAATAAAAGATTCGGTCCTCGAATTTCTACGCGAATCGTTATGAACTTTTGAATAATGGCGGTGTAGAAAAATATTTCAAACAAAAAGGGTTAAGTACGGACCGGGCAGATGCTATCGACGAGTCGTTCGTCACGCTCGTTTATTATTTTATAAAACCACTGCTAATCTGAGAAGAGGCGAATGTTTTAATTTTAGACTTTCGTTTTGTTCTCTTAACTCTTTTGAATTCCTTATAAACTTGCGCGCATATCTCATTTATCAGAAAATATTGATGTTTAAAAAAGGTCAATACTATTTCGAAGAAAACAAACGAATTCTATACGATAATCTCAATAAACAATGCCATTACGTGTATTGTATCGACAACAAGTTTTAAGGTACACTTATCTATTTTTTAACTTATCTGTTCGAGTTCCACACCCATTCCAAAAGATGTAAAGGTGTTGAATTTTTAACACCTGTCTCTCGATTTCTACCCAAATCACCGTATCTTTGTGGTAATAAAATAAATTTCATGTAGACGCCGGAGGGTTATTCCGAGACCGACCCCGCCTGTCGATATTCAATCGATGTCCGTTGACACGATACATTATAATGGAGCGGAGTGTTCGACGGGTTTTTTAACAAAGCACGTGGTGATCCTGACATGAGGATTAATATGGATGACAAAAAAATGAGTTGCGTGGTAAATATCATGCGCATATCAAATTAAGACTGTATTTGATCGTGTAAGTTTTTTATACACTAAAATTTAATACCTTTACTCGGGGTATTCTATTGCTATCTTATTCGTATTAAGAGAATTTGAATAACTTAATTGTGATAAAATAAAATATATTCCATTATACAGTATTTTGTTTCTTTGTTATAAACATTAAAGTGAAACATTCATATAATTATTATGATTTTCAAGTCTCCATATAAAAAAACTACATGAATATACTACATTTCTATCAAAAACATAATGCTTTCATTATATTTATAATAATAAAAGTATAAAGTTATTTACGGACCGCTTCTATAGATAGAAAGACTTCGTTTGTTTTTCCAGCAATTACAGCTCGTTCAACATTTCAAACTTAATGCACATTACTGTGACATGTTTTAAAGTTAATAAGCGTCTTCAACTAGAATTTTATAGGCTATCAATATTTATAGCTGGTTTAATTTATCAACGATGTCGCGTTGGTTCGAGTTAGGCCTAACTGCGCCCGCGCCGGTGTCAGACACGCTCGAGCGCGCGCGTTCCCTAATCGCCCCATCATCTTTTATATCCAAATCATTTTTTCATTCATCATCTTGTACCTCTTAATCGTCAGTTATCGTTATCTCAACGATTATTACACGTATTACGTTACTTTGAACACGTCGTTATTTTCTCTCACCGAGTGTATTTGTTTATCGGATAATTCTTGAACTGATCATTCGATTGCTCGTTTCTCGTTCTATATTATTATTGATTATATGTTAGGGATCTGTAATTATAAGGTATTGTGTGTTTTAAACCAATTTTAAAACTATAAATTCAATGTGAAGCAAACGGTGGGAACTACAACAAAAATTAAATTTCTTAAGCAAAAAACATATCAATATAAAGTATAGAGACGTACCCGTCCCAATAAACTCAGTTACTATCTAATAAGCCATATAACTTTTGTTTTTTCCGAGCTATAACCCTGTATACGTGATTTATCATACAAGCTAAAGCTATTAAAACTCAGATATAGAAGCTTTGGTTATCTAAGCTCGTTTAGACATGTAATAAAAACCATTTTAAACATTTAAATGCAAATGTAAAAGAAATTTGGGAACTCATTAAATGACCCTTTAAGTTAGAAGCATCCGTCTAATTGATTGAGGACTCGAATGATGACACAGTAATGATTTGTTGTAAAAAGATATTTCAAAAAGATTTAACAGTTGAAGCGTTAAGTAAAATGATGGCGAGAAGAGAAATGAGAGGGTACGCCAATTTATTACACATATCCCGCGGGCTCTTATTTGTTCCCGATATTTCAGTACAAGGTGTTCAAAATGTAGCTTTCAATGTAGTACTTATACATGACATATTTATTATAATTGTATTTAAACTTTATATGTATTTGTTGGAAAACTTTGCAATTTTGTTTTATTTTAAAGTTTACAATAAAAATATTGTAAAATAGAAGTAAAATTTAAGGGATGGTATGATGGTACTTAGTCAGAATCTTATTGTACAATATTCATTATAAAAAATATTTTGAAAGAACAATAAACGCTAAGTGGAAGATTCATAATATGTCATTTAATATTTTTTTTCCTTTCTATCTAGAGTGGAGCAAAAATACAATTGATTAAATATTTAATGTACCTAAATGCATTAAATAATTTTTATATGCACTATTTAAATATGAATTGAAAGATGACATTTTCATTGTTTCAGATACATACATTCAAAAGAAAAACCATTCAAATGCCTTGAATGTGGCAAAGGATTTTGCCAGTCCCGCACATTAGCAGTACACAAAATCCTTCACATGGAAGAGTCCCCCCATAAGTGTCCAGTATGCAGTAGAAGTTTCAATCAAAGATCGAATCTAAAGACCCATCTCCTCACTCATACAGACATTAAGCCTTACAATTGCACATCTTGTGGTAAAGTTTTTAGACGTAATTGTGATCTTCGACGTCACAGTTTAACTCATAACCTAGTTAGCATATCATCGGTTAATACATCCCCTAGTGGCGCTGGTAAAAGCTCTTTAGTAAATCCGAATTTCCCTATCGATAATTTAGATACTGAAGAAGAGAATTGAAGTGTTTTAGATCAAATTTACGTGTTAAATAAAAGACTGATAATTTCCAGTGCCTTATAATTTTATAAATCTGTACAGAATTACCATGATAGTTATTAAAAAATACAATTATGTCTCCACCATAGTACCATATATTGTATAAGTGATAGGCGTATTATAGAGAACCACCGTAAAAGACATGTTAGCAACAATAATATTACTTCTTCTTGAGTTTTGTATTTGAAATGTAAAAGCTGCTACATACTTGTAACTTTGCAATATGAATTATTGATTCCTTTAATTCATATTAATGGTCTAATATTACTATGTTCTTTAGTGTAGTCTAACTTGCAATCTCATAAGTTTGATTTTAGTATTATATCTGCATTTTCATATTTTGTATATTGCTGATCTCATTTGTGTATTTGTAAATATAGTGTAAGTGGCTAAGTCAGTTACAATGGGCCCGTCCTAAATTATTAGACTATGATTAAATCAAAAGCTAATGTAAGTTATGTTCAAAATATAATGTCTTCCTTGAATTGTGGTTCAAGACTTATTTTGTGAATATTTTGTACAAAATATCTTGAGAAATATTTTATTGTAATAAAAATTATGAATCTTTTATTTGTCTTTTACTACACCTTTATATTTAAAAGGTTATTTTTTTATAATTATGTTATTTTTGACATTTTTGACGTTTTTTCCTTTTTTTAAGACTTTCTTGTTTTTATTTCATCCAATATTTATTTTTTCTTTTTAATTTATAAACTTAAAAACAAAAAAAAATAAGATATTTTTCTTAATTTTTCGTGAAACTGGCGAGATTAATATCTGTTACTAATGGCTCATTAGTATTTTTGGTCGCTTTGGGAACTAAGTTAAGATTGTTAACAGTGGAGTTCATTCCCAGGGTAGGTTACCAGTAGGTACTAGAATAGTTAATTGTTAATAATAATTACTAGTAAATACTAGCGAGTCCAGCTCTGTTGAAATTCGACCATAATATTTTATTACGATGAAAAGGTCCTATTGTTTTATTATCTATGATATTTGTCATACATTTTGATACAAATTATATTGAGAATTTCATAAAGGATTCACGAAACATTATCGTCTAAATCAGTTTCTAGGTAGTGAAGATTTATTGATTTATTACATAAAGAGTAAAAGTGAGAGTAAATTATTTGTTGCAACTACTGATCCTACCTACATACAATACTTGTAAGTTAATAAAAAGCTGAAGCTTATAATACTATTTTTATTAAATAATCTTAGTTAACAAACCTTAAAGATGAATTCTCTAATCTCTTATACAAGAAAGAACCCTGTGCTTTTCTAGACCGAAATATATGTTCATAGTGTTTTTACATTGTGGGACTTCTTTGGTAAAGGGCAGTGGCGGTGGCGTTTGCTTGGATAACCTAGTGATGTGTGTTCAAATCCGTATCTGGCACGATATTTTAATGTGCCAATAATTTTCTAACATGATCACCAGTTCTCTTACGGCGAAGAAAAACATCGTGAGGGAACTCTGCACGTTTGAGAGAACTTTACAAGTTTTCGAAAGACATGGTGGACTATGGCCTGATCCTCCTCTAAGGTCGGTGCCAGTGCCTAACATATTTCGAAAGGCATGTGAAGTTCGCCAAGCCGTACTTATCCAGTGCCGTGGACTATGCCTGCCTGACTGACTCCCCTCTTATTGAATGGAAGGCCGTGCTTAGCAGAGAGGCGTTAAAAAGGGTTGAATACAAGTTTTCCAAAATAACATACTACCGATCTGTAATTTAGCATTTTAAGACTATATCAAAATTAATAATATAGGTACTAGTTCCTACTATTGCTAATAGATGTCACTAGTAGTTATAACTGCAATTTATCATACTACATAATATTATATGTATATTAAGATAGTAATAAACTATATCAGAATCTGTAATCTCTTTAGTAAGTAAAAGCTAAATACAAAAAGTTTTATGAAAAAACTAAGTGTCTAAGTATTATCGATAGATAATTAATTTTTTTACTCTATATTTACTAATTTAATGAGAGTTCTACTTTTTTCGTTCTAATATACAAATATGAAAAATTAGATAGATTAAAAGACATAAATTACCTACAGTACTGTAATAAAAATGAAATTTTAAAAAAAGCTGTTCTTCTAAAATTCGGTAGAGTCAGTATTTTACACATACTTATTACAAATTTTCAAAAATAGTAATAAATATACCAATTATTTTATTACTCAATAAACGACACAGTGACATTTTGAAACCCTAATTTAAAATACATAATAATATCCATATAATAAGACTATTAAATATTAAAGAATAGGGATTAAACATTAAATGGTTAATTGTAGAGATCGAAAAGAAGGAAAACTTATGTGGCTATTAGCAACAAAAGACGACTACCAAGCTTGAAAAATCGATTCAATTCAATGAGAGCATGAGATATATTCACATAACACAATAAAAAGGTTCCATTGTCGATTGAACAGCACAAAAGCGTTAAGAGTGTATCAAAATGACATAAAGTCGATTCTTTTCTTAACAAAACAAAATAATGGACCACATGTTTTGTAATTTTTTTATCCAAATTTTCGAAATTTATGATGTGTTAAAAAGGTTAGCTTAGTTCAGATACTTTGTGTTAGATTTTTGCGGATTATATTTAAATTGAATTCCAACTGTGTGATTCGCTTATCGTAACATATTGATAGTTCTTTGTTTTTTTTCGATATTTTTTTGCGTTTGATATATTTTGCGTTTTATATCGAGTTTGGAGTCACGTTTATCTTAATTTACCTTACCTTTTTTGTAAAACTTTGCAATAATAAAATTTTAATAATATTAGATTTTTTAACAATTAAATTTTAGAATCTATCATTCTTAATCTATGATTTAACCCTGAACCCAATAAATTTGCCTATTTAACCAGCCAATTATTTAAAAATAGTTATAGAAATACCTAGGTGTTTTAAACTACATATTATAGGTACAGGTAACTAGTAGGTACAGGTACCTTCGCTTGGTTCGGGTTCTCTTTCTCAAAATTTTATTTCTCAAAATTGAATATTTTCCTACATTAAAAGTATCCTATATGTTGACCTGGATGATCTTGACCAGCTATCGTCTTACCAAATTTCATAAAAATCTGTTCAGTAAATTTCCCGTGATAAGGTCACATACTGAAAGACACACTAAATCTAAAAACTATAGATATAGATATACATGTTATTCTTATCAAAGAAAATAAAACGGAACACAGGTTATGCTTAAGGAAACAAAGTGAATAGAGAGAACAATCGTATTAAGCTCTACGACAGCATAATAATGGGAGAGCCGTCTTAAAGCTTTTATAGTCGAGAATTACATACAAATTAGGAGTTACATAGCAATCACCCCGATCTGAGATCCCGCTGTGTTAAAGTATACCTTTCCTGTGTTTTTTCTTTTGCACGTATTGTCATCGACACCAAAATTACGGTTGATTGTCACAAGATTATTTGCTCTAACTGGTGTTTGAAAAATATTTGCTTTTGAGTTTCGAGTGCCTTTTATTTGAATTTAGTGGCGCAGTTTTCGCAAAGACCACACACGGCAAATTTTTTTTCTCCTGTGAAATTGTATAAGGTGTTTTGACAATGCGGTCGGAACGTGCGTCTGCGCAGTTTCGAATGTTAAGCACGGTTTCGCTCGGCTTATTTGTCTTCTTATTGAGAATGGCAATTTTCACTTTGTTGTTTTTTGACTCATTGTTTTGAAAAAACTTTCATTATTCAGAAGTGAGAAGTATGTCGAAAATTTAGATGTAAGTATGTTATAAATGAATTTGTACTGTACTTTTTATTATAGGTATTTATTATTATAATACCTAATAATAAGTAATATAGTTTTACTATGAAAATAATTTATATAAACTAGTAATCAGTAAAAATAAGATAAAATAATGATAATTGATTCATGTGTACTATAAAGTACTTATATACCTATAGCTTAATGTATATTAGCAAAATTTTACAAAGAAAATTATAGTTTTTTTATAAACATCCATTATATGCCATACATTTAAAATGTAAGTTGTATTATCTTTATATTGTGTCCATAGGTAGAGGTAGTGTAGGAGACACGTCGTGTGCGGCCCGTATCTAATGCACTATCGCGACTCGCAGTTACTGTCTGTACAGCGATAGCCGCGCGTGGGCAACCGACAAAGATAAAGCAATACAGATGTGACTTTTGGTATCTTAAATGATTAATTTATTTTAAATCAAGATTAAATTACATTACCTTTAAAAATAAATTAAGGTCATACATTTTTTACATTACCTATACTTGTCATGCTTATCTAAGGCCTTATTTTTATTTTTTGGTCTTAATTTTAGTATTTTAATGTTTTCTGCTTAGTCGGAAATTAAATTCGTTAAATTTTGTGAATAATACTGCTATTTACAAATAATGTATTGAAATGTAAAAAGAAAAACTTATGTTATGTTGTGTGCCTACTAAGTAACATACGGCACTTCTTTAATACGTGAGGGCCATAGTCCTCCACGCTGGCCAACTTGGTGGACTTCACTTAATGTTTTTCGAAAACGTTCTAATTCTCTTCAAACGTGCAGGTTAACTCATCCTTGTTGTTATCCTTCTTCTACTATTCGCAAAAGCAAAAGGACACATTTGACAAAAAATCAGAGGCGTGTGAACTGGGATCCTAACTCGCTTCACTTAGTTTGCCAAGCAAGCGAGTTACCATCGGGCTGCCATAAACGAATACATGTACCTACCTACATAACTTTTTGATGTCCATTGAAAGATTTAACACTCATAAAATGTTATTCAAATAATGTATTTAAAAAATGAATTTATTGATAAGTTTAGATTCTTAAAACGTTGCGCTGAAATGAAAAATCACAAAATAGGATCTTCTTACATAACCTGTTTATAATTTTATTTTGTCTTGAATATACTTAAAATAAGTAATTATTATGATCTAAAAAAACATTTTGTCCTCATTTAAGCATTCATTTACTTTTTTTTACTGACCATTGTAGTTTACTTGCTTATTAGTGTTCCATTAATGTACCTCTCTAAAATAACGAAAATTTACCTATCAAAATAAATTTTTCGCCGTTTTATTACAATATACTTAGTAAACAAAGTTTTCCCACATCTCTTTTTTATACAATCTTTGACATGCTGACACTTTGCATTCGTAAGCGGCACTCGCAATCACAATAATCACCGTTAATTCGCGCACTTTTGATATGATAATGTTAAATGCTGTGGTTTTGAGATATATTTGGAGCTCAATGAATATTAAACATTAGTACGCGCTGTATCTTTAGAGGTAGTGTAACTAATTCGATAAGATATAATATACGACGTTCCCAACAAATTATGCATAGAGTTTAACGTATTTGGATCGTAGTCATTCTTCATTATAGGTATATACTAATATTATGTGTAATGTATTATTATTTTACATACAACATATTATATTGGTTTTTGACATAAATGTACCAAATAAATAGTTTGGTACGGATCTATAGGTACGTTGTTGAAAACTGTTGTTATGTTTAAATCATTAAAAATTTAATTAGATAAGGAAATTTTATAAATGAAAAGTAATAATTTTAATGTATTACTTATTGCAATAGTGCTTGTTAGATTATAGATAGCCCTTGCTGACACAGATACAAAGCAAAGGACTATTTCTATAAAATATAGCTTTGGAAAGTACCTAACCGAGGTTTATTGTCCTGGTAAGAGTATATATCTGCAATGATTGCTATGAATCAATGAAGCCCTTAAATTTTTTGTGATAATATCAATGAAATTTATTTAAGCATTTAAATAAATATTTGTTCACGGCTAAGTAGGTAAGATCCCATATAGAAAAACTTACATATCTAAGAAAACCTAACAAGTTTTAGAAACACATATAAAGTCCTTCAACTAAAATTTGTCTCATAATCGCAAAAATAATTGGATAAAAAAATATTCAACGAACTAGCATATAACAGTATTGAAACGTTTAAAATAATATAGAGCAATTACAGTTTAAAATCGACTATAATATATCTATAGACGGGTTATGTTTGTCACAACATAACATGTCAAGGTTTAAGAGTCTTTCATAGTGCTGACAGAATCTAATAACTTTAATAGTATCAAAACTTTAAGATCATATCTCTTACTATTTATATTTAATAGTATCAAAATTTTAACAGTAGGTATATCTCTTACTATTTATAAAAACATTTTTGTACAACGCCTTGATAGGCACATTATAAAATAATTTGCAATAAATTCATCTATGACTGAGTAAAAAGTACCTACTTATTGTAAGAAAAAATATTCTTTAATTACAAATTGAGAGTATAATGTAATATATTAAGACGTTTATATGTAACAAACTAGCTTAAAACAACAGAATATTAACAGGATGTCATTTAAACAGGATGTCTCAAAAACTTTACAGTAAAGTTCAAAAAACTATCGTTGTTAGGAGTGTAGTATTAAAGCAATTTGAAATAAGATTATCTACATGATATAGAAAATAAAACTTGATGCTTTTTCGACCTTCAATACAAATAGGAAATCTATTACTAAACTAATAAATTTTATATTTTAGAAGACGTCACACCGGTCTCATATGAACTACACTATCGGTAATCCAACACTGATATTCATGGTATGGGGCGGTGGGCGGGGCTTGCATGACCACGCCTATGACCTCCCACAAAATATTCTGATTGGCCAACCCTATCGATGCGCAAGAGTATTCAAACTGAATGCGTTGAAATTGATTCAATCGCGCTATTGAATCTTGCAAGAGCGAGTGATACTATAATTTTGATACATCTTGCATCAAAAACTTAACAATTTATGAACTGCTCAAAATATTAAATGAAAGAAGTTACTTGTAATATAATAACTTCACTTTGAAATAACGAATAAGTCTAGAAACAAAACAGCTTCTTTAATCAAAGGCAGTGTTTTTAAGTACAACAATACAGAAATAGTACAAAATCATAATTTAGGAAGCTTATGCATATTTAGATATTTTTTGTCATAAGATAATTCATTACATTTATCAATAAATTTTGAAATTAAACTTTATTTTACTTTAAAATAGGTTTCGTGGATACTAAAACATGAAACTTGGTATTTATTTAAAATATTTATAAATCATTGTAATTATTGCTTATTGAAATCATATTCAAAATTACCTATCAAATATTGAAAATTAGTTTAATGCCTATAAAATATTGGAAAATCTGATGAACTGAAAAAAAATTAAGCAGAGATAGGTAGGATAAGATAGATATTCTGTGGGGTAGGTAGTACAAGTCTAGTATTTTCTTACTCTTGTATACCTACTTACATTTTCTTACCTATACGTATACCAGATACCTACCTACCTATTACAAATTTTCACTACATAAAGATGAACAGCCAGCATAATCTTAGAACTAGATTTCTCACCATGCCTTGTATATAGAGCCGCGGAAATTGTTCATTGCAATACACTGGATATTACAGTATATTACAAGAAAAGCAAATATTTTTAGTTTATATCTACCATAAATAGCATTCTGAAATCGCTACTCGAAGCACAAATCCTTCCCACATTATCTGCAAATCGACACGGGTACTACAATAGCAACAAAACATTTATTGATGTTTAGATACCGCCTAATGGTGGAACTAGTTCTATTAAATATTTATTACCTAGAAACCAGCTTAGCACTAATCTTTAGGATAAAGCGTGAAGTATATTCTATTTCTGTCTAGTTTATATCGCAACTGAATTGAGTATTTGTACACTCGATTTTACAAATGTACTTTGATAGTAATTTGTTATAGGTAGGTACCTCATTAAAATCTTTTAGGGTAAAACTCCGCCTTTTACCTTATAGTAGACGAATGAAGAAAATATTAATAGTTTTTAAACTGTAAAATGCACTTACTGTTTTCTTAAATAATGAACTAGACGCTTTGATGACTTTAATTTTTTGTATAGCATGTTGAGTTAAGAATGGATATTTTGCAATTTATTTTTTTAATCATTATCACATTGATGCTATTAAAAACACAGTTTAATTTGCCATTATTAAGAAAAATATAGAAGCTTTTTCGACTATTCTGTGAAGTATTGAGGATGGACACCCTTTTTCTTTTATTTTTCGTAATTAGAAAATTTTATCCTTATATTGGTTCAGATAAAATCTTGTAAAGTACTTTTGACTACTTGTAATTACATGAAACTATATATTATGGACAGGAGAGTTATTTAAGAGACTCTATTGTGCTTAAAAATCTTATTATAATATGTAGGAATAATGAATAAAAGTGCAAATAGAAAAGTGTGTATTTTTAGGAAGTTAATGAAAATGTTTAATATTATAAAGAAAATACATCAGTGTTTTGATTTATAATTGCGATTTATTATTTTAAGTTAGCTATGACTCCTGATCGCACATCTCTCTAGGGTGTTGCTAGAATAATTATTACACTTCATCCTTCAACAGTCGATTTCTTTGCGCTTTCTCTACTTAGGTTATTATTTTGGACTAAGATAGTAAATGAGTTTTAAGCCGGCTAAGTTTAGGCTGGAGTTAGTAAGTACTAAGTTTAAGTAGTTACTAAGTTTATGTCATATACATTTCCAGCTTTAAAAAGTCTAACAACTCAACACCTTCTAATACTTATAATTAAGCTATAGAGTTTGGTTTTTTATTACACTTTTACCTCCTAATATATTTAGATGAAATTTAATACACAGATATATGCTATAGGTAATCTGAAGTCACACTAAGGCATCAAGAAAAAATAATATGAATACCACTGCAAAGGAATTATTAAAGAATTTTACCAGGTACTTATATTATTATGACAAATCTCAACTTGCCTTTGTTTTTTACATGACACTTTAAATTAAGTGTTCGACTTTTCAATATAATTTTAGGTGTGAAATATGGTTCACGATGCAGCGACGGCCTTTTACACCGAATAAGTAATATATATTATGTATACTCCCAAATAAGTAGATCATATTTTTATTATAAGTTTTATTTTATTTAAAAAAAAATCTTGAGTGTTTTCTATATACATATTTTAAAGTTTATTTTGCATGTGTAAAACATATTATTGCAAATACACAAAATTTATTACATTTAACACAAATACTCATAGTACAACTCAGTGAATTAATTATGTTATGCCATAAGTGCATTAAAACTCAAAAGTATATCTGTCGGTCTAGATACGGTACCTGCCTACGAGTATGTCTAAATATCTATTTATGTGATAACTGAATATAAAATCGGCTTTATATATAGCAAGACATCAAAGAACCTTAAAAATTATTAAATTATGTAAATATAACTAAATGTTATATGAAAAAATATCTATAATAAGTATTTATCTTAACATTCATGGCGCGTCGGTGTAACATAGACCACGGCACACGCTGAAAGGCATTCACATAGCAAATATTAACCAACAAGCCATTGTGTCGGCGTCACCCAAAGGTTATCTTATCATGTTTGCTCACCAAACAACGCTGTTTGGTGACAGGCGCTCGTGTGTCTGTCCGTTTGTCTTGCGCTTTATCTATTGATGTGGATTAGGACGAAGTTTCCTGTCTCTTTTAATACTTAAGTGTTTAAATGTTGTGTTAGTATGATTGATTGTATATAGATAGTTATTTATGTATTCAATGCAATGATACTATCATTTTTTATATAAATAATAACATATCTAGAAATATATAACATATAATAACTAACTATAAAGTTGTATCTAGAAATGATTTAATCAACTAAAAGCGTCATTAATATAAATTTAAAATATTTTATTTTTCATTTTCTAAGAAAATAAAGACATACGGCATGAGGTTTTCTCTGAAATACACAGTTATAGGTCAGTAGGGTTATATAAATTAGTAGGTATATAATTAGCTAATTTATCGGGTATTTCGTATGATGAATTCATACAATTTAAACACCTCCATTCCAAATCGGTTAACAAATAAATAAAAAATATTATTACTCAATAACAATTTATTCTCAGACTTTATTGACTAATCTTAATTAAGTAAAACTTTAAACGTGAGCCAAATGTATGGCTATGACTGTTACTGGCTTACCATCATTGCGTCTTATAAACGAGCTGGCTTCTTAATTGCGAACGCGTTTAGCCCTTTTTATGTTAAAGAACAAGTAGGCAGTCAAAGTTTATTGGTTTATAGTACCAATAGCAACCGATACCTTCTTTAATTAACAGCTTCATTCTTAGGACCACCGTACCCAATAATTAATATAGGCCGACAAAATAGGGCACCTAATGAAAATGTCTTAATTTTATTGGATTACCCTCAATCTTCGTTTATTGTACTTTATAGTGCTGTAAAGATAGAGAGCCAGCTATCCCTATTTGGGCGTTAATCTGTTTATTGTATGTGGAAAAAATGTTAGTAATTTAATGCTAGATAAATATTTGTATTGTTTATAATTGGTTATACTTCTTTTTGTTAATTAGATTAATTTGGCTTTAGTAACTATTTTGCTAAGTCTGACCGATAGGTAATAACCGATACCGACGAAGACCGATAGGTAGTCCTATGTTATATATTTATAATATGTAAGACGTATGTATTTAAACTTATATATGTAGTATATCAACTATCTGGTATCCGTAACACAAGCTTCCTTCGTAGCTTACCACGGAAATAGATTGGGCTGTGTGTAATAACGTCCCAACATATTATTATTTATGTATTTATAATACGTAGAATTAATATTGGATTGATTTTGACGGGACTTTTAGGGGCAGATAGCTGATATCATACCTGCACAGTGCCTTCATCTTAATTTAAAATTTTGGTTTAAAAAATCAATACCTACTTAGGAAAGCATCCGATCGAAGCGAGATTGAATCGCTAGTCAGAAATGAACAATGACAATATGATATGCTATAATAATGCTATTTCTTAGTAATGTTTTCCTGTATGGTACTTACCTTCTGTACCTATTAAAAAATATATAATCTATACGTGTATAGATTATAAATTTTTATATTTCATCACATAGTATTTAAAAACAAAGTTGCTTTCCGCTGTCTGTCTGTCCCTATGTATGCTTAGGTCATTAAAACTACGCAACGGATTTTGATGCGTTTTTTAATAGTATTTTTATTGTATAGTTTTATATGTATAACTAGCCGAACCCGCGGCTTCGGCCGCGGTAAATCTAGGGACGAGCGAAGCTAGGGCGAGTCGCTAGTAGGCCATCCATCCACACAAACTTTCGTCTTTATAATATACTTACGTTAAGTAAGCTAAAATTATACTAGTCGTATTATACTAGTTACAATTTAACTAATTAATTACTTTTAATTTACTAATACTTAAGACAGATCGACACAACGCATTATTATTGACTTGACATGTTGCAGACATAACAAAAATCCACGACAGGTCTGACGTAAAAATGCTTTTACACGACCATGTCGAAATAACACACCAAAAAAGAATACTAAAGAGAACACAAGTAATGGGAGAAGTGTATACATAACTTAGCCGTATAACTTTCTTAATACTGGCTATAAAATCTGATTCGAAGCATAATCGCCACTTAATGTTGTAATGAAATAATTTGCAGCACTTTATTACGCCTAAATGAAAATCAACTTATCGACTTAGCGGGTGGTAATCGAGTAATGAGAAAGCTTTTAGCACGATCGATTTGTTTATTCTATGTGAAATTGAACTTTATTTTGTATTATTAAAAGCTCTGTATTAAGACATTATTGGGTATACGTGTATGATATGATCGCGGACTAATTTGTTGTTAATTAATGAACTCACCAAAGCTTATTCTGGTTTACATGCTTTTAGTCACTTTAAGTATCGTGTAAGCGGAACTTATACATGTACTACAGTTCTTAACCACTTATTAATTTAATTAGTTAATTAATCTTAAATAACTTATTTAATTAGTACATATTTTATTATTCCAAATCGCATAAATCTATATACTAATATTATTAAGCTGAAGAGTTTGTTTGTTTGTTTGGTTGAACGGCTAATCTCAGAAACTACTGGTCCGAATTGAATTTTTTTTGTGTTTGATAGTCCGTTTATCGAGGAAGGCTATAGGCTATATATACTACATCATGCTAAGACGAATAGGAGCTGAGCATCAATGAAAAATGTTGCAAAAACGGAAAGAACGAGCGTTAGTTTTGCGAGGTAGCATACCGTGCGACTCGAAAAAAATTGGTTTCCGGTCGCGTGCGAAGACGCGGGAAATTCTAGTATACAATATACATATATTATAATATAGAATGTAAATGAAGTATATGGTATGAGTAATACACATGTATTGATTATGATTCTAACCCTTTGTGGCGTGGTTGTTTTTTATTTTTTTCCCACTAACATTCTCGGTTCGTTTAAAAAATGTCGTAACCACACTTCATCACACAATTAAATTCCACCAAAGAAAGGGTATCGATGGTCCTCCATTATAGCGTCTATTGTTAACATTCGCCTCACAATGCCTTACTTATAGCCCGCTTAGTATATGAAAAAAGAAATGGCCAAGGTGTTTGACATACCGCTTCAAATATACTCTAACTTTGTAAGAAAACTAAAAACTTAAATATTGATTTATTTCTATATAATGAAAACTTTACTGCCTCAGTGGTGTAGTAGCTAGAATGTACGGCTGCACATTTGCAGGTCCTTGGTTCGAGTTCCGAGTCAGGCCAAGTTTAGTTATTGAATCTTTCTGTTTGAATTTAATTACTGATGAAAGCCGTCGTTCCTGCAGCATATTTCTCTAATCTCGTATCAAGTAGTCGTCCCACCGGAGTATGAGATGATAGAGCGCACACTTGTGCACTATAATATCGCCTGCGCAGAAGGCTAGACTCAAATAATTAAAAAAAAGTTTATATTCTAAAAAAAGTTACATACAATATTAAAAACCGAATTGATGATATCGGGATTTTACAAAAACGTGTTATTATTTCCGTAATATAAAAAAAAGGCTAACAATAAAAATAGAAGTAGGATTGATAGATACTGGGATAATTTCTAAGCACATTTTGTTGCGTGTGATTTTAATAAACTGTGTGTCTCGAACGTTATTTCGGACCATAACAAATTCGTCAGATCAACGCGGCAAGCTTCGCGTTATGAATTTCGATTATGCTTACGCTTACTATTGTTATAATGTTACTTAAAAGAATATGCATATTAAAGTTCACAAAAACATTTATGAAATTATTATATAGCTATACATACATACATACATATGTTGCAAAAATATTTTTCTTTTCGTGGTACTAATGTGGCAAATATAAAAATATTAGGTAAGATAAACTTATAATACCGGTGACTCGGTTACATCGAGTCATTAATTCTTTTTATAGGTATTTTAACAACACTATCTCAGAAAACTTTTCAAATTCGTTACTCTCGGTGACACTCTCGATAGGGTTTCACCAGTCTTACTTTTAATTTAATTGATCCATCTTGATATTAAGTAAGAAATGTTACACTTAACAACATTGCTTTTTAAACTAATAAAAAGCGAAATTAAGAGGACAAACTGACAAAGATACTTAGTATTACCACAGGTATTACTTTACGTAAGCTCTTAATAACAGCTTTCAAAAGTAATTTAAAATAGAATGATTTAGGTATACCTATTTAGCAAACGACAAAGCTAACTTGAGATCTAATCCATATTGAACATTTGGAAGAAGTGACCCTAATTCCTAATTCCCTGTTAACCAAAAATCAATGTTAGTAAATATAGAACGCATTAAAAAAATCAAATACGTAATCAAATACTATAGTTTAGTTGTCTCTATCCGAAAACTGTTGTCAGTGACCGAATTTCGAACGTCATTCGAACCAAATCTAATGCATCGCAATCAAATAAACATGGAGTCATATCGGTTTTTACAGCATCACGACAATTTAGAAGGAGAATAAGTTTGTAATGTGAGCTTTATGTGTACGGTATAGGAGTTACACGGGTTGTAAGGTGTAGAGGCAAATGGATAATGTAATGGTATCGTATGGACGCCATGACAGTTGATTAAAGGGGGCCGAAAGAGGACCGAGGTCGGGGGCCCGCGACAGCGCGGCAGGAGTGACCCGGCGGGAGGGCCCCCTGATGATTGTATTTAAAATAAATAAGTACCTCAATGAACGATTGTCCGCGCATTCCGAGTGGTTTATGGATGTCCATGATTGTGGTCCCATAATTTATACGATGTTTGTCGCGTCGTGATAGCGGTTGAAAGTGAATTTAAGTTTAGACTGCACACCGCTTGATAAATTTCGTACTAAAATGAACTTGATATATAATATAATACTAAATTATATTTACTAATAAACAAATATGTTGGGACATTATTACACACAGTGCCATCTTGTTCCATGGTAAGCTACGAAGCTTGAGTTACGGATACCAGATAGGTGATATACTACACATATAAATTTTAGTGTTTAACAAATAAATGCCCCCAGCGGGACTCGAACCCGCGACCGCTGGTGCAGCAAGTAGGTCACTACAAACTGCGCCAAAAGTGTCGTCAAAATACTAATATAATTTAGGTATCCTTTAGTATTGAACCAACATTAGTTACTAAGATGATAAACACAGTTTATAATTTCATACGTTTTGGGCGACTACTTGATAGTCATCACAAATTGTCACAAAAAATATGTCTGCCTCCAAACCCATAATTACGTATTTATAAAGTATCTATACATTTAACCCTAGAACTGATTACAGGTTTAACAGAATTACATCGCTAATGAAAACTGCACTGAAAAAAAGACCAAACTATAATCTTTTGATTATAGGAGCCTTGTAAAACATTATAAAACCATTATAAATACATCTACTCCAGATGCGGTATTGGATTTACTTAATGGATGTTCTATTATTTATTTCGTTATTTTGATACGCTTTTAATTTTGTATTAACACCCCTTTGGTAGACAATATTTATAGTATATAATTTAAAGCTTAAGGGGTACTTACCGGTTTGTAATCAACGGTTTATAGGGTTAGGATCCTATTGTTACAATTTATTTAACTACAGGCATTTTAAGTTTTACTTCTATAAAGACGTGTACACACTGAAAAAAAGATTTTCTACAATACTACAAGAACGTTTGGTAAAAAGAAAAACTGTTGTATCTACGAAAAACGGGTTCAGATAAATAAAATTATCGTATCATGAAATAAGTTACTTGTAAACATTGTCATAGGATTCTAGTAAAATATGATATTGTAACAATTACTTGAAAATCGTTTTGACTAACCACGAAATATAAATAATACAAATAGTTTTGTAAAAATTATGATGCATCTGTAACGGTGAAAATATACATTGTGATCTGTACCTGACAAATAGATAAAATGCGGTACAAGGTCAAGGTAAGTCGAAAATAAGGTATCTCGGGGGGGTGAAAGAGACGCGTGCGGGCGTGCGTAAGCGCTTATTAGTTATTATTGCCGTGCGTCACATTCATATTATATTTTGTACCGGTAGTGCAGTATTGGGCCGGGTGGTGATTTATTAATTAATTGCGGTGTACGACATAATGGAGGAAGATATAAAAGCACTGTTGGAGTCGTGGCATTTAGAAGGCTACGTGGAGTTATTTGCAAGTAAGTAAAGTATGTTTTCCTAACTATCAATTTGATAAAACCCTTATTCAAGTATTCCGGTGCGCGTTGCAGCTAACATTTTATAATCTAAAGTAGGTAAGGTCTAGGTACAATATTTTAGTGTCCATTAATTTTCGGTCACCAAAATAATGAAGTAAGTACTAAGTACCTATTTAAAGATTAATGTTGAATGAAACAAGAATTAGTTTTATGATACGTAGGTATACTAAACGCTATACTAAGACTAGGAATACTAAGTAAAATATTTGTTTATCATTTTTTACAAATATTTCACACTAAGCCCAGATTCAAAAGTATGTGTCAGGCTTTGTCAGGCCACGCGCAATCTAGGGTTCAGTATTTTCCAGTATGCAATATTGGCTACTTGTTTTACAAAATTAAGATTAGGTATCGTCTAACTAATTTCCTTCACCAAGTAGGTACCTAATACATTTTATAAGTTTCAAAAACTTTTAAACTTATTATTACGCACCACAAAATTGAAAATATTAACTTATCATACTGTTGTTTGCCACCAAATATTTTTTCTAAAAAAAATGTTTAAGTCTATATGAATCCATATAGGTATGTAATCGATTTTATTAAATACCTACTAATGTTTTTTTACAGAAAACAAAATAACCATTGATTGTCTACATCTGCTTGATGTACAGATGATTGAAGAATTATTTCCAGTAGATGACAGGGCAATATTTAAAAAAAAATAGAAAATTGGGAGAAATTGGCACAATCACAACAGACAGATAAAGAAAACCTAATTGTAAGTAAATCAAATTATATTGCACTATTAGTCTGTATGTAACAGTAATTATCTAATAAGTGAATTATCTAATAAGTTTAACTTGTTTCAGCTCTGTTGCAGCTGTGCATAGCTCATTTTACACAAATGAAAAGAGGAACCAAATTATTTAAACATTTCCGAATTTGAAATTGTTAGCCAGTCTGAAAGTGATTTTAGGATTGCTGTCCAATTATCAATTGGACAAAAAAACCTCTTGCGGCTGATTTTGATGATGAAAAGTTGTTGGATTGTTGATTAAGAAATAAATGTCACAATTATGTTGCAATAAATGATTTGAAAAACTAAAAATTTTATTTTTTGAATTCACAATAACACAATGACAAATGTTACATTAGAATACAGTCCCCATTACAAGAACTACACTGCAATCATAACAATGCATTTACTGTATAGATAACTTTTTAAATAGTACTTCAAACAAGAACCATAAAGTGTAGATTACTAAAGGATTGTAAGCACTATTAAATGACTTGTATATGCATCCCTAATATCTGTTATTTTTAACAATATAAGTAGTAGATCGTAATAATAAAATCGTAAGATAAACATTTCGAATCGTGTATCTATTACAATACGCTTCTTCATATTTACATTTAAAATTTAACGAGAATAGCCTGGTAATATTAACAAAGAGTTTTGCCGTCACATATACCACAAAACAGTAGGGTACCAGAAACCATATTCTGGTTATCTGTACGAGAACGTTTTTTCAGTGCAGATGTCAAAGTATGTCCCTAGATATTTTTTTCTTCTTTTAGCCATGAACACACAGCACCATCTAGTTCAATATTACGCTACGAGGCTCGTGTTCTGCAATAATACAACTATATAACTTTAAATGCACATTATAACTATAAACACCCATAACTGGAATACAAACATTCTTGTTTACATGAATGCCCTCAGCAGGACTCGAACCCGCGATTGCTGGCTTTCCAGTAGGATAGTATTTTAAACGAAAGATTACATTCAGTATATAGTTATTAAAACTTACTTAAGCATATTATATTAGTTTAAATGATATTTCCACCGAATCATAAATTTTACAGCCGTCTTTCAAAGAACCGCGAACGAGCGCCTAAGTAGAAACTTGTGTATGTTTATTTTTTGATAGGACTGTGTAACTGTGTGCCTTTTCTTTTAAAACCTTTTTTCTTTCGTTTTTTATTTATGTCACCAATAAAAGAGGTTTTACGCGACCTTAACTAAAATTTTTTCATGGAAATCGAGTCTTTTGGGTGAGTAGGTACATCTAAATATTTATTAATATAATCCCTTTGTTTATTTCTGACTTACAAAATGTACTGAGGCATGAAAGGTATATTTTGAATTTAATAAGAAATTCTACAGTGTTTAATACTCTTAGAAAACTTTATTTAATAAAATTTTAGATATACAGATATATAAGGAAGATATTAAATTAATTTTGAAAATTATTTTGACTGCATTAATAACTGCAGTAATTATCTTTAGTAGTAGTAACATTTTTAACATGATGTAGCATATCGATACCTTAGTTCGCAAATCGGTTAACTCCTTTTCAATATTTTTTTCAAAGGCTACCAAAATCAAGAAATACACCAATACATATTATAAATTCGGAACAATATTCTTTTTATATTAACGATATTTTCTTAATTAATCTTAAAAAATCATGTTGTATAAGTTTGTAACACTTATTATTAAAATATTAACGTTTTTAGAGGCCCCTTAAAAAGTTCACGTTAACGGAGTTAACCGATTTGCGAATTAAGGTATCGATATCTGCTATTAATGGTAGTAATGTTTATTATTAAATATTAACATAATAATTTTCACAGCTACCTGGACCACTCTGCTATGATAGAGATCACTATCTCGTCGTATCGAATACTGTACATATATCAATAACATTGCAAGCGGCTATGTCCGCGTTCTAAGCACCGGAAATCAAATTCTTAATTTTACATATAGCCAACAGTTTTTTTCGATAAATGGGCTATTCATCATCAGCCCTTTTTAACGTCCCACTGCTGGGCACGGGCCTCCCTCAGTACGAGAGGGATCAGGCCATAGAAAAAAATCCAAAGAAATTAGCGCGTTTAACTAAACAACAAACAAACAAACAAACAGACAGCTTTATAAAATTAGTATAGATTCAAACAACTATATCATTTTTCCTTTTATTCAGTTTTAACAGTATGATCGAAATGGTATCACTTTACTTTTATTATATAGGTTTTTGAAACAAATTAAGTGATGTGTATCCCTTGCAGAATTAATAAAGACAATTGAGTGGCCAAGTTTCGTTCAATTCAACATGTTCTATTTCTAGATGCCTCATTAACCACTTTTAATAATTTAATTTTTCTCATACAAATTGTTAGAGTTTACATCTGACTCTTTTAGGCATAATAAAAATTCCCTCCTCTTTCTTTCATTCCATTCTCATTGTATAACTATCAACTGTATAGAACCTATGTCACTCTTTACATCACTTTGCTATAGTAGTATCAAGAAAAAGCAAATACAATTAATAATTTGAACATAAAACTCTTCACACAATCTCGTGTAGTCAAAACAGATACAACGTATTGTAGTGTAAAGAAACTATATAAAAAATCTAATCAGATACGATAGATCCGTGTTAAAGTGTTAACAAAGACCATCAGATGGTAAGTGAAGATAAGTAGTGGAATGCAGGTTTGGTTTCAGTGAATCGTGGTCAGTGGTACGATAAATTTGTACCTATTTGTTGGATAGAGACATTTGTTTGAAATAGAGAATTTAATGTATATCGATTTTATTAATGATTTTAGTTATTTTTAAAGTAATAAGTTTAAAAATAACTAAAATGTTATTTCCTTACAATTTGACATATTATTAAATTTTCTTGTGTATCAAAATATATTTTAAATAAAATTATTTTTAAATAATTGGAAGGAATCAATTTTAGTAAAATAACTATGGCTAAAGTAAAATATTTAAGTATTTGGATCACTACTGTACACATGACTGTATTCCAAAAATATATCAAAATTATTGAAAAGTAAGCAAAAAGAAGAAAAATACCTAAGTAATTACTTTCCAACGCCTAAATCATAATTTAAAAAAAATGTGACAAAGTAAAATATCAAAATACTATGTAACTATAGTAATCAGTACGATATTCAACAGAAAAGAAGTTAATTTATTTGGACTAAAGAATTATACAAGCTACTTTATATCCCGATGCCAAGTCATTTACTTAAGTTTTTGAGATCGTTTTTATAAAAAATCGAATTTAAAAAATGCATCAGATTCTCTACTTAAAATACAAAATAGAATAACAAATGTGTCGTCGCCCAACCCTACGACATAAGATTCTACTTACTCCAGATTTATTACAGTAACTGAATATTCATAAAGTCAATTATGTATTCACTGTTTGTACACGAATATAAAAAAGGAAACTGTTTGACAAATTGTAGTCCATAATTCCGTGAGGGCGCCACCTTGTATACTGTCAGCGCAATTTTTATACGTCCTCGTTTAAAACATAACGATGAATCTGCTTCCTTTATGTTTTTACTTAAACATACATATTTTAAAAGTGTTTATTTTCGGACAACTTTTTTAACTTTTTTAACGAAAAATAATTTGGTTTTGGTTTCTCATTCATTGTTTTTGTTATTATAAAATGGTATTGATGCCTCCTATCTCCGTAAAAAGACAGTCATGCAGAGGTAAGTATATAGTACATAATTATGTCTACTTAATTACATGTGTTGTATATATTGTATTCACCCCTTTTTAACGACCTATTGCTGGATACAGGCCTCTCTACAATACGAGGGGATCAGGCCCAAATCAAGGGTAGACTCCACTACACCGCCCAAGTGCTGGTTACACATATCTTTCGAAAACTTATTAGTTTCTCTCAGACACGTAGGTCTCTATGGTAGGGTAGGTAGGTAGGTCATGAGACAAATGAAAATATCAGAGGTAAAACTCACGAGATTTGAACCCGCTTCATTGGGGTTTCCAAGCAAGGCCGTTACCACTGGAATATCAATGCCTTCTGCGTACTTAAATTCACATAAATTCATTATGGTTGCATTAAAATAATAAATCGCAAATTATCCTACAAGACTCGCTTGTCTTCTATTGGACTCTTAAGTTAACCATGGTGTATATTTCGTTTTTTTTTTAATTTCAATGTTTTTATACTATTTTTTGAAAAATTGCAATTAAAGTTTGTATTATGCTACGAAATTACCAAATGGGTTAGTTACAATAATATCCCATACAAAAATACACCTACGCGTTGCAATTCATCCCATTCAATGAGTACATTTTTATTTTGCACTGCAATAACCGTAGAGTGCACGGGGCGGGGCGGGCTGCGATTATAGAGTTTTTATTTTATTTGCAACGTAGATACCTTTTACATCGCCGTTCAATTACCGACGCGACTGCACTCGTTTGGTTTATATGGATAGGGCTATTGAAATTAAGTATTAAAAAAATTGTCAAGTTGGTATAAGAATAGCAGTTAAATTGGCATAACTTAAAACTATATTTTCATTGTAATCGGCAGTTGATGCAATATAAAAATAAAAATGTTTTATATGAGGTGCTTTTTTGGAATGTCAAAATTATACTAAATAAATATAAAGTTACTAGCAATTCTCGGATGGATTTCTGGTAGAAGGGTTATAAGTATTGTTTGATGCCAAACCATTAAAAAATAAAAATTTGGTGTAAAAATAAAAATTAAAAAATCTAGACACCTTAATCACCTACGGGAATAAAAAATAGCCTACGATCAATTTTCAGATCAACTAAATATACAGAAAAAAATAGAAAAATCGGGTAAGCCATTTCGGAGGAGTTTGATAACAAACACTTTCTTTTTGCAATATCCGAAACGGCTACAATGATTTTTACCGACTTTTACTGGCAGAAAACTGATATTATAAGGAGTAGCCCATGCTACGTTTGTTGTAGTAAAAGAACTGATTGACTTGACTTCCACTCAAAAAATTCAGTCAAGTTTAAAATGTGTTAAAACTTTGTAATTTAATCTAAAAACTTAGTTTATCAAGTAATTTCCATGTTTCCATTCACTGTGAATAATATTTACACTTTCATTTTATATCTAAGGTTACCAAGCCAAAGAACCTCGTATATAAATATAAACTTGATACGGTATAAAGTGTAAGGTCACGTCCACACTAACCTGCGCCCACGCGCGTTGATTGCGCTCGCCTTGACATTAGTTCGACTGTCGCGGCGCGCTTGCACTGCGTTCACACTGGTTTTTTGAAAAGTTTTTAAAAGTTCGTATGTAAAAAATGGTTTAATAGAATTCATCATCTAGTAATGTTTCTTCTATAATGATATTATGTCACAGTATATAAGAAAATAACAACGTACAAAAAATACTTATGACATAATTGTTTTTAAATAATTTCTAATCTATCTTTAAGACAAGTCAATTTTCTACAAGTGATACCACAGATAGAAAACATAACGCTTTATCCGCTTAACTTTTATCGATAGCTCCCTGTTATTAATTCACCAATAGTCTGCCGAATATCCTTTTTGCGTCAGGTAAAATAATAAAAACGCTTATGTGTCACCAGCTTAACTTAATGAATACCATGTAATACCTGTTCTTCCGGACAAGATTATCGAATATCTTCTTCCTTATCGTGCCACGATTTACCTCAAATTATATGTGCTATTTTATTACCCAAAACTAACACTATAGAAATGACAACCGTGAAATAATGATTATATTTTTTTGATATATTCACATTATTTACTTTTTATCCATTTTTGCCACAAAAACATAAATTAAACACCTATATATACGTCTTAAAAATATATAAAACTATGGTGCAAGTTACATCTTATTTCTAACATGGATAATATAAGGATGATGCAGGAATTATTACTGCCAAGTGGCAATTTTAATGGTACCAAATTTTTGAAGTACCTTTTAAATAGTTCTAAATTATCCTTCAAAAAATAAAAAAAAAACATATTCATCACTCTAAATATCAGTTACAAACTTAAGGATATGTAATCCGATGAACAAAACCCTCAATAGAACCTTGTTATCTTGAAAACGCACACTTAGATTTCGAATCTCAAAAATCATTACGATAAGATAAACAGACAACTGCGTCCAGACGCAAAAGTCCTCGATATACTCTTTTTAAATGACACATTTCACGTACATCGCTGTTAAGAGGGGTCACAGTAAAGTGGTGATGGGGAAGGAACATCCGAATCTTAATTAGAGTTTGTAGTGACCGTCAGGGCGGATTAAACCTCCGTTTCATCAAAGAATTGTTTTCTGCATGAGAGCGTGCGGCGGCGCCTGCGTCTGCGCATACCTGCCCGGCGCCTTTTAAGGCGCAATCTTATCTATCGAATTTAGATCGTGTTACTTGTCTGGATTTTTCCAATTGAACATAATAATGAACATTGAATTTTGAATTTGTATCTTGACATAAACTTGAATTATAAAATCAATGATGAAGGTCTTTAAATAAAATGCATATGAAAATGACGAAATAAATATCTGATTTATTTGACTGTTTTTAACTTTATGAGTTAATAGCATGATCTCATCTTGAAATTGAAACTGTATCGCATAACATTACTTAGCATATTTAAGGTATTTTCACTAATACTTTTTTGTCATTAAATATTGATATTTCAAAACGACAACAAAGCGTCCTAATCTCAAAAATAACTGCAAATTTTAATTAAATTACAAAATATAAAAGCTGTTAAACCATGTATGAAAAGCAAAGATATTGAATGTGACTCCCAAAAGCTTTTAAAGCTTACCTTTACAGGATTATAGTAAGAGAAAACATTTGGTTAACGCTTAGTTTTAATCTAAAGCTGGATAAGCAAAGACAGTAGCCACCTTACTTGCCGGTCATAAATCATTTATTTCAAATCTCACCCGCGACTGCAAATCATGTGCCAAAGGATTTTATTCCTTACGACTCCTAAATAAGTTTTTGGGTTCCGTATCTAAGCAACTAAAACCCCATTTATACTAAGCCTTTTTATACCCATAGGTCTGTCCTACATTGAAAAGGTAGGTAGGTACACTAGGTACTCTTTACATAATATGTATGAATATTTTTTAATGTACTAACTAGTAATTTTTTCAGAATATTTCATAGGTACCTATAATAACAGAACAAAAAAGAAAAAATATAATATGTCAATAATTACTATCAAATACTACCTACTATTAATTAATATAAGACCTACCTCTATATTATGATTTACAAATATTAGGCTAATTTGATGAATCAGATAAACAAAACTATATACCACGAGTATTACGGAACCCTCAGGATATGTTTTCAATTCCACTTGACCAATGTTTTCTTGGATATTATCGATTTCAGAGTAAAAAGAGATGTCTCAATGTGTCGTAAATCCATCAGTAGTAAACAGGACTTGGGGGTTTGAAAGCTGTTGATACCTCACAATATTGGGTGGTATTATTTCTTCCCAACAATTTTACATAGTAAATCCGATTATTTTTAATTCCAATACTTTGGTCAGTTAATCTGGAGATGAGCGTAGGCCGTTTGTTTAAACATTGTACCTTTTTTAACCCGTGGGATGATAATGGAAACAATACTTTTTTTTGCATATTCCACAGTAAATAGCAGATCGTGAACATCAATGTTATTTTTGCCTTCTAAACTGTCAGTAAAACGAATATTAGTAATGAGATTATGCTGGATCCATTTACCTTTCATATTAAATGAGGTGCGAAAAGAAATATTTTGGAATATTTTTCTGACAAAAACGAAGAAGCAAAAAATATTTTCTTTCATTCATTAAACGAATAAAAACAATAGTCACTAATTAAAAATTAATTCATTAATATATTACTATGATTATAATATTAATATTTTATATGTTGTGTATAATAGAATGTATGATAAAAAGTTAGTTCAATTTAGAGAAAAGCTAGTAATGTTCCTCAATAACAATATATGTAGTTCACAAGTACTAAGAACTCTCTCCACTCCTCCTCCTCTCCTATTATTGTAGTTTTAGTAGGGATCCTTATTTTTTTCTTGCAGTTAAAATAGCTTATAGCCTATATTAATCAGTGATAATATAGCATTCAAATGGTGAAAGAATTTATAAAATCGGTCCAGTACTTTTTGAGCCAATTCGTTACAAACATACTTACATATAAACCTTTCCTATTTATAATATTAGTATAGATAGTATAGATAGTGTATGAGTAAAGTGAAAACCGTTCGGATACCTATCGCTGTAATCGTATATACTGACGTCATCATTATTGCCGCGTACCCGGCGGTCCCATCAACGACCAGAAATTATCGCTCAATTCCAATCATATAAATTTGTAATGAAAACGGCCAAGACGATATCATCACCGTTGTAAGTTGGTTTTTCATTGAGATGCATTATCTATTAGATAAAGATAACTTTAGAAAGTTTAAAGATTCACTTGTAAATATTATATATAAATATATTATAAAATGAAACAAGTTAATACGAATTTGGTGTATTTTAAAGTTAAGTAATGACTGTTAAAGACATTACAAGACTTATTAAGTGTATAAGCTCGGATTTGCTTGACTCGGACTGACTTTAGCTGACTGACATTTAACTCAGGAGAGATGCCCGCCAACCCGCCCTCAGCCAGCGTGGTAGGCCATAGCTTGATCCCCTTGTATTGAATGGAGGCTCGTGCCCAGCAGTGTGATGTTAAAAAGGGCTGAATATGTAAATAAAAAACATAACAACACAATTTTTATTATAATATGACAAAAATTGAAAGGACTTGTTTGTCTAACTGGATAAAGCCTAAAACTAACCTAAGCTTTTATTACTCTTCTACCTGCTATACCTATCTATGACAATATTCGCAAATATATATAAATATAAATAAGATGGGACATTATTACACACAGCTCCATCTAGTTTCGCGGTAAGCTACGAATCTTGTGCTACGGATACCAGATAGTTATATACTAAATATATAAGTTTAAATACATACATAGAGAAATATTCTAAATTTCTTTACTGTGCTATTGTGTCAATTAGATAACATCATAAATTTCGCACTTATAACATTAGAACAACAGTAAAGATTTATTCAGCCTATGGCTTTAGTAGTTTATGTACAAACGTAAAGTAAAACATTTTGGATTTCTCAGTCGTTTAGAATGCTTCAGAGCAATCATGATGAGCAGATAGTTTTATTTTTAAATATCAAATTTTCGCGGCAATCTAAGAAACTGTTATGTGATACCTTCACGAGAGCTTAGAATTAGTTAATGTGACTATTATTTTAGTCAACGGAAATATTTGTATTCCGAAATTCCTCAACGATTTGTCGAGTGCAAAAATAGATATCAATAACTCGTTAACCGGAAAGAGTTTTAAAATAGGTCCAGTATCGACTAAGGTGGTCTTCTTATCGGCAAGACGTCCTCTGTCGTTTCTACTAAGACATTTTACCTTTTTTATTACCGTGCTCTTCGCGACTTTACTGTATGACAAATGCTATATTCCGTCAAAAAATTTACATACAGCCCTTATAACAGTACAATAAGATTGAAACTCGATTAGCAATTCGTTAGTGAGACGAACATTTCATCTTAGTTTATCTACGGCGACTTTCTCACCTTTTTACGATGCAACGTGTGACTCAAAGTGTCGTAGATACAATTATCGATTAGGTAATGTTATCGGAGCCGATCTTTTGTCTTCCGGTTAATTTTTGTTGATTTAGGTCGGTTTTGTAATTTAGTGGCGCTTCAAGGTGCTAGTAATGATAGCGTTTTAAAAACACTTTATATACTAAGTTGAACAAGTGTGCAAAATAACACAATTTTATCTGGTACTTGGAGTGAATAAATGCACGTTACTTTGTTATCTATTTTTAAAGGAAACTTTAACAATATTTTTTATGGTTGCACTAATTTCCGTTTTGTTTTGTTTGTGACATACATTATGTAGGAATTAATATGAATTTTATTATTATTGATGATAATTATAACTTAAATAACTAAAATTAGGTTACGTAAAAACTAAAAATTTATTAAGGAAATAAATATTTTTAGGTAAAAAAGCAGGTAAATACAATGAATTTATAATACCAGTAGATAGTGAGAATAGATAATATTTTATAACTTATTATTTTATAATTTGCAAGTAATTGATTCTATATCTCAACAAATGTATTAATTTACCTAACAAATTATCGTAAACAAACAATAGGGGGCAGGTAAAGTCGATGTAAAAAATCACACTCTCTTATTCTTAAGATTGTTATCTTGTTGATATAATGTTCCTCAATAACAATATTCGTAGTTCACATGTAGTAAGAACTTCAAGAAATTCTCCGACTAATAATATACCTAATGGATGAAAATGTTAGTGCGTAAAAATAATAATACTACTTATATTGGTTTAATCTTAATGCTTAGCTTATATATAAACTAGCGACTCACCCTCGCTTCGATCGGATCCATCCCTATGTACCTCCTTTAGAATAAACTTTTTTCAAACTTTCAATGTCTTGTTTATTTACATCTAATAAAAAGGCTAAAAAATTACGTACTTTCCATACACATTTCCATCCCCTTTTACAACCCCTTAGGTCTCTTTTTTCGCCTTGAAAAGTAGCCTATGTCCTTTCTCAGGCTCTAGACTATCTGTGTACCAAAGTTTATTTAAATCGGTTTACTAGTTTTAGCGTGAAAGCGCGACAGACAGAGTTAATGTGCAATAAAAGATATTATGTGTATGTTGTGAGTACGTTTGGTAATCTTTCATACTAACTGAACAGATTTGCATGAAATATAGATGTACTACAATTATGACCCGGAATATCACAAAGGCTTCCGTACTCGAGTAAATTAAATTAAGTCGAAAGTATACCTAAATATTACATAGTCATTATATTATATCTTTTATTCTTTGGTAGAAACACAGGCGATTATCGTTATCCAACTCAAGGAATTAAATTCAGTAGAATTGGCACGTTTTAACGCCATTAAAAATATAACTGACTTGAAATATTTGTAAGTTCTTTTTCCAACTTAAATATTCCTGAGTCATATACTGTTTAGGATTTTTATAATTGCTATTATTTTTATATGCAAATGAAACCATAAACAAAAGTCAGTATCCTCATAATTCAAATAATGTATAATTTTCACCGCCAACAGAATGGCTACTTCAGTATAGTACTAGGACATTATAAATAAGATCGCTGTAATCAAATAGCATGTAGCGAGTTTAAAATATGTGCATATTATTGTGTTCATGCATTCGTATAAAGACGTCAAAAAGTACTAATGAAATAAAACTTTGCGACAGGGTATTGTTTTCCAAAGCAATTATATTATTTTAATGCGTTGCGTTTAAACATGAGGGGACCTATTTGAAAATCATGAGGCTTCGATTGGTATTCGATATTCTTTTGTTACTTGAAGTATAAGCTGAGGAACATATTACATATTAACTTATTTGTCATTTTTAACCGATTTCAAAAATAATGATAGAAGGAGTATGTTGTTTGTTAACTGCTCTGCCCTGCTCTACTCAGCTGCTAAATTAGTAGCTCTTTCTTCCTAAAACCCCATTAAAATATTAGTGATGTTCCTGTTGAGACTTACTTAATGTTGAAAATGTTCTATATACTTAATATAATATTATGTTATTGACAATTGAAGTAAAAGTACATAATATTTAATACTTCATATATTTTATTTTACATAATTTAAATATTTAAGAGTAACCGTAACCTTAAATGAAAAGTAAGAATAAAACCCCTATAACAAAGAATTTTGTTATTTTTGTGAAGCTAATTGGACCTAATTGTCTATACTTTTTCTGTTAAAATATTTGCATAATCTACAGTAATGTATCTGTTGTCTGTACAAAATAGAACTTGATCTCTCTCCGTCTACACATGCAATACAGGGCTACAAATTGTAATGAAGCTCAGCTCAACTCAGATTGCAAGACATGGCTACAAGGAAAAAATATAGGTAAGTAGGTACTATAAGTACCTACTAAATATCTTCAAAAATTAACTTCTTTTTTAATTAAATTAATATAAAAAAGAAACTTTTATCCATTTATGTAAAGCATTTAGAAACATTATTGTGATTTGAGATTGTAAATGAAACTTATTAATTAAATATGTACCAATGTTTTTATATTTATGCAGCCTGTATACAATAAATAAATAAAATTGTTGTATCTGTTTATGTGAAATAAAAGCTTTTAACTGAATACCTACTTCTGAAAGTTACTTTTATAATATACTTTTTAAAATTAACAATTTTTAAAGACAGATTATTCCAGCTAACCACCAAAACGACTGGACTGAATTTGGCCGGATTTGACCGGATTTATAGTGAAAAGTTGTGATAATTTCAATAATTAAATGAAAGCCGCATACTGAAGTGAAGCAAGAGTAAGAGTCACTAGTTAATTATTGCAATTTTAAGGCAGTTATTTTTTTTTACTAGAAATAACAACAAACCTCTATGAGCTTTATACTACATCATTAAGGAAAAACAGTGGACTTGTAACTTGCTGACATTCTTCCATCTTGCTCTCAAGTAGTTATTATATTAATAGTCTAAATTAATTTATTTAAAGCTTAGTGTATAATTATAAACATATTCAGGCGTGGCTCAAAGTCGAAGCTGTGACCATGAAAGGAATGACGTACACGTTTTCAATGATTTATTTCCTTTTTGCAATCTTTATATGCAAATGAGTATCATTGAATTATAACATTTTTAAATCACTACACATTATAAAACAAAGTCCACCGTGCATCTGTCTGTCTGTTCGGCTATTCTTAAAAACTACTGGATGGATTTTCATGCGATTTTCACCATTCATATAGTGTATAATTTATCAATGTTTTATGTTAATTCGCTGAAATACGAAGAAGACAGAAAAATCATGCCAACATAGCTTTATTGGAAAGGAAGGAAGAAATTTCGGCACAATTTAAGTTAAAAAAAAATAAAATTGCTTATAACAATCTTTATCAATTCATACGCTTACTAATATCAGCATTTCATTTTTATTTATATAAATTACTATTAGCGCTTAAATTGAGTGAAAACGATGACCATAATACTAGATCGGTTTTGATATCGATTCATATTATTATTGCGATATTATATGATCAATATTATGAAAATTAAGCCTTGATGAATTGAAAATACATAGATTATGCCGGTTCAATGATCAAAGCACATGATTTATTATTTTGTTTATAAAACAAAGGCACACAATTTTCAATTACATGCCAAACAAAGCGTAATGAACGTTTAGCCATGACACTCGATACTCGTATAGTGTAGGAGGACATACTAACGAGCTTTATAATGTAGTATCAAAAGCTAAGGACTTTTGTATTTCATTCGCACTTTCTTATTTAGGTATTAAATTTTGATTGACATCAAAAATGAAGTAGATAAACTACTTCCGTTTCATTTGTATGTTACCCACATAGACGTTAATTGTTCAATTTTGAGATATAAATGGAATAGTTACTTACTCTTAAGTCATTTCGAAATCAATGATAATAAGTAAGTAGAGTAGTTTAAGTAGATATATTATAATAAATGTATATTTACATATGTTGTAATTCAGAACTTTTAGATGTATGTCTTTTTGTTTGTGTTGTAGCAGTACCTTTCTCCAATTCTTAATTCTATTGTCCCAAAAATATCATTCATTCGAACAATTGAAATCGAATCTACGACCTACATATATTTACCATTGTCTAATGCCAATAAAACACATTTTTTTTTGTTATATTTCACTCATGATCATTCAACACTCTTAAAAATATTATAAGTAAACAAAAACCAATAACTAAGAAGTGAAATAACACACTTGTTATAAGGACTATATAATTGGCTCATCAAAATACGTTAAAACTGAATAAATGACGTCAAAAGCAATCAAAACACCTCATTCTCACGACAAATTGCCGCCAGGCGAGACGGGAGCAGCAAAAAATTTGCTCTAATTTTAACACAAAAACCATTTTATTGCGGCTAACAAGGCAACCCTGATGTTATCGGGTGTATTACTTTCATCCCTTATCTCGTCTCGCCCTTTTAGTAATTGGTCAGGGTTGGGTTACGTGCATTGTTTTAAATTATATTTTGTTCCTTGTAAATAAATATTTATTTATTTATTTTTTTAAATAAATCTTTAATCATAAAATTTAAACCGTATATAGTTACAGTAGTGAACCTGCTTCGCTATGATAAAATAAAATAGGTAATAATATATAATAAATAGGTAATAATAGGGTAATATAAATAAATAAAATAGGTTCATAAAATACCAATTTTTATAAATCATACATTTTTTTATTAACAGTAGAAAGAAATACAATAAATATAATACTTTCTTAGGTAAAATTTGAAACGTCGGGAACCACAAATCAAAATAGATCCGCGACAAAATCCGAAAAGATAGTTTCATTTATAAATACAATAAATATTTTATAATACGTATAATGTCTAATATAGACTAAATTCTTAATAACATTTAAACTCAAGTTTAGCGCCATGTGAACCTATTCTAAAATTTTTTGTACGTAGGGTTACCAATGATCATGTCACACATTTTTTACTAAAAACCACACAGGACAAAATGGCGTTACCATCAGATTATCATGGGCTTGTGGTCGGATTATTACTTAATTTTTTTCTCGCCTACCTGTCCAGATCCCTAACATTTCAAACGTATAGACCAAATGTTCAGATACAGACATCAAGCGACCATTTTAAAAAGATCCCTTTTATTATGCCATAGCTTGTCCAAATGCGTCCTTTCTTATTTGGTATTTAATACTGTCAAATTAAAAAAGCAAGCAAGCTTCTTAACCAGTGAATACAATGTTTATTATAACTATTAGAGATTAGTCAAAACAATATATTTGAGTGTGTTAAGATAAACTCGACGATTCTTATATCAGTCATGTGAGTGACAAATATTTGGGGATCAGATATATCTATTATTTGAATGTTTGATCGAGCATTGTTGAGGGATGACTAATTTAAATTTAAGTAAGAAGTTAATCGGCTACCATTAAAAAAATAAAGAAATGTTAAATACTATTCTAAACCAACATCGTAGAGTGTGACTTTGTTTTCTTTAAATATTTATAAAAGAAGTATAATTAAGCATCCAATAACTAATATTCTAAAAAAGAATATACCAAATAAAAAAGCATGTATTTACCAGGTAAATATACTTATAAGTATTTATATAATTTATTTGTCTTAAAAGGTATAGTTGGTACTTTATCCCCTGTTCCTGTTGTCCGTCCTATTTCCTTTCCTACAACAAAACATCTATCGCTTAGTAGTTCTAACCTCCTTCCTTCCTCTCAGCCCATACACGTCCACTGCTGGACATAGGCCTCCCCCAAAGATCCCCACGACAACCGGTCTTGCGCCCTCCGCATCCAGTGGGGTCCAGCGACTTTAACCAAGTCGTCGGTCCACCTTGCGGGAGGCCTGCCCACGCTTCGCTTTCCGGTACGTGGCCGCCACTCCAGAACTTTGTGACCCCATCGACCATCCGTTCTTCGAGCGATGTGCCCCGCCCACTGCCACTTGAGCTTGGATATTCGGTTGGCTATGTCGGTGACCTTGGTCCTTCTGCGTATCTCCTCATTTCTGAATCGATCACGCAGGGAAACCCCGAGCATAGCCCTCTCCATTGCTCTCTGTGTGGCCTTGAGCTTTCTTATGAGGCCCATCGTGAGCGGCCACGTTTCTGTGCCGTATGTCATCACTGGCAACACACACTGGTCAAAGACTTTTGTCTTGAGACACTGCGGTATTGGTGACGAGAAAATTTTACGTAGCTTCCCGAACGCTGCCCATCCGAGTTTGATCCTTCGATTGACCTCTTTTTCGAAGTTGGACCTACCTAACTGGACAGTTTGTCCTAGGTATATATACTCGTCTACAACTTCGAGCATAGAGTCATCGATAGAAACTGGAATGGTTGCAACATGGACATTCGACATAAGTTTCGTCTTGTCCATGTTTATTTTGAGACCAACTCGCTCGGAGACTCTATTGAGGTCATTCAGCATAATACTGAGGTCCTCCATGGTCTCAGCCATGACCACAATATCGTCGGCAAATCGAAGGTGAGTGATGTACTCGCCGTTGATATTGATGCCAAGTCCGTTCCAGTCCAGGACCTTAAAGACATCTTCCAATGCAGCGGTAAACAATTTCGGCGAGATGACATCGCCCTGTCGGACTCCTCGCTGCAATTGGATGGGTCTCGAGTCCCGGTCATGAAGTCGGACTGACATAGTAGCGTTTTCATACAGACACTTCAACACTTAGATATACCGGTGGTCCATTTGGCACCTTTGGAGAGACTGCAGCACAGCCCAGGTTTCGATGGAATCGAAGGCTTTTTCGTAGTCCACAAACGCCAAGCAAAGAGGCAAGTTATACTCTTCGGTCTTCTGTATAACCTGCCGCAGCGTATGTATGTGGTCTACGGTACTGAAGCCTTTACGGAAGCCAGCTTGTTCGGGAGGCTGGAAGTCGTCAAACCTGCTTTCAAGACGGTTCGTAATGACTCTCGAAAACAGCTTGTAGACATGGCTCAGAAGTGCTATGGGTCTGTAGTTCTTTAGCAAGGCGTTATCGCCTTTTTTAAAGAACAGAACCACAACGCTTCTGCTCCATGCTCGTGGGGTCGTTCCTTGGAATATGACGGAATTAAATAGCTTCTGAAGGGCCTTAAGGATCGGTTCTCCACCCGCCTTCAGAAGTTCAGCCGTAATTCCATCTGCACCCGCTGCTTTGCTGTTTTTGAGCTGTTTCAGAGCCATCCTAATCTCGCTCAGGCTGACGTCCGGGATCTCTTCAGTATAGTGCCGAGTTAGTCTGGCCCTCGAATCGTTGTCCAGACTGATGGGTTGTCGCGTTGATGCAAATTGCTGTCCATAAAATCTTTCGATCTCGCCCATAAGCTCAGGATTAGATGAAACGATCTTACCGTCGTCGGTTTTGAGCTTCACAAGCCGGCTTTTTCCAATAGACAGATCCCTCGCAAAAACTTTGGTGCCTCTGTTTCGCTCTATTACATCCATAATACTCTCAGTATTATAGGTGCGAAGGTCACGTCTTAGGGACTTCGAAATCTGTCTATTAAGTTGCCGGTATTTAGACGCGTCATCCGACGACTGCAAGACCATGTCTCTCCTTTCCTTCATGAGCTCAAGGGTATGATCAGAGATCTTTTTGGGTCTATGTTTGGAGGGGCATCTCAAGTATTTAGACCCAATTGATTGGACAGCTTCTACAAACCCATCATTATAGGAGTCCACATCGCTATCCAGGCAATCGAAACGGTTTTTGAGCTCTAACTGAAAGCTCTCGGGGTTTTGGATTTGGTGTAGCGCTGGTCGGAGTGTGGATTTCATCAGTCGAGACCGTTCAAGCCTTACACTGATATTCAATGTGCCTCTCACAAGCCGGTGATCGCTTCCTGTTTTAAACGCACTGATCACAGAGACATCATTGAATATTTGCTTTTTCGTCGACATGATGAAGTCTATCTCATTTTTAATTGCACCATCAGAGCTCATCCACGTCCACTTTCTGTGGTATCGTTTTTTGAAAAAGGAGTTCATCATAAAGAGTCCCTCCTTCTCCATAAACCGCGCAAGTAGATGACCTCGATGGTTTCGATGTCCAAACCCAAATTGCCCCACTTTCAGCTCATCGCCTTCTCTCTTGCCTAGTTTCGCATTGAAGTCTCCCATGACCCTCTTCTAACCTCACCCCATATTCAAATATAAAGTTTGATCATACTAATGCTGTAAGACATTGTATAAACTTATTAATAACACACATGCATAACACATAAATCAACACGCGAGCATCGAACCGACGATCTACCGGACATTAATTAAAGCAAACTTACGGACATTTATAACTATTTTATATGAACGATATTCCATCCACCAGAAGCTGTGTATTCATGATCATATATTAAAAGCTTTATGTTCCCGTAGAAGCTTCCGCGATCATTCGTCACCATGTTTTATCGCATGTAAGAAGGCACAATAAAGTAGTCTAGTCTGGTCTTCCCTAAATCACCTTCATTTTTACGATGTTATTTTATAAAGTTTAGTGACTATAAATTATTGAAAAAGCTTTTGTTTGTTCTTAATAATGTGATGTCAAGGTTAAAAATAAAAATGGCTTCGAAAACTTAATAATTTAAGTATATTCAACTCCTGCTTCATTATAGTATATTACTCCTTAAACAGGTGAATAATGTATGTATTTTGTGCAAAGTATAGTTGCATAAAACTCCGCAACTTAGTTATTCATAAAGATATTTTATGATAAAGATATCTTAGCTTCAATTATTAATAAAACATCCAAGTAACGAGACAATATTTACTATAATGACTTATATTTATAGTGTATTGTAGTGGTAATGATTTGATATAAAAAAGTCATGGTCTCCTAAAGAACATAAACAAACAAAATAAGAAGTAACTGTTAACTGATACTTTCTTATTAACCTGTAAAAAGCAAATAAAAAATAACATAAAATGCGAATGCTTGATTAATCAATAATTATTTGAATAAAATAAAAAATCGAAGGAAAGCAGCTCAATCGTTGAATGGAGTGTGTTATTTATTAGTATAGATTATCGCAACAAATCACTCGGCCGATTGCCGTGGTGTCACTCGGTGTAACCCGAGATCGCCCCTTACATTTGACGATTGGACAAATAAATATATTTTCCGTATCCTGTTTATCAGGTCTGGGGTGTTAATAAAAATGTAGGGGAGGTCAGGGATATGTGAAATAGGTATTTTTTTTCAAATTAAAACTGTGAATTATTATTATGGTTTCTTATTACTTTGTTATAGTTGTTTTAATTATATACTGATATATAACTTGAAAGTATCATGATGTAACTTTATTTTTTCTGTTTTTTCTTAAAAAAGTTTTAGCTTATTTGCATATGGACTACACTTTACTTCAGATTAAATACAATAAAACCTTTTAATGGCAAAGTATGACAACAGTTTTTATGACTAAAGCAGATTTGAAAGGCATTTTTACTATACTAACTATGTACTTAATGTCTCTGAACTATTTATTAATTAGGCATTTTCACTGCGTCTTTTTCATTTTCATTAATAATAATATAAAATATACTTTACATAATTCGCACTTCAAACCAGCATTAAATATATAAGTAATATATTTTTTTAATATTGAAATAAGATATAACTGTAAATAATATATTTTTTTATTGAAATAAAATATGTTTATTTGTTCAAATGTACTACCATGTTATCTACGTTTTATTCATTAAATATGAAGCTAATATTTAACAAAACATGTACCGATACTCCCCAAGCTCCTCTCGCAGTGTGAATGGGCCCGTGGTCAGGGTGGCCGGCGTCCGTCGTCCTATCGTTCCTAATAAATTAGAAGCCACTAATACAAGCCGTGCCCTTACAGAAGACTGGTCGCGTCAAGTCGCCACTAATGTACAACCGCGATAACACTTTCAAAAGTACTCATGTACAATCAACCAACATAAAGAGAGCTATCGAGCACGTTATATATGTTCGCACTGCGTCAACGTGTCACGTCTCTTGAATTATGGTCGTATGGGAGCGATATTCGTTGCATTGGAGGAGGTATTGTTGCCCCTTTTATATCGTTAGTTTAGGATTCCCTGTCACTTTGCTCCTCTGTAATGTAAATTCCAGCGTGCTTTATTGTTGATGACTTTGTAATTGATTGTGGCCGGATTTACGGCTAAATAAACATTTTTATATTTTTTTTTATATATATAAAATATTTGCGACATGACTAAGGGTCCGCGGACTTGTACCGTTTGGGTGACAGTTTGCTAATCTGAGTAATGGAGCACAAAAAGAACTTTAAAAGTTATCTGAAAAGAAATCAAGCGAATAAAACGCATTCCAGAATTAATATCATTTCCGACAGATTTTATTTCATTTCTTGCGATTAAATCACGGTTAATAAAATTTAATAAGAATAGCCATAATTACGCGTTACTTTAAAATTGTCAATAAATTACATCGTGTCCATGTTGATTATTTTCGGTGAAATTTTTACGGTACAATGTAACGTAAAGCCATAAATTATTGAATAATTTTATTAATTTGACATTAATGTTTGAAAACATGTAGCTTATTATATAGGTAATTGATATTGTAAACATTAGTCAATATTAAAAAAATATTTAAGTGATGATTTGACTCAAAATTTTCTTATATACAATAAGTATTAAATAATTTTAATATTATGTGTGCTAAAATTATATTTGAATAATTGTAGCCAATAGCGTACTTAATATTTATATCAGCGAGTTAAAACTAGGAACTTTGGTATTACAAAAAACACCCATTACATTTAAATGTTTGAACTAATTATAGATAAATTTAGCAAAGCTATCCATCTCTTTACTAATAAGGGTGCGGATACGATCGGACGGGTCGAGCAGCGATCCGTAATAACACACGCTCGCTATTTGTCGTCGGGTACGTCGAGATAGTAGGATACTAGCGATGTGAAATATGTGGAACGATATTATGCAGTAACACTTTATTTTTTTTATTATAATAAATAACTGAAAGTTGAAGGCAGTAGGCAGTGGCTGTTTAGGTTAGTATTCCACCAAGCTAAAAACCGCGCTGGGAGGCCCACTTTTTTAATACCTAGTACAGTTAAGCATTTTACGTTCGTAATCGCATGCGTTTTCCCATACAAATAAGAATTTTACCGCATTAAATTGTTTCTGCGCCCCTAAATTTGTGTAACTTTGTAATTAATTGAAATTTGGGTATGAAGAAGCACTCGGCTAAACCGTTTCCATATTGACCCAAGTAATTATTATCCCTACAAAAAATTAGAGTAAAATCCCTTGAGTGCCTAAAAAGAGAACCGATAAACAAACAATCACTTAAATACCTTATGTTAATATTCTGTACACAATACGTAACAGACATTGTTTTTAAAAAAATATTTCATTTAGTTTTTGCTTTTTTCCTATTTCATTGCATAAACCCGTCCAAAACAGTGTGCAATCTGTACAATAAGTACAAAATAAGCTTCTTTGTTAGTGTTCACGATCCGGTATTCAAAACATTCAACTAGAACATAATCGAATGGACTGACATCAAAGTTCATTCAATAATATGGACATGCGTACGTAAGTTTTAATAAAATACACCAATGGCTTATACGATATTTTAAAAGCTGAAGTAAAAAGCTTTTTTCCTCTGTGCCTCTGCAAATCACTAAATAAAACTTACATTTTCTAAACAGGCTACAATATTCTAACTATCCATAATAGTTTGTTTAAACAGTAATACTTCGTAAAAACTTAGTTAACTCGTATTCTGACATATGAATACCAAATGCCAATTGATTCTTAAATAAAAGGTATTTTATGGAAGTGCGAAGGCAGGCATTATCCTGCCTCGTTAATAATACGAGATGCTAAGCAGCCTTAAATTTATATTTCCGACAAAGTATCCTATTATACTACCTACTACAACCTTTAAGACGTATAGTTTAATAAAATTATTGTTATTTTAAAGAGTAATTTAGAACTCAGTTTATATAGCGTAGAAAAGTAAAAAGGGGAGATAAAATATGCACAATTTTTGTTTTTATTTATTTATTTATTTATTGATGTATATTATAAACCATGGAGCACAATGTGCTGTTATGTATACATATTTTAACATGTCATCTTAAAAACTCTGCGCCAAACATGTACATTCGTTCAGCTATAGCGTGATATAGTCAAAAACATCAATCAATTTAAACTTTCGCATCTATAATGTTAAATATTATTACCGCTAGTAAATGTATACAAAAACTTGACAAATTAAATACTAAAACCTTTCTCGAAAACGACTCCATCCATTGGTGAAGAAAACATCATTAAAATCGGTGCAATAGTGAGTTTATTGCGAACAGAAAGACGGCTAGAGGACTTTAGAGATGTGGTAGAGGATTTTGTTTTATAATATGTAATGATTATGGGATCTGTAATAATGTTTCATAATTTTTACTTCACTCCACAAAACTTCACTCAAAATGTAATTTCTACTATAACGATAAATAAACTTTTCTTTCCTATATTTCGATATGGATAAAATATACTACTAGTAGATATGGCAAACTGAAACAGACCAGATATCGGATTTACGGAACCCTAAAATAATAAGAAAAATGTTTTATGAAGGATACATCGACAATTGATTTTGATGGAAGCTACTTTACGACTGTAACAGAAGACTTTGTTGCTCAGCCTCTTCAATATTGTTATATGTAAGTTACAGTTCATGTATGAAATAGGACTGTATTGCATATACTGTACTACCTATAATTAAATTAATTATTTAATAAATAAATGTATTTTATTGACGTCGTTTTATAATATTTGATGTACAAATCCTTATAAACTTGCTATTCATATTAGGTATAATAATTACAATTAGTAGGTAATAGAAGTAACTATATAACTAATGCTTGTAATATTTTCTACGCAATATCGTTATTATTTTTAATACACTCATAAATTATATAAGAACATCAGATTAACACTTTAACTGCTGCAATATAAATCAAACTTTGTTGCATGAGCACGTGTTAAATGACTTTATTAGATGGCTTTTCAACGACTTGAATTTCTTAAGGCTATAAAATTTCTGAACTTGAAATATAAGCACTAATTCTTACCCACCACAGAGTGACTTTAATTTAATTTTTAGTCAGTTTATTTCGAAGTGTACTCAAAATTATGATTTATGGAATATGTTTTTTTTATAAAAATGTCGGAGAGTATTATAACAACGTGTGTCCTACGTTGAAAAATGATTACTTATATTCTTACACTGAGTTTCAATCCTCTAACTTGATAGTATAGTTCACTTTTTCAATAGATTTGATAAAAACGTGTTAAGAATAAAATTGAATTGCGTGTTTCTAACTTCATCCATTGTTTTCACCGGTAATATTGACACTAACTACGTTTTTAACCTCCATAGACTATGGGTACATTTATGATTTAACTGCGATTGCCTCTTTACAGTTAGACAAAACGTAACATGAAAAAGCATCCGACTACTAATTAATAACTAATAATATTTTAAATATCCAGTAGCATAATAGAAATCTAGTAAAAATATGAAAGGGTTACTTTCCAACATTTACTTAATGTAAGATCATAAAGCACTAACACAAAAAGGTCATGAGAAACAAAACCACTAACAACAATGCCACCAAATCTGACCTCGCTAATGCACTGTCGAAGTCCATCCATTGTGATAAGTAAAACTAGTAATTATCTGACCGCCAATACAAAGTTTGCTGCAGCTCCCACGATCTTCTCAGAAGTAACTTTTCATAGCTAAAAGGTTTTGGACTAGATAATTACACCAGATGAGTGATAGATACATTTCGTTTACTGCATTCGAAAGGTTCTCAAATTTTTCGAGTTTTAGTGCGTAAAGCCTTTATTATAATAGTATTTCAAACGTGCAAAACAATACTTTTTTGTGATACAACTATTTTAGCAAAACTAGTTTTATTTAATAAAAATAAAAAAGGTACTGACAGTTTACTAGAAAATATGTACCAAGTCGTTAACGACTAATTGTAAAATTACAAAATAAAAAAATAGCTTCATTTCTTAGCTACTGCACTAGATATATTTACTCTTTACTTACAGAAGTATTCGTAAGTAATTGTAGAATATCATCTAATTAACCTCCTTATGTCAACCATAACTTAATCTCGCAAAAATCAAAAACTTGTTACATTGCTCGACTATACTAACCACGTATTTACCAAAATGCTTACAAATTTAAGATTACACAAAGCAAATTATACATCATATATCTTTTAGTGAGACTTCTAAAATAACTTTTCAAACAGCAAGTAATTATCCGCTCAGTTATATTTAACCTGGAATAAGGAGCGATCATTAGGGTTCTCGCATACTGGCTTCTGTTACACCTTTTTGTGGTTGCGAAGTGCGCTCGATTACCCGTCGTTAATGCAGCGATACACATCTGTGGACGGCCTATATACAGATGTTGAGAAAAGTAAAATTTGATAAGTGATATTATCAGTAATAATATATTTTTATCAATATTTAATCATATTATATAGTATATTACATAACTGTACTAATAGATTGTTAAAAAATATTATATTAAGATTTTCACTTTGAAAAAGTTCTTCGAAAAATAACATGCATTTTAAGAAGACTGAACTTAATTACACTGAAAACTCACTAAATTATTTATTTTAAAATTGTAACATTTCAAATAAATTATTAACTAAACTAAACTTCACTTATTAACTGATTTAAATATCTTCAATAAGTTAAATACCAAATAATACAAATAGTGTTTGAACACTCTGTATCATAATGTTACGAATAAAATACAATCAGGGCTGTCAAAAAGATGTAGTGGTCACGTCAATCAGGTAAAATCTTCAAGCAAAAAATAGTTTGCCAATTATTGTAGATTTGTTTCATCCCTAATGGGTTTTACTCGTACTGATTATTTTGTAAAAGGTGGTCGTCTCATCATAGTGAGAGTTACTTGATATATCTTTAATTTTTTGTGATAAGTTAATAGGGTATTTTGCACATTCCTGACACTTGGAAAAGGCAAAAAAATTGAGAGTTATTGAGTAAAATTATTATATAGTTTGTAGCTTAAACATCCCAATAATCGTTTACTTATTTTATTTCTTAGTTTTTAGACAGGACAATTTAATTTAATTTAAAGCGACTTCACTTTAAAAATCTATTTTTTATCGCCATATTTCTTAACCTATAAGTAATATCATATTTTTATAGTTCATTAATGGCATTAGATGATGTTTATATACGAGTATATAGCTCAAGCCACATGATGCTTCAATTCTTTAATACACACCTATATTTATAACAAAACAAAAATATTATCAAAAACACTTAATAACCACTTTACGCAACACCCGTGATATACTAATCACAGGTTCTATGCACGGTGGATGTCAGTCTACGTCACATGCCACTGGACGTTTTGACAGACAGACTAAAATTTAATGATATATAGAGGGTGGAAACTATAAAAACAGACGAATTTTTCAATAAATATCTTAGATTTTAAACACAGAAATTAATTAATGAAACACAATTTAATTATTTTAATATAAAGTTTAAAAATATATTTCAGAAGTAAATTAACAATATGTTAAAAAAGTAATTAAAAGCATAATGTAACAACTTGACTATCTGATTTTGCTCTAACAAATCATAATTTTCTTCCTGAGTTTTTTTTATAAAATAAGAAAACAATATTCATATGTATACCTAAAGTATAATATATTTTAATATATTTAAGTAAAAAAGAAAACCTCTTTATTAAACACTCTATACATAAATAAAAACGAACCGTATCTGATACGTTGTTACAGTTTCGGTGTTTCCTAGCAATTACATACGTACATATTTTGATGCAGATGTAATCTTTGCATAATTATTAGTCGGTAACAATTTTGGTAACAGTTTTACTTTGTATAATGACTACCTCTATCTTTAACATTTGACTAAAATATAGTTAAATATTGCAATTTACTCACATTTGAATAGTTTATTTCCTTAAGTTCTTGTTATTCGATACAGATACTGAGTATAACTTATCATCATGTTTTTCAAACACAGTTAAAATTGAAAATAAAAATAATAAGTACATAAACTAAGTATATAACTTAAAAGTGTCATTCTTATCGATTGATATGATTTTTTAGAAGTCGAGTCTATAGTTTTTAGTTTTTGTCTGTCTAGGCTTTTATATATCTAGACAGATTGATGATACAACCTATGATTAGGATACTTATACTCTGGAAATTTATAGTAACCGTTGAAACGTACTACGGGACGAAAAGACGAGATGTGAACAGAACGAAGGTGAGTCACAATTTATCTATTAACTGTTAAATTTAAATTTAAGAAAACTGAGCCCATCATATGTTATTTTGAAACCGATGATGTCAACTTAAACTAAAAACTGCTATAATATCAGCCTCAAATTAATTATCTTAGGCTTATCTGCGTGAAGGAATTGATTCGCTACACAATATAATCATATAAATATGAATGGAGGCTACAAAAAGCCCGATCGAAACACCTTATTTAGGCCTAATCAATGGAACCAATCCCACAATAACGAAGCACTTTAGCCTAATACCCTCACTAGTTCCGACGTTAGTTGTTTTTAGTTCCCGACACAGTAAACCCGATTTTATTAATTAAAACTTCATCCAATACGTGTTAAGGGGGGCGTCTATAAAATTTGTTTTTTAATTATTCTTTATTAGACAAAATTGGCTTTGTTTTTTCAAAGAGGAATCTGTTTCGACGGGACCCTTTGTCCGGCTGTCGGTACTATTAATGATTTTATAAGGTCAATAATCATTATTGACTGTTATCATATAATTAACTAGTTTCACTGAAGGATTAGGCACAATAATGTTAACAACCAATAAACGAAATATAATTATCAACTTCTTTTGTAAAATAATTTAATTGAGGGATTTGAAGTTTAATGTATATAAAAAGTAGCATCTTTATCTATCTTCTATCATATTATATATTAGATTACTAGTTAACTATCTTTAGGTATTAAAGAGTAAAATATTTTGAGCCTTTTATTCGATATACCTAGCAATACCGCTTTGATAAACCACAAGTAGGAGACATGATCCAGCTGTTATCATATTAAATCATTTATCTATACAAATAAATTTCTTTAAAAAACGAGCCTATCTTTTAGTGAATTCCATTAATTCTAAAACACCAAGGTGGTCACCCGATAAGGTTGTTTTGACATGTTGTATTTATGCAGTGTTGGAACACACGTCTTTATCTAAATTACGATTTTGGAAGCTTCGAACATATCTATTGAAGGTACGAAGTCAATTAAAGATATACAAGATGTGGGGATGACTTTATTTTGAACTTTTTTTCGGTTCTTTTTTGAGTTGACAAGATTTAGTACAATATCTACTACATATAACATTATGTGTTTCGTTATCACTTATGAAAACCAAAATTTAATAAGTCTCGAAATGGATGCAGATATTAAAAAACTTAAGAGTATGTCAAGTGACCCATCAGAATTCGGCAGGATATTATGATATATATTGGAAGCACACATTTTTTAAATATGCCTGCCTGTTTATTCAAGTAATCCTAAACAGCTTTACCGATTTTCAAGGGACTTTCATTGGCAAACAGTTGATGGTAACTTAGTCTATTTTATTTAAGAAAAATAATAAGGGTTCCTTTCAAAATCATACCTGACCCACTCTATTTAATACATAAGAAATATTCCTTTTTACATAATATTATCTGTAAATATAACAAATTAAGCACTAATTGACCTCATTCAGTAGTGTTTTATAAATCTATTTTGAAACATTAACACACAGCAACATCTACTTCCATGGCAAGGTACGAGGATTGTGCTATGGATACAAGATCGTTGATACACTAAAATACATACACATTGTAAAATATATAAAGCATGTTATTAACCATACATAACATCATCTTATATAATAGTACGGTTAATTAAAAAATTAATCAAATTTTTGTTCGTACGTAACAAGAATTTAAGAATGCTCTAAAAGAATGTTGTCTCAATCGCAGCTGCGACAAATTAATTTCGTTAATCAAACACGGTGCAGGCGCAATGCATCAAGACGACAGCAAGCGACCAGATAACATTTATGTAGTGTTACCACAATTATAACAGCTTAAAACAGGACTCTTAAATAATGATGATAAAAGTAAAAATGTCCTTGTACAGGCATCGAATTTGTGACATACTCGTACTTAGTCATTATAACACAAACAATTATAATGTTATTATTAATTTCTGTCTTCTAAGATTTACATTTACAGTCTTTTCAGTAGCGAACACGATTAACCCTTTTTAATACGTTATTACGATACGTTAATAAATTTTCACGTTTTTTTTATTTTAGCGAACAATCTCGAATATGCTTTAATAATAATACTCTATTTCAAGTTCTTAGAATTTATTGATCGAATTTTAACCAAAATATTTTATTAATAACTGTTTTAATTAATTAAATGAAATTCGTTCCTGAATTTTCCGCTTTCATGGAAGCCCTATATTTGCGTGATTTAAGACACACCGAAAATTGACGGTCAAAAAGGCCCGTGTATGGTCGAAGGGTTACGCGCATTTTTACATTTTAAAATTTGTAATTCATATTACTTAATGGGCACTTTATTTATTTTTATTGAGTTTATGCGCATTGAAATATTTAATGATAATTAAGTTTTCGCTTTAAAATTGTAATAATTACATACTTTGAGTTAATAAGAATAGTGTGATATTAAAAATGAAACTTCATGTATTTTAAACACAAAGACCAATGCAATAGCAACATATATTACTACTGTAGCCCTTATCGTACATAATTTCTATACTGAAAAAAAACATTTCCGATAATTATTTTTATTTATTATTTTCGCACCTTCGCTTTGCTCGGGTTCGTCCCTAGGTTTAGCGTCAGCGACGCCACGGGTTCCGCTAGTTAAAATTTCTACCTCCTCCTTTTTTGAAGTCGGTTAAAAATACCCTTAGTTACGCCTTATAACATTAGCTAACTGCGAGTGAAAGTTCCGTCAAAATCGGTCCAGCCGTTTCCGACAAAAACTTTAAAAATAGGGTTTTTGTTGCTAGTACCGTATTATATACTTTCATATGCATTTAGTGAAAAGCTGTTAATTTGAAATTAAAAACGACACTCAAATTTTATTTATACTTATGTATAGATTATTTTACCTAATCATTTAAACAATTAAATTTAAAAATTAATTCGTACTTGACCTCATTTCTAGAAATATATTTATATTATAACCTTAGGTAATTATAACATCAATCTTTTTTGTTAAAATAACTATTAAAATTTATTTATGTTACAAATATTTATAGATATTACTATAATAAGCTATTTATCTAATAAAAAAGTCAAATAAATGCTTATATTAAAAAAAAATTACAAGTTTAATTTTAAATACAATAAAATAAAATTTTGATTGTTTAATAAATTTTTGTAATCACTGCTAGATGACAAAATCGATTAATTTTGAAATTTACTTCAAATGTCAATATCGATATAATCATCGGAGAATTGATAAAGTATATAAATAAATAATTAATATATGGTTTTGGATGGCTTTATTATGTAAAAACGTCACGTTTGACCACTAATGAGCGAGTTATGCAATCCTAAATGAGATCAGGAAATTCTTTCTACGTTTAATCATAATGTTTTATAGATTTTTTATTATTAATTTAAATATTTTCATTCGATTTTATTTATTGTGGTTAATTGGTGTAGATTTTATGTTTTTTATGGTCTTGGCATACATTTTTATTGCCTTTTTGGCACAGAAATAGAAGATCTCATAATAAAAATTCTGAGTCAAATCTGTAATTTAAATATTTTTTTTTGGAAAATCTAATATCTAAAATATTGAAATATACATTATTATCGATATAGAGGCCAAATCTATTGTTTTTAGAATCTGTCTGTCTGTCTGTGACCGCATCACAAGAAAACCACTGGACGAATTTGGATGAACTTTGGTATGATGATAGCTGGTTACAGTGATCAATACATAGGATACTTTTTATTGCAGGAAAATATCTCATTTCTAAGAAATCTCCACTAACCGTTACAAACTGGCTATAAAACATGTTAAATCTGATTTGTTTCCGTTTTTATTTTGGGATTAGCAAAAGGGCAAACAACCTTTCACATACCATTACGAAGACTTTGTATGGTATAGCATGTGAATCGTGGACGCCCTTGTACGCCCGCCTCCCATTGTTTTCAATTACAATAATTTGTCAGCAAATCGAAGGGTTTCGAACAATCGCATGTTTTTGATTCGAATAGCCTTTGATTGTAGAGAAAATTTTGATTGACATTTGCCATAATATGTTTATTTTTCATAAATACGTTATTGATGAGTACAGAGGATTACCGTCACTTTACAAGGCGCAGGGTACAGGTAATTCTAACTATTACACCTAATGTCCGTGGTTTTGTAACCTTTCAGGTAATGGCGGTATTTCCAATTGTAAATATATATTTAGCATTAAACATTACAATTTGTACTGAATTTCATGAGTCTGTACCACCAGTGCGTCAGAAAAACTCTCAATTCTACAAGAACGGGAGAAACATACTTTGTATTTACCGTATACATAGAGTGAGATTATAATTATTCGTAGGTATAGGTTCTTGACAGTCAGATCTTCTATTTTTTGTATTCAATTGCTAGTTATCTCATTTTATTAAAAAGGAGTCGTGTCATCTTCTATTTGTCTAAATTCACAATGAAAGTAGTTTTTTGACAAATAAACGGGAGACTTATCATTAAGTAAATTGATTAGTAATAATAATAGCTTAGAGGCGGCGCTTTCAGCATAGAATAGCACAGCAACAGCACACACGTGTTTTTATATAAAATTATTTAATTATTTCATATTTTTGTATGAAAGCGTTGTTCTATGTAACAAAGAATATAATGGTTCATATGAATTTATCAGAGATGAAATATTATCTCGCAGCAAATGTGCCTATCCATATATACTTATGTTGACCCGGATAATCAGCTATCATTGTACCAAATTTCATCAAAAGCGAATTCATGGTGCATTCCAAGCCAAACCAACAGACAAAATCTTAAAAACTATAGATGAAGATTATTTCAATGAAGTTTCCCATGAATTATTATTTCATGTACAATGATAAAAGTAATATATTCTAAATAAAGACACGCAAATAATAAAAGTAATATATTCTAAATAAAGAGCTTCATTTTTTATACCACTCAAAATTATTCCGCAACTTCGAGCCTTTTATTCCCTCGAAGCGTGTAATACAGTAGCAACATGGTACACAAATTAAAATAAACTTTATATTCTCGTAGCTAAGGATTATTTTAGATCATAATGTTTTCAAGTAAGACCAGTAGCCGGCGGACAATAAGCGATCCGTCATTGTGTTAGATACGTGGGATGATTATACCGTCGGCATAATGCCGTAGGACATCTTGAATATAAAACAATTTACGAAACTGATGTTCAGGCTAATACGATGTTTGTTATTTTTTACACGAGAAGAGTTCGAAATAAAGTGATCATTGCAACGGAATCTTTAGGCTTTAAGCATTTTTGAATTTGAATACTAAATACTTTTTCATAAAATTAGATTCTTTGATGAAAACTTATGAAATTATTTGAAAAGTAGTTTTCAAGTATGGTTATTAAATAGCACGTGAAAATATATTTTCTCTTAAAGGTAATATCATTTATGTAGGTAGTAAGTAATAACGCGTAATAATATGTAGGTATGTTCTCATAAAAATACTCTTAGAAATTACAACACCTTTTAAAGTCAGTCAAACACACCACGAAATAAAATAAGATAATGACATCTAACCGCCTACATTTTATTTAAATTAATTTATTTAATATTAATAGACAAAGATAGTTTTTCCTACTTTTTTCGAAAAAGTTATTTTTTATACATATTATATAAGTAAGTAAGCTAAACTAAAAGAAACAACCCACATAAACATGCTACGGTCCAACTACATCATAATTGAAAGAAATAACAGCCAGTGACATTTAATAGGTTTTATTGCATTACAATCTTTGTAGGAACTACAAATGAAATAACATTAAACATTTCGCCATTTATCGCACGAGACTTTATATTTAGAGGCGCGTTCGTGTGGCACCGATTTTGACCTTATGTCGTCGGTCTCCACTGTAGGTTCACAGACTAGAGATGTACCATGTGTCTTGTTTAACCGAATATTTTGCATTATCTGTATTTAAATTCATACTAATATATCCAAAATGGACTATGACCTGATCCCCCTCGTACTGAGGGAGGCCCGTGCCCTGCAGTGGGGCGTTAAAATGGGCTGATGATGATGAAATATCCAAATACCAGAAAGAAGATTAAAATTAAATACATAGAAAGAAAGAGAGATCAATAGTGAAGATTCCGAAGGAATCATAATTTCAATCGAATTAAAAAAATATACATACGGAATAAATATAACGATAACATTACGTGAATTAAAAATATTTATATAGATAGTTTTTTATTATACGTGTATCGATAGTAATATTCCCATCTCTTACAGCCGCCGCCCACGCGGGTCGCTCGCTCGCGCCGCCCTGCGCTCGACTACATCACGGGGTCGTCCAATATCTTTCGCAAGTTTTCACTCGTACATCCTCGACCTATGAACAAATATAAACCCATTGCAAAACGCTTAATTTATAACCATAAAAATCAACACCTCTTAATTGCCTTTATCACCCACGATATTGATAGAAAAACTATTATTTATATCCTCTTATCGTTTCAAGTCCACTCGAATTACAACTAAATACATTGACTCGTCCGACGGAACTGCCTAGTCACAATATTGTAATATAATATCGGATCATTAAGGCACTTAAACGCGGAAATGAGTGGGTGCAAAACCACCGTATCTAAACTATAATTTGAGATCTGTCCGTCGGTCCGTTATGTACGTCTGATAATAGCCGTGACCGATTATAATTGTTGTTGAGAGCGGTGATTTGTTGGCCTGCGACGTTTAATTGTTAACACGTGCGTTAAATTTTTGTACGCTGTCGCTTTAGATGGATACGAAATTATGTGGGTGATCTTGTGTGTCAACTTTCTATATGTCAGAATTATTCTTTCTAGGTTGTCATTCGTCGTAAATCACAACACTACGTTTAGTCATCTGAAAACGAATATTTTTATAAATTAGAGATAGTTTTAAAGTTAGGTATACCATTGGTTACTCCTGCTCGGATAAGGCACGCAACATGCACATTCTTGCGCATGCACGTCTGCAAAGCCTTGGTGTGGCCCACGATTTATTCAATGGACTTCGCCGTCCTGGATACATTTGTATTAGTACTTCGAAGACAGGGTTGGAACTGATTAAATACATTAATAAAATTATTTATCATATAGATAGTAGGTACCTACAATTTTCAATTTTTTTATATCAGAATAAAAGATGTAACCTTAAATAATAATTTTCCTATAGTATAGTAAACTTGCACTTAATTATAAGCTCTAAATGTGAACTTTAAAGCAAACGAAACAAAGCTTACGAGATATATTACACATTATTTGAAATATCATTTCTCTCAACTTTTATCACAATGTTGATTATTACTTTTTGAAAAAAAAATTGATGCTGCACTCTGGAAAGTCTTTTTGCTGAAATAAGTTTGATAAAAGCTTATCAAAACAAAAAATTTCTAATATTATTCAATTATTATAATAATAAAGCGTTAAATATTCTCTATTAATCATTTTCACGATTATATTTTTAAAAGGCATCGATAAGATATTATATTTACTATAAAATATTGATTAACGAATATTGTTCCAAAAGGAACAACCCTATATCGTCTCCTTTATACCCCTGAATGAAAGGCATTAAAGAGTTGAGCGGCGTCGTGTCGGACACGATGTTAGCTAGCCGTGCATCAAACGTTGTACACGCGGTTATTTATATTCTGTGTCGCATGACTGAGGGACAATAAGACGAAGACTATTTATAAATAATTTACATGAAAATTTTAAAGAGATCGAAAAAATACACAACGTCTCGTTACGTCTTTGTAACAACGTTACAAAGACGTAGGAATGCACTAAACAAGGATTATTCTAAAGGTTTGAGGTTTTCGAATTAAAAATCGCATATAGGCTGATCATAAATATAGGTCGCCCCATTGACAGTGTGATTCGTTTCTCTGAAAGTCAATTTCGCGCTATTTCGACGCGACCGCAGGTTACGATCTCATGACAAGAGATTGACCGCATCAGTCACGCGTATGCGCATTCATTATTGTAAAATGTCGTTTAATCAACAACACTTTGAATTACATAATCTTCTGTAAATGATATATAATATTGGTATTTTACTGTTTTATAAGTATATAATTGCTTAGTACTTTTTGCGAGTAGGTACTAGGTATATTATAAAGGGCCCTTGATGGAAAAATTATTCAATAATTTTTATTTGCTAAGATATAACCCTAATAAATAGCTTAAAAGTTATGATAACAAAATTTTTACATAAAGTGTATTAAGTTAATTATGCTATTAATAGTAGGTATACATATTTTATAATTTTGTTCTTAAACGGGTAAGCAAAATCGATATGGCCGTGTGATGCGTGGAAAATCTAGCTAAAAATTAGCAGTAAGGAACGTATTATTATTTTAACACCAAATCATTCAACTGTGCAGATATGAAATAACTAAATTGCTATTTGTTTAGGTATATCATGACGAATGTCGAGGATGTTGATTCAAGAAATCTTTTAAATTTATATATATTTAATGGCGACAGTCACGCGAGCCATTGAAAACTTGCCGGTGCGTCCATCTGGACCATTCACGTAAAGAAATCCATTTCATTCCAACTCGAACCATAAAACTATTATCTACAATTATAGATGTTTGTTCATAGGATCCGTTTATAGAAAATCTATAAAATAATCGATTATAAAATTAAAAAATTTTACGACCATCAAAGGAAGTTATATTGATTTTTGAATATGAATGACTTAAAAATGATATCTCGTAACTAATTTGTCGGTGTTTGATGTTGTTTCTCAAAGAGTTAAATAAGTGCTATGCGGTTTTATTAAGCTGGAATCGACGTGTGACACCCACGCTGTAATTTTTAATTTTTAAACTGAATCAGCCTTCACTAAATCATATGATATACTGTCTGTTCAATTCGAAATATTTAGAAACTGTTTATATAATGATAGAGCAATATTAAAATAAAAATTGAAATCCACCTTTATTAAGAAATTAAAAACGTATAAATTATATTTCGCATTCATTAAAAAGAGATAGCACTGTTTATCTAAGCCGTCATTATATTTTCAGTTTTAAATATAATTAATAGCTTTTTAAGATGTACCTACGACGTTTATATAAAACTCTTTGTCTGGCTTAATGAATTGTACCAGTGGACCAGGTCTAATATTCACTTTTCATCCGATTGTTAATGTCATATTGCTGGTCTCAAGCCTTCGTTTACTATAAAGAATTAGGTTATAGTTATCAGGCAATCCACCCCGCTGGCCTAGTGCGGGTTAATTTGTTGACGGAGTCTTTCGAAATCTTGCTAGGTTCTCTCAGGCATACAGGTTTCCTCACGCAGTTTTCCTTCACCGTAAGTAAGTAGTAATAATCATGTGCAAATAATTAGCACATTAAAATATCAGAGGTGCGAGACTCAGGATTTGACCCTGCTCCGTTTTATAGGAATTATTACTGGGCCACCATAGCCTTGTAGCTAGTATTATACATTAATATATTATTCTTCAAATATTGTATTGTAATTTTAACCCCATTTCGTAGAAGGTTACGGTCAGAAGTTAGAGGTAAGAGTAAAAACCCTAACTAACATTTGTGTGAACTACACTCATTAAGCTAACACCTACGTATCGCCTACACGGTGACCGAGCGAGTTAAAAGTTACTGTATCTTCACGCTTTCTGCTCAATATCTATTCTATTTAGTGTTGCCCAAAATCGGTCTTGGTCTTGCAGTCTTGGTCTTGGTCTTGCATTTTTGCGAGACCAAGACCAAGAACAAGACCGCCTAATTTCAGCAAGACCAAGACCAAGACTGACCATGCAAGATTTGAGCAAGAACAAGACTGAGTCTGCGAGACTCTTGCGTCTTGCAATTAGGACTGAGTGTCGTTTCAGGAAGCGGACAGGCTTAATTTATAATACAAAAAATTGACACTTAGAAAACAAACGATACAAAACAAAAGAAAGTACCAGTACATAGAATTTTGAAGAAGAAAATAGGGAGAAAATAGGAAGACGTAAAGTACAGATATATTTTTATACCTAATTTAGTTTAAATCGGTAGGTACAAGTACTTTTTACTCGAAACGTGCACATCGATCCGCTAAGGTGAAAGATATTTGATGTAATAGACTTTTCTGTAATTGGCTTTTTATTACCTACATTTTCCTACTACATAGTTTTGATATATGATGTACCTATCTCTTAAGATTTAGCCACCGCTAGCTTTCTAAAGACGACTCAATAAAACCAATTAGGTACCTATTTTGTTTTCCTGTGGAAATGAATTATTTTTCTGCAATAAAAAGTATCCTAAGTCACGACCTGAGTTTTGTTTGGCTCAGTTTGTAGTGACCCTACTTTCTGCGCCAGCGGTCGCGGTTTCAAGTCCCGCTGAGGGCATTCATTCGTTGAACACGAATGTTTGTTTTGAACTCCAATCATGGGTGTTTATATTTATAATATGTATGTATTTAAAGTTATAGTACTTGGGCGACCGATTTTTGTAGGTAAAAAATAATAAAAAAATATGGGTGCGTGTACTTTATGTATGCGCGTGAGTAGTTAGACTTCTTTTCTAGTTGTAAATCAATCTCTGCAGTAAGAAAGATGAAGTCGTTCAAACAGATAGGTACAGAATATTTAATTTCTAAAAAAATATACCTACTTCGTTTGTAAAATATACTTTTAAAAAAGAATAATATAATAATGTGGTCTTAACTCATAATTCCGTACTTTCACTTATCAAATGACGTATAATTATTTCTCATAGATGGCGTTTTTAATATTTTTATTAGGTATTTAATTTTAGTAAATGTCAATTGTATTTTACTATCATAATTTTAGATACTATATATAGGTATAGGATGGTGACGCTTAATCAACATTCCTTTAAACTGCATGTAGGGTGAGATGATATAAGTCGATAAAAATTGACAATTTGAAAAAATACCTTCAAATAAAAAAGTGAATTTTTCACACAAAATAAATTATAAATACAATAAAAATGGTCATAAAAATAAACACTACTAGATCAGAGTTTGTTGACCCCAGCTAAAGGCGGCAACATCACACTGTCCCCGAGCAGCCGTAGGTACTACTAGCCCTAGCGACGTTTGCATAGAATAATTAATAAGAATTCGCAGGAGTGGCATAGCATATTATGTCTTAGAATTGAGTAAAATATCTTGTAAAGTAGGTAAATAAAATACATGAAAATAATCACATTATTATGAGCATAATACGGTTCATTGAACACGCATTTTATTGATTAATCACTGTCGGTGAGATTTGTCGACCGAGACAGAAAATCCGGTTCATTAAAAGCCTTAAATCGTAAACGATAAGTTTTATAAAAAAGTTTACAAGAAATAAAAAATGCGAAATTTTATTCTCTACAATAATGGTTTCAATAACTTTTGCTCTGAAGTGCATAGTTTCTGAGATATCGCCCAAAACTTTTTTTCTTGAAGTTCCATCTAGATTGGTCAGCATTTTGTGTTTTTTATGCCCATCAAGTGACCCTAAATCTTATAAAAAACAAAAATTCGATTTTATTTTTACTGGCTATTGTGGTAACACTTTTAAGATGGTTATAAAAAATCATTGATGTCAATTTATCACCAGGTATTTAAAAAAATAATCTAATATGTAATAAAAACAGGAAAAGCTTTTACTATTTTCATACTATAAATTATCATTTTGCAATATTATTAAATACTAATTAAAAGTAGGTTTTACCGTGTATTTTTTAGTCTATGACGCAAAAATCCTTGAGAGTCGCGCCATTTTGTCAAATCGGTAAAATTCAAAGAAATTTAAAGACACGTGTAGGCATCGCCGCCCTTTGAATGTGTACCGACAGAATTGCGAGGTGTGGTGAGGTGTCATAGGCGATAGCGGGGATAATAGCGAATTCGGAATAAGTAATTGAATTAATTTATTTTTCTTACAACATTTCCTATAGGAAAACATTTATAAAATAATTATTTGAATTATTTTTACTAGAATATTTTTTTAATAATAATAATAGGCCTAAAAATACCAATAATAATATTAAATAAAGCAATGAAATTACCGCCTCAACTACGCTTACACTAGCACCCCAATGTCGGCATTTCTTTGACAAGGCGGCTTATGCTTTTAACTATTTAGTATTTTTCTATTTCTTTAGTTGACTTTAAAGTGTTGAAGTGGGAGCACGCAGTACGCACATAAGCAAAGGACTGATTTTAATGAATCGATGTACCTAATAGTGAAAGTGTCATACTGAAGCCCCGTCATGGCGATGGTATTTGGTACCATTGCCAAGTGGTGCAGTGGTTGCCATTGATAAGGTTCGAAGGCACGAAGACATATTTTAACGGTGTCAACTGTTTCATTAACGGGAGATGATATAAAACGGCAACATCAGGAGCTCTGCAAGAAATTCGGCAGATTCACCTGAGACGCCAGAGTAGCCGCCGATCGGTCGCTGATCGCCTGGCTGGGCCTCCCTGAATAGAGTCTCACACGGATGGGCTGATCGCCCGGGCGGCTACCTACTCGATCGAAGCCTCAAGGGTCCCAGATAGTACCCTCCTAGTGACGCGCTCATAGTCGTGGGCGGCGGAAGAAGGAATGTGAGATGACCACAGAGCTCTGCGTACGTACAAGGCGGTATCAACGGCTATCTACCGCTGCGCGTACCTGGTACTTGGTTTTGAGGAACTGTTTGGTTGGTAGAGGAAGGCCAATGCCCAGTCCCTTCGCCTACTCTTACCCCGAGCAAGACTTGCTTCGATTGTTTAGTGTGTGTAGTTATGTGATACAGATAAAATTAATTGAAATCAAGAGTCAAAACTCGAGTGCCAATGTACCTATTTAATTTTTTTCTGTGGACTGTGTCATACCTACAATATTTGAAATATGCTCGTAGGTATCGTAAATGTCCTTGTAATTTTATCAGAATAATTATTTATGTTGTTTAAGTATTAAATGGATCGCCGACATTCGTTTCGAATTAAAAACTTGTGAATACATTCTAGATACATAACAGTTTGAATGTATTTTATTATAATTATTATGGTTGATAGGTATTACGAATATTTTAGCGAGTGCCTTTGCCTAATAATTTTGCAATTATTGTTATTTTTAAATTTTAAGTACACTTAAGAATTTTTACGAAAGTAAATTAAACAGTGTTTTGTTTAAAGTATGTAACGAGATATTGTGATAGATTGTAATTTCTAGTGAACGTTTTTCAATATTGCATTATTCATTATTGCATCTTTCAATTTAACAATTTTATAGGTATTATAACTTTGTGTATTATTTTAATCAATATTTGTGTGAATTGATGGAGGTTTAAAATCATTTTAATGCTACACGAATGTCTTATTATTTGTAATAAAGTAGTAACTAATAATATTATTTTGTTTAATTTATCCTGTCGCATAAAGTTACACTAAATAGAAAAGTTAGTACCTACCTACCTATTTTATTAAATAAATTTCATATTATTCCATCGTGAATTTGCCGCCCTTATAGGCTAATTGACCTCCCAGGGTCACAAGTTCGAATCCCGGTTAGATTACATTTTACTTTTTTAATTTTGCTGTTATTTTATTTAAGTTAATGTTAAGTATTGATACCACTAACAGAACCTTTAACTTCTTTCTTGCACGCATATTTTCTTGTCTCTCGTAAAATGATAAATCGAATAGATAAATTCATAGGCATTTTGATAAATAAATCGCAGGTTATTGGTACCTAAATAGATTTTTTGAAAATTGAAAGAGTAGCTTGTGTAAAACCGTGTTAGTGAAGCACGACGCAGAAAAAATATCCGCCCTTGTGGGCTTATTGGCCCACAGATAGAGGTTGTGGGTTCGAATCCCGGTTCGATCACATGTTTCTAATTTATTGTTGCTCTTAATTTAGTTAAAAATTGATGTTAAGTATTAACTATAAATAAAAATCGATTTACTAAGAGTTTTATGTTCATCTAATATTTAGGTAGTTTTAATAATAATAAAACGAATTCTTCAATACTTTTTCGAAATCGCTAAGGCCGCACTCTAAACGTCGGAATTTGATTGAAAAGGTGGTTTGTGTTTGTTTTGCTTTTAAGTTATTTTGATTTTAGTTTAGTCAAGTTTAATGTCGTAAAGAAAAGTTGCTTTTATTAATGACTAGGACTACCTTAAAGACTTCGTAATAAATTATCTGAAAGAAGTACAAAAGTTAGTGACTACCTACTGACTACATCTGTGCTATGAAAATATTATACCTACTAGGTGCATAATTGCCAAGGTGGATGGAACAAAAAAACATTTAGGGGTTCGGTGTCAACGCTTGTTACGACTTACGAGGCAGTGTTCTAGTACAAGTAGCTCTGCCTCTGCATATCTGGGAGTAGGTATAGGTACATCTAGTATCTACGAATTACCTACTTACCTATCGCATGTACCTAATGCTTTGTTTTCAGTTAAGTACTGATTGGTTGTAGAAGACTAGTTCTGCAACTGTTAACAACCCGGACCTGATACAAATCTATTGTTTTAGTCTACTTACGTCGCAAAAAAACTGGTGTTCTTAAATTAGTAGGTACAGGACTCAAGCGTAGATGTATTTTGAAATTCACATACATAGTAATATGCCTTTTCATCTTTAAAAAAAATAATTAAGTAGAGGTAATTAGATAGGTACTGACTAATATCATCGTCGTGGTGCATATTATGGTAGGTACCTATCTGAAGTAAAGACATTTACTAAGTTTTAACGAACTTATGTTGTGTGAATTAATAACATGTAGGTTAGAAAGTGGTTAAGTAGTAGATTTTGAAATTGCTTTATTAAAAATTTAAAAAATACAATAAAGTCATTGATTATCTAGACATGCAGGTCCTATACATCCATACCTACCTCTTAATGCGTAGCGAGTACTAAGCTTTAATTTTGATATTGATGATGTTATGATAATAATTTATGTACCTACCTACTTCTAGTCCATATTATTGTAATTATGACAGTCAATAATTTTGTGTGCCTATCAATGCGGTTCACTAACCTAAGTTAGTAGGTAATGTTGTCACACAAAAGTGGTTATAAAATGAGGTGGTAGTTTGAGGTAAAAATGTTATTTAAAAAATTAGTAATTATTCGTATGTCGAAAGTGATGAGGTTTTTAAAATAATTTAATGATGTGATGTTTATAATAATTAGTAATAAAGTAGTCGCTAAAAAAATCTTTTTATTTCTCTCTGAAAGACAAATTGAAAATAATTTATTAGTTTTTTTTTGGAAATAAATTACTATACAGATACTTTTTTGATAAACGTAAGCATTTTAACTAACTATAGTAATTGATAATGTTATTACTATGATCAAAATCACATGACTATTGAGTTTCGCGGCGAACTACGCTTGCGCGTACATACGATGATGGTTTTAAATTTTAAAACGAAAAAAACTTCCTGTGGCTTCATTTTTGAATATTTTCAATTAGTTTTTTTTGTATTCAACTCGTAATTTTTTATACTATATGTGGTTTGAAGGAACGTTGATCAAGCGTCACCACCCTGTATAATATTAAAATAATTATAAATAATATGAAAACAGTGATCAGAGGCAACTTCAACTTGCTATGAGCGGTTTAGCAGGCAACTTAAACTTGATACTTTTGTGGTACAGTGATTCTTAAAATTTCACTCTCATCATTTTTTCATAACGCGCCTAAAGAAGTACCAATAAATTCAATTTCAAATTTCGAATTTCTCATTAAATGTTTAGACATTTATTAATTTGTTTGCACTTTACTATGGCTATATTAATTCAATCTCAAAATGTACTTACTCCATTACGTTGTTCTAAGACTTAAAGTAACGTTTAATAAATAGCAATAGGCTAATAGGTAATTGCGAGACTTGCAAGACTCTTGCTGCAAGACCAAGACCAAGACCAAGACTGGGAGTGCAATACCAAGACCAAGACCAAGACCAGCGGGGTTACTCTTGAATTTAATTCCGATCGATCGACATTGGAATTATGACGTTTCGTACTCTTGAGTTCGACGCTAGCGCCACATTGTTTTTAAATTGCGTGTCCATTTTGGGGTACTAAGTGGAATCGGGATCGAGCTTGGCGTACCGTAAACGCTACTCTTGAGTGTATTTTGACAGCTATGTATTGCGTCGATATTACGATGGGATTGTTTGTTGATTGTGATTAGTCCAATAACAAAAGTGTAACTTTTTTGAAATTGTTTTGCGTTTTATGTTATTTTCAGTAATTAATTAGTGTATAATATGGCATGATTAGCAAATATGTACAGTATTTTAAATAGTTCCCATAAAAAACAGTTAAAACAAAGACGAGATGCAAGATTTAGATAGGAATTTTTACATTTTAATCTTTATATTAGTTAAAACATTTTACCTTTTTATTTTATTAGTACAAGCCCGCCACACTAAGTTTCTTTGATAAAATGTATTTCATTGTACTTGTACAGTTTGTTTTTATAACTTATAAATTTTGAAACATTATAATCTTTCTTAAGTCAGAGTGTATTAGGAAATAATGTATATTATTAAAGACCATTACCTAAAATCTACTTAAATATATTCTTTATTGCACATGTAAAAAACAAATATAAATATAATAGAGAAGTTGAGGGCAAAGGTGGACTTATCTCTAACAGAGATCTCTTCCAGTCAACCTATGGGGTCAGAGAGATTGTTAATTAGCAGACCAAAAAGTGCAAGATCATACAAAAAAAAGGAACATAAAAGACAAAATATTCATATAAAATACATAGATGTTCATGTATATACGAGTATATTTTATATATTCTATTTTTATATTTACCATACATTCATACATATATACATACATACATATATACACATACATACATATTATATACATACTACAAACATACTACATACATACTATACATATAAATACTTGATAATATAGAGTTATGATTAATTAGTATTAGTAACATATTATTTCTTGAAAAATGGGGAACTGAATAAATAGTTTTTTTTTTACCAAAAAGTAGTTTAATTTACCAAGTAATAAAAGTAAGTATCACACAAATTAATAATACATACAAAAATCAAATTTCATAGTATAAACAAGATAAAGCAATTATGATATTGCCAAGGTTTGAAGATAATTAATTAAGCTAATGCTCTTGCTCTTATTAATTCCGCTTCTGCAGGCGGAGTCATGGGTATATGGCCCTCTGGAGTACTAGCGCAGGTTCTGAAATATAAAACAAAAATTAAAATCTGCACTTGACCCAATAATTTTCAAACTTCTTAGTGAAACAAGTCAATAGTTAATACTGCAGTTTTATTTTGCCATAGCCCAAGTTTGATAAGTCCCCAAACACTTAAATATTATATTGGGTTGTTGTTATTTAAACATTCCTTAACAAATTTGAATAAAGACTTACTTGTGGATGATATGATGCTGACATTGCGTCATTGCGTGAGGTGCCATGAATAGGGGAAATGTTACTCAAATAATGGATTTCAATTTCTTGTTATGTGCTGGTAAAATATTGTCCTCTATAACAACTTCTGGCGGCTCCAAATATCTAGTCTGAAACGATGAAATGTTTATTATTATTATAGATGAAATGTTTATTATTATTATAGATGAAATGTTTATTATATTAGATAGGTAAATAAAATATTTGTCATAAAATAAATATCATAGGTATGATAGAATTATAAATATGGGTGTAGCTGGGTAATTTGTCATTGTAACTGAAACTGGATTTGTTATTATGTACAACATAATATAAATATAAAAAGTATAGTCCAAGAAAATAACTACATTGATAAAACAAAAATATTTCACTTTAAGAAAAATATATACAAATATTACTCTAATTAATAAAATAATTATATGATTCTTTACTTACCAGCAGGTTCCCACTTAGATATATAAAACTTTCACAACTTTTAACTCAAAGGACAATAATTACAAACAATTTCATAATATCACGAATGTATTTCTAATACTACTTAATACTTATCTAATATCTAATAAAACTTTAATTAAACTACTTCGACTTAAATTTTAAAATCGGAGAACTTTGAGTTTTGACGTTGTCTTTTTTTTGTTCCTAAGCAGGCAAAGATCCTACCGCATGAAGCCAAAGTCGTGGTTTACTTTATGATTTAAATCATTTTTTTACTCACGAATGTATTTAATACGTTACAATTAATCAATAAAACCAATACTTATATTATATTCATTTATTAACCTTTTTTTAAAAGGCTAAAGCATTTTAAAGCTCTATTACCGATTTATCGTAATTAGTAGAACGACACTATTGCGGCCCGAAACAAAGCTAACTTCACTCTTAACAAAATAATCGCGGGGCAATCCCAATTTCAATCCAATGTTGACAATATTGTTTTCAAGAGTACCGAATCACGTGACTGCAAAATTGACATTGGAATCGTATTGGCATTAGATTCGAATTGAAATTAGTTTCAAGAGTAAGCACACAGATGTGTTGGCGCAAGACCAAGACCAAGACTGGCTAAGTCTCGTCTTGTTCTTGCATTTGGGCAACACTAATTCTATTGTATGTTTTACTCTTGTTATTTCGAAATCCATTGATTATGTGATATAAATAAATTTCTTTAAACGCTGTATTTAATGGTATCTATGACTATATATTAGTAAACGCTGTTCTTTAGTAAGTTTTATTTACAAATTGTTGTAATACTTCCAAAAAGATTTAGAGAAAAAATTGAAAAAAATATATTGGAAATGGGTAGGGAAATAGGTAGTTTTTCTGGCCTCAGTTTCAAAAAAAGAAAAGGTGTCAGTGTAATATACTCAATATACTAATATATATACTTGACTGCCTCGGTGGTGTAGTGGCTAGCATGTACGGTCATACATCGAGAGGTCCTGGGTTCGAGTCCCAGGTCGGGCCAAGTTTAATTATTGAGTCTTTCTATTTAGTAAGCCTCAGTAATAGCCCGGAGTTGGGGAGTTGGCGGTGAGTCACCCCCGTGCCTCGGAGAGCACGTAAAGCCGTCGGTCCTGCGCCTTAGCTCTCACTGGTCGTGTCGAACAGTCGTCCCACCGGAGTATGAGAGTGATAGGAATAGAGAGTGCACTTGTGTCTGCGCGTACACTTGTGCACTATAATATCTCCTGCGCAGTTGGCCAGTCTCAATGAGATTGGCCGCCATGGCCGGAATCGGTCGGAGAACATTACTCAATACCTAGGTATAAAAAAAATGTAAATAAAATTGTGACAGAGTTGAATCATTAATTATAATCGAAATAGAGGCAAAATCTTAGTTATAGTTTTCTGCATAATTGTCTGTCTGTGACCGCATCACGAGTAGCCACTGGACTATCTATACTATGGATTAGCTATTACTATGGATAAGCAGCTATCATAATACAAAATGTCATCAAAATTTGTCTAGGTTATTTTATGATACTTTATACCACGGAAAAATATCACATCTCACAAATCTATACCGTTAAAACGTATATCGAACGCGAGTAGAGAGTGGGTGAATCGCTAGTATTTAAATAAAAACAAAGGACTTGAAATGAAATAAAGTCAATAGATCTTTTGCCTGTATTATTTTAATAGGTATACCTACCTAAGTGCACTATTAGAGTCACGTTTGACTTCTGCCACGTTCCATATCGTTCTTCCGCGTATTGTATCGATAGGCCGTAAGCGAAATTAGCGATATGAAGCGCATTTCGTGCGCATTTCGCTTTTTTACTCTATCACGATCTAAAGACACGAACGTATTGTGGTACTGATAGTCTCAACGTAATATATATTTAAGTGATAAAATTATTATTTTATTAAATGAGTACTTTAAATGTAATAATGTTACGAAAAATCCAAAAAAAAATTGAAAGTGAAGCATAAAATCACTTATTATATGAAAAAAAAAGTTGATTAAGTATTTGAAAAAAGTGCTAAAACTAGACAAGAGAGAGAAATTCGTAAAATATGGTTCTTATTTCTGATTGTTATGTGGAATTATATTACAAAATGTTTTCCTTTTGGTTTTAAACGGAGATAATAAAATTTAGAGCCTTAATATGTTGTATTGTTCATTTTTAATACTACTTAAAGTCATAAGCTTATTCAGGCATTAGATATATAAATAAATAGCGCTACACGATCGCGTAATTTGATTTCATCAAATTGTAGTTACGCAACAGTTAATATAAATACCCGAGATCGCGATTCATATTAGTATAGCTTATACAAATATATTTCCCTATCAAAATTCCACTACTTACAATAATTAGCCGATAATTTTAAGGCTTAAACAATTATTCTTATATAAATCTTATTAGCTTACTCTACCTTTGGCCTATCCAAACAACTTTACTTGTAATGTTTGAAAAAAATAACAGATCTAGAAAACACTGTGATCTAGCGGATTTGTGTTTAGCTTGGAGCCATCAAAACATACATCGCACTGTTTAAGCCACTAAGCTTAGAAACTAGAAACTTTGTAGGTACTACATAAAATCAGAAACTATAAAACGAAAATAAGCACTGTAGAAGGATTACTAGTAACTAATCCCTAAAAATGTTTAACCCCGACTCATTGGAAAATGGTATACAAAAATTAAATATAGCTAATATTTAAGCTCATATTTTTTAAATACTTACAAAATAAAAGTTGAACGCTTTACTCTTGACGATGACATATCTCATTGAACTTCACATTTGATAAATACAATGGATAGAATTGATTATTTTAGATGCTTTTGTACTACTTTCTTCATGACTAATTAGTTTCAGGTGACTCGCAAGCTTACTTGTTATAAGGCCGTGGGAAAGTCCGTGAGTTACAGAATAAAAATGTAGCTTTCTCGCCGGTCTTGCTTCCGTAGCACAGATATGATCTGAGATGAGATCTTTGCAAAGCGGATGAGTCACGTCTTCGTGTTAAATATGGTGTAATGGAACTTATTATGAATAAATGATACTATATGACAGTGGTAGCCCAGCGATAACGCGCTCGCTTGGATAACCGAGTGATGCGGATTCAAATCCGGGTCTCGCACCTCTGATATTTTCAAGTGCGAATAATTTCTATCATAATTACCACTTGTCTTTCGGTGAAGGAAAACATCGTGAGGAAACCTACATGTCTGAGAAAACCTAGCAAGTTTTGAAGTCCATCAATACGCACTAGGCTAGCGCGGTGGACTATGGCTTGATCTCCCTCGTACCGAGGGAGGCTCGTGCCCAGCAGTGGGACATAAAAAAGGGCTGATGACGATGATTTTCTGTGAATGTTTAAATATTTACGAAATTCATGTGACTCCTGCTCTCCGAGGTGATTAGTAGAGACTTGCTAAGAGCGTGACGACAAAAAATTTAGTCCTCGCCTCCCTTCAAAGTTCACCACGCTGGCTAAATGGTTTGACGGATTTTTCAAGTCTTCCTAGAATCAGTTTTTCTTTGAGATGTAGAACCTTCTTGCAATGTTTTTCTTCATCATAAATCAAGTAGTAATCACGTTTTATGATATACACGAAAATATAAAAGATGCGTTATTAACGATAAAAAAACACTGAAAAATAAACGATTGATTATAAAATTTAATACACTTATACCTGTGTAGAAGATGGATTTATTTTAAAATAACAGAAAAACGTACATTTATTTATATCTTGAATGACGTATTTTGAAATTTTTATTTGAAAGACTTATGCATCATTATTATAAAAACACATAATACGTAAACTTATCTGTTTAAACTATATTACAATATAGCAATAAAATAAAATTTAATTTTATATTTATGCTAAGAATTACAGATAGGGTAAACATACCGGTTATCGACCGTTTAAGCGACTTGTTGACTTCGGAGTTGATTTTTATCATAATGTTGTACTCCAAGATTTTTCAAAAAAATATCATTTCATCCTACAATAGTCTAGTTTCATTAAACCTAGCGCCTATAGATGTATCAGTGATATATAATTTAATAAAAATATATATTCGTAAAAATAGCAAATATACCGGTTATCGGCGTTTTCACTCAGTTATCGTCCACTAGTGCACTGGTTATCGGCCACCTATTTTACGGTAGAAAAACGACTCTTGTGTAATAGCCTGTAAGGTTTATAATAGTATGATAATAATACAATTAATAAATTTACAAAAGCTGTATATTTTTACTCTCTTTTACGACTTAAAAATAAAATTAAGTAACGGTATTAAGGTCAAGATCACAAGAACCACATTTAACACGGGCTGGAGTTTCTTCTACTTTTTTTTTAATTCTCTTCTTTGATGGTTGGTGGTGGTGAAATAGTTGTTCTTTTCTCTTTAGCTCTTTCGAGCTTTCTTTTCTTAATTTAGTTTTCTTTGTCCTCTTTCGCTATATCTCTTTTTTCATAGTATTGTTGCCAACCTAAGACTTGTGATAATTGAATGTCACTAAATGGTGATATTGAGATGTCGATAAGAGATATATAAGAAAAACTATGGAATCTTAATAGAACTGTGCGAAATGTGAAATTTTCGCCCTGGCGTTTTCGTACGCTTGTTAGAAGGACTTTTAAATTCAAAGGAAAGTTTAGGGGTTGAAGCGGCAAGGCTCTTAATTTTTTTTCTTACTGATAGGTGCCATCTGATAAAAAAACAAGCACAATTCTAACACCAAGCACAGCAACCAAAATGTATCCATTATCATTAAAACATATAAGCTTATTTACAAGCTTGAATAAGTTCGCCTTTACAAAATAAAAACAGATATATCCCAAGGGAACTATATATTTTTCCGGGATAAAAATTAGCATGTGCTATTCCAGAGTATACTCTATCTCTGTACCAAATTTTGTGCTTGAGTAACAAACATTCAAACATACATCTTAACTTTCACTTTTATAATATTAGTAAGATTATAAGGGAGTTTTCAAACGGTCGGGGACAGGTTTTGTTTTTACTGGTCATCGGCCGTTAAATATTCGCTATTTTGGAAGGCCATATCTTTGAAAATATAAGGTATACAGGCGGTCGTAATCTAGTTGTAAATTCACAAAACTCTAGCTGTTCACAAATATAGTGCAATGTATGTTGGTGAATTTAAGGTTTCCGCAATAAAGGCAAAGAAAAACGACGCGAATAAACCGATTTTGCGACCACCCGGTCGGAAAGTAGATTTTGAAATTAATCGTTAACGTATTGTCCGACCACCAAAAATATCATGAATTATAAAAAGTTTGATGAGTTTAGGCACTTGAATATTGAAATTAAACATGCCTAATACACACAAACCAAATCAATGACCAATAAAGTAAGAGTAACACTTAAAAACTTACCTTTGAAAATCAATCCACCTACTATTTTTTTTTGCTAAATTTTACACGCGTTCATACACCAAATTTTGAAAGAGCGACTGAGGGCTCAATTTGAAAACTTCGAGGTCATGCCGTTAAAATATAAACTGTGAAGTTCGCCCGGATCGAATGGCGCGAAATTAGAAAAGATCGGTCTATAACACTGTCTATTATTTAAAATAACATGCGAAGTGGTCGAAAAGGGGTAGTGGTCGGTAAACCGGTATGTTTACCCTATAATTTCAATGAATGTTGTGACAAATCACTAACAATTTGTCACAACTTCACCCACTCAGCACAAAATAGACACCAATTTCTGCCAATACAAAGGAAATTAGGTACAAAGGTGTAAAAGCCATAATATAAAGAATTAAATCAAACAAATGAGATGTAATTAACTTTATGTTGAATATTATTTATATTAAGTACCTAAGGTACTTTAAGGATTTCATGAATAAAAAAAATATTTTGTGTGATTTTTAATGTTCTGTGTAAGATACGAACACGTAGCTTTTTTATTAAATCAATGACATATTAAACTTAATTTTTTTGCACATATATAATAAAGCTGCGTGACAAAATTACTACTTATATACTATAATATTTTTGTATTGATCATTTAAATGACGCATAAAAATTGGTAATGGCTTCATCAAGATTTGATATAGGTATTTAGGTATCTTACAAAAAAAATTCCATCCTTCAATGTATTATACCTACTTGTTTATAATTTTAAAGCTTACTTCGCTAATGTCATATTATGAAAAATGAAGAGGACAAAGAATCCTATAATTTCCCCTAAAATTATTTGTCCTTCACTGTTTTATTAATAGCAATAAGAAACCCGTATTTCAAATGTAGATTATAATCAATTAAAAATGTAATTCTGACAAGCCCTTTAATTAACTTTTCTCTAAACGGCAATAAAAATAAAGTATGCATTCAAACTATTGAATGTGTTAACAAAGTCAGACCCGTGTATCAAGATTGTATTAGATGTTAGATAGTGCCGGACAGGCGATGACTAACGCCGGTGCGGCCACCGCATTACGCGGGAACCGGTTCGCAAATATAGCCTTTAAAATGATATTAAATAATGCGCTCGAAACGATACACTTTATTGATTTGCTTCGTTCTATGAAATACTTTGCAACTTTATTTTTTCGTATATTAAGAATAGCTTAGTTCCTTTTTAAACCCAAGCCTTCCCTTCAATGGCATAGTCCACTAGTTGGCGAAAATATGGGGATATTCGAGGACTAGTTAAGCAGAAATAATGTTAACTGATTCACACATGAAAATGGTAGAATCGGATCCAGGTTTCGAACCTATTTTAGGTACTGAGCTTTTAAGAGCTTTTTGTTAGCGCATTACCAATGGGCTGCCACTGCTATACAATTGTATTAAACTAACCACTATAAGATTAACATGATAACCAATGTTAAATAGAAATTTTAATAAACGAAAACTGTTACGGGATAATGATCGCTTATCGCGCTAACATTGCTTAAAACTTTATAGTTTAGTTAAAATAATTGTAATACTTTTTACGTTTACGTTTAATAATTTTATTCTAAATGTATGTCTAACAAAAGGATATGGTCTTTTTAACGACAAACTCTTAAAATTTTATATTACTTTACTTTTGTTACTTTAAACCAATGAATGTCCAGCTGAAAGGATTTGAATGAAATTTTGTGCGCGGAGAGACCATGACTGTTGAACCTAAATTGCTTGTCATATAGGGTTGAATTAATTGGGTAATAAATAAAAAATAAAACCATAAGTATTATTATACAATATTTATTATCATCAATCTACATAATGTAATTTAATACATACATAATGATTAAAATATATGTTTATACAACTAACTCTACATAAAATATGGCTATATGACAGGCAACTGTCAAATATTGGCACATGGAATATTACGATACTAGGTGAATAAGATCGAAAATTTAGATTTGGGTTACAAAATTTTAGTTACTTTAATAAAATTTTATTTTTCTGTAAGTAAACAATAGTTGATATAAAATTTGTGATTCTTAATAAATTGAAGAATTTAATGTCACCTTATTCACAGTATACTTAGATTATCACCAAATTTTTTATATGTTTTAGTATATAAGCTGTCTTATGACATTAGTTATATAAACTGTATTTATATACTTTGTAAAGACATGTTAAACAATAAACTTTACCTTATACATTTCGCTTTTATAGCGAAATAATGGTAGTTTTCTGAATTAAAACACTATAACAATATTATGGGATTTTTCTATTCCAGTACTTAAATAGTTATAATATGTCAACAATATTTAATCATTGGATATATATTTAGTGAACTGAATTAAATAAAATTAGTCCATTTAAATAGTTTATTCAATTATTCTATTGTTATGGAATAGAAAAAAACAACATATTACAAACCTTAATACTATTACTGTATTTTCTTTACGCTAATGTACTTTAGTACGAAATTATGCTAAATTATAATCGAATCTAACCAGAATCGTTCATAATTTAACTTAATTTTAAAGCACATGTTATTAATATATAAGGCCAAGCCGTGTCAATATTAAAAATAGAATATGTACCCATATTTCTAAGCATTAGGAACAACCCTTATAATGTACATAAGCGATATGGAATGTTATATAGAAGCTACAGATATATGGAGAAATATATTTCGTAAGTCAACATTACAATATCTTGATCACTATTTCGCTTTGTTAAAGAAATCTTATTTGTTGTCAAACAAATTTTTAAAGCAAACCGATCTAAGGTACGTTCTACGTATGTGATTATATTAGTAACAATATTTAAAATATTATATAAATATTATTTTACATATAATAGCTAAGCAGTGAAGCCGTGTAAATGCTACCGTCACTTATTCTAATAAATACTATGTACAAATCACCAGAATGCCGAATTTGCCGATACAAAGAAGAAAATATTGCTTGATCCTTCGACTGTTGTGATAAATTCAATAAAATAAATACGATACGTCATTTTTCTTTTTGAATAATATAACAACAGTTAGATCGTTTATCGTTAATAAATTTTTATAAGCTTTTGTTCAAAAAACACACATTTAATTTTAAAATCAAATTATTAGTAAGCTGAAATTAATAATTAACTTAGCATTAGAATGTTAAAAAAATATTTGTATATTTTTAACACCCCAATACATTATACAGTGTGTTCTATAAACAAGAGCTGTAATAAAAATAATTTTATTAAATTGCAATGTCCCATTCTGGTGTCAACAATAGAAGTTACAATACTGTTTTATTGCCCATTGTTAGTCACTCGGTCTTCAGTGATCATCGACTCACTATCGATAGTGCATGGTCTTCTTTTTAGGGCTGTAGTGTATTTCTCTGTAACAATTATTTAAAAATTAATCTTAATATATTTAATTCATAGATTTATGTTATGTTATTTTCAATGTTATTATATTCTACAATAATGCTTGTGGATATTAAAATTTAGCACGATCTGTGAACTGATAAAAGTGTTGTGGAATGGAATGACATAAATATATGGAAAAGAAAATCGAAACGGTCTCTTTATGTATGTTTGGTAATCCACACTGTAATTATAATATTTTTGGTTATGAAATAGGTAGTTACTTTCAATACCAAATATATTTTGCTTCACTATTTAAAGCAAGTAATATAATAATGATTCAATTAATGATTGAAGGGGAAATGGTATGTTATGTTGTAATTTAAAGGTTTTCGTGTGGATGTGAAAAATATGATTCTAGAAATATATGGAATCTTACTCTATTGTATAAGAGAGACCGCTGTTGTTGATCGTGCTATCTCCATCACCTTCACCGCCACAAGCATTGACTACATCTACAACAATTGAGAAAAATATCATTAATAACAGTATTATAAATATAAAAAATCATAGATTTTTAATATATAACACGGTAATATAATGTTATCTTAATCGCTGTTAGAGGTTCCGCATACAACATATTCCTTAATACTAATGCTGAAAAGAAAAATTCAAATTATCATAGTTAAGTTCATAAACAAGTTATTAGTATCATACATATTATTAAACAAAATTTCACAAATAGCTCCGTTATTTTAAAGTTTTAACTGATTTAAGTTAGGATTAAATTAAGTAAAACCGTTACCAAACAAAAATAAACAAAAACCCAAACCGCAAGAGAAACAGAATTAGTTTTTTAAACAAAATACTTTGTTACAAACAAAACGAGATTAAGACTACTAGCAAGAAGATTGTCTTAAATCCTGGCTGTGGCAACAATCAGGGTCCCAGGGCGTTTTAATCCTTTGTAACGTGACTTTCTGTATATCTTCCTTTATCTATAACTATGCCCATACACCAATACTACGGATCCAAACATCTGTTCCGTATTAAATCTTTTTATATGTATAATCGATTATAATGCCACAGTTATTAATGATTATTCGAGTTTTGAAAATGTCAGTAAGTTTTAGCAAGTGTTTAAGTGTTTAGCTGATAACATTAATAAATCAAATTTCGTCAAAATGTAAGTAATACGGTGTGATTAATTATATTAATATATACAACACGTCGTCACCCATTTATAAAACGTGATGAAGACGTTTATAACGACCGTGAACTCAATAATCTCGTCAAGATAATTACCACCTGAGTGAAATAAATGTAGAAGATATCAATCCAAACTCGAATTTACATATGTTATGTACTTAAATTTTACTAAATAATCTATCTTGTATTATAGAATACGCATACCAAATAACAAAAGGCCAAATGTATATACTAGAGATGCAAGTAGTAACGCAAGTTTTACTGTAGTATCTAAATAGAAACAGACGCTTCTATTCCTTTGTAATACACTGTACATGTTGAACTATTCAAACTGCATTCGATAGTGCAATTTACGTAATCGTAACAACGATCGTTCGCCGAATCTCGCCACGGCAACAGTTAAAGGGCGTAGGTGACAGGCGGCATTTATACTTCCGCGGCTACAACACCGGGTGAGTTCGTGCGAACACCCTGTATGTGCGACTGTGGGAAAGGAACGCTTTATTTCTGTATACAGCGTGTTTAAAAACTACTTAAAAAGTTATTGATATATTTTATAAATAGTACCTATAACTGTATTTGTTATATTATTCAATATTTTATGGCTTATTATAAAAAAATATTAAGGTAATAGAACTTAATTCCAAGTGTGGTTTAGTAATTTCTACATAATTATGATTTACCTATGTTGATCAGATTAAATTTAATATTGATAAGGCATAACATTTAACAGTACTGTAATATATTTTAAAGACGTAATAAAAAGAAACACCCTATACATTTCGCGATATTCCCGAGCGCGGCTAATTAACGTTGCCACCTCGAACGTAGCGCGAACAATTGTGTACAATTGAGCATCCGCGACCAACTGTTGCACTGTTTTATTCTTAACGCAAGAATCTAAACGAAACTAGGTTTAAAGTTATCTGTAGAAAGGATGCAAATGTGCTATTTTAAATTAATTACCTGTTCTTATTTAAAGATTTATCCTTACACATTCAGATAATTTATAATTTAAGTGTAAGTATTATTTAAAATTCTAAAATATATTTACTTATTTGGTTCTTAACATAATGAACTCCCAGAAGGCCGACCTATCTCCGTACCGATGACCCACTGCGCTAACTTAGTAGAGCATCTATTTCCAATCGCAATTAAACTGGGCCCTTTGTTATCGCTACGTCAAAGGCTAGGCTTAATTACGATTTCTGGATTCGATCGATAAATTATAGTTCAGATGTACGCTTAATTAAGTTTGCATAAATGTCACATTTGCATTGGTTTCTCAGGGTTTAGCTATGATATATATTAGAATGGAGCTTGTTAACTTTCGAATAACGATGTAGGCATAAACAGGCTTTGAATATTAAAACACCTAAAATCTATCAAAATTTTCGAACTGTTTGACATTTGAAAGTTTATTTTCATCATAAACTAAATTAGGTAAAACAAACTTTGAAATTGACTTTCTATATAAAAACGATTTTGGTTCATTCCGTCGGTCAAAGATTTAATATTGAATGAAATGCTGTCTCTGGATTCGAGTTCAGCCGTAGAGTTTTCTATATACTTAGCAAAATAATCAGTAGCGGTACTCCACCGCCAAGGGCGCTCACGTCTCGAGGTGCGATTCACACGAGCTGGCCACATGTACACAGCTAAAGTTTTTGATTTCTTATTCTATGTTATACAAAGATTAAAATATTATTGTAGTTTTAAAACTGCGCGAAAATCGAAAACGTTATTCGTAGCATAGTATGAACTAACAGTTCAAAGTAGCGGAATGCTAAACGAGTAAATATAGTAAAAACATTATTGATTTTTAAATAAAAGAACGTTAACTATAAATCCTTTCTATATATTGCAACTGTTATACTTTTTAAAACAATATAATATGTATAAAAGCCTTAACAGAAAAATGATAATTATAAGATCTTGTAACAACAGTATGAACATCGCCGATCCATCATTCAGACCTTCGAACTTTTACCGTAACCCTCCAAATAGGCGCATCGCTTACCCGCAATTCGAGTTCGGCGGGTTAAGCGGCGTGCACACTGTTCCTTGTACGGCAACTGCAAATTATACGTTCACGTATGGGGCTACCGCGTTCGCACAGTTTCGGAAGCATTAGTGGCTATTAAGCACCGTTAACACACGGGCTCGTCACGACCGCACGACTCGCATCGTGAACGATCTATCGACGATCTCAGTAGCGGATACGAAGCTCGGTTTTCACACGGAACCTGGTACGCGTGAGTTGTCCCTTTGTTGGAAAAGAAAGCGCGAGACAACTAAAATTATTAAAATAGTGGCGGAAAAGTTTTTGACTATGTAAATGAAACAAAAACAGAGACCTACCCCATTGGCTTACATACATATGTTATATAGCGTAGTTGTGAGAATATTTAGGGGAGAAGCGATGCGATTTCAACTGTGACCCTGTCAACTTGTCGCTACCAATACATTGTATGTTAATTAGTCGTGGGCGAGAATATTCTGTCATCGTCGTGTACCTACATACGTCTTCACTAATTGGGATGACGTCGCCTATCGCGCTTGTCATGTAAACTCACCCTTATGTCAAAAGTTTAATGAACCTAATATGACAGCAATAATATTTAAGTTTAATGTCCGTCAGTAATCGACATTGTATGTTCATAATAAATTGCACCGTCAAAAGCATTAGTATAGATAACGCGTTACAAATTCGCAATTTAATTGCTTGAATCACTTATAATTGTTGATAAATCGCTCAATGTCAGGATCCCATGTTAACAATTTGGTATCTGTATAAGCATTTAAGCTTTATAGCCTAATTGTTAATAAATCTTTTATTTAATTGAACAATTTGTATCTTACCAGTAATTACAATCTTTTTTTTACTGAATTTTATCGAATCTGTGTTTTTATTTATTTTAATAAGGAGTCTATGAATGAATACTATTCTAACGACTTTGTAAGCGTATATTACACCCTATCTTTGTCGGTCACTGCGGTCTACCTTTGTAACAGTAGGAGCTGACGAGTGACATCTCAGTACAGCACACTTTGACAGCTGACTGCCCCTATGATAGACTAGACCCTAATAATGTACGACTTAACTGACCACGACCTTGCGTTCCTATGACACTAATATGTAGGTCGTCTAAAATTTCTATTGTGCAAAACTATGAACGAGCTCTTTTTTAAATTATTCACTAAGACTTTGTCTACGATATTAAACTGATTTAAAGACGAAGGCAAATATGCGGATACTTTAATGACAGCTTTTACGCCAATGACTCTAAGATTGAACTTCTTAAGTAAAATATATTACAGTTTAATAGTTAAAGTTAATAATACACATCTTAACTTATTATTAAGCACATACTCTTTATTAATTTATTGAACATTTAATTTTATTAAAGTAATAAATAACTTTAACGATCCTTATTTTACTGTCACGGGAAAAATTGTAAATTAATAAATCTTGACGACACTAATTACAATAATAATACTATTGTTAAAAACAAATATGCATGTTTTACGAGACGTCCCTGACGTTATTGCATATTAAATAAGTTAACTGATTTTGTGCTGATCGTCTAGAAGTACAATAATCAAGTTAATTTTCAAGCAGTACTTAAGACTCTTTACAATATATAATATACTGACTTCTAAAAATAACCTCTATCTTTAATAACGAACTTCAATATGCTTAACTATACTATATTATTAATAAAGCTATTAAAAATACGTCTTTCATACATGTTAAAACATATTAAATTTCGTAGTTAATCATTATATATAACTTAACAATACCTTTTCTCTACATTTAATGAAGTATGAAGTGGTAGAAACAAACAAAATGTAGATAGAGTCAAGGTAGGTATCACTAACCTGTGCTGACGCAAATTGTCCTGCCGTTTGAAACTCTTCCCGCAAACCTCGCAACTGAAGGACAGCTCCGGGCTCTTATGGGTGCGTTCGTGAATCATCAGGTTATAGGACTTGGTGAACCGACGTTGGCAATACTTGCAGACAAATTCGCACTTTGGGCGCAGTTTACGCCTAAAATCCCTAGAGTGATCTTCGTCGATTTGCATCACGGCGAACATTTTGTCTGGTCTATGGTGCACGCTGCGGGCGGGGCTTGGGCGCCTGTGAGACAATGATAACTTATCAAAACACTGTACAATCAAATATGAAACTTTTACAAACTGAATAACGCTCATTATGCTTTTTGATATTCCAATACGCGATGTAGATAAGGTGTAATTCTTCATTTGTTTTACCCAATATTTACCTAAAGAAGTCATTACACTTGTAAGAAACACGCACGTTAAATCTATGCATGTGATTAGTTAATTATCCCGTTTTGTACACAAACGATATTTAGCATTGCTATATAAATATGCTAAGTTACTAGTAAATTTATGGTAATGCATCTTTTTATGGCTATAATCGATGAAGATTACCTATAGATTCGTAATTAACACATATAAATTACTTGCCGCGATGACTGCTAAAGTAATAAAGGTCTGTTTATATTAATGGAAGTGTACGCACCTTAATCACGGTGCAAAGCAGGTAACACTTTCACTGTGCTTCGACTCAATAACGCAGTGAGAGCTATACCAAATTGTATAAGCGTATTGACGTACAAACACGGATTAAAGTTAACTAGAATTGTCACGGTAGACGTGCGACGTAGACCGGGTGCGTTTAGCAACTGCGCCAGCGAGAGGGTGCGGAAACTACTGATAATGTTACGCGGAAGGCGCGTAGCCCCCACCACGTGCGCTCGTCTCAATGAACAGGTAGCGGGACGGTGGCTGATGCCTCGCACAGAGAAAATTATACACTTGATATATACCTATACAAACGCTATGTATTTGAAATCAGAAATACATTTTGTATCGCTGGAATATCATATTTACTTATAACTTAATTAGTAAGCTCTACATTTCAGTATTATTAATAATTGACACACTTAAGAATAGAGTACTGAAACTATCTGAGACTATTTGAGAGAGACTGGAGTCTCTCCCGTGACCATGATTGTATGCTGTAAAGCACTCGAAACGTCGGGAACCAAAAATCATAATAAATCCGCGACAAAAACCGAAAAGATAGTTTTATTTATAATGTCATATATTCGCGTAAACGTAAGAAAGTATTAATAGAGTACTGTTTAAATGTAATGTTATTTTGCTTTAATTTAACATTTAATACACGAACAAGTATTGAAATGGCAGCGATTTACGCGGTGACGGTGGGAAAGCCGCGGGTGGCTCGCGGCGCTACCGTGCGTGCGTTTCACTCACGATATTATTATTTCGGCACTGGCGCTTGCACCCGCTAAATTACCGTTTGCATTACCTTCTGTTATTAGCGGCATAATGCTCTTTCCAGTTTAAGTAGTTCCGCGTAATTTAAACAATAACGTTACTTCGATTAATTATCCATATATCAAAAAAATTAATACACACTTAAACTTGATGTCCTCAATTTTGTAGAGTTTACAAGTAATCAGGTTACAGCCGCGTAATAAAGAAGCTGTAAAACAAAATTAACCAGGCAAATGTAAAGTTTTAATGTTCGTTTTATATCTGTTCGAAATATCAACAAAGATAGTGAACGTTATTTTTGCAGTATAATAATTTTAATGTGGATTCCCAAGACGACTCTATTAAAGTAGCGCAGAACGTTTTACTGTCAGTGAGATAAGAATTTTACATGATTGTGGAATCACGAAGACATGGCGGGCGAAAGAGTTCTATATTACATATTTCGACATACTTTGCTACCATTTAGGGTTAGTCTTCGCGGTACTTTTTGATAAACATCTGATAGTCACGAAGTTCCCTCTTTAGTAGCAAAATAAATGCCTCTTATGGTATGAGAGATGGTCCCGAGTTTATCTTAAATTTACTGCTCATCTTGAAGAAATTATCGTCATTCTACGTTAACAATAACGGTGCCTTCTGCCGGCTTCGAATTAATCTCCTTGGTTTTGAAACTACCGCGCCGATTATTTACAAAAGTTGACTAACATTATTTAATAGAATATAATAAAGAAATACGTATATATAATAATAAAAGAACGCAACTGACTGGTTATTCATTGAAAAATATTTTGACATATCAAAAGAGCTTTCGCATGCCGAAGAAACTGAGATATCATCTATTTATGTCATTAGATAATTACACTTGCTTTAGTGAGGCGGATCTGCGTGAATCATAACACACCTTAAGTTACGTTATGTTGACGAACATTCTATAAATTTATGATTCATGAGCAACTCGTCTTGAACTACTGACCCCCGGATTCTATGAAGTGAATAGTAGTATATTAATTAGAAATAAACAGTGATTGTTTTAACATTATTTAACATTTTATTTCGACGAAATACCACCATTAGTTGTTTGTACGCGAAAAGTTCCACAGGTACTTGTATATGTCAATTCGCGAAATAAGATTCATCACAATGACTTTACATTTTTGATGCAAATACATACATAATTTTTTTTAAGTATACAGATTCTATATCTTAACAATGCTGTAATAATAATGATCATGGAACTCTAGGTTTTGTTATTAAAATGTTTTTTGTTAATATAATATTGCGTAGATATTACTTAAAATTTAACACTACAAAACTCAGTTATGAGTCATATAAGGTAAATTATCGGCTGGCCTGTTGTTTTAAAAGCTTTGACTCAACATGTTCATTAATTACGAATTCAGTGAAAGCTAAGTCAGAGGTCTCTTTAAAGTTCGCCACAGAATTAATATATATAAATATTAATTAAATAATATTATTCTTATAGATTAGGTGCTAAAATGCTTAATTAAATTCGATAAGAATATATGATTTTCATATTATTTACAAAAATAATATGAAAATTATATAGCCTCATCTGTTTTAAACCAAACACGCTGAAACAAATTTAACGTACATATTTTTCTTCATCTATAAACTTTCAATCGTATAGAATATATTTACTTGGTCTAATAATGTTTCAGGAGCAACACGTTATAAATAGCCTAGCTATAAACTATCTCCGTCTATCAAAGTTGCAACACAATTTGTTCATCCGACTCATTAAAAATATTGTAGTCATTAAATTCTGCTTCGATATAATCATTGTAAACACTGACTACAGAATACCCTTTAATGATCTCTACAAAAACTGCCACTTTAAAGTTAATTACGCAAAATTCCACAATCGAGTAAGTGTGCTGCTACACTGAGAAAAACATTCGATTGTTAGCAACATAGTAAAGTCGACGATGACTTTTTAACTACATCATCCATTGCTTGTTGCGAACCGCTTCTTATAGCAAATACAGTAATCCACGGGTAATGTACGACGAATAACGTATAAAATACTTCAACAAACAATAAAATTCAGCAATTTGTCAGACTTTACATTTAACTCCAAGTATTGAACTATTAAAGCAAGGATCAAAGCTATAAAAGTAATGGTTGTTTTCGTATGGATGAATATCGTAATTAAATTTTATCACTTGCATCTTAAAGAGAAATCGTTAATACGAGGCTAATTTTGCTCTATTCATATCTCGAACAAAACTTTTTTATTACTACATGCATTTTGTATGCGATTACCTACAAAATGCATATTCTACTATAACTTGCTATTTAATTATTAGTAAAGATATATTTATTATTTATTTATTAATACGATGTTTTCATTTAAAATTGGTACATCAATATGAATTAAATGTAACGAATTACGAAACGTTATAAGAAAAGGCATAGTCAACTAAAAAGGACGATTTACACGCTTTGGAAGTATTTATCAAGTTATTGTGTCAATGGCTTTATAGTCGCATCTAATACGGTCTATTACAGCGCTTTGTGAGTATTGTTCGTCTTTCACGAGGCCGAATGTCGAGTCAGCATGAGACCATTCGGTTTTCGTCTTTCGGTGTCGGCTTTCTTGGAATTCAAACGATCTGTATAGCGCCTTATTTGTGCAATTGTCAATGGATGTGATTAAATTGATATTTAATATGATGTTATTGTGTAGAAGTTACAAATATTTTAAATAAGTTTATTTTAGTAAAACACTATTAGTTGCATAATTAAGCATAATAATACATAGCAATATGTATAATGGTAGAAAGTTAAGTGAGTACATTTGTACATATAAATATTATTATAAGTCGTACCATGTAGCTTTATAAGAACTAAACATAGCTAATGATTACTAATGTTATAAATTAAGAAATTACACGTTTATTATCCAGAAAGATAAATGGTTAATAAAACAAAATGAACTGAAGATTTGCAGCTACTTCGAATAAAAATCTTAACATGACATTGTTCCGCGCATGTCTCTGTATTTCATCACGAAATTGTGTTTATCATTCCGTTTAACATTTTACGAACAATGAATTCCCTCTCTCTCGCACATATGAAAATCATTTATAACATGAAAGGGATGGAATGCTGGCCTGTCCTTTAAGTTAAAGCTTTGTATAAGCTGAATCACGCTCCTATAATTGCCTTGTGGTTTTAATGAATAAATGTTTATTTGAAAAGATAATTTTTGTCTATTCCATATGAAGATCGTTATTACATTAATGTAGTAGTTATCTTATATAAATAAGTACTTATGTGTTAGTATGTGTTATTTTTTTTATCATTTATGAACTGATTCAGTTCGAATTATAATATACAAAATAATGAGCAAGCGAGCAGAAATAACTAAACAGTTTATGTCTCGCGCGTTCCCACAGGAACGGTATGCGCGCGCTCTCAGACAGCGACGCGGTGGGAGTAGACACTGCTTAAATTCTTCACTAAATACTACATAATATATAAAATAAATGTGTACAGTTCGCTCAACTCCTTTTTTCTCTTTTTTCACCTACAAAGTATCTAATATTTTATGAATATGAACCACGAGTCTAAATATTTTTGTACATAAACATTTGAATATAGAATAAACGATTTTATGCTAAGGCTTTTATCACTATTTTAAATATGTAGAAATTTTATAAATCATATTTAACATACCTAATTCATACATACATACAAACATATAAATATAGTTAAGTAATCTAAAAATTTATACGCATTCAAGTTTTAAAAAAATAGCTCTAAGTGAGACTCCACTGCGCTTCTGTGTCTGATATATTGGGCGCTTGGTATAGCCCCCGGCGAGTGCCTCCCTCCGTACATTTCAGCTGATTGCCTATGTTTCAAGTTTTAAACGTACATAATATACTAAATTGTGACATGTTCATGACTCTTAAATCGATTATTTTATTTGTAATTAATGTATAAATTAACCAAGAAGATAATATATACCTAATTAGTAATTACTTATTTTCATTTAAACTCCAATTATTATTACTTTAAAGTGCTAACTTACTTCGAATATACTATTTTACCTTTTTTCAACAATTCCTAGTTTGAATTCTAACACGTTAAAATACAAATTTATCCAAGTTTTCTATTTATTATTAGTAAAAATCAAATATTAGTACAAACATTTAAAAATAAACCTATAAGTTTTACATTAGACATGTATACCTACGGACAAATTAAACAAGTTAAAAGTTAACATTCAACGTTAACTGCTACACGATTTAACTAATTTTCATTCCACCCTCATCCTATATATGCCTGGCAGTAACACATTACGTGCATATGTTACGTGTAGAGTCGCTACTGGTTTACGCGACGGCCAATCAAAGGCGAAGGAGAAATCTTTAATAACAGTTCGTGAACTCTTTCGAATTGATTACTTGTGATTGGTTCGCTTGGAAATTTGAGATCAGATTATTGTATTTAATTTTGTGTAAAATGTATGTATCTATGTACTTATAAAAATCGATTTTCTTACTCTATTACCTATAATCTCCATAATCCAGTCTTTTAGTTGTAAGCATGTAATATAGAGCTATTAAAACAATAACTGTTTTTATTCTACATGTTATTTAAACAAATCAAGAAGGACCTTTAGATATAATGTCAAAACAAATTCTACCTAACAATAATGCAAATATCGATAAAATCAATTAATTATAAGCAAATATTCACATATGAAATAAATTAAACATTCTAAATACCAATTAAAAAGACTTAAGGCTCTCAATCGGCTCAAAGGAGGTCGTCTTATTATAGTTCGTGACCAAACACACATAATTAAAACCTGGGTACACCCTAAGGGCTTTATCTCATGGCCTCAACTTGTAGCTTTGCACTCAACTACATATTATGATAGATGATTTTGATCGTTTAAAAATAGACCCTGTCTCACTTGTAAACGATTTTTAATAAAAACTGATCTTTTCTTCTTGTTATTTATAACACATTGGTATAATCATAAAGTTAAATATATTCTGTGTTACATATTATTTTTCGTTTAACAGTAATATAATAAAATAAAGAAATATTATAAAGTTAAAAAAAGATTTAAAAGATACCTGTATAATGTATTTTCTATCAAAATCATATGCGCATACGCAATGAAAAATCGAATCCAGCTACTGTTCACCAATCAGCGCGTGGGGCGTGGCGCGTAACTCGGTGGTCGATTGGGGATTCTTAAAGTTATTTCAACTTTTTTATTTACTAAACAGCGTGGGAGGAACTTTCTTTTACTCAAAGGTTTTTTCACGTGGGATGCTGGCTTATCGAGGCATTTAAATATATACGACTCTACCTATAATCCGAGATCATAATGTAGGTTTGGACGATTCTTTTACCATTCAAATATAAAGATTGTTTTAACAAATATGCTTGTTATAAAATCTCTTGATATACTTAAAGCGTCTACAACTTAAATATAAAGTACTCTATGTTGTTAGAAACAAAAACATCCACTTCCGTCTGTAAACCGACAAATTAATAGCGGAAACTAAATAGCCGTTAAATACTTGAAAATCAGTTAGATTTTTGGAGCGCAAACACATTTAAACGGATCTAACTCACTAAGTACACAAAGTCAGGTAAGTCACCTGTTTTGTGGCGCTATGCCGGTCTCTATAACAGCGCCGGTGTGAACTGGCCTCAGCAAACACTCAATGGGCATAATGTTGAATGAACGTGCTAAGTGACTAATCTTGGACATGTTAACTATATTCAATTCATAAAATTTTTGCTCTAAAATTACTAAATACTATGTTTTTATAGTAATTATGCCTTGAAAATGAAGAAATTAAAAATTTCGAGGTTATTTCTCTATACAAATATAAAGAAGAGGTAAACTAAGTTTGTATGTTTTAAGAGCGTAATCTCTGAAACTACTGAACCAATTTCAACAATTCTTTCACTAATAAAAAGCTTTCTTAGGTTTACGCGAATATTCCACATTATAAATGAAACTATCTTTTCGGATTTCGTCGCGGATTTATTTGGATTTTTGGTCTCTCCCGTGACCATGGTTGTCACATGTCTGTATATAAAAATAATGTTTATACTTAATTATCAACGAATCCGAGCAAAACGAGGGTGAGTCGTTAGTATATCGACATTTACTATTACCTTCGAATGCATCACAAATATAATTAAATAGCAATGAAATATTTACATTAGCTAAGTAGACAGATAGGTAGGTACCTATATTGTATTATTTCACGGTCGCGTTCCGTATCGGTATGAACACATCATAAAATCATAACGATACATGATAAGGAAGGTTTACGTTACTTAGACAAGTGGTTTTATTGTTTGCTGTAAGTTTATCGCTAAACAAAGGTATCAGCGTCGGAATACTCAAAGAGCTTCAAAGCAATGGATAGGTATGTCTGGCCCGTGCGCATACAAAACGATAAGCTATCGATAGATAACAAATAAAAAAGGTTAAGTAAAATGTGCAGAACTCTTTTGTGCAATTTGCAAAACAGCAAATAGTGTAGCAAAGTAAGTTAGCCCTTGCATTTCCGTAAAAAAAATGATCATAACTTTTTTGTATATAAGATAATCGTATTTTCTGAGAAACATCAAAATGTACTTGTAACTTTCCACGAGTCATTCGAAATGTATCAACATCTCTCCTATTCCCTTTAACACCGACGGAGTTCAAACTTGGCGCTTTATTTGTTAATATTTAACACATCCAAGAAAGGAATTCGTTTATCTATTGTGGTCGGAGTCAGATAAGTTAAGCCAAAACACGCCCAACCTTTGTCTTTTATCTCCTACAAATAAAAGTTTCCTGTCATATTCTCTTGTGTGACTGACAAATTATGTTTCAAGAGGACGCTATGTACAAATATGTTGACTTACGATCGTTTGCACGGGTGTGCGGTTACATAGAAACTTTAGTTTTTATTTATTTATTTCATTCAGATTTATTTTTTCATACAAATTTAAATTGCCTCGTTCATTGATGCGTTTCTACAATATACATTAAAAACCATCCGTTACCTAATTGTATGGATCAGAGCGTTATTCACTTCTTGATATATGTATTATCTTACATTTTATCGAGAAATCTAAATATATTCTAAATACCAACAAATCTAAGCTAGACATTTTTTTTATTTTCTAATAAATTTAGAGCACGACATAAGATCTTAATAAATAATAATCTTCTGTTCTGCGGGGGATACTATAATCAATTTACTGTCCTCGCTCAATATTTAAACATCGGGATAATATTAATGGGTGCAAGTTCGGTCGGTTTGGTCGGCGTGATGACAAAAGCGATTCTGACTATAAATAATCATTGTCTTGGATATTATTCCTCCCCGTGGCTCATATACATAAAGGAACGTGTTAATATTGTGAACGTGTAAGCTGTGTAAGCTTTAGATAATAATAGACAAAACTACATCTAACTAACATTAAATATATAAATGAAAAAATATTTTATCTGTTTGTTAGTTCACGCTTAATTTGCTGAACCGATATTAATGAAATTTGCTATGAAAATAGTTTGTGAATCGGAAAGCTACATTAGATGATGTGTACCTATAGCTTTTATTTCTAAAATAAACTCATAAAGGTCTGAAAAGTGCGGTGGATAAATTTTTGTTTTTTTTTGCACTAAGCTACTAATCGTTACCTAAATAGGAATGCATATACACCTACTAAACAAAAAAGTTGATACCCAGGAACGAACCCGATCGAAGCGAGGGTGATCCACTAGTGAAAACAAATCTTTATAAATTTTTATAAATACTTTTTATTATATATTTTATAGAGATTATTATCAATAATTATTATTTAAGTACATACTATTTAATAGATGTATTACTAACAGATTAATTGAATAATTAATAAAATTACTTTAACTTTTGCCTTCTACATCTATTGCATTTTTTATCTGTGAAGAGTTACAAGCTTATGTACGTTGGTTGGTCGCGTATGTGACATTTGTCTTTTTAGTCTGGAACGAGTGCGTTCGGCGAAGTTTAAAGAAAGTGGTGCGTTGTGCGCCCCGTCGCGCGTCCTCGACATTCCAAAAATGTTCCAACACAATTTCAAATTTTTAAACATGTTTGTTTTTTTAAATGCAAACTTCAGTTTATCGGCTTAAGTAAATTTGTTTAACGTACACAAAAATATTTTTAAAATGATACATTTACGCATCGATGTAAGGTAACGCCACGAAAACTGTCATCCAATATTAATAAAACTTTAACATTCATAACAAATTAATATTTTTTACAGATTTTAGCTCGTAAAATTATAATATTTATTGATATAAATTGCATCATAATTTGCAAGATAAACCGTTGCTGAAGCTATAAAAACGCCGATTTAAATTGAAATTGACTGCGCGGGCGGTAATCGCTTGCTACCGAGATACACGCTATTCTAAGAGCCTGGATTATGTGCGATTAACACTTTCATAAATTTTACACCAATATTCATAAACTGTAAAACAATAAACGTTTTTTTGTTATTGCATTAAAATATAATAATTTAAAGGATTTCACTTTAATTTTCTTAGTAAAAACTTAGTTAATCTTGTAATTTAGTCAAGAAAGAGTTTAAAAATATACATTCACGAATATTTTGCGAAGCATCTATGCAATTTAAATGTATTGTACGTTATAACTATCATTTCTCATTTTGTCTCGGATTTATTTTGATTTTTGGTTCCCGACGCGGTTTCGAATGCTTTACAGCAATTATAGTCACGGGAGATACTAATGTAGGAAAAGATATTTTCATTTGTAATGTTAAATATTCGCGTAAACCAATAATAAACCTAAGAAAGTATTACTATGTGTTGAACGTTTACTGCGATACACATTCTTTACAAATCCTTTAAAAAATCCTTTAAATTATTAGAAAATACTTTGCTTTCTTTCTAGGACAACAATTTTCGATCAATAACAAAATTTAATGGTTGCAAAAATCATCATTAAAAAGATCACCGACTCTTAGCCTATAAAGGCCAGAATAATTATGGATAAGTTCTCTTGAGCCTTCGGCGATGTATAAGCATGTGAATTAGTCGGACATTGAAAACATCAAGTAATTTACCTTGTTTTTATTGTTAACTCATTTTGTTCGCGGATGGAACGATGGAGCGTACTTAATCATTTATCAAGTTGGTCAAATTATAATGAATTACATTATTTGACACGTTTAATTTGTGTTCAAATTGAGTTTTAGGGATTTTTTACTTTGTTAGCATTATTTGGTTTATGTTATTAAAGTGAAGAGGGTAATAATAAGAATGAAATTATAAGAAACATTTTTTTCTTTTTCTCGAGGTAGGAAAAAACAAGTACCTACTAACGAAATACATATTGAATATGAAAAATCGTGGGAACAAATATGAAGGTGTCAAAAAGCATGTCTAATGATGCATGCACTCCAATGTTTTCGAACAACAATGCAACAAGTTAGCGTATCCCGAATCTCATAATATGAAGAACCTTTTCAAACTATTATAGTTTTATTGTTAAATAAACTATAAATTGTCAAAGAATGGTCTCGATCGGACACTCAATGTGCTCAAGTGTGTTCATGATTTTATAAAAATGTTTAGATGTAGGGACAATATTTTTTTGAGAGGCGCTAAGAGCCATTTAAATGGTAATCGTTGGGTTTATTCGAATAACGAAAGAATGGCTTTTTTTAATTATCCCACATCTTTCATAAATTTTGTTAATATTATACATTGAGGTACAGTAAAACTTGTATATTTAAAAATGAGAAGTTTGAAAATGTTGTTATGAGTGATCAAAATAATAATGTGGTTTCAATCGAACATCTATATGTTATATTATAGTTATTTATAAACGTACGTAGCGAAAGGATAACAATTTTTGTTATGACTTTATTAAAAAAAGTATTAAAATATTTCTTAGATTTACGAGAATATTTGAGGTTTTAAATAAACCTAAAGACATAAATTTTGTCTTAGGTTGAAAGTAGCCTAAAATAGTCTAGAAAAATAAGATTATTACACAGATTATAATTTTTGCAAAATACGTTACGTTAATAAGTAAGTAATACTACGTAAATAAAAAAAAATAAAGATGGTTTATAAATGCTTTTAGATTTAACACATATGACAAATTTTACACCTACTGTTCTATTGACTTTAATATTTGCATAAAATGGTTTATGCTAATAAGAATGTTTGGACGTCCATATGGACATCGCATGAATGATAGCTCTTCACACATTACTACTTGCTTGTTAATTTTTATTACTTTTAGATACATATTTTAAAAGATATTTTCAGTGTCAAAATTTAAATCTAGCCACATTATATTGTCCAAAGTTTAAAGTTTTTGTTATCACATCTCGCAGCACATAAATATATTTGCAAATTCAATCGATCTCTCCCTTAATTGCTTTGTCGAATATTTTATCTTTGATAAAAGATAAGTCCAAAGCGGTCTCGACACTTTGTATCTGCCTCGATATCGACAGTGTGCAAATTAAGAGAACTTCGATTTGATTAAGAATATGTAAGAAGACGATAGAGTACTCACAGTGATTGGTCGCTAACAGCGTCGGTTATCGCTGATTAATGTTTATTTTTACGTATAAATTAGTCGACTGCGCGGCGTAGACTGCTCGATTGCAGTAAAAAACAGTAATTTATTAGTGGCGACTTCTCGTGTTGGCACGGGCTTAACGAGTGTGTGGCGTGCGGTGCGGTGGTGAGAAAAAACTGGCTCGCTTGGTACGTAGCTCGAGCAGCAGTGGCCTGAGGAAGAATAACCCCAGGAGTCGATGGGAGCTGCCACCGCTTCCGAACGTCCCCGCGCCCCGCGCCCCGCACGCCCGCCGCCCGCTCGATACAGATCACGCATTCTACGAATACCTTTAGCTACGGCGCTGGCGATCGCCTGCCATCTTTTTCACTCTCTTGCGGTGTTTGGTGCGCTCGAAGACCACGACAGTGCGGGTTGAGGGGGCCTAATGAACGTTTTACACTGTACGACGCTTCCTAAGTTCACCGAGTAAAGGTCACACGGGCTAAGCGAGCCGGACGACGCAGCGTGAGCGTGGAACTCAACCGCGCCGAGGTAGCTGCGCGTGCGCAACACCGGCAGCGCCCACATGACCGGCCGTTTAACTGCGCGGGACTCGCGGAGAGCTAGCTGTCCCGCTCTAGCGCGATCGGAGACGCTCCTCTCGCTCACGCCTTCGACGACGAAAAATGTATCTAGTTCTGTGGAGGCGACGCGGAATGCGGTAGCACTTTAGCTTTTTTTCTTTTAATAAATTTGTGATTGTTTGTCTCGCTTTTGGGGGCGTCGCGGAGCGAGACGATAGATTGCCACCGAGTTACGCCTTCCGCGCGTTCTCGTTATTATGTAGGCCGCGTATTAGAGGCACCGTGTATTGCACGGACGCATGTATAAAATATAATAATGTAGTAAATACGTCGCTTGTTTGCGGTGAAGCCGGTTATTTATGTGCGCCCGCGGCTACCGCGCTACGCGCCGCCTCTTACGATTTACTTCCCACTCGGCATTCATCAATCATGCCTAAAGGGTTATGTAATGTAGGTACCTTATAACAAAAGGTGTGATATATATTTAGGTCTGAAAATTTCTAAATTGAACCTATTGATTAAATGATAAAATATATAATGATTTATGGGTAGTATGAAGTTTAATAGAAGCATAAACTTACTGTTATGACTTATGTATCGATTATTACTTATAATAAATCGAAAATCAGTTTGAAGCATAATAATACATTGCATATTTTGTTACTTAATTATTTTTAAATAGCATAAAGTGTCTTGGGAACAAAAGATCTATGAAAATTAAAATACTTAATACAAATCGAACATAACGGAACTGCACGCGACGCACATGAAGAATCCAGTTATACGAAATTCAACAAACAAACGAGGATTTTCCTTTTAGAGGTCTCACAAATCTCTTCTTCTATTTAGGATTGTCACAGCTATTAGCCTCTAATCAAGCGTAGCCGGCGACAAAACACGACAATGACCAAAAATATCAAAACATATTACGGGATTTATTGTTTACGAAATTGAAATTCATTATTCGGAGCTACGGGAAGCTTATAGACTCATTGTACTACATTATGGACTACGAAGTGTCACTGCGCACGAGCTGAGACAATGGTGTCACTCAAATAGCCAATGTTTGCTTACAATGACCAGAAACAATCGCAAACTTTTATGGTATCACAAAAAGACATCAGAATAGAGGCTTTTGTTGACGAAATGAATGGCCACTACGACCACACCGACTTGACATGCGTTGCTAATTTTCTAATTCAAAAACCGTCGAACGATATAGACATGCAGTTTAAAATTTATAATTACATTTTAAAGGTTTCGTCTCGCAGTAAATAATTTTAACGGCATTCTCCAATGGTTATTTAACGCCAGTTACTCATGCCTTCTCTTATTATACGAAATATTCATATTAACATGACAAGCAATCCGAATTCTGAGTCACGTCTGAAATATAATTTATAATTTTTAGATTAAGAAGTAAAAAATATATTCGTGAAGTTCATCCGTTCTTATCGTTCCCCATCAATAAAAACGAGCTAGCTACCGGCACCATAAAAGTGGACTGTATCTTTCCATAGATCGTCTGTAGACCATATAAGCTTCGCAAGCCGCCGAGCTAACCAATCGTCTTCTAAAAATAATGTTTTGGCTCATCATTAACTCCACAATGCGCTGCGATCGCATCGTACTTTGTCTTTTTAGTCGGTGACGCAAGTCATACCGAAATGGAACAATAAAATTCGGAACCCCCATCACACGATTATAAAACTTAAAGTTATAGCTATAAAGCGGCATATCTCTTGTACTACGCTTCTGTTGTCTGTCTGTTGACAACAGAGACATCGATGCTATTCTTTTTTGAATATCGATTGTAAAAAGCATTCTCATGATGCTGTGAGAACTTTCGAGTTCAGTACAGTCGCGACTTAAATTCTTTAGCCTATTCATTTCATTTGTCGCCGTCTTTGTGTCAATATCTATGCCGTGGAGTCACTAGTTAGCTTGTCAAATAATCAATGTTAATTTTGAACGCGATGGTACAATGCAGATCGGTAGAAGCAGAGATTATCAGATATTTTCCCGTCGGCTCAGACGGCTTGACAGTCTAAACAGAGTTGAAGCCTTGTACGGACATAATCAGTGACCGTTATTGTATTGTCATGTAGGATAGGATAGGATAGAAGTAAATTGTAAAGAATTTGTTATATTCTAAGAATTTAATAAAAATCTATTAATTAAAATGTTGTTTTTAAATATTTGTAGATACATATTATATAAGTAAATGCCGACGGCCAAATCGGTTCGATACGCAATAAATTACACGAAAAAAAATTAAACGCGACTTTAAATATCATTCTTTTAAACATTCAAAAATATTGTTAGCAGATACTTATCACATAATGAAAATAAATTTGAATTATTACCCAAATATTACCCAAAAATAAAATATAAAATGTTATTCTCAAGAAATCTCTATCGCATTTATATCAATAAAAAAAAATAAAGAATTTCGATGCAAATATTTTGAATGATTAATACTATTAATCTGCAATCTGCCACTGAATTCCACGATACATTCCTCAGAAGAGGTTCAATGTAATAACCAGTAAATTATAGCGCGGCGACGCATATTTAAGTCTTAGACACTATCTTGTGATATCAATTCCAAATAAAATAAATTAAGATTGTATATTTGTTTAATAAGTAATTAAAAATATAAAAAAAGTTATATATAAGCATAAAAATAAAAAAATTGCTTACCCATTTGGATTATTTCGCTATTTACCGCCGAAGAAAAAAACTACCACTCGAGGCAAGGACCTCGTGTTGAAACTTTAAAATTCTCTAAAACGTATAAATGACCGAACAATATCAGCGCTGCGACACAACTGCTTGTAAAAGAAATCAAGAAAGTATGATAGCGATTTTTTTAGCTTTAAATATGTGAATTTACAGAACCGAACCGATTCGGAGTGATATCAAAAAAGACATCGACACTTGACATTCGGCCGCCGAATAATTGTATTTTACAAACGAAGCGAATAATAAATAATTCAATTTTGCGGTCCGGCGATTAAATTACAGCCTTTATCCATTCGGTATGATGCAGGCGACAATAAAAATGCAAATGCCGTCCAACGATGCTTATTTACGGTGTAGAGACATTGAAACAATCGAGTGTCCGGCTGCTGCCAGCCTTTTTTATTTTATACAAGTTTTTATCTGCGACTTTGTTCAACGATTTAGATAACTTGTTAATTTAGATTATTATTTTTTGTCTACAGATACATAATCTATCCACGTTTATTACCCTGGCTTTACTTGTTTATAATGTAACTTGAATATTTCGGAAGCTGCAGTCATCTGAATGAAGAAGGTCGAATAAATTATGATGGTAATTTATTACAAAAACTACTTATCTAAAAATTATTTAACACTATTCACCTGACCAGAAGTTCATTTATTAATATTTAACATCTCGAAAAGATTTATAGACATATTATATTAGACTGTTTACCAACAAGTATTTATAAGTTATAAGCGCTAGAAAATGAAAGTGAATAATGAAAACTATAAACCGAGCCGTCTTTAGACAATAAAATAAAAGATACGGTAAAGAGCTGGTCCCACACATGCCAGACGATATCACATCTTTTAGGGCCCAACTGTAAGTTTTCTTTACAAATATTTAGTAACAAAAATTAAAATTATATTCGAAAAGACAAATCTTGAGACTTTTTTCTATTATAGATATTAATTACGTCAATATATATGACAATAGAGGTAGAACAGGCATATAAAACATTTTTCATTACGCCTACGCACCTTATTATGTGTTTGTTAACCTGTTTTATTATGTACTATATATCATTAGTAGATTATCCTATTTTATATGACTATATATTAAAATTAATTTATAATGTTTGTATGTTGAAAGAAATAATTCAATTTTGTCCCCGTTTGTGTTTTTAATAGGAGATACAATATGAATGCTAGGAATATATTGTATGGCCGTGAGTTTGCTTAGTTACTTTCACAATATTTGGTGGTTATCCACTAGGCTTGTTTGTTACGAAACATTTCTTCATTCTTCTCCATCTCTTTAATAAAACATTATCCTCTAAAGCGTAAGGAAAACTCCCTGATTTCATCAGCGGAAAACAACTATGACATTTTAAACGAAATCCCATGATATACAAATATAAAAAGTAGGTTAGGTATCTAATTATGAATCATTTTAGTTTTTTCAACAAATTACTAAAGCCTTATCTTTTTTAATATCGGTAAAGTAGGTACTAAACTTTGGTCGTAGCCTTGCCTTACATATGTCGGCAGTATCATTTCAATAAAGGAATTTAAGAGGCCACACCCTTTAGAAAAACTTTGTAAGACCATTAAAGTATAAATGACACGATAAGAAAACAATTACACTTACTACAAAGAAGGTACTTATTAATCTTTATTTTACTATATTTAGGTATAAGGCTTATAGACTACCTAGTGTATACGCTATTCACCCTATAAAGTTATGGATTATTATATAAATTTAGAAAGCCATTATTTAAAATAATATATTCTTGATATTTTCCTAATATGTAGTAGGATTTTTTCATTTTTGATTTTTCCGAATAAAATAAAATTTCCGTGGAAGAGTATTGAAAAAGAATGGCCACGATACAAATAAAAGTGGAATTAACTATTGTTACAGTCGTAACACTTAGGTACCTACCTTAAGTGGAGCCTCGGACGAAGGCTCTCATAAAAATTACGTTATGAATTGCATAAAAAAAAATTTTTAAGGTGTAAAATTTTATTGCTCTTTGATATCGCAGGTTATTTCATAAAAGCTAAGTGAATCTTGTCATATTTTATAAAATATTATAAAGCTGAAGAGTTTGTTTGTTTGTTTGGTTGGTTGAACGCGCTAATCTCAGAAACTACTGGCCCGAATATTCTAACGAGGACTTCTATTTTTTTCATTCTTAATGAAATTCAATATTATATAAATATTTATTTAAAATATAAGCCAAAATAGATCATTTAATGTACGAAGTCAGAACCGAGTGTCACATATGTTTTTTTTCCTCGCATAAATTATAATTGAAATGTCACCAAGAACGTTTGAAGTAGTTTTTGTAGACTTATTTTCTTCCTTATTAATCTATAACCCCAGATGTTTCTATTTCCATTGGCCACATCAGAACGACACGCCAAAAAATCAATTTACAGGTTATTTAATGAATATATTATGCAGATTTCATCGATTTAGTTTTTCAAATATCGATAAATCTACAAAAGCGAGACAAATAAGTCATAACATTGGGAAACCAGGTAAGGACATGGCCAAATTATTTGTTTTTGAATATCGATGCAGGAATCGACTTGTTGCGAAATAACCAGTTTGACGTTTTATTTTGGCGATGCCGACACCTAAACCAAACGTTTTATGGATTACATTACAGGGATGTAATCTATTAAAATATAATAAACTTTTTTTTGTGAACGTATCAAGTATCACTTGGTAGTTTACGAGAGTGCTTACAATTTAGCTTGACTTCCCTCAGATATAATACCTACCTATAACATTAAATACCTGCATACAAACAAACATACTAAAATATAATACATAGACTTTAACTACTTCCTAGTTGTATATGTATTTAGACTTTTTAAATCAGTTTGAACAAAGTTTTTAGCGTTAGAATTTAAGTGGTCTGAATTACCCCACTTTCCCCTATATGGTTATATGTAAAGCAAACAGATAACTGACATCCAATTAAATATACCTACCTACTCATATATTTATTTTAATGACAAATTAATGAAAATTACACGGTTTTAAATAGTGGAAAATTGGCCTTCATAATGGTATATAACTTTTTCTGTGCTGTGTACCATCCCTTATAAATAAATTATTAAAAAAACAGAAAAGAATAATTTTGCATATAGCTCATACGGAGCTTTGCTTTATTTGATAAATAAATTCGCAATCCAACTGGGATTTTTTACTTTTATTTATTTAACTGGTATTAAAAATATCAGGAGCTACATAGTAGGCACATATAAATAAAATTGAAGTGTCTGATATAAATTTCAAATTAACAGCTTTTCACTAAATGCATATAAAAGTATTTACGGTAGGTACTTACATAAAAAAATGAATTTTTTAAATTTTGTTTGCTTGTTACGGCTAATAGGCCGGAGAAATTCCGGCTAGGCTGGAGCGATTTTGACGGGACTTTCCCTCGCAGATATTTAATGCTATAAGGAGTAACTTTATATTAAGAAAATTATAAAAACTGTTTCACTTATTTTAACTTACGTGTTATATCTACTTCCCCATCCTGAAGTCATTTATTTATTTATTTATTTATTATTTATTTATTTATGTTTTATTTATTTATTTTTTATTTATTTATTTATTAGGGAAACAAACAGTTCAATAAAATACATACAAATACAAAGCAAAATAATAATAATACATCGACCAATCAAGTTTCCACAAATTATTTTTTTCATACATGCAAGCAAGCAGTGTAATGTTAATCTAAAATTGAATTAACAATTATCAAGAACAAATAATAACAAAATTTAAATATGCATATGATAACAATTTTTTACATGATAAAACCATGACAATGATAAATAAAAATAATATAATATTTTGAACATTATCAATTAATAAAAACAATTATAGAATATAATATTACTTAAAATTTAACCAAATATAAAATTATTGATATTAGACATTCCAAAAAAAAATCAATATAATTAATATGTTTAAAAATGATTTAAGAATGAAATTAAAATTAAAACTAATGCATTTTCTTAATCTTTTTTAATATGTTATGTAGGGATTCTGCGAAATAGTCAAATGAGAGGAATTCATTATTGTAAAGTCATACATAAGTAATAAAAAAAAGTTTAAAACCCTTGTTTCCTTCCGGAAAACGAAACTGATGTTCTAAAATCGTAACCATAAAATAGCATTTCAAATCGGAATTGTATCTATTGGCTTATATTAAAGCAGCTAATATTTACCCTAATGAGTGCTATTTTTCCAAGGAGCTTATCTGAATTTAAGAAGCTTTTCATGCTGCGTTTAACATCATTTGACGAATATTGACTATCTTTCAGCTACGGCAACAAATTGACAAAATGGATTCTCGCGAGAAAATAACATTATTATTATATGTTATTTTCTGGCGTGGAAGACTTTGTTACTAATTATTATTTTATGTCAATACTTATTTAATAAAAACGTAAAATGTATTTAAAGAAAAATAACAATTTCTTTTACATGAATATTGAAATAAAAAAAAACTACATAATGGAAGTAGGTACCTATTTGCTATTATTGTGTAGTTATGTTTTGAGGAACAGAAATTGATAAAATAAAATCTAAAATAAGTACCTAAATAAAACGAGTTAAACCATAGACAAGTAGGTACGACATGTGATGGAAAGTTTCCAGTCGAATCTTAAATCATATTTTGATATTATAATTTAATAGATTTTTGAATTTTGTGTCTTCATTGTGTTTTCATAAAGGCATGGGCAGTTTACAAGAATCGGGGGTATGAAAGCAACTTTGATCATCATCATCCGCATTTCTTTACCGAAAGCCTCTGCATCATTTCCTATTATAAATGATACCAGCATGAGCATAGGTCCACTATACACTCTTTTGACTTAATTTACGTTTTTGACTTGGTTTGGCTGCCTTATCGTGGTCCAACTATTGCGAAGAACTAATAATTATCATAAAAAATTTTTTCGATAAAAGAAAATTCTTAAAGACTAAAGTACTGTCGAATGGATTGGAGTAAAATTTCTTCTGATGTGATTGGAATGGGATGGAACAAACTTGACTATTACCGATGCAAATGCACACATAGTATATACGTATTTCTTACTTGATAATATTTTACCAGACCAAGATCGCACCGAGGATGAATTGTGAACGACATTATAATGAGGATCTGGTAAGAGACGTGGTAATCCTATTTTTTCTATCTACTCAACTATGACTCTATGGAAGAGACTCCTTGTCTCTCTCCCCTTACCATGATTGCTATAAAGCATTCGAAACGTCGGGAACAAAAAATTCAAATAAATTCGCGACAAAATCCGATAAGATAGTTTTATAATTTATTTATAATGTGAAATATTCACGTAAACCTAAGAAAGTATTATCTACATTCTACTCAACTAATTTAATGTTTAGAAGCAATTTTTTTCTTGTCTTTCAATAAGGTTCTACAAGACTTATTTACCCATTAATTTAATCTTAGCAACTTTCCAGTTTTCAGCGCATTGTTGCCAAGATTCGCCTCCAGTCGACCACAGAGCTCATTGTTCTGTACAACTGACATTTAGGTTTAATCACTTCCGTTATGGAAACAAAGGAAATGATTAAACGTAAGACGCACCTTTCGTTTCCTTCAGAACCTGGACGAGACGTTGTTTATATTACGTACCGTGCGTTACATAACGTATGCTTGAAACCAACGGATGTTACAACGGAACTTGTGTTTGAAAATAATAAGTAGGTTCTTGCGATTTTACAAGATCACAGATATAGCGATCGAAGAAAATTCGTAAAACTAAGTAAACTGTAGTAAGCTAAGTAAACTATCAACTTTGTTATTTTATATTATTCTAGCCTTTCCCGCGGCTCCGCTCGCGTTCTAAAGCCTGAAAATAAAAAGAATTTTTTTTCTCCTGTTTTCGCAACATTTTTCATTGATGCTCCGCTCCTATTGGTCGTAGCGTAATGTAATATAGCCTATTGCCTTCCTCGATAAACGGACTATCCAACACAAAAAGAATTTTTCAATTCGGACCAGTAGTTCCTGAGATTAGCGCGTTCAACCAAACAAGCAAACAAACTCTTTAGCTTTATAATAATAGTGTAAATTCAGCCCCTTTTTGACGTCGCACTGCTGGGCACTGGCTTCCTTCAATACGAGGAGAATCAGGCCATAGTCCACCACGCCGGCCATGTGCGGCTTGGCAAACTATCTTCTTCATTAAATTAATGTTATTTAGTCCGGTCAATTTAGACATTCGAAGTTACATAAAGTCCCAACAAGCTGAATTTCTGTTAAGTTGTTGAAAACATAATTATAAACAATGTCTAGAAGTTCCCCATCATTCCCCTGTAAGGAAAAAAATTAATTCAAGGTCAAAGGTCAAAAAAATGAGTTTTTCACGATTTTCAGCAAAACGGTCAGTTTTATCATAAAAGTACCTCAGACAAAAATTGTAGATCATAAAATTATCTATAAAAAATGTATCAATACTTTTTTTCTTACGAGCCACCGTTTCTGAGATATAACGATTCAAAAAGTTATAAAAGTTGATATCGTCATAATATGCACACGTTTCCACGCCACCTATGAGGTAGTGTACTTAGCGCGTTTTTTCAACGTGGTTTCCCCAGTAGGCCTACTCCACGGGTCAGTTGTGATCCTGTTTAATGTAAAACTATTGCAAAATAACGGAAATTTTCAAAGATTGGGAAAGATAAAAGCGATGTAAATGAAAAAAAAGTGTTGAAGTTTATTCGTCTTATTCGTAAGTTTCAAATTCTTGTTCTTCTTCTTGATCTTCTTCTTGTTCTTCTTCTCCTGCTTCTTCTTCTCCTGCTTCTTCTTCATCTACATTTTGGATGCAAGTAAATTGCGTCAATAGCGATGTATCGCATGATACTTCATCGGAGTCATACGAATCCTCCATTGTTTGTGATTCAATATTAGAGCACGACCGGCCTTGACAATTTGTGCATGCCAAAGAACAAGACAGTCCGACTTTTTTGCAACTACATTAAGCACTGCATCCCTTTTTGCAGTTGCAAAAAATAGTGTTCAGCAGTTTTTCCGGCGCAGGTGGAAGTAAAGTTTGAACTGGCTCTAATATATTGTTGACTAACTTCCAACCCCAGTCTGTAGGGTCTAGCTGATAACCAAGCCACACTTGAACTTGGTAATATACTCGAAAAAGATGTTGGTGAGCAGCAACTGAGGTTGGAGGAAGACAAGCTAATTGAACTTGTTTTTTATTTTTAGTATTTTTAACGAAATATGCATGTCGATGCTTATCTAAACAGGTAGTTTTTTTAGGAGCTCCGTACATAGAAAGAAGAAAGCGGATGCCGTTGGTAATAACTTCTTGTTGAGTTGAATTACTCTTTTTAAAAACTTCAGCACATTGAATTAAATCTTGTTTTTCAAACATTTTGAAAACTGCTGTTTTACCCCTCCTGTAAAATGCAGATGTCGTATCATAGCCAGTTATTGCGTGTAAAAATAGTACATGATATTTACACTTCACTAAAGTAAATAAACTTTTTGATGAATATATATCTGATTGATGCTGAGCTTTTCCTGGTTTTAAGGAAAAAATAGTTTTTTCAGTTGGCGTTCGAGCAGTGAGTAATACAAGTAAGTCAACATCTTCACCAACAACAATAGTTGTATTTGTCAAATTGAATTGCTCTATTGCTGTTTCAATAATCAATACATCAGCATTATTATTAGCTTGTTTTATCAATATATTTTCAGCAAGAGAGAGAGACAAGAGAGACAGATGTCTCGAAGTTACACTGGCTTAAAGATTAAGGGACTGGGTTTCATTTTACCAGATATTCTTGTAGTTAAAACTTATGTATATTTTATATTGTAAGTATAAGTTACAATGACCGAAAGAAAAATATTATAAAATATTATGAAATATTACAACTCTAGATGTATACGTGGCGTACTCATGCATGTTATGACGAGAACAACTTTTATAACTTTTTGAATCGTTATATCTCAGAAACGGTGGCTCGTAAGAAAAAAAAGTATAGATACATTTTTTATAGATAATTTTATGATCTACAATTTTTGTCTGAGGTACTTTTATGATAAAACTGACCGTTTTGCTGAAAATCGCGAAAAACTCATTTTTTTGACCTTTGACCTTGAATTAATTTTTTTCCTTACAGGGGAATGATGGGGAACTTCTAGACATTGTTTATAATTATATTTTGAACAATTTCACTGAAATTCAGCTTGTTGGGACTTTATGTAACTTCACTCTCATTTTTTGGTCTAAATTGACCGGACTAACCATTTTTGTTAACAATAATCTATAGATAAATAACCGAAAAAATTAAGTAAATCTCCCATCCCGTCAATAGTATAAAAGTTAAATGAATCACATAATAAATGTAAGCCTTCGTAAAGTTATTGTTAAATATTTTTATGAGAAATCAAAACTAATTAGGCTACTTGTATCGACATTATTAAACATGGAATATTATTAATTCTTGCACATTTTATAAGAATGTGTTTATTAATAACGATCCAGGAGGGGCATTGAGACGTAAATAAATACTTTAGGTGTCTTAAAACACATTTCATCGGTTCGTAATCCGATATCGACACACCTACATAATTATTTAAGTATGCGAAATAAGCTGATTTTTATTTTGCTGCTTCTAAATGTGCATTAAGATAAATGTTTCGATTTAAAACAATTTATCTTTGTACCTATGTATTTATAGCTAGCGAAGATGACATCTTAAGCATTTTAAAGTGGTTTTAATATAAAAATCGATAGTTTACATACAGACTATATAGATATTTTATTTTTTTCTAAAATTCTAGTTAGAGAGTACTTATTACTCGAAATTAAGTAGTAATTTAATTTAAATTAAGTTAGCATGTACAGTCGCACACCAAGAGGTCCTGGGTTCGAGTCCCGGGTCGGACCAAGTTAGTTATTGAGTCTTTCTGTTTCGTAAGCTTCAGTAGCAGCCCGAAGTTGGGAAGTTGGCGGTGTTTCACCCCCGTGCCTCGGAGAGTTCGTAAAGCTGTCGGTCCTGCGCCTTAACTCTCACTGGTCGTGTCTAGCAGTCGTCCCACTGGAATATGAGAGTGATGAGGAATAGAGAGTGCACCTGTATCTGCGCATACACTTGTGCACTATAATATCTCCCGGGCAGTTGGCTAGTCTCAATGAGATCGGCCGCCGTGGCCGTAATCGTCCTGGAGGACATCGTCATTACTGGAAATTACTGAACATTCGGATAATTTTTTTTACTTATTTGTATGAACGTGTATAAAAATATTGAGCTTTTCGTTTCATTTCAAAGTATACTAACTTATATGATAAAAGTTTAAAAATAAACTGTAGGTACTAAATGTAAAAAATAACATTTTTGGAACTCCGTATACTAAAACTCGATTTAAATTAAGTTGTTGAAGTTTAACAACGTTAAGTATAGTCAAACATTGCTTTCAACAATTTAGATTTATACTGTGTATCAGATTTCACGTCCACTGCTTACCTTCAAATGGCAGTAACACGTCAGTCTCGATGTCCTTTCTAGAATGGGTGGTTACCATTGTAGCGTAAGTTACACTTATTACAAGAGTTGTGATACTGCACATTACAAAATTAGTTGGCAAATATGTATTATAGGCTTTCATACTACCTACATTTTACAGACTACAAAAACAGCTTTTTCATTAAGATGTAAACGTATGTTTATAAATTATTGTAAGTATAATATGTAATGTAATCATCATCTTCAGTCCTTTTTAACGTCCCACTGCTGGGCACGGGCCTCCCTCAGTACGAGGGGGATCAGGCCGTAGTCCACCGCGCCGGCCTAGTGCGTGTTGGCGGACACGGCGGTAATATAATATACATTGTATAATAGTTACTCGTTGTCAGAAAATCGTTGATCGATTTTCATACATGTTTATTTTATAAACTTTAAGGGTGTTGGATATTTTACAAATCTATCTGCCCCTATTGTTGGAGTACAGTACCTTTTGCAAGTCTATATACCTTTATTAAGTTATAAGTAGTAGGTAGGTACTCAATTCCATAAAAATATGTTATATAATAAGTTTTTTTTTTATTTTCATGCTGAATTGGGTAGTAGTAGGTACTTTAGTCTCCAGTCACTTAAAATACCTATATTTCATATACACAAATTCCACTAGGCTAAATTATATATTTTTTATTTGTTTGAAAAAAAGCTCTTTGCACTAAGCTAAACCTGGTAAAGAAACATGCAAGATTACCACAGAAAAGATGATTTTTTACCTATTCCGTGAAAATTACTTACTATTAATTATACTGTTTCACTAGTCTGTCGCCGAGAAAATCTAGTGATTTTTAAAAATAATGTTTTGCAAGAGTTTTATTTATAAATAGATAATGAATATATTTGACTATACCATAAGGCCTTATTGCACGATGTGTGAAGAACGATTTTCTTTGAAATGTAAAAATGGTGGTACCTATCTAACCTAAAGAGGATGTAGGTACACTAAGTACAACGGAAAACGTTTACCCAACCGCACAGGAAGTCTTTATTTGACGCCGACAAAGATACAAGACGTACAGATATGAAAAAATCCATTTGAACATTTACAGAATCAATACTTTTTCTCAGAACACTGTGGAAAAACGATAGGGTGCCTTTACGACTTTACGTAAGTAAAAACCTCAATTCAAACTTGAGTTTCATGTAAGCCGTTTGGTGTAGGAATATGGTGCATATTTTTTTAGGGATTGAGTCTATTTTTATGTGAACAAAGTTGTTATAAAATGAATGTTATGGGTCATCGTTGGCGGCGAGTCGGTGACACTTTGCAAATAAGTGCGCGATGTAGATCGGTCCGTCGGCTTCAATTAGGTGATTGCGGGCGGTCTCTAACGGATACATCAATATCTATAAAAATCAAAGCATTGCTTCAGAGATGTGGACTAAAAATCCATTTCAATATGGCTATATTGTTAATTTAATAACTTTAAGGCCACATTTCGTCATGTTTACGACATACTATTGCAATTACGTTATGTGGACTGTATGAAATTTCTTGAATTATTATGAATTCTTCAGATAAGTGAATATGCTTTTAACTTGGTTAGAATAATGTTGTCTATTCTCACATTTTTGTTTTTTTTTATGTAAAACCTACGGTATCTTTTAACTTACTTTGGGAAGGTACAAGGTAGATTATAACTTCACTCCTTAACGTAATATTACTGTACACTGTATATTTTACTAGACAACAATTTATTTACAATCCAAAGTGCTTACGACGCTTTCACGTTTGACCAGCCAGGCTTCACTTCCTAAAACTTAAAATGCATCCAAGGTATGTAAGCTTTAAATAATAATTTACTGACATAACGGCGCACATTGACGTCGCCGTCCGTCCTCTGTACATGACGTGCACTTATTTATACCCCTTTATATTGACATCTGCAAAGGAACCGCCTGTATAATAGGTCGGACCATTGTACAAAACATACGATCATTCATTTCGACTCGATGCCTGAGTGCTATACAATAGCAATAATTTCTTACTTAGCATCACTGTAGGAAAAATTAAACGTGATTACAGTAGTTTTGAAGGAAATATTCGTAACGTCATTGTTGTCATTGCGCTTAAAAGCTACGTAATAGCTTTTTATGATTAAATCAATGTATGGTAGAGTGAAAATTATAAAAGAAAGTTACTCTACTTCTATGTTCTGTCTGTAATCTTATATCGTCGAATCTTCGACCGTTGACTTAGTTAGTTATAACGCCAACATTATTAATGATATACCTTTATTTAAATATATTAGTTATAAAAATTAAAGAAAATATATTCTAATTGATCATAGTTTATCTAATTCATTCAATCACACTTATAATTATAATATGTCTACTTGCAAATTTACGCGCTTGCGACAATAGTAACTTACACCAACATTATTTACTCGGGCATCGAACTCGCGACCTCTTGTCGACAGAATCTAATAACTTATTTTGCAATCTAGTTGGTTCTCGCATTAGTTAGGCGTACTAAGCTTAAAACATAGAGTGTAAATAAGCCCGAATTGCCTATTACTACATAACTTAAGCCTTAAGATGTATAGATATCTTAAGTCTTAAGGTTCCCACGCTACGCCCGAGGCGACGAGCCCGACTGAAACGTGTCCGGTGAACCGATGAACGGACTGAAACCTAAGCGGGCTATAAACTAAAAGAACTAACTAGGTATCCAAGGTACTAGACGATAAACTATGCTTGTTTACAATATAAATAGCCATTTACGCAAAACAGTGAATAATTTACGCGACGATTTCGAAAGTTACTTGTTGAAATTATACAGTAGGTACCTATGTATTTTAATAAGAACTACTTTTATTTATAAAAGCTCATTATTTTAATAAGCTTTTTCAGACAATTCGGTTATAAATTTGAAATATACTAAATAATGAAAAAAATAAATGGCAATGTCAGACCGTGTCAGAGTAAAACAAGTGTAGAAAGGCCAAGGAAAGATATAATATGTATTGGTATAAAGCTACGCGTCAGTTCTATTTCTATTGCTTTATTGTCCAATTTCCAATTAAGTTATTACTTTGCCGACTGTATATACTTTTAAGAACAGATTTTTTAATAATAAAATTCTAAGTTGGATCATTTTATTGAAATCATCACTATCATCACTATCACTACATAGTATAAAACAAAGTCGCCTTTTCTGTCCCTATATCCCTATATCCCTATGTGCGCTTAAATCTTTAAAACTACGCAACGGATTTTGATGCGGTTTTTTTTAATAGATAGAGTGATTCAAGAGGAAGGTTTATATGCATAACTAGCGGATCCCACGGCTTTACCCGTGCTAAATCTAGGGAAGAGCCCGAGCGAAGCGAGGGCGAGTCGCTAGTAGTAAATAAATAGGTATTATTGATACAGACGCCGAATATATAGTTTTTTTTTAATTCTTTTTCTTCTTTGAGTGCCACTTCTCTACGAGGGTTGGCGACCATCATGGATATCTTTATTTTTGAAGCTGCAGCATGGAAGAGAGAGCGTGTGCTAAGGTTGAACAATTCTCTGTCTATAATCGCATGAAGAAAAACTACTAGACGGATTTCAGTGAAATTTAGAAAACCTTTTCAAGAAGATGATTTATTTATTTATTTATTTATAATTTATTCATAGAACTTATGCCTAACATTACAGAAACCCAATGCGTTAGATAAGTCAATGTAATAAAAAAATGTCAAATTTAGTCAAAGTATAAAAAATATCAATTTAATGTCAGATTAATTCATGATTTGATTAACAGATTAAAATGAATAGCTAGGACGAACACAATTTATTACAAATTTTAGTGAACTCGTCCAGTGATATAAGCTCGTTGTTCAGGTCAATATATAGGATACTTTTTACTGCGGGAAAATATCACGTACTTATCTGGCAAATCGATACTAGCCATTAAAACGTACCTAAGGGTAGGAATGCGAGCGTAAGTGACTCACTAGTTACCTAATAAGTAATCCATTTCGCTATAAAAACTTATTTTTAAATTATTTTTTAAGTCATTCTGAAATTGCTATGTAAATGGGCAATGCCATCTTTTGCGTGTAAAGATTTTTTATATTTAGCCAAGTAGAAAAGAAACACATAGCGAGAATTATTGAGCTTACTTATATAAAACTATACAATACATTGCAACACTTCTTCGAGAATTCCAGGTGCATTTCACTAATAAAACAACAACTTAGCAAATAAAGATATGCACAGAGGCACTTTATTTTATAAGAACTCAGCTGGGTATCTCACGTTTCAGATTTAATGGCTGTCTAGGCTAGCAGTAGTAATGTCTAAACAATATCACGGAAAATTAGCCCTTGTTTTAAAGAAAGTATAAGATATAAAAGCATGAAATTAAATTACTTGAATGTTAGGTGTTCGACGATTTGTCTTTGCTGTCGAAAACTATGATCTATACGTTTCGAGAATTTTTTATAGGTATCTTACCTTATATGGTTATCATAAATAGGTACCTAGGTAGGTACCGATAGAAGTGTGTTACCCGTGGGTGTGTACACCGTGGTCCAAAATAACGTTGACAAAATTAAAAAAATAATATTTCAAAAATGGAATGCTTTTCGTTCTATTTTGTTTTTGTTTAATCTTTTTTCATTCTTTGGCACCATTTTAATATACTTTGTTGGCAAAAAAGTTTTAAAATATATCTATTACGTTATATCAGATAAGTGTGGAGCCATAATTTCTTTGTACGAGCGTGGAAAACGGCAGTTTGAGTTAGTAAATATTTTTGGTGTTACTCGTCAGCTACTTTCTTCGGCAATTAAACGCTATGTTAATCTCGGCAACATCGGAGACCGTCCTGGGAGAGGGCCTAAGCGGACTGTTCGAACTGCTAGGAACCAACACATTATCAAACAAAGAATAGTCCGAAATCCAATACCAAGGTGAGAAAAATGTCGCGAGACTTGGGGATAAGTCGCTCCACCGTGCAGCGTATAGTGAAATATGATCTCCAATTGATACCATACAAACTCAGAAAAGCGCAATTGCTTACAGAGAAATACAAAAAAATTCGCCTTGAGAGATGTCGTTTGCTCAAACAACGCTCCGCTGATTCGACTAGGAAAAATATCGTATTCTCCGACGAAAAATTGTTTTCGATAGAACAAGCCCATAATCACCAAAATGACAGGATCTGGTCTTCCACTCGTCCTGGAGCTGCTGCAGTCATTCCACGTCGCCAAAACGCAAAATCTATAATGGTTTGGGGTGCAATTTGCGCCACTGGCAAAACTCCCCTCGTTTTTGTAGAAAATCGTATAAAAATTAACCAAGAAAATTACCGACGAGACATCCTTTAATCTGTGGTTCTTCCTTGGAGTCAACAACACTTCGGTAACCATCCATGGATATTTCAACAAGACTCTGCTCCAGCTTACAAGGCTTTAAGTGTTCAACAGTGGTCCCAAAGCAATTTCCCTGATTTCATCAGCTTAAAAGAATGGTCACCCTACTCGCCTGATCTGAATCCAATAGATTACAGTTTATGGTCAATCTTAGAGGTAAGGACCTGTTCTACGCCTCATAGAACTGTTGATGACCTGAAGGCTACTCTTACACGGGAGTGGGACAAAATATCTGTTGAGGAAGTGCGGAAAATTGTGGAAAATTTTACCAAGCGTTTGACTCTATGCATTCGCGCTAAAGGAGGTTATTTTGAAGACAAGTAGGGATTCTTATAAAAAATAAGTTTTATTTTTATAATTTATAGCATAATTTCATTTAAGTTTAAAGTCAATAAAATTATTTGAAAAATCACTTGTCAACGTTATTTTGGGCCACCCTGTAATTTACGATTAATTATTTAAAAAACTACTCATGCCAAAATATCAAATTTCGCAAATTCTGTCTTGTTTAGGTATTTTAAATAAATATTTTATGTGAGTAGGATTCACTGTAGGGTAACTTAAAAAATTACTGGCTTGACAATAAGTACCTATACTAATTAAAAAATTAAACAATCGACGGTTTTATATGCATTTTCACCGACCAATATCTGTCCAGATCTTAATTCATTCACCTTAACGAGTTTATTCATTCATAACTCTGTCATTAGTATCAAGCCAATAGCACGCGATTCACTTTACGACGAACCGTTCGAGAAGTTTCTACATTTCATATCTTAACGAGCTATTTTCATATTTACTATTATTTAGAATACGGCATAAAATATCATGAATCAAAATCGTAATTCTCTATCGACATATAAAGCGACCAACCTCGTCAGCTTTTCTGTTAATTATCTCACATCTTCTTTACGACCAAGGCTTTTACGGTTACGTCTTCCAATTTTGGTCTTTACTCCCACTAAATAGGCATTAAAATATACTTTTTTATAGATAATTTTGTTTGTCCGTCTATACAAATATTCGTCACGGTCGCAGGCGGGCGGATGTAAAAAAAGGAATCGATGGCCGCCTTGTGAGGCCTAATTAAGATATGTAAGCGATATGACCGGCCCACCGTTGTTAGATGCACTATTGTCCCAGCAACACATTGTGTTTTATACATTATGTAAAGTTTGATTAAAGATAGGGCCATATGTAGTACATAACAGTATTATGTTCTGCTCTTGCGACCGGGAAAATATTATACCTATAAGTATATATATGTACTTTTAAATCTCGCACGTAAATGTAAATGGTAGCATTATTATCAATAATCGCTTAAGTCTCATATTAAGATGTAATGAATTCGAAATTACTTATTAGAATTAACTATTCCATAGTTTTTCACTTTCTAAAGCAGCAACTCTCTATAGTCTAATCTCTGCAACAACTAAAACGTTTGTATGGGAATCTTGGTCTCTATATTTTTACTACCCACAATTTTTTACGGTAAGGTTCTTTACTTATTTTCAAAATTCTTCGAAAACTAAAGATGTTAGTAAATATTGTATAGAAAATTTTTAATTAATAAGTTATTTCACCTTTATAGTCACTATCACCTTTTAAAATAAGCTAATTCATTACTTTTAATAAAATATTTTGTTATGAAAAACAATAAAAGAAAACAAGATTAATGCCATATAACAAGATAAAATTGTTATTGAAAACCAAGTGATTCAAATGGTACCTACCCTAAACATGTGACATAAAATGGCCTGATACCTACCACAGAAGTGTTTATAAAAAAGAAAAAAAGGTGTGATCAAAATGCATTTGTTAGTGAATATATGGTGAGGTAAATACAAATAAATATTCGGGTTTTCATTAATTGAATGTGTCGAAGCCGGCGTCGGGCGTGGGACGATACGAATTATAGGCCATTGTGATTTGGATCTGGGTGGTAGGTTTTTAGATTTTTTGCAAATAAATCGATATTAAATGCCTATTAGGTTAACTTTCTAGCAAGTAACAATTCTGCTATTGTAGTAAATTCAAAAGGATCTCTGGTTTTACGAGCGTCTGTATAGACTGTAGTCTGTAGGTACTGTGATCGATACACTTAGGGCTAGTAGGTACTATAAAGCTTTTACTGTATGTAAAAGTCTTAAGATAAATATAATAAATAATACTGTTCATAGTTTTTACAATTCTAAGCCATTGTCTAATGACTTTTTTTAAACTCTTTTCTCTACGACAAGAAGAGCCTACGACAGCAAAAATTAATATATTTTTTATTCGAAGAAATAAATTAACCAAATATTAGCAATGTCATCGTCATATAAACAACGGAATTATTTTAAGAGTTTTACCAAAACCATTTAATAATTGGCAATAAAATTATTTTTTATCAATAATTACCAATAAAAAATCTACATATTACAAAGTGTAGTCACTACAGATTTCGCACTGGTTTATTTTACCTGGAAACGTCGTACACCTTATCTGTTCATCTTGAACAGGCGGACTTAATTTACGAATATCAAATTCAAACATTCATTAAAGCATGAAGATATTCACGATAGCTAGGCGTGTGCCAGACTCCGTATTTGCATCGAAAGCTCGCAGAAACCAACTTAATCGATCGCTAAAAAATCCATCGCATACGTATCTCACGTTGAAGCAACACAACTCATCCTCCCACGCGTTTGAAATTAAAATAGCGCTTATGCCTATGAGAATAAAATCGTGGATGTAAATCGAAAAGTAATCTCATAAGCTGTTATGTATGGGGATTCGTACAATAATACGTGCACTGGGCCGGCGTGCGCGCAGTCTGATCTGACCACTACTGTTCATTTCCCACGGGCTGAGTATCGCTGTATCGCTCACTCTGTATAGCTAAGTCTCGTTCACCCCTGACGGACCGCGTTTCGTTAAACGTAGCACACCCACACACGGTGTCGGTATTTCAGATTATTCTGAGGTACACCGACGTAGATTAGCTTCGTCAGCTCGCGAGTTACCTAGAACATTCTTAATAATATGTATAAATAAGGATTTTGTGTGTACGTTTGTAACTAAACTAGAAACTGAAGAATGCCATCCGATTTTACTGTATTAGGATTGTGTGTTTACGCATATAATAACAATTTTGTCAGAACTAAACAGATATTTATATGTAAATGAAACTATTAAACGATAATCATGGATGTGATGACAACAGGGCTGTCGACCACCAAACTGGCCATAACGGCCTAAATGATGAAATAAACATAACTCTCTTGCCCATCAATAAATGTCATTTAAACAATTTATAACAAATTATTCATGATGCCTAATATCGAATGATACTTTCACCTTTGATTCAAATGCATTAGTACCTAACTTTTAGTTACAATGCAAAAGATTGTACGATTGTATAATACGGCTAGCCGCTAGGTAGATTTGAATTTAGTGCACATATGGAGTGGATGGATGTAGGGATGCACTGGCTGGAGTAGCACATAGAGATGTAATTTTTATGTTTGTTTTCTAATGAATAAACTAAACATGTACCAAACCGAATTACATGAAATTTGTCATGAAGATAGTTTGAGTACCGAGGATTTTTTTCCTGAAATCATTCTTTAAAAAGGTGAAAAAAGGGATGACATTTGTATGCATGCTAATATACTCGTTTAAATTTAAAAATTTATAGCTTGTATTCCATGTTAAAAAGTATCTAATGGGCCATACCTAAGGGTGAGTCGCTAGTACTAATCACTACATAGGTAGTATAAAACAAAGTCGCTTTCTCTGTCCCTATATCCCTTTGTACGCTTAAATCTTTAAAACTACGCAACGGATTTTGATGCGGTTTTTTTAATAGATAGAGTGATTCAAGAGGAAGGTTTATATGCATAACTAGCGAATCCCGCGGCTTTGCCTGTGCTAAATCTAGGAAAAATCCCGAGCGAAGCGAGGGCGAGTCGCTAGTATATAATATATAAAAATCTACGATATAAAAGATGAACATTTAAAAAATACACAAGTAGGAACATACGTCATGCACATGTCATAAATAGGTAATAATTACCTACTAAATTTTAGATTTTAATTATGAAGAACATAATATTAGGTATGTTACCTATCTAGGTACAATTGCGTCATGTGTATTGTTATGTTTTTTGCATAACGATTACGCAAGTGATGCGAACAATTAAAATATCTATTGTATACTATTTTGGAAAAGAAGTATCAAATTCAGCAGTTTAAATAAGAAAATTCCAAACATGTTACAGGTCGTGGTAAAGGGATGTCTAATCCACGTCCATCTAGAGCGTGCAAATCGCGTCTTCTGTCAAGTATCGCCGCGGGCCAACTCTATTGCACCCAATTAGGAATATTTCGGACACGAACACCGATTAGTCCAAGGATTAACCTTCGAAGTAATTGCAGTTATTTTTACGTCAAACATTTTTTCTTTGTCGAATTCAGGAATGTTAAAATCGATTATTACGAAATTTGGCGTTCACATTTGCATAATTGCTGATTTCGCGCCTATAATTGTTATTTTTGGTGTCTATTTTGAACGTTTCTATGACGTTGATCAAACGTTATTTCGTATACTACATAGATTTAGGTATATAATTTAGCCTCACCCTCGTTTCATTAGTATTTACATACAAAACTCGTCGGGCTCGTCCCTAGATTTAGGGTTCTGCTAGTGTATTATACATATAAACCTTCCTCTTGAATCACTCTATCAATTAAGAAAACCGCATCAAAATCCGTTGCGTAGTTTTAAAGATCTAAGCATACATAGGGACAGACCGACAGCGGGAAGCGACTTTCTTTTATACTATGTAGTGATGAAACCTGTTCACCAAAATCTTAAAACCACATAGACTAACAGCGAACGCCTTGAGTGGTGAGAGACGTAATGGGGTTGGCTTCGAATTCACGCGAGATCGATATTGCTAAATAGCATTTAAGTTCTTACATTGGTTTTCAATATTTATATGATACGAAAGCTGATCCTTACATACATACTGTAGTCTAAGAACAGAGCATTCATGCGGGATGATATTCCTACGCAGGCCCGCCGCGTGCGAAGGTGCAAAGTGTGCACCGCACAAGGGCGGCATTTTCAAGGGGGCGGCGAAAACAGATATCGAAACGAAAACGAAACATTTTCATAATATTTTATACAACTAAAAATTAAAGGACATATTCGATGAGTTAAAAACGTTTACTGACATACTCGGCTTTTAAAACCATAACTTATTTAATTACTGCGATGATGACTTGGGCGGCATTATCGGTATTGCACAAGGGCGCTCAAACAGCTAGCGGCGGGCCTGTTATTACGGTCATATACATATAAATTTTATACAATACTAGAAACTGTTTTAGGGTCGACTGGTGTAGTTGTAATTTATCACGAAATGACACAGCAACACGTTAATAGATTTATTTAATAATATATAGATATTTCTTTTAGTAAATTTATTTAAAAGCATATACATATAAGTTTTGAAATAAAATTGAATAAAGTAGAAAAAGGACATGGTTCCTTTTATAAGTGTGACGATGTGAGATTGACGATACGTATGGCTCATTTTCACCCTACTGTGCCAGGAGTCGCGGGTTCGAGTCTAGCTGCAGGTATGGATTTGTGTAATGCATTCGAATGTTTGTACAGACCGTACCACGAAAGATGAGACTTGAATTAATCATACATAACTCTTACTGACACGACTTAAGTGCGAAAATCCCCCGCTACTGACGCTTGTCAAGTCTCATCTTTCGTGGTGCGAATTATACTCCAGTTATGTATTTTTATATATAATATGTATGTTTTTAAATTATATATAGAGCATCACCTACATATCTGGTATATTTGACGACACGTTTGGCTCAGTGGGTAGTGACCCTGCTTTCTGCCAGTGGTCGCGGGTTCGAGTCCCGCTGGGGGCATTCATTTGTTGAGCACGAATGTTTGTTCTCCAGTCATGGATGTTTATATTTATAATATGTATGTATTTAAACTTATATATGTGAAGTATATCAACCATCTAGTATTTATAACACAAGGCTCGTACCTTACCGTGGAACTAGATAGTGCTGTGTGTAAATGTCCCAACATATTTATTTATATTTATTATTATTCATAATACCTATAAACTTCGGAGCTTATCATGGAAATAGATGGTACCTTATATTAATGTAAAATTTATTTTTTCTGACACTTAGATTTGTGCCCTTAAAATCTTGGTTGAAGCAATATTTCCTATTGCTTATAGAAATATTATTTTAGTCCAAGGCATATAGGATGCCACTAGCGACTTTTGTTAATCATTCCACATTAAACTCAAATTGATCAAATAAGTTTTATAACTGATAACTTTATTGCTAAAACTAACCTTATTTTGATTATTAGGTAAGTTGTTATGAAAAATAGCATTTGTTCAAAGAAATAAACATTACCCACATAAAAATTACACAAAACTGTGTTAAAATATTCAGAACATGTACATAATATGAAAAACAAAAAGCAAAAATCCATGTACAAAAAAAGGAGATTATTTTATTACAGACCTATGTTTTATAAACACTGGTTAAGATTCATTCATTTAATATTCAATCTTATATGTAGCTTAATATAATAGCATAAATAGTAAGGATAAAATAAAAAAACAAGTGATTTATCAAAACTTTATTTTTAGAGATTTTTCCAAAAAAAAAAACAAATTAAAAATGATTCTTTGTTAATTATGTTCATCTACAGTAGAAAATTAAAAGAAAAACGACTTATTACATTATTAAGCTCATTTTGTTAAAACAACAATAATATTAAAGTGCACTTCTTTGTTTGACAGAACGAATAAACGACAATAAAATTATTAGGAAAACAATTTTAAGGCTTTCTAATGAAAATAAACCATTTATAACACATTACACTCAAATAACTTTGTTTATGATAACAAAAGACAAATGATTATGACAAGAAATATTACAAATGATCGATCGAATTAAAGTCGCGTAACATTAAATTTTCGAAAATATATAAAGCTGAAATGAAATATTTATTCTAATAACAATTATTCATTTTTATTAATAATCTGCTCTTTTCTCATTTCAGACAAACTCTATTCTCTCTGTCATTGGTAAGCACACGTGTTACTGTTACTTACTTCCGCCTCCGATAGGGTTGCCAGATAGAAACTTATTAAACCCGGGACAATTCTAGGACAACGGTGTCGGATCGACATCATAGTATAGATATCTCGTTTTTTTTTATTTTCAAAGGTTTTAGCCGTGTGACGTGTTATTAGTTTATTTTGTTACAAAACTAGTAGGTTTTCGGAATCCGGGACAATATGGTCTAATTACTGGATATCCCGGATTTCCATCTGGATGGCCATCTGGCAAGCCTAATCTCCGAAATAATTATTTCACGAGTATTTTTAACAGACTTCAAAAAAGAGGAGGTTATCACTATTTTCAACGGAAAACACTAGCAACTAGCTAGCTAGCTAACAACTATCGGAGTGACACTATAGTTTGTCCATTTTGTTAATGGTTTTTTGACGGCTCGCCGACTGACAAGCTATAGTGATGACAAAAGGACGTAATAATCAATTTCTCTTATTTTTTTAAATATAAGATAATATTTATTTTTATATTTATTAATATGAAAATAAATATTATCATCGTAAAAATCAAGTGTGGTGGAGAGAACATATTTTGATAATTTATGCACACAAGAGTTAATAATTAATATAACTGAAGACTCCTCATCGGACAATGTAATATAAATGATGATTCTGACGAATCATGTTAATAAAAGGAATTAAACTATTTTAGTTGTTTTATTTGTATGCCTCATACTAAGAAGAAAGTAAAACTTTACTATTAACTTTAATATTTTAATTTATTGGTTTAAATCTTAAATTTTTTTTGTCTTCCTTATTAAATAACATATTACACCTTATTTACATATTAGCATTGATTTCTATCGATTATTTGTAATCTGTGGCACAATCGTAGTAATCGTTATGTGTGGCACAGCAATAAGGGGGAGGTGCCCGTCCATGATGTACCATATTAATGTGTATGTCATTTTAACTTTAATGGCTAACCATTAAATACAAAACTTTGTGGGCGTGAGCTGTCAAAAAACCATTAACAAAATGGACAAAGTATAGGTAGTATATTAAAAATTTTAAAAACTAAAAAAACATTTCTAGCCACATATTATTGTATTAGTATTTGTTTCTTCTAAACTATTCAAATCAACTATTTTATTCAGCATAAAAATTGTTACAATTTCTTACTAAACTTCATGAGTCTACCAGTTCGGAAAGAAGAAACCTCTGACCTAAGAAGAAGTGGCGAAAGAAACTCAGCGGGACTAATATTGTTTTTTTATCTCTCTTTTTCTAATTTTATTGCAAATTAACAATAATTCCATATGTTGAGATAGCCTGGCGAAGATCACATCATTCCCAAGGCGTACTATCTTCTAAAAAATCGTTTATCGAATCGGAAATCGAATAGCTATGAAATTTGGCATGTAGTATCTTATACTATAACTACAGCGAAAAATTTGAAAATTACATATTAGTAATTAAATCTTAAAAAATATAGTATTTTTAATGCGAGAATCATTAGGCTTCAGAAGTACATTAAGGGAAAAACTAAATCTATCAAACGATACTTAGTATACGACAAAACCTAAACAAACTATACCTAGATTATGATGGAACAAACAAAAAGTTGAAGTAATTCAATTTACAAGTACTAAGTTTATAATCACAGTTCGTTCACATTTCACTTAATACTTTTAGACTTTCTTAACAAATTTAAAGTAACTTATAGAAATCGATACCCTTCATTAACTTGGAAGCCAATTTGCAAATTAAATCAAAAATATGACACAAAGTTCTAAAGAAATCATCAGATTTGTATTATTCTAAATAAAATTATTTTGTTCATTATCTTGATTCTCGGTCTCTAAGTAATTAAAGTTTAGAGCAATTATAATCACGGGACAGAGTAATTTAATTAATTAAGTTTTTACACAGTTTTACACAATATTTTTTTTAATTAAATCAAATAGAAAAATAGACCCTTAATGACCAATCAACAATAAGTTTTCGTCCACTATCTCTAAGATTTACTCGAGTTTAATTGAAAGTAGTCCTTGCTTATCCTTAAAACTACTTATAGTTAGAAAAAACTAATTTTAATGTTAGAATTATAACCTGATATTTATTTTTTAAGAGCCATATCATTAATGATATCACATTAAACAAACTTCAATCACTTAAGATGTCTCTACGTGTTGGACCTATGACTATCCTTTCAAAGAACCACTCCTTTTAGCCTGAGAATCCCAAAACCATGTAACGCGCAGGGAGGGCACACTTCGGTGGACGGTGTGTCATGCGGGTTGCTCCTAATACTTCTTAATAGCAGATTGGACTGCGGAGTGGATCGCGGAGTGGACCGCGGAGTGGACCGCGGAGTGGAGGCGGAGTGGACCGCGGAGTGGACCGTGGCTGTTTGCTGCAGTCGGGGCAGAGTGATTGAATGCGTAAGCGATATTGCGACGCCTCATTGACATGGATGAAAGGTGCTTGGGTTTCAGTGGATAGTACTACCTTATTCTAAGCCGGTCCCACATAAGTACCTAGTTAAGAAAACTGCACAAACATATTCTTAGTTGAATATAAATTAAAATTATTAAAAAATGAAAAGATCTAAAGGAATCGTAGTATTTTTAAATGAGTAAAATCTTTTTGGTAATACAAAAAAAAAGATTGTATACGTTTATTCGACAAAACAAATAGTCACTAAAGAGATTCGAAATTTAGTAAAAACTTAAAAATATTATAAAAAAATAAGCTTTGTTAACAAATTAAACAGGTTCTAATTCTAACATTTACATACAATTTAAACTCTGGTGACTTATGATTAAGTAACGACAGTATAAAACCTTCGCAGTGAAATTGCAAAGTTATTCTATTGGAAAACTTTCTTTATAAACTTGAAAAAAAAAACTTTCTTCATAAGCTTATTTTATAAGTATTATATTATGTTATTTTGTACTTTAATTTTACAAAATAACATTGTCATAACTTATAAACTATCGTAAAAAAACTAATTTTATCGACAAAAGTATACGCATTATAATTTACGTAAGATAAAAACATTGGTCCATTAAAAAGGACATGTTTAATTATGAAATATAAAAACGTATAAAAAATATAATCTCTCTTTTCTAACTATACTATTTATGAGATACATTCCATCTGTTACTGACATAGACAAAAATAAAAAAAACTACTAATTTAACGGTTTTTTTTAATGATCACTAGAATTAATACCACATTTTGAATACGAATATTTTTAATAAATCGATAGGATTGAATAATGGCATACAATAAAAATGAAATGGTAGCACAGTAGTAACCTAGTATTTGAGTTGAAATACTGGGTCTCATACTAAGTATACTAATATTATAAAGCTGAAAAATTTGTTTGGACGCATTAACCTCAGAAACTACTGATTCGAATCGATTTTTTTAGTGTTTTATAGATTCCATTTATTGTGGAAAGCTATAGATTATATCACATCACGTGGTATAATAATATATAAAATATGAGAATTTCCGGTCTTCAGAACACGAGTGGAGTCACGGTCAATGCTAGTAAAATATAAATGTCCAAGTCAGTAACAGAAAAAAATGTATACAATATAGGTTTTTATGCGCTTAGTTGAAGGGTCGTGTGGTGCTGATAAAAGATATGGCTGCATTAGGGAGCACAAAATAGGGTTTTAACCATAGTTTGTGCCATCTAATACATAGTAGTAACTTTGTTCTAGTGCCTTTCAACTATGGAACTCTAATGAAAATTACACAGTGGAAAGCATTTTAAAAATTTTCATCGTCCTAGAAAAGCACACCGCACGGCCCTACTTAGTTGTATAAAAAATTTGAGGTAAGTTTAACTTTATATTATAGAGGTGGGCGAAACGGCTATATATTGATAACGAGTTATAAGAATACGCTATTTTTAAAACGCCTATTATTTTTTACGCTATAATATATTTATACCTTAAATTTGTTGGTCATACTATATGTAATAAAAATAAATTAAAAAATAGCTTGCCTCTGGAAACACCGAACACCCCTAATTTATATCTATATATAGCCGCTGCGTAAGGTGGGGACCTTATTATTATATAGAACAACGCCATCTTAAGCTAATTTATGTATATTTTCACAATGGCCACGAATCATTGCCTTCTTTGATTAACTTACGTGTGACACAAAATATAATGTATGTGTCGCATTAAAATAGCTTAATCAGCAGTTTTATTAGCGGCCTAGCTTTATCATTAAACGGAGTTTATTAAAAAGATCTAACAGTTATCCAGCCAGTGCCTAAAACAACATTGGGTGATCGTGGTAAGCATATGAAGGTATTTCAAATAAGTATTCTTTTTATTCTTTATTTATGTAAAATAATTATTAAAAAAATGAGTTGTTATCACAAACATTAGTCGCAAAAAAAGGTAGATTATAACTGCAACCACAACTCACGAACCGATCGAGCGAAACAAACGGTTACGCAGCAATCAGTTAGTTCCAAAATGACAACTTTTAGAAAAAAAATGCTTTACAAGTACCCAAAGATAGTGAATATTTTATAAATGAATTTAATATCAAAGATTCGGCTAGGTAAGTCGTTAAACGAATATTACACTAAATCATTTATAGTCTATTTTTTCTTACTTGTCCTAAATGGTAAACAAACACTGCCTTGAACGAAAATCACTTATTTTCGGAAAATCCCGTATTTTAGACTTGGTTTCATCGTTTATAACTATTTTAGAAACACATACACTATGAATTACACTTATAAAAGCTGTTTATTTATGATTTGAACACATTATTTTTGCTAAAAATTGAAATTTTAACAGAACTAAATTCTATAGATAAAATATGAACAAAACATTTTGACGTTTCGATACGCTACTTTGTCTTTGAATCATAGAGATGTAACATGTAAAATTATTTGGCGAGAATGGAAACTGAACTTTTAAAAAAATAACAATATTTATAAATTACAAAGTACGACATTTTTCTTCAAATTTTATTAGGTTTTAAAATAGGAGTGTCATCTGTAGAATATAGAAGATTTTTAATTGCTGTTAACCAACTTATACTGATTATTTATTTGTTATTGTAATTATTATTATTTCTTATCTTATTGCACTGTGTAATAAAATGGAGTGAGGGACTTCGCTCTCGGAGTTCTTTCGATCGCTTATTTGCTTTTTTAGTTTAAAGTTTTAAAAATGACTTTATATTAAGACAAAAAGGAAAATAAAATTATTAAAATTATTATTAGTAAGGAGGTCATATCCGAGTAATAAAATTATCAAATTAACTTGTCGTATTATTTCTACCCAATACTTTACGTTCACTGCATAAAAACCATTACGTTCAGTCGTTGTCATTCATTCGTCATTGCAATCTCTATGAAATTATCTCTGGTTACCTGTCCGCCATATTTGTTTACTATTTAAGACAAGTAAGAAAAAATAGACTATACCTAGTTGTTAAATTAAATGCTGAGAGGACATTTAACTGACTAAACGACGTTGCTCATTGAAAAACTTAGGCCGCTAATAAATAAGCTGGTTAAGCTATCCTACTAGATGGACATCTAATCCTATTTCCTATGAAATAATAAGATAACATGGATAATAACTATTACAAGCTTTAATATTGACATAGATCACACACTTTGATTTTTTGAAATAGCCTTATTACTAAAAGGACTTTATCTCAATTCGGTACAATTAAGATTAGACGTTACATTTACTTTAAAATTAACAAGATTTTTTATGAATAGTCGATTTTCTTATAAAAGGTTATTTTGGAAACAACAAAAATATTGTAAAATCAACCAATTTTAAAACTAAAAAATAAGACAAGACGACCTACTGTATGTATAATGCGGTGGGAATGTATTCTTTAAAAAATTACTATATTATACATATTATCTATTTTAAATCTTAATATTAGTTTAGTTAAACATAAACATCATGGCAATTGCTCAAACTAGCAATAACACATATAACTGTCGTCAACAGCAAAAATATGAGAACAACTTTTCTAACAGCACACGAGAGGATTATTTTCACAAATATCCATCTAATTAATATTAATTAGACTGAATGAAATAATTAAACATCAAAAAAATATTATAGAATAATATTGATATGGCAATTTCTTAAGCATTTATAAAAAGAACACCTTATCTTCTAGATATTACTAGATATTCTTAGAAAACACTAGATTATTGGATTGCTCTCACACATGTCCAATGACCATATTATTTTTAATACTACTTTAAATCAAATAAAAAAATAAAAAAAACGTTGTCATGGCAACAACTTAAACTGACATAAACCCGTAAACTGTCATAATGAGCAACATTTGTAAGAAGAACAAATTATCTTTTAGATATTACTAAATATTCTTCTTTAGAGGGTTGCTGAAAGAAGTTAAGGAGTACTATCTGGATATGAAAAATTGTACGTCAAAAAGAGTCAAACTATGGCGGCGCCACGGTAGCAAGTGGGTCAATTGTAAGAAAGCGCCAAAAGTTGAAAGAGTGGGATAGAAAATTAAGCCAAATAGTTTTTAATTGGCAAACTTCACTCCGCTTACATGTGCTAGTTCATGACATACCCGCTTCCTATGCTAGTATTTTTGAATGTCATTTGCCGCTTACAGAATGGACATTTTTCAATTCGTCTTCCATATAAGATTGTACTCCTTAACTCTACCCTCCATAAATTTGCAGTCACATATGCCTATCTTATACTTAATATTCTAAATCAAATAATGAAATAACAAAAGACGTTGTCATGGCAACGACTCAAGCTGGCAATACTCATAACTGTCACAATTGGCAACATTTACAAGAAGAACAACTTATCTGCCAACAGATCAGACGGTTGCTGGTGTATATTCTGGCCGACCAGGTATGCCAGTTTGTGTGCGTACTGGCAGGGGGCTGGCACGCGGACAGTGCCAGGCCAGTTGTAGTAGAGATGGCACAACTTGTACGTTAATCGTTGGCACTGGTCGGGTGTCATGTTACTATTGTCGTGCACTACTACGTAGTGGGTCGGTGTCACTGTGCCTTGGTTCACCTTTTGTGACACTATTAGGAAATCGTACCTGAAAAATTATTTTTTATTGATTAATTATTCAATATCATTGGATTGGTCATAGTAATGTATATATACTTTTTAACAAATAACGCTATTTGGCTGGTACTTAAGTAGTATTATAATTAATAATGAATAAATTAATTCAATTTTTGTGTGTTTGTTTGTGCTAATTTCCCAAACGGTTGTACTGATTTAGACAGAACTTTCACAGCATGTGATACTTATATACTTATATCTTCTTAAATATGTATACATGTCATATAAAGTGATGTACAATGCAAAATATTTATCTTTATCTTTTAAATTCAATTAAAATGGGCCTATTGTATAGCAATAATTTCCATCAACTATTCCACAACAAAACAAACAACACTTATTACTTTAAAATGCCCCCCAACATGCCCCGGAAAGGTACATATAATTTGTTTTATACTCCGACATGTAGAACGAATTTAGGTTATCACGCCGCTATACCAGGATCTGTAGACAGTACAATACACTTTCTAAAGAACACGAAGAACTGGATATATTTTCTACTAACTTTTTTCTATTTAAAAGAAGTATTACCAAATTTATAAATTGTCAACTTTAGTATAATTATTCATTTGTTCTGCCTATTTTTTTTTTTCTTTCGTTTATTACTTAGTTTAATTTAGTTTATTTTTGTTTTCATTTTAATCTTTGTTTACTTAGTCACAATATAAAAATAAGCAAGCTGTAGTCTCCTATAATTGAAGGAGCACACATAATTATTGTATTTTATAATAACTTTGTATTTTTTTAAAGTAACGTGTGTATTCTTTGTTGGAGACTCTTATTAAAAAAAAAAATTTACTAACAATTAACTCATAAGGATCAAAACTATATTATATTATAACAACAAATCAATAAACAACCAAAATTCTTACCAATCTCGTCTGGTGATATCATGATCTACGACAGTGCCAGGACTTGGATTAGAAAATTCTCTTCCATCCTTTAAGAATATTCTAGTATTAATCCTCTTTTGCACAACGATGTAGGTCAGCTTTGGTTTGTAAGTTTCACCCAATAGGGAAAAACAAACCTGCATTTGAGGGATTTCATAGTCTTGGACCAGTTTTAACTGACCGTCGCCAACTCCATCCCTTAGAACAAAGGAAACGGAAAAATATTGCTCACTAGTTCTCCTAATGGATTTAATAAATTTGTTTTCATACAAAACCATATAAAATTAAAAGAGCATTTTTTTACACATACATATTTAATATTCTATTCTTTTATAGTTATCTATAAACTGATTTAAAAAATAATCATAATCTTTAAGTTATTTAATTTGAAAAAAAACTGTACTGTCACTGTGACTTCCTTCTTAAACACAAAAAGAATTTTTCAATTCGGACCAGTAGTTCAAGAGATTAGCGCGTTCAACCAAACAAACAAACTAACAAACTCTTCAGCTTAATAATATTAAGTATAGATTATATTTCATACCTGTATATAATAATACGTTCAGGCAAAACTCCATTAGTCCTTAAATAGAATTTTAGGGAATCTACGAGGCATGATTTGAGACTGTCTGCGATTTCCTGCCCTCGCTCTTGGAATACGGCCTTAGAGTACCAGTGTGTCATACTTTGATTGTACGATGCGATGAATGCTTAAAAATATAATTTATCATTAAGTATTAAGTATTTAAAACATGACAAATTCACTACGTTTTATAAAATAAAATACTCCGCCACGTCTGTCTGTTCGCGATAAACTCAAAAACTATTGCAATGATTTTCACGCTATTCTCACTAATGTATAGTGGTACTTGAATAAAGTTTTAGAATATAACTAGCGGAACCCATTATTTCAGTTGCACTAAATCTAAAGACGAACCCGAGCGAAACGAGGGTGAGTCGCTAGTTTAATGTAAACTAGTGATTTACCCTCACATTGCTCGGGTTTTCTGATATTTATTATTAAGCGAAGCTCTTATCCTCTTTCTAAAATGAAAGTAGCCTAAATTACTTTTCATAAAATCTGCTATCTGCCAGTCATAGTCCCTTTAAAATCTGTGCAGTCGATAATCATTTTAATATCAATAATAACCTAAGCGAATGCATTCGAAATTAATAGCTAGTAATAGATCTAGAGAGCTAGTAATAAATCATGATCTATAAATGAAACTATCTTTTCGGATTTTGTCAGAGAGACATGGGGTCTCTCCCGTGACCATGATTGCTGTAAAGCATTCGAAACGTCGGGAACCAAAAATCATAATAAATCCGCGACAAAATCCGAAAAGATAGTTTCATTTATAATGTCAAACATTCGCGTAAACCTAAGAAAGTATTAAATCATTATCTATATTTACCGCAAACACTACGTTTCTTCCTGCTCGCATCGTGATATGAATCGATGCCGACAACCATCACCGTCTTGAGCGGAATGCTTATATTCCACAAAGTGCCGCCAAGTTTGCAATTAATTTGCAGTAATATCTTCTGTGTTATTGAACGTATCTTCTGATTGTTCATTAGGGTTCGGGCGTTGATTACCTATTATATGGAAAATTTACATTTAAATTTACATATTATAGTAAACAAATTATGGTATAGTTAGAAATTTGTTATTATACTAGCAAGGTACTTCCCTTCCAAATTTAAAGATTGTAGCACAAAAAATGAAAGAATTTCATACACTTGGAAATTCCGTTCTTAGTGGATATCTACTAACTATAAAAGTACCTCCCTACTACGCCAAGCAGTTTTCGACAGTTCGTGATGAGTGAATTTTGCTTTTAAATATATAGAAGATAGTGACGACACGTTTGGCGCATTTTAATTGCGCCAGCAAGAACGTGTCTTGTCGTAGAAGCGGTCGCGGGTTCGAGTCCTGCTGGGGACATTCATTTATTAAACTTGGATATTTGTACTCCAGTCATGGATGTTTATATTTATAATATAATAATATAATATGTATATATTTAAATTTCATTTTTTAATTATAATTAAAGATTTTTTTCCGGTTTGACAGCTGTCAAGTACACATCACTGCTATTAGGCTCCTCCGATTTTACCAAAAAATAGTGGAAAAAAGTGACTTATTTAAACTTTAGAGCTTCTAAAACGTAAAGTGGCTAACGGCACACAGTTTTTTAAAAGTGGAACACTGGAAAAACTCGAAAAATCTGCTGAAAATCACGCAAAAAACCGTAGAAAACAACATATCTACAACTATACATAGAAAGGTAACCTCAAACCAACGTGAAGTCGTCAATTTCCGCCATTTGACAACCAAGTGTCAGCTGTGTCAATCAAAACATCGACTGTTCGACTGACAAGTGACAAATAGCACAGTGTTGCCAGCTACAAAGTGCTACCAGCATAAAGAAAGGAGGCGAAATTGGTATATTTTGGAAAAATAAAAAATGGAACCTCAATTCCAAATATTATTAGATAAAATAAATGAGATGAAGGTCGACTTTAAGAAAGAAAACGAAGAACTTGCAAAAAAGTTTTCCCTGGAAGTTTCAAGTGCTATAAACGAAAATCTAAAACCTCTGGTGGAAGAAAATAAACAACTTAAACTCGAAATAGAAACTTTGCAGAGTAAAATGTATAATCTCCAAAAAGAAATACGTAAAAACAACGTAATACTACATGGTGTTACTGAAACAGAAAGAAATAGTGCTGAACTGAGGGAAAAAGTCATTCAAACCTTTAACAAGGTATGCAACAATACAGAAGTGCGGGAATGGGATGAATGGGAGATTAGTGACGCAAAGAGATTGGGAAACCACAGTTCTGACAAAACTAGACCAATTATGGTGACACTCACTCTTACCTGGAGAAAAATTGAACTGCTAAAAAACAACAAAAAATTCCCCTCTGGAATCTATGTCACTCCAGACTACCCAAAAGAAATCCTGTTGAAAAGGAAAGAACTAATGAAAGAAAAAGAAGAAGAACAGAAGAAAGGAAATATTGCTTATATAAGATATGACAAACTCATCGTGAAAAGCAAAGAAGACGGAGAGAACAAGAGGAAGAGGTTGCCATCTAAGTCACCATCTGATGCAAAACAAGACAAAAAGATAAGTAAGGTTCACAAAATATTTCGCACCAGAGCCAACTCAGCATCTAAGGCACAGAAAAATACAGACGGCCAACCGGAACCGGGAAATATGCAACAATCACAATAGAAATAAAACAATACCTGTCCCCAAGCCGGCTGGTCACCGTGGGGAGAGCGAAGACCACCACCCTCCAACTCAACCATTAAAAATAGATAATAACTCAACGCGGAATAGAAACATACTAAAAATCTGCACTTATAACGTACGAACCCTGTCGTCAAATGAAAAATTGATAGAACTCAACCTAGCCTTAGAAAAAATAGAATATGACATCCTCGGTATAGCGGAAGTAAGGAGAATGGGGTGTGAGATTGAAGAACACCAAAACTTTATATTCTGTTACATTGGAACTACAAAAGGCCTCTATGGAGTAGGGTTTATCATAAAAAAATACCTTAAAAACAACATTGTCGAATTTACTGGGATATCAGAAAGAGTAGCGCTTCTACAACTACAGTTTGAAAGAACACATATCTCTCTGATCCAAGTATATGCACCAACCGAGAAATGTACAGAAGAAGAAATCAATAACTTCTATGAAGACTTAAGAAAAGCTCAGGAATTAACAGGGAACACGACAGTAATCATAGGAGATTTTAATGCAAAAATTGGCCAACCTAAAAAGCATGAAACCCTAGTCATGGGAAAATACGGTTTTGGAGAAAGAAACGGTAGAGGGGAGACTCTAATAGACTATGCTCTAGAACATGGAATGATGATAATGAATACCTGTTTTAAAAAGAGAAAGAGCCGCAGGTGGACCTGGACATCACCTGACCAAAAAACGAAGAATGAAATTGACTTTATAATTACAAACAAACCTAAACTGATTTCAAACGTAGAAGTTATAAACCAACTTAACTTCCCATCGGACCACCGACTGGTAAGAGCTAGTCTCAATTTAAAGTCAATCAAATTAAGCAGGAAAAACTTCAACAATGGATCACGATCGCTAGAAACAGAAAAAAACATAAAAACATACCAAGAAAACCTACAAATAAACATAGAAAAGAATAACAAAATAGAAGACAAAACAGAAGTACAGGCTTACTATGACACTTTAGAAGACATCATTCAAAAAAGTCTGAAAATAGAAAACGAACCTCGTAACAAAAATAAAGAGATCTTAACTAATGAAACTAAGGACTTAATGAGGAGACGCTCAGAATTACTAGCAAAGAAAAACAAGGACAAAAAAGATAAAAAAGATCTAGGAAACCTATTCAAAAAAACTAACAAGGCAATAAATAAAGACTACAATAACCACAGACAGAAAACCATTGAAAAAAACCTTAGAACATACAGAAGTACGAAGCGCTCGGTTAAAGAACTAACACAACATAAAACATGGATAAAAAATCTGAATGACAACCAAAAAGAAACAAAAACCCGAAAAGATGTGCTTAAATGTGCAACAGCTTTCTACTCAAAACTTTATAAAGGACCAATAGAGGACCTGGACAGCGAAGATGAAAAAGAAAAAGAAGGAATTATTACTAGTGTAACCATAGACCCAATTAATGATAAGGAAACACTACAACATATAAAAAAGCTAAAAAATGACAAAAGTCCAGGGCCGGACAACATCAAAAATGAAGCTTTGAAACATGGAGCCCCACTATTGCTTACATTCATCACAAAATTGTTCAACTTAATCCTTGTTACGGGAATTATTCCTCAACAGTGGCATAAATCAGATATAATCCTACTTTATAAAAAGGGTGATCCACTTAATATCTCTAACTATAGACCCATCAGTTTACTTTCAAGCTTGTACAAACTATTTACATCAATAATACTAAGTCGGATATCACCACAAATAGATAATTTACAACCAGTAGAACAAGCGGGGTTTAGATCAGGATTCTCCACTATCGACCACATCCAAACCATTGAACAAACAATAGAAAAATACATGGAGTTTAAGATGCCAATCTATATTGCTTTTATTGATTTTGAAAAAGCATTCGATAGTATAACACACAAATCAATATGGAAGGCATTAGAAGAATGCAAAATCAGCCAGAAATATATAAATATAATTAAGAACATTTACTCCAACTGCACAAGCAGAGTAAAACTGGAAAGGAAAGGCGAGGAATTCCCAATCGGTAGAGGTGTCAGGCAGGGGGATCCTCTGTCACCTAAGTTGTTTATAGCCGTACTTGAAAGTATTTTTTGCCACCTAAACTGGAAGGACAAAGGAATTAGAATACAAAACCAATATTTGAGCCACATTAGATTTGCCGATGATATTGCAATCTTCGCTAACTCTGCTACAGAACTAGAAGAAATGATCTACCTGTTTGCACAGAAAAGCAGTAAAGTCGGTCTTAACATACACATAAGCAAAACAAAAATAATGACAAATTCTGTTGCGAAACCAATCAAAGTAAACAATCAAAATATAGATTATGCTGATTCATATATATATCTAGGGAAACAAATATCGTTTAAAGAAAACAACAATGAAGAGGAAGTAGAGAGACGAATCAATACAACCTGGAGAAAGTTTTGGGCACAAAAAGAGATCTTAAAAGGACCCTACAGTTTAAACCTCAAAAAGATAGTACTGGATACCAACCTTTTACCTTGCTTAACATATGGCAGCCAAACCTGGGTGTATACAAGCAAAGTCAAAAACAAAACACACTTTACACACTGTACACTATACATTAATATATACACTTAACATCAATATCCGTAACATTATCGATAACACACAAATGTCTAGCGACAACTTGTCTTCGTTTAATTATGGCGTATTATACGATTTCGATAGAGACTGTTCTTATAAAAAATCATATTCGATAGTCTAAATGAAATTTCTCAAGATATAGAAAATATATCTATATCTAAAGAGTTATCTTGTAATCTCGAGGACTGTCATAAACTTATACCTAGTTCTTTAAAAGAATTAATGATATTAACACAAAACATAAGGAGTATTAGTCGTAATATGCCAGAAATGGAAATGTTAATGGAAAGATTGGATCTTGATTTGGATGTTATTGTATTGACTGAGTGTTGGATTAGAGATTCTTTGTTTAACCCTCAATTAAGTGGTTACAAATCGTTTATGACCAAACGTAATACTAAACAGAATGATGGCGTTGTCTTGTACCTGAAAAAGGATATGAAACTTTCAGTCGAAGAGCCAGAGTTTATAGAAGGTAACTGTCTAGTAGCGTTACAAAACCATGACTTAGCCATAATATGCCTTTATAGGTCTCCGTCATATCATTCAATAGATTGCTTTCTTACATCTCTCGATTTAATTCTACGGAAATTGCACAATTACAAAAATATTATAGTAATAGGGGATATTAATATAGACATCAAAAAAGCAGATTCAACGAGTGATCGTTATTTGGCACTCATAGCTTATCACGGACTTTTACCGTCCCATACGATGACCACTCGAGAAGAAAGTGGCACATGCATTGATCATGTTCTTCTTAAAACTTCATTTCCTTCTGTAACAATAGTTCCAAAAGAACATATTACTGATCATTACGCTGTTTTGGTATGCATGGGCTTAAATTCTAACCGTTGGTCTGTCCCTAATACCTACAAAAAACTTAACATGCATAATATAAAACTTGAAATATCTCAGATAAATCTTGACGTTATACTTACATCTAGAGATCCTGATTTTTGTATTGAATTTTTGACAAATAACTTAAAAAGAATTATTTCTAATAATACTTATAAAATTTCGCTTTCCTCTAGGAAAAAAATCTTGAAACCATGGATCACACCTGGTATATTACGTTCCATTAGACTTAGAGACAAACTGCACAAAAAAACTAAACTATTTCCGAATAATGAGATACTAAAATTAACATATACCCGTTACAGAAACGTGTGCAACTCACTCTTAAAAAAGTTAAAAAATGATTATGACAGAGAAGAAATAAATAGAGCAAAAAATGATAATAAGAAGCTATGGAAGGTCTTAAAAAATAAAATGAATAACTCGAAGAATCAGGATGATGTTTCTGAAGCATTGCTTAGTATATCAAGCTCACCTACCAATTCCCTTAATTTAATCAACAACCACTTCATCAATGTAGGAAGGAATTTAGCAATGCAATTCAATAGTGACCCAACATATTATAGAAAGTATGCCTCCTCAACACCTCAGTTGAATTACCATTATAAGTCGTTTGTTTTACTGGACACTACGGAGGATGAAGTTAATCAAATCATAACAGGTTTAAAAAATGACTGCGCAGTTGGATGGGACCAAATCTCCAATAAAATACTTAAGGACAATAAGAATTACTTAACCCCAATATTAACTTATATTTTTAATCTTTGTCTTTCTGAAGGTATTTTCCCTAAGTTTCTCAAGAAATCAGAGGTTCATCCGATTTATAAAGATGGCGATAAAAATAATCTCAACAACTACAGGCCTATCTCCATATTACCTGCAATATCAAAAATTTTAGAAAAAATAATAAATAACAGACTTATTGATTACCTAGAAAAAAATAATATGATCTCGACAAATCAATTTGGTTTTCGTCGGGGTAAATCCACAAATGATGCAGTTTTTTCCCTGACAAATTATATTAGCTCAAATTTGGATGCAGGAAAAAAGGTAATCTCAATTTATCTTGATCTTGCTAAGGCCTTTGATACGATTTCTTTACCAATTTTATTACTCAAGCTTGAAAAACTGGGAATAAGAGATCGTCAACTGCGTCTTTTTGAGAATTATCTATCTGACCGAACTCAATGCATACGAATTGGAGATAACGTTAGTGCTTGTCGTAGTATTGAATATGGCGTTCCTCAGGGTAGCATTTTGGGTCCGACATTATTTCTGATATATATAAACGACTTATTATGCTTAAATATATATCATGGAAAAATTATTTCCTATGCTGATGACACAGCTCTTATTTTCTCGTCAGATACGTGGGCTAAAGTATTTGATGCTGCTCAAAATGGATTCAACGTTGTTACAAAGTGGCTTCGCCATAATATATTAACGTTAAATACCACCAAAACGAAGTTTATGGCATACACAATTCGTGATATTAATAGACCAAGTGATCAATATCGAATACTCTCTCATTCTTGCGATAACAATCAGAATTGCTACTGTCAATCAATTGAACAAGTTCAATCAATTAAATATCTGGGTGTAATCATTGACTCCCACCTAAGCTTCAAGCAACATATTGATAACCTAAGTGCTAAAGTTCGTAAATTGTCATATATATTTAAAAATCTTAGGCATATCGCGGAGCCAATCATTATGAAGAGAGTTTACCAATCACTATGTCAATCTATTATCACATACTGTATCACTTCATGGGGTGGGGCGTCAAAGACAACATTAAAGTCGCTTGAAATAGCACAACGTACGGCTCTAAAAATCTGCTCCTTCAAGCCCTTTATTTACCCAACTCATGAGCTTTACCAATACTGTGAAGTTTTGACTGTTCGGAAACTTTTTGTATTGAGTGTTGTTTTAAGACAGCATTCGGAGCTTAACTTTGATCTGTCCATGAAAAATAAACGAAGACATTATGCAGTTTGTAATAATAATAAAGAATATAATACAATGTTCATTCACAAATTTTACAGTTACTTAGGACCTTTTATATATAACCAATTTAACAAAAAACTTAATATTTTTCCTGAAAATAGTAAAACATGTAAGTTAAAGGTTACTGAGTATCTTTCCAAATTATCATATGATGAAACTGAGGATCTATTGTGTGTTTTAAGGTGATGTTTTTTTATATTACCATAAACAGTGACTCCCACTTACACGCACACTTATTTATCTTAGTGTTTTAACACACACTCACTCACACGCACACACCCACACACACACCCACACACACACACACACACACACACACACACACACACACACACACACACACACACACACACACACACACACACACACACACACATATATTCAAATCACTTCAATTTAATGATTAATTGTCAGTCATTCTTCTATTTGTATGAAGTGTAATGTAAAACTAACCATTTAGAAATGGCTAATAAATGATATTTTTAATATTTGGGGGAGAGGCGCTGTTTGCTGTAACACAGGTCTCCTAGTACGGCAACAGAGGCTACCTGATATTTTTTGTACTGTAACAGCCATTCCGAAAATAGCATCTAAGTTTTTATGTATCTATTCTTTGTTTTGGATCAATAAAGTTATTATTATTATTATTATTATTAAAATAACAACATGCCAGAGATCAATGGAGAGGAGCATTCTAAAACTTAAAAGGATAGATAAAATCAGAAGCACTGAAATAAGAAGCAAGACAAAAGTCATAGATGCTCTAAACTTTGCTATGAAATCAAAATGGAAATGGGCTGGACATATTGCCAGATATAAAGATAAGAGATGGACACTAAGAACAACAACATGGAAGGGACCAATAGGAAAACGTAGGGTGGGAAAACCAAAGAAAAGATGGTCAGACGATATAAAAGAAATAGCTGGACCAGAATGGATAAATATTGCCAAGGACAGAGAAAAATGGAAGAGCTTGGAGGAGGCCTATACCCAAAAGGGATCTGTTAGTATGTAAGATGTATAAATGTTAAAATGAAAAACCTGTATAACAGAAAAAATAAAGGCTTTATTATTATTATTATTATTATTATATTTAAATTTATATATGTAGTATATCAACTAGCTGGTATCTGTAACACAAGCTTCCTTCGTAGCTTACCACGGAACTAGATGGCGCATATTTTCCTTCACTAAAAAGTATGCTATGTTAATCTGAATAACTGGCTATCATTACACCAAATTTCATTATAATCTGTGCAGTGGTTTTCTTATGATGCGATCACAAACAGACAGAGACAGACAGACAAATATTTTCAATAAGATTTTCCAAAAAATATTTAAAGTACATTCGACTTAGAATTTTAATATATGTATAGCATTTGATTTTCTAGACAAAATGTCGTATAATTTTCTTTATAATGAAGCAAATCCAAAAAAAAAACTAGAAAGCCACTAAACCAACACAGTAACTCTCTTGATATCGTCCCGCACAGTTAGCTCAAAAAATGGTATGGTTTGTATGGTAATCACGGGCTGGTTTCCGCAACTCGACGACTGAACCTATTTCCGTGTGTGAAAATATTGTTGAACTCATCCGAAACCGCTTGACCGATTTATAATAGTAATTAGAACGCGGGCGGAGCCGCGGGAATTACTAGTTAATTTTTTTTTTTGTTCTTATTATAATCCACAATCAGTCCGAAACTTTAAGTGGATGAGTTCAGTGTATTGGCGTAGACAAATATAAATAAATAGAAAAATATCGTTAAATATAAAACAATAACCTGCGAAGGCACTGGATTATCAGCACAGCATATCTTCTTGATGGCGGCATATCGATCATCCCTCATGGTGGGAGAGATGGCCACCACCAGTTGCAGTTGCGAGGTTATGTACTTCTTGAGAGCTACCACGTAGGTGTCTGTGCGGTCGTTGGGTAGACGTACCATTTCCGGCTTGGCCACGTTCACGCCCATTGGACCGCAGCATCTTTTTACTGTATCCACGAAATCCTGGAATTTATGTATTTTTTAAAGGGTTGCCCTACATCAGAGTCCTATTACTGAGGAGGTTGTATCTCATAAGTCGTAATGAAATATAAATGTAATTATAATCCTTATAAAACCTAGCGACCCGCTCGGGTTCGTCTCTATATTTACGCGAGCAAAGCCGCGGGTTCTGGTAAGCTTGACAAATTATATACTGAAACCTTCCTTGAGAACCACTCTATCCATTATTGAAAACAGCATGAAAATCGGTGCAGTAGTTTTTGAGTACTGAGTGAGACAGAAAGACAGACTGTTCACGATAAGTTGATCACGGTAAGCTCAAAAACGACTGCACCGATTTTTATGCTGTTTTCACCAATGGACCACTATCCATTCTCGATGAAGGTTTCAGTATATAACTAGCGGAACCCGCTACTTCACTTGCGCTAAAACTAGGGACGAACCCGAGCGAGGTGAGTCGCTAGTAATAAATCCATTTAAGTATTATTAAATCAGATTTAACAATGTAGGATTATTATATTTAAATGAGGACACGTTTGACTCAGTTGGTAGTGACCCTACTTTCTGCGCTAGCGGTCGCGGGTTCGAGTCCCGCTGGGGGCATTCATTGGTTTAACTCAAATGTTTGTACTCCAGTCATGGGTGTTTATATTTATAATATGTCTGTATTTATACTTATATAATATGTAGTATATCAACTGGCTGGTATCCGTAACACAAGCTTCGTAGCTTACTACGGAACTAGATGGCGCTGTGTGTAATAATGTCCCAACATATAAAAAAAAATTATCTACTTACAGAAGCAACCTGTTTATCTCTGTCAGTGAACAAGACAATCCATCTCAAGATGTCCACGGCTTCCATAACCGCATTCCTTCCGACCTCCCCGTTCCAGTCAGCGTTGGGTTTTCCGGGGACTTTCACATTGTTACCAAAGTACAGGGCCTCAGGTGGTAACGTTCTGGCTGTTATGTCTATAGTTTCTGGAGCGATACTAAGACCCCAGCCTTTGAGACGACTCTTGGCCTTTTCATTGCTTAGGACGTTTTGAATGTACTGAAATAATAAATAAAAAATTAATAGTATGAAAATACATCCATAATTAATATTATAAATGTTAAAGTGAGTTTGTTGTTCCTTCTTTTAGCAGAAATAGTGTGGATCGATTGGTATAATTTTTGTGAGGATATTGTTGGGAGAGAGTAATAAAAATTTTGATTTCATGTTGAAAATAACTCAAGCTTTTTTAGAACGCTTTCTTTCTTACTAGATTGAATAGTTTGAGACTTAGGTAAGAACATGATGAATTAACATTGACCGCCAAAGCAACAACCAATCAGCGCGTAAGGTGCGTTTCGAATTCCATTTCGCTATTTGACTTGGATAGATTATAATCTAACGGCATTTACAATTTTAAGGTAATATACATATCATCATTTTATTTCAGAATGAAAATATCCCAATAAATATACAATATAGCTTAGGCTGTAAAATTAATTTAATAAAAACAAAAAAGGCAAACCTTTTTAAAAGCTGCATGCCGTTGGTTAGGCGTGATCCGTGTATAAGTTGCTACGTCCTTCATCAGTCTGAAGTTGCTCCGCTGGTCGTCTGTGAGACCGGTGAGCTGGCAGAGCTCTGGCACGAGGCAGATCATGAAGTCGACTGGCTGTTCTGAGCCTGGCATGCGTTTTGTATCCCTGAAACATATGTCAATTTGATATTCATAAACAATTAGCTTTTTTTTTATTTTTGAAGCCTCAAATGTAGTGGAAATTCAGCAAACACCTTGTTGTTTAAAAATTAATAAGATGTGCTTATTATTTAAATTATTAGTTTTTTACCAGTCTGATGCACAAAAGAAATTGAAGGACTTTCACACAAACTAGCGAGCCCTTAGACCTCCTTAATCGAACACTATCGCAAAATCCGTTCTTAGTGGACGCCTATAACTATAAACTACCTCCTTGTCTTTCTAGGCCAAGTGGTTTTTTGTTTCGTTAGGAGTGAACTCTTCTGAGTCGCTTTTATATATTTAGATTCAATACTTTATACCTCTTCTATAAAAAAGAATTATAAACAAATAAAATATTATGTTACCTGGATATAAGCAACGGCTGGTCAGGATCCATGATATCAATACCATAATTTTTCTTATAATAGTCAATAAAACTTATTTTCACCATATTCCCTTTATCATTCTTTTCAAAGGTTGATCTTGGTGTCATTGTATCATCTATACTGTCTACACTGTAAAGATAACAAAATTTATTAAAAATATGCAATAAATCAGTAACAAACAAACTCAATACACAATTATCCTTAAAATAAGTTAAAAATTAGAAATTGTCATTATTTGTGCAAGTTGAAGGACTAAAATTAATAAGATTTTTAAATGAAAATTTATCTCAATTATGCCTAACAAAGGATTGCAAAAATAAACCAAAATAACAATATAATGGGTAGTATAAGAAGAAATTAGTTCTTAGCAAAAATAATTTATATACCGAAACAGCTTTTTGTTGTATGTAGTCATCACAGAACATCCGATCAGTACATCTGATATGGCCCTTTTCCACCCAGCGCCTTCCCTATGTACCGCGTCTTTGATGAAGGAGAGAACAGTTTGAGTTCTAAGCACTCGGTGGGTAGAATCGAGTGTCAACATCAGACCACCTTCAAATTCACTCACTGCTGTTACATATCTAAAATAAATTATGTTTTAAAGAACATTTGTGTAAAAGTAGTATTATTATCATGTTAATAATATGTTGGGAAATTATTACACACAGCGCCATCTAGTTCCATGGTAAGCTACGAGGCTTGTGTTACAGATAGTGGATACACTACACATAATTGACTCTAAATTACATACACATTACAAATATAAACATCCAGCAGCAAACAGGGACTGCTACTCGCTGTGATAACGGTCGCGGGTTCATATTGGTAATGACCCAAACGTGTCGTCAAAATACAATCACTCTACTATGTTAAAGCCCTTTTTAAACCGTAATGTCTATCGTAAATGGATTATAATATTATCGATATTATTTTATTTAATAGATTGAAATAGAAAAAATATACAAAAAAAAGTTGGTGCGGCTATTTATAGTCTAAAATGTTTAATTTAGTTTCGCTCGTGTTCGCTCAGCTTTAAACTTGAACGCTTTTTAAAGAAAAAAAATTCGTGTGTACAAAGTACACATGTCAGAAGTAAAACTTGAATTTAAATTAAGGCTAACTCTTCCCTGTCTTTGAGCGCCTGGTACTATGGACTTATTTATTCGTTTCATCGAGTTTGAAATCACAACGATTCTAAAGAAGTTTCACTTCAAAAAACTTTTTTCTTCGCGCCAGTTACTTTTACAATTATGTAGCCTAACAGTATGTTATTACAATAGCAATGGTTTAGCAACACAGAAGACGAACAGCCAAACACAAAAAAATCATTTTTTTTATTTTATAAAATACTAGCATTTCCCGCGGCTTCGCACGCGTTCTAAGACCGGAAACCAAATTCTTTGTGAGTCACGCGGTGTGATACCTCGCAGAACTAACGCCCGCCCTTCCCGTTTTTGCAACATTTTTCCTTGATGCTCCTATTGTTCGTAGCGTGATGTAATATAGCCTATAGCCTTCCTCGATAAACGGACTATCCAACACAAAAATAATTTTTCAATTCGGACCAGTAGTTTCTAAGATTATCGCATTCAACCAAACAAACAAACTGTTCAGCTTTATAATATTAAGACTATAGATAGATAAACTGTTAGTATAATAAATAACATTACATTAATATCTCTTAATACAAACTTACCCTGGCCATACTTCAAGTTTATGCTGTGGAATTTGTATTGCAGCATGCTCATTGAAATGTTGTCTTCCAAACCGAACAAGTTCAAGATCATTCATAATATGCTTGAATATCAAATTATAGATTTGTATCATTTCGCTTAGACGACGAGTACGACGAAATATTATCTAGAAATAATTATATGAAAAAATTATTGCAACAAAGTTTCTTATTTTATCATGCTATAATAAAACATTCATTAAGTATTAAATATTAAAATTAAATAGTCTAAGATCTGCAGAATGGTTGTTCTTAACCATCTATTTACTTGATGATTTTTTTTTGTATTTCTATAATTAGTAATAATTGAATGACCACTATGGATTTAGGGCTTTTTAAAGTCCCACAGGTCCCCAGGTTGGAAGAATTAAAATGTCTTTCAAAACTTATTAAACTCTCTCAGACATGCAGATTTCTTTGCGACGCTTTTCTTCACCATTAAACAAGGTAATCATCTTAAAAATGATTCACACATAAAAATATCAGAGGTGCGAGAACCAAATTTGTACCAACATCACTCTATTTTCAACCCAGCAAGTCACCATTAGGATACACTGCTTTCTACTATGTACTTAGTACTATTATTATATATCAATTCGCTATTATTTCAGAGTGGCGGCATAATAAATCTTAACAATATCTTTAAAATGTTTATAATTACTTACAGTGAGATTAACTTTGCTTTGGTCATAGGGGTTGGTGGATACAAGATTTAGGGCTTCTTCTGGTAGTTCGTGTGGAACATACAATGTAGTGCCATCAAATGTTTTCTCTTTGAAAAAGTGATGATGTTCTGGAACAAGTAAAGCATAATTATTATAAATTATTCTCTTATTTTTTATATGTAACGTAATATTATTATATGCTTTAATTAAACTAACATAGATTACACCTACCTTTTTAAATTGTAAATTGTGAAGACTTAATTGGTATATAATGTCATTTTTTTTCTCGTTTTGTATGTAACTAAATACTGTTTATCTTCCGAAAATAAATAAATAAATAATTGAAAACAAAACAATTCTAGCTAAAAAACAGCAAAGTCTAGATATTAATGTTATCTTCGAACGATTCCGGCCCCCGCAGCCAATCTCATTGAGACTGGCCAACTGCGCAGGGAATATTATAGTGCACAAGTGTACGCGCGCAGACACAAGTGCACTCTCTATTCCTATCACTCTCATCCACAGGTGGGACCAGTTAGAGTTAAGGCGCTACGGCTTTACGTGCTCTCCGAGGCACAGGGGTGACTCAATTCCAACTTCGCAACTCCAGGCTGTTATTGAGACTTACTAATAGATCACTAATAGTGATAAGACCGCCTTTGCATAGCAATGATATCTCATATTTTTGTTTAGTAATGTAATCTATACTTTTTTTACTTTGTGTGCAATAAAGTATTTTCATTCATTCATTCACTTACTATACAGAAAGACTCAATGATTAAACTTGACCCGACCCGGGACTCGAACCCAGGCCCTCTCGATGTATAACTATACATGCTAGCCACTACACCAGAGGCACGATATATTATATATCTATGTAAATTCAAAATTTTAACTCTTAAAATAGTATGACTTGACATTATATACTAAAAACATGCTTTATCACCAAATAAAGATCACAAATCTATGAAAACAAGTGATTGTGATGTTTAACTTTTAACATTATTACATAATGTTGCATACAAACATTTATGATAGCACTTATCACTAGTGACTCACAACTGCCAAATTTAAAGTTTGTAGCACAAAAATCCATCCCGTAACTAAATTAAACAAAATTTCTAAAATAAAAGTAGTCAAGTTACTCCTTTTAACATTAGTTATCTGTGAGTGAAAGTCCCGTCAAAATTGGTTCAGCCGTTTCAGAGATTAGCCCAAATAGATAAACAGAAAAATTGATTTTTGTTGTTAGTACCATATATATACTTTCACATGCATTTAGTGAAAAGCTGTTAATTTAAAATTAAAAAAAGACACTTTAATTTTATTTATATATATTGATAGGGATTAGTAGTAAGTAAACCGTATCAAATTATTCCTTTTAGTTTACATACAACATAATATGTATAATGTGATGTAATGTAGTGTGATGTGATAGAGTGTGATGTTATATAGTGTGATGAAATATGTCATTTTGTTAAAATAATTACCATTTAGGAGCTTAAAGCGCAAATACTTATGGTCCTGCTCAGGATTATATCTGACTTCATATTCAAACACATTGTTTTCTTCAAAATTGAGTCGAATGAAGTTACATGTGACTTCACATGGAGTTCCAGACTCCCCTTTCTTAACTACTGGCGGTGTTTCTTTTACTTCTCTCTGTTTAAAGAAATAGATACTTAAAGAACAATAATAACTTTTAATGTATTTTAATAAGAATAATAATAAGTAAAAGTATTGCAAATGACAAAATATAAACTATGCATTATAGAATATTGTATTCCACTTCCCAGTCAATTTCAAATCAATGCAAAATTTAAAATATATATTTCAAGAGGTGAATGGGATGCAGGTGTATGTTGCAAAATTAAATCTCTCTCAATCAATCTCAAAATAAGAAAATCAAAAATTGTGTAATGTATTGAATGGATGTAAAAAATAACTGGGCAGTGGCATGAGCTGAAGCTATTTTTAGATTTAAAACTGTTTACACATTCTTAACACTGAAATCTACACAACACATAAAACAGTAAAAATTTGAAAATGCAACCTATTACTTTTTCAAATAATTTAGTCAAAAACACATTTACTTACAAAGTATTTATTTTTTGCTGTTAAACTTGTTACTGCAGTAGATACAGTACTGGCTGCCATTTTACTTGTAACAGTGTCCACATCACTTGCACTCACTTGACTAGGGGTCGATATTTTTTGTGATGCTTTCCTAATATATAAATATGTGATGTCATTTAAAATAAAAATTTTATAAATTATAATATTAAAAAATATAATACAAATAGTAACATAGTAACTGTAAATTCGTATTTTTCTGAATACAAGAACCATGATACAGTAAAGCATAAAAAGTAGTCTATGTATAAGCTGCTTTGAAAATCATATGAAGTTATTGTCACATTGATGAGCTGATCTTAAGACAGGTTGTACAGAATAAGTTTAAGTGAGCCGGTATTAATAAAAATGGCTAGCATTAATACAAAACATATTACTTTATACAACTTCCTACTCTCTACAAAGTTAGATATTTAAAATATAATTTGGCTCACTGCAGTGGAGTTAAATAATACTTCCATATATATATAAATAAAATGGTTTTGAAGCTAAAAAAGTTACATTTATATTTTTTATCCTTATTTTAATAATAATAGTAATATTTAAATACTACTTTAATATTATAAAATGATTCACTTACAGGGCTTGCAAAATATGTAATCCTCTACCTCTGCCGGTTGAGGGACCTGGACTCACATCCGATGCTGGACTTATTGTTGCTGCAGAACCTACATTAAAAGTATATCACTCTCAGAGGGAAAACAATCATACATCATAAATTACTCTGCCAACACAAATGGACAGTTAAGTAACAGTAATAACTTAAATTTTGAAACTAACCTCCTGGTTTCTCAATTTCTTGCATTTTTGCAAATAACAAGGCTGCTCTTCCTCTTCCCCCCATGTTGGTACTTGGCATACTTAGCTGAAAATTAAATTAATAACACGTAAGTACAATCATATATTATGGGCATATTTTATAAGATATAACAATTCCTTACAGTACTAGGAGCAACACTAGGGCTTGGAGTAGAATCGGGAGTTGCAGAAGGTGATGATTCCATCTGAGACTTTATGGCTTTGAGCAAGTCTAAGCCTCGACCACGACCCTTTCCTGGATCTGCCATAGTTTTCTGTAATAATACAATTATAATTTATTTTTACAATCAATTATTATAAATAAACAAATTGCAAAGGCAACAAATGGCAAATTGACTTTCTAAATTTGTAGGTACTCTTTGAAACAATTTTCACTAACGAAGCAATAATAATTTTGTTGACCACGCTAGACTTTAATTTATATCATATCTCAGATTATGTATCATAATATTTTTTTTAAATCCTTGATTACAGCTATTGTTTTAAATGTGCATTATGTTACTTTTACCTTTATTATTGTTTAATTTAAGATAAACAACTTCCTCTTGACGCTGCGAACGCCAAACCCAAACACGGATCACTTCACGTCTTATAAAATAAAGTTGTGAGTGAAACGATCATGTCGCGACCAGTCGCGAACAAAAAGTAACTTACTAATTGGTACTTAATCTGTGGAACAAAACAATGCGCCATAGATATAAAATATTAGATAGCAAAATTCAAAAGGAAACTTCGACAGCTCTCTTAAGTTGGCGGGGTAAAGTTAATTTTTTTAACTTTTTTTTTGCTAATTCGTTTGTTCGTGATTGTTCGATGAATTTTATTGTTTGTTCGTTGTTCGTTTTTTTATAAATAATTTAAAAAATTTCAACTTGAACCTGGCGGGGGCAAATTAATTTTTTGAACTTTTTTTTTGCTAATTCGTTGACGAACAAACGAATTAGCAAAAAAAAAAGTAAAAAAAATTAACTTTCCCCCGCCAACTTAAAAGAGAGCTATCTTCGACTAGGTACCTATATATGATCTGTGCAACTATTTCTTTTTTTTTATTATCTGTGCAACTACAGATTAGATTTTATAGGTATATAAGGGAATCGACCCAATAGGGTAGTGTCCACTAAGAATAAATCGCATGGACGACAGTTTCTAATGATTAATCATGAGTTAGAGATCACAAAAAACAATCTTATTTATTAAAATAAACACGGATTATTAATATTTTTACAAAATAAATTCAGCTAAAGTAGACATTTTATCATGTGACAGTAAACACCAATCAGAATTCGTTACGTCACGTCGTACGAGACGCCATTTTTGTTTTGATATTTTCGTAGAGTTCAGTAGGTTGTTTGTAAAAGTTTTCGTTTAAACATATCTCTTGTCGAATTAATACAGTTATTCGTAATTATATCTTCAGAAACAAGTACAGTTTACCATAGAACCAGGATTTAACAAAGCAAACAGTAGCAATTTGCCCAAAATCGATGTGGTTATGCTTGGCAAATTTTTCGCAACAAACAATGAGTTTTGTTTATCGGAATTCCGCAATGTTAAAACCTCGATGTATGTATATACACAAGCATAAAAAGTATATTATTAGTTTAAACAGATTTATTTCACTTCTGTAGATAACATCCGTTTGTTTTGATGTACGTATTATAAGTAACAAATAATTGAACTGATTTTTAAGTTAGATTTGCGAAATATAAACAAGTGTCAATAGCTAAACTTGATTTCAGGCTTCGCGTTTCATATGAAGATGACGCCGTCAGACCAGTTATGTGCAGCTTAAGCGTTAAGGCAATTCGTGCATAGTAATATATTATATAAGAAAGCTATTGAAAAATATAATGCCCAAATGCAGCTTCAAATGTATTTAACACGAAAAAAAAGTGTTTGTTTTGTGTGGCTTACCCAGATTTCATTAAAAATAAAAAAGTTGAAATATTAAGTGTTCCATTCAATCTAGAATATAATGTTATGTGTTTATTATAATAAATATGACATTAAACAATATTTTAAATCAGAATACTAAAACAACTGAACTCAAATATCATAGTATTTACATAAAATACTATTACAAAAAAATCGTGACAAATATTGATTCTGTAAACTTAAATACATAGCTTCACCAGCTTTTAATTTAGACATTCATTATGTCAATACTTACATCAAAATGATCTTCACAAAAATACATTCGGGAAACTGTAGACAAACTATTAGGATTATCTCTCCTTGCAAGTTTTAGCCACTTCTGCCGTATTTTTTTACTGTTCGGAACGTATATAAATAGCTTGTTTGGCGTTTTTGTACTTGTGCTTTTACACTGGGGTACTGCACAGTATTTGTAATATGAGAAATTCATTTTTTATTAAAGAAAACAAAATTATAGTAACAAGTGTCATACACAAGCCCCTATTGTTTTGTTTTAGTCAGTGTTGCCAGTGGCAGATAGTGAAAAGTAACACGAGACAGCTCAAAAAGAAACATTTTTACAAAAAAGTAACATTATTTTATTTTGCTGTGTTGCCGATGTCAGATTGCCGTTTGTTATGGTAAAAGTTAAAAAAAATTGCCGTGTCTCATACAAATGTAACGAAAATGTAGACTTTTGTACCTAATTGTAAATTGTTCCTATAGTTTTAGTGGCGAAAAACCAGGGTTCCTTAGATAATTTATTAAAATATATTAAATCAAATCAAATCAAAATATTCTTTATTCAAATAGACTTTTACAAGCTCTTTTGAATCGTCATTTTTACATTAATAAAATTAAATGTCAGTCTGTAAGTTTGTGAGTAAGCTACCACCGGCTCGGAAAGCTGTTCTGCTGAGAAGAACCGGCGAGAAACTCAACAGTTGCTCTTTTCAAATATTTGGTAACAATATTGTATTACAATTTATCTATTTATCCTACGTGAGACACAACCAGTCACTCCCACACATTTACATCTACTAGGTATTCCGTGATGGTGTAATAAGCCTTATTCAGTAGCGTATTTTTAATTTTAGATTTAAATTGCTTCAAAGGCAAGCTCAGTATTGACTGTGGAATTTTATCATACATGCGTACACCTTGCCCCATAAATGACCTATTTACTTTTTGTAGGCGTAAACTGGGTGTTACAAGTTTATTCTTATTTCTTGTATTTATACCGTGTTTGTCGCAGTTCCTTGAGTAGCTATTAACGTTTTGACGAACAAACATGATGTTACAATATATATATTGCGCAGCAACCGTAAGTATACCTATTTCTTTAAAAAGTTCGCGGAGAGTATCCCGAGCGCTCATGTTATAAATAGCCCGAATGGCCCTTTTTTGAATAATATAAATATTGATTTAATATCCGCTGCATTACCCCACAACAAAATACCGTACGATAAAATGCTATGGAAATAGCTAAAGTAAACAAGTCTGGCAGTATCAACGTCCGTTATTTTTGTTATGTTATTAGATTAACAAATTTTATTTGAACAACTTTGGTAAAAATTATAACCATAATATAACTGTCTGATACCACTAATACTTATTTCTTCTACTTTTTCTTTCTTTAAATCGTATTTTGATCTAACATTTGTTTGGTTTTTTTAAATTTAGTTTGACTTCCTATACTAGTTTTATAAAATTATTTATCGACTAAACATAAATAGTAAAGTTAATCAGTTGAACGGTGATTATATTAAACTTAGTTATAGTTATAGACTAGCATTTACCCGCGGCTTAATGCGCGTGTGTTGTGCGTGTGCGCTGATTGCTGTATTTCAGGATACGGCAACGATTGTTCTGCCGTATACCATGTTTTTCTGGTAATGGCCCCCAAATACCGTGTAACACGGCAATTGCCGTGTAAATGGCAACCATGAAACAAACTGAGACTGACTATGACATTACGTGACATGTGCGCCAATACAACAAACGAAATTCCGTTCCGAAACGAGTTGCGTTCCATTTCATGACTAATTTTGGTTGATGAAAAAAAAAATTTTTGCTACTTCCTTAAAGTAACGTAAAAGTCACATTTTGAGTCGTGTAACATGTAGGTAACATGAGGTAGTGAAAAGTAACGTAAAATGTTACAAAAGTAACATTCTGGCAACGCTGGTTTTAGTATCGAACGACGTGACGTCATTCAAGACGCCATGACAGTACGGAGCGTTTTCGAGATAATTTGAAATTGGTTTTTAAAAATGCAAAATACTAAATGTAAATGATGGATGTTTTTAAAATAAAATGATTTTTTATGTTAAATAGGTGCTAATGTTCACTATAAACCAATTTTTCAAATTTAGTCAACTAGCCTATTGTTGGCACTCACCTAATTATTATTGGCCATAGAGTATATTGATACATATATAATTATTGTTACTCATCGCATTTAAACTATAATAATATAAAATTTAACAAAAGGCTTTGGTCCAAGGTATAATTCGCGTCATGTAAAAAGAACGCTGGCTGTCAAGTTGCGCAGAGGCGATTTATAGGCCAATTTGGTGGTAAGACGCGGGGCGCGGGACGGCGAGGCACGCGCCGCATGCTTTCTGGCTCGCTATTGGTTTGTCAGTTCAAAATGCCATCGTGCACATAAAAGTTATTAATTACGAAATATTTTTATATAAAAAGTAGAGAAAAATATTTTTGACGTATATTGTTTTATGAAAAGAGAGTCTGATAATAATGCAGTTAAAATATATATTAACCGAATTAATTTAATTTTTTGTAAGTAGATTAAACATTCTACATTAAATCTGACATATTTTATGAATTAATAGAATTGTATTTAATAACGTACTATCTAATATATTTTTTAATGTACCTAACAATAACCAATATACGTCGCGAGCGAAAGGTTAGTTCGAAAATAAAAGAATAGGCTTAGTAATTTCGTGTGCGAATATACCCATGCGCAAACACACCCCCCACCACTTTCCTCCAGCGTTCTTTTTACGTGACGCGAACTGTAATGTTAACAATAACAAAATTTAAGTAGAAATATTGCATTATTAAATAGACATTAGACAGCACTGAACCTTTCATGTCATTATACTTCACTCAAAAATTGCCGCTTAAAATTTCGCTGTGAACGAGAACCGATTTTGTTATTATTTTCATAAGGTAAGGTCAATTGATTATACATTTCTAATTACGCTCCTGTAACGAGGAACCGAATGTGTGAACTTGCTTAATATTGTATAATGCTTAATTAAAGCATAGTATGGTAACTATTTTAAGCGAAAAAAGTTATGTTTTCTCTATTAATCGGGGTGCCAATTACTGGATGTCAAATAGCTCGGTGTCCTACTATTGGCACCTATGTCCTATATGCCAAAAATTAGTTGTTTTATAAATATATTTTTATTATTATAAACGTTTTTTTTTAATTCATTTACTTCAACATTATGAACTTTACTTTTCCTTTAAATGAATAACATTAAATTGTTTGGTTATCTTATAATTGGCACAGTATTAATGGGTCTAATACCCATAATGGACACTACGCCAATAATTGGGTCGATAGACCATAAGTAAAGCGAAGCCCAAAAAAAGAGAATGAAAAATGATGATGGGAATTTAAAAGAATTTAAAAAGGCTTTAAATGCTTTCAAATTTGTAATGAGCAAGAAACAAGCTGCAAGCTGAGAGTTTCAGGTACCCAGATCTACCATACAATTTAGGTTGAAGAAGTCTGACAAAAGAAACCTTTGTCTGGCCTTCCACAGTAATAACAGACGCTGAAGAAACCATTCTGTTCAATTGGATACAAAGCTCCAAAAGTAGGTTTTCTCTGTAAAGAAGATGTACCATGTAATCTCTCTGAATTTAAAAAAAATATCCTTCCAGGTGAAAAAGGTTTAAACCATTTTTGAACAAGCATTCTGAGATTGCTTTTTATACTCCCGAATCTGCCACAGCTGCTAGCTCAGCGGTATCAAAATAAGAAATTAGAGGGTGGTTTAATAGAAAAGATAATATATAAAGTACACTTTACTTAAGTACTTTATACATTTTTGCAGATTCAGACGATGACGACATGTTAAAATTCGTTAGAGATGGTTGAGCTGAGCTTAAAGAACGAACCTATTATTTAACTGTTTTAAGAGAACTGATCCTGATATAAAGTAACTACTTACCTATTAAATTATGATTTACATTTTTCTCACATTTTCATTTTTTTAATTTATACGACACAATAGGGTCGTTTTTGCGTATGATCTTAAAATTAGATTATACTGGGAATACTAGAATCATAGCTGGGAGTTAACTCGTTAATCCGTTAATCGTTTATTAACGAAGTTAACATTTCGATTAACGATTAACTTTTAAGTTAACTTAATAAAATGTTAACGAACTCGTTAACTTCCGTTACATTTTCTCAAGTCCGTTAATCGTTAATCCAGTACCTACTATTTACCAAGTACCGCGCTGCGCCACACCGCTGCGCCGCGGACGTGTAAAACACGTTCTGGTATGTAAGTTCGGGAAAGTCGGGTAAGTATTGCCGGTGCTTGTTAGTGAGAAAAACCAAAGTCCACGTGCTGGATTCCCGATAAGCATCTGTGTCAGTCTTAAAGTAATAACGCCGTGTGGGCCTCTTGACCCAGCGAAACACGTACAGACGAATCGCACTCACTTTCACCAGGCCAGCCGCTGGGTTCCCCAGTGGCTTCCTCCGGCACCGGAAAAATGCCGTTCAGCTAGATGAACCCCAGCGACTCCATCCCACGCTGGACGTTTCATACGCTCATGCTCACTCCCCTGAAACTGGTACTCTTCGGCAAGTACCTTTGCCTGGATCCCAGGGCGAATCACCCGCCAGAAACGTGGCCAGATCCCTTACGTGGGCCATGGAAAAAGAGACCCAGCATACCAATCCGGTTGACGACCAGATTGATGCCAACTGTGGCTAATCGTGAAGCGTGCGCGCACCTACCTATGCTGATGACACCCAGCCCAGGAAGAAATGGATATCACCAGAGCCAGAAATAACCAAGGTACCATAGAACCGGGCATAAAACCGCCGTCGACCGACATTGAGACCGTAGGCCTCCAATACCCGCCAGAGATAGTGAAGTGCCTCTCGTATAGTCCCAAACGGCAGGGTATTGAAGGCATTGAACTGAGTCTCTGAAAAGCCCTGCCTCACCACCTCGAACGAAACGCTAAGAATCTTTAAGTTCCAGAACCCAAACCAATAGATTTTACAAGTAGCTCATTAGCGCAATGATATAAAAATAGCAATTTTAATCACGTGTTAACGGATTAACGATTAACGTTAACTTGCGTTAAATCTTCCGAAATGTAACGCTATAACGTTTAACCATAGTAAAAAGAATGACAAAGTAGGGCAACTTCATACAAACGCACCGCGCGCGGCTTGTATGTGTGCGTCATAGTATCTTTACGTTGCCGCACCACACTCAAACAATATCTTGAACCGTTTATCAGTGCGCCAGTCAAGGCTGACGCCGCACAAGTTTCGCGCGTCATTGTTTTTCACTAAATGAAAAATGTGTGATATTCGTAGAAGAACTTATTGCTGTGTGTTTGGGTGTCTAAATTCTTTATAGATTCCAGAGTTGTCTTTGTTCAGATTACCTACTGAATAGGAAAGCTAAACAAATCACTTATTCTAGCATATAATTTATACTTGATGATGAAATACTTATATAGGTACTTTTATTTTTAAAAAAAGAAATTAATAACTAATTTTTATTTTGTAAAAACTTATTCTAATTAATGAATTAGTTATTTTAAATCAATTCCAGATAAAAAAATAATAAACTACTCCTAATGTATTGTATGTTCAGTGTCATATAATTTTAGTATTTTTTTTTTTTTAAATGTTACTTATATACACTGTTGGTAATCCTATATAAATAAATAAATAAATAAATATTTGTAATTTGTCTCCAATAATTTCGCTAAGTCTCCCTAGTAATAAGCTGGCAACACAGGCTTGTCAACCTAAATAGTAACGAATTAAAAATCTGTTTCCTTAAAAAATAGTAAATAAATAACATAACTTGCCGATGAAAAGTGATCTAGGTGTTATTATACGGTTATTCCACATAATTTCGACACAATTTGACAGCACAAACCGGCATAATTAATTTTTTTTTCGCGAGCTTGTTATCCCCTCAAATGACTTAAATGACACTGACGTAGGTGGGAAGCGAGCAGGGTGACCGTTTCAAAAATGGCGAATCTGCCCGAGTATGGCAAAAAATCTGCCAAAATCTGCCACACCTAACTTAGAAAATGCACAAAATATGCCATCATATTATTTTACATTTTTTTTTCATTTATTATACTAGGTGTTAACATTTGCTTCAAAGTTCAAACTCTTTATTTTGTTCATGTCTCGTAATATTTTAATATTTTATGCTTTTCAGAGTTACTAAAATCTTATAATTATAAATTTTCCTTTGCCTTTACTACTATATGCAAATCTTTTTTAATTTTCTTTATTTCTTTTTAAATTTTTTCCACTTCCTCTCCTAAAGAAGATTTATTGAAATAATTTTATCATGTTAGTTTTTTTAAGCATACAATATCCAGTAAAAATAGTAATAGAATAAAAAAAAAAGATTTATCGTAAAGTATTTTCCAACACACGACGACACGTTTGGCGCAGTTTTTAGTGACCCTACTTTTTTGCGCCAGCGGTCGCGGGTTTGAGTCCCGCTGGAACTTTCATTCATTTGTTAAACTCGAATGTTTGTACTTCAGTCATGGATGTTTAGGTATATTTATATTTATAATATGTATGTATTTAACTTTATATATGTAGTATATCAACTATCTGGTATCTTTAACACGCTTCGTAGCTTACCACGGAACAAGATGGCGCTGTTGTAAAAAAATGTCCCAACATAATTATTTATTTATTTATACACTAAACGCCAAAAGAGAATAAGGTGGCAGATAAGACAACAAACATTGATTTGAACCTCGATACTGATTTATTACTGTCCATACGGCGTACTAAGTTAATAGTTAATAACAAAAATGAAAACCGACTTCAAAACGTTACAAATCGAAACTAAAAAGAAAAGAAAATAATTTTAATTACTTAGTTATTGTTGGAGTCGGTGCCAGCCAAGAAGGAGAGTTTTATCCTGCCTTTGCAATGAACTTTCGAACAGATATTTTGATTATATTTACAAATTGATACATTAATTAAATTGTATTAGGATTATTTTGCTTTGGCTAATTAATTAAATTGTATTAGGATTATTTTGCCCTGCCAGCTCAGTAGTTTCCATGTTAGGGTTGCGTAACAAGAATTAAAACAAAAGAAATTTTTGCAACTATTTAAATAAATATTCTATTTAACTGCATTTTTATTTAAAAAATATCTGTGTATATTCTACATTCAAATATTGACTAGGAATAGCATTTCACTCCTTTGTTTCTTTGGTCTTCAACTTCTCAAATTCCTTAAATACTTTGTCACTTAACTTGTCTCCCTCATCATCAATTTGTTCAACAGATAACACTTCTGGAATATAGAACTGCATCATATTTTGAACCTGTCAATTAAAATTGAATATACTATACCTAGTTAGACTATTACAAGAACTAATGAACTTTTTTTTTAATTAAACAGAAAAATTGTAAAGGTTTTTTTACAAAAAAATATGTTATCTTTATCAATAAATAAGAATAATAAATGATACATTTAACTTCAAAATAAGAATGTACTGAATTTGTCAGCATTTAAGTGTGGATTAGTTAGATTAGGATTAGTAGGATTCCATTTTCATAAATCTTAAGTGAATAATTTACACTTGAGGTTAGATTTTAGTGTATCTTATTCGGTAAAATTAACAGTAAGTATAATATAGTAATAGAATAGCCATAAGTAAAGCTTGTATCAAATTAAATCTTTAGAACTAAAATTTACATCACTACAGTTCGCGTCACGTAAAAAGAAGGAAGCTGGAGGAAAGTGGTGGGGGGTGTGTTTGCGTATGGGTACATTCGCACACAAAATTACTAAGCCTATTCTTTTATTTTCGAACTAGCCTTTCGCTCGCGACGTATATTGGTCATTGTTAGGTACATTAAAAATATATTAGATAGAACGTTATTAAATAGAATTCTATTAATTCATAAAATATGTTAGATTCAATGTAGAATGTTTAATCTAATTACAAAAAATTAAATTAATTCGGTTAATATATATTTTAACTGCATCATTAACAGACTCAAAATATTTTTCTATATGTTTTATATTATATTTTTAAAATTTTTTTTTCTATATTTTTTATATAAAACCATTTCGTAATTAATAACTTTTATGTGAACGATGGTATTTTGAACTGACGAACCAAAAGCGAGCCGGAAAGCATGCGGCGCGTGCCTTGACGTCCCGCGCCCCGCGTCTACCACCAAATTGGCCGATAAATCGCTTCTGCGCAACTTGACAGCCAGCATTCTTTTTACATGACGCGAATTATATGTTAGTTTAATAATACATTTATTGTTAAGCTAACTTAGTGATTTATTTTATAAAAACTTACACCATTTTTTAAGGTCACAATAGAACTTGGACATGAAGAACAAGAGCCTTGCATTTTAAGTCTTAACACTCCATCTTTGAAATCAACAAACAAAACATCCCCACCATCCTCTTGTACTGTTGGCCTTATGCGAGTATCAAGTAATTCTTTTATCATTTGCACTATTTCATCATCATCTTCATTAATTTCTACAAAAAAATGCTGTCCGTAAATAAAGACTATTATAATTATAATTAATTGCTTTATAAGTAAATTGAGACACAACTACAAATAACTACACAAAAATTTAAATTACTAGATTTGAAAAGTGCCTTTAATAAGTCAAATTGAATGAATTTTATTTCATTTCAATAAACTCGTATTAATACATATTATTATTACAAAATGCAAGAGAAAATCATAATACAATTTAGTTTTTTTAAAACATCTAAGACCTTAGTCTTTTCCATGACAATGATTTCCAAAAAGCATTAGAACCATGAGAAAGCAAAGATCAAAATATATTTGCAAAATAATCCAATTTTATCTGAAACTGGAACATTTAAAGAGAAAATGATATTTAAGGCACATGGTATATAGGTATACACATTTAAAACAGTACTTACGTGTATCACTAGAAATCTTAGCATCAGTTACAATTGGCAAACCACTAGCAAAGAAGTCCATTATAGTAGCAAAGATATCGGGCTTTAAAATCTTCCAATCAACATCATCATCTTGTTTTGTCACTGTTACAAAGTCTGAACCAAAAAACACTGCTCTCACTCCCTCGATGCGAAATAACATTTTTGCTGAAATTATAAGTGTTTTTGTAAGAGCTAGGTGCTTGTGAGTTTTATATAACCCTACAATTAAATCTATACTACCTAAAGGACTGCAATGTGCTGCTCCTATGTTCGGAAAATCCAGTGTCTGTCCAGACTCCAAAACTTTAGTACCGGGTAAAAATTTCAAACTATTTGGATTCGGCGTTTCTTGCGTTTGGATAAACATTGTTCGACTATTACAAGTGTTTAATAAAATCTTTTTATATGACTTGGGTAACGTATTAGGGCCTTGTAACAGTCCGCTATAGAGTTTAATATCAGTGAACCTGTAAAAACTAAGTATATAAATACTCTAATAATATTACACAATATTGTACTTATTTCTTTAGATTTTGAATTCAAAACTTACAAATATGCTGCACCGCATAGGCGGTTGCATTGATTTCCTGTTCGTAAGATCCTTAATGAGTTTCTTAACATTTTACAATCTTATATTATGATTATTATGATTAAAGTATTGTACGCACTACGGCGTATATTTTATTCCGCTAATTTTTATGAAAATCAAAGTAGGCTTGGGCAAAAAATATCGATATGTCAAAATATCGATATTTTTTTAGAAAATAATCGATAAATATCGGCGATATTTTTAATTTTGAAATATCGATAATCGATATTTAATTCCGAATATCGGATTCGATATTTTTTGAAGAGCTTTATTATATTTTATAATAATAATTATTTATTCTACTTATAATTGTAATATTTGTGTTCGTTTTATCTATATTAATAATTTCGTCAAGGGGTACGGTAGACTCGATCGAAACCTTACCTGGATAATAAAACATAAAAAAATAAAGACAACATATATCCGCAAAATTCGGATTGTCGAGTATTTTGTTTAATTCTAATGATGACAAATCGAAGTCGCCATATTGGCCACTCTAGCGAAACGTCACTGACAACAAAAGGCACAGACAACAAAAAACACAACAAAAGTGTATAAAATAAAATATATAGTATAATTAAATTAAATATAATATATTTACTCAATAAAAAAGGAATATCAATCTTCTTCAATCATTGAAGCCAAGTGGCACTTTTGACAAACGAATTCTGCTGTTAGCTTACGGCACTCGTCGAACGCTAAATGCGCTCGCGCTAGCGTTTATCGAAATAGAATAGACATTTGCCATTTGTCTAGACTCTAGAGGGGCTGGACTGACTGCATGTGTTGGAGTGTTGGTACGACAAGCATCTTCAGTGTCATCTGAAAGGGTAGCTTCAGTGGTAAATTTGGCTGTGCCAAATGATAGGAGCAGATTAACAGGGGAACACATCAAACAAAGAGTGCTCCTGATGTCAATATCAGACAAATACTGGTTTGAATAATGTTATTTTTATTTTGTTTTTTTTTTATGTCAAGCAATGAATAACCTGTTTTTTTAAAATAATAAAACTGATATCAAAACAGCCAGGGCCTCAAGTCTGCTATAGAAATGGTGTCACATTTGTCTATCAATGACATCGAAATAACTAGTTTTTGCAATTTTGGTAGTCTACTAATTCAAGTATATCAAATAGTGTGTCACTGACACTCCAATGACACATTTGCAAATAATTGGTAGTCCCGTACATAATGATCGAGTGTAATGCGTAGTCTGTTAATATTTTGACAGTTCTAAACCTATCAATGATGTCATTGATGTGCCATTTTGCAGACGTTGCTTAAAAGCCGTGTTTGTTTGGTGTGATTTGTGAAAATTGTGAAGTTTCAAAATGTTTGGATTGAAATCGAACACATAGAGAAAAGCAATATTATAGATCGAACATTTTGAGGTTGGCCGACGCGGTTGACGCCAAGAACGCCAGCGTTCGGAGCGAAGAAACCGCCGTCGAGCTCGCCGCTTGATGAGGAGTACCATTGACCCCTTTCAGGATATTTCAGAGGTAGAATTTGTGAAAACATTTCGCCTCGGGAAGGAGACTGTTAGAGGGCTAGTGGAGGAGCTAACTCCATTTATTCCAAAACCACATCGGAATGATGGAATATCGGTGGAGACGAAGGTTAGAAAACAACTTCAATTTCATTGCTTATCACTAAAGGCATAGCTATAGTCTAAGAATACATAATAAATAAATAAATATGTTGGGACATTTTACAGAAGAATACATAATACATCATTGATATTAATGTAATATATACCTACATATTTCTGTGGCAGATTCTGGTGGCCTTAATTATGTATTAGTATTAATAATTATTATTATTCATTAACAACAATATATACTACTTTGTTACAGATATAAAAATTAAAATCAACAAGTTCTACAACAACCCTGATTTCAAGAATTTGATTTTGAGAAAGAGCGGGCTATCATGACATAAAACTATCAACAACTAGTGTAACACTTTGAGGTGTTCCAGGAGGTCCTAAGGGTACAAATTTCTTGATTAATTATCATGAATTATCATGAAAATCATGACCCTTAGCTTGTTGGTATTTCTCTCAATCGTTATTCATACTAATACTTCAGTTAAATTAATCAAAATGGTGTCTCAATAGAAAGGTATGTCACTGTAATATAAAATATATTCATCTTATCCGGTAAGATTTACATTTGGTTGTTCAGTATAAATTGTTCGAATAAATAAAAAATAAATAAAATAAAAATACTTTTATTGACTCAAAGATTACAACACAAACTTGTCAAAAAGGCCCCTGTACTAGGTGGTAACTTGTATTACTGGGTGCGCTGCTCATCCACCAAGGCTATAAAGTCAACAAAGGTTCAAATGGCTGTTTCATGCCTTAATATTAGTTATTTACGGTATTGTGAAATTTTATTTTATAAATAATCATCTTAAGACTGTATTATCTCTCAGTGAAGTAATTGCAAGTATTGATTTAACATATATATTCTTTATATTGTAAGATTCCTACTCTAAACTATGTACATCTAAGACTATATTATCTTCTAGCAATTTAACTAGAATTTTTTAAATCATTTTTAAACATATCAATTATAGTGACTTTATTTTGGAATTTCTAATATCAATAAATGTATATTAGGTTAAATTTTAAGTAATAATGTATTCTACTCTATAGGTAATTGTTTTTATTAATTAATTATGTTCAAAATAGTATATTATTCTTATGTCATTGTCATGGTTAATTTTTTTAACATTTAAAAATCTGTTAAATGTATAAATGTTAAAATATATAAATTTTGTTATTATTTGTTCTCAATAATTGTTAATTTAATTTTAGATTTACTAACTTAACATTACACTGCTTGCTTGCATGTATGTAAAATTTAATTTGTGGAAACTTGATTGGTTGATGTATAATTATTATTTTGCTCTGTGTTTGTATGTATTATATTGAACTGTTTGTTTCCCTAATAAATAAAATAAATAAATAAAAAAATAAAACTGCACAATAAGAATTTAGGACCACCAGACATGGTTATATTTATAAACTAGCTTGTATCAACATAATGTTATACATTTTCATTCTGTAAATCTATAATAAACTCATACAACTTGTCATTTATAATAAAATATATGGTTATTGAAATTGTTTATTTGTGTTTTATTCTAAATAGGTACATCAGATTGTTTCAACTTTAGTTCAGTTCAAAAGTCAAAAGTTAGGACCACCAGACATGGTTATATTTATAAACTATGTACATCTAAGACTTCATTAACTTCTAGCAATTTAACTGCACAATAAGAATTTAAGACCACCAGACATGGTTATATTTATAAACTACCTTGTATCAACATAATGTTATACATTTTCATTTTGTAAATCTATAATAAACTCATACAACTTGTCATTTATAATAAAATATATGGTTATTGAAATTGTTTATTTGTGTTTTATTCTAAATACATCAGATTGTTTTTTAGTTCAGTTCAAAAGTCTTCGGTTTCTTCCGATTCGGAAGACATATGCCGCCTGCGACGTTTCTTAAAATAATTATTCAATATATAGGATAAGATTAAATAGCATTCAGTTGGTGATTTATTGGGGCAGTCTACCGCAACAGAATTTAAAATTTGGGCGCACTCCACCCAACGCCGCTTTGCTAGACTGCGCCCTTCAATACTTTTGCTACAGTGGCCGAGCGCTAGCTCGGGATGGCTCTCCAAAAAGTCCAGCATATAGAGAAAAGTAATATTATACGTCCAGCAATGCCGAAATTGCTTCAATATAACCATGTTTAAATATTTAAAAGAACACCGATATTTTAACGACCACAAACAAATAGACCTATCAAAGAGTAATATAAGACATTGACAAAATATGTCAATTCGGCAGTTACAGATAAAACTTCGATAGTTACAGATAAAACTTATTTATTTTTGACGTTTTATTTTTTAGATTGCACTTAAAATTTATCTTTTTGGCTTTTTATGATCATTTTAAATAATGCTTAGTCTTTAAAACATAAATTAATAAAATATATAATTAAACTTAAAAACCGTAAACCTCAATAAACGATTTTATGAACTTTTTTTGAGCTAATGGCAATACCGATGCCCTATCTACTACAATTTCAATACGATTCTTATGAACTACCATTTTAAATATAGTAGACTACGAAATTTTGGACATATGGTAATTGAATTAAAATGCGCTCTTTCCATATTGACAAATCGTGTAAAATAGCAGACTTGAGGCCCAGGTGTGTATTTGCTTTAAAATTTCGAATATTTTGGCAATTTTTATAAATAATTGCATATTGGGCAAAAAATATCGATATATCAAAATATCGATATTTCTTGAGTGATATATATCGATATATTTGAAAAATATCGATACGATAAATATCGATATTTTTTTTCCATTTGCCCATCCCTAAATCAAAGATGACATGAAAATACTTCAAATGAATATGACAAATGACAATTGAAATTTGACATTATTTTTTTTAAGTCTAATATTCCATGACTTAACTCCTAGCCTTTGGAAACATAGCCTCGAATTTTTTACCACACAGAAATATCTGTTTATGATGTTAATTTCTAATTACAATAATTATTTAAATACAGTAAAATTAAAATGAATTGGAAAGTAAAATAACTTCTAAAACCTTGAGTACGTCTTCGTCCGAAGACGATAATAATTATACGATATACATCCATATACCTGATTTACATTCAGCCCCTGCCACTGTCCCTCGCGCTGCCGGCGATAATTCCCTAAATACTGCTGCAGCAGGATCGAGAGGAGTGTGTGTTTACATACTGCCCTATCACTCACTTCGCTTTCAAGTTTCAAGTTTCGGCAATGGCAGACGTCGAAATAATTACAGCGGCCGCGCTGTCTCTTTTTGCGATACATAATTATTATGTTCGATACATGAGAAGTATCGCGTTTACACACTCGTCCTGCCCACTTCCCTGCTCACTACGGCTGAATGTAAATGCGGTAATACCAGTGGCGTAGCTAGCTAACCAAGGGCCCTGGGGCAAATCAAAAAATGGGGCCCCACTGATATCTAAACTGGTTAGGTTTTATCAAGTTAAAATATTAAATACTGACAATACGCATTCCTTTTTAATTCGTTCCTTTTTTAATCGCTACTAAACTTCATTCGACACTCGCTGGATTGAAAATTCTCCAAAATTACTCCAGTTTTAATATACTCCTGACTCCTGCGCCGCGCGGCTACCTATTTCATATATACCTAATATGCGGCGTGCGCTCCTCCTCCTCTCCTGTTATTGGAGTTTTATTAGGGATCTTATTTTTTCTTGCAATTAAAATAGTATAATAATCGGTGATAATGGTGCATTCAAATGGTGAAAGAATTTTTAAAATTGACCCAGTACTTTTTGAGCCAATTCGTTACAAACATACTTACTTACAAACCTTTCCTCTTTATAATATTAGTATAGGTACAAATACTTTAAAAATGCTAATAGTAGAGGAGACCGTGGTAGATCGACCTTCACCGATTTGATAACCAGATGAGACATATTTTTAACCGACTTCAAAAAAAGGAGGAGGTTCTCAATTCGTTGGGGACTTTTTTTTTTTCCTATGTATGTTCCCCGATTACTCGACGATGGCTGGACCGATTTGGAAAATTCTTTTTTTGTTTGAAAGGGTATAGTTTCCAGTTGGTCCCATTGTCACCAAGTCAGGATCTGATGATGGGATCCTAGGGAAATCGAGGGCAACTCTCAAATTTTAAAGACATTTATTACGTTTTTCGTATATTTTATAAAGCTGTTCAAGAATTTGTGATGATGTAAGGTATATCTCCTCAACGGTTAGGAGTTGAAAGAAAATTCTTTTAATATTATACGTACTTATGAACCGATAGTAGTATTCCTTCAGGATATTAGGTTGATCTGATAATAGAAGGTAAATCTTATTAACGTCTAGGAGTTACGTGGAAAAATAGACGTGGACAAATCTCGATTGACTATTGTCTTTCACTCAAAACTTCGCAGACTTATTGGAGCAGTAGTTTAGTTAGCCTACCAATATTATATTTAAACAAAATATCTAATTTCCACTAAAAAATTTAAAATAAATTATTTTTTAACAAAAATGAAAACCGACTTCTAAACGTTACAAATCGAAACTAAAAAGAAAAAAATAATTTTAATTACTTAGTTATTGTTGGAGTCGGTGCCAGCCAAAGCAAATAAAATCTTAACACAATTTAATTAATTTATCAATTTGTAAATATAATCAAAATATCTGTTCGAAAGTTCATTGCAAAGGCAGAATAAAACTGTCCTTCTTGGCTGGCATCGACTCCAACAATAACTAAGTAATTAAAATAATTTTTTTCTTTTTAGTTTCGATTTGTAACGTTTTGTTTATCGAATATAATTTATAAACAAATATGCCTATAATAACTTGCCTATCTGAAAGTGCTCATGGCTAGTTTTAGCAAGTCTATATGACTGATTTTGTAATAAAATGATCTAAAATTTGATATAACTTTCGATAAGTTAGCAGAACGATGGAGTCACCTATATTGACTTACCTGTTCACATCGGCTTGCCAGGTAGCTATACACAAAAATGAGTAGGAAGCCTACTGAGGCATATTCTGTGTGTTAATAACTAACAGTGAAATAAAATTCATTTGGTTATCAAAAGAATGAAAGTGATGAAAAAAAATCGATTAAAGTTAATTTAATTAAAAATAGCCATGAGAACTTTCAGATAGGCAAGTAATTATAGGCATATTTGTTTATAAATTATATTTGATAAAAAATATGTCTCATCTGGTTATCAGATCGGTGAAGGTCGATCTCCCACCGGCTCTTAGACCATAAGCTACTTTATCATCAGCAGCATTTTGTGCACCGCAGGGCAGGTGATAAAAATATTAAACAGTAACAGCATAAATTACAATTAATTGATGTAGGTATTTGGCAATAAAACGTTTCTTAGGTTTGTCCAGTACATTAGTGAAAAAGCTAATTTATCAAAATGTTTTTTAACTTTCCTTTGCCTTTTTTCTTGAAAGTGGGTAAGTGAATGATGAATGAAATACAAATGAACATGAATTCAAAAGAAATACGAACTCTTTAGAACTATTTCTGACAATGCTTTTATAATATCAGAAAACGAAGTTTTAATTCAAATATCGTATTGACCCTACTAGACCATCTAGTTGGATTTAGTTTTTTTAGAGTGGTGTCCGATTGCCAGTGAATTTTGACAGTAGATCCTAACGTTTGATCAGCATCAAACGTTGGGATCTATTGTCAAAAAGAAAAAGTTATACAAATCTTGCAACTTGCTAAAAATATCTGTATTTCCACTCAACTGCTAACGGCATCATTTATCACCAAATTTATATTTATATAGTGGCACAATGTACGGTGTTAGGCTAGAAATCTTTAATATGTTTGTTATACCATTATGTTAAAGTATCAAAATGCGTAAGTTTGTGCCTGAGATTTTATGTTTTAATGTACGCATGTAATTTATTTTGAAAATGGGAGAAATTGTCAAACGTTCAGGTCGTACGAAATTTTCTGGTGCGTAGTCGAGGGCCCCATGAGCTTGAGGGCCCCGGGGCACTGCCCCGCCTAGCCCCTAGGTAGCTACGCCACTGGGTAATACATATAAATAAAATTGAAGTGTCTGTTTTTAATTTAAAATTAACAGATTTTCACTATATGCATATATATATACGGTACTTAAATCAAAAAAACATTTTTTTTATTTTTGTCTGTCTGTCTGTTTGTTCCGGCTAATCTCTAACAGCTGGACCGATTTTGACGGGACTTTCACTCGCAGACAGCTAATGTTATAAGGCGTACCTTAGGCTACTATTGGACTTTTAATAGGTAACCTACCTACTAATAATATAAAAATATTAAGTTTATTATTAAATTTATTACGTGGGGTAAAATAAATTAAAAAAATCGCATCAATCGTATATTATTATAAAAAAAGATTACAATGGAAACTAAAATAAGTATTGTAAGAAATAATTACATTTATTGAAATAGGTGATCGTATACAAAATTATTTAATATATAACTAGGTATAAAAGGAATGGATGACTTATTTTTACTAAATTATTATAACTGTACACTTATTATATTACTAAGTATTTCATATATTATTAAAAATAAAAAGATAAAATATTTTGTAACCTTAAGATACTTTACGTTTTAGGTATAATTTACAAATTAATACAATAGTTAATTTGGAAATAAAGTAATAATTTACAAAAATAGATGGCAGTGTCGTCATGAGAAATAAATGTATATTTTTTAGACTAACTTCATTAGAATTTGATATAGTGAAGTCGAGATCTCATTTAACCATTGTCATATAATTGTCAATTAATTGAATTTTAAATCTATGGTAATTAATTACGACTAATAATTAACAAACCATATAAGATAATAGTTATACAAGTTTTTTTTAAGGCTAAAGCTTAATATAAATATTTATTTAATAGCTCTCAATTAACTAATACTAGGATAATGAAAGGTCAACATTATATTTGAGAATATTCTGAAGTTATATTCGAACACTTGACTCGAGTAGTTCTTTTATTTGACTACTTGCTAATATTTTTTGCACTTTGCTGATAAAACACCTTGTTTATTATAAGAAATATCACCGAGTTTTCTTTTTCAACAATTTTTACATCATTGCAATACGTGTTTAAACAATTTATATTTATTTAATTACTTGATAGTTGTTTAGAATTTAGATCGATACTCAAAGTATAAAATATTGTGTTAAAAATAGTATCTAGGTACCTAGTAAATTTTGTGTCTAATAACTTATGCATGGTAAATAATAACTATAATGTCCCAATAATCATCATGTCACCAAGGAAGTCTTTAAAACGTCACAAAAAAAAAGAATTAAAATAAAATAATTATGTGAAATATCACTTTTTGCACAATTAAAACAAATGCATCAGATCTCATTCTATCACAATTCTCAATTTAACTGGCGGCACTACACGGTTATTATGTGATTTATTGATGTATTTTAGTATCATAATAATTCAAAATTTTAAAAACATTACTTTTTTCCGGAAAGCCATTAAACGAAATAATTGAATTAAATTGAATATTACTATTTAGTTATTAGCAATTTTTATTTATTAGGCCAACATGGCTAACGACACGGAATTGGACATTATCTATTTTTTAACAATTTTTAAGGTTTACATCGACAAACACAGCACGATGGGAACAAAAACCAGTCCATGAAAATGCCCGCACAGTCGTCATTCGGGTCAAATGCCAAGAGTCGATGCCACTTGTACTTCTGTTCACACCCGCAGTCCCCTGAGCATCTTGACGTTGTTTGCTTACTGAAAATGAAAAAAAAATATCGATATCGATAAAAATGAAATGCTTCGTTGGTAAGCGCATCACTAGAGAACGACCGCTGCCAATCTTCCTTTTCAATATGGCGGTTTTTAAAAAATATTGGGAAATAAAACTGTAAGCAAAAAAATGTTTACCGGAAAATTAAAAAAAAATATATAATATCATGTATTTTATTGGAATTTCGAATAAATTAAAATATATCAAGTAGGTATTATTTTTTTGTAAGGGGGGGGGGGGGGGGGTAATGTCTGTCGAATCAATTATCTATCTTTGAGTTAGTAGAATGTATGAATTGTTATTACTTATTAGCTAGTTAAATTAGGTAGTTTATTAATCATAAAAATAAATTAGGTAGTTTATTAAAAAAACAATAAAATCTAGTACTATTATTTCGCATAATATTAGTACTTTCGCATAACAATATTATGCTAAAATGAAGTTGAATATTTTATAAAAGTACGCATGAAGCTGTTTTTTTATATGAGATTACATTGTATCTTATTAAATATTTACTTCAAGTTTCTGTCACAAAAGTCACAAAGCCACTGGTTCATATTTCACGGAAATTAATTAAAGCCGGTTTTGAGAGAAAGTAAAGTTCAAATGGATACGAATACACTTATTATGAACGAGCAAAGTATAAAATGTGAAAAAACACGCTTTAGTTCAAAGTTCATAGTATTAAATGACACTATTACATCGCTGTAAATTACCAAGGTATGGTAGGACACTTTTATAGAGAGGTAGAGTAAGCTAAATCATTTATCCTTTGATTATATAAGCATTTATCGTTATTTTTTGTCGTACCTAATTTTTTATTTTCAAGTGGGTAATAACTTCTTATATAGTATATAAAATAGGTATCCATATATTAGAAACACAAACCACTTCTGGAGGTAGTCTACTATTACTAAAAGAAAATTCGCAACCACTAGACTGATTTTATTTTTTATATCCATCCTTACAATATACTCAATCTACACAATATTTTCAAGTTATTAAAAGTTGTTAGATACATACTTACTACGTAAATTTGGAAACGTTAGAAACGATAACCATTTTATTAAATAGAAATAAATATTTATTTGTTTTGTTGATATTGGTGACATAAACGCAGAAAATGAGTAGGCGAGTTTAATTATCATGGAAAGACTACTTATTTGATTAGGCTATAAATTGATTTTTTGTTACCTAATTTACTAATATGGCTTTCATCAGCACATTAGAACAATAACGCATACATTAAGTATACCCATTTACGTTAAATTTTAAAGTGCAGGTTATAAATATTAATATATTAAAATATAATGTGTTTATGTTCGAGGATGCCTTTCCTTTTTTGGATTTAAAAATTTCCAGCGATTGTGAGCATTTTTTTGCGAAGTATCTTTTATATTATAATTATTATAAATATTTTTTTCTTAGTATAGATAGATACACTAAGTACAATATAAAATATTTTATTAACATTATAAATTTATTTATTTAATTAAATTACCTATAGGTATAAAAATGTTTAAATTTTATTTTTAATTTAAATGAAAATGTATTTTTATCGTTCTGAATTGCGTGTATTAGTGTAGACTCTACATGACGTAAAATAATAAAAATTCACATCATTTCATGCAGGCATTTGCCTGTTTCAAAAGAGAAAGTTTTTCAGTATTTAAAGAAACACAATCCATGATATTAGATAATATAGTTTTTATATCTATACTAGCCGTTTCCCGCCCGCTTCGCTGGGCGAATTGAAAAAGGAAATAAATTACATTTTATGTTTCATTTTTATTTTTTTTCCATATTTTTATTATTCTCCTTTTTTTTATTTTTGTATGAACATAAATAGACCCCGCGGATAGAACTATAAGCATCGATATTGTTTAGACTTACACAAATTCCAAATTCCATCGATTTAGCCTGTATCTTCCATCCAGGTGATTTTTCACACTAATATTCATTGTAACTTTCAATGTGCAATCATTTAAGTTAAAGTTAAAGTCGTTAAAATCGTTTAAGTTAAAGTCATTGCAAGTCTCATATGTGAAGTTGAAATTTGTCTAGGTTCAAGTGCGACGAATTTTCTGTTAACTAAAATTTTCTCCGTGACATCAATTTTTTATAGAAAATTAATTGTTCATGTTTTTTATGAATTCTATTGGAATAAGTAACTAAATTTCTTTTCCACATCTCAAGTGCTTAGAAAATGCATTCATTATAATACATACATTTAGGTACATTTCCGCGATCACGCAATAAAAGAATTCGTCGGATATGTAGTCTGCAAAAGTAAAATGAATGTAAAATTCTTAGTCCGTTGATTGGATAGCTACATGTAAAGTTAAGTTTTGGAAACCTCTCAATGACTTTTTCTCCGCTGCCAAAAAGACGATTGTTGTAAGGAAATACACAAATATCCCTACATACACGAAGATCCCCACCAAATTTGGAGTCTGTAGAAGTTACAGGTTGGAAATTAAAATTTTAGATTTTAACACCCACCCCCGCAATTCCTGTCGGAAGTAGACTATATTGAAATCCATTTTGAGATGATCTTTATGTGAATAATAAAAGATTCCTACCATATTTAGAATTTTTAGAAGCTATATTTCGCTTATAGAAAATTCCTACAAAATTTGGAGCTTGTAGGAGCTTTAGCTGGAAAATTAAAAATATTAATGGTTAATACCCACCCCCGCAACCCCCTGCGGGGTGAGCTATCGTAAAATTCGTTCATAGCCTATTTCTACACCTCTTACAGAAGATTCCTACCAAATTTGAAGTCTATAGGAGCTATAGTTTAAAAACAGGAATTGTTCATTGTTAACGCCCCCGCAATCCCCTTTGGGGGATGGATTTCTTAAAATCTATTCATAGCTGACCTATACATAGCAAAAGTAATATTCCTACCAAGTTTCACGTTTCTAAGTCTTATGGTTCCCGAGATTTCGTAGTGAGTGACTATATAGATGGGAATTCTTCGATTATCATCGCAATTTTTAACTTTTTATCTGACTTTTTTAAAATTTTCTTACATACAAAACTTTCTCCTGACAATTCTGACTATAAAAAAATAGCCTAATTGGTCCAGCCGTTCTCCACTACCGTGAGTAGATTCTTAGCTGAATGTAAAAAACCATAATCCGTTTAATATACTCTGTTGAAATCCATGAAAACAAAAGAATCAAGAGAAAATGCTTATCTTTTGTTTTTATTAGCGGAATAAATGTTCATAAAAGTAAAACAGCAATAAAAAAATGAAGGAATGTTGGAATTCAAAAAATAGATAGCCATAAACCATCTAGGAAAAATTTCGCATCGAATGGTGGTAGTTTCATGTCGATACGATCAGTGGTTTAGGCGTGATTGTGCCTCAAACGAAGACCATTTTCATTATATATATATAGATTTAAATACCTAAAATGTTTAGTATTTAAGAGGTATCTTTTTGAAAATCTAGGTTATATCGAATATGTGCGTAAGTTAAGTCCCATATGACCGGCGCGAGCGGGCGAGTATACACTTCCAACGTCATTAAACGTAATTTAGTTCTCTGAACTGATAGATCTTTTTCTTTACCGAATTGGTATTGGAATTAAAGATGATTCGCACATGAACATCTTAAAACGATTTGAAACTATTACCTACTTCTCATGGTCTTTTAAGCAAGCATCATATCAATAGCCCCAATAGGTAAACCGTAAACATATACTATATCTTATTAGCTTATATAATATTAAAGTTTACCTGCACACTTCTTGATGTATGGCCTGTTCGAAGTGCATAGTGTTGACTATGGCTCGCAATTTCCTCGCAGAGTTAAGCGCCCAATACGGCGTCATTATCTCTGTTTTACTCTCGCACGCGTCTATCCTGAAAAATAAGTTTGTTTTAATTTCAATTTATCTTATAGTTTCTTATTCATTTCATAAGATATTACTAACATCAAAACATATAATTAAATTTAAATTTAGTCGAAGCTGTACCTACATGGAGTATTTTTTTAAATATCTTATTTAAATAATTTATTATCCGAATCTATATTTTTTTGAATTCTTATCTTTTTGTCTATGACCGTATCACGAGAAAACCACAAGGCAGATTTCCATGAAATCTAGGAGTTGGGAAGTCAACGGTGCTCCAATTTCGTGGCTCGGAGAACACGTAAATCCATCAGTGCCTTGACTCTTACTTGCCGTGTCGAAGTTCTTCCCATCCATCTTTGAGACTAAAAGTATTAGAGAGTGCACTTGTGTCTGCGCGTACACTTGTGTACTAAGTATAATATCTCCTGCGCGGTTATCGGTTGGTCGACATTATTAAAGCTGAAATTTATTATTTTTATTAAGCTAACACTTACCTGCCAGTATTATTAACAGACTGTGTATCAGGCAAGGGTGGCTTCGTCTGACGTACGTGTCTGAAGTACGAGTCCCCGCTATGCATGTCGGGCACGCCCGGCGCCCGCCTCACTCGACTCCCGCCCGGAATCGTGAACGAACCGTACATACGTTTTATTAACGCTTTGTTTTCATCTATAAATGTTTCTATTTTGTCTCTGGAAAGAGATTTCTTAATTAGTTAATGAAAACTTTCTTAGGTTTACGCGAATATTTGACATTATACCTAAGTGTAAGTAGAATAAGTAGTAGAAGAAAGTATAATCTACTTTGATATCATTTTGAATATTTGTAAATTGGGGGTAAGCACTGTCTGTAACAAGTATATAACCCCCTGAGACGTCTAATACCTAAGTCTCTCCCGTGACCATGATTGCTGTAAAGCATTCGAAACGTCGGGAACCAAAAATCTAAATAAATCCGAAAAGATATTGAAACATAATGTTATTTATTTTGATATGCTTAAGAGTACAAATTAAATAAGTAGTTCAAAAGCTTCACTTATAAGTAGGTATGAAATAAAAAATATGCTATTTGTTGGTAAGACACTTGAGAAAAGATGAACCGATATTGTACATTTTTAAACGTTCATAACGCTCAAATCAGATTTTTATCAAATTTGAAAGACCTTAGCGGAAAGTTGGGAAATTCGCAATTACATGTTTACGAACAGAAAGACTAAAAAACAAATTTATTGTAATTTCGATAGAATAATAATGATCCAGTCGGGTAGATTGTAATAATCATTTCATTTATTAATGTAAAACTAATCCTAATCCCTAATTTCCCCAAGTAAATAAAATAATCGGTACATCTGCAACGACAGTTATGATAATTACGATGATTCAAAACTTTCTAGTATTATTCATGACTTAAACTTAATGAAAGCCACGTATAAGCCCACGGATGCAAATTAGTGAAACAATGATTACTTACAAAGGATAAGTGTTGCCGGCGGTCGGACAATAGAGTTGAAAGTTTCGTTTCACGCAAGGCACTCCTCTGATAATTTGACCTTGGATTTCGTAACCCAAGGCTAGAGACAGGGCAGTCCACAATATCTATAAAATAAATATAATATATAAAAATGTATGATAGATTGTTAATTGCATTGGTCTACTACAATTATTATATTCTAAATGGATCAAACCATGTATAATGTCGCCAGTGGTCGCGGGTTCGAGTCGCGCTGGGGGCATTCATTTGTTGAGCGCAAACGTTTGTACTCCAGTCATGGGTGTTATATTATTTATATTTATAATATATGTGTGTATATGAAATGTATATACATATGTGTAGTATATCAACTGTCTGGCATCCGTAACACAAGCCTCGTAGCTTACCACGGAAATAGACGCCACCGTTGTACTAATATGTTGTCCCATCATATTTATTTATTTATTGTGATTGTAGTCTTTTATAAGCGCCAGTAATGTTTATAAGAAACTACACCTCAGCAAAAAATATAATATTTTTTAATATTTAATGTGCTTGTTTTTATTATATTTCATGTATTTCACATAGATAGGTTGGATTATGAATATGAAATATCTATTTTCATACAAAATATGTAAATAAGGTAGATTTTTTTACAACAAAATCTATTTTTATTTGTTTGTCCTTACTCGTTACAGTTATTGTATATTTTTAATGTTTGATGTAACTTGTGGCAGTTTTTATAAGTAGGTATATGAAGAGTAATATCATAAGACTTAAAAAATATTTCCAGAAACGCTAAACCTTCAAAGATTATTATCAATTGTTATTTTATAAACACATTTTATGAGACTTGCGGTAAGATATTACATAAAAATTAAAAAAATAACAACCATTACGCGAATAATTTTCCATTCTGTGGTTTAATATACATACTTATAATTAGGTAGCTATATGATTTAATTAGTTCAGTAAACTTGTGGTAAAGTGACTGACATGGCTGTAGATCCAGAGGTCCTGAGTTCGGGTCCCGAGTCCAATCAAATTTAATCACTGAGTTTTTCTTTTAAAATATTTTCTCTATAATATGCTCCGGATTTGAATATAAAATATTTATTAAGATTGGAATTTGTAAAGCTTTTACGTTGTTACGTTTTCCAATAATAATGAAAGAAAGGTATATTATGTAAGTCTTTTTAATGTCTTTTGTGTTATATCCTCCATTATTATGTATATATTATATATGTTATTTATTTATATTAATGAATTCATTATTTCGATTAACAGTAGCTTATTTTGTTAGTATACGTACACAAAAACTCACTGTATGTCAGTAAAATTATAATTATACTACCTTATCTGTAACAATCTAAAGAATTTATTCATGGGTTTTTACTACAAAAACGTAATGTATATGTGTCGTATAGCTTTGTAACATTCTAAATAAGTACAAGGTTTTTAGTTGATGCTTATTCCAAATTAGTCACAGGGTGTATGACGTTAGCTCGGAAAATTGAAATCTAAATTTCTATTACAGTGTTATATATACGGGATTCAGCTCTTAAAAATATTAAAATTTGAACGTTAAAATCGGTCAAGCCGTAGAGGCCAAGAACTATTACGAACACACGTACACTGCATATCAAAATATATCTATTTTATATACTAAACGATTTCCTAAAGTCGATTAAGTATTTAATACTCTTTAAGCATATTATTTACGCGCATATTTATAAATGTATTTAACTATGTGTATCAAATTACTTGTATAATAAAACAAAACATTATAACTAATAAAATAAAAAAGAGACTTTATATAGAGGTTATAAATTTACACAATTAAATATCGACTCTACAATTTACATATAGCTTTTCAACGATAAAATTTATTTGCAATTTGAAAATATTTTTATTAATTGTCTAATATATGTGTCTACCTTTAAACATCTAATATATGAGTCTATAATAAAAAATATTTAAGCTATAACTTTAAATTAAACTTACATTGGCAGTAGTAAAACAACGTACTCGTAAGTCCATGCTACCGGATTAATTGTTTAATTAACACGTCCGCTTCTTAGAGCGTGCTAATTATATGAACGAATATACAACAACTCGGCCGTAAGACGTTAACGAAAAAAGGCACTATTCGCGGTACGCCATTGTGCACAGTGAGTAGTGACTAGAGATCCTAAGATACATCCGGTGATATTAGCACCGTGACGTGATTGAACTACAGGTTGCTACACGTGACTTTAAACTATATATTTGATAACAAGTAGTAGAATATTTTTTTTAAAGACGAGAGGAAGTCAATTCAGAAGAAATAATATTATTTTAGTGATGATCTGGATGCGTAAAAGGAAACTCAGAGTCCAAAACTACTTATACGTGTTAAATCGTTAATTTATTTGAATAGTAAGAATGAAATATTTTGCAACCCACATTTCTCATTAACAATAAAAAAATAAACAAAAATAAAAAAGGCCCTTATATTACTTAATATTTTTATTAATCTACTTCTAGTTAATAAGGAAAACTTAGAGTTAAATTATGTGTTATAATGTTCTAAGAGCATAATCATATAGTTTGCAAGATACAAACCACTTTTCTTGTTCAGAATGACTTAATAAAATATAATATGTATAATTATCTACATTTATATTAAAACATATCTAATAGAGACTGTAAATCACGTAGTTGTGCAAATGTGACTCTGTATGACATGAATCGATGCATATACCACGTTCTTATCACACGATAAATCAGAACGTTGTGAAGGAAACGATGGAGAATGGAGTGTCGAGAATTTATAATAGTAAGGGTTACGCATTCCACGAATGCGAAAACATCATATATCTTGACATATCTAAATAAAATCCACACGCTGTCCCCTGCCAGGATATATTATGACTGATATAAAATAGTAATAGAATTTCAAGCAGAATCTACGACAGTTTGTACATGTTTAGAATAATCTTTTACTAATTTATCGAGCGAAGTTCAATAAAGTAATTATTTAGATCGACCGTTAAATTGCTTTAGAATATACTTATTTATATTTTATTATGGCTACTACATTTATTGATTTATTGACTAATTGCGTAATATACTCGTATCAATCGGAAAATTGGATCTCGTCATTAATTTGGCAAGCGCTCGCTATTTGGCAATTTAAAACGATTCTCTCTATATATTAGAGGCAAGTGTGTCAATAACCTTGCTTGCTTCAACACATTTACATATATTGGTGAGTAAAAACCTCTGATGCGGTACACGGCCTCTGTCTTGTGCAGTTTTTGTTACATAAGGATTTTATGTAATTTTAAGATGTCGTGGTTTGTATCAAATAAAATATATACATACATTATTCATGTTTTGTCATTACAGAGTGTAGATTTGATGATGTTTTTGGCCGACAAAGCAACGTTTTCTTTTAACTAGCGAATTATCCTAGTAGCGCTCGGGTTCGACCCTACTTTTAGTATTTCTTGTACTACACATATGTCATGAGATATTTTCTCATTTTTTTTCTAAAATATGTATATATTATACATATTTAAACTTTCCTCTTGATTCACTCTGTCTTTTGCTATAAAAGTTAAAATTTCTTTAATATCTGTTGCGTAGTTTAAAAGCTCTGTGAGTTAAGACGGCGAGCAGCTGTCTTCTTCTTTCTTTTATACTATGTATAGTTATATATAAACAGTTAAATTTCTCCGTTTCGTCCTCTTAATATTTTTGATATAGATAAATAAATAACTAATTAACATTTTATGTTCGTTAAACTGATTACATGGTTGGTTTAGTGGGAAGTCTGTGAACCAAGTCAATGGGAACGATATTAAGTCATTTATGAAGATTTATATCTTTGTATACCCATAAACAGTAGCCAAACTGTCAATAAAGTGCGGCAAGTGAACGATTGATTAATATTGAATACAGACGCTTGAGGCTACATCATTACGAACGCGATGGCAAGAAATCAAAAGTTAAAAGCTTTCAATATTCAATACTGATTTCATCATCAACTAAGAACAACAAATAATAATATTTGTATATTACGATAGTATTCGTAGAAGATCTTAATGTAAACTTTATTAATGTTTGTAAATGCATTTATACATACCACTAGTATACATACAGGTGCTTGTATGGGATTAACCGACTAGAAAAGGCACTACTAAAACCCAAAAAGTCTCCCCCAAGTCAATGTCGCTTAAGTACACACTTAACCAGGAGGCCTTGTCGGCAGGCCTGCTGAACCGGATCACATACAATGGGGTTGTTACAATGTTCCAATCTGCCGTCAGAGAAGTACCAGGAGAACGCATAGTACACCACCCATCTGATAGTTCGATTCTTGGCTTTACGCCTGGTTGCACTGCCGGACGCTTATGAGCCCCCTAACGTGAAAATGTGTACGTTGGTGGGATCTTAATCTAACTTAATCGATTTTATGTAACACAACTTTGAACATTAGTTTTTTCATAAAACAACAAGGTTATTAAGATTTAAAATATATAACACTGTTTTTCTGCGGCTCTATTCTAAGGAACTTAACCATTTATAAAGAATATTTTAAATCGGATTGGTTTCGCAGATTAAAACCATTCAATATCCATTATTAGAAATGTAATTTAGTCACGATTCTTAACTCGTATTATGAGTAATTTGGATGTTAAATAAAAAAAATGGTTTATTTATTTAAGCTATGATCTAATTTATGAGACATCTCAATTTTCAATATGTCATACCTTTAAATGAAAACGTGAACTCATTGGGCTTAATGAATATCAAAGAGTATATGTTTATTTAACGGTAGCTTCTTGAAAACTACAAAAAATCTTATAGTTCAGACTAATGACTTAAACTGCTTTACTTTGAAATCATGTAAAATTACCCACTAAATTATAGTTTACTTAAAATAATAAAATATTCATATAAAGTAATAAAGCACAGGTGTGTTTCAATGTTATTTTGCTAACACCGTAGCTATGTGCTACATGTATTCTTGATATTCTATAGGTAAAACTAAGAATACTTATTAGATGCTTGACCGCTGTTTTGCACATTGTAAGGCATAGAACGCAATAGATGCTATTTCTTAGATGTTTCGATTAAGTTACAATGTATAAAATATAAGTGAACCGAGTACAATATACTTAAATAAATAAATCGACTGATTCAGGAAAAGGTCAACCTAGGTCTCCGCTCTCCTGTCGAGAGTAGAGTGAATTACGAACTATAAATACCATCATTGTAATATTTACACGATAACCGATAGATATGTGTTATTGTTTGGGAATCGGAATCCTTAATAGATAAATTCTTCAGTCCCGTCAGCTAGAAGTGCGAAACCAAGAGGATTTAAGCTTACCTCCCTCAGTTTCCCTACGGGCCTATTACTACATTTCCTACAACGTTTTTGTGTGTTCGTTTTTTTTAATTAAATACATTACATTAAAAATAATATTTTTAAACATTCATTTTCATTCATTCATTCATCAAAATGCAATATAATAACACTTCTATATCATGTACTAAGCCTTTATTGTATTTTTAAGTAATTAGTTATTATCATGCAGACCGCGATTTGGCGAATATTCGATGTATTCAAATAGCAAAAGGCAGAGTTAGGAATTGTCAGCCTTTACGCACCACTTTGACATTTATCTAGATAAAATATGGTTTAATTTTGCAAAATGTAATATACAATAGATAAAGTGTAAATAAATGCTTTAATTCAATTCACGTAAACGGTCTTAAAACGTGATATTGTGACTCATGGTTACTATGGGTTCGTTTACATTTGAATGTGAATTTTCAAATCGGAAATCTTCGCTGCATTCCGATAGTGTCATACAAAATACGACTCCTCTTGACAATTACTTAGAAATGAGTCTCCATAAATAACAAATATCGTAGGTGTGAAGTTAGCTTTGTTTTGAACTAAAGTTTTGTATTATTTTGTAAATGGTTTTAGAAACTAGAAATAAATATACTTTGTATAAAAATATGTACATGAATAGTAAAAAATGTATATGTATGTATATGTGAGCATTCCTTTAGAACTTACAATTTATTTAAAATTTAACTATAAGCGTTAAGATTCCAAACAGAAAACACAAGTTTACTGTCATGAATAATTTTAAATTTAATTAAAGTAAATAAAACTGGCCATCGGATCGCTTTATCCGGTACTCTTAGATACCTGATAAGAGCGTACCTATTATGTTTGCTACTGTATGATCTCGTTAAAATGTAAAATTAATCTAGTAATATAATTATTTTTGAAGTAAAATATAAATACAAGATTTAAAATCTTGAAAGTAGATAATAAAAGTAGTTATGTGTGTGTTTTTTTTAATTTATATGAAATCCAAAAATATATTTTAAGGTGTACTCGTACTGTAAGAATTACACATATTTAAACGAAGACGTAGCTGAATTCTCTCTTTTCTATCTTTTGAAGTCGATCTAAAATACGTAAAATTAACTATTATATAGTAATTTTGCAACACTATTTTTTTAAGCAATTTAATTTAATCCTAACAAATATAAACTCATTTATTTAATATTGGAGCCTATATAAAGTTTTCCTTGATTCTTGAATATTTATAAGTGCATGGATAGCATATTTGGACAAATAAAGGCGTTGATTACACCGATGACTGCTGCAATATATTTTAATTAGTAGATTTCCTTATTAGAACTAGGATATCTTAATGTCTTTATCACGATCATACTTAATGAATCGAAAGAAAAGTATTCAGTAAGATTCGGCCTTTTGATTTGATTGTAATCAAATAAAAATTATAAATAAAAATTCGCTTGCATAACAAAAAATATGGAATGTGTGAAGAAGTAACATTTTAGAAGGTTACCTTTTAACCGTTACTTTAAATCACTTACAAATAATAAAATCGATATACATACCGACATACATACATACAACAAAAATACAGTTGAGTATTTACGAAGTTTGCAAATTCTTTTATTGCTTATTGGTAAAGGTACCGGTCGAAGTTAAAGACAAGATAAATGTAAAGTTTCGGTTTGAAAAAATAGCTTAAGTATAAGTTCTAATAATATAGCTTGATGCATTTTGTTTTCAATAACAAAGGTTATACTAATATGTTATCACGGATTTTTTTATTACGACGTGACATATTTTTAATATGGCCATTAAACCCCAAAGAAATATTTAATTTTAACTTATTTAGGTAGCGCCTAACTTAAATAGTTCAAGGTTTGCAAAAACTCGTGCGATGCTAATGGATGATAAATTTTAATACTCTGGCAAAGGTTAGCTCCTTGGCTTAGGAACAAGGTGAACGTTCTCCGACTGTATACGGATAAGTTATATCATTTACGTTAGTATCTTATAATCGCACGTATGCTTTATCAGCAGCCCACACGAGTGACTAAGGCGCTCTCGGCATTGTGTCGACGTGACTGTAACGACACTAAGAAATGATTTTGTTGTTAAACTACGCAAACTTAACAAGTAGAGCAAAAATATTAAAATAATAATAAAAATAAAGTAATAAATGAGTTAGGGTACTTAGAGAAGCGTACGGGTACGCCTCTATAGGTACCTAAAAATAATATGTTATAGGTTCAGGTTGTCGTGATTCAAATCAATCTAATTCATCCAGCCATTTTAACGCTAGAAGTAATAAACATAAACTCATGTAATCTGTGCTAATATATAGGACAAAGTAGGAGTGTAACATATTAGTTAAGACGCAGAAGGTATATGTCTTATTCGTAGAGCTTTCATTGTAATAAAATATTAAATCCACGTAGATCCTTAAAAGGTTGTACAAACACAAGTTCTGTATGGCGCTTATTTGTTAGTAATTTATTACATCGTTGAATAGAATATCGCATATATACAACAAAATGCGTGGATGTTGGCCGAGCCGCTGTTTCCTGCGGTCCTACGCCGTCGCAATTCTAATAAGTGAGCTATGGCGGACCGGTATGATCATTTTGCTCTTGTTTCCCTTACACCCACTAATTTCATCCTACTTACTAATCGAATTAGTCAAACTGTAAATAAATAAAATGGATTGATTATATTGTATTTATTACTTAGTAGTTAGTATTCCTTAATTTAAAAAATTTGAAAGAATATATTTATGCAATATTAGTGAGTTAGTGACATGATTTGAATATTAAAATAATACGAGTATTGAAACACTTACGAAATTTAGTAAATTTTTTTGGGTTTTTGTTTCATTTATTTAGTTTATAATATTATATCGTTTAAAATTTAAATAGCTACAGATATATAAAAATGTACTTGTTTATCTAATATGCATTTTTTGCCCTATTTTTTATATTTGATGTATAAATTGTTTTTTTCTACAAACTTAAACTTTATAATTTATTAGTTTGGATTGTTCATATAATATTTATTCAACTATACAATCAAGATTGATGTCAAGAGCTTAACAGTTAGCCACATCGCTTCTAAATCATCTTATAGGTCTTTGTAATAGAGATTACACTAATCATGGAAGAATAAACTAATATATATTTACGAAGTCGTTAAAATCTAAAACTAACTTCGTTATGTGTGAATGCAATGACCTGCGAGATTGCATTTGTGTACTCGTAAATCAAGCCCAGTTTTCCTTAAGCATTATCTTATTATTTATAATTATTTTTTGTATCTCGGAAATAGCTTTAACGATTTGAATAAAATTTAGTATTTTGATGAGCTTTTGCTTTTTAATTTGTCTTTAGAGGTTGCTTTTTTGGAAAAAAGCTACTGCTATAATTTTTTCCTGAGGAACCCTGAGCGAGGCTCGCGTCGGTCGGTCGGTCGATGATGAAGATAATGTAGAGCACATTAACATTGAGAAGGTGATAATATATATAACTGATTGTTATAAGCGAGAATTTATTTTTCACAACAAAATTATTGTTCATTGCCACGATATATTTTTAAACCCTATTCATTTATTAAAAGGCTTCGCCACATTAATAGAAATAAATATTGTATATCCATAATATAATTAATTCATGAAACTTTAATCGATTGTATTGAATTGATATTATTTAGTGATTATGCATAATTTGTCACAGATTTTAATTTCTCTTTCTGCTTAATTTAGTTCAAAGACGATAAAAAGCCAAAATAAAAACATTGTCTTTGCTTCATTGTAATCGACAAAAAAATTAGTAAAAATTAGTAATCAGTTCTAGTACATTGAAATAAAGACGTTTTAGAACTCTTTCGATAAATGTAAATATTATTATCACCTACGATTTTGTAATACCATTGTCAACGCTTTCTAAGCACCTAGCTTTTAACACCTACGTATGAACAATCTTGTACTATTATCGTTTAATGCACTGTTATTACTAGCAGTCGGTATCAAATGATGCATGTATCGATAATATCGAGTTTATGTCATAACATTAATTTTATATTGACAAACGTAACTCGAATGACTAACATAAATAAAATTATGTTGGTATATAATCTTTCAATAAATTGCTTTTTCATAGTATATAATATCATAATAGGCCCATATTTGGATGACAAAATTGTGCTAATTTATTTTCTTCATATTGGTTTTTAATTTTTATTGCTAAATATTTAATAGTTTTATTTATTTCAAAGGCTTTTAGTTTCATGAACTACTTGTTATTATAAAATATATTATTGGCTTAAGAAAACTATGTGATGAGGTTTCTTTATTATTTATTATAGAGAATATCTTTTAATTTATATATTTACAATATATCAGTAGGTAGGTATATTTTAAAGCGTGACAGAGTTTTTATAGGCGAATACTGATGTTATATGGCCGATGTAACAAGTAGCAAGATTGTATAATCTTGTGTTTTACAATCGCATATAACACCGATTTAGAGGTAAAGGTAAAATATTACGTGTTTCCTTGAAATCTTTTAAAAGTGAATGTTATTAATAAATTTACTACGAGTGTAACTTGTAAATGTGGCTTGAAAATATATAAACCTTAATAACTACATAGTATAAAACAGAGTCGCTTTCCGTTGTCTGTCCGTCGCTATATTTGCTTAAAAATTTCTTTAAAACTATCAAACGAATTTAGATACAGTTTTTTTAATAGATAGAGGAAGGATGATTCAAGAGGAAGGTTTTATTATATATATTTTCAAGTATATATGCTCATTTACTAGTAACTAGGCAAACTGCGGCTTCGCTTGCGACAAATCTAGGGACGGGCCCGAGCAAAGCGAGGGCGAGTGGCTAGTAACGGTATAAATACTTAAATAAGAATTAATAGGATATTAGTCATTTAGTCGTTCCATTTACTCGTATGACAATTTTCTAGTACCTATGTGTTTGAAATAAGTCCGTACTAGGACTAAGTAGTTTACGTACTTAGTAGTAATTACGACAAAAAATGAATAATATTCTTGCTTAGGAATGCACTAAATGATGTTAAAGCCATCAATTACGTGGCCGTGAGTAAGAATATGATAAATGTTATATTAATAAAGACATAAAATTGTGTTTATTTTAATAGATCTGTACGAAAGTCTACTCACTTGTTTCTATAATGTAGTACATAGATAGTACTGTCACAGATTATATAATATAAATAATTAACTTGTAAGTATGTTTTCTCACGTATAAAAATATAGTTTATGATTACGTTAGTTCAATGTTGTTGTGTTGATATATCATGGATTTACGCGATGACACAACGTACGGCGCAATGACATCGAGGTTGAGATATAAAATCACACAATATTAATAAGTCATTATATATTTGTAGTATTTTTAATTGACAGTGAGATAAACTAACATCAAGGTATTCAGGTATACTTTAATGAGCAAAGAATAGAATATTTTAAAATTTGTATTGAAATTTGATTGAAAAAAACTTGTAAATAAGAAGATTATTAGAACGGTGCAACTTCAAACAGTCTTTAAGATGTTTTTGACTTTAATCAGATTTCTCTACTTTACGTAACCTTCTGTAATTTCTTGATAAATAAATACTAATTAAGTTCTTAGTTTGCATCTCAATATTTCGTCTTAAGCCAACGATATGACAGTCACGTTTCTACATGACTGCTTAAACAATTTTCATTTACTTTAATGATTCAGTTAATTACTGAGTGACCAATATAAGGCAGGAGACCTTCTTACAGGTGGTAATTGGTTTTTAACTAGCGCAGCACCTACTTTGCAGTTTATTACTTATACAGATTATTAACTACTAATTTACAAGATTTTCCGCCTGGTTTTGTTTAAATGCATACAGAAACTCTTTATGATTATATAATGTATTAACAAAAACTTTTTAAAAATGATTATTAAAGTATAATATATTATATTTTATCATTTTAAAATATACATCAGATATTTAAATATTTAATTTATTGTTTAAATTAAAATAAATAAATGTATTTATTAAAAATAGTTATTTAAATTAGTATAACATTTTTAGTTATAAAATAATCTATTATTATATAATATCCTTACTAATTATATCACATACTTATACAGGACTGTATTATGTGTAAATAAGTCCGTAATGATAAAAAAGACATATGAGAATTATGGAGGCTTTAAAAAATAGACAATACTTACAGGAATTTGGTAAAAAGACCCATTGTTGACTGTAGGATAAGAGGTCAGGGGCACGACGGGCACTGAACCATTTCGTAATAATATCGGTCCCTGAAGAGGCGTTACGGCTTGTTGGCCATTATCTGAAAATTATAAATATCTATTTAATTATGTATATCTATAAGTATTTACCACATGTTGCTGTAATAAGTCACGCATCAGTGCAGATTTCACGTTTTAAAAGTTTGCTAGCAAAACTTCTGGGAGCTTAGTTCTGCAAGGTACGGTACCGCGCGGCACAGAAAGAATTTGGCATCCGTTCCTTAGAACGCGTGCGAAGCCACGGAAAATCCTAGTTACTTAATATAGACACCAAAACTTACAACGCATTTGATTATCTTAAATCGTCACTTTATACAAAGGGCTTAAAATGAAATGATGATTTTACTAAGAACTTGTAAAAAGCTCACGCAAATTACAAAATAGAAGTATTAACATTTTATTGATAAAACACTCTTAGGTCTTACGATCGAAAGACTTTGCCAACTTTCTATGGTATCTTCATGTTTTATTATCAACATAATATGCGACTATTTCTATCTCTGGTAGGTATAACCTTATAAGGTAATATGATAAATAATATTCACTCACAAAAGTTCTCTACTCTGACGAAAGTTCTAATATTGATGTTCCTAACGATGAAATGATGAAACATTTAGCAATCATTGGAAACCCACAAAACCTAGACTGCTTATGTAGATCAGCACTATCTAGATATATAATAGGTGTTTCTAAATTATGTGACATCACATATTAGTTAGGTGTTTCTTCACTCTCTGAGTCATATAGTCTAGTTATGAAATTGAAAGGTCCATGATATAAAACTCTTTAACGATTTAGGTCTTAAATAATTAGAAATATGTTATGAATTGTTGTATAAGCTCAAAAAATTCAATTTAAGTAAAAATAGTTGAATTTAGATTTATAAAAATATTATTACATAATTTTCATAAAAAAATAACATGAAAACGTCATTTAGAGTAGTGATAATATTGTATTATGGTACGTTCTAATTTAACGGCTAATCCAAATAGGACATTATTATTTGTGGCAAATGCTTTAACGTATAATTTTATTTTTATCACGTTAACAGGGATTAAGACCAAAAGCACAAAAGTAACAAAAGTGAACTTTATATGACCTAGCTTCCGATATTGCAGGCGATTTCAATGCCGAATTTCCACATAGTCATTAGCATAGAAATATGGAAGTGGACTGTGATGTTTTCAGAACTACTATGACTGTCTCTAATCTCGAATGATCTATGATTAATTAAATAATTATTGAGACAAAAATATATTAAACGTAAAAAATGCTAAAGAAAAAATAATGTTATAGTATAAAAGTTCAAAAATTGAAGATTATAATATAATAACTATATATGTGAAATGGGTTGGTAGGATATATGAAATTATTAACTAAGAAAAAATTAAACAAATAGTAAACTTAGCTGAGCGTCCTATATTATGATTCTTTGGTATGTAGCTTTTTAGCAAAATTATTTCGAATGTCTACATAAAATGTTAATTTTGTAAATTTTTATTGACATATTCACGTTATCGATATAAAGCCCCAATCTTGAGGTTTTAGAATTTTGTTTGTAGGTTTATACTAATAAAATCTATGCTAATCGTTAAGACTTACGAACCCGAGCGAAGCGAGCGTTTGTTATTAAAAGCCTATAAATGTCTAAGAGAGGAAACTATTATTATTCGTGACAACAATTCGTATCAGATTCACCTATTAGTCCGTACAAAATAAAAACACGACGCAACTGTGATTTAACTACTTCTTGAATTCACAAATTTTAGTGAAGTTGTAGTAGTTATTATAATTTTAATTATTATGTAGGTCACATACAAAATAGTAGTAAATTTAAAACTAAAAATATGAATATAAGGCATGCTATCTCTGTTACTGTATAATGAATTAATGCGAGCACAAAGAAACAGGTCTAGTCACCCGAAGTAAGGTCGGTATTTGAAAGGGCTCTAGTTTGTTATTTGAATTTCGTGAGCAGTAAACTATTGTCACGCTCTATCGTTATACCTATTAATATTATTGGCTTCCGGTCATTGTCATATAAAATAATTAGAAGTCCAATCAAATAAAAACAAGCTCTGATTTCGGCATTTTAAGAAAAGGCCGAATTTTTGGCTTCTAAGCCAAGCCTTTGTTTTTTTAAAGTGACTGAAAAGGTGAAGGATTTGAAATCGAACAATCATTAAAAGTTTTTTTTATAATAAGTAATTCAAAAATGAGTATGACGGTGGGATGATGACGACGACTACGGATGGGTTAACTATTTATAACACATAAGTAGTAGATTTAAATTCAAATAATGTAGTATAAGGTTCTCAATTTTACCATATCATAAGAAATACTTGTTAGACTTCTTAGAAAGTGTGGACCTGTCTTGTTTATTCAAAACCATTGTTTTCCATGAATTTATTAATATATAGCAGGCTCTTTACTATTCTACACATATTCAATATATAAGCAAATTTTATTCCAGAACGATAAACACTGTCATTTTAATAAAAAACTAAATAGTTTCGTGTATTTTCTGTTTTATAAGCTAGTGATTCACCCTTGCTTCGTTTGTGTTCACCCCTAGGTACGTTTTAACGGTTACTATAGATTTATCAGAGACGAGATATTGCCCCGTAGCAAAAAGTATTATTTATTTCAAATTTCTTTCAAATCTGTCCTGTATCTATAAACAAAGTATATATTTGGCCTCTGTATTGATAATAATGAATAATTCAATAAGATTTCCAAAAAATATTTTATTTACCTACGAGTAGGTACTGTATGTATGTAGGCTCTCTTAAAATTTTATTATATTGCTTAAGAAAAAGTCGATTTCTGATTCTTGTAAATGTGGAAAATTTATTTTCGTCAATACTACATAATGTCTAAGATATCTAAACCAGCATTTAAAACGCCTATTTTTATATAATGGATGAAATCAAAATTTTCTTCATTAAATAACTAGTTGTTGTAGCATTAATAAACAATAGTATTTGCGTAAGAATAAGACAGGTCTATATGACTGATTTTTTTTTCTAAATACCAAGGAAACGAATTTTGCCATGACCTTTTAGGCATTGCTTGTGATACACATAATGTATTTGTAAATAGTAAATTTGATTTCATTGCACATACAGTATAAAAAATTAAATCATCTAGTTTTTAAATATATTTCTTATATTTATAACTTTCTGTGACTTATCAATATTTTTTACTGCAGTTAACCCGCAAAGTACCTTTTCTGAGATGTATTAGTAACTAAATTCATGTAAAATGTAAAATATGTAGGTATATTGTGGCGTAAACTGAACCTATTCAAAAAATTGGCACAGCTTATTATACTGGTAATAGAGTATATAGATTACTGGAAATACCTTACAGTATTTCAAAGAACAAACAATTTTAATATTAAATAGGCATTATTTTATATGAGAACAGTTTAGTAATATACGAAGTTTCGAAATTTTATCACATTTGCTAAATAGTAAAGTTGACTCTATATTACCGCATAATTTTTACTTATATAGGTTTTGGTGTTTCTAATTTGAACGTTCCCGTTCCGAAATAAGCAATTTATTTTATTACGACGTTAGGTATTTAGGGTTAGGTTAGGTTAGGTTTTATCATGAAAGCTTAAGCTAAAATTTCATTTGATGCGTTTTGAAGTTAAGCTTTTTTGAAATACGACAATATTAGTGTAATTTTATTTTTAATAAATTATATATATCTTTAATAGAATTTAAATGTATGTAATTAATCTTAGAGTTATTCTTCATAAAAATGTACACATGATACAATATATTAAAATTGTCCTCTTTAACAAATAGTATCGTAATAATAGGAAGTATTGCGTTGTAGATAGCCTTAATGATTATTGGCAGGTAGCTTAACTTATATATAAACTAATGGTTCAATTCTAGAATTGAGTAAGTTCATTATAAGCTTTCGTGAGAGTTCACTCATTAATTCAATGTAATCTTTAAGTAATTTCATGTGAAAGTGACGTAAAAGTGACCCGGTCTCTCGATACTGCTTGAAAGTGAAACCAAGGTCGGTGTGATGTTTTGTGCTGAGTTAAAAGTGAAGACGCACATGCAATCCTCCGCGTAAACACGTATGTTAATAGCCGCTTGTGCTGTTGATGAAAACTGGCTTTTAGTTAGGCAATGTCTAAATAAAAATGTTTTACAGTAATATTTAGACGTTTTAACTATATTTCACTGCATACACACGAATTATTAATATATAAGATAATTTGTGATTTTTTAGCCATTATTATCCCACTACTGGGCAAAGGCAAACTCTTCTCCTTACACACTGTCCTATTTTGTGTGATTACAAATCCTTTTTGTTCCTTGAAAGATTTATATTCCTTAGCAAAAAATTTAATACAGAAATTTCGGTCTCAACGTGGTATGGACTCATATTTATAAACGCTTTTATAGAAAATTCTAATTAAGGTTAAGATAAAATAAGCAAATTAGAGCCGTGGGAAAAGCCGTTTTTACACATTATTGTAACGGTTATTATGTAAATAATAACGAAAATAAGTTAACAGATATCTAATATAAATAATAACTAGAGAGACAAGCCTTAATCGAGTATTCATTTTACATACATGATGATTAATACTAGATACGACACATTATAGAGAGCCAGTTTAATTTTTAAAATGAAATATATTAATATTAATGAATAGTTATAATAAACGTCATTTTAATATCCCAAGACCTGTCAACATTGAAGTATTAGTCTGTGACATATTGTTCTTTGTTTAAGTAGCAATGGTCATTTGGCATTAAATCGATTGAAGGATTTTCATGTAAGAGTTAAGATAAAAGCGTACGCGGCTCTACCATCTAATACGCCCTTGGATTTATCATTCTCTTTGGTCTATAAAATGATCGATAGATCGTTTTAATGAATATGAACGGTTAGAATTTGCGCTTAATATAATCTTTATATAGCCATAAAACGGCCTATTTCGCTCTCGTTTCGATTCTTACGCTGTGACCCGAAGGCTGCCAGCTATCGACTGATAGTGGAAGTAATTGGACCGATCGTGCCATTTCAATGTCTCGTAGGTAGGTATCAAGACTATTTAACGGATAACAATCTAAATGTAACGTAAGCTAACAATTTATCAATAGAGACATGTCGCCAATTAAATTCTAGAATTCTTAGATAATCTAAATAGATAGTATTAAAAATACCTGAGCCAGGAACATCTTCATAATAATCGTCGTCATCATAGTCGAGGATAGCATGCAGTTGGGTTTTTCCACCTGTGCCCCCAGTCTCCACTTTCGTAAATCCTCGAGGACGATCAGGAGGTGTTTGTCCAATATTACCATTATTAGCACTAATTTTAGTTCCAGCCTCATTTTGCTTCGGTAAATTTGCTTGTGATGGAGGGGTTATAGGACCATTATGTAAATTAAAATTTTGGTTAGGCACATTGTCAAATTTTGGACTAGATTGTGGATCAGGTGTCGTCGCTGGTCCGTATGGGTTATCCGCATATCCTGGATTGTAAGGTGGTAATTGTGCCTCGTTCTTATTGTTTCTCCTTTGATCATAATCGTAATCACCTGTTGGATCATGTATATATTGACCCGCATTATCGTATTGTGAATTTATTTCTTGAACACGTTGATTTTCTATTTGTAAATCGAGCCTCGAGTTTTGTTGGTAGATCTGCGTGTGTAGCTGATTATTGAAAGGATTTTGAGGAACAACATTCTGATGAGGATAATGTGCGAATTGATTGGGTGGCGGTAGATATGCTGTACCGGCGCGCTTTCTCACTTTTGACTTTCTAGGTTGTTGTAAATTTGGAGGTGGTAAGAATGGTTCGTTTCCGGTATACTGAGATGCATATTCTGGTTGTTGTTCCTCAGGGGAGTAAAGAAGATCATCCAGTTCGACACGCAACGGTGTGGCTGAAGTAGCCGCTACCACAGGTGTAGCGGCGTTGACGGCTGCCACTGTAAAATTCGCCAAAGCCATAATTCAGTATTCATTCGACATTGCTTCAAATGTCAACTCAAATGTTTATTCGCTATAACGGCCGCGCTTGCATAATAATGTATGTAAGCGGCGTGGGATAGTCAGCTTCGCGAGCGTCTTCTCATTCTCGACACAAAAAGCACACTGCACTGCCACTATATTTCACTGCTTCACTTTCGCAACTAGCACTTTACCTGTAATAAAAAGAAATATGTTTAAGCCATGTATACATTTAAAAACAAGAAAAAAAATATGTACGTCATTACTAAAAAATCTAACTTGAATACAATAATTTCAAAGAAATACTATTGTGTTTTCAAATCCTAATATAGGGGTTTACGATAGTAACACTTAGATTTTATATCATGATATTGCTGGCTGAACCAGTTCACAAGCTCGCATACAAAGGTTTATGGCTGGTTTTCCCTCGATCCGTGTTATCCATGTCACTTTACAAATGGCATTCATTTTAGAAGGCATGGATCGTGATCTGCGAGCGTCGATTGCGATTTGGAACCGAAATAGGGGAAATCCGATCTTCAGACGACGTATCATTTGTATTTGTAAATGCAGAGATAATGGATGCTTATTCTTATAATAAAATTATTTCCAATTTGTCATTATTATTATAATAGTTTCGTATTAAAAGCATATAATATATGTAATAAGCAACACCTACTTAATGTTTTACGTGAATTTATGGTTATTACTAATCAGTTTATAGATTTAAATTACTTTTTGGAAACTGTGTTTAAAAAAAGGCTATCAACAAAGAATAAAACATAAATCAGACTTTCTCAATAGGATTTTGGATATGCAACAGTATAAGTCTAAAAAAATTATAATAATAATATCGGAATTTCTGCAAAAGTTGAACTATACAGACACAGAAGGCTTGCTTGTTATATCAAAATAATGTTTATTTAGCTTATATACATAATATAGGTTAAGTTTAGTTATGTAAGTGGCCCACTTGTAGTTTTGTATTTAAATCTATGAAAACTGTTATATATATCAAAATCGCTTCGTTATAAATATTTAAATATTAACTATTGTAATTTAAGCCCTTTCATTGTATTTTATGGAATTCAAGACACACCGCCACTCAAAAGTGTCCCCATTCCCCAATAAGCGCTTCTTCGAACTTTTTTAAGTCTCTTTTGTTATGGCTTTCGAATATTTAGAATAAAAGATTGTTACGTTACAAAAAGTACTTTATGTGGTGTACGTAAGTTTGCATTAGTGTTTTAGGCGATTAGAACTTTTAATTTTTGTATTTTAGTCTTCGGTTTGACTTCACGTCTTTGGCGTTGACACCACTTTATTTGAAGATATATCTATTTGTTAGGAAATGTGTATCCTATGTTATATTAATAATGTTATAACATTTGATTCTTGTTAAACGTTTATAATTATTTATTATTCAACATAATATTTTGAATCCGCCATGACAAATATCTTACAAATAGTGTACTTATTAATATAGAACAATGACAACTGTGATCTAATGAAAAACCTGCCGACGTAATTACATTTTTTGCATTCACTAATTATTACAAACATGTCTGTTCTTGATCAACACAAAAACTACTGGACTTAAATGAAGGAGTCAACGATCAAACTAAATATTATATTACAAAAGTTAATTTAGTTCAAATGTCTTTTCTATATTATTTTTCACTCATTTTAGAAAAGAAGAGAGAGAGAGTTAAGGGACTTAAAATTACGGTTACTACTGTTCCTAAGATCCCTCTGTGACTATTTATAAAGTAAATTGAGCTGTACTGTAAGATACGCAGTAAAACTTAAAACAGCTCTATGGTAGAGATTAATTGAGAGATTTTATAATGTTTTAGTGTATATTGTACAAAATACGAACAAGTTTCGTTAAAAAGTGCTATTTACTTGTCATACAAGAGACCTTTATTATGCCGTTATGTAGGACTATCAGTTTCTCACAACCTAACAGTTTTTATAACTAGCTACTTTTTGCTTACTCAATACGATTCCATGTAAACAGAAGCTTGTGTAATGATTACATCTGAAACCTGAGAAAAATCACATTATATCATTCTGATTTAAAAGCACCCACATAAAATTAAATGACATATTGAGCATGTTTCCTTTCCTTTATTTACTTTTTCTAACAGTTTCTATTTATATTCATTTAAATTTTATCATTGTTTCTTTAAAATTCGCAATTTTTTACATGACGATTATACTCTATCTGAAATTATATAACTACGTATAAATTAAGTAAAAAAATACACTTAAGTCGCATTTAAAGGCTTTTAAAGAGGAAAGAATTATATCTGATTTGCGACCTTGCCACTATATTCCGAGCTCTTATTCATTGGAATGTAACAATGACCGTGAATGTGAATGCTTAAAAAATATATCGTATCATATTGATATTAAATGATAATAAAATGTGGCTCAGGAATTTTTATCCAATATTTTATTGTTATCTTTATAAAACAACGAGTTTGCAGCTACGCGTATCATGAGATTCTGAACATAAATGTCCTCTTTACAATATCGAACTTTCGGTCTACTATTATACATACTATATGCGAAAATTTGGATGTATATTAAACGGCACGTTAGGCTCAGTTAGTAGTGGCTCTACTTGCTGTGCTAGCGGTCGCAGGTTCGAATCCCTCTGGGGGCATTCATTTGTGTGTCTAGTCATAGATGTTTATATCTTTTTATAATACATTACATATCTATTTATAATATATGATATGTATGTATTTAAAGTTATAAATGTGTAGTGTATCAACTATCTTGTGTCCGAAATACAAGCATCTTATCACAGAACTACATAGAGGGTGCAGTGTCAATATTTATTATTATTTTTATATGCGTATATGATTGGTACTCTATCACCTTAAAACGACTGGAAGCCAGAGTAAATCCAAATAAAAATTAAGTGCGTCTATTAAGTGCGTCTTGGAAATACGAGTATATTTCACTTTTGGTAGCTAAGTAGATCAAATTTAAATTTGCCTTACTGTTCAGTCTAGTCTAGGTCTTAGGTCTATATTTTATTCGTATATTGTCAGCTTCTTGCTTAATATTTTAAGGTTGCAGAAAATTTAAATATCTCCATTTTTAAGGCGCAAAAGTATCGGTTGAAAGTTTTAAGATATTTTATTTTATCTTAGTTATAGGGTAAAGCCGATATACAGTAGATGCCGCAGTGAGATAGGTTCCTATTTTTTATATATATTTTCTCGATAATGACAGCCCAACATCACCAAAAATAATACATATCTTACATATCTTTAACCTATCTAAAGCCGTGTTTCGAAATAGATGCATTTGGTTTGTAATAATTGTGCGTGCGATTATCTTCCCAGCGAACGTGACGAACGCTTCAAAGTTTTAGGCGCAAGTTTTTACTGTTTCATAACTTTATAAATACCAATAAATTTTGTTTTCTTTAACCAAAATATTTCATAATGTAAGAGTGTTGATTAAACTTGTTTTAGAAATATTGTAGATAGTTATAGTTTTTAAATAAGGAGTCCTCTCTCTTAAATCTCAGCTTTCCCCCACGACAGAATATCTCTATATAGATTAATACAAAAATTAATTAATCTAATCGCCTAAACTATCTTGCTTTACTCGATTATCTCTTTTTTTAATCGAAATGTATAAGTTTAAAAAACTTGTTAGCATCCGATTGAGCTATGATTGTGACAAATGAGAATAGATAAATATGAGACTGTGTAATTCTGATAGTTTATAAGTACATAATATATTGATTATAGATATATTTCTATTAATATAATGTGAAATTATCTATTTAATAATTAAATGTGAAAGTTAATGAGAAGGGCTAAATTTTCTGAAAGGATCTGGCTGAAATTTGGTATAAAAAATAAATTATTATACATTGGAATAGCTCATAAGGATACTTTTTTATATCGTAACAATATACGGTCTTGTGGGATAGATCCTTCTTAGTTTTCCGCTAAGGTGGAGTGTCGTTAGTCAATGTTATAAATATCTATTTATAAAAAATATATTAGCAAAATAGAATATGAAATTTTTAAAAAAATCTACGTGACCTTTTTTTAGGCTTTAAGGATTTAAGTAAAATTAGAAAATTAGTGATACTGAACTCTTACTAACACGCAAGAGATTTTAACAGGAGAGCCGATATAGACCGAGGCCCATAGAGATTTTCTAAATTATTATATAACAATTAGGTACTTTCTTAGAATTACGAATGTACGCGAATATTTGGCATTTTGAATTAAACTATTACTGAGACTATACCGGGTTTCTCCCGTGACTGTCATTGCTGTAAAGCACTTGAACCGTCTGGCAAGTATCAAAATAAAACCGCTACAAAATCCTGAAATGAGACTTAGTTTCATTTAAAATAATTGTAATTTATTCAAGTAAGGTTACTGTGACAAAAAAATCAAAACGTTCTTTCAAAATGAATTAACTACCTATTAGGTATATTTACTTATACGAGTACCTAAAGAGATGAGTGCGTTTAGTAGTTGCAAAATAGCAAAATTTAATTGACTTAACAAACTTTAATCACAAAAGTTTTTCAACATATTTAATGTTTTATAAAAGTAATTTAATACCAAAATCTGTCTTATTGAAACTACTATAATACTCCTTTTAATTTTAAAGATTTAATCAAAGAAGAGTTTTCTAAAGCTATAAAATAAATATTGTATAAATAATGAATAAATCAATGTCTGTTCTGAATGCAAGCAGTTACATCGTTGATGTTAATTGACTAAGACTATCTCTTGACATTTAGCTTCGGCCCGAACTTTTAAACTTTTGAACAATTTTAAGCCAAATTGGAACAGCCTTGAGGTGTCGATGACTTATTTATGTAAACTAAATCTTCAGTCCACTCAAATTTTTATGATATAAGTAAGATGTTTTCTATTAAAACTCATTTTAATTTATTTCGAGATAAGTTCATAGAGATAATATAAATAAACAAAATTATGGGTAGGTACATTGATTACCTAGATTACTTAGCCGATTCTAAACGATAAATAATATTTTTATTAAAGAAATACAAAAATAAATGTAGAGTATAAGCGCATTTTTAAATTAAAAATATTTAAACATGCTTAGTCTTATATAGATAATTAGATACTGCCTAATAAAGATGTGCGATTATAAAAAAAAACGTCTATTCTACGTGACGAAACTTCACATATAAAGCACTTATAAATTAAATAAACTAAACTCTCATAATATTTACCTTTATTGTCCTCGTTTACGCCTCCACGCAATCGTTATAAACTAAATGTTTGTCTTTCCTGACTAACAAAAATGTCCACAGATTATAAAGAAGACTAGCCTAGTAGCAAAAAAAATTCGCGCCAAAATCTGACAACTGACTTTTTTTAGCAAACGCGTGCGTTCTTACAGCCGGTCGCGCGTGCACTAGAATGACGCGTACGACCGTACCTTTTACTCTCGCGGTCTTATTGTCACTAGTCAGCTGTACAACATAGAGCCTTAAAACATCCAATGATATATGTATATGTTCCGGCTATTTTGTGATTTCTATACAACGGTACACGGAAACTGTAGCGAACCTAATTTCTGTGAGAGTTGTGTGCGTATCATATTCAAGGAAGTACGGTCATTCTTTATGTAGCATTCGGGAATTTTCCCGGATTACAAATATACTTTTGTAGCTAGTCAAACATTCTTATGACAAACAATATTCGATGAATATGCCTGAAAAATCAAGTGTTTATTTAAGATATACTTACAATTAATGCCAGAATTAACGTTAGGATTAAAAAGGATACTACACTAAAAAGGTTACAATTTATTGGTAGTTATTGTCATCATTTGGTGACTTTATACACATCTGGACTGATTTTTGTTCTGTTTTATTTAAGATAATGATCTGAATTAAAACATTTTATTTCATTTGTAAAAATATGTACTAGATTGAAACTGAAATTATAGTAGTGCATACGATACTGTTATAATAAGAATCGAAAAATCTGAATATGTTTATCATATAATTTACTTTAAATGTCTACAATCTAAAATTCGATCAATCCAAAAAAATAAATAGATTAGATTAAAAGATTATTTCAATTTAATTCAGGACTTTCTTGCGTGGCTTTCAGGCCTGAAATTTAGCTTTAAAGACGATAGTTAAAAAATTGACGTTTCTTTCTCGACGGTCGTACATACGAATTAATACTTACAGAATGATTTTTTATAATTCGAATTCTGGAATGTCACTGATTGTGTCCTTTACTTACGTCATTAGATTGAACAAAGAGATGGTTTTGGGTAATTCTACCCGAAAAGGCGAACGATAGCGAAGTTTGTTTTAAGCAATATTTTATCTGGCTTAAAGGGGTCAGGTTTGCTTGTTCCTTTTTATTTGTATTAATATGGTAACATTGAAGTTAAATAAATGAGAAATAACGTAGATCTGTTCAATTTTTCATATGTTTCTTTGACTATTTTAGTTTTTTCCTAAAACTATTTGTTTTATTTTAAATATATTCAATTACTTATACTTATTATTTATTTATTTTAGCCGTAAAACTATTGCCTATAGATATTTAAATGAAGTCAATGTCCTTGGCATCGAAATGGTTGATATCCGTACCTACATCTATCCTATTTGCTCCATGTACTCAGGTCAACTTAGAAAAAAAGAAGACCATGAAATGCTTTTGGATACGCTAATATTGTGAGTTAGTTCCGTTGTTATACAAAAGTGTCTTTAACTTGGACATGGTTGTCACACTATAATAATTTATTTCGATTTGAAATGTTTATTAGATATTTATTTTTCTTAATATGAACAGAAATACTGATCTTACCTTATCCACTTTATCAAAAAAAAATTCATACTTTCTCACAAATTGGCATCACGTTTCTTTTCTTTTTGTTAAAATGTTATAGCAAGACAATGGTGAAAGAGTATCATTGCGGGTATGATTTTATGTAATAAGGATCTGTCAAACATTTTTTTCGCATAAATCTAAGATGTTTGTTTATATATAGTTCAACTTAAATATGTTTTACACTTAATACTTACTAGTAGGTAGGCAATCTAAATCCAGTAAGCCGATTGTTAAATGACGGCATTGTTTCTGAATAGAATAGTAGTAAAACTAAGTCATTTTCATACCTTTTTTGCTTGTTGAATTAAGATTTACATTAAATACTACACTACAGTTAAATGTCCCAACGAATATAAAAGAGTTATGGAATTTAATAAAAAATATAGATTTTTTTTATTTAAACGATTCTGTTTTTAATCCTATTAGAATGAACAACCCTACTAGGTAAATTTGAAAATCCGCCACAGAAGCGACAGTGGAAAACCCGAACTGAATGCGGGTACATTGTTTGCCTATACATTTATATGCACATTTATCCACATTGTAATTTATTCGTATTTGTATATATAATTGAATTAATCACCTTGTGCCAGTTGAAAGATGTCACGTTAACCTCACATAGGGTATTTCCAATATCGTGCAGGATTTAGGAGGTGTATGGCAAGCGGATCAGATCAGATTTTACTGTTGATAACATTAATATTAAGCAAATTGTTACAATATTATCCAATTATAGTTTTAAAAGTATCCAGATATTATGTATAAAATAATGAAATAATAATACGTACCTTTTATCCATACAACTATTAATTATTTTCAGACCCATCAGTACAATAAGTAAAAATAATGTTAATGAGTTTATTCATTAGTATCCCGACATTTTTTTTTGCAGCGGAAGTCCGTGCTGTTTTATAAAGAAAGCTGTGTGATCTATACTTATAGATAGATTGACAAAACAAAACTTAAGAGTCAATCCTACGCGCGGCTTACAAATAATTTTCTTACTGTACTATATAAATATTATACTTTACTTAATATGGCCTATGTAGGTTACTACGTAGGCTACTTTCAAAAAATTGTACTACACATATATGAACCAAGAAAATCCGCGGTAAAAATAAATTTTATTTTTATATAGGTATATTTTCTGACTTATAAACAAATAATGTAAACTTTTTATCATTAGGTAAAAAACGATAGTCGTATGTCTGTAATTGTGTTTTTGGAAGCTGTTTTTATTGTGGCGTTAATTACTTATTGATTTATAAGTGACATGCTACTTAGACTGTACTTTACTTATGCGGTATTTTTTGCCAATTGTTTGTGTAATTAATTACATAATTAAGTATTATGTAATTAATATGCTGGCCGATATAACGATACAGATAGACCAGGAAATGTGCGCTAACCGTTAAATATTCGACAGGATTAACCTGAGCGGAACAAGGGTGAATCGCTAGTGATCCGTATTTTTCATTAATAACGACTCGCACTCGCTTCGTTTGGGCTTGTCCCTAGATTTAGCGCGAGCGAAACCACGGGATCTGCTAGTTATATATCCACTCGAATCACTCTATCTATTAATAAACCTTAAAGATCTAAACATACATAGAGTCAGACAGACAGCGGGAAGCGACTTAGTTTTATACTATGTAGTGAAACCCAATAACTAATTAACTCTATCTAATGTATAATATGTGAACTTAATAAAAATAGGGAAGTCAAATTATATCTATCATTTACATTTCAATCATGATATCACTTATCTCAGTATCTTGTCATTGTTAATTCATTAGTGGTCATTTTAAAACAATAGAAGTAAGTCATGACAACTTAAACAATATACAAGTGAACAACACGATATTAATAGACACAGATTAGTTATTCTTCTTAAGGCAAAGGCAAATATTAGCAGTAAGACCAGAGCACTCTAAGAAATATGTTTACTATGTCTTTTAATTGATTTAACTAGTTTGTTTGGGATTTCCGCATTTCCGCTAGGCAGGGATTTTCTTACTGATGGTGTTTTTGCCATAGCCGGATGCTGGTTCTCTAAATGTATTCATTGTGCATTATAATTATTATACCTAAACTTCTTTTTATAAATAGGTTACTGGAGCACATAAAATATTTTTATATTTTTTATTTTATTTTATTTATTAATGAATTACCAGCAGTTTAACAATTAGTAGGTACATTCAATCACTGCAAAATCACTACTAACAATTGTAAATTGTAGAACTATTTGAAGGTAAACACAACATGCATACATAACTACGTTTATCACAATTTTGTAAAATCAATAGAATGTTTTATTATGAAATGTTAGGCAAATACACGTGCACTAACAATTTAACTCTTAAATTGAAAATGCCAAAAAAACATTACCTATTCATTAAGGTTATTTCAATGATCATTAGTTCGAATAAATCTGTGGAATTGTTTATATTACTCGATATACTACTTAGTACTTATATTAATTATTATATTCTTCTTCTGCCTAGACAAGAGCTGACAAGTTTGCAAATGGTTAAATGGTATTTTTTTATATTTTTACTAATAACAATATATATAATATATATAATAAGCAAGTACAATTCATAAACTTATATTCATAATATGCATACCTATACATTTTTAGCAAACTAAGAGTGAGTTGCACCATCCAGCGTTAACGTCAAATCGTTCGTCAAATTAACGAATTTGTTACAAAAACCACCCTCCTAATAATCTACTTAATACTATAGTTAAATACTAAAATTGATAATACAGTACACAATCATATCAAGTAACTTACGAATACTATAATCTCTCGGCACTACTACTCTGTACTACAAGAGTACTTTATGGGTTAAACACTGTTTTTATTTGCTCTATCGTAGCATTTGTTTGATTTTTGTTGGCAAACGTTAGTGACCTTGCGACATCACTTCAATAAATACACTACATTGCGAACGTACAGACGATGAAATTGACCTTTTTGGAAATTAAAAGAAATATCCCAAATAAAATTGTAAGAAAAATATTTGTAAATATGTTTATTTTACTATTATATTTCTGGTTAATTACTATATTATTAGATTGTAATTTTTTAATACCTAATTTAAAAAATACAATCTAACGGTAGCTTTTAGCAAGATGAGTTTTTTATATTGTTTCATACTTCCATTTTATACCTATAATTTATTTAATAAACATTTCTATTGCCTATTGTAATATAATATAATAAGGAAAGGATAGGTGTCTGAAATAATTAAATCTTGTCGTACATACGTATTATTTTCTATTCAACTTTCAACTGCTCAAGCCGTGTGATTTCCGACTCGCTATTGGTTCGTCAGTTCAAAATACCATCGCGAACACAAAAATTATTAATTACGAAATGATTTTATATAAAAAATAGAGAAATAATATTTTTGACGCAATTTGTTTTATAAAGAGATAGTCTGGTAATAATGCAGTTAACAATAAAATAATATATATTAAACGAATTAATTTATTTTTTTGTAAGTAGATTAAAAATTCTACAATGAATCAAACATATTTTATTAATTAATATAATTCTATTTAATGACATTCTATCTAATATATTTTTCAACGTACCTACAAATAACTAATATACGTCACGAGCGAAAGGTTAGTTAAAAAATAAAAGAGTAGGTTTAGTAATTTCGTGTGCCAATGTACCCATGCGCAAACACACCCCCACCACTTTCTTCCAGCGTTCTTTTTACGTGACGCGAACTGTAATTTGATATGAACTTGTTGGTCCCTCTGTCAAAAATATAAAAATAGAAATAAATAGAATTTAATTTTATATTTATTGCGAGTATACTTTTGGAGAAAAACTTGTGTTTTTCAAGATTTTTTGTGTATATTGTATAATATTATGTTGTTTATATTTTTATTTATATAATAAGGCCTTATAGGATAAATGATACATAATATATGATATAAATCTAATTTATACTATACCTTTGTTAACTATGCTTTATAAAAATATATAAGAATTTATAATAATATGATTAAAGCAACCTTCATCACAGCGGTAGTGTCTTAGTAGGGTAGGGCGGGGCTAGTTGAGCATAGGTGCAAGTTGGGCAATCGAAATATCTCGCGAACTATTCACCGTACGCATAGGCATCTTATGGCGGAAAGAAGGAGTTGCGGGAGGGGTAATCACCACGCGATCACTAGTGGCGGCTGGACGAACGAGTGAAGCACCCGTGCGTTTTGTTTATTTTGTGACCAAAAAGTAAAAACGTCGTTTATCGCAAGTTTTCGTCTGTAGTAGTCAATTGTTATCTGTTTTCAATCAGGTAAGTGTTAATCTTTCAGAGAATTATTGTACTTTTGATATGTTGAGAGGTTCTGGGTATAATTCTTACGATTTTTTTATAATCTCACTTTTGTTTTAAAATTCCGGGTTGGGGTTAGTTGAGCTATAGTTGCTCAACTTACCCCACGACTCAAACAACTAAAGTAATGAATGTTTTATTTTTTGTTAGGATGCGGACTTAGAAGAGGAAGACTACAAGATGTTCTTACACTACAGAAGATTTAAAAAAGGCTGAAAAGGTCAACGATGAAGGAAAAAGTGTTACTCCAAAAGACGTCCGTCGCCTTGCCTCCTAATGTGCTGTTAAATTTGGCATAAAAATTCCACCCAGCTGGACTGCAAATAAAATGGCCGGAAAAGAATGGCTTACGATCTTTTTAAAACGAAATCCGGAGATATCCATACGGAAACCAGAACCCGAACCTGGTCCAAACAACAAAGAAAACGAAACGATCGACCTAATACAAGTATTTTCTCCGGAAATTGTACGACTATACCCAAAGGCTGGCCCTAGAAAAGCAGCTGAAATTAACAGAAGAAAGAGGAAAGCTGCAATCCTAACAGACACTCCCAAAAAGAACGCTTTAGAAGAACAGCAAAATAAAACCACAAAAAAAGTTAAGAAGCCAAAGAAGAACATAGATAAGAAAAGGAAGAAGGGTGTCTGTAAAAAAATACTCCAGTCAAGTGAGGAAAGTGATAATGATGATTATTCTTGTCTGATTTGTTGCGAAGGCTATGCTGAAAGTTTACCAGGAGAAAATTGGATCCAGTGTAAAGCTTGTAGGGAATAGGCACATACAAAATGTGTTCCAGGTACTGGTCTTACTTTTGTTTGTGTCAATTGCAACAGTGACAACGGCGATTAAGTTGCTAAGATCTTATTAATATATATTTTTAAGATATTTAAGTCTGATTTTAAACAGAAAGACTGAATCTAATACTGAAGTTAGTCCTATGATAAGTCAATGTTTTGTTGATTCTAGTTTTAGTTAATTATTCAAAGAAAATTACTTTAATTTTTGTTGTTCTGTCACTAAAAGGCTATAAATAAAGAGCTGATTGTCGAACACATATTTTACTTCATCTCTAGTCAACATTGAACCCATGGTTTGGTTAGACATTCTTAGTGCTCAACTTGCCCCATACCCTTGCTCAACTTACCTCACCTATGGGGTACATTGAGCATACTTGACTTTCTGCATTTAAACAGCTGTAGCTCTTAAATTCGACTTGTTACAAAAAATTACTATGGACACTTTTGCTAAGGGATAAATTACTAATCCATCAAGCCGCATAACAACTCATTGAGACTTATTATTGAGGAGCTATATCCGCTCAAGTAAAAAATTGCTCAACTAGCCCCGCCCTACCCTAATGGCAGGGCGGGGTCGCACATTCACTCGGTACGTGCAAATCTTGAATTTCGAATACCTTTCAATTAGTATAGTTGTAGTTTTGATATAGTTACACATTTTTTCACGTTTATGTAGAATCGAGTTTACATTTAATTTACATATATCATCTAATTTCTAAACAAATAAATACAATTGATTTCCCTGTTTGGTAATTAATAATTACTAGTGACTCGCCCTCACTTCGCTTGGGCTTTTTCCTAGATTTAGCACCGGCAAAGCCGCGGGATCCGCTAGTTATGCATATAAACCTTCCTCTTGAATCACTCTATCTATTAAAAAAAGCCGCAACAAAATCCGTTGCGTAGTTTCAAAGATTTAAGCGTACAAAGGGATATAGGGACAGAGAAAGCGACTTTGTTTTATACTATGTAGTTATTTAGCGAACCCGTAGCTTCGCTGACGATAATCGTATAGACGAACCCGAGCGAAGCGAGGCTGAATCGCTGTTCAATAAAATCTGTAAGTCTTTTTTGTACACTACTTCTTGTGCGTCTTACTCTTTCCTAATAATTTCTTTAAAAGGATTCTTATGCTAAGAAGTTCCAAAATAGAAATCCTAATCTTTTTTGAAGTAAACAATTGCACTCATAGTCATAGTTACATAGATATATTGCTTCACATATATGTATTTAAATATTCCTATCATCGAGAGGTGTTTTTTCTAATTGACAAATTAACACTGTAAGAACTCCATTTAACTGCAAATTATTTTAAGGTTTTTTATAACGAAGCTATTATAAATACATGGAAATGTAAAATTTTAGAAATCACGTATAAATTAATCAAAACGCTGCAACAGGCGGCTAGAAATATAAAGATGTTATGTAACTTATTATAGTCTAGCTTATGTTCTACAAATACTATAAAATATTACCACATTTATACAAAAACTAACGACTTAATCTCGCTTCGCTCGCGTGTGTCAGGTACACATAAGGGTTTTTTTGAGAGAGAAACTAATTCTTTTTCTAAAAAAATCCAAATTACTTATTATAACATTAGTTATCTACCATTGACTGTTCCGTATAAATCGGTCCAGCCGTTTAAGATATAACAAACTAACAGACCGACAAACAAACTTCAATTGTGTTTTTCTTTTATGTTCATTCATAATATTATAATTTAGTAAAAAGATATATTATTTTGACATTACAAAAATTATTAGATATAGTATAAGTAGTATATAGGTATTAATGCAAAAGAAAAAATGTTTAACATTGGATAAATTAATTTTGTAATAATACCTCTTAAAACAATAATCCTAAGTGAATGCTAGGTATTTTATAATAGGTATCCTGTAAACTTAACAAGAGCTCTACGAAACAGATTGTGACAAATATTTTTTCTTGTACATAGTAGGTATACCTTTTCCCAATTCGTAGAACCATAAACTTAATATTAATTTATGACTGACGCAAATCTGTAAAGGTAATTAAAATGTATGTCACTCTAATACGACAATTTGCTTACGGAAACTTGTTGTATATCTATATATGAATACGTGAAGCAAAATCTTTGTACCTAACCCTTTTTACGAAAATTGCGCGGACGCAGGAGTATCAAATTTCGCACACCTAGAGTTTATGTAGAGAAAGAGTGCAAAAAGCTAATCTTTTTTTTATATTGTTTGTCTATAGTTTTACTGAATGTCAAACATAACCATAATAAATTCATTTACTATAATATAAGAGTATATACCTATTAGTTATTAGTTATGGTCGAATTCAGACCACAGAGCGACCACTAGTCATTAATTAAAACGCAATTGATCAATCAACCAAATACTTCTTAAAGACTTAAATCTAAACGTTAAACGTAAAAAATAAAAGTTACGTAAATAAAGTAAATATGCATAAAATGATTTGCCAATTTTCATAAAATATGCTATTTTAAACTAGTAGAGAAAACCCATCTAATCGCTTATTCGCATATTCAAACATTTATCTATGTAAAGTGCAACGCAATCCTCTTAAGAACTTCACTTAGCTTAACTTTACGAAAGTAGGACGGAAAAGCTCTTATGGAGTGGAGCTTTTAGTGATTTAAATGTACCTATATAATGAATAAACTTCTATATACTGGAACTTCTATATATGATCGGTTACAATACTGATTGTAACCAAACAACGAACGTTTATAAGTATAAAAAGGTACGACGAACTACGAAGCTGGTGTCAGGTGTGATATTAAAGCTTACAGATAATAATTTTAGAGTGCTACTAAAAATAAAGTGTTTATATTAAAATATTTTCTATATTTACTACTTACATGACAAAGACTAAAAACGTCTATAGGTATTACTGATTTTATTGTTAAATATCAGTTAGTATTTTTATATTTCTTTAAACTTCAATACAATTACAACAATTTTGAAGGTTAAATTCGAAATTGTTATAATCTAAAAGCGTACATATATATTAAAAGAGCGTGATGAGACAATAATTAAAACACAGTCAAAGAAAATCGTTTCCCAGAATTGAAAAGTGGTCGGACCGGCCCTGCACGTCAAGGTAAAAGGTAAAACCAATTATTTATCTACATTTTACTTGCGTCACAACTCACTTAAAACAATTAGGATTTTCATGTCAATTATTCTTATGCATTTTTTACCAAATTAATAAACATAAGGTTCTTTAATTTCTTGTAATGTACATAACTACATACAATGTATATTATACAATAAGTTAATTCGTGTATGTGTGTATGTATGTATGTATGTATGTATGTATGTATATGTATGTATGTATGTATATATGCTATCTGGTTGGGGTTGCAAATATGGAAGTGTGACCTAAGAATCTTTATACATGGTATCTCAGTACCAGTGTTAAATCAAAAACTAAGGATCAATATCGCTCTCTACGATTATTCTGTGAGATAAAGGGCATAAAAAGTAAAAAGTAATAAATGTACCATTGTTGATAATTACGGTGATACTCATGTAATAAAATACGTTGTCCGTCTGCTATAAACTCCGAAACTAATCATACGATCTTAACGATATTTTTTTAAATGTATGATAATATGTCTCAATTTACAAGATAGGATTTTTTATCCTGGTTATTTATTTTTAATAAAAATTACTAACGGTTTTCACATCTCGACGTGGATTCCGAATAGAGAACCTATGAAATTGGCATTTTAAGTATAGATTATTCCTCACAAACTAAAGAAAAATATAATAAACGTGTCCGGGTCTGCTAGTTGATTTATTAAAATGTATACCTATTAATGTTCAATTATATATTATTTAAAGATACTTAAAATACTCCCAACTTCATTATAGTCGGCTTATTCTCCATACAATTTATGTCATAACTTTTAAGTTATGAAATAAACGAAGCGTATAAGCAAATTAGCGTATAAATTACTTATTTTTTATATAATCAAAGAACGTTTTTAATAGATTCAAAGCGGAATTAGCAGTGTACGATACTTATTACTTATCCCTTGCACTGAGTTAGGTGAGTAAATAGATACGATAGAGGTTTTATGCAATCGATTTATGGATGTTATTTAGGTGTATTCTTCAGATAGACTTACAAAAACATACCTAGGTACTTTAAGAAGTAATTGAACACGTGGTTTCCGACTCGTTATGAAGACACAGGGAAATGCTTATAGTAACCTACAGGCTACAGCACTACGTAGACGGTGATGAATTTGCATATCAATTATATTTCAATTGCCAGTTAACAATTAGCCTATGACATTATCATGCTTAAGTCAACAACAATGGACATTTATATGCGTGAGGCCTTAGAACATACACATGCGTAGAAGTGTTTCGTAGGAAAGATATTCTAAAGACTGGTACGAAACAAAGATATATGGTGGACTCTGTTACCCTTTCATTAGAATTTAATAAATGAACTCAATCAATCAATAAAATTATATGCAGATCACAAATAACTTCGTTTAATAGTAATGAATATTATTGAATATATATTATGACAAAATGAACCGTATTAATGTGCTACTAAAGTAATTTTTGAAGTACAGATACCTAAGTGATACGGTTGAACTTACAAACCACATTTATTTTAACTGCTTCTCTGCGGCAACCGACAAGTGTTCCGCCTGTAATTAATGAGATTATAATCTGATACGAATATTAACAAGACTGCCATTGATCCGGTAGTTATAATTATTATATGCTGATCCAGGCCTATTTGTGTTTTTTTGACATTGTCACTAGAAAATTTTACATCACATCGTTTACGTAAATAAAATAAATGAAAATAAATTATTATTTGCGTTATGATTTTCCGTGTACGATAAGTTTTTAGCACATTACCAAAGTCATAAGTGGCTTTATATATTTTTTCAACTATGGCGCAAAACTTCGTGAGGGTTTTTTAATTTCGTTGGGGCCTGGGGACTTCTTAATACAAGTACGGGAATGCCTCGAACCTCACCGCAATACAATAGAATATTACATAATCGACTTCACATGTTTTTCGAAAACTTTGCTTGGTTCTCTCAGACATGCAGGTTTCCTCACGATGTTTTCCTTCGCCGTAAGAAAAGTGGTAATAATGTTAGAAATTATTCGCACATGAAAATATCAGAGGTGCGAGATCCGGATTTAAACTCAAACTCACTCTGTTATCTAATGAAATGTTTACAATTTACATATCTATAATTAAGATTAAACACAATTTCTTATTACTAATTAAAATCTATTAACCGTTTTAATTTTCAGTCACGATCCAGTAATAAACAAAACATGATTTTGAACTCTATATGTAAAGAATTAAAGTTTAAAATTGTAATACGTACTAATAGATTGCCATATTTATCATTACTGCTTACACAAATTATGTAACACAGCAGACCTGTCACTAGAGATTGGAAGGGTCCTTTATCAACCAAGCAACAGTCTCATAGAACTTAACTTATATAGGCATCGTGTAGGATTTTTTTAACTGACTAAAATGAGGAGAGACAAAGTGTGACATGTTTCTATATTATAGAAATAACTCCAATAAAAATGATTGTTTTAAAATTTATTACATACATATTAATTTACTAGGTGTTCATAAACATCTTAATAGATTATATCTTAATACTTTTCTTAGTACTGACTCCAAATATCGGATAAAAGATATTTTATTAAATATTCGCTACAGTATCAACTTTTCCAACATGATTTCCTTTTATCTTACGGTGAAGCAAAACATCGTGAGGATTGAGGAAACCATGCATATTTACGGCTGAATACAATATCTATAGTACAGCAGTCAGCAGGTTTAATTGTATATACAATTAAACTTAAATGGACAGTGAAATTCGTTCTCTGAACCTCGTAGTTAAAATTTTTAAAAAAAATTAAAAAATTACCTATACCTTCGTTTATATTCAGTATGGATTGAAAAGGATGTAATTTAAACAATGTCACCTGAGTACATTGACCTTTATAAAATCTATACAATTAAATATTAAGTAAACGAGATAAAAATACTTTACAAAGTTTAAAGTTTAATGAGAATAATGTATGTACCCTTTCATTTTCTTTTAATTGAAAAGATAGCCTTGCCAATATATGTTTAAATTAACAACATTTACGAATAAGTACTATCCGGTACTTTCCAGATCTCACTACCCCCTCAATAAGTTGTCCTTCAAGTTAGTGAATAAGCTTTTTTAACTTGGCCCCAATGCTCAGTTTAATGACTAATCCTCATATTAAATCGTCTTTATAGTAAATACCTTGAATTTTTTAAAACTTAATCCGTGGTGACAGGAATGTACAGAAAACATACATACAAGATTTTTCTATACAAAACGTTTCCATTGAAAAATTATAATATGATTGTGTATCAGACACATTGAACCGGAAGTGATACTAAATTTAGAAATAGGTTATATTAAACTATAAAATTGATAGTTGACCGATTAATTAAATACTAATTTGAATAATTAATTATATGGACCGTTTATTTTGAAAGTGGTGTAAGTCCATTTTCTTTTGTTTCGAGAAAATTAAAGGTTACTATATTTGTTGATTTAAAAATACAGGCAAATCATATGAGGTCTGGCATTGTTTCTATTGTTTTATCAACGTTTAATTTGTTTATATAAATTTGTTTTTGGCTAATTAGACTACGATAACACATATTTATGTGCTGTAAATGGACTTACACCACTTTCAAAATTAGACAATTGTAAAAATCATTTAATTTCAATTTTGAAAAATCAAATATCGCTTAAAATATACTTCATTTTAATATAATTTTGTTTACAACTACGCATAACAACACATAAAATTTTGTTTTAGACGGCAATTACACTGTCATTACAAGATACTGATTACAAGAAATTACTTATTCTCTGCATGTGGTAGTGTTTCAAAATATGCATGATGCACCGGAGGTATATAGGGTAGTAGCTGCATCATGTCTTTATATTTTTCGTACGTAATAGGTCTGGCATTTTGGTACAAAGGCTCCAGGGCGATTTTTAAATTTTAACGGTCTTCCAGGACGTAGAGGTAATAAATTGATAAATTTAAATTCTGCGTCCGTCATCTTTGTTTATAAAAAATGGTATATCGTGCAATTTTGAGGAACCTCAACCAACATATTTGCAAACAATTGACCTGTTCCCCATTAGTATTTTTTTATCTGTTTGTTAATTGCATTTTGGAGATTTTTTGTTAAAATAAAATTCTCCCGTTTCATTTCATATAAAATGAATTTATCCTGTTTTCTACAATGCGCTATTACATTATAGTAATATTGTGGTGTGTACACAAAATTAAAAATAACAAATAATAAATGAAAAATAACAAAACACTGATCGTCATCCATCTGCTATGCCACCTACATCTGTCAATTGGACTTACACCACTTTCATAATCGATGATTATGCAATTTCATATACCGACCGATTTTAAGTTGTACAAAACATGGGATTTTTTTGAGAAATTAAACACGGACTAGTTATATATAAAAAAATTACATTAAATTAAGCATGAATTACGTGATAGCTCATTTTTCACAAAAATGGACTTACACCACTTTCAAAATAAACGGTCCATATTTTGAGAAACACCATATTCTACATGGACATGTTATTAGATATATGAGTTCGAAAATTTTAAAATAGGATAAATATGTCAATTTGATAATTATAAAATTATAGTATTTATTAATTCTAATGTTGATATTTTTAAGAGCTTTTATTGAATTTCAAGATGGAAAGAGCCAAACGGTTGATATGTTTGTATGGTTCAAATCATACAAACTGTAACCTCGTAACTGTAGAGTCGTTCTTCTTATCATGCAGAGTTGAAAAACATGTTGGTTTAGCTCCGATGAAAATGACTTTTTATATTATATGCCATATGTATGATGAGTATTTTATTATATAATATGAATGATTCATAATATATAAAACCAAGACTAAGTGTTTTGAATAAGTATGGTACGCGTAAGCGAGGAAGACCCACAAGGCGCTGGGAGGACGAGCTCTGCTATACTCTTGGTACATACTGGACTAAGGTGGCTCTTGATCGAGCACACTGGAGAGAATTAGAGGAGGCCTTTGCCCTGTTGACAAAAAACACTCCGAAATAAGAGACACAATTTAGTTTGCATTTATTAGAAATTGTAATCATGGCTATTGTAAATTCTCAGAGAAATAAAGGCTATTTTTATTACTTTTTTTTTTCTTACTTTTTTTATTTTATTTTATTTATTTTATAAGTGTTTTGAATTACTTTTTTGTAGTTTTAGAAAGCACCTTAAACTGCCATCGAATGTTATAAGTAATATTGAAAGTTTTATTCTAAACACAAATAAAATATTGAGAATATAATATTTATGATATATTGTATTACTTAAATAAATACAAAACAAAATTATAATATCGGTTACCATAAATCGCATCGTTTCGTAAGTCCAGTATAGCCATTAATTTAGTCTCTTGATAGAATGAGGTCACAATATTTGGTCTGAGATTCGCATTTGGAATATTTAGGACCAACATTTTATAATCTAGATTTAGCTAGATTAAAAAGATATGAAAAAACTATAAATATGGTTCCAAGGTAAAAAATATTTTAGACCTTATTCATATTTTAAATGTAACAATATACCTACTGCATTTATTAAGCTTACTGATAGTTAAATAAAGCGGTATTTTGTCATAAAGTATCAGTTAAGTTCGTTAACTTCATTCGACTTAGATGCTCCATTCCAGAGGTAATGAATTTTAAGTCGATTTTGCATAAGTTTTTGTCATGGATATCAAAGTATATAACTTGAAGGAAAATGTTCATTACTAAGATAAAAATTTACAAAATCGCAATAATTTTATATTTTTATCTCAACAAGAAGCGGCTTGCCGATGAAACTGCATAGTTAACAGGTATTATTATATTTTTTACTCATAATTTCGTCGTGCTATAATACTATGACAAATATTCAGTTGCCCCGTGTCGTACCGACATTCCAGGCGAACTTCATGCTGAATCCTTTCACTTCATGACATTACACGATACTAAACTTATTCTTAGAACTCTACAAGGCACTAACGTTAGTTGAACCATATTAGAAAACCTTCAAGGTTATATAATTTCGCGTCATATTATCCCTCTAGTGACGTAGTTTACTATATAAATTAATATAGGCATGGTATTGTTGTCAACTAAATGGTATTATGTATCAATATAACAAATTTTAAAATCAAATAACTCTATATATCCAAATCGACTAGTCGTTAACTGCTCTGTTGGCTAGCTTATACGGATGCAAATCCTGAGTTCGGATTCGAGTCCAGTCAAGTTTACTAATTCTCAGGGAACGGGAAATTAGGAACATCTCGTGCTTCGGAAAGACGCCATTCTGGCGCCGGATTTCTTGCCGGCTGCGCTGAATTGTCCCAACGGATTATGAAAGTGAAAGAAATATTCGCATACTGAAATAGAATATACTATATAGAGTGGCATTTGTAATTAACTAACTAACCTTATTATTATTACCAGCAAAATTAAAAACTTGAGATTTTGATAGAGAGGAAATAAGAGGTTTTGTCGCTTTACGAAAATCGATTTTATGATTAAAGATTGAAGGTGTAGAAATATGCTAATAAATTGTTTTGATAATATAAATACACAAATAAGAAACGCCGGTAAATAACGGTCAACCACTATTTTTATTATACATATTACATGCATATGTAAAAGTTTATTCAATTTGGAGACGTCAACTGAGTCATCAATCGTTAATCAATCATTGTTTATCATAAAACTACTTAAATAATATTAAAATAAATTTTAATAAAAAATAATATATTACACAATATACTGTGATGTAATCACAATGGAATAATACGTTACAAGAAATCGCGAGTCTGCCTGTTCATTTTTATAGAACATAAATATCGAATTAATTACTACTGCCCAACTGTTGACAGCAGTATCTTTTAAGATGGTGAAATATATGTACATGTGTGACATCAATTTCTACGTTTGTTAGCTAAGTCAAAAGGCGACAGATGATTTTACCGGTAAATTAATTAGTGTGAAAGACGAAACTTCAACTTTTCGTTAGAAAAAAGGGATTAGTACTTTCTACGGAGAAATTCAGAGAAAAAACTAATTTGTAAGACATTTAATTATTTTGGCACTTCGTGTCTAGTATCTACTAACAGTAATTATATTACTCTACTTTGATATTTTAATTATGATATACTAAGAAATAAAATACTTACTTGTAGTGTATTTTTCAACATTCCTATAAATATCAGTCATAAATACAAATGCAATATTCTTTAAAATGTACGAGCCTACCCCGGAGGTCACAAGTTCAATTTCCGCAAGCAAAGAATACTTGCCTGGAACTATATAGTTTCATTACTATTAGACATAATATATAGATAACAATCTATAAATAAGATACTACATTTTTTTTATAAACAAAGCTTTCCTAAAATTCACTTAGTCTATGCCTTTAAATCTATGAACTAGTAAATAATTAATTAAGTCCTTTTCTGAACATAAGAAAATGTATTTACGCATAACACCAGCTGCATATATACGGGTATTGTGGGACTCACTAGAACAGCCAGTACTACACAATAAGCTTCCAAACCTTATGGGGCGTCGCAAGATCGCTTACGCACTCGACGACAGGCCTGCAGAGGCAGATTAAAACAAATACTATCACAAAAGTATTAGCACCAACTTGCATGGTGCTACACTGCCCATCAATGTGGGCCATTTCCCCATGTCTCTTGGCATCGCACCCTACTGGAGAATCGAAAGCTAATGAGATGATGAAGTATGAACAACTCCACTATTTTGAGGTTGGTCAAAATATATATATTTTTAATACATTGGATTTTTTATTGTTTTAAATATAGTTCAATTATATTCACTTTAAGAACCTTAACTTAAGTAGCTTACCATTAGAAATTTAGTAAACAAATAGATTATAGTAAAGGTGCATACGAGTACAAAGCAGTTGACATTCAATTTTATATCAAGTACTTGTATGTATGCCATAAAGAATGCTTTGGTATAAGTTAAATCACTATAGCATAACTTTCTGGTGATTCATATTAAAATTATACAAGAGCAGGGGCAGCTGACGCATACTGTCAATGTTTTAGAGTGGCAGCATTGGAGGTAAAAGGAAACAGTTATTGGCTAACCTAGTATTTTATTATTTAAAAATAATAAATTATAATTAATGAAATAAGTGACAACAGCGTACAATAAATGAGATACGTATTAAATTAAAATATTGTAAGTAATGATGAACTTTAAGGCTCTTTTAATTATTATTTATTAATGAAGTAAGAAATATAAGAGTAAACAAATTACCTAATGCACTAGTAGCGAGGTTCTTAATTAGGTAGTGAAAGTGATTTGCTTAATTATTACGTCTATATAATATACATATTTTATTTTCAAGCTTTCAAAAAGCTTCAATAAATCTTCTTAAATACCCTCATTATGATAATGAGTCGTGTCCCCATACAGCGTGTAGAGTTCATTTCCTTAACATCTGACTGTAACTTTTACAACAAATAATAAAATTAAAAGTAAATTACTTTACATTTTAGTTCTTTCATAAAAAAAATATAACTAAACGAGGTTTTAAACTATAAAATTTTCGGAAATTTTGGAAAATCTTAAAAAATAACCGGTATATACCTACCTACCAATATTTTAGTTATGCGGACTATATGTATGACTATACGTATAGTTATAACATATTATTATGTAAGTTTACCATATTTGTTAATAAATCATAAAACAAACTTATCTTAAGATCTATTTATTAGTCCGAACTAATTAGCATTGAAATTACGTATACTCGTAATGAACATTTCAGTGTTGCCATTCGCACTCTTTATCTAAGCATGTTTTTTTTCTATTCATAACTAAGCTGTCTGCTCTAATTAGCTTTCATGTAAATGCTTCTGAGCAATGTGATATGACAGATGTAAGTTGTGAGTATAATAGAAGTAGGTGTTCAAAATTACACGACACGTTTGTGTCATTTTCTAGTGACCTTATTTTTTGTACCAGCAGTCGCAGGTTCGAATTCCGCTGGGTCATACAGTGTGTTGAACACAAATGTTTGTACTCCAGTCTAAGGTGTGTCATATTCGGTTTAAAGATGCTTTATTTCTCAAAAGAATTACATTCACTTAATGTCGCCAAATACCCTGGGCGCCGGGTACCCAGTTCGTTGGTATTTGTCGAATATAAGGAATATAACGACGTATCGTAATTATAATGTAACTGATAAATACACAAATATGATTTACTGATAATGAATGTGATCAGATTTATCAGACGAGGGTTTGATCCCTCGCTAGTGGCCTCCAACCTCCCCTATAGCCACCCCGAGCCTCGCTAAACTTGTAACTAGTCTGATTTAACTGATTTACGAATGACTGAACTCACGCTTCTGAATACTGAAGCTATTACTATGAATTATACCGAATCTCTGAATCTCTCTTGCCACATGTCACTGAATCTCTGAATCTAATTTATGAGCAACAAACGGCTCCCGCGCAACACCACTGAATTATACTGAATCTTTGAATATTGGTAAATTGAACATTTAACACATTGGTAAACTGAATTCACTTACTTGGCAAACACGGTGTTGTGCCTGATCTGCCTCGCACGTTTACACAACACTTTACTCAGAAGCTCGCACCCGACCTGCCACGGTCGCGCTCCGCACACGACTGACTCAAATCGCAATCTATTCTATTTGACAGTCTTCGTTCTACCCTCAAGTTTATAAGAAATAATATTTAAATATTTTATCACTATTTCGCGACTACCCTACGGTATTCGCGACACTTAATGAGAAGTTTTACAAAAAGGTAGTTGAAAATTGTTTACATCTTGATTTTTAAGTAACAACTTATACTAAAATTTAATACAAACTTGAAACAAATATCATATCTATCAACTATCTTCTATTATCTATAACACAAGCGTCGTAGCTTACCGAGGAACTAGATCGTGCTGTGTCTAATATCCTAACATGTATTTATTTATAAATTCAAAACGTATATTATTATGATAAAAATATATTATTTAAAAAAAAATTGCTAAAAGTAACAGCGCGTATTTAATTCATGTAAATTAATTTCTAATCTCGATGGAAAAAAATGGCTGATGGATGGTGAATATAAATGGATGACAAAATTACAAATGTAAAAGTGACCTTAAACACTCCTTATAAAAATAGGCAGTATAAATTCTGCAGATTTGATATTTGACCTATTGATTTTAGCTACGACATTGTTTTAATAGGGTATATACACATTATTGAATGAATTCAGAGAAGCAGTAGACATGTCGAAATCACGATGCTCCAAAAGGTCAACTTAATGCCGTTCAGACATTTTGTCAGCAACCGTGCACTAAAATAAACATTCTCAATTTCATGTTTTATACTGAAAATAAAGCCAATAATAATACTTTACCTTTTTAAGTGTGCCGTTTTAATTGATATTAAAGCCCGATTTTGAACAAAACAAGCCTTTACCCATGTTATTTATTTCTTTATTTTATATTATCTTTAAATTTCATTATATTAGTTTGTAGTAATCCTACTTTCTATGCCAGCGTCGCGGGTTCGAGTCTATATATACTATAAATATAGTTTATCGGGAGTTTATAATATATAACATTAATATTATATCATGCATAAACGTTTAAGAAGCTTCTGATTGTGTGATCAGGCTTTTGTTCAGCTTAGGCTAGATTTGCAGGAAAGTAAAATGAAGATAGACTCCCACTGAGTTTCTTTCAGCAGTTTTTCTCAAGACTACAGCTCGGAAGAGTACCTCCAAAGACTACGTGGAGTTAATGACCATTAATATTTTTTTTCAGTAATAACAATATTACAGTATTTAGATTATTTAAAAATTGAGCGATAAAAATAGTACGAAATAATAAAAAAAACATAAATTAAGGATTATATGCTTAAGGAACTAATTTTTAGACCGCTGGTTATTTCCGCGTAAACTCAAAGACCTAATGGTTTGTTTTTTACAACATCTTTATAACATTTAAATCGTCCTTTAATCCGCCTGTATTTTGAGATTAAGCAAACTTCTGTTTTTCTTCGTCGAGCATTAAATAAAAATAATCTTATGATCTAAAATCATAAATAGTGTTTAATGTGACATTAGGCCGGTAATATTGTCAATGTTGTTAAAAAGGACTCAATCCCAGGAAGCAATTTAAATCCATATGCGAGTAGTTTGTCATAATTTAAAATAATTATTACAATCTACAGTCATAACTATTTCTTGTTCCTCCTTACACATAATATCTACACACTTTGTGTGTATACATAGTTAAAGCACTAACTTACGTAAATTAACCGTGCGTTAGTTAACTCTTAATTAACGTATTGTAAATTTTACTACAATTATAAATGCAAGATTGATGGATGGATGCTGTTATTCAAACTGGCTGAATGGATCTAAACGAAATCTGGCAAAGCGAGATTATAGTCCTAAGTATGTATAATCTGCAGGCAAGGGATCGACTATTTTATTCAATACTAATCGTTAAAACGTACTGCTATGAGTCTCTGAGTTAACAGCTTTGTAAATAGGATATTGGAATTAAACTAAGAACTAGGGTTTAGACCACCGTCTGGTGGATGAAGGATGGATTGAGACTGAGTGATGTGTTCTGGTCGGGTAACTGAGATACCAAGCTTGGAAACTGTTGAGTAGCCAATAAAAGACTACGTAAGCTCTAAAGGGTGCAAAGCTCATATATAACAGTACCAAGGGACGAACCCGATACGAGAAGCTAAGTTAGAAGAATCAAGGACGAGTACCTCACGATGGAAAAGGCAAAGAAGAATAAGGTAACAAATCATGTGGCAGTCTATATCTTATTTCTGTAACATAAAAATTACAAGTAAGTATAATATTAAAATATCAGATAAGATGGTTGTCAGATTCAGATATTAAATTGTATTGTTTATTATTTGTTTATTCACATAATCAACTTAAATTCGATTACTTTTTCGTTATACCGAGTTAGTTTTTAATGCACACTACTATCAAACGAGTTATAAGTGGTTTAAAGACGTAAACTCACACTTACAACTTTAACCTTATTATTAAATGATTCATTTAAACCGCGAAAATCAAAAATGTATAAAATATTCATAACAATCGCGACGGGACACTTAATTTTTCCGGAATAAAATCACCACCCTGTATTTAGCCTTACAAATGCAACTAAACACTTTGTAATGCTTTAGTGAAAGATCCATTCCATTCAATTAAGCCATTCCAAATATTGTCTCAGACAAACAGAAAGACAGACAGACAAAATTTACAAAAAAGCTCTACTTAGGTAGGTACTGGTGTTTTAAAAATAACTTTGGTAATAATTTCTTTTGCCTCTATTTTACCAAACATTTTTAGTAAACTATCTATCAAGATGGAAGTGGGAACTAGGTAGGTAACATCCATCCATCGATTTAAGCGAAGATAATGCGAAGTGGATCCGGGATGTAAATACTACGCATTATATTAACCTTTAAATTATTAAAAAATCTTTTGAATAAAAAGTTGGAATGTTTGGAGATTTGAATAGATAGATCCTTGTAGCTTAATGTATAGTATAAATTTGATGTCGCTGGGAAAACCTATCGCGACATTTCTGCTGACCGTAAACGGACAGAGGACTGCTACTGTTACTTACTAAGCTCCACAGAGTGTAATTCAAATCCGAAGGAAGATACCGAATTGGAAGGCCGTTTTTGCACACTATACAATTTATTAGACTCTTTTTTAACCGACTGTGGCGACACTAGAACGGGGGTTGTGAGTTTGACCTATATTTATGTTTACGCGTACCGGTGTATACACTCCTACATATGGTTATGTGCTCACCGGCTTAAGAGAAGCCAGTCCTACCCTTTATTTACAGAATCTTTTATGAACAGAATCTCCCGTAACTGAATAAGCGAGAACTCAAACATGACATCAGTCTACAGCAGACCAAAACAGACCATTCAAACAATCTCCCACCAAAATAGTGAAGTGGCTTTTGGCTTCACGTCCGACACATTGCCGGATGTGAAGCAAGAATCAGATTTTTACTGCGTTTTCCACACAATACAGTAAGTAAATTAGAAAAATGTAGTAACATACAATATGTCTTTGTTATCACACAACTATGAACAAAATGTATAAAAGCACCAATTAATTTACATATACTTTAAGGGTTTGAATAGTAAACTATTTGACAGCGTCCGTTCGTGGGCAGTAAGCTCGTTTGCGATTTAAATGTGGACACACCCAGAGGCTTGTTACCATTCGGACACTCAAGAGTAACGATTGGTTACGGACCTACCCATACAGTTTAACGATCTTATTCGAAATTGTATAATATACCATTCAAAATACAGTAACAAAACGGTAAGGTAGTATTAGTAAGTTTCAAAAATAAATATTTTAATGCATAATAAGTATTAGGTGTATTAATACATATAAATGATATATCTTTTCTAGGATTAAACATTTAATTAAATTCAGTTCGGAGAGTTGTTAAAATCCGCATTAGATAACTGCTAATAATCAAAGCTTTATACAAAATTCTACCAGTAAAGATACAGGTGCCTGGCATTTGGTGCCCTGAGTGCCCTGAGATAAATCGTATCCTAAGTAATGACTGAGCTATAAAATTCCTTTACGCACTGACATTAAAACATTTATTTCTAAGATTAGTCCGGTCGGTCCTGTTGTAGCAATTAGATATATTACAAAATGTGTCCAAATTTATACTTTCAAGTTAAAGATGTACTCGTAATTATATTTATATATTACGTGTGGACATGAGACATGTGAGCCATAAACCAAAACTGGTTTAGTAACAGATGTCAATATAATTAGAGCTTTTCTTTCGTAAGCGGTTGACCTTTACTAACCGGAAGCAGTGAAATGATCGATCGGTCTCGGCCTCGCTCTGCGCCTACGCATTTCCTTTTGGTATATCCTCCTTAGTGACAGCTGATGACAAACAAAACACAAACCTTTGTATAGACAACCTTGAACTAACTCTTGTTAGTTACCATTTACTAAACATACTTATCTCTTCCGACTACTCGAAATAACAATTCTGTTTGACGAAATTACTTATTAGGAGCATAGGTATTATTCTATTACCCCTATACGAGTACATTCTAGTTAATAAATTAATACACTACATAGTAATAAGTAGAGTAGATACTACTATTACCTATGAACAGAAAAATTTACTCTAATACTGTTTGAACTGATTCTGTGATCATTTTCCCCGTAGATTTACCGGAAGGTTGAACTTCGATAATAATGTATTATTAGGGGGTTGCACTCCCTTAACATAAAGGTTTGTCTGTCTGTCTGTGACAGCATCACGAAAAAACCACTGGACACATTTTAATGAAATTTAGGATGACGATACGAACATAATATACTGATATAGGACAATAATTATTACTGCGATAAAACTTTTCTAAAGACAAATTCGAGCAAAGTGAGTGTGAGCATGTATAAATACAAAGTGTAAAGTTTCGCGGCAGACTTTTCATTTTTGTGTCATGTGGAAATGTGAGATATATAATATTTTTCATGTTTTACATGTAGTATTGCTAGTATTGATGATAATAATTAATATTTTTAAGAGTTTAATCAGAGCCATCTATAAGAATTTAGCGGAAACAGTTACAGGAGTTGGTGGCAGTTATTCAAAAGTCGCAGTACGTATTGTATAAAAGCACATCTATGTTACATTTGTAACATAGATGGCGCTTAAAGTTCTTATGTAGTTTACAAAATTATAATATTATCTTGTGTTACTTTGCCATGTTATTTGTGTGTAAATATTTATATTATTTGTTTAATGATTATTATAAAACAAGTCCCACGCCGCGACTGTCTCTCTGTTTATCACGCGACTGTCTGTCTGTTTGTCTATTCGTCATAAACTCGAAAATGACTGACCGGATCATGCGGTTTTCACCAATAGATTCAGTGATTTAAGTAAGGAAAATTGATGTGTAAAACTCACTAAGGTTTTGTGTGAATTTGCTGTAGTAATATGCAGATAATTGTTAAGAATGTCGGATTTCATCTTACCTGAAAAAATATATATGAAAAAGTATATTTAGTATCTGAAAATTGGTTGTCAATATTCGTAGTACCTACCTACTTAATTGGTTATTTTATACAAATATTGATTACGTAGTAGGTACGTTCGTAGCAAGGCTAAGCTAAAGATTTTGTTTATTAGTGACTATTAGTGAATATATTTGTAACATTATCTGGCTCTTCCCTAGATTCAGCACGGACGAAGCCGCCGGTTCCGCTAGTTATACATATAAACCTTCCTCTTGAATCATCTATCGTTGCGTAGTTTTAAAGATCTAACCTAAGCATACATAGGGACAGACAGACAGCGACGCCACTTTATTTTATAATATGTAGTGATAAGTATATATAAAATGTTATATATTTATTTTATTAATTATTATTAACTTTCTAGAACAAAAACGTTAATAAAATACAATGTATTTAAGCGAAACGTTCATTAAATACATTGTAGCAGAAGCAAATGTGTTCACATACGAGTAGTAGGTACGTAGTTAGGTAGATATTATGAAACTTTTGTAAAAACTTTCATTGCTTTCGGTTTATGGTTGCGAAGAAGCGTAGGTTAGTCGTGTTGTATTCTCAAAACTTATAGTAAAACTGAGTTATACCATCAGTTATTTACCAAAAACGTCCCATCAAAATCAGTTCAGCCTTTTCAGGAGTTAGCCGGAAAAATCGTAACTTGAGAGGTTACGGTTAGGCCCTAGAGAGATAGGATACACGGTTAGTTAAAAATGGAATAGCTGCGTTTTTGATCTACTAAAATAAATTAAACTGTACGTTAACATATTACAGTGATTACTAATTTAATAGCAAGTTTAATTATTTATTATTTCAATTCTTAGCTAAAGTACTTTTAATCTTCTTAATATCACCAGAAAAAAGCAGCTAAATTGTTTCTGTTAATGACTAGATATCTCTATGAAAAGGTCACGTCACGTCGACCCTTTGTTTATGGTTGAATGAAAAGAAAAATAACGAATACGTTGGTATCGTACACTCTGGAGTTTGGCCTTATTCCACCACGCTGTAGAGAGCTTTCTCCCGATATTTTCGCACATCATCAGTAAGATGGCAATTATTTTGAAAATCTTTTGCACATGAAATATAGAATACCTTAGTTTTGAACAAATACTTTTATATTTACAGTATTTTCCAAAAAGGAACAAAAAGTATGAAAACATAAAAGCATTCTTTGTTTTGTTTGGGTATAGTTGGAGTAAACAAAATACCATTGCACTTTAAACTTAGAACTTTTACGACGTTGAGCCCTGATATTAACAAGGTCAAACAGGGGAGCTTTTATAAGTGTCGACCTACTTAGATAGGAAAGGCGGCGCCGGACTTTCATTAACATGTATCGACGGTTAATACCGGTTCATACATATTTGGATTTTCGCACTAATCATTAATTAATAATATTAGGTAATATTTGAAATTACAAAATTGAATAATGACGTTAATTCACTTTCACTCCACTGAATAGTTATTACAGCTATTAAGATTTCACTTAACAATCTTTATTGCTCTGTACTAGTTTTAGTCAGTCGATTTTCCTAAAAAATGTCGTAATTACTTGTTATTTTTGTTTTTTTTCGCTTAACTTTCTATTAAATAGCTCATAATAAATGTAGTCTATGATACTCCACATCATAGTTTATCTCTGTAGTAAAAATTGTCTAAATCTGTTCAGTCATTACATATGAAACCATAAAAAAATAAATAAAACCTTTCGTGACCTAAATAGTAAATACTTCCAGCTATTTAAATACCAATAGGTATTTTGTTCCTTAATTAGTCATTACTATACTTAAAAATTAACAGTCTATTAGAGTTTTGTTAAGCTTAGGTACATTAAGGTATATTGCCTAGACTTTATAGGCAATAAAGACTTGAAAAGAAGTTTTCGTTTCTCTTTCATTGTTGGTCAAAGACAGTTCTAATTTGGTATAGGTAGGTATTTGTACGGTCGTATCCTCTGTAATAAATATTCTGACCTTACGACCCTGAGCTTACGCAAGTCGCTTCGTCGTAAATATATTTTGTCCAGAGCTGCCCCCGAATTTCAAAAATTATAAAATTAGATTTTATATTACTTTTTAGTCGATAACTTCAAATAGTCCACAATTAACAGCCAAGTTTATAAAGATAGCATTATCTTGGCACTTAAGTTAGTTTATTGGTTACTTGAAAAAAGTTATCTCTTACTAAATCTCATGATAGGGTGAAAGTAAATAAAACTACTACCAAACTAAATATTCGACATTAGCTGTAACTTCAGAAAACGTAAGCCTGTTGTAAATTAAAGGATCTAAATATTTTTTAATTTATATAATAATAATATTTAATCAATTAATTTTAACTATTAGAATGTAAATGTAATGAAACATCAGAAAAAAGTATAAACAACAAAATAAAATTTATTAGATAGTATACAATGTTTAGATAGAGTCCTCTCCAATACGAGAACATTATCATAGAGAAGTGGGATAAACAAAAGCTATAAATTTATTCTAGTAAGTTATAAATCAAGTAGATGTAGATAGTTTTTTTGTTTTTACGAATCCTTTGACCCTATTTCTATTTTGCTTGTCTCTTCGTATTTTTTCCTTCGCTTTCGTTATTGTATTAAGGATCATGTATGCATATATTATATTGATAATAATATAATATACATAAAAAGAAAATATTGTGGCTTAACTAATGGTATTTATAGGACCTAAGCATAATGAAATGTCTGATTTTATAGAAATTTATTTATCTTACTACAAATTATACAAAATTTACTTACATACATACCTTTTAAATTTACTTTTCAATAAAAAAGTTGTAAATTTTTATTAACACGTGTGTCTGCCAAACGGCATAAGTTTGTTGGCAAAATAAATTAACAATAACATATAATGTATTGCTTTGTACAATAACTTGAATGTATACATTGTATGATGTGAAAATGACTTACATTTAGAAACTTTAACAGGATAGATTTTAAAATGAAAGAAAAAATCATGAAGAAATTTGTTATGATTAAACTATTAAAAAATATATATATACAAAGAGATTACTTGTTTCAATGTAGTTACTTATCTCTGGCAGTATCAGCCCAATATAAAATTCTGTTTACATTTTGCAAGTTGCAACTTATTTATAGTGATAGGTTAACGACAACCTAAAAATACGATACGATCAACTTAATTAAACATAAACAAAATGCGAGCCAGTAGCTCATTAAATTTAATTTAAAATTCTAAAACGTACCTACGACTATGTTAATTTTAGAAGATATTTTATACACTTTAGAATGAGACGTTGGTCACATTTCTTCATCAGAAAGTTAAAAGATATTAATAATCTTGAATGCTTCGTATTGCTAATCAGCATATTTTGTTTGAATTTTTAGTCACTTCTTTCACATTATATTATCTAAAAATTAAAACACCCATAAAAATCCGAGAAGATAGTTTTTTTTAATTGTTAATAAGATGGTATAAGATAATTGAGATCCGATCTTTAACGTTGACCAATTTTTGTTTGCAAGACAAACCAATAAATTGACTAACTTTCCTGTGCGAGAAAGATCACACAGAAAATAATAAGTCTAGTTTTTAGAAAGAATCTTAGTGAAGTTACTACTGTTTTTCTTCTAAGAAGCATAGATCTCAGCCTTTCTGTAGCTTGTTGACAATGGTATAAAGATATGTGTACACTGTACAGTACATATTATGTAGAGCGAATGTGAGTGTAACGGTAACCCGTCGTAATTAGAAACTCGAGAACACAATGGAACGTTGTAGCGCAAGAATTTATTTATGTAGATATGTTTATATAGTACTACAAAAACATGGTAAGATCGAAACCTACTATATAATTTTTGCTTTAAAATTATACTACGGCTTAGGTATATTAAAAAGTGTCTACCAAAAAAGAGCGGAAAAGAGAATATAGAGACTGTTCTTAGATTAATTTTTTCAAACATTTACAATGCAGAGTAGTTTTGATTTGCTGTAAGCAGCAAATAATGATACGATAGCAATAACTAAAAATTTTCTTTCAGATTAAATTAAAGTAATACGAGTATGTATTCGTACTGAAATTTATTTTTGTTTTACAATTAATTCTAAATTTATTCATATTTTTTTCTGCAAACTCTTTCATTTGATATCCTTAACATAGAAGTGCATAAATAAAAAATAGTCCAACATCTTTGGAAGTCCTCCATATGATCCAATGACATCACTTAATTAATCATGCAATGTTATCCCAACTAAATATGTATGTAAATTTTTAGCTAAGGCGGTTAAGATAAATATTTTACTTACTTACCGCGTTTTGGAGCTTTTATAACTTTACCTAGCTTGTGCAGTAGATACTAGTAACGATGACTTATATAGGTACATATTGTATAACTAAAATAATGAATAAAATTCAATCTTAAGTATATTTTTTGTGATATAGGAAAAAAATATCGTGTTGACACTTTTCCAATTGTATGGTAACAGAAAGTTTTGTCATTGTTCGAAGCAAGAAAATATATATTATGGCTTATGTCTAGACATATAATCAAATTCACTATCCTTGTACTCTTGTATTTATTTCAGTTAATCTTAATTAATTTCGTGTCCATCTATACTTATATTATAAAGCTAAAGAGTTTGTTTGGTTGAACGGTCTAATGACAGGAACTACTGGTTTAAATTTAACAAGCAAACGATTTAAATAAACACACACACTACACTACACTTAGTATGAAGGTATTGCATAGGACATAAAAATCAAAATGGGTATCTGCATTTGTTCTAAGATCGTGCTTAAAGCTATCGTTATATATTGAATCTAAGTTAATACTTTTGAAATGGCTTTGATACGAATATTAAGCCAGTTTAAACTTCGAAAATTCAATATAACCGCTTAATTCCCCTTTTAGTACCGACACGGTCGTGTCACCATTATATTATAGGTAAAAGTGATATATTTTATTTTCGTAATGGATTTCACAAAAGTTTAGCATTTTCATGACAAAACATAATTTTCAGCAAAATTGCTTACTATTTTCAGTAAAAAGAATAGCCCATCAAGTTGTTTAACTAATGATACTAAATCGGATAAGTATTATAGGTTTTATTCTAGGAAAAGAAAAAGTTCATAGTAATCGGATTATTATTATAAATGCGATAAGTTCCTGTAAAAATATACCTACGGAATATTGGTTAACCTATAGGTCTTGTCTTCTTCCTCACCAATTCACCTTTCTGTTCATAGCATCTAGCAATCCAACAGGGCACGAAGGCAAGAAATGAATATCGTAATCCGGTGGTGGGCGGTGTACCTTGCGTGTTGCTCCACGTACTTCTGTGATAGTAGAGTGGAAGGTTGGAGCAACCCCATGGTTGTTGCGGTCGGCTTCGGCAGACCTGCCTTTAGCCATTCTGCGACGCTATATTAAGACGGGGGAGATTCCATTGGTTATAGATAGTGCTTACATACAGCGGTCATGTGAGATTCACCGGATCTCACATGACCGCTGTATGTAAGCAGGTGCTTAAATGCATTCCAACGTTAAAAAAGTATCTACAGATTTACCAAACTGAGTATGTAAGAATAAGTATTTCTTAAAAAAAGGGACGATCATTTAGGTACCATTCAAGGTAGAAGACCTTCTCTAAAAATATATTTAAAGTTTATCTAAACACTGCGTATTTGTTCTTGTCGAGAAAAGCCTGACTTGGATAACGTGGGTTGAGATAAGCTTCGCATCTGTCTAAGCGTTAGCTCACATTTTATTTTAAACCCAGAACCTGGAATACCTTAAGTGCTTCACCAAACATCACTGATCATGCAATGGTAAAAGTCCATATATTCATCTACTTTTTATAAAATTCTTAAAACACCTCATGAGTCATGTTAACAAATCCTAAGATTTACTAGATAAACCTATGATTTACCTATATTTTATTTTTATAACTTTTACCATGTCTCACTGTTAGGCTTCTATGGACGCACCCGAACGAAACAAGAGCAAGTTGTGAGTCTCATTGGTAAATTTCAAAAAAGCCCTAATATAAAAAGAAATAATTGCCAAATTTATTATCTAGATGTAGTAAATCGAACTTCGTGTTTTCACGAAATCTGTTATCCGTAAAGACCATTACAGGTTTGAATTAATGGAGGCAAGACGTTGACCTACTTCCATAACTTCGCAACTGAAGACCATTATATTATATCTGTATCTAGTTTATCTTTATATTTGTAAGATATGAGTAAACAATAATATTTTTAAAAACAATAATAGTGTTAGTCACAGAATTTTTTCTTGCTTAGCTTTTATTAGTCTATCTTGTATGCCTTTCTTATTTTTTCGTTTTATTTCTAGCAATTTAGTGTACAAACAAGTATAAGTAAAGACTCATATATTTACGAAACGTTTGGCTCAGTTTGTAATGACGCTACTTGCTGTGCCAGAGGTCGCGGGTTTAAGTCCCGCTAGAGGTATTCCTTTATGCGATGAGTACTTATGTTGGTACAGTCTTGGGTGTTTATTTTTATAATATGTATGTATTTAAAGTTATATATGTGTAGTGTATCAATCTGGTATAGCACAAGGGTACCTTACTATGGAACTAGATAGTGCTGTGTGTAAGTAAATATCCCAAAATATTTTTTTTATTATTTATTTAAAAAGTCAGTACACGTCGCTATCAAACTAAAAAGGTACAAGGATGACAGCGTGCCTTAAAAAGAACGTAATTGACAGGTGATGACAGCATACGTCTTTAGATGGTTAGCGAAATAATAATTTAGTTTTCCCTTTCGATAACTGACGGAAAAACCAGTTCATATAGTATATATATATTATTATTACGCTGTCTATAATATGTAGTTTGTTGAAATCATATTTTTCTATGTAAGCTTTCGAAATTGTAACTGGATTAGAGATTCTTATAATAAAAGCCATATTTTGGTATTTATGGCTTCTGCTCTACGTAACGACTATGTTTACGTATGACAAGATAGCTAGCTTTTTTCTTTACCGAAGTGGCTGTTAGCGACAAAGTTGGAAACTATTATTCAGATCAGTCTGCAAAAATGTACTTGCAAATGCAATGATCTAGAACTTGCATTTTCTGATTTAAAAACCAAAAAAATTATAGTTATAAAATCATATTTGTCTCTCTGTTTGTCTCGTGATTTTCTTATATTTTTAAATAGCGTAGTTAGAATGATTTTAAAGTATGTCTACAAAAAATATATATTTAAAGCATTTTTAGGCTTGCGTGACAAGTGAACAAACAAACAAAAGTTACAAAATGAATAATTTTACTCTCTCTCAGTTATTTTATTTTACAAAATCTAATGTAGTCCCATAAAATATAAATATATTGTGAAAAATAACTAGCAAAGAGCAAGCATGCCACTAGTACCTAATAAATAAAATACGATAAATTGTTCAAGATTTAGTGCATCTGGTTTTATCTGCTTATGATTGAAACTAATCTTATTAAAGTACTTTAAAGTAGTGAAGTGTAATTGGCACTGTGCCCCGTCGACCATCTTACTCATATGTTAGTGGATTAGCTTTTACCACGAAATACTTGCGCGTACAATTCATATTTTAAGAAAAAATAAACATTTAAGAAAAAATAAACATTTCACGAAACGTTTCTCCTGTATTTTGCTCCTCTTAAATATTTTAGTAGACATAAGAATTCATAACAATCTATTATTTATTAATCTCAAGTTCTGTTCAGTAGTACCTCTCAAAATATTATGTATGGAAAACTATGCAAAAATATTTATAATGACATATTATTACTTTTAAAGAAATTTAAAGAATAAAGTTTTGATATAATTAATAATTAGATAGGTAATATCTATATAAGGAAAGGATTCCATAAATTATGATCGTATTTTAAATAGATATATGCCTTGAGGTCATAGTGACCCCATAACTAGCCATGAAGATAATTCAAAAACAGTTTACAGTACACGAAGAAAAACGTACAGTAAACGTAAAGTAAATAAACAGAGAAAAAATATGTAAAGAATACGACGATGAGGCCTTATAGGTAAAAACGATATCTTCCAGGCAACCAGGCAAAAGAGGAAGGAAATTAATCTTTCACATATTATTTTAAATAATTACAATCTTAACAGACACACAAACAAATTTTCACACGATTAATATTTCTATTAGAAAGTATCTAGCATAACCTACAAATAACTTTAATAAAATATGCCAGTAGAGTTCCCTAAGAACTTTATTTTCCAATATGGCTAGAAAAAATTGAACTTGGCTGCAATAATAGTGCAGTTATTAATATACTCTAATAGCGAATAGCGATCTAGGGCACGGAAACCTATTGTGTGTAAGTTCATAGCCAAGCTATTAAAACGCGAGCCAACGCAAATTATGCGATTTCTCATTTACAGTATTATACATAACAATGTATAAGTTGTAGATATTTAAGTACTAAAGTATAAGTTTGTTTTGATTAACCTCTACCGATAATAATTAAATTAGTTCATTAATTTTAAAGATAAGTTTTGAGTTAGCGAATGTAAAGATCTCAACGTCAGATTTTTGACTGTAATAATGCGATGCTGCATACATAAAAATAACATTGGGCAAAAAGCACAAAATACCTGATATTTCTTTAAAAGGGGCAAAATAAAATATTGGTTTTATATTTGGGAGAATGTGTTATGATACAACTTGCAATTGTAAAGCAATTTAAGTAAATTAAAAAATATTTTGTTAATATGAGGAAAATATTGAACATACATACATACATATTATAGTCTAGATAATATATTATATTTCTGAGCTCTGTAATAGTAACCATTTATATGATTTATTTAGCGTTCTAAGTCAAATGGCTGAAGTACTAATCACATTAGTTAAGGCGCTGAAACGTGGAACTTTGTATTTTTTATGTTATCTTCTTACGTTTTAGGTCAAATATCAGATTTATATTTTGACTATTTTTATTATTTTTATGTTGTTTTGTCAGCAAAGTAATAAGATGATAATTAAGTTTGCTCAAATATGATATTAAGAATTAAAAAAATCTATAAATTATAAATGAAACTATCTTTTCGGATTTTGTCGCGGATTTATTATGATTTTTGGTTCCCGATCTACCCGTGACCATGATTGCTGTAAAGCATTCGAAACGTCGCGCGTCGGTAACCTAAGCCAACATCAACACCTTGCATATCAGACAATAAGAATACTGACTTCGTATTGCATTTCTGTTTAGAGGTTTCTTATAACAAGCCTTATCATATTTAGTACATTCAATTAAATATTGAACCAGCTACCTTTGAAATAATACCTTTGAAATTGACGACACGTTAGGCTCAGTGGGTAGTGACCCTGCTTTCTGCGCCAGCGGTCGCGGGTTCGAGTCCCGCTGGGGGCATACATTTGTTGAGCACGAATGTTTGTACTCCAGTCATGGATGTTTATATTTATAATATGTATGTATTTAAACTTATATATGTAGTATATCAACCATCTAGTATCCATAACACAAGGCTCGTACCTTATCGTGGAACTAGATGATAGTGCTGTGTGTAATTGTCCCAACATATTTAAAACATATTTAATAAGTACTTCCGTCATTCAGACATGAATTTTTTGTTCGGAAGCCATATTAACTAGCAAATTAAAATAATCCAATAAAGTTAAACATTACTTGACCTGAAATTCCTAAAATTATTTGGCAGCTATTGTGAAAATAGGCTTACATTGTTGTACCCTCCTACGTTCAATCTACTACTGTTACGTTATTAGAGGACTAACTAGTATTAAAGAAAATATTTTTTATGCTAGCTGATAGAATGATATTTAGATGTAAAAACTCGAAAAAAAGACAGTGAAAAGAATGAATGAAAAGTATCTATGTATGCATATGAATTTGAGGTTGAATAAACAATTTCTTTTAAATATACTATATTATGTGTACTGTGATCGCATTTTAAAAACCTTTATTTTGATATTAGTTCTAACATCTATATACCCTATGAAAATCGCGTTATTAAGAAAGTTTTAATGATAAATTAAAATCGTTGAAGCCGAGGAAGCATAGGAAATATACATACGTATTTACATATCTACATATAAATCTAGAGACATACAAACATACTTACAGGTCAAACACAAAACCTCCTTTGAGTTTCACCGCAGTCGGGTAAATAATAAGCTTCGTTTTAAGCTAACTTTGCAGTGCATGTTTCCGTTGTAATGATTGATAGATTGAGATTAATGCATGTACCTACTTAGCACATAGTCATATTTTCACGCTGACGTTTTATCATTTATAGTTTAATTATTTTTCGGTTATGTGGCAAGTAAAAGAAATTTTTGATACTCTAGAATGAAACTTTAGAAGGTATATTATTATATAATATTTCATAGATTACGAAATATTTATTAATTTTAAAAAATATTAGAGAACAAGTTTATCCATTATTATAGTACCTATATATATAATAACCTACCTAAGGAATTTTATAGAGTAGGCACCTATAAGGTGATTTAAATGAATAATTTAGCATAAGTCATTGCGGTGAATGAAACTTATAACATCATAGTTTACTGGGAAAGAGCGACAATAGTGAGTAATGGTATTGTTCCATTGTAAGTCATACATATTGCGTTATGAATTGTTTTGTAACATAATAAAATATTTATTTATTATTATTTTGATACACCCATTTTCACTATCAATTAAAACTAAAGCTAAACCAAGGTAAAATCCATCAAGCCGCTTAGGTTACAGTGTATGCCAAAAAATATTTATTTTCATTAAACCCCCGAAAATCCGCCAAAGTGTAGGCTAATCGGATAATTACTATAATATGCGTAAGGTACACCGTACAATGTAATAATTAGGTATAAGTACAAAAGGAAAATTATTTTTAGGTAGGTATGTTGCTCTTTATCTATACTATCTATACTAATATTATAAAGAAGTAAAGTTTGTTTATTTGTTAAGTTGTAAGGGGTAATGTCGGGATCTACTGAACCGATTTTAAAAATTCTTTCACCAATAGAAAGCCACATTATTGCTGAGTGCCGTTTTGCAAAGTTAATCGCAGAAAAAACGGTCGAATTAAAGCGTTTCTTACGAACGCTGCCTTAACTATGAAAGATATATTTTTGAGTTCTAGAGAAAAGATGTGGAGCTTAAAAATGCCTACAAAAAAGTCAACGACAGCATATGTCTAACTTTTATATTTAAGTGACAAAAAGTAGTTTTTTTAATATTAGTATAGATAATTTAATTTTTAATTTTTAATATTAATAAAATAATTTAAATTATTTAAACACTCTGTACTAAAAAAGGATTATTGACATTATGCCCAACGAAGTGGGCACGGGTCAGCTAGTATAGTATATTTTTCTCTCGTTTTTGCAACACTTTTCGTTGATGCTCCGCTCCTATTGGTCGTAGCGTGATGTAATAATATAGCCTATAACCTAGATACATGGACTATCAAACACAAAAAGATTTTTTCAATTCGCAGCAGTAGTTCCTGAGATTAATGCGTTCAACCAACCAACCAACCAAACAAACAAACAAACAAACAAACAAACAAACAAACAAACAAACAAAGTCTTCAGCTTTCTAATATTAATATAGATTATCACTCTTGTAGAAAGAATGACATGTAATGTAAGAAGACAGTATTATAAAAACTAATAGAAAAAATAAAAAATACAATGTACTTTTATAGCAGTAATAAAAATGTACGTGATACCAACGCTGTCATCTCGAGGAAAAACAAAAGTTTTACGCTAACTCGTGCTTGTGTTATAGTTATTATCTACTATTATGTACCTATGTGACAGTAAATATAAATGACAAATATTCATAATAAACCTATCGATTACTTGCAAAAAAACGTTCGGTTTTAGGTTTGAAAAACAATTGTTAAAACTAAACTTTTTTTGTATAAGTCAAGGCTTTTTACGTGAAAAAGTATAAAAAGGATACTGTATGTATAAAAAGAAAACTCTATCTCTCTAATCAAATGCACCTTAAAAATCATTTTTAAGGTTTTTTCCTGTCCATTTTCATTCTTATTCCATTCTTCTATCATCGTCAGAAGGACATGTTGTGGCATTATAAAATCACTTATGCACTCGACCACGACGTCCCGACCTTACTACAACAATCAGTGAGTTGTTTACAGAGAAATCAATCGAGATTATTCTTCTTGAGAGGCTCACTAAGATCGGCACACTTCTAGCTTTTCCTTCCATCTATTTCATCTTCATGCTGTACACTACTGAGCCTCCTCACAAATCCAAGGTGAACCACATTCTTAGGTAAGTAACCACAGCTACACATTGATACATTCCCGGGATCTTAAAAGTTGTATGACATGTATTATATCCATAAACGCATCTATAGCGCAAAATGTTGCTGTGTGGAATAAGGACACGCCCACTGTGAAGGTAAACAGAACAAATTCAAATCTTAATAGATAATAATTGTAAGTTATAATAATTTTGGCAGTACAAGTAGGTACTTAAACATCTGCATCGATTGATCTTATCTAAAGTAATTTTAAAGAACTACCGGATATGTACAAAACCCTGACATAGTAAAATTTAAAACTTTTGTGTGTTGTAGTATTTATTATGTCTAGAATAAGGAAAATAAGGGAACCATTCGTTTTGAAAAAAAGAATTACTGAGGTCTAAAATATGTTTTTCTAAAAATTCTATAATTGGTTTAACAAAAATATAACTAGTGTTTTTAAATAATATTATTATGTACACATTAAACATAATATATAGCGAGTATTTACGATAAAAGGAATGCTATATCAACGACTTAAAGATTTTTCTAAATGTCTATCGCTTGAGTGATGCCTAACGGTTTGGAATGGAACTTTTTAATGTAATCTTAAAATGGACTACCTGTTGACGCAATATCTGGCAGTACTACTCATAGCATTGTTTGGTTCAATTGAGCTTATCTCGTTCTTCCTATAGAATAAGTTTAAAATTAGATATTTGTTTATTAGAATTTAGATATTTATTTTACATGATAAGTTAGAAATAACTACACAAGAGAGAGCACGCACAGGACTTGTTAACGCGCTTTACTAAGCTTAATACTACTAATCTCTACACTTTAAGGAATTTTCTTCTTAACTCTCTACATTGTTAATGATCATTTGTGATATAAATGATCTAGTATCGAGCAAATTTCATACCACTGTGAATTTATAAGGTCATATGTAGGTATACTATTAAGGTAGAGACCACCATCTTGTACAAACTTGAATTTGTAGTCTATCAGATCGCAAATCAAAGCTGAGATTTACGGCGTAGTTTGTACAGTGTATTTATATAAAAAACTTTTAAGAATTTATTCTGCTACCAGTTATTATTAATATTTTTTTAACAGTACTGCTTATTAAAATTACAATTGATTAATATAGCAATTCATTCATAATTATAAAATCAAATTCAAATATTTTATTTTGTATAAAATCATTACAATTTCTTACTGAACGTCATGAGTCTACAACCAAAGAAGGAGAGAAGAAGCCTCTGACCTGAGAAGAACTGGCAAAGGCACTCAACGGAACTAATATTATTTATTTATCTTAATCCGTTTCTTTTTCAAATTAACTTGAAATTAACAATAATTCAATTGAAAACACTTAAGTTCATTGTACCTAAGTGGATGTAATTTTGTCAACCGCAATTTTTATGACACATGAGATTATCCGGGAATTAACCAACGCTGGCATACCCTACATTACGTGTAAATGCGTCCGTCGGCGACGCGCGGTCGGCGAGTGGGTCGACGTTTCAGTCTCGATCGTACTTCGTGAGAGTTTACCCGTACAATTTCAACTACTCAACTAAATCCAATTAACATGGCCCGAAGTGTAACTGCTCTGACTATTGCGACCCTACTGGCACTAGTCGAAATCGGTACGTTATAATTTCCCGCCTAACCTATTTTTTTAAATTAATTATATTAACTCTAACTTTAAGTACTTTTAAGTTATATTTTAATTCAAGCAAAACAATTTATTGCGACTCAATTTAATATCAACTCTATCAAGAAATACATACAATAATAAATTTTTATTTCACGCTTGCTTTATTCAGTTTACGAGATGCATATCGATAGATTTATATACAATTGAGTAACTAAAGTTAAAGGGCACAAGTCTTAGTAAAGTGTAGTAATTCGAGATCTAAGAAGTAAATACTTATTATTTTTCTCCCTTTCATAACTTTGTGCTAAAACAACAACTTTTATGTCCTATAACTTAGAGAATCACGATTCTTCCAATATCACGTTCATGGATAGTTAAAATAATTGTTTTATTTTCCTTGTACCCAAGGACTAATAGATAAAGCAGTAGTACATTGTATATAAGTATGTATTACCTTTGTTACACTAGACGAACTAGTGGAAAAATCGTAGTAGTTTAAATGATAGTTCATAGGTTCTTTATTACTGTATTTGTATTCTTATATATCAAGTAATTTAAAGTTTGGCTTTTATATAATATAAGAGCATTAAAGTCGCGCACGCACAATTAAGACATCAACGAGAACGCTATAAAATACCATTTCGAGACATGAATTCTAATTAGGATAATAAACAATTTAATGGAAAAGTTTTTGATGTTTCTTTATAAAGCTTCTTTTATTTCTTATTGTTATAAATTTTGGCATTTGCTAGATAATAAAAGTTTAGTAAATGAAATAGAACAAAGGAATATTTGAATTTTAGTTCACCAAAAACTAAGGTACGTATATTTGAGGTAAATCGATATGTCCAATAAAATCCAGCAAAAGGACTTCAGCTAATGAACAACTTTTAATCTAAAAGTTTCATTAAAAAAAGTTGGTCATTTTTCGTTGTCGAACGAATTTATAGAATAATATTAACATTTTATTTAAATGACAAAAACAAAGGGGCTTACGTGAACACAGAAGTAAAAACCTAAACCTACCGACTAGAAGACTTCGGCATCTTACGCATGTTTGTACTTTAGATTTTGGCCTACGTCCAGATTTTTAACGACTGCGCAACACTAGCTCACGCAGTGTATTTCATTTTTTATATATCAAGCTTATCTAGATCACTAAACCTATCTGGTTATTCCTTATTTTATGTCCTTATTACGTAAGTGTTTGTTTACAAAAAAATAATTAGAAGTAGATCGCAACTAAAACTTGTTTGTTGATAATGAGGTAGGGATCGTCAAAAAAACTCGTTTTAAAACTATTAAAAAGTCGTTACTTTTAATCCCATTAAAAAGTTAATTATTTATATTATATTATATATTCTTTTTTTTAAATATGTATAGCAGACTACTACTACTTTTTGCTCGCAACTTCGTTTTAAAAATATAGTTTATGTTATACTCTATATGCTGGCCGAATCCTATCAAAATTTGTTAAACAGTTCAAGCGTTAATGGGTAAAAAACAGTTTTTGTAAATAAACAATTAGTACGGATGGAAAAATACATGCTAATATTACGTCATCTGCGGTAATTATGTTTTTACGAATTTATAATACTTTAAGTCTAGGCTTCAGTTACTAAATTGTGCAAATAAAAATATTTACTCAGTTTGAGTATTGTCCAACTTCAATGCCAGGTCGCAGGTTCAAATTTATTAAATTTGTAGCGGCCATACGATCTTTAAGTGCTTTACATCCGTCTGTTATACACAGGGGCCTATTACGCGTTGTTGTTGATGAGTGGAAAATTCTATTATTATTATTATTATGGCTCTGACATTTATGTGTATTCGATCATCGATTATTACAGAAAACATGTGACACATCACTATTTGTTCATAGATAAAGAAACCAGTTTTCCGTTTGATTTACACCTACATGTTACATAGTTTAAGTTAATTTACGTTCAGTTTGTGACTCATTTAATTAACTCACTGTGAATAGATGCAACATCAATTAACGTTTCTAGATAGAGACATCGATAGTATCCTTGAAAAGTAATAAACAATGCATATCTTGCAACGACAAATGTAAATAAATAAACTTTTTGTAATCTGTGAAATGGTGAGGTAACTTTATGCGATTAATTTTTAAATGAAGAATACTAAGCAAAATAAACCTTGTTACAATGAATAATATTAAGTTAAGATACACATGTGTTGACGTCTGAATGATTAAAGCCATGTACATTTCCGTTAAATTATACCTAATATAAAAAGTAAATACTAAAAACGAGAACGCAAATATTTTACTCGGACATAAGTTATTCAAAAAAGTATATTTTTACAACGTATTACTCTTTAGGGGATTAAGTTAATGTGCCAAAATTTGGTGCCTTGCCAGGAACTGAGAAAAAAACAATGGTAGGTACATTTTTACCTAATATCTTAAGCTTATTGCGGGTTTGACCATTATATAAAGCTCCATTACATTAAGTTTCTTTACGTTTAAGAACATAGTAATGAAATAAAAAGGAAACAAAGGGAAGCAATGCTATGCTACAGGTCGCAAAGTCAATTCCGGTACACTTCAAATATTTATATTACATAGTACATTGATATATCCACTAAGTATATAAATGTTAGTTCCATCTTTAATTCAGTCGCGTACCTATTTCGAAAAATGGTTATAACGACTATTCTATGAACAACAAGTTGTTAAACTGGTATTCTTTATTGCCTGATCAACGATTATTTGTCACCAATTCTAAGATGACATCATAGGCACACAAATAATAAAATTGTATCGTACTCGGTCTAGCAGGCTATGCTCGCTAGCCAACCGTAAAGTAAGGTCTACTCAGTGTCATACGCAATGGCGGACAATTATAATGGGTTGACAAATTTCGACACAACTAGGCATTGTTTGTGACGATGGTTAAAACCATAGATGACCTAATGCTTACCAAGTACATTAAATACACATGTGCTTAATTAATTGAATAATTTGCCTGTTTTTAATAAAAATAGATTATAGAGCGCATAAATTTCACTACCACATATAAGGAATTTGAAGGTATAATATATTATGTTGTATATTATAAATTTTATTTGACGACACGTTTGGCTCAGTTAGTAGTGACCCTACTTTTTGTGCCAGCGGTCGGAGGTTCGAATCGCGCTGGGGGCATTCTTTGTTGAGCACGAATGTTTGTATTCCAGTCATGGGTATTTATATTTATAATATGTATATATTTAAAATTTATATATGTGTAGTATATCAACTATCTGGTATCTGTAACACAAGCCTCGTAGCTACCACGGAACTAGATGGTGCTGTTGTAATAAAATGAAATTTTTTTACTAATATCACTAAATTTTGGATAATCAATACTAGTCGATTTATTATAGGCCCATTAGGTATATCTGAAATAATATATTACTAGTATAGTATTATGTGATCTGTGCTATTACTAAAGTGGCTATCAACATAATATATTTTTTAAATATCTAATAAAAAGTGTTTATAGCTTAGTTAAAAAGTAAATATTTAGAAATTTTTCCACTAAAGCTTTTACATGTCGAAGGCGACGCTTGATCATGGCCTAAATATAAAAATGGACTGGTGATATCATCGGTGACACAATCTTGAATATCTTGTACATATATATGAGCTACGGTTCTGACTTCGTTTGAAACCGGTTTACATTTGCTATTCTGTACGAGTGGAGGCCGGCTTGTGCTATTTAGGTACATCACACGTTTGTTATGTTTACATCTAGGGAAAAGTACACTTTGCTTAAATTTTTCTGAATTATATTATAATATTTAAAAATTGTGTTCCTACACTTTTTAATAAGCTCATTAAGCTCATTATCTAAAGCTTTAAATATCACAACGGTTACCATAATGTACAGAACGATGATAGCCCGAAGTGAATCATCTCAAAAAGTAGAGAATTCTATGTTAATAATTATAAATTAAAACACTTAATGTTTTCGCGTTTCAAACGTTTTTCACTATCTATTGCATTATTTATTTTAATATTTATATTTACAACTAAATACCTATATCATAAATAATTATTTTAGTAAGTCCACAGTCCGTCGTAAAAGCTACCAAAACACATTTTTTTCACATGTTATGTATTTTATAGAAATTTATAAATTAAAAAGTAAGGTATATTAATGCGGAGGCTCTTTGACTTTCTAAGCCTAAATATAATATATAATCTGTGGAATGACTTTGAATTCTCGAATAGAATAGGTTGTAGCAGACGAATTATGGCTATACCCTCTTAGAATTTACACTGTCTCAACTGAATTGGAATACTAAAATTTCAATGACATTTAATGGTCATTGAACTTAACGATTAAGTATTATTTTTTAGTTAATATTGCACTATATAATATATTGTTTATCTTAAAACCTGTATTTTTCCACTATTATCATTGTTTGTCTCTCGTTTATTTTATAATTCGGTTGGTTGATACCCAGTGAATAAAATGAGCAATTTGACCTTCAATATCTAAATTGCTTTAGTCATTACTCATCTCCGGACTTATTACCAATCGTGCTACAAAGTATCTACCTGTTAATATGGCTTGAAAAAAGTGTAGTTTCATAACAATGAAAACTGAATTCCGAGGAAAGGACAAGAAAAGACATTTATTATGTTGACCTATTTCTCAATTACGATTTATAGCGTAAGGCAAAATAGGGATTCTTTTTTATGTCGATTTTTATTCAGTATTCATTTTTCAAAATAATTGCATTGTTTGTGTACTTGCCATAGCCATGAATTTATTGCGTTAGTGACATCATCAGTGAAAATATAAATATCACTTTCAAAAGTCTTAGAATAAAACTTTCTTAATGGTTAAGCGGTTATTCAATGTTAGCGACTTACTAGTGCTAGGCATACCTTGGTGCCTAACAGTTCTAGCCTACGTGTTGTTCCGGACAGAGAAGTAACAAAAACGAACTTTACTATAAATTATAACTAGCGTTTTTCTGCAGCTTGAATAGCGTAGACCAATTAGCTATAGGTCCCTTTTTTAAAAAAGTCGTTTATAACTCTGACTCATAGAAAAGATGATATTTTTGATCTATTCGTGCTTTGACTAATGTAGAGTTTTATCAGAATCCGTACAGTAATTTTTATATATAATATTATATAACATTTATCTATCCATAGTAGTAAATCTATGCATGTAGGATAAAGTCCAAACAGAGATATTACGATCATAGGTACTTATTAAAGCCTTATATCCAAACTGACCAAATTCACAGATCTGATTATAATAATTCTCAAAAACCAATATGAACTATGTGTTTCAAACTATTGTTTCCATTAAAACAGTACGTTGAATCACAAAACAGTATCGTATAAAGCAGATGTTCTTATAAAAATAGCTTGTTTACTCCATTATTCATTTCTGGAGACTATTTGCTTAGAAATTTGTTCAAAGTTACGAAAAACATCAATTTTGCGATATTACATATTTGATATGAATGAAAATTGTGATTCCATTTAATGTCATCCACATCTTATATTTGTTAGTTACTTTAAATATCTAATTCTTTGTGTTTTTTTATTTCAGGATCATGCCTAAAATGCTATCAGTGCAACTCGCAATCGGATCCTACGTGTAAAGATCCGTTCACCGCTAAGGATAAACTAGTGGTAATTATAATGATCTTATGTATTATATTACATTCGGTTATTTCTTCGACTTGATTAATATGGACATGTGGATTCTTAATACAAGAATCAAGTAGGTAGTACCAGTCTCTATTAGAAGGCACCCAAGTGCTCTGTTATAAATAGAAATTAATCACCCTCATATAAACAATAATAATTTTCCCTTTCTTCACCCTACTTTTTTAATATTTTTAGCACGATGTTAAAATCAAACCTAGATCTTACCAATCTGCTGTTGTCATTACTAGCAAATCATTCAATTGAGTTTTAAATATTTTTTTAAGGGAATGCATTATCGTCCATATCCCACTTTTGCTAAATAAAACATAAGTAACATAACTTAAGTGTTATCAAGACACAACTCAGTCTCACCAATTAAGATAGGGGTATAAGCTTTGATGATCGAAAATGTAGCAAAGTACAAACACCTATATACTTTATAAAATGGTACTTAGCCGTCATAAAATAATCTATCTCTATATTTTAAGGATCACTATAACTGAAATTGATCTATCTTTTTAATTATTTCAGGATTGCATCAGCCAGGACTCGATCAATTATAACCGCCTGTACTTAAGAGACATTCTGCCCCGTGAGCTCGCGGACGGTGTCGCAGGAGCGCCACGTTACTGCCACAAACTTGTCATGCGTTAGTATTTATGTTTAAGTTATGTTATAGTATTTTTCATAGAGAAAATTGAGTAGTTACTCATATACGAAATGAAGTCGTTCGACGTTTATTGACTCAGATAACCAGCTATCATCATAATAAATTTCATTAAAATCTGTTTAGGGGTTTTCTCTTGCGGTTACAGAGAGACAAATAAACAAAATTCTAAGAAGAACTCGGCCTCTGTATCAATAAAAATAAGGACGATTTCAATAAGTTTTCCAAATAATATTTAATGTGTAGATTTCATTCAGAATTTTGTTATAAGATTAATAATGTAATGTAATGTAATATATTGTTACATAATGTAAATATAACTTTTTAAAATTTAAATATAAATTCGATAAATGTATAAAATCTTTTTCATTTTGATTATCTAGTAAAAACTATAGTTTGGATCCGCCACTTTGGCTACTGATCCTTTCTAAATAATATTGTACATGTACTGCATGAACCACTTTAGATATAGGTCTGGTATACATAATTACATTATATTTACAGAAACTGGTGCAACCATCCGTACTTGCTTGGACGCCAACCCCTCTAACTTGAATGAATCATGCCGCTTAATTGATAGTACCAGGATGATGAACACCGATCCCAGCAAGCAGATCAAATCCTGCAACGTTTGTGACAAAGAAGGATGCAATGGCGCGGGATCCCTCGCCGTATCAGTACCACTAGCCATCATGGCTGTCCTCGCTTCTTATTTGTACAAACAATAATTTCCAACAGAAATAAGCAACGGTCAGCTTGTACCACGCTTTACACTAGTATATCAGACGTAACTAAAATCATTTTTCTGTTAAGTAACATCAAGAAGCGCTAAGCTGAAATTATTAACTAATTACAAGAAAAATAATTTTATATACGTCTAGTTACATATACGTTATAGCGTATTCGGTACTTGGCTTTGATGTCAGTAGGCACTCTGTATCCTGCGCGTTAATGTTTTCAGTGCCAAAATCGGGCTTTCTCAATATGTACAAACACACTATAGCCTTGATAAAAGCCGTCCAATACGACTGTTGTTAATTTTGCTTGTTGGAGTATATTAAATTGTAATACATAAGTGTAATATAAGTATAAGATATTATAAATTGTAGAGCATCATCAACCAAACAGTATATTTACATTGCGATGCATGTACCTGACACACTATTAAATGTTCGAATTAAAATAAATTTAATTGTTATTACACCTTTTGTTTCGTGTTCTTTTTTGTAAATCGCAACTTATTATTATTTTAAATAAATGAATGATAATTTTGAATTTTATTTTTTATTGTTTCTTTATTTTATAATTATAGATATTAAGTTCTATAAATTGTCGTTGTTTCTAATTTTATAAGTAAATTCACAAACACTTTCGCATTTAGAAGATTTTTTTTCAAGCTATAACAATGCAGCGGATACATAAGTTTTGCAAAGGTCACTACATATTATTATAAAACAAAGTCCTCCGCTGCATCTGTCTGTTCGCGATAAACTCAAGGATAGAGTGGTTATCGAGATGTTGGTTGTTTAGTGAGTCGAGTGCAACCATCCAGTGGGTGGTTCCATCTACCATAGTGATTCACCCATTGAGTTTCAATAAGTTATTAACAATTTAGTATTTGAAAATAAATACTTAGTGTAAATTTTTTAAAAGGCCTCTTTCGGCTAAATGCCTCCTCCAAGGATTTCTATTTATGTCATACAGAAATAGTTTTATATTTATATATACAGATATGGTTTGTCAACATTGACCTACTGTTACCACCTATAACTATTCCGTCTGTACATGTGACACATGGGCGATCTCTCACTCTAGATCCTAGCAATGTCAATTTACAAAACTGTGCGAAACTGGTTTAAATCCCAGGTCTTGTACGTATTGCACTATCATACCCTGAATCATTATCAACATGATTACAATTTATCTTACAGTGAAGAAAAATATCGCGAGGAAACTTGCATGTCTAAGAAAATCTAGTAGAATCTAGCTAAGTACATTAAATAAAGATGTCGAAAAAAGTATTTGAAAGTTAGTGAAGGGCACGCAGTTACTCTCGGAAATAACAATAATTTACCTACAACACTTCTGCTTAAATAAAGGGAGAGACGAAAATGTGTGAAATATTAAATAACTTTTCTTCTTTTCTTTTAGCGGGAATATAATATTGTAATAAAAATGAATGATTGAATGGCATTTAAAAAGGCTTTGGTTGATTTTCTCAATGGTTCTACGTATTTCGAGTCGAAATCGAAGGCAACTTGTTCCTGAACCTACGAGGAAGTACACTGACTATCTTTAGGGCAAATCAAATTCTGATTCACAAATACTTGAATTAGTTTAATTGATTATAGTTAATCTTAAATTTCTATACTATTTTGTGTTGAAATCACATTTTCAATAGTTTCTCTAACCAATAGTTCTGGTTTTAAAAACGTGAACTAATTTATATTTAAATATTTTTTTATTCAATTAAGTATATATAATTATAAAAAACTTAAGACAAGATAAGGATCATACTTTTTTATTGATGTTTTTTTCTTTTGCCTTTTTATCATATTTCATCAATCTGGTTAAGACAAATGCTATAAAAATGTTAATTGTTTAAATTGACTGAAATTAACGTGAAAGCAAAATTAGAACAAAATGCAGATCAGACTCTACTACAGTATTTATAACATGAAATAATAATATAGTTTTTTATATACACGAGAATTCATGGCATGTCGGTAAATTAATAAATTAGAAAAATTTTAAGTCTTTAAATATCCTGTAAAAGTGGAATATATTTTACCCTGTAGTTTAAAAAAAAACTGGCTTTTATAAGCTGAAAAAAACAGAATTATGTGAGAGAATTTTGGAAAATTGAAGTCATAAATAAACAAAGAAAAAGAGTGATTAAGAGAAACAGAGTGATTGACATTATACAAAACGAAAATAGTATCACCAATACTTTTCAATAAAATGACACTAGGTGTCTCTCACACTGATTTCTCACAGAGACTGTGAAGAAAAAATAATGTATAATCTTAGTAAATATTTGTTTCCTTGTGCTTAACTACGAAAATTGAACCCACGATCTTCGACTAGCATTTTCAATTAGCAATTAAATATCAACTGAAGCCTAGATTTACATCCAACAATCGTCCAGGCGATTCGCTTTGACAATAGCATGCCCTTAAGGTTCGCTAAGCATATCGTATTCTACGATTACAATTGATAACATATCATATAAATAAATGAAAGTAAACCCACAAACTACCGTCATTTACTTGATCAAGATGGCGAGGATTGCTTTGTTACTATTATATGGGTGTGTTTCTTTTGGAATATTAAAAGTGGTGTCAACAGGTATGATGTTTAAATTATAATTAGCGATATACATTTTGATATAATTTTATAATTATTACAAAAAATTTACTTTATCCGCATTTACTATTAGTATCTATAAATATTGTTTTTGTATGATTCTAATTTATTATAAAAGATGAAAGCCATTTGGAAGGAAAAGATGGTGTGGACTTGAATATACATGAAGATATTGAAAGAGCTGGTCTTTTACATGACGAAACCAAAAAGGACAGCGAAGATCTAAAGAATAGAGCCGGCGTACCATCAAATGCTATGGCCAGTTCTCCCGTTTATTCAAAACCACTGACATCTTTAAGTCCCTTCGAAACCGTAGAATGTTACGCTTGTACTAACTGCCAAAATGTCAAACTCAATACGCCATCGAAAATTTGTCCTTACACATTTGAACCACACAAACAACATCGCTGTGTGGTATACGCTGAGCAATATAAACGTGAGTACCTATAATGTAATACGTTTAACTGTTTGAAGGTATATATTTCCTACTCATAAGAGACAAATAGAGTAAGAGAGAAAGAGAGAGAGTAATAGAGATATAGAGTAAGAGAAAGCAAGAATAGAGCTAGTACTTAGCAAAGGTTAGGCTAAATGAACCAATTTTTACTTTACATAGATTTATTGACATCTGACTTAAAAAAACCATTGGCATTGTTTATATTAAGATTTATTGGCAACTATTAATAAAGGTAATAAATTGATTATAATATAAAGTCATTGCAAATTACATAAATGTAGGTACTATTTATACATTATAATACTAATGGTTGACTGTTTGACGTATAGGCCAAGTAATTATAAACTTGTTCTTAATTTTCTAATCCCGTCATAGATGAGAAAGTTTTATATTTAGAACGCTTGGCACAAACGAAAAGTGTTTGTCTCAGTTTGTAGAGACTAGTAGTAGTACTTGCAGTGCCAGCGGTCGTGGGTTTGAGTCTCGCTGGTACACCCATTTATGTGATGAGTACGAATGTTCCTACTCCATTCATAGGTGTTTATATTCATAATATGTATGTTTAGTGTATAAACTATCTGCTAACCATAACAGAAGGCTTGTACCTTACCATGGAATTAGGGTGTTGTGTGATGTCCCACTAAATTTTTTTATTTATTTATTCTGCCTCCTTATAAAAAAGTATATGTTGTATATTTTCATATTTTAGACATGAAAACACCATGGTACATCAGAGGTTGCGCTTCAGAACGAGGATCCTGTGATGATATTAGGAAAGCTCACGCCACCCATGGAGACATCGTGTCTTTGTTACATTGTCATGAGTGCGAGGGAGATAGATGCAATAAAAATAGTGCTAACTCGTTCTCTGATTTCACCATGGCATTCTTAGCCATGGTTGTAACACCAGTTATTGCGAAATACACTCTTTCATAATCTATGAGGTTCCAATTGGAAATAATGTACAATCGGTACAATTTACAAACCTTATAGAAACATTCAATTGGCAATAAAATTACTAATTAAATTATTAAAATGAACAACAGTCTAATAAACAATATTAAAAATTAAATTTACGTCAGTGTCAGTGTTGATATAATATTTGAATTTTACAACAATATCATCTTGGCTTTATAAATTAAACATTTGTACAATTGAAAGAAAAAATAAAAGTAAATTGACGAGTAAACAGAAATACTCTGTGCGTCTACTGATGTAAGTAGTTATATCGTCGACTTGTTGCCTTGTACCTGTTTAATGGTTATTATTAACTAAACAAGTTATACTTAGGTTCATTTAAATGCAAGTCTCATAGATCGATCAATAATATAATATTCATTAACAGCCTTACAATAAAATAACGATTTCCTACATCATAGCAAGTGTTTTATTTACCTCATTAATGCACATACCTAAGCGAATTTTTATAATTTTTGAATTATTCTTATTTCGGTTTAAGTTTTTTAATTCCGTATGTACACGCTAAATTCAGGGTAGTTAACAATTATTTTTTATATTTTCGAATTAAAATACCTGCAAACAAATGACAATTAAGGAATCAATCAGATCAAAAAAATTGGAATATTAAGGATTGTTTCCTTAATATTAAGGAGGAGGATCAATATTAAGGAGTATGTTAATCAAAAAATGCTTCAAGAGTAAATTCCATGAATCATGATCAAAACATTACAAATCTCAAAAATAGATGAGTAAAAATTATAGAATACATATTCACTTTGCATCATAATCAGAGTGCTAATTCACTCTGGAAAAGACACTACAAGTACTGATCCGTAAAATTAGATAATCTTTGGGTGGAAGTGCCGTCACGCTTTGTCCATTGAGGCCTTGACGAACCTGCTTTGTACGTTCAAAACAAATTCACACCATGCTCATATTAAATTCCAAGGCCCTTACTACTTGTGTCTTTATTATTATATAACATTTCTGATGATATTTGTATTTCCTGTAACATTTTTATATAAAAAAATTGAAGCAGCTAAGAGTGAAACCGTAAACAAGTGTAAGTCAAATAAATTTTTCATTTCTAAAGTTCTTCTCCATATAACCATTTAGTCAAACTCATTCGTGTCCTTCGCATGCATAATATATTATTGTTAACGCAACTCTAGTCATTTAAGAGAAAAATACATATATACATCATTTATCATCATATTCAGTCTGCTTTCGCCCACTGCCGGACCATGTGTCCTTTCACGTGGCACGCCAATCTTCAGCTCTGCCATCCACTTTACGTATATCGTCGCTCTACCTAGCTGTACAACGTCCTACACTACGTTTGCCGATTTGGGTCTCCATTCTAGAACCCTTCTACTTGATCGGTTATTGGCTCTGCGAAAATGACTTTAGTTTTTTTTTAGTTTTCTTAATTCTGTATCCGATCCTTTAGCCAACCTCTGAACATAGCCCTCTCCATATAACTTTGAGCGGCCTCAAGTCACGAACCGTCAGTGTACTCGTCTCAGCAAAGTGTAAAATAAGCTAGGTTCAACACGACTTTAATTATGGACTATGGTAACTCAATAAGAAGAAGAATTCTCATCTAGCTTGGCTTTTAAGCTTCCAAACTTTTTAAGAATTTCCCTATATTCTTGTTGTTGTTCGTGCAGTGTGACCAATTTGGATATCTATTATTATCGCCGTCACATTAGCCAGTTGAGGCAATTTAAAACTATCCCAACAAAAACATTTAACTACAATAAAATATTGCCAAGACGGGACAATATGGCTGACACGGTCAAAAAGTTATATGTCACTCATCGAATTAAAGTCAATTTAATTATAACTAACTAATCACGATGATTAAAATTAGAAATAAGTAGGAACTTGAAGATATAGATCATTAAATACTTATAAGCACTCGTATTACGTTAATATTTCAAATATTATGTTTTAAAACTATGTTTTCATTGTAAATAAAATAATATCAATAACCTACTAATTTTAAGAAAATTTACCTTAATACCTTCAATGTTTTCTGACTTAAATCTTGCGAAACTGCTTATATTTATTATTAGTACTCGAATTTATAAGACAGATTTAAAGGTAATCGCTTTTGAATTATTAAATTGCAATTGACCTATTTTATATGTTTTTAATTAACGTAACATGAGTTAAGGGGTCAATGACATCCAAAACTCAATGTAATCAATTGTGATCGTAGTGTTGGCACTTGGAAGTGATCCAATGTGCATATAGTTGTAAAACTAATTTTATCATTATTCAAAGATTTTCGAGAAAATAGTGGAGTAAGGGGATAATGAACTTTTACCGGCCACGAAGGAATAAAATTATATTAATAAAATCCCTGTTTAAAATATAAGTTAAAAGAAACGACACACATATGCACACACAAAAAATTATGTACTTAATCATTTAAAGATTATTTAATAGTGGCGAAGAATTAGGTCGCTTCTTAGTTCTTTGTAAATAATGCTACCACCCATGGTAGGCTTATGTAGTCGTAATTAGTGAAACTTGTTTGAAGCATAGATATAAATTGTAACTCAATGATTTGAAGTATATTTACGCAATAGGCCCAGTGGTAACGCGCTTGCTTGGGATACCTAGGGAAGCGGGTTCAAGTCCCAGGTGTCGCACATCAGATATTTTAACTGCGAATCATTTCTAACATGATTGCCACTTGGTAAGCTTAGTATGAGAGCTTAGTAGGTTTTCGAAAGACGTGAATCTATCCCATTCGTATTGAAACAAGGCCCATGCCCAGCTTTGGGATGTTAAAGAAAATAGGCTGAATAGTGAATACAAATACTCGAACGCACGCACGCACCTACGCATACATAATATATTCAGAACACATTGCATACTGCCTGTCTACCTGCCTTATATTACTTTTAAATTGATTTGATTTTTTTTAGTCTATGTCAAACTACGCAGTGTACATGTGTGTTGACTAGAGCGAGTTCTCAGTTCGCGGCAAAACAACATTGGTCCACAGATTATTAACGTTCCCTTCTCTTATGTCACAATCAGTTTGGTTTTGGTTTTGCCGTACGCCTTGCCATTCGCTTCCCGCCACGGATTCGAAGCACATCTATTTCGCGTGTTACTAAAAAATAAGTCGGTTTTCGATAACAAAAATGGCAAAAATTTCCATCATAGTGCCTGTTTTGCTGGTGGCCATATATGTCAATAGTGGTAAGTTTTTATAGTATTTTTTAATATTGTGCAAGATAACGGAGTTTCGCTAAGTGGAAAAAAATAAAAATATTTGTTTACGTCGCGACTTGTTTGGGCAGATGTAAAAGGTGATTGGAAAATGTAAACCTAATAATATTTGTATTATGTATATTTTAGATATTACTTATATAATTTTATTGACTAATAATTAATTATATTTTCGTTATATAAACGTGAAATGTTAGTTTGCTATTGGAACTCGTAGATACTTAAATTATTATAACAGCTTTATCTTTTCAAACTGACGTATTATATTATTATTTTGATACTTGATTCTTACCTTTGTTTTTATCATAATGACTCACATAGGTAGATTGAAAGCAATAACAACCTAGTTTCATGAACATTAAAAATTTAACATACCTGTTAAGACAACTTAGTTAAATATTATGGTAAGAACACAACTTTGTAGTTCTTATGATAAATGAAGATACTGGTCACTACGCCGTAACAACATGAGTTACAAAATTGTTGCCCCATTATGTACATATTATGCATACTAATAATATTAGCGTGCACAACAGAACCTTGAATAAAACCGGTAGGGCCAGTCCAAAATCGCCAAATTCGTTCAACGTTCATTTTGTTTTCATTAGGTATACATATTTAAAACTAGCGACTTATCCTCACTTCGCTTGGGTGCGTTTCTACATTTTTATAATTTTATTTATACAATGACAATAGTAATTAAGCCTAAATTACTCCTTAAAATATCAACTAACAAGAGTCCCGTGAAAATCGTTTTTTGGTGATTATTCGGAACAAACAAATACACAGACAAAAAACATTAAAAATTGTGTTTTTCTTATAAATCTAAAAACGTACTTTCCGTATATATATAACTTCAATATGCATTAAGTAAAAAGCTGTTATATTGATAATAATAATAAACAGACACTTAATTTTTTTCTGTAAAGAATAATTTTGTTTACGGGTCGTTTGCTCGTTATGTTATGTATGTTAGTATGTAGATAGGTACGTAATATTTATTATCATATAAAGAATATTTCTAGTATTTTATAAAATAAATTAATTTGTAATAAATAAGTACCTAATAACTAGCAGGCATAAAGGGATTCTTATAAGAACGATTTATCTAGACCGAATAAGTAATAGTATTTTAATAAAATTTTAATAAAATAATTTTAATAAAATAGTATTGGTTAAATATGATTTAAAAAATAAAAGTGTAAAACGACTCGATAGAAAATATTGTAACAACAAAAAACGTAGGTGGGTACCTACTACACATGATGTAATACATCGTGACCTACATACATCAATACTTTATCTAGAATAGGTGTAAAAGGTGTTTTCGTTAAAACTTGATTTTAAAATGGTTCGGTTGACCAAAAACGCTCTAAAGTATCTTATTAAGTAATTAAATGTAACTTACACAAAACTAATAAGTAATAATCAAACTCATGTCAGCGCCAATGGTTAAAAATCAAAGGTTGAAATTAAATTTAAAAAAAACACATAATTATCTCATTAAAACAACGGTTACAGACCATATTTAAATAATTATATTGTAAAATTTTGTTTATTACAATAATCAATGTAAGTAGGTAGGTACCTACTTAAATGTTTTCATTATTTTTCATAGATATATTTTAACTCAATGTTATTTTTTGTTTCTACAGAACGCGCAAAATAATTTGTCTATGTCGTGTTAGGGCTACATTCATAATCGTATCTCATGATGGTTTGTTATTCGGGCTTTCACTTTTAAATGACACCATTGGCATGGGGCCCTTTCTGTACAGTACCGGTTATTTCTATGCTATTGCGTGTTCATGTTTTTATTTTACAATAAACTCGCAGTTGAAAAGTTTCATTTAATTTAAACGGAAACATGATACGTCATGTGATAACAGTTAAAATAATTGATTTATAAAAAAATGTCAGTATCACAGTAAACTTATGAACGTTATTAATATCAAAATACCATATATGCATCAATTTTATAAGAATACCTATACATTTCTCAGATATGGGATATTGCCCGCAATAAGAAGTCTCGTGTATGTTGACCTGGATAACCTGACTTGATAGCTGACCTTAAAAAAATATTAAAATTCGTTCACAGACTGAGAGACAAAAATTCTAAGAACTATATATTCAGCTTCTATATGATCGATTAAATTATGACTATATTAGCATTTCCCGCGGCTTCGCACGCTTTCTAAAGACCGGATACCAAATTCTTTATGAGTCGCGCGGACAGTTACTACCTCGCAGAACTAACACCCGCCCTACCCTTTTTTGCAAAATTTTTCATTGATGTGCCGCTCCTATTAGTCGTAGCGTAAGCCTTACTCGATAAATGGACTATCCAACACAGAAAGAATTTTTCAATACGGACCAGTAGTTTCTGAGTTTAGCGCGTTCAACCAGATTTATTATATTACTGTAGATAAATTAGAAGATTTTCCAAAAAAATATTTATAGTACAAATTCGATTCAGTACTTAGTGTATTATAATACTTACGTATATAGACAATTTAGATTTTCAATACATATTATGTATTAAGGACATCGTATTCCTACGTACGAGTAGATATTTAAACTTTCTTTGTCATATCTTTTTATTTTACCGTATGGACGATAGCTGAATAAAAAATACTATAAAATATCTAATGTACACGTGTCTTGAAACCGATATTAGTATAGGTTACGTCAACAAGTTTCCGTTCCCAATATTATTTTACTACTCGCGTAATGATGTAAGCATACCTAAGAGAAACGTGAAGTAAACATCAAGTAAATTTTTGTACTTATTAGACCCTTATATCACACTTTATATAATACTAATGGTACGTTTTAAAAGTTAGTGTAGATCTCCCATATGATTTAAAGAATAATTGATGATGAAATTATTTTCTAAGAGTAAAAAGTATCCTACAGGCTACATGGTGATCAGGATAAGCAGCTATCGACATCATAACGAATTTTTTTTAAATCTGTCCAGTCGTTTACTTGTGACACTGTGACAGACAGACAGACAAAAATTCTACTACTAATTCTAAATTATAACGTGGTCTTTGTATCAATAATATTTAATAATGACTATCAACGATTTTTTAAATATTTGTTAGAATTTCATTATACTTACATCTATATGTAGATTTGTCAAATAGAAATATCTCTTTTGTAAATTTTTACGATACGATAAAAGATATAATTTCTTTATCTGAAGCCCGCATAGTTTTCATTGAATTTAATAAAAAAGTCATGACCCCAATATAACGTTAACAACCATTGTTGATTGAATAGAGGTAAATCACGTCAATAATGGTGAAGCTATTATGATGATAATTTACTTAGGAATCAAATAGTTTCTTATTAAACATGAATATTTAATAATGGTACCAGCATGTTATTAATGTATAATCCATCCACGACACGTTTGGCTCAGTTTGAGTGGTCCTACTTTCTGCGCCAGCGGTCGCGGGTTCGAGTCCCGCTGGGGGCATTCATTTGTTAAGCACGAATGTTTGTACTCCAGTCATGGGTGTTTATATTTATAATATGTATGTATTTAAAAGTTATATATGTGTAGTGTAGCAACTATCTGGTATTCGTAACACAAGCTTACCACGCTTACCACGGAACTAGATCCCAACATATTTATTTATTTATATTTATTAGTTATTTACACAAATCAATATTAAAATATTAAAATCAATATTAAATCCTTTCTAACTAGATTTTAAATGTCCTTTTTCTGGTCTTACAAGATAAATAGTAATTCACCACATAGTCATATCATCTTAATAAGCTTAAAGGGTATCATTAACTAGCCATGACCCTTGGCCAACCTGACCGAGATCTCTATATTAGGTCATGTTACTAGTTAACCGCACAAATTAGCTTAATACACATGATAATGTCTGCAAATGACCAAAACATGATATTATCCTATGATCTTACTAAGAGTGAAAAGATAAAGTGGCATTATTTTTAAAATAAAAAATATAATCATTTTATTTGAGAAAGTAAAAAGAGTAAAGAGCTTTTGCTCTTTTTAATGACAATTCTAGGCATTAGACTAGGCATTTGGTATAAGCGACCACGGATCGTGCGAACACTGGTCAATTTACTTACTCACGTTATTTTCACTAATTCACCAGTTTACTCATTAGATAATTTCTGAATTCGCCAATTTTATTTATTTTCTTTAGTTTCGCTAAGTTTTCAATTTCTCTATTAAGTTGGTTTCCAGGTTCGCAAGTTTTCTTGTTCGTCAGTTAGTTTAGATTGTCAGTTTTGCTATTTCGTTATGTTCCTAACCCGTTAACCCCTTTCATGAAATGTTATGAAAAACTTTTAATTTCGTTGACAAGTGTCAATTCTTATTTGGAAGTCGAGTCATTTGGTTTGGCTATGAGGTTAATAATAAAAAGAAATGACATCGAAGACTCCTAACTGCCGGAAGAACAAATTGCTCCTTTGTATGAAAGTAGTTTAATGTAATTAATGATGTCTGGGCTCCTTTAATAATATCGTCCCCTTACTATAAAGTATCTGCTTTATGCTCCCTTCGTTTATTCAATGTTACACGAAATTAAAACAAAAAAAGGCCTTTTTAACTTACACAATTTCTTTAGACAAATATTTGACTTGATGATAAAGGGTAAACATTAAATTTTTTACTTATTTTGCTTGCTTACAGTAACTTATAGACTTATAGTACCTACCTGTTTATTTATAATTAATGAAGTTAGTAGGCGTATGCACTTCACTTTCCATTCTCTGAAGCGTCTCCAATATTTCCTACCCTTCAAAACCAAAATTATGCTTGCTAATTCTCTGCTACTGCCCATTCTCGACTATGCCGATGTATGCTATTTGGATGTGACTGAGGAGCTACTTAATAAACTTGAGCGTCTCCAGAATCTCGCTATACGCTTTATCTATGGTCTGCGTAAGTATGATCATGTCTCCGATTTCCGAGCTCAATTAAAATGGCTCCCTATCCGCCTTCGCCGTGATATGCACATCCTTACTTTTTTGTTTAATATCCTTCATAATCACAACTTTCCTTCATACCTTCGTTCCCGGTTTAACCTACTTCCAACTCCTACACGTTCCAGGCGGCCCTGCATCACATCGATGCTTGAGATACCGAGAAGTAACACCAAATTTTTACAAAACTCTTTTTCGGTACGTGCTGCAGTGCTATGGAACAAACTCCCTAAAACCCTACAAGAGAGCCCGTCTACAGCTGCGTTTAAAGCCAACATAAAAAATTATTTTCTAGCCCAAAGTTGAACAAGACACTTTTCTGTTTGCATCCTAATATGTATATTTATGTATTTATATATATATATATATATATATATATATATATATATATATATATATATATATATATATATATATATATATATATATATATAAATCTCGCGAATCATCTTGTCCCAAGTATGGGGAAATTTGGCTGCGCTCTTGTATCCACCGGCCTATTGTATCCGTATTCCGGATACAATATTAACCAACCCTGATTTTTTGTCCAAAGGTTTGTTTCGATGTTTGAAATGACTGGGCGAAAAATTGGCTTGGAGACAAATTTCTTCGTAGGGTGATTTTTGGCGAATATCGTAGTTCAGCCATCGGCCGCGCGAAATTTGGAGGGTGCTCGCGAGCCGCGTATATTTTGCCCCGTATATTTCGCTTTTAATTTATCGATTTTATTGTGTCCCACTTACGAATCATGGGGCCGCACTGGGTTGACGGGTAAAGGCGGAGCGGGGTGGTGCGGGGGTGCGTTTCCGTGTTTATAATATTTGTAAACTACGTATATTTCGATTTTAATTTGTCGATTTTATTGTGTCTCACTGACTACTGAGGGGGCCACTCTGGGTGCACGGGCGAAAAATTGGCTTGGACACAAATTTATTCCTAGGGTGATTTTTGGCGAATATCGTAGTTCAGCCATCGGCCGCGCGAAATTTGGAGGGTGCTCGCGAGCCGCGTATATTTTGCTTTTAATTTATCGATTTTATTGTGTCCCACTTACGAATTATGGGGCCACACTGGGTTGACGGGTAAAGGCGGAGCGGGGTGGTGCGGGGGTGCGTTTCCGTGTTTATAATATTTGTAAACAACGTATATTTTGCCTTTACTTTGTCGATTTTATTGTGTCTCACTGACTACTGAGGGGGCCACTCAGGGTGCACGGGTAAAGGCGGAGCGGCATGCGCGTTTTGTGTTTAATATATTTGTTAGCTCATATTTCACAAGTAGTGTTCAGACAATACTTTTAACCGACTTCAAAAAAGATGAGATTAAACGTTCTTATTACGTTTCTGACATTATATTTAATAAAGCTTTTCATAAAATATTTTAATTTAAACGTCAATATTTTAAAACTTCAATAATATGATTTTTATATTAAAAGGCCTAAAAATATCAATAATAATATTAAAGTAGCAATTAAGTAAAGCAATACAATTACCGCCGCAACTACGGTAGTCACACTTGCTATGTCCTTGACCCCTATGTCGGCATTTCTTTGGCAAACGCGGTTTATGTTTTTTAAGGAGTGTTCTTTATATTGATAAACAATTCAAGCGAGTAAACCGCACTAATATTATTTTAAAAACAATCTAACGTAACGTATAATACAAACAAATATTATATTAGGAACAAAATAACCAAATATGTACATAAATTATATATTTATTTCAAGTTAGTATAGTTAGTATAGTTTTAAACGCTATTGTATTAAAGTATAATTTGGCGCACAGAACTCGTGACAAAAATATTACACGGTTAGTACGACATTTATTTCATTTCAATATAGTTTTAAATGCTATTGCCTTAGAGCATAATTTGGCGCACACAACTCGTGACGAAAATATTACACGGTTAGCACGACATTTATTTCATTTCAATATAGTTTTAAAAATGAATGTTTTAGAGCATAATTTGGCGGACAAATATCTTAAAAAGAAAAAAAATACCTATAATTTAATACGTAATATATTTATTTCATTCCAACATAGTATTAAATGCTATTGTCTTAGAGCATAATTTGACTCGTAACAACAATACTATACGGCTAGCACAAAGTGTCAAGCGCGGTAGTTGTGGTCCATATTGATTACATTCTCTTTGTTGTGGTCGTATTATATGTAATAAAAATTATGTTAAAATATAAAGAACATCCTTAAAAATGTTTTTCTAATTTCTATTTCTTTTCTTCAGTTGACTTAAAAGTTTTGAAGTGCGTGCACGCACATAAGAATATGTAAAAGGGATAATTTTAATGTATCGATGTAATACAATCCAAAGACATGAATGATACACAAAAACGGTAAGCCACAATTATACTACGTCTTATCGCGGCATTTCTATGAAGAAGGATTTAAGCAAGAAATACATTTTTATTCATTTTGACTTCTTGTAGGCGTTGTTATTTTAAAAAAAGATTATTACAATAAATTATTATTTTATTTACATGTTAATTTAAAAAATAAATATGTAGAAGAGAAAGAATAACTTGTGTAAAATCGTGATTGTGAGACACGAGGCAGAAAAATTTACGCGCTTATAGGGTGGCCCACAGAGCCATTAGAGGTCGTGGGTTCGAATCCCGGTTGAATTACATTTTTCTAATTTACTGCTGCTGTTAATTTAGTTAAATTTATGTTAAGTTTAATATCACCAACGGAACCGTATAACATAATACCTCACAAGCAATTCATTTTCTTTTCTCGAAAAATGGATTCCCGCCAAAACCAACCGTTTCATAAGAAGTGGAAAAAGTGACGATTTTAAAACTTTAAAGTGACTATATATTCACTTTAAAGTGTAAAAAGTGACAGTGAATAGCACAGACTATTTTAAATCTTCAAAATCGAACAATTTGAACCTAATTTGGCATAAAAACTGTAATTTTGTGAGTGACCGATTTAGTTTTTCGTGGACGCTGCTCGATTAAGATCTACGACATATGCTTCTAAATAGTGCGTTCTAAAGTGCTCATTGACCTCCACCTATGACCAAAAAACTGAATTTTTTGGACTCCACTAAGTGCGCTAAAAAGGCAAAAAAACAATTCCAGCAAAATTGCTCTTTTCGCGGTCGGTAAACTTAGACGGTCACGACAGACATCAGAGGAAAACCCATAACAATAGGATCACAAAAAGCGAAATCCCATCAAAATAGCTCCAGTAGTTTCGGAGTTATCTAACATACAAAATTTTGAAAATTGAAACCTAACTTTGGACCTAAATAACTAAGAATCTAGATCGATGCCCCACCCTGGAACTTATTAGACCCAACGGAACAACTCTTCTTCTTTCCAGAGAAGAAAACAGCACTCAAATCCGTTCAGTGGATCCGGAGATATCGGACTAGATATAAGTTAAGGTACTAAAATGACATGTAAAATTATAGTTTAAAATTTGTTTACGTAAATATTTTACAGATATCGACATACATATTAGATTCTTTGGATATCCTTGTAACTTTTATATTAAATAAAGTCAATTTTGTTAAAAAATTAAAATTAAAAAAAGTAGTAGTAGAATAAGTAATTAATTAAACTAAATCAGTAAAATTAGTATAATTATTTTTTTTTTATAAAACCGAGATTTTGTATAGAAAAATAATATGAATAATAAAATTCAACGAACAAAATTTGTACAATATTTTTCATATTAGTTGATGGGAGGAGCTAAAAGTGCCAAGACATAGGATTATTATCCTATTTATTTTACTTGAAAAATTAAGACTTGAGAAGTTTTCAGTTTTAAATATTAAGTTTAGATATAAGAATTATTATTTCATATTTTGTGTATAGGTATAATCTGGAACGGGAATCGAACCCGTTACCTGTTTTTCGAAAAAATATGTTTCTTTTAATTCATACCTTTCAATCGTGATCGTAGAGTATACCCTTACCAATACCCCCCCCCCCCTACCTTTACTTCAAAAATTTCAAATTCGGCACGTGCACCCCCCACTCCAATTCTAACACCTTCCCAAAACTCGACCCCGCCAATCTTCCCACGAAAACCGACCCCCTCCCCCCCAATTTTACCTCACCCCTCGGACAAAATCGTGTATTACTCCTAAACTACTCAACGGATTTTTATAATATTGGTGTCAGGTAAAAGGGCTTTAGGAGCCGCACCCAATTTTTTAACTTGTCTTCTATTTTTAGCTATTACTCCGTAATCCATTGTCCGATTTTGATGTAAGTTTTTGTTTGGAAGGTGACAAAGTCCTCTTTGATGATAAAAGAGCTGCAGCGCTGTTATTTTTAAGTTCAGTGCTAGTTATTTAGTTGCGGTGAAATTTGTTAAAAATGCAAAGCGCTTAAAGCGCTTAAAGTGCTGCAGCGCTGTTATTATTTTCTTTAAATTAAAATTGTTAAAAATGCAAGCGCTTTTCATTCAAAATTGAGTCACAATATTCCATCCCAACAAACACACATTGCAATTTGCAAGTTAGATAAAAGATTGTAATTTAACTTTGATTTTTATTAAAATAAAATTCCGTGCGCAAATCAAATACCTAGAATATTTCTTTACGGTGACTTCCTACAATTATTATCGATTCAAAGATCAAAAAAGAGAGAAGAGAATATAAGAGATTTAAAAAATAATACGATATTATAACGATTAAATGTAACCATGCTTATAGAACAAAACGAAATCACATTCGTTTTTCGAAAATATTTTAATTGTTGCAATTAAATATCCATACAGAGTAATGAAATTGATGGCATACCAAAGGTAACCTTTATCCTCATTTCTTTTCTTTTGATTATAATTAAAGAATAAATATATCTTATAAAAATAGTTTTGCCGTTTGTTATATTTTCACCTACTAGTCCTAGTCGTCGTGCTCACGCACACATTTACATGTTTCGCTATAGACTACGTCGACACACCAATACGTCCCGCGCCGCGCCGCGCTTGTTCCCGCGCAAATCGCAATACTTGATGAGAAAGCATGACTAGCCGTTTAACATTTGCGAATATGTAGTTAGAATGTGTATTGCGTGCCGTCATTAGGAGTGTTCGTTATATTAGATAACTGAAAAAATACCCTATTATTAATTAATAATCAAATCGCCTATTATATATAATACCTCAGGCAAGCGTTAATTTTTAAAATTATTTTTATTACATATAATACGACCACAACTGCCGCGCTCGACATTTCGTGCTAGCCGTATAATATTTTTGTCACGAGTCGTGTGCGCCAAATTATGCTCTAAGACAATAGCATTTAAAACTATATTGAAATGAAATAAATGTATAACTTCATAAATATGTAATTGGTTATTTTATGACGTGTCATACCATAGATACGACTCGAGCCATTCGAGTGAACTACTTACTACTTAGTACTTACATTCCTTACAACTCGAGTCAGAATTTATCACTCGAGCTGATTTTCGATTAGTTTATATTATATAAAATTTTTAAATAGGTAGGTATATGAAATAAAATGTGAGTATTACGACTAATTAAGTTTCCATGTAAAAGTACAATTTAATTTCAAATAAGAAATTATCAGTTTTTATAGTTCAAAATGAACTTCACTTATTTAAAAATTCAATTTGTTTTTGATTAAGTATCAGTAATAAGATAATAATTAGACTTTTGCTGTAAACTTACAACTAAATATTTCTTATAATAACTAATTTTAGCGTTTAACTGATCTATTCGGCCCGCTGAGTTCCCTCGACAACTCGAGTGCAAACGAACTCGAGTCAAACTTGTTTTCACTCGTATTAATGAATTTAACAAATTCACTCGAGTAAGAATAAACAAAAATGATGAATTAAATTATTTAAAACTCAATGCTTTTACAATAGTTTTAGTTAGTTTATATTGTATTATTTAACAATATAGTAAGCCATGTTTAAAACAAACGATATTAAAAATATCAACTTTTTTAATATAGAACATATGAGATTATAACATCGTATTTATACTGTAAAAATGTGAGAAATTCAATTACTTTACAAATCGTTATAAATTAGTATTTTGCAATTAAAAATTATTTGAAACCTAGATTAATACTATCCGAATAACAGCATAACAAGGTGAAACTATGCTTAACTTGAAAATGATTTTCGTACCTATTACCTACGTTTTTATTAGCAATTTGTCGATCGCCGGCCCCTTAAGGAAAATAATAATATTTATAAAATATTTAGGTATTTGAACTATTATTACTTCAATTTTTTTTAATATTAAAAGGCCTAAAATTACCAAAAATAAAATTAAAGTTGCAATTAATATGTCGATTGTCGGCATTCCTTTGACAAAGGCGGCTCTGCTTATGACTTACCTATGTTTTTGTCTTTACTACTTTAACTTTAGTTGACTTTAAAGCGTTGAAGTTGGAGCACGTACATGAGACAAAGGACTGATTTTAATGAATCTGTGTAATAGTTGTGAAAGTGTCATACTGTATTAGTCTTTAATGCTTACTATGGTATTTGCATTTGGTACCTAGACAGTCTTCAATAAACCAAGCGGTTCGTTAATATCCATCCTGGCCGCTAGTGGTTGCCATTGCCAAGGTTCGAAGACATATTTCAACAGTGACAACCGTTTAATTAACGGGAGATGATATAAAACGAAGCTACAGCATCAGGAGCTCTGCGTACGTAAAATAAAATGTGTGCAGGCGGTATCAACGGCTATGTACCGCTTCGCGTACCTACTACTAGGATTTGAGGAACTTATTGGTAGAGGAAGGCCAATGCCCAGTCCCTTCGCCTACTTGTACCCCTAACAAGACTTGCTTCGATTGTTCAGTGTGTGTAGTTACGAGATACAGTTTGCTGTATTTACATTTAATTGATATTTGAAATCAAAACTCTAGTGCGTATGCACCTACTTAGTTTTAAATTTTATGTATGGATTGTGGTCTGTGTCATACATACAATAATTTTGTTTTATGCTCGTAGGTATCGTAAATGTCCTTGTAATTTTAACTTATATATTATAAAGAGGAAAGATTTTATTGTTGTTTGTTTGAATAGAATAGGCTCTGAAACTACTGGACCGATTAAAAAAAAATTACCATTAGAATTACTTATGTATTAGGTGGATCACCGATATTCGTGTAGAATTAAAAACTTGTGAGTACATTCTAGGTACATAACAGTTTGAATGTATTTTATTACTAGCGCCTCGCCCTCGTTTCGCTCGGGCTCTTACCTAGATTTAGCACAGGTAAAGCCGCGGGATCTGCTAGTTATGCATATAAACCTTCCTCTTGAATCACTCTATCTATTAAAAAAAACCGCATCAAAATTCGTTGCGTAGTTTTAAAGATTTAAGCGCACATAGGGATATAGGGATATAGGGACAAAAAAGGCGACTTTGTTTTATACTATGTAGTGATAATTATGTATTATGGTTGATAGGTATCTATCTACACTATCTACATTCTACACCAATATTATGAACAGGAAAGATTTTATTGTTGTTTTTTTGAATAGAATAGGCTCCGAAACTACTGGACCGATTAAAAAAAAATTTACCATTAGAATCCTACATTATCCCTGATGAACATAGGCTATATTTAATACTAGCCTTTCCCGCGGCTTCGCTCGCGTTGTAAAGACGAATCAAAATACCTCGCAGACATACCGGCGCCCCTCCCCCCTCACGACCGCCCGCCTTGCACGCGGTGATCATTATTTCGTTGCGAAGTTATGTTAAATCTATACTTATATTATAAAGAGGAAAGGTTTGTATGTAAGTATGTTTGTAACGAATTGGCTTAAAAATACTGGACCGATTTAAAAATTCTTTCACTATTTGAATGCTACATTATCACTGATATCACAGCGAGTGATCGAATGAAGTTTAGTAGCGATTAAAAAAATGAACGACGCCGCGCGTATTGCTAGTTACGAATATTTTAGCGAGTGCATTGCCTAATAATTTAACAATTATTGTTATTCATAAGAATGTTTGCGAAAATAAATTAAACATTGTTTTGTTTAAAGTATGTAACAAGATATTGTGATAGATTGTAATTTCTAGTGAATGTTATTCAATATTGCATCATTCAATTAAATCATTTTATAATATAACTTTGTGTATTATTTTAATGACTGTTTGTGTGAATTGATGGAGGTTTAAAAATATTTTATTTTATCTTGTAATTTGTAATAAAGTTGTAACTAAAAATATTATTTAGATTAACTTATGCTATCGCTTAGAGATACATACATTGTATAAACAAGTTTGTACATACCTATTTTGATAAATTGTTATTTATCTAGACTTTGGATGGGTGAATTTGCCGCCCTTATTAACAATAGGGTTATTGGCCCACAGAGCCATTAGAGGTCGTGGGTTCGAATCCCGGTTGAATTACATTTTTCTAATTTAATGTTGCTGTTAATTTAGTTAAATTAATGTTAAATATTAATATCACGAACAGAACCGTTTAACTTATTTTCTTTTCTCGTAAAATGTATTCCTGTCAAAATCGGTCCAACCGGTTCAGAGATTAGCAGGAACAAACAGACAGACACAAAAATCTTAAAAATTGTTTTTTTTATTTAGGTAAGTATTTACCTTTCGTATGAATTTAGTAAAAAGTTATTGTTTTGAAATCAGAAAAAGAGACAATTCAATTTTATTTATATATAGGTACTGATGTACTCATGTACTGGTAGGTAAATTGCGCTATCCTACTAATATTATAAAAGTTGAGCGACAGTTTTTAAGAATACGCAAAAACTACTGAATGGATGGATTTTAATGAAACTTTACAATAATATAGCTTACACATCAGCATATCACATAGGCTATAAATTATAAACATACGAGCGGATCCCGCGGCTTCGCTCGCTTTAATTCTAGTGACGTTATAAGGTAATAGAAAAAGTTTTAAAGGAATAGTTTTAGGAAAGGAATATTCTAGCTTTTTAACACATTTAAATAAAAGCTTGAGTTTAATTTATTTTTTACTTTTACTGTTGTTTTTTTAACCCGCATTCGTATTCTCTACAAATCCTTTCATTTGATAAACATGTTGTAGGAGTGTGTTAAGAATAGCTAGTCCATCGTGGCTGGTCTGCCATCATGCAATAGTCGTGTGATGTGATTTCAAATAACAAATCTAGGACTTCTTATATTTTAATTTGCATATTTAAAAATTACATAAATAAAATAAATTATTATATAGATAAGCCTACTTGTAAATTCTTTTATTGTAAGTAAATATTTTGAATAAAAGTTTAGTAAGGTAAATTACAATAAAACAAATATGCTCGCTCGCGGTTGCAACGGCGGGGCGGCGGGGCGGCGGGGACGCGCGGCAGGGCCGGCGCTCGCGGCTGTAGCTAGCACAGGTAGGGCTGACGTCACGGCGGGGCGGCGGGGAGGCGGGCCGCTCAGTTATGTTCGAGTCGGGTATGGCCCGGTGGTGCTGATGCTAAGTCCCGGATTCGATTGGGCCATTATAGGCCTTATCAAAAATGTTAATATAATTATTATTAATTTAATTTAAATTGCGTAAGCCGCTCTTACTTGGCATATAATTAGCTTCTATTAGTATCATACGATGTTTTTAGCTCCTAGCTATCTATACAATTTTTTGGTCGGACAGATTTTGTTCGTTGAACAAATTTATAATATTTAGAATCTATTTATAAAGTTTAAGTTTTTACTTGTCGTCGATCTTATTTGCGATATAAAAGTGGGCAAAGTTGGGCAAAACCCAAAAGGGCTTTTGCGTTTAAACATTTATTGCTTCAATTTAGAATGACAAAATAAAAAATAAGATTAAATTCAAACAAATTAATATGGCGACTCTGTTTGCACTTCTGCATTATTTATGTTTTTTTGTTTTATTGTCTTTTTAGTTGATTTTAGCGTAAAATAGACAAATTTTTTGTTGTGTTTGTTTCACAAATTTTATAATTACGGTGTGTTCTATAAGACATTATTAATTTGCGTATCTTAATGTATATTTAAGTGAAAATATGTTTTTAGTTAATTTAAACGTGTTAGTTTAACAAAATAATTTTACGTGTATTACGTGCTTTAAACAGGTTGTCACCTTATTTCATAATTTTAATTTAACTTCGTTTGATAAATAAATAAAAAATCAATATCTTCAGTAAGATAGATGAATAGTTCAAAAACATGTCAGTAGATGGCGTTATTTATATTCGAAATGATGCGTTATATTTTCTCATAGATGGCGTCATTAAAATGTTTATATTTATTCAATAGTAAATGTTTAATTTACTCAATATTAAATGTATTGACTATTTTGCTATAACACTTCACATGAATTTAAAAAAAATAAACTTTCTAAAAAAATAAAGTCTTCTTAAGATTTTTTTCTGTTTTAATAATTAAGAAATAAATATAAGCTCTTTAATTCCTAAGAAATAATTACAGCTCGAGGGACAGTGTTAAAATTGTATCGTTTTTACAATTCTACTACTATTTCTTGCGGCTTCGCCCGTGTTTTAATTATTGGAATTCAAATTCTTTCTCGCGCGTGGTAAAGTAACTCGCGGAGCTAACGGTGACCCTCCCCCCTCATGACCTTCGTCGCCCCGCGCCCGTCTTGCACGCGGTCATCATTATTTTGTTGCGAAGTTATGTTAAAACTATAATATATCTTGAGACATTTATTGAAATCAAATAATAAATGATGAAAATTAAATGTAATCAAATATAAATATAATAATGTTCCAAATGAAATACTTGTGATGAGTTTCTATTTATTAAGGTTAGAAATAAAATTCTCGTGTCACGGTGTTCGAACTTGAACTCCTCCGAAACGGCTTGACCGATTCTCATGAAATTTTGTGAGCATATTGAGTAGGTCTGAGAATCGGCCAACATTTATTTTTCATCCCCCTAAATGTTAAGGGTAGTCCACCCCTAAATTTTTATTTTTATTTTTTAGGCAAAATTTTTTGTTTTTATGTTTTTATGACACAGCATACAAAAATACATAAAACCCTAAATTTTCACCCCTCTACGATCAACCCTTATATTTTATTTGTTAATTAAAATGTCACGGGGTTCGAACTTGAACTCCTCCGAAACGGCTCGACCGATTTTTGTGATCCTTAGTGTGATTGTCGGCCAGGGTGGAGAATCGGCCAACATCTATTTTTCATCCCCCTAAATGTTAAGGGTAGTCCACCCCTAAATTTTATTTTTTATTTTTTAGACAATTCTTTTTCCTACAGATCAACCCAATGAGGTTGTTGTACAGCTAGTTATTTTATAAAAACGCCTTCGCTAGTAATGCAATCTTTAAACCGAATTTGAGTTTATCTTAAAAGATAGACACATTTATTAATGTAACATTATATTTGTTTATGTATTTGGTAACAAGTATAAGTAGAATTCTGCTTAAAAAAATTATTGCTATAGTTAAGTAAAACTCAAATTAAATACAAAATCAAAATAGTATCATAATTCGATCGACGGAGGGACCGATTTAAACTTATTCAGTGTAGATACCGCATGATTCGGTTAATGACCGGATTCGTTAAGTCAACAATGTTAAATAGAGAAGATACGTTTATATTCAGGAGACAATATGATTGATATAATCCATCGGATGTACTAAAGCTTCAACAATCTCATGAAGGATACGTTATATATTCAGTGTGCTGGTATGATTTCGGTAATAGCTTGGATCCGCTAACCGAAGCGGGAAATATGAAAAATGAATATCAACATTTTTCATTTAATTGAAATTTCGTGTTGATTCATGATATCGTAAGGATAAAAACTGCACATATATGCATTAAAAACATTAAAAATGTTGTCGCATTCAGTGGTACCAACAGGGTGGTACTATGAAGCGGCGCATAATGTCTAAGAAGATTTATTTATATATATATATATATATATATATATATATATATATATATATATATATATGTATGTATGTAATTCATATACTATGTAAGTGTATGTATTGTATATTTATATATATTTATGTATACATTTAAGTTTTTTTTTTTTTTTTTGGTAGTATAATTTTTTTTTTTTTTTATTATTGTCTCTGCACTTTCTCTTTCTGTCCCGCTATGTAACACTATCTCCCACGCTCATGGGTTGACTGGAAGAGATCTCTTCTAGAGATAAGTCCACCTTTGTCCACGTAACTTTCTATGTATTTTTTTTTTCTTATGTATTTTTTAGTGCAATAAAGAATATATAATATAATAATCCATGCATTTATATGCATGACAAAAATAATAAGCTTACGACCATTATATTGATTGTTTTTACTTTAATTTTTTTTTAAATTGCTCCTCTATTTAGGTATTTACGTAAACAGAAACATGATTGGATATTAATATTTAGGTACGTATTATGTATAAATCAACAAAATCTTGTTTCCTCACTTGATGTTAATTAATTTAATTAAAGTAGAGACTGTAAACTGACTATTGTAAATAAAATGTCGATGTGACTATTAGAAACAAAAATAGGTGTGATACCGGTTTCTTGGCATCGACCTACCTATCAGTCACAACACGTTTTGTTTGTTTGGCAAAAGGTACCATGAACGTATCAACACGAACTTCTTATATTGTTGTAGAATAAAAGAGTGATTGATGATATAAGTAAAAAGAAGAAGTACTTAATATCTATTCTTTAAACACTTAGGCCTTTTTAGGACCATAAAAATTCTTGATCAATAAGTATACCTAAATGTACAAAGTCTAAAGTAAGGTTGTAATTAGTTGAATCTAATATTTTATATCGTAATAGAATAGTAATAAGAAATAGTAGCTTGAATATCTTATTCAATAGATTCGGATGGGAATAAAAAAACGGATAAAACGACTCAATGCACATGATACCGAAATAAAAAGCTCCCAAAGTCACTCGCTGGACAATGCAAAAAAATATTTCAAGGACCCAACTAAAAAATAGCGTTTGCGCTTATAATATCAGTTAATTTTAGTTTAAACTGTCTCGTAGATTTCATTTTTTTCTAGATCTTGAGTTGAAGATCGGGAGGTCCCAATAATAATAGATATTAAGAACCAGAAATTCTTCGACGAGCACCTGTAAATCTATCAGTCTTGCGGCCAGATGCGACCTTTCGCTGGTCGTGTCAGGTTACCAGACTGTGAAAGTAAAAGCAATAGAAAGTATAATAAGTTAGTTTGCATGCACACTAATGCACTAAAATATTTCTTCTAGTGAGTAGTGACTCACCCTCGTTCCGCTCGTATTCGACCCTATGTTTTAACTGTTAGCAGATAAGCTCTAAAATTAGATATTTCCTAAAGTAAAAAGTACGCTATAATATGATGACTCGGATAACTATCTATCATCACGACAAATAGCATCAAAATCTGTCCAGTGTTTTTTTCGTGATGCAGTCATAGGAACTGACAATAATAATTGAAATAGGTATCTAATTTCAAACTATAAATGTAAACTAACCGTTTCCTATGGACCTACTCTCGGTTTGCTCGGATACGTCTGTAGGTTTCTAATATATGTGTAGCTATATGTCATAGCCTATTAATTACATATTCGTCCAGTTCAGAAGTACACTATAAGATTTCAAAAAATCACACTACACTACTACTATTTTACTAGCTTGCCACAGATAAACATACACATCATATACATTAACGTTCCTTGGCTACCGTGATGTTGGCGTGTGTTCAAGCTTTCGAAATCCCACGGAAACTACGGATTGGATTAGAGATAAAATTTGGACTATATTTACGAGAAAGTGATAAAATCTTTAAATTTTTCTGTTGTTTACCACATTAATATATATTTAGGAAATCCATCTATATATAGAACCGGATAGCAAGATGGGTCGATTGGAATGGGGACACACAATTTTATTGCTGTCTCCGAATAACATTATGCCGATTGAAATGAGAAAGTTATGTTTGAGTTGATATTTCTATATTAAATATTCATCAAAAGTCCTCCTGACACTTATTTGAAAATTTCTGTTTAACTCTGCGTTTTGGTAGTCGTCGTTTTAGATAATTTGAGACTTATCACCTATTTAAACTTAAGTTTTAAACATTTACCTTAATTCATGGAAAGCCACGCCGACGCATACCGACTGTAACTTTTATGGCATCTTTCCCTAGCTATTTTGTATTTTGGAAATTTGAATACTCTACATGATAATTAACTGTTATAATTACAATAACTAATTCAGAAGTTCTCAGCATTGAAATTGTTAGTCGTCACTGACTACATTTGATCAAATATATCTAATTATTATAAATAGGTTATATTATAGAATATGTTAAGATCATAATATTTTAAAAGCAAAATTAATTAGCAATAACGAGAATTAAATATAAATTAAAAAATTATGATAACAACATTCAAATAAAGAGGGGCTACGAAAACTTTCCTTTTCCGAGTTACGTGTGTAAAGTTCACGCACCTGCGACACGGTCATAGCCCAGTAACCTGAATAATATTGTAGTAAACTGTGGACACGTGTATCACAAATAAAGAAATCAAAACTTGTATACAGGTACGCAATGAGCGATTGCGAAACATAAACGGCAGATCGGACTCCATCTTACGTAGTCTTACGTATTGTTGCTTTATTGATTGAATAATAAATAAATTTCTTAGAAATCTTAAAATATCTTTATATATATATTATAAATAATATATTACAATACAAATAATATATTATAAAAAATTAAAAGTGCGTGTGTGAAAAGTACACATGTCAGAAGTAAAACTTCTTTGGCAAACTAATTTTTAAATCTCGTTTATATTTATACTAAATAACCCCGTCTAAGCTCGTTGAGAGAGGGAGATGTCGCGTAGGTCACACCCACGAGTTAGACAAAGTTAGAAATGTCACTGACTCGTGGTGGGCGAGATCTAACTAAGGCTAACTCTTCCCCGTCTCTGAGTGCCTGGTACTATGGACTTATTTTTTCGTTTCATCGAGTTTGAAATCACAACGATTCTAAAGAAGTTTCACTTCAAAAAAAAGCTTTCAGCCCTATTTTACACGGGCCTTCCTTCATTACGGGAATCATGTCAATGTCAATCAAGTGCGGGTTAGCGGACTTCATATGTCTTTCGAGATCTTACTCGGTTGTTAAGCTGATTTTCTTACGAAGTTTTCCTTCGTCGTAAGACTGGTGGTAATCATAATAGAAATGATTCTCATGAAGAAATAATCAAGGGTGCAAGACCCGTATTTGAACCCGCTTCAATCGGTAACATTAGCGAGCGTGTTATAACTGGCTACCAAAATATATTTTATAGAAAGACATACAATCAAGAAAAGGTAGGTTCCTCTTCTTTTATAAATTCGATCAATATAACGCAATATCGAGTTTTAAAAGGCGACTTAAGAGCTTACGAATTACGTTTAGATGATGTAATTTTGATAATTTAGCGATGACCAGTTTGTAAAAACTTACTGTTACCCGCGTGTTCGTACGTTCGGCATTCGAAAGTCCAATTCACATAATATTTAGATATTTATATAATATATAGATTTTTATTAGGTATTTATTTTCCATTCGCAACTTTAAAACTCATACCTAATTCTTTTTTTCGTTTGTATTTCAATGTTACCTAATCAGAGATCAGTTAAAGAATTGTACGTTTCTTTAACTGATCTCTGATTAGGTAGCTATCTTTATTCCTATCAACATTAACTTATAAGTATTTGTAAAAATTTATGCATATTTTTTAAACAGAAAGTGGTACGAACTACTGTAAGACGTATAACTACTACGTGACAAGTACGTAAATGAAAATTACTGTCTCATTGCGCGTGACTACAATACAACAGCTATTATATAAGTAAAGACTAGTTTCCATTGTCAACCATCATCGTAGCGTGTCCGTATGAAAAACACCAATCAATCATCACGGCTAAAACCTTGAGATTATAGAAGACCTTATAAAACCGGATTTCAAAGCAATTTAAAAAAAACCAATAACAAAGATTCCATCTTGTGACTTTGTTCTGACTCGAGTATAAAACTTATTGATATGAGTAAAAAAGGTACCTACATAATATACCTAATCTTAACGATGGCAGCGGTGTTTGTTATGATACTTAAATACTTTGTTATAAGGTTAAATTTATTGAATACAGTTAGTATAACAATATAATAGAACGTATTATAAGGTGCCTGATAAGAAAATAAGTGAATGATGGCAAATACCTCATTTTATAAATATAAGCATTTAAATGATTAATAGTTATCATTAAGTCAGTTGAAAGTGATTGCACACAATGTTTTAAGAGGCATATGATATGATAGATATGAAACGTAAATAAACTCATAAAAATTACAATTATCTTAGTAAATAACTTATTATTAGTCATAATAATATTATATTAAGCATTCAATCCAAGGAGCAAATAGTAAGAAAAACATAATATTATATAAAATTAATTTTAATTTAGTTTAATGAATTACATTATAATTTTGTTAAACGTTCCCAGGCATGTTGCTTAGGTGGAGGAAAATTTTCTATGACAATAGGTATGACGTGTTGACATGAAATAATTCTACAAGATTTTCCTCTACTACCCAGTACCTAGTTCAATAATTTACTATTATATTCTGACGAAAAATATTGATATTAAATTAATATTAATGTAATCAAATTTACATACTACAGAAACCTGAAATATACTTACTTAACAGCAAAATAATTTTGTAACTCCGCCATTGTTTCTTTATTTATGTAGATTTGCTCCGTTCCTAAAGGTCTTTGCGTGATGATAGCTTCAAACTTTGTCAATAAAAAGGCTATAATACGCAAAAAATACTTTTTCAAATCGAAATATTAGTTCCAGAGATTCAAGAAACTTTTACAGTTTTATATATTACTAGCCTTTGCCGCGGCTCCGCTCGTGTTCTTAGGGCTGAAAATCAAAAGAAATATTTTTCTCCCGTTTCTGCAACATTTTTCATTAATGCTTCGCTCCTATTGGTCGTAACTCGTAGCGTGATGTAATATAACCGGTAGTCTTCCTCGATAAACGGACTATCCAACACAAAAATATTTTTTAAATTTTAAATTCAGACCAATAGTTCTGAGATTAGCGCGTTAAACCAAACAAACAAACAAACTCTTCAGCTTTATAATATTAGTATAGATTACCTACGCACAAATACAAATGCCACAAGAAACTCAAAATATTTTACTTTTTCTTTCTAGGTGAAGCAGTTCGTTGTTGGACATGTTCATCGGACCTGAATCCATACTGTAATGACCCTTTCCTACCTGACAGGGCGCCTGAAAGCTCAGGTCTTTTCCGTCTAGAATACTGTGACGCAAATTCCGGTGCCTCATACCCCTACTTGGCCGCGTCTATAGCAGCCTGCAAGAAACAAAAGAAATACAGTAAGCATACTTAAAATATTGTTATATTAAAATGATAAGATGTATTTAGTCATAGATGTCTTATGAATCATTTTTACGTACTAATTAACTAGAAATATTATGTTTAAGTTAACGATGTATTTAATTTGGTTTACAATTTATAAAACCGCAGGTAAATGATTCACGCTCTAAAGCTAGTTAAAGTTTTTAGAGAAGTAGTCATTCAAATTTGTCATATCATCTAAATGTCCTTCAAATGTAACATACTATGTATTATTACAATTCTATTGTTCATAATAATTGTTAGGAACTCCACATTTGTTTAGTTTATGAGCGGAAAATAGCCTTAAATTAATAATGTAGATACTAAAATAGATAAACTGAACTTTGGGGAAAAACGATTTTTCTAATCAGCTTTAACTCAAATTAAATTCACACTTTAAATATTTAGGAATTTATCAAGGTACATATTATGCAAATAACAAATTAAGGATGTTCTCGAAATACACATTTCAATGGTCCTCGGCTAAATTACTCATGCGATGCTTGCGTCATGTTCCTTATTAACATAAAAGTGGTAATCAGCCAAGGTCGAAATTAAACATGTGAACTTCTCACGTCGTCGATTGTACCTAGATCATAAATAAGTGTATAATATAATTATCTTCATAATTATGAGTTATCCGACAAAATTAGTTTTATGTATTTCATTATCATCTAAAATTTCAATAAAACTATTTTATTAAAACAAAACAACAGAAATACAATCATGCAATGAATACCTTATGATGAGATTAGTATTGCAACTCAAGTAGGTAATAGTGGGTAGCTACCTACGTGCATTAGTTACCACAGTTAATAAGGCAACATTATACCTACTGTTTAACAATCAATTGTTATTCTAATTGATCTATTATTTTTCATAACACGTGATCCCTTACTTTGTTCCTATATACTCACCATACGACTAGTCTACTTTTTAATTTCGTTTATGAAAATGATTAAATATTGTTTATGGTTTTCAACAAGTGAGTGTAAATAAAAAACTAAAAACCCGATTGCGTTTCTGTGTAATTTGGAAATGAAAAAACCCTAAAATATGTTGTGTTCGGGTTCAAAATTTATACCCGGTGTCTTTCACAATTAATACGAATCTAACGACACCTTTGAAGCTAAAATCAATCGAGCCGTTCAGGCTGCAGAGCGTGCCAAACAATTATGCATACGTACATACATTCGTATCTACTACATCGAAAAACATAACCCTCCTTCTGGCGCAAGTGGGTAGATATGGTGTTTCATTACACATAAGAAAAACATGGCCTCTAAGTCGTGACCGAGTAAGCCGAGGTTACAACAAATTAGCGTTAATAATCCTGAAATCGTATCTATCTAGTTTGGATTTGTTAGCAGTGCTTCTTATGCATAATTTTTCTTACTTTTGGAATAGATTTCAGTTGTTCTTATCAAATAAAAATAAGATTGACTTATAATTTCAAAACTATTCAGTTTAATGTTTTTGTCTTTTACAACATTTACGTTATTAGGTTTTAGTTTTAGGTTATTAGGAGTTAGCTGTCGATTGTAAATGTATACTTCTATATTCATTATGTGTTCTTATAATCCAGTAAAGTGTATTAAAATCATTTTCTTATTTAATTTTAGTTGGAAACCAGTTGGTGGTATCTCGTGGGTGCACATGGAAACGAGGAGATGACTACTCCAACTCCTGTGCCAGCTCATCAAGTGGTATAAATGAGGTCACAACATTCTGTGAAACCTGCACTACCGATGCTTGTAACGGGGCTTCGCCTATTGCCATGACATTGGCTTTGATAATGGCTCCCCTTGGATTACTTCTTTTTAAGTAAAGTAGATAATATAATATAAGTATTTTAGGGACCATACCAAGCCATGTGCCCACCGTTAACCAAATGCAATATAAATATAGAATTTCAAACTCATTGATTTCATAGCTTAAAAAAACAGCATTGTTTTGATAAAATTCAGGACAACGAATTTTGAAATGCAAAATAACCAATTTTTAATTTTTTTTAGTATGTTATTTTAAATAAATATAAATTTATTTTCAAATTATTGATTTTTGTAATAATTTTTTAGCCTAACTTTGAATGTGCACTACTGTCTCAATATAACTAACATAATATTATTACTGGGTACATTTGTTGTAATTTTTCTTAACCATTTAATAAGCAATTTATTAGTTTATAAGATTTGTGTAAATATTGCTTTTAATATAGTAATTAATATTTTAAGTCGATATTTCTCAAAAGCAGTTTTTATGGTTTTTATTATTAAAATGTAACATTAATGTTGTCATTTATAAATTAAATTTCTATCAAATCTCTTTATAGAATATTATAATACGAAATATTTTTTTCTCTAATTATGTATTATTTTATTAAACGTTTTCTTTAAATAATATTGTTTTATTTTCCCTTTCTATATAGATCGATTTAAATAAATCAAATGAATTTCGATGGCTTTAATTTGTTGATAGTGAGAAAAATATACAACATATTTTGTAACGCGCCATATCGTTATATTGCGCTGATATTCTTATAGGGGTGTAGTGGCTAGCATGTACGGATGCACAACCGAAGGCCCTGGGTTCGTAAGCCTCAGTAACAACTAACAATCCGCTAGCTAAGTTGAGAAGTTGCCGCCTACCGGTGCTACCTCCGTCACCCGTGCCTCGGAGAGTACGTAAAGCCTTCAAGCCTCACTTGTCGTATCCAGTACTCGTCGATAGGAATAGAGTTCTTTAGTGTCTGCGCTTAATATAATAACTCCTGCGCAGTTGCTTAGTCTCAATGAAATTGGCCTCCGTGGCAGAAGTCGGTTGAGAAGACCTTATTATTATGTTATATATAGGGGCATTCACACCACATTTCATAAATTCACTCGTCTTCGCATAATATCGTGCAATAATTCGCATAATTAGGAAATTTAACAATTAACACGGATTACTTGTATAAGTATACCAATATACTCTAATAGCAAATTAAAACTGCACATAAAATAACTCTGACTCGTATGCTAACATTCTTCAACACATTAAAAACTATATAGGTACCTAGGTAATACCTATTTAGTATTTACTGTGTAAATTTTTTATATGAGACTTCATATTGATTATTGATAAAGTAAATCCATAAAATTGAAATTCGTCGTTACTATTCGTATATTTACTTTTTGGTATACTTCACAATATATTAGAAAATTTTAACCTGTATCGTTTTGAAAGCCACAGCAAACAGGCATTAAATTTTGAATATACAGCTTAACTGCTAAGTTATAACCAACAGAACCTTTTCCGTCTTAGTAGGGCGTGGCGGCTTACGCACTCAACATGAAACTTCGGCGGCTGTGATTTAATTATTTTGACTTTTAAAGCAGGCCAACTAATGTGTTGCTCCCTCAGTCAGCACTGCTTTTAGAGTAGTATCAAGAAAAACTCACATTGTACACTGCCCACAGAAAGGTTGGCCGTCTCCCAGTGTCTCTATTTGGCTTCCAAGAGACACACAACCATCTTTTAGACAAGCGATTGCCCGCGACGTCACTCACGTGGAATCGAACCTGTTATAATTCCGCATCTACGAAGGTTTAAAATTTTACATGTTTTTAATGTCCTCCACGCAGCACGCTAGCCTAGTGCAGGCTGTGTCCACCAACCTGGGTGGACTCTACATTTTCTAGGATGTCTTGAGAGACACATCACACAACATTTTCCTTAATTTCTTTTGTTCATTTTTTTATTATCATATTGAAATTTACTTGCATATGAAAATATCAGAGGTGCTAGACACGGAATTTGAACCCGCTTTACCTATTCGGTTTTTCAAGCGTGCACGTTACCAGGCCACCACGCCACGTTCATAATAGTAGTTGGTTCACAAACTATACTAAACCCCATAACTAACAAAGTATTATAAATTCCTACGAAGCAAGGTCGTGCAGTTAGAACCTTAGTGACGCATTTATAAAGCAAGGTTATTACGATGTACCTTAAGAATAAATTGCGTAATATACTTACGCGTAATTTTTAAACCTGTAGTTTCTTTAAATTAAAGTAATTGATTGTATATGACGTAAAGGACAACTACATACCTATCTGGGGACACAGTAGTACCCCCGCCAAGACGAGCCAAGCGAAGCGAAGAATTCTAAGGATGTGGTGTCAATTGGGGTGGGGTGGTAGGAGTTTTGATACTATAATAACCATTGTAAGTGAATACATTTTTCACCTTACACCCATGTCACTGTAGCAATATGGCCAAACAACATATTTTGACTAAAGCGTAGTTTATTGAAGATAGTAATTCTATGTTCTCCATCTTGGAGAATCCAGTTGTTTTATTGACTTCAGTGTGCTAGGTAGGTTATACCAATGTCACATGGAACGGAGAAGACACGAGGGAGATTGGTCAAATAAATTTATATTGTAAATTAATATTAAATTAATATTGTCATATTGCCGAGTAAATTAATATTGTCACAGTATTATATCATGTGGCTGCTGTGGTTTTAATAAGTAAGAGTCACAGAGTATATTTAAATAACTACAGTAGTAGTGACAACTATGTCAGGACACATAAGTTGGAAACTTTAACTGTTTTTTTTAATTATCTTTTCAGATATTGTCAGATTGATTTTTGGTTTCCAACGTTCCGAATGCTTTACAGCAATCATGGACACAGGAGAGACTAAAGTTTTTGACGTCTCAGAGGTTTATATATACTTGTTACAGACAGTGCTTACCCACAATTTACAAAAGTTTTCAAAATGGCACCAAAGTACCTTAGTACAAGTAAAATTATATATTTTAATTCTAAACATTTAAATTTAAAATATGGCAATATGTTGTGTTTTTTTTAGTATAGGAATGATATCAATATAAAAAATAAATAACGAGAAGTATTCAAAAAACTTATATTTATCTTAAAAATATTACAGTGGACGGAATTGTCAGTCTTCCAACTTTCACAAAGTACAGTAGCATATTTTATTATAATATTACCAATAATATAATATTACAATATTTTGTGTCTTTTCCCATTTAATTCAATACAAAATAAATTTACTATCAAATACAATAAAAAAAGAAATAATTCGGGGAAAATATTCACAAGCTTTTTGATAACTATTTTTGATTGTTTTTTTTAAATTGACATGCATTTGTGATTTGACCTTACATTTTTTTGAAGTTAATTGTATTTAACATTAAATTTAATAAGTTTTGATATTTATTTACATAAGTTATACAAAACAGTAAAATATAATTAATGATTTATGTTTATGCCATTGAAACTCTATGTAATTAAAACTTATGATACAGTATTTCTGTGTTTATAGTTTTGTATGGTGGCAAGAAGTACAAATATATATGGTTTTCATTTTAAAATTTTGTAAATTTTGACTATTATTAATAATGTTGAAATTTTAATCTTAAATTATTTTGAAAAATCATAGGAAATTAAAAATACTTAAATAATGATGCCAAAATCCAAAAACAAATTAATGACAGTGGCGAAATAAAGTAGACAAATATATAAAAAACAGTAAAAAAATAGGTTTTTTTACATACATGTCTGATACACTAGTTTTGTCACTTCAACATTACAGTGGTATTGAATTTTTGATACATGTTTATTCTATATTTTTTCACTATTGAGGGTCACTATACACCTGTATACAAACTATGAGGTTAGGTGCACCAAACTCCGTCAATTAAATTATTTTAAGGTGGTTTTTAATTTAAGAGAGAAAACTAATATCTTTTGGCTAACCAATATCTGCCCAATTGGGCCAAAATTGTATTATATAAAGTTTCTACTGTAGTTCTTCTGTAACCAGTAAAAAAAGGTTTGGGTATTAAAAACATACCAAAAAACATTTTTAATTTCAAAAAACACATTTCTTAACTATTACATATCTGTTACTTGAGGTATCAGTAGGAGCAATTATGAACTTTTAAAATATAAACATAATACAGAAACTAAGACAAGGGCTGGAAACGGACTAATTAAATCTGAAGCATTACATCCATCCTTACTTCTACATGTGCAATATTCTATGAAAATATTATATGTACCTGTTCTCATCAAACAAAATCTTTCATCTCCCTGAATACCCACTTCACCTAGATAAGCACAATCTCTGAAATAACGCCATTCACCATTTACTGAAAACAGGATTATTTTTTATAATTATTTTCGGAAATATATGCTACTTATAGAAAATTATGAACCTACACTAGTTTCTTTATTGATATTCATCAAACATCGAATCTGATTTTGTAATCTCTACATTACAAAACTGATATGAGAAGTAAATGAAAAAAAAATATTGAGTGTTTTTAAGGTTTTTAAATTACAATAATACATTTAACATACCTTTTTGTCTTATTTTGCGGCACATGCTTGGTCGTACACCCGGTAAATGCGGCAAACCCTTCTCTTGATCACAATCTGTTATGGGGACAGTGCTATTATCAAATGGATCAGCACATTTCGGATCATTATTGGATCTACAGTTCCAACATTTAATACATAAAACTGAAAAAAAAGAAATATAAAATGAGAGTCGTTTCTTTTGGGCGTGACCATTAACTAAAGTGCTACAAAATCCAAAAGTATTACCACACGATATTAAGTTAAGAATGAATAAGACTGAAATAATAGATTTCATACAAGAAGTCATTTTAATTATGGAAAATAAATGTATTAAAAAAGTTTTCTCGAAAATATTACAAATAAAACAACGAAGTTTTCGTAAGTTTACACTTTACAGTTTACATGTCAAAGGTTTTGACAGTTACGTTCAATTTTCAAAATAGCTGTTTAAATTTAATTATAGATGAAAAACGTAGATAAAATATTTATTTATTTATTTTATTATATTATTATATTTATTTATTTTATTAGATTTATTTATTTTATTATATTTATTCATTTGGATGCTTTACAGCAATCTTTGTGTCCGATCAGAAAAGATAGTTTCATTCATATTATATTGGATTTCATCTTCTGGTGAAAAAATATTGTGTCACATCATCAAATATGCTGCGTTGAGATTTAAACGTTTCGGTTATTTGCTTTCACAACGACACTTGGGCCTATAATAGGAAGTAGGAGTAGGTTCGTACAAATAAAAATCAGTAGTTACATTCTCACATTAATTAATGTTAACATTTGTTTGGTGCATAATCTGTGCGCTATAGAGTTTAGCTATCTATAATAGGTACTATAGACTATGGTTCAACTTCAACTTGAAATTTCATTTCAATTTTCATAATTATTCATACTTTGCATTCTGTGCCTTTCCCGTAGTAACTAATACTTAATCTGTGCCTTTTCCTATTGGGGATAAATTTTAAAAACAACTTGTTGTTGGGTAGAGTATTATTGTTCTGTGGTTGGGTGTGTCATTTGACTGTTTGAATTTGTTTGTTAACATTTCTTTTTAAATTGTTACATTTTAATAGAAAATTGAAATGAACTCTTTAGGAATTGCATTTTTTATTCTTTATACAGCACCTGCAGGTAATATATGGTATACTTAGTAATATTTCGTTAACCAACTATATAAAGTTACTATGTTTATTATATTGTAATTTTCTGTTTTTTAGTTTTCTGTGTAAGATGTTACCAATGTTCCTCGTCTCAAAACTTATTGGAAGATACCTGTGGCGCTTACAAGAAGTTTGACACTGATAGCCATATTGCAGTGGAGTGCAACAGTGATGAATCTAATATGCCAGGTTCTTTTTGCATGAAACTTACTCAACAAGGGCCTAAAGGATTTATATGTAAGTGTATTCTGTACGTGAAGTATGTATAAGAAAAACTTATATGAAAAAAATCGCACTTTAAGTTATAATTTTAAAGAGTTGTAAAATTTTTTTAATGAGATTGGTCATAATCATTTTTTAATCTAAGAGTACATTTTTATTTTTCTTTTACTAGTTAGCTAGATGCTAATACTTATCTAATTATTTTGTATTATCTTAACTGTTTTAAGTATTTGACTTAATCTCTCATATATGTTTCTATTTTTTAATTTCCTTAAGGGGATGGACGATGGCGTCAAGTTATAAGACGATGTGCATCAGTTGCAGAGACTGGTGTTACAGGAGTTTGTAACTGGGGTGTTTATGACAATGGAGTCTACTGGGAAGAATGTTACTGTTCAAATGATGAATGCAATGATGCTACCTCTTTACATGTTCATAGTGTTTTAATACTTAGTGCAATAAGTTTTATAATGTATGTGTACACTTTTTTGTGATTGTGACTATAATTTGTTTTGACTTAAACTATACAAACCAGTAAGATATTTAATAGTCATAAGTTAGTACATATAAGGCTATTTACAAAAGTTAATTTTATATAAGGCAAATATTTTTGGTTTAACCTTGAATCAATCTTTAAATATTAAAATTTGTATTTTACTTGGCTTAGAATTTGATGATATGAAAAGAATAATATAACAATTGTTATTTTGCCTTAAAAATACAAAATTGTGCCTTAAAAATAAGTGTTTATCATAATGGTTTAATGTTACATATCTGTCCAGTGTCCAAGATGTTTATATTAATACTTAATATATATATTGCTATTATTTTACAGCAATGACTTTGACGCAACCATAGCACTCTTGTGCTTCAAGTGAGCATGGTTCATAGTTAAATAATATTTAATCATTAGTGGATTGGTGATGTTATGAAATCCTTCATTTACACAAATGATAATTTCTTAAAAGATAAACTCAAGAAATTGGTTGTGCCTGGGAGCCAAACCCATTAATAACCCACTATTCCACCGGCAGTTATTCATATATTCTATAGCACAATGTGCATAAATTAGTCATGTTTACATATAATATTATCAAAATAAAAATTTAACTTGACATTCCATGTCTGTTAACAATGCCTTATAAAGCTTACTCTAGTAGTACCAGTAAATTCAGACAATTTTCAATTTTCATAATACATACTCTGTAATTATAAATATATATTTATATAAATGAATATTTCAAATTTGAAATAATTATAATTGTGTATGTTAATTATTTATATATATTTGATGTAAACTTTCCGTCCATAAAGTGATACTTTTATATTAGATAATATTTTAATATTATAAGTTTATAATAATATTTCTTTGTTTTAAAATGCCTTATGATCTGAAATGAATAGATTTGACAACTTATATATGAATTTATTATTTTAAGGAATATTACATTATAATCCTTGAAGTAATTACTGAGACTTGTATTTAGTATTTAAGGAACATATTTTACAGTTTACTGTTTATGAACAATTCATGTTATTCATTATTAATTTGCATGCCAAAAGTTAGCCCAATGCTAAAGTCGTAAATTTGAAACTTGTTAATTAGTTCAGTATAAGAACAATGGCAATTGTATTATGTTTACATTAAACATTAACAACTATAAACTAATGATTCATGAGTAATGTTGGTAATTCAATTAAATGAAAAAAATAATAATTAACAGCTTAGAAATATTTTCACACTATGCAATATGCATTATTATTATTATTGTAATGGCAACTTTTTGACTATTTTGTGAGTCTCAATTTTTAGGTTTTTTAATAAAATCAATAATGAATCTCTACTTATTTTATTTACTATCTTTTATATATACTGACGTTTAATTCCTACCCTAATTTAATTTATTTTCGAAAGCAATCAAAAATTTAGTGAATAGTGAATTTATACAGAGTTTTGAATTCAAACATATTAATGGGACGACAATTTCACACAATAATTGATGAGAGGCAGCGAGACCGAAGGTGTTAAAGTCGCCTACTCTCCAACCCTAGGCTGTTATTGAGAATTTCTTCATAGGCTCAGTTTATTCATAATTCATATTATAAACTGCATATTACAAACCCTAAGACTGACTCGAGACCTCCCGAATCTGCGGCCGTACATGTGACTCGTTTTGACTTTGACTCGACTAGCGATCGCGGGTTCGAGTCCCGCTGGGGCATTTGTTGAGCACGAATGTCTGTACTCCAGTCGTGGGTGTTTACAATTATAATATGTATGTATTGAAAAAATAATGTTATATATGTAGTATTAAGTACTTATATCACATCTTTTATCCGTAACACAAGTATCGTAGCTTGCCGCGGAACTGGATTCAGGCGCTGTTGTAAGAATGTCCCAACATATGCCCTATAAGGACAGGTGTCCGCAAACTAAAGCTGGAAAAGCTAGTTTAATTAAAAATATGGATTCTTAAAATTTCGTACGGCTTCAATTAAAAAATTTCAATCTGTGATTTAAAAAATATTACACAAAGTCTGATTTGTCCGTGTTCATGATTTTCGTATAGATACGTACTTATAACACGAGGGGTGTACGTACTTAGGAATAACGTATATTTATATCACGAGGGGTCTTATAGCACGATATCTTTGCTTCAGGGTTGAAAAAGATATATTACAAGCCATAAAAGTCGTATTACAATTACATCATAATATAAATTGTGACAGATTAATGTTTCGTTGTAAATAAACTTTTTACACTTTGTTTTTTGAAACTCTATCTTCAAAGGACAGATTAAAGGGTTTCTAGTAGACATCATTTAATTTAATCGCTTAAGTTTTAAATTTATCCAAGTTATTCTCAGTTTAGATAAAACTTTAAACAAGGATATTTTTTTAATAAGTATGAAATTAACTTACTTTCATTAGAGTCGAATCTGTACGTAAGTCCTTACACTACATACGTTACATTTTTGTTTTTAATCTTAATAAAATAGTAATTATTATCGATACAGAGTTAATATTTTAAACCTTGTGAAAAAATACTTTACTGTGCTCTATAGGAATTCAGCTTATTGTAGCCGTATAAGTTCATAATGGAGTATGTAATGTCTAGACCGCTCAGATTCTCTTGCCATAATCAGACCGGACACGGGACATTTACATACGATATGCAGAAATCGGGCTTATAATTTCCAAAGTAGGCGCAGGACAATACTTATGTCATACTTTAATACAATACAACAGCGTTTTCTTTGTAACATCCTACTTACGAGTACTTTTCTAAAACTAATTGTACAGTGTACCAGCAAAACCTTACGTCTAACCCTTAATCCTTTGGTGAGCCATTATGAGACTTGAGAGTAATTTCTTGAATTTTTTTTATTCTTTAAAATAAATATTACTTATTTGAAACTTTTAAGCTTATTAACGACTAAACTATAAGTTTAATAACTTATATTATATGGCAATTTATTTCCGATAGGGAGTCATAGAGTAAGTTCCTAAACTAAACTGTAAGTTGAATCGAACTGATGCAATGGAGAATTGATTGAATATTATTTTTTTATTTTGTTTAGGCTGCGACCTAAACGAAATAATGTTAAATGCTTCATTTATCTTGAACAATTTATGAGTTTTGCTTTGTTTTGTTTCGCATCCGTGCTCGGTGGTGTAGTGTCTAACATGTAGTATGTACGGCCGCAAATCTGGAGGTCCTGGGTTCGAGTTCTGGGTCGGGCCGAGTTAAATTACTGAGTGTTTCTGTTTCTTAAGCCTCAGTAACAGTATAGAAGTTGGCGGTGTTTCACCTCCGTGCCTCGGAGAGCACGTCAAGCCCCGACGGCAATCAGTCGAGAGGACATTATTATTATTATTATTTTCATTTAACTAAAACATATTAAATAATAATAAAGAAAAAACAATATCAAGAGTAAAATTAATCGATAATTTCTATTAATATTCTTACTTCTCAAAGTCGGTCATATACAACTAGCTTTAATTGATGCTCATATATGATACATCTCAATACCATATTGCAGTTTGTGTACTGTAATAATTTCGATTAAGAGTGTTTAGAAATGTATGTTACACAATAATAATAATAACGAGCGAGGATTGCTTGCTTATGGAAGACGACAAGGTGAAATTCCAATTATATGTAATTTGCGTAGATATCAAATATACGTTCTCTGCAAAATTAGATACGGGAATACTTAGATGAGGAGATACTAATAGAATGGTCGATAAAGATGACCATTAGCCCTTAAACCTTTGATTATATAATATAAGCCTTAAACATTAATTTAATTAAATTAATTAATTTAACTTTTATGTTAAATTGACTTAACATTGACCTAAATGTTTATGAATTAAATTAATTAAATTGAAATTATATTATTTGAGGTTTTACGCGGATTTATTTTGATTTTAGGCACGAAAACATTTTTGTAGAGCTTTAAAATGTTTAAAATCTCAAATATTCGCTTAAATTTTACAAAGTAATACCTATAATTTAATTTATCTGCCTTAATCAAAACTAATCTTTATAAATATTACATAATGTTATAATTAATATATAACATTTATAATGCAAATAATAAAATTAGGAATATTTATAATTCTAAGAAATGTTCATTGCAATGTGAATATCTACTTCCACTCGTTTTATTTTCTTTGTAATAATAACTGTATTTTAGGTACCTTTGGCAGTTTGTTTTCTTTTAGCTATGTATAACAGTATAACTACTATATGAAGAGATGTTCCGTCAACAGCGTTTTATTCTTATAAAAAACAGAAAAATACATATAATACGGCCCTATAAAAAATTTAAGTTATATTAATATTGACTAAAGCAATATCAACCAATACATAAAAATGATGTAGTAAATTCAACAAATAATAAATGTGAAAAATATGTTAATAGTCTACGTTACTTCATTAATATGGGATTTAATAAACAACACAATAGTTTGAACGAGAGCAAATTCCATTAGCTCTATATAAATCACTGTTACGTGAAATTAAACTGTCAGAGGGCTTAAGTCTATAAAATATAGGCTTTAAAGACAAAATAATTCAATAAAGAGTGGGAATGTCCTTTTCTTAGTAAAAATACTTAGATAGTAGAAAATTATCGTTAACCGTTGAGCTTTTTCCGATGGTAACGCTATCGTTAGGTGTCGTGGAAACTCGTCGCGTTCCGTGCAGTTCGAGCAAGTAGTTTGCGTCACCGCGTTGATCTCTTCTGACTCACTCGCTTACGCATAGCGAGCGAGAGAGATAAAAGGCATTTGTTGCTTAGAGGGTCTGTTTTTCACTGATTCCCGGTCGAGGCTTGCTATTTTCCCGTAGGCTTCAGGCCTCAGTCGACTGAAAGCTGTGGGAGCAACGTTGCTGACGAACTATTTTTTGATCCTGCATTGAATGGTTAAGTAACCACTTGGCGGTGCGATCTTCCTTTACGAATTGACACTAGAATTTGTAATAAATAAATAGTGAAACCCATGTTTTGTTATTTTGATGAAAAAAATGTGATTGTTTATGAACTGTTCTGTGGACCTTCGTAATATATGACCGCTCTTACAAGTGTGAAGCAGTGAGATATATCTTGTGGGTAAGTGTTTTTTATAAGTATATTGATTAATATTAGAATAAATTTCATATAAATCAGTTACAGCCTAAAGGTTATGACCCTTAAAAGCGAGGGAGTCTGCGAGACGTTACCTAACTGCCTCGAAATAAATATACCTGATACAAATATTTAAGGAATTATCCCTCATCATCTTTTGCTTTGTAAGTTGAACTAGATAAGTATTATCGAGATTAAGTAATAGACCTATTAAAAACATTTTTTTAAAAATTAAACAATTACTTTTGAATGTTATCAAAATAGTACAAATTGTTAATGTAAATTTTTATCTGAACCGAATTAGCTTGTACTGAAAGTACATAGGGATGTTGTAGCAACATTTTTATAAACAAAAATTAATGTTATATTATGTTTATATAAAAATTCATTTATAAGTTCTTTCTTTAATTATATTGTCAGAATTTGACAAATAATGGTGGTATAACCGCAATATTGTTGTCTACCGTAACATACTTACCGGCCTACAAGTATTTTGGATTAAACGCTATGTATAAACAAAACTATGACTCATTTGGTGGTCTATTCAGGTTAGTCATTAATAATATTGTATTTCCTTTTTAATAATTAATAGGTTATAATTCATTACATAGCATAAAACAAAGTGGCTTCCCGCTCTGCCCGTCTGTCTCTCCTTATGTGTGCTTCTTCATTGATCAACAGATTTTGATGCAGTTTTTGTTATAGATAGAGTGATTCAAGAGGACGGTTTATATATGTATAACTAGCGGAACCCGCGGCTTCGCTCGTTCTTAATCTAGGGACAAACCCAAACAAAGCGAGGGTGTGTCGCTAGTGATGATATAAGTTAATATTTTTATATTTTGTTTTTTTTTAATGATCTTTTGTGTCTTACTAACCGTACGCAGGATGTCGCACTGTTGCGCTTCTTGCCTTGCTCCAATTTTAATTTTTTTTTTTAAATTTTCAATTTTAAAATTCATTTTATAGCAATAGTATTCTTTGCATCCTTTCCAAAGTACAATGACAGTAAAATTGTAGGCCATATTTTTTATTTGGAAAATATTATATACTGCATTCATTATTTTCTACGATATAGAGGTCAAATTTCAGATTTTTTTCTGTTTATCCGTCTGACGAGCTGTCTATGACCATATCACGATATAACCAGTCGACAGATATTGATGAAATTTTGTACAAAAATAGCTGGTATTCCGTGTCTGAAATAGTAGTCGGAAAATATCACATTTCTAAAAAATCTATACTAATCGTGAAACTAAACTTAGAAGCGTACTCTGAACAGAGCGAGGGCGAGTCGCTAGTCATGTATAAAAGTATAAGTATGTATATTAATTCTATTTTTACAGAGCATTATTATATGCTTCTAATTGAGCGTAAGACTGTGTCGTATACTTGCTGCAAATAACGCGAAGGACCTCGATCTTGTGAAACGTCACTCCACACAAATATCTTTAATAGAGTAGTTTAAAAATGACATCACTCTATACTATAATACCACAGCGTAATAAATGTGATAATACTATATTGGTATGTGTGCGTACATGTGTATTTTTCTTTTACGCTGCAATATAATGAACGAATTTTGTACATGTTCTGGAGTAACACCAAAGCTACTATTTTGTAATAAAGTATTAAAAGATGAGATATGTATATTAAAAAATGGTGCGACATGTATATGTTAATATTATTTTAAATACGAGTATAAAATAACGTACTTAGAGCGAAGAGTCTGAGCGAAGCGAGGGCAAGTGAAGTGAAAAATGAAGATCCAAAAAATAACATGACAGATTTTGATTCTGTGTCAACCGTTTTTGTCATTTTAATTTTAATTCTTATTGTTCGACGGTTGTAAAATCATATCTTGCGTAAGCCCCCAGATTCCGGGAACTGATATGTATAACACACTACTGCTAGCATATTCCCTTCGTTTACAACTATTTGTCGTAAATCATCCTCGTATGTACTCGTACGTTTACAATCTGACAGTTGGAGTATGTGTAGGTTATTTAGATGGGCAGGGCTATATGAATAACTAGCGTCTCGCCCTCGCTTCGCTCGGGCTCATCCCTGGCGCGACGAAGCCGCTTCCGCAAGTTATACATATAAACCGTTTTCTTGAATTTCTGTCTATTGAAAAAAACCGCATCAAAATCTGTTGCGTAGTTTTAAAGATCTAAGCATACATAAAGACAGACAACCGCGAAGCAACTTTGTTTATACTACGAGTATGTAGTGATAAACGGGCGTATATCAAAGGTAGATAGATATCTTTATTTATTTGCTCGAAGGGGATATTTACATAAAATAATTACTAGTTTTTACCAGCGGCTTCGCTCGAGTTCTACGTTGGTATAAATTAGCATACAGCATAGAGCAATATTTTACACAATTTTACAGCATATGCAATAAGAACATTTCCTTTCCAATTAAAATATATGTCTTGACATGTGATTTCACTTAAATTCATAATGATAAATGTAAATTATCGGAAGCTTTTCCATTCATTATATTGTAGAGAAATTAAATCATTAATTGTCATGGTGCACTTATAATAAGTTGTGAAATATGGCGCGCAGAGCGTTAAGTAAATTAAATTAAACAAATTCTATACCTCATTTTATTCGGTAATATGCAAATAACATTATATAGGTATGTTGAAAATAAAAACCTGTATATTACAGCTTTTAAAATCGGTATATAAACTAGTGACGCACCCTTGTAATGCTTGCAAAGTTTTCTTAGAGCTGAGAAACAAAATCTAAAACTTACAGATTTACCCTTTGTATCGATAACGACTAATTTATTTTAACTATATGCAGATTCGACTCAGAATTTATCTTACGATAATGATAATATTCAAACTTTATTGGACATCTAGCGAAGCCGCGGGTTTCGCTAGTTTAAATAAATAAAAAATTCTAAAATAATAGTAGCTTAAGTTACTCCTTAAAATATCAGGTATCTACGAGTGAAAGTCCCGTCAAAATCGGTTCAGCCGTTTCAGAGTGCAGGGCGGGACCTCATTTGGTTTACTAAGAATTATTTTATAATGTATTCGATGTATATTTTTTATACGTAGATATCATACTACTAAAATGTGAAATTATTTGTGTGTTTTAAAAGTTTTAAAAATGAAAACCGACTTCAAAACGTTACAAATCGAAACTAAAAAGAAAAAAATAATTTTAATTACTTAGTTATTGTTGGAGTCGGTGCCAGCCAAGAAGGACAGTTTTATTCTGCCTTTGCAATGAACTTTCGAACAGATATTTTGATTAGTAAAAAAATTTACAAATTGATACATTAATTAAATTGTATTAAGATTTTATTTGCTTTGGCTGGCACCGACTCCAACAATAACTAAGTAATTAAAATTAATTTTTTCTTTTTAGTTTCGATTTGTAACAATTTGAAGTCGGTTTTCATTTTTGTTAAAAAATAATTTACTTATTTTTAATTTTTTAGTGGAAATTAGATATTTTGTTTAAATATAATATTGGTAGGCTAACTAAACTACTGCTCCAATAGTCAATCGAGATTTGTCCACGTCTATTTTTCCACGTAACTCCTAAACGTTAATAAGATTTACCTTCTATTATCAGATCAACCTAATATCCTGAAGGAATACAACTATCGGTTTATAAGTAGGTATAATATTAAAAGAATTTTCTTTCAACTCCTAACCGTTGAGGAGATATACCTTACATCATCACAAATTCTTGAACAGCTTTATAAAATATACGAAAAACGTAATAAATGCCTATAAAATTTGAGAGTTGCCCTCGATTTCCCTGGGATCCCATCATCATATCCTGACTTGGTGATAGTGTGAATATCTTGGAAGTATACCCTACCGAACAAAAAAAATTGTAATCGGCCAACATTTGACGCAGAAATAAATGAACAAACATAAAAAGAACCGTTGAGGAATTGTACCTTCCATCATCAGCTCATCCACATGAGATGATGATTTTCAGACACAAATGCTTGAACATCTTTAGAAAATGTATCAAAAACATAGTAGGTGCCTATAAAATTTGAGAGTTGCCCTCGATTTCCCTGGGATCCCATCATCAGATCCTGACTTGGTGACAATGGGACCAACTGGAAACTATACCCTTTCAAACAAAAAAAGAATTTTCGAAATCGGTCCAGCCATCGTCGAGTCTTCAGGTAACATACATAGAAAAAAAAAAGTCCCCGACGAATTGAGAACCTCCTCCTTTTTTTGAAGTCGGTTAAAAAGTTGAAAATGAAAGCAGTAGTTCACAGACTACTGTGCATAATTTAATCAATTTATTAATTATTATTTGTCAAAAAGCTATTAAGATATAGATTACACATAAATAAATTATGCGAGTAAATCTGTAGAAAAACTATTGTTTAATATTTTCACACAATATAATATGGGAATATATAATATGGGAAACAATGCGGGACCTATTTTGGAACAATATTCAAATAATTGTCAGTATTTCAGTAGAGTTGATGGCGACCCAAGATTCCGACATGTCAAGATAGCCTGAAAAGATAGTTATAACATATAAATTATACATAGGTACGGTCTATCTTTTCATCTGTTCGGTTAAGATAATTACCTAAGTACTTTTTTTTGACATTTTACACACATCACTATCTAGTTCCACGGTAAGGTACGAGCCTTGTGTTATGGATACTAGATGGTTGATATACTACACATATATAAGTTTAAATACATACATATTATAAATATAAACATCTATGACTGGAGTACAAGCATTCGTGCTCAACAAATGTATGCCCCCAGCGGGACTCGAACCCGCGACCGCTTGCGAAGCAAGCGCTTGCGCACTACAAACTGCGCCACGCGCGTCGTTAAATTAGTTTTCGTCTGCGTCTCCAGCGCATGATACTTTTGGTGTAAAAGATTTTGTGTTAAAATATTCAAACAGGTGACGAACGATAAACTGTAAATATAATTTAAAAAATCTATCAACAATGTTTAGGTACGTTGAATTCTCAGGCTTCCGAGAATTTTAGAAAATAGATCGTCATACGAGAATTACACCTCACATCAATATGAGAAGGACTCATCTTATCCTCATCTTCAGCCCTTTTTTTAACGTCCCACTGCTGGACACGGGCCTCCCTCAGTACGAGGAGGATCAAGCCATAGTCCAGCGCACTGGCCTAGTGCGTGTTGGCGGACTTCACATCTTTTTCGAAAACTTGCTAGATTTTTCTAAGACATGCAGGTTTCTTAACAATGTTTTCCTTCACCACGAGACAAGGTAATCATGATAGAAAATGATTCGCACATGAAAATATCAGAAGTGCGAGACCCCACATCACTCTGTTATCCAAGCGAGCGTGTGACCGCTGGGCTACCACTACCTTTAATGGCAATTATATGAGGAGGACTAGGTATTTGTAATATAGATTTAGCCGAATCCAAGTTCGCGAACTTCACCTCTATTCTAAGCACGTGTACCTATATACGTATATATACCTATGTACGCTACGTTCAATCGACCATTTTCCTCACATTGTTGTACATGAGCTTCCTCAACATAATAGGATACCAGGATTCCGAACTCATGAAATTCCACATGTCAAGTTAATGGTATCAAATTATCAATCAAAAGCTATATGTTTTATATAACTTAAAAATCACATGTAATAAAAAGTAGGAGCTATAAAACTATTTGGCAATTTTGTAAATAAGTATAATGCTTTCATCAAATTATAACCGTATTAATTAGAAGAAAGAACTATACAAACGTAATTGAGTATAATTAGTTTACCTTGAAAATCGTTTCCATCTTAATCACTTAGTTTAATTTATTTAAGTAACAGTATTCTTGAATGAATAAATAAGGTTTGTTTATGTATTTAAGACTATTTATTGAGAATTTGTTGAGATTTAATTAATGATTTTAGCTGGAATATAATGTAAATAACAGAATATTTCGGTTACAACATGAATTTTCTATCCCTTTGATGTAATTTATTTTTGTTTGTCAGCAATGAAACGATTAAATTGGATCGTGATATTGACTTGGATAACTGAAGAATGTTAAGGTTCGCAAAAAAATTAATGGGTTGATATTTATAGGAATTACATAGAAATATTTTTGTCAAAATACGTATAAATAACAATACCACCACTCACAACCATTGCCATGAGGACTGTGAGGACTAGCTGGTGGAAATTAAATTGAAACATAGGTAAAAATACAAGAAATATATATTTCGCGAAATAAATTAATCACTAAAATCTGTATAAGGAGTTACGAGTATATAACGTAATATTTGTTAAATGTAAACATTAGACACCTTTTTATCATTACACTAGTAAGTCTATTTTGTTTCAATTTACATTTACGTTCTTGATTTAAGTTTAGGAATTTATTTAAACTAGCAAAAAGTTTGTGAGGGCAAGGTTGTGTAAATTACTATGTTAGAGCACAAATCTATAGGCGTGATAGTTTTTCAGTAAAGTGTACCACAAAATGCTCAGGTTGTGGGAATTAATGCAATGGTGACATTACATTTATTACGTAAATCTGTGATTTTTCTTTGTCGTTTGAATAAGCTGTAGGTATGTTTAAGTACCTACATACGGTAACATTTTCTTACGGTATTGAAACGATGGTATGACATTCATTCTTGCGCGAGCTTTCTCGCCTCGCTGGTTTAACAGATGATCAAAAGGTAGTTTAATATATTAACTAATACCGAAACCGATTTAACTAGGCCCTTAAAATTCGCTTCACTGCAAACAAGTTTCACAAAATGTACATCTACGTTATTACAAAGAGGTAAAATTTATCATCTATGATTATGTTTTTGTGTAATAAAGAAAATTATTATTTTTTTATGATTATTTTTTGTGTAGGAATTGTTTTAAGGTATGCTGTTCCGAGTGTCCAGAAAAGTTGTACGATAAAGCTCTAATTTTACTCTTTAATCTAATTCAGTACTTATTGCTCTTACTTTTTACAGTGTCTATATTATCTTATTATATCAAGAATAATGTCGTGTCGTGTAGTTTCAAAAATGATTTTATCGGCATTTTAAATTACAAATAAAGAATTTAAATGAGGTGAAAGCTCGTATTTAACATATATATAAATGTGTTTTTAAGCCGACAAATTTAAATTAGCCATTTCACACTGAAATATTCAGTAATATTTCCATATTGTAGTACATGTAATAAATACATTTAATTGTAGTGAAGACAAATAAAAAAAATACATTCATTTACATAATATGTTAAAGACATAAACTCACTAATAATTACTTGTAAAAAATTAATTCTTTTTTATAACCTATTTATCTTATCTTTCAAAGTAATGTTGACTACTATTGTAATAATTAAGTAAATAAAATATACTTTATAAATGTATCTAGACTTTACAATACTATAGATGTTATCTATTTGTCCAGCAAGCTGTCCCGAGACCACAGATGTAAGTAATTACTCATTCATAATGGATTCTACAGTTATACGAAGTGCATCAGCTTTGTTAGATTTCCAATGACTCGCCAAGTTCAAATCTATTTAAGAGATTGCTTTCGAGGTAGATAGAACTATATACGACGTATATAATACGTTATACCTATACAATACAATACGCATAGGCCAGTAAAAATAGCATTTTACCTCGCACTAAATTTTCGATCCAATTTTTCTTTTTTATAAGATTTAGGATCACTTACTGGGTATAAAATCACAAAATGATGACAGATTCCGGATATTCAGATTATCTCAGAAACATTGCCCTGCCATTAAGGGCAAAAATCATTAAGACCATTATTATAGAAAATTAAATTTCGCATCTTTTGTGGCTTGTAAATTTTTTGTAAAGTTTACCGTTTACGGCCCATTTTATATTAAGTGTATATTAAGTGCGAGGCTAGCTAATAAAAATTCTTTTTTCCTGGCCTGGTACGTATACACTATATAATACAGTGTACAAAAAATTAAATTTTTATAATTCATATTTTTGTATTAATTTTATATCTCTAGAGTGAACTATATAAATTTCAATTAAAGTAACTATCTATTAGTATGTGGCTAAAGACCCTAGATCACTGTTATAAGGTTTTGCTTGAGTGGTCTACTGTTGAGTTTAATATTGTAATTTATAATGATTTCTTTACACATCAAAATCCAAATCTAATCCAAATCCTTCGAAAATCGGAAAATTATTCTCTATGTTATAGTTAATAAGGATCAATTGGAAATTGAATAAAATCATATTTTAAAGCTTATGTATGTAGAAAAGGTTGAGTATTTTAAACATCCCGAATATCGCATACTATATTTACAGCAAAGGTCACTGCTGTGAATAAGAACATAAAGGTCAGTCCATTAAACCAAAATAAAGATACGCTTAAAAATAAAAATAAAATAAAATAATATATAAAAAAATATACAATATAAAAAAATATAACGTTTGAGCGGTAATTATCAAACTCACTTTTCGTTTCGTTCGTTTCGGACTATCTTTCTCCTTCTTTTATTTTCTTCTTCAGATTCCTTCACGAGGAACTCAATTGCAGTAAAAACCAGAATTGAGGCTTTTTCCTAGTTTTAATATAGAATATGTGCCTTACCAACGTGTAGATGTTGACGATGTTGATGATAATTATATTAAAATATACCTTAATTATCCAGTGCATCCTTCAATTCTTTTTTAATTTAATTATGTGTATTATATTAATTCGTTTCAATAATATCAAGGAAAATAAACTATATTGATGTAAGTAGCTATATAATAATGTAACGACCAATTTCAGCCACGACGGTTAATTCCCCATAGACTCACCATCGAGTAGGCGTGATTATGGAGCATAATTGAGCGCGAAAATAGAAGTACACTCTTCATACCTTTCACACTCAAAGTCCGATGGGACGATAATTTGCCGCGACCGATGAGGAATCGGACTAAAACCGACCCCTTTCATTTGATTTTCAAAACAAGGAGCATCACTGTTAACTTACGCTTAGTGTGTTTCTTAAATATAAAGTCATATTGACTGCGGTGTATATTCTGACTTAAGCCTTGAACCTACGGATCTATACTAGATGTACCTACATGGCAGCCACTAGTCTACGCTCTACAAGTTAACTAGTACTATGTAATCAACCCTTTTTGTCGTTCGACTGCTGAAGAAGGCCTTTCCTTCAAACAAGGGAAATCAGACCATAGCTTAGTAACTAGTAATTAATGCGGTTAAACAGCTTTACTATAGGTAGGTAATCATATTAAAAAATGTAGCTCTGACGTTAGGCACCTTAATGATGCAGAAAACCATTTTATGACCCAAGTTATGAAAATATAAATGACCCTTGTAAAACACCCTAAAATAGTATTATTCAAAATAGGACATAATTAGCTCAAGTTAATACTCGCTTCTTTGAGCAATATTTTTAATGGTCACAAGACTTAGCCGACCTAATAATCAAATGATAGACGCTTCGCTTAACATCCAAGCCTTATTCAAAACGTACTATTGCCGCAGTGAAAACAGACGAACAAGTACGATCATCATTAGATACAATTATTAACATATATAATGTGACTTGATATTTTTATATATCTGCTTATTTTATTTATTTCTAGTCATAACATTTTGTTTAATTTCTTTATGCTGGTACTTAATGTACTATAGGTATAAGTAATACGTCACAGTAGCCCTTTAAGAGAGCTGGCTTTAATAAAGATAGAGATACAGATTGTTTTAATTAAAAAAAAGAAAGTATTTGTTTAATTATGTAAAGTGTTTTAACGGTTATTATAAAGTCTACCTAATAGAAAGCAGATATTAAGTAAAAGTTTTTTTTAGTCCTAATATAACGACTAAGGCTGGACCTACACGTTTTCTCGCCTACAATGATCGAGGTCGCCTGATTGCTTATGTGATCGAGCCTGAGAAAATGTTACTCAACTTGCCTTCTGTTCCTGAACACTGACAGAGCGAAGAGGCGGCAATAAGGTTTCATATTGCGCAATTCTGTTTGTATTTAATATAGATTTGAAACTTTGTATATGAATCTGGATGCCAATATTTATTACCATCGATCTTGTTTGGTAATTCTTGGATAAAACACTTGAATTTGAGCTTTTTTGATTAATTTGACTATACAATAGGTACTTAATTAAATATGTTTTTTTTTGTTTTAACACATATCAACATTAGTTGTTTTACAAATATTTTTATGTTTATTGAATGTTTTTTAAATTAATTTATTTTAATATTTTTTTGTGTTTGTTGACACAATTATATTAGTATGTATATGTTAATAGTGTGTCCATTTCATAAAATAGTTATAATAATGTGTACAATACCTATTAAAGGTAGAATCATATTATGATGAGTAGAGCAAATAAAATTTGATTGTGTACTTTACATCAATTAAATCTAAATTTACTGAAACGAACAAAGCGTTTGTTAAATTATAATTATCAACCACAAAAAGGCTCATAATTACAAAGAGTATTCTATCTTAATATGAATTACAACAATTTTGGTATAATTTAGGTTATTATTATCTACGTAATATAAACGAAGTGAATGTAATTCAATTAGCAAAATTACTTATGCTATGTTTAATATTATTTATTTATTTAATAAACAGATACATGTGCATTGTACATACTATTGATACTATATAAATTCAGCAGAGTAACAACAAATTAATATGATAATATCAATGGCATGATGCAAAGACATATTTTTAATTTAAATTTTGTTACTATGATATGATATGGAGGGTAGAGGAATATCACACACAAGTGCACTCTCTATTCCTATCACTCTCGTACTCCGGTAGGACGACTACACAACACGACCAGTGAGGGGTAAGGCGCAGGACCGACGGCTTTACGTGGTCTCCGAGGCGGGGGTGACTCAAGACCAACTTCCCAACTCCGGGCAGTTACTGAGGCTTAGTAAACAGAAACAATTAAACTTGGCCCGACCCGGGACTCGAACTCAGGATCTCTCGATGTATGACCGTACATGCTAGCTACTAGGTACACCACCGAGGCAGTCACTTGAGTAGTTAAGTATTAAAACTATGTATTCTGTCCAAATTAATTTAATATACATAAATAACCAAAAAATGGTGATATAAACGTAGAGAGTGATTTATTTTTAGTAAATTTTAATAATACTTTAAGCATTTTCTTTAAAATGTACCTACCCAATCTTGCTACCATGACACCCGCCATCTTAGTTTACCGCCTTTTGTGGGACACTTTTGCGGCTTTTGCGTCATAGAGATAGTTCTCCTAAGCTCTACCCTCCTTACTATTAGATAATGAAAGTTAATATTGCGTTCAAAATAGCTTTACAAAAAGATAGAAATAACAGAATAGTAAATGTTTATTTAAATATAAAAAACTACTACAGTTATATAGAAAAACTACGTTAGGACCGTTGTCATTTGTCACTCGCTTGTAATGCCTTGGTCGTGTCGACATGTGCGACACTTCTAAAATATACATGCATATTTACTCTATACATAATATATTTTTTATACTTTTTTTATAAGTGTTTTAGGGTATTGATTCGTTTTATAGCTTATTTCGAGTATTCTGATAGCGCAATTATTATAGCCATAGCTTTTACTTTTGAAACGTTATAGGATTAAAATGTGTGCTAGTCTGCGTATTCCTTTGCGCTATAAATTTGAACTTAATAAAATAGATGCATGTGCTAATCCTCATTTAGAAGCTATTTTTGTACAGAACTTTTCCAGTTAAATTGACTTTCAAACGCAATTTTTCTACTTTAAAAATCAGGTCAGTTCAGTCCGTCGGGAAAGCTTTATCAGATATATGCTATTGTTAAAAATAGTTACTGTAAAATCAATATTTAGATCTTCTGTGATATCTACTAACAACCTGATGGAGCAAGAAGTTGCTAAGTTTGACGTTTATACCTATTTCAGATACGTTTGTAATTTGTTAAAATGTTAGAAAAGAAGAAAAATGTTGTTGCAATAAATTTGGTATTTGAATGAAAATTCATCTTGAAAATTATAAAGCTTACTTTTAAGATAAAAAGTGCAGTTTAATAAAAATCCTAACAAAAGTTAGCCCACAAAAGGCGAAAATATAACCTATAATACGTATGAAAAACTCTTAAATATGCACTCAAATTAATTGAACACCTCTTTCATTTTTGTGGTTAAGAGTAGGTAAAACTATCTAGTATTCTAGTGAATCAGATTCTAAACATAGTTAGAAAGCCAGGCGTAGTTATTGAATGTTCCCAACAAAAATTTCATCTCACTTGCGTAAAGGTTGTGCTTAAAAAGCATGTAAGTACCTGATAATAATTTCTAATTCGATTTCATTTGTGACTTCAAAGAAGCTTTATTAAGTTCATTAGGTTTAAACTTATTTTTGCCTAATTTAAACGTACCTGAATCATCCCCGTGTTAGTCTTGTGTTGTCTTATGTTATTGTGCCAGAAAGAAACAATATAAACAGTTATAACAGTGTTTTCACTAGCTGAACGAGGAATACAAGGAAAAGGGACGTAAATACCACTTTATCTGGAGCAAAATAATATTATCGAATATAATATCCGATCAAGAATACTTTTGAAAGGCTTATAAGTATAAGACGAGATCACGCAGGGTAGGCAAACGTAAAAGCGTTTTTTGGCCTCAAGAATAATGAGGACTGACCGACAAAAGGTGGATAATTATCGTCATATTGGGTGTAAATGATAATTTAAGCAGCTGTTATTTCCACTAACGTGTAAAGTAGCAGAGTGTCTATTATGTAGATGATACATAAATTAGATACTGTATACAAAATGCTTTTAAATAAATAATTCATGACGATAATAAGATACAGATAAATGAAAGCTTGAATTACTTTCTTCACCAAAATTACTTCAAGTTCATAAAAGCTCGTTGTGTTTACCTTATAACCCTCGTAAGCTTCCGTAATAGCTCCCTTAAACCGTACTCTTAAAAGAAATCAATGTGGACAGGGGCTTGGTATTTGGAAGACGAATTCTTTGGTGAAACTTACGCGTAGTTTTTTAACCTTCTTCTTTGATCCTTTAGAATTGATTGTTTTTTTTATTTGTTCAATAAAAGTAATATATATTGATGAGTTTTGTTAATTTATCTTTTTGCTTTAATATTAAACTTTATTTGTAGCTGTAAATATTGCACGAACTCCCTTAGCAGTTCAGAGGCTAGAATGTTACATATTTCATACATTTTTGCCTTTTATGCGCGCTAATTTCCGGAGACTCCATATTGCTTAAAACGCGTATTAATATCATACATAGGTACTCATTAGGATAATTAAAGGTTTAAAAATTATATACCGATAAAATAATATTATGTAAGCCGAACCACGGAAATAAAAAAGAATAAAAAAAATGTTACAAGTATATAAAAAAATGTTACATATGTAGGTATATAATAGAGGTATATAATAGTTAGATTATATTTTCGGCTATAAAATTAAACGAAAAATTTATTAGGTATAAAACAACTATACTTACGTTGGCAGACTTATTTAATTCTAGAGAAAAAAGCGTTATGACAACTGTTGCCATTGAGAGCGCTCACTCTAATTTTCTCGGGAAGAGACAATGCTAGTCTGCATTGGATCATATCTTGCTTCAACTAATGTAGAATTGTTTTAAACAAGTTAGACACTGTTTTACTATGTATTAAGTTTTTGTTTCCCTTTTTATATTATGTGTTATAAAATAATTTATGCTGTAATAGTGCATAATGTACGCTTAATATTCATATATGTATATGAAATAATTTCATATTCGTTAAAAATTACTCGATTGATTGAAAAATTGATAAAGACTACCTTTTTGGATGAACTACCTCTGAGATGTCTATGTAGGTAAATTTAGAACCACTTAAAAATTATAAATTTTAAAAATTATATATATATTATATATATGAAAATTGAAAATGTACGTGAAAATTTTTCACTATCTAAAGACGTGCGCCATCAGCAAAGTATGATCAGAGTAATGGACTATGACATTATATTTTAACTATCCCATATTAAATATTTCAAATCTGTTTATGTTTTCCATATACATAAAAACATTTGTCTTAAGAATAAATTGTTGACTTGAATCAGAAACGTAAACTTAAAGGCAAAACTGACTAACATTATTACTAAAGATTTTTTTAGGAATAAAACAAACAGTGTCTTTTGAAATAGGTTAACCAAAAAGTTATAATAATTCATGTTTATTTGCCGCATAAATTGTTTCAGACTCACAAGTGGAGTTACAGAGCGCGGCATTATGAATAGGTCGATATTAATGTGTCAGTTTGTGGCTGGCTGAATGAAAGTTGATTCCCGGGTTAAAACATTTTCATTATATCCTTTGGTTTTAATTTAAAACTTTTGTTCTAGTTTCTAGGTAAAGTTCCATATTTTGTTTTACTTTAGACATTCTGACCGTGGATCTCAAATTTCCACGATATTCGATACGAGATTTTAACTAAGATAATAAAGTACGCATACTATTAAACAGCACAACTACGAGTAATAGTTAAAATACGAGTAGTACACCAGATTATTAATTTTAAATTTTGGCGAATTTTAGGTAATGCTTTCTATATTATTTACAAATTGCTTTTTTTACAAACTAATAAAGCCTACAGTTAGCGGAGAAGAAGAAGAGAACTAATAGTTCATTAAAAGAATATCAAAATCGATACAAAAGAATATCCAGCTGTGCTATGATTTATATATATTCAATTTTGAAACCAGAAACTTAAAAATGTAATATTCAACACCTGTAATCGATGTTTAAAGCTCTAACTTCCTTATATTGACAAAACTTGGATACAATTAAGTTCACTCTATGTCCAACATTTTCAACTGCCATAAAAATACGGTAAGCACCACCCAGTGGTTTGTTTACCGCATTTCTTTATTTTCCAAAGACTTCATTTGGACATTTATCTTCATTAGATTCTTCGTCAGCATTTGGTCTTTACGCACCTATAGAAGTATTAGGTAGAATTATATACTATATAAGTTTAATTTTTTTTATCATTGAATAGTTTAGCTAATAATTTGTATTAAATACTAATTTCTTCTTACAAATTTCTATTATCTAAACTATTTAAATAATATAATATCATTTTTATATAGAAATTGGCCTGTACTTATCTGTGCAATTTTTTTTTATTTCAATGTTTTTATGTTATCTGTCCACGGAAGGACATTAGTTCCAATCTGTACAGTACTACAATTTTAAATATTATTGATACTGAGTCCGAATTTTATTTATTTTTTAATTTTGTGTAACTGAGAGAAAACCACTGAACAGATTTTATAAATTTTAACATTATGACAGCTGGTCATCCGGCTCAACATAATATAGATTTCTGTAAAAATATATAATTCCTGATAAATGTACGTGTATTCAGGCCATTTTAATGTCCCACAGCCGGGCACGTGCCTCCCTTTAAGGGGCATAGTCGACGCTGTCCAAGTGCGGACTTCACATGTCTTTCGAAAACTTGTTTGGTTCTCGCAGACATGCAAGTTTCATCACAAATTTTTTCCTTCACCGTAATGGTAACGTATCGTAATCCAAACACCATAATTATGTTAGTATTGATTTGCATATTAAAATATCAGAGGGGCGAGACCCAGGTTCGAAACCGCATCACTGGGCTACGACTGCCATAAAATATATACCTATTTACTTATTGATAAAACATATCTAGGGACTAGCCCAAGCACAGCAAGGGTGAGTTGCTAGTCATTTGTAAGTAGATATGCTTGACTTTGCGACTTACACTTACGTAAATAGATTCTCCATGAATCATGATTATTCTCCACGAAACTTTCTTTTGAATTTATTGTGTTATCTCGGGAGCTATATTTTCTTCTTTCTAAAGTTTATGCTGTGAATTACTGGTTGCAAAATTCTGATTTCTACCCGTTATCGCATTGTTTTTTGTTGTTGTTGTAATTAAAAATGTATTATGTTCCCACTACTGATGCAGATCAGTTTTGCAATCTCGTTTATTTGCGTGCTCTCGTAATATTCCATTTCATCTGGCCCGCTTTCTGTTATTACTACTATTTGTGATAGGATTTTATTAACGTGGTTTATAAATATACATACTCGTATGTATTATGTGTTCATACCGACGAGTGGAGTTGTTCAAATTGTAATATATTTCAAATTTCATTATTTGATGTGAATCTTTCAGCACCTAGAGCTAGACCATTGGCAAGTATTACGTTAGTGATATTTTGTAGATGTACTATTTCATCTAAACCGTTAGTCTTTTTAGCGTAAAGAAATTAAAAAAATATCAAAATAAGTACCTGCGTATATATGTGTCACATGTCACATATTTTAGATGTACCTAATATTAGATTTCATATCTAATATCATTTAAAATAGTATTAAATATTACCTATAAGTACACATCAAAATGCCTTAGCTGCTCTTCCCGCACAAGTCGCGCCCTTAGCAATAAATTAATAACCCACGTCTACTATTTGAAGTAATGTGATAAAATTACGATATTCTCATGTTCTTTATGATTTTATTCAAAGCTAGAAAACTCGGCACGCTTCGCTAGGTGTAAGTGAATAAATTAAACGGTTTTCATAATAAAATAAAAGTAGCCTAAGTTACTCTTTATAATATTAGCAATCAGCAAGTGAAAGTCCCGTCAAAATCGGTCCAGCCGTTTCAGAGATTACCCAGAACAAACAAACAGACCGACAGAAAGACACTTTTTTATTTAATATATGTGCTGATATCACATCGGTGAGATGCTATTTGAAACAAAAATGTGAACAAACAACACATTCCAAATATTATGCTGAATGGTAATTTTAAGATGACAATATAAAATAAAGTTTCATAACATTTCAGTTTTCCATTTTCTCAGTTCATTAACTCATTACGATTTTTGAGGAGCTGCATTCATTACTTTATAAATTCTAAGCTCTAAAACAAGAAAGCGTGCTAGGGAATCATTTTACGGTATTTTCAGTTTAGAATAATTCAATATTATTAATTTAAACTAATGAATATTTAATTAGTTTTCAAGACTTAAGAAATAGTAGCTCGCTACTTGTTTATTATTTCTTATAAAATGTGAATTTTAGACTTTATATAAATACTATTTTTTTTTAACTTTATTTACCTACAACAAGAATAAAAGAAACTAAACATAATATAATTATTGCACAAATACATTTTGTAGCAAGTCTGCTATAATTACCATCCCCACTTCATAACAATGTTCAATTATTTAAGTGGATAATTCTTAACATCGGGGTGTGTCTAACCTTTCGGAAAACATTGCTATGTTTAGCACTTTGACTCCAACGTCCAAGCCCTTAACTATAAATTTAAATAACGATTATTGATAGTTTAGCCTATATATTCTGCTCTTTTTATGTCGTATTTAATTGTTTATTAAATTAAAAGTTATTTAATTAATGTCCGCGAGTCCGACTCGCACTTGGCCGATTTTTTTTTAATTTTCAACTTTTTTTAATTTTTGGAATTTTTCCGATAAGTGTGCTATAAAACGTTGCTTCATGCTACAAGATTCTGAGTTCATAGTAAGTATCCTGTAGGTTTTGATTCGCTTGCGAGTGTCGAAAATTTGCAGCATAAACGGTTGTGTCTTTTGATTGCGATCTATTTGATATATCTCTAAGCGTTCCTGAAAAAAAGGGTCTTGACAGAAATACAGACGGACAACAAAGTGATCCTATAAGGGTTCCGATTTTTTCTTTTGAGGTACGGAACCCTAAAAAATATAATTTTGTAACAATTAAAAAATGAACATTAACAACTGTCTTAAAAATTATTACCCGTTAGAAACTCACAAAGCTCAGCTTTTTGCTAGTGAAGAATTGACCATGGTAAAGTAATAGTAGGTACCTTAAAAAAGTTAGAGGTAATCTCTCTTATTACTTTCACAGTTATATATATCAGGCAGGCTACTGAAATATGTATGTACAATGTATATTATACTCAGTCCTTTTTAACGTTCATTCATTAAGAAGGGAATCAGGCCATTTTTCACCACGCTGGCTAACAGCGCGTTGGTGGTTTGCAAAATGTCTTTCAAAAGCTTGTAAGGTTCTCTCAGACATGCAGGTCTCACTGAAAGACAAGTAGATAGAAATAATTCACACAAAAAATATCAGCGGTGTGAGACCCGATTTGAACCCGCTTCACTTGGTTATTCAAGCGAGCGCGTTACCGCTGGGCTACCACTGCCAGACCTATAGAGCAGTGCATTGAATGAACAGTAGAAATCAATCGGAACTGACAGGCTGTACAGCTATTGAATCTCGATGTGTTGATGACGGTAACGTTTGTTTACTACCGGTCAAACAAAGACAAATGGACCTATGTATCATTTGTGCGAATACCTATGTATATGTGTTAGTTGCTTATTGTGAATTTTTAATTGAAATAAATGTCATACATGTCTCTTTTTTTTTATATTACTTTCTAAGATTTGTGATAATCTATACTAATATTATAATAATTTTATATAATCCCACCCCCATAGATTTATTTTAAAATGTATTAATATTTCTTTTTATTCATGTATGATGCACAATTAAATAGGCGGACAAAGATTCTGAATACTGATGAAATTGTTTTATTACATGACTCCATATAATGAGATCATACGAAAAATGTATTTTTTTTTGATTATATTTTGTTTCTCAATGTATTGGGTAGATAAGTATAAAGCTGTATAATAAGGGTCCAAACAAGCACTACGTGTATAGTATAGTAGAAATAAATGTAAAAAATAGGTTACAAAGTGATAACACATTAGGCCAACGAACCTTAATAAAGATGGAACCTAAATCTTGTTGAAGTAGACATTTCGATACAGAGACTGAATCTATAGCTTTAGAATTTTTGTCTTTCTCTCGTTTGTCTGTCTCTCTGCCACCGCATCAAGTGAACACTGGACAGTTTTTAATATTTGGTATGATGATAACAGATTTTTACTGCAGGAAAATATCATGTTTTCTGTGAAATTTACATAAGTACTAATAACCATTAAATCGTACCTAGGGGTCGTACAAAAGCAGAGCGATTATATAATACTTTTTTATAATCATTTAACCTTTGTTACGAAAAAAGGAAAAATAATCATATAAACCTCTTTAGAAAATTACATTCGAAATTAAATAACATACATGTATGTTTATTTAGCTTCAACCATGCTTCAACCACACTTCTTACTTTACCATTTTGAATACTTTGATAAAATTTAATTAATAAGAGATAAATACGCTTTAGCGTGTTTAGTATATAAGCCTTTAAGCTTAGTTACAGAGACAGAATAGAACATCAATAATGAATTCTATAATCGGGCACGTATTGTTTAGACGTCTCTTCCTTTAATTAAAAGCCATAATATAAAAGACAGCGTCTCCCAATTAACATAATTATATGTCGAATGATAATGCAATACGATATTATATAACTTATACTCTCCTTGCGATTAGAGCTCAAATTCCCTGAGTATAACTTATATTGCATGTAATACGTAGGGCAATTTACATAATTAAATTTATCGTATATCATTACACTCTGGGATGAGAATTAAATAGGTACTAATATCACTATATTTATCTTAACTTGTTATTATTGACGACACGATTGGCTCACTTTGTTGTGACTAGTGACCTTACTTGCTGCGACAGCAGTTGCGGGTTCGAGTCCCGCTTGGATGTCGAGCATGAATGTTTGTACTCCAGCTCTGGGTGTTTATAATTTGTATTTATTTAAACTTGTTGTATTTATATATTACATGTGTAGTCTATCATCTATCTGGTCTAGATCTTTATCTTGATGTTGTCCTTGTGGAGATAATTAAAAAAACTTACCATGACGGTATTGAGTGAGTTTAAATAATTCAATTATAATTATATTTAACTAGTATTTCCCGCGGCTTCGCACGCATTGTAAAGACCGGAAACCAAATTCTTTCTGAGTCGCTCGGTGTGGTATCTCCCAGAACCATGGAGTACGAATGTACTAACCTATATGTAAATTGTCAACCATCACAATAAGTTTTTTGCTATCTTTAACAATATACCTGTAATAAAATGCAATAAAAACACTTCGTTTTTAATACATGATACCTTAATTCCTAAATCGGTTAACTCCTTTTCAATTTTTTTTTCAAAGGCTACCAAAATCAAGAAATACAATAATACTTATTATAAATTCGGAACAACAAAATTTTTATATTAGCAATATATTTTTAATTAATCTAAAAATTATATGTTGTACGAGTTTGTAATACTTTTTATTGAAACAATAACCATTTTAGTGTCCCCTTAAAAAGTTCACGTTAACGGAGTTAGCCGATTTGCGAACTAAGGTATATTATAAATGTATGACTTATGATTATACTAGTGGAACCCGCGGTTTCGCTCGCGCTAAATCTAGGGATGAACCCGAGCGAAGTGAGGGTGAGTCGCCGATAAGCATTTCCATCATACATATGTGTAACTCTAGCGGTTTTGGCAGCGCACGCCAGAATAGCTCGCAGATGGTAGATTTTCTACTACTTATTTGACACTTATCGTCATAATTTGGACAATATCTTTATAAATTGTAGCCTATGTGTTATTCTGATGTATAAGCTATATTATTGTAAAGTTTCATTAAAATCCGTTCAATAGTTTTTACGTAAAAGTGTAACAAACATCTATCCATCCATCAATACTTACAAACATTCGCGTTTATAATATTTTTATAGATATTATTTCATTTACTGTATGAAATATACACAAAACTAATTTAAATCTATAGACGAGAAATGAAATTCACGCTAGAATTCCCAAACAAGGTACAAATCCACGGATAATAAGAAGCTAAAATTAGATCATTGAAGGCGCAGACTTTCTGACGCCCATGTATACACATGTCTTGTTACATAGGTATAGAGCTCACATTGCAAGCTAAAATCTGGAATCACGCATTGCTAAATGGAGTGTAACAGAGGTAAATGCAATTCCTAGTATCTCCCGTTTTATCGTGAATTTCAGGGGTCAATGATTTTTTGTTAATATTATTGAATTTTGACTTGGCCACGGCATAATCAAAATTTAAATTTACTTTATTCAAATAGAGTTTTACAACCATTTTTGAATGGTCAATTTTACATATTAATTTTAACTTTTATCATCCTGAGGAATCCAGCAGGCAGAAGGGCAGCAAACTCAACTCATTTTACATGTAATTTTAGCTACACATCGGGAGGTCCTAGGTTCGTATCACGGGTAAGGTCAAATTTAGTTATTGAGTCTTTGTGTTGAAGAAATGAAGTTGCGACCCCGGGCCTCGAAGAGCAGGTGAAGCTGTCGGTCCTGAGCCCTAACTCTCTGTAGTCGTCCCACCCGAGTATGAGAGTGACAGGAATAGAGTGCACTTGTGTCTGCCTGTACTCATGTGCACTATAAAATCTCAGGGCAGATGACATTGACCACGTGTCGAAATCGTTATTTAAACGGTACCCATATTGTTTTTATTGCTTCAATTAACCTCAGTTAAAAGCAACAAATTCAATTCAATTGTCTTTAAACAACACTCATACCTAGAAATAACATTCTTAATAGCTTTAAGTTTAAATTATAAATAACTTAAAGCTAGTTAAAATGTAAAACAAACGTATTGAAAGCTTTTATATTATTCAAAAGCACTACAGTGCTAAGCTTTTATTAACCACGATTTACTTTACCGGGAAATACACTCGCGCTAGAGTAGCAATCAATAGTACCATAGAATATGCATAATTCAATGTCCATTATTATGTAAATGCGTCTCTTACAGACTGTATAAGCAATCTCATTTATCAAGTACCGCCTACCACTCGTGTTTTTATTTATAACTTTTCAGCTCTTGTAGGATTTATGTTGTAGTTTCCATTTGTAGCCAGGTTTTAAATAAAATATTCAACAAATGATCGATTGTAAAGTTTTAAAAGCTTCGTAAGATTTTTTATATCACTGCTATTAGCGTCTTTGTTCGCTTGACTAATTATGATGGGATCTTTTAATGGGTTCTTATGAAGAGTATATATATAAAATGCTATACGTCAGTTGTTTGCTTCAATTTCTTTTCGTTCAATTTGTTTAGATTCTTGTTTAATGCATATGAAATCACTTCCTGCTAAATGCACATGATATTATATATGACATGGTAAATATAACTAAAAAACATACACTTTCACATAGCTAATGTTATAAGGAGTAACTTTTATTGTAGAAAAAGTTCATCTTTTTCTGCCAAGGGCCAGCAAAGCGAGGGTAAGTCACTAGTACTATAATAAATGAATAAAATTGTCATATAAATGTGGTATGATAAAAGTATAGAGAAATCGTTAAGTAACAATAACTTTACTTTAACTTTCTATCCTTTTAAAATACACTCAAAGTTGTGAAAGTAGAACAAAATCTATTGTTTCCAGATAACGAAGGCACTTGACTCCTGCAATGCATTTTGTTACGAAGAAATTATTCCCGCAAACTCTGTTTCATCGCTTCTAACGATTAAAACTTTTTTGTTTGATGGAAAAACAAGAAGAGAAAATTGGAAAACGAAATTGGGTATCTTCCCGAAATATGATAATTTTAAATTACGTTCAGAGCAGGGCAGGATCTATATAAAGAATTTTTAGGGACAGCCCAGGACTTCTTAAATTCTATGTGTACGTACCCCTTTAAAAAATAAGGTCATAAAAGGTTGGCTTAATAACCCTAATATTAATTAACAAATAAAACAATAGCGTTATCCTAATTTCGTCTAGCACTATCTACTATTATATTTTTAAGACAAAACGACATTACTTAAGCCCCAAAGAAGCATTAGACCAATTTCCCTAAATGCACGGACCGTAATAATTAATATAGTGGGTTTCGGATATTTTAGGAACTTACACGTAATTTATAACATAAAAACTATCTGAAAATGATTTATAGTTTATAACTTAACAAATAATCATCTTTTCCCTTACTAGGATAGTTGAAGTGAGATTGCAAATTTAGTAACAGAGAGTGTCCTAAAATCTGGCTTAGTAACAAAAACTAAGCTAACATTTCCCTCACAAGCACACATTGACAGATAAACAAAAACGTAATTTCCTAATTGTATAACTATCGTAAGGTCATATGTTTGACATTCAAAAATATAGGTGCTATTAGGTAAAAAAGGTAGAAACACTGATTTTAAAGTTGTTCATTGAAAATTCTAAATCTGAAATTCATAGTTTTACTAATTATTATTGCCACATGTGCAGTCATCGATACCCAATTAGGTAGGTACGTAAGGAAATGCTATGAAAACTGATACTCTATTGTTTACATATATGACCGACTCCGCTAGAGATCAACTCTACTTACTTATTAAACCTTTTTACGTTTATTACGCGAGATACGTTACATTTATTTTGTAAGTCGGGGGTTTTTACTAATTTTATCCTTTTTTAATTACTTTTTTACCGTCGTGGGTTTTTTTTTATTTTTTTTTATTTTAAAGTATTTTTATTTATTTGCTTACATCGGTGAATTTACACAAGTTTCTGTGTAACAGTCCTAAAGCTCGATTGAAATTAGATCTGACAACTGAGTTTGCTTTTGATTCTGCGAGTGACTTAACAATATCTCATTCTTGTAGAAACTTTACACATTACTTCACTTTGTTCAACTACTACACTTACACTACTACTAACTTTAAAATAAGCAAGTGTAAGTCTTATTTGGTGATATCTATTTTATTTAAATACTTTAAATATTATTCTGTGATAATGATGTTCGTTCTTTCTTAATGAGTTGATTATATGAAAAATATAATAAACATTCTGAGTAAATTGTAGCAAACCATGTGCATATTTGGTTTAAAATTGAACTGTTTTACTTAAACTGACTGAAGAATCCTACTTTTTCTACAATAGAATATTTGTATGTATTGATATATTATACATAAAATGTAAGTAAAATAAATTCTAAAAATAAATAAAAAAATGGAGTGTTTCAAGTATAATTTGCATCTCAAAGCGGCCCCACAGTGGAAGACGTTAGACATTTAATACTACCATAATCTCTACAGATTTTAATAGTTCTTATGCACAAGTGATACTGGTTTTATTAAGAAAATCCTGAAAAATATTGCTTGCAGTTTTGTGAACAAAGGCATTATATAAATGTAAGAATCATTTTTTGTGAATCTTGAGAAACTTTCTAGTTACCTATTGCATTCGACAATATACAATAGATTTTTTTTAATAATTTAAACCTATATAATGATTATAGACACACTTTGACTAATGTTTAAAAATAGTTATAAATTATTATTTAAGTGTAATTAAAATATTTCTAATACTATAAGAGGAAATATAGGGGGAATGTGTATTGTAAAACATCGGCCAACAAAACCAACTAGAAACGCACAGATGAATCTATAATATGTATGTAAAGTATTATAATGTAGTCTTAGGTTATTTAGGTATATAAGTAATTAAATTATCACTACTGTCACCACATATTATAAAACAAAATCCTCCGCGTGTCTGTCTGACTGTCTGTCTGTTCGCGATAAACTCAAAAACTACTGCATCGATTTTCTTGTTGTTTTCACCAATGGATAGAGTGGTTCTCGAAGAAGGTTTTAGTGTATAGTTTGTCAAGTTTATGTAAACATTTGCTAGCAGAACCCGCTGCTACGCTCGCGCTAAATCTAGGGACGAGCCCGAGCGAAGCGAGAGTGAGTTGCTACTTGCTAGTCTATAGCACAAGCCTCGCATAGCTTAGCTTACTAAATGGTGCTGTGTTTCCTTACTGTGTGCAGTGGAACGTGGAAAAGATAGAGGGGATTATAATAATCAATAATTCCTATGAGAATTTAATTCCTTTCTGTGAAATGTTTTGAGTAGATCGATTGAAAGTTTAAAAGCCATGAGCGAAGTTGGGATGGATCGCTAAAATTATATGAAACAGCATAGTTGCTGAAGCATACTAGTGTACGATAATCGACTTTAGAATTTCTAACTCCAATTATCACCTAAGTTGACTCTTTAACTTTGGATAGTACTTTCAATTTTTTTTCAATTTGAAGTCTCGCAGCAGGCTTAAGTGACTTAATATTATAATAAAATACCATACACATGGATTTGAAGTACCTACTAAAAATAAAAACCATTATGTTAAAATTAACAACGCTAGCTACGAATCTAAATATCTTGGTACCTGTAATATTTTAGACAGTGTTTACAATGATTATGATTTCTAGTAATAATTCATCCCATAATAATGTCTCTACTGTTGGACGCGAGCCTTCAATGTATTGGAGGGAGGCTTGTGTTCAGTCTGGCTTCATTCCACACTGGTTAAGGCAGGTTAGACGTCTTTTAATGACAGGTGTTTTCTTGGGACATTCTAAACGACTATTCATTTTTTATTTCATGATAATTTGAGTTAAGCTGAATATTTAGTGCTAAAGAAAATTATATCTTTTCATAACAAGCTTTAGATAAGCTTGAAATATACTGAATACTAGGTTTAGCGTCGGTGGAGCCCAGGGTATCCACTAGTTAAAATAAATAAAATTTCTACCTCCTTCTTTTTTGAAGTCACGCTTTATAATAATAGCTATCGTCGAGTTAAAGAGCTGTCAGCGAGTCCAGCCGTTTCAGAGATTAGCCGGAACAAACAGACAGACAGACAAAAACTTTAAAAATTGTTTTTCTGAAAAGTTATTAATTTGAAATTAAAAACAGACACTACAACTTTATTTTTTATTGTTATGATCTGTCATATTGTAGAACAATATTTCGTAACATAATTACCATGAAGGTACATTGTACGTAATACATTTACAAACATTATAGATCAATCTGTTAGGAAAGATTAAAAATATTACGCTTATTAAAAAGTAGATTAAGAATTTTCACTCCTTATTAAAATTTATGAGCCAAACTCTAATAACAAGTTTGGGAATCTGTTTCTTTTTTCATTTACATTATGACCCTTTACACAGAAAGTCATTAAAGTTACTTCAGCTTATTTATTTTACAATATTACCGACGGAAATGTCGAAAGATATCCTTATCTTTAAAATTGTAGGAATATTTGCAATTCCATTTGGTACTCTCAATTTAAGGACGCCCTCTCAAACAATCCTCGAAACGGAATTGCGTACATTCAGCCGCACGCTTGCGTTAGGTACTTTTTACATATGTTATAGGAATTAACATAAACGCTACGTATAGAAATCATTGTTTATTAACCCATGACGCAAAAGGGAGGTTATAAGTTTAAGGTTTGTATCTGGGTGTATGTGTATCTCTATAACTGACTGAGATCGTAGCTTCTAAGCAAATAATCCGTACTTAATTGAGTTTTTTTTGTTTAAAAGTTTACCAAGAGTGTTTCAGTCATAAATTAAAAAAAGACGGTCAGCCGTTTGTAAGCCATCAACATTTTTCTAGAGGATAAAAAGATATGAACAACTTTCAAAGTTCCAATAGCTTTTGTGTGGTACATAAATAAATAAATAAATAAAATAAATAAAAATAATCACGTTACTTTAATGACATTGCAATGACTCAACTGAAATCTGAAACATTCTTAAATTCTTAACTTTTACTAAAATACTGTACAGATATCATGGTTTTTTTTTATTTAAAATAAAAGTTGGCTCAGTTTGTTGTGACCCTACTTGTTGCGCCAGCAGTGCGGGTTCGAGTCCCGCTGGTTTTCATTCATTTGTTGAGCACGGATGTTTGTACTCCAGTCATGGTTGATATTTATAATATGTATGTATTTGAAGTAATATATGTGTAGTTTATCAAAGATCTGGTATCTGTAACTCAAGTCTCGTAGCTTACCGGAAGCGAAACTAGATTGTGCTGTTTGTAAAAATGTCCTAACATATTTATATTAGTTAATAATAATAATTTATTTTAGATATACGATATTATCTGTAGATGGTGCCACGTTTTAGCAAATCCTATTAAATATTAACAGCCTTAATGATAGAAATGTATACACCAATTTATATTTGCGCGTGTATAGACACTTTTGTTCACTGGCCACTGTCAAAGAGATTTTCTGCAATGCCGGAGGGTATTATATTCACTCATGTGAAGTGAGCTTCTCTTATCTTTCAGTAAGGCAGCAGGCATAGTTACTGTGTTGTTAGTCTGACAACTGTGGTCATGGAATTAACATGTTTAACTTTTACAGAGTTAAAGTTCGTTAGGTTCATCCCTACGTGCTTTAGTCTATATTGCTCAGAGATGAGATATTTTACCGCAGAAAAAGTATTTTTATGTTGACTGCAATATCCAGCTATCATCGTACAAAATTTCATCAGAATCTTTCCAGTGATTTTTTCGTGATGAGGTAACAGACAAACAGACAGACAAAAACTCTAAAAACTATGAATTCCGCCTCTGCATTGATGATAATGACAATTTCCATAAATACCCTCAAAAAATATTTTCAGTGTAGATTACTAACTTAAATTTTTTATTAAATAAATAACAATAAAAATAACCTGATCAAGAAACCCTTCTGGTAAATATGGCAACAAATTAGATTTATTCCACTGAAAAGAAATTAATTTACGTACTGGATTTTATTCAGGATGAAATAGGCTTGCCGGTTCTCAGGAAATGAGGTTATCTCGAACTCACCGGCTTTCCCAGGAAGGACTGTACCTATAGACATCCTAGCTAAAATGTACATAGCTGCAACTTTTTTTTCTCCTTTGATGCAAAATAACTCATTTATAGGTAAACACTTCTAAAGACTGAAAGTAAAGTTGTTATAAATAAAAATAAAAAATCTTTACGTTGATTTTACTTAAATAGATACTATATTGTACATAATTCCCATAAAATTCTCAAAAAAAGATTCTTCTTAATTTTGAGCAGATGTTCAAACATTACAACGTTGGTATTGAATAAAATCTTAATTAAAATATTCACAATTAAACGCGATACAAATTTCGCTATTTTCGCAAACCGTGTAAAACAATTTGTAAGCCTGAATTTTAATTATCATCTACTAGTATTTAGATAAATTGTATATTTCTGAATATTTTATTTATATACGACGTAGAGTGTCTTCAAACATAAATAATATTGAAAGGCTATAAATTTTTAAGTAATGCTACAGACAAATTACTAGTACTTAACATGATACGAAGTGCGACAAGAAAAAATGCAAACTTACCGAGCATGATAAATGCTCGCATAAATAAAGTTTGTGACCGAAAATGAAAGCTTGACTGGTTTTATATGACCTAGATACAGAAGGAATGTTGTTTGCTGAAAAATATTTAACTTCATACAGAAATATAAAAAATGTTATTTGATATTTAGTTTAAGAAAGTTATAACATTCTTCGCTACTTTTATGTAGAAAACTTAGTATTCTCTTTGATATGTTAATAACTTTGTTGATAAATATAATATGAATCAGTACCTACTATAAAAACTAAAGTTCAAGTGTTGTAACATGTATATGAAATGTTTCAATGATTAACAATAAGGCACGTAAAAAGTACAAAGTACAAATTTTACAGTAGAGCAGGTCTATTGGATAAAATGGTACAAGCCCACCTTTTTTTCTTGTCATGCTTAGATATACGTTTTATACTTTAAAAAAATATTGAGTAGATTCAGAATCCCTATATAAAGTAGAACACATCTTGTTTTCATTCACCAGGTTTTTATTATATCAGTATTAATGTTATTTGAGTTTATGCTATTTTATTCATTAGGCCTTTAATCGCTACATTATAGTAAAAAACACTCCAGTTCCATTAAATATCTACTCCAATTCACCACAACCTAAGTGCTTTTATGTGCAGTGATACGAAGTGCTTGCCACTACGAAATTGGAGATCGGACTGTTCAGAATATTAGGACTATAATAGATAAGCTTAGTTTATGTAGACTGCAGAAGTAGTACAAAGTACTATTAGAAGTAGTTGCAATAATAATATGCAAGATATATAAATAAGATTCGGACATATAAAAATCGCTCATTTTTTTCACATCATTTAATGATGAGAAGAATGGAAAATACTTAGAGAAATCTTTAAGCAATCAAGTGTAAAGACTTAGCCCTTAAGTAACACTATAGTAATACTGTTTATTAATTAATCATTTGTTATGTAAGAACCCGCGAGTTCTGCGTATTCTACGGCAACTAGTAGGTATGTACACTCAGATATTACATTGAAACACGACGAAATCTTTCACTCATTTTATATAATATGCTTTCGATATTAGCTTAAAATATTATAAGCATACGATGTTCCTTGATCAATCATAGTAGTTTTGACAAATGATTTTTAGAACATGAAAATTTCTTTAATATTTTTAAGCTATCTTTGAACCGATTTTTCGAGTTTACTACTAATTTTTATTTATTGATTGATAAACCTCTCTCATTACCTTAACGAAAATATATATGACACATTTACATGTGCAAAGGTTGTGCATAAGTACGTCCGTGAAAATGGTACTCAAAGAGTGACCCAAAAAGTGTTTATAATATTTTTTTTACAATTATTCGATTCCGAACAAAGCGAAGGTAAGCCGCTTGTTTTTAATAAATAAAAATATTATTATTTATTTACTTTTAAAACTCCGATGAATCAGATTAATATTATCGCATGCGAGTGACTGCTTCACACATTACACAATATATGAGCAATGGCTATTTTATAACAATATTTTAGCGACAAAAGAGGTCGTATTAATATTAATTTGAAGGGTTTCAACCTTTTTTTTCTACGGTCTTCTTTGATATTGTAATCAGCCCTTTTTAATGCCTAGTACGGGTTGGCGGAATTGACATGTCTTTTGAAAACTTGCTAAATTCCCTCAGACATGCAGGTTTCCTCGCGATGTTTACCATCACTAGAAAATGAAAATATCAGAGGTGCAAAACACAGATTTGAACTCGCATCACTTGGTTATGCAAGCGATATGTATACTGGTCATACTCAGAAAAAGTGTACATTTGACATTTGTAACTAAACTGATAGGTAACGATACTGAGAATCTTCGTAACAAAACTGATGTCATAAAGCGTAGTATAGAAACAATTGTTTGGTTTAATAAATATTATTTACATTATTGTAATGTATTATTTACATTAGATAAAATAATGTATTTTAAAGTTACAAAAATTATAAACTGATTGTCGTGGACTGTATAAGAGGTTCAAATTCTTTTCTTGCTTGTTCGTTTATTCTTCTTGTTCTCGCCTCTTCGATGGCTGTCTGACGATGAATGTAGAGTGCTGTTGGCTCTACTGGCCTTTACAGCGTGGTGAGGCGGACAGAACGTCCTGCCTAAAAATGGAGCATGAAATTCCGGGGACTTAGTGGGACTCTTGAAGGAGTCGTATACGATTTGGGACCTCTTTCGCGTCGGCGAGAACGGTGATTGTGTGTACGGTGTCGGTGTGTGTTCCTAAAGATAAAGGCTAAATTACGTCTTTTGGTCGTCTGTGCCTATCTGTAATGTCATCTACGGGTTCGTAATTAGCGGCGTTTACTAATAACTCGTCAGTGTGCATTGATATTATTGCAAAGTACCTAGTTAATGAAAGTTGTTTTTATGTAGTCCCTAATGATCTCTAGCTGTAAGTCTTTGTGTAGGTCTACTGTGCACCAGGCTGCCTGTGGCTATGCGTATAAATCGGTTTTAGTAAAAAGTACGCAGCCACTCTTTTCTCAGGGTTCAACTCACTACTCCATTTTCGGAACCAATGCCCCATGATTATGACTGCCTTTTGAAGTCTTGAAACTATTCTATTAGTGCATATTGCTGGGGCATAAATGGCTGTGTCATCCGCATTGAGGGCGATGGTCGTAGTCTCATGCCTCGGAATGTCGATCGTGTAGAGTGTATAAAGTATCTCTCGTGTCTTAGCTTTGAGCCCTGAGGTACTACTGCCCTTATGGGGTGTGGTGTGGGAAATGTACCATCTACTCTGCAACGGAAGAAACGATTTGACAAATATTCTCGTTTGATGTGAACGAGACCATTTGGTACGCCCATTCGGTAAAGCTTATATAATAAATCGTTGTGCCAGATTTTGTCAAACGCCTTTACTATAGAAAAGAGCACACCTGTGCCTACTGATCAATTAAAAATGTTAAAATGTCTATGTATGTGCTGCGTTAAGTAACTATAGGTTCTTTCCATTCGTTTAATAATTTTATTAGGGATTCTATCTAAGGTGTCTTTCTAGTCTGAAGTGTCTTGATTATTGTTTAACCTCCTCTACTGAGGTTGGTGTAAGTTGGTGTTGTAGACACCAATTGGGTTTAATTCTACCTAAACAAGCCATTTGTTAGTTTGTTAGTGAGGTGAATGTAGCAGAAATGGCTCCTATTTTCTCATAGAATATAACGCCTTAAATGATGAGACTATTTCATCCAACGTGAGTGTCGTGACTCGTGTCTGCCCTGAAGGCACTGTGATATCTGTCTGCAATGAAGGCCTCTTGGGTAGACCCCAGCTTTGGGTAGCCATGCGGTTCGCTCATACGTTAGTTGTCGGCACTGGTACCGGTGTATACATTTGGCATTGGCCTTTGTGTAGGGCGCGTACCAGAGTCCTGCCCTTGTGGTGCGCGGGAGCACCCACTATAATTCGCGTGAGTTCCCTGCTCTCCGCAGAGAACTGCTCAAAGAGGCGTCTGGTACGGGTTCCCTACGCGGGCAGTCCGAAGTCCCGTGGTCCCCTAGACACTTTACACAACGGGGGCGGGCAAAGCAGTTTCTGACCTAATGGCAATATAACTGCCATCGTTTGTTGTCTCGCTCGATTCCAAGTTTATTTGAGTTTGACTTTGTTGCCGATATTGTAGCGTGAATCCGTCCTAATAGGAGTGCGCTTGCCTAGAAGGTACCTATTCACTCTTGTCTTGAAGGTACTCAAATTAAAATAATAGTAATTGTTTTTATTCGGAACAATATAGGAACCATTTTTTGTTAGTATACACCTAGATATATATAATACAACTTATACACTAGGGTTAGTAACAAATACAAACAAAACATAACAAAAGTGATTGACAATGTTTCTGCCTGAGATGCCTCAGCACAGGAGCTCTCGTGTCCTCAGCCACGATTTTCAGGATGCTATTTATGCTCCCCCGAATCCTTATCACATGCGAAGCTACCTTTTTCCTGATGATAGCATGGAAACCATCTGTAAGCGATTGGGTAAACATCCCAGAGGCACTACAGAAATGAGGGAGTTTCAACATCATCCTGAAAAGATTATTATATTGGACGCGCAGTGCATTTAGCGCCCCGCGCGAACAGCTGAACCACAGACTTCCCGTGTACAAGCCTTGACAGTACGCTAAATTATAGTTCGCAGGAAACACGGCTGCTGTGAGGTTGCTCCACGCCTTGTCATGTCTAAATCGATGTCAATGTTTCTAGTGCTGCTCTTATAGCGGCTTAGTGGTAACAAATATTGCGCTGTAGGCGCAGGATGTGGTGAAGGCACTGACACTCTGAAGGAGCAGAGGACGCTGTTGGCAGCGGGTTTACAGAATACACGTGGGTTGCGAAAGGCAGAGTATGCTTCATAGACGCGGGTTGTGGCACAGATGGTCCGAGTTTGTCTTTAGATTTCTTTGAGAGCTCTACAAGCTCTTAGCTCACTACAATGTACACTAACACTTCTCTGGCAACGCTAGACTCACTTCACTTATATTGTCTTTCCACTGCTACGCTCTGTAGTACGTCTGCTCAGCTCGATGTTGCTGTCCGGAGTGAATGCATGCCGTACATATTTTTCCTGAATGTAGAGTGCGGTTAGCCCTATTGGCCTTAACTACGTTACCGGGTGTGGAGGCGCACAGGCTAGAAATGGACTATGAAGTTCAAGTGGTGTAGTTTCGTAATGGCACCTCCTGCGAGGTTCGGACCACGGCTTACGAAACTATCGAATGGTATGGAGACGGCTTAGGGGGACTCTAAAGGAGTGCTATATGGCTCACACACGCTTAGGTGTTGACAAGTCATTACAAACAAACACCGTAAATAAAATAAGCGTGGCCTATTTCTAACTACACTCAGTAGTTTAACTGTTAACAATCCAATAAAAGAGGCATGGTTTAAAACTAATGTGTTCGGGTACGATCGTGAACGGTCGGCTGCTTCCGCTCGTGGTCGGGTGCCGTCGTCGATGACTCGCCGGCGGATGTAGTACTACGTTCTCCCCATAGCGTAGCGCTACGCGCCTCATTCTTCATCAGCACGATCAGCACAACGCGCTTAGTGACGGGACGATTGAAGCCGCCGCTCTTCGTTCGAACGTCTGCACCTCGTGCGTCACCGTCGAATAGGCTCGTTTCACGATGCCCATAAGTTACATGTTACGTGACAAGATGGGGTTAACCATCATCACGATGTCTCCCGCTTGCAGAATCTTTGTCTTGTTCGTTGGTCCACCGATAAGAATGAGAGTGGGAGGTACTCTCGCACCCATCTTCGCCAAAAATGATCAGCAAGCGCCTTGCTGGCTCCCCTCACGTGTGTGCATCGGTCGTCGTCTTTTCATGGCCCGGTTGTAGGCAAGCTAGCAGATGACCCCAGCAGGAAGTGGTTTGTGGCCTCCCTGATTCGGGGCACCTCGGGGAATGTACCACCACTCCATACAATGCAGAAGCCCTTCCTCCTTCACCGCTGGTTTTATTCTTGGTAGACAGCCCGTATGGCAATACAAGTCAGCAGAATGGGATGAGATGCGACACTTGTTTGCATCCTTCACTTGGCGGCAGGTCTACTTCTCTTCTTCCGATCCGTCGAGTTGTGCGGATGCTATAACTAATATGATGCATCAAGCAATGGAATATTTTATTCTCTGATGAGTCTCTGAGTTCTCTGATGTACCCGTCGGTGGCAAAGCTCGCCCATGGTTTAATGCTGAATACACCTTTGCTGAAAAGCGTAAGCATTCGGCCTACCTTGCCTGGGTTGATGCTCGAGACCGCAAAACTCCGGATGTAAGATCCAAGAAGAGAGCCTTCAACTTAGCCGCCAAGTCCTATAAAAAGACATTAAAGAAGGCTCGTCTTGACCGAATTACACATTTTGGCACAAAGCTCTCTGCCCAACCATCTGGCAGCAGAGCTTTTTGGTTGCTTGCCAAAGCGGTCGAGACGAACTTCTGTCGGTCCTCACTGCCACCGCTGGTAAAATCTGACGGATCCCTGGCTCATACAACAAAAGAGAAGGCGTCTTTACTTGCCTCCCTTTTTGCCCAAAATTCATGTCTAGACTCTGGTAATGCTATTCTTCCACATCTACCTCACTGCGGGATCTCAATGCCTGAAAAAAAGAGGTAAAGAGAGTTTTGTGTCGTCTATATGTGAATAAAGCAAGTGGTCCTGATGGTATACCAGCGATAGTGCTTAAAACATGTGCTCCCGAGTTGTCTCCGATACTGACACGTCTGTACCGCCTTTCTCTTAGGACTGGAATAGTACCTAAATCCTGGAAGCTTGCTAACGTGCAACCAGTGCCCAAGAAAGGTAGCCGTGCTGACCCTGCCAATTATCGTTCGATCTCAATCACCTCCATACACTGCAAGATTATGGAGCGTGTATTGAACAATCAACTAATGGCATAGCTTGAACAGAATGATCTCCTCAATGATTGACAATATGGAATTCGCCGGAATCGGTCGACTGGGGACCTTCTAGTGTATGCCAATCACACCTGTGGCGAGGCTCTTGAGCGAAACGGGGAGGCAATCGCGGTCTCCCTCGACGTCTCAAAGGCCTTTGACAGGGTCTGGCACGCTAGCCTCGTAAGCAAGCTTTCAGCCTATGGTATATCTCCTGACCTGATCAACTGGATTAAAGATTTCCTGAGGGTTGAGGGTTGTTCATCACAACCCTTAAATACCAACTCAGGGGTTCCTCAGGGGTCTGTTCTCTCTGCAACCTTATTCAACGATATTCTTCATTCAACGACCTGCTTACACCCGGTATCCATGGGTACGCAGACGACAGCACAGTTGTAGAGAGATACCTGCCAAATCCTCGAGCCAGTAGAGATCAAATTTAGTCCGAAAGAGAGGCCATGGTAAAGCGGTTGAATCTCACACTCAGGACAGCCTCCACTTGGGACGATACCAATCTTGTGAGTTTCAACGCCACCAAAACACAGGCGTGCCTGTTCACCACAAAAAAGAGTCCTTTTATCTTGACTCCTACTTTCCGAAATGTGCCTCTAGAATACACTGACCGTCTGCAGTTGTTGGGAATGGACATTAGCCCCAACATGAACTACGGCGGTTCATCGCGTCCAAGGCTAATGTAGCAGCGAGGAAAGTTGGCATCCTCGCAAAGGTCCGACAGTATTTCACGCCGAGACAGCTTCTTAATCTATACAAAGCTTAAGTCCGGTCGTGCGTAGAATAATGTAGTCACATATGGGCTGGTGCTGCAAAATGCCATCTGTCAGCCTTGGACTCGATTGAGAGGCGTGCGCTGAGGCTTATTGGTGACCCTACCCTGGTAAAAGCCAACTTACAAAAAGGTTACATTTTGGAGAGTGCGCGCAGGAATTACATGATATTTTAATTTCCCCATCCCCTTTCCATCATCGGACGACGCGATAAATGACTAGTCTCCATCCTTATGTAGTGGATATTCCATCCATCCGGACGAAGCGTTTCGCTTCGTCATACGTGCGGCTAAGGATTGGAACAACCTGCCTGCGTCCGAGTTTCCGTCCGATTACAATATGGGTGTCTTTAAGGCAAGAGTGAATAGGTGGCTATTGAATTAGTGCGACTTACCATCTACGACTGCATTACCGCTTACCATCAGGTGGAACGTAGTCAAGCACTAATTCAGAGCGTAAAAAAAATCCGTTGTCCCTCCTCTAAAGTTGGTGACGTTGTCTGAGTGAATGGTGTTCGGCCGTCCTCTTCTAGCTGCCACTCGTCTCAGCGCCATGATCGCCGAACTCGTGGACAGTGATGGGCGATCTCCAGATGCACGGCACGCGATTTGAGACACGTGAACAGCGCTTCCCACCGCTTCTCTCGATATCTGCCGATCTTCACTATCATCGGCCCGAAGAAGTTCATTCCAAAGTAATTGAATGGTTGTTGGGAAAGTACGAACAACACGTTATCGATTGGCGTGACCCCAGCGCAATGTTCTCGTAGTACAAGGAGTATCCTAATGCGTTGGCCTTCATCGAGGATAATAGATCATTTCATCTGGAGGGGCGAGGTGGCAGATCCTATACGGCCTCTTACACGCAGCACATCATCCTCCAGTACTGGATCCAGTCGAAATAATCTGCTCGTCTTAGGTGGTGGACGATATGCTTTAATCCGTAACATTTCTTCTTTGAAGCTGACCGCGTTCAGCTTCTTCGATGTGACAATGCTTCATCCTGTAGCTCAACGTTGACACTTGTTCTCAAATGTCAATACTCTAGCTGCTCTCACCAATGTCTCCGATTTCGAGAAGAGAAGCGTGCAGGATCCGGTAGCCACTCGTCGTCTTGCTTGAACTGCTTGTCCTCCTCAGTGACGTGCAGCTTTTTCTCCTCAGTTATGTGCAGCAAACCTTCCTCTTCTGTTAACGATTTTTTAGAAGACAGTATATCTTGAGAGTGATGTGTTCACCGCCAGGCTATTTCAATATATAGAATTATTGTTAATTTGCAATTTCATTTGAAAAAAGAGAGAGAGAGAGATAAACTTAAAATAATAATATTAGTTCCGCCGAGTTTCTTTCGCAAATTCTTTTCAATTCAGAGGCTTCTTTTTTTCCGAACTGATCGTTCCGTAAGAAATTGCAAGAATTTTTATGCTGAATAAAATATTTAGTTTTGATTTGATTTATCAGATATTTAATTTTTTAAGATTTTAATTCGGCCCCTTCAGCCAAACAAAAATATAAACACCGCCTTAAAAAATCTACCAAATTACCTGGCATCTGTGCTGCTGTATATCAGCTACTACACACGCTTGAAGCGATACGATATCCAAGAGCTAGATCTTAGACACTTAAAAAGGTAGCTACCGCTGGTAAGCACCTCTAACAGGCCCACAAGATCCGCTTATAGTCTAAAAGAGACTGATCGCAGATATCGCTAATAAAAAAAAAGTAATAATGGTTAAATGGAATTTTAACAAAAATAATATATAAAGTTGGTTTCAGACGTTCTCTATATTTTTTGTCTCTCGGCGTGTCTACTGAAATAAAATTTCATTTATAAAGTCAAATATTCGCGTAAATTCAAGAAACTATTAAATTTGATATTCTTTGTGATCTCTGCCATCATACATATCACCATTTACCTACAACATGTATTTTAATATTTTTGCTCTGAAAAAATATTTTATAATACTACATAAAATAATTATTTATTTGTGTTTATGAACTAAGCTTAAAAATTTTTCAGTTTCGTAACGTCACGCAATATAACAAACCTGAGAATCAATTCTGAGAAATTATAACTTTAAAGAGGGTTTTCACGTAAACCGTGTATTACACAAAAAAATATGTATGTATTACTGTAGTACTGAGTATAGTTATAATGGTTGGATAAAATATAACAAAAGTATTTAGTTATTAAAAGAAAATTATAAAATATTTACCAAAATAATAGTCGTTTATTACCCTGAGACATTTTAAAAAAAATATTTGTTTGAGAAAAAATCATGAGTGAACTATGACAATGAAAATACAAAGGCCGCAGCAATAACAATTTTAACGTTATTACTAGTACAGCCAATACAGAAAAAATATTTCTACTCTTTTAAATAAATTCTTTCTAAATTTTATTCTGCGTAACTCACCCTGAGTAACAAAATGACATAATTTTAGGACATACATTATTTTATTAAAATATTTTTTTCCTTTTATGATTTACGAATAACTTTATTCTAATTTAATTGATTAGTTTAGCAAATATAATATGGGTATACACAATGTTAGATAAATCTATTATTATTCGTAACAACCAGTCTCTGAACAAGTAAAACGGTCATTGAGACATTGAAAAAATGTATAGAGAGATGATTTTTAAGAAAATTAATCTCAAAAAAAAAGTATGTTTTAATGTAAATTATAGATATAATACTAAAGAAATCAGTTTATTAATAGATAAATATAGCAACAAAGGCATTTTTTTAAATTATATTTGTAAAATATGACATTTATAGAAGTATGAAGTAGCGGGACAAGAAAAGATGACAAATGTACACTTTTTCTGAGTATGACCCATACGGTTCTCACTTTTTTTTTCTTTGATATGTATACCTTTAACTTAAACCTCATTTGGATTAAATGAGCAAGATGCTTATATAAAAAACGCTTCGTGACCTTTTGTGAGTGTAAAAGGGCAATGAACTGCACCACGAGGCCGTTTCTAATTAGAACCAATTATAAATGTAATTAGCAATGAAATAGGTCTAAAAGTAGACAAAAATGAGATGATTTCAAAACTAATAAAACAAATAGTGTATTAATTTTGAAATATTTTGTTTGTATCCGTGATAAGAATGTAGAACTAGGGAACTCTTTCTTCTTAAATTAACATTTATATCGGTTCTGGAATTGTTTTTTTACAAGCGGGGAGAAGTGTCAACACTCATGAATAAGAAATGACATCTCATCATTTTTAAAGTAACCGCCTGCCTCTATAGCAAGTACCAACTAATGTTTTAGAAGGTCCACTTTAATAATTTAAATATTATAAAATACTAGCAATTCCCCCGGCTTCACTCACGTTCGTTCAGGTAGAAGTTTGAAAATTTAGGGTTATAAGTATTTTTGATGCGATATCATAAAAATATCAAAAAATTGGTCTAAAAATTAAAAATAAAAATCTAAAGAGGCACACTAGGCAAATCACCTAGGCTCCTAGGAGAATAAAAAATTGCCTACGACCTATTCTAAGACCTATCAAATATTTAATAATAGTTTTTTAACAATAGTTTCGGAGTTCGATAACAAACACTAAGATACGAGATTTTTTGTATTAAGGGAAACTAGATTATAAGTCCCAAGTATCACAATATCCTAAAAATAATTTCAAACAATTAAGGTTATGATTGCGAATGTAAAACATCGTATAGTTTAGTCACTTTTAAAATTTTAATTATCCTAATGATCTAAAACCTATGTCTATAAACGTAAAACGTGAAACTTTAATAACACATTTAGAATAATTCAAAGTGAAATATAATAAATGGAAATATAATTTCGCCTGGCTGTTTCATTTTTAGGGTTCCGTACCTCAACAGGAAAAAACGGAACCCTTATAGAATCACTTTGTTGTCCGTCCGTCTGTCTGTCTGTCTGTCAAGATCCGTTTTTTTAGGAACGTGTAGAGATATCAAGCTGAAATTAATATTACATACTCAGGTTTACTATCCCTTAGAGCTGTGAAAAAATAAATTTCTAAGCCAACGTAATCGAAAGATTATACTGTCGTTTATGCTGCAAATTTTCGACACTGGCAAGGGAATTAAAACCTACAAGATATTTCCCGTAAAATCAGAATCTTGAAATTTGGTACGAAGCAACATCTTATAGCACAGACTATAAAAAGAATTGCAAAAAGCATAAATTTTTGTTACATATATAAATTCACAGGTTTATAATACCTTTAAGCAGTAACAATTCAAACTTCTATGTTAGCGGAATAAAAAAAAGGCAATTTAAGCCGCATATTTTGAAACTCGCAACTACTCGCAAGGGAAAGAATAAAAAAAGTGGGCTTAAAGCTTGATTGTTATAGATAATAGTACGGAACCCTTCGTGCCCGCCACACTTGTCGAGAATTTTATTTATACTTAAGTTTTCTATTACTATGAGCACGAGACTAACAAAAATATTTATACTTCTATATGTCAAGCCAAGTTATAATATTTATTTTATGTACTTTAATGATGTCAACCAACCAAACTTTTCCCTCTCTATTTTATTTTTGTTCGGCAAACTAACGAGATAGGCAGAGAGGTAATTTGACTAATCGATAGTAAGAAGTTGAATAAATAAAATTAGCTAGCAAAATGTTTGCTTCATGCGTCCATGACATAGTCGTCAAACTCTTATAGCGTCTTAGACGCGCTATAAAGCTCGGTATACCTGCTTTTAACGCTTGTCAACAATCGTAAACTCCTCATCAAACGTGAGGATTAGGCATTAGGATTAAGGTAATATAATTGGCAACGTCTTACTCTCTAACCTTTCGGAGAAAGACTATTAAGTTCTAAAAAATACTTACTTTTATTAATGTTTAGACGAGCCCTCAGCATATGTATTGTATACTTTTTTTTTTTTATCAGAGCAAATATATATTTATTTACAATAAAGGAAATTACAAGTAAACTTAACTATATGTACAAAGCAAATATACACTTAATTATTACTGTACAAGTCGTGTCCGCGCGGAATAGTGGCAAGAATGCTGTCCGCATTCCCCCGCTGAATGGCAATGCCGATTCTTTGGGCGAAAAATGAGCCAGCTCTTCTGTCACCAGTAGAGGTGATAGGAGAGCTAATAATATGGGGGTATATTTATTTATGAAAATATTCGAAATTTCTCCATAATTATATCTAAAATTTTTTTTGATATGAAAAAAGACGGATTGATCTCAGAGGAATTCCCTTTGAATGTGGTACTTTTATATTATACATGACAGAAAATCCTTTCTAATAATATCGTATATTACATTCTATAATATTGAAGTAATATTACTTGCTTGTTTATCCAGTTTGTTATTTCACAGTCGTGAAATTGGGAACATGGTTTTGTAAAATGAAAATAAAGCTACCTATATTATAGACAAACAAATATTATCTAGAAATAGATTATATTACGGAATATATTAAAAAACATATTATCTCGGAAAAGTGTATGCTTCAGTGCAAATTTATATTTGTTTTTCTCTAAGAAAGAACCTATAGCGAGGGTCGTCAGTAAGTCTTTTTGAGTTTGAAGTTCTTCTATACTCAAAATATCCATCTATATTATGTAACTATTGCCAATTAATAAAAGTTTGAAATTTCTTTACTAAGCAATGTGTCTCTCAGCCGAAAAATCAGCAGCCACAAATTACCAAATTACTATATTTCTTAAATATAACGTTACAATTACTTTAAAATTTATTTCTAAGACTGCAGCAATAAAATGATAACTTAATTCAGTTAGACTTATAGTAAGCAGGTTTGAAGTGCACGGAACGAAGACGAAGAAGTACATGGCTTAACACTTAGCTATATTTAAATTGCAGATTATTAAATACATAAGAAAATATGTTTTTTGGTTTTGTCATTCCATTTCTTTAGCACGCATAAACATCTTAATGATTACTTGCTTGGTTATTTAAATAAATAGGTTAAGAGCCGGAATTAAATATATACTTCTTTTATTACGTTATAACAAGACGTGACTTCCTAACTTACTATATCTATTGCAAAAAATAAACAACAAGGACAAGTGTGGGTCTGACTTACACACCGAGGGTTCCGTAACATGAAATAATTAAATATGGGTATAATTTCTATTAAAAAAATATTTTACTATAAAACAGCTCCAAGGGATTGCAGATTTTCATATTATATGTATATACATTTCAAGTTATCATACATCCATGCGTTCCTTAGAAAAAGCGTCTTGACAGACTGATCGACAGACAGTAAAGCAACTGGTTTTATATAAAAAAAATAGTTTTTTATTTCTTAATCATTTTTACAAATAATTATGTTCGGGTCTTCCCAGTAAGTAATCCGAAGATACTTGTGTTGGGAATGGCCCGCTTCTTCCCATTTGCATTGTCTGTGATTAGGTCTTTTTTATTACAATATTATTTTATAATATATTATTAGTAAGCTAGTTTCCAATAACAGTTGCATTAAATTTTATATGTATTTCTTTCTTCTTTTCACCTTTTACAGAACTCTAAAAACTATATCTAAGCTAAGCAAAGCTGGATCACTACTCAATAGTATATCACCGAACTTTCAAGGAATAAAATAAAACAGTTTATATAGATTTACCCTATTCCTGCCAGTTTTATTCGTCGATCGTGGTTACCAGTTAATTACTTTGGGGGTTTATCGATATGAATAAAACATTGTAAGTTAATTTATACAAATTACCAGCTTTTGGTCGGACTCTTTGCGTATACTAAATTCGACTAAAACCCCAACTAAAAACTATGGGTCAACATTGAGTACGGGAAAATGATATAATACATAATGTTAGAAAGACAGTACTTATTGTTAGTTTTCATAACAAAATAGTGGACACAGTCATCTTCTCTACCTCAAGGTTAGATGAAGTTTGAAATAAACTTAGGTAAAGGTAATTTTATTTTAGCAGTAAGCATCGCTGTATTTTTATCTGAACCGAATGTACATCGTTCGAATAATCACTTTATTCCATCAGAAGATATTGATATATCTTATAAGTATTTCATTACAATAATAATAAGGAAAGAAAATCTTACATTAAAATGTAGAGCCAAAGTTGCCAAACTAGAAAATGAAAATAACTCCGTTCCCATTTTTTTATTAAAAACATTGCAACATCCACTATAAGTTATAATGGGTAGTATGTATTAATGTGCAAAATTTCATTATTATTAATAAGATTTAAAATGTTCGACAATACCTTTAGCGCAGTTTGTTATGACCCACTTTCTTACGCCATCGGTCGCGGGTTCGAGTCCCGCTGAGGGCATTCATTTGTTAAACTCGGATGTTTATACTCCAGTTATGGGTGTTTATATTTATAATATGTATGTATTTAAACTTATATATGTAGTATATCAACTATTTGGTATCCGTTACACAAACTTCCTTCGTAGTTTACCACGGAACTAGATGGCGCTGTGTATAATAATATCCCAACATATATATTTATTTAAACTACGAGCCGATTGTACTTAGTAACAAAAAAAATAAATACTATAATTAAATAGTATTTTAACTTCTTTTAGCCTAGAATTAAAAAATATATGTTCTAAATATCTTATCTAAAACCTAACTAATAATAATTTATTTCTCTTCAAAATGATAGTTCTCATCATTTTCAGCTTAACTAAATGACTACCCAATAAACGTTGCAGGCGCACTGAGGAAATGGACTTCCGTGACGTAATTCTCAATAAACCTAAACATCTTGTGGTGCACTAGAATTGCTGATAATTGTATCTAATAGAATATCGTAGTACTTTGAGTTTGAAATAGAATTTCTCCTCTTTGTAAAAAATACTATTTTCCTTCTTTTCAAGACTTTACAAGAGATTTTCGTTAGAAACTAAAATAAGATAGATTAAATTTTATTAATTCAGTAATCACTTTAGTCTAATAACTAGGAAAATAATACCAACATGTAATGCATGTATGCAATATATAATAATAATGAATTATATATTTCCATTGCCCATTGGCGCAAGAATAAGTTAGCAGACTTGACATACCTTTCGAAATCTCGCTAGGTTCTCGTTAAAAGCCACGTTGGTCACGTTTAAAAATGAAAATATTAATGCAAGGGATTGCCATCTGCTTCACTAACGAGTAGTTTCAATTCGTGCCTACTACTTGTCTAACTCTGAATTAAATACTACCTATTTTGTTTTAAATTACATTTGTCTGGGATGATATGACTCATGACTCGTATATAGGTTAACTTATGTGTGCATAAAGAAAATTAAAGGCATCAACGCAAATAGTACTTGAATGAGAATACAGATATTGATACATTAAGATGCGCCACAAATTGAAGCGCGGAGACAGACGCCTTTGTGAGGAAAAAATAGACGAGATTCGCTTTGAATAACGAGTTTTCCACCTACAAAGCAATGCAAGCTCTATAGCTTCTATAATACTCTTTATGTTTTGGTTACTATTTTACAATATTTTACCATATAGTTACTTTATGTATTAGAAAATAAAGAATGAAAAGGTTCTAATCCATACTTACCGTTTTCAGTAAATCCCTGTACGGAAAAAGTATTAATATTCAAAGGCCAGAGGCGAGAGCTTTGATGTGCCGTTTTTGTGACGTTCATACACCACAGCTGTAAATAAAGCAGAGTTTTAAATAGATGGGCATAAAAACACAATTTTTATATAGATACTTGGAAAATGAAAGGTGTATATTTTTATGTGAAAAGAATTTCGCTTTACTTACGTATGTTTCAATAAATTTTAATGACTTTTTTCCTAAAATAACTATGAAACAATTTTTTTCGAATATGCATTCTTAATTAGACATATTTTAAAAGTACTTTTTTAAAGTAACTAGAAATATATATAGTGACCCTTTTCCTGTAAAAAGGAAAATGTGTGAAGCGCGATAAGATAACTAACCTCCATTCCGGTTTGCATAAGCTAGCAAATAAAGAGACAGCTTTATATTTTAAATAAATTATAAAAATTCTATTAAATTGATATTTAATAATTCATATCATTTTGTAACTTTACTAACATTTCCCGCGGCTCCGCCCGCGTTTTAAAGACAGGAAACCAAATTCTAAATTCCACATATAATTATTATACCGTTTTATTGTAACGGTTAATAGAGATTTCGCAGAAATAAGATATTTTCTATCAGTAAAATCTGTCTAATGCTTTTCTCGTGATCTCGGTCACAGACAGACAAAAATTCTAAAATATATATATTCTGTTCTACTATATCGATAATAATGACTATTTCAATAAGATTTTAATTACCAAAAAATTATAATCAATGTACAGATTCGACTAAGTTAGAAATTTGGTAAACTTGCTCGATTTTCTCAAAATAAGACAAGTGGCAAAACTGGAAAATGATTCGCACATGAAAATTACATTGATAGGAGACCTGGTCTTTGAACTACTACACTCGATTTCCCAAGCGAACGTATTACCACTGGGCTATCACTGCCTTAGGTAAATACATATATGTAAATAAATTTAATGTTTCACTGTTAAAATAAGGTCGCAAAAATTAGGACACAGCATGTTGTTTTAGCCTTTTCGGGATCAGTGCGGCAGAAATTTAACACAAAGTGCTAACTTGCTTAAAAAAGTAATTAAAATATCCGAGTAGAAACATATTCATTTATTTATAGTTCTTTGTTCGTCAGGATAATTGGTGTTTAGGACCGAATCTACATACAAGCTTTTTGAACTGCATGTTAGGGCTCGTTATACCCTAAAGTATAACGAGCCTCGTGTGTTTAAATAAAAAAAATAAAGTCATAAGCTGATATTTAATGACGGCATAGTATTATTTATGAGGCCCCCAAGAAATGCCCAGTCCAGGGCTCCCAAATTCACCGTTCGTCCATGTTTGTGTTGGTTTATTTAAAGATATCAGTAAAAAGTTTAAGGAGCAGAGTAGTAAATATCAATTTTGAAAGAACAGATTTCCATTATTACGCGACTAGCTATAACATATTCAATAATAAAATCCAACAAAGCACGCGAAACAAGCAAGATATTTTATATACAGTAACTGTATTAATAAAATTCGTTCATATATTATGATACTACTAGTCATTTATTTTCAGGTTCTTCACATAGTAATATTTTAATGGTTTGTATATAATACATTTCAGAAATATATTATTTTCCCGCAGTAAAAAGTATCCTATATATTGAAAATCTTTTTTTTTATCGGGAGGAAATCCTCATGGACTACCTCCGCCTGGGGAAAGGCGGAGGGGAGTGCCGGACTCTTACCGGCTAAAACCACCCCGGTGTCCCCTCGCACGTGCGCGTGAGGCCGCGGGAATCCATATTCTTCCGCAGCCCCACACTAGTGCTGGCCGGATCTGACCGGGCCTCATCTCCTGCACGGGGTAGTGAGGTGTTGAACTACCCCGCGCATCGTCTCAATATATTGAAAATCTGGGTCAAGCTCGTATGAAGTATCTTCGTATGAAGATAGCTATCTTCATACGAAATTTCATTAAAATCTGCCCCGAGGTTTTCCCAGACACGAGACGAACACAAACGAGACCGAAAGACAAAAAAATTAAAACTATAAATAATTCGGCCTCTCATAATAATGATTATTAAAATAAAATTTTACCAAAATATTTATGTACCTACCTACAGATTTGACTATGGGTAATAGTCAAATCAATCAAATTGTTATATGTATAGATTTATTTAGCGTTGTTGATACTTTTTTTAAAAAAATACGTTATGTCCATCATCCATGTTTGATTAAATGAAATAGAAAAAGTAAATAAAACTAATAAAGATATTGTGACGAAGTAAGTCTAGTGCATATTGCTTTATCGTGGGGGCGACTCGTAGTTTGGCTTCAATGAAAGCTTTTAAGTGTCCAATTAACACGATTCCAACTTTTCATTGCATTTATCGTATAATGGAGATGCAATTTTATAATAAAAGAACTGTTTACTACTTGTAGCTTTTTAGTTTCAGAATTTGAAGATTAATCTCAAGAGATTTGCCAAGATAATATCTAAGTTGAAGTCAATAATTGATAAATGCTTTGTTTCGTACTTCAAATCAAAATCCTCCATGTAAACTCATTCAAATTTACACTATAAAATTAAAACATTAGTCATATAGTGTTCAGTTATTACTTATATAGAATAACGAAATAAAAAATAAAAGTGACATCGTGGAGTTATTCAATGATAAATAATAATTAATATATCATGTAATTATTTCTATTCTATATTTAAAATTTGTAGTTTATTTAAATTCTATAAGGATGAGTGTACACTGACTGTACATGTTACTAATGAAACTTTAACAACAAATTAAAGTAAATGATTGCTATAAAATATTCACAATAATAATATTGTAATTTCCCGAAGTTCAACTCAACTTTTCTGCTAATATATCTTTACAAGTAGCGCCTTGAATGAAGAAATTGACTAGTGTTTCATAAAAATTTCGCAAAATTTTTACAAAAAAAAAACATAAGAAAGAGCATATAAAAAAGCTAAGTTCTGAAGGATATTAACCCATTATGCAATTCCGTTAACAAAAATGGATAAATACAATTGTGAACAAAAAATATAATAAAATTCTTACGTGAATTGTAGGATAGCGTATGAATATCGACATACACATATGTAATACTTTCTTAGGTTAACGCGAATACTTTACATTATAAATGAAACTATCTTTTCGGATTTTGTCGCGGATTTATTATGATTTTTGGTTCCCGACTTTTTGAATGCTTTACAGCAATCATGGTCACGGGAGAGACTAAGATATTAGACGTCTCAGGGGCTTATATACTTGTTACAGACAGTTGAAGTTGTGGGTAGGCACTGTCATTTATAATACACATATGTATTTAGAATGTTAATATGTATAATAATATTATATAAAGTACTTTTTATGACCTCGCCCACGTATGGCTCGCCTCTGTGATGCCGCACTGCTTTTGAGCGTCCAGGATCGGCAATCGAATATCAGGTACTTTAAGTGTATATACATAAGTATAGATAAGTCTTTGGAACTGCTCCAACGATTAAAATAAAACTTTTGTTTTCGAGTTGAAAGAAAGAAAACTTTGTTTTATTTCAAACTTTTTGACTACAAAACAAGAGAATCCCATTGAAACTTGTTCAACTTACGAGTTAATGCGCGATTAAGCTACTAAAAAGTAAAAAAAACTAAAGCAAACTAAAAATTACACTGAATCAATTTTCCAAAGAACATTTATAGTTTAAAACTAGCAAACCTGACCCGCTTCGCTGCGCGAAAGTTAAAGTAAATTAAACAGTTTTTAGAATTTTCTCATAAAATAGAAGTAGCCTAAGTTACTCCTTATAACATTAGTTATCTGCGAGTAAAAGTCCCGTCAAATTCGGTCCTCCGTTTTAGCGATTAATCGGAACAAACACACAGACCGAATATACTTTTATTATATGCATTTAGTGACACTTTAATTTTATTTATATGTATTTATATGTACCGATATACCTACTAATTAGCCCAGCGGTAACGCGTCGCTTGGATAACCGAGTGATGCGGGTTCAAATCCGGGTCTCGCACCTCTGATATTTTCATGTGCGAATCATTTATATCATGATTACCACTTGTCTTACGGTGAAGGAAAAACATCGTGAGGAAACCTGCATGTCTGAGAAAACCTAACAAGTTTTCGAAAGGCATGTGAAGTCCGCCAACACGCACTAGGCCAGCGCGGTGGACTATGGCCTGATCCCCCTCGCACTGAGGGAGGCCCGTGCCCAGCAGTGGGACGTTAAAAAGGGCTGATGATGATGATGATGATGACCTACTAATTAACACCAATATTACTTTAGAAATTAGTTATGAATATGCATAGCCTATAAATATTTGTATTTATCGTTCTATAGGTATAATGTAATAAGTACATATATATTCTTATAGTTTATTGAAATACTAAAAAACGTTATATTTTTCCTTCGTCCTTCGATTTAAGAGAAAACCCTTTATTGGACCCAAGCCCAACCCATATTTTATTTACACTTTCGATAAAAACCTATAGCCGGTGATAATCTTGTCAATTAAGGTACTTTTATTTTATTTGTCCACCTGAAACTGGGATAAAATTTTAAGAGAAAGAAAACTGTATACTCAGACATATATTTTATCTTGATGGTGTTGTTGTTCTTATATAGAAGCACGATTTGAATATTTGGATGACAGCAAAATGTTTCAATATTATTTAAAAGTGAGATAGAGATAGGTGAGGCTAAACTATATTATTGTTACTACATTAGATTTTGGTATCGGAAATTAAAGCTGGTCACTTGCATTAAAGATACTTTAATACTGTTATGTAGAGAGTCATTTATGTCATCTAGTACCTACTTAGGTACTAGTACCGTTTTAGTCATTCACTAAGGACTAAATTCCACTACCTTCATCATTTACTGTACTGCAATTTTCACTTCCTTGTATCTCAATCTTCACTTAACTTCAAACTTAATTGATCACTTGACAAAATGTCAACCGTTAATATGAATAAAATCAAGAACATCCTGTTATTCCAAATTCTAAAGATGTCTTTTTATTTCTAGTAAATGTTCTGTAATTGAATTGTATTGAGCTTTTCCACACACACGGCACTCGCCGATTGACCTTTAGCTTAAAATTTTATATTCAATACTTTTCTTTGGTACTTACGATTTCTCCCAATTAACTTACAAGTACTATCATATCCGCTACAGAGCGAACATAAGCTCAACTTTTCAAAGGCTTTTATTTAATATTTGACATTATTTAAATGAAACTATCTTTTCGGATTTTGTTGCGGATTTATTTGGATTTTTTGTTCCCGACGTTTCGAATGCTTTACAGCTTTAATCATGGTCACGGGAGGTCTCTCCCAAATCTCCAAATCCAAATAAATCCGCGACAAAATCCGAAAAGATAGTTTCATTTGTAAACTCTGCGACAGGATGATCTTCCATTTACACGTTATTACACATTAAATAATATGTTTTCGTCTATTCTTATTATAATTATATATCCCACAGCAAATATTACCAGCAATACTTTCAACAGCAATTATATTATTCAATCTATACTGTCCGAAGTAATGAATCGAAATGTGTCACTCACCGATAAAACAGAACTTATAAAACCTTATCCCACCCATTTTACAGCGCCATCAGGTAGTCAATACAACTCCCAATAAAGTAAATTGATAATAGAATAAAAATAGTCAATACCAGTCCATATTCATTATCCATTAAATACATAGAAGTTAACAGTCGGCCTTCCTGCCATCTCACGTCCCCGTGAGATCGTTTTTACATAAAATCAGGTCTTCCTTCTTATTTTAGTTTCATTTTAACAGCATGGCATGGCAACAGCATTCTTCTTCGTGTACTTCATTGCTGGAGGTCGTGTTTATCATGAAATGATTTCACCGATGTATACAGCTTTAGCTTCCTACATACCACTCAGTCCGCAACTTGTCTAAGGGCAGTCTGAATATTAAACCCCGTTTTATTTTGAATATGATCGGACCAGCTGTTAGGTGATCGGCCGTGTGATCTTTTGCCTTCGATCTTGCCTACTACAACCAGTTTGTCCAGATTGTCTGGTCTGGTTGTCTCCGAGCAATGTTACAAAAATAACTTAGGATTCGTTAGCAGATCGTCTTAAAGAAACCTTCAGTTGGTCGAGAATAGACTTGTTGGTCCTTTTGCTGTCCACTGTATACGCAATATTCTTCTATAACACCTCATTAAAAGTCTCGATCTTTCTTTTTCGGTCGGCTGCACGCATTGATCATGATTCGGAACTGTACAGATATATTGAGAATACCACCCTGCTCGCACGAGTCTGGTCTTAGTAGTATTCACACACTTTAGTTTTGCCAGATTCTAGTAAACTTACTCATAGCTGCTTTGGCAACAGTATTAACAACAGATTTGTTTCATTTCCATTATTTCCACGGCATATAATCAACAGCATAGAAAAGCATAAGTAACAGAGACTTGTCTCATTAAATATTCTTGAACGACGTAGAACTATCTATTAAATCCACAGCATAAATTTAAGTGCAAAGAATAGCATAAGTAACAGACTTGTTTCGTCTCTACTACATCCACAGCATAACCTAGCATAAGTAACAGAGACTTGTTTCATCTCTATTACATCCACAGCATAAACTAACATAAGTAACAGAGACTTGTTTCATCTCTATTACATCCACAGCATAAAATTGCATAAGTAACAGAGACTTGTATCATCTCTATTACATCTACCGCATAAAATAATTGGTATAAATAACAAATAACAGAAACTTCATAAAATCGATGGCATAAAATAGCATAATTAACAGAGACTTGTTACATCTCAATTACATCTACTGCATAAAATCAATGGCATGAAATAGCATAAGTAACAGAGACTGGTATCATCTCCATTACATCTACTGCATAAAATCAATGGCATAAAATAGCATAAGTAATAGAGACTTGTATCATCTCTATTACATGTACTGCATAAAATAAACGGCATAAAATAGCCTAAGTAATAGAGACTTGTATCATCTCTATTACATCTACCGCATAAAATAATTGGTATAAATAACAAATAACAGAAACTTCATAAAATCGATGGCATAAAATAGCATAATTAACAGAGACTTGTTACATCTCAATTACATCTACTGCATAAAATCAATGGCATGAAATAGCATAAGTAACAGAGACTGGTATCATCTCCATTACATCTACTGCATAAAATCAATGGCATAAAATAGCATAAGTAATAGAGACTTGTATCATCTCTATTACATGTACTGCATAAAATAAACGGCATAAAATAGCCTAAGTAATAGAGACTTGTATCATCTCTATTACATCTACTGCATAAAATCAACGGAATAAAATAGCGTAAGTAACAGAGACCTGTATGACCTCCCATTACATCTACTGCATAAAATCAATGGCATAAAATAGCATAAGTAACAGAGACTTGTAAAATCTCTATTACATCTACTGCATAAAATAGAATAAATAACAGAAACTTCATAAAATCGATGGCATAAAATAGCATAATTAACAGAGACTTGTTACATCTCTATTACATCTACTGCATAAAATCAATGGCATAAAATAGCATAAGTAACAAAGACTTGTATCATCTCCATTACATCTACTGCATTATATCAACGGCATAAAATAGCATAAGTAACAGAGACTTGTATCATCTCTATTACAACTACTGCTTAAAATAGAAGTAACAGAAGATTTGTTCATTCTTATTACATCCCCAGCATAGTACAACAACTGCATAAGTAGTAATTAGAAACCAAAGCATTAACTCAGATAGCCCAGCATACATACATACATTCTCTCGAGACCAACTCGATGTTGGTTAAGAATTGCATAAACAGTCTGAACATCCTGGGTACATCCAACAAAGTTACCCTCAGAAGGGTTCCATGTCACTTAAGTATAGATGGGAACGAAAAGGCAGGTGACTAGGCAATAATAAGCTCCGATATTCCTCAATGTAGCAGTCAGCCATTTTGTGGTATGGTAACAACACACATTTATTTCTCAAAACTTACTGCAACCTCAACGCTCACTCGTGTGGTATGGTAACAACACACATTTATTTCTCAAAACTTACTGCAACCTCAAAGCACTTCAAGAGTGGCAATCCACCTCTGGACACTTCTTCTAAAGCACTAATTAAGAAATATTGCAAAAACTTTACAAAAAAGTTACTCCAACTCAATAAGTATAAAAGCAACGCAATAACCAGAATACTCATTGGCCAATGCATTATGCAAACTCAATAAACATATGTTCTTCACTCTCGGCCTCAGTTAGTTCGCAATGTCCAGACTATGTCATAAGACAGAGGAACCTGCTATGCACATCTTCTGATCGCTCGGACCACTCATGCACCGGAGAAGTATCTATCTAGGGCAGCATATTATGCAACCTGATTGGAAGTTCCTGGAGTCGAAAGGACTCTGTAGATAACTCTAAGTTCACTCTAAAAGAGTGACAATGGATCAACACTAGTCGACATAGCTAGGGCCGACCTCAGCACCACATCCAAAAAATACAATAATAACAACAGCATAAGTAACAGAAACTTATATCTTATCTATTACTTCCAAAGCATTAATAATCTAGTAGAATATCAACCGTTTCAGCAAAACAGCAATATTTTCTGCAGTGTCCACATAAAAATCTGCAAATTATGTGTATATAACAAAACTAATATTCTCCGTTATAATTAACTAATCATTTCCAACAAATGATCGCAAAATAATTCATTTCATTATTCACGGTTATTAAAACCAAAGTACAAATTGCACCACGTTTCGATTACATTTTTAAGAATGTAATCTCTGCTATAATGATAAAAACTTTGCAACAAATCATACAAATAATATATATAATTCACGAAATTTAAAAGAAAACCTTTTAAAATGTGCCCGAGCTACTTAATAAATTAGCTAATAATAAAATTAACCAAATTACTTCTTTTTTTTTTTTTTTGAAAAATATATGTGATCACTTTATCAATTTCTTCGTGACACTTGGTTCGGTACTAGCATATCACTGGATACTATAGTATTCGGTACTATATATGTAAATCAATAACCTGTCAGCACATACGAAACTATCCAAGCCTTCCAATCTTGTCACTACAAACATTAGTACCCGTGTTAATGGAATAAGCTTTAAGACTGTAAAATACTTAAAATATTATTTTTCAATTGTTTAAAGTTAGCCAAAGCGTGTCATATCTACACAGCAGGTTCAAGTCAAACACTGGAAATTATCGCCCCTTTTCATGTCCTGCTCCTTAAACTATCAAAACTCAGAGAAAATTCTTACACTATCCACTTTATACATATCTAGAATTGCAGCTCTTACTGACCTAGTTACAACATAAGAAATAATATAGACAAAAAGCAATTAGGTTTACGTGTCTTTATTGGCTTGATTTAATATTGTAAGCCATACGTTACTTTTCAGCAGTTTCAGCAAAATAGTTTCAGCAAAATATCAGCCTCATATAAATATAAATGCTACATAATATAAAAATCAAACTGCTGCTTATGCCATTACAGTACAGAGTAGGCATGAAATGTTAACATCAGCATATTACAAGGATCAATCCTAGTCCTGAACTTAAACGGTGATATCGCTTTGCATGATACCACTTTATTTAACATTGCCATTGAAATTAAAACCATAATTAGTCAGCACGACAAGGTTATAATTGCCTTAATCAATGGTCTCGAGAAAGTGTACTCACTATTAATAGTAACTAAAACCAACCATTTGTTTAACGCAAAACAAAAATATTACCTACAATCAGCATTTATGCACCATTGACGAGAGTACATTCAAAAGAGTACCGAGGCTTATATAATATAGACCATCGTCTTCCACGGGGCATACATATAGATAAACTGTTCTAAAATTTCAACTTAGTAACAAAACTCATCATGTTCGCTGCCTCCCGAAATCTATCGGATATTTCAAATACAATTCGGTGGTGAAACCTTACTTTAAGAAAACGTTAAAATAGAAACTGCTTTTTCAATATAACTACCATACTCCATCTAAGAAAGTGAGGTACCTGATAAAGCGTATGCTCAACTAAAGCTCTGGTGCTAAATGCCATTAAAATTATATTTACTTCAATATATTTTCCACGTGAATAAACGACAACGCTATGAATCGGCAAACAGCGCGTAAATGACCAATCCCTAGACCAGTGTCTTTGTGAAAGACATGCGTTTTCGAGACGCTTTATTAATTTGTAGTCCACTTCTATTTCATTTCAAACATTTAAAGATTTGTATTAAGCTGTATTCTTTGCATTACCATAATATTAACAAGGTAAATATAATAACACTACATTAATAATACTTCCTTACGTTTATGCTTTTCTCCCGTAACCACAATTGCTGTAAAGCATTTAAATCTTCGGGAATCATAAATCAAAATAAATCTGCGATAAAATCCGAAAAGATAGTGTCACTAAATTATCTTTTACAAATACTTACTAAGACTTCTACAAAACGTGTTACTAAACTAATTAATAGTAGGTATTTATTTAATTAGGCTTAAAATCATGGTGAAAACAGCATAGTACTATACGAAGGAGCACAAATTTTCTTGTACAATTTAAATTTAATCTTTTACTTTATATAAAAACTGCAGTACTAACTAATAATTATAAAGTATGCCTTAATACATCACTAACAAATTATCTTCTAGCAATAACTGCTTCATATTACTTTGTCAAACGATAAGACGACATGGAATGATGCATGGAGCTTTTCATTACTTTATTTTAAATGTATGCATTCGTTTTAGAATAATTTATTTATTGATCTTATTATTAACACCAACAAGAAACACAGAAATATATCATATCTAAAAATATCGTAAATGTAATCTCTTATTACAAATGTTTCACACAATACGGCAAAATTTAACACACTTAAGTTAACTGAAACACACGTTACGTTACTATGTAACACACGTTACGTTACTTAACTTTCCGCCAAAATATGCTAAAATTAGAAATTCTTAAACCACAATAATAACAGCATTCCTTTTCTTTCCAACGCCATATATTTTTATTAAATAACTACCTACTTCATTTTGCAAGTAGCATTTGTCTAAATCACTCATTTAAATAATGAGATTTTCTTGTCGACATCATATTACTAACACTTATTCAAAGAAATTAAAGCAATATTATTATAGCACAAGTTTCTATTTTTACCAATTTTACTATAAGTTAATCTTAAAAAATATTTTTTTATACCCACAGTAACTCTTAATCTTAAATAAATTGTTATTACTTCTTATTTCTAACGCTAAGCATAGGCGTATCATTAATTGTGAATCGTCAAAAGTATAGCCCTGACCAAATAAGTCCAATTAAATATTTTTAATGAAACAATAACGCTAAGTACGCTTATTTTGCACGGCAAGAGAGTAGCCCTCGCCACGTGCACCACAAGATACACTTTTAACGTTATTAACCAAATTATATCGTTTTATAATTACTTAGTAATTCATCTGTGTCACATTACTAAAGAGTAGCCTTAAATCAAATGTTCTACAAGATACAAATACTTTAAGTTTCACTAACAAACACTTATAATGCGGTATAATAAAACAATTTATATTATAAACTCCCTTTTGATCTTATTAATAGGTTAAAAAAAATTACAGAATAGCCTTAATAAAGTATTTCACAGCATACGAGCGTTTGAAGTTACAGCTATGAACATGTACGTTACATAAAACCTTAAATCAATATAATCATCTTTAAGAAAAGAAAAAAAGGAATGGCAAAGTTACATACCCACTTCTGAAGCTGTAAACTCTGCGACAGGATGATCTTCCATTTACACGTTATTACACATTAAATAATATGTTTTCGTCTATTCTTATTATAATTATATATCCCACAGCAAATATTACCAGCAATACTTTCAACAGCAATTATATTATTCAATCTATACTGTCCGAAGTAATGAATCGAAATGTGTCACTCACCGATAAAACAGAACTTATAAAACCTTATCCCACCCATTTTACAGCGCCATCAGGTAGTCAATACAACTCCCAATAAAGTAAATTGATAATAGAATAAAAATAGTCAATACCAGTCCATATTCATTATCCATTAAATACATAGAAGTTAACACATTTATAAAGCTTTTATTTATTATTGTTGTATAAAGTGATTTAAGGTCTTAAAGCATAAAAATGACAAAAAGACATGTATTATAAAAGTTAATTGTAATTAATTTTCCTCTAAATTATGCTTACAGTTTAATAATAGAATGTTATGACGAAAGCTCTACACTTCAGTGTCGCAGCAAAGTAGCGACCCGGAAAAATAGGCACATACCGTTATTACGAGTTGGAGTGTGACTGAAATTGCACTATCACTTGTCAATTTCATAACATGCCTACACTATTTTTGCAGTAAAAATATCTGAAAATGGAATCATCCAATTTTTATTTTAAAAAGATTTATTAAAAAGCTATCGACATATGTACGTACGTATCAAATAACTTTAGTAATTAAATAATTAATAGAAATCGAAGTTCATTCTTTAATTGTGTAAAAATAGTTTTTGATGGAATAGAACTTGAGTCTACTTTCCCTCTTTTACAGCATTTACTCTACAGCGCAAAATACATTGAAACTCATGTCTCCTATGTATCTTCTTCTCTTCTTCTATGCACGGCTGATTTCCGCACTTAGGCAGTGAATGCCCGTTGTGCGTGAAGCTTGTGCTGGTTGTGTTAGTCTGTCCACCCCAGGGCGTCCCAGTAGTCAAGCAGGCTGCCGGTGTCCTGAATGATTTCCTGAAGCGTCCTACTGAGGCCTAGTTTTTCTTTGCGTAGGCGTTCGAGCTCACAACATTCCAGTAGAATGTGGACTGGTGTTTCCTCTTCTTGCAGGCACGCTCTGCATAAGGGGCTGTCTGTAATACCTATATTAAACAGATGTTTATTGAGTCGGCAGTGTCCTGTTATGAATCCCACCACCGTTTTTAGTTTTGTTCTGCTTAGGCGTATTAACTTTAATGTTAGTTGCTTGTCAGTTTTAGGGAAAGCCATTTTTGATTGACGACAGTCGTTATTAGCTTCCCATAGTGTGTTCATTGTTTTAAGAGTTATGTCGTGTAACCATGTCTTGTACTCACTGAAGGGGATTGGTGTTAGTGGAGTAGGACCCTGTATGGTTAGTTTTGAGGCTTGCTTTGCTAAACTATCTGCCATTGTATTACCTTTGTTGTTGGAGTGACCCTTTACCCACGAGAGAGTGAGTTTGTTAGATTGTGAGAGTTGTTCTAAGGTTTTATGACATTCTAGGATGTAATTTGATTTCGTGGTATTTCTTGTTAATGCGAGTAATAGTGCTTTGCTGTCTGTTTTTATGTGTATGGTTGTGTTTTTAATTTCTTTGGTTAGTAACTCTTGGGCACTTACTGTGACGGCTGCACACTCTGTCTGAATTACAGAGTTATGTGTGCCTAGGTGGTAGTTGATTTTAATGTTTAGTGTTTGGCAAAAAATACCTACTCCAGCGCCGCTTTTGTTTCTGGAGCCGTCTGTATAAACGATGAGTGTGGATTCTGTATTGTGTTCTATACAATTTTCTTTTTCATTGTCCGTTAAGGTAATATTGTAATGTTTGTCAATTATGTGTGTCTTGTTTATTCTGTCGTTGGGCCATCGCAGCATTTGGCAGTTTGCTGCATATGACTCGAGTATCTTTGTATGTCTGCTCTGATTTCCATTCCATTGATTTGTAGAGAGGAGTCGTAGAGCAGATATGGCTGCTTCTTGTTTTATGAAGATGTGAAGTGGTGGTATCCCTAGTATTATTTCCAGGGCTGCTGAGGGAGTGGTTTTCATGCCGCCTGTGATGGCTAGGTTGGCAGTTCTTTGGAACTTTTGGAGTTCTTTTTGGATCGTATTCAGTTCTGTTCTGGGCCACCAGACGAGGCAGGCGTATGTAAGAGCTGGTCTGACAACAGTTGTGTACAGCCATAGCATTATTTTAGGTTTAATGCCCCATTGTTTCCCAATCATGCGTTTGCATTGGTTTAGGATCTTGTGGGATGAGGTTATTTTCTTACTTATGTGTTTATTCCAGCTGAGTTTATTGTCTAGTGTTACTCCTAGGTATTTCACTTCGTTCGAGAGTTTTAACGTTTCATTAAATAGCAGTGGCATATTTGTTATTGAAGCTTTTCGTTTATTTGTGAAAAGCATTAGTTCTGTTTTAGCAGGGTTTATTGATAGATCGTTTTTGATGCACCAGTCTTCCGCTATAAGAAGTGCACTTTGCATGAGTTCACCCAGTGTTGATTCGATTTTTCCACTGATTAGGATGGTGATGTCATCGGCGTAGCCTATGGCGTGTACATCGTTTACTTTAAATTCATCCAAGAGGCTGTCAACCACAAGGTTCCATAGCAGTGGTGATAGGACACCGCCCTGTGGGCACCCTCTTGAGACCAGTCCTGTAATGCAGTCATTGCTGCCTGTTGTTATTGTTCTCTTGCTTAGCATTTCATTTATCCAGCTGATGAGGATGTTGGGAATTTTATGTTTTTGTAGTGCATTGTTAATGCTTTTAAAAGTTGTTTTATCAAAGGCTCCTTCTATGTCAATGAAGGCTCCTAGTGTGCTAGTTTTGTTGATCAGATTGTTTTCTATAGTGCTTATAACTTGATGTAGAGCTGTCTCAGTTGATTTGCCCGCAGTGTATGCGTGTTGGTTGTCGCTGAGTGGTGATGTAGTTAAAATTTTGTCCCTTATGTATCGTTCACATAGTCTCTCCAGGGATTTGAGGAGGAAAGATGTTAGGCTTATCGGTCTGAAGGATTTGGGTTGTGAGTAGTCATCCTTTCCTGGTTTAGGGAGAAAGACGACTTTCACTATCCTCCATTGTTTTGGTATGTAGCCTAGTGCAAGGCTGTTTTTGAATATGTTTATCAGCCACGGTTCAATTATGTCATATGCAAGTTGCAGTAAGTGCGGTGTGATTTTGTCTTTACCTGGTGCTTTGTGTTGTTTAAAGCTAAATACCGCCCATTTGAGCTTGTCAGCAGAGATGATCTGGTCCACTAGGGAAGAATCATCCTGTGTTACAGTTTTTATAGGGTGTGAGTCGTTGTTTTCAGTGCTGTGGCCCAGCTTACATCCAGGGAAATGTGTTTCTAATAGGACCATATTTGTTTCTTTTTCCGAGCACGTGTAGTTGCCACTAGGTCTTTTCACTGTGCCTAAAGCACAGTGTCTGTCTTTTGAGATAATCTTTCTTATTCTATTTGCAGTGCTGTCGGATTCGATGCTACTGCAGAAGTTTTGCCATGATTGGTTGTCTTTGCGTCGTATTGTCTTTTTGTAATTTGACTGAGTCTCCTTGAATTTGGCCCAGTCCTCGTCTTTTCTAGTGTTCTTTGCTCTATTGAAGCGGTGTCTTAATTTTTGTCTGATTCTTTCTAGTTCGTTGTCCCACCATTCATTGATGGGTGCTAGTTTTGTATTATGTTTACAGGTACATGCACTTTCATAACTGGATGAGATTGCAGTGGTAAGGCTATTTACATTTGTTTCGATGTTATTTGTGTTGCTTTCTATGAGCAGCGCATTGTTTGCTAGGTTGTGTTTTAATGTTTTAAGAAATTTGTCTTTGTTTAGTTTTTTCGTGTTAATGTAAATTGTTGGTTTTGAAGTTGGTTTTGCTAGTTCCATATTGAATTTGATGTGTCTGTGATCTGAAAGCGTGGGTTCGTCTGAGACCTTCCAATCATGTATGCGGTCTGTGGAGCCCAAGTTTGTTATGGTCAGATCAATAGCTGTTTGGAATCTACTAGTTACAAAAGTCGGTTCGGTTCCTTTGTTCATGATTATTAGATTTGTGGTGTTTAGAAATGATAGCAAGCTCTCACCTCTTTTGTTGTTCGATGTGTTTCCCCATAAGGTGTGATGGGCGTTTGTGTCCGCTCCAATTATAATGTCCAGTTTGTTTGTTTCGCAGTACTCGACTAAGTCTGCTGTGATGGCGTGAGGTATTTCCTCTTCAATTGGTAGGTATAGTGAAACCATGACCAGCGATGACGTTTCTGCGTCATTTTGACTCGCCTTATCATTTTGTATTCTTATAGCAGTTTGGTCTCTGTAACAGAATTGTGTTAGAAGTGTCGCGTTTATATTTTTATGGCAGTATATGCCCGTTCTGGGTTTTTCGTTGGGTGAATGATAGAATATCTTACCGTCACTGAGTGTCAGACCACAGATGTTAAAGCCTCTAATCCACGGCTCCTGGATTAGGGCGATGGTCTCCTTTCCCTCAACCTCCAGCTGCCTGCGTAGAATAGCCGTGGCTTGATGGTTATGCTGGAGGTTGGCTTGAGTGACGGCGATAAGCCGTCGGTTAGGTGTCATTGTTTATAGGTCTACGTCAGCCAGTGCCTCCCAAGACACCGGCGATGTGGACACCTGTGAACTAGGCGTCAACACCTCACCGAAGTCTCGGGGCACTGAGGAGTGTTTGTTGATTGGTTCCGGGTCCGGTTCTTCTGTCATCGGTACGTCGTGGTAGTCCTCCGGTCTGTCAGGTTCGTCAGTCGAAGTCGAAGTCGAAGTAGATGTCAGGGGCAAAGAGCTGTCCTTCTGGGGAAGTTGAGCTCCGTCCTGTTTGTCTGTCTTGGGGGGGGGGATGTCTGTATCGGTCGGAGAGGATTTTTGTCTGTCCGTCTGTCCGTCCGTCCCTCCGTAGGTGGTTTCTTTTGGTACGTTTGTTTGTTGGTTCGCGGGGGCCGACTGGGATTCCTCGGCGGGTGGTACATCACTCAGCCCTTCAGGAGTGAAGAACCGGATGTATATGTTCCCGTGGGAGAAATTTATCCGTCGGCCTTCTTTCATTAACTTAGGGATCTCTTCGCTGGGTATTCCTAGGTATAAAAGCATCCCAGGACGATCTCCCTTGGTTATATCATACTGTGTTAGCTGCCAAGAGTTGATGTTATAGTATTTGCGGTTTTGCCAAGTTAACAGTTTGTGTAGGAAATCTACGTCACCTTGGTAGTCGGGGACGTGTAGTGCAGCTTTGATCTTTGGCCTGATCTGACGCTGTTCGATGAGGGTCCCTATGTATCTTCCTAAGATTTTCCAAATCTTCATCTTCAAAAGACATTCACAATCTATTATATGTATATATAGCTCTTAATCTGAAACTCGCTTTCAGATTTTATATTCTTACCAAATAAATGAATTATAAATAATTCTGTTACGAGTATTTTTTAAGGAAATCCATCGTCTCAACTAGAAAAAATAAACCTTAATCCAAAATTATATAGGTTAAATAGTAAAATATATAGAATTGTTCTCTGCTACTTGCTCGTATTGGGTTTCAGTTTCAAACTTAGACGTTTAACTGCAAACTTGTGTACTTAGACAGTAGGTAATACGATTATTGAAACTCTTGGGATAAATAAAATACTCGTCTCGTATATACAACATTGATCACTGATGTACCAAGATAGATCGTGTATCTCAACAGCTTATCTCCAAGTTGATAGAATCAGCCTATGTACCTAAGTACATGTAAGGATTACGTCTTCTTACATGTGTACCTAATACCTATATACACGTAACAAGTTGTAGATATAAGCACTCCCAATCATGTAGAATAACTGGTACAGTTTGTCAAAGGTTAAATCTAGAATACAATATCAAATACTGCAGCTATTTACCAAAATCTTTCAAAATGTTAAGCATTAGTATAAAATTTAATTTAAAACTGTATAACATAAACACCGTATCATTTTACTACTAGATTCTACTAGATTTCTGCATTTACAATTGAACAAAACACAGTTTAACTTTTCAAAAATAAAGAATAATTAAGGTTTGTCCCGTTAAATCTCTGAAAAGAAAGCATAAAATACAATACAATTTAAATTAATGGCTATAAAGCGTACCAGTAATATAAAGCCTATGAAAGAAATGAAAAAGCAGAGGTCGTTGATCTAAGCACTCTGTTTTCACTAGTAACATCAAATAAATAAAGAAAAGATGTGATGCCATTAATATAAGTCAATTTCATCAACGTATAAATTTGTTTTTAGGGTTCATTGTTAGCATTATTAAACAAAACATCTATAGTTTTACAATTTTTTATATGTTATATAAAGCTAAACGATTGTAAAAACACATTGTTCTGTGGTTGATTATGTAATACATCAATTTTATATTTATAAACTTAATTACTTTATAAAGAATACTAGCGGCGTAACCTCGCGTAGCTTGTGTACCTAAATACATACTCGTATATACTCGTAAATATTCCAACAATTCAAAGATCATAAAAATCAGACGTTGCTGAGTAATAAATGGAGTAACTAATTCAACATTGTTTTATATATTATGCCTAATAGATATGTATTTTAAAATAATATGTTCATAAATTACAACTCTGAATTTTTTTTTCTTTTTGACCATATTTTATACTTAAACTACCCCCACAAACCTCCAATAAAGCAAAACAAGAATAATCAAAATCGCACTAAAGGAACGGCAATTGATTTTTATAAACATACTAGCGACTCACCGTCGCTTCGCTTGGGTTCCTCCCTAGATTTAGCGCGAGCGTAGCTACGAGTTCCACTAGTTATATTTATAAAACATCCTCTTGAATCACTATGTATTAAAAGAAACCGCATCATAATCCGTTGCGCAGTTTTAAAGATCTAAGGATACATATGGACAGACAGACAGCGGGAAGCGACTTTGTTGTATACTATGTACTAATATGGAAAATGTTTAATTAAATATTAATTTACAATTATTACTTACGGGCACGTAAGCTATTTTTCTTTATGAAATGAATTAGGCTTTGTTTTAAATATTGTAAGGATAACAATGTTTATTAATTTCCGTTTAATATTTGTGTTTAAAAGTTAAAAAACAACTTTCTATGCTTGCGTTAGAAGTCAAACATCATTGTTTGTTTGTAAAAAACCTTAAGGGAACACCGATGTGCATAAAACACAAGCGTTCGAGGCATACATACTCGTATACCTACTAACATTTTTATAAAACATTATGTGCAGCTTGTGCATTAATTCTTTCTAAGTCTAAATAACTAATAACTCATATTTAGTCCTTTTACTAACCCAGGACACTTAACTAACAGTTAAAAACTAACTATAAAACAGCACACGGTGTAAGATAAGCTATGAAATATTGGAATTAGGCTTACGGTATTTAAAAAGTGGGTGGAGCCACGGGAAATACTAGTTTAATATAATAATTTAAACATTGTTGTTCTAGAGAGCGCGTACTCGCGCGAATGGTTGCCGGAGATGAGAGCGCCGCGGCGCGTGACAACGGCGCTGCTACTGCACTTCGCCTTGCTATCGCTGCCCAACGCCGATGCCGTCAACGTCACTACATATCGCGTAAGTTAAAATAAAACAAAAATAAAATAAAATTATATAATATACTAGTGGTACCCCCTTTTATATAAGTTTTTTACAAACTTTGAATTTTATTTAGTATTTTTTATGCATTTAATTAAAAGGCCTTAAGGAACGTACGAAAAAAATTTTGCCGAATTGGTCGAGCCATTCTCGAATTTGCGCTTACCAACATTCATTTTTATTTATATAGAAAGATAGAATAGATAGATAGAAATTTCTACATTAAATATTTTTTGAAAAATCTTATTGAAATCGTCATTATTGTAGAGGCCGAATCTATATAATTTTTGCTTGTCTGTCTATATTAAACCATTGGGCAGATTTTTATGAAATTTGGTATGTTGTTAGCTAGTTAATAAATGTCGTGGGTTTTCCGGTTCTTTACATATATAGTATGTATCCACTGTATTGTACGACAATAGTAAACTAAATATGCCTAAATGGTGTCCATTTAGTTCAATGACATGAGTAGTAAATTATAAATATTATGTTAGTAATATCAAATTTAAACTGGAATGAGAACACGTAATTTTTATTCAGAGTCGCTTAAGTAGTTTTTACGAGAAACTCGAACAGATTAACGAACAATTAGACATTTTGAGATTGGCAGTTATGACTTAATATCTATAAAAAGCTTACTTAAAAAAGTTCATAAAACATTTAATGTAGACACGATCTGTCTACAACTTGTTATAAGTATAGATTTAGATAGAAGCCTCAAGCCGGTAACAGTGTATTGTCTTATCTCCCTTTATCTACTTACTATCGACCCGATTCGCTCAGGCCCTAACTACTCGTACTATAGCGACGAGTTCTTAAAAATCTTTTTGCACTTCACTATAAGCTTGTCACATACAACTTTAGAAATACTTGTAATGTCTAAATGGTAATGTATAATATAAAAACATTTTAAGTTATTACCGGTTTTTTTCAACAAATTTCAATATTTTTACATAAGTATTTGTAAGTATAATATAATATTAGAAAATATAATGTGTGAGTATACAGATAAATTATTTTGTAAAATAGGTATTTACTTAAGGGCACAACAAATCCACCTTCCCAAATAGAAACGTGATGGTATTTCAATTTGATCTCTACACAACCCTTATCTAGCCCTATCGGAACGATTCCGGACGGCGAAAAATTACTTTTTAATAGTGCTAGCGCAAAATACCTAGGTTTTTTCCCTTTCCTTTTTCGATGGAACATTTCCAAATCATTTATTTCTACAATTTGCTAGTTCATAATCATGTTCTGAAACTTAAAAAATATTATTTATATTACCGGGGTTCATATTTTGACACATGCAGATGTGGCACTTCTATTTAAGCTTAAGTTTAAGTTTTCCTTAAAAATGTAGGGAGTAATTATTATAAGCTTAACTTTTTAAGTATATGCATATAATAAGCAAAAAAAACAATTCAGCACCCTTATGATGGATCATTCTAAATATTGATGAGCTTTAAAGTTCAAACCATCGATAAAAATTTTTGGATACAGTTACCTAAATTTCACCCACAAACGAATAAGTTATCTTATAATTCTTAAGAAAATTTTATGTTCACTCTAAACTTAATGATAACGCTAACTTTCTGAAGCTCTTGTCTATCGCTGATGTCTAAGTAACTTCCGCAAATAAAGCTTTGGAACTCAGACCTAATTATTTTCCAATATACCGTGTAACTAAATTGCTATTTGATACGAAGGTACGCGAAGCTACCTGCCTTATGATGAGAAGTTTTGTAAGAAAAATATAATCTGTTAACTACTGGAACGCCCTCACTTTGCTCAGCTTTAAAGGCTCTCCCACAATGATTTTAAGCTTTTTGATTAAGTATATTTATATCTCACGGCACTACATTATGTTGATAAATTGAAACGCCAATGTTTAAAAATAATTTTATGTATTATATTAGAAATAAGAAACGAATATTTTTTTAATTACTACTTTTTATGAAATATTATGGTTAGAGTTAATTTTTCATAATCTTAAATTATTATTACACACTTTAATTTTTTTCACACTTTGGTATAAATATAAAAAAAATATATTTTGGTTATGTCGAACCGATATTTTATGTACTGTCGCGCACGAATTGAACTGCATTTTAACGCAGATGTTTGTTATTTCCATACTATTTCAGCTAAGTGTTTAAACGTGCTTATTACAAGGATTCTTTGGCTTTCAGTTAACACTTTGTTTAAATATATTTTTAAAAGTTTAATTTTAAAAGTGTCGGAACAGTAAAAGATAGTTTTTAGTTATTTGTAAAAACGTCAAGTAGGTACGCATCGGACTAGCACACCGCGGGTTCCGAAGCGTAAAACATAATGTTTTGATACTATGCTAAATACATCGTTTATTAATAAAATATAGAAAAATCATCTAGATTTCTATAATTATATACTAATCTATAATAATATAGTAGTATATATTTGGCCGGTCTCGTGAAATAACAGACCATACCGCAAACTCTAAGTATTTCTAAAATACCTATAGAAATATTTTCCCATGACAAGAGCCCTATTACTTAATATTATTAAAATTATTGACTGTATATGTACTTAACAAATGAGAGAGTAGATGTTCAATGTTTACAATTTTAGAAACGTTAGTAATCACCGTTAACTTAAAGTTTAAGTTAACAGTGATTACTAACGTTTTACATAAAATTTTACTGTACCAAGGCTTTTTCTTATATTTTTGTGAATAAGTAGCTACGTGTAAAATTGCTAACGTGCAAAAACAATATGGTTTTCCTTCTCTATGGCCACCAACGCTTTAATTCATGACAGATTTGTATTGGAAAAGGCTTTATCCAGATTATTTTTTTGTAATAACATTATTAATCGATACATTACTAACAATTTTAAGATGCACACTATAAAACTGAATCAATACATAGTATATTATTACACATAAGCCCCTGCGCGTGAAGGGTTCTTTAAATAGCAAATGCTCTACAGTGAAGTAGAGTGGTAAAGTACATATTTAGCTTAGAATGTTTGATCGCACTGACGTCAATTTAATCTCACTGGATTTGTATGGACGCGTTATAACTAAAAGTTGTATATATAAATTTATAGAAAAGCTTGACAAACTGTGACAAAACATATCAACAAATGACTTATAAGTATATACTAATATATGTACATAGGTACTGCCGTTAAAGACAGCTTTTTAAAGGAAAACATAAAATCGCTCCCTCTTACAGAATAATTGAAATAACTTTCTACATTCTAGAGATTTTTTGAAATAAATTAAGAACTCTCAGTCCATTACAGAATAATGGATCTAAACTATGAAAATAGCTTTCACACGTCGCTTCTTCTTAATTTATGTATAAACTATGCATATTATATTTTTAAATATGCCAACATAAAGTAAGCAACATATAAAAGTACAATTTAATGAAATATACATAATTTTACTCGCTAAAAAAGCGCTGACTTATTTCCGACAATTATTTATTATACAATATTGATTTTAATTAAACTTTTCAAAATCCTGTTAAACTATTAAAATGAAATTTTCCTTTAATTAATGTATATTTTAATATTTCAATTACACGATTAAACCTCCAAAGCAGAGCTATAAATTACTACTAATAACATAGCTGGGAGATTTATACTCCGTGAATCCAGATTGGTCGGACAGTTCTAACAAACGGTCAGCACATAGCACGTAATTGCGACGTATTGCATATCTGCTGTATCCGAGGCTGCTTAGATTGCTGATTCGAATAATTTATAAAATACGAAAACTATGAGCCTGCCATTAAGCCTCTTTGAATTAAATATTAACATATGGTGAATTAATTTTACTGTTGGTACTATGGGGTAATAAGAGACTTCAATATGAGGGGGATTAGAGTCCGTCATATGGGCTATGGGCAAGCTTCACGCGTTTCGAGAACTCGCAAGTTTTATTCTGCCATGCAAGTTTTCTCACGATGTTTATTTCGTCATAAAAGCTGAAGTGAAAATGGAATTATGTTGGAATTGGATACGCTCAATATAATTAAAATACCTAAAAAGCGACTTTACTTGGTTTCCCGAGCGATAGAGCAATCATTTTCAGGCCCACATTATTTGAACTATATATAATATATGGTATACGGTTACCTCTATATTAAAATCGAACCTACGATCTTTACCGCATAAAAATTGGATATGCTACGAGTGTATGCATTCACACTAATTTTATATTTTTTAATTTTAACCAGTTACAATCTCACAGTAAACCTTTATAAACACTAACTACTTAAATAAATGAAAGAAACTCAATTTAATGACTATTTGGTGTTGACTGTAAATAACATGTTCAAACGTACGTATCTACGTACCATTGTGTTGGGTGTATGCGAGGCTTAATATTTTAAAGCCTTTGGAAAGCCGGATTAGCTTTCCATCAAATAAAATTATCGTCCTCACACGGCAGTTGTTATCACAGTATTAAATTTATTATTATTGACCAGATTTGTCACAAATCTCGTTATCACCGTGAATGTTGTGTTTCAGAATAAATATATGCATTTTATAATATAACGCGAGAAATTGTGTTGCATTATTAGTTATTTATTCATTATAGGTATGTTTTCTGACTTAATTCAAAAATGGCTGATGCTAGTCGTCTGCTAGTTGGACGAGTAAAATAATTTAGTCGTCCAACAATTGTTGGATGACTAAATTATTTTAAAGGCTGTTGCTAGTCATCCGATAATCGTATTAATAAAAAATATATTATTCGTCCGACTATTGTCGGTTTGTACGAATATCTATCACTTCTTTGATTTCTAATATAAAATAAGCGATTTTTATGTGCAGGATATACCTATGCCAAAAATAAAAAAAAAATAACCCTAACCTACCGAGCTGATAATTTATTATTTAGATTCCACCCACTTTAAATAAGTCCAAGAATTTTTACATGTAAAAGAGCTGGCTCTATAGAGTCGTCCTATGAAATTTACGTTACTAACACTCCCTGAGAGTATGTACCTACATCAAAACAATGTACAAGAAAGTGGTATTTTGTAAAAAGTACTACAGAAACGTCCGCAATTGCATTCACGAGTATGTTAAAACTTAAAAAACAAATTGATTTCTCTTTGAGCCATTTAAGAAGCAAAAAAGTCTCTGTCGCGATATATCAAACACCAATTGTCGGACGAATAATATTTAATTCATTCGTCCGCTTATCGGATGAATAGACACTTCGTTCAAAAATATCATTATAACACAAGTATGACAATATACTTGTACGTACGTGAAGTAATATTTAAGAGAAATCATAAGGATTTTGTTAAAAAAGAGCGACCTGTCTCGAGTCTCCAGGACTTGAATAGAAATAATAAAAAGTAGATAATAATCCGTATAAACGGTGTATGCAATATCACTACATAATATAAAACAAAGTCCCGCTTCCCGCTGTCTGTCTGTCCCGATGTATGTTTAGGTATTTAAAACTACGCAACGGATTTTGGTGCGGTTTTTTAAAAGATAGAGTGATTCAAGAGTTAAGGTTTATATGCATAACAAGGGCGCGGCTTCGCTCGCGTTAAAACGCTAGTTGATTGTAATTTTGTAATAAAACACACCGAGAATGTAATAATTTGCTTGCAAATCTCATCAATCTTTCGCCGTAATCATGTTGGAATGATTTTCATATGAATCAAAAGTGCGAGATCCGGATTTGAACCCGATTAATCCGGTCGTCCAAGCAAGGGCTTTACTAGTTACACACACCAAAATATTATTTTAATATACAATTGATTTTGTAGGAGGAATTAGAATCATCTCTCCGTCTGGTGCACGCGGTTGCAACGGGCGCTACGGGTGCACTCTGCGTCACACACCACTACGGGCGGCTACGAGCCCCCATGTATACCTCGCGTTGGGACGCTGCGAGAGCTCGTGCAGACCTTGCCGCCAATATCCTACATCAACTTGGCTTAGAAAACGCTGGTAAGGATAGAGTTAAATAAACCATTTTTTGCTATAGTAATGCATTTTTAAATAAAGTAATTTCCAGCACTTCTATACCCATAATATTTGTAAAACCTATTCTTAGGTCTCTAGTAGAAAACACTTAACATCTATATAATGGAACTGCTATTCCTTTATAAGTTCATCATATTCCAAATGATCGGATTTTGCAAAATTGCTCAGAAAATTGGGAAAATCGGGAAACTATTATAGTTCTTTCTTCAGAACTTTTTTGTTCACTGAATCAACATTTGTCGGATCAATCCGACTATATCTATACTCTTTAGTTTTCTATTATAAAAAGAAAATATTTGTATGTTTTTTATGTTGCTTTGTAATAATTTAGATTAAATTTGCTATAAAAAGCTTAAGATGTTATGACATATTTATTATACCGGAGTCATGACTTAAGGGGTGAAAGGGGGATGAAAGTTTATATGGGGAATTGGCGATTATTAATCAAGTAAGGGAAGTAATCCTTATAATATACGTAGATACTCGTACATATGTATTACATTATACATATATCAATACTAATAAGCACATATTCTCTAACTCTTAATGGTCACACACCGTAAAAACATACGTCGCTAGTCAATAATAGAATGAAATCAATAACAAATCTTACTATTCGAAAAACCTAAAATATAGGCATTTTTTGAAGTTATTACACTTAACGCTTAGAAATCATTATATCAACAAAATATAATCAAATGTGATTGAATCCAATGTACCCACATTTCCTAATAGATCATATTAATGTAGCAACTATGGAATATCTGAGATGTGGCTTAAAGGCTTCATCTAATTAGTGGTTCTAGTCTAGAGAGCTGCTTCACTTCGGCTCCAGGTTAATGACTTTAAGATAACGCTAAGATTATCATTGTACAGCTTTTGTGTAAGCCATTAGCTTTTATAATAGGAAGTTAAGTGAATACCGATACCTTATCTGTTTGTTTATTAGTATATTATTGAATTTTTAAATATTAACTACTATTGAGGATCGATAAATGTTAAGATTAGCTTATTAACAAAACTAAAGGGCGCTACGGGTGTACGTACGTACTTAGTTCACACACTATACTATTTCTGCGCACTTTTACGCAAATAGGTACGTTCAGTCGTTTCTAAAAGAGTGTAACACACAAAGAATTTGAAAATTATATTACTTATTTTCTTTTATAATTAAAACAGTATTATTCTTTAAAAATAATATTATTATAGAATCGTTTGTCGTGACAATCAGTAATGAACAATAATCTAAAAATATATATAAAACTAACAAACTCACAAGATTCATGATAAATTTTATAGAATTAAAAAGTAAGAATTAATAGTATTTGTTTAAGATCATCTGTTCGCTTACGTTAGTTGATAGTTCTGTTTATAGTTCTCCAAGTTCCAAATGCATTAGTGCAGAAATAACTTTAGCACAACAGTTAAGAAACTTTCGTACGTTTCTCAAATAGTTTGCTATAATATTATCACTGGTTTCGAATGAGTTCACTTTACAAACTCTGTAAACTTCTATAAGATTTTTAAAATTAAAATAAAAATTTTTGTGTGGCTTATTTTTATTGACTTGTTTAACTTTTTTCCAATAATTATCTACATATAAAAATATTATAAATATATTTTATACAGGAGAAATATAAACTATGAATACAGGATCGTGTTTAACAATATAGGCGCCATTGGGAAATGATTCATTTGGCGCCCTTTAATTTTTCACTAGCGAGAGAAAAATAAAAAGAAATATTTATTGTGAAGAATTTTACTTTTAAAATTTTTTGGCGGAAATTCAAAATTTTAAGGTATTTTTCAAGTTTTAGATATATCGATTTTAGAAACTAGTTATTTCAAAGTAAATATTTAAATTAGGGTCACGCACTAAAGCACGTGGTGCTTTTGGATATCAGCGCCCCGGGCGGCCACCCGGCTCACCTTCCTCCCTAAAGTCTAAACTATATATATAATATTATATATACAATGTAAATTTAATAATTTATTATATATTTTACTGTTATATATTTTTATTTACAATGTAAATTTATTAATATTAATAATTTAAATTTCTTTTGGGAAGTAGAACAGACAGTACTACGTGGTATTAAATACTCGTAAAATTAAATTATGGGAATTTTCCACGAATTTCTATTTATTTTTGGTTTCCGATGTTTTTAATTATAAGAAGCCTTCAGAAAGACTAAGCTTTTAGGTTTGTCAAATAGTGCATTTAACTGTTCAGAGATACCGACCTAGTACCTAGTTTTGTGAGTAATTTTGAAAAGATAGTTTAATAAAATATCAAATATTAGCGTAAATCTATAAAAACGTTGTTTTTCAATATTGTTTCAGAAGTCCTTATGGCTGTATCTCAAGGTTTGGTCTTGGGAGGCAGTTTAACAGAGCGTGCAGTTGGTGCACGAGCACTAGCGTTGAGAAGTGATGGTGTGGTGAACAGTGCAGTTGCATGGGAGAGATATGGGACAGCCGAACCTGTGGCTGTTGTATCGCCTCAGCTTGAAAAGCCTCCAGATCCTGAATACCCCTGGTAATCTTTTAATACTTCTACAGGATGTGTAGAAATCCTAAGTAAAAAGTCTTCTATTGAAACCTAAATCTCATTTTAATAAAATAGCCTTTGAGCTCCGTGATATTAATAAATAAATAAATAAATAAATATGTTGGGACATTTACACACAGCACTATCTAGTTCCACGGTAAGGTACGAGCCTTGTGTTATGGATACTAGATGGTTGATATACTACACATATATAAGTTTAAATACATACATATTATAAATATAAACACCCATGACTGGAGAACAAACATTCGTGCTTAACAAATGTATGCCCCCAGCGGGACTCGAACCCGCGACCGCTTGCGCAGCAAGTAGGGTCACTACAAACTGCGCCACGCGTGTCGTCAAATTAAGGAAGCATATACTGTCAAATAAAGGTCTTTTTTAATTACATTCAATCCAGGTATGTCTCAGCTCAAGAAAGTGAAACATTAAGATCTCCGAAGTTTATGCCGTCGCCACCAGGAGCGACTATGGAAGGATGGTGGACGTACCCATACTACAGTTGCGGGGCCAAACGATGGTTGTTATCTTACACGGCTCCCGTATCAACTATTCGAGGGTATATTTATTCTATACTAATATTATAAAGCTGAAGAGTTTGATAGTTTGTTTGGTTGAACGCGCTAATCTCAAAAAGTAGGTGTAGTGAGTGTGTATCAATGAAACCTAACCTAACCTAACGTGAGTATCAATGAAAAATGTTACAAAAACGGGAAGGGCGGGCGATAGTTCTGCGAGGTACGCGCGACTCAGAAAGAATTTGGTTTCCGGTCTTTAGAACGCGTGCGAAGCCGCGGGAAAGGCTAGTTTATTTCATAAAAACGGGAATACAAATGCATTTTTTATACTGCTTCCCGGTTTAGTAGTAGTGTAGCCTTTTAGCCCAAACTTCCGTGGAAGTTTGCATACGAAGTAATGGTGTGTGTCGGTAAACGGCACTTTGTGGACACATTTGTAAGCGAAATTGCATGCAAAAGGTAAACATTCGCCAGAATCCCACTATTTCCAAAAACATTTTATTTCTTTTATCCGTATATTACGGAGGTATATTACAAAAATTCATATATTTTCTAAGTCTATATCGTCAATCAAACCGTATTACTTCGTTTATAAATTTAAGATTTGCATTAAGTAAGAGTTTGAAAACTACATGCTTTGCTTTCATTTACATGTTGTAATTTAATATTTCAGTTTTTAGAACATATATTGTATAAAATGTATGTGAACTAAAGTAAAGTACTGTCGCTAAATTGTTGTAAGAAAGAGATTAAGACGTTAATTTCTAGTATAGTTAATTTCAATTATTCCGATAACTTTGTCTATAAAACTGAACAAACTGAAAGTCCCATACAAGACCAGTGTGCTTACTCTTGAAACTAATTTCAATTCGAATCTAATGCCAATACGATTCCAATGTCAATTTTGCAGTCACGTGATTCGGTACTCTTGAAAACAATATTGTCAACATTGGATTGAAATTGGGATTGCCCCGCGATTATTTTGTTAAGAGTGAAGTTAGCTATGTTTCGGGCCGCAATAGTGTCGTTCTACTAATTACGATAAATCGGTAATAGAGCTTTAAAATGCTTTAGCCTTTTAAAAAAAGGTTAATAAATGAATATAATATAAGTATTGGTTTTATTGATTAATTGTAACGTATTAAATACATTCGTGAGTAAAAAAATGATTTAAATCATAAAGTAAACCACGACTTTGGCTTCATGCGGTAGGATCTTTGCCTGCTTAGGAACAAAAAAAAGACAACGTCAAAACTCAAAGTTCTCCGATTTTAAAATTTAAGTCGAAGTAGTTTAATTAAAGTTTTATTAGATATTAGATAAGTATTAAGTAGTATTAGAAATACATTCGTGATATTATGAAATTGTTTGTAATTATTGTCCTTTGAGTTAAAAGTTGTGAAAGTTTTATATATCTAAGTGGGAACCTGCTGGTAAGTAAAGAATCATATTAATAACTTTATTAATTAGAGTAATATTTGTATATATTTTTCTTAAAGTGAAATGTTTTTGTTTTATCAATGTAGTTATTTTCTTGGACTATACTTTTTATATTTATATTATGTTATACATAATAACAAATCCAATTTCAGTTACAATGACAAATTACCCAGCTACACCCATATTTATAATTCTATCATACCTATGATATTTATTTTATGACAAATATTTTATTTACCTATCTAATATAATAAACATTTCATCTATAATAATAATAAACATTTCATCTATACATATAATAAAACTGTAGAAAAGTCGTTTTTGTACATCAAAAAAAATTACAAAAAAAATAGCCAGGGTGTTAAAGGATAACCAATAGAACCCATTTCCAGCATTTTTAGAATTTTTGTCTGTTTGTCTGTTTGTCGGTTTGTCTGTTTATTTATCCGGGCATCACGTAAAATGTACGAAAGCAATGTAGATAACTTTTATACACAACGATTGAACGTAACTTGAAGTAACATTTAGTTTTTGTTTCATTGCAATCGGTTCAGTCTATCAAAAGATATTTGAGTTTAAAGTGAAGAAGTAGAGAAATTCCAGAAGTAAAATTAGGGTTATGTGCATTTGGTCTCACAACTTCACGTAACTTTTATACATAACAATATGTGCGTAAATTGAAGTAACATTAAGGTTTTTGTTTCATCGTAATCAGTTCACCACTTATAAAAAATGTAAATTAATAAAAAAAAAATAGTGTTTCCGAAGTAAAATATTAAAACAGTGCCATCTACGAGTATTCGAACTTAGACGGGACTATAACTAGAGATCAACTGCGTGCAGTATTGTTCGATAGATAAGAAGATAAGCGCTTCGCACTAAAAAATACTAATTAAGTTCCGACATCCACGCGAACGAAGTTGCGGGCACAGCTAGTCTATAATAATAATAAACATTTCATCGTTTCAGACTAGATATTTGGAGCCGCCAGAAGTTGTTATAGAGGACAATATTTTACCAGCACATAACATTAAGAAACTGAAATCCATTATTTGAGTAACATTTCCCCTATTCATGGCACGTCACGCAATGACGCAATGTCAGCATCATATCATCCACAAAGTAAGCCTTTATTCAAATTTGTTAAGGAATGTTTAAATAACAACAACCCAATATAATATTTAAGTGTTTGGGGACTTATCAAACTTGGGCTATGGCAAAATAAAACTGCAGTATTAACTATTGACTTGTTTCACTAAGAAGTTTGAAAATTATTGGGTCAAGTGCAGATTTTAATTTTTGTTTTATATTTCAGAACTTGCGCTAGTACTCCAGAGGGCCATATATCCATGACTCCGCCTGCAGAAGCGGAATTAATAAGAGCAAGAGCATTAGCTTAATTATCTTCAAACCTTGGCAATATCATAATTGCTTTATCTTGTTTATACTATGAAATTTGATTTTTGTATCTATTATTAATTTGTGTGATACCTACTTTTATTACTTGGTAAATTAAACTACTTTTTGGTAAAAAAAAACTATTTATTCAGTTCCCCATTTTTCAAGAAATAATATGTTACTAATACTAATTAATCATAACTCTATATTATCAAGTATTTATATGTATAGTATGTATGTAGTATGTTTGTAGTATGTATATAATATGTATGTATGTGTATATATGTATGTATGTATATATGTATGCATGTATGGTAAATATAAAAATAGAATATATAAAATATACTCGTATATACATGAACATCTATGTATTTTATATGAATATTTTGTCTTTTATGTTCCTTTTTTTTGTAAGATCTTGCACTTTTTGGTCTGCTAATTAACAATCTCTCTGACCCCATAGGTTGACTGGAAGAGATCTCTGTTAGAGATAAGTCCACCTTTGCCCTCAACTTCTCTGTTATATTTATATTTGTTTTTTACATGTGCAATAAAGAATATATTTAAGTAGATTTTAGGTAATGGTCTTTAATAATATACATTATTTCCTAATACACTCTGACTTAAGAAAGATTATAATGTTTCAAAATTTATAAGTTATAAAAACAAACTGTACAAGTACAATGAAATACATTTTATCAAAGAAACTTAGTGTGGCGGGCTTGTACCAATAAAATAAAAAGGTAAAATGTTTTAACTAATATAAAGATTAAAATGTAAAAATTCCTATCTAAATCTTACATCTCGTCTTTGTTTTAACTGTTTTTTTATGGGAACTATTTAAAATACTGTACATATTTGCTAATCATGCCATATTATACACTAATTAATTACTTAAAATAACATAAAACGCAAAACAATTTCAAAAAAGTTACACTTTTGTTATTGGACTAATCACAATCAACAAACAATCCCATCGTAATATCGACGCAATACATAGCTGTCAAAATACACTCAAGAGTAGCGTTTACGGTACGCCAAGCTCGATCCCGATTCCACTTAGTATCCCAAAATGGACACGCAATTTAAAAACAATGTGGCGCTAGCGTCGAACTCAAGAGTACGAAACGTCATAATTCCAATGTCGATCGATCGGAATTAAATTCAAGAGTAACCCCGCAGATAACAATTCACATAAGAAAACTGGATAATTAAAGGATAAAGTAACATTAATCTTTCGTTTCAGATTAAAAGGCGTCATTTCGTTCGACATTGATATATCTAATTTGGAAATAAACCAGTGCGAAGTAGATAATGAGTCTGAAAACGAAAACCAAATTTACTCCTTCCATGGAACCCATAAGTGCCCCAACGAGACTACTTATGTAAGTTAATCTTGTATAAGTCGTTAATTATTATCTATTTAAACAACTATTAATATTATAAGACGTACTTACATATACCTGTAAAATCATCTCCGACTTATTACAAGCTTGTTGTAAAGTAGATATTAAATATTTGCTCTAAAGACTAGAAAAATAGCTAAGTTTGAATTCTAACGGTTGAAAGATTAAAAAATTATATTATCATATGATGGATAGTCCATATTATGCGGAACCTACTTTCCCTACACGTTGATGGATAGTCGATATTACTACACAGCAATAATGTATGGTGCTTGCGAGAAACTTAAATTGAAACAGAGACGGAGTAGAGTTCTAGGTAGGTACTAATGTAATGCAATTCGAAAATTGTAATTATAGTATGTGCATTTGATTCGTACGTATACCTAAGTAATTAGTAATATTATTCATGTACTTTTTGTGTTTTATTATCACTGAATTCAGTATTCACGTATACAATCTGCTTAAAGTTATGCCTTTTATTATTCATGTTAAATGTTATTGGATTTAAACTGCGGCTGATTTACTACCATGTAATGAAAATAGACATCATGATCCAATTTAATTTTGTTATATATTCGAAACTACCAAAATTCATGACTACTTTGATCGACGTATTAATTTATGTAACGAAGTGTACATTTTCACAGAATATTAATATGAGTGTTTTGGTTGCTTTAGAATTTGAAGTGTCCTAGAATTAATAGGGTAAGAATGATAACCTATATTTAATATTTATATTTGTGAAAAGCTCGGTATGCAGACTTTTTTCTATCAGATAGAAACCTAGGATTCGTAAGAAAATGGAATCGTAAAAATAGTTGAATACAAAAGAAACAAGCCATTTAAAGGAAACCTTAACATAGTTTTGTAGTTAGGAACGTCGGAACTAATGAAATTACAGTCAAGATAGTCTCTGTCGACACTTAACGAAGTTTTTTGTTTTTACTTAAAAACAAAACTACTTGTTATTTGTTAAATAATCAATAGCGATGAAAACATGTATACTATAAATGTTTTCAGTGCGAGTACAAACCAAATAGGGAGATTAGTACCCGTTTCGGCGGTTGGGCACGTGGCTCATATAACTGCCGATGTAGACCCGGTTACTATTCTATACATCATCCGGAAGGGTTTAATGGATCATTAGTTGAAGGTAAGTTACGTAATATTACGTATTTAGACATTCAACTATGCGATCATTTATTTACCTATAAAATACATTTTCTGAGACTAAGTAAATTTTGACAGCTTTTTCAAATTTTAAAAAGAAATTACCTATACAACAATTTCATAAAGAAAGGATTCAAACCGATCTTTTTATTGTGAAATCTTATTATTATCAACCGATGTAAATTATTTAACAGAAATCAAATGAAATAATAACTTAAAAAAATTATTTCCTACGTCCGTGTAAATATATTGTAAAAGTGTAAAAGTTTTTGTATTTACCTTAGTTGCATATCAAGAATACGAAGAAAATGACTTGGACGGCGGTGGATGGAGTGAGCCGTATGAATGCTTGAAATGCCAACCGGGCTGCGATTCATGTCGGGGACCAGAGCCTTGTCTCGCTACATATAATTGGCCTTTCCGGTAATACATACAAAAATACAAGACATACAAACATACATTCATTCATATCAGTCTTAGTAACGTTGAATTCCGAATTCACTTGTTCGTTGCATAAGAGATGATAGCTTTTGAAATATGTTTTTCTATCTATCCCTGAAAGATATTAACGAAAATCAACTTATAATTTAAACTTAATATTTGTAATCTACATTTAATACTACACAATTGAATTGTGTATTAACATAATTTACAAAATCGTATCTCATTCATAATATATTAATAAATAATATCCTATGAACATACTTGTTAATCCTTTTTTCTCTTAGTGAAAACTGTATGAAAATCTGTTCAGCAATTCTGAGATAGCTTTCACAAACACAATATGTACAGAGTGTATGAAAGAGAGAGATCTCAAGTACCAATGAGTAGACTGTAGTAATCTATACTAATATTATAAAGCTAAAGAGTTTGTTTGTTTGTTTGGTTGAACGCGCTTAGCTCAGAAACTACTGGCCCGAATTGAAAAATTCTTTTTGTGTTGGATGGTTCGTTTATCGAGGAAGGCTATAGGCTGTACTACATCACGCTACGACCACTAGGAGCGGAGTTCAATCAATGAAAATTGTTGCGATAAAAGGAAGGGCGGGCGTTAGTTCTGCGAGATACTATACCACGACTCAGAAAGAATTTGGTTTCTGATCTCAAGAACGCGTGCGAAGCCGCGGAAAATGCTAGTAACGTTATACTTTTACAGGATATCATTGTTAGTGATATCAGTGAGCTGCGCGGTAATGACTGTACTGCTGACGATATACACGCGTCATCACCGACGAGTGAAGGTGTTCCGTGTGGCGAGCCCCGTCTTTCTATCCATCACTTTAGTTGGCTGCGCCATTATGTATATGGAGGTAGGGAAAATAAATCTTAACTACGTACAATATGCAAATAAATTAGCCTGGTTGAGGTAGGTACATAAAGTTAGAGACTTTTCGAAGGAAAATATTTGATCACAGCTAATAATTATCATATCTACATATTTTATTAGTATCCTGTATCAGTACATACATAAATTATAAAATTAAAGTGTCCGTTTTTAACAGCTTCTCACTAAATGCATATTATGAAAAAATATTTTTAAAAATTTTTGTCTGTCTGTCTGTCTGCTTGTTCCGTCTAATCTCTGATACGGCTGGACCGATTTCAACTGGACTTTCAAAGATAGCTAATGTTATAAGGAGTAACTTAGTCTACTTTTATTAGAAAATTATAAAAACCATTTTACGCCCAACGAAACGGGCCGGGTTGGCTAGTCACAACTCACAAATATTCTTTTGTATTTTTTTAAATATTCAATATTTGATTTATAAAAAATGGTATAAAGTATCATAATGGTACATAATAGATATTTTATTTTTAGATGGCAGCAATCTTTCCCGTTCTTGACAGATATTCATGTATTGCTACAAAATGGACGCGGCACATGGGATTCTGTATTACATACACTGCTCTACTTATGAAAACTTGGCGGTAAGCAAATAGGTTTTCTTTCCATCTTCATATTTTTACAGCAAAAAGATTGTTGTAACCTTGGTTCTCTGATGTGCTTATTTTAAGTTTGTATCTTACATTCTCGTTTTTTTCTTATAAACAAGACAAGGTTTTAATTAATTAATTTAACACAAAATTCGAATTTAATTTAAAATGCGAAAGAAAATTAAAAAAGCAATTCTAGTAACAAGTTTGAAAACTCGCCAACTAATGCATGTATGATGTATCAGACTGAAATTGAATGTTATATATTATGTACATTGTTACTCGTATCGTAATCGTAATATTCATATTACTTACTTAGATTTTCTTGATATTTAAAAGTACATCATGTCTTTGTGTTTACATTTTTGAAAAAAATTAAGTCCTACATCACTGTCAGAGGCACTCTGCAATAAATTGCTTATTTTTCCAGAGTGTCTCTAACATATCGCGTTAAGTCCGCACACAAGCTCAAGCTGACAGACAAACAATTACTGCAATGGATGGCACCTATTCTACTAATTATGTTGGTATATCTTGGAACATGGACTTTATCCGCGCCTCCAGACGCTGAAGTTGTGAGTAACAACATTTTTTATTATGTATTTGTTTCAACGTGTCGTTTTTTTTATTATATTATATTCCTTATTGCACTATAAAAAAACACATACAGTAATTTAATAACATTTTGTTATTCACTCTTTGGGACTTACGAGTACTTATCTCTAGAAGAGAGAGAGAGAGTTAGCTGGAGCTAACCCATGGAAGTAAGAGATAGTGGTTAAAAAAACGAGCCAAACACGTGCAATTGTAAAAGATAAAAAATAATTATTAATAACATACATATATACTAAAAGAATAAATAAACATACATACATAATATGTTAATAGAGTTTATTATATAAGTTTTATTATTTTTATTCTCAATTTTATAGTCAACAACAAACAATATAGGTGTTTACCTCAATCGATTCATTCATAGAATGCATAATAAAACTTTAAAAAGTAATTGGTAATCATTTCCGTAGCATATTTTTTTCTATATGAACATATAATTTATTTTTTTAATACTTGTCGTAACAATAGTAAAACTTTCATTTACAGATTACAGATAACAGAGGACTAAAATTCAAACAATGTACATACAATTGGTGGGACCACAGTTTAGCCATAGGTAAAACTTTTATAGTAAACTAACTTTGTTATAATATGTACTCGTATATTCAAGAAAATCATAAGGCAAAGGCTAAATTCCAGTCGCCCAAATAATATTTTAAAATAAATTCACTTCATTTATAACCTTAAATGTAAATCATTTTAAAAATCTTTAAAAATCATTTTAAAGTTAATATTTTGTTAATAAAAAAAATATTTAAAAATAAATAAAAAAAAATAGTATTTAAAAAAATACAAAGGTGCATATTTTCAAGAAACTTTTAATTTTCAGGAGAAATTCTTTTCCTGCTTTGGGGTGTGCGCGTGTGCTATCGCGTGAGACACGCAGAGAGCCTCTACAACGAAGCTCGACTCATCTCTATCGCGATCTACAACATATTTACCGTCAATTCCCTAATGATTGCGTTCCAGTAAGTACTTTGCTGTAGTATATTGTTCTGTTTAATATTCACAGCTAACGCAGGAACAACTACTATCTATTAATTGATTAGAAAACAATGAACGTACATTTTAAATTACATTAATTCAATGAAGCCAATGTATGTAGTATGTACATAAATTTGATTTCTAATCAATTATCTATAAAAGTATTCACTTTGTTTATTTAGAAAGTAAAAAGAAAGTAATCGAAAAATACAGGGTGAGCTTTTCTTAATTAAATCAAGCTATACCTAGGTACTTAAACAATTAACGATTGAAACTTTGCAAATAGATGTACTTATACAAGAACTCTAGAAAATTGAAATACGAGCATATATGTACCTCTAATTCGTTCATGATGTACCTATTAGGTTTAGATTTTAGTTATAGCGTTTCAGGTTTTTATTACTCCTGCGCAAAGCCTAATTTTAGTATCACCATTAAAAATAACAATAACAATATTATTTTATACAAAGATAAATTCAATTTCTTAGCAGTGAATTCTGTAATTAAATTTTAATGCTGTGTTCGTTTTCAGCTTGTTAATACTACCACGAGCCGGCCCGGATATAAAATACTTATTGGGATTCATACGAACTCAATTGTCCACTTCAACTACAGTCTTGTTAGTGTTCCTGCCTAAAGTAAGTCAAATATTAAAGTTACCTTTAACCTTTATCAAAATATATCTTTAGGAATAAATACTAGCTCCTTAGTCCTTATTGTTAGGTAAATCCAACGTAAATAAGAAAAGTACTTATATTTTAGGCAGGTAAAACTTATGCTAGTAAGGTTGTTAAAGAAACACAAATTAGCGTTTTTTTAGTTCAAATATAAAGGTTGTTAAATAACGTATACAATAATTTATATCCAAATACAGGTTTTACGCGTGGTACGTGGGACAGGCGACACGTGGGATAGTAGGGCTCGCGCTCGCGGTGTGCCAGCGTCCTCCTCTCTTAATGGAATCGGACTCGTTCCGGACGAACCTCCCGATCTCTTCCAAGAGAATGAGGAATTAAAGGTATAAAGTGCATTTAGCTGAATAAAACTGATATGCTAATTAGTTCATAATTTACTAATAACAATAAAAAAATATGTTGTCAGATGACAAAGTGACTAGTTAATATCCCGTCGGCCTAGATACAAGTCAATATTTAAACGTTAATAAAAACTTTCTTGAATTTATCATAAATAACAAGTTTTAAGTAAAGCAAAGGGTTAAAAACGTTATTTATATTAAATATAATATTGTTTCTAGGAGGAAGTACAGAAATTAGCAGCTCAGATAGAGTTTATGAAGATAGTGCAAATGGAAATGCATAACCGTCATCTACGGCCGCGTCCCGGTGGCTACTTCACCGCTAATGCGACGAATGTGCCACAGAGCCCTATGCATGCTAAGACTGTTAATATTTCACAAGTAAGTCAAATAGGGTATAGTAAAAAAATCTATATTAGCAGCGTTTTACCTGAAATAAAACGCTTATTAAAATACTTACCTAACTGGAAGCTTTCTATATTGAGAGGGCATTTCCGTTTCCGTCGTAAAGTACCAGTTGCCGTACTTTTATTCATCTTTTAACCGGTAGTAGGTGGCGCCACCTGGCGGTTGCGCGCTATTTTATGTCGTCTTGTAAAATCGAGCGCCATATTAAATCATTGGCTCAATATCCACCAGGCAGAAATTAAAGTGAAAGCTTCCAGTTAGGTAAGTATTTTAATAAGCGTTTTATTTCAGGTAAAACGCTGCTATTAAATAACTTGACCGTAACTGGAAGCTTTCTATATTGAGAGTCTGTTTGTTTTCGCCTGGTGGCGCAACCTACTCCTGTAAGGATTTATTAGGACTTATTACTTATAAGGACTTATTTAAATTGAAACGCCAATGTGAATATAATAGAAGTATTTTTAATTAAGAATCAAAATTACAACACATATATATTATTATTATTATTATTGAATATGATAATTTATATGAATGAGATTTGTACGTTAACTGAATTCATTTTAATTAAGAATTAAAATCTTACTATAATACATAATAATTGGATATAATAATCTACATGAAAGAGATTTTAAATTTTTAATTTATTGGAGAAAATAATCGTGTTACACTTCCGGTTCCATTATTTCTTAATACTTCACGTTTATAAAACTTATGAAATGTGTTAGCTGATTGCCAATTTCCTCTAGCCAAGATATCATCGACAGAAGCATTTTCTAACCAACTTTTAGAGGCGACTGCAGACCGAACACTTCCTGGCGCAGCTGTAATACCAGCGTCTCTGAGTATAGTTTTTACCCAGCCTGCTATGACAGTGCGTGAGGCTGGTTTTGCCACTCCTCTTACTGTAATAAAAAGATTAAATGAATTTGCAGTATCGCGTCTTTCACTTAATTCTGTTATAGTTTTAGCTATCCAAAACACAGGATTCAAATTACGGTTACAAGGATTCGAAATAAATCTCCAACTAGACTGCCTATAGTCATTTCTATCTGTCTTTGAACCGAATTCTGGAATTAATGTAAAACTGTCATTATTTTTTACGATATGATCTGGATCAAATCTTAGCAATGTAAGGTCATGAATTCGTCGCCCAGAGCATAATAATAACAAGATAGCTGTATGACGTGATATTTGAAATATATTATTTAAATCTACTGTATAACTTGCTAAATATGATTCTAATTTATCTACGTCCCAAATTGGTGTTTTATTAATTTTTGGATTTTTTAAAGCAATTGATTTTAATATATGTCTTACTAGCACGTGTGAACTTAAATTACCCGATGTTTCAGAATTACATAATGTAGCTACTACTGATTTATGTAGGAGTATAGTATTGTATGATAATTTATGAATTAAATATAAATCTGATAAGAATTGTGCTAACTGGGATCCATTAGGATTTTTCGAATCAACGTTATTCTCTCTAGACCATAATATCCAGCGATTCCAAGCTACTTCGTACTGTTAGGCCGGGAAATGAAAAGGCCTTTTTAAAAAAAGGAAATATTTATTTAAACTGGATTGGGATTTAATGGCAACCGCTCTGTTCAGATTTTAAATGCAGACTGGCTGCTGGACGGGATGATGTAGATAACTAAAACATATTGCTGACGATACTAAAGGAAGAGGTTGCATAGACGGCATTATCCCTTACATATTTGGGGTCTAACACCTCCCCCTTTAAGTAGAGGCTTTAGGGTTAATTCGAAAGCCTCTATTATATTCTGGTTCTAAGTGGAGCTACTATATTACTAAGTTCTGTTTCAGGATCTTGTCTGTCTGTCGTTTCTGTGTCTTTAGGTTTTGTTAATGATTTGTTTATGTTAAATTTTAATTGAAAAGGGCGGTTGCTCGTTGGCTTACAAAATTTCTTAATGACTAACCATAATAACAATAAAATTACTAAAATAAATGTTACAATTACAAGAGCTGAATAATGTGTCCCGTATTCTACAATATGAGGTTGCTTCTGAAACTCAATTTTTTCTAATTCATTTAATATATTTTTGAATTTATTTTTATCACTGGAGTGGAAATCATCCAAATCTATATTATGTAGATGAACGAGTGACACATTATTTTTGACATAATTTAGTTTAGTTAAGTTACAGCAATTGTCACTTACAAGATTAAACTCTGGGAAATGATTTATAGGTGACGTAATATTTAACATACTGTACTTGGGTATAAGTGTGGTGCTTTTACAATACCCGATGCAGTGCTTAGGGATATGTAGTATTCCGGTTCCTAAAATATTTGTTTCGAACAATTTAGAGCCAAGACAATCTATTGATATTTTCTGAGGGTCTGACTGCACAAAAATCCAATTATTATTTAACAGAGGTTTCCAAGTGTCAATTTTTCCTAATATTACTTTATCCTTACACTGATGTGGCTTTTTGCTTATCACTTTTGCTAGTAACTCACTTTCACATGTTGGTCTTGCTTCCGTAGAATAGACGTTCTCAATGTCACAAATTAGGTTTCCGGGGCTCACGAGTTTACAGATTTTTAAATCATCAAAAACACAGTAATGAGATTTGTCAGTGGTCATTGCTATATATCTATTGTCAGGAATAATCAAGGTGAACAAGTCAGGTTCTTTTAACTTATAAGGTGTCGGAAGAGCTATGTTATGGAACAGAACGTATTCTTTAGTATTTACTAATGGTACTTGCAAAACAAACACAATCTTATTATTAATATAATAGCAAACTAGGTTAGATATACTTAAAATTATGTGAATAGAGTTAATTTCTAAAACTACGGGCAACTCTAAGTCGCTCGACAAATGCCTGTAACTACCTGCAAGCTCTTCGTGTAACTGTTTAGGTGTCATTATAGCAGGGTGAAGAATATTCTGACTGCTGAACAAGATGGCATTAGTTATATCTTTTAATTGAAATGATAAGGTAAGTATAGAGGTTTCTAAACTATTTAGTAATTCGTTAGTATTTGCAAGTATTTGCAACCCATTTGTTTTTTCACTAATGGTTTTAACACTTAGTGAGAGCTTGTCGATAGCTACATCGAGGTTATCCTCGTTTTCCTAACGATTTACACCTAACAATATTTGAAATACGGGGTTGGAGACCCATCAGAAAATGATGGAGGGCGAGGTCCTCCATCGCGGCTGTACGACCCGGAAGCTCTTTGGCCTTGGTATTAGAGAGTGATATTTCAGTAAGCAGTTGGGAAAGATAAGTCTCCATGCGAAGAGCGTATTGGTTGACATTTTCCTGCAGTCCCTGTCTGCTCTCTTGCAGCTCTGTGAGTAGGTGGGAGTAGTGCTTCCGTTCGCTAAATTGATTTTTTAAAAATTCCTTCAACTGGTCCCATGAGGAAAAATCTTTTATGGAGCACGCAATTTCGGCCTTGCCATTAAGTTGAGACAAAATGAATTTAAATAAAATAGGTTTTTGGGTGTCAGATGCCAATTCGAATGCGTTATCGCAATTCACAAGGAATGAATTTAGAGTTTCCCTTTTCCCATCGTAAGGTTTAACAAATTTGAAAAGAATATTTAATTCTAATTCGGCCATCGCGAGTGTAGCGGCAGTTCTCCTCGTGACGCGGGGAGAGTTTACCGGTGATTTAATAGTTATGTCACTCGCGCCTTGTTCAGGTTCGGGAATGTCAATATAAGGTTTACTGTCCTCGAGTTTAGGCACTTTTGGCATAATTAATCCCAAATTAAAAGGTTTAAAAACAAGCTGCGAGTAACATGAACAGTATAATAATATTAATTTAATTGTTCTAAATAGCTAAGTTGATACAATGAACCCTAATTCTTAGATAAAGCAATGACCACAGACTTACTGTATAAGCGCGTGGGCGGCCGATAACAACGCGACGGCGACGGGCAGGAACATTCCAACGTGATATAGATGTCTCGTTAATAAGTGTTACTTAATATTTTCTTCACAGGCTTCCTTGACTCTGGGATGCAGGGCAAGTAAATAATTAGTGCCATATACTTCCTTATATTAATTCTTTGAAAGTCCCTTCAAGGACCTTGCAGGGTCTTCTAGATGTACACAATATCACAAAACACAACACACACTTTTTACATCTTTTCCACAGGATCACTGAACACCATGTTTAGAGATTAGGTTTTAGAGTTTATAATAATATGTGGAGTGAGTCTGCAGAGCGGGCACTGGACTTCCGGATCCCACCGCTGCCACCAAATGTTAGGCCGGGAAATGAAAAGGCCTTTTTAAAAAAAGGAAATATTTATTTAAACTGGATTGGGATTTAATGGCAACCGCTCTGTTCAGATTTTAAATGCAGACTGGCTGCTGGACGGGATGATGTAGATAACTAAAACATATTGCTGACGATACTAAAGGAAGAGGTTGCATAGACGGCATTATCCCTTACATATTTGGGGTCTAACAGTACGTTTTCAGAGTTGATTTACGCCAAGAATTTTTAAGCAATGATAATTGTTCAGTATTCCATGTTCTTATGGCATCAGTCCACCCCCACATTTCCACACTTCTAGAAGAATGTGTTGGACCTGTGGTGGTGGGAGTCCCGTTGACGTATCTATTAGATGCTTGTGTAAATTGGTTAATACTAACGGGGCTTCTAGAGCTCGAGCTTTGATGTCTGCTCGCCAAAATACTTTCTCCCAACGGGGGACGACTATTAGAAATACTCCCATTGACCGATTCAAATGCGCTAGTACTCTGGGGACCAGAAATGGTGGTGGAAACACCCATGCCAACTGGTAGTTCCATGGAATGCTGAACGCGTCGTGAAATAAAGCTTGATGGTCTCTGAAATCGCGGGATACATAATTGTATACTACGTGAGCTGTTTTTGAGGCAAATAAATCTATTACTGTGATTCCCCACTTCGCAAACACCATTTCCACACAGGCCGGTAGCAGGTGCCACTCGGGAAGCTGACGATGACGCGATAGTTGATCCGCTTGATTGTACTTGCCTGGGATATGGTGTATTGTGAAATGTATTTGATATTGATCTAACAATGCTATAATCTGATAAGTTATGTTCAAAAGGTATTTGGATTTCGTACCTCCTTCCTTCCGCAACTGAGCGACTGCTGTCTTGTTGTCGCATTATATTAGGACTGTGCTGCCTTGCAATGAATGAGCCTGATTCTGAAGAGCATATAATATGGCCAGCAACTCTTTCTGGTTCGAATGTAGATGTTTTTCCTCTATTGACCAGTTGCCCCAGTAAGCCTGATTGTTCATTTGTGCTCCCCATGCCACGTCCGATGCATCGGTTACTAGAAAGTTCACTGGAGGGGGATAATGTAACGGTGTTGCTAAGTGGCAGTTCTGAATCCACCAACTCAGTTCGTTGCACACCTCCTGTGGTAGAGCGTAGGCTTTCGATGATTGTTTTGGTATTGTGTTTAGAAACATTAACATTTGTCGATGTTTCAGTCGCCCTCGTGAAACAACAAAACTGGCAAAATTTAGGAGTCCTATTCTTCTTTGCAATTCTTTTAGTGTCACTTTCCCTAGTCCTAGCACCACATTTAGTTTTTCTTTTATGATGTCTATCTTTTCGTTTGGTAGAGCTTTTAGGTTTATCCAGGGCTTCCAAAGTATTCCTAGGTAATTTATAGTCTTCTGAGGGACTACTATTGATTTTTCCGCGTTTATGTGCCACCCTAACTTTTGTAATACTTGTATTGTGAGTTTGACATGATTTAAAAGTGTTTGAGCGTTTTGATGTACAATTAGATAATCGTCTAAATATACTACTATTCTGACCTGCCATCGTTCTCTCTATTTTTGAGCTATCCAATTCGTTAAAATCGAAAATGTTTTCGGGGCTGTGCTCAGACCGAATGGGAGGCAAGTCATCTCCAGTAATTCTTGATTGTAAATGAGGCGTAGAAAACGCCTTTGAGATTCTGTTATTTTTAGATGAAAATATGCCTGAGATAAATCTATTTTGCACATCCACTCCCGTGGTTGAAGAAAATTTACTATTTTGTGCATGTTTATTAAATGAAATGGTTTGGCCAGTACATATTTGTTGAGTGCTTTGAGGTTGAATATGGGTCGACTTGTTCCATTGGGCTTCGGCACAAGAAACAGAGGGGAAACAAAACTGGGCGTGTATGGTGCTGCCACAAGAATGCCCTGCGATTTCATGTTTTGCACTATTACAGACATTATCTCTGAGACCAGAGTTTGAAATGATCCTTTCAAAACTTTTGGATGAATAAGGGGTGGTTTTTGAAAAAATGGTATGCGATAACCTTGAATCAGTTTTACAATTAATTTTGGTGCACCCATTCTGTCCCATTCTTTGTGATAAAGCGCCAACTGACCCGCTTGAAATTGTTTCATGTAATGTTTTATTGTAACTATGTCCACCTCTGGCAATTCTTCGAAAATTTCCACGGCCTCTAACACTACCTCGATCGGGCCGCGAGCCTCTGCTTTGAAATGACCCCCTGTATTGATTGATATTTGTGGGGTATTGAGGGAGTTGATTATTGTTATGAATTGCACCCCGCGAGGGTGGATTGTTATAACCATGCAAGTGCATAGTACTTTGATTGCTTGGTTCATAGCAATTACATTGAGCTCCACGCGATGGAACTATAGATTTACGCATTATCTGCCCCCGCGAGGGGCGGTGATTCAATTGGGTAAACCTTGATTGCGAAGGTACATTATTTTTGGGAGGCCAAAAAGTTTTACGCACTCCACCAGATTTTTCTATGACTGAAGAGAATGACTCAGAATCAAATAAGTGCGTTGCTGATGGTGGAATTTTATTCAAAGACGTTTTCACTAAAGGATCGCGGACCTGGCTTGTAATGGTCTCGCGTCGCATCTCAATGCTTTAAGCCCTATGGCCACATACTAATTGTAATAGATCGGATGAAATTTTAAATAAGTTCCCTTTTAAAAATAATTCATCCACTTTGTCATTTAAATTATCAACGGTAACAGAATGTGTGTTCTTTGCCCAAGAGATAAGATTTCGAATGCATTCTTGTAGTGAATCTTTTTGTTTTAGTATGCAATATGTTATTGCAGCGTAAGCTTTATCAGCATACGCAAGATAACGTAAGTTGTCAAACATTTTAACCTCATCATTTGTTTCCAGGTCTGTGAAACCTGGAGTATGATTATAGAGCTTTTGTGTTTCAGCATATCTTACATCAGACCACGAGGTGCTTCCTAATCTTTGAATGTCTAATAAACTTTTTAAATAACTGTCAGGGGTCTTAGGAACAGAAGGTTCCTTTAATTTAGTTTCTATATCAAAAGAAAAGCTATTCTCAACTTGGTCAGGATCAAAATCGAGTTGTTCGCATAACTCTTCTTGGTCCGGATAAATTGACACACTATCTTGTCACGTAGTATCATTATTATTTAAATTAATAATTTGTCTCAGCTCACCCATTTCCTTTATTAGCTTATCCATACGAGGGTCTGAACGCTTAGTTCGCTTACTTTTCTTATACTTGCGCCGTCGAGTTTTTTGCCTGTCATCCGATGACGAGGATGAACTCGAAGAGCTACTACTAATACTGCTAACAGAGATATCTCGTTTACGTTTGTGTGCCTCTCCACTTGGACCTGCTACGGCCAGTGGCTCTAAATTACTATGATCCTCATTCATTTCTGAAAACCAAAGATGTGTTAAATACATTAATTATTCATAATATTAAATTGCATAAAATTGAAGCAAAAACGAATATATTAATGTGTATTAAAAATTACTCACTTTTTATTTTTTGAATTGAAGGTAGATACTCACTGCGTATAAAATTTGCTTTATACGATTTATCACTTTACAGTTTATTCCAAACGACTTCTAAAATAATTTTAATTTGAACAATAATTTTAACGCAAAATAATTGTCTTGCAATTTTATGCAACACTACAGAGACTATTTTAAATAATATGTTACTTCGACGAAAACTTAAACGCCAATGATTTAATATGGCGCTCGATTTTACAAGACGACATAAAATAGCGCGCAACCGCCAGGTGGCGCCACCTACTACCGGTTAAAAGATGAATAAAAGTACGGCAACTGGTACTTTACGACGGAAACGGAAATGCCCTCTCAATATAGAAAGCTTCCAGTTACGGTCAAGTTATTTAATGTATTTATATTAATCATCTGTAGTGTACCTTATATTTTATACCTATAGGTACATAAAAGCGAAAGCCTATGAACCTTTGACTTTGACTTTTATAATTGCGTAGTATAGAAATGTACCAGAAATCTTTAATATTAATTAATATTATTTCAATTACATTATTTCAGTCACAAGTAGTTTAATTTACTGCTAATGCTTAATTACGTAATATAATATATAATCTAAGGATATAGAGAAGTAGAGAGCAAAGTTTTTGTCTTATTTTGCTTTGTCCCCAAAAGAATAAAATATAAAAAATTAAAAAAATAAATCAACAATATAAATATAAAAAGTTATTATTAAATGAACATGACATATATTTTATTCCTTAGGAAAACACAGATTGGTCAGGCCCCGTGTGACTGGTGGCGTTGAGTGCGAGCGCGTGGCAGTGGCCGGGTCCGGCGGGCACGCGCGTTGTCAGGGCAGTCGACGAGCGATTGCCCGCCTTCGTCTGATTACTGATTAGCTTCCTAGTATTACTAACAACAGTCTATTAATCCATACAGTCGTTTAACGAAGACACCCAGATATATAATCAGAACATGCTGGATATTAGCTTCCTAGTATTACCACAGTCTACTAAGCCATACAGTCGTCTAACGAAGACACCTAGATAGAGCAATCAGACATGCGGGGTGAGACTTGAGACGCATCCGACCGTCGTACTTACTTTTATATGACAGACGGGAACGTTCAATTAGTCTGTAGTCCAGTCTTTAAGGCTGAAACTTTCCACAGGATGGCACTATAAAGTCCCAAGTTTAAAAAAGATTGCCATGAAAACTAATGTTTTGACTACCTTTGAACAACATTTATTACGTTAATGTTGTTCATAATGAAAGGCTATGTGTGGATTTTTATACTGTTGTATAATTATGCTTGTTGATTCACATTGAAACTCACGTCTCACTCACTCCGTCACGTTTCGTGACGGTTGTTATGTCGGTTATGAAGGCAATAAAAAATTTACTGAAAAAAAGCGACTAAAAAGAGAAAAAGAGAAGAAAGACATACTTACATAAAATTATGTTTTATGCATCTTTTTACATTGCCCTTATTTTAATTATCGCCGTAATCGAAAAAGGGTAGGTACGACTCGCTCATGTGGAAAAGTTTACAATGATTCGTTTAGTATAAACTTTTATTTATAACTGAATGCCTACGCAAGTGAAACAATGAAGCCATTTAAACGCAAAACCATACATGTGTGAAATGGATGTCATAATGTTCGATGAAGTAGACATTTACTGGGATTACAAGAACTGCTATATAATATTTTATGTATACTTTGACATGTTTAGTAATAAGCCTCTACTTGCTGCGCCAGGTGTCGCAAGTTAAAGCCCCGCTGGCATTCATTTGTGTTAAGAGCATGTGCTCCAATCATGGGTGTTTATATTTATCATATTATGTGTGTATTTAAAGTAATATATAAGTGTAGTAAAATTTAAGGGCAGCTTACAAACTTTTCTTTTTAGGTAATTGTTTATAGGTAAGTGTTATGTAATAGAATATGTACACTTACATAGCAACTCAAAGTTTTCATTGCAGTATTTTTTACCTTTCAGTATATTATTTTATTTAATAAGTCGAGCGAATTATTAAATAGTCGTTAGCGGATTCATAGTGTATATCAACTGTTAATATTATTGTAAAATATTTGTTGTCGGTATAAAACGGGTAAACTATTGTGTGTTGATGTGAGAGTTAAAGATAGAACTTCCAACTTCCTGTAATATTTATAAGTATTTTAGGGTTTTTGAAGTGTACTTTTCAACGCGCTGTTTTATTTCTAAACAATATTTTTTGGAAACATTTTCATATAATTTATATTAAATTTTGATGTTATTTCTATAATCGATTTTTTTAAACACAATATTCGACATCATTCTAATTCTCATTTTTAGGTTCATAATCATAACTCAATATAGCAAATTAATTTTTTTTTTAAATTTTTTATACTACGTTGATTATTAATATTTTATATTATGCTATGCATTAAGCAATGCTACAAGGTGCTCTACGATTAGAAATTACTAACATTAAAGACTACTTATGTTAATTAAATTAAAAATTTAAAAAGCCCCTGACACAAAATAATAATTAGTTTTGATTTCGTTAGTTAAAAAAATAAATCAAATTCAGTTCATCCGTTCTGGAGCTATACCACAGACAGACACACACACGTCAAACTTATCGCCCCACCGTTTTTGCGTCGGGGGTTAATAATCAAATAACAACTTCAAGTACCTATGTATATTTTTTAAATTAAAAAACCGAAGTTTTAATGAGCATGATTTAAGAAAAAACATTTATTTTAGTAAGGTGTTTTTGATTCTTTTTTGACTAAAGAAATTATTATCTGATTAATCCTTATATGTACTGAAACGTTTAATTATAATATGAAAATCATTTCACAATGTTGATCACTGAAGCAAAACTGAAGATCTACTCGAGTTAAACTCGGGCTAAGACAAATAAATTAATCTTGTCAAGTTTCATTTATGTATAAATGAAAAATAATATATTAGTCAATCTACAGCAAAATCGCACTTACCAAATAAAAAATAAAAATATACAAATAACTTGCGAAAGCATGTCTAGGTAATGAGAGAGTATATTCATATCAATTAATTTTTTGAATAAATCTCAAGTTTACTTTTTCTATGCGATTGAAATAATTTTTTACTTAAAATACCTACTATTTTAGTGTAATTTATTGTTCAATGATGTTAGAATGTGTGTATTTTGTAATAATATATAACTTTCTTACTTAATAATTAGAATGATCAATTAGTCAGTTTGTTTATTATTATAATTGTAAAAAGAAATATTTTTGCCAAAAAAACTATTTTCTTTTTGGTTTTGCTTGATATTTATCTAAGTACCTAATCAAAAAATAAGATATTGTTAGAAATCAAAAATGCTTTTTAAGTTAAAGAAAATTGTATTTTTATATTATAATCTATTAAATGTTAGATGTGTGTTCATCCAAGGACAGACAATAAAAAGTTATATATTATGTTAAAGAATGTTACAATTATATAAACAGGTATTAAAAGTTTTACCAAATTTCAAATTACAATAATTTATCATAAGCATATGATTTTTATAGATGTAACTGATATATTTTGTACATATTATAAGTGTTATGTTATAAAGCTGAATACAATATTGTGTATATACAAAATAAGTATATATTTTACGTACCCATACCCATTTAACTCTTTTGTATCTCACTACTGGTCATCAGTCTCTATTCAATACAAGGAAGATGAGGCCATAGTCACATTGGTCAAGTACATTTGGGACACAAGTCTTCCTAAAACTTTCTGGGCTCTATCAGATATGCATGTTTCCTTCTCCATAAGGGAAGTAGTAAAATGTTGAAAATGACTTAGATATAAAATTATTAGAGATTTGTGATAGAATTTTAGTTCAGCTCCCACGGTTTATCAAGTAATATACTCGATATTATGATTAGGATACTACTACACAATACACATATTAAAGTATAATAAATTTTAGGTTTATTTCTGTGATATTTTTATTAAATGAAGAAAATGTTTCATATGTTTACTTGTTACTTTTAAAAATTTTAATATTGAGTATAAAATTATTATAATCATCACTGATAAAATTTTCGATTATGTTATTCACAAATACAAATAACCTACTACAATAAAAAAAGAATATGCTGTAATTTTTCAAAAGTTGTATAGTTAAAATTATATTTTTTGGAGCAGTACTTATGCAGCCACTATTATAAAGATAACACAAAACTTCTTTATATTATAGGTCAAATTGAAAGTCAACAGCTCAGAAATATAAATATAAGTTTATTAACATTATTTATATTATTAATTATAGATAGAAAATGTATCAAGGCATATTTTTAAGTGTTAGTTACATCTTGTTATATTTTTTTACAATATTGGTCAAATTAAATTCAGAGTTTACCAAATATATTTAGAAATTACTTATACATTCTGTAATTTTACTAAAAATAATTGTTAATATATTACTGATAAATTTTATTTTATTTAAAGATTTTAAGATTTTTTACCTATAAGTACATACCTTTGTAATTCTAGTCAATATGTAAATCGTGATTGTAATTTAATGGTATAAACTCTAAGCAATATATAAATATGATTATTTTTCATTAAGAACTAAGTTTGGTTCTTTATCCCTCGATTCCACATACAAACTTAGTGAATGTCGCAATTTTAGAGATAATTTCAATTGAATTGTTAAAATGTTTAGTCCTCTTAGTGCTTTGGCTAAGCCGAGCTCATTGATCTATAGACGTGTTGGTAGATTAAGCCTCAATGTGATATCAATAAAAGTAAATAGTTTATAGATAGCTGTTTTATGATGTAAAAATATACATATAACGCTGCATTATTTTATGAGCCTTGCACCTACATCTGTGTATTAAGTGTTATATTAATATTTTATTTTCCTGTAGCATTCCATTGTCTTAATAACATATTTATTTATGCACTACCATATTACAAAATATCCAAAAAACAGCAAAATTGCAACACATTATAATTTGTAGACAATTACTATTCATTATATTCTTCATATCAAATTTGTAAAAAGAAGAATCATCTATGTTAGATATTTGTACAAATATATGTGCTCACTAAACAATGATATTTTCTTTCAATTTTAATCTATATTATGTGTATAGCATAGCATATGTATTGAAATATTAGTTGTGCCAAGATTTTGACTGGATTTTAACTCATGATATTGTTAAATGTATACTCAAACCTAAATATGTAATGTTATTAGTGTACATAAAACTTAGAAATGACAATGATGTTAATTCCAATTTTAGTTATAGAAAAAATATTCTGTAAGTTGTGTTTTTACAGTAAAACAGTAACTGTTTATTGTGTTTTATTCATTGTGATTGTTTCAGGTTAATTTATTAAATTACATAACAATCACAACATTGACAGCATACAATCAACCTACAAACACCATAAAAACAAACCATAAACTCACTCACACACCTTAATACATGTTCTTAAAGATTAAAAGACAATATATTATATTCTACTTTTCAGATATATCAAAATGATCATAATTACTAGTACCTGGTATACTGGCACATAAAAATTCAACTTCACTAGGAATACTTTTAATCTGTTCGCTATGTATAACACTTTTCTGTAACAAATCTAACACCTCCATATCCTTAATTGCTATTTCACATATCTTTTCAACTGAAGACAATTCTTCTTCCTCGGCAGCCAACAAAGCTTCCATTAAAGCCCCACGTTCTACTTGTTTTCTTAATGAGGCTACATCTTCTCTTAACTTTTCATATTCTTCATCTGAAATCTGATCTAATTGTACTTCATCTTCAGGAAGCAACACATTTTCTGGAATATTAAGGATACGCTCAATTTCCCTATCTACTGCTTCTAATGAAGTGCTGGCTCTTTCAAAGTATAATTTGATAAGTTTATCACAAGAACGTGTTAATGTTAATTTATCTTTATCATTTAAGTCTAAAGATTTCTGAAGATATGACTCCATATCCTTTATTCCAGTCTGTATTTTCTGCTCAACCATTTGACGAACAGCAATTTTTAACCTTTGTGCTCCAAATCCAAAATGTTGGGTTTCATACTCTTCATCACTTCCACCCGTCCATTGCACATTTTTATTCATTTTTCTCACTAACTAGAGTTATCTGATATAGTTTTTGAAATTTGAATTGTTATAAAATTCAGTTAAATTTTGAATCAAGCAAATGTCAATTGTCAAGCAAAGCAAACAACAACAAGGCGAAGGCACAGATAGCAAAATAGGCACAGCACAAATAACAAGGAATTCAACAAGAAAGAAAGTACTGTTGAACTGTCATTATTTTCATCCATAGACTAGGTTGAAAATGGAAACCACTAATTTTATTATGTAATAACTATTTTTAAATTTTAATACCAAAACTTACAACTGTTAATAATATACACAAACTACCATCTATAAAACTAATAATATTAAATTTTCGCGGCAGTGATAATATACGACAGCGAAATACTATGTGTTTGTCACAGACATATAATAAATATATGTCTGTGGTGTTTGTGCACTATGTGTAATAAATAGGGTGGCGTCACATTAGCATCAGGGTTTTTAAAACCTTACTTGTGGTAGCAAAGAAGGGTCTATTAAATCAAGAGTAGTGGGTACGTCGGCTTATCGTGACAAAAGTTACCATTTTCGGCCGTTGTGGGACGATAGACTGGAGTGCTGCGTAACTCAGTTAGAATATTATTATCTTCTCTTTTTTATTCCATGTAATTGGAAACCTACTAAACACTCATCACATTACTCGAATTTATTTCGTATTCCATAAATACCATTTTATTATTACCACTCAATCGGCGTGCGCAGTGCGCACTGCGCAGGTCCATCGATAGCAAGCCGCCGCACTATGGGAAAGCCCCATACTAATATACTATAGCAATATACTCTATGCCCCATACAAAGCCGTCTCAAAACTGTTTTACGTGAAAGTCGTTGTTATGGAATAAAAATAATAAATTAATATAGTCTAATAAATAAGCTTTCTTTATCCTATTTTTATTTTTTATTTTTTCTGTTATAATGTATATAAATAGGCTTCAAAGCTAACTCATGTTCAATAACGTAATTTTGACGCAATGTGTTACTACAATTCAACGCCACATTACTCGAAAGTTTTTGATATAAATGTATAAGTATTATATATTTTTTAAATGCTTATAATCTCCTCTTAACGTTTCGTAATTAGTATTATATATATTAGTTTGATAAAATAAAATTAATCATTATAGTTTAATATGGTATGTTTTTAGGGTTAATTTTTTTTAACGAGACGTTTACCCTTTACCGCTGCTTGCCGCTGTCGAGATATTTGTTGTATTAAGATCTTTATACATTAGTTAACGCAAGGAGAAAAAAAAATATTGCCCATATTTGCCCCTTTTTTGTCACGGTGCCAAAACATATCGCGAGGTAAAAATCATTATTTTTTCAATTTCTTTTTATTTCTCATAAAATCATTTGTTATCTATTAAGGTCAAATTGATAAAAAGTTCATTACAGTGATGTTCATTACAGTATTATTAATAGTTTTTAACTGAGACTCGTTCGAGCGCTTCTTGTACAGTTTGTGGTGCTACTCCTCGGCAAATGAATAACTTAGAGGCAGTTAGGACACGAGATGTGAACGAAAGTTCATTTCAATACGGACTGTCAACACTATATGTTTGGATTAGTAATAACCTAATAAAACACAGTATGGAGATGATATTACACATTTCTTATAAATTGCATTTTGAAAAGTGGTCAGCTAATACACCTGAAAATAAAAAAAAACAAAGACGAAAAGAAAAAACTGGTACAAAAGCGGTTTAGGGAGGAAATGGGACTGCATGTCGATAAACATCGACAAGGCACTGGAAATAGTAATGACGGAAACACAGCTCGGAGATTTTTTCAGAATTACTCTTGCTGTGCAGACATTACAGGTGTAGACGTAGAATTTATAAAACGAATGTACATAATACTACAAACTATGTCATCTGGAATGGTTATTAATTCAAAAAAGTTTGGTGAATACGCATATAGTACAGCCCAACTGTACTTAAATTTTTATAATTGGTATTATATGCCTTCGTCCGTGCATTTGTCCGAAGGCTCGCAAGAATCCCGAAATAAGGATTACAAAAAGTTTAGACTTCATCTTTCTAGAAAGTGTTCACGAGTGGCTACCAATGAAGACGTGTTCCATACCTTATTGCACACCTCTGATACGTACATATCAAGTTTGAGAAACAACTCAGAAACAATATCGAAAAAACTTTTAGATGAAGCCAAGGCCCTTCTTGCTATCAACGAAAATTTGTAGTAGCTTCCTGAATTTTGTACATATTTTTTTTTCTCGTTTGTTACTATTATTCCATTTTATGTATATTACAAAAAAAAAGACAAATTTTGTTTATTTTTCAATAGAATGCATGTATTATATGTTTTTTTAAGTTTTATTTCTTAAATTAATTAATAAACAGAATTTTCAAAATCAAAATTATTTCCATTAAACTTTGTACATACTTACAAGTATACGTGTGCAAAATTACAGATCATTTAGTTTTGAAACAACTGAGATACGGAGTTTTGAGACGAAACATACGCGATTTTCCCATAGTGCGCCGTACAGCTGTGTTGACGCGAAGCTTGGAAGCTTGTCACGCAAATCGTACAAATCTCTTACTACTGAAATTGAGCTTGTTGCTAGACCTGTTTTACTCGACCGTGCTATACAATATACATGTTATCAATTTTCAAAAAGCCCTTATTTATCTGAGAACTTATAAAAAGAAAAAATAAAGTAATTGATCAATCAACATTTTTTATACAAGCTTTCGTACGGAGCTAATACAATGCTAATAAATGCTTATAGGGTTTTTCAAGGAAATCTATTGTAAAAACACATACAAAAACGCACACACAAAAATTTATAATACTTATGTGATTGTTGAAAGAGAATGAAATAAATACAATATTTTTTCTATGAAAACACTCCACGCGGGCAGTAAACACTTCGCAACTCACTGTGTAAATTAGAGGCAAAATAGCACAAGCACCATTATTTTAACCTCTAATTTTGTTATGTTTACATTCTGGCTTCTATTGAACTAGTACAGTAGCGTTAATAAATTCCATTACATAAACGTATTGCACTGAAAAGAGTTTTGGTTAGAATAGTAGAGTTTAGAGCTTGCTGTTACTCATTTCAAAATTTAAAAAAAAATCATTAAAATTTATGATGTTTGATGTATTATGAAGAACCAATACCATAATTCGAGAACTCTACAAGTTCAAATTCTATGAATAAGATTGCTTAAAATTTCGTAAATCGCATTCTCATAAACGATAAAAATTGGCAATCAGGTTACTTTATAATAATATGTTTATCATCGTAGACTGAGAATAATACTCTGTCTACGTTCATCATATTTTTCCTAGACATCCGAATAAAGTTGATCAAAATTACACTTGTTGACTAGACTTAAAGAGGTTTATGCCCCGGTTTGAAAATATCGTAGATTCTTGGCCGGGGGCAGTTCCTGTTTGATAAATTCTAATTCTAATTCTCGATAGATTTCCCTTCATTAATTCATTCATTTAAACGCGACAATTCGGAGTTTGAAGTTTCTGAGTTCGGAGTACGGAGCTTCGGAGTTGTTGTTGTCATTTAGATTTATAGGATTCTAATCAATAAAATTTTACTATTGTATTATCGACATCTAAAGCAACAATTTACATACTACAGTTTTTATTAGGTAAGTATTAATTACATTAATGCCCTGGCCCTTTCAACATCCCGATAGTAGCGATCTTCTTTCTTGAGAATTTGCGGTATAACGAAGAAATTAGCTCTGTCATCGTGCGATCACATGACTGTTCTATATGTATCAGATTTATATTATCATTGTATTATCGTTGTATGATATTAACATAGTATGATAAATATCAAAACTTTAATAAGCGTCATAAAAAGAGTCAATACTTGCAACCAAAATTAAATACTTTTATTGCAAGAACTTCATTCTTCTTGGTCTCTTTTGTAACAATATTATTTCTTCCAAGCTTTAATTTAGAATTTATAATACTTAAGTGATTGTTGAAAGAGAATGTAATAAATACAATACTTATTCTATAAAAAACACTCGACGTGGGCAATAAACACTTCGCAACTCACTGCGTAAATTAGAGGCAAAATAGCACTAGCATTATTTTAATTTGTAATTTTGTTATGTTTATATTCTGGCTTTTATAGAACTAGTAAAGTAGCGTTAATAAATTCTATTACATAAACGTATAGCACTTAAAAGAGTTTTGGTAGTTTACTGTTACTCATTTCAAAATTTTAAATACACTTCGTTTTAGTAGTGCGTGTAATCTTTCGCGCGATGTTGAAGCAAACTAATTTGGCGCTGTGGCAAATAGGTACCCCAATTAAATTATAAGTATACTAGTATTTTTTTAAAATACTAGTAACTAGCCTTTGCTTCGAGTTCGTTCAAGTTTAAGGGTAAGGATATGAGATGTTTTCCCGCAGTAAAAAGTTTACTCAATGTTACCGGGATAAACAGCTAAATTTATCATACCAAATTAAAAAAAAAGCATTGTAGAAGTAAGAGTCAAATTTTATAACAATTAAAAACAAAAATATATTTACTTATTAGATTTTAAGTAATTTTTAAATAATAGTATACATAACTATGAAGAAATTCTGAGACATCTGATACCAAAATCCAAAACTTTAAAGTTTGGTATGATAATAGTTTTTTATATATTTAGCACAGGCAAAGCCGCGGGATCGCCTAGTTATGCATATAAACCTTCCTCTTGAATCACTCTACCTATTGGAAAAAACCGCATCAAAATCCGTTGCGTAGTTTTAAAGATTTAAGCGCACATAGGGATATAGGGATATAGGGACAGAAAAGGCGACTTTGTTTTATACTATGTAGTGATGATAACCAAGTAACTAGCAATCATTATAGCAAATTACATCAAAATCTATCCAGTAGTTTTCTGGTGATGCGGTCACAGACAGACGGACAAAAATTCTTAAAACTATAGATTAAGTCACTGTATCGATAATAAAGACTATTCCAATAAGATCTTCCAAAAAATATTCAATGTGCAGATTCAAATAAATTCGAATTTTGTTATACATGTATAGATATACCTACTAGATATTTTAGAGAGAGAAACTATATTATACCTACCTACTATACTGACCTTTGCTGCACTCGATACGTTATAACGATTAGTATAGTTTTCTCAGAAATCGGAATGAGAATAATTTTTTGTTTTTTTTTACTATAAAATGCCTGTATTATACATATCTTTTCTCTTAAAATACTTTGTCTGTAATTGATTCAAACTGCATTAAAATCCGTTGTGTAGTTTAAAAGGTCTATGTGTGCAGATGGCGACTTTGTTACTAAGACATAAGAAACTATAGGTTACCTACCTACTACATAGAGATTATGAAGACATGACATTTCATTATAAAGTATAGTAGTTCCTACCTACTATTTATTTTAAAAGACAAATCTATAAGTTGTTATTTTTTTTATAGTAAAAAGGGGGCAAACGGGCAGGAGACTCACCTGATAAGAAGTGATCACCTCCGCCCATGGACATCTGCAAGCCTGGCGTTGCCGGCCTTTCAGGAAAGGGAGGGAGGGAAGAGGGAGGGAGGAGGGAGCAAAGACGGAGGAGGGAGGGAAGAGGGAGGGAGGAGGGATGGGGAGTGAGCCTCCCGGACTCTCACTTACCGGATGAAACGCGACAGCATAGCTGCCACTTCACGCCGGTCTTCTGTGAGAGAGTGGCGTGCCCTGCCTGCGTATAAAAGGCGTGCCGGCCCATTCGACTGCTACCCGAAGGTAACAAGCATGGTACTACCACTTTATTTTGAGTTCTACATTAAAAAGCAAAAATACTTAAGCTCTAAATACCGAATGCATATCTTACTTATATTGAAAATGCGAATAGCTCAATCACGTCAGAACGGCTGAACAGATACTGATAAAATGTGACACAAAGATAGGTTAGATTTTCGTATTCTCGTTAATTTTATCTCCGAAAAATAGTCATTTTTCGAAGGATGGATTTATTTTTGTTTTTTATAGAGCAAGGGACTGCCATGCAAATAATATTATAAAGCTTTCTCCAAAGCTTTCTCCTATAGTGCACTCATAATCCAAGCGAAGCGAGGGTAACTTGCTAGTATAACATATAAATATGTTATACTAGCAAGTTATAGTATAAGTTTGCTGTATATTCATATCACAATATTATGTTAAAATGTGACCTATTAAAACAAGTTGAAGAACTCCGCTATTATAAAGTATAATATAATATAGCTGTTAATCAGTGGGTTGCAAAATATTTTTTTAATCTACTTCGGTTTCTGGGATCCAGAAAACGAGTAAATAGTACTCAAGAGTTATTTGTGATCTTGAATATAGACTACCAAATATACTCACACAACATTCTCAAAACAGAAAGCTCTAGATATAAAGAATTTCTGCTTAGACGACTTCAAATGACCGCCTTTTCAGGCGAATATTATTAAGCCTAAACCTAAGTAAAAGTTACGAACTAATTTCTAAAAATTGTCCATGGAGTTCGTACAACACATGAAAAATATATATGTATGTACACACTACAAAATCGGTGATCGCGCGGGAATGTGACGAAGTGTACGTCATCTTCGTTCGAAACCGTTTTGCAGGCCGCAATTCACATTTCACTTCAGTAATAAAGTAGAGCTCGTGAGGAGTTGACGCTTGCTAACCACAACAATAACATAACCTCTTTGTTGTTATAGCATTATCGCGAAACTTTCACTGGCAACTTTGCAATTCTAGTGTTACATAAGTTCTGTTTTAAGAAGGATTCAAAACAATTTGGTTTTCAGTTAAAAATATCTTTTACTCGGAACGGGATTTCGACTCGACCGCGTGTGCGTGATCAGTGTTTACAAAGTTAGCATTGTTTGATTTTGTGTGTCAGTTTGTGTGTGTTGACCGTGAACTTGTTGCTGTGACTAACTTTAAGGTACCTATGTCTTTATCTGGAAATATAATACGCAGCAAAGTAATAGCAGTTGATAAGTACCAAAACAAAATTACCAACTAGATAAACTTTACAACCATATTACATTAGATTAATTACTGTAATCACTTATTCCGTAGAAATAAAATGATATATGTATAATATAATATTTTATTACATCACTTGTATTTACATATAAACTGAGCATAAAATATTGTTTTGAACTTTTGTACTCGTAGTAGAAGTGAAGGTACAAAAGCACGAAAAACAGGTGTATTTAAATAAATTTAAATGAATGTTAATTGAATAATGACTTCTCTTTAGTTATTTATTATATTTGTACATTAACCTAAAAAAACCTATAAGTGTACATACCCATTTATATCAGTGAAACTCGGAAACTACGGGTACGGTAATATTTTCATGTAGAGTCAGTCTATCGATCTGCTTATGCAGCGCAACACGTGTAAATTAAGTCCAATCGGAATCTCATAAAATTCTCATAATAGGTAGGTAATAATTGGCGACACGTTTGGTTCAGTTTGTATTGACCCTACTTGCTGTGCCAGTGGGCGCGGATTCGATTTCCCCTAGGGGCATTCATTTCTTGAGCACTAACGTTTGTACTCCAGTTATGGATGTTATGCGCAGTTATGGGTATTTATGACATGTATGTATTTAAAATTATATATAATAAATTAAGTGTTTCAACTATCTGGTATCCGTAACATAAGCCTCGTAGCTTACCACGGAACTAGATGGTGATGTGTGTATTAATGTCTAAATAAATAAAAATGTTCCGAATAAGCTTCTGAAAAGCGCATACCTCCGATCGATCTTTTCGGACCAACAAGGAACCTTAGCTCTGAGACTCGCAGTCGGTATTACAAATATAATTTGGCATGAATCTACATATATATATATATATACCTAAGCCAAGCCGACAAAATAAATGCTAAAATAAAATCTCCAAAAAATGTTCTCACCTCGTACCTACACGTAAGTGAGGTATTATTTTTTTCGTCTACCCAATGAAGTGGGATAATCGTAGTCGAATAAGGTCTTCAAAAAATGTTGCGGATTTTGTAAGATAGTTCTTCGAAAACGGGATCCATTTGTGAAATTAAGCTTTAAAAAGCTTATTTTTATTTATTTTATTCAGATGAGAGTTAAAGGGATAACTATCACACCTTAGAAGGCTTTATAAGTTAACAAGTATTAGTTGACCACGTTATAAAAAATCCTGTTCTTATATCGCATTGTTGTGATGGGCAGCTAGCTACTGAACCGCACCTACATTGCGCTTGGCACGCACTTGGCAAATTTATTATTTATTTACTATTTATCAGACATACACTAAAATTACTTATAATGTGTGTACTTCCTACAATACTGCGATTGGTTAACACTTGTTTAATTTCTATATAATACGGTAAATAAAAGTTTTGCATTCCAAAGGGCGCATTCATATTATGAAAATAATTCACAATGAAGGTTATATTATATACTGTACCTATTTTTGATTTCAGTCGATGCTAAAATCTAATTGCGAATGTTGTTTACGGTTTTTTTTATTAATTTATAATATTGTGCAAGAGCTGCAAATTGCAATACTAATACGAGAAAGTCATAAAATTTTTCATCAATATTGAGTTGTTGTGTTGTGAAGAGGAAGTCGTTTCAAGCCATTTAAAAGAAATACTAATCAATCTAGTTCAATTAATAACAGTCCAACAATAATGTTCTTAGTATTGCTTCAGAGACTATTTTTAATTAAGTATGCGATTAAAAAAAATATATATCGTATATATAACAAATAACAAAATAATAAATGATGATAAGATAACATTTACTACATAGTTGTTTTACCAGTGTACAGTATATATTTACATAAATAATTGTTTATTACAAGAAATGATAGCAGGAAAATTATTACTGAACAGGATCGGACATTCATATGGAGTAGATACGTATTCAGGAGTACGTCGCTGCTCTAGTCGATTAATATAAAGAGTTTGGAAGAATACAATTCATAATTATTTACAATTCATAATTTTTAAATAAAAATGAAGTATTTATTATATTTTATAATAATCAATATAAGAAATTACGCAAATATATTATACTAGCATTTCTCGCGTCTCGCGTTCAAAAGGCAAAAAATCAAAAGTAATTTTTTGTTGTAACATTTTTCATTGATGTTCCGCTCCTATTGGTCGTAGCGTGATGTAATATATATAGCCTATAGCCTTCCGCGATGAAAGGACTATCCAACACAAAAAGAATTTTTAAATCGGACCAGTAGTTCCTGAGATTAGCGCGTTCAACCAAACAAACAAACAAACTCTTCAGCTTTATAATATTAGTATAGATTCTCACTTAACTTTTTATTCTTTTAAAACTGGCGAAACAACATAAAAACGTCTTTAAATGTTTCGCCACAAATATATGTATGACAAATCTGGCATCAAAGAATCGACAACTTTGGAACTTTGGCTTTTTGACAAGTATCCGGGTAGGTATAAGTAATATAAATGCCATTTCTTGTAGAGTATAAGTTAAATTATTCTACAAGTAATATTTTCCATTTCAAATTTCATTTTGTAAGCATCTATTGCAATATTGCATAACTTACATCAACTACTGTGGTCGCGACCTATTTTCTTTGTTCGTACGATATTTATTTGTGTCAACGCCGCTTTAATACCAAGAAATATATAATAGTAACATCATTCACAGCTAAGTTGAATATTTTTGGTTTACCTCATAATTTTTCATACTCGTTAGTCGTAGCTAACATAAATAGGTAACAAAATGGGTACTAAATACTAATTGGTATTTGTTCTAGGTAGATGTCAAAAAGTTTCAATTCAACATAATTATCTTCCTTCCTTCCATCCTCTCAGCCCATACACGTCCACTGCTGGACATAGGCCTCCCCCAAAGATCCCCACGACAACCGGTCTTGCGCCCTCCGCATCCAGTGGGGTCCAGCGACTTTAACCAAGTCGTCGGTCCACCTTGCGGGAGGCCTGCCCACGCTTCGCTTTCCGGTACGTGGCCGCCACTCCAGAACTTTGTGACCCCATCGACCATCCGTTCTACGAGCGATGTGTCCCGCCCACTGCCATTTGAGCTTGGATATTCGGTTGGCTATGTCGGTGACCTTGGTCCTTCTGCGTATCTCCTCATTTCTGATTATTATCTACCAATATCTAATGTCATGATATCTTATTTTATTCACATTATAAATTATAATTATTTTTTAATAAGGTATTTTATAAATTAAATTTTCCACGATTTTAAACTAGAGCAAGACTCACGTGATAGCTTGTTTGCATAATATTATGTTCTTGTTGAAGAGATCGCAAATTCGAGCTGTACTGTGTACAGAGTACAGACAAACTTAAGCAGTTATACAACAATTTTCTCTACTGCGTTATTTGAATGTAATACGTGCTACAGTCAAATTAATTTTATTTTTCAACTTTTTATCACAAAGCTATATTAAATTAAATAGAAAAGATAAGTCGAAACAAAGAAAAAAATCGTTTAACTCGAATTTGCTAAACATGTGTTTTATATGTATCGTGGCTTGCAAGGTCATCGTAACTTGTACGAATTGTATTGTAAAGATCATAACATTTGTTCACGGGGACAAAAAATAACCTTAAAATACATATAAAATTTGTAATGCTTTCGAAACGTCGGGAACCAAAAATCACAATAAATCCGCGACAAAATCCGAAAAGATAGTTTTTTTTATGATTAGGTAGGTACATGTCACATACTTAAAAATATAAATATACTAGTTACTCGCCCTCACTTAAGTTCGTAGATATAGTTTATATCGTTTTGTTAGATTTTTGCAGAAATAAGATAGAATATTTTCCAGCAATAAAAAGTTATTATTTTACCAAATTCCATCAAAATCTGTCCAGTGAGGTGTTTTCTCGTGATACGGTCATAAACATATACACAAATATACAAACTTATTATATTATTTTTTTATTATAGATTTGGTCTCTATCTATAATAATGATTATTTAAATATATTATATACAAAAAAATAAAAATGTGTTATGTGACCGATTCGACTCGCTTGGGGTCTTATTAATTATTATTGTGTCAGGACTTGGCCTTATTGTGAAAAGTGATACTTTGAATATTTCACAAACACTGACAGTTTGAAAAACTTGATGAGTCGAAACGAAATGAGTCATAAATGTACAGATTAGCTAATGTATCTCAAAATTCTCGCGCAATAATAACTTTAGTGTTGTAAACTTTCATCTCGTAATCTTTAAATTTACATAAAGCTACCACGTAAAATACTTATTTACTCTTTTTAAACGTATTTACCTCAGATGTAATGTATTATTGTATTTGTGGTATTTACGTTTATAACGTACGTATGCTTTAAAAAAGTTAGTGATTTTTGCGCGTAAACATCTAATAATATTATATCAATTATACGAGTATCATCACATGTAAATAAATTTAGCAGCAATTTCTTTGAGTCTTATACTATATCTTGCTTCATTAGACTTTTATGAAGTTACGAATTTGAATCACACTGATGATATATTTTTTTATTTCGAAATGAGTCGTAAAATTTAAAACAAAATTTAAACACATGTTTTGAACAAGTGTCAATTAAAGTGTCATTGTGAGTACAGCAATTCGATGATTTTAACTTTATTGTCTTTGAGACGATGTAAAATAATCAATAATACTTACTATACACAATAATATAACACTTACATAGAATAACAAACCATGGACATGGAGTGATGGAAAAGAAATGGATTTGATATCATACTGACTGATGATCTCAATTCTTAGTTCTTACTGCTTTTCCTAAGCCAGTAACTTAAATAGATATGTACCTATAAACTGTGTGTTCATTTAGTTAATGAAAAGATTGATGATAAACATTTATGTGAAGAATATAGATGTAGATATAAAAAATACAGTTTTGATTTGATTTCATGGACAGGAATAACTTGTGAACTATGCATTGACTACGTAGATTACGTAATGATCAACGTAGGTATCTAACCTACTCTTTTTCTTTAAATTGTAGTACGACAATGAAGCAGTTTTTCGCTTTCATATTTTTACATATTTTTTAAGATCATTTTATCTACTACTAGCATTTCCCGCGGCTTCGCACACGTTCTAAGGACCGGAAACCAAATTCTTTCTGAGTCGCACGGTATGGTACCTCGCAGAACTAAGGCTCACCCTTTCCGTTTTTGTAACATTTTTCGTTGATTTTCCGCTCCTATTGGTCGCAGCGTGATGAAATAGAGCCTATAGACTTCTTCGATAAATGGACTATCCAACACAAAAAGAATTTTTCAATTCGGACCATAGATACTGAGATTAGCGCGTTCAACGAAACAAACAAACAAACTCTTCTGCTTTATAATATTAGTATAGATATACCTAACTGCCACACAAGCAAAATAGGCAAGCAGTCGTCAAGTTGCGGAAACCCACCCGTGTTAACTAAACCATACTATGAACCATTTACATGTAAGTGTTTACAATTGTAATACTGAGGCCTTGTTGTCTATCATTCATATTTGATATTATTAAATTAAAGTTAACATTACAAAATATAAAGTAAACCAATGTTATTATTGATTAAAATATTTGACACGCATTATCATATAACTTACTTCTAAGACACAGATAGTAGGTATAATCAGTTAAGTAATTTAATGATAACGCTATCACTGCTAATACGCAATTTATTACGTTAAGCAGTCGTTCCATATTTGCTCTTAAAAATTAATTAAAACTATATTAATAAATTCATTTGTTTAAACTCTCTATGATTTATTCTATATCTACGTTAAACAATAATAAATTGTGGACTCTCAAAATAATACAATGACAAACATTATAATTAACTTTAACCCATGAAATTTTCTTAGTTTTATTTTCAGATAACACATTTGGTTCAGTTTGTAGTGACCCTACTGCCTGCGCCAGCGGTCGCGGGTTCGAGTCCCGCTGGGGGCGTTCATTTATTAAGCACGAATATTTGTACTTCAGTCTATTCATTTAAAAGTTATATATGTGTAATATATCATCTATCTGGTATCCGTAATTCAAGCCTCGTAGCTTATCGGAAATAGATGGCGCTGAGTGTAATAATGTCCCAACATTTATTTATTTATTTATCTTTACGTACCAGTATAATGCAACTTCGAAATAAGCATTGACCTAAAATAAATTGAATCTTAAATGATGATTTGTAAGTTTAATTTACTTCCTTGATTGATAAATTAGTGCCAATATAATTATTAAATGTCATATTTAAACTAGTCTATAGTCAATATCGTATTATGATCAGAAATTTCAGAAAGGATAGTTATAACTTATATGCAAATAATAGAAACATCAATTTTATTTCTAAATTCTACATAACTTTTAAGACGTCATCTGTAGTTCTTTTCATTCCAAGATGGTAAAAAACTAGGTTTTTTATTTTAAAAGGAATCGTTTTTACAGCGTTTTTTCCTCATGAGATTATTTAATACCTTTCATCAAATATGATATACGATTTTAAAAGTCATATATTAGTTGATCATATTATGTAGATAAATTTTGGTCGTATATCTTGCACCTAAAAATCCCTACTTCTAATATAAATTTGAAAGCATAAAAGTGATAGATATTCGTACAAACCAAGAATACGAATAATATATTTTTTATCCTTACGATGATTGAATTTTAGAATGATTTTGTCTTATACATATGTATTAGCTTTAATGTGTGTTAAATATTAATCATGGTCAACTGTGTATATATAATGTAGCAAAAAACATTGTTATGTTTTCAAGGTTTAGGAATACATAAATTATATGGCATCAACAATGTTGTTATATTATCTTAAAGATTTACTTTATCTTAATATTACAAAAATGGTCTATAGAACCCATTACGTAATATCTACTAAGTACCTACTATCAGGGATTAGCGACACGTATTATTTCTCATAGGCGTAATCTATACTATCTATACTAATATTATAAAACTGAAGAGTTTGTTTGTTTGGTTGAACGCGCTAATGTCAGGAACTGCTGGTCCGAATTGAAAAAATATTTTTGTGTTGGATATTCCGTTTACCGAGGAAGACTATATTACACTCTTCTGATTTTCAGCCTTAAAAACGCGAGCGGAGCCGCGGGAAAGGCTAGTATATAATAAAATGACTCTAAAAGAACAATTGGTTGTAACTTGTTTAAAGTAAAAACCTCATTTTAATTGATTTCACAAAGTTGTTTTGAAACGTTTAAGTAATTTATTTGTCCATATTTACGTATATAAATTGTACATACGTATATTTAATTTAAAACATGAATTGTAGAGTTAGTAATTAGCGGCTAACGACGTCAATTAACAGGTCAATTAACTACAGAAATGACACGTCCTCCCTTTGGTGTGTAGTTATCAAATGCTTACGGATTTCCTGGAGTTTTCTTGATTTTTTAACGCGAATATTGAATACTTTTTGGTGAATTAATCAAGATTTTACCGCTACATGAATTTGCTTCACCTGCGTATTACCTGCGTGCTTTATAACCTAGTGCATAATGCACATCACGTTTAACAAAGTCGGCGACGACGCGTATCACTGATACGTCTCGCATATTTTGCAATACATATAGTAAATTTTAAAATTCGGATTGCTTGCGTTTGTATTGATAAAAAGGCACATTAAAATACACAATATACATTTACGCAATTACAGTATTATACCAATGTTAAATGTGCGCGTAATTCTAAGAAAACCTCTATTCTATATTATATAACACTAGCCTTTCCCGCGGCTTCGCGCGCGTTCTAACGGCTGGAAACCAAATATCTCCCGTTTTTGCAACATTTTTCATTGATACTCCGATATTGGACGTAGCGTGATGTAGTATAGCCTTTAGCCTTCCTTGATAAACGGACTATCCAACACAAAAATATTTTTTCAAGTCGGACTAGTAGTTCCTGAGATTAGCGCTTTCAACCAAACAAACAAACAAACTCTTCAGCTTTATAATATTAAAGTATAGATTTACAAGTACGAGTAAGTATAAAAATAAAAATAAAAATAGCACGACACATTTTATTATAATCCGTTTGCACTTGACAAACGACTCCCATTGTTACTCTTGAGGGATGCTCAAATGACTTCCATGAGCATTTACAGCTCACCGTGACCCAAATATTCTCCAGTTTTGTACATGTGACAAGGAAAGAGTAATTTAGTAGAAATGGGCTTTTAGATAGTTCTGACACAGTTCTTTTATTGTTTATTTACTCGTGTCCCTGAACAATTTTACACAAAACAACGTCTGAAAAACAGGAATCATACAAAATTCGCGTTATTTCATTAGTTAGGTGTTAAACTTATATTTTTGATTCTATGTTTTAATGTTCTTACGTATATCTACTCGTATATGTGCTACATCATGCTTACATCGTCGAAATAGAAATTACCAGCTTTTGAATAGAAACATGTTTGAGCTATTTTTCGACCTTAAAATACACAAGCTATACTTACAGCTTTTAACCAGTAAGCAAAGCTCGTACGAGTGAGCTTTTTGTGTTGAGCTTTTAATAAATTAAATGGTAACTTTTGGAGCTTTACTAAAAAAATATATTCGTAATCTACAAATACATATTACGATATTTTTAGTCTAGTATTTTAGGCTTAGGTTATATAGATTTTGAATATACAAAAGAAGGTAAAAATTAAACGTATTAGGAAATAGCATTTTAGTGTGAAATCACTATTTGATGATTCCACACTTAAATCTATCTTATGATTTTCTGATCTTTATATCTTGAAATTGAGGATTTTAGACAATATTCATGTTTTTCTTATCTCTACAACTTTAACGATGCCTATTGCTTGCTCTATTTCATGAACAAAAATATTATATAATGTTTAAACTGTAAAGAAACATTGACAATTTATTGTGCAGCTTAAAACTTATTTCAGAGTGGCACAGACATAATAAGATATTACAACTAAGGTACACTTTTCAGTCAGCAAATAAACTAAACAATAAACTTTTGTATTCTCGTATAACGCGCATAAATAGCAGACTATGCTATACTAAGGTTGTGCACAATTTATTGAAAATTACACCAACGATTTTATATTTAATCCCATCGAAGTTGTTAAGAAAATTAAGTAAATTATGTATAAGTAGATTACAAAGATTATAATTAATCCAGTGAAAATGTTTTCAGAATTAAAGCGTAATATAGTTCAGACGTATCCCTAAATACATCGTAAACCGACTTCGCCTTGCAGAGATAATAAAACGTTTTTTGTTACTTAAGACACTTCTCCAACATTACTGTTATTACGGTCATAAAGGTTGGTGCGCTAATAAACTACATATATGTAATATGTATCTGTTGGCTTTGCTTTAACGCGTTTTACATGGTTTAGTCGCAAATGACTTTTAATGCGTTCTATACTTTGTTTAATATAATCGTAATAATATAATGCTTATACATGTTGCTTATAATGGTAATATAAAGAACAGTGTGAGAATTTTACCATATATTACAAAATTACCAATGAAAATATGCGTATTTAAATTAAAAGTGACATAATCGTTTTCAAAAGACATGTGAAGTCCGCCAACACGCACTAGGTCAGCCCGGTGGACTATTGCCTGATGCCCCTCGTACTGAGGGAGGCCCGTGTAGCCCAGCGGTGGGACGTTAAAAAGGGCTGATGATGATAAATCGTTTTAAACAATACGTGAATCATATAATGACATTAAACAGTGCTTTAAAATTCTTAATTGGCACAATAAGCTAGTATCGATTATACTATAATAAGTTAAGCCACTTCCTCATTACTCATATTCCTCGAGAAACTCGACATAGCACTATTACATTAAATTCCTCCGTAATCTGTATATCTATACTTAATATTATAAGGCTGAAGAGTTTGTTTGTTTGTTTAGTTGAACGCGCTAATGTCAGAAACTACTGGTCCAAATCGAAAAATTCTTTTTGTATTGGATAGTCCGTTTATCGAGGAAGGCTACATGCTATAACATCACGATAGACTAATAGGAGCGGAGAATCAAAGAAGAATGTTGCAAGAACGGGACAAAAATGTTTGTTTGATTTAGAGGCTTTAGAACGCGAGCGGAGCCGCGGGAAAGGCCTTACAATATGGCATGTCTGATATCACATATTATATTTTAATTATCGTATCTATATTCTTCAAATTTTAATTAATGCTTATTTAAATCCACTTTATTTAGTTATTTAGATAATGTCATAAGCACAAGTAAGGTCTACGTCAAATATGTATGAATCAAACGCAGGTCGTCTTATTAAAAGTAGCGCTCAAGTGTCCGAAGCTCGTGCCATTGACACGCAAGTTACGTTGAACTAGATGAAACATGGAAACCGGTATATAAAATCACCAAGTTTCGTCAATATTGCCGTAATATTATGAACACAGTCATAATGTTATTATACTAATAATTTTGATTTTTATGTCCCATTCGGACCTATTAACACTATGTTTAATTAATTATTTTAATTGTAAAATGAGTAGAGTTTGAAGATTTAAAATATCAACAATTTACCGAAAGTTACAATAAAAATAATGAATTGGTATTATATGCAGAGTCTTTAGCGGTAAGATGATAACAATTTAATAATATTAGGTGCTATATTTAAAGATTAAGCCATAATAATTCTTATATAAATTATACAATGTATGATTCCAATGTACATTGTACATATTGATGTAAATATTAATGTATTAGTGAATTAAAAAAGCGATAGATCCTAAAATGTATATTTTCTTAAATAAATATTCTACTAAGTAGAGTAAAATTAAAAATATTATAAATTCTAAAACCACTGAAAACCATTCATTATGCAATAAGTTTGTTCTGTGTATTCATAGATAGTTCTGTTTACATTTTATGAGTTGTTTTATCATAGTTATAAGTATCGAGTAAGTTCCTAGGTAGTAGTATATTATATACTAGCGATACGCGCGGCTTTGCCCGCGTTCATATTTATAATCGCTACTAAACTTCATTCGATCACTCGCTGGGTTGAAATTCTCCAAAAATACTCCTGAGCCGCGCGGCTACCTATTTGATATTTCATATATTATGTGCGGCGTGCACTCCTCCTCCTCTCTAGTTATTGTAGTTTTAGTAGGGATCCTTATTTTTTCTTGCAATTAAAATAGCCTATATTAAGCAGTGATAATGTAGCATTCAAATGGTGAAAGAATTTTAAAATCGGTCCAGTACTTTTTCTTACCTTTCCTTTTTAAATATTAGTATAGATTCTGTGGTAGTCGTTACAAAAGCATAATATTGGTTACTCTAAGTCACAGTCTATCTGTTTACAAAATTTAATCAAAATTAGTTCAGCCGCACGAACAAATTGGCTTGCAAGTAAAATGATTTAGAAGCATAATCTAAAATAGCAATATCAATAGAGATAGTATTTTCAAGTAAAAAAATATAATAGGATAATTTCGTTCTATGTGAAAGGATATCAATACAAGTAGGTACTATGTAAGCATAGTTTTACCTTATTCTGGCATTTACATAAATGTCAGGATAACATAATATTATGGGGACTAACAGTGTGTATTTGACGAGTTTCTTTTTGTGACAAGGTTGCATCGGATCAACGTGTTATTTTGGATAAACAATCCCAAGCATATTTTGTTGGTCGAAAACCGATATGGCCTTTTTTTATCAAGTTAATTAATCGATCCTGTGTGAATCGATCGAAATTTCTTTTAAGCCATATGCGGATCAAGGACTAATCATTAGATTAGCTATACTGAAGTGATTTACATTTTTATATAAATGGATACAGTTTTACTTTTCACGGCTTCACAAATAATTATCTATTTACAATGTAACATATTTGGCCTCGACCACTGGCAATGCCAAGTTCAGATGTATTTATACTTATGACAATGGCTAATTTATTTGAATTTTACTAACGTTTATTTTCATATTGTCTTTTGTAGTAAAAATTGCATTCAATTTACAGAAAATAATGAAATAGGTATAATTCATTTAGCAAATACCTACGTTTTATTACTTTATTATTACTCTCAATTCTCAAGCACCAAACTTAAAAAAATATTTTCATTACTAGTAGGTATATCATTTTAAACTAGAGGTTCCAGGAGATAACCATTCATGTTCTAGGTACTCAATGAAAATGTATTATGTACTTTGGCGTTATAAAGTAAACTATCTTTTTTGATTTTGTTACGGATTTATTTAGATTTTTGTTCCTGAAAGTCGAAACATTCTTCTTCAATGCTTTACATCAATCATAGTCACGGGAGAGACACAAGAAAGTCTCTCAACAAAAGAATCCGAAAACACAGTTTCATTTAAAATGTCTAATATACGCGTAAATCTAAGAAAGTATACAGTATGTATTGTATTTTGGATCAAGCTTGTAGATATATGTACAAATTGTACCCACTTAGTGTTATTGTTTGCGTAACCTCTTAGTACGGTAAATTAAAATTCTTACTTAGTAATAATTACCCACTTGTAATTAAACTGTTTGTCATGTACAATGTACATACATAATAGAAGAGTTATTTGCAAGCATAATATTTATTATGCTTCATTAATATCAACAACACACATTTGACTATTAGTTATTACATTTAAGATGTTATCAAATCGATTTTAAAATTTTCCTGACCTGCGGCCTACCCTGCCGTTGGGGAAACGCGGTTGAGTGGGAGTTTTTTTTGACTTTTAATACGTAAGTACTACTGGCTTTTCTTGCTGACGAGTCAGACTTAACCATTTATAGGCGGTAAACATACAGGTGGTATGCAGTAATATATACTCGTAAATACCGAACAGTTAAATAGTTAAATTAGTTAAATTATATAAGTTAATTGTTTCTCGTTGTTTGGGTTTAAATATGTATTGGAATATAAAATTATAAGTTATCAAACATTATTTTTAAGATAGAAAGGATAGGCAAGCAGTGATAGCCCTGTGGTAACTTGCTAGCTTGGGATCTCTTGTAAAGCGTGTTCAAATCTCGGTCTCGCACCACTTATATTTTCATGTGAGAATTAATTTTAACATTATTACCACTTGTTTTATGGTGAAGGAAACATCGTGACGGGACCTGCATGTTTGAGAGAACTTCTCAAGCTTTGAAAGAAATGTGCATCCGCTAACTCGCAACCAACATAGTGGACGATGGCCTCCTATTAAAGGAGACCCGTGTGGAAAGTTAAAAAGGAGTAAATTAAATAAAATTGTTTGTTGCTACCTATCCAAATGCTGTACAATGTACATCGATAAAATTGCTCGGCTAAGCAATTTGTTACAAGCTAAGTCATAATCGTTTCGTAAACTCTGATAAAATCGTGGCTAGGTATTTCTAATATAAAATTTATATATATAATATATTCTTCTCCTTAAAGTTCGAACCGAAATACCTTTTAGCTCTAATGTATAAGTAATTAAAGTAAATAGTAAGTAATCTATAGTCTAAAATACTGATCATGATATAGTTGAAAACAATTTGAAGTTTTATAAACATTCTAGTCACTAGCATATACTTATACGCCTTAATCCACATTATATGGGTAACTGAACGTTGAATAATCCGGATTTTCCAGTTATTTTGTCGAACCTTATTTTCCGAGTCTTCGCTTCGACCCTAATGCCCTATTTGCTATCTGGGTGAAGTAAAAATACTTATCTATACGAGTATAATTGTCTTACCATTAACTTTACCCGAATAATAATAGCATTTATTTGTATTTTCACGCCATTTGCTTTGCGCGCTAAACTAGAAGAAAGCGGTGACACCTGACTTTAGTATTAACTTGCCGACGGTCAAAATGTACAGTACATAAATGCTTGGTTGTTAAGAAAGAAAATATATAACTATGATAATTAATATTTACCAACAATATTTGACTATGAAATTTTCCAGCCCTCGCTCCGTTGGAATGAAATCAGATGCTCTCCGAGGCGTGAAACACCGTCAACTTTCCTGCAAAAGCTATTACTGAGGATATCTTTACAGATAAACTGTAACTAAACTTAGCACGACCTGGGACACGAACCTAAGACCTATATAAACTACAATAAGTGCAACAAGTATATAATTTATGTACGATTATACATACTACAAGTACCTACAAATTATTTAGCATATATTCATAATAGGTAGTGTATTTTATGCAATGCTCAGGCGGGTTGCAAGGTGAAAATAAAATCACTTCAGAACCACGCCTCGCTATCGTATAAGAATAATATTTGATGTGGATCGAATTTGTTTTGATATCGATGACATCATTTTCCATATAATATGTATGTACATAAGTGGAATGTTCCGCAAACCATACAGCAATAAACTCCATTGCAATTGTTAGATTTATAGTCTAATACTTTATGTAGGTATAAATACATACATAATTGCAGTTGATAGAATATATAGTAAATATGTAATGAATTATAGTAAAATATATAGTAATTTATTAATAGGAAATCAATATGAAATACTTTCTTTATTTTGTAATTATAATTATCATGTCAATTTTAGAAATAAAATGTTCTACCAACAATAATTTATTCAAAAGAATAAAATACAATCAACAATAGTCAACACAACTTCCTTTATAGAACATTTTACTTCTAAAATTGACATGATAATTATTACAAAACAAAGAAAGTATTTCATATTGATTTCCTATTAATAAATTACTATATATTTTACTATAATTCATTACATATTTACTATATATTCTATCACAGTCGAATTAGGTGGCAGTTTTTACAACATAAAATATAAGTGTATAATATATTCTTGAATTTTTATTAGATTATTAAATAAAAGCGTATCGTGACAATATTATAAGTGTTTATAACGTTTTGCCGAAATATAGAAAATGTTTTAGGAGCGGTTTATGTTACATAAAATTTTTAATTAATTTGCAATACCTTAAAAATTTGATCCACATATCTTCATCTTTATTCGAGACGCTTCATTTGAAGTAAGTTAAAATTCAGATCACAGTGGTTTCCGTTGCCTCTGTTCCATTTAAAACGATTGGTGCTAGCCCACGCGCCTAACGTCACGATTTGATAAAGAACCTGCCTATTACAAAAATTCAACACACATAATGCGATGCACTTAAACTTTACCTACCTATAGCTTAAGATTCATTTAAATCCTATAAAGTGCAATGTTTTCTGGTATATCCTTTTATATCTAATAATTACCAAAGAATATTATTATATTATCTAAACCAAAGTACAAAACCAAAGCCAATATGATGCGATTTAAAAAATATTTATTATGAATGAATGAATGAATGAAAATACTTTATTGCACACAAAGTAAAAAAAATAGATTACATTACTAGACAAAAATATGAGATATCATTGCTATGCAAAGGCGGCCTCATCACTATTAGTGATCTCTTACAGGCAAAACATCAAAAGTAACGGAGCGGTAGTGCTAGTGTAGCTTATAATACATAGTAGATACTAATATAAAAATTATTATTATTAAATGAAATATCAATGTTCAGTACAAATATTCGTGCTCATCACACAAATTCATGCGCCCTAATGGGACTCAAACCCGCAACCGTTGGCACAGCTAGTTGGGCTAGTAGTAGTACAAACTGATCCAAACTTGTAAACGGAATTTGTATTTATTTGTACTGCCTCACCAGAAAAACGATTCTAACTTCACATTAGGTATATTATTGATTTTTTACATTGTCTCAAAGACAATAGGGTCAAAATCGTTGAATTGCTGTATTCACAATGACACTAATTTACCTAATTGACACTTGTTCAAAACATGTTGTTTTAAATTTTACGACATTTCTAAATAAAGAAATATACACATAACTATGTAATAATAACATGGGAAATATTAATTCTATAGAAATTCCAAAATTTATCATCAGTAGGATTCGAATTGGTAACTTATCAAGTACATTTATGAAGCATTTCTTAATTTTTTCAAGCCGTCACTGTTTGTGAAATCTTATTCAAAGTATCACTTTTCACAAAACATGACACTCGTTAGTCTATGCATAATAATTAATAATTAATAACATCCTAAGCGAGTCGAATCTGTTACATTAAATACTTTATTGAAAAATCTAATTGGAATAGTCATTATTATCAATAGAGGCTAAATCTATAGTTTTCAAAAATTTTGTCAGTCTGTGTGTCTTTTAATGACCGCATCACGAGAAAACGCATCACTGGACAGATTTTGAAAATTTTGTAAAATGATAACTTTTTACTACTGGAAAATATCTCATTTCTTTCAAACAATATAACATAGGTCTCTACGAACCTAAGCGGAGCGAGGGTAAGTAACTATTATACATTTAAATATAAATGTACCTAATTATAATATATTAACTTCTATTAAATGCCTATTTTTATATTTTACATCGAAGTACCTTAATTTAAAGAATTGAACATTGTCCGTTTTTAACATTTCCAAGATTATCTCTACTGTTTAAAAAAAAACTAGGTAATTAACTTATAGGAAAAATGGTATCTTATGCGGATCATTTCTTGCTTATTTGTTGTTAATAACAGAGCAACTATTATGCGTATGGTTTCGTTTACGTGGTAAGTATGATGAAGAAGTAGGTAACATATGAATTTGCTCACTCGCTTAATTGCTCCAAGGACGGAAATCCTAATATAGAGAAAGTAGCGTCCTAAATCAATATTAGCGCAGTCAGCGTTAATCTAAACAGAAAATATTTGTACATAGATTACAATTCTTTCCATTACCTTATAGTTATGTGCTCTTCGCAGATCCCATTCTTTATCGTTATATCAATCAAAATGTTCATGAATTAATAGAAATAACCTTTCTATGAAGCCTCTGTTTGTCTTGTCGAAAGCAAAATGTGACATTAACGAGACTTGTGGAGTTATGGATACTAGTTGATACACTACAGTCTACTCATATGTACATATTATATGACATTAAATACATATTCTAAATAAAATGTATAATGCAGTTTGTGAGATTAAATACTAACAAAGACAAATTAAGTTATTATTATGTAGTAGCTGTGTTAATTATACGGATCCTTGTAAGTGGTTACGAAAATGAAAAACTTTCATTTGTACATAATTATGCTTGGTTTAGGCATTAATTAATCAGATAGGAAAAGCAGCTCGATAATTTACACAGACGATCAATATAGAACCACTGATAGAAATTTTAATTAGGTTGAGTTACACTTCAATTTAAACTTCGTAAAAATGTTAGTTCAAAAGGCTAAGAAATGTTAAAGTAAGTATCTTAATAGGTTTTACAAATTATTACAGTAGAGTCGGTGATCTATTTCGAAACATCACAGAGGCTTTTGTCTATGTTCTTCAGAAATATTTCAAACATACTTGTAAGACATTACAGAGATATAATATTAGACATTCTCTTGCCTGTAATAACTTATTATACATATCACATAATTCCAAGCTGTCTCGAAAGACTTGATACCATTCAATATTATATTCGATTCGAATAACATATTCGCTTGCTTGCTTCTGTATTACGAATTCATGAATGTGGTAACATCAAGATTATTATTTTTTCCCATTTGTTTTTCTATATATTTGAAGCTAATGTATTCATATTTTTCATGGATAGAATATTGAATAATATATTTATACTCACATATATCTTACTGAGGGAGGCCCGTGCCCAGCAGTGGGACGATAAAAAGGGCTGATGATGATTCAAAGTGATATCGTCACAAATTTATGTTTTGAAAAAAAAATGGCTCGAGAACGACTGTGGGGATTTAGTAGATTTTTTTATTCTATACATAAAATATATCTCATTTTAACTACTATCGGTTGAGTAGATCATGTTATCTTAGGTTGTGGACTAAAAAGATGCGGGTAACGCAAATGCGGGTGAAGTCGCGGGCTAGTAATATAACATATTATAAATTTTTCACTTTTCCGATTTTTTCTTTGGCCGATTACATTCTACATTATATCAAGCTTTAAGGGGTGCGGTAGCTAAAAAGGAAAACTTAACTCAAGTAATAATATCTTATTCGTCTGTTGTTAGTCTTACAAGAAAAGCTGGTCTGTCTTCAACAACCATTGCTATGATTAAAATGAATATTGTAAAAAATACTAAATTTTTAATGCAATCAATTACACACAAAACACAAATAGTCTTGATGTTAAAAAATTTAAGGAGATGTCCGATTTTTATTTACTAAACCCTAACTAAAATTCAGTATAGTCAATACCTATATTAAATCGACCTCGCGACTTTTGTAAACAGTGATAATCTATCGCTATGAACTTTTATTGAGTAAGTTTTCTTATCGGGTCTTATTTAACTTCGATTAGCGTTTGTAAACATCAGGAAATATTTCAAGATTATTTGACAAGAATAATTTTGTTGTAAAAATGAAAAATAATGTCATTATTTAAATTATTACGAACAGAAGTATGTAGGTACATATATATATTGCAACTCATTGCTAGAATTAGTTATTCTAATTAGTGCTATTCTTTAGCGTCTTTTGTCTGTCGTATGCAGATCTCATCACTGATAAGAGGCTGGTGACGTTACCGTGTAATGGATTTTGCTTGCTAATTGCTTACCGACGATAAAAAATATATTTTGCGTACATATTTTAGTATCGCATGGATTTATTTTTTTATCTATACGATCATGGCCACCAACATTTGATTACTTCCTGTAACAACAGCATTGTCAAAACCTGCTTAAATCGTTTGATTAAAGATATCGTAATAATTATGTAATATTTGCGAAAAAATATGTTTAAAATAAAATAATTAAATAAAAATATAATTTTTATTTAATTCTCCATATTTAACAATATCACTATTAGTAGGTATAGTAGGTATTAGTAATCCCTATAACCAATGCGAAATTTTGTATGTTTATTACATCTTCATGCTGTAACAAGTCAAATAAATTAAATCAAATCAAGTCAAATAATTAAAATTGAAATTAGATAATTCGCTAAAATGAGAGCTCAATATTAAATTACTATTTAGTACTACATACACGTAGTTAGGTAACATGTACTAATTATAAATCTTTAAATTTTTCTAACACAACTTACTGAAAAAAAGTAATTGTTATGTATTTTGAATATTTTATTTTGAAGGAAATACTTAGTATATATATCATTCATAATCAGTGTTGAATAATAACCATTAAATACAAAAAGTTGTGAAGACCTACTGCGGTATTTTTATAAATACGGTACTTTTCTTAGACATAAAGAAATATTAATAAAGTAGATGTGAAAACAGACCATTTTGGTCTGGAAATTACAATATGAACAGAAAGCACGTTTACATTATGTATATACATTATACATAGACATTTTTCGTTTTTGTTAAAGAATGTTTTTTAACAAAAAATAAAGACATATTTTTGTAATCAAAAATGTAAGTCTCGTAAGAAGACATGACTCTACTCAGCAAAATATCAAAATTCCGATCACGTTTACTTTCACGTCTAAAATTTCAAGGTAGTGGTTCTTGTACAATTTTATTTTTGTAACCCACTAAAATATACATTTTACTTATTTTTTTAATCATATTCAAAAATGCTTACTTTCTAAATTATTAACTAGATTCGAGCTCCCTGACTTTAAACTTTGTAGCACAAAAAAAAATATTTTCATATTTTTATTTATATATTTAACATAAGTTTCAATAATAGGCTAATGATATTCCATTTGTTGTAAATCTGAATCTGTGAAATGTTTATAATATTTTTAATTAAAATAGTCCGATGATATAAATTTATTTACTATTGGATTTTAAAAGATAGTGATTATTTTAAATTATTGGTATGTATTGAATACAAACAACATTTTTAGGGAAAATTAGACTTCACTGCAAATCTCAGATTTTTGATTGGAAAAGTTTTAAATTCGTAAAATATGAGCGAAGTCGCGGACAAAGTTGAACCTTATATAATTCGATACTTTATAATACAGCTTTTTTGTTTTTAATTTTACAAGTGCCTTCGAATGTTACTTGTCTGTGCATTTTATTTTTTGCAATCTTAAAATCCTATCATTAATATGAACACAATTATTTTCGAGTATAAGGTTTATGATGTAAAATAAAGTATCTCAAAGTTGTAAATAACAATTTTATTATTTAACAACATTGTTGCATTACCTGTTTCCTTAGACTGCTTTGATTTTTTATTTGCGGATAATTTACGAATGGTATGGATTAAAAAACTAATAAAAATTTCATATGTTAACTTCCTACAAGAAGTAAAAGTTCACGGTTAGTTTTGACGCAAACCACAGCCTTTCAGGGACTCTACCAAGGTTAATGCAAGGACTTAAGTGCTTTCGAGCCAACGAGCCATGAAGAGATTCGATGCACGCCTTCATATGTACAATACACAGCTTGCTATTTTTTTTTACTCACGGTCATGACCGTGGCTCATGAGTCATTTTGAAACTAAATCTTATCAAAAATCAGACGCTTATTCCTTCAACCGAAAAACATTGTTTTGACAGGTCATGCTTATAATATCAGTGTAAAGAGGCTAAGTTAATTTATATTAAATGAAAATATATATGATGTACTAAAATAGTTCAAACCAAACAACTATAAAACAATTATAAAAAGTAATAATTCTTAAAACATGCAGATTAGTAAGAAAATTCCTTCAGGCCGATAATGATGATCAATATTTAATACCATATATATGTAATATACGCATACTTTCTTCAAAAAAGACTAAAAATCCTCCTGATGTACACTTGATGGCTGAGACTTGAGAGTCGACTCACCAGTTTTGACCGGCTACCCAAAGATTTAAACGAGAATAAATAATAATAATATTTTATAATTTTTGCATGATCCCTGTTTATATAAATTGTAAGCACACACTACGAATATCTTGGCATAAATTTTCTATAATAGCGTAGCCTTTAGCCTAAATTTTAATTTCTCTCTTAATTGAAATTACAAGTAATTTGAATATTCATTTACATGAACATACTGTATAAGAATAACTTTTTGTTATCTTAACATTTTATACTATTTGTACCTAACAAAATTTACCTAAATGAGTTAAATCTGTTAATTAAATGTTTTTTTAATCTTATTGAAATTTTGTTGTATTATTATTGATAAAAAGGCCGAATCTATGCTTTTTAAAATGTATGTTTGTCTTACTGTCTGGGACCACATGGAGATAAACACTGTGTATATTTTGATGAAACTTCGTATAATGCCTCGTTATCCGGGCCAACATGAAGGATGAAAAATATTGTATTTCCGTATTATTATATTATTATTATTGTGAGTATTATTAATGCATATAGACATATGCAGGGACGAACCCTAATGGAGCGACCGTGATTCGCTAGTATAATATTATCGCCTAATATAGTGTGGACCCGTCACAAAAACACGTTTGTTTGCACCGTGCTTTACAACGGCGAATGTCAATTTTTAACTTTTGAGTTTTAACAAAGCATTTTCAGGAAAGGATTCAAATTCGAAAAATACTAGAAACGTTTTGAATTTTCGATAAAAAAAGGCCCGCAGTGGATCTATAGTTCAGTTGAATTCCGGAGTGAAGTGAAGACTCAGAAGAAATAAGAAATACCTAATAATAATGGTGCAAAAGTGAGGAAGAGTTGGGTGAAGGAGTGTCGAGAAATGAAATATAGTGCTCAGATACTAAAATAAAGTAGTGCTGTCAGCTGTGTACAAACTGCGCGTGTCAGTGAATATCTTGTAAATTGTATTCAAGCAATAAAACATCTTTAGTGCGAGATACTCTATTAATTTCCGATCCCGAACCCATACAACATAACAATATATATTTTTAGTAATGGCTTAATATATTCTCATATTTATAAAGTTGAGAACCCTTCGGATATGGATCAACTACATAATTTGTGTGTTGATTACACGATCCAATGAGTTACGTAAAAGCGGACCTTACGCACGAACGTCTCTGAATTGGAGTCCTTCGGGCTTCGGCGAACGTGCCTTTATATGGCTTTATGTATTGACAGCCAATGTTGGTTAATGTATATTTTTGTTTTATATTTTATTTGTAAACAGAAACATATTGTGAAAATTATATCGCGATCAAAAGCTGATAAGGGATCAAAAGTACAGTCTGTTGGAAGTAATAAAAAGGTTGTAAAGTAAAATACCTATTTAATAACTCATATTAAAAAATAATATTACTAAATAACGACATCTTTTTCCAAACTACGAGTACAATGGGGTCTCGGCTCACTCCATTATTCGCGCACATTTATCTTTACGTCTGGGGTTTATTGCGATATAAGATAAATATTTTTTTTTATTACGAGATCATATTCTTCGGACATTCTGTCACGTTATTTGGAAAATTCCATGAATCTATATAAATGAAATGATAGAGGTCTGCAGTTGTGCGTGCATCACGGAAAAACTACTGGATAGATTTCAATGAAACTTTCTAAGTTTTATTTCTTAGACACTTGGCCCTTATCGAAAAAAAATGATTGCGATATCTTAATTGAATAAAAAGTTATTAAAGTTTCAAGAAACAACGATTTGTATATGCACTGCGTGTTCAGTGATGTATGTTTCCTTCTCGCGGAGTAGTGGGGCAAGCAACGTAGCGCGCATGCGTAGGAGAGGGGAAGTCTCTTCTCCCTCTGCCTTAAATGATAACTTTGTTAATATTTCAAGCAACGCAGACGAAGTCGCGGGTATCAGCTAGTTAGTCTATAATAGTAAAAGGAATAGTAGATTCCATCATAACAAGTAGACAATTCTATACAATGTTTTTGCTTGCTTGTCCTACTTGCTGTGTCGGCGGTCGCGGATTCGAGTCCCGCTTGAGTATGATGTCCGCGAATGTTTGTGCTCCGGTCAGTTAAGTTTTATCATATGTACACATATTGTATCGACTACCTAGTATGCACCACGAAAGCCCCGTAGCTTACCATAAAACTAAATAGTATTGTGTGATAATTAATGTCCCAATATATTAATTTAATTATAAGTAATTGATTTGCTTTTTGGGAGATGCATGAAAGTCGTAATAAAATAAACCGTTTTTGAATAACATATTCAATATTGTTCTGTATATAAGACTCGTTAAAACCACTTTGAGAGTTCCATTATCCACCCCCTATCGTCAACATTGGCGTAGCTTAATGGTATCAAATTACTGCATTGCTATCTGGATTTCACATACAAAATTTAGTTTTAGTTAGTGACTTCGAAGTTTTAATTACTTACCTATACATATTTATGCAAATGTAGCTAAAATGTGTTAAATATTTTATAGCGAGATCTGATTTCTTTTTTTTTATATGATTTACGACGTCAGCATAAGCATTGTTCATTTGTTTGCTAACGTAATATTTCTACGGTTAAGTTATGAGAGGTTTAAGAACTGACGAAAACATAATTTATAAACATTTCCGTATACTTGTGTACTTACTGTGCCGTAAAATTCAAATTCTTTGTTATCTTTGTATTGTATATTTTTAAATGCAGATTTAATCGTTAATTAAGTAGGTATATTATAATGTAAAATGAATTATATGAGACCGTATAATATAGAAATATAACGTCATAAAATTAAAAGCCTTTAAATATAACGTCATAGTAGTCGGAAGCTTCATCAACATTATTTCAATTGTTGAAGCAATTTATGTAATTACACCAGCCTCTAGTACCTTGTCACGAAGTTATCAACAGCGTAATGGAATTTCTACGATTTGTAGTTAATTGACTTTCAGTAAAGCGACATTCGACATTTTTACTTGTATTTTAAAGTACCTACCTACATATCTATAATTTTTAGTTAAGATTTTAGAACATTACTGGTATATGGATATAAATATTAATTTAATTTTTTTTTCTATAATTTACTCAAGGGAATCAATAAAACCCAATTTTGTACCCAGCTTCTTAGCTCTATTTTGCTCTAGGTGTGATGATTTGTTTTAGATTCTCTCCCGAATCTTTAAATTATGTTTGCCACGTTTATTACATACTCATCTTAACTAATTTAAACAAAATTTATTTTATGTGCAAGCAAACCCGGCCAGCTTCACTGGGCGTAAGTTAAAAGAAATTAAAAAAAGTTTTTATAATTTTCTAATGAAATAGAAGTAGTCTAAGTAACTCCTTGCAACATTTGCTATCTGCTAGTGAAAGTCCCGTCAAAAACGGTCCAGCATTTTCCGAGATTAGCCGAAACAAACAGACAGAATGACCGGCCAAAAAAAATTGATGTATGTACCGTATATACTTAAAAACAGACACTTCAATTTTATTTATATGTACTAATGTACCTATTAAATATATATTTTTTATTAAGAATGCGTAGGTTTTATTTACTTAAAAGTTATTAATTAAAAATAATTATGTACATATTTTATGTATGTATGTGGCATATATTTAACAATTGTTAAATTATTTACTTACAGAATATATTTTTTATGTAAATAACATGTGATATAAAACGTAAAGTCGTAAAGTGATATGTGAAATGCGTAGGTACGTACTACGTAGTTTAGCTGTTTTACTTGATGACGCACGACTTTACGAAAAATCGGGTTTTTATTTGGGCTACCTATGAAGCAGTTAATAATTCGTCATAGAAATGTTCACATCACCATCTAGTTCCGTGGTAAGCTAATAAGGCTTGTGTTACGGATACCAGATAGTTGATATGAATCAGACAGAAGTCAGACTCGCACTTGTTCGATTTTATTTATCTAAAAGACACTACTAAGATACAATGAATATAATTTCATATTCAAAAGAAAAATGGAATAAAAAAACGCAGAAGTCATGAGTCAGAAGTTAGAAGAAATGTGTTATATTAAACTATCATTTTTTCAGAAACTTATAGTTATTATCAACAGTAAATACTCGTTCGCAATTTATTTATGATGACTAATGCCTAATTCTAACCCCACGAGTGCGGCTTTTCACTTTTTATGAAAGATGTTACATTAAATTATTATGGTTTAACGTATTTATATGTAGGTACTATAGTATATACATTTAATAATCTATACTAATATTATAAAGAAGTAAAGTTTGTTTATTTGTTAAATTGTAAGGGGTAATCTCGGGATCTACTGAACCGATTTTAAAAATTCTTTCACCAATAGAAAGCCACATTATTGCTGAGTGTCATAGGTTATATAAAAAAACAAAAAATAAAAAGGCTTTTACGTGGTAGTCCGTTCTGCAAAGTGAATCGGAGAAAAAACGGTCGAATGAAAGCGTTTCTTACGAACGCTGCCTTAACTATGCAAGATATATTTTTGAGTTCTAGAGAAAAGATGTGGAGCTTGAAAATGCCTACAAAAAAGTCAACGACAGCATATGTCTAACTGTTATATTTAAGTTACAAAAAGTAGTTTTTTTAATATTAGTATAGATTATGCCTAATGAAGTGGGCACGGGTCAGCTAGTATTTTATAAAATTCAATTATAAATAAAATTTAAAAGTACCTACAATTGATTTTTATAATTATTTCTATTATTATCAATCATCCTTGCCTACATGCTTTAATAACCTCTATTATGAGCACGCACAATTAGTTACATAGTAGTTAATGATAGTTGCGCTGTAACATGTCACGAATGTTTGTCTATAGAAAATGTATTTTTGTATGTTGGTTGGTAATGGATAAACAAAAAATACGCTGAAATTGTATTGAAGACTGTGTCGTTTATATGTAATCGTTTAAATTATTTAGTAACTATTTTTTTATTTATTAATATTATCTGACACAGAATATAATTGACAATTTTTACTCACTAACTCGAACTATATTATTCTTTATTCCTTGGTATGGGATTTCAATTTTTTTTATAAAACCGAGTATTTTTATTTAATATTATTTTATTTTAAAGTTGAATGTAGAGCCAGAAGAAATAAAACTTTAAATTTAGAGCAATCCTATTAAGGAATTTACGGAGCGTAAATCCAAAGGTAATAGCCGTAAAGGCACGCAATAAAAGGGAAAAGAGCCGATAGATAGCAGAAGGGAGGCAATTTACCTCAGTCAGTATAGGCAAGTTCATTTGAATGAAAATGCAATTGATGGTCAGCTTTTTCCATTTTATATAATAGATACTTTCAGATGAGAAAGTTTGCTTTGTTTTTTTTGTATAATTTTTTTCTTGAGTCTTGTTTCATGCATACCAGATAGTTGATGCTCTACATATAACAATCAAATTCAATGAAAATAATCACACATATTATAAATAACACCCACACATAATTAGGCCAAATATTCGTATCACTCAAATTAATGCCCCCCAGCGAGACTCGATCCTACGACCGCTCGCACACCAAGCAGGGCCGCAACAAACTAAGTCAAACGTGCCGTCAAGTGTAACGTAAATTTAAAATATGAATTTTAATTACGCATATTAAAAGAAAAAAAAATGTGATTTATAATGTGTATATTTTAATTTATGATACAAATGCAAACTTGTAAATGAACTGTTTTTATAACATAATATTATTGTAAAATACTTAATATTATTATAAAATATTTTAGTTTTAATTTTTAATACCTATATTACTACCTAAAATTGACATTCAAAATAGAAATTCGTTTATTTACACTACGTTATTCGTTACGTGGTTGAGTCACCTCGCGGTGCATCATGATATTATATGTATTATGTATATATATTACAAGCGACTCACTCGACTTCTTGCGCGAACGAAACTACGGGTTCCGCTAGTAATACATATAGCGTATGTTACTCTGGATAATGTAGGTTTCTAATGGCAAAAGAATTTTTGAAATTGGTCCAGTAGTTTTTGAGTTTATTCGTTACATACAAAAATACAAATCTTTTCTCTTTATAATATTAGTAGACTATTTTACATCTTTTCTGTCGAGTAGATTCTTTTAGGAATAAGGGTGCGACAGATAGAAAGACAGATTGAGGTTCCATTATTACATCGAATGTGCGGAATAATAAATTTCATTAAGCTCTGTGTTTGTCTTACGAATATACTGTTATTATTAGTAGTTTTATTCAAGGACTAACCTTGTATAAACAGGTTTAATGTTTATATAATATGTAAGTAGATCATTAATATCACAGCTATACCTATACGTATTTTTAATCATTTTACACAAATTCATTTCTAATAAGTTTTTATTAAATATATAATTCACTAGCTGCGCCCCGCGGTTTCACCCACGTAGTTGTCGTTCCCGTGGGATTACAGGGATAAAAAGTAGCCTATGTCCTTTCTGAAGGTCTTCTCTATCTGTGTACTAAATTTCATCGAATTCGGTTCAGCGGTCTAGGCGTGAAAGTGTAACAGACAGACAGACAGACAGACAGACAGAGTTACTTTCGCATTTATAATATTAGTTAGGAGTTAGGATAGTTAGGATTAGGATTATACAATGAAGTCCAAGATTGAATATTATTTATTTTTATATCTAAGGACCTAACGGAGAACTTAAAATTATTTATTAACGTCGTATAATATATACAAAAAATATTATGTACAATTGTACTGGTATATAATGTGTAAATGGTGTATATATATACAAAACATTCATCAGAAGCACTTTGGATGTATTGCTGGTAATTATGTAGGTCCGTAATGTTTTTTATTTAACTATAGTGGTAATTAAAAGACGCTGAAAAGGGTATCCTTTTTAATTATAATATCCTCTGCTCCAATGTCATTTCTTCTGCCTAGGTAAAAGAAGTTTTGACATTCGTTAAACTTGGAACGTATTCAATATTCACGATGCGTTTCGGTTGTTTGAACAAAGGCAGCTAGCTATAGGATAGGATTCTGTGCACGCCCGGAACACGTTAAATCTTTGTCATCCTTTACGTTTCTCGAATATTGTCACTATAATTTTTCCTTTATATTATGACTGATCGTATATTTAGTAACATAGATCTACACAATAAAATGAACTGTCTATTTGTAATGTCTGTCTTTTTCCTAATGCCTATGGAATTAAAGAGAGTCGTAATAGTGATAAGAAAACACATTTTTTTAAATATTTTCTGTCTGCCAGTTGGTTTGTTTGTTAGGGCTAGTATCCGAAAAAGCGGACCCAAGTGAGCCGCTAGCTTGATTAATAAATCCAAAAAGTACAATGAAACTGCTTTTTAAAGTATACAGTTATAATTGAGGTGTGTGAATCAGTTTTTGTTGCTGCTAATTAGAAATGTGAAGCTTTCTAATTTATAATTAATTAATGTATTTTTTATAGTCGATGTAAAACGAACATTGGTATAATTTATTCTCAAACAATAATAATTTTATCTGCAGTTCAACTCAACATAAATTCCGGGCCAAAAGGAAACTTAATTGGATAATTTTTATTTTATGACAGAATCTATTGTTTTAATTGGACTATTAATTGGTCTCCAACTGTAAATAGAGAAAAGCACGTAGCTTATTTCTATGTTAATCGTAAGCTTTGCTTTGTGCTAGGGTTTGATTTTTTACCGACGACGGAACGGAGCCGGTATATGCGTTTGTAATGATTGTTGGTTTGTTTGTTTGTTTGTTTGTTTGTTTGTGCAAATTCAAGTTGCCATTTTTCTCCAAAACTACTAGTCCGATTTTGATGCAGTTTTCAGTTATAGGTTCGGGTTAGATTGCTGCGTGTTCTTAGATAGGTGTAACGGTGACAACTCACCAGGGAAACCTCGCTGCAGTAAACATTATTTTTGCAATTTTGCCATTTTTATCCAAAAACTACTAGTTCGATTTTGATGCAGATTTCAGCTATGGATTCGGGTTTGATTGGTGCATGCTCTTAGATAGGTTTTACGGTGACAACTCACCATGGGGCGCTGTAGTAAACTTTTGTTTATGTAAATCCAAAACTAGGCTGGTGTTGATGCAGTTGTGATTAGTGAGGGTTTTAAATAGATGTTACGGTAGTAACTCACTAGAGAGTGTTGCAATAATATATTTTATATCAGCTACTACATAATAAGGAAATTCGATAGAACTCGATAGTTAAGTACTTCTTTCGGAAGTAGTGACGTAGAAACAAAAAATTCTTTAGAAAAATTATAAATACATATGTTGTACACGATTACGAACAAAAGAAGAATGCAAGTTTATGGTCTCTTTTCTATTTCCTCGATTTGCGACCGTATCTTCCATAGGGTTATTCGGGCGGGGCGGGGCGTTATGTATATAATATATGTATATATGTTCTCTAAATAATTTAAAATAAAAAAAGCAAAATTGAAATATTGAAAATAAATAAAACTGAAAAACTAGTTAATTTCATGGCATCCCCCGACGGATATTATTATCTTGCGTTACATTTAGTTTTATAATATATAGTGACGAGTAGAATAGATATTTTGAACTTATACAACGTAGAAACTATTTTAGATACCCTTTCTAAATAGAAACTACCTATAATATTCGTATCACCATATCAAAGGAATTATTTATATTAAACCTTCAGAGTTGTGTTCCAACTATTTCGTGTTTTATCCTTTATGTTCTAACCACCAATAGGTAGAGAACATTTTATTACTTTTGGCTATTATTTGATGTATGGAATGTAACTTCATATAAATGTGAATTAACGCGTGCAGTATTTTTTTTGTAAATGTAAAAATGTAAAAATTATAAAAAGAATTTGTGTCCTACATATTCTTCACCGTGGGAAAGACGGACTACTATATCATAGTAAAAAGAATGACAAAGTAGAGCAACTTCGGCCCAATCCGCGATTTAATTACCTGTCATAGTTACCATAGGTGCCTGTCACAGGGTTGTCACTGTAGCTAAATTTTAATTCAGTGCTCAGAAATTGGCATTGGGCCGGGAAGTGTGTTATTAAAAAATATTTATTATTTATATACATTTAAGAATGTAAAACATTTTGTTTCTACATGTTTATGATTATTTTTATTAGGCCTGTAGTTACTTGCTTAACTGATATATCAGTAGAATATAATATTAAAAATATTTGTTTGTTAGATTTATCTCGAAATGTATTTGTGTAAATAAATAAAATAAATCCTTTAATTTCTTGCGTTTACAAAACCATAAATATGCTATTAGTAACAATTAAAAAAAATTAAAAGTATAATATATTAATAAAATCATATCACATTCTATTAAAATAATAAACTAATACAACAAAAATAAAAGTACCTACATAAGTATTTCATCATCAAGTATAAATTATATGCTATAGTTTGTCCATTTTTTTAATGGTTTTTTGACAGCTCACGCCCACAAAGTTTCGTATTTAATGGTTAGAACGTTAAAACTATAGAATAAGTGATTTGTTTACCTTTTCTGTTCAGTAGGTAACCTAAACAAAGACAACTCTGGAATCGATGAAGAATTTAGACACCCAAACACACAGCAATAAGTTCTTCTACGAATATCACACATTTTTCATATAGTGAAAAACCGTGACGCGCGAAACTTGTGCGGCGTCAGCCTTGACTGGCGCACTGATAAACGGTTCGAGATATTGTTTGAGTGTGCGTGCGGCAACGTAAAGATACTATGACGCACACATATAAGCCGCGCGCGGTGCGTTTGTATGAAGTTGCCCTACTTTGTCATTCTTTTTACTATGACTATATAATCCGATTTTAAAACTACTTAAAAAATCATATTACTCATAAGAGTACACTATTTTTATTAAACACTTATATTGTTTATAATGTTATCGAAATATTCAAAATTATCGATATCGAGGCCTTATCGATAGTTTTTAGAGTTTTGATTGTCAGTCTGTCTGGTAAAATATCCCGAGAAAGCCATTGTTCAGATTTTTATGAAATTTGGTATGATGATAGCTGCTCATCTTTCTTACTACAGAAAAATATCTTTTGACTAAAATTTACACCTGTTAACCATTAAAAGTTAAACCGAATCTAGGGACTAATAGAGACCAAACCAAATGGTGCGAGGATGAGTCGCTAGTATAAAACTACCTTAACAAAGCTGAAGCAATTTAAGGACAAAAGAAAGCTTTAAGTAATTCAATTAAATTTATACAATGTATTTAAAACCGGTGCGTGAATGAATACCTCATTACCTTTCTTTGGAAACATTTCTATGTAATCAATTTAAAAGGTTTATCTGAAAACGCTTCGGCTCTAGGCATTTGTGGGATATATTTCAACGTATCTTTTTGTATTCTTAAAAAACTAAATTAATTCTTCTGGTAAAGTATGTTTTTTTTTATTTTGATATTTATTTCTAAGAATTAGATTGTTTTTACATTGTTATTTGTGTTCTTTGTCTTTTTACCTATCAATATTGCATTTATTTGTTTAACTTAACCTTTTCTAACTTAACTTAAAAAATCTTTACTAAAAAAACTTTAAATATTATGTATAATAAACCTATTAAATATACGATTTTTAACAAAGCAATTTTACAGTAATCTACGCGATAGAAATCGTGAAAAGGCAATTCAATAATATTAATGCGTCTCTTAGTTTATATAATTTATTAGCGGTAGAGTGATAGAGGCGTACCTAAGTTTTTATTTACATAGAATTTTAGATACATTGTCTTACGTTACATAGAATTTTATAATTTATATTGTATAGTTCATATAGTGATTCCTACTATAGTGCAATAATTTAGGCCAAGGTGTAACGAAATTTCAAATTAGCCATAAGATAAATTAGCGTAGATTAATTAGAGAGTAGACATTGGCGAAGTCAACTGTGCCCAACTGGCGCTTATGGAAGCCATTAAAGGAAATAATTGAATTGAATTGAAGATAAATTAATAAGTACAATCGATTGTTCATATTTTAGATCTGTATTATAGTTAAGTACAATAATGTTCTCACAAAATAACGTTACTTCTATTATAAAGAACAGGAAGTTTTACGTTTGTAATCTTATTTAATTAACCGTGGTACTTGAGTTTGAAATTAAAGAAAAAAATTCAAATTGGTAACAGTGTAAGGCAGTAATTAAATCATTTTTTGTGTTTTAAATGTATGCTTGAGTTTGCTTAACCGTCATTGCAGCTGGATTTTGTGCTATTGATAAAGATTTAAGAAGAAAGCAGTGAAAACTCCTAAATCTAAGGAAAACAATTATATTCTATTGAGAACAATGCGCTTGTTATTTATATTTTACGGTAAAAAGTAAAATATCTTAATGCTACTATATCTTTATGCTCTCTTGGCTCACTCAGCTTTTAAAGAAATACTGTCTGATACACCGTATGATACTTTTTAAACAGAAATGTTTATTTTGACACTTTAATTAGGCATACATTTAATTGGACATTCAACAAAAAATAATTGAACTGACAAACAGGTCGTTGAACAATTAATGTATACGAACAGCTAATTAAAGATTCGAAAATTACTGAAAGGGTTAATTAAAGCTATTTAGTTGACATTTCTTAACGAAATAATGCTTGAGGTACGCCCGAATATTCAAATGAGCCATTTATTACAAACACTACTACTACACTTATTGGGTTTATTTATTCTTATATTCGGTGATAAAATTTGAAATTAATTAGGTATATATTTTTAACCCAGTATCTTATTACTTTTTGTTATTACATCTGTCATTGTAACTGACGGCTTTTTTGTATTAAAAGAAGTATAATTGATTGAATTAAAAATAGTGTGGGATGTGTAACTTGGACTTCCGATTTTGAACTGTGGGTACCCACTTTATTTTTTCCAGTAAAATAATATATTAATATATGAAATAGGCAAGTCTCAAAATAAAAACGTAACTAGTATTGTAATAAAATTTTGACATAAAAAGTAAGTATCTTATTCTATTAGAAGGAATTTTCCTACATCGTATAATTTTCAACGAACATATTAGTAAATAATTACTGTATAGTGTATACGTCGCTCATGTGATGTTTACTTTAAGACTTCAATTTGCTCCTTTGTCTCATTGTTTACATGTGTTTTTATACGTAGATTCTAACATAACCTAATATTTTATTTTTATTTGTATATATTATTATCATAGATAGTATATGGGTGACTGCCTTGCACAACGATTAGAGTATACTTAATTTGGTTTTCATGCAAATATTTGTACTAGCGTACACGTGGCTATCTTGTTTGAAGTAATATTTTTATTACTTGTATGTAAATATATATTTTTTCAGCCGATGACATATTTAACTAGACCCCTATAAGAGTGTGGTTTTATGGTATTTGAAAACTTAATTTTAATTTTCAATTTTTATATACAAGATAGGTACCTACTTGTTTTAAAAGCTTACCGTACCTACCTACAATTCCTTATAACATACGAGTATGTGTATTATCGGTTAATTTAATGTGTCATTTACGTTTTTTTTCGAGCTATTAACGTGACACGTGGTACTCGTATTATATTTATTTGGCTATTGAAATAGCTAGACGCAACATACTTATACATATTACGTAGGTTATAATATGAACATGCAATTTTATCACTCATGTTTAACGCCATCTATTGGATTATGGTGCAACTGCTACATTTGAAAGACAGCGCAATGATTCACAAGAATTCCAACACTAACCTATTATAGTCATCCTGGCATCAAAAGTCTTATTAGTTCGTTCAAGTTCTCACAGATGTCGCTTTAAGTTTTTCTTATTGTAACAATGCAGTGATATTTTAAAGTCTTCATTTTAAATCACTAACTTTTTTAGTTAGTGATAAGTGATAGCCATAAAGTTGGCTAAACAATAAACAAATCATGTGAAAATAGATATTAGGTATATTCGTTGTATTTCTAATTATAAATTAAATTAATAAATCATTGCGTTTAAAATAAAATAAATAAAAAAACGCGTGTCTGTTTATTTTTGCTATACTGCTTTATTTCCTTAGTAACATTTAGTAGTACGTAGCTTACCACGGAATTACGCTTCGTTCATATTTTCATAGACTGCTAGAAATGTAGACCGAAACGGCACTTACTTGTTGACTAGGTCTAGAATAATAAGTAAACCCGAGCCACGCGAATTTAACCGTCAAGAAGTTAAAGTAGTTATAGCAATTTATTTTTAAAATGTGTATAATATTTTCATTTTTCCTAGGAAATTTAGCGTACGGCTTTAGAGTTGGAGTGAGATTATGCTATCCATTTTTTAAATTTTTGCTTTGGTTAGGGGTCTCGTGTAACCAACCACAACCACCAACAAACCCAAGTTGTGTGGTCTGCCTTCAGGCTTCAGCAGACCTGCCTTGCCGTCGTTGAATGCGCAACGAGGCGAGGTGGTATGCGTCAATACATTTTTCCCAAGAAAAAAAATAAAGGGGCGGATTGATACGGCTAATACGGCGGAAGCTATGCCCCTGGTATATAGATACCTAGCTTATATCTTAGGATAAAGATAAAAACAAAATAGTAAGTACATAGATCCGGTTAACCATGAGTACGGAGAGTGAGCACAAATTAGTAATCGTTTACTGTCTCTGAACAGTAAAAAGTGCGTACCATTAAAAAATCTCTCAAAGATATTATTTTTGAAATATTATTAGCAAAATACTTAATGTATGTAAACATTTCTGTTTATGACTTCAAAAGGAAAAATATCGTAAAGGAACTTTTCAAGTTGTTAATTAAAACCTTAATTGTTTTGTGTAGAATCAGTGAAACGCAAAAAGAAAGCTCAAAGCCTTTATAATTTCTTTGTAATATTACACCAGTCAGTATATTGCGTATAAAATTGCGTTTTTTAGAAAAGATACCTATCTATAGGTATTATTATTATTATTAGTTTAACTTAAAAAGCAAAGCTTTATCTTAATACAGAATTTGATACGAATCGTTTGAAGAACTTCCGAGAGAAACAAAATAAACAAATATAAATATCTTGGGACAATATTTCAACAACAGCACCACCTTGTACCGTGCTAAGCTACGAGGCTTGTGTTACGGATACTAAATAGTTGAATTACTACATATATATATATATATAAATTTTAAATACATACATATTATAAATGACTGGAGTACAAACATTCGTGATTAAAACAAATGAATGCCCCCAGCGGGACTCGAACCCGCAACCGCTGGTGCAGAAAGTAGGGTTACTACCAACTGAGCCAAACGTGTCGTCAAATAAATGCGTATGTACAAAATTAGTTTATTTTATATTATACGACTCGCCCTCGCTTCGCTCGGGCTCTTTCCTAGATTTAGCACAGGCAAAGCCGCGGGATCCGCTAGCTATGCATATAAACCTTCCTTTTGAATCACTCTATCTATTGGAAAAAACCGCATCAAAATCCGTTGCGTAGTTTTAAAGATTTAAGCGCACATAGGGATATAGGGACAGAAAAGGCGACTTTGTTTTATACTATGTAGTGATGATGATGAAGAAATTTGTTTGTACATGCAAGACATATGATATTTTGCTAATCCTTGTGTTTCAATTACAGCAGGTGTATTGACGGCCTCAAGCTGGCCTCGTCGGGCTCGGGTAGCCCGGCGCCGCCGCCGGTGCAGTGGCGTGTGCGGAGGAAACCAGGTAAATCATTTATACACACGTTAATTATGCTTATAATATTTGTATCTTATATTATTTTATGTGTATTAATTTTTAACCGACTTCAAGCCAAAGCAAAATCTTCTTACAATTTAAATATAATCAAGATATCCGTTCGAAAGTTCATTGCAAAGGCTGGATAAAACTGTCCTTCTTGGCTGGCACCGACTCCAACTATAACGATAATTAAAATTATTTTTTTCTTTTTAGTTTCGATTTGTAACGTTTTGAAGTCGGTTATCATTTCTGTTCAAAATAATTTATAGATAACGACTCGCCCTCGCTTCGCTCGGGCTCTTCCCTAGATTTAGCACAGGCAAAGCCACGGGATCCGCTAGTTATGCATATAAACCTTCCTCTTGAATCACTCTATCTATTAAAAAAACCGCATCAAAATCCGTTGCGTAGTTTTAAAGATTTAAGCGCACATAGGGATATAGGGATATAGGGACAGAAAAGGCGACTTTGTTTTATACTATGTAGTGATGATGATTACCGTGTGTATTAGGTATTGTGCATACAATACTAATATTTATGAACGTTTAATGCTAATTCTTACTAGTAACATACAAAAAAACTACTTACATTATTTTTCTAATGGGAGTCTTTGTTATTTTATTATTTCAAAGATATTGAGGACATATAACGTGAATTTTCATAGCGATATTTGGCTGGAATGTTCCATATTGCGAAAAGCCAACAGGGCTGAAAACGTTTGAATAAAATATATTAATTTAAGTGTAGTTTCATGTCATTTCCCTTGCGGCATTGATCGAGTGAAGAATCTTCCCTAACTTTTGTGAATGATGAGATAAAAGATGAATTTTTGTATTAACTTGTAATATATTTATTTCTATGTGGATGGATTATATAATATAATAAAGTATTCATAGAGTAAAATAAAAATATTAAATTGCAATATATTTTCATCGGTTTAGTTTATAAATACCAGTAAATTCTTGTGTTTTATTATTTATACTTTGAAAGAAAAGACTAAAAAAATATGCTTTGACAATCAACACCTTTCTTGTTGTGTTAAAAGGCATTAAATGAACATAAACTAGAAGGCTTTACGAATACCCATCGAAAAGTTATATCCTTCTCCATCATCCAATTAGCTTAATGGTATCAACATAGTATTGCATTCGTATATACATACTTATTATTGTCATTCTTATTTCTTTTGAAGTTTTAAATAAACACATTTAAAAGTAAATTATTTCTTTCGATTTTCACGATTTCACTTCATAGGTAGTTTATATAATATTTAAAGTCAAAGTAAAAGCTAAAAAAAGAGAACCTAACATGTTGAAAATTAATTCTAAATTGTACTTACGCGTCGCTTGCTTGTAGAGACCTAGCAACCTTTGAATTTACATGGTACGTGATTATACCTTCCTAATTAATTAATTGCCGATTTGATAGACGTCAATCAATCAAATTAAGGTATCAACTCGAATTTAGATTAGAGATTTTCATTAAATGATGCTGATAATTTATGGTAATTCCACAAGAAATTATGAATAGATTATTATTTAGGAACTTATCATGAATCTCTAAAACTAGGCAACTTTATCGGACAGATTATAAAATGTTTGTGTTTCAGTAATATGTATATGATTTATACGGGCCTTCCATTATTTTGCTAAGACTGCTCATCTGGAGGTTGTAGGTTCGAGTCCCGACCGGACCAAGTTCAGTTATTGAGTCTTTTGTTCAGCATCTCAGTAGTATCCTGGCTATACCTATACAGCCCTTTTAAACGCCCCCTTTCTGGGCACGGGTCTTCAATACGAGGGTGATCAGGCCATAGTCCACATGTCTGTCTGTAGACTTCACCCGTGCGTCGAAAAATTGCAAGATTCTCTTACTGCCAGTTTCTATAACCTATCTACCGATAGGCCGGTAGTTACTTTCATACTATTTTGACACATTAAAAGTTACAACCTGTCAAAATCGTATGAAAGTATCTACCGGTCTATCGGTAGATAGGTTATAGACACTGGCAGTTAGACATGCAGGTTTCCTTACGATGCTTTCCATAATTAATCATGTTGGCAATGATTTGCACTTATAATATAACAAGCATAAGTTTTGAGATTTAAGCCGGCCCACTTTTTTACTTAAGCAAACGCGTTACCACTGGATATAAATGTAAGCATAAAATAGATATTCTATGCAGTTTTATGGGTCTATAAAACAACTACATAAAAAAAGACGTCGATACGTCACTTCGTTAAACTGCGTGAAAGAAGGACAAAAACATACATTTTAATATTCATTAATTTATATAAGTATAAGTAAAATTTATCATTTATGTTCTCTTAATAAGTAGGTAGCATACTTGAAACTAGTAATTTTTACATCGAAGTCGACATTTATGAACTGAGACAATTTATTTTACAACAAAGCTCATCATTAGTAAAATAATTAATAACTTGGTCACAAAACACGTTTTACGACACGTTGGCTCAGTTGGTAGTGACCCTACTCTCTGCGTCAGCGGTCGCGGGTTCGAGTCCCGCTGGCATTCTTTTGTTGAACTCGGATATTTGTACTCCAGTCATGGGTGTTTATATTTATTACATGTATGTATTTAAACTTATATATGTAGTATATCAACTATCTGGTATCTGTAACACAAGTTCTCTTCGTAGCTTACCACAGAAATAGATGGCGCTGTGTGTAATAATGACATTTAATAAAAAGAAAAAACCTGCCTCCATATTTTTTGTTATGTCAAACAACAGACTTTCGCTTCCTTTTATTTTGATTTTGTTCCACAGTAAATTGAATTTTCGTGTAAAGAGAAACCCTTTTGTTGACACATTTCATATTAATGATCTCCGTCATTTTCCCTTCTGAAATAATTTCCATTTTATAATGAACTTGAGTTTTAATTATGATATTTATTTATAAGGGAAAAGGGTGTTGATAATTGATATTAATATTTTAACAAATATAGCAATAAATTACGTAAAAACATTCAATATTTCTATCTTAATAACATTTTAAGTAAATATAGTCGAGTGATTCAGTATTAAATACGCTGTGACAGTATAAAAAAGTAATATTAATAATGTGCTACAATACTACAAGGATGGTAAAAATAATCTGATATTCCATTTCGTTAAGAACAAAAAAGAAAATTGTTTGGAAGTCTGCCCGTAGAGCGCTAGCTAAGAACAATTGTATAATATTCGGTAGAATTTTCAAAACAAGATTATTTTCAATATATTTCATATATTAAGGAATTATTTTTACATTATTTTAATATTATATTTAACATAAAGGAATTTAAATATGTATAAAATATTGTACGTTTATAACTGTCTGTGTATTTGTGCGATAGTGCGTTCTATATACTAATATTATATGAATGGGTTTTTTTTCTTGAAAGAGAGCCTAAATAAGAATGTTGTAAGCATTTTTGAAGAATGCAAAAATTGTAAGATCTTTTCATAAATTAAATAAGAGCCTTCATATACATAATTATTGTAATAGGTATATTTTTATTTTACTTATCAATCAGTTGGATTTCGATACATGTTTGTAAAACCTATCAGATCTTGAAAAATCATTCTGTAAATTACCAAAGTCCTTGATAATAATTTGAGTTAGATATATTGTAACATATTGTGCTTAAGATCATTTAATGGACCTTGATGAGTAGTTAGCGACAATGATCAAGTTCTCATATTATGTTTATACGATGTACCTATCTGAAGTTTAAATTTGCAGATATACACTATAAAGTATTTTTATTTTTTATTTTTATTTTTATAAGAGTCACCAACAAAGAATACACACGTTACTTTAAAAAAATACATTATACAACACACACACACACACACACACACACACACACACACACACACACACACACACACACACACACACACACACACACACACACACACACACATTATTTTAAGTTATATTAATATGTTTGTGTTTTAAAACCTTTGTATTTGGAAAAATCTATACATAATCCGGAAGTGGGCGTTAATGGCTACGACACAGTTTATAACTAATGTAGCCACTATCGTACATAATTTGCTTATTGTAACCAATGTTTCCAATAAAGATTTATATCAATTATATCACTCAAACAATTAAATCAATGACTAGAGGTAAATCCCCAGGTCATGATGGCCTTAGCATTGAGCATCTTCAATCTGCTGGACCACACCTTCCCAGAGTTCTGTCGATGCTTTACAATTTATGTGTAAGTCATAGTTTTATGCCGAGTGAAATGATACGTACAATAGTCGTGCCTATTGTGAAAAACAAAACGGGTAACTTAACGGATAAAAATAATTATAGGCCCATTTCTCTGGCTACGGTTATATCGAAGGTATTTGACAGTATGCTTAACCAGCAGTTAAATATTTTTATAAAACCTCATGATAACCAATTCGGTTTTCGACCTGGGTTGTCCACGGAGAGTGCCATATTAGGTCTTAAGCATACTGTCAATTACTATACAACGCGTAAGACACCCATTTATGCTTGCTTCTTAGACTTGTCCAAGGCATTTGACCTGGTTTCTTATGATATACTATGGAAAAAGATGGATAAACTTAACATTCCACCAGAACTTACCAACATATTTAAATATTGGTACAGAAACCAGGTCAATAACGAAAGATGGGCAGGAACATTATCGAGTCCGTATGGGATGGAGTGCGGGGTGAGACAGGGGGGGTTAAGCTCACCAACGCTCTTTAATCTTTACGTGAATGATTTGATCGTTGAGCTCAGCAGTACCAGGGTCGGCTGTTACGTGGATGGTGTTTGTATAAACAATATTAGCTACGCTGATGACATGGTGCTGTTGAGTGCATCAATTTGTGGCCTTAGGAAGTTAGTGGCGGTGTGTGAGGCTTATGTAAAAAAACATGGATTGATCTACAATACCAAAAAAAGTGTAGTAATGGTCTTTGAGGCCGGAGGTAAATCGCAATTTAATGTACCATCCATTGCCCTTAATGGTGTGACCTTGGAAATGGTGTCTAAATTTAAATACTTAGGACATATATTGACCCCCGACCTCAAAGACGACACGGATATAGAAAGAGAAAGAAGGGCGTTGTCAGTGAGAGCGAATATGCTGGCCCGTAGATTTGTACGTTGTTCATATAGTGTTAAACTCACCTTATTCAGAGCCTATTGTACAACTTTTTACACGTGCAATTTATGGGCCAAGTACTCTCAAAAATCATATAACGCGCTCCGTGTTCAATATAATAATGCCTTTAGGGTGCTGTTGGGATTGCCCCGTTTTTGTAGTGCATCAGGGATGTTCGCAGCAGCGAGGGTTGATTGTTTCTATGCCACGATGCGAAAAAGATGTGGATCCCTGGTGAATAGATTACGGGGCAGTACCAACAGCATCATGAAGGTAATTGCTAGTAGGTTGGATTGTAGATATATTAATCATTGTTGTGTTATTTCGTGCTAATATAATATATATATCTAAAATGTAAGTACTAACATAGATAATAAGAATAATCATAATGTATACTAACAAAAAATGAGTCTATGTTACTTGAATTATAATAAATTATTATTATATTAATTATTATTATTTATTTATTTATTTATTGTGATTTGTGACTAAGTAAACAAAATTAAACTAATAAACGAGAAAAAAAAACTAAGCAGAACTAATATAACAATGAATCATTATATTAAGGTTGAAAATATAATTCCGGTGTAAATAAAGATATCAAAATAAGTAAAAACTATCAAAATTAGTATTATAGATATTTTGATTAATAATAATTTTATATAGATACTCACCCTGGCTTCGCTCGCGTTCGTCCCGACGTAGGTTTTGATTTTAGAGTGTAACCTTAATTTTTATTGCCACAATAAAGTTAAGCTTAGGTTCTCCTTATAACATCAGGTACCTGTCAGTGTAAGTCCCGTTAAAACCAGACAGCCAAAAACTGTGTAAAAGTAAAAATTCTCTAACTTAAAAGAATTAAATTAGAGATAGACAACTGATTTATATTTATTTGTTTATAATATACTAGCTGACCCGTGCCCACTTCGTTGGGCATAATTTTAATAATCCTTTTTTAGTACAGAGTGTTTAAGTTAGACATTATGCTGTCGTTGACTTATTTGTAGGCATTTTCAAGCTCCAAATCTTTTTTCTAGAACTCAAAAATATATCTTTCAAAGTTAAGGCAGCGTTCGTAGAAACGCTTTCATTCGACCGTTTTTTCTCCGATTCACTTTGCGAAACGGACTACCACGTAAAAGCCTTTTTATTTTTCATTTTTTAATATAACCTATGACACTCAGCAATAATGTCGCTTTCTATTGGTGAAAGAATTTTTAAAATCGGTTCAGTAGATCCCGAGATTACCCCTTACAATTTAACAAATAAACAAACTTTACTTCTTTATAATATTAGTATAGATTATTTTTACTTTTGAACATATTATAATTTTATATAACCTTATAATTAAATGGAACCTAAGTTTTAACGTTTATTGAACGTATGGAGATATAAAATTCACAAGAAACCTTGATTCTTCAGACTTAGAGGAACGATAATAATGATACACGACATGTTTATGACTTATTTAAGAACTGGATCCACGGTATTGCGAGTGCGTGACTTCTCATAATACATATGAATATTTCATATGCATGATTCGGATAAGCTCTGTGAGTTATTGTTAGACTTTATGCCTAAGTCATGTCTTAACTTGTAAACATAATATATTTATATAAACTTTTGGTAAGCTTGTTCATTAGATATTTTTTAAAGAACTTGATATATGTAGGTTTAATAAGTGAAGAATAAGAGCTCTACTGTTTATTAAAAATATGCCATTTATACATACATCTTGGTTCAATACACTGAGAAGAATTAAAGTAACATCTTGACTCTCTTTATAACGTGATATCTCGTCACAAATATCTGCGAGATACGATAGCTTAGTGAAGGTAGACTACATAATATATTATGTAATACTCGTAAGTAATAACTACGCGGGCTCTTAAAGCAGCATGTAGCAGAAAGCAGATATCGCACAATAAAAATAACTGAGTAGATTTATAATAATTTAGGTGCATATAAATGTCGTTTAGATGCGTCCCTGTGTCTTACCAAAGCTCCTAAAGGCCAATTTTTGCGACTTCAATAAAAGTTATTATGGTTTCTGCCAGTAAAAAACATTTTTGAAAAAATAACTACAGCACTTGGCCGTACTGTAGCTTCTTATTTAAGAAAATATATTCAGAATCGGCTCCATAGTTTTAAAATTATTTTCTACATACCAATATACCAACTCTACTTTCTTTATTTATATATGTGTACATATATAGACACATTCTTATTTATACCGCTTTATATTACGACTATTTTATAGTGCTGCCAAGACAAAATATTACAAGGCTTAAATTATCGTTTTCTTTGAATGCTAGCTGCTATTTGCTATTATATGATATAAATATGGTGCCCATTTCCCAGATAAATTATGGCTCGTTTTACGATTTCCTTAAACCATATTAATATGCGTATGTAAATATACACCAATGCAATGGTTTCTTGGAGAAACATTTCATGATTCATAAAATCCTTTATGCTGCATACAATTAGGCCGTTGATTACAACTTGCCTTTAATCTTTAAATGCATTTCCTAGACGAGAATTGTAGCTTTAATCATAAGGCTTTTAAATTAAATTTCTTTATTTTGTCGGTGTAATTTATATTAATAATTGTTAAGATAATAACAAAAGATAGTATCAAAACATAATTAATTTAATGTCAAAATCTCCGCCTCTTTTGTTATACCTAACAAGAAAATAAATATATAACTAGATACTCAGATGAAGTATGTATATATACGCAATATGAATTTTAGAATATGAAAGTGAACCAAATTTCGATGAAACTTAACGTAGTCACATTATAATTTAATTAATTAATTTACTTATTTTAATTTATTATTAATTATTAATAATATATTAATATATTATAATTTAATTTTTTAATCAACAGTCGTTGATCAGATCTCAAACTAATATATGCATTTATACTCATACTTGTCATACATTCGACATTCCTATTTAATAATAAATTGGTACATTAAATATTCTTATAACGGTACTTTAATACTGAATCTATTACAGATGATAATAATATAATTTTGTTAAAATCCTAAAATCAAGCAGGTAAACCCGCAGCAAGACACTAGTACACCTACATATACTTATTAATTGGAATTTGCTTTTCACTAATGGCAATAAAGATTTATTATTATAATATAACAAACCTCCGAGCACACAATACACGTGTCCGTGTCCTTTTATGAAAATGCCTAAAGGCTGATAGGAAACATCGTGTGCTGTCAGAAATTAGTCACGCTTTTCAAAGATAATACGGCGCTACGGGCTTAAGATAAATTTGCTTAACGTGTAAATAGCGTCAATTTATTCAAATGAGCATGAATCCTTTCTTATAGTAATTTAAAATAAACCTTTTCCTATAGTAAGTAATACCACGTAATACTGGGAAGCTCGGTAGATTCAGAATTTTCTTTTAGCAACATTAGAAATAAGAAGTAAATAATTCATGTATTCCTAGTAGACTGATACATATTCTAAAATCTACAAATTAAATGCCATATTATATACTTATACCTTACTTATACTTACCAAAGCCATTATTGATAGCAAATGTATACAAAAACTTGAAAAATTATATACTAAAAACTTCCTCGAGAACCCCTGTATACATTGTAGAAAACAGCATGAAAATCGATGCAGTAGTTTTTGAGTTTATCGCGAACAGACAGACAGACGCGGCAGAGGACTTTATTTTATAATATTTAGTGACGATAGTTGAAAATGAAGCGATGTTTTTTAATCAAACGGCTATTTTTGAAGGTATAATGGATCATGCAATGGAATCAAATAAAATTTGATACTCTGTTATGTTATATATAATAATTTTAAGGTGATTCTCAGATATATAAATGCCCCTAGCTTCGTAATCTTCCTAGTGAAAAAATAACCCCTACTTATTTTTTATAAAACATTGAAACTTTACGCATTTAATACTGGTAAAATAGATCGACCTTTAGCTACAACATGTAATGAAAGCTAGAATTACCTTCCCTTGATAATAACAACAACAATAATTGCGAAGTGTTTAACGTCATATTCCTTAATGGACTTTGTAGCTGATACTATCTTTTAATGACGTTTGATAGTCATTCTGAACCACTTCCATAAAAAGTCTTTCTGACAAGTAATTACTACCACACAATAGTTATTTCTCTATTACGTCATAGTTTATTTTGGTAATCGAAATTTTCGTATCTTCTATCCTTTAAAACTAAGTTGACAAGAACTTGCTTTTGTTTAAGATAGGCATGGGCTTATAGAATTACAAAGGTTTAGGAAAGTCTTCAAACCTTTGTTTACATCTTTTTGACATGACTGTAATGGTTCATTGGAAAATAAAATTCATTAATTATATTGAATTAAGGAAATAAATGAAATACGAGTAATAGTTAAAATAAAAGATTTTGAATATGATCTAAGGAACTTCACGTCATATTTGAAAGAAAATTGCAAAATTTTGAGACATTTAAATTAGAGAGGGTCATTATAATTTTAATATTTGCCTACAATACATATAACAATTAAACTTATCATAGTTTAGTGACCCCTAGAAATAAATAATCCATAATATAATTTCTAAAAATATTTAAAGGTAAGGTTTGTTTACTTCTTACTTTTAATTTTCTGAGATTAGTTTACCAATGCCTGTTACTAGTGACTCGCACGTAACGCTCTGTTAAATAGATATTTTTTATGAGTGCGGAATGTGGATATAATAATTTCAAATAGAACATAGTTCTGAATTTGATTAAAACTAAGCGAAGGGTTTCTTCATTATAAGCCGGCCTTATAAAGGTTATAATTTCAGCATCACTTGTTTCTGGGTAATTTTGAATTCAAAAATTTGATCATAAATCATTTTCATCTTTACAAACATTTTTCCTTATTTTGTGAACATGATTAAAAATGAGTATTTTGTCACTTAATTTTTTTACTATCTGTTATTACTTAAAAAATTTTGATGAAGTTTCATCATCATTAATTGTATCATAAAACTGCGATGGATTATATTTTTATATTTTGGCAAAAAAAAATAGTTCCTGGAGGGAAAAGAATAGCAAAAAATACATACACGATATGTACGAAATGTATATACATACCTACTCTATGAATTTTTATGAATCATTTCAATTTATTTAACTGTTATTGTTTAGTTAGTATTAGAATTAGTTTTCGAAGATTCGTTTGCTAACAGACCTGAACTATTAGTAACATCGACACTTTAATGTTAAAGAATTGAATTTCTAAAGTAAGCGCTCTATTGGAATTGTAAACATATTCATAGGAGAGAGATAGTAGTCATAACGCATATTGGTGTAATTTCCCGAGGATCTCCATGTCAAGATAAATTTGCGTGAGATACTAAGAGCTCTGACACTTTAATTTAAGAAGGCATCCAGTTTAATTGTTCTCTACTGAAATATAGGCATTGTAAATTTGCTCAAGGACGCCTTATATTGGGGAAGTTTTATTTTATTATTTAATTCAACCCCTTATACTTTATATCTTTCCACTTTCGAGCCCCTTCTTAAAAATTATAGGTTTTTAAATATCTATGCCGATTAATTACAGACTTACAATAGAAAATAAATTATTTTAAAATATAAAAAGTATTTATTAAATAAGTATGTTAACACAATATAATGATGTTTATGTATTCAATATTCAAAATAATGTTTCAATGTAGCTGAGGTAGTAGGGTTATAATGTAAATTATATTATGGTTCTTAACAAAGTACAAGTACGACTAAGTATAGTGTAAGATAAACGAGCTGTAGAAAATTAATTATTACAACTGTAGCAAGCACAAAAATATTTGTAGTAATAGTAGTATATTTATATCTGATATTTCTAAAAGACTTTTAAATAATTATTATTAATCAATTATTAACTTCTTTTGCGTATTTTTCTGTTTTAAAATGTGCAATTGGTTTTCTAAACACTTGCGGCTTAGCTACAATTCGCATTACTATGTGACACCGTTAATAAAAACAGAATACAATGGAATAAATACCATGATCACTTAAGGTTGTAGTCGACCATAGTGATGGAAAGAATCATATTTTAAAAAAAGAATAATATTTTGATACTTTCTACGTTTATAGGCTTTTATGATTCTATATTTTATGATTCTAAGTAGTGAATCACAAATCATAATAACAGAACCATATCTACAGTTATGCGTGGCACACGCTTGAGCTATTTTGGGCAAAATTATGGAACATACATGTGTTAGATATCGCAAAACTTTTAATAACATAAGTAAGTTTCGTCTACAGTTTTCTCATCGTGGGTGTATACTTGTATAGCTACTAATGCTTTTAGGTCGAGCAATCAAAATTACTGTCTATCAAAATGTAGTTAAAGATAAATACATAAAAAAAACTACCTACCTAATTTTTTACTAAAACGCTTAATTTCACTTTTGAAATTGACTTTTGCTCTACATGATTATTAATTTCATTAGGAGGTACTAAAATATTAATATTTTCAAAATTTTCAAAACGTCAAATACTCAATTTACAATTACTTATGTATTTTATAATAACTTTACATATTATGCATATACAAAAATTGTGCACCGGATCTGAACACCTCTTTTTTTTGCCAAGGAAAATCTGTATTCAAATTGTCTTGTTATTGTAGTTGAACTCACGAAGCTCGAAGTGTAGCTTATGTTGGTAATATTATTATTTATCTCATCGCATCTCACATTACTTACGCGTTAATTCACACTTTATAGGTAACCTACATACTATGTCGTCGGTAGCACTTACACCGAGATTACTAAGTTAATAGATACTCTCTAATTATAAACTTGAAACTATGCGTATTAGTGCTGTGTAAATCATTAGTCTGTGAGCGAATTATATGGAATACAACACATCAATTAATTATGTCGTTATATACAGACAATAATCGTATGAGCGTGCTTGACACCATATGAAACGCTATAGACCATCAATCCTGTACCACTTTAACGTCAAGTAAAATGTACTAATCACCGTATGAAAATATTATTATTTATTATCTACGAAAACTCATTCACTTTCTCACTCATCACGAAATATCGAAAACCGCTTGACCTTAAAGACGAACGGAAGAGAGGTAGTTTATAGACAACTAGCGACTCGCCCTCGCTTCGCTCGGGCTCTTCCCTAGATTTAGCACAGGCAAAGCTGCGGGTTCCGCTAGTTATACATATAAACCTTCCTCTTGAATCACTCTATCTATTAAAAAAAACCGCATCAAAATCGGTTGCGTAGTTTTAAAGATTTAAGCATACATAGGGATATAGGGACAGAGAAAGCGACTTTGTTTTATACTATGTAGTGATTATTGTAGACGAGCGGATTTTGCAACAGGGCCCGATTAAGGAGGTGTAAGGGCTGTCGCAAGTTTCTAAAGGCTGTCTGAAAGTCATTCAGTTTGTGTGCTACAACCTTTAAAGGCAAGGATTACCTAGGGAGCGAAGCAAGGGTGAGTCGCTAGAATTAAATATATTAGCAATATTCATTATTCATCCTTATAACGCAGTTTCCTAAATAATACGAAAAAAATAAATTATATTTTATTTATTGCTAAAAACGTTTAATTTAGTAATTATAAACTTAAGTTGAAATATGCGAAAAACAATTTAATTAATGGGGCGTTAATAAGGGCTGTACACACATATTGGCACACATATTATAGTCTAATAATAAGAACGTCATATTGAATTAAATTAAATGAAAATATTAAAACACTTTATTTGAAATCGAAGCTATAATGTAATTTGTTTGAAAGTCAATAATTTCGTAACGAAACGCTAATGTAATAGCTTTCAGAACGGAAGCTAAATACAAAGTTTAAAACAACCTAGCCACAACTTCTATTCTAGGCGTCCCAGTCACTTGCAACTTTACTTGTCAATAGAAACTAATTAGTTTAGTTGTGCGGTGGTAGTGGATTAATAGTGATGTTGTTTAAGGGAATAGTTTTAGAATAAACATTAATACATATTAACTTTTTATGAGCTTTTATTTAACGTCCAAAGTTTGTCAGTTGATATGTCTACCACCATTTGGGAAAATCATTTGAAATATTTTTAATTCAATACAACTCTATTATACAACATAATAAAGATATAAGGAAAATTTGTAAGTGTAAGCTTACAAGATTATTTCCTAAAGTATAAAAAAATATATTAAAATACATACATACATACAATTCTAAGTTAATATTTTCTTGAAAATATAATGATTCGTTTAAAATTTTCACCACATATCGTTCACGATATTATAATGACAACCTTGGCCCGCGGCTTCGGTCTTAGTGGTCCTTCATATTCTTCAAAGTTTTCGGGTGGCATGATTTATAGATAACTGGGAAACTAAAATATTGCTGAAACTAGGTTTCGCTTGGCTCGTGGGCGTCCCTGGGTGCCTTTTGTATTTACATAGGCATAATATTAATACGGCCCGCTCTCGTTTTAGCCTAAATTTAAATTCCAATATATACATAATATAATAATGCTATATGTACATAATATATAGAGAATAAATTTACGTAATTCGCCATTAATGTACGAAATTAATAAACTGGTGATGATGATATATAATTAATTTTCATAAAAAAATATTATAGTACTCAGTCATATATAATGTATATTACATATATTTCGAACACATATAATGTATATTACATAGTATATAAGAAGATTCAACATCAACGTTGAAGAACCATGAAAGTTTATTACAAGAAAATCGATGTCCAGTAGTGAGGCGTCGAAAAGGACAGTACACACATATAGTCTAATAATAAGAATGTCATATTGAATTGAATGAAAATTTTAATTAAATATATTTAAATGTCTTTAAATATTTGCTATAGATATAAATTTTACACTTAAACAACTGCTTAAGCAAGATACGGAAAGATGGTATTGATTCTACGTATTACATATCCTACATATAACATAGTGGACAAAAACCATGGATGCACAATATTATCTTTACAGCACAAAACAACGTCTCCACTTAGTTTCACATTCATAAAATTGTATTGAATAGGATATAATCATAAACAAAATAATTTTTAATTTCTTAGTAACTGACTCATGATTTCTTTAATGATTTATGGATAACGGTCATGAGATCAATGAATGTTTGTATAGTAAAAGCCGTAATATTTCAATGTTGACTCATACCTCATACTAAGGAGGATAGACGCTTGGTCGATTATTTAATGGAGTAACTATAAATTATGAAAATGTTGACTTTTATGTTTAATAGATGCAAAGAAGCATTCATTGCTCTTTTTTTATAAATATTGATGTCACTACTATTGAGATATATGACGTAAATTTTCGAACACTTGGATAAATTAATTTTAAATGGATTTAAATTGATTGGATTTGGATAATTAATCGCCGTATCCATATAAGCCCTATTATAATACTAGATAATACTAGATACGTTTTAACCGCACCGGTCAACCACCTATCATCATACCCATCAAAACTGTTAATGCCAGTTTATTACAAACATCAGATGTTTCAAGTATAACTACAACGATTACCTACCATGAAGTGACGAAGTTTATTGCTATCCATGCTCATAAATCTGTTTAAAGTCTAACTTAAGGCATGAACTTCAGGTTATAAGGATAAAGTGATATCGATCAGTTGTTTGTTTGTATTACGCCAGAGGTCGCTCACCCAGTCCCATATGCCAATGTATGACTTCAACTCTAACTAAACTAAAAATACATTAGTGAATGAGCGAAAATTCCGAATATCCCAAAGCTACCGTGGAAAATTTCACATCCGGCGCACGCTTCAACATATTTCAAAAGTTATGATAATATGTTTAAACCAAAATAATTCTTATTGCCATAATAATATTATTGAGATTCGTTTGTGTAGTTAATGTTAAATTTCAGCCAATACAATACAGTTTGGACAAACGACATGTTGTTTGCAGTGCAGCGAACATTATATTAAGTAGGTATCGTAAAGATTCACCTGCTTGTTATTCATGACTTTCGGCTTCTTGCTTGCTCCTAAATATCTGATGCATAAGATTATATCCGAGTACAATACTTTCATGTTCGCTTGTACAACGCGTGTTCTGAATTTATAATAAGCATGATAATGCAGCCGAAACTATACAATTTAAGAACAGATTAGGAGCTTTGAAAGAGCTTTCAAACTTATTCACCTAGAAAAGAAGAAAATATTTGTAATAATCACTACATATTTCTGTACGCCTATTTAAGACTTAAAATTTTCCAGTACATTGTTTTGTATATCGAAATCTCTTAAGGCTTAGCCAGCCTTGTTCATTTCTAAGAATGACTCGATAGAAGTAGTTTTTGTGTTTTTCCGTCACATGAAAGATTTCTGAAGCAAAAGGTCCCAATCCTTAATGTATAGTATAGAACCGAGTAATAAGTTATCACTTTAATCGATTTAGTCGAAATCGGTACAGTATATTTTACGTGAATCGCGATTTCACTAGTTACTGTTTTATTTTATGTGTAAATAAAATTTAAATCCAGCTATTTAGCTTCTAAAAGTAAAATATTTTTATTCAAATGCAATCCCTATGAACTTAGTAGTACTTTTTTAGACTTAAAATTAGCCATTTTGAATAATGTTATCTCTCGGATATTTCTAATAAAACCCATCATACATCGATCCATTCAATACGAGCAGTTAAAACCGACAAACTAAAAGGAGGATGATTTGCTAGTTCTATATTTGATATTATCCCATACAAATTATATGCCACCATGCCGCATACCTGAAACATTGATAAGCTGTGAATAAGATTTTTGACTCGACCATATTTGTAAAACTGCCCTTATGAATGCCCAACGATGGAAAATAACAATATATCATTAATAGTTCTAAAATATTTTCCATCCTCTTAATTTAGTTGTTATTATTATATAATTATGTACATATACGCTTTGCTCCATTATTATTTAATTTGAGTTTTTAGAGATGACCGTAAATAATACACAAAGGAAAATGTTAACAATGACAGTCTTGTCGTAAAGTACATAAATTTTGATTTGTGGTGAAACTAATAAGAGACTCGGTATTATTGTAAATACGGTCAGAGACATTTGGTTACAATGTTAAATAACAATAATTCTAGAGTTTCTCAATTAAATTAGTAGTTTCTTAATTAAAACATGGGATCGAAAATCAATTTACCTTCTCATTCAAAAGTGTGTTTACCTATATAAATTTCATCCAATTACGATAAAACTTATTTGAATAATTTTCAAACTATTGAATAAACCTTTTCACCCTCTTTAGGGATGATTTATGGGATGAAAAATATTCTACGTCCTAAGTTTTAAAAACAAATTTAAGGACTTTCATACAAACTAGTGAGAGCCTTCAGACCTCCTTAATCCGGCCGTGACGCAAAATCCGTTCATAGCGGACGTCTACTAACTATTAACTATCTCCCTGCCAAATTTCATCTTTATACATACGTAACGTATTACGTAACTTACGCTTAACGATACGTTAAGAAAGAAAGTCCCGTCAAAATCGGTATAGCCGTTTTAGAGCCACTAATGGCGAGCTATTACATTTTTCTTAATTATTCGCCGCTTTAAAAAATTCGACGTAAAATAACTAGCGTGTTTAAAAGCCGTAAAGCATATTTAACGCCGTAAAGCATATTTAATGGTGTGATTTTCTATTTTTTTGTGTAATTAATCTTTTTAAAGTGAGCTTTTGGATTATTAGAATACAAAAATATAGTCATTTAATGTTTTTATAACCTAATAATATGCAAGCATTTTAACTATGTTACCTTAAAAAATGCACTACGTGTGTGAAGTGTTGTTAAATTTTAATACATATTCTCTTAGATTTTCGCGAAAATTTGACATTAATAAAATTATCTTTTTTGGATGGTTTCGCGGATTTAGTTGGAATTTAGGTTCTACAATATCCTATGATAAATTAATAGATAAACAAAGTGGTTATAAGACATAGTCTTAATTAATTATAATTTTCTTATTTAAATTCATGAACAAATATATTTCATTTACTGTAGTTAATTGTATTTTCAGTTTGATGTAGCATGTCTTATTTTATACCCATCGTCATAGTATATTTTTACTGCTTTTAAAAATTTACATAAATTCTGCAACTTTATATGTTATCCGCTATAAAATGTAGTACAATATACTCGTATACATAATATTATATTACTATTTCATAGTCTTTATTATCAACCAAATCTATATCTTTAGAATTTTTGTCTCTCTGTCTATTTGTCTGTGGCGGCATTGCGAGAAAACTGCTGAACAGATTTTGACGAAATTTGGTATTATAATTGATATTCGAGTCAACATATTATAGGATATTTACCTACTACGAGAAAATATCTTATCTCTGGGAAAAGTACATGTACATCTTATATATAAAAATCTCGTGTCATAGTGTTAGTCATCGAACTCCGAAACGGCTTGACCGATTTTTGAGATTTTTTTATGCATATTTAGTAGGTCTCAGAATAGGTTGTAGGCTACTTTTTATCCGCTAGTTGGTAAGTGTGACTCTCTCGATTGTTTTTTTTGGCTAAATTTTTATTTTTAATTTTTTTATGATATTTGACATCATAAAATACTTTTAAAAACTTTAAAACCCTATTTTTTACAGTGATTAGAACGCGGGCGAATTTTTACAGACAGTTTATTATTTGTTTCTAACTACCTCCTATTAGAAAAATAGTTTAGTTAGTTACACACAAGCCACAGTCCACGTAGGGCCTCTGTATGAAATATGAGTAAGTAAGAAAGGGAATTTTAGTTTGTTATATTCTTGTTGTACTGAAGGTAAGGTATCAATTATAAACCTAGACTATTTCGTATACCTCATTAGAGCAAAATAAAGCGATTTATTAACGATCTTAATTCTAAATAATCAATAATAATTGTTAAAACGATGAAGGAAGGCGTCACGAGGAATCCTGCATGTCTGAGAGAACCTAACTAACTGGTTTTCAAAACACGTGTGGAGTCCGTCAACGCGCATTTGACCAGCTTGGTGGACTACACGTTAAGGGCAAGCCCGAAGTGATATATTATATTTTATATCATGTATATTCAATTATATATTATCTGGCTATTAAAACTATGAACTATTAAATTTTAAAATATCAACGATTTAAAAACAAAATATCCTATAATATTTTAAATTGAAATTTCTTCTCTGATTTTGTCTCGTATTCATTTGGATTTTTGGTTACCAAAATAAAACCGTAACAAAATCTGCAAAAATAGTTTTATTATTGAAATACTAAATTTTTGCGTAAATCTAAGCAAGTATTATTCTTAAATATACAAAATTATAAATTATTTGACTTTAAATACAAAAAGAATGTTGGTAGACGAAAGCAAAAGGGTTTACGACCCGAATGTATATGTGTCAAATATATACGTGTATAATTCGCGTCATGTAAAAAGAACGCTGGCTGTCAAATTGCGCAGAGGCGAGTTATCGGCCAATTTGGTGGTAAGACGCGGGGCGCGGGACGACGAGGCACGCGCCGCATGCTTTCCGGCTCGCTATTGGTTTGTCAGTTCAAAATACTGTCGCGCACATAAAAATTATTAATTACGAATTGATTTTATATCAAAAATAGAGAAATAATATTTTTGACGCATATATTGTTTTATAAAGAGAGAGTCTGATAATAATGTAGTTAACAATAAAAAAATATATAAAAACGATTAAGTTTTTTGTAAGTAGATTAAAAATTCTGCAATGAATTAAACATATTTTATTAATTTATAAAGTTCTGTCTAATGATATTCTCTAATATATTTTTCAATGTACCTACCAATAACTAATATACGTCACGAGCGAAAGGTTAGTTCAAAAATAAAAGAATAGGTTTAGTAATTTCGTGTGCGAATGTATCCATGCGCAAACACACCCCTCTCCAATTTCTTCCAGCGTTCTTTTTACGTGACGCGGACTGTATTATGTAAATGCCAATGATTCTACAGATTTAAAATTTGCTTCTAGCTACTTTCTTGCCTATTTTAGTTTATTCTACTTTAAAGTAATATAATATTAGGCCAGTGTCCAAATATTTCATTTTTGTAGCATCTGAAAACATCTTGTACAATTTATGCGACGTTCCGGGATGTCTGAACAAATGACGATACTTTGTTTGAAATTTATTATTTCTAACAGCTCCTTTCTAGCTTGTAAACTGAGCCGTCTTGACAGCCGTTATTTATTTCGTCCTTTATTAAATCACTTCCTTAGCTCAAGCGCCGAAAATATATCTAATTGGCCAATATTAAATTCCTGTCAAACTTTACGTTAGAAAACAAAGTGAGTAATTTGATTATTATCACAAAAGAAAAACAATAATAAAAAAATATTAAAAGTTTAACTATTTAGTTACTAAAAGGTCTATAACATGTTACATCTGATTGTGGCACCTATATATGTTACCTACTTTTTGATAAAAAAGAAAAAAAACCGGTTGGCACGCAATTCAGCACCAATGATAAACTGTTCGGCCATTGCCAACAAAATTCGTATTTGTTTCATCTGACTCTTGGCTGGACCTTTAGTGCAGTAACTTTAAAAAATAGAATTTTTAGCGTGACCCAATTCTTTTTCACTATTTAAGTAATTTAGGCTTTTCCACGATATATTAAATAACACTAAAATAAATTGAAAGTATTCTTTTGTTGTATATTATTTTCAGCTATTACTAAATTAACTCAAATCATTAACTAGTAATAACATAGGTATTAGAAAAGGTAAGTTTGAGCTTTTATCAAAATTAAACAAGGTGTATTAGAATTCAACCAGAGAGATAAGCTACGTTCTCAAAGAGTTTATGATAATAACCTATTCATGTGAAGTTTTCGTCTTGAGACTGAGATCTGTAAAAGATAAAATTATAATAGGAACTCCTTAATCAATAAGTTATATTAGATGTAGAATCTCTAATTCGATTGCAATTTTACAGTAGGCATGGATATAGGTCATTAAAAATCTGAGAAATTATATCAAAAATCTTATCATTCATATTTGACGACTATTGTAGATACGAAAGTGAAAGATATGGCTTTACTATCGATCAGGCTGAAATAGATTTGGATGAAATTAGTAACTAGGTCCTAGAATAACATTAGTAGACTCCTTTTGAACGTTTAGGGTTACACCGACTAAGCACTATTATAATACATTTTTATATATTTTTTAAAGAATAAAAGGTAAAGTATGTAAGCAATTTACTTATTGCATTATTCTAACAGGTACATTATATAAGGGTTAAAGCCGCAATCAAGGTCCGAGCCGACCACGTCCCGTTTTACATGAAACCGATAGGAACAAAACTTTATTGGGATCGTGGAAACTTTTACAGAATCGAAACTATAAACATTTTACCTAAACCTCTACAAATATTTCAACTGATAAATATTATATATTTTATTTAGTTATATTTGCTCTTATGTTATTCTTACTAGGTAGGTATATACTATCAAATATTAAAATTGAGTAGACTAGTTGTTTTATTTTTTTGTTACATCTTGACGGAAAAATTCAGTGATGTCATTGGAAATATTTCTTTTTGTAGTTGAAGTGTAAGAGAAGCAGAATGGGCATATAAAGTTGTACTTATAGTTTATTTGCATGGCATTAATTATAATTTTTTTTTATTTTTTACTTTGCTTTTTATTAAATTAATAAAGCAATTTTACAACACAAGTAATTTTTTTCTACTTGCTATAAACATAAGAAAAATATTTATTAAATAATGTCTATTTGTATATTATAATGTCTTATGACGACGTATACTGTGAAAAACTATTTTTCGAATTACAAAAATAAGTTTATTTTTTTATGCATTTTGATATATATTTTTCGATAGTATTTTTCATTTCAGGTAATTTCCATGCAGTAAGAAAATTAGAAGGATTTCACACAGGTGAGTACATTTTAATAATTTTGTTTCATTTTATCTTAATAACTATAGTTTTATAAACCAAAACAAATCTATCGACCGAGTGCAATGTTCAAAATAAATAAAATATTTATTACTACTCGATAAAATAAGCCCTAACATGAAGGTTTACCAAGTAGTTGTGGATGGTATCAAATCATGGAAGGTATAGTTTTACAAAAAGTGTAAAATGGAGCTACTAAAATTTTGTTTGAAACTCCCATGTAAAAAAAATCATCAGCCTTTTTTAACGTCCCACTGCTGGACACGGGCCTCCCTTAGTACGAGGGGGATCATGGCGGACTTCACATGTCTTTCGAAAACTTGTAAAAAAATAAAGAAATAAAAAAAAGTTAAGTAATATAATAAAATAAAACATAACCATATATGTTTTTAAAGTCATTTTTCACTATCATACTTTGATAACAGAAATCATAAAAAATAGCACCCATGGTGATTTATGTGGTTTCGTAATTAACCATAACGGGTGTTGGAAAGACTTTAATTTTTGAAGTAGGTTAGTTGTTAGATTTAGGTACTTCGTGGATTTTAGTGAAACTATTTTTAATTTTTAAGCTCATCAATATACGATTTTTGGATGAAAATGTTTTAGTATTTTTTATAAGGAACTTATCGTATTACTTACACCTCATAAGTGTTAATAACTTTATATATCTGCAATGGTAATAAAAATGCTATGTTTGTAAATAAACAATTGTATAAGCTAGAGATGTCATTGTGGTCTAAGAGCCGGTGGAAGATCGACCTTCACCGACCTGATAACCAGATGAGACATATTTTTTATTAAATATAATTTATAAACAAATATGCCTATAATTACTTGCCTATCTGAAAGTGCTCATGGCTATTTTTAATTAAATTAACTTTGATTGATATTTTTTTTATCACTTTCATTCTTTAGATAACCAAATGAATTTTATTTCACTGTTAGTTTTTAACACACAGAATATGCCTCAGTAGGCTTGCCTACTCATTTTTGTGTATAGCTACCAAAGCCGATGTAAACAGGTAAGTCAATATAGGTGACTCCATCGTTCTGCTAACTTATCGAAAGTTATATCAAATTTTAGATTATTTTATTACAAAATCAGCCATATAGACTTGCCTGCAAAAAATCATACTTAAAGCACTGTTGCCCAGCTAAAAATAGCCATGAGCACTTTCAGATAGGCAAGTAATTATAGGCATATTTGTTTATAAATTATATTCGATAAAAAATATGTCTCATCTGGTTATCAGATCGGTGAAGGTCGATCTTCCACGGTCTCCTCTACTATTGGTCTATCACAAAATCAGAAAATGCGTGTGTCAGAAAAATCAATAAAAAAAATCAGAAAATACACTAATAAAATAATAATCAAAGAAATCGAACCCTGACTCTAACCACTATCTTAATATAATAATATTTATGCTAGTTGTAATAAAAATGATTATTATAAAATAAATCTATAACCTTGAATAGGGTACTTATATAATAATATTAATTATAATCGCACATTATGTACCTACACGTTGCAAATATTGTAATTTGTATAACATGCAAAAAATAACTCCGTTTTTCTTGGCTATACATCATAATTTCTACATTATTCCTAAATATCATCGATACATCAACGTCACATTACATTAATCATCTTCTGAAACAAAATTTGAATAGACTTTCCTCCATAATAGGATGCATAACATCGATTCGATAAGAGCTATCTATCTATTTGAAGCAAGTTCGCGACAGGAAAGCGGGATATGTTTATATTGTAGTTGCATCGTTGTTTTTAAGCTGTTTATCAGTTTTGTGCGAGTGTAGTGACTAGTGAGTGGCGTGTGCGGGAGTGTGGGTGTTGGCGCGAGGCGCGGAGCGGTCGGAGGCGCCAGTTGAGCTCGAAACGTTGTAGGGTTGCCGCGTGAGACGCGTAGAGCCCTATCTCGCGATCACAACTTTGTGTACTGGAAACTTTTGGACGCTATTTTAGCAATCCATATACACCACTAAACACCGCTACCCTAGCTGTGCCCTATATTTGTGCCCCGTATCTATATTTCGTGCGTGTATCGCAATCCGTCGGTCTATTTTTGAATATTCACTAAACGCTTCACTGCGAAGTTTTCGAAACGCAACCAGCCGGGTTAACGGCCGCCGTGCGCCTGCACCACGTCTCTTGTGTTTTTGTTAACATTTGTGTTTGTAAAACATCTTTAGCCGTGACACGTTATCTGTAAGTATGACCCTGCTCATTTACGATACTAGCTATATAAACATATTGTAATAACTTTCAGTCTACCTGTTGATTATACGTCGAAACTTCGTTTGGAACATTTGTTTTAAAATATTGAAGCGTTTTAATCCAGCGATCGTGAGCATGTGAGCGAGAGAACATATTACGCGCGTATAGTTATGTATGTAGTAGTATGTACTATGTGTACAAACGACCGTAGGTACGATCTTGTGTTCTATTATAAGTTGGTTACATACGCAAGAATTTTATTACATTTAGTTATTTCACTGAGGTTTGAGCAACGTTTAACTAATGATAAAGTCAAACTTCTTAATAGGTGTAATTGTAAAAAATAAATATCGACACGTGTATGTTCCGGAGTCCGGACGTCACTAATTTGCCCACTTTGTTATCATATATAAACACTATATAAAAATATCAATGAAATACTAAATTAGTGAAAACGTGACCAGTAAATTTACTGTACCAACAATATTTTTATTGTACCATCACCTTGTTACTGAATAAATCGGCCAGAAAATTTCTTAAATATAAAGCTAAGCTCTTAATTTCACGTCAATGGAAATCCAATGGCAGTAAACTTTCCTGCCGAGCTCTATTTGTTCTTTTTATGAATGTAGACAATACTCGACTCTACGCTTAATTTTCTAAAGTTAGCTTATTTAATAAAATCCGTGCAATCTTAACAAGGTACTTTTATTCGTTTTAGAGTTAAACATGGTTAAAAAATTATACAAAAGATCGTCTAGGAAAGGTATTTTTTATCAATATAATGTGAAATCTCAATTTAATAATTACAACAACCTACATGCTTAATAGATGCTTTACGATAATATTGAAATCGTTATTGGTTTATAATTTATTGTATAATGAAACTCGTATCTAAACTATGACGATATAATTTTGAAGACTTTTTTAAATTTTATACTGAGACGTTAAATACCTATTAGATAACTCACAATATACGGGTCCTTAAGGCCTAGCCCAGCGGTAACCAGCTCGCTTGGATAACCGAGTGATGCGGGTTCAAATCCGGCTCTCGCACCTCTCATATTTTCATGTGCGAATCATTTCTATCATGATTATCAATTGTTTTACGGTGAAGGAAAACATCGGGAGTGTCTGCCTGCATGTCTGAGAAAACCTAGCAAGTTTTCGAAAGACATGTGAAGTCCGCCAACACGCACTAGGTCATCGCTATGGACTATGGCCTGATCCCCTTCGTACTGAGGGAGGTCCGTGCCCAGCAGTGGAACGTTAAAGAGGGCTGATGATGATGACTTAAATATACAACAAAAATACGATATACTTTTAGGTTTAAATAATATAAATAGGTTTTTAAATGTTCGTGCTAGATAAGTAATATCAAATCAAGATTTACTTACTAATATTATTTTCTAATACACTTAACTGTATAAAATACTCATATTACGCCTATTAAATAGAAGTAATAGAAGCCGTATCTGGAGGTCAATCTGGTCAAGACAGCGTTGTAATTCTTTATACTATGGTTGTATGAATGAATTATCATTTATTTTATAACGTGTCATAAAACATAATATCTACCTACATATGTATGTTGTTCTCATTATTTGTTTTCGTTCATTTTGACTAAGATTTTAAAAAATGATGTTTTAAATAATGAGTAATAACCGTATAATTTATATAGAAAACTTTTCTTTTAAACAGACTGGCTTTTAGTAACATTTTTGCGCAATACAATTATCGAATCATAAATAACTACTACTGTTATATGTATGTGGTTTGAACAATCATCTCATGCAAGTATCGAACTCCCGAATGAAAAAAATGTTATAGAAAAAATTAGAATAACCCCACTCTACATATTGATCCGATCGAAAAGGCGCGGCCATGCGAAATATAAGGATAGGGATTTATAGGGATAGATTGTAAATATAAGGATATGTCATTTATAATTAAAAAGGTAATTTAAAACACATACAATTAAAAAACAACAATAGCGAAAATACATACAAATGTTATTTTTATAATTTAATTACAATTTTTATTCTAGCGTTTTGTTATTATTAAAAAAATTAAGAACTAAGTATATTGTAATGATTCCGATCAGGCATTTACAACATATACAGTTGGCTTTAAGGATGTTTTTAATATAATATTTTAACTAGCAACTCAGCCTCATTTCGTTTGGGTTTGTCCAATGGATATCTTTTCAATTCAATTCAATTCTCTTGTTAATGGCTTCAAAGCGTGCCAGTTGAGCACAGATTATTTCGCCAATGTCACGTAGAATGGAGAAGACTCAAAGGAGATTGGTCGTGGGTATCTTTTAAAGACTAGTATAGGATAGTCTCAGAAATGACATATCTTACCGCACTAAAAAGTATCCCTTATGTTGACCTGGATAACCAGCTGTAAACCAAATCTGTCAATTTTTTTCGTGGCGAGGTTTCCCAAAAAAAATAAATGTATCGATTCGACTCAATTTGAATTTTATTATATAGATCGGTAAAATCATTATTGTATGTCAATTGTCGACTGACATTTGATTCTTTGTTATCCATTCTAACTAAACTTACGATAATAATAATATGTATTTGGTTGTGTAATAAATTTAAATAACTTTTGCATGAATTTCAGTTTTATCACCCGTTATGTGTATTAACATTTTAATTTAAAGCGGTTGACAGTCTGGTCAGTGATAAACGTCATATCAGCACAACTTATTTTATAAATGAAACTATATTTTTTGGATTTTGTCACGGATTTATTATGATTTTTGGTTCCCGACGTTTCGAATGCTGTACAGCAATTATGTTCATGGGAGCATTCGAAATGTCGGGCTACCAAAATCTATATAAATCCGCGACGAAATCCGAAAAGATAGTTTCATTTATAATGTCAAATATTCGCGTAAACCTAGTATAAGACAATACAACTTATTTTACTTACGTTATTTTATAATACATTATTTCACTTTTTTATATACCTATATTTTGCATATTTTTATCTTAGTTAAATCCCCTGAATGAATGACGCAAAATTAACCCATTTACATATCAATATAGCTAAATGACGGTCGTAGATCCCTATCTCATCAGTGTCTTTGTTATTAAATCTCACGGTTCCACATAATGAAACCAATCATCTGCTATTCATCGAACATCATCGATCAATGAAACCGAGATAATACTATATAAATCTGTTATATTTATAAGTTAGTAAAACATTTTATATCTATGTACTACAGTACGTCGTACATTAATATGTAGGTAGCAGGGTCAGACTCAGTTCTGTTTTCTGAGAATACGGCCTTAAATGATGATGACATTTAATCCCTGGCAACCGTTATGTCATAGCACATTTTAATTTGACTTCTATTTGACTGATGTTGTCTAATATTTATAAAGTAAATAAAGCTAAATATAACATTTAGTTTGATTTTCGCATTCTTTTTGTCTCCAATGTTACATTGATTAAGTAAATTATGTCCAGGTTTGCTTACAAATAAAAACATATAGGTATTATAGAATTATTTTAATTTCTGGCACTATTGCCTTTATTATTATTGGTTTCGATCTTGCTAAAAGGGTTTCATGATGTTTCAACATATCTTTTCACGGGTCTTCCCCATTTTAAATGCCATTGTCGAAATAATCTGTGCTAAACTGGCACACTCTGGAGCCATTACATGAAAATGAAATGGAATCGATCGAATATTATTCGAAATATTTTAAGCCTAGAATAATCGAAAAGCGTTTATTGATGTTGGCATTTATCCCATGTATCAAAGGGTATTCAAAACAAATAATGTATATGGGAAAGTTTTCACGTTATTATTAGAAATCCAAACTGATCTGTTCCGTGTGATATTACACTAAGTATTACTAAAGAAACTATTCTAAATATTATAGAAAAATGCTCATTATCATAACTTATTTTCATATGATATACTTAAGTCTTATGTAGAATATTTTGTAAAATTTCGCTTTCTTCATTTCCACTATCCAATATTTATGTAAATCGTTGATTACCTACAATATTTATCTTTATAACTTAATATTACCTACATAAAAATACTTTTAAAATTTAAAAAACCATAAGTATTTTAGCTTTAATTAGACAATACAATGGAGGGCAAATAGAAATTAATATTTAAATCGATAATTTAGCAAGCAATAAAATAAGCAAGTAGGTCGAACTTTCATTAGTGACCATATCTACGAACATGTACATGTAAAAAGCTCGGATACTCGTATGTAGAGAAAAGCGCTGTGTTGATGATTGTTTGATAATACCTAAGCGATTTTTGATGACCCTGTTTCTGACGTTAAAGTTAATTTAAATACCAATTTCTTCGCCAAAATAAACAACGTTTACATAACATCACGATCGCGTTACTCTCTTCAAACTATTATTTTGGACCAATAATTCAAAATTGAAAATCTCGCGCAAAAAGTATCCTTGAATAACCAGAATAAATTTTCGCAGCTGAAATAGAACATTTTGTAGAAAATACAAAGTTAAGTCGTCTGCTAAAGGATGAAAATTGTTTTTGGTGTGGGTAAAACAAAATAAGTAGGTACACCGTCGTGTGTTGTGTAGTGGTAAATGGTCAAGGCTATTTTTCTATGTGAAATATTGATACCAATACATCTCCGTATTCATTTTTTGAGATTTCAAAATGGCATTGGGCTAGATGCATGGCTTTTAGAATTTTATGTCAATTAGAAATCTTCTAATATATCAAAATCACGTGTCACTGTGTTTGTTATTAACTCCTCCGAAACGGCTTGACCGATTTTTATGATTTTTTTTGTATATTTGGTAGGTCTGAGAATAATAGATCATAGGCTATTTTTTATTCCCCGAGGTGATAGGGAGGCCCTCTCTGGTAGTTTTACTCTTTAGACCAAATTTTTATTTTTTTATGATTTGTGATTAGAATGCGGGCGGAGCCGCGAGAATTGCTAGTAATTAGTATAAAAAATAATGTTAAAGGTATTGAAAGGAAAGATTATAAAAGTTACAACGTTTATAATAAATGGACCCCTTGATCAAAGAGATGCTGCAGTCTATGTTTGTATTACAGGATTTTTATATTTCTTTTTTGTGATGTTATACATTATGTATTTGAAATTATTAGGAAAATTTAAAAATACGTCACTAACTTCACAAAAATAAGTTCTCTAATATTATATTATAAACTTAATAATGGTCGGCGAAAAGAAAAAAAGATTTTTTAATGAAGTGAGTTACAAAACACCATCAAAACTTTTTTTATCAATCCCTAAAAGCTGTCATACATTTTCAATGAGCATAGTACACTTTATCTAATCAGTACGTTCTTTGTATAGACTTGCAAACTTTCCCTTGTTATTTATTAATGTTATATATTTTCTACTTAATAGCGCGGAAAACGTAATAATAATGAGACTCGTCATCTATGATGACACTTGCAAGATCCGTATATTAACAATGCTTTGTTTAAAATTTTCCACTCCCCAGCTAATTACATATGTATCTACTGCGATATTAAAATACATTAAAACGATATTAATTTAATGACTTATAGCTAGTAAGCTATTATATTACTTTAAAAGTTAAAACGATTTGGAAGATAAAATAGTTTCAATAGTATTATTCCATTCGGCATTAGAAGTGGTGCGTAAACGTATTCATGAACACACGCACGTTGAAGCAACTAAACATTATCTTACAAGCATGCGATTGTTCCAGCCGATCGCTTATTCAATTGCAAAATTGCTTATCCAAGATCGGATCTAGAGTTCGTCTTTATGTAAGGAAAACCCCACAATATACCAATGTGGAGACTATTTCTTGTTTTTTAAACTACATAACTCCGATCTCCTCTGCAACAATTTCTTGAATCTGCTCTGTTCCGCTATCTCATCCATGGAATATATCTGGCGCCTCTTAATTGCCCTAGACTAATAATTATTATCAGTTCGCGTGCGCCGCCCCGCCCTCTCAGCCGGCTAAGATACGCAATTACTACTACAAGTACATTAACTCACACCGACAAGTACTTAAAGCACGTGCTCTAAATGTTTCATCAAACATGTGGAGAATGATAAATTCTTATTTTATTTACTTGTTGAATTCAATTTATTAATAAGGTTTATTGTATATCGGTTAGTTCTATTCATAATATTAATGTTTGGTATTTTCAGACCTAAATTCAATGTTACATTTTAGAGTTCTATTGTTATTACTAGAAACACGTTTTAATTGTTAAATAGTGAGTTACTGTAGATTTCTCGATTTAGAGATGTGATATTTTCTGTAGGAAAAAGGTAAAAAGTATCCTATATATTGACTCAGATATTCAGCTGTCATCGACCATCGTACCAAATTTTATCAAAATCCGTCCAGTGGGATTTTATGGATGTCATTACAGACAGATATGAATCAGATAATAATGACTAATTAAAGTTTTCCAAAATATATTTGATATACTAAACTAAATTAGAGTCCAGTTGGCCAGTCTCTCCCGTAACCATGATTGCTGTAAAGCATTCTAAATGTCGGGAACCAAAAAGCAAAATAAATCCGCGACAAAATCCGTAAAAGATAGTTTTATATATTTTATTATTTCAAATAAAAGTGTTAAATTAGTATTTTATTAAGTGTACAGAATTCAATTCACAGTTGTGTCACACCTTAATAAAAACTAAAGACATTAGTGAAACATTATTTTCTAAAGGTGAACAACCCCGACAGCGACGGAGGCACGTCTGGAATAGCAATTATTGTTACATGACTCTAATATATTAATTTTGTCGATATTTTTTTAAACAATCCATATTAGGTTAAATTGAACTTTTATCTCAAACACTTTTTCAGTACCGTTATTCGAAGCGGAAATTTTGCGTCGAGAAGATTCTTACTGCAGATTAAAAAACTTATTGAATGAGAGCTCTGTAGGATGTTAGGTAAATCATATTAATGAATACACTAGGGTTATTGTGCGGTGTACAGTTTTATTGGATGTTTGACCTCATGTTATCGTGGCAAGCCTCCATCATCGTGTGTATACCTAATCATTTGCTATCGCAACTCGCACTAATGTGTCTCCTCAGTCGCTTTATTGTTTTTATTTAATTTTTATCATTTACGAAGTAAATATACCTAAATTAAAATAAACTAAGATGATTCTTGGAAAATGTTTAAGAGGAGACACTTGTTTTTTCTGTGATTATTAAGAAAAGCCTTGGTATTATAAAAAGTCTTATTAAAGATTATAAGACATTAAAAAGTAATAAATAATATTATAATGACATTGTTTCTTATTTAATCACTTAAAAAATGCATTTGTAGAAATGCGTTGTATTAAAGCTGTTCAAAGAACTGCCTTGAACCCAGCCATACTCACGAAACGTTTCAACTTAAGAGTACAGCGGTAAGTTGTTTTAGTTTACCTGAGACATGCGACAGCGGGTCGCCAGCAACAAAATAATCAGTTCATCTCAAATGTAGATAACATTTGTACACAAATTTTAAATTTTACTTCAAGTTCTATTGTATTGAAGCAAGCTTTGAGTTTCTAAATGTTAGTCGATATTTTCGATACAAAAGTAACAAAAAGTAAGTTAAATTACTATACTTTTTGTTTAATTCACATTTTATTGTTATACTTTTTGTTAAATTCTATACTTACGAGTATATTATAAAGTTGAATAGTTTGTTTATTTGTAAATTTGAGACCTTCCGTGCGCTGCGTTAACGTCAGCCTATAAGTTAATTGTGTTAAGAATAAACAAGTTGAACCCAAAATTTAGTCGGAACCTATAAATTTTTTGTCGTAAGTAATTATAAAGAAGTAAAAGGAATATTATCTGTTCAAGGTTTTCCTTTGTACGCTGCATATTATGTTAAATAGCCAGCGTCTGTAATAAGATGTAATGAAAAACTTAATGAGGTATAGAAAACTAATACTTATGTTGGTAATTAAAATATTTGACGTCATTGTAGTGTATGCCACTAAAGAGCGATAAGTTATATGTTTGTAACTCTATAAGACAGATAGATTAATTTTGAAGAAATTTTGTTTACGGATATGCAATAGGGAAATATGTGTAAATTACGAATTTAATATGATTTCCGAAGGTTTCTGTCCTGTCTGTTCCGAAGATTAGTACTGCGTAGGTGATGTATGTATGTATGTATGTATGTATGTATGTATGTATGTACGTATGGATAATGATGTATTTATGTAATAAAATCTTTTCAGCAATCAAATATGACTAATTTGTATTAAACTAGTTAGCGACTTCTGAAAAGAAAGAAGTTTTATGTTCATCTGGATTGATTATATTTAACTATTTTTTTAGCAAAGTCAAATATATAATTTTATAATAGTTGCTCGTCCAAATTACATTATTTTTTTATAAGATCGCATGTAATTATACGTCATATCGCATGTATTATACAGACATCTTTTGCCAAAACAATATTTAGTACAGACCTTGGATTTAAATGAGATGATATTCTTCAATCGTTTTTGCTAATAGAATACTAAATAATGTATAAAAATTACATATTTCACGTCACGTGACATAGACGTTGTGTGAATATTTTATTACTATTATCATTTTTAGTATTACATGGGAAAATTCTACTCCGAAATTCAACTTGTCTAAGACAAGCTTATTAAACTTCCAATCGACTAACGTTTGCACTTGGTGTCAGAATAATCTGGATTTGTCATTTTTATTAAAACAGTACCACCATTGAGTTATGTTTCAAAGTAGTTATAATGACCACTACATCTAACAAACAATCGCATACAATTGTTGCTTGCTGCGATTATCGAGCCAAAATCTGTACCGTAAAACGTTACAAAAATCCATCTATTGTTCTTATGTCATAAAGTTGCCATAAAAAGATTCTCATAGCGATAACTTGATCGTTTGTAATCGCGTCCACAATTCTACACATGGACCACCCGTGCGCCCACATCTCATTAATTCAATCGATACGCCCTCACTAAAACGGTACGTTCCTAACACAGTTACTAGTACTTTATTGCTATCAAACAGCTATCGCTTGAAATATCTCTGTCACGACATTTGCCCTTACAAAATCTATTGATTGCCTAAAAACCATTTTATATTACTTTTTGCAACCGTGTTAAGACACTAATCAGCTTCTGGCTTAGTGGATTCAGTAAACGTCTTGACATAATAACTTTTAGATCATTTGCTTTTTAATGTTCTTTTATTATTGAAGCTATAAGATTTAAATGCTGTATCGCATACAGTTTTCTGCGGCGTCTATTTTCTGTTGCTAACAGGGAGGACACGACCCTCGGAGTGACGTCATGTTACAGATGAATGAACAGATACCCCCTAACCCTACTCCAGCACCACCTAATGGTCATTTTTATACAAGCGATGAGCTTAGATATCAAAGCCACATCTGCTTCGTCTCCACAATCATTATTGTTGTCTGGAATCTTGCCTTTTTACTGCGCGGTGATAAAACGAATTCTTAGATACTTACATTTCTATGCCTTTTCCTACTGTGTGTGTACATTTGATATTCTTAATATTGAAAATAAAGTTAACAGCAAGTACGTATAGCATCAGATGTAGCAGAGTTTACCATTGCGAGTCCGGTTTTATGGGTTATAAAAACTATAAAGGGTCATACACTTGAACGACTACCGTATTTGGTCTAACGCAAAACATCCAGTTTCAGGTCTTATGTACGAGTAAACTGTCTAATCATGCATAGTGCATACGAGCTTGTAAGAAACAAAATCGATAGTAATGTCTTGTGAGAAAGATTAATGTAAACTGTAATGTGTGTTACACGATGGATATTGTGCATGAAACTTATATCTACAATGTATCCAGTCTTGTCCAGTCATGAGTATAAATATGGGCCATGGACACTTCGGCATTTTAATCTGATTGCACGATTCATTCATTAATATCTATTCTCACGATGATGGTTAAAATATGTGACATGAAACGAGTAACAAAAATGTCTGACTAGACACGGATTGCAAGGATGTAAGGTGTCGTCTTTAAAATATATTATCCCTTGTCTTCAAAAATATATTCCCCATTAAATGCGAAAATATATGACACGTCTCACATTGATAATATTGCGTATCTAGATTATTAATTACAATTTATATTGATAAAGTCTATTTTATTTCCTATATTATTTACAGTTATTATAACATTATATTAATTATTTAATATATCGGAATATGTATTATTATGCAAGGAAATGTTATGTTATAAATGAAACTATCTTTTCGGATTTTGTCGCGGATTCATTATGATTTATGGTTCCCGACGTTTCGAATGCTTTACAGCAATCATGGTCACGGGAGAGACTAAGGTATTAGACGTCTCAGGGGGTTATATACTTGTTAGAGACAGTGCCTACCCACAATTTACAATATTAAAAATTATATCAAAGTAGATTATAAAATTATACATTTTAGTTCTAAACATTTAAGAAAATGTTATGTCAATAAAAGTGTAGATAACGCTTTTACAAAATTTTATAATTTAAAGTTGTTTTAAAAAAGCCCTTTATATGACTATTTAGGGATTGCTTTTTACGGGAAAACCAAGAAGTCCTTGTCTGAGCATATAGTGTTTGATGGCTAAGCGTAGGCGCCTTGACCTTCCGTAGCCGGTTTGTGACCGCATGCAAACAAGTCGATATAAAGTACATGTTTTCCCAATGGTATTTCTAATATACCTTTAGCGTGATAATGTCTTCAAGATATCCGTTCTTTAATTTCATTTGTTGGGTCTCTTGACAAATTTTAAACAAATGAAATAATTTTGCAGAAATAAAAAAATAAAAACAAATATTAAAATAAAATTACTCAATAAAGTAAATATTTTTGAGTAATTTTATTGCCTTGACTTTCAACATTTTTGGCTTCACAAAACAACTGTTGAAACTGGTTTTCCTTTCGTTCCTTCTTTGTGTAACCAGATACAACGAGCATCTGCCCTCCTTAATACTCTAAGTTAAAACACAAATACTATTGATCTGGTTCATGTAATATTTAAAATGAGTACAAAATATTTTTCCACTAAATCCTAGTGACATAGATAAAATCTCTTAGAAATGACGGCGTTTTTTATTCATTAACAAGCACACTTAAGATTATAGACCCAAAAGTTAATGTACGTCGATACAAATTGATGTCAGTACGCTAGTGAAACAGTGACATGCTTCTACTTTTTATAACGGCGTATTAAATCACAGTCGTATTTTTTGTTTCGTTCTTTAGTGACGAGCGACAGCGGAAGCTCATATTATGAAGCACTTAACGAGAACTATTCAATGCGTGTGTGTCCTACTTTATTCGCTGTCAAATTTGCCTTTTATTTTGATTATTTGGGCCTCCCCAGTATTTTATTTTTTTATTTTCTTTTCTTTGCAGTTAATGTTCGCTGCACCCGTGTAGTGTTTGGCTGGAAGGGTGATGGCTACAGATGACCTTTTAGTGGTATTTCTTTGTGCATAGTGGTTGTGGGTATTAGCATTTGGACGAATAGTATAGTGTAGTGTAGTCAGTGACAGTGATGTAACAGTCTATGGAAGTTTTAAGGGGTGCTCGGAATGTTCACGAAGCACGGCAGGGCTCCTGAGCGGTGCCACCACCCCTCGCATAGGAGTTGCAAGAAGAAAAAACACACCCCACACACACCCTGGAAGTACTTGATGAATTGCCCACTCGTTAGAAAATGTTTTGGTACAGTATATTTTTATGATTTTATTTCATTATTTTGGTTTAAAAGAGACAAAGGAAACACAAGAACTTCGTTGACCGTTTATTACAGACTCATCACATAACTAATATTTTACTAGTTAGTTGTATTAACTACATTAACATCTTTTATTTGTTTGTTCTGAGTAAAGTTATATTTTATATCAAAGAGAATCTATAAAAAATAGATAAACGAACAAATAGGTATGTCTCGTATAAGTTGAATATCATAGAATGATGCATTTAAGGTTTTTGTCGTTAATATTTTAAGCCCACATTAACCTTCGCGTCCAAATAAGAACGTTGGAAAATTCCGATTTGTTAATAAAATTTAAACGACAGGCATAGCCTTGATTTCCAGGTCGTTTATTGTTTTTGTTTTCAAAACTGACCGGTTCTGAATAATTTACACTTTGCTGTTGGCATTATTTTCCTTTAACAGTTTAATTTGATACACGGCAAATTATTTTATTTGACAGCAAAGTTCCTATTAGCATTTAATTAAAAATGTAATTATAATTAGTGGAATTGTAGTTTGTAACTAAAACTTTAGAAGGGAGAGTGTATTATTTGTTTGAAGACTTAGGTACTTAATATAATCTATAATTATTCGTTTTATAATATTATTGTTGCAAGTCGATGACACATGAGGTTAAACGTAACTGTGAATAAGATTTTTGGGACTTAATTAACACTGTTTATTATTACCATCCAAAGGAGTATTGCTTACGTTGAAAATCTCGAGTCGGTATCGGTTGATGAACGAACCCGACCTTGCGACTGCATTCCACAGTAGTACTATAAACTCATCGAACGTTTGTAGTGAGGATGCTTTCTAGACAAGTTATTTATTATCTATGTATTTTATATCATGTTCCGGTTTTACATAAAAAGTCAATTTATTGAATGAATTTATTAAACTACAATTTTGATAATTCTATACGAATATAGACTAGATATTTGAAAGCGCCACATACCAGGAATTTCTAAGCGCAATCAATATATACGCGACATATTAGGCGTAACCCAAACACGATTGTCATTGTTCATTGTCTTCATAAATTGTATTGACAATGACATCCATTCTTTTGACGGCCTACAAAACTCAAGGATGATTTTCAAGTCTTACTTTTTCCTTACTTCAATGAAGCGAATCGTTCAATTGAGACAAGTATACCTTTAATCCGTTATTGGAGAGACAGGTTAATAAAAAATAACTTGAAACTCAACTAAGGCCTGTGAGTCATTCGTCCATTCTCGGTACTGTGTAGTTTCCGTAGCGTAATCGAGAGTACATCGCGCTACTAAAACTAATTTGTGAATAATATTTTCTACTATATTTTTTACTATCGCTAACGCTTTCTTTTCAAATATGATAGGAATATGATTAGTCAGTACACCACGCCTTTTTCTACCCCATTGAGAAAATTACACGAATACCTTGTTATTTATGACTCTCCATAACAGTTGTCAGTGTTAAGGGACCATGTGTCTATGTTTAAACGATTACGCTGTCAGTTTCCATAGAATTTTCTCAAAGAGTGACACGAGATAGATATTTAACTGCTTGTTGATAAAAACCGTAATCTTACTTATATATTATTTCAATACTTTATAATACCTATCGGGTGTTAGTAGGAATAGTAGTAGATATTTGATTAAACTTCGAATGTAAGTAACATTTATCTAAGCAAAGGGCTGTTGACTTCACAGCCCGGTCTTTTACTTTTTCTTTGCGATTAGTCAATACGATTAGTTTAGCGACCCGTTGAGTGAGCTCACTTGTTGCGCTTTGGCAATGACTGGCGTCCATCTCGCGCTGTCGGTTGTTTCATTACGTTACATTACACACGGTCGGCGGATAACTACTAGGTATATAGGAGCACCCGATACTGGATAGTGTTTTAACGAGATTTTAATGCTTTGACTCGCAAAATTTATTACCGCTGGCGCCATGAAGGAATGTTTGCATAAACGATGTGTATACTTGTAATTTATTTATCTCGTGGGTTACAGTTATTATATTATGTTAAATGTAAAAGTTTTCTTATATCTAAATAAATATTATTATACGTATATTAAAACTAGGCTTAGTGCCAATCCGTTGTAAAAATCTCTTACTTGAATCGTAGTTAAGGGTGTCCTACTATCGCTAGATGACTTTTAAATATTGCAGCTTGTTACCAACTAAATGAACGGTCCTAGAGATTCCATTATACTTTGAAGGCCCATCAAACATTGTTCTCAAATGAAAAGGAAGGTTAAAAACAAGGAAATGTTGAAAAACGACCTCTCAACCCTCCAAAAGTTCGAGTATTGTATTCATATATTGTTCAATTTCAATAGAATCTACTCCCCTGTGAAATTTCCATTCAAAAGCATAGCATATTACAGTTTTCATAACGTTTTGTTCAGTTCACTTAAAATTATACGTAGGTATGAAGAAAATAATAATACAGATTTGCGTTCTTCGATATTTTGGTTCATATTATATTCGAAGCGTGTACCTGGGGCGGGCGGATCACGATTTTTCCCAGATGAATACATTACAGGTGCTTAGTATTCTTAACTGGCAGCCGAGATTGCGTTGCCTTGTCGCCTTGAGGGAGCCATTGCATACTGCACCGTAGGAAGGAATAACCACTTCTAATACATTTCTCATTATTATAGTTATTGGAATATATAGTAATTAAAGTTTAAACCATAGAACTAATAACAATAATTAGATTTGTTTTTACACGAATGCCCAAAAAAGGAGCGTTATTACCTAGTTTATTCGTTATTGTTTTGAAATATTTAGTCGTTAAATTGACCTAATATTTTAATAGTTTAATTTAAAAGTCCTTACCCACAATCGTTGTATTCACCTCTCGTCAATCCTCAAAAGCCAAAATGATCTTCAAGGCGCTATATTATACCGGGATAAACATTCATCGTGCATGAACAAGCAGCAACTTATCGCTCATCATATCGTATCTTGGTGTCTTTTGTTAACCGTGCCACTAAATTGTCACTTAAAATTTTATTGGTTTACGTTAGAGCTGGCTATTAATTACTTGTCATTATTTGTATAATGATATCGTAAATTATTATTTACTAAGGTACAGGTCGTATCTATAATTTCTAACACGCCTTTTGGAAATTGTACCTATTCATATTATTATATGCGTTGACGATCATTGCTGGCCGTTTTGGAAGCATGTAATTGAGGCCTTACGCTGGGATACCATAAATGTCATTATTTAATTGGTTCGAACGTGGTGTACTAAATAAAGAATCACTATAAAGGCTCATATAAATCGCATTATCGATTTTTCTACCCTACATTGAATGCATGGCTTCAGATATTATGTCCTATGCTATATTAATGCTCTACATATAGTCTATATTGGTCCACGCGACAGTATTAGTTCGTATATATTTTTATCATAATATATTTTTACTATGGCGTCACATGAGTACATACAGCTTGTATTATATTAGTTAAATTATAAAGGTCTCGTCGGTTCTTCTCAGCAGAACAGCTTTCCGAGCCGGTGGTAGTTTACTCACAGACTTACAGACTGACTTTTAATTTTGATAATGTAAAAATGACGATTCAAAAGAGCTTGTAAAAGTCTATTTGAATAAAGAATATTTTGATTTGATTTGATTGATACAATAGTTCAGCCTTATCGGATGGAAACAAGTGCTTGAATGAAGTAAGTCATACAGTTTCCAGACATTAACAATTAACATGTTATGCTAATAATAATAATCATCCACAAATTTAACCCTACATGCCTGCTACTACTACTTATGCCTACACCTATAGTATTGTTTCGTCACATATATGTATAATATATACGTTCTTATAAATTCTGAGCACAAGTGCTATTACGCGTATTTTTTTAACTTAAAATGTGTATTCAATTAACTCTTTACATTATTGTTATATGTAATTTTTAAAATGTCAATGGAAATGAACAATTCTTTGTTCATTATTCACAATATCATTAAACAAATATTATGCATTGATAAAATCATATTATCATCGCGTAATACGTGCATATTTATTTGTTAAATAAAGAATGTCCTCTGCATATGTAAATAAACAGTAGTAGATATTAGATATAAATTATAAAGACATTAAAACCATATCACATAACACACACTTTTTGAAACTATTTACATATTGAGTTCAATGATCTATAAAGCTGTGTCTTGTAAATAGGCGAAATAAAACAAGTACCTAATCAAAAAACTGGTAGTTTTAAAACCAGTTTAGATTTTTCTTAATAATATCTAACTGACTACTGTTTACTGACATTATATTATAACTGAGTGTGCTAATTTGTAATGTTACATCCAATTATGGTTTAAGCAAAAAAAAAATCATAGAAGCTATTTTCTAATTTAAGCAATCTTGAGCTCGGTTTCGTAAAGCTGGTTCAATTTATAGTGGTAGTTGCCGTTGACCCCATATATACCGTAGTAAGGACTGCTCAGTAGTATTTAATATTGTTTTACTACGCCTGTGAGAGTAGTAAATTATGTAACCCGCATTTCCTATATACATAACACGAATGGTAAGTACATATTATTAATCTTTTGGACATTTTATTTGTTATTTCTTCACTATTGATGTAAGTTGCTTATTTCATGAAGTCAGACTAATGGTCTTTGTTTAGCTGCAAACAAAGGCATTTCAAGATCTACAAATCCAAAAATGAAATTAGAAATGATATCAGCGAAAATAACGTGACTTATTGCTTTAGGTACTTTCCTAATAGTTACAAGATTAAAATTTAAATCCAACTAAAAAAAGAGGCCTAATTAGTTCTTTATTATAATAATTATAATTATACAACTACATACAATTGTTATTCATAAATATGAATATAATAAAATTATGTAAGTAATTATTGTGAAACATTTTAAATTATATTTTCATTGAAAAGAATACACTTTTTTTGTTACACATTAACGTGAGTTATAAAAATTATAATATATTATGAATGTATAATGATGTAGTATGATAAAGTATTTTTTATAGTAGTTTTTATTAATTCATAGTTTTTTCTTGTAATTATTGCTTTAAATATAAATCATTAGTGCGGATCAGACAAAAACAATTTCCCAAAAGCCACAGATATGTACTAAATAGTTACTATTGTTTTATACTGAACTAAAAAACTCGATGTCACTTCTACATTCTCCAGTTAAAGGACTTGACCTCTATAGTCATTAATTACAATTTATGTTGCAGTCGCTCTTAGCACCAGTTTAACGTCTTGCCCACGCGCACTGTGTCAAATGTTCAGTTCGTCCTAAATGCCCTGAGTAGTAGGCATAGTATGTATAATATATTTTACCATTATGATGTTGCAATTTTAATATAATTCAATTACAATGCTAATATTCAATATATCTAAAATCTAGAATTTAATCTAAAAAAAAGTTGTCTAAAAGTAATGAATTTTCCTTTTTACGTTATACTTAGATAATAAAAGGAGAGAACACATACCTATACATAAGTAGTGATGTGATATTATATTGGTTGCTTAATACCGAATACGTATAACCTAACAGTTTCACAGTACAAGTGGTTACAACTTACAATATGAAAATAAAGATTTTTTATTCTTTGCATCTTATTCTTTTCGGTGGACAGAAGTTGTTCACTCCAATTTATCATTGAAAGCCTAAGAGTAACCTTAATTTTCGTATCCCATCAGATAAATTACTTTAGTTGTTGAAACGCGTTCGATCTCGTATATTGAGGTCGACATGAAAGTCCGTAAATCGACCTTGTCGTGATATTGTCCTGTGTTTTTATTCAAGAATTTGAGTTCTTTAATTTTTTTATATTTCCTATTAGAAATTTTGATAGTCTATTATCTATATTTAATAGATTACTTCTTCCGTCCTACGACATAGCGACTAACTCTGAACTCAGCTGTGAATTTCAATATAAGTTTTGTTTTTCTGTTTATGTTAGGTATGGTTATTACTGAAAAAATGTTGTTACTGTAAAAAAAATATTTTTGTAAATTTGGCATATTATTCAAATCAAAATCTCCCATAACTTCTAGTTTCATGCTTATTGCAGCATGACGGCAGGTTAGATTTTTTTGATTTGAATTTTGACTTTTTATGTAGATAGTAAAATATATTTTGGCAAAAAATACTGTAGCACGAATACAAATACGAGCTATCTCAGTCTCAAATCAGTTTACTTTTAGATGTTTTCCTGTTTTAGACATTACATTATTCTTTTTATCTTTAAATTGTCAGTACTTATTACATTTGATTTTATGAAATTCAAGATCTTTCTAGAGACTACCTCTAACTTGCATTTTCTTTATGATTTGACATTTAAAATGTATCCAAATTTAGAAGAAGTTTATACCTAATATCAGTAAAAAACACTTAGAAAACCTCAATTTTGTTGGTAGTTCAGAAATCAGATCGAGACTAACGATTAGTTCCAGCCTGTGGAACTCCCAAAGTTCAGTGACACGGTGTTTGGTCATGGTAGCGGAGTTGACGTCCACAATGATTTAGTACATACAACCTCCATTCATGAATGTCATTCAAATCGAGTACACGTGACGATCAATCAATGACATTTGTTTTGTACTAGCTATCAATCGTTTTGGTTACTTTCACCGTTTCTCTCTATGTACTATTTATTGAATAGCCTTACTCATAAATATATTAAGGTATTCTAGTTTAATAATATTTTATTTCAATACTTATATTGTTACATTTTATATTTTATTTAAAAATATTTCACATGCTAAAGCAAAGGATTAACGTGATTTTTCCTTGGCAATTTGTTGATCTTTTTTTTCTTTAGTTCTAAGTAAAGCGTTGTCAGCACACTAGTGCTATACATTTGTCAGTAGTTAGGTACAAAGAATTAATCTCGAAATTTCTTTAAAATCGTAGGCTAACTTTCTTGAACATTTTATATACTCAAATATTCCATACAAAATGCCAGCTTTTTCACACAAGAGCAATATTTAAAAGTAGAATGTTAGCTCTCAGAAATTAACTTGCATAAAACAAACTTTTCAGTCCATAATGAAGAACATGAATTAATTAAATATAGACTAGCTAGAGTAATAGTTACTTGTTCAAGCATTGATATTAATTAAACTTTTTACAAAGTTGCTTTAAAATATTTTAACTTCGTATTATAATTTGTTTTCATAAGAAAAAGTTGACGTAGTTATGTTTAATGTTTATAAAATGCAACAAAAACGTATTTTTTATTATAAAATTAATTATACTGTCGATAAAAATCCTAGCGCTAATTATATTTGCATTTTGCTAGTTTCAAAGAGGAAGCAAGTTAGTTTGCCAGTTTTTGTTGTTTTTTTAAAAGTAGTAGTTGTATAATATCATTTTTTATCCGACATTTTGTGTTCATCGTAATAAATCAATAAAATAAATATGTTGGGACGGGACATTATTACACAGAGCGCCATCTAGTTCCGTATAAGCTACGAGACTTGTGTTACGACTTACTGATAACCAAATAGTTGATACACTACAAATATACAACTTTAAAAACACACATATTATATAAATAAAAATCCATGACTGGAGTACAAACGTTCAAAACAATTCGTATCTACAAATTAATGCCTCCAGCGGGAATTGAACCGCGACCTGGCTGCAAGTAGGGTCACTACACACTGAGCTCTACTGCTGAGGTCTACTACACGTGTCGATATATTTAAATAGATTTATACTGCTCGATAGAGTTATTGCGAGGCGAAAGGGGCGTAGGATTTTTGTGATAACGACAAAGAAACAGCTCAGAGAAGTGAAGAAGAACGAAGTAAGGTCAGGTATAATTTGAGAGACTTTTGCTAATTTTTACTTTGTAACACGAGTGGAGTCATGTGCGAAAGTAGTGATGTACAAGAATAACTAACTACTACTAAAATGGTCGATAAAGTAAATCTAAGCACTGACTTCTAAGAAGATTAAAATATGCATATTGCATTAACTTATGCTTCAGTTGTGGCGTGGTTCCGAAGTGAATGTTGCGGTTTAGTCTGTCAGTTATATGTTATTAAAATGTTTTATTTTCCTACTCATTGTTTTGTCTATTAAAATTATCTAGACATATTTAATTTAATTCATTTTTTTCCATTTTTTTAAAGAAACTGTTGACTATAATTATTTTATTATCAGTCACATTAAATTCATATAATGAAGAGTTAATTACTTACGTATATAATAAATTATAATAACTACAAAAACATATAAAAAAATAAAGCACACACATTATTTATTTCATTTTTACACTATTAAGTAAATACGTACGGATAATCAACAGGACTTTAACAATTAATTAACAGCTAGTATCGTAAAGTAATGTACCTAAAAGGTGAATTGTGTAGTGCGTAGTGAATAAGGTGATGAAGTTGAAATGTAGTGCAAGTGTGAGTCGACGAATGATGGAGTCGGGGACGAGGTAGCGCCCGCATGGGGCAGACGGCGAGTATGTGTCGCCTTCATGGATCATGTCTCCATCACAAGAAAAGTACGTATGTTTGTATAGATATAAGTTAAATGTGTTTTACATATTATAAATCTTTAATTATTAAGATTAATAATATCTAACAACTTTATGCGTACATACAAGCAGATCAGTTTAAAATAAGTGATAGTAGCAGTTGCTTGATACTATAGACCAAAAACTAGAAATAGTTAATATTAATAAAATTAAACTAATAATTTATGTATAATATATTCTATTTCTTTTGAATCGTTTATATTACATCATATATAGAAGTATAGAAATTTTGGTAACTGTATGTAGGTAATGTTGAGTGAAAAACGAACACATGATTGTTCTTTTTTTGTATTGTCTTGTATATTACTAACACTTTTGGGTTTCCAATTCTTTATTTTGAAGTAAAATACTACTTAAATACGTATTTACTTAGTTAGTTTATGTAGTGCAATAGTTTAATAATAATAGTTGATAATAATGATTGATATGAATAAACCAAATTGTTTTCAAGCCTAAAATAATAACAAAAAAATGACGTTTATCCATTTCTCCATTTGCTTGTGTACCTATTAATGATTTATTCTTCTTTTTTACATAAAATACTGAATTAAAGGCTCTTAAGTCGATATACCTAGTGTACCAACCCATAAAAACATATGGCGAGATGAAAATTTATCGCTAGTTAGGTTCATATTTAAATTTTAATAATAATACTATTATAAAATAAGCAGCTTTTAGATTTCCAAGATAAAAATCTTGTTATTTCAGTATTAGCGCCTGATCTAAAAAAAACTCAATTGGAATCTTCCACTGTACAAAGTAAGTCTTACTCATACGATTTTAGAATTGAATACTCAAATAGTAGGTGGTAATATGATAAATGAAAGCTAATATTAGAATATTTTACATCTGCGCGTCACAACACTATTCTTAGCGAACAAGACTATTATTAGTTTGTCTTTAAACTATAGCGACTAGCTCTAGCTCTACATAGGTAGAATGAAATTCCATCACATAAAAACTAAGATCTTTTATACCAAGATATTGAAATCTCAAGTTCTTATCATATATTTCAAATATGTACATAGGCATACTCCATCTTTAAACTGTATACACTCTTATGTACAAAAAATCTAATTGACTGTATGAAAAGTAAAAAAAGATTTCCTTATGCTCTTGGCAAGAGCCATCGCAAAAAATCGCATAATATCATGTTTTCAGAAAACATACTGTATATTATTTTTACGATGTAAAAGGGGATATTTACCCTGTTTTTCACTTACTTTTATGTGTTCCCGATATTTGGTAACTGTTGAAAGCAAATATATTGTATAATTTTGACCAATATTCAATTTTACTATGGTCCATGTTTTTAAAAATCAAAAACCCACCCTGGGTAACCTAAATGTTTCTGGTTAGCATTTTAAACATGATTTTTTTATGATAAAAATAGTAAAATTTGATGCACTTAAAATTTCTTAACGAGTTGTCTATTTTATTTAATCATTAATATTTTCTATAAAAAAAAATCTGAAATAAATGGAAAATATAAATGGATGTTCAAAATAATGTTTTAGTGATTAAAATAATAAATAATTTTAGACTAAACCTTATAAAGCCATTTTGTGACGCTGTGTGTGTGAACCAATTTAGTTTAGTAATTTTACTTTCGCGTTGAAACTGTAAAAATTGAATGTGATCTTTTTTTATAAACAAACATTTATATTTATTTATATTAATTAATCGTTAATGTAGTAATTATACAATAGAAAATTACTATGTTGTCTCTATTCTACACATCAATAACAAAGTATGTAATACGTACAATATAACCTCCTCCTTTTTTGAAGTCGGTTAGTAATAAGTGTAGGTACGCTTAAAATGCACATAAATAAGAATTCAATATAATAATTGAAAACGGAAACTGAATATTTTTAATTTCCTAAACTTAAAATAATGTACCTAGTAGCAACCATATTTTTCCACAAAGTATTACAAACACAAAATTTATTTTAACTAATTTTTTTTATTTACATATCTTATAACGTCGATTGTGAATTGTATAATATATTCTATTTCTTTTGAATCGTTTATATTACATCATATATAGAAGTATAGAAATTTTGGTAACTGTATGTAGGTAATGTTGAGTGAAAAACGAACACATGATTGTTCTTTTTTTGTATTGTCTTGTATATTACTAACACTTTTGGGTTTCCAATTCTTTATTTTGAAGTAAAATACTACTTAAATACGTATTTACTTAGTTAGTTTATGTAGTGCAATAGTTTAATAATAATAGTTGATAATAATGATTGATATGAATAAACCAAATTGTTTTCAAGCCTAAAATAATAACAAAAAAATGACGTTTATCCATTTCTCCATTTGCTTGTGTACCTATTAATGATTTATTCTTCTTTTTTACATAAAATACTGAATTAAAGGCTCTTAAGTCGATATACCTAGTGTACCAACCCATAAAAACATATGGCGAGATGAAAATTTATCGCTAGTTAGGTTCATATTTAAATTTTAATAATAATACTATTATAAAATAAGCAGCTTTTAGATTTCCAAGATAAAAATCTTGTTATTTCAGTATTAGCGCCTGATCTAAAAAAAACTCAATTGGAATCTTCCACTGTACAAAGTAAGTCTTACTCATACGATTTTAGAATTGAATACTCAAATAGTAGGTGGTAATATGATAAATGAAAGCTAATATTAGAATATTTTACATCTGCGCGTCACAACACTATTCTTAGCGAACAAGACTATTATTAGTTTGTCTTTAAACTATAGCGACTAGCTCTAGCTCTACATAGGTAGAATGAAATTCCATCACATAAAAACTAAGATCTTTTATACCAAGATATTGAAATCTCAAGTTCTTATCATATATTTCAAATATGTACATAGGCATACTCCATCTTTAAACTGTATACACTCTTATGTACAAAAAATCTAATTGACTGTATGAAAAGTAAAAAAAGATTTCCTTATGCTCTTGGCAAGAGCCATCGCAAAAAATCGCATAATATCATGTTTTCAGAAAACATACTGTATATTATTTTTACGATGTAAAAGGGGATATTTACCCTGTTTTTCACTTACTTTTATGTGTTCCCGATATTTGGTAACTGTTGAAAGCAAATATATTGTATAATTTTGACCAATATTCAATTTTACTATGGTCCATGTTTTTAAAAATCAAAAACCCACCCTGGGTAACCTAAATGTTTCTGGTTAGCATTTTAAACATGATTTTTTCATGATAAAAATAGTAAAATTTGATGCACTTAAAATTTCTTAACGAGTTGTCTATTTTATTTAATCATTAATATTTTCTATAAAAAAAAATCTGAAATAAATGGAAAATATAAATGGATGTTCAAAATAATGTTTTAGTGATTAAAATAATAAATAATTTTAGACTAAACCTTATAAAGCCATTTTGTGACGCTGTGTGTGTGAACCAATTTAGTTTAGTAATTTTACTTTCGCGTTGAAACTGTAAAAATTGAATGTGATCTTTTTTTATAAACAAACATTTATATTTATTTATATTAATTAATCGTTAATGTAGTAATTATACAATAGAAAATTACTATGTTGTCTCTATTCTACACATCAATAACAAAGTATGTAATACGTACAATATAACCTCCTCCTTTTTTGAAGTCGGTTAGTAATAAGTGTAGGTACGCTTAAAATGCACATAAATAAGAATTCAATATAATAATTGAAAACGGAAACTGAATATTTTTAATTTCCTAAACTTAAAATAATGTACCTAGTAGCAACCATATTTTTCCACAAAGTATTACAAACACAAAATTTATTTTAACTAATTTTTTTTATTTACATATCTTATAACGTCGATTGTGAATTTACCGAGCAACTTTGCACTTTTTTTATAATAAATTATGCATTTAATAATAAATTCGAACGAAATAGATTTTAATGACGCAAACGAAACGTATATCTATATACTATATTCTTTAAATAAATAAATAAAACATCATAATTTGGTCTGGGAGAAACTAGAAAAGTTATCAAAAGACATGTGAAGTTCTGCCAATCCGTACTTGACCAACGAGGTGGATTATCTGATTCGCCTCCTTTTGAAGGGTGCTCAGCAGTGGGAAGTTGAAATAAGAGCTGTAAATGAATGTTATTTAAAAATGTTTGAAATCAAATATATTCATGTCTCATGTGTTACATAATAAAATGTTTTTATGTTGTGATGCGCATTAAAAATAAGCTCATTAAGCTTTTCTCGTACGATGTACATATAAAAGTACATTATAAAGATTAAACTAGAAAAAAAAAATTGTAATCGTTGTCGATCATTACTGTGTCAGCCTATTAACAAAATTTTCTACTACATTCTTTTTTAAATATGCTTGATGAAAAACAAACTATTGTAAATAAACTATGCAACTCGAAACCAGTTTCCCATACGAATATTATAGTAACTATAATATGATTTGCGGAAACTAAACAGTTCGACCAGGATATTGCAGCTTGACCCGTATGTATAGAACTCTATTAAATAGACACAATCAATCAAACAATTATCTAATAGAGATTGTTTCATAAACAATTGCCTCTGTAAATCATATTTATTATGCTACTTTGTAAATACAGCTGTGGCAGTGCCTTAACATTGGTTTATCAATTACCCTTGTACTAGGTATTGTAGGTAGTGTTGTAGGACAGCGTTTTATGTATCTAATGTACACTAGCGATTAACCATCGCTTTGCTTAGATTCGTCCCTGGGCACGTTAAAGGTTAGCATAGTTCTTTCCCACGGTATTTTTTTTCCAAAAATTTTTAATGTACAGATTCGAATTTCAAAGAGGAGATATTTTCCTGCATTTTATTATAATATGTAAGTAGGTATGTAGATATAGTACAATTGTTTCAGCGTTAAAAGGTAACACACGTACATATTTTAAAATTTATATTTTTTTATTAACCATAAGTATGTGAAGTGAAATAAAAAGATTGATTTCGCTAATCATTAACGTTAATGTATGCCTAACTTTGATCTAAAAGCATTTGATAAATCGATGAATATATATTAATCCCGTTATCTTCCATCCTATTGAATGGTTTACAAGTAATATATATATCGATCCGACTGAAGTGTGTGGCTATCGTTATCAGTGCATGTATTGTGCTCATAACACTCGATTACTCTGGGTTAGTGGAAAGCCTCCACAATGTTGTACTAACGATATGAGGGATTTAGTTATTTGTTATGATATACGTTGCTTTGAAATTGGAGCAAAAGCTTAAAAGCTTTGTAATAATATACGAGTATAATATTATATTGTAAAGCGGTTTAATTACCTATATTAAAGACTAGCGACTCACTTAATGGTTATTATAAACATAATTCACAAAGAGCCGAATAACTAGATATCACCGTACCAAATTTCGCTTAAATCTGTTAAGAGGTTTTCTTGTGACGCGGTCACACCAACAGACAATAATTTAAAATACTACAATTACGGTTTTTGGATTCGATAATAACGTACACAATTCGACTAAGTTAGATTTTTACTATATTATGAAAAAATTTAGTATTGATTTAGGTAGTTTATTTTTTTCAGTATTTTACAATTATGTATTAAATTTTTATTTAACTATAAGACTTTACCACAGAATTACTCGAGTACTTTACAACTACTTAAGATCCATTCTTATGCTAATTTAAAGGTAATGTTTACAATAACAATTTCATATTGAGCCTCGCACTTTTTATGATACCATCATGCTTCAATACATTTGCTAATAAAATTCACAACTACAAGTAATCGGTGTCCGATCTGTGGCTACGTAGGCTGTGAAACACGTGGGCCTATCTGCGTTGTAAAACCGTAATCGATAGTCTGATGCATTTATTACCACCGTATAGCTGGTTGCTTCCTATATAGTTATATTTATTACCCATAACACCGTTCGCAGTTTATTTGAGATATAAATTCTCAAACACGCTTTATAGCGGCTATTACAGGTTTACTAGGTTTTTAGTTTTTTTTCACATATTTACTGCTTTCCCTAAAACTGGCTTTCGATCCAAACTTTACATTTTACGGCTAATTAAATTCTTTTAAACTTTTAATATTTTGTTTTAATAATGTACAACTTTTATTATAGGAACTTTTAAGCACGTTTCATTGTTAGGCGGTTGGTTATAAAAGATATATGGCATCTAACTAGTTTTGATGATAAACGTTCTTGTATAATTTTGTCAATATTTTGGGTATTAATAATTCAAGCCAGATGTATTGAATTTAAAGGTCTATTAGCTAATGGGTACCCTTTATATAGGGAAGTTAGCATAAAGCTGAGTAGTTGCAAACAATTTAAACTTGGTGAGTAAATTGCTTCGCAATTTCAAGAAAACTACAGTAAGCCTAATTTAACTTAAATTTTTACTTTAATATTAAACGCTTAAATTATAAGATATGCGTCAAGATAGTGGTTTCAATACTTTTAATATATAATTAATTAAAATTAAAGTAATTGAAGTGTATTGTATTTATATAACCTAAATAACAGCATTTTACATTTGAAATTATATTCGGTTGTTCAAAGAAAAGCACAAATTTTCATTTTATTCGATTGTCTGTTTGTCCTGTTCAAACATTAATCCTAAACAAAAAATAATCATTGAAACGGCTAAACTGATTTTTGCAGTACATTCACCTAGCGGGTAGTTGATATTATAAAGAATAACTTGCCCTAGTTTGATTTTAGAAAAAGTTAATCTTTTTCTAAAATCAAACTAGGGCAAGTTCAAGGTTCTGCAGAAAAAATTAAACATACCTAGTCACGTACCCGCGTGAAGCGAGTGTAAGTCACTAGTCTTATAACATAAACAATGGCCGCTAATTAATTTTTGAAAGGTTTCACCCTAAGGGAACCATTACTAGTACCTAAAAGAGGTTAATCATGCTCAATGCCGAAGATTACTTCGGTCCATGTCCCTCGTGAAAAATAAACAAATCCATAAACAAACACTATTGCATAAATTAAAATTATATTAGTACTGAAATATCAACGTTATGTAATCTTATACGGTTAATCCTCGAGACATGAAATTTATAGGTGTTTTCTTAATGTATAAATATATTATTACATGATACATGTTGCATGTATTTTTATAAGCAATTTATAAATCACTTTATGTTAATATCACACTTGATAAATTCGATAGGTTTTGAAGCCGACGAGCCATTTTAATATTGATATACCAAGTGTTATTTTCACAAGTCAGACAAATCTAACGACGACTCTCTAGCTAAAATTCATCAAGCAGACGCTAAAGAGCACCCCAAAGAGATATTATAAATATAAATATACATCGAACATTCAAATTTTTATAGTTTAAACGCGGTCGTAGGCGCAGGTTTTGCTAGTTTAGTAATCAAAATTAAATCATTATTTTGCTTACAACACACAATTCTCGTCCATAAAGAATGTTCTCACATTTGTTGCTTTAACTATTTGAATAACTTTGTTCCCTTAGGTTAATGTTGCGGTCCCTTTCTGAAACTTTCATTAACTTGGTTATTCTCGTCCGGCCAATGCTATTTAGCTAAAACAAATTCTATTTTGTACTGCACTTACATAAAAAACCTCAAACTCACTCAAAGGCAATATTTTGTTAGTTTTAACTTTTAGTAAGTTCCACTTCAACATTGTAGCCGAATGCGGTATTATTTAAGAATCGAAATGAAAGAAATCTTTGTAACATTGTTCATTTTGGCTCATACAAATTCGATTGCAAATTTTAACTTATCAACTTTATATTTTGATAGTAGTTTGATTTATAGCTTTATATGGATTGTGATGTCTACTATTGTTTATTTTTGAAGTACCATCAGCAGTCTATGTGGTATAAAATTTAATTTCCTCTTAAATATTGAGCAGAGTTTTATAGCATATAAAGACAAGCTACGTTTTACGAGGCAGTATATTTGGGCATGGAATTATCTGGTCAGTAGTCTTTGAATCGATAACCTCTTCCTTCAAGTGCCTCTTAACTTTTAGACTTTCCATATAATTAATGAACTCAAAGTACCGTTCCCCCTTCACAAAATCTCCCATTCGTATAAAAAATGTTGAGGGTCTCACAATGATTGAATTTTAATTATTTAGTTTTAGATTTAGATTTACTTAATTTTGTATAACAGTATATATTTTCACAAAATTAAATAAATCTTTTCTTTGGGACACAACACCATCTAGTTCTATGGTAAACTCCGAGTACTTATTGTGTTCAGTATACTAGATGCTATTATACCCATTACTTACCCACATATTTTAAATATAAACACCCGTGACTTCTATCCAGAAGCATTCGTGCAAATCATCACACAAATTAATGCCCCCAGCGACTCACTGACATGACTCGAATCCGCGACCGCTGACACAGCAAGTAGGGTCACTATAAAAATGAATAAAAGTTGTCGTCAAATGCATATATGTATTATACTATATATTCATTAAGGAATTTTAGTTAGCTGTATAGAAACATATAAAATATAGTAAGTATGTTTAGTTAATGTTCGCAAAAAACGAGTTTGGTTTTTATTTTGAAGGAAGTGAAAGTGATGATAGTTTGGTGTTAACTAAACCTTTTATGCCTTCATTCGTGCACTTCATATCCATAAATATTATTTCATTTAGAACAACAAAGTTATATTAAGGAACGAAACTGTCGAATGATTTCGAAGAAGAGACAGTATACAATTTAACGAACACTTAAGTACAGGATAATACGCAAATTATTTCATTACAGCAGTTGAAATCTTGCACAATCGAGGTCAAGACCAGAATAAATTCGTCCTTCTTATTTTTGAGTACAGGTATCCATTGTATAGACTTTGAAGCCAATAATCATAAATTATATTCTATCATAATTATAAAAATATTATTAGACGATACCGAATAACTGAATGAATGTATAAATGTAAAATTCATAAGGAGTTACTTAGATTTGCATATCATTCTGTTATCATAGTAAGGAAAAAGTCAATGCATACAAAATAAGTAAAATCTTTTGATAACACTTAATGAGTGCATAAAATTACTTGCTTATTTCTAATAATTACAGTCTGTTGCCACGAAATTAAATTGGTTTTCTGGAGACTGAAATTAACATCGATTATTCAAACATTACACAAATTAGTATTGTATGTATTCAGTACTAAGAAAATTGTTTTAGCTGTTTTTAATTTTGTATTTTTATATGATATAAAGCCAGAGAATATACTAGTTGGTATATTGAATTTTGACCTAGAATAAACATTTTCGATATTTGATCTTAAAAACGAATTTAAAAAAACGAATTTTTATCGAATTTCTTCACCTGTTACGCTTTAACATACCTTTAACATAATAAATAACTATTAAAATGTTAAAGGGAAAAAATTAAAACAAAAAAACACTTGCTAAACCTTTTGACATATACAAATATTACTCGATTATTTTATTTTTTTTCGTTACGCTATAATTTTATAAACAAAAAAAAAATAAGTTTCTGAAAGTTTCAGTTCAAAATTTTAATTTTGAAAGGTCGCTTATATTTTTTTTTAATTTAATAGTGCATTACTTTAGAATTTTTCGAGCGACCTTTTAATATTCAAATTAAAATTCCATACATTTTTTTTATTTATTACAATAATCGATTACAACACACCACGAGATGAATTTTAATTTTAATATCAAAAGTTCGCTCTAAAAAAATCTAAAGTAACAATTAAATACTTACTAACCTATATACTGTTTGGCAATGTCATTGCATGGGCGGACCCGATCCTACACTTGCGACAGCGTCCCAACTCATAAACTTAATTTATGTTGAATCTACAAGGGTTGTATGTTCAATAAAAACTTATGGCCATTCAAATTGTGGTTATATTATTCATATTTCTATATGAATGACATATCTTAATGGCTTAGTACATTTTTGGTACCTATTAAAGTATTTTTGACGCCAGCAAATTATCACAAGTACACATAATTACAGATATTAGTAGCAACCAATATAATAGATACCAATCTCGAAGCTCTTATCACTACATAGTATAAAACAAAGTCGCTTTCTCTGTCCCTATATCCCTATGTATGCTTCAATATTTAACTACGCAACGGATTTTGATGCGTTTTTTTTAATGATAGAGTGGTTGAAGAGGAAGGTTTATATGTATAATAACAGTAGGATATATATTTTATACCCGTGCGAAGCCGGAGCGGACCGCTAGTTAATTAGATAAGGGGTTATTTCTAATATCGCAAATATTTTAAAGGTTAAGGTGTACATAATTATAGTATCAAATAATCTCCCAATTTTTAGTTTATTAGTCCACGGGCCCACATACAAGGGATTTCAGTGATTATTAACATGCTGAAAGTTAACATACAGCTTCCTTTTGATGAGACACTCAACTTTTATCATCGAAGTATATTCGGATAGTGGAAGGAAAAAGCGCGAAAGGGAGCTGTGATGAGTGTCCAAAAGAACACAACGGAACATACATTATGGATTTATGTCAATGTTAGATGAACCTAGAAAATATGAGATGATCGTATATAATATTGTATCACTCGTATATACGAGTATCATAATGTATGACAACCTTGTTTATTAAGAAAACATTTTACACTTAGTATCAGTTTAAATAAACATCCTGGTCTTATCATAATTAAAAATGATCGTAAAATGACGATCTGTTGTATATGTAGGTACAGGCCGTGAAAGTTTACATAAGAACCAACAAGAAACCAAAGAAGTGCGGGTGTAGTATCAAACATAACCGCGACGGAGGTATACTGTACTATAGTTGAATAGCTAATAAAGTTTCCTATTAAGCCATTTATTATTATTATCAGTGCACATTTGAGAGTGTCGAATGTCGTTTTTATACCATTTACAACAAAGTTTGCCCATTTTAAGCCGAACCGTAAAAGTTGTGCGTTTAAAAGGCTATAATATGAAAGTTTTCGACTTTGACTATACAAGAGGAATTAATCTAAGTATGCAAATTGCTGGGTGTACTGAACTTTCTGACTTCGTAAATTCTGTATCAGCGTTACGATTCTTTGGCATGGTCTGAATAAATTGTTTATATCTTTACAATAGAAATAGCTATTGAGAGTCGCGTCGCTTTTGTTCAAATTGCAGTGTCGCTTTTTGCAGAAGATAATAAAAATGCAAATCAAAAATATTGACTGCCATGAAAGTGTCGACTCACTTGCTTGCACTGTTTTATTGTGCACGTGGATTGCATTATAAAATTGCATTTCAAACAGAAAAGTAGTCTTGCTTTTATACTATAAACTATATAGACTATACTAATATTATAAAGCGGAAGAGTTTGTTTGTTTCGCTAATCTCAGGAACTATTGGTCCGAATTGAAAAAATCTTTTTGCGTTAGATAGTCCGTTTATCGAAGAAGGCTACATGCTATATTACATCACGTTACGACCGATAGGAGCGGAGCATCAATGAAAAATGTTGCAAAAACGGTAGGTATTTGGTTTCCAGCCTTTAGAACGCGCGCGAAGCCGCGGGAAAGGCTAGTTTACTTATAAATATGATGAGATATACAGTACACTGCCAGTACTACATAATGACCTTTGTACTGTCATTTCCATTCGAACATAAGTTTGTAAATACGTAGTTTCTATTAACTCTCTTTTTTTAATAAAACTTTGAAACTCATCATTTGTGTCTTTTATTTTTGTAAAACTGTTGTAGGAATCTCTAAACAGATTGTTTCTTTTGATTAAATCTTTTATTGGATCGCAGAATTTATTAAAAATAATAGAGAAAGGAGAAACGGAGAAAACACATTGGTAAATTAAATTCCACTAACAATGATAATTTTGATGAACGATATTCGCTACTTAACTAAATAGTAGCGAATTAATATTACGAGTACAAATGAGATTCAAAAATAACTTTTTAGTACTAATTTTTATATCATATTCATATATAAATTTAAAATACAGTAAACCTGTATACCTACATACATATGTATTGAAAAATAATATTCTGGGAGCATTCGGGTTACCCTAATACTGTTAAAATTAAATAAATATGTAACTATAAAACAATAGAATGAATCCTTGAAGATTTTTTGCAAAAATGTTATCATCTTTCCTACAGATAGAAAATTTTTAATTGAATCTTGTATATATAAATAAGGTAATAATTTACCGTATCTACAGAATAAAAAAGAATAGTTTTTTAAAAAAAAATTGTGAGTTACAAGTAATATTCTTACTTTTAACCATGATCACTCATGGGTATAAAAGAAATTTTAATTTAACTGAGTTATTAGAACAAAAACAGTATTTGTGTTATTAAAAATATTCCAACTTCGTACTGCGTGTCAAACGCATTCTGTTAATAAAGTTTCGAGTTGTTTGCATTCCCCAAGCGAGGAGGGTCACAATAGTTAGCATTTACATAACAGGGACTCGAAAATCATTTTCGTTAAACTTTGTATGCTTCTGAAGGGTTTAAGGGCTGTGATATTTACTTAACTTGTTATAGTACACAAATATTAGTGTGGACAATGAATCTAATGTAGAAAACAGTTTAAAGGTTTAACGTTTAACTATTAAATACTAGCTACTTAACCATTTCTACGTCGCTCTAAATTGCTCTTGTTAGTTTCAGTCAGCTTATCAAATTCGCCCGTCCATTTTGGCTACTTTTTTTTACTTTTTTTACCACACGCACATTGGGACCATTTTCGAGACCTACTAATAGGTTAATTATAGGAGATAAGATAGGTTATTTATGACTTTTATATTTGTATTTTATTTATAGTTAGTTTTTGCACTTTATAACTATTTCAATTTGTATCGTGAGTTTTTACAATACGACTTCTGCTATCTTATATTTTTCCATTTGTGTATATGTGCTCCCAAGTTTGAGGAAATTATCAAAGTTTAAAATTGGTTTTTCTGTTCACGTTGCTTGGAAAAACCTTAAGCTATATAAACAAAAACTATATTAAAGATCAAAAGATTCTTTTGTCGGAACACTTATATTACCTTATATACCACATGTGCTTTTGTAAATAAGCGCTTGAAATGGCATGTAGTATTTAGCGCTAATTTTGATAAATCTTTGAATAATCTTTGCAACGGTCAGTCGATTAAAATCCTATTTAATATTATAAACGCGAAAAGTTTGTGAGATTGTATAGATGTATATTTGTTACTCTTTCATGCAAAAACGACTAAATGAATTGTGATGAAACCTTACAATATTATAGCTTAGACATCACAATACCACATAGGCTATAATTTATATAAAGAAGAAATATATAAAGATACTAGCTCAACCCGCGGCTTCGCTCGCATTAAATCTAGGGACGAACCCGAACGAGGGTGTGTTGCTAGTAGTAGGTGAGTATGTCAATCTTTGTCGTATACGACATATGAAAATTGCAAATGTCTTCACCATCAGAAAACATGTTTAAACCAAAGGGAAGGTAATGTTTGTAAGTTTGTATATTGTATTTTCGGTAACTTGTGATTCGATTCTAAAAGATTATTTCTGGCTATTTATATTTATTATGCCATAAAAATGATCTTATTGGAAAAAAAGATCATATAAATCGGAAAAAACGTGGAAGTTGTGTTCTTTTGTGGACGTGCGCTGCCTAAAAAGTTTGTGTAAATTATTAAATATAACGAAAAATCCATGTCGATGTACGTGTATTCGAACGAAACGAAGACGACGACGAGTCGATAGTACTCGTAATTTATAATAGTGTTTTTTTATTTTTTTTTGTAAAATTCCATTTAAAAACTAAATTGTTTTAAGAAAGAAATGCAATTTCCAATGGTTTCAACAAATAATTCAATTAATCTAAATTCATTATAGCACTAACTATTTCACCTCTTATTACAAAGCTTTGTATACAAGTATTTGCATGCGACTGATCGTGTCAATTTCAATTAGGCGAAAGCAAACGTGCCTTGCTTGTATAATTGCGACTACGATCGCATACGATCGGCGATAACCATTCTAGCGTGTCTATTGCAATTAAGAGATATTACAGTATTTCGTTCTTAATCGGTTTGTTGACTAAGCATCTGCTTCTGTTTATTGCCATCGGGAATATACTAATTCGATTATGGTAATAATAATGGCGTTATATAGTCAATATATGAGTATGTATATAATCACACATATGTATGAACTGTTGTAATGTAAAAGTTGATATACGAGAGGATGTTTTGAAGTTCGCGGAATGGGGGGTAAAGAGTGGAAATAAAAATCCAAATTAATTTTTACTTTTCAATATGTTCACCTGCTACCCTAATACATTTTTCGGAACTTTTACTTAACTTATGTTTACCGCCAATAAATAGAGTCCGAAAACCGCCGAAACTGCATCCTTATTTAATTAAATCCTTCGCAAATAAGTCGAGTCTTAACTCTTTAGATATTAGAAAACAAACATTTAATTTTGTACTTGAAATTCTACGTCTATGGGTAAATTATTCACAAGCGTTTGTAGCTTTACTATATTATAATTTTATTACCGTAATTTTGTGTAATATGTAGTATAGTCTTAATTTAATAATGGATTATATAGATTACGAGGAAGAAATGTTCTGGGCTTTTGAAATTACCAGTAAGTATATTCTAATTGGCAAATTAAAATTAAAATAATAAAAAAATATTTCTATACGTGTTATTTCATTATAAAAGGTGTTTAAAGTAAATACCATACTGTTGACTTTCACGTAATATACATTATGCGCCTCTCACAAGCCATTTATAAATATTATGTTAGTAATCACTTTTATTATATAAATACGTAACATTTATCGGTGGGTTTTTACCTTTTCCGATGAGCTGTCTTTGTGCCATACATTTTATTGCTTTATTTAAGTTCGTTTAAGCAGCGCTTGCTTCTGAAGTACTCGATGGCTTGTTCTTCGCCTATTTTAAAGTTATTATGATTTCTCACAATAGTCAAATTTTATCAGTATAGTAATCCGTCCGTTCCGTTATTCGAATCCGTTCAAAGATCAGTTTCAGAGATAACCTTATTCATCTTAACTTACAAACCAATCTTTTTATAATTATTCTTAGTGATAATAAAAAAAAATGTGCGTGTGTAGAAAGTACACATGTCAGAAGTCAAACTAATTTTTAAATCTCGTTTATATTTATGTACTAAATAACCCCGTCGTTGCTCGTTGAGAGAGGGAGATGGCGCGAAGGTCACACCCACGAGTTAGACAGAGTTAGAAATGTCACTGACTGGCGGTGGGCGAGATCTAACTAAGGCTAACTCTTCCCCGTCTCTGAGTGCCTGATACTATGGACTTATTTTTTCGTTTCATCGAGTTTGAAATCACAACGATTCTAAAGAAGTTTCACTTCAATAACTAATAAATAATGGCTCTCATTGTCTCTTGTAACTGAAGTCGTTCTCAATTGTTGCAGGTCTACAGCTGCGGAGCATAGAGGAGCCGCAGGGAGGCGCGGGCGGCGGCGTGCCCGCGCCCACCTGCTACGACGCGGAGTGCGCCCGCACGGAGGCCTGGCTAGATGAGAACCAGGAGTTCGTGCATGACTATTTCTTAAGGTATTTATTTATTTATTACTAGCTTTATCCGCGGCTTCGCCCGCGTTCATTTTTTTAATTTCTTATCAACCTCATTGGGTTGATCTGTAGGATGCCTGAAAGTTTCTTCAAAATTACTCTAGCTATTTCAGAACCCACTGTTAATACAAACATTTTTCGTAAAAAATATTTTTTTTAATAAAAATTAAAAAGTATCCTCCTATGTTACTTCTAATACCTCCAAGAATATGTGTACAAAGTTTCATGATGATCGGTTGAGTAGTTTTCGTGTGAAAGCGTAACAAACAAACTTACATTCACATTTATAATATTAGTAGGGATTTATTTATTTAACTCTTTTATGTACACCAATAATACAACACAAAGAATAGACACAAAAACACAAAAGGAAAAGAGTACAGAACTTAAACTAACTTAACTTAAACCTATTTAAACGCTTTGTATTCAGCCTATTTTACTGTCTCAGTTCTGGGCACGGGCCTCCCTCAGTACGAGGGGGATCAGGCCATAGTCCACCGCGCTAGCGCAGAGCGCGTTGGCGGACTTCACATGTCTTTCGAAAACTTGTTAGGTTTTTCTAAGACACGCAGGTTTCCTCACAATGTTTTCCTTTACCGTAAGACAAGTGGTAATCATGATATAAATGATTCGCACATGAAAATATCAGAGGTGCGAGACCCGGATTTGAACCCGCATCACTCGGTTATACAAGCTACGCGTTACCGCTGGGCTACCACTGTCTGTTTTTCTTAAAGTAACTTAAACCTATTTAAATGCTTCGTATTCAGCCTATTTCATTGTCCCACTGCTGGGTACAGGCCTCCCTTTATTATGACGGGCATAAGGATATAGTCATCACGCTGGCGGTATTACGGATATTTTTTGATGTAACTAATGTTAAGGAAATTTTCAAACTGAAAACAAATTATTTGTTTAAGTATGATTTTATTTTGATTATAAATTTATTTTTTCGTAAGCATTGGATTTTCGACATATACTCTTATATAGGCACTAAAATACCACAAAGTTGTGTTGTAAAATTATATCAACATTGCCAGAAACCTTTAAAGGCCGGGGTGAAAGTTCCTTTCAATACGTCGATATTAATAATGGATCTCAAAGTGTGCCGTTCGATCGAGATTCGAGAATAGCAAGCAAAGAAGTATAAATGGAATAAAAGATTTTTTTTTTTCATTTTAATACTAGTAATAAATGACAGTGAAAACCTCAATTAGTTATTAAATCTGCTTAGGTCGATTTATTTGATAATTTTATATAACATATTCCACAAGCTTAATTATACTTATGTGTGATAAAAGCCATAAAAGCGACATTTCACTTCGCTATCATTTTAAAATATAAAACCAAAATATTAAATTTTATGTGACACGTGAAAATTTATTTGAATATTAAACGAGGTAAAACGTTGTTAATTGCATTATATGAATAAATACAAGAATTTATTATGAAATGCAATTTTCAAGATAGACATTTTACTGTAATACATTGGTTGTTATTACTCAGAGACTGTTCGTTGTAGAGTTCATTAATTGTTTCATACTTTAATTAAGCGGCTTATTGTTTGAAGTTCGTTGCTAAGCTTGGCGGTAAATTACGTGAAAACAGTCTGTAATAAATCCTGACTTACTTATTGTTATTACAGAAAAGTATGACGATAATAGATTAGTTGCTGAACACTATTCAATATATGATTTAGCCTCTAAAAGTTGCAACAAAATCTGTTCGATAGTATAAACACAATATTTTGTATTCATAGTGAAAGATAATTATTATTAGTTAGACGATGAAAGTAAAATTTCAAGCTTAATCACCTAAGTGTATAGGATTTATAAGCCAAAATGGATGGATTAATTCTAGCTCCATTAGATCAGTGTGCTTACTCTTGAAACTAATTTCAATTCTAATCTAATGCCAATACGATTCCAATGTCAATTTTGCAGTCACGTGATTCGGTACTCTTGAAAACAATATTGTCAACATTGGATTGAAATTGGGATTGCCCCGCGATTATTTTGTTAAGAGTGAAGTTAGCTATGTTTCGGGCCGCAATAGTGTCGTTCTACTAATTACGATAAATCGGTAATAGAGCTTTAAAATGCTTTAGCCTTTTAAAAAAAGGTAAATAAATGAATATAATATAAGTATTGGTTTTATTGATTAATTGTAACGTATTAAATACATTCGTCAGTAAAAAAATGATTTAAATCATAAAGTAAACCACGACTTTGGCTTCATGCGGTAGGATCTTTGCCTGCTTAGGAACAAAAAAAAGACAACGTCAAAGTTCTCCGATTTTAAAATTTCGAAGTAGTTTAATTAAAGTTTTATTAGATATTAGATAAGTATTAAGTAGTATTAGAAATACATTCGTGATATTATGAAATTGTTTGTAATTATTGTCCTTTGAGTTAAAAGTTGTGAAAGTTTTATATACCTAAGTGGGAACCTGCTGGTAAGTAAAGAATTATATTATTAAATTTATTAATTAGTGTAATATTTGTATATATTTTTATTAAAGTGAAATATTTTTGTTTTATCAATGCAGTTATTTTCTTGGACTATACTTTTTATATTTATATTATGTTGTACATAATAACAAATCCAATTTCAGTTACAATGACAAATTACCCAGCTACACCCATATTTATAATTCTATCATACCTATGATATTTATTTTATGACAAATATTTTATTTACCTATCTAATATAATAAACATTTCATCTATAATAATAATAAACATTTCATCTATAATAATAATAAACATTTCATTGTTTCAGACTAGATATTTGGAGCCGCCAGAAGTTGTTATAGAGGGCAATATTTTACCAGCACATAACAAGAAACTGAAATCCATTATTTGAGTAACATTTCCCCTATTCATGGCACGTCACGCAATGACGCAATGTCAGCATCATAATATCATCCACAAGAAAGTCTTTATTCAAATTTGTTAAGGAATGTTTAAATAACAACAACCCAATATAATATTTAAGTGTTTGGGGACTTATCAAACTTGGGCTATGGCAAAATAAAACTGCAGTATTAATTGACTTGTTTCACTAAGAAGTTTGAAAATTATTGGGTCAAGTGCCGATTTTAATTTTTGTTTTATATTTCAGAACCTGCGCTAGTACTCCAGAGGGCCATATATCCATGATTCCGCCTGCAGAAGCGGAATTTATAAGAGCAAGAGCATTAGCTTAATTATCTTCAAACCTTGGCAATATCATAATTGCTTTATCTTGTTTATACTATGAAATTTGATTTTTGTATGTATTATTAATTTGTGTGATACCTACTTTTATTACTTGGTAAATTAAACTACTTTTTGGTAAAAAAAAAACTATTTATTCAGTTCCCCATTTTTCAAGAAATAATATGTTACTAATACTAATTAATCATAACTCTATATTATCAAGTATTTATATGTATAGTATGTATGTAGTTTGTTTGTAGTATGTATATAATATGTATGTATGTGTATATATGTATGTATGTATATATGTATGCATGTATGGTAAATATAAAAATAGAATATATAAAATATACTCGTATATACATGAACATCTATGTATTTTATATGAATATTTTGTCTTTTATGTTCCTTTTTTTTGTATGATCTTGCACTTTTTGGTCTGCTAATTAACAATCTCTCTGACCCCATAGGTTGACTGGAAGAGATCTCTGTTAGAGATAAGTCCACCTTTGCCCTCAACTTCTCTGTTATATTTATATTTGTTTTTTACATGTGCAATAAAGAATATATTTAAGTAGATTTTAGGTAATGGTCTTTAATAATATACATTATTTCCTAATACACTCTGACTTAAGAAAGATTATAATGTTTCAAAATTTATAAGTTATAAAAACAAACTGTACAAGTACAATGAAATACATTTTATCAAAGAAACTTAGTGTGGCGGGCTTGTACCAATAAAATAAAAAGGTAAAATGTTTTAACTAATATAAAGATTAAAATGTAAAAATTCCTATCTAAATCTTGCATCTCGTCTTTGTTTTAACTGTTTTTTTATGGGTACTATTTAAAATACTGTACATATTTGCTAATCATGCCATATTATACACTAATTAATTACTGAAAATAATATAAAACGCAAAACAATTTCAAAAAAGTTACACTTTTGTTATTGGACTAATCACAATCAACAAACAATCCCATCGTAATATCGACGCAATACATAGCTGTCAAAATACACTCAAGAGTAGCGTTTACGGTACGCCAAGCACGATCCCGATTCCACTTAGTACCCCAAAATGGACACGCAATTTAAAAACAATGTGGCGCTAGCGTCGAACTCAAGAGTACGAAACGTCATAATTCCAATGTCGATCGATCGGAATTAAATTCAAGAGTAACCCTGCAGGTCGGTGACATAAATTTTCGTATTGTCATCAAAAATAGAGACCCTAGATTTTATTACAGCCTCCAAACACTAAAAAATCCCGAAAGAAAGGCCATAGTATATCGCCTTAATCTAGTACCTAATTTTGAATGATATTGATGTATTATTATTAAAGTTTAATGAATAAATGAATGAATAAATAAATATTGCTTGCCTACCTCCAAATCCCTTGTTACTTACGAAAGAGTAAAAAATAACTTAATGCATTTATAACGAGATTTCACTTTTTTGGCTTCAAAATGCTAATCTGTTTGTATCTAATGGAACTACAATAGGTTTTCCTTATTTGTAAATAGTAACAAAATTTTTTTATACCTTGAATTATTATAAATAAATCATCAACATAAAAGTTTATAAGGGTATTATGAATGTCTTATAGGACTACAGGGACAACGTTGTTCTAATTAGTCGAATGAACTGATATATTACTCAATCATAATGTGAAATCAAATCATAGATGTTTAAATCCGCAATGAATACGTGTCGTGACAAGGAAGCCTGGGCGTCAAGTAGGTTACGAAAACCCAGAGGCAGATGCAAAACAAGATAAAAAGATTTAGTGTCTAAGGATTTGAAGTAGTGCAATTTTTTTAAGACGGTATCAAAGATAGAGCCAATTAAGAAGAATAATTGAATTTTACTCTACAAAATGTTCTAAAAATTGTAATACAATGATAAAAAAAGTGCGTGTGTATACATGTCAAAAGTAAAACTTGAATTTAAATTAAGGCTAACTCTTTCCCGTCTCTGAGTGCCTGGTACTATGGAATTAGTTTTTCGTTTCATCGAGTTTGAAATCACAACGATTCTAAAGAAGTTTCACTTCAAAAAAATCAGTGGTGATTATCTCACTTATGTGGACACAAAACAGCACGATTATAAAATAGTAGTAATATTTTTGGTGTTTTTTTCAAGGTTGATATTTTGTTTATTTTTACTGGCTATAAGAAATAAATGTTATAGTTAAGGTAAAAATATCTTCAGCCATAATAATATATAGCTATGGTAGTAGCAGAGTTGTAATTTTTTTGTATGATATATGATTTATGTGGAAATGAGTTTTCCCATGTTTATGATTTCGTTTATTATTATTATTATGTTATTATGATTCAATCCTAAGTTTTCTTTTTTCAAAGCTGTTAAATGTTTCAATATTTCTGATAAAATATGGACAATTATTGTCTAAATACTGAATATAAATTACAAATATAATTTTGTGGAGATTAATAAGCCTTTTCCATTAGGAAAAATCAATAAAGTATGCGTAAATAATTTGCACGGGAAATAGTTTGTACAATGTTTTGTTTGACGTTTCCTGTCTTAAAGCCTTGCTTGACTCGTGACACGTAATAGAAAACATTTTAAAAGAAATGTTAATGATTATTATTATTCATGAAGCTTTTCATTTTTTCATTTTTTTTCATTCATTTCGATACCTACAAAAGAAACCCTCCTGATACTTTATTTTTTGTAATTAAATAAGAATAGTTGCCTCTATATTTTTAATACTTATTTTTGTGTATTATCAAAAGTGTGACCTTATGCTATGTGAAAGATCAACAAACGTACTTACGATTTTATTTTATTATTTATCTTAATTAAATAATGAAAAAATAGTTATTTAACAACTAAAGCTTCTGACTTTTGGATACTTATTATTACAAAGTTGCATCTTTATTGAGAATAAAGTTGCTAGTGGCTGACAACGGAACTCGTACCGATGCTAGTGAACTTGCAATAGTTGTGTTTCAAAGATAACAATATTGCTAGCACAGTTTTAAATTACTTATAAATATGTTGGGATATTTTTTACAACAGCACCATCTCTTGTGTTACGGATACCATATAGTACTTATATAACTACAATTACTACAAAATGCTTGTCATAACGTTAAAAGTTTACTGACGTATCTCCAAAGGACTAAGGTCAGTTGGTATTATAGCAATACAGTAGATTTGCATAACCTCTTGCAGCGTTGCTTGATTCACTTCCTTCTTTGATGCACAAATGATAAGATATTAATTCTATCTTTCTGTATGAGGATTTTGTACAGGATTGACGTTTAAGTTAATTTACTTCCTTATAGCAAGATTCGTTTTCATACGTTGAATTACTTTTCACCTTATGATTTGAAGAATTATAAGTTTTCAAAATGGACTTTCTAGTTGTATACTTTCTTACCATAAAGACTTTCAACATGAATAAGAAACATAAATAAATTGAATATTTATTATTAAATATTAAATAAATAATTGAAGACGTAAAACACACGTTTTATTTAAATAGAATACCAATATTATTACAAAAGGTGTTTCCAGCAGTTAAAGTTTACATTTCAACGTTAGTTAGGATCTTGTACCAATTCGATTTCACGTTTGATTCAATATGTTATCGCATCCCCGTAAATTGTGTTACAGTTTGTGTTCAATGCTATTCCGAACGTATATTCTTTAACTCTTATTGTCTTAAAACTTATGTGTATTGTTAAAATTATTCGGTATTTCAACTTTTTATATTTTAATTTTTTAAGATTTTAGGTCTTTAAGAAATATATTTTTTTTGAGAAGTGTATACGTTTTCTAGAAACACGCTTCTGCTTTTATGTGTGGGATACACAGAACAATGAGGAAGACAGGTTTAATGAGCTTTAGCGTTGATCGTAACGAGACAATCTCGTAAACTCCTTAATAAATTTAAACGTGACCAGATAATACTGCTTTATAGTAGATTTCTACAGAATAAGGTAGTTTAAAATGAAATGATAATATTACTGTCCTCTAAGAGCTTGTTACATAAAATAAAGCAGTAAATTACTTGGAATGCTTATAGTTTAGAGGTTTTCATGCTATAAGAAACTACATATACATAACAAAGTTTAAATTACATATAATATAAGAACAAATAATATCATTTTTTCAAAACATATTATAAATATGTATAACTTTATTAAAAAAATATTGCGCTATTTACATATGTGGGATAAGAATAACATGAAAACTACTCATTTCTCACTATTTATCGCATAGTTCGTAGTCACGAACTTATAGTGCGGCTCTTATTTTGAGCTAAATCTATGTAAATTACATGATAATTTAATTTATTTAAATTTGAAAAGGTTCAATTAAGAGGTTTGAAATATTTTTATGTCCACAGGAAGGCGACGCGGCAGGTAGTAGACGCGTGGTTGGTGTCTCACGCAACACCACCCAGCGCCGAACTTGCGTCCCCTTCGCGGGCAGGTTCAGGTTCTGGCGCTACTACACCTGTCAGGTATAATATTATCTTTCCAAATATGTAATTATATTATAAAGTAAACTATGAGAGATTAGTTTCAGCAATGATGGTTCAGGAAAGACTAAACATAGTTTAATTAAACAAATTGTAAAGCATTCGAAACATTAAATACCAAAGAAATCACAATAAAATATGAAAATACATTATTTAAATTATTTATTTTATTTTAAACAGTAAATAATTAATTCTCATATTAAGTAATTTTCGTTTAAAATTGTAACGCATGAGTTATGTCGCTATTAATGTCATCATCATTCATTATAATACGTATTCAGTAAGTAGTAACTGAAACAAAAAATCATTTTTAGTTAAATCTTTGTCAATTTATTCACGTAAAATATAACTTACTACGTATTTAGTGTTATTATAAAAGTAAAACGGGCTTGATGGAAATTAAGTTTGAAATAGCCTATTAGCGGCTCATAACTTGCTTAAAGGACCCTTCTGTTGGAAGTTCAAGCACGTTGAGTTAATTGACTTAAGTAATCATATTATGCTTTCCTTTCTTGAACCGATTATGATAATAATGTTGGTGAATATATTACATATTAATATGATTTATTCGTGTTCTCGTTTATTGTTCGTGTTTAATTCATAAATTATGCATAAATAATATTGTAATGATAGTAAAAATTAAATTTTAATAAAAACGTTTAAATACAAATTAAGACTTATAACTAACAAAATCTTCAATGCTTTTAATTTTATTAAAACGAGCATGAGTCAAAATATAATAAAAGCGGTAGTACCAAGTAGTAGTTAGCATTACGAAAATAAATTAATCGTGTTGTAAGTTTGAATTTTGTAATATTAGAATAACATGACTAAGCATTTTATAACACTTAATATATACAAGAACGTTATTGGAGCGTCAATAATTCCCCTTATCCGAGATGCTCTAACCTGCTCTTGTAGCCTTCATCAATCTTATGTCACCCCACTATACCTAGTGCCATATTGGTAGGGTTGCTTCATACGATAATAATATTTTCTTAGGTTTACACGAATATTTGATATTTTATATAAAACTTATCTTTTCGGATTTTTCCGCCTGTTGAATCTGATTGTCTCTACCATGACCATGATTGCTAAAAAGCAAAAGAAACGTCGACAAGCAATAATCTAAATGAATCCTTGAAAATATCTGAGAATATATTTATATTTAAAAATTAATATATAATATCAAAATTAATAAAACACTGCGAAAAGTAGCTTATATATTACACTAGCCTTTATCGCGGCTTCGCTCGCGTTCTAAAGACTAAAAATCAAAAGAAATATTTTATTCCCATTTTTGCCACATTTATCATTGATGCTCCGCTTCTATTGGTCGTAGTGTGATGTAATATAGCCTTTTATAGCCTTCTTAAATAAACGGACTATCCAACACAAAAATATTTTTTTCATTCCTGAGATTAGCGCGTTCAACCAATCAAACAAACAAACTCTTTAGCTATATAATATTATTATAGATGTGTTAAAATTTAAATATTATACACTTATTTTTCAGAAATTACTTTGAAAATATAAATATTAAATATTCTATTTTTACGACATCCCTGTAGGTACCTACTTCTCATGCCCAGCTTAAATAGATTGCGAGCCACACTTGCAAATGTACGACATAAAAATATTTTGTATCTACATTTTATCTTGTATAACGTAGAGAACATTTTATGTATTTTTGAACCTGAATCTAAATGATATCAAAAAGTGATTTTTAAGTGGATACATAAGGTTAAATCTGAAATAAAAGTAATATAAAAATACACGAAATCATTTTTATAATACTTTGAAGTCATTTTTTATAAAAAGCTTATTTTGTTAATATTTTTAAACGTATAAAATATCCGTATAATTACAGAATAGAATTTATTTATTTTTATAGGCATTTATTTATTTTTATAGGAAGTAACTTATAACCTATTATATCATTAATAGTACCAATGAATGAATAAATATATAAGTCAATTTTATCTATCATTATAGTCTTACATGGGCAATTATAACTAAAATAAATTACGGTCTAGTTGAAGCAGCATTCTACATACATAAATACACGCATTGTCTGACACAGAAGGTGTGTAAAGAACAGAGTAACGATTTGCTACAAAACGGAATAATTATGCCCCATTTACTCTGCTACAAAAAAGCATATTATCATACAAGTCATTTCGATACTAATATCACATTACAGAGTCAAATAACAGAAAAGTACTAAGAAACTATGACGTTTGCGGTGTGTCATCTATAAGTAAATGATAAGAAGACATGAGTTTTTAAAGCTATTGAATGATTATTTATTTTATAAAAGTAGCTTTCAAGATGAAATAGTATTAGTTACACAATTATAAATGATTGTTTAAGTTTGTCAGTAGCATAAAACTGTAAAATGTATATTATTCGCATAATATTTCAAATGAAATAAAAATCATACACATTTTATTAAATAATATAGACCGTCATATGAGGTTACGGTAATATTTTATAATGCTTTTCTCAAAAATGTCTTTCAAAGTTTCAATTAGATACTCTATTTCCATTGTGCAAGAAAGGAAACTGTTCCTTTGTAGTCTGAGTCGAGCTGGCGTCTAGAAAACTAAAGTTAGATCAGAGTAAGATGTTGGAAACCTGTAATAAAAACCTTTTGGCACTGTAATACGAAATGTCTTTAGAGGTGCGAAAATTGTCCAAGTTAAAATCTTCCTTCGTTATCTAAGAGTTTTTACTACGAGAATCTAGACTGATCTTCGTAAGATAAATGGTTTTCTTAACGTCGAACGATTTGTTTACGCCAGTTATATGACACTTTTATTTTCATCCAAATTCTTTTTCTAACTTTTTGTGGTGTTTGAATTCGTTATTGGATGGGTTCATTAACAATAAGTCTAAAAAATTTTTCAATACATTTAGTTTATATATGTAAAATGGGTATTATAATTAAATTCAGTGTCACAAAATTACATCAATACTATATAATATACACAAAGATTTTAACATTAGATACGAGTACTAGAAACGTTCTGGCGATTGGTTTAGATTTTTCAGATATTATTATATTTCAGATATTATTATATTTCAGATATTATAATTCAACATACCAAATTCCATTAAAATCTTCCCAGTGGTTTTCTCGCTATGCTGTCACAGGTAGATAGATAAAAAAAGGTGAATGAAATCAGTAAAGTCGCTCTCAAGTTAGGACGTGAACAAGGGAAACAGGCATTCATTTATGTATATAAAATATAGATAAAAATATTTCAGCTATAAATTACTCGAAGATTACCATGAACTATAATAATATGGACTCTTTCAAATATTTCTCATACTTTCTCAAATACGATTATTTTCGTACAATATTTCTAAGTATAATGGAAAGTTGGGGCTAAACACGATCCGTTATCAGTTCATTTTCCCAAACGGATGGCTGTGGATAAAGCGGTTAAGTTTTATTTTATCTCCGATTAAATATCTAGCAACCACGAAATATTATTTGGCATGAAATTGTTGATTAGCATATTATTTGGCAATATCTCTAACAAATTATTATTTATTGTTTAACTATATTAATTATTTGCTAAATTTATGCAATAGTTAGGTATTTATAGCCCTTTGTTACTGATTTAATGTTTGTATCTTTAAAAACGTTTAATTTTGTTTCGGTCTTTTAGAAAAAAATAATAAATTTATGAATTATTATAACATGATGCACATATACATAAATTAATGGAATGTCTCTATTAACGTATCGTTCATTCGTCTTAATTTGAAACTTTGTAATGGTTTACATTGGCTCTTGCGTGAAAGTTTCAAATGTAATATCAACTTATCATTTTACATCATATCGCATACTTATAACGAATATGGGTGTGTGAATATCGTTCGAATCGAATCGAATCGAATCGAATATTAATATTCGATTCGGAACGAATAATTCGTAAGTTCGAATTATTCACACACCCCTAATAACGAATCGCTCTGTTTCTGTGCGTAGATGGTACTTCAAGAAGTAACAAAACTAAAAAATTTTGTTGAATTAGCTATACACAAAGGTAGTGGCAGCCCAATATAGCGCTCGTATGTGAAATTTAAGGAAGCGGGTTCAAATCCCATTCTCGCACATCTGATATTTTCATGTGCGAAGCGTTTTTAGCTTGTATCTTATTTTATAAAAATCGTGAGATAAACGAAAAAATATGAAGCATTGGACCGGTTCCTCCTAGTATTGAAAGGAGGCTAATTAGTGGGATGGATGGGCTGAATACGTTTACATACTAACATTATTATGATTCATTAGTCTGAATGCAAACCACTCAGAATCAAACTCAAAATGAAATATAAGGCTAAATTAATGATTGATTAATTAACAAGAAAAGAATGTACTGTTAAGTAAAATTAGTAAAATAAACGACTATTTTATACTGGCAAGTACTATGAAAAGCACTCAAAATATATATTATTAAAACGACAGTCATAAATAAAAATAGAATGTCGTTATAACGGAGCTTGCAGCCTCGCAAAAAATTAAAACCGAAATTCAAGCCATTGGGACTTCGCTTACTGTCGGATATCCATACTTCATTTTATCCACTAGAAAATATTTTAAAATACTATTTATTTCCTGAATTTTGTTTAAAACTTAGTTTACTCTTGAATCATACCAATTATTAAGTACTAGCTGCGCCCCGCGGTTTCACCCACGTAGTTGCCGTTCCCGTGGGATTACAGGGATAAAAAAAAATAGCCTATGTCCTTTCTGAAGGTCTTCTCTATCTGTGTACCAAATTTCATCGAATTCGGTTCAGCGGTTTAGGCGTGAAAGCGTAACAGACAGACAGACAGATAGGATTTTTAAGCTAAAATCAACTTTAAGAAAAAAAGCTTTTATGAAAAAATATTTTATAAAAACGTACTCCAATAAATTTGATACTTCATTCTATACAGTAAACATCTTTAGGTAGGTATAAATTATTATTCTGTACAAGAAATGAACCTGTGACATATTTTTTATCTTTTTATACTAGATACCTTGTAAAAATTAACACGTAATTATATTTTTTCATAGGAAGATCTCAGCGCATGAATTTGAACGCGGTGGGCTTTTAAAGCCTTTGGTGACCACAGTAGACGGCACCCCCACCTTTCTTGGCGACCAACCACCACATGCTACACCGTCGCGTCCGCAAAGACGGTCGCGGCATGAGTTAAGACAACTCGACGAGAAGGAACTTATATTTGAATTAGTAAGTGTTTTATATATTAAAAACTTACAATTAGTATAACTTTTTTGATTAAATAAGGAAAATATTATTATATTGTTTGTTTTGTGTCTTAAAAGTTTGGGCGGTACGAATGACTATATCTCGTAATTACAAAAACTAAGAAAATTACAGCGCTTCGCTTATTTTTCTTTCATTGCATAAATATTTAAAAAAACGAAACCAAAGAGTGATTAATCGAATCGATTTGATATATTATTATATTTACCGAGGGCAATGATATACTAAATGTCATACCAGTAAATGTTGCATATTATGCAGATAACATCTAAAACGCTACTTTAATCCAAATTATGTATCAAATAATTTATAACTTTTTTTGTTAATTGGTTCCATTAATCAAAAAACTTGTATTAACATACTTATTAGTGGAAAGTTTGCCGACAAAGTAATACATTCGTTTTGTAGAACAATTCTTTACTTCGCGCGTCAGTCGGGCCTGATAACGTCCAAATGTGAAATATTGAACTAGATAAAGCACAAGATTTAAGACCTGAATGCGCGAATTCAATAAAAATACGTTATTTCATGGTAGTTTTTTGGATGTACCAGATATTAAATTTATCGAATTTTAAAGTAAAACTACCTTTTTAACCAATTTTAAAAAGGAGGAGGCACCGACTTCAAACCTATTAATAGGTAGCACATACAAAATACAAATAATATAGTATTTTATTAATATTAAAGGTACCTATTAGGTTTGCATAAGAGGTGTATAAGCTTAAATCTTTATTAAGTTATTTTATAGTTTAGTTATTTTATTTTATACTTTTTAGTTTTTGAAGTCGGTTAGGTCGGAAGTTTAAACGTAATTTTTTTTGTCAATTCTTTTGTGAGTGCCATTTTTATTTTACTATTAAGGTATATTTCATGAATTGTTCACTATTGACAGCTAAGCGTAATAACAATTCAACGAAACGTACCAGACTCTGTTTGCATAATAATTAAATGTAATAATGGTGAAATATTAGGTAGTAGTCATTTCGACACAATTTCTATGTCTGTCTAGACTGCAAATGTAAGCCATGACTCACATTATAATTTCTTCCACTAAAATTTCGAATTATATTGAGTACACCGACTTTTGTGTACTTCTCTTTGAACACTGTATTATCGACAATTCCTACTAATCAAAATGTTTACATATTTTCAACAATATGTATTTAATAATGTTCTACGAGTATTTAAGGTGCTATCAATTATTATTAATTAACCTATACAGTTTTAATATCTTAGCTAATCTATAAATAATTTCAAGCAGCTATAAGCTAGCAGAAAATTAACTAAAATATACTGCATATTTTAGTTAATTTTCATAATTATTTTTATTATGTACTCACACTCGTTAATTTTTTGTTAACACTTACTTCAAATATTAATTCGTGTAAAATATTTTATTTTTCAAATATATTTTTTGTCTAGTTTCTAATGTTTCAGTTAAGTTGAAAACTAAGTCGAGCTTTGTTTTGTTAGCTAAAATGTTTTGTTAGTCATCAACAAAACATTTGCTCGCCTACTGGTGTGAATTTAATTATAAAGTAGTAGGTAGTTAAAGTAAGTTATCGCATTTGAAATGATATATGATCAAAGCTTGTACATTATTGCAAGTTCTTCGACTGGAGATATTATTTCTTCGATTGGAGATATTTATTAATTAATCCATACAAAAAAAGCAAATAAATCCCTCCAAAAACGACCTCCTTGAAAACGCCACTAGTTGCCCAAATGTAGTCTATATTTTACTTCAGTTCTTAGTTTATTTGTGGACTAAATATTATCTAAATCTGTTAAGCCGATTCAGTATAAAAAAGTAACAAACATTCACACAATACACATAAAAAGTTTCGCAATTATAATAATAGTCACGATAAGTGCGAAATGTTTGCTAGTTTGTAATTCTACCATTTTATGGCGACTGTGAATTGAAATAGTTTATCGACCGCGATAGTGGCGTAGGCTATTTAGTATTTTTTATCGAAGTAGCACATGATTTTATGGGATATTATTTATAAAAAAAATATATAAAATGCGTATGGTGTAGGTGTGTAATAGGTAAGTAGCCAAAAAAACTATAAGGGAGTTCCAAATTATACACAAAATAAAAATTCTGTGACTTAAATAAGTAAGGCTAAAAAAAATAAAACAGTTTATAAATGTAATGTAAACATTTCATCTCTATCACATTCCTATAGTGTCATAGACACAATTGGCTTAAATTCGACCAATAGATGATACAAACAATATGTTAAATGAATTCGTTAAGAAATCTTATTTATTAATAGAATTGAATATACATATTACGTAGTTGTTAATAACTTAAGTAATATTATATTTCTTATATTAGCTTATGAACTATATTAATTAATGAACCAGGTTTACCTATACCTATATAAATTTAAAATAATAATAATCTATCTCTCCTTAAGTCTCGCATAGGTGTATTTTAGCTAATCAGCTAATAAATTTGATCTTGCATAGAAAATATGTAATTACAAAAGATCAAACTCAGTAGTTTAATCTTTTGTATCTGTTTGATCTTTAACTATTCTAACATTTAGTTTTTATTATAATAAAAACTAAATGTTAGAATAGTTAAAGTAGCAAAGCCAGCAAATAAGGTTTACTCCTCGAAACACGTGTCCGGCGTTCAGTTCCCGATAAATGCTATTAAACCACTGGGATGCGAAACGTTTAGTATTTACATGTGTACCAATTTATGCCTCTGAACCGGGAGGTCAACCGATAAAACGGCGGGCCACGCTTGATAATAATTACATGTACACAACGCCACCCACGGTTCAATGGAAAGGCAAATTATATCGATGAGATAGTGACGTCATAGGAAGTTTTAATACACTTTGAAATTACAATTTCTGTAAACACCAGCTAAAAGTTCGCTATTATACATATATGATGGGACATTATTACACACAGCGCTATCTAGTTCCGTGGTAAGCTACGAAGAAGCTTGTGTTACGGATACCAGATAGTTGATATACTACATATATTAGTTTAAATAAATACGTAATATAAATATAAACACCCATGACTGGAGTACAAACATTCGTGCTCAACTAATGTATGCCCCCAGCGGGACTCGAACCCGCGACCGCTGGCGCAACAAGTTGGGTCACTACTCACTACAAACTGAGCCATCGTGTCGTCTATATATTGAAGATGTGTTTATATAACGGTCTTCGCTTGGGCTTTTTGTTAAATTTTAATATGACGCCAAGTAGCCTATGTAAGATATGACGACTTACGATATACAAAGACTTATAACTTATCCGTTTGAACAAAAGATTATACGACGATTCACAAGAGTTTTCAGTTTTTATTTTTTATTTAACCGAATCAATTTTTAATATTATTAAGTAGATTTTAAGGCTTATATGCCTCTTGTCATTTCAGGAGTAGCTTGAAAGAATTCCACTCACGTGCTCAAAATTGAATGTTCGAATGATAAAAAGGAGAGATAAAGTTCATATGTTTAAGGTTACGGTGTCATTGACTGACTGTTTTGTAATCGTTCACTTAGCGCCAGCATGTTTGTGTCGAGTAAAATTTACATTAATTTCCTGTCTCCATTATCACATGGTAGGTGCGAATTTGTCTCATTCGATGTTACGCATAGAAACTAGGCGAATATAAATAAAAATAAGGACTCGTCTTTTGATTATCACCTGAATATTCTAATAGCTTACACTCCTAAAAATATCGATTTTATCCAAGTATATGATAATTAATAAAATATGCTCTAACTAATGTTAGTTATTGTGTTTAAATTTATCATGAAACAAAACTCCACCTAAGAACATACATACCTATTTTTAATACCACCTATTGTTGTTAAACATAGAAATATATTTTCATAATTATTGTTAAAGTTATTTAAATGCTTGAAGTGTTTCAAAACATGAAGTTTGAATGAATAACGGCATTTAGTATAAATAATTATGATTAAATAAAATGTTAATGTATAGTAGAATAATTTTATCAAAAGAAAATTTAGAAATTCCTCAGAATATTATACAGAAGTCTTGTTGATATGCAATAAATATTTATAATACAGTCAGACATTTGAAGCTTTTTGGTGCTAGTCTTAGTTCGTATATTTTATACGAAAACATAATTTAGTTAGTTACGAAAGTCGACAAAAAGCTTTGGATATAATTTTATTTATTGCTCGCTATATATTAATGTAAAAAGTTACTTTCACGGTTTTAAGCTTTATTTTTTGTTTTTTGTGTGCTCGATTATTCAAAATGTAAAATTATTTTCTATGATAAAAATACTCTCTCCAGTTATTGAAAATGAATCATTGTTAATCATGCTAATCTTAAAGAAGATCTCGAGTCTTCCCGTGCTCGGCGAAAATATATATGAAAAAAAGAACTAGTAATTTCTCATGGGAAGGTATTTCGAGGTATACCGGAAATATTCTTCTCTATCATATTTCCATAAACAATAGGTATCTATGCAAGTATACCTATAGATCATAATATGGTCATAACCAAATTTTCGTTTATCATCAACATGTATTGTTATTTATATTATACATTATTCATTGTACAGATGTATGATACATATTTATTACATACATAACAACTTACATATATCCTCAAATAAGGAATGGCAATGTGATGGGTTTTTATGTCAACCACACAAAGGAAAGGGTCAGATGCCTTCCAAACACAAATTATGTAAGTATGTAGGTATATTTAGATAATTTGTTAGATAAGTAGGCCTTTCAAAAGCTTTATAAATGGATTTGTAATATATTTATAATGTACACACATTATCTACCCATAATAATATGTATATTATCTTTTTGGAAATCCTAGAACTCCACTATTTCCTTAAAATGATTTTTGTTCTCGCAACTTTGTTATTCTTATAAATAATACTTGTATTTATTTTCAAATAGACGTAAACGATATCTTATATCGAATTAAAAATATTATTTTTTAAATGCATTTGCATAAGTTAAAACTACTATACAAGTGCAATAGGTAAACCGATGTTATAGTTAGTATAGTTACTATCGAGAAATTGAACTTAAATGGGAATTGAGATAATTCGAAAAAAGTTTGACTTTCATTGCTTTGCTTCAGACTTTTATCAGCCACGTACGTTTATCATTCTCGAAATTCACCCTAAAATTGTGTTGAGATCACGTTTGCAATACTGAAGAAATCTCTGAATGAACTATTTTCTCTTTTAAAAGAACTAGCAAGTTAATTTCGTGTTTCACTTATAATGTCCATTGGCTTTTTGATAATTCATTTAATCGAGTCAACACTTTTGATTTAAGATTTATCAAAGAAGAAAAAAAAGGCGCCATATATTATTAATTACCTCTGCAACGAATTCCATACAAAAATTTATCATATTACATTAATTATAATATAGTAATTGATAAATATTTTTTATGTAACTGAAAACAGTTACGCAGTTACACCGTAACTTACATAAGCGCAAAAGGAACAGTATAATGAATGGCAAATATATTATTATTGTTGTAATATTATTAAGAAAATATTTACGAGTACATCATTATAGAAGTCTCTTTCAGATTCTTATTTGTTTATATGATTAAACTAGCCCTGTTTCCGTTGTCAGGTAAACATAAGTTAAAGGTTGTTTGTTTATGTCGATTAATAATGCACACATTACATTATATGCAATTTGCCAAATATTTTCCACTTCAAAGCTTGTGTATATGCAATTAAAGCGTGAATCACTCACTGTCTTTCATTCAGACCAATCGGTCATACCATTTCGAATTACAACTTTAATAATAAAATATGTTTGCGTATTTTTTTCATCTTCTTCTATATATATAAAAGAAAGTCGTGTTAGTTACACTGTTTATAACGGCTGAACCGATTTGGCTAAAAATTGGTGGAGAGGTAGCTTGGAACTAGGAAACGGACATAGGATACTTTTTATCCCGTTCGACCGCGTTCCCGTGTGACGTGACATAAAACGTCAAAGAGCACAATAAAACTTGGTATAACAAAAACGCATCTGACATGGAATAACAAAATGCAAATGACAGCTAAACGTAATTTTGTCTATGGTTGAATATGGTTGAAAATTTGATAATTATAAATTTTGTCAGAAATCAATAATCAGTAATAATAATGAGTAATTTGTATTCTGGCCGAACAGAGTTCGCCGGGTCAGCTAGTTTCAAATATAGCAGCAGTAATTCATCATCAGCCCTTATTAACGTTCCACTGCTGGGCACGGGCCTCCCTCAATACGAGGGGGATCAGGCCATAGTCCACCGCGCTGGCCTAGTGCGAGTTGGCGGACTTCACATGTCTGTCGAAAACATGTTAGGTTTTTTCAGACATGCAGGTTTCCTCACGATGTTTTCCTTCACCGTAAGACAAGTGGTAATCATGATATTAATGATTCGCACATGAAAATATCAGAGGTGCGAGACCCGGATTTGAACCCGCATCACTCGGCGATCCAAGCGACCGTGCTACCGCTAGGCTACCACTGTCTATTATTTAAGCAATTATTCATCATATTTTTGTAATATTAATATAAAATAAACTGTACTTATATTCAGTCTAATAAATCATAATTACTATTGCGATTGAAAAATCTTGAGAGAAATTAGTAAATATGATCTGATCTCATGATTTAATCGATTCAATAGAAGCACTAAATTCGGTTGTTTTAAATTAAAAAAAACTGATAAATACTTCTAGACGATTTCTGGCCTATTTTATACGAAACATCACACCAATAAAATTTCCAAAAGTTATCCGTACTATTCTGGCTAATACTGAACTTATGATACTTATCAAATATATCAGTAAATACAAATTCTGTTTCCCGTTGACTTCATAGATTTGATTGAGGTCACGTTCGACCCAAATGGTCGATTATTAATCATTTCGTGTATCAATCAGGACGGGGATAAATCGCTATGGCGGATAAAACAAAAATTCTTCAGTGTCGCCACTAAATTACGAAAGCTTTCCTTGAAATATTATGCGTAGGAAAAGATTGGCATTATCTTTATGTTCTAGGTAAATTAATGTTTTATGGAAAACCTTGAGCTTTAACAAAAATTGTGATAAAAATTAAAAGTAAACCTCATTACAGTAAAACGTATATAATAAGTTAAAGGGCAAGTGATGTTTGTCTCTAAGTACCTGCACAAAATAGGGTACGAAGGCTTTACAAATACACAACAATAAATTTTATTTTATACAGGTTAAAAGAGTAAATTCTATAAAATAATAAATACCATGTCATTAATATTATAATATTTATGCATTATTTCGTTACCTTAATTTCAATAAACCTTTACTGCTTAAACTGAGTTAACGTTCTATTGTTAATAAAACATCAACAAAGGATATGGATTAACATAAAACAACTAGGTAAATTTTATCGATAAACAATCATAAATATTATCAGAATATTCGAGCTATGAAACTTAAACATAACCGTTTAGTTCAAAGTTAAGTTTATGCTACGAATTTATATTTTGTAGTTTTACTATTAACATATTATTACGGTTTTGTAAGGCGCGTCACCGTTTCACGGAAATTAGTTCGGAAATCAGCTGCTAAACTCGGCTAAGACGGTAAAATGAAAATGCGGAAAGCTCCCGGCGCTTTCGTGACTTTGATGTAACAAAGCACTCCTGCGTTACATATTTCAATTTATGTTTAATAGCTTTGGTTGAAGCTTTTTGCATTTATATTATAATGTATTGTTATATTATACAGGGGCGAATGGACTAAATATAGCAATTAGGTAAAATTTGATAAAATAAAATCTAAAGCTCCTTTTTTAATGTCCTGTCTTTTTGTTCATTCTGTACCTATATAATTACTTTTGGCTCGATTGTAATACAGTCTTGTGTTAATCGTGACTGAAATTTTAACAAAAAAGCTTGCTACTTCTATTTGGTAAATTTCTTTGTCTCTTTACTTTAAATATTTTAAATATCATAATATTATATTTTGCATAGCACTATAGTCGTTGATTTTATCACTTCATGCTTAAGTTTATTTTATATTAGTTTTACCTATTAAAGAAATGACAACGGTTCTTACTACAATATCATTAACATAAATACGCAATTTTATAAAACTTACTCATACGCTTAAATGTTATTACTTTCTAAATAATAAGATATTGAAGTGTTTATCGACTCGTTTTATTAACAGAGCGCTACTTTAATGGAATGATAATTCGAATCAAACTCGTTCTGGACCAGTATAAGTAATTAAAATAATTTTACGACATCATCATAAGCAGAGGATAATGTGAAACACGGTTTTACAGATGTTTTACGATTTTGGTTTAGTGATATTTTATGAAGAAAATTTTGCTCATTATGTTAAGGAGTAATTAAATATTATATAAGTTATATATACGTGGAATATTTATTATCTTCTCTACATGTATGAAGTAATTCTGACTTTCTGACTGATTCTGCTGACTCAATAGATTCATCAATGCTGGGACCAAATAGCTTGACTTCGAAGATCTTAACACTTGGAACCCGACCCGTAGTTTATATAAAATACAGTGCTTTTATTTAAGCTATCCGAAACTAAGAGCATGAATAAATATTTCATACTCAACTAACGGCTTAGTATGATTTATGCAGCAGAAATCTTATTCTTTTCCTAGAAAAAAAAGATACGTTAATCTTTATATCAATGGTATTACCATCACCTATCTACCAGTGAAATGCTCGTGTACAAATCGGTCCAGCCGTTATAGAGATTAGCTAAAACAAACAAACAGACAACAATTTAAACAATTTTCAAATTTTTATGTCTTTTTTATTTCATTTATGCAATAACTTTGCTAAGTCGATCTTAAAAGTATTTTCATTGAATAAGCTATCTAGGAGGACCGTACTTATTTTAATTATTATTTAACGTAGCGGTCTAAAAAAACTCTTAGGGCCAATAATAATTCTAATTTTACTATTACATAGGTATTTACAACGTTATTTTGTTCTAGGTTAAAGACATATGCAATGAACTGGAGGTGCGTGTGCTATGCCACAAGATCCTTCAGAACGTGTCGATACTCCTCGACGCGGACAGAGGCTCTCTATTCCTTGTGCAGGGCGAGAGGGCATCGTCACCTCATCCACAAAACGGACGGTGTGTAGAATATTGTCTTACATAACTTACCTTACTTTTAAGGGTTCCGTACCTAAGGGGTAAAACAGGACCCTATTACTAAGACTCCGATGTCCATCCGTCTGTCACCAGGCTGTAGCTTAAGAACCGTGATAGTTAGAGATAGATACTTGAAATTTTCACAGATGATGTATATCTATTGCCGCTATAACAACAATTACTGAAAAACTGAATAACATAAATATTTCAGGGGGCTACCATACAACAAACGTGATTTTTTGACGTTTTTTTATATAATGTACATATATACTTTAATAAATAGGCTATAAAACGCAAAAAAAAGTTTTTAGGAAGTTAAAATAAACTAAATCTTGAGCGTAATTTAATTCAGAATTTCAATATATTTAATTATTTAAATTGTTTTATGACCATAATAAATATTTCCCACTGATAATTAATATAATAAAACGTTAATAGATATATATGTAAGTCCGCATCATTATTCATGTAACGTGTGTACGTATAACTTAGTTATTCAAATGACTACTTGTGAATTTATATAATACGTAGTAAATTTATTTACTAAAGTTGCTTAATTTTTTTCAATCTCGTGTAAAATATATAAGTATAATTATTTTATAGCGTCATAGTCATTTACGAAGCTACAGAAATAGTTATTAAAGATCTTGGTAATAAAAAGAGTCTAGAGACGTCGAATTCTAAATGAGAATTTGCACTTGATTGCAAAGTTCCAGCTCTTAATCTGAATGTATTGCAACAATAATTATTTAATTTTAATTTGTCAATAGGCCATAAGGTTTGAAAATTTTATTTCGCACTAAATGTATGTTTTTTTTTTAATTCATCAGGTCATCTCCCTCCATTCGGAAAGGTAGTCAGTATTAATGGCCAAAGAAAATCTTATGTTAAATTATTATAATTACAATAACATAAGAGAGTCTCGAAGTAAGGTTCGCGTGTTTTTTCCAAGAATCATTTTTTTAATTTAATAGGTTAGCTATTTAATTTAATAGCTTTAGATCAGAAATATCGTATTTTTCTCGTATTATTTCCATATTCTCAGAAAACTCACAATTGTAAATGTTCATACATTTTTTTACGTTTTAGTAGTATGTTTGTCAAATACAATATACATTATAATTTTAATATAATTAAATCAATAAATAGAATATCAAATATTCTAAAAGCTCAGTAAGAGTAATTAACATCATCGTATTTAACAATTTCTTTGATCCAACACATCCATGATATAAATAAATATAAAAGTGTTTATTCATGTTGGTTCAGTTGCCGTATTATTTGCAAAAACGAAAACTTTTATTTATACAAGTAAGTGAAAAAATATAATTCGATTACGATAAAACTAGGGTGTTAAATGCTAAGTTCAACAAATAGATATCCTAGGAAGCGGGTCACAGTCGCACTCTCGCTGCATTAGACGTGATTTCATTACCCCATGTCGCCTCATTATCTGTACACTTTATTAGATTTCAATAGATTATTTTAGATTTTATTTAGTAAAAACATTATGCTTACGGTTTCACGGGTTTTTGCTTTTGTCTCGACTTAAAAATCCTCACTAAAGAGAAAAAAAGAAGAATTTCTAGAAAATGTACTTATTTTCCTACGCGATAGCTTTTGTATACTTTCCAAACCTTTTAGCTTCAATGATATGGATCCGTGACGATTCATAATGTAGGTAAAAATGCATGGATAGGTTTTGAGAAAGAAAGGTATTTTAAATATACTAGTGACTCACCCTCATTCCGCGCGGGTTCGTCCCTAAATACGTTTTAACGGTTTGTGTGTAGGTATGTATGTAGGTATATTTCTCAGAGATGTGATATTTTCCTGCAATAAAAAGTATGTATGATCATACCAAATTTTAAAACTATAGATTTATACTGTGTATTGAGTTAGAGCCCCCGCAAACTGCAGACTTTCAATCGGTCGATTGTTTGAATGGTTGCTTAATCAGTATGAAGGCGTATGGACATATTATAACGATTCGGTATCGGCCGACAAAAAAGTTTGATGTGCTGCACGATTTCCTTCAATCTAAACAGTTGGCCAACTATCGGCCGACTGCTTAATCAATACGCCGGGCTTCCACGCGCACATACAATGATTTTTAGTCAGCCAGACTTGACTTATATTTCAGTTTGTTTCGAGTTTTTCATGATGGCGCTGTCTAGTTTGGCGGTAATCTAGTAATTTGGAACGCATCGTATTAAAATTTTCGTTGTAGTAATCTACCACCGTAGATAGGATTAACCCAATAGTCGCGATTTCTCTGTTTGATCCTTCTTCTCCTTAGCATAAAAGTAATAATATCATTTTTAATCATTTTTTTTACTTTGATAATGCGACCACTCTCGTCAAAAGCAAATTGCCTGAGAGCTGTCGGCCGATAGTTGTCTAGTATGCACACTTACCACAAACCCGACCGTTTATTCCAGTGTGTGACCAAACAATCTGCCGATCGTAAGTCTGCAGTTTGCGGAGGCTCTTAGTGCAAGGGAAGCTATAAACACGACTATCATGTCGAACACATTTTTATACTTAACTTATAAAATATTCATATTATACGATAAGCACTATATATTCGTAAATTATATTTTAAACGGAAATATAAGAAACATACAAATAACTCGTTACTCAAATATTAAATGCAGTAGAAATAGCACAATACGTAAGTATTAAGTTTTTTGTGATGCAACAAAACCCAAATATCTTAATTTGATCTTGAAATATTCGTGTATAATTAATTACCTACTTTTTCTTATCCTCTCAGTATAATCAAATTAGCTTATTTTAAATAAATCATTTTGTATATTATGCTTGCATATACCTTGTTCTACGTAGTGTAATCATCACTACATAGTATAAAACAAAGTCGCTTTCTCTGTCCCTATATCCCTATGTACGCTTAAATCTTTAAAACTACGCAACGGATTTTGATGCGGTTTTTTTAATAGATAGAGTGATTCAAGAGGAAGGTTTATAAGCATAACTAGCGGATCCCGCGGCTTTGCCTGTGCTAAATCTAGGGAAGAACCCGAGCGAAGCGAGGGCGAGTCGCTAGTTTAAAATAACGCTAAAACTAAACACTAACCAGAAGTTCTAACACTCCCACGCTTTACATTTTTAACAACCGAGATGTGCATAAAAATGAAAATATAGTCTCATTTTTTCGTAATCAAAGGCTCCATTATGAATGCGCGAGCTTTATCCTATATGTTTAATTTTTTTTCTGAAATAAGAAAGAAGGCAAAAGCATGGGTGAAAAATTTCACCCTCTTCACACCACACTCATTGCCATTTTTTTTCATTTCGTCTTGCCCCAAAACATCTCTTTGAGGTTTCTTTTTAGCGTCTATTTCTAGGCCAAAAACATACTGTTGGTCCCATTGAACGATTTATATAGTACAATATATATGAAGAAATATTTTTATAACATTGAAAGTAAACGTTTTTTATATTTTCTCGTGCAATACAATGCTATATTACAATAATATATTTTTATATACTAGTCGATACATCATTTATATATTAACCCATTTGTGATCTGTAAATAACGGTTAAGTTTCCTGATCTATTTGTAAGTATTAGGGAAACATAAAAAAGATGTCAAGGAAAAACAAATTCGTCGAATAGAAAGATCGAGTTACGTCACATTCTATGGCAAAAAATATATTCTGCCCGTGGCGATGCGAGAATCGTTTTAGTGGACCTTTTTCGTTATTAGACCGTGACAAAAGAGAAAAATCGGAAGTCCAGTACACTCGTAAATGCCCTACATCCGCTTAGCCCACACATTTTATGACTTAATGGTGTATTTCTCGTCTGACACATTTACTTTCATAGCTTGGGGTAATGTATCATACAAAGATAATGACTATCTAGATTTATCATCAACCGTTCTGCTGAAGGCTTATTTAAGTTTTCCTCTAAAATATTAATCGTATCATATACTTTATTAAATGAAAACGTTTACCAATAGTTTGCTTCAATTCAATATAAAAATATCTACTTGATTCTGTATTTACTAACGTTTCTAATGATGCTGGATATTTTAGACTTTAGATGATTGGTTTATATTTTGAAGCTTGAAACGGAAAAATAATTACAGATATAGCGTAATAAATGTAAGCTCAGCTTTTTAAAATATGTCAAAAACAATTTAAATTAGTATCTAAGTAGCTTAAATGTGGGAAACCAACAATTTTAGGTTGAACTTTCGCAATAATCTGCTTCTGGAGCATTTCAGTTTCATTCAAAGAAAAGACTTGATCTATGTAGTTTAGTTTTTTATGTTGTGCGCATGGATTATTTCTAGTTTATTGATGATGGTTGGCTGTAATCCAAGTTACTTAACAAATCGGGCCATGTTTATCGTTTGGGTCGGACAAGAGGTTTCATCGCCGCAATCTGTCTTCGGTTACACACTCCATTTAACCATCGCAATGGTGTACGATATCATGTACTTTGTACAGGATCTGTGGTCTACCATTTGAGTATTTGCTCGCATGATCAATGTGCATAGTCTGTCATGTAAAATAACGCCCTAAGCTAAGTATAAATATATATTCAAAGGTAAAGTTTACTTATATGCTACATAATATGAGGAATGTTAAGGCGAGAAGGCTTTTCTCATTTACTTCAATAAATAGCAAAATTTACAATACACATTTAATATCTATTTATGATTTTCATATTTCACATCAATTGCTATATTTTATACCTGTAACATTCAATGTTATTAAGTTCTTATATAAAACTACACAATATGCATGCCTACACCGTATTTTAAATATGTCTACACAACTCACTCTTTTAAATATGTTTAAAATATACGTACACCGATTTAAAAAATACTGTACGTGTAATTATTCCGCTTTGTGGGTAAAATGTTTCTTAAAATGTTCAACGCTTGACTTTAAATATAAAACTGTGCTTATTTAATATGTAGGCCTCTTTAGAATGAAAAAAAACCGTAGTGTATTTCAACTAAATTTATGCTGACGCATCCTCAATTCGTTTAGACGCGACCCGTAATGAGTTATTGCAACTAAAGACCAAACAAAAATTATCTAGGAAATGGCCTGATCGTGTGTGTAAATCATCATAATCTGTTCGGCATTGGCTTACTAATAAAATTTAATTACTAATATCTAAATATTTATTCTCATTCATAATATTACAGTACAATTAAAAGATATCTTAGCTTTAAAACGTTTACAGGGACAACCAGTGTTATATTATACTGTCACGAATGCCTTAAGAACATCGCCAAGGTCTTAGGGTTCAAATAAAGGGCAATTTACTGACCTAATATTTGAGAAGGCTTTAGTTGAGTAAATGTTTATGAATTCTACAAGAAATTTTGTTTAATTTAAAAGGATATTTAACGAAGCTGAACAGAATTAATAAGGACTTAATAGATTAGGTGAATTATTAATAATAATAGTTAAAATTATTGGCCTCCTGATATTTTCTTCTACATCCAGGTGCTTAGATAGTAGGTTTGTCTTTAAACAATAAGTAAATAACTTAAGTATAACAACATTATCAATATTTTAATTTAGTTTCCCAGAAATGTTTTTACATTGTCTCAAAATAGGCCTTTTCTTAGAAGTATTTTTCTTTAGCTTCTTCCATTATAAAATTAAATTGTGTCAAAGGATTTCTTAGAAGAACTCAAAATTATAATATCCTTTATTTATAATTAACTTTTATTATACACTAGCCTTTTCCGCGGCTCCGCTCGCGTTTCAAAGGCAGAAATATAAAAGAAATATTTTCTCCCGTTTTCGCAACATTTTTCATTGATTTTCCACTCCTATTGGTCGTAACGTGATGTAATGTAGCCTATAGCCTTCCTCGATAAACGGACTATCCAACACAATAAGAATTTTTCGATTCGCACCAGTAGTTCCTGAGATTAGCGCGTTCAGCCAAACAAACAAACAAACTCTTCAGCTTTATAATATTAGTATAGATAAAAGTTTCATCTTAAATAATTTTTGTTGTTACCGAACAAATACCGCCTCGTGTTCTCGCTCCTCCAGTCTCGTGGGTTTTCCGCCTCGCGTTTTTAGTTGCACAACTGTGTACAGTTCGCTTTGGAACTAATGCAGTTAAACATATTTTAACTTGAATCAAGTTGCTTGTAATAAAAATATTTGAGACCATTTATTCTCGTTTTAGTTTTATATTGTTATATATAAATGTTAGGGTTTATTATTAGCTATTACTTAAGAAAATACTCAAACATGTAATATGAGCATATGTGGCTTTTGTATTAGGTATAATGTAGCGAGTGAGCCATACATACAAACTATCGTATTTATTATACTAGTTGACTGAGAAAGCAATAATGCTAAGTTTTAGAAGGTCTAAGTATACAAGGTCTAGAAGTATCTGATATCAGTTTAAATTTTTTAATGTTTTTTCTAGAATTTCATTTAACTTAACATGGAAGTTAATTAAATGAATAAAAAATAGCTGAGTACATTCGTACTCGTAACTTATGTAAATCTTAAAATGTAGAAGAAGATACGACTTTTGTCGTCATAACGCATATAAACTTCTTTGGAACGGATGTGATCTTCAACCTTTTCAATGGAATTATCTCTAAATGTTTCCTCTCTAGGCGCGTGTTTTCCGAATCACAAATGTATAGTAGTAGTACCTACTACCGTTATAACAAGCGAGTTGTAGTGAGTCAGTGAATAGAGTCGATAATAAACAAGATGCATCCTTGGCTTCGTTTACTTCCATTATTATTCAAAGTCTTATACGAGTAAATGAAACTATCTTTTCGGATTTTGTCGCGGATTTATTATGATTTACGAATCATGGTCACGGGAGAAATTGCTGTAATGCATTCGAAACGTCGGGAACCAAAAATCATAATAAATCCGCGACAAAATCCGAAAAGATAGTTTCATTTATAATGTCAAATATTCGAGTAAACCTGAGAAATTATTATTCAAAGTCTATTCTATCTAGTATTAATGTGTGTGTTCTATATTGTGAGTATTGCTTACCTACTGGTACCTACTTGCTACTTAGCGTATAGGACATTACTAGTGTTTTAAAAATACTTGGTTTTTCTAGCGTTTGCAATATGACCCAGCTGTGAGCTGCATAACACAGCAATCTTTTTTATTTTTTAAATTACATAATCTTATATTTGAAAACCATTTTATTTTATACAAAGTTAGGAAAAATTGTTTTGTATATTTTCCTCTAATTATTACTCTACTAATAATTGATTTAATGTCATCTTATATCACACTTCATTGACAAACTTATCTATAGAAGGTTCTACCTAAGAAGTAAGAAAAATAAAAGGAAAACAAAGACAAGGGGGTTGAAACCAGTTAAGTATTAATATTTTTAAAAATATTACAATACCCCTAAAACACCAACCTTGCACTTAAACAATAGCGACTAAAATAATTTCAAGCTACGCTCAAAATACTCGGTATTTCCAGTAAGTGCTAAAGATAACATTTTATCATTTATTTATTCTAAGAAAACTAGCAATTAGTTAACTAACTAAGATTTCGATTCTCATTATGTTTTTCCGCACTTAAAATATAAAATCTGGGTATATAAAATATGTATAATCATTTTGTCTGCTAAAAATTAATGTAACACCTTTTTTGTCCTAAGTTTTCTTCAATAAAAATAATTATTGTAAGAATACCTAAAAAGAACTATATATCTACAAAAGGTTCCCCACCCTAAAATATTTACTTTGAGGCAAAAAGTCCTCAATGTTATCATCTGATTCCTTTGGGAGTCTCAGTATCGATTCCTGTCATTCGTCGTAGCTATTTTCATTTTATTGGTGCTATTTTATCTAAAAGATATTATACAGCATATATTTTACCTCTAAGTAACATATTAGTAGAATGACTAAAAGTTAAGTTCGTATATGCAATACTTTTACTTCTCACAGTAAACTCCTGACCGTAAAGTAATTCCCCATTTAATCTGATATTGCGTAGTTCAAACCAATAAAAGCTCGAAAGTTGAAATATATTTCAAAGTTCGGTACTTCAAGCATGTTTCCTCCAAAATTACTGTATGAATAAGTATTCAAAGATTGAGCTTTATAAATTGTGTGAATAATTCATATTATAATATAATAATAATTAAAATTAATTAACTTTTGATTAACATACATAATATATTCTATTTCTCAAAAACAACATAAGTATGACCAATGTTTTAGATTTTTTTACTTAGTCGAATGCATTAAATATTTTTTGTCTAGTCCGTCTATACTCCGTAGCTGTATCACGCAAAAACCATTGAACAGATTTAGCATCTTACCCAGGTCAACATACACTGTTTACTACAGGAAAAAAGTCACTTCTGAGAAATCTTTTATACTAAAAATAAAAATTTATTCAATAAAAATGTATGTAAAATATATAATTATATACCCAGTAATCTACGGAAAAAGGTGTTTTGAAAAAGAGTTTCATAGATAATTCATAAATTGCTAAGTTGTTAATTTTAACAAAAAGTAAGTAAATAATTTACGACATATATAAGCATCCCTTTCTGTAACTTTAATGTGTCAGAACACTGGACAAAGGCAAGTAATTGATTGAAATATTTCCATTGGTCTTTCTCAGCGGTTAAGGTCAGGGTCGAATTAAATGGAGGCTGCGGACGGAAATCGCGTGGCAAAGTTTGGGTGCGGCATTAAGAATATTATTGTTTCTTCACTGTTTATTCTACATCTTTATAAATGTATTAGGCAAAAAGACAGTGGTAGCCCAGCGGTAACGCGTCGCTCGGATAACCGAGTGATGCGGGTTCCAATCCGGGTCTCGCACCTCTGATATTTTCATGTGCGAATCATTTCTATCATGATTACCACTTGTATTACGATGAAGGAAAACATCGTGAGGAAACCTGCATGTCTGAGAAAACCTAGCAAGTTTTCAAAAAAGACATGTGAAGTCCGCCAACACGCACTAGGCCAGCGCGGTGGACTATGGCATGATCCCCCCTCGTACTGAGGGAGGCCCGTGCCCAGCAGTGGGACGTTAAAAAAAGGCTGATGATGATGATTAGGCAAAAAGCTATGGGACGTTAAACGGGACTAAATACATTAAGAAAATAATGTAGAATAAAATCATAGAAAATGAATTGTTCTTAAAACATATTTGTCACAAGAAATTCAATATGGTCAAAAGTTGTACATTTGACTTTTAAAATTTCGATATCCATTATCTCGATAGATTTTAAAATCACTCTATAAAGTGACAAAAATTTAAATTACACATTTACAGTAAAAGCGGATGTGATACAGACTTTATTGTGGACATTTTATTTAGTTTAATTGTTGTGAGGGAATATAAAAACTTACATATTAATCAACGCATTACGGGTTTTTTAGGTTTTGCCGCAGGTGGGAGGTAAATAATAAAAAGGTTAATTTAGTTGGTTAGAAACAAAAGTAAATTATTTCATTGCAGTACTAGTTGCTACTTTTACGAATAGCTCTTGTAAAAACGTTTGAATAAATAAAACGTTTGTAAGTTTGCTGTTTTGCTGACTAGCGTTAAATTGACCCGCGTTTTGATAAAGTCTAGTGTAAGCTTGAAAATGGATGCTCATTTAAGGGCGGGAGTATAAATTGATCGTCATTATTCTCAGGATAATGGCTGGCTTCTAGGAGCTGCCGCAAACCGCTACAAATCTCCCCATAGAATACTGCCATCACTAACAAGAATCAAGTTATCGACGTCTTTATTACAATTTTAAGTATCCCTCCAAGCTGTAATAATTTTACGAAGAAATTATTCTGTCTGAGTAACTGTCTACTATTTTATAATTCTGTTAAACCATACTATAAATAAATATGTCTAAAAAAAGACAGGTGTCTTAACTACATAGAAAAAAGTTATAAAAACAAATGATGAGGATGTTTTTCGAGTCGCATTAGTGTAATTGTCAACATTCGACACAAATCTTAAACTTTAAATAAACAATTACAAAAAGTTTTATCTGTCGGTCTATAAAATCTATTAGTATAGAAAGGCATGATATTATAAGTTACTGTACTATGTGGCGTAACTTTGATAATGATTACTACTAATATCATAAGCTACCACCCCTTTAAAATAAAAATATAGCACTTATTGAATAACATTGTTTTAAAACATTTACTATACCCAAGGGAATATGCTATTTTTTATCAAAATGGTCTTAAGTGTCGACTAAAATATAGGTGGTAGGTAGCTATTAAGTATTATCAGATAACAGATTACATAAAAGATTATGTCCTTTATTCAAATTAATATTTTTTATGAATTTTCATAATGTATTCTGAGGAAATTCTCCTTAACAAAAATGTAAATTATTACATCAGTAAAACAAAATCCATGTATTTACCGGGACGCACGATGTCATAAATGTTGACGTTAAAGCAGAGTTTATTATTTGAATAAAAAAGTAAAACACTTTTGTGACTTTTTTATATAGATCCCAAAACTTTGATTGTGGATACTTATAGATATTATTTTCATTTTAAAATAGCGACTTACCCTCGCTTCAGTTGGGTTGGTCGTAGCTTATAACGCTTAGTGTGCGAAACTATGGATATGTAGATATTAGACTTAATTCTCCTGGTCACTCCTTAGGGGACGATTACTAGGATAGAAATAAGTCTTTTCTGTCTATCTTATGGCTTACCCCACTGCCTCGGTGGTGTAGTGGCTAGAATGTACGGTCATACATCGAGAGGTTCTACGTTTGAGTCCCTGGTCCGGCCAAGTTTAGTTATTGAGTCTTTCTGTTTAGTAAGCCTCAGTAGCAGCCCAGAGTTGCGAAGTTGGCGGTGAGTCACCCCCATGCCTTGGAGAACACGTAAAGCCGTCGGTCTGCGCCTTAGCTCTTACTGGTCGTGTCGACTGTAGTCGTCCCATCAGAATATAAGAGTGATAGGAACATAGAGTGCCCTTATGTCTGCGTGTACACTCGTGCACTATAATATCTCCTGCGCAGTTAGCCAGTCTCAATGAGATTGGCCGCCATGGCCGGAATCGGTCGGAGAATATTATTATTATGTCTTCCCCTGGGTTTTGAACTATCTTCATTACATTTATTTTCATCTCAATCGGTTTAGCTGAATTTTAGTGTAACCAATTAAAAAAAACTAAGAAATATCCGATTTTTCCTTTTTATAATACTAAATATGGGTAACATTTGCGAAATGTTCAGTACTTTGAGCAAATATATCTTTATATGATAGAATAGCTTTTATTTTTCAGTTCCATGTTAAAAAGTCCCATGATTATATACTGACCAATTATGTTTTAGCTTGTACAATTAATTTACATTTAAAAGTTATACTCCTATTTCACCCAGACGAGGGTAGAAATTAACTTTGATGACGTATTTGGCAAATTACATTTAAATTTCAGCCAACAGGGTTTTTGGGTATAAAATTGTAATCTAACCCTCAAAATATGTGCGAAGAGTGTTTCATTGACTGCAATATTTTCGTGTGTTTACAATCTCTGTGCTAAGTCCCCATTTTATCTTGAATATTGGCTAAAGTGTCGCTTGAATTGCGGCCAGGTTCGATCGACCCATAACTAATTGTACGTATCATTTAGCTTAACTATTTTCAGAATTTTGTACTTAAGATTTATTTTTTAATGATGTAAATTAACATTTAATGAAATATTCGTATATATAAAACATTTTTGATAATAAATTAAAAAGTTGTTAAATATAATATGTTTTATAATTGGCGTAGGTATTACTTTTTTTAAAGATAATTTATTTGTTTTGTCTGTTTGTTGTTATTATTTTCAAAGAGATACTCGCTATAGCGAAGCGAGAGATCATCATTAGATAATGGTATTAAGGCTTGTCAATATTGTAAATGAGCCTACTGCACAAATATATACATACGCAAGTCGTCCAATCAGTTACACAACGTCGTTTTGATTGCGTGTTTCATCTTTGCAAGCACGTCGTAGGTACATAAATAAATAATGAACACCTACGTTTGCAAACCTGATTCTGAGCTCCATTGAAAAACACTTTTTATAATGCTTTTGTTAACGTACACATCACTTGGTGGTGTAGTGGCTAGCATGTACAGTCATCGAGTACATACATCGAGAGGTCCTGGGTTTGAGTCCCGGGTCGGGTTAAGTTTAATTATTGAGTCTTTCTGCTTAGTAAGTCTCAGTAACAGCCCGGTGGTTGGGAAATTGGCGGTGAGTCACTTCACCGAGCTTTGAAAAGCACGTAAAGCCGTCGGTTCTGCCGCCTGCGCCTTATATCTCACTGGTCGTGTTGAGTAGTCGTTCCACCGGAGTATTAGAGTGATAGGAATAGAGAGTGCACTTGTGTCTGCGCGTACACTTGTGCACTATAATATCTCCTGCGCAGTTGGCTAGTCTTGATGAGATTGGCCGCCATGGTCGGAATCGGTCGGAGAATATTAATATTATTATGTTATTAAGAATGAAAACGTGTACTCGTATAACGTGAAGAATATAATTGACACGTGCAATAAAAGTTTATGATATGTAAATGTAATTAAAAAAATTTTAACTCAGTCGAATCTGCACGTTGGATTTTTTTTTGAAAAATCTTCTTGAAATAGTCGTTATTATAGATACAGAGAACGATGTCCATAGTTTTTAGTATTTTGTCTGTCTGTTTGTTTGTCAGTAAAGTCATGTGAAAGCCAGTGGATAGATTTTGAAGAAATTGGGTACACTAATAGCTGGTTATTTTTTTGCAGGACCTGATACTTTATTGACGAACTCGAGCCAAGCTAGGATCTAGGTCTAGAGTACCTATATCTATAAAAATGAAGGCGTGACCTTTATATTAAAAGTTACATGAGTTGGTACAAAATAAAACTGCCTCAATAAAGTTATTCACAATCAGTCTAAAACAGAGAAGTAATTGAATTCTACTTGCGCCACTCAATTCCCCAAGTGACATCCAACTGAGCTGGATTTAACGATCTCGATAACGCGAAACAAAAATATTGAGTAAAATTTATAACACGTAGTCGCCTTTTTGAAATTAATTTTGTATATTTTTTTTTAGAAATCTTTATTGGTAAATATATTCACTCGTAGAATACTTCATACATGCAATAATATTTTAGTATGTAGGCATGTTGGTTTGGCACAACCGGAAGTGTAGATGTGTGGTTATGGTTTTTGGAGGATAGATGTAGTTAGGCGGTTTCATAGTGTACTACTACAATGTAAAGCTAAAAAATCTTTATCTTACATCAATGAACTAAAGTATGGTTAAAGTACATATTTAAATAACAAAATATTCGAAGTATTCAAATTAATATATATACCATATTATTTGAATTACAAAATTGGCAAATAAACCAGACAATGTACGAATTAAATTTTGTACTAATTAAACTTTGTACAAAAATTGTAATTTTTATATATAATAACAATAAATAATGTGTCTGAAAGAGATAATTTTAAAGTAGGATGTAATCTAAAATGATAAATTAAAGGATAACTCGAAATACATATTTGATATTATGTAAATATTAAGTCATGCGCTATGGATTTGTAAAAGCCCTACTTAAAGGTTTTTTCGAACCGCCTAATACCTGTGGGTATATCCTGATATACTTACTGATGCAATTATGTACATATTATTACGATACGCTTCTTACACTTCATAGAATACCTGTAAGCAAAAACTATTTTTGGTTTATTTACCTGATGCTATTAGAAGGAATGCCGAAGCAGTCAACCGATGATATTAATTGGAATGACATTTCGATTATATGACGTAAAGATACCATTTTCTTTCCTCTACTTTGTCTCTCAGTGTGCTTTGTATCGATTCGAATCAACTCTCGGTCAAAGACTTTACGAATATGTTATAGGATATGATGGATGGGTTTAGTAACTATTTTAATATTTCTGAACAAGTGAGACCTTAATTACCAACTTCTTTCAAGACAGAAGATTTATTACTTTTAGTTTTGCCTTATGAAATTATTCACATAAATATTAAATAAATAATATGCATTTAAAAGTTTTTGATAGTGTATGTATCTGAAAAATTGACAAATTATTCGCAATACAATCTATGGACTACAATCAGATTCCAGCTAACCCATGGTATTTCCCAACTAACGAATAACAAGAGGGGCGTTTAATTTGAAAAACCCGTCGCTGAGTCAGGCGCGTGTGGTCTAGTCTCCGCGATGCAATAAGCTCGGTACAATAGATTTTCTGTGACCAACGAGATTAGATTGAATACATTGCGACCAAAGGATTATTCTCTTTTTCTGTTATTTTGTTGGTTTAGTTTGTCATTGATTAAATATTTCTCTTATAAATTCTGCTCAGACAGTGATAGCCCAGTAGTAACGCGCTCGCTTGGATATCTTAGTGATACCGGATATACGTATCTCAAAGGTAGTTACGTAACACGCAATTAAGCTTGTAGCTCTGTTCAAGATTACTTATCGATTGTTAAGAAGCCCTTTGATTTCCTATGACTTAACGAACAAATTATTTGCGATGTATTACCTGGTACACTAATAGTTACTTCGTCTGTCTATTAGAAAGAGAAACGGCCTCACCCAAAAAACAAAATTAAAAAAAAAGTTAACAAAACAAACTTTTTTTTCGAAAATCAGAATCTCGCTTGGCATAATAAAAGTGGATAAATTAATTTATAGCAGAAGTACCCGTATTGTTTGATAGCATATTGTGATATTATGTCAAAATTATTTCTTTTATAAGTATATGTATATAATGGTATCCCTTTAACTCGATTCTCCATAATTCATTGAAAATGAAAAAAACTCGTACATATTTCTAATCTTATATTGCTTACCAATGTACAATAATGTAAATTTTACTCAAACATAATCCGATAAAACGGCCCCTTTCTTATGTTTATTTAGGTCCTGCTGCCTCAGTGAGTAAGCTGTTTTCTTTGTTTACAAACATTGCTTGTGTCTAAAAGGGTCCCATTAAGATATCAATGATTCATTTATTTTTATAAGTTACTAAATTATACTTGTCATATTATTTCATTGGCAAAAACTGTTATACATATGCATATGTACATTCATCGTGTTACATTGTAATATATGAAACTACGAAGCATATTTGTCTTTATGAATATCAAAACCCACTGTCTCGCTTTATTTTGGTGCAATCCTAGATGTATAGTAGTACCTAGTTTTTGTATTACTCCAAGTCGTTTTTTTCATCCAAATCAATTAAGCAAGAGAGTTACGTACATACGCATTATGTAATGGACTTTTCAAGCAGCGTAGTCCCATTTTACAGAAAGGTTAAGGACTATTTAATACCATGCTAAAAGCCTTAGGAGTGAAAATTTTTCCGAGTGGAGCTGCAGTCAAAAGCTTTTTAATATAAATTAATCAAATAGGTATAGTATATTTTGTTTGTGATTAGTACCTTACACTAATTCGGCCAGGAATGTCTTTGGGTCCCCTCAACTCAAGTAGCGTAATTCGGCCGGCCGGCAGCCAAGAAACGCCCAGGGAGGGCTCACTAGGTGGGTACTACCTGGTGTATCATGCGGATTGCTTCTAGTACTTATCTGATAGCAAAGTGGACTATGGAGCAACCCATACCCTTTGCTGTGTGGTCTGCTTCGGCAGACTTGCCGAGTTTTTGGAGGGTCGTGCTTGAATGAGTAAGCGACCACGAGTTCGACAAACCACCTGGTCGTATGCGTAAATGCACTTCCCAACGTGCAAAAAAAGGAATTACTTTGGGTATGCTTATGTTAATCTTGTCACCTACAAAAGAGCAAAGAAAGCATGAGCATCCTAAAAAAGATAAATTGAATATAAATGTAAGAAACTGGCATTATCAATAGAACAGAGACTGTAATTAGCAATACCAATGTATTAATCCATACTTGAGATAATACAGTTTATTAATTCATTATAATTTTTCAATTGTTCACAGATGTCTTGTATCAAAGCTGTTCGATGTATGTTCGAAGTCAACGCCAGAACAAATGGAGCAACTCGAAGAGATCAGAATACCGTGGGGTAGCGGCATCGTAGGATACGTCGCAGAAAGCGGCGAACCTGTTAATATACCTGATGCATACAAGGTGCGTAATAAATTTTTAATTTTTCTAAATAGTGAGAAAAAGCTTAAGAAATTGTGTTAGAGATCCGTAGCTAAAAGGCAGTGAAATCTGTATGTCCGTCTGTCTTTACCTTACAGACATTATACTCCTAGATAATCGTAATCTCCTTTAGTTGTTTTAATTAATTAGGTATTAGTAATTTTTTAAAATTCTTTTTCAACTTTGTTACTCATGGTTTTATAATATTTATATTGATGATATTATATATAATAATGAGATGAGATATATAACAATGATTTTTAATACTCTCCAACGGAAAATATATTATTAAAACATTCTTTAAATATGCTAGGAAAAAAAGATTAATTACGTAGGTATGGTTCAGTGTTGCAATATAAATTGTTTTATATTATTCATGTATACCAACATTGTAATTTAGAACAAATGCGATAATAAATTCTAAGTTAGTCGTAAGTCAGGCAAGATGAATGGTTTGAGTGCTAAATTTAATGGTCGGCTTTAGCTCAGCGGAGAAATTGTCTCTCACATTTCTAAAGGCATTCACTAAAGTGAAAATGATCGACGTTCTTATTCAAACTGTGATATCGGACGGGGAGTTTATTATTTTTTACTTAAAAGTCTAAATGGATATTAGATCATTCTTAGTAACGGAAGATTTATTGAGAAATCCTCGGAAATATTTAAAATTTTATATAAAGCATGCGTAAGTTGCTGGCAACCTTAATACGGTATGCGTCAATAGTTAAGCCTAACTGTAGCTTATGTCATGTGTGATCCAGGTCATAGTTTGTGTAATTTATCCAAATCTGCCAGAGATCAGCTTCAAGGTGTAACACAAATTAATTAATTATTTGCACCTTATTTATACATTGTCTCATATCAAAATTGCTTCCTTATTATGCTGGTATTCTTTCCCAAATGCCATTACATGTAGGTAAACATAAGTGTTTGTAAAAGTTTATATTTTTTGCCTAGAAGCTTACCAACACCCACTTAAACAAACATAAAATTTCGTACTACCATACAGCTTTATTATTATCGTACTCCGATGAAGGAAAAACACACAAATTTTTATCCTATTATGACCAAGAATGGTCGCATTGAAATAGTATAGCCGCTACACAAGCTAAAAACAACTTGAAATATATGAAAGTGCGCGTAATATTTTATTTATCTTATTGTGTAACCGATAGGGTACCGGATAACCGGGTAGTCCTACAAACACTTACGAGTGTTATCATGTTTCCGAGTATATATAGTAGGTATAAATAAAAGAAACTATCTTTTCGGATTTTTTTCGCGGATTTATTTGGATTTTTGGTTCCCGACGTTTTAAATGCTTTACAGCTATCATGGTCACGGGACCAAAAATCCAAATAAATCCGCGACAAAATCCGAAAAGATAGTTTCATTTACAATGTCAAATATTCGCGTAAACCTAAAAAAGTAGTAGGTATAAATAATAATATGTAATGTGTTACATATCATATGTACAATGTACATACTCCAAGCAGTAGCCACTTTAACGCCTTAACGCCGAGTATCTAAAATCTTAATACTCATATTATTTGGTCATATAAAGATAATGTCACCAATATTTCACTTTTATAGCATAAGAATCTTCTCTTGGAGACATTTAAACATTTTTTTACAATTTTTGTTACAGTACCACGAGAAATATATGACGCTATGAAAGTAAAAAATGATATGGTAATATCTTTATATGACCAGCCATTAAACAATAGGTACCAAGCGAATTTATTTACATCGTAATAATGAACCCCTTATACATTTTAGTAACTTTACATATACTCTTTTTTACATTTTTTATGTAATAGGATCTTTTTGATCCTTAGAATCCTGAAGATCCGTGTTGAGTTAGTTCTTAAGATGACATGCATTTACAACATCTCTATACAAGACATTTCGACCTCGTTCTGTTTGTATGTTTTATGTGTTTTACATTATTTGCACAAGTATTCTTTCACATAATATTATGCTTTGATTACTACAATATAATATAATTAAATAAGCGATTTATCAATTTAATTTTTTACAATAATATTATACTGGTAAATTTTAACTTTATCAATGTACTTAAATATTTTTAGATTTACATTGAGGACACTTTTATAAAAAATGCTAAATGGTATAGCTGTTCTGATCAAAAAATCGTAATTTACAACATATCGGTGTTCAATCGGTTGTAGTTTAATAAAAGTGGGAGAGTGTATTGTAAAGCTTATTAAAAATGTTTGCTTAGAGCTTCAGAAGATATAGTATTAAAATGAAAAACAGTCAACTATAAATTTGTATTTTTCTCTACAGAATCTTTACAATAATTTTTCAAATAATAAATGTCAAATCTTCAAATTTCAATAATACAGTAGGAAATAAAGGTTATTTTTTTCATGAATTAAGCCTTAATGCGGTCTATCATATTTTATAGGTACATTAAAGACTCTTATTTTTATAGAACTGACGCGGCCATTCATCAAGTTCGGTACAATGCGTCTTCTATATTTTACTTCGTCAATGTAAAATATTAAGCATCATAAATTCGCTACTAATAGTATCTATAATATAATAGGTCGTTAGTTAAAATAAATAAAACGGTTTTTATAATTCTCTGATAAAACAAAAGTAGCCTAAGTTACAGTCCACGGTCCAGCCATTTCAGAGATTATCCGGAACAAACAGACAGGCAAAATAAAAAAATGTGTTTTTTTTTATGTAAGAACCGTATAAACTTTCATATGCTTTTAGTGAAAAGATTTTATTTTGAAATTTTAACGATTTATAGATCTTAAGCGTGATATTGGGACTGTTGTATAGAATGAATTGTAGTTTTTTTTCAAATTTATGCTAATTAGGTTAGTACTTGCTAATTCGTTTGTAGATTCTATTTTAATTTCTACGATCTATCGACAGAAAGCTTATTAATTGTAATTTCAACTACTACACAATGCTACATTATCTAATATTGTTATTGTGTATGTTCATCACGTTAGGTTTAAATGTTACCATTAAGAATCAGTGTATGAATAATTCGTAGCGAGCCTCTAAATAAACGGCGGGCATCCATCTCTACGCACTTCATGAATCGCGTGATGGAGGTTGCTTTTGTTGCGATATTATGTAAGTGAAATTGGGTGGAGCGTCGTAATGAATTATTAATCTGCACATATAAAATAGACCTTATATATTATACTCTTTTCATAAACAAGGATTTAGGGACGTGACATTAATCCACGTATTGTTGTCTGCTTAATGTATACTAATAATAATATATTGTGTACGTTGTGTACATATAAAGTGGAAGATAACAATAAAATTGAAGAATTGTTTGTCAGTTTGCTCGAATTCCCTAATCTCTGGAACTATTTATTTTGTATTTTATAGCCATGTTATTGATAAAGATTATAGAGAAAGAGATAGTGCGTGTGTATGAGAGAGAGAGAGAGAGAGAGAGCTATTTACATTTTTTTGGCGCAGCCCAGGGAGAATTGCTAGTGCTCAATATAATTTAACATTGATCGAAACTTTCTAGAAATTAAAAAAATGTATATACTAGTAATTATATATACTTACTGCGATAATATATTATATATAATACAAATAGGATTTTGTCACATAAATTCGACTAAATTGCCATTGAAATGTTTGCCAGGTGAGAACATGATTATATGGCAGAATGTTGTTTGACTTTAATCAGTATTAAGCTCAGGTAAACGAGAGTCGAGAGTATAAAATTAACAGTTACATAAATAACTTATTTTCATTTGTACATCATTTATTCTGATATTCGGAAAAGACTAAGCTAATTTGGATGAAATTTAATTTTAATTATAAACGACAGTAAATCTGCGACAGTATGTCATTACAATAGTTGGTCATTGAACTATATCCATCTTGTGATGGTATATATATGGTTATTCCAATAAACTATGAAGTCACCGACGCTTTTTTATCCAGCCTTTTATAGGAATTGTCTCTTATTATACACAAGGCCACGTCTTAGATTAATTCATCATCTCAACACCATGCGGACAAACTGGCTAGGTTCCAAAATGTCGGCCTTGTATTAAAAGTGATGTAGTATAAAATATAATAATATGTAATTGTATATATACTATAGTTATACATATTACTTTTAATTTTGCTCATATTTTTTCTTACAATAGTTATTGATATTATACCTTAATAATATCTTATTAATGTAATTTTTTTCTTCGGATTGAGTTAGTTAGACTTGTCACAGAGTTAGTTTTCACTTGTACATTACTAAATTGACGCTGCGATTCTGCTGATTGATTTTAGTTTAATATTATTACCAACATATAAAATTTTTTTTTGTATATTTTTTCATTATAACACTAGTATATTACTCGTTTATAAGACGATCCAAGGATAGGTAGGTTTTAAGTAATCACTACATAGTATAAAACAAAGTCGTTTTCTCTGTCCCTATATCCCTATGTATGCTTAAATCTTTAAAACTACGCAACGGATTTTGATACGATTTTTTTTAATAGATAGAGTGATTCAAGAGGAAGGTTTATATGCACAACTAGCGGAACCCGCGGCTTTACCTGCGCTAAATCTAGGGAAGAGCCCGAGCGAAGCGAGGGCGAGTCGCTAGTTACTAATAAATGTGTAATTTAACGGCACAATTCAAAATCTTAGGTATACCATATTTGTATAAATTGTATTTTAGTAGATATTTTGAGGAGATATAAAATATTTTTATATAAAGGTTATGTTTATGTTTGATATTAACTTACAGAATGTTTGAAAAAGTCGATGCGTAGCGAAACACTTTTACAGAGTTTCGTCGCCAGTCCTCTTATATATAAGCATGTATATAAGCAATAAGCATACAGGCGATCAATTTACACACCCGCCATTTTAACACATTATTTTTTTATTTAAAAAAAACTAATAGCAATACACATTGATACATTTATGAAATTTATACTTTCTGAAAAAGTCTTACATTACTTTTGGTTAAAGTTAGAGTTCACACTCTACCACATATTTAGGAACTGAATTTTAATAGCTCTCGGATATGCAGGTTTTCTCACCAGTTTTCCTTCGTCACAGGACAAGTGGTAATAATGTTGGCAATGATATATAATATGGATAATTATGTAAGTGCGAGATCCAGGATTTGAATCGTCTTCATTTAGTTTCTCAAGCGACCTAAAAAGCATACTGGGCTACCACTGCTTTGTATCGTACAGGCCAACGTTACGTAACGTAATACCTAAAGTATACGGATAAAATTATATAAATGAGAGGAATATTTTGAAATTAGTCAGATTAACGTTTAACAAAACATATTTTGTTAACAATGGCACTCGAGTTTTTATTTAGTAACCACACTGAATGGCCGTAACAAAGGATATTATATTCAATTATCATAACAATATCCAAGCTCAAAGGTTGCAGGAAACACACATTGAAGCTAAAAAGGCTGTTATTATATAGGTACATATTGCGCCTCATGTCATTATTGTACGCTATAATAATATTTCGCTCGTTACATGATGATGATTTTTAACAATATATTTATTTAAGTTTCTATTAAACATTATAAAATTGATTATTAGTTTTTTTATAGGAGGTACGTATCTTGATGGGTAGTGTATTAGAACAGTATGGCCTGTAACGTGTAACATATTAGATCACGTTGATTAAATTCAAGGAGATCTATTCCGTATTTTCAAAACAACAATTACACTATCCATATTTAATATTTTATATTTTAAAAATTGAAAAAAAACGTGTTTTTACCGTCCGTTCATCTGCTCGTCTTTCGTCCGAAACAGATGTTTTTTTTGAGTAGTTGAAGGATTGGAAAATGACAAAGGATACTTTTTATAACTGGAAATTATCTTATGCCCATAATATAATACAACGCATAACAACCCACTTCTTTACTAGCAGTTTTAAAATATTATAGTATATTATATGCAAAAAGTTATTATTTTAAGTAATATTCTAGGTCGTCGAATAATCATAGCATCGTTAGCAACATAAACTATTCTCCATTCAATGTCCTGTCATATCATGTCATGTCTCGTGGCGACGTCAATGCTATCCAATTTTCAGCTCATAACTATGTTCAGCGTAAAACTTTATTAGACATCAATTTATCATATTTAACTGAACGTATCTTCGAAGGACCAACACACAGTAAAGTCTCATGCAAAAATGAACCCATGACCCCTACGTAAATAAACTATAAATATAAAGAAACGTTAAATAAAAAGCATTAGAAATAAAATAATAGCTTTTATGTTTTATTTTTTGCTGTAAAAAATTGTAACGCAATACATTTTCCTGTTTAAAACTAAAACATTTCCCGCCGTCGGGGTCACAAATCGTTTTCCATTAGTCCGACATTTCTGAGATAGAGCCGAGAAACTTCCAACTAGAACCGTAATCCTATATGCCCATTTAGAGTTTTGATATCTCAACTTTAACAGAAAAGTTTCATTCCAAAATTGTTCTTTTCCTCGACATGATAGAAATTTTACCTCTGGGAAACTCAAAGATTAATTGAGTTTTTGAAAGTGTTATGGAATAGTAGTAGTGAGATTTTCTATAGCAAACTTACATGACAGATTATGTTACGATTTTTTTCTTTGTGTTATTTACTATTAATATTAAAATATTTATCAACCAATCTAGAATATTAATATCAAAAAATGTATTATGTATGCCAAGTTTAGCTACGAGATATAAATCAGTTGTTACACTCAAAGCGCTATTATTGATAGCCCAAAATTGGCGTTTGTACAGCGCCAATACATCGTTCGTGTTTTATGGCTGAAAGTTTATCTTTTTATCTTTCACTAACCGTTATTTGTATGAAATCATATATCATATGGACAACCATGGATGCCTTCTACATTTATTTTCCTGCCTCTATATTGAAGCTGTCCACATAAAGCATGTCGATATCTGATACTTCGATTATTTGAAATTATATTCGCTGTCAATATTATTTGCATATACATAATAATCTAAATGTGCATTTATAGGCTAATTTTTGTTATGTACTAAATAAACATATAATTTCTTAGTCAAAACGAGAGTTTTAGTATTTCTACTAACAGACATAGCTTCATTGTTATTTATCACTAATAGTATATTTCTTTTTATCTTAAAACACAAGTTACATATTGCATTACAACTTACTCGAACCTATTATTTAGTCGACATATCTAGTGAATTTTATATAAAACGGTATAATTTCGTCTTTGGCTAGCGGCCACCGAGTTCCGCAAAATATAAAGCGCCTACTATATCTTACTATCGTATTTATTGATGATTGAACTGCATTTATTATTATCTAGAGATTCACCATCACTCCATCTCAAGTTAATCACTAGATATTTTTTTAAGGATTAGTGTAGATTTATTCCGATTTGAGATATTTTTTCGCAGTAAAACGATCGATAATAATGACTTTTTTCAACAAGAATTTCCAAAAAAATATTTAATGTAGTAATATACAAGAACTTAGTTAGATTTTTATTACATTTATGGACATTTTCTATGGCAAATGTTTTGGTATGATGTGTCTTAGATACAAAAAAATTATTTAATTATTATAAATTTTATTATAGACTTATAAAATAAACTTACGCTATTTAGATTTCACTCGTTACACAAAATGTACTCGAAATAGGTATATTGAAATAAAATTGCATTGATTACTATATTAATATCTATTCATATTGTAATTAATTTGAGGAAATTATTAAAAAAGCTAGAAATTTGTATCTTTTAGTTCACGGTAAATACTAAACATATCAGATCCATACATTAAAGTTTCTGCTATGACGAGTTGAAGGAGCAATTAGAGTACGGAGTAGTTCTGTAGGGCGCTTGCGGTCTGCGGCTGCCGGACTCCGATTACGTTCACGGCCCAGTTCTTATTCGATATGTGCTTGATCTAGAAAAGTTAAATGAATGTTTGCTCGATTGAAAGTAATTGATTTTCTATTTCGATCATTTCACGAAAGTCGAATAATGAATTTTATGATTGAAATATTTGTCTATAGTTATAAACAACTAGTTTTAGTTTAGTTAACATATTTTTCTAATATTTCTAGACTACTGTTTTATTATAAGTGTGTCGTTGTTTTTTTCATACATTGTGCTCGTTTGTTTCGAAGATTCTAAGATTAGAAGTAATCTTCCTAGCTACACTTGCTTTGTGGGGCTGTTCCCTCTCGCATTAAATAAAAATGCAATTATTCGCAGAATTTATATATATATATATATATATATAAATCTTGCGAATCATCTTGTCCCAAGTATGGGGAAATTTGGCTGCACTCTTGTATCCACCGGCCTATTGTATCCGTATTCCGGATACAATATTAACCAACCCTGATTTTTTGTCCAAAGGTTTGTTTCGATGTTGGAAATGACTGGGCGAAAAATTGGCTTGGAGACAAATTTCTTCGTAGGGTGATTTTTGGCGAATATCGTAGTTCAGCCATCGGCCGCGCGAAATTTGGAGGGTGCTCGCGAGCCGCGTATATTTTGCCCCGTATATTTCGCTTTTAATTTATCGATTTTATTGTGTCCCACTTACGAATTATGGGGCCGCACTGGGTTGACGGGTAAAGGCGGAGCGGGGTGGTGCGGGGGTGCGTTTCCGTGTTTATAATATTTGTAAACTACGTATATTTCGATTTTAATTTGTCGATTTTATTGTGTCTCACTGACTACTGAGGGGGCCACTCTGGGTGCACGGGCGGAAACTTGGCTCGGACACAAATTTATTCCTAGGGTGATTTTTGGCGAATATCATAGTTCAGCCATCGGCCGCGCGAAATTTGGAGGGTGCTCGCGAGCCGCGTATATTTTGCTTTTAATTTATCGATTTTATTGTGTCCCACTTACGAATTATGGGGCCGCACTGGGTTGACGGGTAAAGGCGGAGCGGGGTGGTGCGGGGGTGCGTTTCCGTGTTTATAATATTTGTAAACTACGTATATTTCGCCTTTACTTTGTCGATTTTATTGTGTCTCACTGACTACTGAGGGGGCCACTCTGGGTGCACGGGTAAAGGCGGAGCGGCATGCGCGTTTTGTGTTTAATATATTTATTAGCTCATATTTCACAAGTAGTGTTCAGACAATACTTTTAACCGACTTCAAAAAAGATGAGATTATATGTTCTTATTACGTTTCTGACATTATATTTAATAAAGCTTTTCATAAAATATTTTAATTTAAACTATTATTACGTCAATATTTTAAAACATCAATAATATGATTTTTATATTAAAAGGCCTAAAAATATCAATAATAATATTAAAGTAGCAATTAAGTAAAGCAATACAATTACCGCCGCAACTACGGTAGTCACACTTGCTATGTCCTTGACCCCTATGTCGGCATTTCTTTGGCAAATGCGGTTTATGTTTTTTAAGGAGTGTTCTTTATATTGATAAACAATTCAAGCGAGTAAAACGCACTAATATTATTTTAAAAACAATCTAACGTAACGTATAATACAAACAAATATTATATTAGGAACAAAATAACCAAATTTGTACATAAATTTTATATTTATTTCAAGTTAGTATATTTAGTATAGTTTTAAACGCTATTGTATTAAAGTATAATTTGGCGCACAGAACTCGTGACAAAAATATTACACGGTTAGTACGACATTTATTTCATTTCAATATAGTTTTAAATGCTATTGCCTTAGAGCATAATTTGGCGCACACAACTCGTGACGAAAATATTACACGGTTAGCACGACATTTATTTCATTTCAATATAGTTTTAAAAATGAATGTTTTAGAGCATAATTTGGCGGACAAATATCTTAAAAAGAAAAAAAATACCTATAATTTAATACGTAATATATTTATTTCATTCCAACATAGTATTAAATGCTATTGTCTTAGAGCATAATTTGACTCGTAACAACAATACTATACGGCTAGCACAAAGTGTCAAGCGCGGTAGTTGTGGTCCATATTGATTACATTCTCTTTGTTGTGGTCGTATTATATGTAATAAAAATTATGTTAAAATATAAAGAACATCCTTAAAAATGTTTTTCTAATTTCTATTTCTTTTCTTCAGTTGACTTAAAAGTTTTGAAGTGCGTGCACGCACATAAGAATATGTAAAAGGGCTAATTTTAATATATCGATGTAATACAATCGAAAGACATGAATGATACACAAAAACGGTAAGCCACAATTATACTACGTCTTATCGCGGCATTTCTATGAAGAAGGATTTAAGCAAGAAATACATTTTTATTGATTTTGACTTCTTGTAGGCGTTGTTATTTTAAAAAAAGATTATTACAATAAATTATTATTTTATTTACTAATCATGTTAATTTAAAAAATAAATATGTAGAAGAGAAAGAATAGCTTGTGTAAAATCGTGATTGTGAGACACGAGGCAGAAAAATTTACGCGCTTATAGGGTGGCCCACAGAGCCATTAGAATGAATTAGTCGTGGGTTCGAATCCCGGTTGAATTACATTTTTCTAATTTACTGTTGCTGTTAATTTAGTTAAATTTATGTAAAGTTTAATATCACCAACGGAACCGTATAACATAATACCTCACAAGCAATTCATTTTCTTTTCTCGAAAAATGGATTCCCGCCAAAACCAACCGTTTCATAAAAAGTGGAAAAAGTGACGATTTTAAAACTTTAAAGTGACTATATAGGTGTAAAAAGTGACAGTGAATAGCACAGACTATTTTAAATCTTCAAAATCGAACAATTTGAACCTAATTTGGCATAAAAACTGTAATTTTGTGAGTGACCGATTTAGTTTTTCGTGGACGCTGCTCGATTAAGATCTACGACATATGCTTCTAAATAGTGCGTTCTAAAGTGCTCATTGACCTCCACCTATGACCAAAAAACTGAATTTTTTGGACTCCACTAAGTGCGCTAAAAAGGCAAAAAAACAATTCCAGCAAAATTGCTCTTTTCGCCGTCGGTAAACTTAGACGGTCACGACAGACATCAGAGGAAAACCCATAACAATAGGATCACAAAAAGCGAAATCCCATCAAAATAGCTCCAGTAGTTTCGGAGTTATCTAACATACAAAATTTTGAAAATTGAAACCTAACTTTGGACCTAAATAACTAAGAATCTAGATCGATGCCCCACCCTGGAACTTATTAGACCCAACGGAGCAACTGTTCTTCTTTCCAGAGAAGAAAACAGCACTCAAATCCGTTCAGTGGATCCGGAGATATCGGACTAGATATAAGTTAAGGTACTAAAATGACATGTAAAATTATAGTTTAAAAATTGTTTACGTAAATATTTTACAGATATCGACGTACATATTAGATTCTTTGGATATCCTTGTAACTTTTATATTAAATAAAGTCAATTTTGTTAAAAAATTAAAATTAAAAAAAGTAGTAGTAGAATAAGTAATTAATTAAACTAAATCAGTAAAATTAGTATAATTAATTTTTTTTTATAAAACCGAGATTTTGTATAGAAAAATAATATGAATAATAAAATTCAACGAACAAAATTTGTACAATATTTTTCATATTAGTTGATGGGAGGAGCTAAAAGTGCCAAGACATAGGATTATTATCCTATTTATTTTACTTGAAAAATTAAGACTTGAGAAGTTTTCAGTTTTAAATATTAAGTTTAGATATAAGAATTATTATTTCATATTTTGTGTATAGGTATAATCTGGAACGGGAATCGAACCCGTTACCTGTTTTTCGAAAAAATATGTTTCTTTTAATTCATATCTTTCAATCGTGATCGTAGAGTATACCCTTACCAATACCCCCCCCCCCCCCCCCCACCTTTACTTCAAAAATTTCAAATTCGGCACGTGCACCCCCCACTCCAATTCTAACACCTTCCCAAAACTCGACCCCGCCAATCTTCCCACGAAAACCGACCCCCCCCCCCCAATTTTACCTCACCCCCTCGGACAAAATCGTGTATTACTCCTAAACTACTCAACGGATTTTTATAATATTGGTGTCAGGTAAAAGGGCTTTAGGAGCCGCACCCAATTTTTTAACTTGTCTTCTATTTTTAGCTATTACTCCGTAATCCATTGTCCGATTTTGATGTAAGTTTTTGTTTGGAAGGTGACAAAGTCCTCTTTGATGATAAAAGAGCTGCAGCGCTGTTATTTTTAAGTTAAGTGCTAGTTATTTAGTTGCGGTGAAATTTGTTAAAAATGCAAGCGCTTTAAGCGCTTAAAGCGCTGCAGCGCTGTTATTATTTTCTTTAAATTAAAATTGTTAAAAATGCAAGCGCTTTTCATTCAAAATTGAGTCACAATATTCCATCCCAACAAACACACATTGCAATTTGCAAGTTAGATAAAAGATTGTAATTTAACTTTGATTTTTATTAAAATAAAATTCCGTGCGCAAATCAAATACCTAGAATATTTCTTTACGGTGCCTTCCTACAATTATTATCGATTCAAAGATCTAAAAACAGAGAAGAGAATATAAGAGATTTAAAAAATAATACGATATAACGATTAAATGTAACCATGCTTATAGAACAAAACGAAATCACATTCGTTTTTCGAAAATATTTTAATTGTTGCAATTAAATATCCATACAGAGTAATGAAATTGATGGCATACCAAAGGTAACCTTTATCCTCATTACTTTTCTTTTGATTATAATTAAAGAATAAATATATCTTATAAAAATAGTTTTGCCGTTTGTTATATTTTCACCTACTAGTCCTAGTCGTCGTGCTCACGCACACATTTACATGTTTCGCTATAGACTACGTCGACACACCAATACGTCCCGCGCCGCGCCGCGCTTGTTCCCGCGCAAATCGCAATACTTGATGAGAAAGCATGACTAGCCGTTTAACATTTGCGAATATGTAGTTAGAATGTGTATTGCGTGCCGTCATTAGGAGTGTTCGTTATAATAGATAACTGAAAAAATACCCTATTATTAATTAATAATCAAATCGTCTATTATATATAATACCTCAGGCAAGCGTTAATTTTTAAAACTATTTTTATTACATATAATACGACCACAACTGCCGCGCTCGACATTTCGTGCTAGCCGTATAATATTTTTGTCACGAGTCGTGTGCGCCAAATTATGCTCTAAGACAATAGCATTTAAAACTATATTGAAATGAAATAAATGTATAACTTCATAAATATGTAATTGGTTATTTTATGACGTGTCATACCATAGATACGACTCGAGCCATTCGAGTGAACTACTTACTACTTAGTACTTACATTCCTTACAACTCGAGTCAGAATTTATCACTCGAGCTGATTTTCGATTAGTTTATATTATATAAAATTTTTAAATAGGTAGGTATATGAAATAAAATGTAAGTATTACGACTAATTAAGTTTCCATGTAAAAGTACAATTTAATTTCAAATAAGAAATTATCAGTTTTTATAGTTCAAAATGAACTTCACTTATTTAAAAATTCAATTTGTTTTTGATTAAGTATCAGTAATTAGATAATAATTAGACTTTTGCTGTAAACTTACAACTAAATATTTCTTATAATAACTAATTTTAGCGTTTAACTGATCTATTCGGCCCGCTGAGTTCCCTCGACAACTCGAGTGCAAACGAACTCGAGTCAAACTTGTTTTCACTCGTATTAATGAGTTTAACAAATTCACTCGAGTAAGAATAAACAAAAATGATGAATTAAATTATTTAAAACTCAATGCTTTTACAATAGTTTTAGTTAGTTTATATTGTATTATTTAACAATATAGTAAGCCATGTTTAAAACAAACGATATTAAAAATATCAACTTTTTTAATATAGAACATATGAGATTATAACATCGTATTTATACTGTAAAAATGTGAGAAATTCAATTACTTTACAAATCGTTATAAATTAGTATTTTGCAATTAAAAATTATTTGAAACCTAGATTAATAGTACTATCCGAATAACAGCATAACAAGGTGAAAATATGCTTAACTTGAAAATGATTTTCGTATTACGTTTTTATTAGCAATTTGTCGATCGCCGGCCCCTTAAGGAAAATAATAATATTTATAAAATATTTAGGTATTTGAACTATTATTACTTCAATTTTTTTTAATATTAAAAGGCCTAAAATTACCAAAAATAAAATTAAAGTTGCAATTAATATGTCGATTGTCGGCATTCCTTTGACAAAGGCGGCTCTGCTTATGACTTACCTATGTTTTTGTCTTTACTACTTTAGTTGACTTTAAAGCGTTGAAGTTGGAGCACGTACATGAGACAAAGGACTGAGTTTAATGAATCTGTGTAATAGTTGTGAAAGTGTCATACTGTATTAGTCTTTAATGCTTACTATGGTATTTGCATTTGGTACCTAGACAGTCTTCAATAAACCAAGCGGTTCGTTAATATCCATCCTGGCCGCTAGTGGTTCCCATTGCCTAGGTTCGAAGACATATTTCAACAGTGACAACCGTTTAATTAACGGGAGATGATATAAAACGAAGCTACAGCATCAGGAGCTCTGCGTACGTAAAATAAAATGTGTGCAGGCGGTATCAACGGCTATGTACCGCTTCGCGTACCTACTACTAGGATTTGAGGAACTTATTGGTAGAGGAAGGCCAATGCCCAGTCCCTTCGCCTACTCGTACCCCTAACAAGACTTGCTTCGATTGTTCAGTGTGTGTAGTTACGAGATACAGTTTGCTGTATTTACATTTAATTGATATTTGAAATCAAAACTCTAGTGCGTATGTACCTACTTAGTTTTAAATTTTATGTATGGATTGTGGTCTGTGTCATACATACAATAATTTTGTTTTATGCTCGTAGGTATCGTAAATGTCCTTGTAATTTTAACTTATATATTATAAAGAGGAAAGATTTTATTGTTGTTTGTTTGAATAGAATAGGCTCTGAAACTACTGGACCGATTAAAAAAAAATTACCATTAGAATTACTTATGTATTAGGTGGATCACCGATATTCGTGTAGAATTAAAAACTTGTGAGTACATTCTAGGTACATAACAGTTTGAATGTATTTTATTACTAGCGACTCGCCCTCGCTTCGCTCGGGCTCTTCCCTAGATTTAGCACAGGTAAAGCCGCGGGATCTGCTAGTTATGCATATAAACCTTCCTCTTGAATCACTCTATCTATTAAAAAAACCGCATCAAAATCCGTTGCGTAGTTTTAAAGATTTAAGCGCACATAGGGATATAGGGATATAGGGACAGAAAAGGCGACTTTGTTTTATACTATGTAGTGATATAATTAGGTATTATGGTTGATAGGTATCTATCTACACTATCTACATTCTACACCAATATTATGAAGAGGAAAGATTTTATTGTTGTTTGTTTGAATAGAATAGGCTCCGAAACTACTGGACCGATTAAAAAAAATTTTACCATTAGAATCCTACATTACCCCTGATGAACATAGGCTATATTTAATACTAGCCTTTCCCGCGGCTTCGCTCGCGTTCTAAAGACGAATCAAAATACCTCGCAGAGATACCGACGCCCCTCCCCCTCACGACCGCCCGCCTTGCACGCGGTGATCATTATTTTGTTGCGAAGTTATGTTAAATCTATACTTATATTATAAAGAGGAAAGGTTTGTATGTAAGTATGTTTGTAACGAATTGGCTTAAAAATACTGGACCGATTTAAAAATTCTTTCACTATTTGAATGCTACATTATCACTGATATCACAGCGAGTGATCGAATGAAGTTTAGTAGCGATTAAAAAAATGAACGACGCCGCGCGTATTGCTAGTTACGAATATTTTAGCGAGTGCATTGCCTAATAATTTAACAATTATTGTTATTTATAAGAATGTTTGCGAAAATAAATTAAACATTGTTTTGTTTAAAGTATGTAACAAGATATTGTGATAGATTGTAATTTCTAGTGAATGTTATTCAATATTGCATCATTCAATTAAATCATTTTATAATATAACTTTGTGTATTATTTTAATGACTGTTTGTGTGAATTGATGGAGGTTTAAAAATATTTTATTTTATCTTGTAATTTGTAATAAAGTTGTAACTAAAAATATTATTTAGATTAACTTATGCTATCGCTTAGAGATACATACATTATATAAACAAGTTTGTACATACCTATTTTGATAAATTGTTATTTATCTAGACTTTGGATGGGTGAATTTGCCGCCCTTATTAACAATAGGGTTATTGGCCCACAGAGCCATTAGAGGTCGTGGGTTCGAATCCCGGTTGAATTACATTTTTCTAATTTAATGTTGCTGTTAATTTAGTTAAATTAATGTTAAATATTAATATCACCAACAGAACCGTTTAACATTATATATCAAAAGCAATTTATTTTCTTTTCTCGTAAAATGTATTCCTGTCAAAATCGGTCCTACCGGTTCAGAGATTAGCAGTAACAAACAGACAGACACAAAAATCTTAAAAATTGTTTTTTTTTATTTAGGTAAGTATTTAACTTTCGTATGAATTTAGAAAAAAGTTATTGTTTTGAAATCAGAAAAAGAGACAATTCAATCTTATTTATACTGATGTACTCATGTACTGGTAGGTAAATTGCGCTATCCTACTAATATTATAAAAGTTGAGCGACAGTTTTTAAGAATACGCAAAAACTACTGAATGGATGGATTTTAATGAAACTTTACAATAATATAGCTTACACATCAGCATATCACATAGGCTATAAATTATAAACATACGAGCGGATCCCGCGGCTTCGCTCGCCCTAATTCTAGTGACGTTATAAGGTAATAGAAAAAGTTTTAAAGGAATAGTTTTAGGAAAGGAATATTCTAGCTTTTTAACACATTTAAATAAAAGCTTGAGTTTAATTTATTTTTTACTTTTACTGTTGTTTTTTTAACCCGCATTCGTATTCTCTACAAATCCTTTCATTTGATAAACATGTTGTAGGAGTGTGTTAAGAATAGCTAGTCCATCGTGGCTGGTCTGCCATCATGCAATAGTCGTGTGATGTGATTTCAAATAACAAATCTAGGACTTCTTATATTTTAATTTGCATATTTAAAAATTACATAAATAAAATAAATTATTATATAGATAAGCCTACTTGTAAATTCTTTTATTGTAAATAAATATTTTGAATAAAAGTTTAGTAAGGTAAATTACAATAAAACAAATATGCTCGCTCGCGGTTGCAACGGCGGGGCGGCGGGGCGGCGGGGACGCGCGGCAGGGCCGGCGCTCGCGGCTGTAGCTAGCACAGGTAGGGCTGACGTCACGGCGGGGCGGCGGGGAGGCGGGCCGCTCAGTTATGTTCGAGTCGGGTATGGCCCGGTGGTGCTGATGCTAAGTCCCGGATTCGATTGGGCCATTATAGGCCTTATCAAAAATGTTAATATAATTATTATTAATTTAATTTAAATTGCGTAAGCCGCTCTTACTTGGCATATAATTAGCTTCTATTAGTATCATACGATGTTTTTAGCTCCTAGCTATCTATACAATTTTTTGGTCGGACAGATTTTGTTCGTTGAACAAATTTATAATATTTAGAATCTATTTATAAAGTTTAAGTTTTTACTTGTCGTCGATCTTATTTGCGATATAAAAGTGGGCAAAGTTGGGCAAAACCCAAAAGGGCTTTTGCGTTTAAACATTTATTGCTTCAATTTAGAATGACAAAATAAAAAATAAGATTAAATTCAAACAAATTAATATGGCGACTCTGTTTGCACTTCTGCATTATTTATGTTTTTTTGTTTTATTGTCTTTTTAGTTGATTTTAGCGTAAAATAGACATTTTTTGTTGTGTTTGTTTCACAAATTTTATAATTACGGTGTGTTCTATAAGACATTATTAATTTGCGTATCTTAATGTATATTTAAGTGAAAATATGTTTTTAGTTATTTTAAACGTGTTACTTTAACAAAATAATTTTACGTGTATTAGCTTTAAACAGGTTGTCACCTTATTTCATAATTTCAATTTAACTTCGTTTGATAAATAAATAAAAAATCAATATCTTCAGTAAGATAGATGAATAGTTCAAAAACATGTCAGTAGATGGCGTTATTTATATTCGAAATGATGCGTTATATTTTCTCATAGATGGCCTCATTAAAATGTTTATATTTATTCAATAGTAAATGTTTACTTTACTCAATATTAAATGTATTGACTATTTTGCTATAACACTTCACATGAATTTAAAAAAAATAAACTTTCTAAAAAAATAAAGTCTTCTTAAGATTTTTTTCTGTTTTAATAATTAAGAAATAAATATAAGCTCTTTAATTCCTAAGAAATAAATACAGCTCGAGGGACAGTGTTAAAATTGTATCGTTTTTACAATTCTACTACTATTTCTTGCGGCTTCGCCCGTGTTTTAATTATTGGAATTCAAATTCTTTCTCGCGCGTGGTAAAGTAACTCGCGGAGCTAACGGTGACCCTCCCCCCTCATGACCTTCGTCGCCCCGCGCCCGTCTTGCACGCGGTCATCATTATTTTGTTGCGAAGTTATGTTAAAACTATAATATATCTTGAGACATTTATTGAAATCAAATAATAAATGATGAAAATTAAATGTAATCAAATATAAATATAAATCCATGTTCCAAATTAAATACTTGTGATGAGTTTCTATTTATTAAGGTTAGAAATAAAATCTAATACCTATATAAAATTCTCGTGTCACGGTGTTCGAACTTGAACTCCTCCGAAACGGCTTGACCGATTCTCATGAAATTTTGTGAGCATATTGAGTAGGTTTGAGAATCGGCCAACATTTATTTTTCATCCCCCTAAATGTTAAGGGTAGTCCACCCCTAAATTTTAATTTTAATTTTTTAGGCAAAATTTTTTGTTTTTATTTTTTTATGACACAGCATACAAAAATACATACAACCCTAAATTTTCACCCCTCTACGATCAACCCTTATATTTTATTTGTTAATTAAAATGTCACGGGGTTCGAACTTGAACTCCTCCGTAACGGCTCGACCGATTTTTGTGACCCTTAGCGTGATTGTCGGCCAGGGTGGAGAATCGGCCAACATCTAATTTTCATCTGCCCTAAATGTTAGGGGTAGTACACCCCTAAATTTATTTTTTTATTTTTTAGGCAAAATTTTTTGTTTTTATTTTTTATGACACAGCATACAAAAATACATACAACCCTAAATTTTCACCCCTCTACGATCAACCCTTATATTTTATTTGTTAATTAAAATGTCACGGGGTTCGAACTTGAACTCCTCCGAAACGGCTCGACCGATTTTTGTGATCCTTAGTGTGATTGTCGGCCAGGGTGGAGAATCGGCCAACATCTATTTTTCATCCCCCTAAATGTTAAGGGTAGTCCACCCCTAAATTTTATTTTTTATTTTTTAGACAATTCTTTTTCCTACAGATCAACCCAATGAGGTTGATTAGCAATTAAAAAAATGAACGCGAGCGAAGCCGCGGGTACAGCTAGTTATTTTATAAAAACGCCTTCGCTAGTAATGCAATCTTTAAACCGAATTTGAGTTTATCTTAAAAGATAGACACATTTATTAATGTAACATTATATTTGTTTATGTATTTGGTAACAAGTATAAGTAGATTTCTGCTTTAAAAAAATTATTGCTATAGTTAAGTAAAACTCAAATTAAATACAAAATCAAAATAGTATCATAATTCGATCGACGGAGGGACCGATTTAAACTTATTCAGTGTAGATACCGCATGATTCGGTTAATGACCGGATTCGTTAAGTCAACAATGTTAAATAGAGAAGATACGTTTATATTCAGGAGACTATATGATTGATATAATCCATCGGATGTACTAAAGCTTCAACAATCTCATGAAGGATACGTTACATATTCAGTGTGCTGGAATGATCTCGGTAATAGTTTGGATCCGCTAACCGAAGCGGGAAATATGAAAAATGAATATCAACATTTTTCATTTAATTGAAATTTCGTGTTGATTCATGATATCGTAAGGATAAAAACTGCACATATATGCATTAAAAACATTAAAAATGTTGTCGCATTCAGTGGTACCAACAGGGTGGGACTATGAAGCGGCGCATAATGTCTAAGAAGATTTATTTATATATATATATATATATATATATATATATATATATATATATATATATATATATATATATATATATATATATATATAAATCTTGCGAATCATATTGTCCCAAGTATGGGGAAATTTGGCTGCGCTCTTGTATCCACCGGTCTATTGTATCCGTATTCCGGATACAATATTAACCAACCCTGATTTTTTGTCCAAAGGTTTGTTTCGATGTTTGAAATGACTGGGCGAAAAATTGGCTTGGAGACAAATTTCTTCGTAGGGTGATTTTTGGCGAATATCGTAGTTCAGCCATCGGCCGCGCGAAATTTGGAGGGTGCTCGCGAGCCGCGTATATTTTGCCCCGTATATTTCGCTTTTAATTTATCGATTTTATTGTGTCCCACTTACGAATTATGGGGCCGCACTGGGTTGACGGGTAAAGGCGGAGCGGGGTGGTGCGGGGGTGCGTTTCCGTGTTTATAATATTTATAAACTACGTATATTTCGATTTTAATTTGTCGATTTTATTGTGTCTCACTGACTACTGAGGGGGCCACTCTGGGTGCACGGGCGGAAACTTGGCTCGGACACAAATTTATTCCTAGGGTGATTTTTGGCGAATATCATAGTTCAGCCATCGGCCGCGCGAAATTTGGAGGGTGCTCGCGAGCCGCGTATATTTTGCTTTTAATTTATCGATTTTATTGTGTCCCACTTACGAATTATGGGGCCGCACTGGGTTGACGGGTAAAGGCGGAGCGGAGTGGTGCGGGGGTGCGTTTCCGTGTTTATAATATTTGTAAACTACGTATATTTCGCCTTTACTTTGTCGATTTTATTGTGTCTCACTGACTACTGAGGGGGCCACTCTGGGTGCACGGGTAAAGGCGGAGCGGCATGCGCGTTTTGTGTTTAATATATTTGTTAGCTCATATTTCACAAGTAGTGTTCAGACAATACTTTTAACCGACTTCAAAAAAGATGAGATTATATGTTCTTATTACGTTTCTGACATTATATTTAATAAAGCTTTTCATAAAATATTTTAATTTAAACTATTATTACGTCAATATTTTAAAACATCAATAATATGATTTTTATATTAAAAGGCCTAAAAATATCAATAATAATATTAAAGTAGCAATTAAGTAAAGCAATACAATTACCGCCGCAACTACGGTAGTCACACTTGCTATGTCCTTGACCCCTATGTCGGCATTTCTTTGGCAAACGCGGTTTATGATTTTTAAGGAGTGTTCGCAACAGCTTTATATTGATAAACAATTCAAGCGAGTAAACCGCACTAATATTATTTTAAAAACAATCTAACGTAACGTATAATACAAACAAATATTATATTAGGAACAAAATAACCAAATATGTACATAAATTATATATTTATTTCAAGTTAGTATAGTTAGTATAGTTTTAAACGCTATTGTATTAAAGTATAATTTGGCGCACAGAACTCGTGACAAAAATATTACACGGTTAGTACGACATTTATTTCATTTCAATATAGTTTTAAATGCTATTGCCTTAGAGCATAATTTGGCGCACACAACTCGTGACGAAAATATTACACGGTTAGCACGACATTTATTTCATTTCAATATAGTTTTAAAAATGAATGTTTTAGAGCATAATTTGGCGGACAAATATCTTAAAAAGAAAAAAAATACCTATAATTTAATACGTAATATATTTATTTCATTCCAACATAGTATTAAATGCTATTGTCTTAGAGCATAATTTGACTCGTAACAACAATACTATACGGCTAGCACAAAGTGTCAAGCGCGGTAGTTGTGGTCCATATTGATTACATTCTCTTTGTTGTGGTCGTATTATACGTAATAAAAATTATGTTAAAATATAAAGAACATCCTTAAAAATGTTTTTCTAATTTCTATTTCTTTTCTTCAGTTGACTTAAAAGTTTTGAAGTGCGTGCACGCACATAAGAATATGTAAAAGGGCTAATTTTAATATATCGATGTAATACAATCCAAAGACATGAATGATACACAAAAACGGTAAGCCACAATTATTATACTACGTCTTATCGCGGCATTTCTATGAAGAAGGATTTAAGCAAGAAATACATTTTTATTGATTTTGACTTCTTGTAGGCGTTGTTATTTTAAAAAAAGATTATTACAATAAATTATTATTTTATTTACTAATCATGTTAATTTAAAAAATAAATATGTAGAAGAGAAAGAATAGCTTGTGTAAAATCGTGATTGTGAGACACGAGGCAGAAAAATTTACGCGCTTATAGGGTGGCCCACAGAGCCATTAGAGGTCGTGGGTTCGAATCCCGGTTGAATTACATTTTTCTAATTTACTGTTGCTGTTAATTTAGTTAAATTTATGTTAAGTTTAATATCACCAACGGAACCGTATAACATAATACCTCACAAGCAATTCATTTTCTTTTCTCGAAAAATGGATTCCCGCCAAAACCAACCGTTTCATAAAAAGTGGAAAAAGTGATGATTTTAAAACTTTAAAGTGACTATATAGGTGTAAAAAGTGACAGTGAATAGCACAGACTATTTTAAATCTTCAAAATCGAACAATTTGAACCTAATTTGGCATAAAAACTGTAATTTTGTGAGTGACCGATTTAGTTTTTCGTGAACGCTGCTCGATTAAGATCTACGACATATGCTTCTAAATAGTGCGTTCTAAAGTGCTCATTGACCTCCACCTATGACCAAAAAACTGAATTTTTTGGACTCCACTAAGTGCGCTAAAAAGGCAAAAAAACAATTCCAGCAAAATTGCTCTTTTCGCCGTCGGTAAACTTAGACGGTCACGACAGACATCAGAGGAAAACCCATAACAATAGGATCACAAAAAGCGAAATCCCATCAAAATAGCTCCAGTAGTTTCGGAGTTATCTAACATACAAAATTTTAAAAATTGAAACCTAACTTTGGACCTAAATAACTAAGAATCTAGATCGATGCCCCACCCTGGAACTTATTAGACCCAACGGAGCAACTCTTCTTCTTTCCAGAGAAGAAAACAGCACTCAAATCCGTTCAGTGGATCCGGAGATATCGGACTAGATATAAGTTAAGGTACTAAAATGACATGTAAAATTATAGTTTAAAAATTGTTTACGTAAATATTTTACAGATATCGACATACATATTAGATTCTTTGGATATCCTTGTAACTTTTATATTAAATAAAGTCAATTTTGTTAAAAAATTAAAATTAAAAAAAGTAGTAGTAGAATAAGTAATTAATTAAACTAAATCAGTAAAATTAGTATAATTAATTTTTTTTTATAAAACCGAGATTTTGTATAGAAAAATAATATGAATAATAAAATTCAACGAACAAAATTTGTACAATATTTTTCATATTAGTTGATGGGAGGAGCTAAAAGTGCCAAGACATAGGATTATTATCCTATTTATTTTACTTGAAAAATTAAGACTTGAGAAGTTTTCAGTTTTAAATATTAAGTTTAGATATAAGAATTATTATTTCATATTTTGTGTATAGGTATAATCTGGAACGGGAATCGAACCCGTTACCTGTTTTTCGAAAAAATATGTTTCTTTTAATTCATATCTTTCAATCGTGATCGTAGAGTATACCCTTACCAATACCCCCCCCCTAACCTTTACTTCAAAAATTTCAAATTCGGCACGTGCACCCCCCACTCCAATTCTAACACCTTCCCAAAACTCGACCCCGCCAATCTTCCCACGAAAACCGACCCCCCCCCCCCCCCCAATTTTACCTCACCCCCTCGGACAAAATCGTGTATTACTCCTAAACTACTCAACGGATTTTAATAATATTGGTGTCAGGTAAAAGGGCTTTAGGAGCCGCACCCAATTTTTTAACTTGTCTTCTATTTTTAGCTATTACTCCGTAATCCATTGTCCGATTTTGATGTAAGTTTTTGTTTGGAAGGTGACAAAGTCCTCTTTGATGATAAAAGAGCTGCAGCGCTGTTATTTTTAAGTTAAGTGCTAGTTATTTTGTTGCAGTGAAATTTGTTAAAAATGCAAGCGCTTTAAGCGCTTAAAGCGCTGCAGCGCTGTTATTATTTTCTTTTAATTAAAATTGTTAAAAATGCAAGCGCTTTTCATTCAAAATTGACTCACAATATTCCATCCCAACAAACACACATTGCAATTTGCAAGTTAGATAAAAGATTGTAATTTAACTTTGATTTTTATTAAAATAAAATTCCGTGCGCAAATCAAATACCTAGAATACCTATTTCTTTACGGTGCCTTCCTACAATTATTATCGATTCAAAGATCTAAAAAGAGAGAAGAGAATATAAGAGATTTAAAAAATAATACGATATAACGATTAAATGTAACCATGCTTATAGAACAAAACGAAATCACATTCGTTTTTCGAAAATATTTTAATTGTTGCAATTAAATATCCATACAGAGTAATGAAATTGATGGCATACCAAAGGTAACCTTTATCCTCATTTCTTTTCTTTTGATTATAATTAAAGACTAAGGACCGTGAAATAATTAAAGAATAAATATATCTTATAAAAATAGTTTTGCCGTTTGTTATATTTTCACCTACTAGTCCTAGTCGTCGTGCTCACGCACACATTTACATGTTTCGCTATAGACTACGTCGACACACCAATACGTCCCGCGCCGCGCCGCGGCGCTTGTTCCCGCGCAAATCGCAATACTTGATGAGAAAGCATGACTAGCCGTTTAACATTTGCGAATATGTAGTTAGAATGTGTATTGCGTGCCGTCATTAGGAGTGTTCGTTTTATTAGATAACTGAATAAATACCCTATTATTAATTAATAATCAAATCGCCTATTATATATAATATCTCAGGCAAGCGTTAATTTTTAAAATTATTTTTATTACATATAATACGACCACAACTGCCGCTCTCGACATTTCGTGCTAGCCGTATAATATTTTTGTCACGAGTCGTGTGCTCCAAATTATGCTCTAAGATAATAGCATTTAAAACTATATTGAAATGAAATAAATATATAACTTCATAAATATGTAATAGGTAATTTTATGACGTGTCATACCATAGATACGACTCGAGCCATTCGAGTTAACTACTTACTACTTAGTACTTACATTCCTTACAACTCGAGTCAGAATTTATCACTCGAGCTGATTTTCGATTAGTTTGTATTATTTAAATTTTTTAAATAGGTATATGAAATAAAATGTAAGTATTACGACTAATTAAGTTTCCATGTAAAAGTACAATTTAATTTCAAATAAGAAATTATCAGTTTTTATAGTTCAAAATGAACTTCACTTATTTAAAAATTAAATTTGTTTTTGATTAAGTATCAGTAATTAGATAATAATTAGACTTTTGTTTATAACTTACAACTAAATATTTCTTATAATAACTAATTTTAGCGTTTAACTGATCTATTCGGCCCGCTGAGATCCCTCGACAACTCGAGTGCAAACGAACTCGAATCAAACTTGTTTTCACTCGTATTAATGAGTTTAACAAATTCACTCGAATAAGAATAAACAAAAATGATGAATTAAATTATTTAAAACTCAATGCTTTTACAATAGTTTTAGTTAGTTTATATTGTATTATTTAACAATATAGTAAGCCATGTTTAAAACAAACGATATTAAAAATATCACCTTTTTTAATATAGAACATATGAGATTATAACATCGTATTTATACTGTAAAAATGTGAGAAATTCAATTACTTTACTAATCGTTATAAATTAGTATTTTGCAATTAAAAATTATTTGAAACCTAGATAAATACTATCTTGTTTCGAATAACAGCATAACAAGGTGAAAATATGCTTAACTTTTTTAATAGCAATTTGTCGATCGCCGGCCCCTTAAGGAAAATAATAATATTTATAAAATATTTAGGTATTTGAACTATTATTACTTCAATTTTTTTTAATATTAAAAGGCCTAAAATTACCAAAAATAAAATTAAAGTTGCAATTAATATGTCGATTGTCGGCATTCCTTTGACAAAGGCGGCTCTGCTTATGACTTATGTTTTTGTCTTTACTACTTTAGTTGACTTTAAAGCGTTGAAGTTGGAGCACGTACATGAGTCAAAGGACTGATTTTAATGAATCTGTGTAATAGTTGTGAAAGTGTCATACTGTATTAGTCTTTAATGCTCTTTTGGTATTTGCATTTGGTACCTAGACAGTCTTCAATAAACCAAGCGGTTCGTTAATATCCATCCTGGCCGCTAGTGGTTGCCATTGCCAAGGTTCGAAGACATATTTCAACAGTGACAACCGTTTAATTAACGGGAGATGATATAAAACGAAGCTACAGCATCAGGAGCTCTGCGTACGTAAAATAAAATGTGTGCAGGCGGTATCAACGGCTATGTACCGCTTCGCGTACCTACTACTAGGATTTGAGGAACTTATTGGTAGAGGAAGGCCAATGCCCAGTCCCTTCGCCTTCGCCCAGTGCTTCGATTGTTCAGTGTGTGTAGTTACGAGATACAGTTTGCTGTATTTAATTTTAATTGAAATTTGAAATCAAAACTCGAGTGCGTATGTACCTACTTAGTTTTAAATTTTATGTATGGACTGTGGTCTGTGTCATACATACAATAATTTTGTTTTATGCTCGTAGGTATTGTAAATGTCCTTGTAATTTTAACTTATGTATTATAAAGAGGAAAGATTTTATTGTTGTTTGTTTGAATAGAATAGGCTCTGAAACTACTGGACCGATTAAAAAAAAATTACCATTAGAATTACTTATGTATTAGGTGGATCACCGATATTCGTGTAGAATTAAAAACTTGTGAGTACATTCTAGGTACATAACAGTTTGAATGTATTTTATTATAATAAGGAATTATGGTTGATAGGTATCTATCTACACTATCTACATTCTACACCAATATTATAAAGAGGGAAGATTTTATTGTTGTTTGTTTGAATAGAATAGGCTCCGAAACTACTGGACCGATTAAAAAAAAATTTACCATTAGAATCCTACATTATCCCTGATGAACATAGGCGATATTTAATACTAGCCTTTCCCGCGGCTTCGCTCGCGTTCTAAAGACGAATCAAAATACCTCGCAGAGATACCGGCGCCCCTCCCCCCTCACGACCGCCCGCCTTGCACGCGGTGATCATTATTTTGTTGCGAAGTTATGTTAAATCTATACTTATATTATAAAGAGGAAAGGTTTGTATGTAAGTATGTTTGTAACGAATTGGCTTAAAAATACTGGACCGATTTAAAAATTCTTTCACTATTTGAATTCTACATTATCACTGATATCACAGCGAGTGATCGAATGAAGTTTAGTAGCGATTAAAAAAATGAACGACGCCGCGCGTATTGCTAGTTACGAATATTTTAGCGAGTGCATTGCCTAATAATTTAACAATTATTGTTATTTATAAGAATGTTTGCGAAAATAAATTAAACATTGTTTTGTTTAAAGTATGTAACAAGATATTGTGATAGATTGTAATTTCTAGTGAATGTTATTCAATATTGCATCATTCAATTAAATCATTATATAATATAACTTTGTGTATTATTTTAATGACTGTTTGTGTGAATTTATGGAGGTTTAAAAATATTTTATTTTTTCTTGTAATTTGTAATAAAGTAGTAACTAAAAATATTATTTAGACTTATGCTATCGCTTAGAGATACATACATTATATAAACAAGTTTGTACATACCTATTTTGATAAATTGTTATTTATCTAGACTTTGGATGGGTGAATTTGCCGCCCTTATTAACAATAGGGTTATTGGCCCACAGAGCCATTAGAGGTCGTGGGTTCGAATCCCGGTTGAATTACATTTTTCTAATTTAATGTTGCTGTTAATTTAGTTAAATTAATGTTAAATATTAATATCACCAACAGAACCGTTTAACATTATATATCAAAAGCAACTTATTTTCTTTTCTCGTAAAATGTATTCCTGTCAAAATCGGTCCAACCGGTTCAGAGATTAGCAGGAACAAACAGACAGACACAAAAATCTTAAAAATTGGTTTTTTATTTAGGTAAGTACTATTTAACTTTCGTATGAATTTAGAAAAAAGTTATTGTTTTGAAATCAGAAAAAGAGACAATTCAATTTTATTTATATATACTGATGTACTCATGTACTGGTAGGTAAATTGCGCTATCCTATATTATAAAAGTTGAGCGACAGTTTTTAAGAATACGCAAAAACTACTGAATGGATGGATTTTAATGAAACTTTACAATAATATAGCTTACACATCAGCATATCACATAGGCTATAAATTATAAACATACGAGCGGATCCCGCAGCTTCGCTCGCCCTAATTCTAGTGACGTTATAAGTTAATAGAAAAAGTTTTAAAAAAGGAATATTCTAGCTTTTTAACACATTTAAATAAAAGCTTGAGTTTAATTTATTTTTTACTTTTACTGTCGTTTTTTTAACCCGCATTCGTATTCTCTACAAATCCTTTCATTTGATAAACATGTTGTAGGAGTGTGTTAAGAATAGCTAGTCCATCGTGGCTGGTCTGCCATCATGCAATAGTCGTGTGATGTGAGTTCAAATAACAAATCTAGGACTTCTTATATTTTAATTTGCATATCTAAAAATTACATAAATAAAATAAATTATTATATAGATAAGCCTACTTGTAAATTCCTTTATTGTAAATAAATATTTTGAATTAAAGTTTAGGAAGGTAAATTACAATAAAACAAATATGCTCGCTCGCGGTTGCAACGGCGGGGCGGCGGGGCGGCGGGGACGCGCGGCAGGGCCGGCGCTCGCGGCTGTAGCTAGCACAGGTAGGGCTGACGTCACGGCGGGGCGGCGGGCCGCTCAGTTATGTTTGAGTCGGGTATGGCCCGGTGGTGCTGATGCTAAGTCCCGGATTCGATCGGGCCATTATAGGCCTTATCAAAAATGTTAATATAATTATAATTAATTATAATAATTATTATTAATAATAATTATTATTAATTTAATTTAAATTGCGTAAGCTGCTCTTACTTGGCATATAATTAGCTTCTATTAGTATCATACGATGTTTTTAGCTCCTAGCTATCTATACAATTTTTTGGTCGGACTGATTTTGTTCGTTGAACAAATTTATAATATTTAGAATCTATTAATAAAGTTTAAGTTTTTACTTGTCGTCGATCTTATTTGCGATATAAAAGTGGGCAAAGTTGGGCAAAACCCAAAAGGGCTTTTGCGTTTAAACATTTATTGCTTCAATTTAGAATGACAAAATAAAAAATAAGATTAAATTCAAACAAATTAATATGGCGACTCTGTTTGCACTTCTGCATTATTTATGTTTTTTTGTTTTATTGTCTTTTTAGTTGATTTTAGCGTAAAATAGACATTTTTTGTTGTGTTTGTTTCACAAATTTTATAATTACGGTGTGTTCTATAAGACATTATTAATTTGCGTATCTTAATGTATATTTAAGTGAAAATATGTTTTTAGTTATTTTAAACGTGTTACTTTAACAAAATAATTTTACGTGTATTAGCTTTAAACAGGTTGTCACCTTATTTCATAATTTTAATTTAACTTCGTTTGATAAATAAATAAAAAATCAATATCTTCAGTAAGATAGATGAATAGTTCAAAAACATGTCAGTAGATGGCGTTATTTATATTCGAAATGATGCGTTATATTTTCTCATAGATGGCGTCATTAAAATGTTTATATTTATTCAATAGTAAATGTTTAATTTACTCAATATTAAATGTATTGACTATTTTGCTATAACACTTCACATGAATTTAAAAAAAATAAACTTTATAAAAAAATAAAGTCTTCTTAAGATTTTTTTCTGTTTTAATAATTAAGAAATAAATATAAGCTCTTTAATTCCTAAGAAATAATTACAGCTCGAGGGACAGTGTTAAAATTGTATCGTTTTTACAATTCTACTACTATTTCTTGCGGCTTCGCCCGTGTTTTAATTATTGGAATTCAAATTCTTTCTCGCGCGTGGTAAAGTAACTCGCGGAGCTAACGGTGACCCTCCCCCCTCATGATCTTCGTCGCCCCGCGCCCGTCTTGCACGCGGTCATCATTATTTTGTTGCGAAGTTATGTTAAAACTATAATATATCTTGAGACATTTATTGAAATCAAATAATAAATGATGAAAATTAAATGTAATCAAATATAAATATTATTATGTTCCAAATTAAATACTTGTGATGAGTTTCTATTTATTAAGGTTAGAAATAAAATCTAATATATAAAATTCTCGTGTCACGGTGTTCGAACTTGAACTCCTCCGAAACGGCTTGACCGATTCTCATGAAATTTTGTGAGCATATTGAGTAGGTCTGAGAATCGGCCTTCATCTATTTTTCATCCCCCTAAATGTTAAGGGTAGTCCACCCCTAAATTTTTATTTTTATTTTTTAGGCAAAATTTTTTGTTTTTATTTTTTTATGACACAGCATACAAAAATACATACAACCCTAAATTTTCACCCCTCTACGATCAACCCTTATATTTTATTTGTTAATTAAAATGTCACGGGGTTCGAACTTGAACTCCTCCGAAACGGCTCGACCGATTTTTGTGATCCTTAGTGTGATTGTCGGCCAGGGTGAAAAATCGGCCAACATCTATTTTTCATCCCCCTAAATGTTAAGGGTAGTCCACCCCTAAATTTTATTTTTTATTTTTTAGACAATTCTTTTTCCTACAGATCAACCCAATGAGGTTGATTAGCAATTAAAAAAATGAACGCGAGCGAAGCCGCGGGTACAGCTAGTTATTTTATAAAAACGCCTTCGCTAGTAATGCAATCTTTAAACCGAATTTGAGTTTATCTTAAAAGATAGACACATTTATTAATGTAACATTATATTTGTTTATGTATTTTGTAACAAGTATAAGTAGAATTCTGCTTAAAAAAATTATTGCTATAGTCAAGTAAAACTCAAATTAAATACAAAATCAAAATAGTATTATAATTCGAACGACGGAGGGACCGATTTAAACTTATTCAGTGTAGATACCGCATGATTCGGTTAATGACCGGATTCGTTAAGTCAACAATGTTAAATAGAGAAGATACGTTTATATTCAGGAGACAATATGATTGATATAATCCATCGGATGTACTAAAGCTTCAACAATCTCATGAAGGATACGTTACATATTCAGTGTGCTGGAATGATTTCGGTAATAGTTTGGATCCGCTAACCGAAGCGGGAAATATGAAAAATGAATATCAACATTTTTCATTTAATTGAAATTTCGTGTTGATTCATGATATCGTAAGGATAAAAACTGCACATATATGCATTAAAAACATTAAAAATATTGTCGCATTCAGTGGTACCAACAGGGTGGGACTATGAAGCGGCGCATAATGTCTAAGAAGATTTATTTATATATATATATATATATATATATCTTGGTAGTTTGGGAAAATCTAGTCTCTTGGAGTACATTTGGTAATATGAAAATTAGAATTTTAAATCTTTGAAATAAGACTGTTTATAAACAAACCTAAATAAAGAGAAGCGTGAATTTATGGATTTAGTAGTCTGTATTTAAAATTATAATCCCAGTATATTTTAGCTTAGCTTCCAGCGACCAAGACAACAAGTAAAAATAAAAATTAAATTTTTTGTTGCAGGACGAGAGATTCAACCACGACATTGACCAACAGACGGGTTATAAGACGAGGTCACTCCTTTGCATGCCAATCAAGGATACCAACGGGGAGGTCATAGGTGTTGCGCAGGTACCTATATAATTTTCCTCTTTGATTGAAAGTACGTTTTGTAATATGTTGAAGTTTAGTTTGTTTAGCTAAACAAGATTCAAGATGTGAGGTCTTTTTGAATAATACACTAAAAGGTTTCATTTCCAAAACTTTCCGTCTATACGATATATTAAGTACATAACTTACAGTTAATAAATCTGATTCTAACTTATTAACAAATTCTAGACCAAGCTATTGAAATAGTTAGACATTTGTTAACTTATTTTAATAACTATCAAGTCAGTGAGTGAGCGAAATCCTAATTACTTTTTCTAAAATAAAAGTAATCTAAGTAACTCACTCCTTATAACATCAGCAATCTCCCATTGAAAGTTCCGATAAAATCAGTCCTGTTGTTTGATGTTTCGGAGATTAACTAACTGACAGACATAAAAATGTGTCGTTTCTAATAAGCAACGTATCTTATGCATGCACGTAACGTTCCTTATGCACATAGTTGGTCATAAACAGACACTTTTATTGTATTTATTACTAGCATTTTCCGCAGCTTCACACGCGTTCTAAAGACCGGAAACCAAATTCTTTCTGGGTCGCGCGGTATGAACTAAGGGCCGCCCTTAACGTTTTTGCAACATTTTTCATTGATGCTCCGCTCCTATTAGTCGTAGTATGATATAACATAGCCTATAACCTTCCTCGATAAACGGACTATCCAACGCAAAAAGAATTTTTCAAATCGAACTAGTAGTTTCTGAGATTAGCGCGTTCAACCAAACAAACAAACAAACACTTTAGCTTTATAATATTAGTATAGATTATTAAAGATAACATACCTATGTATGTACAATTTACACAGGTATATAATAGTTGCGAATGTGTTTATTTATATGAAAAACCCCCAAAAAGAGTAAACAAATTTTGTTTAATAATATAATACTAATAATATTATAGTAGCAAATTTCACTAAATGGCAAATTTAATAAAAATATTCCAGCGAACATAAACAAAATGTAACCATGTAAAAAATCTTTCTGTATAAAATTTGAAATTTAGTATAATATGCTAATGTTTATTCTACTAGCAAATTATCATTTGCATATGTACATACATTGTTCTTGTCACAGTATTTCTAGATGTTTTTATTTCATCTCCATTAAAAGAATAAGAAGTTTTTGTTTATTTGGTGAGCATTTTAGTAAAAAAAGTTACAAAGTGCTTTTTCAGTATAAAATCAATTAGCCATGTTCATATAAAATTGTATTTATTGCATTGATTTTTAAGCCTAGTTTTATATCTTTGAAAATATTTCATTTATATTTTACTAGCATTTCGCGCGGCTTCGCACGCGTTAAACACCGGGAACCAAATTCTTTCGGTGTCGCGCGGTATGATACCTCGCATAAGTAACGCCCACCCTTCCAGTTTTGCAATAGTTTTCTTTGATGTTCCGCTCCTATTAGTCGTGGCGTAATATAATATAGCCTTTAGCCTTCCTTGATAAACGGACTATCGAACACAAAAAGAGTTTTTCTAATCGAACCTGTAGTTCCTGAGATTAGCGCGTTCAACCAAACAAACAAAGAAACTCTTCAGTTTTATAATATTACCATAGATTCCTGTTCGATCAAATACTGTTCGTAACAAAGATTTCATATTGGAATTTGAAAATAACCTGAGTTTATTACAGTATGTAAAATAGTACTCTCAAAGATTTATCATTTGATATAAGCTCTTTAAAAAAAAAAAGGAATATATGTTATTGAAGTTATTACATTACATACTATCAAAGCTAATTCAATTTACAACTTAAAAAAAAATTGATTAAAGGAATATTCATATTTAACCCTTTTTAACGTCCCACTAGATTTTATATAATTCAATAAGAGGGGGATCAGGTCATAGTCAACCACGCTGGCCAAGTGCGGGTTGGCGGACTTCACATATCTTTCGAAAACTTGCGAGATCGTCTCAGACATGCAGGTTTCCTTATGAAGTTTTAAATGGATATTTAAACAAATGTTATTATTTTTTCAAAGGTCATCAACAAGCAAAGCGATGGACCATTTACATCGTATGATGAAAAGGTTTTCGCATCATATCTACAATTCTGCGGCATCGGTCTGCGCAACGCTCAGTTGTATGAACGATCGCAGTTAGAAGTGAAGAGGAATCAAGTTTTGCTGGATCTTGCGAGGATGGTCTTTGAAGAACAGAGTACGATAGAGCACATGGTGTTGAGGATATTGACGCACACGCAGAGCTTGATTCGATGTCAACGAGTACAGGTAAGCTTATAGCATAAATAAACTAATGTAACAATTGTAATCGTTTATATACTGGCTTGTTACATAACATGACTGTCACTTGAACAATGATTAATGTGAATTTTACGTAATTTTTTTTGGGAATGATAGTTATACTGTGACACTGTACTTTTACCATGTGGTGGAAGGTTTGCTAAATATCAATGCAAATACTTTTAATACCATTGAAATCTGTGAAGTTGTTTTATATGTAAGAAATGTTGATATCTAATCTAAATAAAATAAAACCTTCGAATCAGCTAGTACAAAAGCACGATTGACGATATGTTACAGTTACAGTACTCAATTTACAGTAAAATCATAAAATGTCCAAAAAGGTGTCAATTTTAACGAATGGCGAACGAAACAATTAAAATATAATCCTGCAAAAATTGCAAACAAGGTGTGATGCGAAATAAAGAGAAACAAACAATTTTAAATATTACAGATTCTACCCATGTATTTAATTAATAATAAATAGTAATGATTATTTTAATAATATTTTTCCAAATATATTTATTGTACATTCGGCTAAAATTTTTGATATATTTGTAGATGTATAGATTTATTTGTCAAATCTAAGAAAACACACGTTGACACTCTATATGATATACTTTATAATTATTATTATACTACCGTACGGTAGTAGGGACGAAGCATCTAGTTATCTATACGATTTATGTTATTACTTATGTTGACGTGGGAGTCAAACCCAAGACATTTGGCACAGTGGCGTTTGTGAATATGAAACTGGATACGCTACACTAAAGAAAAGACTGCGTCAAAAGTTTATTATCCAATTCACAATTTCTAAACCGTTAAATCTGTCGTGTCATAATTTTCGTATCTCAAATCTAAAGCGAAGTATAAAATATTATATTATAAAACATATATATTATAATAGAGAATTTTGACGTATCATTTATATTATAGTTTACAAATGTTCCATGCGAACATAATATTGATCGTTTTAATTTGCTTTGTCCCACTAATGTTCTCTAACAAGCCAACAATTGGCAATAAATACGCAATCGCGAGGATTTTCTATACGAACGTGCTAATTTACTACTCAAAAATGGTACCCCAAGGCGTATTATTGAATTATTACATCGCAATAATTATTAATTAATATTTTACTTCCATAATATTTAACTTACATTACGTTTTACACCCATAAAAATAACTATAGTTTAAATCTTATCGTTAGAACTACCAGCAGTTTAGCGTAACACAATTTTAATAATTGATACAAATTGTTTATTTCAAACGCCCTTAAAGTTTAAGTATCATACTAGGTATTGGTACGGTATTGTTCATGAAATAGTTTTATTTCATGAATAATACCGTTAGAATATTTATTCGTGGTATTTCGACATCGAGTTACCCAAATTGTTGAAGAAAGGATTTTGCTTGATTTTGCGATTTAAAATTTAATATTGGATTTATATTAGTTCTTCAAATGTTGTTAGTATTTTATACTGATGAATTTTCTCTTATTTTAAAAACTTTCGAGCGAATCTTCTAATTTTGTATAAATAAGTTTGTACAAAAATAAATTTCCAATACACATCTTGCTTCAATACAGCTAAAAGCCTGAGTTTATATCTTAGATATTTTATTGTATGTAAACAGATCACGTACGCATTTTAATTGACTGCTGTATTTCAATTTGTTAAACTTACTTTGGATTATATCCAAATGTATTCTTTCGTTTTTTTTACAAATTTTCATAAATAGAAAAACTATTATTTAGTTTAGTTAATATTCAGTTTATTTCATAAAACATATTATAATTCGCAGTTTTATCTCAGCATATCGTTATTTTGATAATATGTATCAAATAGTAAATAATCATATAAAGTTGTCTTAGATCGAATTTCAGATATATTTGAACCACTCTAGAAGATCACAATAGAGCCATCAGCGTCACAAAATGATCCTGCATTTTGCGCACCAAGAGTTTTCATATAACATTATCCTAGATGCATCCAAAATTAGATATCTCAAGTTTAAAAGAGAGCTAGTGAGACTCCGATCCAATATTACAATAAGTTTATTCAGAAAATAAAAAGTTTACCCCACTCTACAACTAGATCCAAAACCCGTTTTATATTTTAAGCAATAAAGTTCATACGACAGTAATTTTATATTCATGCCACTTTAAAATACCGTATCTATGATCTGTTTGTAGCTATCGCTCGGGGGTATTGGGATTTATTATAATTTCTGGCGCCTCCACTCGACCGCCTCTACGACGCCGGTAAATTCTATTTAATCGGCACCATGTAATGATGATTGAGCCGTAGCCGGCGCCAGCATTATCGCGGTGATCGCGCAAACAACTGAATGCTAATTGATATTCGCAACTTTTAACTAGGCTGTAATGGGAATTCGCTTGTTTATATTGCTCGTATTGTTTGCAAATCAGTAGTCAATCAATGAAAGAACGTTGTTTTCCATCGACAAATATGGTTTAATTTTCTCGAACTCGGTCATTGGTTTACGTGATGATGCATAATTAAAATTTATTTATCAGTAATATTTATTTTGATTGGTTCTTGATGGTATTTTAATACGCTTAATTAGCCCGTATTGCGTAAAAGGAACTCTGATATTTTTCAATGTGTTGTTCATATCTGAACTAGCAATGATAAAGTCAATCAGAGCAAACATGAACATTTGGACAAAATGCTTATCTTATATTGTTAAAATAATACATATAAGTACGGTCAGCAATATTTATGACTCCATTTTAAAATGTATCCTTGTATTTGAAATTGCAATAGAGTAACTGCGTTTTAGCAATTTATTTTTCACAGATGTTTCATATTACAACTTTGTTGTTATATTCCTTATATTTCATTTTATACAAAGTACACGTACACTATACTTTTATACTTTTAAATTTCAATTGTTGGTATAAATTTCTCAGAAAGAATATATTATCGCGCAGAACAAAATTTTTCCTATATCTTGACCAGATTAAACAGCTTCCATCATATCACCGTGCGAAATCCCGCGGCTCCACACGCCTTAATTCTCTTACATATTAATTACTTGTATAGCACTTTCACTGTTCACTGCAATATTGAAAAAAATGGCAGTGTCTAAATTACAATGCACCAAGGAAAATAAAAAATAGCCTACGACGATGTATATTCTCAGATCTACCAAACATACACAAAAAAATCATAGAAATCGGTCAAGTCGTTTCGGAGGAGTTCGATAACAAACATCGTGACATGAGATTTTTATTCTCGTATATTAGAGGATTAATATATATCTGTACAGTATAGATATAAAAGTACGTTAATTTTTATAAGTAAACATTTTTGGCACTATTACTACTACGTTTTGGCTGCTGTTCATTCTTAAGAGAACAATATTCGACAATGTATAGGGGCATTGGCAGACAGCCAATGGTTTCGAATTTGAGACGTACTACTGCTGAAACTTAAGTAGACGAACTAAATGTATACACTCATTCATACTAATGCATGTTTATATATATAGCTTCTATCCTTACTAATATTATAAATGCGAAAGTAACTCTGTTTATCTGTCGCGCTTTCACACCAAAACTACTGAACCTGAAATGTTATCTAGAGCCTCTTTTAAGGCGAAAAAGGGCTTAATTTTTAGGCTTTTGATTAAATATAAATAAATAAGACAATTAAATTAATTCAAAGTTTGTAAAAATTTTATCGTAAAGGGTACCTAGAGACGCACCCGGGCGAAACAAGGGTGAGTCGCTAGTACGCAATATATGGTTTAAGGTATATGTTAAGTTAAAATATCAACGTCTCGTATTTTATGTACTCATATTTAAGTTATTACATTTAACTACTCTTTTAATCAATATAGTTAATATGTTTTTTCGAAAACTGGTCCGTTCTGTCAGACTCAGATATATATTCCTCAAAATACTTGCTCATGTTTCACAAGCAAACGAGCCACATAGATAACACTAGTTTATAAAGTAATTTTACTTAATATTAGAATGTTTTAATGAGATCTCTTCCATGAAACTTAAAGCTTCCTAGAAAGACAAAATATTTTATATCTTATTGACGTTCGACGTATGTACTTACATCGATAAGCGAGTGATGCCTAAAAGGCTTATCGTGTCATGTGATTTAGGTTATCGAAAAGGATTTATCAAAATTAAGCGAAGCTTTTAACATTCAGATATAAAATGAGACTAAACGTTAATATGAATTGTTGCCAAAATTGTCAGCAATATGTATGAGTGACGTAACTTCTGTCTTGGCCACCACTCCGTATTAGTAAACAGAAAGCACTGTGTTTATATTTACACATTCTTACGACATGCTAAACGACTATATATTCATGAGATTCGTTATATATTAATCATTTACAAAGCACGTACATATATACAATGAAGTCTATATACATTTAGTACACAATCAAGTGGTATTTTGAATGTAATAATTTATGATTAATGACTATATTAGAAAAAAATATATATGAATTGAATGGATTTATAATGTAGATATTTTTCAACGCATTAATTTAGTCTTCACGTCATTGAAACGCAACGTCATGATGTACGTTATTTACACATATTCGTATAATAAAATACTTCAATTTCTGAGTAATAAACGTGTAACGATTGCGCAGTTTGAGATAAATATGAAAACATCTTATTTATATTTATGATGTATACATGTATTTATATATAGTATTATATGTATATAAGTACATTAAGTCTCTAGATTCGTTGTCGTTTAAAATTTCGCAAATGGTTTTTATAATCTCTGTATTACGAGTATGATACGTGGAAACAGCCGACGATCAGCAATGACGTACTTGGTCGAGCGAAGGCGCGAATTTCCCCCAGGCAATACTTTATTGGATCATTTCCAAGGAAAACTCAATTTTGCAAGAACAATATGGAAGGATGAAGAAACCCTGCTATGGGACTTCGGCTAATTGCATATTTGACTAAAGTGGCCGCACGAATATGTTACCAATTTAATTAGGCCTTTTAAAAATACCGCTATCATACTGACAAATTATCTGGCTTTTAGGTTTTTATTTATACTTCTGTACTACTATTATAAAACTGAAGAGTTTGTTTGTTTATTTGTTTGTTTGGTTGAACGCGCTAATCTCAGGAACTACTGGTTCGATTTGAAAAAATATTTTTGTGTTGGATAGTTAGTTCTGCTAGGTAACATACCGCGCGACTCAGAAATAATTTGGTTTCCGGGCATTAGAACGCGTGCGAAGCCGCGGGAAATGCTAGTTTTTAATAAATTAGATACGGAATCGATTTGCGTATTTAATATTTTTCTAAAATACATAATATATAAAATATTTGGGGCGATATTTTTCATATAATAAAGATAAATTTTCGTTCTAAACTTATAAAACAACTACGAATATTATACACGAATGACGCCGTAAATATACATAAAGGCTCTGCTTCATGGCAATAAAAGCTCATTTAAACATAACCGAGCTATTGAAGTCTAGTAGGTAAGGACGTACTAACTTTAATAATATATTTTATATAGAATAGGAAAAGTTACACGGGATCTATAAATGAATAAAAAAATGTATAATTCAGATATTAACCATTTGTTTTACTTTGTGTAAGTTTCAAGTTAACTGCATTTATTAACTACATTTTGAGATTTTTTCAATATAAATAAATAAGTAAAATAAATATGTTGGGACAATATTACAACAGCGCCATGTACCTAGCTCTGTGGCTACGAGGCTTGTGTTACGGATACCAGATAGTTGATATACTACACATATATAATTTTTTAATACATACATATTATTATTTATCCAACATTTGTGCTCAACAAATGAATGCCCCTAGGGGAACACGAACCCGCGACCGCCGGCGCAGAAAGTAGGGTCACTAGCAACTGAGCTTAACGCGTTTTGTTTTTCAGCCCTATTAAATTATAAATCAGCTTTCCTGTGTTTTTTATCGGTCTTAAGTAATGAAAATTCGATAATTGAAAATACAATACCGATTTAAGTCTAAAACAATTTTAATTGTCCAAACAAAAACCTCCTACGGTCCGCATTCTTATACTTGTTTGCAAAGTGATATAGAAATTTAATTTCGTCCCTGTTTTAACTTCGCAAGGGTCGTTTGGCCAATGTCAATTTAAATTCATGGACTTGTAGTACTTTTGACAATTAGATAACATCGCTTTCAAAGCCGTCTCTCTTAATGCTCGTAATCTTTCGGCGTTTTTGAACCGCGGTACTTAATTGTTTTGAACTGTTATAATTTCAGAGAAATCTTATACTTATTTTTTGGTAATTTTTGTAATATTATATAAGTTATTGTTCGTTCTTTTACATTTGATCAGTAACAGTTTGAGTGGTATAATATTTTATATGGATGATTTCATGAAAAACCTTATAATACAACGTTTTTGAAAAAATAATGGAATATGCATATGTTTTAACTAGCATTTCCCGTGGCCTCGCACTCGTTCTAAAAACCGGAATTCATTTTTTTTTGATTCGCGCGGTATGGTACCTTGTAGAACTAACGCCTGTCCTTCCCGTTTTTCTAACATTTTTCATTGATCCTCCGCTCCTATTGATGTAATATAACCTATAGCCTTCCTCGTTAAGCGGACTATCCAACAGAAAAAGAATGTTTCAATTCGGACCAATAGTTTCTGAGATTAGCACGTTCAACCAAACAAACAAACTCTTCAGCTTTATAATATTAGTATAGATTAGTACTTTGTTATTAAATTTTAATGAAAAGCTTTGTTTTAAACGTTTACACATTACTTTTTCCTTATTTCCGTAGCAATAAAAAGCTGTATTTATGTGTAATTGATGTAATCTTACAACATTAATAATATACATTCGTGTTTAATCTAAAAGTCCCGTTATCGAAACCGTTAAAGCACTGTGAATCTTTCTAGTCAATTTAAAACAGACAATAACAATTGTGGTTTATTATTATCAAATGTTCTCTTAGCTACGTTACAGACGGTACCTACTTGAAATGTGCGTACATTTCCAGTTCTCAGACACTTTAATGTTATAGTATTACAATACTCCAGGGCAAATATATTTACGTATAAAGCTTGAGTGAATAAAGACAAAAGCGTTACGTTATAAAAGAATATCAAATGAATAGGTTTCAAAATAATATTAGTTTTGTATTATTCAAAATATAGAACTGTAAAAATGTATATACTTTGAATTATTTGAGTGGATTTATTTAGATTGTGACTATTGAGAGAAGAGTTTGATTCCTGTCTACAGTAAATATTTCCTATATAGTAGTTTGTTACTTATTTCACGTCTGGCCAACGATCAGGCCAGAATGAATTTGTTTTTGATAAATTTGACTATATTACCAATTCTTAAGAGTACGGCCACATTACATGTTCATTGACATTTGTTCTCAAATCGAAGCGAATATTAAAATGTTTGTTGAGACTTTCACATAATATAATGTATGTATCTATATACATACTCGTATAATAAAATTCTGACTGAGTCAAATCTGTAAATTAAATATTTTTGGAAAATCTAAATGAAATACACATTATTATCGATATAGAGCACAGATCAATTGTTTTTAGAATGTTTGTCTGTCTGTCTGTCTGTGACCACATTACGAGAAAACTAAAGAACGGATTTGGATGAAATTTAGTATAATGATAGCTGGTTACCCGGGTCAATACATACGATATTTTTTATTGCGAGAAAATATCTCATTTCTGAAAAATCTCTACTAACCGTTACAAACCGGCTATAAAACATCACACGGTATGTGAAATCTATTTTGTTGCCGGTCTTTAGAACGCGGGCGGAGCCGCGTGAAATGCTAGTATTGTATATGAATGTATTTACTTGAGCAGTGTCTTGGCTTTAAATTTAATTTTTTTTTAAATTATAATTTATCAAGTTCAACGTCAAATTTGAGATATACTTGATAGATTGCGAAGTGCAGTTATTAATTGCCAAGTACAGTACATTAATCATTGAGTGCAAGGGCTTGGATACAAAGATATAAATTATTTCAATTTATATGAAATGTAAGTGCTTTGATAAAATTAAACTATAAATTCAATCTGAGCTCTTATTTTATTTATAATCCATAGTAAGTTCCCAGGAATTTTCAGGTTTTATTTAACGATTAGCTATAACGGTTAGATAATTTAGATAATGGCTTATCGTAAGCGAAGCTACGGGTACCGCTAGTTAAAATAAATAAAATTTCTACCTCCTCCTTTTTTGAAGTCGGTTTAAAAGTAGCCTAAGTTACGCCTTATAAAATTAGTTATCAACGAGTGAAAGTCCCGTAAAATCGGCCCAGCCGTTTCAGAGATTAACCGGAACAAACAGACAGGCAGATAAAAATTTTAAAAATTGTTTTTTTGTTGCTAGTATCGTATTTAGTTTCATATGCATTTAGTTAAAAGCTGCTAATTTGAAAATAAAAACAGACACTCTAATTTTATTTATATGTGTAGATGTAATTTGTTAGTAAAATAATCTTTTCTTACAGACTTGTTGTTTTTAAAACTGTAAAAATACACGTTATCGGATGAACAATTTATGTTGTTATATTATAGTTGGATAGTTTGAAAAATTAAAAATAAAGTGCAATTTCAAAGCTTTAAGCGTTAGTCATTACACTAATCATTGAGGTAATGCGTACGATTAAAGTTGATGTCGATGCTACGGTGTAGTAAACTACGTAATTTATTTTTAGATTAAATAACTTTGGATAGGTAATTTGTAAAATCACCTTAAAGGTTCTATGAAATCTATAATAATTGCTTTGGATATGAAAAAGTCGTTCTTGCTATAAAATATAATTTAAATTATAATGTAATAAAAAAACTCTATATATAAACTGCCTCGGTGCACAACGGTCCTGGGTTAGAGTCCCGGGTCGGTCTTTCTGTTTAGTAAGTCTCAGTAACGCTCGGAGTTGGGAAGTTGACGGTGTGACACCCTGTGCCTTGGAGAGCACGTAAAGCTGTCGGTCCTGCGCCTTAACTCTCACTGGTCGTGTCAAGTAGTTGTCCCACCGGAGTATGAGAGTGATAGGAATAAAGAGTGCACTTGTGTCTGTGCGTACACTTGTGCATTATAATATCTCCTGCGAAGTTGGCTAGTCTCAATGAGATTGGCCGCCATGGCCGGAATCTTTCGGAGAACATCAATATAAAAAAAAGCTCTATAAATGGAGTATGGATCAGCGGTTTTTAGTTTTAAGACGAAGTTTATTTTCTATATAACATTGTAAACTAATATTGAAAATTTATTACTATATGAATAATAGTTATAAATGCTTATTTTCAGGTCCTACTAGTCCATGAAGCGTCAAAGGGCAGTTTTTCACGGGTTTTCGACTTAGAGGCTGGCGACGACGCAGAGCCGGGCACGCCTCGCACGTCGCCTTATGAGAGTCGGTTTCCCATAAACATTGGAATTACGGGCTACGTAGCCACCACTGGTGAGGTAAGTTAGTTTAAAATTAAGTAAAAAACCTATCATATTTTCCATTAATACGTTGTGTGAAAAAATGCACGATTGTAAAGTTGAAATATTATTTCCAAGTATTGTTTATGAACTAATAAGAAAAAGTACTGTTGAAATTTATTTCGCGCCTAAACCCTAAAAGCTCGCGATAAATCTAATTTTCTTTACTCGATTCCATATCTAATTCGACAGTGAACGTGCGTAATTAGTGAATTATCATAGAAATACTTCTAAAATACATTTATAAACTTATATGCCTGTTCTACCTACTCTGCTACTATATTTTGTACAAATCAGTCAGCTTTTTTAGCGTGAAGGAAAAACAAACAAATACACATACTCGTATTTACAATGGATTATTTAAACGCGTGCTCTTATAGTCTAGTACAATACAAATTTTCGCATAAATTATAACAGAAGTTTGTCATTGTTCTTAGTATTTTTAATTTGTTAATCCAATATTTTTTATTGTGTTAAATAAGTTGCGTTAGAATTTGGGTGTAAAATAGCAATATTATTAGGTATACCATGCAGCTATCAGTGTAGAAAGCGTAGTTCAAACTTTATCTAAAGCTGTTGAAAGTTTAATCGTGCCATCAAGGGTTACGATTTGTCGAACACGTTTAAATAAAACTTTTGAAAATGTTAGCAAGAAAGTTAAAATAACAAATGAATTTAACTTTCGTTTAATTAAGAAAACTGCTTTGGATTTTAAAGGATATGTCTTTTATATTATAAATATATTATATAAAAACGTATACATATTATATTTTTATATAGAGTAGGTACTAAGGGTTTTTATTACTTTGCACTTGTTAATTGTCCGAAGTACTAACTTATAATAATGATGTTATATTTAACTTCAGCTTCACTCGCGATTCCTTCCACATATTATTAATATATATTTATCGAAATCTTGGATGAATGGATTTTTACTAAAATCGTAAATAGGTTATTCATTAACTCATAGAACTTATCATTATATTATCAGAGTGAAGTGTGATTAACGTTACAGACAGTCAATATCGCTGATGCGTACCTGGACCCCAGATTCGACCCTTCGGTGGATGAAGGCGAGGGTTTCAAACATAATACCATACTGTGCATGGCGATTAAAAATTCTGAGGGAAGAATTATAGGTGTTATTCAAGTAAGTTTAAATGTCTTTTTATTTTTCTAGAAATAACTAAGATTTTCCTTAAATTTATTTATTTAAGTTTAGCTATTCCGGTAGACGTTACCCTGTTTGAACTTTGGATTTCTTTATGGCCTTAAGTCTATCAAGAGTCCTAAAGGGAAAAAGCAGTTCATCTTAACTTTGATTTTCCGATTTTCTCTACCACATTATATTTCTTCTTAAAACAAATCAGTCCGGCTGTTCTAAAAAGATTGAACCAACGAACATCGTTTTATTATTCAACTATATTAAAACACTTTAAGCGGTAAAAGAAGTTATTTTCTGTAAATGTTGCTCGAGCGGGATCATTCGTTTAATAATAAAATATGAGACACGAACATTATATGTATACTATTTTCAGACATCATAAAAATCTTGTATTTCGCCATTTCGGTTGGTTATAAATAGGATAATACTAAAAAGTTTCAATGAAAAAGAATTTATGATTCAGAGACTTGTAATTTTTCAAGAAAAGTGACTATAGTGATATGAGTAGGCGGCCCGAAATTGCAGAACAATTGATGTTTGAAATTAACCGATAACACCCATTAACCAAAATCCCTTCTAAATTCCAAAGATTATTTCTACTCCATAAAGTTTTCAAAGACATTAATAAACCCAGCCATTGATAAAATTCCTAAGAGACTGAGATACAATGAAATGGCCGAAGTTCAGTCATAAATGTATCTACTGAGACCCTGCGAATTAATGAAAAATTCAAATGGACACCAACAAATGTTCTTATATACGTTGCGCATTGCGGGCGAGAGAATGCGACATCGTATATGCGTGTAAGTGTACTCGCAAATTGCTTTACGTAAATTACGTAAATTTCATCGCTTGTATGCATCACGCTGTGAAATGTTGTTTGGTTTATTTCGTTATAAATATGCAAATATTTTGTATAGCAGCATTCGCATTAATATTTTCTTTTTGTATGTTGAACTCGAAGGAGATTTCATGTTAACATCTTCATTATAATTTATAATAAACTATCGATTCATCCTTGCTCCGCTTGGATTAATATCAAGATACATTTTAACGTTAGTGTATATTATCTTGAGAGTTGATATTTTCCTACAGTAAAAAGTATCGTATATGTTGGCCAAAATTACCAGCTATTATTATACTTTCATTAAAATCATCGGTTTTCTCGTAAAGCGGTCATAGACAGCCAGACAAAATTCTAAAAAAAACTATTAGCTTATTGATAATAATGGCCATTTCAATGAGATTTTTCAAAAATATTTTTTGTGTACAGATGAAAAAAATACATAGTAGGTACTTAATAAAATCGCGTTTTATTTCTAAATATATATTTTTGTTGCATTCTACTTTAATTTAAATACCAAACTTATAAAAAATACCTTATTTTGATAAAAAAATACATTATATATTGTTAATTCTCATTAAGTAAAAACACATTAACATGGTGCAAACTTCATTAAAGTTAGGTCCGAGTAGATCTAAAATGTACGTCATCGAGTTATTAAAAATGCTTGTTAGAAGATACTCATGTATATATTTTTATATGGCGAGTAATAAAGATTGTCGCGATCTCATGTTACCATTTATGGAATCCTCTGAGTCGCTTTATGATTACGCACCACGAACTAGGTCGTTTTACTAATTAACTTCCCTGTACAGTGAACAGCCCTTACTACGTTTTGCGGAAATTAGCGCATCATGTTTCAAAAGACGAGAATTCTGTCGTTAGTATTTTTAATTAGTGCTAAAAACGGTTTGCAGGTAATTTTCACAGAAAATTAAACTCTCCGGGGAAATTAGGCATTTCTAACAAAAAATGCGTAATATTGAGATAAGGACGGGGTGGAAATTTTATTTGTGAACGGTCTTGTCATCTCTTGCCTCTGATTATACTGGTGTAGTACTTTAGTAAGATAATTCATTTTATTTTGTATTGCAGAAACATTGTTTGTAAGATTTTTAATGTAATGTTATATTAAAAACAGGTATTAACTGATTTTAATATATATAAAAGAAACTTATATTTGATATATTATTTTATTGTGGGAGGGACTGAATAATTATAATGCGATAGAGATACGTTCGATGTTTTCAAATACTGTTTATTTGAGATTTAATCCGGATGCCACACTCTATCTTTACAAGATCAAAGAGTAACGTAATCTTATACATACTATCTCGAGGGGACGTCTTACATACTTTTTATTATCAAACCCACGGCTTTCAGGTAGAAGCCAATCTGAATCAAACTAGGTATTGCTATTTTTAGCTTAAAATTTACTAGCAGCGATTACTAGCAAGTAGGTATTTATAAAAAAAACTATCGACTCACCCCCGCTTCGCACGGGTTAATAAATAGATCTATCTATCTCTTGAATCACTCTATCTATTAAAAAAAACCGCATCAAAATCCTTTGCGTAGTTTTAAAGATCTAAGCATGCATAGAGACAGACAGACAGCGGGAAGCGACTTTGTTTTATACTATGTAGTGATACATAGGCAACGTTAAATTATTCTATTTTACTACTGCAAGAAGCTTTTTGGTTGTCTACGGTAAATAACCTATTGGTATACTCAATTCTAACTAAATCCGTTAAGATATTGTGCTATACGAGTATGACATGACTACAGCTGTGTATGATAATATAAAATTTTCGCATTCTTAAAAAGTGTTTTAATATTTTTAATTTTATTTCCAGTTAATAAACAAATTCGATGACTTGTTATTCACAAAGAATGACGAGAATTTCGTTGAGGCGTTCGCAATATTCTGCGGTATGGGTATCCACAACACCCATATGTATGAAAAGGCAATCACGGCGATGGCCAAACAGAGCGTGACGCTTGACGTAAGTCGCTATTATTTACGATTCTACGATTAGACGTCAACGCTATTTGAGTGTATAATTGCTTATTTTGTACAAGCTCCTAGCTATTTCTAATTGATTGGAAATTGTGTTTTAATTATATATCGAAGATAAAACAGATGGTTTTGTTCAAAGAACAATATTTCAGTATGCTAACGCATAGTAAGTTTTATTTATATGTGATTATTGCACTGATATCTAAAGCTTTTTAATATTTGAGAGTTAATTACTTTACATTAGAACCTACCATGTACCTTATAATAATATTAACATTGTATTCGCTTGTAGTTTTGCATAACAATAAAAGTATAGTATTAAAATACAATAAAATGCGTTCCAGTTTATACGAATCTATCTAAATGTACTAAATTAATTATAAACTTGACTCATCGCTATTGTTACAGGTGTTAAGTTACCACGCATCAGCTTCTTTAGACGACGCTCAGAGATTACGGGTGAGTTCATATTTTCTATGTATATAGCTATGACTATTCTTTATATTAGAGCCAAATTACATGTGACTGATAATATTTATTTTGTCTTTTCCTTATGAAATGAACAGTGAGAACCAATTCCTTAATTTGTTTTTCCTCTCACTTTGTTGCCTCCTTTCAGCCTTTATTAAAGGTCTTCTGGGTTGGAATGAAATTTATAGATGTCACTTACTTCCGCTTTATCCGTGACAAAGTTCTACTTTTAGAAATGTTTCATAGTTTTGTCTGTAATTTAGTCTTAAGAAAACCGTAATTTGCTTACTAATGCCATTACTACAGTCATCATTATTAGGTATATTTTTTTTATTTTGGAATCAAAGAACATTTCGAATATTTTAATTTATATATTTATTCTGGTTTTTACGCTAAGAAATATGTTATATGAAATTGTCAACTATCTTAACGAAATAGAAATCAACATTTTTGAAAGTAAGATTATGTAAAGTTTATTTTACAAAGTCTGCTTTGAATTAAAGTTACGACCGTAAATCATCTCTCAGTGGTCTAGACTCTCAGCGAGGTTCTACACCAAAGTTAGCTGAATTCATTTTTAGCTCGGATCAAATATGTATATAGTGATATTGTATTTTGCTATTTAAGAACCACCTATATTACTAAAGGTTGTCGAGTATCAAACGTTTAATTCATTATTTGTGTCTTTTATTTATAGAGATGTAAACAGGTCTACGCGCACAGTTTTATCAGTATAAATATTTACTTCATTTGGGAGTCAAATCTCCGACTTACGGCTTACTTGGCATTACCAGTCAGGCACGTGCTGTAGTGCTATTTTGGTCATCGTAATTGTCTTGAATTAATTGAAAGTATTATTTATGTAAATTGTTCTCAAAATTGGATACCGTTTTAAATTATCTGACTACAGTACAAAAATAGATTGATATTAAGTTGATTATAATTATAATATAACATATTTTTGTCGTAATTTCCTTTTCATTTTTGCGGGAGAAATACAAAAGATACAAATAATTTATACTATACAAAACAATTAAAATATTTTTATTAATCTTGAAAATTATGACTGTCTCGCAGTTTTTTAAGGTTCCCCATATCCGTTAAATCATATCTACGAATGCATAGACTCGATTAAAATAAAATTAAAAATATGTATTAAAATTTTTACAGAATTTAAGGATACCTTCTTCAGTCCACTTCAGTCTTCACGAGCTCGCGTTCGATGACATAGACCTAACAGACGACGACACACTACGCGCCTGTCTACGAATGTTCCTAGATCTAGACTTTGTGGAAAGGTTCCACATAGATTACAGCGTCCTTTGCAGATGGTTGCTGAGTGTTAAGAAGAATTACCGCAATGTAACTTACCATAATTGGAGGCATGCGTTCAATGTCGCCCAAATGATGTTCGCTATATTGACGGTAAGTTCGTTGAGGTCCAACAACTTTGTTCTAATATTTTTAGATAAGACCTAAGCCTTCATTTATTAACTGTTTTTTTTTGGCATTAAATTTTCAATTTAATTCAATTCAATTCAATTCTCTTGTTAATGGCTTCAAAACATGCCAGTTGAGCACAAAATTAATGAGACAGTTCATTAACAACATCATTTTAAATTATGGTTATACTTGAAAAAACAGGTTATGACTACAAATACATCAAATCAATTATTTTGTTCCAAAATAAAACTCGGGTTTTTAAAGTTAATTTCAATTAACAAATTATATGTCTAAAAATTGACGGGTTATTAAAATAAATAAATGTACATATTTATAATTAAAAAAAATCACTTCCGTATGTAACCTTTACGTTATGACATTAAAAATAATTTCATTTTTTCACTTTTTAATAATCCATATAATCCAATTCCAGGAAACACAGTGGTGGAAAATTTTTGGAGAATTGGAGTGTTTGGCGTTAATCATTGGCTGTTTGTGCCACGACCTTGATCATCGAGGGACCAATAACTCTTTTCAAATCAAGTAAGTACATGGTATAGCAGATATTATTTTTTTAAAAGTTAGAATATTAAGAATACTGAGTAACATTTTAGAAGGTAGCAAAAAAAACAAAACAAAATTGCACCATTTAAACATATATCCATGCTACACAGATTAAAAATTTATCCATAGATTTTAAAATAAGACATTTCAAATAAATGATACTGTAATTTTTGTACTCAAACACTATCTTTCTTTTATATTTTTAATATTTAAAATATTTGTTTTCAGGGCGTCTTCTCCTCTCGCACAGTTGTACTCTACCTCTACAATGGAGCACCATCACTTTGATCAGTGCCTGATGATTCTAAATTCGCCTGGAAACCAAATTTTGGCGAATCTTTCTTCGGAAGACTATGAAAAAGTTGTCAAAGTCTTAGAAGACGCCATTTTATCCACCGACTTAGCCGTATATTTTAGGTAATATATGTATAGTGTTAATGTATTTTACACGATAATTACGCCCAAATCTCTATATAATTTCTTAAAAATTGCAAATAAGGAATATTTACAGATGTCGAATATAATTGTGATCTATTTTCTCGCAGTAAAAAGTAACCTTACCACCAATGACTGGAGTACAAACATCCGAGTTTAACAAATGAATGCCCCCAGCGGGACTCGAACCCGCGACCGCTGGCGCAAGAACGTAGGGTCACTACAAACTGCGCCAAACGAGTCGTCAGAATGATTTATAGAGTATATCAACTATCTGGTATCCGTAACACAAGCTTCCTTCGTAGCTTACCACGGAACTAGATGGCGCTGTGTGTAATTATATCCCACCAATCTCCTTCGTGTCTTCTCCATTCTACGTGACACTGGCGAAATAATCTGTGCTCAACTGGCACGCTTTGAAGCCATTAACAAGAGAATTGAATGGAATAATGTCCCCAACATATTTTTTTTTAAGCAAGCGCAACGCGTTTATCTCGCTAGTAGAGTCAGAGCGGTGTGTGTCCGCGGCGGCGCGGTCTACAGCGCGCGATGCTCATGATTTAACAAATGAATGCCCCCAGCGGGACTCGAACCCGCGACCGCTGTCATTTGTTAAACTTGAATGTTTGTACTCTAGTCATGGGTGTTAATATTTATAACATGTATGCATTTAAACTTATATATGTAGTATATCAACTATCTGGTACCCGTAACACAAGCCTCGTAGCTTACTACGGAACTAGATGGCGCTGTGTGTAATAATGTCCCAACATTTTTTTTATTCCTTAGCAAGCGCAACGCGTTTATCTCGCTAGTAGAGTCAGAGCGGTGTGTGACCGCGGGGTGGGGCGGGTGTACGCGACGGCGCGGGCTACTGCGCGCGATGCTGATGACGGCGTGCGACCTCGCCGCCATCACCAAGCCGTGGCCGGTGGAGCGCCGCGTGGCCGCGCTCGTCGCCGGAGAGTTCTTCCGGCAGGGGGACTTAGAGAGGCAGAACTTGAATTTGACGCCTATTGTAAGCTTTTATCCTTTGATGATGTATGGCAAAGTTTTTTTGAAGTGAAACTTCTTTAGAATCGTTGTGATTTCAAAATCGATGAAACGAAAAAATAAGTCCATAGTACCAGGCACTCAGTGACGGGGAAGAGTTAGCCTTAGTTAGATCTCGCCCACCGCGAGTCAGTGACATTTCTAACTCTGTCTAACTGGTGCGTGTGATTACGCGTCATCTCCCTCTCTCAACGTGCTTAAACGGGGTTATCTATATAAATAAAATGATAGAGGTCTGCAGTTGTGCGCGCATCACGGAAAAACTACTGGATAGATTTCAGTGAAACTTTCTAAGTTTTATTTCTTAGACACTTGGCCCTTATCAAAAAAAATGTTGCGATATCTTCATTTAATAAAAAGTTATTAAAGTTTCAAGAAACAACGATTTGTATATGCACTGCGTGTTCAGTGATGTATGGTTCCTTCTCGCGGAGTAGTGGGGCAAGCGGCGTAGCGCGCATCCGGAAAACTTTGTTAATATTTCAAGCAACGCGGATGTAGTCGCGGGTATCAGCTAGTTTAGTATAAATATAAACTAGATTTAAAAATTAGTTTGCCAAAGAAGTTTTACTTAGATGACATGTGTACTTTGTACACACGCGCTTTTTTTTATTATTTCTAAATTTTTAAGGGACTTTTGTCCTTCTAGGATATGTCAGGAGTTGCCTTTGGAGTAGAGCTACAATTTGTAATAGTACATTTATACTCCAAGGGCACACACATTACACAATTACTATTGATTAGGCACAGATTTAGAACTGTATAGTATCCATTGATTTTTTATACTTTTTAAGTTTTATTTTTTTTATTTCTCAGGACATTATGAACAGGGATAAGGAAGATCAACTTCCCGCTATGCAAGTCAAATTCATCGATTCCATATGCCTCCCGATATACGAAGTAAGTTTTACTGTTTACATTATTGAAATTGAATGTTATAGTTTTTCAAAATTTGGTTTTGAGCGAAAATTTATCCCAAATAATAAAAGTATCTAAATTGCAAAAAAGCGAACATTCGAAATTATAAATATTTTTATCTATATAATAATATCACAGTCCAGTTTCTTTATTATTAAATTCTCGGTTTTCCTGGTAGATTGATCAAAACAATGTCTGGTAGATTGCCTCTCTCTTAAGTCTTGCGTCTTGATAACGGAAGTACATAATACATAGTATATACTATTATGTAGATATCATTAAAATTGAAATGGCGGATTTTAAGCGCCAATTAGTGTCTTGAATATATTATGAATAAGTTTTTAATGAGCATCAATCGTGTCGGGTATTAAAATACAGGTTTTTAAGAGGCGATTGTACGTGCTTAATGTATCACCTCAGACATCACACTATTATATTTATAATTATTATGTAGGATGTTACTAATAAAACTTAATGATATTCCTTTCATATATTCTTAATATATTGTTTATGACTAGTCAATACAAGGTGGTACTGAGTTCGTTTTAGTCTCTGTTTTCTCACCAAAAGTGCGGGATAATTATTGAAGTTAATAAGCGCCCTTTTAAATTATTTTGTATTTAAAAAAAGGCTAAGGTAGCATAAATAAATGCATTATCAAGATATTAGTCTCTTATGTCAGTGTGTTATAGAAAAATGTTACCTTTCAATATTTTTTTCCTGTGCGCAACAAAACAAATAAAATACCTATAATAAAGACGATATTTTTTTTCTATATCCTACCCATAAATACTAATCTCAACTATTTTAGTGACTTCTCATATTTAATATGAAAAATCATTTCAACAGGCCTTTGCTGCTCTATCGCCTTCCCTGCAATCGATGTTGGACAGAGTAAAAAGCAACCGCGCCCACTGGATCGATCTCGCAAACAATGACAAATATACTGGCGAAAAATACGATTACTCCATAGAAAAGGACACGGAGAAAAATGACAAATCAAGCACTAGTTCCCACGTTGATGACACAGAAAATACATACGAGGGAGATAGCAGTGGGGCTGTCAGTTTGTCTTCGGATAACTCGAAGTTCGATAATCTAGAGAACCCAGTCGTCGGTTTGGTCAACAACAACGCTCTAGCTCTACCACGGGATCCTAAAATCTGTCAACTAAACGAATAGAAACGTCCAGAACCTCATTTAGACCAATAGTTAGGTAGGTAACGCTTATATTGACCTATATTACTTTTTAATCAAAGTCACATTAAAAATATGTCTTCCACTGACATTTATATCAAATTAATTTCGTTTAAAACGTTTAATATGGAACCTATGAATTTACATATATCTATATATATTTATACATAGGTCAGTATATGGCGGGTTTTAATGTAATTCTCAGTGTTTATCCAGTTTGTGTACCTCATCGTTATGTTGTGTTCCTATTGGTCAGAAATGGCGCGTGTATATTTGAATTTGGAACGCGTTTTCATATTTTTGATTTTAGAATCACATTCAAATGTTTTATTCCAAATTCAAATTTTTAATTTTTTATTATAATTAAGACAAATCAACATTTTAATTTGAATGAAAATTTTCTCGTTTTGGCCAATAGCTAGATAAGCTATCAATTTTCTAATGTAATTATCATTGTTTGACTTACGATATGACTATGTCTCTGCGTGTGTGATATTTTATGGGTAGATTATAGTCGAAATTAAATTTAATGCGAGTTACTAATTAACCGTCATGAGAAATTGTTTAAGATAGAGTACTGTCATGTTGGTACATAGTATGGAATATCTTATTTACTTACCTCATTCGTCTATTCCTACTGTAACATGGAGTTGTTCGTGTGTTAGTTTTGGTATCATTTAAGATACTTATATGTTTTAGAGTACGACATTACGAGAGCATTACAATCCGGGCCTAACTGTCGTGACATTTAGCAGATAAATGACTAAAATACCAAAAATTCTTATATAGTTAGGTATTGTACTAAATTATTCATTAAACGATCCCGAAAATGCAAACTTAGTATTGTCATTATGTGAATTGCACTAGTATGTTACTTTTAATTTTAGAGCATAAGCTATAGATATCGACGTGTATTAATGTATGTGGACAATAATCGGATGATTTTCGATTGCACCTTTCTTTGTAAATAATAATTATTTTTAACAAAATTAACATTTTCTTTTGGTAAGTACTTATTTTTGAATAAAGGAATCGCAATTTTCTTACGTGTGCTTTTGGAACTACCGCCTCGCGATCTTTATAGTTCAACCATTCCAATGAAGTCGGTCAATGTTATAATGATTTTCTCATAGATTTTCGATAATGTCAATTACATTTTGATAACATTTTTGATTTAGCATCATAATATCTCATGCTATTTTGTCTCCGAGCGTTTGCTCTCGCGTTGCGGTTTAGAGAATAATATTTGGAGATGACGTCACTATTCAATACCACCGCTATGTATAAATATTGCTCGTAATATTGAAATTCATATTTAAAACAATTTTTTGAAATATGGGATTTTCTAAAATTGTAAAAGTAGTAGTAGTCAGTTTTTTTACATAATTATTAATTTGTAATAATGGAAAATAATCTTCGAATGTTGGGAAATATGGAATGTGCGTGTTATTTAAATAAAGTTGAAAAATATATTTTTTCATACTTTTTATAGCCTGTGAATTAATATTTTATTGGAATTTCTCTTTTAATTATTTTTTAATTTAATTTCTTCTTCTCTTTTATAAGGAGAAGGTTAAATACAATGTCATTAGTCAGTTCGTGTGTGATGTCAAAGTCTATGATAAAATAAAGTGCTGTTGCTTGGAGTTTGCGATCGGTACCAAGAATTTAAATTGATTGCTATTTTGTCATAGATTATGACGTCATGCTAAGGTAGTTGGCGTTAAAAGTATATCTAAATGATATTTAGTAAAAAATGTATACTGAATTAAATTTTTTTAGAGCATGATTTTTTTACAATTATTATTATACAATGATATGAGCTATTGTATAAAAATAGAATTAAATAATAAAGCATATTCCCTATTTTCTCAGATAGTGAATCTGTTATTTTCAAGCGTTTGAAACAATTTTTTTTTCATTAAAGATACTGTTTTAGAAGATGACATATTTCGAACATTGCATGTGTTAGGACGTTGGCTCCTTGGAAAATGAATGTATGATATAAATCTTTCTCTTACTTATTAACAAATAAGACGAGTCTTAGATTTATGATACTAAATTATATTCCAGGTCTTTATATGGCAGTTTGTCCCAAAACTTTAAAATAATATTCTGCCAAATCCTACGGTACAATTATGACCAATCAATATCATTTAATAATAAAAAAATATATATTATATATATAATTATAATTGGAATAATTCTCTCTATACCTAACATTAACTATTTTCATAAAAATCTCAAATTAATCGTGGTAATGAAATATGTACAACGTAAATTTTAAGATTGCTGTAAGTATTATTAGAAATAAATAGAAAAATAATAATTGTAATTCACTATGACGAGTTGTATGGTGTGTGAATAATATGGAGGTTGTTTTGTTCCAAACAAAAATGTTATTTATTTATGAATAAACGAATTTGAAATAAATGATGATTTTTATTTAGTACCCACTTAGGGTCCGCGCGCACTAGGCGTAAGTGCACTGCAAAGAGCGATGCGGCACTGCACTGCGGCACTTCATACACATATTCTTTGAATGAAATAGTATGAGACATAGCGCACTAATGGCTGGTTTCTGAAGATCCCACATAATTTCTCAATAGCTTCAACAAAGTTAAGCTTAAGATTACGTACAGTGCCGCGTCGCGTAGTGCGCTATATCTCATACTATTTCATACAAAGATTATTCTGCTGCGCCGTGACGCGTCGCTCCGGTGCAGTGCAGTTACGTCTAGTGCGCGCGGACCTTTACGTATAAATGGTCTGCAATGATCTGGGGGCACGGTAGTGCCTCCGCCAAGACGAGCCAAGCGAAGCGCACGGGCACTACCTACCTTTTCTCGAAGCGCTTCGTCGTTTTTTTGAACCCTCATAACTTGGGTTTGGATTATGCTAGATCAACAAAATTTTCGGGATATATTGTCAATAGCGGACTTATTGAACATATTAAGTTTTAATTACATTAGCTTTTATACTTCAGATTTTATTTATATCTAAAAAACGCTGATTTCGTCACTGACTCACTGATGATCATCAAAATTCTTAAGGTATTTCCTAATGTCCTAGAAAGCTGAAATTTTGTATGTAAGCTAGTATTAGCACACAAACAACAAAAAAATTATAAAACTTGTAACTTTCATCCCCCAACCCCTTAAACTAGGGGATGGGAGTTTGTATGAGACCTGTAATTTTAAATTAAATTTTGATGACGCTAGAGGTCTAATCTAATAATCTAAAACTTGGTGCCCCCAGATATATATATGTATAGGTACTCCTTGTTAAAAAAAAAAAAAAAAAGAAGAAAAAAAATAAAAAAAAATTTTGTTACAAACAACTTACAAAAAGAAATGAAATCCCACCAAAAACATTTTCATGTAAAATGTTGCCAAGACGAGCCCATATGACTCGCACTGTCAAAAAGTTATCAGATCTCATGTAGAGCCAAGCTTCTAACACTACACGCCCTAACTCTACAAGGCCTAACTCCACAAACTCTACACCTTAGTCAAAATATGTGGCTTGGCCGTTCGTTACTACAAGAACTATTGTATAACACAAAAGTAATGAACAGTGAATTAATTTTTCACCTTACGCCGATGTGAATGTAGCGAATTATTATTATTTTTTAAATTATTATATTCAATATCAAAAGCAGAAATCTTTAGTTTTATAATAATCTTAAGATTTTAGTTTTAAATACTTTTTTAATCTTGTATGACTGCAACATCTATTCTAATATTATAAATAGGGTTAATATTTGTATAGGGGGTAATTTTGAAACTAACTATCTAATTCTGAAAACTCGCTAAAAAGCAGCTCTACTATCTTCGAGTGCTATTTTTAGTGCTATATTTATAGGCTATTTTTATTTTCGATAAAAATTTGATCATTATGGGTTAATAATCCTAATTATTATGACAGAAATCTGAAAAAAAAAAACAACAGTGTTAGACATAATACAATAATAATGACGTCTTTCCGATGATTTCGGCCACGGCGGCTAATGGCATTGGCCATCTGCGAAGAAGATATTATAATGCAGAAGTTTACGTGCAGACACGAATGCGCTCTCTATTCCTGTCACTCATACTATGGTGGGACGACTAGTCGACACGACCATAGAGAGTTAAGGCGCAAGAGGGTGAAACACCGCCAACTTCCCAACTCTGGTCTGTTACTGAATACTGAGGCTTACTAAACGGAGAGGGTGAATAAATAAACTTTGGGCCACCCAGATACTCGAACCTAGGACCTCTGTATGTGCAAGCCATACATGCTAGTTATTATAACACCGAGGTAGTTAAAGCAATAGTAGGGGAGCCCAGGCAAGGATTTCAATATGATGCCGATTTCAATAAGACAAAAAAACAAAAATCCTCCATAAAGTTAGGGTGTCATAACACTTTATTATTACCAACAATAAATAGATTGGTTAATATAACGCCTTACACTGCGCGCGCTTATTAGTCACGCGCGCTTTACCCTGTTTCCTGTTACTACTTACTGCCATCCCTATTCACGAAATTACTCCTGCACCATATAATAAAGCGAGATAATAAAAAAAATATTTTCAATCTTTTTATATAAGTATAAACTTTACATTTATCATTGTTTTTATAGGCACTAATCTTTTAATTTTCAAGCCTTCTAGTGTAAAAAAGTGCAGCAAAGATTCTATGCTAAGCATTATTTCTCGAGTGACAACTGACAAATTTAAAAAAACGAACTCTTTTACTATTTTATACGTATTGAAATGTACATATATTATCAAAAGTTGTGTGTTACAAATATTACTGGTGTATTATGTAAAGTATGAGATGAAACATTAGGCGAGTTAATTTACAGAATAACATTTGCATACGCCTATGTACTTGTTTCTGCAACCTCTCTCGACTTTAACTGTTGAAGACCTCTCTTAATTTATTGACTGCAAACATAAAAATCGGCAGTTAGAAAGTGTAGAAACTGGTATTACCAGTATGCTGGAACGCAACTGATATCTCAGCCTTATTTTGTAATTGGCCAGCTGGCGCGGCGAAGTGAAGTGACATTTATTTTGAAGTTTTGTTATTATTTTGAATGCAGTAAAAGTTTTGTATTTCTTCATTTATATTGTAAGTTATTTTTTTATTATACTATGCCGTTATTAGATATAACTAACCCAGCTGTCATAATATTTCTTATCGAAAACTATGAAAAGGAAAACCGCTTACGTCTTAATTGGATACATAAACATTGGGAGCAAATACAACAAGCTGCGACGCTTACTCGAGAACCGACGAATTATTATGAAACTGATGTGTTTGCTCACAATATGTTAGGTGGCTTGGCTACGATAACTAGGGACCATGTAGTAGCCGGCTTCAATAGAAGAAAAACTCCTATCCGCGACGGGAGTTTTATACCAGGTGTAAAACATCTTCGTCATGGCCATTCTTTAGTAGATGTTGGGCTAGGGGATCCCAAAGAGGACAAAAGACTAGTCAGACCTGACACAGACATGTCCATGGATCCTAAAATGCGTCCCGTAGATCCTGAAATAACAGAAATCATATACAAACCGAAACCAGAGTTTGGTAGAGTGCAATATTTGAATAAGCGTGAAAAAACTTTGCCGGAGAAGAAATATTATCTTCCTGAATGTAGTAATTTCGAATACGGCTGGAGACTAAAAGATAGCAAATTGCAAGAAAAGTCTCATCATGGAAGGTGCTGGCACCTCACCAAGGCTTTACGTAGTAGAGTAGGTCCGCAACCTGATCCACGACATTACAAATCGTCAGATCTGCCAGGCCCGTCCAAATGCACTAACATATAAATAGATGGCGCTGTTTATAAAATGTTTATTATTTTATTTTTAAAACATTTTTTGTCAATAAAATTTGGTTTGGCGCTTTCTTCTTTTATTTATAACTTTAATCGGAATAAAGCTAAAAACGAATTTTGTTTGAAATTTTATTAAATTAAAAAAAAACATAAAAGCTTGAAGCGGAGTAAATAAAAAAATATTTCGAATTTTTATAACATTTTACATATTCAAATAAAGTTACCTTGAAGTACCAAATAGTCTTCATAATTTTATATTATAACCAAACTTAAAGTGCCGTTAATTAAAATATTGGATATTGGACAAAATTATTCTAAAGCTAATTCTAAACTGCTGTTGTGTTGAGTCTTATTTCCATCAATAACAGTGCGCATGTCACTCTCTATCTGTCCATCTCTTTTGTTATTTTGAAGGAGGAAGGAGAGCTCGAATAACCTCAAACTGCTACGCATGCGTAAACATTTTAGGGGTGTAAAGTCCGTGGCATGTTTCATGGGGAAGTACGGCCATAGTTACTTTAGGCGCCGAGGGTGCCAACTTAAGTATTATATTTATTTAAATTTTGTGATTTTTAATACCTCGTATTCCTATAATTAGGTACAAATAATGAAATCCCTTTGGATACTCATAGCTTTAAATAAAATACTATGAAAAATAGATTAAGGGATATTTAGTAATTGTGACATGTGATATACGCCACAATATTATACTACGAGTAAGTTATTATTTTTTATATATTATTATGATAAGAGTGAAATAGTAAATAGTCAAAATATTTTTTTTATGACGATGTTTTCTATTATTCTATTATTCTATTATTATATGGCTAAAAATTTTGTAAATTAATAACATATATTTTGTTTAGAAAGAAAAGTAAATATTAAATATACATAATATAATATGATTCACTGAATACGTACATACCTACTTGTAGTAAATCTCGAAGTTTTCCAATTCAAACTAATCTTGTCTCATATTTATTTTTAATATTTAATAACATAGCAGTTAGTCGTCTTCTTTTCTTATAAAACGTACTACGCCATAGTTAAATATAAATAATCACAATATTATTGTTTTCATTAAACATAATGTGTTAGATGTTTACGCAGTTTTTAGTAGGTACTGTACATAACTTGTTTATAAGTTTAGAATTTCCAACGCCACCTTGTATTCTGTAAATTTTAATGAAAACCTCGCTAAGCTCATTAGTAGTTTCGTAGCAGAATATTACAATATTAATTCACTCTTAATAGCTGGGCTCGCCCTGCTAATACTTGTACTACGCAAAAAATTGCCTATCTATATATAAACTTTCACTCGTAGATAGCTTATGTTATAAAACGTAACTTAGGCTACTTTTAAACCAACTTCAAAAAAGGAGGAGGTAGATTTTTTTTTTATTTTAACTAGCGGAACCCGTGGTTTGGACATACCCGAGCGAAGCTAGGGAGAGTCGCTAATAATATAAATATAAAAACGACTTCTAGCATATTAATTACAAAAACATCTAACACGAATTGTTATTGTAGGTACAATGTACATATATACCTATGTTAAATTTTAGTTATATCGCAAGTTTTAGCTATTTATAAAAAATGGGTTAGATAGGTACCGATATACGAATAAACAATTTACTTTCAAACTTAATCGTTTATTTATGAGTAGTTTTTATGTGGGACATTGCGACCTCTTTAGGGTTACTAGTTTGTATATGCATTTGGAACAGTAGAATATACATTTCTTTACTATAAATACGTAAACCGGTGGACGTTATATACTATACTAGCAAACCCGGCCCGCTTCGCTGGGAGTAAGTTAAAAAAAATTATGGTTTTTATAATTTTTTAATAGTAGTTTTCTAGTAGTAGTAAAATTCCCGTCAAAATCGGTCCAGCCGTTTCAGAGATTAGCCGGAACAAACAGACAGGCGGACAAAAATTTTAAAAATTGAGTTTTTGTTAGTATTTAATGTAAAATAAAATTTAAAACAGACACTTTTATTTTATTTAGATGTCTATATGATTATTTAGATATTGGTTAGTTGATAGTTTCCTTTGAATGAAAGTCCTTTTTTAATTGGTATTTATAACGATGTTAATTCATGTGTAAAAGTTTTCGTAGGGTCGGAACTCGGAAGAAATGGCAATTGTATCGTATAAAACCTTCGTGCCGCAAATTGACATTTCAGTGATTAGCTAATGAAAATGATAAAGAAATTTATTATTATTACTACATAAAAATAAGGAATACTTTCGGTAGTGACAAATAAATTATGAAGTTTGATAAAAATAAAAATTTATGTAGAAATATAATATTTTGATTTTGAGCCATAAAAGCACATTATTGTTTTATTATACTAAAATTAAAAGTCATAATTTTTTATCTGTATGTAACATGACTTAAAACACGAGCCGCCATGGTGTGACGTCAACGCATCATACGCAAAAACTGTCAGTTCAGTGTAAACACCATCAGCTTTATCTATACATATATATCCTCACATAAATGCAATCGACTTTTAGGTTGGTAATGACTTCGTTTTGCGAGTTCCAACCAAACATTCTTCATTTCAATATCATCTAGCACTTTGATAAACAACTTTTTGGAGTTTTGTGACTAGTAATAATAACTAGACACTACACACCAACGGTGTGATACATTGTTTTTCCCAAAGAACACCAAATATTTATAATTGTTAACGTTGAATCCGGTCGTACCTACATACACGACTGTTATATTTACCAATATTACGTCACCAAAATAGCTGACAGCGTTTTTGCGTGGATAAAAAAGATTTAAAAAAAATAATTTTAGGGCAAGAAAACGAGTTTATTTTGCCGAAATATATTTTTTGTGGCTTTTGATAAGGAAAGTCAACCTTTTGAAGTACTTTTTCAAACATAGTAGAAATACTCTATTGCTAGAATAGTACGGATAATAAGTGATACTGAATTTACTCTAATTGCTTAAATTTACTGTTTATTCCTTAAATATAATATATATAAAAACCGCTTGTGTATTGACAAATAAAATATTTTTAAAAAGGTTAAATTTGTGTTTGATGTACTTAGGATTTACTTTCCGGAACAACTGCTTCGATTACGACAGCTCTTTTGCTAAAAGAAAACTTACGCTCACGGTCTTGAAAGACAGGTCTAGCAACAAGCTCAATTTCAGTAGTGAGAGATTTAGTATGATTAGTAGTATAACTTCCAAACCTCGCTATCATTAAGCCGACATACCCCCACTATTGTTGTTTTTAGAGCTTCTTTCTAGACCGTGCTTACGCTATATTTTTATATTTTAGAAGCATTAAAGCTATAATACTAATGTCAAAAAATATTAAAAAAGGTTTTCTTCTTTTTCATTCAAAGCATAATTTGTTATGTCATAAAAGTGTATGGCACTTCATTAGTAATGTGAGTAAATGTTTGTTTTGATTTCTGTTTCAACATGTTTCATATTTCATCAATAGAATCAAACTGGTAAGTACAAAGAATGTTGGAGAATTGTATGTTTATTATGTACATATTATATTAGGTTACATGATTTATGGAATTGGGATTAATTGGGATGGGCATTAGGGACTTCATGTATCGCAAACGCTCAGTAGTAAAGCACTCGCTTGGAAAATGTAGTGATGCAGATTCAAACACATGTTTCACACCTCTCAGAATAACCAATTGTTAAAACATTGTTAAAACGGTAAAAAACATCTTAGTTACACACCTTTTGAGAGACCATTTGATAGAACCGAAATAGTACTCGAAAGACGTGTAAAGTCCGCTACTAAGCAATTAGCCTGGCAGGTGGACTTTGGCTTGATCCCCCTTGTATACACTATACAGGAAAGGCTCGTGCCCAGCAGGCGAATCTCAAAAAAGGGCGAATTATATTATTTGGGAGTGCCCTCCGATTAGGCTAACATTCATCGCGTTTTCTGAAGACTTCTTTCCTTATAGTATGTTATGTTATATTTATATTCTGGAGACTCTTTTTTATGTAGATAATATAAATGTAAGTTTATATTATAAAATAAAAAAATAAAGATATTATTACGGCATATATATAATGTACCTAACATTACTAGAAAGTTCGTTAAAAGTATGTAAGTATCATCAAAAATAATATTTACATTTTATATAGATTTTACAGTAATTTAGAAAGCAGCAAAACCTAAATCATTAAAATTTTAAAAGCTTTTACGGGTAGCTCAAATTTCTATAAACATTTTAGTCTAACCTAGATAAATATTTTTAAAGTAAAATTATGTTAGACTTTAGATACGCAAATAGTGTATATATAATGAACGTAAATGAATATTAAACACGATGCCATTGTCCAGACAAATAAATGGATTTAAAATAGCTTTGTAATCATTTTTATCTATACATCTATAATGTATACATATTACATAATATAAATAAAATTGAAGTGTCTGTTACTAATATTAAAAAATCTATTATTAAAATATTGTCTGTCTGCCTGTCTGTTTGTTCCGGCTCATCTCTGAAACGGCTGGAACGATTTTGACGGGACTTTCACTTTCACTAGATAGCTAATTTAATAAGGCGTAACTTAAGGTACTTTTCAACCGACTTCAAAAAAGGAGGAGGTTATATTATAGAAATTTTATTTATTTTAACTAGCGGAACCCGTGACTGAAACCTAGTATGAAATAATTTTACTGCATTTTATAAAATTAATTTTTATTTCCATAGAAACTAGCATTTACATCGGTTAGTGGAATACTACTCGTATATCTTCTTTTTTTTAATGATATTTTACATACATTTAACGTTTGACGAAGATACATTTAAACGTATTCTTGCTTTTATTAAGTAAATACGCCTTATCATTAAGACCAGTGACCTTCCGAACATCGGTCTAGTTTACGTGCTCATAATATTTAATATTTTAGTTTTATTAATATTATTATTTTGTTTGTTCAAAGGTTTGCCGATTATTATTAAAATCAGGACGCCATGTCAAAACGTAAGTACTTATATTATAGTAACTTTCCTTTAAATTGCCTATATATATATATTATAAATATATAAAAGAGTTAATATTACCTATATATAATAAAATTATATTTTAATATTAATACCTTGTGTGTTATTAAGTGCATACTCTTTTATTTTTTGCTTTTTGTTTTATATTATAACTAAATATGCTTTAAGAAATATTTTGTACTTTGTACCTATTTAATTTATGCGTGGTATGGATTGCACGTTAAGTGCTTACCTACGATTATTTTAGTGTTTGTGTTTGTGTTTTGTTATGAAACAAAAAAAAGTGGCTGCTATAAAAAGTTGTTTAGTATTATACTTTTTACCCGACTGTGACGAAACTCAAAGGAGGATTATGTGTTTTTATTATTTGTTGTTACCTGACTCATCTAAAGCATCACCATTCACCCCGGTCTTAAAAAAATCATTTCAGATATACTTTAACTTGGAAATACTTAAACTATTGATAATTACAATATGTTTCATAAATAATAAAGTAGCAAAAGCCGCAATGCAGGCTATCAGAAACTTCTACGCAGCCTTTCGTTTCCGTTTTGTGTAAGCATTCCGCTTCTTTACGCATTGTTATAAAAATATTATTCAAATTCTTCTATATTTATTTTCATGGAGTTCATGTAATACGTTAAATAGACAAGAAAAAATAGTTTTCTATTTTTCCTACACTAAATACGTTCTTAAATCTTTGCGATATTTAAAATTTTAGATATATATTTAGATCAAATCTTTTCAGATTTATGAAATTTAATTTCTGATTGACGGCGTTTCGCATAGTTTACAGGAGATAGTCTTTCTGAAACTCTGAAAAAATATTTTTATTTTATAAAACAAAATTTACTTAAAGTTTGGTACCTGTCATGGTTATTACGTAACTTATGCTTAATTATTATTATAATATGTACATGTGACACGCTAGATTAGCCACGATACGATTTATCGATTCTGAAAGTCCTACCTATTAAACTACTATTAGTCACGTGATGTTAAATAAGTATTTATTTATTTATACATAGGTATGTTCGTTTGTAGTAGTACGTTCCTTATACTCTATTATTACATAGTTCACATTGATTGTACCAAATTATTAAAGGTATATATTGATTGACATTGATGATTAATACATGTGACTTCTGATAAAAATGTTAGTTATTCTAGATAATACTTAATATTTATTTATTGTTTTTTTTATTTGTCGTTGGAAGGTTGATTCATAAATAGCTTAAATATTTTTGGTAAATTATAAGCTCTAACATTATTTCTGTACCTAATCATGTTGTAAAAATGTATACATAATGTAAAAACAGAATTCTGATTCGATGTCATAGGTATTATACAAGATCGCGTTGCTTCCGGCGTGACTGTTGTGTTTGACATTTTCGAGCATATTCATTTTTATTTTTGTAAACATTACAAATAAGTATTATTTTAATTTATTTAAAGTTTCGTAGTTACTTGTGAGTCAATTTAATCGAGTAAATTCAACTGTGGAAAAGTTGAGGAAAACAGATAAGTAGGTACCTACTCGTAGGTACCTACTCGTAGATAAACTAAGAATATAAGAATATAATTAGACTAAAAATAATTGCCTTTATATAATAACTAGCTGATATCCGCGACTTCGTCCGCGTTGCTTGAAATATTAACAAAGTTTTCCGCATGCGCGCTACGCCGCTTGCCCCACTACTCCGCGAGAAGGAAACATACATCACTGAACACGCAGTGCATATACAAATCGTTGTTTCTTGAAACTTTAATAACTTTTTATTAAATGAAGATATCGCAATATTTTTTTTGATAAGGGCCAAGTGTCTAATAAATAAAACTTAGAAAGTTTCATTGAAATCTATCCAGTAGTTTTTCCGTGATGCGTGATCACAACTGCAGACCTCTATCATTTTATTTATATAGATAATTTGCCTTTTAATAAGAACTAGAACTATAGTGGAGAAAAGGAAGGTACATAAGGTTTTTTTGTATTTTCCTATGTATACTTACTCGTATATACATATGTATAATATATATCGATAACAATAATTAATATCGTTATAGCTGTGTAATAATAACAAAACTTACAAATAAATCGTTAAACCAGAGTCCTTAACGGATAACTGTTGAAGGTAAACTTTTTTATATCGCTTTTTCTAATAGTGATGTTATAACCGATTCGGTCTTCTTGACAATAATAGATATGACTGACATATATAATTTTTAAAATTGTTTCTAGCTTAATAAATATATTTTAATTATACATTATATTAGCTATTCAAAATTAAATATACGAATTTTATTTTTATTATATTTAACAGCGGTAAAAACGTTATGTGAGAAACTTGCAAATTATTTGGGCGAAGTAATCTAACATTTATTTTAAATTTACTACGGGGAAACGAGATTATTTCACAATTTTAACTCACAAAATTTGTATTTTAGGTAGATACATGTACTGTGAAATTTATTTTTCAAATCAAATCATATCAAAATATTCTTTATTCAAATAGACTTTTACAAGCTCTTTTGAATCGTCATGTTTACATTATCAAAATTAATGAGTCAGTCTGTAAGTCTGTGAGTAAACTACCACCGGCTCGGAAAGCTGTTCTGCTGAGAAGAACCGGCGAGAAAAAGTTGCTCTTTTCAAAAAAATATTCGGTAACAATATTGTATTACAATTTATCTATTTATCCTACGTCACAACTAGTCACTAATCCCACACATTTACATCTACCAGGTATTCCGCTACAGTGTTTTTTGATTTAAATTGCCTCAAAGGCAAGTTCAATAGGGACTGTGGAATTTTATTATACATGCGTACACCTTGCCCCATAAACGATCTATTTACCTTTTGTAGGCGAAAACTGGGTGTTACAAGTTTTGTAATTATTTTACGGTGAATGACGATTCGCCTCGCCTGTAGCCCTTCTTAGTGGTCCACTATAATATTAAAGTACCTTTTAAGTAAAAATAGGCTAAAAATCGGCTCCATTCTACAAGGGTATTGATTAGGGATATCTCTATTGCCATTCCGTGAATAAGCGTGATGGATCGATGGAAAAATAATGAAGGGACGGACAGCTGACTCATTTATCGGTAGTTTAAATAGCAGGTGTTGCCACTTGTATGTTATTAGCATTGAATGAACCCCGATGTGTTTTTAATTAAGTATGTCCTATATTAGGGGAAAAGGTAATTCGATAAGCAGATATCACATTTAAATCAGATCGAGGTTAAAGGTAGTCTATGTCCTCATGATGCAAACGATATTGCAAAATTTCGTTGAAATGTTTTCAGTTGTAGCAGTAAAGGCCTAAACTGAGCAGATTTCGAATATTCAATGGTTGTACTGTAACTTATACAGTTAGTATGAAATTATAATGACATGCCGACAGCATAACCTTTTCGCGGTTAGTGAAGATATCTTCAAAAAGAAGTGATCTTTTTCTGCGGTAAAAAGTATAATAGCGATCATCATACTTTTTTTACATCAAAGTCTCTCTCTAGTATATATAATGACTATTTCAATAAGAATGTCAAAAATACAGCTTCAACTTGAGTGTAGTGATTAATGAAGAACAACCTTCTTGAATATAGACAAAATATTGTAATCATTCAAAAAGAACCGTAGCTACGACCTAACCTGTTATAAATTAAAAAACGATTTCATTTCGATTCTATCGAAACTAGATTGATTGCAAACGAAATGATTGCGACGCCAAAAAACGCCTAAATAATCTGAGACATACTGACACTTAAAAACGTAATTAAACATTTTTAACGAAGATGGCAGTAAATGTGATGCGAAATGATTGGTGCATTGCACTTTGTGCAATTATAGTGAAGGCGTCGTCGGTCAGAGCGACCAGTGCACGGGGTTTGTGGGTCACTCCAACCGGATCTACATGAACACCTACATTCGAGATGCGGAATTAGAATGCATGGAAGCGTCGTGTCATTGTCAAGATCATTATAAATATAACTATCTTTTCGGATTTTGTCGTGGATTTATTATGATTTTTGTTTCCCGACGTTTCGAATGCTTTACAGCAATCATGGTCACGGGAGAGACTAAGGTATTAGACGTCTCAAGGGGGGAACAAAAATCATAATAAATCCGCGACAAAATCCGAAAAGATAGTTTCATTTATAATGTCAAATATTCGCGTAAACCTAAGAAAGTATCATGTCAAGATCATGTTACATGTTAGTCAGCGGACGTTGACTCGGAACTCGATTTGATTGAATCTTTTATAACATCAATTAAATTTATTCATATATTTCTCAATATTCTTTCTATAATATAACTGGTTTATGCTTTTTATTGTGTGTTAGTTTGTTTTAATACTGTAAAATGGCGGTCGAAATAAATATATAAAAAAGGTATGGAATTAATGTATTAAAAATATTTTCTTATAAGCATAAAGCAATTGTTCTTATAATCATTCAAAGTTCAACGACTATTGACGTGACACGTCATGCAAGTGTACAGTTGGTGTTGCATACTACTGCATAATGGGCAGAGTACAGTTAACCGTTGGGTTCATAAAATTTGGCCGTCACGTTATCTTTCATCGACGGATGCGGACGTCATTAGGAAAATAATGAGTTAACTAAAAATAATTTTTTAAATGTTTTATTTGTACTTGAATAAAAATAAAATAAAGTTAATGTATTATAATTTATGTGAAATCGGAAAATTTTGTTGAGATTTAAAAATTATTCCTTCGATGCCGTGTTAGCGTAATCTTCAAAGTATTTTATGGCTAATTAAAGCAAGACTTTATTATGTCGTATACTTATTATATTTTAAAATTACAGTAATTACATAATTATAGTACATATTATGTGCTCAAATCTCAACAAAATACCAAAATTTTTACATATTTTAATCTTCGACTAGTTCATCTGTTTAAATCTTCCATTTTGAGTTTAAATTCAGATAATTTTAACTACCTTAATGTCACTAAGATTTATAAAAAGGCTTATATTTTTTACGCGATGCATTTATAAAATAGCAATAAATAACATTTCCTCAGCCATTAATTAAAATGCCGACGTAACTTAGAATGTTACCTCGAAATAAGTAAGTCTTTTTTTGGGAACAGAAAGCTTTGTTTTAAATTGCTTTGTCTTTTGGTCGATCGCTTTTAGAAAATAAAACACGACATTATTTATTCGTCTCCTGAATATTTCGTAGAAGCGTCTTGTTGCTAACTCTATATCGCAAGGAGCATACGATTTTTTTCTGTTTTTAAATATGTAAACGTGGAACTATGAAGTAATACAGTATTAAAGAAAATATTATTTTAAAAATTATTCTTTTGAGATTATATTTATGTCCTTATTACTTTTATATCTTGTAAGTCTTCTATTTATCATGCTTAAACAACAAAAACATGCGAAAAGTATTATTATGTAAACAACAACAATTCGTGCTAAAATATCCAAGATATATTATTATCATGCTTCAAATATAATGTGTGATATTTATTTTAAAGGAATAAAGATCAAAGAGAATAGTTTAGTACCTACATCAGTATTTGCAGCATTACTATGAAAACTCAAATTCTACAGTGTATAAAAAAATATTATAACACGTGCCATATGTATTAAAACGGTTAAATGTCACATTTAAAAGCTCCCAAGTTATTAAGTGTACTGTACTTTAAAAATTCTATTTTGGCTCATCCACATTAAATTTGGTAACCTTTTATGGTAGATGCTTGAAATACGCCGCCAAAACGTCGTCTATGCCTTTTATTTTGAAGGCTCTTCGAAAATTTCTAATTCTCTGAACCGACAAACCAAAAACATAAGATGCCAGGGTTCGTTGACCCCGCAATCGTCAGTCCGGTCCTGGCTCACAAGAGATATGATTTGATAGATAACTGTAAATATATTTTTTATCGAGGTTATACATTTGATTCGTGTCCAAATCATTTTTTTGTCCATAAATAGTCGTTGTTTTATACAAAACGTCATTGGCGTAGAAAATCGCTTCAACTATAAAACAATTTTATCGCTGAATCGTAACAAATTGATACCGTTAGCCTTGTACATTGTCATAGTACGCCGAAGGAAATGCGAGTAGGCCGAGCTAACTTTAATTGGATATTGCATTTATTATGAGAAATCTTGTTTCCATTGGCCAACGGTGTCGGAAACGGTATATATTTTTTATTTTGAAATATGAAGACGGCGTTGATGGCTAAAAAGTGGACAAGGCTCGTTATGTTAATTATGTACACATTCCCATATATTACCTTTGTTTCCGTACGCACAGTATCTGTAGTATTGTAAATGCTTTGTAAATTATGTATGGAACGATTTAGAATCGAACAATGAACAATGGTCAGTGTGTTTTTTGTTCAATTATTCGAAAAGTGGGTCAGAAACATCGCATAACTGCTCATGATCGGTAGTTCATATAGCCACCATCCGTTCACTCGGCAAAGATTTAAAAAAAGTTCTAAACAAGTACCTAATCCTGCAACCCCTTATTGCAATGCTGCGAATGGTTCCTCTATGGTTTTTATAGAGTAAGAGTCTCACAGCCTGCCGTTGATGACAGCCAGGGACCACATACGTGTTACCTCGTTATCAAAAAAGAATGATAACATACTGCTATAAAATTGAAATTGTTTAATAGAAAAAGTTTTGCCTACCAAAAATTTCCTATCATTAGTTCAATGAACTTATTTGTTTCTTTAATTAATTTGAATCAGACAATCTGATAAAATATAATAGACTAGCGACTCGCCCTCGCTTCGCTCGGGCTCTTCCCTAGATTTAGCACAGGTAAAGCCGCGGGATCTGCTAGTTATGCATATAAACCTTCCTCTTGAATCACTCTATCTATTAAAAAAAACCGCATTTTAAAGATTTAAGCGCACATAGGGATATAGGGATATAGGGACAGAAAAGGCGACTTTGTTTTATACTATGTAGTGATGATAGTGAGAATATTACGTTTTTATATATATATTGGTATATTAGTAATCATTTGCAATGTTCGTCGACAATAATTCATGTCACGCGAAAATATTACACTATAGGTACGTATCTATTTTATAACTTATTTGATATTTATAACACAATATATATTAGATATTATATTTATGTAAAAAGGCTGTAATGTTAATAAATAATACCTCAGACCATATTTGTATGCCCTATTTCACTGTGTTAACTAAAAAAATATTTTGACTCTTTTTGTTTAGTATAAGCCGGAACCTTTATGATTATAATATAAACACTACATAATATTATGCAGTTGCATACCTATATATGTATATGGATATTAGCGTGATTTGCCTAAAATCTTTATGAAGATATTAATATTTTTGCTGGCTTACGTAATTTACGCTATATATTTGAAACTTATTTATTATATACTTTTTGTATACACTAACTAATTATTATCATCAACACAAACAAAGTACCTAAAAGATTTGTTTTCGAATATACATTGCATTTTTATTTTTTTCTAAAGTGAACAGAAACACAGTCCGTAAAAATGTTAACCCTGTACGTATTACGGTTTATGACATACAGGCAGTGTTTGCTGACAGACAAACGGCCAGCGAAGGCTTAGTAATAGGGTCATATCGTCACCCTTTCGGTTCATAACCCCAAAAATACATAATAATAGATTTATTCTGTATTCACATACATGCGGTGTATAAGGCAGTTTGATTAGAAGTAGATATAACAATTATTTCATACTACTTGCCGCCCACGGATCCGCTAACAACGGTACCTACAAATAATTAACTAACTCCAAAACTATTTGTCGTCTGCAATGCTTATTCTTAATTTAATGTCTCGCAAAGTCCTTTTTTACTGATATCCCACGATTTCTTTATCAATGGCCGTTTAAATCGATTCATTGTTCCGGAAATCTAAAAGTGAGTTTATTATTTATGTTATTGTTTTAAAGCATTTAACAAAAATAATGTAAATAATTAATTATGCTACAAATATGACATTCGATATGATAAAAGTGCTTAGTTTTGTTTACGTCTGCACTGTTCTACTTAAATTGCAGAAAATACTAAAATATTAACAACAATTATCAAGTACCTACTTACATACGTTTGCAATTACTTGACTCATTGCTATAGATAATAAAAATGTGTGGTTTAATATGAACTTTAAAATTTCCACAAATAATAAAATTCTTATTGAATAGTCATTATTATTGAAACAGCTTCTCGAATCTAGTTTTTTATTTAGAATTTTGCCTACCTATCTGTCTGTGATCGCATCACGTGACCTGTCGAAAATCTGTCCAGTGGTTATGACAAATTTTGACAAAGGTTTGATGATAGCTGGTTATCCGAGTCAACATAATATAAGGTTGTTATTTTATATAGTTAGTTTATAGTTGTATGTCATAAAATGGCGGGCTAACACGGGCGAAGCGAGGGTGAGTCACTAGTGTATGTGTGTAATATAAAATTCAATTAATGATAAAATTATGTTAAGCAGTCACTCCTTGCATCATGTATTTTATTACAATAGGATCTCCATCAGACTTTTATTATTTATACGTATTCGGTAGTGTGGTGGTATTTATTATAACGAGAATGCTCTTCATTTAGTCCTTAATACGCTGGTTAAAAAATTAGGAATTGAGATTTTATGCGAAGTTATATCAGACATAACATTTATATTAAAAAAGCATATTTACGAAAATTAATTGCTACAAATATGACATTCGATATGTCTGATTTTTGTTTACATTTAATTTTTAAGTAAAGCGTTTTAGTAAAGATCAATTATAATTTAGATAGAGTTTGATGTTATAATGCTCATTACAAAATATAGGATCTTTTTTGGTACAACGCGAGTAAAACCGAATGTCACTCGTAATGTAGGTAAATTCAAACTTTTTGCAATTTTAAATAAAACATTCGAAATCAATTGCATATTTTAAATTTCAAATCTTCTCTAGAAAATATCACTATATGACTACTCACTCACTAATGCTTATACATGTTCCTCTTTATAAAAGCTCTTTGCACCCGCTTTTAATGAATAAAATAATAACACGACAGATGCACTGAAGCCTGTATAAAGGTCCATAAAAAGTGAACTATGGACGATAATATACTTAAAATGTATCGTCTGTTGTATTGCTCTATGGCAAGTCCATAGTAGACATGCTCGACTCTATCTGCCGGAGTACCGTTACTCGACACAGTAACCGCGAAGGGGAGATTAATGTAACAAATCTGCGCCGACGCACGAAGGGCTTGTAAGTGCTTAGATGCCAGAATATATTGACGAGATAGTATAGTCATTTGCTTTTAGCTCGCTGTTCTATAACATTGCGAATGTAAAGCAATAATTTTATAGACATTATGCTGCTAATTAGATAATATTCAAATTAATGGTTTTCTAAATTGATGTAATACTTTAAAACAACATATTCAAAGATATCATAAAACAAATTTCGTATTAATTACGATATACTTAGATTTCGGTAGCCTGATTTATTGAAATGGTATATGAAATCGAAGTTTATTAGAATACGCCTAACGTTTAGGTAGGTTTTTTAACCTCTTATTGAAAAGATTTTTCCCAAATAATATAATAGTGTTTCGATTATTTTTAAATATATGCAAAATATATTACCTATTTACTATGAATATTCATAATTACGAAGTATAGATAAAGTCAAAAGTGTGCCAAATTAGCGTGGCCTGTTCGCTCGACAGAACTTTAAGTTCGACCGGTTGATAGGACGTCGACCCCACAACCTACTGTCTGCTCTGTACATATTAATAATAAACAATTATACCATAGATATTATTACAATGCAAACTATTCGTCCAAAAAGATTATTGTATTAAAATCATTGTATGGAAATATCAAGATAATTAGGAGTAACTTTGCTTTGTGTTTTTGTCAAGCTTCCAGAAAGCTATTCAATTCAGGATTTTAGGACCTACATTTGTTTTTGTGTATTACACGATATATCAATAATCAATAACTAGTTTTGGGACAAGTACAGAAATTAGTAGAAACATTTAAATTATTATTTTTCAGCGTATAATAATATTTATTAAGCGGCATTATGTATGCACATAGGTCTTACTCCCAAAAACTAAAGACTCTTGTATATAAGGGGTTGATTTACACGTTAATAATGTTATCCTTTTTATTATAAATCGTAATAAAACTGTGGACGATCGATCATTCATATAATGTACTATCATTAACTATGGACAATTTAATACCGGCAAGTCAAAAATATTAACCAATAATAATCCATAATTATTAGTTATGATTGTCATTACATTCGAAAGTTCAAATAGTTATTAAGAATATAAATATTTGAAATATCGTACATAACAATAAATTCAGAAAGAAGAAAATATTATATCGTCATGTAAGTGTGATTGTCATTAATTGAGATTTTAAGGTCTAAAATAACATTGTTATACCGTTAATTATAATTTGTATTGCTGCGTGTATTATTAGAATTATAGTTAAACGATGCTTATCAAAAAATAGTCAAAGAAATTCAGTAGGTCCATATCGATTATTATGTAAAGTAGGTCATTGCGTTGACTTTTGTTATTCGATTTTTGGTCGTACGATCACGTTTTAAACAATCTACTAACTTACAACACTTATATTATTATAAGAATTAGAAGTAAAATTTTTATTTATAGTTTGAATTTATTATTAAATGTGATGTAATTTTTAGTGTCCGACCGAATATTCGGTTTCGGTTTCGGTTTCGGTCGAGTTTCGGCAAAAAAACGAGTTTCGGTTATGTTTCGGTTTCGGCAGCAAACCTGCCGAAACTACGACCGAAACCGAAACTGCATTCGGGAGTTTCCGCGCTGTGCTCGAGTGTGTTCGGCGCGGTAAATGACATCCAAGCGATGATGACATTTGGCCGCGTCCACGTGTGTAATCATGTCGTAACCTGTTTGTTTGCAGTTCATATAATATAAGAGTAGGTACCTCGAAAAGTAATTTAATATAACAAAGGAGTACCTAGATTATAGTAGAATCAAGTTTACCATAAAAAATTAAAAATCTGATTTATGTTGAAAATTAGGTAGCTTTGATATTATACTGTATTATAGATTAAATAAATAATGCTAAAAGTGGGAACTTATGGTTTGGTCTGACAAAGAAAAAAAGTTAGCTGGTTTTACCTTTTTTTTTGGTCTTTATTGAAAACCTGTAAATATTTATTGATTTTCAAGAAATATTAACAAAAAGTAGAAAGAGTAAATGCGCAATCTGTATGCTAATGACTTATTTTAATCACATTACTAGCATTTCCCGCGGCTCCACCCGCGTTTTAAAGACCCTAAACTAAATTTTCAGATTTCACATACCGCGTGACGTTTTACAGTCTTTAACAGTTACTCGAGATTTCTCAGAAATGAGATATTTTCCAGCGGTAAAAAGTATCCTATGTATTAACCCGGGTAAACAGCTATCATCATACCAAATTTCATGCAATACCGTCTAGTGGTTTTCTCGTGATTCGGATGTGGACAGACAGGTAGACAGAGAGACAAAAATTATAAAAACAATAGATTTGGCCTCTATATCGATAAAACATACATACTCTCGAAAAACATAACCCTCCTTCTGGCGCAGTCGGGTAAAAATATCTATTTCAATTTCTTACATGAAACATTTATTAGGTAAATTATTAGTAATGTCGTTTATGATATTTTAGCAGTAGAGTATTGAACGATTTGTTGTATATAACTAACTAACTCTAAAGTATTTAACGAAGCACTAAGCCGATTTTACCAGTTTATAGTTTGAAAAGATAAGAATTTTCACGGATTTAACTAATTTTTTCAAAAAATGTAGTTTATCAGGTTTTCGTAGTAAACCCTCGATATGTAAACAAACATTAGTTAGGTACATGGTATTTACTACAGTGCATTAGTGGTAATATTAAGGATTTAGAGTTTCGCGTTCAATTTAATAATTATTACGTAGGTACCAATATAATAATTGTTTTTTTTTACAAATTAACACTTATAATTAAACGAGTAGATACCTACCTGGTTATCCGTATAAAATTAACACTTATATTTATTTTACTAATGAAAACTGACTAATTATAATACATTTTCTTTATTTTTCTCTGAAAACATGATCCTTATAAAAAAGTTTCGGTTTCGGTTTCGGTTTCGGCCGAAACTGAGACCGTCGCCGAAATTCGGTTTCGGTTTCGGTTTCGGTCGTAAAAACCAGTTTCGGTCGGACACTAGTAATTTTAAACAAATCTATTATAAAAATTCGTCAAGTCTCGCTAAAACTCAAAAACGGCTGGGTCGATTCATTTTCACCGTTGTTTTGGTTTGGTTTGGAACTGGGGGTGCATCCGTTCAATTAATATTAAAAACGACGAATCCAAGCGAAGCGAGGGTGACCCGCTAGTCATATACGAGTATGTGTACATAGTGCATTTTACACTACTATAGTATTTAATTTTACTTTTTATTTTCTTTTACAGTAGAACAAGTGCAAATGCTAATTTCGTATACTGATGCTTATTATAGACAGTTAGCATGCTTTTAGACTTGTTGTTCCGCGATAAGCGTGTCATGTTGTATATATACAGATATATATAGATACAACATGACACGTTTATCGTGGTGAAGTAATGTAACTTGTGTTTGTTTGTTTGTTTGTTTGATAAGCACAAAGCTACACGGTGTTCCATAGAAGCCAGCAATTGTAGTGATATAGAATATTTACATCAATAAAATGAAATATGGTACCTAATGAACCTAGCCGATAGTTACTAAAATTCTTGTAACTTATCAAATGTATTTTACTTCCTTTGGATGTATTTATTACTATATTTAGATATATTTATTTTATACCGTTATTTGCAAAATGTGACACATTTACCTAAAAGTAAACGATGAAAGTTATTCGTATCAACTATTAGTAGGTTTTAATGTAAGTTGATGCTTTAATTTTTTGACTGCAGTTCATCAGTATAACTATCGTCAAAAAATAAAGCTTTCTGATAGGAATTGTAATAGGAACACGGTTAAAATGCCAAACATATGTATTTACAAGATTATGACAGCGATATTTATAATAATTGTATTCTATGTTGTTATCGCGTAACATGACACGTTCCTAGAAATGGCGAGGGATTTCGCATTCATCGCTTGCATGGAACTGCAGTGGGCAAGTTCAAGGCTGGTCGGCTACTTCCAATTGCAAGCGCACACGCATTAATTCCACTCACAAACGACTACCATTGTCTATCACTCGCGAACCGGGGTCAGGGACCCCATGAAGGATTAATGACACTATTGTGGGGAGTTTATCCTTTTTTTACCCCATCCCACCTGCCGCTGTACGTCAAGAAAGCTCTAAAATAAAAGCTCGGCTATTTTGAAATATATTTCCTATTCAGCGCACTGTTCATTTTTATTACTATTTGTAAACTTTATTATACAGGAAGCTTTTAACAGCAATTGTCAAGATTTTTTTTAATTCTGTGCGACTTAATACTATGCCAAGAATTGGTTTTAATTTTGCGTATAAATACTCAAATTAAATACGAGAAGGCTTCCTATATAATTAAGTGACACAGCGTTTATTTGTTATAAATTAAGTGTGTTCATGATTCGTTCGAATTAATGTATCTGTTACTAAGAATATGACATTTTTGTCTGAAATTAATTATTTTACGGAGATTCCATTTATCTTTTAATTTTATTTATAACATTTTAGTTACAATTATAGCTCCTATAGTTTTATTTATTTCTTCCATAACAAATACAATTTTACGACACGTTTGGCTCAGTTTGTAGTGACTCTACTTGTTGGTCGCGGGTTCGTGTTCCGTTGGGGGTATTCATTTATGTAATGTACTCCAGTCATGGGTGTTTACATTTATTTAATTACATGTATTTAAAGTTGAATAATACATAGTGGATTAGCCCGTAGCCATAACACAAGGCTAGTTATGACCGTTGTTAACCTTACTTTTGAATTAGACGGTGGTGTCTTAACATATCAATAAAACTTCTACATATTATATTGGGTAAAATAATACTACAGTGATGCAGAATTTATATTTAAATATAAAATTACATATATATCTCAAATTAACTAATTCCAAATCCCTGACACTAAAGAATGTATGTTTTTGTAAACAGTATATTACATGGTGCGTCACCGCTACTAAGCCCGCACGAAATCTCCGACCGTGACCATGGTCGCCACTATTAATATCGGAAAATAGAATTAAAAATTGAATGCGAAAATTAATTTCTGTACATTTAATGCGTTGTAAGTGTATGTTTGTTACTCCGCCATTATAAAACTACTAGACGGGCGGATTAGACAGGTTTGATAAATTCATCAAAATTTTTCCAAACAGCGTCAGAAATAAAATTTCTGAAATATATAAATTTAGCCAAATAGGCCGATAATAATAACTATTTCAATAGGATTTTTAAAAAAATATTTAATGTTCACATTAAACTCTGCTACAAGTTTATTATATGTTTAGAATATACTTTATAATATTAAATGTGGACGTCATTCGTGTCGACCATCATATGAAAAGTTGGCCGCCGCAGCAGTAGTATTTTCCGGTAGCTTCTGCGTGTAGGTTCTTATCGCATGACTTGATCCCGATCGCGCTGAACGTGACAAACAGTCCCATACTCAACACAAACATTGTTTTGATAAGTGTTTGTAGTTGTATCAATGGAAAATTTAGTATTACTAGCGAGAACTAGATCTAACGCTAGCGTAACCGTGGGTAACGCTAGTGTATTATACAGACCTTTTAGTCAATTCTATGTCAAACGTCATAAGGTTACATTAAAAAAGTTTATATTGTCTAAAGTGATAAGGTTAGATTAAAAATAATTTTATATGGTGGTTAAGTATTCTTAAATTTTCTAATTTTCCGCGCAATTTTCTCAATTTTTTCTTTCATAAGAATCTTTTCCTGACAATAACAAACACAACAAAAAGAGAATTAGCGAAATCGGTCCAGCCGTTCACGCGTGTTGACGTGACTAAGGCAAATAGGGATTCATTTTTATTATAAATACATATACCTATATTAAGAAAATTAATATATTTAAGAAATTACACTAGAGTAACATTTTTATTATACAGCCTTTTCAGAAATCTGAAGGATAATGTACACGCTCGTTTCAAGAACGTTGCTATGCATTTTATTTATTTTTGTTTTTATTTGTATGCAATTGCAATAATTATATTATAGTATAAAGTTTTATAGTCCATTAAAATACATTTTAAGCTTAAACAAAAAGACAGAATTTCAGAAGTACTTGCAATAGTAGGCATTAAATTTATAGTTTTTGAAAATAATCTCCCTTTCATCTTATTTCTGCTTTTAAATACGTACATTGAATCAGATTGTCAAGTGTCTGATATTATCAGACTTATTTATGATTATGACAGCTGTAATTAAAATATCGGTGTAGGTATTTAATTACAAGTGCTGTGTTGACATTGAAAAAGAGAAATGTAAAAGCGAATATTAAATTGTATTCAACCTTTTTTTATTAACGTGCAACTGCTGTGTACGGACCTCCCTCAGTACGAGGGGGGTCAATGCGAGTTGGCAGACTTCACATGTATTTCGAAAAATTTCTAGGTTCTCTCAAGCATCCAGGTTTCATCACGATGTTTTCCTTCATCGTAAGACAAGTGGTAATAATGATAGAAATGATTCGCACATGAAATATACGAGGTGCGAGACCCGGTTTTGAACCCGCATCACTCGCGCGTTACTACTACTTGGCTACCACTGCCATAGAATATTAATATTAAATAGGGAATTAATGTTAAATAGTAAAATTTATTTAATATTTTATTAAATATGATTAATATATTATACTCAAAATTCAACCGGAAATAGTTTTGTTCAGACATTGATTGGCAAGCGCATCCAGAAACGACATTTATATAAATTGTTTGGGAGCGTCGTGAATAATTAATAATTCTATCCCTTTCGTGAATAAATACATCTAATTATGAGAATATTTGCATGTTCGAAATGTATACATACGTCCAAGACCCATCAAAGTTTATCATTTTTGAAAAAAGAGCTAGTTTAAGTACGCAATCTCCACAATGATAACTTGCATTACATGCTTATTAACTTTAGCACGCTACTTCACGCTTTTAGTGACCATAAGAATGACACTCTCATTATTTTAGTCTCATTGAACTCTATAGCCGCAAGTAAAATTTCTATGAGAAATAGTTTAGTAATTTTTCTGTAACATAGTATGTAAATATTCAATTAAAAATTGCTGTTCGGAAAATTGGACAACAAAAGGAAAGCAATTGTTGTCTGCCCTTTTTAACGTCCCACTGCTGGACACGGGCCTCCCTCAGTACGAGGAGGATCAGGCCATAGTCCACCGCGCTGGCCTAATGCGTGTTGGCGGACTTCACATGTCTTTCGAAAACTTGCAAAGTTTGCTCAAACATGCAGGTTTCCTCACGATTCAGCAGCATTGGAGCAGTTTTTTTTTCATCGTAAGACAAGTGATAATCATGGTATGAATGATTCGCACACGAAGATATCAGAGTTGCGAGGCCCGGATTTGAACCCGCATTACTCAGTTATTCAAGCAAGCGCGTTACCGCTGGGCTACCACTGTCTCTTAAATTAAAGCAGCATAAAGTGTATTTGGGTTTTAGAACTCAAGAAGATCTATTTACCTTTAAAATAAGTTTTTAAAGGTTATTCATAATTGATTTGTTTTATGACATTCATATTATCGATGATCAACATTTTCAGTATTTTGAAATAAAAAATTACAAGTTATTTCCTAACATCTTAATTGGCAAAAACAATATAAAATATATTTGAATGGTGCTTCAGCCCGTTACAGGCCGGCATTGAGCCAAATGTTGTTAATTTACATATTGTATTTGCAATGTTCCTCTACACTCGCCGCCAGTACAAACGTTCCCAGTGATGTCTCTCTATTTTAGTCGATCTATTCACTATTTCAACACATTAAGATATAAACAGTTCTGAAATTGAAACATACAAACATGTTTGATCTACTTAATGAATCGCCTATGTCATTGAAAAAGCTATCTATAGCTAGGTATAACCCGCGACTATTCCATTACATTACACTTTGCATAGTGCATAATATTTTTTTAAGAATAAGAGTATGATATTTTATCTTATTGGAATCAATTTTACATGAAAAATAGTTTCAAATTTCTTTAAAATCTAGGTATTAAATGGACTGGGAATTTATGTAAAAATATCAGCTGTTACTTGTTAAACTAGTAAATAGCATCATTTCATATTAAAATGTATATAATTATTTAGTAAATTATAAGTTGCCTATTTTTGGGTAAAAGCATGAACGAATTATTCGTTCATGGGTAAAAGTTATCGTTAAAAAATCTTAAATTACTTTTAATGGTGGAGGAGCTTATGTTCAAAATTATTTAGAAGTCAATAAATTTCTATAATTATAATATACTTGATTACTTATTTATAATATTATACATTTTTATTATAAAAAGGTAAGATTAGAAAGTTATATCAATTATTAGTATATAATTTATATCTGAAACTATTCGGTACTAAATTTTTAATATTAATTATGAACTTCATTGCGGAAGAATGATGTAGGCTTTATTATATTTTAAATGGGTATACTTTCAGAAATTATAATATTTTTAAGTCGTGGCTTGAAAAAGCAATATAATGGGTGAAGTTATAGAAAACTTTAATTTATACGTTCAAACATACGTTTTACCAAACCATTTTCAATTCCCAGTGAAGTTTGTTGATGCGCTTTGTTTCTGTAATTCAATTCGCAGCTTTGCAGTGCCAATTTACTCGTTCTAGTTCGATGCCCTTGTGAACTATACTGTTTATTTTAGTTCTCTCACATGTCTGACCGTGTCAATGTTTGACTTTGTTTCATAAGTATTGCGAATCTTTAAGTCCAACATGGAAATAATAGGCAATATTTCTATATCAACAAGCAGTAGATACATAGAGATAATCTGTGAAAAGAAAATAAAATAGAAGAAAATAACATTAATCACTTCTTTACACATGAACAACCATCTTAATGATTTTAACAAAAAATGGTAATAGCTACAAGCACGTGAAAATCGTAAACAAAGATTAGCTATTAGAATACCAAATCATTGATATTAAAAATTATTATCTGCATTCTTAGTGTTAAAATTGACGTATTATTAAATATATAAAGTACCTACTTGCTTATTAACTATTCTTATAAGCGAAGCATATTCATTGAATTTCTATCAACGTGAACTTGTAAAACGCTTGATTTAAATAGTTTTTATCTTTTTAAGCGCACGTAACTTAGTGAGCAAGATAATATATAATCTTGCTGGTAAATTAGTGGTATTCCACCCCCCGTAACTCGATGAGCATGTAAGGTCGTCGGTCTTGCGCCTGACCCTCAGCGGTCATGTCGAATTATCCACCCTTCAGGATTTTGAAAGTGAAAAGAAAGTGACTTAGTGAAATTAGCCGCCTTGGCCGTGATTATCCGGGAGTCACCTTATGGGAAATTAACAGCAGTAGCATTTCCTCTTTTTTTAATATGTTGGGACATTATTACAACAACTCCATTTAGTTCCTAGCGATGAGGCTTTTGTTACAGACACCGGACGGTTGATATACTACACATATATAAATTTTAAGTGCATAAATGTTATAAATATAAAGACCCGTGACTGGAGTACAATTATTCGTGCTTAACAAATGAATGCTCCCAGCGGGGCTCGAATCCGCGACCGCTGGTGCAGAAAGTAGGGTCACTACCAACTGAGACAAGCGTGTCGTCAAACTCATTTATAAATATATGATTTGGAAATCACGTTAAACCTTAACTGCCTATAAAAAGGTATTTTGTCTCAAACAAACCACAGTTTATACCTTAGAAAACAATTTCGCTTGTAATAAAACGGGATCCGTTGTGACGTAGGCGTGCCGCATTACGCGTACAATAACATTCATGCTTTAAATTGAACAGTAAATTGATTCTGAACCATTCAAACTTTGACAAGAGTTTTATTCGACTGCACCTTTGCTTATTCAGATTTATCTTAAATAGCGTTTCTAGTTTCTAGTTGTAGGCAATCGAGGAAATTCAACATGTAACATATGGTAATAATATGATGAATTACTTCATAATTAAATGTTTCGTTTTAATGATTTGCCTATATGTAATCGAATAAATCCTTTAAAATAGAAATAAGTTCGTCGTCATATACCACAATTTTATATGCTTTTCTACATATAACAAAATTATTTATTTTTTAAATTCTTATAAAAATACTTATTACTATCGATTCATAGGCAGGATCAATCGTTTTAAGAATTTTGTCGGCCTATCTAGCTACCTGCCTGTCCGTTAGAAGTAGAACGCACTACGAAATAACCACTGGGCAGATTTTAACGAAATTTGGTACAATGATAGCTGATTATTTGGGTTAATAATAATCATCATTAAAAACGATATTTTATACGGACACGTTTACTAAAGTTTGATTATGTAACAAACATTTATACTAAGACTCACGCTCGCTCCGCTATTCAACTCGAATTTCATCTATTCAGGGTTTTTCTTATGATCACAGACATACAAACGGTCAAAAAATCTAATAACTTTCGTCTTCTGTAATGTAACTATAATATAGACTATTTCTATAAGATTTTCCAAACAATATTCTACTTGGAATTTTATTATATGTATTAGGTATACACATGTACCTATTAACGAATCGAATATTAAGATGAAAAGAACTGTATAATCGATATCATTCTCCGGCCGATAACCTTACGTCAATCAATTACTCCGTTTCTTTCTGATAGGTTTACAACATAGTTGGGTTGGGTAAAGCAAACCTACATTTATATTAATTATATCATTTTATAAATAACTAGCGACTCACCTCGCTTCGCTTGGCTTAGTCTGTAGACTTAGCGCAAACAAAGCCACAGGTTCTGCTAATTAAAAAAAAAACAAAAAATATAACTTTTTGTAGTCGGTTAAAAAGTAGCCTAAGTTTCGCCTTATAACATGAGCTAACTGCAAGTGAAAGTCCCCGTCAAAATAGGTCCAGCCATTTGAGAGATTAGCCGGAACAAACAGACAGACAGAGAAAACATTAAAAATTGATCTTTTGATTCTAGAATTTTTATATGCATCTAGTGAAAAGCTGTTAATTTGAAATTAAAAACAGACACTCTAATATTATTTATATGTATATACAAATTTATATGTATATATGTATATCTTAAAACTCAAATTTATATGTATATATGTATATCTTAAATCTCTTTTCAATCAAATGCCTTTAATTTTAGTTAACAATCGTAAAGTCTAGCATTTTTTTTTATGGTAAAAAGGGGGCAAACGGGAAGGAGGCTCACCTGATGGGAAGTGATCACCTCCGCCCATGGACATCTCAAGTCAGGCTTGCAGATGCGTTGCCGGCCTTTCAGGAAAGGGAGGGATGGAGGAGGGAGGGATGGAGGAGGGAGGGAAGTGGGATGAAGGGGGGAACGAAGGCGGAGGATGAAGGGAAGAGGGAGGGGGGAAGGAGAGTGGGCCTCCCGGACTCTCACTCACCGGACGAAACGCGACAGCATAGTTGCCACTTCACGCCTGTCTTCTGTGAGAGAGTGGTACTAATGAACTATACGGGGCGTGCCGGCCCATTTGGTTGCTACCCGAAGGTAACAAGCATGGCACTACCACTTTAAAGATGAAGCATGAAGTAGGGATGTCCAAAAAGATAGAACAGGATTCTTTGACAGCTAGCTAGTTTAATACAAAATGACTGATATTATAAAGACTGAAAGTTATATAACCTACAGTATAGGGACTCTCCCGTGACCATGATTCGTGTAAAACGTCGGGAACCAAAAATCGAAATAATCCTCGAAAAAACCGAAAAGATAGTTTCATTTATAATTTTCTTGTCTGCTAATTAACAAAAGAGGTTGATTAAACGTTTTTAATTTTACTCTAGAAGTATCAGCATATTATGTGATACCTACTATTTATTTCTGAAATTTCTTTTTATTTTAGTAAAAAATAGCGAAAAAAATAGAAAGTTTTCATAACACCACTTGCAATGAATACCTATTAGTAAAAAATGAAAAAGCTGTAGAAAGTCGTAATTTGCATTAAATTTCGTAAGTAACTATGATAAGTGAAACAATGAAAATTATATAATATTGTATTTACAAGGATTGAATACCAAGATTAACAACGAAATAGTCAATGGATATTTCTTCGAATAAATACTTCATATAGAAATACCATCAGTTAAGATTCGATCATTACAAGATCCTTTACATTCCAAATTATTAAAAAGCGCAGAGATGTAAGTTATGATAATGAATGTGAATTACCATTGGTGAGATGTTTTAAAATAATAATGAAAAATATAGTTGGAATTATAGTAACAATTATTGCATGTAAATAACCGCTGAATATCATTGTCAAGCTTTTTTTTCATATGAAAGTATTTAAAAAAAATTAAGTTTACAAAAATATACTTTGTATATTCTTAATATTCTGTGATGCAATGATATGAGTCAAATTACTTAAGAAAGTGATGAGTTCATTGAGACAACTTAGCTAAGTGCAATTTACAATTTATCGTTTCTCACTTATATGATAATTGTGGACGTTTCACAACGATATCATATGGCTATTATGAGTCGAGAAAAATAAACTACAAATCTTTGGAGAGCTAAAGTTGGCTTGGCTCTTGTCAAGTTAAAAGAGAGAGGTGGCTAGGCTAAGCCTGGGGAGGCAGCGTGCGGCAAAATGAAGTCACATTGTCGCATTGAACGGCTGCCGCAACGGCCGCGCGAATAGCAACGCACGCGCAACGCTTGAAACCAAGCAACGATACGAGTGACGATCGATAAGACTGTGATAAAAACTGCAGTGTTTATAAATTCTGTAGGTAATGTGCTAGCGCGGCTGGAATGTCGTAACGATTTCGCTGTTTTTATTGTGATTCCTCCATTTCTATGTACATTGAACGAATGCGTTTTTACTGCCCGGTCTCGACGACTCACTTGTCCGCTAAGTGCAGTTTGCAATGCTTGTTTACTTTAGCTAAATGACCGGTATAACTTGTGAATTGACTGAAACTTATCAAATACAGAATGCTTCGAACGTAACAGACTCGTCAAGATATGTGTAAAAAAGTTATTCATGTTCGTGTCCAAAGGCTCTATAATTTTATTCAATCTATATTAAAGCATAGTATTTCTAGATAGATAAATGGGAACGCTATAGGACAGGAAAGTGTCTTTTTACAAGTCATATTTCTGCAATCTCATATCACATCACTTCGCGGTATAATAGTGCACTATATGGCTCGAGAAGACTTCTTAAGAGTAACCATTATTTTAATAACAACTGTTGTACACATAAACGATTGCGATCGTGCCTACGGCAATCACGATGCTCGCTCTATGGTGGAAATTTGATCTGCACGTTTGTGGGTCAAAACAAGACTCTAAAGGCTTGTTGTGTTCGTTCTAAGAATGCATACGCTTTATTTGCCCTATGAATGGAACTTAGATTATCGCGCATTCATATTTAGATGAAAGCCTTTATACATTAAAATATGATATGTCTGTCAGACTTACAAATGGCTATTTCACTATTTCATTTCAAGGTATTTACTGGTTATATTGACTATGCTATGCTTATATACATATTATATGTATGACTATATAGAACTGCTTTATTATTATTAGTGTCTATTTCCACGCGTACCACTTTACAATTAGATATTAAGTGAAATTATTAAAACTTAATGACTTAATGTATGTATCTATGTATTTATGTTTTCGTATTTGAAATAAGCGTTTCAGCTGCAATTTAAAACGTCTCGTAATTCTAATTCAAAGAATTCATCGTACGCAATAATAAGAGAATTCCCCTTTATTCTATAAAGATCTTTTCCCATGGCAGTCTAAGCTAAAGAGCTTTTGAAATTTCAACATTAAAGCCTTTCTAAACCGCTCAAAAGAAATAATAAACAGGCCCTTATTCATACCGAAATTGCCTTTGAATTAATACCCTGGCATTAACCTTGAAAACTGAAAACTTGTCGTTTTGCAGAACTCTTCAAAATATTTTAATGCAATTATTATAGAGCATTAAATTAATCTAGGAGTCAATAATAATAGGTACATTTATTATTTTAATATTAATTGCTAATTATGATTGATGAGATGAATTTAACTTAGAAAAATATTAGATTTTATTATTTTATTATATTTTTGATGCATTTATTCGTATTGTTCATATACAACTTGTACATATTATGCATATTGCATACTTTAAATAAAAATAAAAATCTGAAGGAAATTTATACATTACATATAAATTCTCTATTCCGAACGTATGTTCCGCGAAGCAGTAAAGACATCCTGCAAATAATCCCGTCCTATCAACCAGGCAGGCGACTTGGCGATATAAAACTTAACCTTGGCCAATTGATGCGGTATTCATTTCAGGTTTAAATAGAATCATGTCGGATTATGATAATGATTAAAGTATACTAGTTTATTAGGTTTTTGTGTTTTATAAAATACTCGCTAAATAGTAGCTATACTAGCTACTATTTAGCGCTCCACTAGTTATACACATAAACCTTCCTCTTGAATTACTCTATCTATCAAAAAACCGCATCAGAATTCGTTGCGTAGTTTTTAAAATCTAAACAAACATAGGGACAGACAGACAGCGGAAAGCTTTGTTTTATACTGTGTAGTGATTGTACTGAGGACGTTAAACTAAAATTCACTGTGAGCTCATTGATAAAATTAAGTTCAGTGCTTTTTATAATTTCGAGCTATAACGATTTCAATGAAAAACAAAATTACAGCTATTTTTCATAATTATATGCCTACACTAATTAAATTCTATTTATATATGTTTTCTTAATTATTTTGAACCATGATTTAGACAACGCACGGTGACTAATCTAATTGTGTGAAAATAAATTATTTATCTACGAACTTAACTTGAATCTTATTTTTCTCTTAAAATAATATACAGTTAATGTTAAAGTCCATTTAAAAATATTTAAAGAAGCAGTTATTATTTCTATTACAAAAATGGTCCTTGCAGCATTTTTTTTATATTTTCACCGAAGTGGTGACAAAGTGCAGGTTAAACATATAGTCTTACAACTTTACGACTGAAGCAAAACTATAAATAATAACTAAGCATTATTTTCTACGAATTACTAAGGATGTCCAGCAGATGCTTAAGACTCTTATTTCAGTGTTCACAAGTGAAGTAAATGAACGAACGTTTTTAAAATTTAATATTTTTATTATCAACTTCAGTTACTTTGTGTTATTATCATTTTAATTTAATTTTTTGGAACGTTAAATATATAAAAAATATTCAATTATACTGTTGTTCAACAATAATGAAAAAAAACAAATGTTAATAGTGCATAATTGTTAAAGTTTGCTCAACACAAATAAAAATAAATCTCTAAGTACTATACTAATGAAATCAAATCAACCTGCAAAAGTAATTTCATATAACGTTAAGCGTGTACAAAGCGAGTATTTTGCGGACGTGACTCAGTGTCGTGGGTGCCTCATTTAGTATGCGCGAGCGCAACGGCTAGGAAGTGCATTCGTGTAACAACAGCCGTGTGCGAAATATTGACACGACTGCCATTAATCAAAACCTTAAAATTTCGATATCCATATATAATATTAATAATTACTCAAATTTCCTTAAACGTTATCTTATTACCTATCAGATAGACTTATAAACGGTTCTCAGTATAATATAAATTGTAATCACAATGTTCAACGATCTGTTCGTGATATGTAAAAATAATACTTTAATTATACTTAAGTTCAACCCATTCTGAATACTTGCAGTTTACGAGCATAAGTATATTATGTTTTATATAATATTTAGCGTGTAATAGCTTGCCTTGGACATTTCATCTTCTTAATATTATAGTCATATATGTATGCAGGTTATTACAAAAAAACAAAAGCTGGAAACCGTTGAGAAGAGATAAAAGTAGATATTATATGCGGCAAAAGTCTAATAAGCTGTTGAATAAACCACAACGCACAATAATGTGGGCTGTTTGTGACAATAAAATTATACTGTACTTCTCAAGCTGGACATAAACAATACTTGTTTCTTTTTTAAATGTTTTAATTTTTTTCCTTATAATACTAGTAAAAAAAGTTCTCTCACATGATAAAGATCATTGATCTTCTCATCTCGTCCCCAGTAACAATCAAAACGGTCTAAAATCTCGTTTTATTCGTCATATCACTTTCCATTAACTGTAAAAATTACTACGACTACGTGACTATGAAGTAATTAAAACGGTTCGCGAAGCTGTGGAGCTCTTAACTGTACCCGTGGTACATTCGGTAAAAAATTGGCAGATGGTGAATTGACGACTATATCAAAACATGGCGCAGTTCGTCGACCTCATAGCAACTAGCCGCTCGGAAACTGTGTCAAAATTTATGCACTCAGTTCCACAGCACAAAGAGATGCGAGACGCGAATAAAAATTTCGTTTACTATTTCAATTTATGAAATGACCGCGAATAATTAATCTTAATAAGAACTTGTTTGTTCGTGATTATTAGGTAGGTAGCTATTTAATTTGTGGTCATTATTGAAAATGGTTCTGAATAGTTGCGTACCTAATATATTTTCACTTTTGTCGATACTTATTTTATACCTGCTGTAGTATGATTTTTGTTTGCTGTTTTGTTTATGGACGAATTTCTCAAGTCATTTAAAAAATCTTTTTGCATTTTATTGACTTTTGAGATAGAATGTAGGTTGTCTAATATCATGCAGTTTAAGTGGAACAGTAATATTTTTTTTAATTATCCGAGCCTACTAACCTAATAAGTTACCTAAGTGGAATTGTAGGTAAACATTTTGTCAAAAACAATAATGTAGAAATTTAAATATGTAGGCATCATAATAAATGCGAAATCGTACGTTAGTAAGCGAGTGAAAGAAGGACAAAAGTTGTTCTTTCTTTAGATTTTTTGGTTACCAACGTTTTGAATGCTTTATTACGAGAGAGACTGGGGTTTTAAGCATCTCTGAGATCTTTGTATATGCAACTTGTATAGCAAATTGCTATAGCACTAACAGTACCTACCAGCAAAATTATAAAATGATTTTAAAAATACATAAATGCCACCAAATTCCCTTACAATATTTATTAAATTTAATATTAATTGCTAAATATTCGCGTCAATCTAATACAGTATTAATTATTTCTTCATTAAATTATGAATAATGGGTTCAAATTCAAAATTTCCTGAAAGGCTTATGACATTAAATTTACGGTGGAACGAGTTTCCGCGAAATTGTCTATATGATTTTATTGTTTTGTGAACCAGATCCAAATACCAGATACACCGTTAAGCGATATGTTTTCATTAGCGGAAATTACTGTTAGATGTAAATTATACATTTCGTTCATTATGAAGAGGACACGTTTGACTCAGTTGGTAGTGACATACTAGTACTTTCGACGCCAGCGGTCGCGGGTTCGAGTCCCGCTAGGGGCATTCATTTGTTGAACATGAATGTTTGTACTCCAATCATGGGTTATTTATAATATGTATGTATTTAAATTTATTAAATATTTGTGTGTACATCATTTTCTGGTATCCGTAACACAAGCCTCGTAGCTTACCACTTAACTAGATGGATTTTATCCTTAATACCTGTATACTCATACTGAATGTACATAATATGTACTAACACCTTTTCATTTGTTACGTAATTTGGCACATAGAAATGTAAAATATTGCTTAAACACGAACTTTGCGTCATGCAATATTTCCAAAACAAACTTAGAACGCATATTGGCGAGTCATAAATTAAGCTAAAAGTCAATAAAATCGTAGTATTGTGAACAGTTTCTACTTCCAAGCTGTCTTCTATTGTTACGATTTGTTGATATTGGAGCCGGACGTGTCGAGGCAGAAATTAATAACAAACGTTTGACTATACCGATGCATAATATGTATTTACGCCCACTATGGTACTTTCGAACTATTGGGTCACCATCGCATACCGCATATAGCTCGACTATAATCCATTGTTAAACAATACCTTGTCATTGGTATACGGTATATCTATCTAATATATAATCTACGGTACATTGCATGCATTGATTTATATGTTGAGATTAAAAAAAAATATTAATTTGAGCATATATTATATTATGTATTTAAATAAATTTCCTGGTTTTGTTTATCAAACAATTTTAGAATCATTTTATCCCTATTTGAAGTTAAAATAAGACCTAACTGTAACTCCTAGACTACTACTCAATCTAACCCATTATAAAAACTGGTGTACCCCAAATGTATTAAAGGAAATACAGAGAATATTTTGCGTTATCCACTTCAATAAAATTAGAATGTTAAGTTTTTTTTGTTTAATCGAATAATATGAAAGTATAAACGGTACAAAACGATGTTAGGTTTTTCCTGTATGTCTGTCTGTTTGTTCCGGCTAATCTCCGACCAGCAGTCCAACAGCTGGACCGATTTCGACGGTTTCGATTCGACTTTTACTGGCTAATAGTTTGCTTTATAAGTTACTTAAGTATAATTTTTAAAGATAATCTTAACAAATACTGCAGTTGTGAGACTCGCAAATAAAAAAAAGAATTATTTACTGTTTTTCTTCTGCCTGTATAATTGAAAATGCGGATATAAATCCTTCCACTTACTCTGAGCTAATTTAAATGGCCATAAACATTTAAATACAATCTGGCAATATATCATTGCTCTTTACTATATAATTGAGGCGTCAATTATTAACGTCGGGAGCCGTATTCTTAATAGTTCGTTTTACTTATCCATGCATTGCCTTTGTTTAATTCTTAAATAGCTTTTTTTATGACACGCTATTAATATTTAATGATCATGAGTATATTCATAATACATATATATATAATTTATACATATTTTTTAATTAACACATATCTACTTGCTATGGGCATATAATGGCATAAAATACAAACTAAAATCGTTCACTCTTTTAAAAATACGTACGCAATTTAATAAAGTAGATAAGAAAGCTAACCAATGAAATCAGAAGCTAGATTAGTTTCAGATATCAACCGAGCCGTGTTAATGACCCTCACAAGGCCAAAGGCCCCCACGAAATGGATCTATAAAACCTTTTAGTTTTATGGATTCCGTTTCATTCCACAACAAAATAATCGATACTGAATATCTTTACGACAAGCCAGCGCGAACTTGTTTAAATTATAGACTGTAATGCAATCAATTGAACGGTTTTTAATAATTTAGCTGAGTCGAGATATGTAAGGGAAAAATGCTAATTCGACAAACGAAGTGATCATTTTATAAATAATATGTGCAACAACAATAATAAAATGGGAAGCGGTAAATTTGGGCTTAATTTAAAAAAAGACAAAGTGAACGTGACAGAGGCTAAAAAGACTGAATTTAGTGTTAAGGAAAAATGTCGGAAATTACAGAAAAAACTTACGAAGACTGATAAACAGAAGACTGAATCCAACACGAAGGAGAAGACCATTTGGTGGAACCAATGCAATAGTTGTGAGTACAAACAGAAGTGATGTTTATTTCCAATATCTTTTTAAATTACTTGTTATATGAATATTTGTAATCATAGAATATTTATGAATCAATTTTCAATATGGACGTTTTCCCATTTAAATAAAATATTCATAACGACTTGCTATCTATCTGTTTATTTAGATAGATCCCGTCTACATCGTAAAGTGAAATATATATGGATCGACAGTAATTTAAAAGTTCTTATCTTATTATTATTTACTATTTATTGAATTAAAAGGTTATACTTGATCGTATTGCAAGACCAACTAGCCCTTGAAGGGCCGTCAAGCTTGTTACGTTCTTTGAATCTACAATGAAGGGAAATTAGAGCACCAAGGTTTGAACTTTTGAAATCAAACGAGTACCTCCTGTTATTCAACGACAAATAATCGAGGTTAGCGACGTGACCTTAAATGTCGCCTCCAAATTATATGTAAGCCCTTCTAATAAATAACAAACGGAACAGCATTAATTTAGTGTTACGACATTTAATTTTGCTAGTACCCTAAGGGATCGAAATATATTAAATTTATAAAATATCGAAGTTAAAAAAGCAATCAATTGTAGTTGCGTTATTAATTAACTGGTTACATTATTATTAACGTATATATATTGATTGAACCATATATATATTGACAAATTTTGGGTACCTACTGAATAAATTTTGTTAAAATGTAACGTGGTTGTTAACAAAAATATTTACTTTATGTTATTAATCCTGTCCATTTTTTTTTGAAAATGTTAGTAGCAGTACAAATCAGTTTTTAGCAGAAAAAATTGCTCCCGGAAAAATTTATTAGAATTAGTCTAACTTTAATATAAATTCTTTTTAAAAGAAATTTTATATTTAGGCCCGATTTCACCAAAGTAGAATAACTATTATTCCTAGGATAAAGCTGTTATTTACTCTAAGATAACCATGCTTTCATTTCACCAACTACTTATCCTGAGTATAACAAAGCTATACGAGAGTAACTCTTATACCGCCAATTTTGAAAGAATAACCGGCTTATTCCTCAGATAAAATCAAAATGGTGTCAAATTTTATGTCAGTAAACTGTTGATTCATATTTTTGCACATTGAATTGTAATTAGGAGAAAATATTATTAAAATGCAGCGTTTGAGAAGAATTTTATCGGACAGCGAAAGCGATAGTGAAGATAACTATTTTATTTTGAGACGTCCAAGGTGGTTTAAAGAATGTTGGTGTTAAAAGTGGTTTATCTAAAGCAGCAGCATACAATTTATTATTAAATTAAATTAATTATTAATTAAATTAATTATTACTTAATCTATATATATATATAATGAAAATGGTCTTCGTTTGAGGCTCAATCACGCCTAAACCACTGATCGTATCGACATGAAACTACCACCATTCGATGCGAAATTTTTCCTAGATGGTTTATGGCTATCTATTTTTTGAATTCCAACATTCCTTCATTTTTTTATTGCTGTTTTACTTTTATGAACATTTATCCCGCTAATAAAAACAAAAGATAAGCATTTTCTCTTGATTCTTTTGTTCTCATGGATTTCAACAGAGTATATTAAACGGATTATGGTTTTTTACATTCAGCTAAGAATCTACTCACGGTAGTGGAGAACGGCTGGACCAATTAGGCTTTTTTTTATAGTCAGAATTGTCAGGAGAAAGTTTTGTATGTAAGAAAATTTTAAAAAAGTCAGATAAAAAGTTAAAAATTTCGATGATAATCGAAGAATTCCCATCTATATAGTCACTCACTACGAAATCTCGGGAACCATAAGACTTAGAAACGTGAAACTTGGTAGGAATATTACTTTTGCTATGTAGAGGTCAGCTATGAATAGATTTTAAGAAATCCATCCCCCAAAGGGGATTGCGGGGGCGTTAACAATGAAAAATTCCTGTTTTTAAACTATAACTCCTATAGACTTCAAATTTGGTAGGAATCTTCTGTAAGAGGTGTAGAAATAGGCTATGAACGAATTTTACGATATTAACAATTAATATTTTTAATTTTCCAGCTAAAGCTCCTACAAGCTCCAAATTTTGTAGGAATTTTCTATAAGCGAAATATAGCTTCTAAAAATTCTAAATATTGTAGGAATCTTTTATTATTCACATAAAGATCATCTCAAAATGGATTTCAATATAGTCTACTTCCGACAGGAATTGCGGGGGTGGGTGTTAAAATCTAAAATTTTAATTTCCAACCTGTAACTTCTACAGACTCCAAATTTGGTGGGGATCTTCGTGTATGTAGGGATATTTGTGTATTTCCTTACAACAATCGTCTTTTTGGCAGCGGAGAAAAAGTCGTTGAGAGGTTTCCAAAACTTAACTTTACATGGAGCCAATCAACGGACTAAGAATTTTACATTCATTTTACTTTTGCAGACTACATATCCGACGAATTATTTTATTGCGGGATCGCGAAAATGTAACAGATTATAATGAATGCATTTTCTAAGCACTTGAGATGTGGAAAAGAAATTTAGTAACTTATTCCAATAGAATTCATAAAAAACATGAACAATTAATTTTCTATAAAAAATTGATGTCACGGAGAAAATTTTAGTTAACAGAAAATTCGTCGTAGGTTCAAGACCTAGACAAATTTTAACTTCACATATGAGACTTACAATGACTTTAACTTAAACGATTTTAACGACTTTAACTTTAACTTAAATGATTGCACATTGAAAGTTACAATGAATATTAGTGAGAAAAATCACCTGGATGGAAGATACAGGCTAAATCGATGGAATTTGGAATTTGTGTAAGTCTAAACAATATCGATGCTTACAGTTCTATCCGCGGGGCCTATTTATGTTCATACAAAAATAAAAAAAAGAGAATAATAAAAATATGAAAAAAAATAAAAATGAAACATAAAATGAAATTTATTTACTTTTTCAATTCGCCCAGCGAAGCGGGCGGGAAACGGCTAGTTTATTATAATTTAAAAAAAACACATAGCAAACTAAACGAAATTAACTTGAAAAATAGCACTGACACATTGACATAAGTTCAAAGTGACGACTAAATTAAAAATGTCCTGTTATGCTATACTGTACTGAGATAATGACATGTCTATTTAATTTGACTGCATTTACATTCAATTGTCATTCAATGTGCCACAGGTAAAAAAAAACATTAATCTAAGAATAGTTATACTAGGATTAACATTTTGTCTTTACAAAGCAGTGAAACGTACTACGAGTTATTCTGAGAGTAAATGCAGCGAATAATTTTATACCTGGCATAGTTATTCTTGGATAACGACATCATTTGTGAAATTGGGCCTTAATGTAGTAAATAATAATGTTTAAGTAGATATAACTACTGTTCATTTACGGAAATAAGTTTTTATAACGAAAGTATCTGACACGTTTGATTCATATCTATTGCACTTCATCTTTATTTACGACGAGCGACGTTCAAAGTGTGTCAGTGGAAAGCGCGAGAGAATCCCGTGAAATCAACTCTCAAACACGACGCCGGCGCTTGCACCCCAGTGCCCACTTTCTAAACAAGCTATACTCTGTTTATGGTTCAGGAACTGGTACAGACTACATGAAAGTTGTCTTAGACATTTCCTTGTCTACAAATAATCATAGTATTATCTTTTTGCATTATGCATACATTTTGTATAAGCTATCATCGTATTAGAAACGCTTCTCAAGAATGCTTCGTCAATTTACATTTCCTAACAATAAATGTCTGAATCAGTGGTTATTTACTCTTCCATATAAACTACGGCGGTTTGATTACTCTACTGTTTTTATACAAAACACTTTGCATCGTAACTTTTGACGTTTATATTTAACCAGATAGTAAATATTATCATTTTATTAAACAGAGAAATAATACAAATTCTTACTAAAATTGAAATCGAGTGTTTTGTATGTACTTGAGATAATATAAATAATAAAGTTAAGTAGTTTCCTTCGCGTTTGTCTTCCGTATTGCAATTGACGCCACTTGCGATTTCAAGATAACATTTTTATTTATTTGTATGATATTATTAAAAATAAAAGCGTAAATAAACTCTGAATATTTTTTATTGTTTACTTTAAAATATAAATTCTATTTTTGGTTTATATCAAGGTTGAGATACAAATTTCGTGTCTTCATTAGCAATATCGCAATTGACAGTTAAGGTCGTATGAGATGATCATTATTGAAAGTACTTACAAATTTAAAGTCTTTTAGTAATTCTTAATGAGTACTGTCATTAACGTATCTCCCTTTTTGGACTTGCCAACTTGTTGAGCGGATTTATAATTTTAAATTAATATCGTCGGTATATCGTTACCAAGGGATATGCGTCAGTATTCTAATAATAGCTAACTCAAATGAATTCCATTCATTTTTACTTCTTGGTTAAATTATTTTCATAGACAAAAACTATAATTGAATGACAAATTAATTGATTTGTTAACTTAATTTTGTTACCTTCTATAAAATTTCTTCAGAACGAACGGATTTGTAAGGTTAAAATTTACATTGTTTTGAAAATCGAATGTTTTACATCAATCACACTAAATTCTCGACATATTTTTTTAAATTGTCATTTTCCGTGTAAGAAAGTGTTAAGATTATATAATGAAAATATAATATTTGTTTGTTTGTTTCAGTGAGTGAAATAGACCAGTATCTATGGATGGTTGGTGGGTCTGCGGGCGCTTTGGCGCTCACTGGTGTAGCAGCTGCTTCGGCCTTCTATCTCAGCACTCGGCCGAAACCAGAGAAACCTTTGGTCACGTTACATGAACAGAGCTTACTTGAACCGGTCAGTATATACTTTTAATGCTTACTACAAATACGTTATGTCAATGATTCTTAGTAATAAATATCTCTATCTAGCGTAGATATACATTATATCTACGCTAACACACTTTATCTTGCAATTAATTGCAGCCATCAATCTTGGAAATTACATTAAATTTAAAAGTCCTACGAAGTATTCAGATTTATAAATGAAAACGTTCTGAGACAGTGCAAAACAACGATTGTAATTACCTTAACTGATATGCAACTTTGTAGTTAACTACTTATCTTAAATACTTCAAGAAGGCAACGTTGAATGTTTAAGCGTTGCAACAAAACTAGGAAGTAAAAATTAAAAGAGATTACTGAATTGTTGCTATGTTACAAACATCGATACAATATTTGCATATATTTTGCAAATAAAGTGCCGAATAATTAGGTTATTTCGTAAGGTAATAAATCTGATAAATAAATTAAAAGATATGAAAGGGTTCATAACCGATAACGATTTCCTTTTCTAACCGATAGACAATACTTTATATTTAGTTATCTATAATTATCAAATTATATTTCACCAGGTATATGCGTAGCACGGTAATGATTCAATAATTTATCTTTGAATGAAACTCGTAAACAAACGATAGCCCATTTGGGTAGGTGCGTTTTAGACGCATTTTGAAATTTGAATCACTAAAAATAATATTTACACTTATTATTTAAAGTACCTACTACTTCTTTTTATAAAAATTAAAATATTTTATTGACCTTGAATACAAAATCTTAACGCTATATTAAAAATATTACAAATGTCAACCTAAAGGTCAATGATCGAAGTGCTCTTATAACCTAGAGATACTAAATAATGTCATATGTAAAATTCCATTTTCTACCTGATATATCATATGTGTTCGGTATTGGTAGAGTTCCTTATATCTGGGCACCAAAGCTCAAGATGACTTAACCGATACTGCCGTATGAATTGGCAGTGCGCATCTTTGAGCGATATTTTTAACTCATTGTACCAAGAGCTGCTCTGCTTGCTACTCTCATGTCAGTATTCAGAACTCTCTAGCGAAAGTGACGAGACTGTCCCATAAGTTGTGTAATCGAAATCTAATAATCTTTCTTCTAGTGCCGCGATTTTAAGTGTTTGTGACATAACATATAATAAAGGACCCCTTATTATTCTAAAGTGGTACGTTTAGTAATGGTGCCGATTGCGCATTGAACTTTAAATGAGTGATAGGAATAAATTGCACTGTTAGTGAGAGAAGACTGAAAATGTCTTGCTGTGATTGTTGCATTGGGGTGTCCCCAATCCGACCTCCAATATCTCTAAGCGATCAATCGGATGTCATCAAAGTAAGCTTGCATGCAAATTTGAAGACTAACTACATCTACAACATTTTACGTACTTATTACACATACTTTAATTTTAAAGCGATTTTGTAAAATCCAAAAACTATTGAGGAAAGTTACTTAAAATGTGTGGGTTCTATTTAAAAAGTGTAATATTATTTAAAAAAAAACAAAAATTTAAAAGATTAAGGGTATTAAAGTTGAAATAGACGCGGATGAGGCAGAGGGCAATAAATACTATGTTATAAAAAGATTATTGTAATCTGTTTGTCGCAGACAATGTTAATTGAGTTGCGATTGTTGGCAGTGCTTCGTATCATCCGTCCGGGATCTGTAGGCCTCACAACTGAATTGAAGTATTACATTCTAGATACTTCTTTCTACTATAAAAACCTGAAAAATAACCATTACTATACAATAAATATAAAAAAATGGACTTTATTCATTCGCTTTGTGGCACATTTTATTGAGGAAAACGTTAAGAATGTTTATAATATTATAGGTTTTATAGCAATCTCACGAACGTAAACATGTATAAATAAGCGATTTTTCTGCTCAGATATTGTACATATAAACTCTAAATGTTAATTACATCATTATTAAGATTGTTTTCACAATATATCGATTTTTTTTTTGCTGTTTAAGTTGTATAGTTAAGTATACTTACCACATTTAATGCTAGCTTGAATTTTGCCAATTTACACTTTCACATAAATTATACATGTATCTACATATTTTACATTCCATGGTAAGTTACGTAGTAAGTTAGTTAATTAGTAGTACGCCGTAAGTTCTTTATCTTAAACAGCGTTTAGTAGCTATTGGTTTTTTACTAGGTCTAACTCCTCCAGCCGCATTTTATGTTTATATATAAAATAACTTATTCAGATATATACTTTGTAGCTTCTTATAAAGAAATTTTAAAATTTGTTATAGTAAGTTTCACAGATTATTGACTGTCGACATGGTAAATTTTATGCCATACAACTTTATTAATTGAAATCCCAAACGGCACCTTAAATTTATAAAGATCTAAACGCGGTAAATTGACCTTATTTAAGGTACATTATAGTATAATTATACTTGTTTTTTTTTCAATAATATTAAAAAGTTTAATTCGAAAACCTATTGCTTTCATTAGTATTAGTGAAATCAAAGCTGTAATATATATGACTTACTGCTGTAAATAAATTAAACTCGTATATAGTAGTTTACGTGCACAGAAATGGCTTCATTCAACCACTGAGCACTGTGGTACATAAGCACGACTATAGTGCTAACAAGTCTAAGTAGTTTAAGTTATATTATATACATTCTATATATATATCCTCGTAGATAAAACTTACAATAATCTAATAAAAAATTTAAAATTAGTATAGGTACTAAGAATTTATTTCTGGAAAGTCTTCTCTGTTTATCTTACTAATGGCAAGAAACATATGGTTTCCTTTAATCATGATTTCATGATCTTTGACAATTATTCTTTAGCATGTTAAGGAAGGAACATTACTATTTACTATATTGTATTATTATATATATTAGTATTACATATCTTTAAATTAAAATATACTTCTCATACTAATGGTCTAATAAATATAATATAAGTACGTTCATTTTTTCGAGTAATTTTGCGTGGGCTATCAAACATATACTAAATTTTATAACTATGTGTCACAGCTGTAAAGCAAAGCTAATGAGCAGTTTCCTTCGGTAATAAAACGTGGACGTAAGGTACTTTGAGCAACAATTTGCCGCCAAACGATTCGCAACTCACTGTAGGTGTAATTCTTATCAACATGTATTTCGTAGCAAGTGCAAAACTATCGAAACGTAGATTCTTTAAACTTTACCAATATAAAGCCTGAATTTTTCGCTATATTTACGAATGAATAAGCCGATTATACCTGAAAATTGGTACAGTGCATGTTATCTTCTCGAAAAATTTATTTTTTCCCCTGAAAAATGTAAAAAATGTATCAAAAAAATATAATATTGATAACTTCTAAAATATAAAATTCATAAAATCTGGCTAATATTATTTGAGAAAATGCATCACACGTGATGGAGCATTTAGACATTATATACGAGAGTTCCATCACTAGAGAGAATAGTGAATAGAAACTATTAATATAAATTCTAAAATATTTGATATGATATGATTATATTGTGACTAACTTTCTTCCTCGTAGCTGTAATTTACAACTTAACTAAGCATTAATCTATTAAAGATAAGAAATTAATTAAAAATCTCCGCAAATAAAATATATATTTTATATATGATAATAGTGTATATACAAATCCCACCCAATAACATTTAAATAGAGCTATATATGTTGTATCAAAAATTTGTCGAAAATTCCAAAAAGTTAGTTTTATTTATGCCAAATATTCGTATAAATGTAAAAAATATAAAGTAATAGAATGGATAATAGAACGATTTAAGATAATAGAATGTATTGTAACGTTTTCACAAGATTTATATGTTTTGCATTTTATATCATGTTTAATTTTGAACTTATCGATAGGCTCTATTTATAATAAGTTAAAAATTGAGAAATTATATGAGTTAAAAATAAAATATATATACGATATAGGTACATATTATTTTATACATTAAATAATATTTTTTTTTGTATTTTTATGGATTTCACCGAAATAAACAATATTAAAGCATCGAATTATGATGTGGAATGTAGAAATAGAACAAATTATCATGTATTGGAACTGATTCGGCTATCTGACTTAGTGACAGCGAAAGTCACATGTTTCGTTAGGGTTACCGTGATTATTTTGCATGAAAAATTTTTAGAATTTTTGGCAAACAATCGAGACGAGTCACGGGATTATGTCGGAGACATTAATTGTAATATTTACACACGGTATGTTTTTGAGTATTTTTGAAATATCAAGTGACGTTGAGTCATTTTGCGTTTAGTTTTAAATTTTTTTAAGACACGAAAGCTCGAGATATCGTTAGTTATTTTAGTTTTTTATGAATTAAGTATATAAATTTTCTGTTAATTTGAACGTTATATTTTGATTTCAATTTTTCCGTTTAATTTTGTTAGCATAATTGGAGTTGTAGGTGAGGATGTCATTATTACATGAAACTTATTAATTGGAAGTATTGTTGATAGTAATGTGCTTATTAAAAGCACTACGTCATATACAAAACCATAGAAAAATCATTGAAATAAAGTGAATTTCTGCATCACCCTATGCTATTAAAGAGTGCAAGATACAAAAAATAAGCGTTATAATAAAATGCATGTATTTTTTAGTGGTAGTGCCATGCTTGTTACCTTCGGGTAGCAACCGAATGGGCCGGCACGCCCCGTATAGTTCATTAGTACCACTCTCTCACAGAAGACCGGCGTGAAGTGGCAGCTATGCTGTCGCGTTTCGTCCGGTGAGTGAGAGTCCGGGAGGCCCACTCTCCTTCCCCTATCCCTCTTCCCTTCATCCTCCGCCTTCGTTCCCCCCTCCCTCCCAATTCCCTCCCTCCTCCATCCCTCCCTTTCCTGAAAGGCCGGCAACGCATCTGCAAGCCAGGCTTGCAGATGTCCATGGGCGGAGGTGATCACTTCCCATCAGGTGAGCCTCCTGCCCGTTTGCCCCCTTTTTACCATAAAAAAAAATAAAAAAAAAAACAAAACATAATTATCTCGTGACATGTTTGGGTAAATGCCAAATTTCCTATCAATCTCGTTACAATACGTATTGAGTGATACTTTATTGATATTGTTTATGGTTTTATTTTTAAATACTGACTCAAAGTAAATATTAAAAATTAACTAAAAAATGCCAGTCCGCATTTAGATAGCATGGTGGTCTATGGCCTAACCCCTCATCGTGAAGAGCAAGTGCCCAGCAGTTGGACCATACAAAAGGGCTGAATTATTAAGGGCTATTACTTAAAAATTATATTGTTTCAAAATATCTTATATATTCTTATACATTTTATTACGATTGAATCATCAAATTTATTTTTATAATAACCTTATTGTTTCACTCAAAAACAGCCTTTACTCAATTAACATAATTGTAACAAATGCCTTATTATTGAACTAGAAAACTGCGTTTCTGGAGCTAGTACATTAATCCCATGTCAGATGTACCTACCTATATAATAACATATTAATTGCTCATACTTATTTACATAAGTACATAATAAGTATACATTAAATAAAAAAATCATAATAATCTTAGTTTGTTAGTTAGTCATTTTTGTCTACAAGACATTGATAATCACTATCATATACTTTGTTCCATAAAAAACTACCTTAAATTACCTTTAAGGCAATTAATTGTAGAGGCGAATATAAACGTTTATGATTTTCTACGAATAGGTATTCGTTGTTACGAAATATGTAGTTACAATAGTAAATGAATGAATTATTTATTGCCATTTTTATGTTTTTTTGTTTATCTTGGCTCTCAATCTGGTTTTATTAACTACGTTTATAGTTTTTTAACGTACCGCTTTGCTTTTGTAACAACACCCGCGCATTCTCCCAGTACTTATTTACGATGTATATACCTCAGAGAGCTCTTGCCGTAATAAAAAGTAAAATCTCATATATTTAATGGCCAAACACAAAACTGCTGCTCTACTCAGTTATAATATTACTCCTAGTAGAGTGTTGATTTATAAGTTACTAGTAGTATCCGGCCTTCGCATGCGTCAAAACTTCCGATCGCTACCAAACTTTTCATCAAAATCGCTCCAGTCATTTAGAGTCCATAGGTATATATGGCAATTACATAATATTGCCATTGAATTCACCAATAAACTTCTTTATTTACATAATACCCCTTTCTAAAAAAAATGTTACATTTATCGAAATACATATTTATTCTCTTTATATTAATGTCGTCTTAATCGTATAGTAATATCAAAGTTAACTTCATGAATTAATAATAAAATATCTGTGCTAATAATATTTAAATGAACATGTTTAAAACTGAAAACTGGCAAATATACACGTTATGCGGAAACGCTGTCAGCCAAAGCTTCTCACAATGTCAAACATGTAAAAATAAATTAATTTAAAACGCAACAGAAAACATTTCGTCTACACATGACCTTAAGAATTTTCCCACGAATTTACATTTATATATAGAAAAAATGTATTAGTGACGTAGAAAGTTTAAGCATTAGCATGACGTAATGAAAGTTAAAATTTCTGTTTAATCATTAAGAAGCCGAGTGATAAGTTCTATCATTTTTCAAGTGATAAACTCTCTTTTTCATTTTGCTAAGCTTTTTTTCATATAAAACGAAGAGTGTCCGATATTCTTAAGACTTTGTTGAATCATAAACACAAATTGAGTGACACTGTAAATCTGCGACGTAACTATTAAGAGCGCATCCAAAAATAAAGGAAACAACGTGTGCGTTATGTCACTACGACTTGTTAAAAATATCCGGTCACCCAACCGCGCAACTGTCGCCACTCTTCTATTAACTAAAATTCCGCCTAACCTTGCACTAATTAAAGATAATGCGACAAAATGAATCAAAAATACTAGAAAAGCTTATTTTAAGCTTTAAATTAAGTTTAATTTAAACTGAGTCAATATTCTTCGCCTTCTTTTAGTCGATAATCAAATGTACTTTTGTGTTATGAAGATATATTCTTTCAATCAATTTTAAAATGTCTAACAATCCACATGTTAAAGCCAATATACTATTGTATTAGATTATGTCTTGTGTACATTGTTATTAAATAAGATCAGTAGTAAAATGAACTCTATGTAATAATAGTCCTAACTTTTCTGTTTTGGCCTATTTTTCGCCATGCAACCTACGAATACTACAATAAGGTACCGTAAAACCACTATGTTTTATGCTTTAGGCCAAAAAATTGTAGGCCAAGCACGACAAGGCTAACAGAGCTCTATTTGCATAAGATAGTAAGTAGGCGTAAAGTGCTAAAAAACATTACGTATGCAAATGTCTATTAAAAATGAATATATTGCCCGCATAATTTTTACAACATGAGTAGCGTTAAAAAGATTACAGCTGATTGCTGATAAGTTCCCTGTTGCGAGGATTCAGGGCATTGACTCTTTATTGTTTACTCATAAGCCTATCATTTTAAATTCAATTATGTATGAATGAACGACTATAATCTTGTAACGATCTTAAATCTTATTGTGTTTGCTTCTTTCCAGGGGCCTGAAATGGTTCGTGTATCGAAGTTCTATAAGGAAGCGAAAAATGGAAGATATCTTCGCTATCTACACGAGGACACACGGACGCTTTATGAAACTTTTCGTAGAGGTGTTAAAGAGTCGAGTAAGTTATAAAAATATAATAAAACCTATGATTGTCCATTTACTTCACTTGGGTGTGACATTACGCCTTTTATAGGTAATAATAGTACCTTTTAGAAAATTATAATACTTAGAAGTCAGTAGTTGTGTTGCTCAGGTCATAATCTCAGTGTACTAAATTTTATCAAAATTCGTCGCCTTTTCAGTGTTAAGGAGGAACAAACAAACATAAGTAGCGTACAAAATTATTAATATTCTCTTGCAATGTAATGAATTTGACAAAATTAACTTATTGTTATGTAACTAATTTCATTTATATCTAATTTTGCTTTTGCGATACTAATATGTTCCTACATTAGGTATTTTGTCAATTTTATGCTTCATTAAATTTTCCTTAGAGATTTATCGTAGTCATTAACTAGTTATAAACAACATCTATACATATTTATAGTTAACACTTAAATATATCGTACATTACAAATAATCAACTTCAGCATAAGCCTATTCACACATTTCTATGGGTAGAGTGCCTTTTGTGGTACCAATCCCAGAACTCGCCTCATTTCCCTTTGAGTTTCCGCTTGTTAAAGATAAATACCATAATACACACATTACGGAACGATGTTAACATTCACCAACTTGTTTGCTTCAAGGTACAGTTAAACGTAATTTGTGCTAGCTGAGTTATCATCAGATGTTATTGTGTTATGTTAAGACCATTACCAAATTTAGGACATATTTACTTAATAACCCATGAGATATTTCACGAATAAATCTGTCTTATAATAATACAGTAATTTTGTTTTATAAGTAGATAATGTGGCCTTATTTATAATATAATTTTTAAATTATAAAATTTAAAATTTTCCTAATTAAAATATATAATTTTATGAGGTACTTAGACGCCATTTTGGATTTTTTGTAAATTCTGGGTAGGCACTGTCTGTAACAAGTACTTCTGAGACGTCAATTCCCGGTCTTTCCCAAAAAAAATCAAAATAAATCCACGACAAAATCCGAAAAGATAGTTTCATTTATAATATATTAATAATCTAAGAAAGTATTATTTTTGTTTTAAATTTAATAATAAGACAGTAACATGTTTTCATTTTAAAGGCAACCAACAATTGATATCCAATTTTACTTTGTCTCTAGATAATGGCAATTGTCTTGGATGGCGTGAGGGACCAAATAAGCCTTACGTGTGGCAGACATACAATGAGACCCTGCTGCGAGCGAAAAACTTCGGCTCAGGACTTATATGCCAAGGTCTCACCCCAGGGCAAAGTACTTTTGTAGGTGAGTGACTCGGCAGTAATTATTTGCACGAGAGCATACTTGTTCCTAACATATTATATACCTATATTATTAAAACCAAACTGTAACGACCCAACCTACAATTTAAATTGAGTGAGAAAACGATAAAATTTCAATAAAAAGTGATAATTAATAGTTAACGGTGCTAAGATAATGTTAAAAATGAAAACTGTTTTGGAAAAATGCATTTGTATAGTTTTTGTTTTAGAGTGATTGTGGATATTTATACATCTTTATTTCGTTTGTTTTTGGCTTTGGTTTATATATTTAAAATTTTAATATATATATTTTTCTAGGTATATACGCCCAAAATTGTCCAGAATGGATCATGGCTGAACAAGCTGCTTACTGTTATTCAATGGTTATAGTACCGTTATATGATACCTTAGGAGCCAACGCATGTGCCTTCATTATTAATCAAAGTAAGTATTATTTATATTTTTGTTTACAATTTATTAGTGTTTGAATTTTGGATCGAAATCAAGATTTGGAGATGAATATTTTTACTTTAAATAGCCCTAGTTTTCATAAATCGATTTTCGATGCATCAGAAAGCATCACACTTATGTCTCATTCCTTTACATTCTTGTGTAGACAATAAACACTATACTAATGGACAATTTAGCGTAATAATAGTTTTCTTTCAGTGCTCTGCTCGCACGATACGTCAATATAAGCCATCTCCAATTTTAGAAAGAGTCTGTGCCTTTTTTAGGGCAAGTCTTTAGTTTCAGTTTTTATTCTCGTGATCCTTTTACCATATTTTGAGGAAGCAAAGATCCTCTTCTAATCCATCTCTAATTTGAATTATATGTACTCAAATCAGTTGAATATAGAGTAAAGAAGTACTAAACACACAGATGGTACCAAACTTGTGCATTAATAATGTAAATTCTATTATAATTTTCAGCGGAAATGACAATAGTTGTATGCGAAGACGACAAGAAAGCAAACCTTCTCTTAGACCAGTCGCCGCGCTGCTTGCGTAAGCTCGTCACGATAAGGGAAGTCTCGCCATCGACCCACCAAAGGGCGAAAAGCCGCGGTGTAGAAATACTTAAGTTCAGTGACGTTGAGATACAGGGCGCTCAGAAAGATCATCCATGTGTCGTAAGTTTATATGTTTAGTAATAAATCAGTTCGCTATTTACATATATTATGTAGTTTTACGCATATTACAATATACTGTTTGATAATTAATACATTCATTTTGGTATTAAAATATAAGTTTTGGTGGTTTTTTTATATTTCAGTTATGTTACATACATACAAGTATGTATGTGTACATTGTACATGTACCTAATATATCAAATTAGCAATTATGAACTATAGTAAATAATAATGATACTTCATTATTAGGCAATTGTTTTTGAAATCGTATTTTTATAAGATAACAACCAAATGAAAAAATATATTCAGAATTTTATTGATTAAATATTCATATAAATGGAGCAATAACTGAAATTTTAATTTTTTTAAATGTAATTATGATAAAATTAAAACTATTTTATTTCTGTTATTAAGATAGTTAATAATCTGTTATTTTAATATTAATTACGTAGTAACCATATAATACAATTTGAACGTATTGTTCTAGCCACCAAAACCAGAGAACCTATGCACAATATGTTACACGTCAGGCACGACTGGCATGCCAAAGGGCGTGATGCTGACACACGAGAACGTAGTGGCGTCTATGTGCGCTGTTACCATGCAGCTCGGAGAGCACCGACCCACTAAGCACGACGTTATGATCTCCTTCCTACCACTCGCGCATATGCTCGAGCGGTGTTGTGAGGTACTTAGAATATCGACAAAAACTTAGTATCATCAGCCCTTTTTAACGTCCCACTGCTGGTCACGGGCTTCCCTCAGTACGAGGATTAGGCCATAGTCCACCGCGCTGGCTTAGTGCGTGTTGATGGCACATTTCTTTCGAAAACTTGATAGGTTTCTCACAGACATGCAGGTTTCCTCACGATGTTTTCCTTCATCGTAAAACAAGTGGTAATCATGACAGAAAATGATTCGCACATGAAAATATCAGAGGTGCGAGACCCGTTTGAACCCGCATCACTCGGTTATACAAGCGAGCGCGTTACCACTGGGCTACCTCTGCCTTTATAATATATATTAAAAAATATCAGCAATGCTACTTTGCAAAAAGAGTTTATCCCTTTGTTTATTTTTTCTCATGCGAAAGCAATTTCGTTTATATAATTCGATTTTGATGAGTCTGTTTTGAATTCAAATAAGAGGTAAAATACATTTAGGACAATGTTTTTGTGAATGGATGCTACACGATATATTTAATAATAATAAATATGTTGGAACATTATTACACACAGCGCCATCTAGTTCGTTTTTAACTTTTTTTAATATTATATAACTTTAAATTCATACATATTATAAATATAAACACCTATGAATGGAGTAGAATCATTTGTGCTCAACAAATGTATGCCCAAAATGACTTGAACTTGCGACCTCTGGCGCAGCAAGTACGGGTCACTACGAATTGAGCCAAAAATGCCGTTATTTACGAGTTATATTCGTAATACGACTTTTATGATTTTTTAATTTATAGATAACCATAAGATTACCCACTCTTTCCGTATAATTTTCATATAAACAGATACTTCGTAAGCATATAAATATCCATGAAATTCTTCCTAGAATTAAATGGGCAATCAATTGCACTTAACAGTGATCATATGTAAATAAAACGGGAAATACGATTTTTACTACATAAAATTTATTAAAGAATGAAGATGTTTGAATTAATCTTCTACCCACGTTGATGGGAATCCGGATGTATTGAATTTAAAACTTTAAGAAATGTGAAAGTAAATAACTTTAATCTATAAATATTTATAGATAATTTAAGTTTTTACAGACATTTGTTTTCGAAACATGTACGCAAAGATCGTTGCTGCTCTAGTATTCTTTATTTTTTTTTTGCTATTGATTAATTTTATTTATAATTTATTAAAGTTATTGATCTGCTTCATTCATTTTATTGAATGATATAATATATTCATTTATTTCGTTTAAGAGACGTCTTGCGCTTGTAATTATTTATAGTTTCTGAAAAATAGATTACACAACTTACATACACACACACACACACAATTTAACACAAATAGTCTATTAAGTAAACCATAGTCTGATACTAACTGACGACACGTTTGGCTCAGTGTGTAGTTACCCTACTTGCTGTGACAGCGGTAGCGGGTTCAAGTCAAGCTGTTGGCATACATTTGTTGAGCACGAATGTTTGTACTCCAGTCATATATTTACATTATGTATTTATTTAAAGTTATATATGTAGTATATCAACTATCTGGTATCCGTAACACAAGCCACGTTACCACGGAACTAGATAGCGCTGTGTGTAATAATGTCCCAACATGCTAACAAAAAAATCCTTTCCAACTCTGTCTAGAACGCTCTATACATGGTTGGAGGAGCAGTTGGCTTCTACAATGGTGACATACGACGTCTCGGCGAAGACCTCACAGCGTTGAAGCCCACCATGATGCCGGCTGTCCCACGCCTTCTCAACAGACTGTTTGACAAGGCTCAGAATGAAATATCAAGCTCTAAGATCAAGAAGCTGCTGTTTAATATGGCGTTATCTGCGAAAGAATCGGAATTAAAGAGGTTTGTTAGATTATATATGTATTTAATAAACAAATAACTCCTTTTTAAGGAATTTATTAGAGTTTATAAAAATATAATATATTTTTATATCTTTTAAATTGCTGGACAAACAAGAAATATTCACATAATATCGTTTTTGGTCTTTAAATAAACCTAACCATCTATCAATTTGAAGCTAAGTTCACATATTAAAGTAATTTCTAGTAATAACTTGTTAATGTGATTGAAAGAGCACATGTTCAATTTTGGTGAATTATAAATTTTATGTTAGTATTTCTAACTCTATTTTAGGGTCTATTCTTACAGTCATATCTATAATTTATAGTTACGTACTTACTTACGTTAGAATTATTGTTAATATACAATTTACTTTTAAAAAAGAATGAGATTAAGATAAAAAAAATATTAGTACCGCTGAGTTTCTTTCGCCAGTTCTTCTCAGGTCAGAGGTTTCTTCTTTCCGAACTGGTGGTAGACTCATGACGTTCAGTAAGAAATTGTAAAAATTTTTATGCTGAATAAAATATTTTGATTTGATTGGATTCGTACTATACTCTCCATAGTACATATTTTAAATACATATTTATACTGCAGAGGTATAGTCCGAAGTGATTCCATCTGGGACAAGCTGGTGTTCCGCAAGGTGCGCGAGGGTATGGGCGGGCGTCTGCGCATCGTGGTGGTAGGCTCCGCGCCTCTCGCCGGCAACGTGTTGACATTCGCGCGTTGTGCTCTAGGATGCTTGGTGAGAAAAATATATTTATTTACTTAATATCTGCGATTTGGAACTTTTAATTATTTTTATAAGAGTATGTAAAATATGAACGTAGTTGTATGCTGCTTTTAAGCCTGGTTGCTTTGTGTAAACTATGAAAATAGCTATTTGTAAAAAATCATGGAATTCGTAAGATAATGGTTAAGGGCTGCCCAAGATCTGGGTGGTTGGAGTTCTATGGAAAGGCTGTCGTGCAGCAGTGGACGGCAATAAGCTGAAAAAAATCATTTAAAAAAGTTATTTATTTGATTAAAAAATAAATTTTCAAAATAATGAGGTATGGCAAATTGTAAAGTCAGCAAATTAAAAAATATATATAAATTAATAACTTGATGGTACTTATTACTACGAGTAACATTGAAATCTAGGTTTATTTAAAAAAAATACTGTCTACAATTATGGAAATGTACTACTGTAATTATAATAATGATAATAATCATTGTAGAGCTCTTAAATAAAACACCTACTTAATTATCTTGGCAAAAGCTTATGATCGTAAAATGGCGGAAAATTATCACATTTATATATACTAAATTGACGTAGGTAAGTCTTTTAATTATCCTCATGCTCTAAATTATCATTAACGTTAAATCCAAAAATAATATTCAATAAACATTCAAATCCATTAGTTTTCTATTTTAGAATCAAATAGATGACATAAATTACATTACTTATACGAGTTATTAAGAATTGTTAAAAATAGAGATCAAAAAATAAAAGCAGCTCATTTTGAACTTGCACTATAATATAAGTGTTAGACTAATAACTTACCCTTGCTTCGCTCAGCTTCGTTTTACTTATATGTATAGATTTATAGATGTATAGATATTCCCATATCTTTGTTTACTTGAATTTTTTTTGTTACTTCGCTACGCTGCTTTCTAATACTCGTAGGCTATAAGTGACCTAGTATACCTATATTCAATAAGTGAGAAATCGGAAATTATTGCGAGCTTTTGCAGACTTCAGCCTTGAAATAGAAACATTACTAACACAGTAACATTTTTACCTCTACGAGATAGGTGGAACTAGTAATATTTCATCATGTATTATCGAATAAAAGTTATTATCATTATTATTATTCATTCTTATTTATTCAGAAAATTTCTATAGGCATGTTTCACCTTAACGTTTCTTTTAACTTATGTATACTGCCTCTCAAATAATTATAATAAAATAAAATTAATATTATCTTAATTATGGTAAAATGTTTGATCTCCTTAGCGGCAATATATATTATAGATAAAGAGATAAAGAATGCTATCTGTCAATAATGAAAAGAGATGAGACAAAAATCGTAGGTTTTATGTGGCTAAATTTGATCTCCGAGCCAATGATTCAGTTAGATGTACTCCTTAACCAACAGTAGGTACGAGTAGTAGGTACATTTAAAATTAGCTCAGTAACTCACAGAAGCATCAAAATTGAATATAGAATCACTATGGTTTCCCAAAATAGAAATCACATGATTTACCTACTATAAAGTAAATCATAAAGTTGATTTAAACAGATATCTATTCCTTATTTCTATAACCTTCAGTTGTCGGGCATCATATTTATTTTAATAATAACCTAGCAAAGTCAAGGTTACCGATATACGAATAACTTCCTGAATGATTCTTCCTGAATATCCCTGGTATATTATTCTTTAATATAAACTAAACAAAATGGCATGTTTTCTTTGGATTGATGTGGTATTTGGAAGGTGTGCTCTAATAATATTGTGTTTGGTCGATCTATGAAATGCCTAATGTTTGAATAATGATGACAGTTTTATTGAGCAAACCGTTTGTTTACCCATTCTTAAGGGTGTGAGATATTTATTGATTTTATACTTAGAAAATGTGAATGAAGTGTTGTAAATTACTTTGTACTATATCTACCAGCTACCTATATAAATAAAATGAATGTTGCTAAGTACTAAACTCGAGAATGGCTCGACTAATTCGGTTATTTTTTTTTTTATATTCCTTAAGGCACACGGGAGGTTTTAATAATAATAAAAAAATAAAAAATATAAAAGTTTTTAAAATCTTATACTAAAGAAAAAAACTTAACTTATTTTAAATAGATCTAATAGTCTAATAGTTTGAGGAAGATTAATTTTGTATTAGCGCAATAAATTATTGCAACGCGTTCTCGATGCTATTTTGTATTATTAATTATTTATTGCATCAACAACATTTAGAAAATATTTTAGTAACATTTTAGTAGTAATTTAGTTTTGGGAATAATAAATCACGCTACTTCTTAAGCGTAGTCATCGTTTTATTGAGAAATAGGTACACATGTGAAGCCAGATAGAATATTTCTAATGCCAAGTGAGAAAACCTTAGTAAAAATTCCGCGCTCTGCATGGTATAATTTCGCAGTATGATTAAATTTCCAATTAACAGTCAAATTAAAACATTTGTTAAGTTTCGTTTTAGACATCATCGACCCACACGATAGAGTCACGACAATTATATACAATACAATATATTTTTTTATATTTAGTATATATTTACCACAATGAGATCTAGTTTTAGCTTAGCCTTTTATTATCCTAAAACACTGAAAGGTCGAGAAAGTCTATATAAACATGACTGACAAAAAACTTCCCAAATAACCTAATAGTCCCTAAAACACATTTATAAAATATCGACGTAAAGCACAGTACCTATGTCATATTCAGTTAGTGGGCTGGAAACTAACTTAAGTCTTCAATCTTGATAATAACGCACTAGTAATGGTCATAATTTGAAAACGATCAGAGACTACAGGCTACAGCTAATGTTAATGAGGCAGCCACAGTTCTTATTACTTAGTAATAAGTAAGTAATTACTATTAAGTTAATAATTTTTTGTCTTATAAATGAAACTATCTTTTCGGATTTTGTCGCGGATTTATTTGGATTTTTGGAAAGGCCTCTGTGACCATGATTGCTGTAAAGCATTCGAAAGCAGTCAGGAACCAAAAATCTAAATAAATCCGCGATAAAATCCAAAAAGATAGTTTCATTTATAATGTCAAATATTAGTGTAAACCTAAGAAAGTATTAATTTTTTGTCTATTTTACCCAGATCGTGGAAGGCTACGGACAGACAGAGTGCACTGCGCCAGTAACTCTGACGGTGCAGGGCGACCACGTGCCCGAGCATGTCGGGCCTCCCGTCGCTTGTTGTAAAGTGAAGGTATGTATTATGTACTTGTAATATAATTTAGTATTACAGTTCTTATTATATTATGATCACAATTGAATGATACTTTCTTAGGTTTAAGCGAATATTTGAAATTATAAATGAAACTATCTTTTCAGATTTTGTCGCGGATTTATTATGATTTTTGGTTTAAATCATAATAAATCCGCGATAAAATCCGAAAAGATAATTTCATTTATAATCACAATTGGATACTTTAAAGTTTAAAGCGCTCCGCGGTTACAAATTGAAAATTGTGGGTATGCATTGACTGTCTTGTACTTGTTACTACTTATATAATGCAACGACCTCCGAGACATATACAACCTTAGTCGCTCCCGTGTAGTCATGATTGCTGTAAAGCAATCCATAAATAGAGAAATAAAAATCAAAATAAATCCGCGACAAAATCCGAAAAATATTCATTCATAATATCAATATAAAAATTTAACGTGCCTTTCCACTTTAGCTAGTGGACGTGCCCGAAATGGAGTACTACGCGTCGCAAGGGCAAGGCGAGGTGTGCGTGCAGGGAGCTAACGTGTTTCGAGGCTACTTCAAGGAACCGGACAAGACTCGTCAGGTCATCGATGCTGACGGCTGGCACCATACCGGCGACGTTGGCAAGTGGCAGCCGGTTAGTATAATCATCTAAATAAATAAAATAAATAAAATTTTATTCAAAAATTTTGTAATATTTCATTTTACATTCCCACTTTCATTAATAAATTACCTAGATTTTTATACTAATAACACAACATTTGACGTTTCACTTTTACAATTACATTACTAATATTTGTATATGCATTCCTAACATTGATCTAATTTACATAATGTTACAACTTTAAAAAAATCCAACATTGGTTATTGTTACATAGGATAGTAATAAACTTATTTTTTTTCTTATGTTACATATATCTATGGACATATAAATAAAAATGAACGTTCATACATAGATTTGACGTCGATAGTATGTTCGTTAACCGTTGAGTTGACGAATTTCTGGTGTACTCAGTGGCTCAATACAGAAGTACCTACACGACGCAAAATTCGTTTGGCGCAAAAACAAAGTGTCTAGATGTTTGTCTTATGCCTTTCTAGTATGCACAACACACTTTGTTGCCAACTTTTCGGTTGAGTTACACAAGCCAATATATTATATTTTCATAGCATTATAGGTCCTATAATGTTACTTTTTATAATTGCAAAACGTTTATTTCTTTATAATTTCCTAGATACCGGTATGAATATGTTGAAATTATAAAAAAAACTTCTATTCGAATGGCTTCCACTACATTGTCAGGCACTTAGATAGTCTAGTCGTTATAAAACCGATATTAACATTAATTTGGTGTGACACTTGAACGGTAAACCTCGAACTTCGAGACGTGCAACTCTCTAAATTATAACACACTAGCGACTCGCCCTCGCTTCGCTCGGGCTCTTCCCTAGATTTAGCACAGGTAAAGCCGCGGGATCTGCTAGTTATGCATATAAACCTTCCTCTTGAATCACTCTATCTATTAAAAAAAACCGCATCAAAATCCGTTGCGTAGTTTTAAAGATTTAAGCGCACATAGGGATATAGGGATATAGGGACAGAAAAGGCGACTTTGTTTTATACTATGTAGTGATATATTTTATTTTTTGTAGAATCCTTTGCGTCAGTTGTTTTATATTAATGCAAGAGTTCATATAAGTTATTATTCATTTTCAGAACGGTACCTTAAAAATCATCGATAGAAGAAAACACATTTTCAAGCTGTCACAAGGCGAATATATAGTTCCTGAGAAAATAGAAAACATTTACATTAGAAGTCAATACGTCGAACAAGTGTTTGTGCATGGTGAATCATTAAAGGTATTTTTTCTTAATTAAAGTCGTTTATTACAATTGTGACTTAGTATACCAAAAATAGATCTTTCTAAAATCACACTTCTTGCTGTCTTATAAATTTAAGTCCGCATGCTTGAAAAATTCACTAAATAATAATATATAAAATAGTTCTGTGCGTTTGTATATAATTGAACTCCTCCTAAACGGCTGGACCGATTTTGATGTAATGTTTTGTGTGTGTTCGAGTGGAATCGAGACTACAAACTGTATTTTTGAATTAATTAGTTATTTATTCATTTATACAATAAATGACATACTCAATTATAAATAAGTCGTTGCTAGGCAACGTTGTTTTGCGCATGCGTACTAAAACATTTCACCAGGAGCGAAAGTTTATAAAAAAATGTGTAAAGGACAACGTCTGTCGGGTCCGCTAGTATACTTAAATAATAATATGAGTACTCGTTGTTTATGTTATAAATTTTCCTTGGTGTAACATTTGTAAATTAACTTGTGTTTAATAGAAACTACGAGTAGCTGTAATAAATCATGTAGAGTTTAAATCACTAACCCATAAGTAAACTACAGATTTGTTATTGAAGAAAAAATTATGTATATTTTTAAGTTCCAGTTGTTTAACTATAAATCATGTGGTAATCTAACGTTCAAAAATATACATGTTTAGATGTGTAGTTAAAATGATATATGTGAATATCAAAATTAATAAGAATAAACTTTAGTGTTACCCCAGTTTGATTTAAAAAAAAATATGCAAGGTCGTTTCTTCATTTTATATGCATAAATAAACTCGAAATGAATTCTGTTGATCTCTTATCATTAAACAAATGCTAATGGTGAACTAAGTTTCAGAGCACAGGAATTAATAACGATTTCGACTGACGGCTCAATACACATGCTCTTTATAATATCAAAGCTTCTAAGCTCTACCATTAAATGGTCACCTTAATTAATATTTCCTTCACTTTTATCGTATTATATTACTTTCAATCTCCTGTGTTTTATGATGTGTACAAAAACTTTCATATATTTCCCAACCTCTATAGTCATGCGTGGTAGCGGTGGTGGTACCAGACGTAGACGTCGTGAAGTGCTGGGCGCTCGAGAACGGTATCCAGGGCACCTTTTCCAAACTGTGTGAAGACGAGCGTGTAAAGACAGTTATACTCGAAGATATGCTGCAATGGGGCAAGACTGCCGGACTCAAGAACTTTGAACAGGTTTGTATAATAACTACTATGTAATAATAACATACGTATACATAGAGCTTTTATTAGAATGAAAAAAAAAACCCACGGGAACCAAAAAAAAATCCGGGATGAAATGTAAGGTATGCGTCAATGGCAAACATCAATCCATCAGTACAATCGTCCACATTTATAACATTAGTAGAATAAGAGACTTGTTAAAAAAACCTATATTGTGTGCATGACGGTCCTTAGATCAACGTAGTTTAAAAAGAAGAGAAAATAAGCTATGGTAGGGGAGCCCACGATGCTAAATGGGGATTTACTCGAGCGTCATAGAGACCTATTGGGTTGCAAAGCTTAGATGATAAGAAGAAAAAAATGTTATATGATATATACCTTTTCATCGGTGGGGGAAGCGGCTATAGATTTTTAAATATGTAAAAAAAACTGTTGCATGGACATCCTCGAGCGCGTCAGATATTGATAGCATCAATGCCCTGCGTATTTTTAATAACGTACGTATGTTAATCTGATCGTTTGCATGATGCGGGTGGTTGTATGTAAGGGTTGAAAATGAAAAAAAAAATTTTTTTCGATCTGATTGAATCGAGCGCGTCAGATTCTAAGGGAGTGTTAAGTGCACCAAAAAAAAAGCTCTCATTCACTAATCTGACGATTTCGATGTGACGCAAACTCGCAGCCATTTTCATAATGTGCAAAAAAAATTCGCCATTTTGAAATACTCAAGCGCGTCAGATTAAGATATATATGGTTCATCTTAATATTCTTAATGTACTGTCTCATAATCTGACGATTATCTAGAGGGATTCGCCTGATCTGACAAAAAGAATTAGAAAAAAGGTTCACCCTAAAGGCCAATTCCATTCCTGGGCGCTTTAAATTGTACTTATGAATCATTTTTGAGCTCAAAATATAATTTATGTGATTTTTTGAGCTCGCTGAGTTCAAAGAAATAATATTTCTATGCATTTGAGCTCTCCCAGCTCAAAAGTCTGATCTGATGAAAAGAAGTTTCATAGAACACTATTTTTGGTTTCAAACCGCAATAACTTTTGATTGAATGAACCGATTTTTACGTGTTTGGTGGCATTCTACACAGTTTTTTTAAGCCTCATAAAGAATTTCTAATTTTCAATTGGTCAAACTAGAAATTTCGGAGTAACTCCGAAAAAACACTTTTTCGGGGTTCTTTCGTTCACGATATCTCTTGAACGAATCAACCGATTTTGACCAGCTTGGTGGCGATCGACGTGGTGTTTCAAGCTGAAGGGCGGATTAGTTTTTGAAGTTGGTCGATAAAGCAATTTTTAATTCAAATTTAAAGTTATTCCAAAAAAAAAACACTTTCAAAAAAAAAAATATTTATTTTATTTTTGAGACTTTTCAAATTCTCAAAATCTAAGTTTGAGGGAACTCTTTAAAACGCCTTTTAGTAGATTCCGATCGGTTTAGTCGTTCAAAATTTATAAGCGAGTTACATAGTCCCACACACACACACACACACACACATACATAGAGACATACATACAGACATTGTGACAACATCGCGGGGGTAATCAGGGAAGCTTCCTATGACCTTAAAACGTCGAGATCTGATGAAAACTAGATTTTTGCAAAACGGGGTGAAAACAATAACTTCCCGATTTTTGAAAATCTTCGATTTTCTTAGCGGGAAGTTATTATTTTTTTTTTTTTAATCATTGAACTTAATTAATTGAAAAGCTCATGAAATAGCATGCAAATAAATAAGTGTATGCTTTTTCAGTAGAATACATGTATTTATAAAAAAATATTTTTTGTTATTTCGGCTTGCGGAAATCGTCAGATTATATATTTTTCGCTATTTTTGAATCATGTCCTTCAAATTAAAAAAAAAATTAGCTACGCTCGAGAATGTCGAGATGACGTTTTTTTTTACAACTTTGCCTCCCTCCCCTTTCTTTACGTCACTCTCAAATTGTCAGATTAGTGGAATATACACTTTTTAGGATGTAATTAACTACCCCTACCTTAATCTGACGCGTTCGAGAATTTCTGATGGTCAATTTTTTTTTAATAATCTGATCCTGTATCCCTCACGGGCGGCCTTATATATGGGGCTCATGTTTGGTGGAGGTACTTAACCGGGTACAAGGTATCCTCCTGTATATTAATCTGCCGCGCTTGAGTAAATCCCGAAATCCCCGCTTGGGCTCCCCTACTACTATGTTGGCACACGCGTTATAAGACTGAGAAAATCGATATCGGCCTTTATCGAATGCAATACTAATTCCTTCTTGGGTAATCTACGAAAATAAATTTTCGATAAAAAATGACATAATATAATCAAATAGTTTAATATGCCAAATAATAAATATATATACGCTTCTTCACAGGTTAAGGACATATACCTCCATCCTGATCCATTCTCAGTGCAGAACGGTCTCCTCACTCCCACAATGAAGGCGAAGCGACCAGAAATAAGAAATTATTTCAAACCACAGATCGACGATATGTATCATAAACTTGAATAACAACAGCTTACATTCATAGTTTTATAACAAAAAAACTACTGACAGTTATATAAAAATAAACAAACAATTAACAAAGATATATGATCGTGGAATATTTCGTTAAATATAAAATTGATGCTATTAAGTACGCTTTAACTGAACTTTATAAATATTATGTACTTATCTGGCTTAAGGATTCCTAAAAGAGTTTATTATCCTTTCGAACTCGAGTAAAGACGCAGACATACAATAGTATATTAAATAATATGGCTTTTTAAAAATAAGTCAAACCAAGATGGCGTCTGGTCTAAAAGCCATAAAAACCATAAAATTAAAAGCTTAATAACGATTAAGTAATTGACACATAAGGCCATTTTGGTTCATTAATTAATTTTTTTGGAGTTAAGTATCGTGGATAGTGAGTAAATCTACCATTAAATTACTAGTTGAAATAATGTTAAAATTCTAATAAAAATATGATTACCAATTAATTTGAATATTTCATAATTTCACTTATCGATACCCACCTAGTGTTGGTTTTTATAATTTATAAGGAAATTTACAATACTTCTGAGTTTTTGTAAAATTAAAAATATAATATGAAAAATTGATCTATTTCTGGATATTGAGAAAATTTACCATTAGTACCATTTTTAATATAATTATTATTTCATCTAAGTCATTTTATCTTACTCTGAGCCTTATATTGCTAAAATCAAAAAGTATGGTCCCGCGAAAAATTTTTTTTAAAAGTATAATTTTTTTTCGAGAAATATAGCAAATGCAAGATGTAGCTAAATATATTTAAAATGGAAAGAAATAAAAAATGGGAATTTGGTATAATTAAAACACAGAGGTTATTAAAGAAAGAGACCGCACTGTTCCATTTTTTATCACTTACACTTATATAAAACGTTTTTTGATTGACTTGTCTTGATTATATAACTTTATGATAATTGAAGGGTTTATTAAAAAAAAATAACAATAAAAACACAAAATGCAAAGTTCTTACTTACTTTGTACTATTATAATATCCTGGTGAAATATGAAATATAATAAAATTATAAGTTCAAAACAAAAACCAAAAATGATACTCGTATATATTATAACGTCCATTATTTATATTCAAACGAAGCCCTTCAATTTAATTAGTAAATACTCTTATGCATAGATTATCTTTAGAAAAGAATGTCAAAAATAAGTACTATAGGTGTAGATACGTTGATACTAGCGTCTTTACAATGGCAATAATTAAAGGAACAACTGTTTCTTGTACAGTCAATTATTCATTCAATCAATTATTATATGTCGTTTGGTTATTTTTTTATAATTATTCAAATTATTTTACTTATATTAATATAGGACTTTCATAATATGACTAATTGTGCTAAGACCTGTCTTACAGGCGACCTTTAGAGTATAGCATATCCGAAAATCTATAAATAAATAAATCAAAGAGATAACATTGTTATGTAGTAATTATATGCAAATGTTCGCGTAATAAATGTTTAAAGAATATGATTTAACGTCATACAAATGTCAGTGAAAGGTTATGTATCACTTCTTTTGCGGTTTTGTAACCATTTAGATTAAAATGATGAACAAGATTAACCATACATTATTTTGTGAGTTTTGACTTTATAAATGTTATTAAATAATACTCTAAATGTCGCCAAGTTCACGATAAACAATTAATCAGATATGTGAAAAAAGTTGCTGATAAATAATTCGACGCCGTAAGCAATATAGTAGGCAAATGTACTTTACGACAATTTTATACGCTAATTGAATTAAGCAAAATGTTTTTAGATTTACTTTCCCTGTGTGTTTATGTTAAGATGTATTGTTAGAGGGCGAATCTCGTCTATGGGTTGTGTGTTTGAAATGAGATTTCCACTTTTAGGCATATGCAATGAGCGTCTGTTTCTCACCGAAATATGCTTTGCTCTACATGATGTATAACGACTCTCTTATGCTTTAAGGTCTTACAAACTTCAAAAATCATTTGTTCAGACGGACTTAATGTGGTAAAAGACGAGCCATGTAAATCCGCCTTTATTTTAAAATTTCTATAATTTTTTTCTAAATTGTAAGAGTCTTTTTTTTCTAAATTGTAAGAGATTTACATATAGAGATTTACATTTACATATTTTATTGCGACATTTTCAAATACAAGTGAACATATTTTTCAGTGGGAAACAGATAACGAAATGTAGGTCAAATTATCGCACCGTATAGATAATTTTGTATTCTCTATTAATTAAGATTCATGCTTTGAGCAGACGTTACGGTTTCAAGTTGTTCAAACCAAAATTTTGTTGTTATTGGTGCAAGTTGTACTACAATAATTTATTTTTAAATAAAATTTAAAAAATATAGCTGTTGTTTCATTTTATTGTAGAATATTTTTGATTTCAGGTAACTACGCCGATATAATATATGATGGCAATGTGTATTATCATCTAATAATTACCAGAGCAACCATATCGATTATTAAAAAAGATATACTTCTGGTGGAAGAAGGCTTTAATTAAAAAATGTACTTTAAAATAATTGCCTTATTTAAAGGAACAAAAACATGTAAGTATGTATTTTAAAAAATTAAAGGAACAAAATCATAGTTATTGTGATTTCTCGTGAGATTAATATTTTTTTTCATAATATGAGAATAAACGTTGCGAAAGAATGGTTTCAATGGTACATCTTGTATAAAAAGTATTACTATATTAAATTTGACACCTTTAAATTTTTTTTAAAATAAAATTAATACTGAATTCGATAAAATGTTGCATAACGATAAACAAAAGGGCACTCTATAAAAATAATTTAAAAGTTTAAACAAATATAAATGTAGGTATTTAAACAAGTTCATACTTTTTTTACTTTTAGTAGTTTCTTAGTTTAACGCGAATATTTTACGATGTAACATTCTTTTCGGATTTTCTCGCGGATTTATTTTGATTATTGGTTGCCGATGTTTTGAATACCTTACAGCAATCATGGTCACGGGCGATGGTCGCTATTTTTTATGTCTATAATTTTCTATTAATTATCTATATCATATCTCAATCTCATCATATTTCAATCTTCTCCGTTCTACACGACATTGGCGAAGTAATTTGTGTCCAAATGGCACGCCTAGAAGTCACAGAATAACATAATATAACATAACACAATTTTCAATAGTATTCTAAATTGTACTACAGTACCTTTCAAAAATATTGTTTATAATTTTCTAAACATCTGAAACAATTTAATTTTTAATATGTTTGTTAAATGATGCCGATCGAAAAGTAATACTTTCATTCCTAGTAATACCTATACTATATTCAAGGCGTTCGTATCGTTCGTACATCCGCGCCTAAAGTCTGGCATTATGATTTTTAATAATTTTATTAGACCGCTATCCTCTCGCGTGCGTCATTCGCGTTATCAAGATGAGTCCAAAACCGTATAATAATGAATATATAATTAAAGGAAAAGTTTTAAGCAATTTTCATCCAAATGGTTGTTAAATGTTAGAGTTGAGTATATTTTTTGGCCAAGATCACGTATTCTTAAAAGAGAGGGAGAGACACGAGAACCAATCGGTAAAAATAGAATATTCAGCTATAGACATTAGTCTTATCAATTCATTGTTTAAATTATTTTAAATAAAAATATGTGATTTATCTGCGTATGTTTTATACAATACATCAAGTTAAAATAATGATGATCACTTATTTCTAAGGTGGCTTTTTTTTTTTTTTTTTTAACGGGGGGAAATCCTCATGGACTACCTCCGCCTGGGGAAAGGCGGAGGGGAGTGCCGGACTCTTACCGGCTAAAACCACCCCGGTGTCTCCTCGTACGTGCGCGTGAGGCCGCGGGAATCCACATTCTTCCGCAGCCCCACACTAGTGCTGGCCGGATCCTGGCCTCATCTCCTGCACGGGGTAGTGAGGTGTTGAACTACCCCGCGCATCGTCTCAGAGGTGCGCGCCAACACTCGCGCGCACCTACGACTCGGGTCCATCGAATAGGGGGCGAGGATTACCCCAAGTCCCTCGCCCCTGGACCCATTCATGGGGGCCGGAGAAGGGCGTTGTCCGCTCTTCTCCTGCGCCCGGTGCGCCTCCTGCGGCCGGGGAAGGGAGTCGAGATCTCCCTCTCCCGATTCGCAGTTTCCTTCTGCGACATCACGTCCTCGCAGAAGGACACCACCGCGTCCCACGACTCTGCACTGCTGACCATCCTCCGCACTATGGCCGGCAGCGACAGATCGCCTCCTACTTTATTTGTGAGGACACGGCGCTGCTCCTCCCAAGCTACACACTCGGCGAGCGTGTGTTGCGCTGTGTCCTCCCCGCAATGGACGCAGTGGTGGCACCGAGCGTCCGGCTCCCTATCTATGCGGCACAGGTACTTGCCGAAGCAGCCGTGCCCCGACAGCACCTGCGTCACCCTAAACGACAGGGAGCCGTGCCTTCTCCCGAGCCAGTCGTCGAGTACTGGCCGGATCGCCTCGATGGTAGTGAGGCCGGCGGTAGGGCGCAGAAGCCTTTTCCGCCATTCCGCAACCGAGACCTGACGGAGCTTCTCTCGGCGCAGCGTGATCTGCCGCTGCACCGGCCTCGAGCCCCGCGTCCGCTCTTCCTCGCGCCATCGATATAATGACGCGAGTACTTTCGCCTCTAGGTCCCAGGGCGTGGATCCGGCCAGGACGCAAGCCGCCTCGTAGGAAATCGTGCGATACCCGCGAATGACTCTGACGGCCATCGCCCTCTGCGGTTTGCGCAGAATGGCAAGAGTGTTGGCCGTCATGTCTAACGCCCACACAGGGGCCCCATATAGGGCCATTGACCGCACGATTCCCACGTACAACCGCCTACATGCGGCGTTTGGGCCCCCCAAGTTGGGAAGCAACGTTGAAAGCGCGCCCACTGCGCCCATCAGCTTGGGCGCCAGCCGCCGGAAGTGGGGCCCGAATTCCCACCGGCTGTCGAGCACCAATCCCAGATACTTCATGGTGGATTCGACAGCTATCCGAGTCCCGCTGACCACGATGTGTGATCCCGGCGCCGGCGCGCGTCGGGGGCCATGAAACACCATGGCCTCTGACTTGTTTAGGGCCACCTCCAGGCCCAGGCGCCGAATGCGGTTCACCACCTGTGACACCGCAGCCGTAGCTATCAACGTTGCTTCTCTGTGCGAGCTCCCCCGGGCAGTTACGAGCGTGTCGTCCGCATAACACGTTAAGTCGGCACCCGACGGGAGTTCGCCTCTCAGCACCCAGTCGTAGCCGATGTTCCACAAGAGCGGTCCCAAGACCGATCCTTGCGGAACACCGCACGACATGAGGTGCCGACCGGCACCGTCTCGTCCCCGATAGGTGACGCATCTACCCTCCAGGTAAGCCCCTACTGTACGGTGGAGGTAGGCAGGCACGCGATGGTATTTCAAAGCCTCCCGAATACAACTCCAGGGTAAGGTGTTGAATGCGTTGGAGATGTCCAAAGACACCGCCAGCACCACCCCACCCCGGGATACCGTCTCCTCCACCAGGGCCCTCACGCGCATGATGGCGTCTATGGTGGAGCGCCCCCGACGAAAACCAAATTGGTTATCGTCCAGGTTCGGCCCTTCCCTGCACAAGTGGTTGAGGAGGCGATCTGCGATAATACGCTCAAAAAGTTTGCCCACCTCGTCGAGCAGTACTATGGGCCGATACGCGGACGGCGAGTCCGCAGGGCGCCCGTCCTTCCTGAGCAGGACTAGCCTCCCCTCCTTCCATACACTGGGAAACTGACCCTGCTCGAGACATGCCGTGAAGAGCCCCCTCAGATGGGGCTCTAGCTTTTTCAGAGCCAGGACGAGAGCTCGACCAGGAACTCCGTCGGGTCCGGGCGCTGTGTTCTTAGCCCGGAGTCGCGACACGGCCGCTCTCGTCTCTGCTTGCGTTACCCCAGGGACATCGATGCTCTCTTCTACTGGAGAATCTGTGGCTGAGAGTGAGACCATCGCCGGGGCAACGTGTCCCGCTCGCTCTGGGAAGAGGGCCGATACCACCGCCTCTAGCAACTGTGGTGGCATTGTTTGCGTTAGTGGAGGCGACCAGGGACGCAACTTGCCCCGTACCCAATGGTAAGGGCGCCCCCATGGATCCCGATCTAGGGACCCCAACAGCTCTTCCCTAGAGCGCGACTTAGAGTCGCCGATGGCCAGCCTCAGAGTCTTCTTAGACGTGCGGTACACCTCGTACAGCGCGTTCTCCTCAGCAGAATCCCGTCGACGCCGTCTCCGGTATCGGGTGTACCGGCGACGAGACGCAACGCACGCTACGCGCAATTGTGCGATCTCGGCGGTCCACCAGTACACCTGGCGCCTTGCGGACTGTTGGCGGACACGGGGCATAGACGCGTCGCAGATCTGCGTCATCGCCCCACGAAACCACAGCGCCACCGCTTCGACGTCTACGGGGCCGTCCGTCGTCGACTCCCAGATCCAGGACTGGACTAAGGCAGCTTCCTCAAGTAGTTCCTTGTCGATGCGCTTAAGCGCCCAACGCGGGCCATCGTTAATTGGGGTTGTTGGATGGCGGCCGTTCGCGGTCTGGGCAGAGACGTCAAACCGGATATACCGATGGTCCGACAGCGTCTCCACCTCCACGGCGACATGCCAGTCGCGGACTCGGCTGGCGAGAGAGGGGCTAGCGAAGGAGACGTCCACTATCGACCCGCCCCGCTGCCGCACGCACGTGTATTCCGAACCCCGATTCAGGACGACCAGACCAGTCGTCACCGCCCACTCTTCTAGCACCTCGCCCCGAGGGTCAGTGACCGGAGATCCCCACGCCGATGACTTGGCGTTGAGATCCCCGAGCACCAGAACGGGACGAGGGTGATAGCGGCCTACGACGGCGCCCAACTCGACAAGGAAACCCTCAAAGTCGGCGAGACTCTTGTTGGGGGAGAAATACGCCCCCACAATGACAATGCCACCCGAGACCGCAGCAACCCAGCCACGGCCCCGAGACGTGTCAATCAGAGTCTTGCCAATAATGGCCACCAAACCGTCAGCGCATCCTAGCCAGTTGTTACGGGCGGGAATGAAGTACGGTTCGGCAACCACAGCCACGTGAATCGACCACTCTGCCATGCTCTGGAGTAGGAGATCCTGAGCTCTGGCACAGTGGTTGATGTTGCCCTGGAGAAAATGGAATTGTGCCATTATTGACACTCCATTCCCTCAGCAACAGTCCTAGGCCGGGAGTCGGCTGTGGAGCTACTAGCCTGCAGAGGTGGTGAGGTTTCCCCGACAGGTTTAGAGCTCCTCTTCTTTTTCTTCTTGGCCTTGCTGGCAGGCGTGCCACAGGCCCCTCCACCCACTTTGTGCCCCGATGGCTTTCCCGCAGCCGAACATATGCTGCAGTTTGGCGCCGCGGAACACTGGGCCGCCTTGTGGCCGGGCTGACCGCAGCGATAACAAAGATCACTACGGTCAATCTCGGCGGTGCACTTTGCCCGGACGTGCCCCTTCTCCAGGCACCGGAAGCACCTCAAAGCCCGAGGCTGCAGGAGTTTTACCCTCGCTGAAACCCAGCCAACCAGCAATCTGCCGCTATCGGCGATCTTCTTCGCCGACGCTACAGGGCACCGAACCCAGGCTACGCCAAGTCCGGTGGCGTCGGCGCGTATATCACCGGCCCGCACCTTGTCCGGTGGGCACTCCCCGTTTCGGGCAACGGCCGCCACCACCTCCTCAGAGGTCACGGAACAATATAATTTGTTTCTTTAAAAAAAAAATTGTCCATAAAAGTAAATTGTGGTTAAAATTTAAAAAGTTTTCTCCAAGTAAAAGAAAACGGAATAATGTCCCAACATATTTCATCTATAATAAAAAATGTATCCTTTATAGGTATATACTTGAAAAATTATTGACACTTCCACCCCTTTTTCACACCCATATTTCAAAATATAAATACCAAATTTAATTTATAATTTAAATCGGTCCTGGATAGAGCGTGTAAAGTCAGAATTTATTTTAATTTTATTTTTGTTATATAGTTTCGTCATACTATTTTTTTTTTGTTTCAAAAATTATCGACCCTGGTCTTTAAAGTACCTACCGATCTGAAAACTGGAATGCAGCATCCTTGTATACTGGAAAACGCCAAAAGATTTTATTTAGGTGCGTTTGAAATCATCTGTGATTTCTAAGATGAAATAGATTAAATGAGGAAGTGTATTAAACGTTTGGTCGACCCTCAACATCATATTCCGCGATAATCGCTGTCTATTTTAGACTCGTGAACGCGCAGATGGCAAATTGTGTCGAATAAAATTTAACTGTATTTATTCTATGGTATCATATAACTAAATATTTAAGTGGATACAAGTCTATCCTGTGACCAGGATTGCTGTAAAGCATTCGAAACGTCGGGAACCAAAAATCAAAATAAATCCGAGGATGAAAGGGGGTCGAGCGAAATCTTGGGCGGGGGATTGGGTGGTATCGGCCAACATCATGTATTTTAATTTCCGCAAAAAATAGTATGAAAGTCCGAGAAACCTGGGTTAAATATTTCTCCATTAAAATAAGGCAAGGCAAGGCAAAATCATATATAATAGTATTACATTGCGGTTTAATTATACACTACGCATTTGACAGGCACGCCAAATTCAGTAGCTGTAGTATGACTGGCACAGTGATTTATCCTAGTGCCGGAAAAAAGGCTTAAAATATTATGAACAGCGTAAATCATCAAAATGTGACTTTAATTCCCACATACAATGTTAAAAAGTTCTCTCCCTTATCCTTATATCATAGAAAAAAATGATTATATAAATGTATAATTTGAATAAAAATATCGTATAGGTATGTACGTTAATAACCAATCAGCCCAGTGGTAACTTAGTAAAGCACACCTCAGATAAATATTCCTATTCAAGTGCAAATCATTTTTAACATTACACTACCTCTTTGTCCGAAGAAACGGGGAACGAAAACATCGCAAAAACCTGTATTTCTGAAAAAACGAAGTTCTTAAAAGTCATGTAAAGTCCGCCAACCCGTACTTGCTCAGGTGATGGAAAGCAGGGGCAATAGCTAGTATATAATAAATAACTAAATAATAGTTTCGAATATCTATCCGCATAGATAAAATGACGTTATCTTTTAGAATTTACCTATTTGACGTAAAGATAGTATAGTAGGTACCTATATTATTTTAGTAAAAACAACTTGAATATCTTGATTTTTCAATTTTGTAATCTGACATAAACCGAGATAACGTAATATTATCGTGTCAAATACATATATATTACATGAGAATGTTACATAAAAATATGATACTGTTTATCATATATTACATACAAAATAGCTATAAATAATCTTATACCTACCGACTGACCCGATAGATCAAAGTTTTCTCATGATTTCAATAAAATTAATAGTTACTTTTGAGTTTATGTTAATTGTTAACCTTTAGGTTTTTTCATATTTCGGGGAATCTTTTCATTTTATTTCTTAAAACTTTATTCGAACTTATAATTAATTATCCAAATCGATTAAATCTTTACAAGTAATTCGTTTATCAAATTTAAGCTCTTAATTTTATTTCTATCAACACCTGTATAAGTTTTTTTTTTTTTTATTTTCCTAAGTATATCTCAGGTCTTCTCTCAAAGTCTAAATTCCTAAAATAAAACATTTAAATGGGTTTTGGAATCTGATATTTCTGGCCTAGATATTAGAATTTAAAATAATATACGAGTACTTTAAAGTACTATCCTACTTCCTACTAATATTATAAATGTGAAAATTTGTGTGATTGGATGGATGTTTTTTTCTAGTTCACGCCGAAACGTTTAATTAGATAAATAAGATTTGGCACCGAGAAAGATAAAAGAAGGGAATACGTAGACAACCTTATTTTTATACCGGAAAAGTGTTTGGTTCCTGAGAGATTTTTTTTCATTAGGGGCGAACCTGAAGCGTAGTGGGAATGAGTCACTAACGGTTTATAACATTGTCACATTCACATGAAAACTCTTTATAAGCAGATTTATATGCTATTTTTAGATCTCATAAAAGACACTTGACTTACCTAATTGTATTAAACGTCTTTAGTGAATTCGTCTGAATCATTGTTGGAAGCTAGAGAGTATAATATTATATTATGAGTAGTACATACCTATGTATAAATCATATTCTTTTTTTCTAAATATGTACATACTGTATTATAATTATTACTATTGTAATTCTTACCCATTTTGATAATATGTTTTGCTATGTAGAAGATTTTTTCTCTAATTTTTTTATTTAATTAGACGTTACATATAAGTTTAAATTATAAATCACCTATGTACTTTTTAATATCTTCAGTTTTCTTTAGAATATAGGACTATAAAATAGGACTCGTAGCGACATCTTGCGTCCGATAGCTCTATTTCAGGTTTGTAAATTAAATACTAACATTTTTTTTATTATTTTAACTTAAAGTCATGTTACATATTATGTTTAAATAGAAATATTTTGATCAATTAAAACCAGTCTCATTCTCACTCATTCTGTGAAAAATCTAATAAACTCCCGTTAATAAATATGCTCTTTACTGTACTAAGTCGATGGTACTAGTAGTTATTACCACTTACATAGTTCAGTAAACAGTTTTTCTAACACTAATAGGTCTTATTACATGTAAATTCGACTTCAACTTTGAAAATAACTTTTTAGCCATTTACAGGATACATATTTAATTTCATTTAAAGAAGATATTTTTAATCGACCTAGAATAGAAAGATTTTTCAGATTTTTCAGACAACTGGTAACTAGACAGTCTGTTTACACAATACCTACCCACATTAAAAAGTTATGTTTACATTCATTTGGATATCAAACGAATATTTTCTAAATAGTTACATGTGGGTAACATTATAATGATGGATAAATGACGTAAAGTTAGTGCGCATTCATTCATATTCACAGCGCGGCGTTTTTATTTATACTGTATACCGCTTATCGGCGCATCACGATTCACGCCGGGCGTACATTCTGCTTAGTTGCCATACGGGCAGCGAGGTAGCTACTCGTGCCTGCCCCCTAGCGGCATCGACAGCCGTTCTTTCTAGTGACCTTGACGCAGATGTACGCCGTTCATTGGCCGTGCCAAGACAAATCGCGCTCCTCTCCTATCCCTAAACTATGATTACGTCTCGACAAAGTAACATCAAAACGGGAAGCCCTCGTGTACACCCGCGCGAGCAGGTAACGGTGACACCTGTCAAAATGTTGTGACAAGCTAGTATAACCTCAACGTGTTAAATTTTTAGTGAAAATGAACTCTTGGAAAATGAGGAAACCGTTTCTACGTGGTTCCGGTGAGATATACTTTCTTTATTTATATATTTATATAGCCGTTTTCATTTTTAGGTTATGTCATGTACACAATGAATGCATTGTTTTGAAAGCCGGCTCTACTGGGGACAACAGTCATTTACATTGCAGACAAAGCCGTGATCTCTGCACGGAATCTAAAAATAACTCGTACTGTAATGGCGGTTAGGTTAATCAGCAGTTTACTTTAAGTTAGTATTACTTAAACAAGATATGCTTTATTTACCGTTTGTAACAGTTGAAATAGAATCATGATCGTGTTTCGTGCCCTGTTATGGTCTACGATTTTATTATTTCTAAGTATATGAATTTACTTTATTGGTAATTTATTTTGCTCATTAGTTAGAAGCGATAAATGTTGTACACAACTAAAAACATATTTTTCCTATAAAAGAACTTAATTATATTTTTATAAGAAGTTATTCAAGAACAGTCGAGAACCGGAAAAAAGATCACTTTTTCTTTCTATTTCTTTAATAAGGCCAAATGGATCTATCTCACAAAATGAGTCACCGAGACATAAATTGAAGCAGGAAATAAGAAATTGTAAAGTGAATTAACAGCTTACTTTTCTAATAATTAAAGCTGTAATTTATCTTTAAATTATTAAACGGTTTTAATTTTAACATATATCGAGTAGAATTCGATTTAAACACGTTCCAGTTTATATCGAAGCTTTTGAGTTTAGCTTTTGTTTTTATATTCTTTAATATTATTATTTATCAGAATCGTATTATTTGAACGACACACGTGTTTCCAATAAAAAAACTAAAAACTTGATCCGTAGAAAAAAATACTAAAAATATCAAAAAATAAAATAAAAATTAAACAGATGTAATATTGATATTTTTATTGTACTGAGATGAATTGGTCCTCGAACAAATTACAAAATTAGAATATTTAATTAATTTAAAAAAATAAAAAAAAATTATAATTTCTAAAAAATTAAATAAAATCGAACGTAGACAAACAACCTAATATAACTTTCTATATCTCATATAACTTCTTAATAGCTGCTCTAGATTTTTATGTGATGTTATACCGTTATTAACATGAAACTTGAAAATGAATGCAAATCATGAAACTACTAAATAAAAAAAATCATATAGTTTTATACAGCAACTTTTGTCAAACTTTAAAAAATAAACTTTAAAAATTAAAACTAAGTCATATTGATAATATTATATTATTCATAAAGAACCGCTTACCTTGAAAGGATGATATTATATAGAAGGAATTTAATTTCTAAATTTATTTTATTTTGTCAATGAAATAAGTATGTATGAGTGGTCTTTGAAAGGCCGAAATTTTTCTATGACGTCAAGATAACGCAAATATATCGATCTGATCGCGATATACACTGGCTACTAATATTTTTTTTCGAAGCTTTATATATATAGTCGTCGGCTTACTCGTCGTAAGTAAAATAATTTTGTTAGACCTAATGTACCTTTACTGCTGGTATAAATAATTTGTTTTTAAAAATCTGAAACCTACGGAAAAGTTTAAATGCGCTACAAAAATAGCCCTTTTGAAAAGCCTTTATAGATTATAGTTTTTATACTTTTAAAGAAAAAAACTTTTTGAAAAGTTTATAAGCAAGAAGAAAATAAATAATTTTCTCTTAGTAATTAATATAGCAATCAAAGTAATCGATGATTAATTTAATAGATTTATTGAAATATGATCTTCTACTTGAGTGTGACCGTTAGTTATTTTTCCATGGCTTAGCAAAAGAAAAGTTATTGCCTCACCGTAGTTATTAATTATTAAGTACAGACAGATTGCATGCAAACCTTGAGTCAATAACAATTTATCAATAATAGAAAATAAGATGAAATCTATAAATTAGTATGAGAAGGAAAACTTTGTACCCCATTTTACGAAAATTTCGCGGAGGATCATGAATTTTCGCACACTTACAGTTTATATAGAGAAGGAGTGCATAATGCTCATTTTTTTTTTAATTATGCATAATTTTATAACATTCATTCAATAAAAAAGATAACACACACTACCATGTATTTGACACACACACATATCTATACACTTATTATTACTGAATGTCAAACACAATCATAATAAATTCATTTATTACAATATATATTAGTTTTTGATTATGGTCGAATTTCGACCACACTAGTAAAAGTAAATAAGTAAGACGTTATTATTACGGTAATATATTGACAAGTTAAAACTTTTCTAGCTGGCATGTAGAGTTCGTGACATGATATAGAGTTTATAAAATATATCTACCTATACGTAACTAGCAGTAACCTAGCTACCCAACTTCAGAAGAACAACCGCGGGTGATCTAATGATATTGCCAGAAATTTTCATCAAAATCGCTCCAGCCATTTTGATGTTCATATTAATTTTGAACATACAGATTATACACATAGATTTTCATATATACAAGTTAAATGTCAGTGTATTATTGGGTAGAAAAATTCGTAGAATCAATTTGGACACAATTAACATATTATACGATCAATAAATAAAAATATTTATCGTACAAGGTGACGCTATTTACTCATAAATGTTCTAAAAATAGGAGTGAAAATATTTTGCGTTTTATTCAATAATACTTCTATGGAAATAACGCATAATCAGGTTAAAGTGGTCATTTAAGAAGATTTATTTTTTGATTATTTATATCATCTTAACTCATTAAGTTTGTTTACGTTTCATCTACTATCTAAGGTCAAGCATATATTTATGGTTTCTTCGCTCTTAATATACACTTAACTAAATTACTAAGATTATTGAAATATATTAAACTAGCATTTCCCGCGGTTACGCCTGCGTTCTAAGGACCAGAAACCAAGTTCTTAGATTTTACATATTGTACATTGTGATGTTTTATAGCCGGTTTGTAATGGTTAGTTAATTTTGTCAGAAAAGAGAAAAAAGATTATTCATGACTAGCAATACGCGCGGCTTCGCCCGCGTTAATTTTTCTTATCGCTACTAAACTTCATTGGATCACTCGCTGGGTTAAAAATTCACCAAAATTACTCCAGCTTTAATATACTCCTGAGCCGCGCGGCTACCTATTTCATATATTATGTGCGGCGTGCACTCCTCCTCCTCTCCTGTTATTGTAGTTTTAGTAGGGATCCCTATTTTTTTCTTGCAATTAAAATAGCCTATATTAATCAGTAGTAATGTAGCATTCAAATGATCGAAGAATTTATAAAATCGGTCCAGTACTTTTTGAGGCAACGTTACAAACATACATACAAACCTTTCCTCTTTATAATATTAAGTATAGGCACAGATCACATAAAATATAGATAAAAAATATCCTATACGTTGACCCGGACCAGCTATCATCATACATACCAAATTTCACCAAAATCTGTCCAGTGCTTTTCTTGTGATAAGGCCACAGACGGACAGACAGACAAAAATTCTTAAAACTAGATTCGGCCTCTGTATCGATAATAATTACTTTTTTTTTGGGACATTTACACCACTATCTAGTTCCACGATAAGGTACGAGCCTTGTGTTATGGATACTAGTTGGTTGATATACTACACATATATAAGTTTAAATACATACATATTATAAATATAAACATCCATGACTGGAGTAAAAACATTCGTGCTCAATAAATGTATGCCCCCAGCGGGACTCGAACCCGCGACCGCTGGCGCAGAAAGCAGGGTCACTACCCACTGAGCCAAACGTGTCGTCAATAAGAACTATTACAATAAGATTTCCAAAAAGTAGTCAATATAATATTTAACTAAGTTAGAATTTTATTATACCTATGTAAGTATGGGTTTGTGTTTAAAAAAATATGACCATATCTATTATTCATCTTGGAACTCCACAGCAACGAACTTATTAGAAAATATTCAATCACTGTATACATTTTAGTAGAGTAAAGAAAAAGTGTACTCTTTAAAGATTTTCAAGATCCATAATGCAATAATTCTATACCATTCATTTAAAAGAAGGCCGCGTGTCGTAATCTATTATTATCTAGTAAAATGAACAATCTGGTTAAAACACGTAATAAAAACTCACGTTAGAAGTTTAAACGCTATACCAACATCGTTAATTTGTGGCAATATTTCAATTTTATGGCCACTCTTAAACATTTTCGGATGTTAGTTCTGAATTTTAAATTGTTAAATTGAATTTAATTATTTCTCTTTGAAATAAAGTGGCATTTTTTATTTAGCAACTGTGAAATGCGAATGTTTAGGTTCGTAGGTTTGTTGCCTAGTATAATAGTTTCTCAAAACCACTTTTACGATTTTTGAAATTTTAGCAAAAATTAAATTTTGATTACCAAAGAGGTAGCGTAATTTTTTTTCGTTATAATACTAAAAAATTAGAGTGTCATCTAATTGAAGCAAAGACAATAATTTTTATATCATTATAATTTATAAGGATACAAAATGATTATTTAATAAAGGTACCTGAAATGTATTGATGAAAGTATGAAAACATTTTATTTAACCTAATTCTAACCAATCAATAGCAACATACGTTCGCTGCAATGAATAATGCAAATATGCAAAAAATTTAATGTAATTCTTTAGTCTGTACACGTGACGCGGGTGAAATAGCAGCGGTTCGAGGTACCGGCGTGTATCGAATGACAAATATGAGAATACCTATATAATGTAACATACATGTACACATATACACATATTTTCACACCCATAAAAATCCCATAGAAGTTAGACAGAGAGTCGCGATTCTGCAGTCTTCGCATTTTGCCATATAAAATGAAATTTCGATCATATCTTAAACTAGGCAAAATAATATATTTTTTAACCTTCGCTAGGTAGGTTAGGTTAGTATATTGATTTTAGAATTTTATTAATTATTTAGATTTTTTTAAAGATTTTTATGGATGGTCCATAAAAATCTTTAAAAAAATCTAGTTAGTTTCAAAATCATTCAAATAAAATAAAATACTTGTAATGAATCATTTTTAGGCGGCGCAAAACTACTGAGAAAGTATATATATTTAATACTATATTTAATTTAGTTGAAAGATATAGGTTCATCAATTGTTATTTTTATTAAATTTAAATTCAATCATTTATTCTTTATTTATATATTTCGTCGTATTTTATTTTCAAAGCCATATGATTGAGATCACGTTGAGGCAATTTCTCAATTTGAAATCGTTACAAGTGCAAAATGCACGACCTTCTATCGTCCTGATTCAACGTAATATTGCGCAACAAAAATGTGAGGTAAATTTAAACAATACATATTTTTAAAGCCTTCTTTCCAAAATATTAGAAACTTATTACGTATACTCTAGTGTTATAAATAGTTTCCTTTAACTTAAAATATCTATAAAATTATATTAAAAATTCTATTCTAGTGGTTTTTTTTATTTTAATTGCTATATTTATAATATAAATGAATTATAATTTAGCTTTTTAGTGGTCCCACACTACAATGATATATTTATAATAATATTATTTATAATATTCATATTATAATAATAATGTTTTAAACCTGACCACGAATCTTATCTTAATCATACTACTGCGGAAAAAGATAGACGCGTTAAATTGGATTATATATATATTTATACTTAGAATTGAAACCAGATACTGTATCTGACAGAAAATGATGTATCAGAGGAAGTAATAACTTGAAGCTATCCGAATGTCTATCAATGTCAAAAGAATGTAGGTAATATCATACACTATAGTCAGTATACTAACATTTTATGTCAAATAAGGTATACATAACACAATGCATGTACATACGGAGGACAGGAAAGAATTTCGTGAAGAGTGAATTGGGCTTAAGTGAATTTCAAAATACATATTGTGTTCAGTCCTTTTTAACCGACTTCAAAAAAGGAGGAGGTTATATGTTTCGTTGTATGTATTTTTTTATGCATGTTCACCGATTTCTCCGCCGTCTGTGGGCCGATTTCAAAAATTTTTCTTTTGTTTGTTAACATTCCACTGCTGTCTCCTTCGATACGATGGATCAAACCACCACACTGATCTAGTTCGGGTTGGCAGACTTAACGTGTCTTTCGAGAACTAGCTAGGTTTTTTTTCAGATATGCAAGTCTCATCACAATGTTTTCCTTTAGCGTAAGTGGTAATCAAGATAGAACTGATTCGCACATGAATCCAAACCCGAACTCGGTTATCCAAGCGGGCACGGTACCACTAGGCTACCACTGCCATCAAAATACAATATATTATGTTCATATTATTGTGAATGTATACTTGAGAATTTTAATAACTTCTGCCTGCAATAGGTAATAATAGCGTAAAATATTTTTACTGATAAGCTAAATCTATGATTCCAATAAACTTTTCTATAGTAAATAATTCTGTGTGTTAGACCATGCATGATCAATCCATGTACCAAGTGTAGACCAAACTTTCGACGACTTAAGAGTCCAAACCACACATTAACGATCTTCACTGGCTATTTATATAGTTGATAGCACAAGTTTTATAGTTACTAGTAGATTGCTATTGATACTCAAATCAAGTTATAATTTACCATTTCTTATCATTTTGAACCGAACTTCACGCTTAGAAGCTATAAAGTATAAACAAAAAAGAATGGAATTGTATAAGTTTGGTTTTAATAAATTATATGCAGTTGCTAAGGTAGAGGACGAGACAAAACGCTAAAACTAAGAGACTGGAACGAACATAGAAAATAAAAAATTATAGACTGAACTCGCGTCTTTTTATACGAAGATCTAAAAATGTATAATTATCATTGCTATAATATATTATATATATAGTACATAAAATTCTAAAAAGATAATTATTTGACAATAAAATACAAATATTTTACAGCGTCAATTATTAGTAGTATAGTATTCTTCAGTTCTATAGAAAAAAAATAGAAGTAATAATTTTTATTATATGTTCAAAAAATATTTTTCCATTTGTTGGCAGCCAGCAACAAAATCGATCAATATTCATTTTCTTACTGTGATTAGAATCACGTCCTTTAACGTTACGCAAGATAACCGGTGGACCATACTAACTTTGTTACGGATTGATAATTTACATTCAATCGATGGATTTAAAACCTGATATTATTATGTACCTGGCAACGCGACGCGACGAATTGAAAAACTTCTTTCCCTTTAATAACGCTATTGTTTTATTTTTAAGTAGAATTGTACAACAATTCTTCGTTGAAACAGAATATCGAATTTACTAATAATAATTGTTATACTAATATATGCCGTGAGGTGACCGGCAGAGTAGAATAGCATCTACCTCTTTCTTACCGAAGTGAAAAAAAATAAAAAAAAATATCAGCAAACAGGTGTATCTGCATCTTCACCTGTAGTTGATCTCAACGACTTCTGGCGGAAAACCAGACAATGCTTAAAACACAGAAGTGTATACGGATTGAACATCGAATCAGGGTTTCCCAGCGTTTTAGTATGCAGGTTTTTGTACGTCAGATGGCAATCGGTACTAGGGATAATAAACCCAAAAACAAAAAGCCAAATTATAAAAATGGGGAACTTGGCACTACATCTCTCTATACCAGGTCGAAAGTCCAGAGGCAGACCCAAAACTAGATGGAGAGATGTAGTGTCAAAGGACATGAAGGAGTGCAGGCTTTCCGAAGACGATGTCTCCGATAGAGCGAGGTGGAGGAGCAAAATAAGGAAGGCTGACCCCACCACCATGTGGGATATATAGCTAGGAAGAGAGAGAGAGAGAGAGAAATGTTATACTAATATATGTATACTGAACTATAAAAATAAATATATTTTTATTCGAGCGAATAGCTTTTTGGGTCAGGGATTATTTAACTAAAATTTAAAATGATAAATAAATGTATAAATATGATGGGACATTATTAGACAGCGACGACTAGTTCCACGGTAATTTCCGAGGCTTGTGTTATGGATACCAGATAGTTGCTACACTATATAATACAATTATAAATATACACAAGTAAAACATTCAAACAAGATTAAAATTTGAAGCTATCAGGTACATTTATACAAGTACAATAGTCATATGTAACCCTTCACTGTCGATTTGAAAGTATAATGACATAGTGTTCGAGAATACAAAATGTCGGTGTATTTCAAAATACGTCACATAATATCATATTTTAATACTTAAAACGTTTATAAAATCAAGCGTGATTTTCATTTTGATTCCTTACCTGTTTACGTAATGTGGCATTTGGCCAAGTAAAATTGGCATTAACTGGTAATTTTGGCACAATGACAAATTTTGTTCCTATGAGGACATAAATTGTAAAATTAATGCCAGCATTGACGGTATTTTATCATATTTCACGCCTTTTTGTTTATAATTATAATAATACTGCAGGATATACTTTATAATAAGTATTCATTAATTTTATTCGATAATATAAGAGTTAAGATTTTTATTTGTCTGTTGTATATCTGATAAGATTTCCGAAGAAACAAATCAATGAAAGTGCTATTTTTTTAAATATTTTTTTACTGACTCTTTTTGACTTAGTCTAGTTTGAATTTCAAAACAATGAAACTTTGAGTTCATACTAAAATTAATACCACGTTTGATTCTTTATAATTTTTATTTTTTATTCATATTAATTTTTACTCAGATCTAAGATTTTTTTTTATATAAGTAAAGTAAAGTAGTATTTAAAAAAAATACCTTACTCATCTTCGTCCCTAAATAAATTTTAACGGTTACTTTAGATTTCTCAGAAATTTGATATTTTCAAGTAAAAAGTAGATATATCTATCCTATATGGAATTTCGTATGATGATACCAATATTTTACAAAACCTGTCCAATAATTTTCTTGTAATGCATTCCTTAACAGATGGACTCGCAGACAAAGCTTCGAAAACCCATAGATTCAAATCAAATCTAAATATATTTTATTCAAACAGAATTTTACAAGTACTTATGAATCGTTACTTTTTACGCTATAAAAATATAGAAATTAAATTATTCGGTCTTTGTGTCGATAATAATGACAATTTTAATAAGATTTTCCATCAAACATTTAACAGTACAAATTCGACTCATAGTTTTGTGTTGTAATTAACGATTTATTCACTGAAGTTGAACATTTGCACATAATCTTCAACATGATTCTTTTTATTACTGTGTTTGACGTAAGTGATTGAATATTTTCAAGGTGAAAAGTAGCATATTTCTAAATGCGTCTTTGAAATAAAATACCTAAATTTTAGTTTCACAGGAAAATTACATGAACCCGAGTCTGCATTTATTTCATTTAGAACGTTCTATTACTGCTGTAGGCACTTATTACTCGCAATCAACATTATACCGTTCTTAGATTGTTTGATCTTAACACTTAGTGTGTGCGCGTTTACGTAGACACATTTGTTTATCTTGTACCGTTTCTCTGATGTTTAATTCGAAATATGCCTGTATTAGATTACTTCCAAACCAAATATTACACTAGAAGGTTTACTATTTCGATTTATTACTCATTTTAGTTGCTGAAATTTTATTTTTATAGTCTTTGATTATATACATGTTTGATGAAATACTTATAATCAAAGCTTATAGTATTTGCTTTTGCTGTACATATTTTAAGATTTAATAGAAAAATAATATTGACTTTATAATGTCAGAATTTAGACGACACTTTTGTCTCAGTTTTTAGTGACACTAATGTCTGCGCCAGCGGTCGTGGGTTCGAGTCCAGCTGGGGCCTTTAATTTTTAAGCACGAATATTTCCAGTCATGGGTGTTTATATTTATAGTATGTATTTAAAAGGTATATAATAATGTCCCAACATATTAAAAAAATAGATATAATAGAGGAATAAGTAGTACCAATCAAGGGCGAGAGTTATATTATAAAATCGTGTTACTGACAAATTGTATTTACCTAGTTTTATTGTTTGCAAAATGTTGCATTACCTAGGTGTATCTATCGGTGACTGTGAACAAATACATTAACATCAACCTTGATCGAATGCATTTGCATAGCTGGCTCTTGACGTAAATACTTTATTGCAGAAGCAACAAAAGGTAGTACCACTTAGTTTATCTATTCAAATTTTGCTCCAAATCGACATGCCAATGAATATTTTCTAATTTACTGTTTTACTAAACTGTCTGTCTAGTATGAACATACCTATTGTCGATATTTTTGTATGTTATTTCCTTATAGATATACTTACTCCATACTTAGTTTATTGTAGTACGTTGGTGCGTGCGTTATATGACTAACTGACTCTACTGCGTTCTACGACGAAGACTATTATATAATTTATTATTCAAGGAATGTTACTAATATAAAATGTAACAAATAAGCAAATATCGAAGATTTCACTAGAACATCAGTTTCTATAACTTTTATCAAATATGATAAGGTATTGGCTTTCTACTTTATCTCTCCCAAAGAAGCGTTGTTTTCGTCTTGCATCTCAGATCATGAATACACAGTATGATCTGTTATCTCTCATTTGCTCTTGATGTAATATGAGAATGTCGCAGCGGTCATTGTGCTCGGAATTTTATTTCTTTAAAAACCCATTCATTTGCGAAGCATTTTCTCTCATGATTACCACTTGTCTTACGGTGAAGGAAAACGTCGTGAAGAAACCTGCATGTTTGAGAAAACCTAGCAACTTTTTGAAAAACATGTGAAGTCCGCCAACGCGCACTAGGCCAGCGCGGTGGACTATGGCTCCCTCAGACTGAGGGAGGCCCATGCCCAGCATTGGTTCGTTAAAAAGGGCCGAAGAAGAAGAAACAAGTTTTTGAATGATTGTGGTTGCTATTTCACATTGCTACAACGGCTTAAATAAATAAATAAATAAATATGTTGGGAGATTTTACACACAGCACTATCTAGTTCCACCGTAAGGTACGAGCCTTGTGTTATGGATACTAGATGGTTGATATACTACACATATATAAGTTTAAATACATACATAATATAAATATAAACATCCATGACTGGAGTACAAACATTCGTGCTCAACAAATGTATGCCACCAGCGGGACTCGAACCCGCGACCGCTGGCGCAGCAAGTAGGGTCACAACAAACTGCGCCACGCGTGTCGTCATTAAAGGATTTCAATAAGACTAGAATTCCACTTACATCTTGGATTAACACATAATCTATTTTTATAGGCGTAGGTACTTATGATGCGAGCGAAACTGTAGACAAAAATAAGTTAAAAGAAGATATTTAACTTTTTTTTATTCAAATGAATGCAAATATTGTCTTAAGCTAACTAGAAATGTTATCTGAGTATAATATTTTTGATTCGAATATCATTAAAATGTATCTATCATGATTCTATTTATAAATATACAATAACAATTTAATGAATCGTTAAAAATACATAAATATTGACGTAAATTCCATTAATAAATTAACAGTAAGGAAAATACAATGATTTTTCTTGTGATGGCTACAAACAATTAAAAGTACCAACTCACTTTCGCTTAGCTTTGGTTTTTTGTCTAATGAGAAACAAAACCAAATGTATTCCATGGAAACCGTTCCATTTTACAGTATAAAAATAAATTATAGTATTGCGGACTACATAACCTTACACTGTACGAAATTACATATAGATTTATTTATTACTTGCAATCAAGAATCGCAGTCAATATATTAATTATTATTAATTAATGGAGTAAACCTCTAAAAAGCTTGAAAACTCAGATTCTTCTTGCTGCAAGTACCTATGCTTTATTTTAAGCTCTACATGACAATAAAGCGTTCACTTATAATAAATAAAATGCCTTTTATCAACGGACGTGGTAATAATCTCTGGAAGTTATTTTCGTCCTTCTATATTTAGACCATGGTGTAAATATAACAAACCAGTCGAGTGTTCGACCAGTTATCACATTGACCATGCAGAGTTGACTATTTTTAGATTTGGTTATTTATATACCATATATAAGCAATGTAATGCTTAAACAAACGCTTTACCTTAAGTTGTTAGCATAATCCTAACTATACGGTAAAACGGATTTATAATGAAATATGTTAATAAAAAGTTTATAAATTATATTTTCATGCTTATTCTCTATCCATCTATCAATTCCAGGTCAATTTATCAATACATATAAATAAAATTGGTGTGTCCGTTTTTAATTTCAAATTAACAGCTTCTCACTAAATGCATATCACAGTAGGTATATTATACGATACTAGCAACAAAAAAAAATCAATTTCTGTCTGTCTGTCTGTCTGTTTGTTCCGGGTAATCTCTGAAATGGCTGGACCGATTTTGACGGGACTTTCACTCGCAGATAGCTAATGTTATAAGGTGTTACTTAGACTACTTTTAACCAATTTCAAAAAAGGAGGAGGTAGAAAATTTATTTATTTTAAGTTGAGGAACCTGTGGCTTCGCTGACCTAGGGACGAACCCGAGCGAAACTAGGTTTAGTCGCTAGTTTATTATAAGATAAATTTAGATCCTCAATTTTTTTAAAACAAAACCTTTTTATTTACTTAAATTGCACATACATTAAATATAACGATTTTTTTTTCATTATAAAATCTTGTAGAGTTCAAAGTAATATTAAACTTATTCAAAATGTATGTAATGTAGGTATGCTTTAAGCCGTATATTAATTATTTACTACGTACTCGTAGTTCACATTTGAATATCTAAAGTCATTTGTAATTAAAATAATCTAATAATGCATAAAATTTTATTACCTATGCAATGAATCCAGTTTCTCGTACATAAATAGAACGTATAATTTGTTATCTATATATATGAGGTTTATATGTAGCGTAATTGAGTATATTATGCAGGCTAAAGGCATGACTATTTTTATATATCTTATTTATATAAGTTATATATAAGTTCATAAAAATTTCATGATTTTGTTTAGAAATGACTAAAAATTAAAAGATAAATTATGTACTTTATGACATACTCACTAAGGATTCGCTCTCGCTCCGCTAGAGTTCGTCCATAGATGCGTTTTGATAGTTAGTGTTAATTTTTCAGAGATATAATGATTTTCCTGCAGAAAAAGTATCCCATGTCATGACCCGGATAATCAGCTATCCACACTCCATCAAAATCTGTACAGTAGTTTTCTCGTTAAGCGGTCATAGACAGACGGGCAAAAATTCTTAAAACTGTAAATTCGGTATCTTTATCAATAATAATGACTATTGCAAAAGGATTTACCAAAAAAAATGTAATTAACAGATTGAACTAAGCTAGATTTTTATTATAAATATTAGAGTACCTACTACCTATACATTCATCTTAAGAGGAAGAACATATTAATGACGCCACTCCATTCATCCTGTCAATGTTGAAATGAATACCTTTAACCTACATAGCAGTTACCGGCACCGTATTTTATCTCAAATTGCAAGAAGTACGATATTTAAAGTATCTCGAAAACTATAATATAAGGTACCTCCTGTAGGGATGGAACTCGTAACTTTTAACCTATAAACCAGTTATAGTTTATTTCCACTTTGCTCAATGACAGTAATAATTTTTCATACTATTCTACTAATGTTACAAATGAAAAGTTTGAGGGGACGGATTGAGGGCTTGATGGTGAATGGATACGGATGGATGTAACTCTTTCACATACATACATACGTACAAACATCCGAGTTTAACAAATGAATGCCCCCAGCGGGACTCGAACCCGCGACCGCTGGCCAAACGTGTCGTAAAATTTGAATAGTATTTAGTGTGTTTTAATACCTACTTAATATAGTTTAGATTGCAATTCGTGATACGAATCTGGCATGGTTGCATGAAGTCCATACGAATGACGTTGATATTATTGTAGCTGATCTATTTCGGGAGACCATATCTCTCGACCCGTAAACATATGGCTTGAACTGTGACACAAATGGCCGTTGTCACGTTAATAACATTTTCGTGGCTGACTCGTGTTTTGCAACAATTGATCTTCGCATTCATGTCTATATAAGTAACAATTTGGTATAAGTGTAGGGTCTATTGGCAATAGAGTTTCATGATCTAACTAATAACGTGTGATTTGTTACAAAAGACGACCCCGATCATATATTTGTTACTATCATAGCACAGTTATTCGCAATACTACTAGTGTGTTTTCAAAATGATTAAACGGCGGATTAGAAGAAAAGCTATAGCCATCCTGGCTTAGTCGAAATAGTTATTTTAGATTTTAATAAATTGTCGTCGGCAGATAAGAAAAATATAAATGAATAGAAATACGGAAATAAGAAGTTGGTGAAACAATGCTTGTGATTCTTAAAATTCATAAAATTATAGAAAATATAAATTAAAAAGAGACTCTGATAGTGCTTAATGTTATACACATTGTTTGTCATTGTCTTCGTACTCTTTCTTCTTCAAGGGCTGGATAGATTTTGATAGTAATTGGTACACAGATGTACACGTAGACAATTATTTATAGTATTCTTAAACATTACTATGTAATAGGTATAATTGTAGAATATTCTATCAAATAGTTCAATTGAGATTTTTTATTAACTTATTTAAATAAATCAGTCTGTTTAAATTTACTTTTGAAATTCAACTTTTAATTTGTTAACAAAGATAATGTGTTAAGCAAATACAGCTGTAGTTTTATATTTGCAATTAATGCTGATCTCATATTTGAACAAAACATTAAACCGAGCAATAATTTTAGCATTTTTATGTTCAAAGTGCACATAAATTTTAAAGAATAAAAACACATTTACAGTTTTTGGCGTAAAACACAATTTAATGTGAAAAGTCCGCCTGAACGATCAACGGAAATTGAAATCTCAGGTCAATATTCCTATATAACTTTATTGTTTCCCCTCAACGACAAAGAAGCTTTGTGTTTATTTTGATGTAGGAAAGCTTCGTTCGCTTAATGAATTTCTGAAAAATTGTTCGATTATTCTTATACAAATGGATGCTTGATATTGAAGAAACGACCTGTTGTGCAAGCGTCTCGTATTCATGTTTGTATTTAAAATTATATATAATACTCGCGGACCCGATGGAGGTTGATCTGTTACCTGTACACATTAAATAACTAATTAATTAAAACATTCATTTTGTAGTGGACCGATGGTGAAGCTAAACCATTTTCGAATCCACTGGAACACACACAAAACATTTCATTAAAATCAGTCCAGCTGTTTAGGAGGAGTTCAAATACATACACACGCACAGAAGTAGTATTACAATAGATATATATTCCATAATTCACTTTGCGCTTGATACTATCCAACTGGGCAGGAGATAATAAAGTAACATAAGTGCACTCTCTACTGCTCTCACTCTCATACTTGGTATCACGAATATTCGACATAACCAGAGGTTAGGCGCAGGATCAACGGCTTTTGTGCTCTTTGAGACACCGGGGTGCAACACTGTAAATTTACCACCTTTAAGTCTTTACTTTTTCTTACTAAACAGAAAGACTCAACAGCTAATCTTGGCCCGGGAATCTAACCCAGATGTGCTGCCGTACATACTAGCCACTACACTAGAAGGCAGTTAATTACTTAAGTTACAATAATAAATACGTAATATTAATGTGAGTGAGAAACAAACTTTGTCATTATAACGATTAATATGTTAATTTAAATTTATCAAAGTTTCGGAAAGTATCAATTGTTTCTATAAAGAATGTAGACTAATACCACAGATTAAAAAAAAGAACTAATACTATTATTCCCAAGACACGAGCCAATGTTGAATAATGTTACGTTATCAGTATAAGAGCAATGGCCGCTTCCGTGAAACCGGTTACACCAAAATCTTGTTTTGATATGCTCTCTAGCTCTCATCGTTTCTTACGTTGAATGTACCAAAATTTAAAGTTACTAAGAAGCTTTTTTATTTCTATACCTAAGATAATATTCTGAGTTGGTCCAACTGGTACATAAAACTTTTTTTGAGTCATAATAATCTATACAGCGGTTGAATCTATTCACTATTGTCTTGAATCTTTTTCTATCTGTATGTCCGTATGTCTGAAGCAAACCACTGGAAAGATTTTAATGTTTAGTACGATGATCAAGGTGAACGAACGTATTATAGGGCTTTTTACTGCAGAAAAGTATCGCATCCCTGTGAAGTCATATATATTAGTATATTGGATTTTCTTAATATAGTAACTTAAACTTGTCAAAGCATCGTACTATTATTATTTTGTTTTCAAACCATTTGGCACAATTTTATTTAAATAATGCGTAGTACCTATATAGATTTATCGGAAAAATCCAATTTACGTAAGTCTAATATGTCCGATTGAATATTTTATAAATAGGTATGTATGTAAAATAGTTTTAAATACACAGACTAAATGAAATTTGAATGTAAGTATTCAAGCAAATAACGCCATTCTTCTAATTAATTTCCATATTTTAAAATAATAAGGCAAATGTCAAATGGAAGTTTTAAACACTTCAAAATAGATATTTTTGTTGTCATTGTATATTAATGTATACGCAACGAAATTGAAAGAATTCTCTTTTGATGGCGTCTCCAATGGTTTTAATTTAAAAGCGCTTAAATCTATATTATATGTAGGTTAATCGTTGTTAAATTTATTACAGCATCATCAGTAACATTCGCATTCAGTCTTTTTTAATGTTCCACTATTTGCCGTGCCCGGCTTACCTCCTTAGGTATATCACGCCGGCCTAGTGCTGGTTCACGGACTGCACATGTCTTTCGAAAGCATGTAAGGTTCTTTAACACATGAAGGTTTGTTTTGCTTCACTTTAAGACTACAAAAAGTTGTACGGAGAATTATTCACACATGAGTTAGAAGTGCAAGGCCCGAGAATTGAACATGATTGACTCTGTTTTGCAAGCAAGCGTGTTACCACTGGGCTTTCACTGACTGCAATAACATAGGTACGATATGTAGATTGTAGGTATAAATTATACTATGTATGTACCTTATTAGTACTATTACGTACTACGGGTTCGGGATCGGAAATTGAAAGCGTTCTCGCGCTAAAGATATTTTATTAACACTTTATATACACGCGCAGTTTGTACACAGCACTAGTTAAATTGAGTCTCTGAGCACTATAATCCACCACTTTTATTAATTCACAATACTCTTCTTCACATTTCCACTATTTCGTATCTCTTCGCAATCTTCACTTAACTCCGAACATCGACTGAACTCTCGACACACTGCCGGCCTTTTTATATATGTAAATTTAGAACATTCTAGTATCGAAAATTCAAAATGTTTCTAGTAACTTCCAAGTCTTTCCTGAAAATGCTCTGTCTCTCTCTCTCTGACACATTAAAATTTGCAATAAACTGTTCTTGTTTTCTAAATGTCAAAAGTTAGAAATTGAGATTTGCTGTTGTAAGGCATGGTTCAAGCGTGCTGTTTTGACGGGTACGCACTCTATTCCGCGACAGTACATATATAATATGAAAAATATAAGCATTATTTAAATAATATAGATATTATAATGATGGATGAGAAATTGCGATTACGAGCATACTCTTTATCAGTATGCAGCTAAAAATATATGCGGAAACATTAATTACATACAACATTAAAAATAAAAGCATTCAATAAGTATATATTTAATATACTAGTGATCATCACACATAGTGATTAATAAATTTATTACTGCAAAATTAAGATATCTCTACATAGTATATACAAACGAAAGTTGCTTCCCGCCGTCTGTACGCTTAGATCTCTTAAACAGCACAACGGATTTTAATTCGGTTTTCATCAACGTATAGAGTGACTCAGGGAAGGAAGGAAGGAAGGGAAGGTTTTACACATAATATACATTATGTAAGTATATTATAAGAGAAAAAAGTCGAAAAAATATCTCATTTTTGAAAAAAAAACTATACCATAGTTCTTAAATAAAAAAACCTGTTTTGTTTTTGATTTTTTTATTGATTAAACTATTTTTAATTTTTTCTAATTCAAAATACTGAAATAGATATTTTATTAATGTAAAGTTATTAATAGTAGAAGACAGACTTAAGGTCGAAGGAAACATCAGTAATCAGTACGTCTTCTATATTTATAAAATAGAGTTTTACTATCACTTATGAATCGTCACATTTACATTTTAAATTCCATTTAAGTCAATGTTTTTAAATTTAAATTCTGTCAATGTGGTCAACCTGTGAGATAGCTATCACCGGCTCGAAAGGCAGTTCTGCCGAGAAGAGCTGGCGAGAAACTCAACAGTTCCTTTTTTTTAATATAATTTATAAAACATCAATATAATAATTATTTTTTTATTATGCGTGAGTATCAAATATTAATAACCGCACACTTATACTTTGCTAAATAGTATCATTATTATAATAAAATTATATTAAATCTATTAATTATTTATAATATCGGTTTTGTGCACCGGGCACTTTTTATGGCGTTTTTTGTTCTCTAGCAAAATAATGTAGGTAACATTCGGCTTTTGATACATGTTTTGATAACATAGCTTAAATATAGTCCTAGTCACATTTCCCGTATTTTAGTTTGAACTAGTTTACAATTTCACTAGTTCAGATTAATAAGTCATTTTTACCCATATTTTCATTATTATTATTAAAGATTTAGTACGTATAGTAAACTTACTTAAAAGGCTAAAAAATTATAGATATTGCGTCTAAATGATTTGGAAATTATCATTTATTATTAATCGCGTTATCTTCATAATACAACCAAAAATTATTTGTAACAATAAATTAGAGATATAAATATCGTCTTTTTTATCTGTTGTTCCTTTTATTGTTTATAAAAATATATTAAAAAAAATGAATAATCAATGTATCAAAAAATATTGAAGTGCAAATAAAAAAAATATTATTTAAAAATATTAATAAAATACATATTGTTGAGCATTGTAAAAGTGCCATCTATGGATGACTTATTGAACAAGCAAAATTTGTCAGCACAATGGTTCCACTACTCGTCACTAGATGGCTCTATTGAGTATAACCTACATTCGAGCAATCTTATCAATCTTTTATTCGTTCATGAATCATGATGGATAATAAACGAAAAAAAATCTTATTATGTCTTATAAAATATTTGTTTTATTAATTTCAGAAGGTCAAATCTTTTTTGTCATAGAAAAATTGAAATGCAGTAGGCAGGAATTGGTCGTACTTTAGAGGTATTGTGTAGGGTTTTTACTTTTTATTGATACCGCCCCTCAAATCTTCAGTTAAGACGTTGCTTGCGCAAATATATTGATACACATAGTCGGATTATTCTATAGTGTTTCATGATAAATGCACTTTGGTCCAAGTTGTAAAAGAAATACACTCCTTCAAACATATTGTTATCAGTTCAATAAGTCAAATATTAATCAATGCATTCGATGCATTTTAATCGAATTCTCTTAGATTTTTTTCGACTTTAAGTTCCAACATATTACTTTCTTGGGTTTACGCGAATATTTGACATTATAAATGAAACTATCTTTTCCGATTTTGTCGCGGATTTATTATGATTTTTGGTTCCCGACGTTTCGAATGCTTTACAGCAATCATGCTCACAGGAGAGTTTGAAACGTAGGGAACCAACAATTATAATAAATCCGCGACAAAATCCGAAAGGATAGTTTCATTTCTAACATATTATTGCAACCATCTTTAAATAATTTAAATATCAAGTCTTTAGGAACTGCTGTCATTAAACTGATACTTTGTTATGTGTCGTGAAATTCCTGTGAAGCCATAAAACATAGAATTAAAGTGAAATTCGTGATGTAAGTCCAGTTACCGCGTTTATTTTATGACTTAGTTCCATGAAAACTTTTGGACTGCGAAACAGCAGGATCGTTTTTGATGAGACTTTTACTGACAGATAGTTTATTCTGTAAGAAGTAACTCAGGCTACTTTAAATTTCGAAAAAAGTACTGACGACACGGTTATCTATTTATAAAATGTATGTGCTTAAAATTATTCATGTGTAGTGTATCAACTATCTGGTATCCGTAACACCTGTTACCTTCGGGTAGCAACCGAATGGGCCGGCACGCCCCGTATAGTTCATTAGTACCACTCTCTCACAGAAGACCGGCGTGAATTGGCAGCTATGCTGTCACGTTTCGTCCGGTGAGTGAGAGTCCGGGAGGCCCACTCTCCTTCCTCCCTCCCTCTTCTCTTCATCCTCCGCCTTCGTTCCTCCCTCCCTCTCACTTCCCTCCCTCCTCCATCCCTCCCTTTCCTGAAAGGCCAGCAACGCATCTGCAAGCCGGCTTGCAGATGTCCATGGGCGGAGGTGATCACTTCCCATCAGGTGAGCCTCCTACCCGTTTGCCCCCTTTTTACCATAAAAAAAAAAAAACCTTTTATCTTACGACGGAACTAGATGGCGCTGTGAGAACAAAAATCGAACAAAAATGTAAGATCATATTTCTGTAAGAGCGATATTGTGATAGAGTCATAATTTTCTTATAGGTTACTGGTTTCAGCCACTGTGATAAATTCCGTATATCAGGCATTGATCTGAAGATAGCGTCCTTCGCAAAAGTATAACATCTAACTCCCAGTTTCAATAACTCTATCTACCGATGACTGGTAGTTACTTTCATACGATTTTGACAGGTTGTAACTTTTAATGTGTCAAAATAGTATGAAAGTAACTACTAGTCATCGGTAGATAGAGTTATTGAAACTGGCAGTAAGTGGCTTTGACTGTAAGATTGTGTAAAATTTAGTCACTCTGTCAATGTGATTCACTTCTTACTTATTTTAAAGTATGAAATAGGCGCAGATTTTCTTTAGTGCTTTCTACTTAGGTACCTAATAATTTATTGCTACTCCACTTAAATTTCATCAGTAAAAATTACATCCAAATCCGCCCAGTCGTTTCCGTAAAGGAGTAATAAACACCTACGAATACATACACCCAATCATGCAGTAAAAAGTATTCTGTATACTGTATAGTATATTCATCAAAATCTCTCCAGTCGTTTTGTCGTGATGCGCTCACAAATGGCAGCCAAAAATTCTACGTTAATTAAATTTTATTTCAATTAAATTTCCAAAACAATATTCAATGTACAGATACGAATAAGTTAACATTTTATTACGAGTATACGTAGGTATAGATTGATAACAAAAAATCAGATATAGGTTAATATTCCCAACATAATAATAATAATCCCGCTGTCGTCTTAGACTTAGACTACTTGTCAAGTGGTTAAAACTAGTAAATATGACTTGGTGCGCCTGTCGCTAGCTCAATATAAATTTATTGTCAACTCGCCAGCGGAACGCGCGCTCGTCTCTAATCCTTAACATAGCCTGAGAAAATTTTGGTTAATCGTGTTTTTACGAGTGTACTATAAAATTTAAAAGTTCGTAGTAATAATAAAAGCTACGTAAGGTGCTGTGTTCTTTAGTGATACCTTTCCAGTATTTGTGAACCCATTTATAAGGTAACAGAAATGAATTAAAATTAATTGTTTCGAATAAATCTTATAAGTTTCGTTATCGAATGTTCTCTAATTAATGATACTTGTAAAACATCGTTAAGCAAACCGTGTATGTAATTGCTATGTACACAAGATTATTATCTTAATTCTTCAAATATAACATTTAAACAAAACTGTTATTTTGAAGTATGTTTAAGAACTAATCTACAAATTCACTCACATATAACTAGAAATAAGTTGGTGTTTTGTCTAGATTTAGATCGGATTTGATTAAAATACTCGGTGATAATAATATTCAGTATATTTTAAGTGAAATTTTATAGTCCATTGCTTAATACTTTAGCTTTTATATATTTAAACTAACTACTCACCCTTGCTTTGCTCGCGTCCCTAGGTTAGGCATCAGCGGAGCCACGGGTCCGCTAGTTAAAGTAAATAAAATTTCTACCTCCTCCTTTTATGAAGTCGGTTAAAAAGTAGCCTTAGATACACCTTATAACATTAGCTGTCGGCGAATAAAGTCCCGTCAAAATCGGTCCAGCCGTTTCAAGGATAAGCCGGAACAAACAGACTTATTTTTTTTGCTAGTATCGTATAAACTTTCATATGCATTTCGTGAAAAGCCGTTAATTTGAAATTGAAAACAGACCCTTCTATTTTATTTATATGTATAGATGTCTATAATGCAATCGTCATAACATATAATCTTCTGAAGACCACATTGAAATAGATATTTCTTTTTCAGGGATACTTTATATTATTAGTACTGATAGTAAATTTAATCGGTGATAGGCAACTATAATTAAGCGCTAAGTTCAACGGCCGTTATCTATTGATTTCGAATACTCTGATTTATAAAGTCTTTGAAATGAAAATGCAATAAAACTTTCAGGATTTTTTAAATATTTTTATGGTTGACTTCGGAATATATATTAAAACTAGTTGAGGCGATGTTGTTTTTATTATTATTAACCGACTCCGCAGGAGAGCCGGTTTACAAATCGATCGGCATATTTTTTTTATGTATGTACATCGATTACTCTGTGAGTTTTGACCCGATTTACGTGATTCTTCTTTTGTTTGATGGGCAATAGCTGCCATTTGGTCCCATAAAAATTTAAAATAGTTTGGCCCAGTAGTTTTTATTGTATGAACATTTTTTTATTTTAAAGTATAAGATCTTTAAGTTTACATCCAAAAAACTATAGAATTCCTCAATTTCAAGGCAATTTTATTTTTGATCCTATACATATGAATATGCATGTAAGACGTAGGTGCTAACTAAACAGGATTAGTGTATATAAACAAATGCCATCACACTAAACCTCATTGCATCTAGACTTAAGAACGTGATGTTATCGCAACTGAAGATTCTCTTTGGTTTAAGAGAAATGGTTTGAATCAGAATTGATCTAGATGTGATTTTGGCTTCAGGAGATCTAGGATTCTAGTATTTTATATTATAGACTAGCGACTCGCCCTCGCTTCGCTCAGGCTCTTCCCTAGATTTAGCACAGGCAAAGCCGCGGGTTCCGCTACTGTATTTTACTTCTATCCTTACTATAAAATAATAGTAACTATAATATAGTTTTAAAGATCTAAATATACGAGTACATAGGGACAGACAGACAGCGGGAAACGACTTTTATATTATTATGTAGTGAGTAGAGACCAAAGGTAGCAGCTAGTACCCTCGTTCCTTTTGGGTTCGTACGCTTTAACTATTAGCTGTAGAAACAAGTGTCGTATATGATGACCCGGATAACAAACTATCATCGTACTTTTCATCGAAACATGTCTCGAAGTAGTTATAAATTTTGCCTGTTTATCGATAATAAGGACTATTTCTATAAAAATTTCCAACAAATGTAGGTATAGATTATAAATTGTGCTACTAACTAGACTGTGTTTTACCTATACCTACAGATTTCAACTCATTATTTGTTTTATTTTATAAAATAAAGTCATGCTAATGATTTGTCTTAAATATTTATATTTTAACTTTATATAACCTTGTTTATTTACAGGAGAAGAAAACCATAATTTTCTCCTTAAATATTCTTTTTGAAGTTCTTTCAATGCTTAATCAAATACAATACTGATCATTCATATGTACAAACAACGGTAATTACAAGTAAGTTATTATGACATTGTATTTAATTATAGAGTCGTGTTCTTGTTATTTGTGTATTTTATTTCACCATATTATGTATTATTAGCATCACAAACGTTTAAATAGATTATTTTTAAATACAAATATTTATATCTTTATTCTTGAATAATATTTTTTGTTGTTCAGAGAAAAATAATCCAAAAAATACAAATCTACTCCTTTTGGTACTTTGGGACTCCAAAATGTTTTAACTTATATTATAAACAATGTAGATTGTAGTTACATTGTGTTTATTTAGCTTTATAAAATACAACTTAGCACGAGCGACGCCGCGGGTTCTGCTAGTTATACATATAAACCTTCCTCTTGAATCACTCTATATATTAAAAAAACCTCATCAAAATCCGTTTGGTAGTTTTAAAGACGTATGCATACATAGGGACAGACGGACAGTGGGAAGTAACTGTTTTTGTACTACTGATGCATCACATATATATATTTTAGACAATTTATTGTCCTCCTCTTTAAGTCTCAGCATTAAATGTACCTGTTGAGACGAGGGGCATGTCCCGAAGGCTCGTTAATACGAAAACTAGACAAATGACCTATATTTTACTGTAATAAATCTATCATCTATTAAATTTGAAAATTGACTGCTAACTTCGTAAAACATATAAGTGATGATGTAATAAGTCATGGCATTTTATTGTACATTGAATAGAATATGATATACACTTTGTACGGTTAGACATCACGCGGTTTCAATTACAGCTTCAGCGCTAAACGACTACAGTGCATCATTGTTTTTATTTATCTAACAATTTACAATAAAATCATTGTATGGACCTTATGACGTTTTTTTCGCTAAATGTATTTCTAAGTATTTATACCTATAACGTTTACGTAATAGGTCGTAGGATAATTTTCTTTTCAGGATAAATTCTTTAAGTTATTATAGTTCGTTATTAGTATATATAGTTGATTATATATAAAACATGTAACTTACTGTCGTTCTGCTCGGGATCGTTACTTAGGAACGTTTTAACGGTTGGCATAGACTTTTCCCAAATGTGATATTTTACCAACAGCAAAAAGTGGGTATTCCATATGTTGACTTTCATCTAAATCTTTTTTGTGGTTTTTTCGTGATACCGTCATAAGCAAACATACAAACAAAAATTCGGCCTGTATAGTTATAATATTAATTGAATTATATTTTTCTAAAAATAATAAATAGACTCGAATCAGATAGAATTTTATTACACTATGTACGAGAAATCCTTTGGCAATATCTATTGTATGTTTATTTTTTATAATCATATCAAATATGGAAATTCCTATTTTTGCGGAGAGCTTAATTTTACTGTAACGTTAAAATACATCGAGCTTTAAGTTAAATCACAATAAAAAATATATATATATATATAAGAGTTGGGTAAGTTGGGGAAAGTAATTTTACATACATTGCATATTGCATTATAATTTATAAGATTTGGTTTCAATCCTTTTGAACTTCACCGATCTCTTTTAACCTTTTCATATTTTCCTCATCTGATAAGTACATGACACAACAATAATTTCGTTTATTGCGCTCCACATATTTTATAAAAACACTTATCGATTTCGATACAAGAATATTTTAGTCTTATTAAAAACAGTTTGTGAGTTAAGAAATTATTTTAGTAAATAAGTGTGAAGTGCCTCAAAAACGATTAAATTCAATATTCATTTTTTGAGAAACTTAATAAAGTACTTACATACATTCGTTTAATTGCTCTATCTTTCTCTGTATGGTATTTTTTTAAAAAAGCAAAAGTTTGTTCGTTTAGAGTACAAACAAATGTCATGTAACTTTAAATGTAAGTAACTTTGTAACGAGTTATTTTTGCCCTATTTCTTTTAACGTTGGGAAATGCATACCACATTCCACTAATAAGGGACTCACCAGCTTAAACTAAGCCAGTTAATACCCATTAAAATCCAACTAAGCCTTCCTGTGTGTTAATGGGGCATCGCAGGATTGCCTTTTAACGGCGGCCAGACAGCTCTGCCGAAGTAGACCACACAGCCAAGGGGTTGCTCCACAGCTACAGTTCACTCTGCTATGAGACCAGTACCAGGAGCAAGCCCAATGACACACCGCCCATCGAAGTGGGACCTTCCTGCGCATTTCTTGGCTTTACGTTCGGCCGGATTGCCGGACGCTACTTAGAATATACACCATTGGAAAGCTCCAAACGACTATGTAGTCAAAGCTATAATTTTTCATCGTTATACTAAATTATGGCAACATGTTGTAAAGATTAAGTCATTTCTATAAATTACATGCGTTTATAAATATGAATTTAAGTGCGTCTTACCTTGACCGATAGTGTGTCAGCCAGCGTACCTAGGCCAATTATACGCTACAAGCCCTGCACTCTGACATTTGGTATACTAACGAGATAGATTAAAATTAATAACAATAATAACATTTATTAATTGACTGTAATTAGGTACATGTTTTTTCAATGACTACTTAGATACGTTTCCTAATAAGCGCGTTCCCGGAAATACCTAGTTCAATTGACGGATGAACTCGAACTACTGCAAAGAAAAGTAATTTTACATTTGGTGCATATTTACTGCTGCTCTAAAGCATTTGAAGTATCTGGAACAAAAAATCAAAATATATCCGCAAAAAAAATGAAAAGAATTATTTATTTTGAGAGTTATTATCATTACCTTTGGCAAATAGCGAAAGTAATCAACAAATTATATGATTGAAGCATTAAATTAATAATAAATGCTATAATATAGGCTTGTTGTAGATACTAGATATAATTAGTACACAATACACGTGATGATCACAGAACAAATTTGAATACTCCCCCAGCGGTACTCGAACCCGCAATCGCTGGTACAGCATTGTAATTGTAATTCAGAATAACCTAGACATATAAACTGAAATACTTTTTATTTTATATATATGAATTCAAGCCATTAAAACCACGCCCTGTCATAAAGAACGCCATATGATATGTTGCAGTAATACAAAAATATCTGTTATTTGACCAAATTACCAGTTTTACATGCGAAAGGGGAATTAATCATTCAGAATTATACCACCCGTAAAGTCTTTACATTTACGTAAATCATATTGATATGAGTTATTCGGTTCCGCCTCGTAACACTTGTTTTTGATATAATCGCTTTTTAATTATGCGGTTAAATTAAGAATACTGTTTATATTTTTTGTATCACGATGAACTTAAGCAACTTGATTCTGGTTATATCTATCTTAATAATCAATTGCTGATTGTATGTAAGCGTATCGGTTGAGAGTTGAGAATTGTATTCGTAATTGTCGGGACATGGTAATGTATGACAGATTTTTTTTACAAAAATCCACAAAATATCGAAAATTTGGATGGTTTATTTGTAGGAAAATCTCTATATTACATTCTAATGTGAGTCCTGCAGCCACATGTTGTCACTTGTCATATCAACAATAATAACAACTATTCAGTTATTGATTTTGTGTCTATCTGTATACATTTTTATCTATAAATATTTTGTTTTAGGGCGACAAGCACTAAACTAATTTTGAATTAACCTAAGCAAGGCGAGAGCATGAAAAATAAAACGAATTCAAAATGCAATATCAGGCTAAATGGTAGATTTTAAAAATATAAGTTTTAATTGAACTGCCACATCTGGCACTTGACTGTAGACTCATAATCATCAATCAACAAGTTGGATTGGCTTTTTCTTTAAAATTGTATAAATTCTGCTTGTTCCGTTGAACAAAATCTTAAAGTATCTCCGTATTTTTCCGCTTTAAGTATACCGTATATGTGATTTCTGAGAAGTATTAGAGGTAAATAATGAAACATTCGTTAACGACGCGTTCTTCTGCAGTTGTAGGTTTTTCATATACTGAAACTTGATAAAAAACAAACCAAACAATAAATCTTCCCTGTACTCTGCTAATATATCTATACTAATATTATAAAGCTGAAGAGTTTGTTTGTTTGTTTATTTGATTGAACGCGCTAATCCCAGGAACGACCGGTCCGAATTGAAAAATTCTTTTTGTGTTGGATAGTCCGTTTATCGAGGAAAACTATAGGCTATATTACATCACGCTACGACTTATAGGAGCAAAGCATCAATGAAAAAACCGGGAGGTATGTATTTGGTTTCCAGCCTTTAGAATGCGCGCGAATCCGCGGGAAGGGCTAGTTCTTTAATATAATAGGATGAAAATTATAGAAAAAATATAAAAAAACGCCCTAGACACGACGTCTAATCAACCCAATCTTACAATTTTGTTATATTCGTCCAGTATTCACTCATTTTCAAACTATGTAATTCTATCTAGAAACTACTCCTAAGGGTTGTTGACCTCCATAATCGATGTCGATTGACATAATTGTATTTTGACAGTAGAATGATTCGATTAAAGAAATCGTATTCGATTTCGTGCTAGTTGTTTATTGTATCGTAGGTAATGTGTTTGCAGTGGTGACATTGCGTTACTATAGTATGAGCATAAATATATGTGTACATTTGTGAAAAAATCTTATTATTAACCTTTTGAAGAATTATTATAATATTTTGTTTAATTTTTTCATTAATCTTCAGAATCGAAGAGCTGATTTTAACAATACTCTTGCCAAATATAAGATTTCTACGAAAGTAACACAACCGATTTTTATTGTAGACGAAACAAAAAGTATCGAGTGATGATATCGATTATAGCTCTTATTAATATCGATTAAAACCTGCTACAAATGCAATAAATCATAATTTAAAAGGTATTTTTTAGGTGTTAACCCTAACTAATTCCCTAAATTGGTTGGCCTGAATGCCAACAAGTCACTATGTACGTCTAAGTGTTCAATTATATTTACACTACATCTCTACGGAAGCGCCTTATTTAACGTCATCTATGTAACTCGTCGTATTTGGCCTTATGAATATTTTATGATAGTTTACATATAACATATATTGTACATAATGAGTATTAGATTAGTGTAGCGTTGTGTAAATAAATGCATCACATAGGTTTATTGATAATATTATATTGCATTTAAATTTGAAGATATAGATTATATTTGATGGATAATCAATTTTTTTTAAGTTAATTTTTAAGTGATAACTTTGAATTTGGATCTAGGAAGCCGATATTAACCGTACAATTTTAATAACGTATTGATTTTAACCTATAAAGGTTCGCACAGGTACTAATAATAGTACCTGTGCGAAATCTGTATATCAAAAAAATATAGATTGTAATGGAGATTTGTGATCTACTTTAACATTAAACACTAGGTTTTCAACGAAATACTACAATTTAGTATTATTGTAATATTTTTTCTAGTAACAGGTTGTAAATTTTATTTTTCAGTAGATTACGTCATACTATGGCGCTAAGCTTTGTCAAATATTTAACACTGTCCCGCAAATTAAAATCAATTATGGTCCACTCGATTTCACATACTGCGTACTCTTAAATAACATAATTGCACATATCACAACTCGGGCTTTGAATTGATATAAATTGAGAACAATCTATAAATAGCCCGAGCTTACATAGTAAAAATAAACATTAAGCTTGATTGACTTTAAGTGGTAGCTTATGTTTCATAATTGGTTCAACGACGTTTATATACTCTTTTGTTTCTACGACAATGCTTTTAGTTATATACGTTATGTAACCACAAACTATACGATAAAGGACGGATGTCGAACAGGCATCTTAAAAAATTGGATGGCCCTGATCTAAGCTATTTCAGTCTATTTAAGTAGATATAATAGATGGTTTGCCTTTTTGTAAATAATTAATAAAAATGCAAACAAACTTGCTATTTTTATTTTTAATAGTCATCAATTTATTAAAATTAATTGACTTAAGAACATATTATAAAGTGTATCTACACTTTACCTTTTACAATTACTCGTATTAGTAATTTTAAATTATTCATTTAAATTATATACTACATATTGGATTTATCAATATGACAAAAAAAATGAATCATCGAAAATGTCGAAAATAAAATTGAACATTTGGCAAGTTTACTTTTTATTGTCGTGATCTTTAGTAGGTATATTAACTTCTAACTCCTACGTAATTGATAAGTACGTAATGCTCTCGATTCATGGAGAGGACGCGCCGAGGTCTGCTAAAGGGTTACTGGATGCAAACTATCATACATTATTTCATACTGCTATACATAATACATTAGATACATGTTCTAGATATTTCTAAGGGGCACAGTGTATTTTTTAATATTATGTAGGTATATTATTTGCATGTAGGTACTATGTGCACCAATTTTATTTACTAACTAATTTTGTCCGTGGCCTGGATCTGTCCTCATAAATACGTAAATCAAAACAAATAAATAAAAACTCTAGTATGTTATTCATAAGCAAGAAAATGCAGTTGTCTTTTTGAATATCTTTCTTCAATTTACATGAATATCATAAAATATTCCATGAAAAACGTCCTCAGTTCTCGAGGGTAATGTTTCGACAGAACATATAAAACAGATTTATAAATTACTAACAATTAGACAAGTTACATATTACTTTTTCTACTACCATAATACACAATAATTAATTTTAACGGATAAAAATAGTTCTTTACAAGAAACCGTTTATTTAACTCAAAAACTAATAACCGCGTTAACGGATGAATTTCAGAGCCATCTCTCGTATATGTAAAATACACCATACATTTTCAAATTTCTCAATTTAAATAATAAAAAATCCTAAAAGTAAACGTAATCTAACCGATAGCGATGACAGTCTAATGGATGTTAACTTGTTAAAATTACTACATCAAGCTTGAAAGCTTTAGGCTTATAAGATGTACCATATTCAGTAAAATGACAACTGAAACAATTATTCAGTGGAAAATGTATATATGAACCAAGGTATTTTGGTGAAAAGTAGGGCATTTATTCGTAGTTACGTTATCTTTTAATTTATATTGTAATTTAGCCGACCAGTTTATTTGCAAAATGACGTCTGATTAGTTATAATGAGTTTTTAAACTTTTTATAGCCAATTAGTTTGAAAACATTAAAAAAATTATATTACTCTTATATGTGTCAGCAGCTTTTATTATCAGAAATAATGATATATCATTGAGCTTTAATTTCATCGCCATAGATTAAATGTTACTTAATATTTTATTTACAGTAATAACAATAAATCTTTTATATTTTAAATTAAAATAAAACGACTCGCCTTTACTTTATCCTAAAATCGTATCATATTTATTACATAATAATAAAGCAAAAGTCATGGACATATGAAGTCATGGTTATTTATGATTTCATTATTACAATAATTATGATTAATACCTAAAGTTTATCTTAGTTTATTGTATATTATATAGTCTATATATGTACTTAAACTTAACATTTTATTTATCTGCTGCTAAGTAAAATACGTAGTAGAATTTATATACATTTTTTCATGTGAATTTAGACAGGTGGATTCTGGCATGCAAAGAATCGAGAAGAAAGGTCGTTATATCCCGTGAAAATCCACTCACGCTTCATAATTTGAAAATGATAAAAGTTTATTTAAGCCAAATTAGTGGAACTCTTAAAATAAAGGAAATTACAAGTAAACTTAACTATATATACAAAGCAAATATACACTTGAAAAAAGTTGTTTCATAGCTTATTTCATTTAGTACGAGTGTATGTGTTGCGAGTAAATCACAGTTGTAATTATTACTAGTCTTGCAAATTATCATGATGAGAACATTTAAATATTACTACTAACGAGGATGCCGTAATCTGTATTCAATTTTCTAGTCTTCAAATGGCAATTAACAGCTTTGATTAATGTATAATAATATTTTAAAGCGCAAAGCAGTTTGTATTGAACAAATTATCGTTATCTTATAGTAAATCATACTAGATACCACCATCGCTTTTTTTAATTAATATGAATGTATCGATAATACTTCTGAGAAGAAATAGTAGACTATATCGTCCAATAAGCAATTATGTCCATTTTAATGTTTTAGACCTAAGAGGTACCTTTCGAAAGAATTCAGACTAGATAATTATTTTATATTCGACTAGTACGTACTACGAGTAGATTTAGCGCGAGAAATTAATATAAGTTCCGCAACAAAAACTTCACTAATAATTAATATACTAAAACGTTCCTCAAGAACCACTCTATCCATTGGTGAAAACAGCATGAAAATCGGTGCTGTAGTTTTTAAGTTTATCGCGAACAGACAGACGCGATGGAGGACTTTCTTTTATAATATGTAGTCATAAAACGATTTCCTCTTATTTCGAGTTAACATTAATGTAATCTTAAAATGTAATGCTCATTTGTCATGAGGTCGAAATAATGACGTGTTTGTATTCATTTAACGTCATTAACTTTTCTTTCGCATTCATGAAAAATATTGTACACGATATTTGTGACATAACACCAGATAAAAAATGCATCCGAAGTTTAAAGTATTGATGTAGTTTTGAGTTAACAATTTTTCACTCCAATTAACTTAATTTCAGTAAATTGCACAGGTGACTTTTGTCCTTAATTTTTTATGCAAACATTATAAAGTTCAGGTATTTTTTCATTGACATTAATTATATAATTGTTTGTGAATTTAAGACGACATTCATATGTAGAGCTTTTGTTGCAAGAAATACGAGATTACTCCACTTTTTTATAATTTGAAATAAATTAATGTAATATATTTACAAAATAGCAAGTTCTGTTTTAACTTTAATTATTAGTATGTCAAAAATACCAATATTTTCTTGTACTCGATTAACCTGCGATCTTTAGCGTACCAGAAAGCATTAACAATATAAATATAAGTAAAATTTATTAAGTATTTTGCGGCAAAAAATGGTAGTTATCTTGAATTGCCATTCCAAATCCTTCACACTAGTGACCTTTTGTTTCATCTTATATATGTTTTAGCGATTGTGTGCATATGAGATATTATACATATACAGACTCGATATTATGCGCACCCACCGGAACTGTGCAGCAACACCCACTTACTAAAAGTAGGATAAGGTTATGAATGACATGGCATTGTATTTATTATATAATTCGAACTGTAATATATATGTATGTATTTTAGTTTCTACTAGCATTTCCCGCGGCTTCGCACGCGTTCTAAGGACCGGAATTATCTTATTAGTCGTAACGTGATGTATGCCTATACCCTTCCTCAATAAACGGACTATCCATACCAAAAAGAATTTTCAAATCGAACCAGTATTTCTTGAGATTACCGCGTTCAAGCAAACAAACAAACTCTTGTGCTTTATAATATTAGTGTAGATGATCGTGATATATGTATGAGTAGAGAGAATTAAGTTTATTTAACTGAGAAACTGAGGTACTCTACCTATGAGAAGACAAATTATTTTTATACCTACTAGTAGGTAACTAAAAACATTATTTCTAAGGTTCATCTTAGAATATTTGCGTAAAAAATAATATTTGTTGAAGTTAATTTCCCACTTTCAATTAGTCTGACAATACACCTGCGAATATTATACATGGTAATTATTATATAGTTGGAATTCTCATATTTTTTATGAGAAACGTGTTTCATTATTAAGCTCTACATTATACTTCGAATCTGCTGTCGAAAAAAAAAAAGTATTGAATTAGAAATAAATGGCAGCTTATTGAGCGTAACCTGAATATCATGATTTATTTTGCTAATATTATTTTACTTAGGTATACTAAAGTCGTTAATAAGATCACAATAGCCTATGTTCTTGTAACGTAATATATATAATTTGCAAAAATTTGAATATTAATGTAAGAATTATTACGTTTTTGTTTCAAAAATAATGATAATTTTAAATATTATTTTAGATGTTAAGATATAAGAATAAACGTATCATTTTTGTAAGATGGAACTATTATTTTTAATTAATTGAAGGTCATGAAATAAAATAAAGTAACAAATAATATTATATAAAATAATTGCGATATTATGTGACTTTTAAAACAAAACTTTTAAAATGTATATATTAAATTTATCAAAATGAATACCCCTGCAATCAGTTTTTCGTTTTAACTAAATCTAACTTTTAGGTACTTTAGTTAGATTTTTCTCGTTGATACCTATCAGCAATCTATAAATTACTAGCATGTCTTCCTCAATTCGCTCGGGTCCCAAAATACACAATTCTGTTTTTAGGGTTCCGTACCTCAAAAGGTAAAAACGGAACCCTTATAGGATCACTTTGTTGTCCGTCTGTCTGTCTGTCTGTCTGTCTGTCTGTCTGTCTGTCTGTCTGTCTGTCTGTCTGTCTGTCTGTCAAGACCTTTTTTCTCAGGAACGCGTGGAGGTATCAAGCTGAAATTCATATCAAATACTCAAGTCTATGGTCTCTTGGAGCTGTGAAAAAATCAAACTTCTAAGTCAACGCGATCAAAAGATACTCCCGTTTATGCCGCAAATTTTCGACACTCGCAAGGGAATCAAAACCTACAGGGTACTTCCCGTGAACTCAGAATCTTGAAATTTGGTACGAAGCAACGTCTTATAACACAGATAAAGGAAAAATTGCGAAAAGCATAAATTTTTAGTTACATCATATAATAAAAATATTTTTAATAATTTTAAACTTATTACCCCTTTACTCATACACCGTTCCGTACAGGTTTGTACGGAACCCTCGGTGCGCGAGTCTGACTCGCACTTGTCCGAATTTTTTTTTAATTTCTCGCTATTTTTTTCCTATGTTTAATACTCAAAGCACTCCCGACATATCCTCATCTAAAAAAAAAAGAATTATTTATATTGATCCAGCCGTTTTTGAGTTTTAGCGAGACTTGCGAAGGGCTAAGTACATTAGTTTTATGTGTTTGTTCCTGCTGATCTCTGAAATGGCTGTACCGATTTTGACGGGACTTTCACTCGCAGATAGCTAACGTTATAAGAAGTAACTTAGGCTACTTTTATTTTATTACAAAATAATAAAAACCGTTATATTTATTTTAACCTACGCCCAGCGTAACTACTAAGTTTGCTATCTTTTTATATAAAGATAGCTAGAGTATAATATACGAGTAGATTATTGCAACTTGAAAACGTCATGGAAAAGTCACAGACCATGTTCGGTTAAAGCGGAGACAGTAAATGTTTATATTCCGCATTTACTTGATCGGAAATGAAAATACTTCAGTTTGTATTGGCCATTTGCCTCGTTTGTCATCTTCGCATTTTCCTTTAGGTCCACCGACTGTTTACTCAGATGCGCGAATTGAATTATTATTATTTATAATAAGTTTTTGCAAGTAAGTAGGTAGTAGAGACAAAAAAAGAATATAGTAAGTATAGCAAGAATATAGTAGCTTTCAGCACTTTAGATTTTTACTTTCATTTATATTTATTCAGCCAACGATTTAAACGTCCCATTGCTAGTATATGCATTTGGAAATTGAACACAATTCACTCGGCGCTTCTATTTACTTAGTTTAAAAAATTACTGGTTCAGCAATAAAAAAATAAATAATATTGAATTTTAGTCAGATCTGCCATACATCAACTACGTATACATGTACGTACGTACGTAATAAATTACGTATATATGTAGATTAAACGAGTCATTGCATTCAATTACGATACTGTAAATTAACAAATATGACTAACTCATTCTAATTACAATCTCCCAAATATGGTCAATATGGATGATGGCTCATTGGAGTTTACACATGACACAGTTCACACATGACAAATTACACATTAATATTTTTACATGTATAAGGTTAAATTTAAAAATATAATATGAACGCCACCTAATCTAGGGAAAAGAAAGTGAAAAAACTATTATAATCACTATTCTGATTTTCTGATTTTTTTTTACTATTGTGAAATAATATATGATTGACAACATGACTTCAAAAAACCTCAACAATATTTAAATACAGAAAGAGAGATATTCAAGTAAAAGAAATATCCAATCTCTAATCGAAAAATCTAATCTTTATCTATCTCTAGGTTTTACCAAAATAAAATCACAAATCTTAATGTACATTATTATGTAACTTATAAGTAAGAGCCTATTCCTACATTAATAAGCCTTTAGTAATTTAAAAAAATATAAGTAAAATGTTATTATATATAATAATAATGCAAATGCATTTTAATATTAACCACACACAATGAATTTATTACTTATGTATCATAATCATGGTTTTGAAACCGAGTACAAGTGGATTTTTGCGGTATATTCTGACATGTATCTACATTGTACAATGGACTGTAATAGATGGCTCAGCTCATGTTGCTATCGCTATTCGCTTGTTTTATTATTATTCTTATATTATAGTTTGTATTAAAACAAAATTATATTACTTATATTACAATTAACTGTTAATCTTATAAATACGGTTTTGACTCTAGGTGCTCCCTAGTAAATTTAAAGTTTGTAGCACAAAAATGAAGGACTTTCATTCAAACTTACGAGAGTCCATAGACCTCCTGATCCGTGAAACTAAAGACGTTTAAAAAAAACGTTAATACTCTTATCAAAATCAAATAAAATACATAACCATAAATAATGGTGCTTTACGTGATTTTTATGGTAATGGATATACCATTACATATAGTAAACGCTTTTCGTGTCACAAGTATCATAAAAGCTTAAAGCGGTTCAGATATGACTTAAGATCACGAAAGAATTTCTTTTTCTTATACAAATTTGTAAGATACTAGCGACTCGCCCTCGCTTCGCTCGGGCTCTTCCCTAGGTTTAGCACAGGCAAAGCTGCGGGTTCCGCTAGTTATGCATATAAACCTTCCTCTTGAATCACTCTATCTATTAAAAAAAACCGCATAATAATCCGTTGCGTAGTTTTAAAGATTTAAGAATACATAGGTATATAGGGACAGAGAAAGCGACTTTGTTTTATACTATGTAGTGATTAAGTAGGTATTTATTATTATATGTATAAACTTGTCTAATTATAGTACTGACGTCTCAGGTGAAAAGTAAAAAATAAAGACATAATTTGATTCACCATTTCTCTAATCAATTTGAATGGATTTTTTAAATTAAATAGCTTTAAAGACGTACATTGCTATCGATCATATTTTATAATTCCAAATCACATTATCATAATAATTTACGTTATATATTTATATGCTTAAAACTCAATAGAAAATAACATATTGTACGCAAAAAATATAACCAAAATTTCAAGTTATTTCTTATCTTTTAACTATGATAATGTATGAAACACCTGTTATGCGAGTATGACTTGCACTTGAATATTCTTTTAAGAAACTATGTCTATATAATTTTAGATCAGCAATATTTTGTTTTGAATGATTGGCAAAGTCCCTGTCTATTAAACTTAACTAATTTTTATTTTATCTACTCGCCTTTCTTTAGATAACTGTTATCTGTCCACTTGAGTATGCTCTTTCAGCCATATTAATATCACAATTCACAAGTCGAAGGAAAATTTATATGCACAACGCACTTGCTGTTTGATTATTATTAACGCTTTTAATTTTTTTATCTTTAAATTGATTTTACTAATATTAATTTAATTTATATTCTATATAGATTTAGATTTACTTGTATTTAATGTTATTTATAATTTAATATATTTATAATACCGTATTTATCATAAAATAAAGTTTATTAACTTGACGCGAATATTCGACATTGATTTTATATATAGTTTTCATAGACAGTAGATGCCGACAAATAATGATTTTAATAGAAGAATCAAAATAATTCGCCAAAAAAATCTGCAAATACAGTATTATTTATAATATAAAATAACTATTTGGGCCACAAATGGGTTAAATTTCCATATATATATGCCATCGCCATAAAAAATATGTATTTCAAATTTCTATATCTATTGATCTGATTTGTGCTAGCTGATAAGTAGGTAAATTATTATCAACCAAAAAAGAACTGATATGAATGATTTTTATTTTGTTCACGTGTGCGTTATGAAGATTTTTTTTTATGAAAAGTTATTAATTTATAATATTTTTATAATATTTATTACTAATATATTTAATTTCAGTATTTTTATCTGAATTAATATTTTACTTGCTGCGCCAGCGGTCGCGGGTTCGAGTTCCGCCGGGGGCATTGATGTTGATGTGTGTTGAGCACGTATATTTTTACTCCAGTCATGGGTGTTTATATTTATAATATGTACTTATTTAAGGTTATATAATATGTAGTATATCAACTATCTGATATCCGTAACACAAGCCTTGTAGCTTAACACGGAAGTAGATAGCACAGTGTGTAACTATGTCCTAACAACAACAACATTTTGATATATAGATAATATCTTCTCAAAAATCTAAATAAATCCGCGAAAAAATTCAAAAAGAAAAATATTTAGCAATTTGTTGCTATATAAGGTGACAATAAAACAATTCCATAATTTTTCGCATAATATATTTTACATTATGATAAAAATAGAAGTGAATTCGAGTTTCGAATATTCCAGTTTTGGATCGAGTTTGCTTTATTAATGAAGGTTAAGGCTTAGCTAAATGAAATATTTTATAATATTAAAATCCCCATGTTAACATTAATGCTGATGTTCGAACTGCAATATAATGTACAGCAAATACTTTTATATAGTAATTGCTAAGGTACTACAAATGAAATGAATGAAAATGAGCCACAACCAAACAGGTTTATAAACTATTCTAAACAAGTGTTATACCATCGCTTCGCTTAGTCGTGCCTAGCGACTGTAATTAATATATGCGTATTTTATATACTTTAAACATACTATGTATATATATCGATATATATTTCACGAAAACGCATTTGATATATTTCAGTATATCTTTTTTATTTTTTTATTTTTTTATTTTTGGGACATTTACACACAGCACTATCTAGTTCCACGGTAAGGTACGAGCCTTGTGTTATGGATACTAGATGGTTGATATACTACACATATATTAGTTTAAATACATACATATTATAAATATAAACATCCATGACTGGAGTACAAACATTCGTGCTCAACAAATGTATGCCCCCAGCGGGACTCGAACCCGCGACCGCTGGTGCAGCAAGTAGGGTCACTACAAACTGCGCCTTAAATCTCTTACCTATGTTATCTCTATATACTATCTCTTTCGTCATCTTTTCTATCTCTACGTAATAATCAACTATACTTATGCGATGAAAAGAAAGACTGAAGCAACAAACACACAACAGCCATTGCAAAGTCATTTGAAAAGTATGTGATGTGATCATTAAAAAATTTTTACCATTAGGGTGGATTTTTTATCAAAAGGGGTAAAACATGTACCTATGTTGAAGAATAATTATGAATCTATAAATTCAAAATAATTATGAAACTAACTTTCATTTAACGATTAGCAAAGATATCAAGAGATAAGATCAGATATCTAATAAGAAAGATAATAATATAAGTTATAAACCTATACCTAATACTTTTTTAGATTAACGAGAATATTCTAACATTTTTAACGTTCACGGGAGAGAGATTAGTCTAATCTTTTAGATGTCTCAAAAGTGATTAACACTTGTTACAAATATTTCTTACCCACAATAAAAAAAATTATTTCAATAAATTAAAAAAGGTACACTACTCAAAGTACCTTACAATATTTTTTTGATTTTAATGAGCTTCAGTTTCCCCTTACCATGATTGCTTTAAAGTATTCGAAACTTATAAAGCATAAATCGAAATAAATCCGCGAAAAATACCCAACAGGTAATTTTATTTTTATACCATCCTTCGTTTTTTGAAGCCAGCCAATTAATAAGGATTACATATTTAAGCATAGGAATAGAAAATAGTGTTGTAGCATTTATACCAAATCATGGCCTTATACATGCCGATATCTTTTTATTTGTCAATTCAAAGTAGATAAGATAGTCAGCATCATGTGGTCATACTCAAGTTTAAATCAGGTGATCTATTTCCTCTCAATACAAGCATGGCTTATGATAATCAATTGATATTTGTAATTTAGGAAAATATTAACCGTAATAAATAATATGCAGCATTTTCTTCATAAATGTGTATTGTAACAATGTAGACGTTTTAACAATTATTATTTATTATATAAAATGGCCTTCTATGGCTTGTATGAAATGAACTTCCTATTACGCCGGAAGCATGGTATTCTATTATAGAGTGAATTTGATCGACTAGTTTAGTTGTAACTGTCATGACTATACCTAGCCCCTTTATTATATAAATTTAGACTCTACAGAATACAAAACAAGTTATAAAACACAAATAAAATTAGTTTAAAACATATTTTTACTACATTCACGCATTAGTGCATATTAAATTAAAGTAAATTTGGTAATTAGTTCATAATATGTATTGTTAATAAAATATAGTATACTATAATAAAATCTCTTATTTTTTAATCTCTTAATTGTCTTTAATTTTTAATATAATATGTAATACCGCTTAATCACCGTTACAATTGAATCTTAACAAGCTATATTTAAACTGATTACGATTGTGTAATAGATAAAATTTTCGTATATATACAAAATTCGACGGTGTTTTATTATGACAAATGGCAAATAATATAATGAGAATATAATTTACAGGGCGTCATCGAGGCACGCGGGGCTGACGGCGGATAGGACGGCGTATCACTACATTGCCCGGCCGCGATCGCGTCGCACGACTCTCTCGCACATCCTTCCTCTAAACTCAGTGACCTATCTACTAATAAACAGTGCAGTGTACACGTGAACCTTAAAAACTTAAGTGAAATCAATAGTGATTTCGTAAAGTCCTCGGTAGCCGAGTGAATGCGTGTGTGTTTCGACAATCTTTGTTTTGGATCGTCACAGCGAACAGCTGGTGACGATGAGCCGAGGGCCGTAGTGAATACAGGAGGAGGAGCGCTTACGGTGGCGCCTACAGTTAACGGCGATCGACGTGCGTTAAACGAAACGTATCGAGAACAGTTAAATGGTATAATGGGGACTCCTACCGCAATGAATTCTGATTCGGAGAATTGTGTTGCGAACGCAGGAGTGACCGGCGAAATGCAACCCCTTGTAGAGAGAATTAGGGAGTTGGAAGCGTTGTTGAAGCAACGTGATCAAGAAATGTTGGAATTACGCTCGCAGTTAGATAAGCTGCAAAGCGTATTTCCCTATCAACAGTACGCGAGGTCCAGGGGCCCTAGGAAACAGAGAGCCCAAGGTATCTCAGCGGAACCACAAACGAGCTCGTCCCTACAGGATTTGGCTCACCAGACATTCCCAGTATATGACAAGAGCGAAACGTAAGTACCTTATATTATCTTCTTATCTTTATCTCATTTCTATTCTTGATAAATTTGACTCAATGGCGTTAAGATTTAGCTAATAGCTTATGTGATTTTGACGTATTTCATTGTATGTTACCTTCACAGCGTTGTCATAGAATGTTATAGTTTCTATAAATCATACATGGCGATATTTAATTAGCAATACGTCCAATGTCAAATAATAAATGTTTATCATATCAAGATGCAATTAAATTATAGGAAATCGAGGGGAAACATGACACAACATAATTGCCCTAAAAGGTCTTTAAGTACTAGTAAAACTTCCTCCGTACTAGTTACTTTTACGTGAGCAAAATCAACATACATTACAACATGTGCTTTTAAAAGTTTAAGACCCCTATCATATTTTTTGAATACGAAACTATTATATACTATATAAAGTAATAGACAACTGTATGATAAAATAATATTCAAATATTTTTTTTTATCAATTTACTAACTCGTAATTTAAAAAACAAAACGCATATAAAGTACTTAATTGTTCAATAGTACAGATCATAAATGAAATTATGAATTTGTTTTTTATTTAAATTTAAAAATTTCCACAATGTTAAACTATTTATAGCACAAATATGTATATACAATCTTTTACAGAACTTATTATTATTGTCATATCAAGAATCTATATCTATGTTATTTATTTAAATGACTGCTAGTATATTATTTACAGTGATGATAATCGTGACGGTTTGACACCTAATTTGTTTGCATAATTTCCCATGACACCGTCCTAAATTGTAGTGTAAATAGACGAAAATATTTTTTAAATAAATATATGAAGTTAAGCAAATATATCGAGGACATGGTTTCAAAGTGTTATGCACGCTTGTTTTTGTTAGACGACTAACAAACATGGGAATTCATTTAAATAAACTAATAGGTTTATTGCTTGATCGACCTACTTTATATTTGATTTCATACAATTTAAAGTAATAGATAGTCTTCGCTTACTTCGATAACTAATATTGTACTGTGATGTTCAATAAGATGTCACTATTTTGATAAAATAAACACAACACAACTTCAGCTTTTATTATAAAACTAATCCGCAGTTATGTATATTTTATTTGTGTATGTATAAATGTACAACTTCTAAAGCTCCTAGCTTGTATATTGTACAGGTACTAGACCCAATATTATTCTTTAATTAGGCCATAAAATTATATGTATACATAATTTTGTAGATTATTATTCACGCTAAGATTAGCTTTCGATAAAATTTTACAAGTATATTTAAATAGAAAATTATGAAACATTTACCTACCACACGAGTTAAACCGCGGGAGAAACTTGTAGGCTATAATATGTAAAATCAATTTCAGATTAAAATGGTCTAAATAAAATCAATAAGCTCTACTTTTTTACAGCTCTTAAAACTTATTAAGCTTAGGTACTTATATTTTCCTATTTAATTAACTGAACTTGAACTATATTTATATTTATACATCATTGCCTATGCAGCCCTCTGATGTAAGCACTAAGCAAGAAATATATGTATGTTAACATTACTGTATAAAGTTTCATCGAATTCCGTTTAATATTTATCGCTTGTTTTTTTTTTATTAATACCACTATTTTTAACGGAGTCTTAGACATAATATCCTAGTGCAAAAGATAAGTTTATCATTCTATGTAATATATTATAATTTAATATAAAGTCGTATCAATATCTCTATCGAAGCATAAACAATATACGCATTTACGATAAAATAAACCGGTCAAGTTCATATAACACTAAATGAGTACATCTACTACTACACAATAATGCTGCTGTTATATAAAACATATTACTATCGAAATTGTAATAACTATAATGGTTCTATTCTAAAAGGAAATAAAATAGACATGTGTGAACATAAACTCATACATATGTGGGTATATATAATACACTATCCATGTACGTATGTTCTTACATATATATGTACAAAAACAACAAAAATTCTTTAATTGTATTCAGAGTAATTTTTTACACCATTATATAAATCTACATCAAAATTGTAAAAAATATCTTACTTTAAAATAAACCATTAAATTATCATTTGACCAAAAAACACTACGTGGCTTCATATTCTATATCTTACATATATATCTATCTAAGCCTTATATGCTAACATACTCGTTTTAAAATAATTAAGATAGTGTTATAAATTTATGAATAAGATATTTGGTCGATTTCTCTTCGTAATCTACGCAACGATAATGCGAAAATAAAGTTGTCGCTCACCAGCCAGCTAGGTTTCAAAGCTATTACTATGGGAATTAAGAGCTATAAAAAATAAGCTGTAATCAGTAAATAGCCTAGTAATGAAATAATGTCCTTCCGACCAATTCCGGCCATGACGGCCAAGTTCATCGAGACTAACCATCTGCGTAGGAAATATTATAGTACACAAGGGTACGCTCAAATACAAGTGCACTCTCTATTCCTCTGGTGTGACGAATCACCCAACCAGTTTAAGTTAATTATAATTAAACTTGGGCCGACTCAGGTCTCGAACCCAAAACCTCTGTGCAGCCGTACATACCAGCCACTACTACTCTACCGAAGCAGTTATAATTAACAAAGTACACAAGTTTTTTTGTTTTATTCCGTATATATCAGAATATGTTTCCTTTTTTAACTAAACATATCAGAGTATTGTATATCATAACTGTGATTAAAATATAAGAAAACACAAATATACGATTATTAAGGTAATAAATGTTAATAACACTACACACTCAGAGGTCCGAGAAATAAGCATGAACCTAATATATAACCGTCATTTATATTAACTACCTGTATTTATCACTAGCTGACCCGTGCCCACTTCATTGGGCATAATGTTAATAATCCTTTTTTAGTACAGAGTGTTTAAATAATTTAAATTATTTTATTTATATTAAAAATTAAATTATCTATACCTACTAATATTAAAAAAACTACTTTTTGTCACTTAAATATAAAAGTTAGACATATTCTGTCGTTGACTTTTTTGAAGGCATTTTTAAGCTCCATATCTTTTCTCTAGAACTCAAAAATATATCTTTCATAGTTAAGGCAGCGTTCGTAAGAAACGCTTTCATTCGACCGTTTTTTCTCCGATTCACTTTGCAAAACGGACTACCACGTAAATTTTTTTTTATTTTTCGGTTTTTTTATATAACCTATGACACTCAGCAATAATGTGGCTTTCTATTGGTGAAAGAATTTTTAAAATCGGTTCAGTAGATCCCGAGATTACCCCTTACAATTTAACAAATAAACAAACTTTACCTCTTTATAATATTAGTATAGATATGTATAATAATATGTAGTCTACAAACGATATCGCTAATAGAAAACTCTAAATTATATGAAAACGACTTATTAAAAACAACATGATAATAGAAACAAGATCAAGATCTTAAGTTTTATAACTTTGATCTTTTAAAAAATTATATGGCATGTTTTGTGAAGCCCTAACTGAAAGTTTTTTGCTATATTATAATACTAGCGACTCACCCTCGCTTCGCTCGGGTTCGTCCCTACTTTAGCGCAAGCGAAGTCGCGAGTTCCACTAGTTAAAAAAAATAAAATTTCTAAAATAGAACTAGCCTAAATTATTCCTTGTAACATTAGTTATCTGCGAGTGGACGTCCATTGAAGATCGATCCAGCCATATCAGAGATTAGCTGGGACAAACCAACGGACAGATAGACAAAAACTATACTTTCATATGCATTTAGTGAAAAGCTATTAATTTGAAATTAAAAACAGACACTTCAATTTTATTTCTATAGATGTATAGATTACTGCTTAAAATGATTCAGTGAATGCAAAAAATCAACAATGCATAAAATGTTTTTAGTACTTATATTTAATAAAGCTTTTTAATTGACTCATAAAAACAACAGCAACGCTTTTAACGATCACCTTTAAGGATACCGACTGGTAACTTGTATGCGACGATTATTGTCATATAAATTATGTTTATGTTAAATAAACAATAAAATAAAACATTAAGCATTAAATTGAATATATTGAAACTAAAACCTTCAAAATTACTTTAACTGTATGTATTGGTTGCGAATTTTTACTTTTTACGGGTGAAGTGGTTAGAGGTTATATTTTTATAAGGATACATCGTATACGTTCTTTAGTTATATACTAGCGACTTACCCTTGCTATTGTTACCATAGACCATTGCTACAAAAACTTTTGTACAACAGAAAAGAAATGAACAGTAAGTAAATAAATTTTTCATCTTACGCCCATGTGAATGTAGCGAAATGGCTAGTCACATACTTTAAGGTGTAGAGTTTGTGAAGTTAAGTCGAATGGTTAGTGAATGTAATAGTTTTAGGTGGGATACACTATTCTTTTAAAAAACAAAGTAATAAATATTTTTATTTCTTTGTCCGTGTATTTGGTCTCTAAAATATGGTCAGATTGTGAACGGGAAACATTTAGGGTTCCGCAAAATGTTCAGTTAATAAAATTAAAACATATCTTTAGACGAACCCGAGTGATGCAAGAGTATTGCTAGTTATCTCTAAAAATAGAACAAATTCGCATAAAACATAAAGGCTAAACAAACAAGGAAATAAAAATGACAATAAAATGTTCTTGAAGATTAGTAATTCTTCTGCAACGTCGTTAAGATAAATACTGTAAACTCTGGAAAGTGATGTATTTGAATTTAAAATCTTTCCAAACAAAAATTATTTTGTGAGATTTACTAAGATAAGGTGATATTCTACAATTCTCCATTAGCGCATAGCATTACTACATAGAAGCATTTGATAAAACACATAACTTTATTTTCCTAATAATAATAAGCCAATTATTTTAAGCCACATTTCATTTAAACCAACATAAACATGTTTGAGTATGAAAGATACACAAACTTTTGTGTGTATGACAGTAGTGTAATAACACTTAAATATTATGCCATTTCTATACTAAATAATACTTATATTTTTTAGGTGACGTTAAAACAGTAAAAATGTAACGCTATAAAAACGTTAATATATATATAAGTATTATGTATATGTATTTGATTAAATAATAAATAATAAAATAATATAAGATATATTCTTTAATGCACATTTAAACATGAAATTACGAAAAAACCCAATGACGTAGACAAAGATGGAAATATGATCTATTAAGGAAATGTCCAGTCTATCCATGTACAAAGTACATAATATATGTATATTACAACAGTAAATATGTGTTTTAGATATGTACGTGTAAAATAGTGTAAAGTAGTAGGTCAGAAAGAGAAAGTGTAGAGAAAATTTAAATAAATCTGTTTTATCATCATCATCATCACCATCAGCCCTTTTTAACGTCTCACTACTGGACACAGGCCTCCCTCAGTACGAGGGAATCAGGCCATAGTAGGTACACCGTGCTGGCCTAGTGCGTGTTGGCGGACTTCACATGTCTTTCGAAAACTTGCTAGATTTTCTCAGACATGCAGGTTTCCTCATGATGTTTTCCTTTACCGTAAGACAAGTGGTAATCATGATAGAAATGATTCGCACATGAAAATATCAGAGATGCGAGACCCGGATTTGAACCCGCATCACTCGGTTATCCAAGCGAGCGCGTTACCGCTGAGCTACCACTGTCGTTAATGTTTTATAATACTAAATAATTATATTAATTAAAAGCAAACTTAATTGAAAACTAATATCGTAAACATTTGTAACTATATCACTAAATTTAATAATTATCACTTAGTTATTGGTTGAATACATGTTGAATAACTAGTCCAATTATTATTTATTAGTTATTATCTTGTATATAAATAAATATAAACTACTAATTATAATTATTACTATAACAAATTACGCAGTAGATTTTCTCCATTATCCTTAAGTATTGAAAACAACTTGTTTGTGTGTTCCAATTTTTCAAAAGCATAATATAGTAAATTCAAAGTTTATTAAAATAGAAAGCAAGTTGCTTAGTTTTAGAGTTCTGTAGCCAAAAAACACTTTACATATATTAGAGCGTTCAATGTTCATCCGGTAGTTGAAATTGAAATGGTAACTCATTAGTTGAGCTATCAGCTATCTATAAAAACATTAACAAAAAAGGAAAAGGTATTAAAAACAGACAAAAACTGTTTTGTTGTTACCTAGTTTCATATAGATTTACGGTTATGGTTAAAATAACGTTCGAATTTCTTGCCTTAAAAAGTACCTTATTTCACTCTCCAGAGTCCAGTCCTCCAATAATCTGTGTGCAATATATAGATCTTTTGCTTCGGTTTCTTCGTAAAAAAACACTAAACCTCAGACCAATGTGGCTTGTTAAAGAGCTAAATTATTTAATTCTACTTAATTCAACATCGTTGATATACTAATAAAAAATCTAGACTCTTGGCGTAGAAATAGTTATATTTAAATATATTATGCTAGCAGAGCCGCGGGAAAAGCTAGTCAATATAATTTATAAGTCCGTCTCCATACGCCATTGTTCTGAGCCCCAGAAGATTAACTTCGAGCGTGAGCTTTTAAAGAACCATCTCACACAATAGAAATAAACTGTTTGATGATCATTGTTAGAATTCCCACAGTGTATTGGGTTTATTGCCTAAATTGGCCAATTATGCCTTGCTTATAATTCCAAAGCATAAGTCACTAGTTAACTATTAATTAATATTCGTAACACGTTTGCTCTTTATTCGCAATTGGCCCAAAAGTGATAAAAACGTAAAAGGTACCATGAATTTTAAACCTGTCATTAGTATGCTAAAAGGTGAGATACGGGAAAATTTTGGCAACATCGTCCTTTATTCAGTATGTTTAAACAAGTAGAATTAGAATTTATATATAATTATCATGTTCTAATTAACATGAATAATTGCATTTTTAGTACACGACATTTATTATTTATGTACGTGGAATATAAATCTCTTGCGTAATCTAAAAATATTGCGTTCGTAGTTTTTGTCAGATGATAAATTGCACGAATTAGCATTCAAATGATCGTAATAGATCAATGGTAGTTTGTTTATGGGTGATGAGGAATTTGATAGTAGATTTAGTGTCCCAATATCTTTGAGAGTAAATCATTAAGCCTTATTTGGCTCTGACATCCACAATAAATATCACATTAGCACTTATTACACAACTTATTGGTTAGACAAATTACAATGTCGTGACGACTACGTGTGAGCTTGACTAATAGTACATCGGTAAAGGTACTTCTAAATGATCTGGATAAACTCCCTTGGTATGGAATTAACATATATTAGCGCTTGAAAATTTTGTCAAAAGTGGCGGTTCAAGGTGAAAAGATAACCTTAGAGATCGACCTTATCTGTTACGACATCTAACCCGTATGCTAGAAACGTGCTCTAGCTTAATTTTTTATTGTGTTTAGAGCGCTTTATAGCCCTATATAGCGGTCCTTGAGTGTTTACTTGGATTACTTATATTTTGATTTCCTTAAGACGATGTTTTATCAGTTTTACTATTTACTAGTCAACCTGGCCCGCTTCGCTAGGTGAAAGGTAAACTAAATTAAACGGTTTTTTATAATTAATAAAAAAAAGTAGCCTAAATTATATATAATATAATATAAGCTAACTGCGAGTGAAAGTCCCGTCAAAATTGGTCTAACCGTTTTAGAGTTTAGCTGGAATAAACAGACAGACAAAAATTTTAAAAATTGGTTTTTTTTATGTAAGTACCATATATACTTTCATTTGCATTTTGTAGAAATGTGTTAATTTGAACATACTCTCTAATGCTATTTATATATACTGATACTAACGAAATTATTCCTATAAAAGGAATAAATTTTAATTTACCACTTAATTTATATATAACCACTTAATAAATTATTGAGTATTCTGGAACATATTAAGTAAAAATACAATATGATAAGTTCAATTTATTTATATAATATGTAATTAACAGTCAACGTAATTATTTTGATAATAATTAGTGAAAGTCAAGCAATAAAAGGCAATGCGCGTATTAATTACGATAACTTCTTCAGATATGATTAGTTGTTGAAATCATAACGACTAATAGAGCTTTTGACTAAAGCTTAAATTTAGATTAATTTAAATTATAGGCCTAATTTTTATCAAGAAATGATTGATTCACTGCTTCATCAAAAACACGTGAATTAAAAAAAAAACAAAAATGTCCCATTTTATATAATATAACAGAAAATAAATATCACTTGTTATTGTACGAACAACTGAGGTATTGACATTCATCTAATTATCACATATAATTAGTACATAAATGCCAACATTCTCAATTAAAAGTTTTAAGCGTGAAAGGTAGAAACTCCTTATCGGTTTACTGCCTTCGACATACATACTACTAATTGTTGAACATTTGCATGTATATCACATCGCCTGTTCACTCGCAACGATAATGCTTCAACCATGAAATATGTTTATCTGAATTCTAGTGTCATGTGACAGTGAGATTAGCAAATCGGTCAAATCTACGTCTAATATGTCTGGATGATAAAAATGACAAATTTTGATTTTGGTACTGTTATCAAGAGTCATACAAGTTCAATCTGCTGAAGGAATACTTTATTTAAAATATTCGGTCAATTAATTACGTGTAACAGCTGTTAGTTAATAAATAAAGCTGCCGTAGCTTATTTACTTTTAGGTGTTATTCAATTAACAAGTTTCTAGCCTATCATTGGTTAATGCAATTTCCTTTGCAAAATAACTAATTAAATGGAAAAAGTAAATTAGTATGAAAAAAATGGAGACAGCAAAAAACGTTTCAATTTTCTCATATATATTTGAATGTTTAATTGGTAATTATTTACTACAGAGATTTTAAGATTTGACTCTCATTATATGTAGCAACAGACCCATAACTTAACTTAAACTTAAAGTAGGTAGCGAGATGTACACGCAAACGAATAAATTCGAACATATATAGTTGAAATACAAGTGCGGAGTGCAATCGAACAGTTGTCGAATCCCAAAGATGGTAATGAGAGAAATCTTGTTTTCCAATTCGGCCTTTTCCATATTATATGCCTTAACTTTTTTAAACAATTTACGAGCTATTTGTTAATCTTCTCTCGTATAAGATTGTGAAATTGTTAGAAACGTACTAATTTAAATTGCAACATTTTGCGAGAATAAAATATTGGCATAATGATTTAAAATAATATGTATTTATAATAATTCTTAAAACTTTATTAAATAATATAAAATTCTGATCCATTTATAAGGCAATTTTTATACGAGTCACATTAGATAGTGTGTCGATCGCAACTGAATTCATTCTGCTTTACAGAATGTGTGTCAAGAGATTCAAGAGTGCTATTCGAGAAAACATTTTATTGTTCAAGTACTGCGGCCGACTGAGGAAGGACATCTGGCTTGATATCATTAAACTAGGATATTAGCTTCATTAGTCCTTATAATACCATCAATAACTTTCCTGTTACTAATAATTAAATTACAATGTAATTTTTACAAAAAAGTTTATAAGAAATAAAAGATGCGAAATTTTATTCTCTACAATAATGGTATGAATAACTTTTGCTTGAAGTGCAGTTTCCGAGATATCGGCCAAAAACTTTTCGTCAAGATTGCGATCGAAGCTCCACCTGGATCTGTCAGATTTTGTGATTTTGTGATCAATAAGTGACCCTTAACCTATAAAAAAATTAAAATTTGATAGGAAATTTAGTGCGAGGTTAAATGCTTTATTTACTGGCGTACTACCTATATCTAAAGTCAATTAAAAAAAAACACACTCGTGACATAAGTATTATTTAAATGCGAACACTAATATGATCTTAAAAGTACCTACTTACAAATAGTATTATATGCAAATATTTTTATTCATGTCATACATATTAATGTTTAATTAATTCATATTTCATACCTATTTAAGAACTAATTATATCAAGTAGTTATAATTAGATCTTAATTATAATATATTAATTTTATATGCGAGAATGAAAGTGAATTGATTGATCGATTGCGATTGGGCCTAGCTTAATCTTTTACAAATTAAATGCTTATTAATATAAGTAACATGTACACTGTACATTGTACAGTATACATATTATGGGTTCATTTATTACTAAATATACCAACATATTTAAAATAAAACAATTTTTTTATTCAAAAATACTCTTTAATGATTGAAAAGTTATTCTCGCAAACTCTTTTTCTGATATTATTAAGTTTGTATTTTATTACATATTCTATTTTTGTATTCACTAGGCCCCACCGATTTGAATTATCCTTTTTTGGTTTTTGGGGGGTATTTTTGGAGCAATTTAGGTAATAAAAATAACATTAAAAGAACAAAAAACAAAGAAACAACAACCTGATCGAAGCGAGGGCAAGTTACTAGTATACAAAATAAATCGTGAAATTAAAATATAACTTATGCTATACACATATTACTTAATCAAATTATACGCAAAACTGGTGTGCACAAACATTTGTCATGTCAAAATCGTATGTAGAATGAATGTTGACACTAATTATTTTGAATAAGAAAATCCAATTTAACACGTGCCTGTTCTGTACCGGCTTAATATAATTCTTAGATAAAGTTGTCATTTTTATTGCACCTCGCCAAGAGGCCAATTTTAATCGTCAATACTTTTCATACGAAAAAGGAGAATATAAAAATAAATACCATTAAGGAGATTTTATCAATTTTCTGAACATGAAATAATCGACTATAAAGATGTAAGATAGTTGAGAAAGAACTTAATTATAAGTATGAGAACCTTTAGTATTCTCATATACAGTACAGAGGAAAATATTATTAGACCAATGTCAAACAGGGATTTAACTTATTTTGATATTTAGATACCACCTTTAAAAAAATGTTTTTTTTCATAGTCAAAAGCTTAAAAAAGCACAAATATCGCACAATATAACAGTTACAACAATATACAGCTGAAGTAGCTATAGTAGTAATACTCATAGTACAGTAAATTTTGAGGAATATTGCTATTAACTAGGGTTCGGGGATTGGAAATAAGCTCGTAACTGTAGATGTTTGGTGACTTTAGAAAAAGAATTCGTTTAAAAGTTCTGTATTTTTAAGTTTAAATTATGAAACCAATGATAAGCTCTTATTTACATACATAAAATGTATAACGCTGACGAGAAATCTCAGCGAACTCACACTTATTTTAAACAGCAAGGCATTTACGACTTTGTAACAGGTATACATTATTAAGCCCAATAAATTTTATATTCGAATATGCAAACTTAATGCGTGTTTATTAACTTTAGAATACTTATAGTGTATATCAAAGGTTCGGTAACAAATATAATTCAGAAAATCGATTTACTCACGAATGAACATAACTTAAAACGTTTCAACATAACTCGCAATATAATAAACTTGTTTAACATGTCATACATTAACATTTAACAATGTATTTGAATAATGCTAAAAATAAATTGAGTCTTTTAACATAAGTTATTATTAATATGGAAAATTAATAATAGAGATATTCTAAGATATAATATTTAGTGCTGACTTTTGATTTTATTTGTAGTGTGTGCGCAAGCGATCCTTCAACACCCCATTGCACTGCGGCGAAGGGTTTCGTTATGGGCTTAAGCGAGTAGGAGTCACACAGTCCTATGCCCCTTGACGGCCCCATTATAGGTTTCCCCTTAGACAAGAAAAAGAGTCAAACATAAACACAGAAAGTATATATATAATAAAAATAATAAATAATAATAAAGCCATAAAGCCATTTAATCCATATTTCTGTTACAATTTAGTTTAATAGTTAGTAAATAGTTAGTAAGTTTTCTTATATTAATGTTAGTAAGCTTAGTTGTCTTTCGTAGAAATATGGACCCATTTTTGGGTAAAGGCCTCCTCCAGCCTCTTCCATGTCTTTGTCCTTGCCTAAGTTTAACCAATTATCGTTCTCTGTTATCTGAATAATATCATCAGCCCACCTTCTCCTTGGTCTACCTATACTCCTCTTCCCACCTGGGCCCTTCCATTGTGTGGTCTCTATGGTCCATCTTTTATCCTTGTATCGTGAGATGTGTCCGGCCCACTTCCATTTAAGCTTGAGTGCATGCTCGAGAGCGTCTGTGATTTTTGTTTTCTGCCTGATAATTTTAGTCTTTACTTTGTGTATTTTTCTAATCTTCAACTTGCTCCTTTCCATTGCCGTTTGAGTACCTTTGATTTTGTGTTTTATTTTATTTGTGAATACCCATGTTTGACACCCAAAGTATATGTAGACAAATAAAACGATTCACGAATGATTTGTACAATCTTTAAACACAAGTGATTGCATTATACAAATCTCTTTATAATAAGGCCATTAATTCTCACTTCGTAACCGCTAAATGACGTTATAGGTCAATAAAGGAGGAAAAAGATCTCGTCAAAAGTTATATGGACAGTATAATTGATAAAGTCACTTAAACCTATAATATTGATCGGTTCGAACCAATGATTACTGTAGGGTAAGGTAACCGTAAATTACACTAAGGGGGAATTTCGACAGCAACGTCAATTAGGAGAAGTATGTACGTACATTAAAGTACAGGCCTGCTTGAGAACTGATTATTATATTCTATTTACGCGTATATGGTGTTTTGTAATACATATGACCGTAGATTTTTGGTTTTTAAATAAATGTTTTTGAATATTGCTATCTTAGTGCTAATGCAAGTAATCGGGGGATTTTTCGATGTGTAGCCGCTCATGCGAATATACCACAGAGTATAGTACAATTTCAAATATGATTACGGTTTTACAATGAAGGAGAACATTGTGAGCAAAACCTGAAGGTTTGAAAGAACTAAGCAAGTTATCAAAATCAATGTATTAGGAACTAATAAAAGACAATTGACTAATGACAAATTCTTTTTTTTTGGGACCTCTTACTGATAGTATATCTTAATAGAGTTTGATCATATTCGGATTAATAGTTCAAGTAGAAGACAGACATATACATACACATTATTAATATAAAAGTTAGATATTTACTCGGATATAAATAAAAAAAGATTATTGAGTATCAGATATTCTTATATCACTACATAGTGTAAAAGAAAGTCCGCCGCAGTGTCTGTCTGCCTGTTCGCGATAAATTCAGAAACTACTGCACCAATTTTCATGCTGTTTTCCCCAATGGTTAGAGTGGTTCTTGAGAATGTAGACTGTGCTTGTAGCACAAAAGATGAAGGAGTTAGATACAAACTTGCGAGAGCCCTTAGACCACATTAATCCGGCCCTTTCGCAAAATCCATTCTTAGCGGACGTCTACTAAGTATAAACTACCTCCCTGCCAATTTTCATCTTTATAAGTCAAGCAGTTTCTGAGATTTCGTGATGAGTGAGTCAGTGTTTTTCTCATTTATATATATAGATTATATATTTAGTATAAACTTTGTCAAGTTTTCATATACTACTAAACTAGCTAAACCTGCGGCTTCGCTCGCACTAAATCTAGTTGTATATATGTAGGTACACGTATATTGCATATACAGAGCGATTTCTAATGAGTTTTCTAAAGTAAACTAGATGTGGTTTCTGTAATGATATTTAATAGTTACAGAGTTATGGTTGTTGATGCTTTACAAATTACAGCGTACATTTTACAATCTATTTCTTAATGTAACAGCTGTCATAATGTTATTTGATTTAACACATACCTTTCTTCGAAAGTTTTAGATTTAATTTATTTTATTTCTATGCCCAAATGGCAACAAGAGAATTGAATTGAACTGAATATATTTTATGCTGTCTTAAATAAAACCCTACATAGCATGTATAAGTATGGGAGCCCCCTTAATTATTTATTTTATTGTTTTTTTAGTATTAGTTGTTATAGCGGCAACAGAAATATATCATGTGTGAAAATTTAAACTGTCTAACTATCACGGTTCGTGAATTACAGCCTGGTGACAGAAGGACAGACAGACAGATAAACAGCGGAGTCTTAGTGCCAACTGAAAAGTTTTTTGTTAATAGTCTTAGTCTAGTCTTTTGTCTCGTTTTACCCTTTGGGTACGAAACCCTAAAATGAAATCCTTTTGTTTTCTTTCTAGAAAACTAATTAAACAAATCGAAATAATATACATAAACGAAATATACAGCAATACTTTTATTTTTCTTAAAGTAAGCAATTTCGTCATAAGATAAGACATTAAACTGTAATAAAGACTAACTTTAGTATTTGAGTGATAATTTTTTACAGCACCGTAAAGCCAAATATCTTTAACCTTCAAGATCTATGCAATTTTTCACCTTGCTTATAAAACAATCATTTTACTCACCGCTGAAAGAAAAATTGCCAAATGAACTCTAAAACTAAATTATGTTTATATATAAATAGGTTATTGAAATTTAAATTTATAATCGGGCTCAAAATAGCTCTTCTTTGAAGATGGGATCTGTCTGACGATATTCTATTTATTGATTCACTTGCTAAAGTATATTTAGGTTTCCTACTTCTAAATTTTATGAATCCTACGGTTTTACTAGAAAAATGAAAATATTATAAAATATAACCGAATAGTCTGTGTTTTTTATTTGAATAAAAATTTGCTATATCTTTTATATAATACTAGCTGACCCGTGCCCACTTCGTTGGGCATAATGTTAATAATCCTTTTTTAGTACAGAGTGTTTAAATAATTTAAATTATTGTATTAATATTAAAAATTAAAAATTAAATTATCTATACTAATATTAAAAAAACTACTTTTTGTCACTTAAATATAAAAGTTAGACATATGCTGTCGTTGACTTTTTTGTAGGCATTTTTAAGATCCACATCTTTTCTCTAGAACTCAAAAATATATCTTTCATAGTTAAGGCAGCGTTCGTAAGAAACGCTTTCATTCGACCGTTTTTTCTCCGATTCACTTTGCAAAACGGACTACCACGTAAAAGCCTTTTTATTTTTCGGTTTTTTATATAACCTATGACACTCAGCAATAATGTGGCTTTCTATTGGTGAAAGAATTTTTAAAATCGGTTCAGTAGATCCCAAGTTTACCCTTTACAATTTAACAAATAAACAAACTTTACTTCTTTATAATATTAGTATAGATTAGTATAGATTTCAAGAATCTAATACAGAATTAGAATTTTGGATCAAGTTATTTGAATAGTTAACGAGTATTTACATTTTATACTTTATTTTTACCTCTTGCTGTATATTTTAATAACAGGAAACTGGTATGTAATAAAACTACTGTTTAATTAATGATTTTCAACAATTTTATTAATGGTCATATAAATTATTTAGCACATTAAAATTGATTAGGACAGATTTTAGAATTTAAATTGATAGTATTAAATTTTTTAAGCAAATCTGTATACACTTATCTTATAGTTAGATCGTCAAAATGTAGTGTCTAAGACAATTCAAAATTTTCCTTACAACAAAATGAGATAATTATTCCTTCTTTAGAGAGAATTTTTATATAATATTGGTTTCTACCTGCAGTTTTGCTCGCGTGATTAGGTTAAAGGTAGCCTACAGAAAATGCAAAAGGTATTTACCAAATTTTATTAAAAGCTTTTCAGCAGTTTATGTGTGAATTAAAAGTTACTTTCTTATTCATAATATTAGTACGGATTCAGTATAACTCTTAAGATTAAACCTATTAGATTAAAAGAACATGAAAAACTATTCATTGTTGCGAAAATATCGTGTATCATTTTTTAGGGGAGAAATTTAAAAAATACTTACGTACTGCTCAATTCGTTATATAAAAGAGTTTTATGATTACTAGACTTAGTGGCTGTTTGTGTTTAGGTTTTAGTCAGCGATCAATATTTAATATTAATATTTTAATTGAGTAGGTGTCGTCGACTTTTCTGTGTATTATCGAAAACTATACTGTTATCTATTTATTTCTTTCGTTTATAGGTTACAAGCATTTCCCGCGGCTTCGCACGCGTTTTAAAGACCGGAAACCAATTTTTTCTGAGTCGCGTGGTAAACGATAACTCGCTAACGCCCTTCCTTCCCGTTTTTGCAACGTTTTTCATTGATGCTCCTCTCCTATTGGTCGTAGCGTGATGAAATATAGCCTATAGCCTTCCTCGATAAACGGACTCCACTACAAAACAAAAAGAATTTTTCATATCAAACCAGTAGTTCCTGAGATTAGTGCGTTCCACCAAACAAACAAACAAATTTTATAATATTAGTAGAGATTTTATACAGATTGCGTCTTATCGATATCGATCGTTAGAAAAGGTTTAGGTACCACTTGTGCCACGTTTTATGATATTTTAATGAATTTAATATACTATTAATAGATTGATAGACTAATCGATTTTGAATGTGATAAAAAGTTAAGTGATAACTATAATAAATAAAAACAATTAATAATATACTTATAACGACATATCGTGTGTTAGTTTATAAATAAATCGTTATAGGTGTTCTAATATCGCGTGCTGAATGCCGTGAGAGAATCTTATCGTTTCAAATCGGATCATGTGTGTGGCCTGTTAGTCGGGTACAGCTTTCAATTTTGTTCTCTAGATTAAAACAATAGCTTTTATCTCTAAAGTGTTAAAGAGCTTTTTCGAATGGTGGCAAAAAACGGGTAAGCTGTCAAGCCTAAGTCACTCGCCTTGTTTGAATCTACCTCTTAGACGTGATTGATATTTGACTTGAAATAAATAGTACAATACCAACTGATATTTAGATAATCATCAAGAATGAAAGTTTTGAATTGTTTTACGGTATCAGATATACTAGCGACATATCCTTGCATTGCGCGAGTGTGTCTTTACGTGCCTTTAAATATTTATATTATGGAGGTAGCGCAACCTCTTGGCAAAATTTATTATTACTTATTATATTGTAGTTTTACTGTAACCCATATCTATTTTCATACTAACTTATATCAAAATTCGTCCAGCCCTATTATAAAGGAGTAAACATATTATATAACAAATATTTTACCTATTTAAATTGAAAATATTTAAATTTTACCTGTTTAAAATGAAATTAATGCTATACCTTAATAAACATAAGTTATTTGTATTAGGTATTTTTAAAGTCATAATGTAACTTAAGTTACCTATGTGTAGTGTATCAATTATCTGATATCCCTAAGGGAACCCTCGTAGCTTACCGAACCCAAACATATTTCTTTATTTACCAGCAAAAACCTAAGCTTTGTAAGGGCTCGCGTAGTTTTTGTAACGCGTAAAAATTATTAAGACAGTTTTTTTTAATAATGAACAAAAATTTTAATGTTAATTTTTTTATGTGTATATTTTTTGACAGATACCTACCTAACACATTTAGATTAAGGCGTGATAGTTTTTTTAGTAAAGTGTACCACAAAATGCTCAAGTTGTGCGTTAATAATACGTTTTAAATATCTATCTTATTAATAACTATTAGCATAGTATGTATATTAATTATGGACTATGAATATTGAATATATTGTAGTGGATCGTGTTCCGATTGCAATCAAAGGAAGTGCATGAGACCGTAAATAATACATAGAATAGTACATATAATATTATTAAGAACATACTTGTTTGGAATTCACTCAGCGTAGTTGAGATATACATTTGTAAACGCTAATTGGCTAACCTTTACTATGTAAATATATCATTATAAACTAGCGACTAAGCCCGACTTTGCCTGTTTTTTGTATTTGTAGGTACATATTTTTTCCTCCCAACTTTCTTTGAAAGTTACATTCTACTGTAAGTTCAAAAACTTTGCTTTTCTTGCTTCTGTTTTATACATCAGCTCTATTAATTGTATTTTCATATTATAAAATTGCTAATATTAAAGAATACAAACTAAAAATCGAATGACATACATATGTTAAGCAGAATTCGGAATAATCTAGTTTTAACAATTATTTTGATTTTTGCTAAGTCTTTGAACTAAACTGTTGTATGTAGTGACTAGTGATGTTGTATGAATGATGATTATGCGTAATTACCTACATACTAATTTTGATTATACTTATATTCTTAACACATAAATAAGGAAATATAAAATTTTAACGTACTCTACCTCATTGTCTTATAAAGATACGGCTGCATCATGCAGTTATAGACTAGGGGCAGCATTTTCAACTTTTTAATAATTAAAATTATTATTAATGCAAACGTAGTATATACTAACTAACCTTGTACATGTGCCTTTAAGCTGTGGAACTCTGATGAAAATTATCTAACTGTCTCTAATCTACATATTAGAATAATCTACCTAATAATATTAATGTAGGTATATAAAGCTATTTTTGGATATAGATGTACGCGACTTCGTCACATCTCAAGTTTAAAATTCCTAGCACTTAGCCTGAACGAACAATAAAAGGACGTTATTATAAAGACGACAAACGGTTTCATTTGAGTAGGTGTCCTATTTTTAGTTCTCCGCCGAGCCGCATACTCGCATGCTCAGTTCATCAACAATCACACGCAATCAATTTGACCTATCTCGACGCTTTGTTGTAGATTCTGACCGCTTTTGTACCCACATGTTAAAAATATTATACATAATATTTAATGATTTTTTATAACTAGTATGTTTATGGTTTTATTTAAATACAATATTTTGCTCTTATTTTTTAAGTTAAATTTTATAGTAAATTATAAGTAATCATTTTTTTACATATAAATGACCGAAAATGTAATATTTTTGATCATGCAGCGCCATCTGTCGCTGAGTAGCGTTAAGGCTAAACTGAATTGACTTATAATTGCTGACAGCAAATCATAGATGGCGTTGACGTTATTGTGAAAACGTTTAGCCGAGAAAACAGTTTGAACAAAATTTCAGCAAACTTAGTGTCGGTAGAGTACATTTATTTATTTTTTATTTTTAAATTATTTCTTTTATAATTTATACAAAATCTACAAAAATTAGATATTTGTTTTATATAGAAAAAAAAAGTTACCTACGCAACAATATAACAGATAAAATAATTATAAATTTTAAACCGATAATAATAAAATTTTAATAAGAATCTTATATAGTCCGACTTTGTACGTTCATTAAATATCATTTGTTTATAAATCATACATCCATACCAAGAAAAGAAAACATGTGTAGGAAAATTACCGTTCAGTACCGCTGTTCAGGAAGAATGATTCTGAAAATAAGCTACATATTAGGGTGGGTCGCTTTTGTATGGAAAAAAATAAAATTGTCCAATACGTTTTGTAATAGTAAAAAAAATGTGACCCACATCCAATTATGAAAAAATAACGAAATTTTTTTTTCTACTTTAACCCCTTCTACCCGCGCATTGAGTTTGAAAAACTCAAATTTTTGATGTTTTTGTGAATTATTTCAAAATCTATTTCTCGTAGCTCATAGGCAAAAAACTACGTAAACTAATAAAATAAAGTGCTTTTAGACTAAATTTTATTATTAAGAAAGAAAAGTAAACAAATATTAAGACAAAATAAAAATAAAATATCTTCAAATCACGTTAAAATCTTTCTTACTTTCGAACTTAGGCATAAGCTTTCGTGAAATAATTTTATTCTTAATTAAAGCTTCTCTTGCTGTTTTGTAGCAAAGCTGCATAGATGCCTCTGTTACTGTTTTTACAGCCCGCTCCACAGCTTGAGTATGACATGGTAGCCGCAGAAAAAGTACTTCATCATCACCACCTGACTCAACTAGGGAATGAAGAGTCTCATCCGGAACATTGGTCAATATAGGTGGTTGCGAGTAAGATTGCTGCCAGTCTATCAAATCGATGTAAGACGAAGCGTTTAAATTGATCTTAGGCACTTCAAAGACTCGAAGCTGAAGGGATTCAGAGTGTTTCCTTGCCTTTAAAATGCGTCTAGCGGCAAGTTCTCTCACATGTTTTTGTTCGTCAGATAACATAGACAAGAGCAGGTTCTCTGGGTGCGCGAAAAAAGCATTTCGCTTTATTACAGGATCAACAACACTCTTCAATTCTTGCGGAAGATATCGAGAATAAAATACCAACTTCCAAAAGTGCCTTGCTCCATCTTTACATGTCGGATTTAATTTAATTTCGAACCAAATAGGAGCATATACTTTAACTACAAAAGTAGCGAGTTGTTTCAGTTCGTTTGTAGGTATCTCAGTAGACACATATAAGCGCAAAATCCTGTTGGCCTTTGTTAGCCACCTGGCATGCGATATTTTTCCCGGAGAGCGATTAGACAAATCAGGAGAGCACTCACCACTTATGACGGCAGATGTGATATCATAAAGGTAACGTTGATCAGAACTGAGGTCTTTTACATTTGAAATGTTTAGTAACATACCTTCTATCTTTTCAAACACGACAACAGAACGCTTCTCACAATCACCTAATAACTTTCCGATAGCACCTGAATAAGTATTAGGTCCTGTTGTGGTGCCATCAAGTTTTGCAAATAAATGTCTTAAGGGCAGTTCATTTAAATGTAAAAGGCATATGATCCATTGAAGTGGTCGGTGTAAACGCTTTTCTAAAAGCCGTATGACTCCGCCATATTTTCCCGTATTGGTTACCGTCCCATCACAACCTATGGCAAGAGTATCCTCTAGAGACATATTCAGTTGACCTGTTACTGTTTGAAAGATAGCTAACTCCAACCCTTTTGCAGTTCCATGGCTTGGAACGGCATATCCGACATAAACTGATCCTGGTTCTTTAATTATTGAAATATGTTCTTCCACGGATGTTAAACGGTATTTTTTTCCCCCTTTCATAACGATTTTTAGGGTTTTATCTTTTCGTCCATCAAAAAATAAGGCAGGAATAGTATCAAGTTGGCCTTGAGATAAGGTTTCTTTTCGTAATTTTTGTCTCGCTCGTCGTAATTTGGACTTATCGATTACTTCGTTGTTGATTTTCACATCTTGCAAAACAGCAGAAGCGACAGCAGCAGCTGCTCTGTCGGATATCCCGTATCGGTCACAGATAGTTGACAAATTCTTGAGAGATGCTATTTTACGTTTTTTTGATACTGGTTTTGATGAACTTGAGGGCAAAGTTTGTTCTTCATCGCTACTTTCAGACGTTATTGAGATATTAGGATTTTCATGAGAAGGGCCTGGTTCACAAACGCTAGAATCGTAATAGGATTTAAGCTTAATTTTTCTATCACTCAGTTTTCTTTTCCTCTTACTTGTCAATAAATCAACAGTTCCCATAATCATTTTTCTGTCTGTTCTCTGATCTATTAAAAAAGCTCGTTCTTCCTTAGGAATCTTTTGGTCTTTGGAACATTTGCATAACTCTAAATCTTTACACTTACATGAACTCAAATCAAACAGCCTTTCCGAATTTCTATGAAAATCTTGAATCTTTTCTTCTGATAAACGCTTCAAAGATTTTAATAAATTTTTACACTTCGCGTGGTAACTTTTAATCAATTGCATCACACGATTATGAGACACAGTAGGAATAGACGCTTTTCTCCACAAATATTCAACTTTAGATGACACTATTTCAGATATCTCATTAATGGATGGCTCTTTTTTTGAATTGTTCCCAAGTTTAAGCTGATGTCTTACTAAATTGTAATATTTCATAACTTGTTTGTAAGTGGGTAGTTGATTTTCGTTAATTTCTTCCGGAGCACCAAAAATGGGACAACTTGTAGATTTTCGGGTATTATTTGAAATCTCCATGATGCACAACGTCACAAAACTAACAAAAACTACTTAAAATAGCGAAAAAAATTAGACAAATGCGCGTGACCTTTCACCCGGAACTAATTAGGCGCACTGAGACAATGACGCGTTATCGACAGTTTACGCCCTCTTTCCCCACTCCTTCCCCCGCACTATACGCACAATTATTCTAATATTTTGGTTTGATTATTATTTGTATTACGTGTATCTCTGAATATAAGTATGTAATATAATTTTATGCTATGTAGTTTATACAATAAACTCTAATAAAATAAATTCGAATTTAACAACTTTTCCGAATTTTCAAACGTCATGCGCGGGTAATTAATGTTAATAAAAATTAAAAATAAATATATACGTTTTTAAGTCTCTACCCAGGTCATGTTTTCCGCACTATTACAAATCGAAATTCGGAAAAAATAATTTTCGACCCACCCTACTACATATCTTTGGGCGTATAAATTTCCAGGTATATAGCTTATGGCAAACCGCTTCAAGGCTATCTACTCGCCCGTGGCTAAAATAACAACAGGCGAGGTCGCCCGAATTAATGGGTAATATCGGGAATTAAATTCAATAAAAGAGTTGCAATTTGTACATTTTATTACTTTGAGTGTAATAAAATTAGAATATGCGGTTTTAATTATATATTTTTATACATATTAGCATTTTATATGATCTGTAAAACTTTCCTAAATACATTTGACTTTGAATGCCACTAAAACTAGCTGAAAGTCAAGTTCCTTTTCGCTCGTCACTTTAAAATATCACTACATACAGAAGTGTTTTTGATATCAATATTGATGATATCAATATTTTGTAAAAACATCAACTATTTTATTTAAAAACTAGAGACTTGCCCAATGTCCTCTGTCCCTATATACTTACATTTTACTTACATAGCAACCGTTGCTATAGATTTCTCAGAAATTATATTTTCTCGATTTAAAAAGTATCCTTTATGTTGAACCGGACAACCAACTATCACCATACCAAATTTCATGAAATGTTTTTTTTTCTCTTGATCCAGACGCTAACGGACAGACAGACAAATAATTCAAATACAATAAATTAGGCGTCTGCGACGACAATAGTGACCATTGCAATTAGAATTTCTAACAACTTTTAGATAGACAAATTTGACTTATCTAGAATTTTATTATTTAAAGTATGTAACTATAGATTAATGAAAAATGGAAAATTTTCATCACATTTAAGTTTCTAAACAAAATAAATTTCTTCAAAGTAAATAAAGGTTAAAACAGACTAATCAAAATCAATGTATGTTGAAGTTTTGCATTAGGAAACCATATAAACTACAATTTGTTACCTGCAACCAACGACTTATACAAGTATGTATTACGTCTAGATGTATATAATTATTTAATTTTATAACTATATGTAAACTAGACCATATCATCATCACTACATAGTATAAAACAAAGTCGCTTTCTCTGTCCCTATATCCCTATGTGTGCTTAAATCTTTAAAACTACGCAACGGATTTTGATGCGGTTCTTTTCAATAGATAGAGTGATTCAAGAGGAAGGTTTATATGCATAACTAGCGGATCCCGCGGCTTTGCTTGTGCTAAATCTAGGGAAGAGCCCGAGCGAAGCGAGGGCGTGTCGCTAGTAATAAGTATAAAACAAACATACGTTGGCTATTTGGTATATAAGGCAAATTAATTGCATCTGACCAATTACACATTATATTAGCTGTAACAGGTAAGGAAAATAGAGTATCAAAACTAAAAATAAAACAAATAGGTTTTGAAGCTATTACATTATTAAAATTTAAAAAAATGCTTAAAGTTAAGATGAAGAAATTGCTTTAGAGCCATTTTTGTTTTTTTATCACTTTGTAATGTTGTAGGTAGGATGACTATGACAAGTCCAAAACCTTAGTCTCCTCCGTGACCATTATTGCTGTAAATTCCAGGCAACCAACATAAAAAATACGAAAAGCTACTTAAAATTTTAAATATTCGCATAAATCTAAAAAGTCTTTATCCTTCATCATCAAAATTACTTATTACATTTATAAAAGTGTGTATGATATACTTATTCAATTATAACGCGTTTTGTTGATATGCTTTTACGTATATTAGATTGGAGTGAATTAAATTTATATACTATAGGGACCAAAGTGTATTTTTTAAGATAGAGCTCAAAAGTATTTGAATTTATCACGGAACGTCGTAAAATACACTGTAGTATACAATTTTATCACAAAATCGACTTGTAAAAGCCCTAAATGATGTATGAATGAATGACATTATCACCAACTTATCTAAGTATATTCTTTATTAGAAACAACGCATTTTCGGCTTTAGTTTACGTCATAGTCTTAGAACATATTTATGATGATTTATCAAAGATTCGATAAAAATATTTTTGTATATTTTAAATAATACTTAATTACGGTATTGATAGATTCTGTGCTATCATACTATTTGTGTACATAAGACGTTAAATTTAATAAATATGAATGAAAACCTTCTGAAGAACGCAATCTACGTAACTTTTTATTTTTTCTATTATTCCTCCTTATACATTAAAATAGTATTGAAATATTATATGAAAAATGTTAGCATCAAAAATTCTTTCATTTGCTTTGTAAGCGTGCCAATTAAGCACCATTTACTTCTCCAATGTTACGTGGCATGGAGAATATTATTTTATTTCTCCACATTTCAAAATCGTTCTCAAATTCCTGACCTATGGTTTATTTCTGTTGCCTCCCACGTTCTGGAATATGTTCTCAAGGTTCTAATACATCGATTAGTTATCAAAGTACGGTGAGTGAAGGTAGAGTATGAAATAAATGAAATAAATTTTGAGAGGAAACCTACCCATAAAATAATTAAAATGATATTTTGGTATATAGGGTTTCTCATAAACAAAATACTGCAAATAACTACAACAAATGTCAATCGTACTTCTTGATATTACTAGAAAATTCAAGAAAATTCATAATTAATCAATTAATATCCTTCAATTGCGCCCATCTGTTCAACGAGTTCACTAGACATGATCATATGAATTAATTTAAGAACCATAATAAGCCTGAACACATACATACTGACTGATTTGCCATGACGTTAACGCGAGCAACTAGTCAAACCGCGACACCCGAACTGACATAACGTTAGCGTTTTTAAAAATCGAATATAGTTTTTTTTTCGAACACGCGTGTGTTACCGCCCAGTGATAATTGATTATCCAAAAAATTTTTATTAATTTAAGGTTATTTTGTGTGATTTTATTTTACATGACTCGTTCTATTTTCTAATTTACACTTTTGTCTTTATCTTTTTTGTTCTTACTTTGTTTAAAAGGACTGCCATATTTAAATTTTATATTAATGTGATATTTACTGTGTTATTTATAAATAGAGAGAGTTATACAATGCCATAATATACGTTCAGTTAAGTACTAAACTAAATTGATTAAATGCAGCTCTACAATAAATATTAGTATGTGAAACAAATCACATGCTTATGAAAATTGAATAAAAATACTTATATGTAAGTTGTGTGATATTCAAACCAATATAGTTAAAATACTATTTAACAAAGAATGAATATTATTTATTTACACTAGCTATTTAGCGCGAGCAAAGCCGCGGATCCTGCTAGACTAAATATATACATAAACTTGACAAGTTATATACAAAAACCTTTCTCTTCTCTATCACTCTATCTATTAAAAAAAACGCATTAAAATCCGTTGCGTAGTTTTAAAGATCTAAGCATACATAAACAGACAGACAGCGGGGCGCGACTTTGTTTTATACTATGTACTTAGTAATTACTTTAATATTATGACTTCACAAGAGAACCGGATACTTATGACATCTTTGCTAAAAAACGATGGCACAAAAAAGCGTTCATTACTTAAAATAAGTACATTATAATAACAGCGAGTTCTTCCTCATCGATTTATTTATAGCAGTTATGAACTCGAATTTGTTTTTTTTTTTTTAAGTTTACTAAACCCAAGTAATTTTGATATAAGCCTTTGTTAAAAATAAATCTGCCGTTTTAAATATCCCATCTAGCCGCATAGCAACTTGGACAGTAGATCGATATGCTTATTGAATTAGCAAATACTAAGTGTGTAAATATGGCAGTGGTAGCCCAGTTGTAACGCGCTCGCTTGGATAACCGAGTGATGCGTATTCAAATCCGGGTCTCGCACGTCTGACATTTTCATGTGTGAATCATTTTCTATCATGATAACCAAACATCGTGAGGAAACATGCATGTCTGAGAAAAACCTAGCAAGTTTTCGAAAGACATGTGAAGTCCGCCAACACGAACTAGGCCAGCGTGGTGGAAAAGTGCTGATGATGATGAAGATGATGTGCACTAAAAAGGAGCTAGAAAGTAAACTGATAAGTAAACTTTAATTAACTAAATGAATTAAACAATCATATAAATGCCTTATTTTACATTGAACTAAAATACAATTATAGTTTAAATAAAATACTTCAATTAAATTAAGTTTTGCTTACTTTATTTATGTATATTTTACTCTGCTCCAAAGAAATGGGTAAAATAAGATGATTCGATGGCACCATCTTAATAAATAGGTTATTAAGTAAAAATCCTTATCCTTACTTATATTGTAAATTCGAAAATAACTTAGTATGTCTGCCTGTCTGTCGCGCTTTCACGCCAAAACTACTAAACCGATTTAAGTAAAGTACACAGATAGTCTAGAGCCTGAGAAAGGACATAGGAAATTACGTATTTTTTTAAACTAGATTTTGTTTAGAGATAAATTAAGACATTCAAAGTCTGTAAAAAAATCCGAGCGAAGCGAAGATGAGTCGCTAGTTTCAAATAAACAAAAAACGTACATATAATTTAAAATACATTGATCTCTTACATCATTTCACGTACAGGTATATTTTTTATGGTACTTTTTGCTAAGTACGTAGGTACTATTTATATCTACACATCAACCATGACGGATTGACAGTCTCACGGACATCGTTATATTTAAAATCTACTAACCTAAAATATTTCTTACTCATATTAGTATTCTTGAAAATCTAAATTGAATTTTATACATTATGTATGTAAATGTAATGCATATTGAATTTAAATTCATGAACTGCTTATTTATTTATTAAAAATTAACAAAATGGCCAAAATTTAACGTGATATTGTCATTTAAAGAATCATTTATGTCTAGTCACGTTTACATTACAACGTGATAGTCATTTTGCTTTATGAAGTATAGCTATTAGTAGTTTATCCGACACGCATCGCTAGCTTCCTATAATCGGTACAGCCTTGGCTCTGACTTCCGGAAGTCCGATATTCTATGCACTATATATTGCTATGATAAAACCTAAATCAGTGTTACCTGTTCTTGATTTTATTTATAAGGTAAATTTTACATAATTTTCAAATTAATTATTTAAGTTGCTCGCAATAAACAACCTTGCCAGTAATGTGACATTCGCAGTTTACAAGCTCTTATATCGTTTATTTTTCCTATCAACATTGAAGGCGTCGTCGATTTATCTTGTAATTATTTTATTTTATTACAACTAAAAAAACGAATTTATGTAATATGGAATAAAGTATATTTATAATAATAATAATAATAATAATAATCTTTATTTCAGACGTAGTCTATACATCCATATAGTGTTAATTTGTTAGTACAATAATTTAACTTAATACTATGTTAGTATTGTTAGTATTTTTTGCAACAAATATTTTATTATTATTTATCTTAGCCCAATGGCCAACTCCATCCAGTGATTCTGAAAGGGGCAGTCCATCCTGGCCGAAATACACTTTAAAATACTGTTGTTGCTGTCACGTAGACGCTGCATCAAAGAGATAGCTTTCTTGCGCATAATGGCATGAAACCCATCCGTGTGTGCCTCTGCGAACATCTTTGAAGCACTGCAACGCCACGGTAGCCCCAACAGCATTCTAAAGGCATTATTATATTGCACACGCAAGGCGTTGTAGGCCCGGCGCGAATATGTCACCCACAAACTACAGGTATAGAAGGACTGACAAAACGCTTTAAATAGAGTTATTTTGACGTCCTTCGTACACCGAGCGAATCTGCGGACAAGCATATTGCTCCTAACCGCCAACGCCCTGCGTTCCCTCTCAATGTCATCATCATCCCGTAAATCGCTAGTGATGATGTGACCAAGATATTTAAATTTCTCGACAACGCTCAGCGATACACCGTTAAGACTCACGATCGGGACATGGCGTGGTTTTAATTTTTGAGACTTAAACACAAGTACTTCACTCTTTTTTGAGTTATATGCTAAGCCATGCACCTTCGCGTATGTCTCGCAGGTAGCTATCAGTTTTCTTAAGCCGGCTATGGAAGGACTGAGCAAGACCATGTCGTCTGCGTAACTTAGATTATTGACACAGATGTCGTCAATGTGACAGCCGACACGTGTGTTACTCAATTCGTCCACGAGTTGGTCGATATACAGGTTGAAAAGCAAGGGTGAACTCAAACCTCCCTGTCTCACTCCGGACTCCAACCTGTATTCGTCCGACAGTGCATCGACCCATCTTACTTGATTTTTCTGGTTAGCATACCAGTATTTCAGCAGGGACGTATACTCCGCCGGTATACCCGCATCCTTTAATTTGCTCCAAAGTACATCATATGAAACAAGATCAAATGCCCTAGATAAATCCAGGAAACACGCATATACCGGCGTACGCCTTGCAGTATAGTACTTGACAGTATGCTTCAGACTAAGAATAGCGCTTTCTGTGGACAGTCCTGATCTAAAGCCGAATTGGGCATCTTGCAAAGAAACATACTTACATAGCCTGCCGTTTATCACACTGTCAAGTACTTTAGCTGCGGTGGTAGCAAGCGAGATGGGGCGATAATTGCTCATATCGGACGTGTCACCCGTCTTGTTCTTAACAATTGGTACTACAATAGTCCGCATAAGCGGCTCCGGTAAATATGAATGATTTAGACACAGGTTGAAAAACAGTGCGAGAACTCGAGGAAGATGAACTCCCGCATACTTAAAGTGTTCAATGCTGAGGTTATCGTGACCAGGTGATTTTCCACGAACCATTTCTTTAATTATTTGTGCTACCATTGTTTCCGTAATCTTTTCATTCCAGCTCGTCTTGATAGTCTCAGCATCGTTCACCTTATTCAAAATGGAACCCAGTGGTGATCGCATAGTGAAGCGCGACCTAAATGCATCAGCAATTTCTTTATGGTCCGAAAAACCATCTACACTCACGGGTAAACTCGGCCTAGTTTTCATTTTATTTGTCTTTTTCCAGAAACTCTTAAAATCTTTGGATATGTGATCTGACGCGAGAACGTCCATTTGAAGTTGTTCCTGTCTGTTTTGACACCATTTCAATTTTGACTTAAAATGTCTCCTAGACTCTAACATTTCATTGAAAACGCGACCACTAGTCGGCTGCCCCGCTAACATCCACGTTTGAAATTTAAGCCGCGCCTCACGATGCGGTCCCGCGACGTGCCTATTCCATCCCGCAACATAGCCTCCCCTTTTTTTACATTTACCACTGTAGGTACGCCTAGCGGCCATTGATAGCGTATTAATGATATTACTATACATTTTATCTAAGATAGCGTGATGTTCTGTTTTTTTACATAAATTATCGCAACATTCACTAAGTTCTTGTGGATTTATCATTGACAAGTTAGAGTGACACAGGTCATGATATTGGTTTATCTGTTTAAAATTTCTCTCACCCCATATAACACAATTTAAAGAGCTTGTTTTCGGCTGTGCAATTTTTGGTTTTAAACTACTTATATTGCATTCTAATACAATTGGATAATGGTCAGACCAATACATATCATATTGTACTGATACGCTAATAACTGTTTTTAAAGCTGATTTAGTGACGATGCAGTGATCCAACCATCGTTTACATCCATGAACTTCACTACAAAAAGTAAATGTATTTTTACTACACATGTTTAAATCCACACATATCCAGTTTTGATCAACACAAAAATCTAACATTTCATTGCAAAATAGCTCATTGGGATGAGCATTAAAGTCCCCTAATATATAGAAAGCTTCAATTCCATTACTTTCTTGTATTTCTATCACCGACCTGATTGTACTTAGACAGTTACTAAATTCTGGTAGATTGTCATAAGAGTTAGTAGGCATATACACACTAAAAATAATTACCGATCTATTACTTACAGTTATTTTGATGGCACAAATACGCACGTTATCACATTCTACCACTGACACTGTTTCAAACACACTTTTGCGCCACAATAACGCTACACCACCATACGGCCTTCCACTGATTAGGCCCACTGAAGTATCTACAGCAGAAGTACCAGTCCATCCAAAGTCGTCGCTTATCGTACTCAGTACTGGTAGGTCATGCGGCATTAACCATGTTTCCTGCAGGGCTACGATATCAGCAGACGTACAAAGCTCTTTTACACCTTCTAATGACCTCTTGAGCGATTTACAGTTAAAACTAATAATTTTATTTATATTATTCATTAAATTTTATTATTATATATTATAATATTTTATTATTAACTCTTATTTTCTACTCTTTTTACAATTTCCATATTTTTCCGTTTCTCGTGAAAATTCACGAAACGCCGAAAGGTTATACCAATAGGCCACAGTTTATCGTCTAAGAAAATATCCATTTTATGCTTTGTTACATAAACTTTATATGCATTATAATCCTTTTGTCTTTTCATATTAATTTTTTCTAATGAAACTTTTTCCTTTGTTTTCCCATATACATAATTAATAATATCTTGCTCTGAGACCTCTCTGTCCACATTGGATATAAATAGCGGCACCTTTATATCTGCCGCTTTGAATTTTTGGTTATTTTCTTCTGATTCATTAGCACATCCTTTTTGGCTTATGAGACGGTTTCTAAGTCTCCGTTTTTGATATAATACCCACTCTTCGCTCATTTTAGGCTCTATCCATTTACCACCTGTACGAGCTACCTCAGAATAAGTTGCCTTACTATCTTCATTATAATCTTTTGTTCCAATATTTTTATCATACGGCTGTTTACACGGGCGCTCAGCTGTTTCTTTTGTCGCCACTATAACCGGTTGCTGTTCTATATTTTCATTGCAACGCACAGCGCAATCGATTTTTATCTCTCTCGCACTCTCGATAGCTCGTTGATCGTGCGATGTCGCGGGAGACGCAACTATCGGCGGCGCAGCTGATGTCGCCTGCAACGGCTGCATCCTCGTCGTGTCGCTTGATTGCTTCGCGGGCGATCGGTTGCGAGAAAGAGACGGATAATCATTGAGATCGCAATATGCTGATATTTCCATCGGTCCACTATCAAAGAAATTTGTTCCACCTCCTCGTTTAATATTTATATTATTTCGGTGATTTGTCGTTTTAGAATATTCACTTAACGTATTTATTAACTCACTTCTAGAAACATATTCATTTTGTATACATTGCATAGACTTTTCCAATATTAATATCTTTTTAAGTAATGGCGTCACGTCAACATGATCGAATGTAACTGGTGGCAATTTCTCTAATCTCTTCGCTACGAAAATTGGTGTTTGTTCAGGGTCTGTTTCCTTTAAAAGGCATATAATATCTTCAATATTACGAAGTGTCTTCCCTTTGCGCTTTCTTATTGAGGGACGTTTACTCACGGATTCAAATAATAACGACTTCGCTTTGTCAATTTCATCCTCACTAAAAGCACTTTCACATATCTGGATAAGACTTTGTTCATCCATAACATCCAACTTATTTTGGACAAACGCCAGTACTTCGCAAATTACAATATTGCAGTTCGAACATTTTACCGTCTTCGATGCGATACTCATATTATAATAATTACAACACACGCGCGGTCACGTCCGATGACAGATGACGACTTTATATACATAATACAATTTTTCCGAGAAAATGACCATTTTTTTTTATTATTGATACATAATGATGTAAAGTAGCTACAGTACCTAGTGACATTTGTAAGTGCTTACATACGAGTTCAATATGTTAGTAAACAATTTTGTGAACATTTTGTTTCAAAAAACGTTTTGTAACAAAAAAAAATTAAAGTTTTCTAACATTTACTAACAAAAAAAATCGAATAGAACCGTTACATAATACGAAGTAGTGGTTTCGTTAGAAAATGGTCCACAATATATTATTATTTCAATAAGGAAACTTTGATTGCCAAAAATGTTATGTAATGTTCCAACATTTTTAACTACTCAAAGAGTATCAAAAGTACTTTTATAAAATATAACTAAATATCAATTAAAATGACTTTGTTTGATTAAACACTTCAAGCAGATTTACGTGCATTTAAAATTATTTTAAATTTTTTAGAGTAACATCATCAATTCTCAAAGATGTATTGTTGTGATTTTTCTAGTGGATTGCAAACACGGAGATTCCAACTTGTTTGCATTCAATATAAGAGTAATTAGTAGCAATTTGTAACGTAATAAATACTATTCAATGGAAAATATTACGATACATCTGTCTAATAGATGTGTTTGCATCATCATGAATTAGTGAAACATTAATCGTCTGAAAACAATATATACCTAATGGAAGAATTCGTAATCTATATCTAAAAAGGGATAAACTTATAATTAATGAGTTGACACGAAGTCCTGTACGAGTATACTTATGATCTTTAATTTGGATCATAGAATAGTACTTTTTTTGTATATAAATAATCTTTGAGATACGGAATTTTTGGGAAAATACATAAAATGCATACAAGAAATATTTGTAGTTAGTCAACACCTTTGAATCCTCTATATGCTATTGAAATACCCACTAAAATCGGCTTAGCCATTAAAGAATTAAATAATATTAATATGATATTATTTCATATCTTGAACTGGAAACGTTAAAGCTATTAAAGGAACGCATACGTACATAATTAAGCAATTTAATTTTTAGACACGTCTGATTACTATGTTACGTGTAGAAACATACCGACTTACTTGCTAATGATATATTATTTTATTAGAAATGGCAAACCCATTTGTCAGTAATGAATTTTGAATAAGAACATGTTCAAAGGTAACGAAAATAAACGTTAAGCCGCCAGGTTATTTTTCATTTCAGTGACATCAACCTTTCTTTTGGCTGTCATGTCACTTTTTCTGTACGTTCATGTGTGTCAAGGTTTAAAATTTTTGCAATGTGAGATGAATCTATTTGCATTTAGTTTCCATGCTTGCAATCCATGTTTTTGTCGCATGTTTCTCTCACTTAAATTTACAGTGGAGTGAGAAAAATAAATCTTTTCTCTGTAGATATGAATGGAATTAATTCTTAAAATTTTGACAACCCTTTAGACCTTTCAATTATTCCTTAACTATTACACTGTAAAGCAATCGGAACGGAAAAATAAAATCAAAAATATCCGAAAAAATATTTTACTAAATGTCCAATATTTGTGCAACTCCAAGACATTTAACTCTTATAGAGCTTTAATAATAAGTGAAATAAACGCAATCTAATACTTTTCAGTACTATTATTAATAATGTCATGATATTACCAACAAAATGCGATATACGTCTCAAAGTATATTTATAAATAAAATAAATAAGCTTTAAGCTTTGAAATCTGAGCGTTCTAATTTTACTGTTAACATTTAATTCTTTAACAAAAAGACGAATGATATTCGTTAGACTTTTACTTTATACCTCCCCATGACCCACATATGAATTATCGTGATGAAAATATAAAACTAATTGGAACCTACATTATCAATTGTACGCAACTATATACTATTTTTATTTATTAAATGAAATGCTATTTTTCTACATAATGTACATTGAGTACTTTAGATTTTGTCCAATCAAAGGATTAAATAAAAAACTTATTTTTGCTTTCAATCCAAGATTCATTTTAAATAAATTTTGTGGTTAATGTTACTTTTTTACTTGTTTCTTGACTTTAGCCAAGAAACCTAGAAGAAGTAGTGACCTACAACGAATTGTCATCGAAATTCGTCATATATTTTGGCTTCGACTTTGCAAAAATCATTTTTCGATATTCTCCCTATCTATATACTGCTGTATTATATTTCAAGACTTTTCTTTTAACATCTAATCTGACAAGATAAGCTATATTTAATGTAAAATTCCAAATGACCTCGTAACCTTGTAATTAATAATTCTAAGTTTGTGTACAAATATTGGCGCAGATGCTTTTTGATATGGCTAACTGCAAACACTCTCTTTTACAGTTTACTGAGGATGTAAATTGTATGTATTCTCTTACGTGGTTATTAATATGAGCAAACATAATTTTGCAATTTGTAAACTATTATTCTAACAGAAGCTCTCTAAATTTTAAATTAAATATAAAATATGAAATAAATATAAAAATCATCTAGATCCATGTACGCACGTATCTTGATATTTCGTGCGATTCATGATATCTGACATTTGCCAAATGTTACGCTCTTTTTTGGGTGACAATTTATTGCACGAAAAATAATCAAACTTTAGAGTGGAATAACATTTAAATTTAAATAGAGGTCATCGTACTTAAAAAATACTTAGTAGTTTTTAATTTAATATCAAATATTTTAATAAATTTATTCAGCAGAGTATTATTTTTACACAATGTTTTTGGTACATGCAAAAAAAGGGAATTTACATACAGAATATGATTTAAAATGCATGAGAACATGAATATTTTTAAAAACAATAAACAAATACTATTTTATACTACATCTACTTACCTATTTCAAAAACTTATCGTAGAAATCCCAAAACATTTACTGCTTATTGCAACTAGAGTTTCTAACTAAAGCCCACATTAAAGTCTAAAGAATTGAATGTAAATAAATGCACTGCTCGGTTACGTAAGTATCCCTAATGGCGGGTGCTTCATGGCGATAATAATGTCAAACACCATAAATATTATGCTTTGTCAACATGTATAGTGAACGGGCTTAACATGTTTCGTGACGTCAGACATTAAGAAGATTATGTAGCTTTCAGATAAAATCCGGTTAACTAGATGTCATTATAAAACTTGCAAAACTACGCTTTACTAGTATTATTTGCTCGTGTTGCTGTCGACCGTGATTTAATGACAATGTCATGACAAATATGTCACGTAAATCTAATAGTTCTAACCTTAATGATAATCTCTTGCTAGTTTAAAGAGATACCTGTACTGTATTTTTTTACGAAATTTTCCTTGGGATGAATATTTTTTTTTTTTTGAGATTGAAAAAAATATCTACATCCTTAAACACTTTTCGACTATATTTGTAGAGTAATCTCTTTGTTGTACATAATAGATAGAGTTGATGTAATAGAGACATAAGTATAAGAAATTTCTCTATCTTTATACTTTTAAAATTCAATCGTTCATTTTAAAGTAATTATTATATTAAATATTTAAATTAAAATACCTTGATCTCTATCTGCGACGAAAGACACATGTTTCCGTTGCTGTAACTAAAAGTTTATAGGTAGGCATAATCAGATCAAAATGAACAAAAATTATATAATTGATTGATGATTCCTTATCTTGACTCCTTGAACTCCTTAAAGAGATCACAAGAGTCGGCCACATTACAAAATGTTTTACATATAATGTACATGTAAATTTTCAGGTTACCACACATACAATGCGTTTTATTTTATATTTTACACGTTATAATTGTATACAAGTTAAATTAAAACAGTAGCAGCATGATAATAAATTGTTACAACGGCCGTAATAATTACACCGTGGAACTTGACGCTCGATTTGCAAATACGCGAGTTGATTTATCACTTATGGTTAAATTAATTTAATTAATATAGTAGCAATTAACCTATAATTTTACTCCTTAATTGTTGAGATATAATAATTTATAATAGCTTTTTACTAAAAGCATATTATATAGTGTTTTTTATAAGTAAAACACGATTCTTTTTGTCTGTCTGATAACCAGAAATGGCTGGACCGATTTTGACGGGTTTGTAACTAGTTGATAGCTGATGTTATAAGGAGAAACTAAGGCTACTTTGGATTTTCATCATAAAAATTAAAACCTTATGGGAGAACACGCCTGAAGCAAGAATGAATCGTTAGTAAGAAAAAAATAATACTAGATTGAAAATTAAATTTGCTACAATATGTAATAACGTGTCTTTGTTAATATGTTACTAATAAATAATCCTCTTATTATCTTATCGCTTTATCGACAAGTTAAGTAATAAGATCTAAAAATAACTAGTACATATAATTAGATTAAGCTACAATATCAAGAGCTATTTCCGTATACATTTATCTATAGTATTAAGTACATGAAAACTAAAATTATAAAAGTTATACATTAAAAAGAAAGCATACCCCTATGACTGGAGAACAAACATTCGTGTTTATCACGCAAATTAATCCCCCCAGCGGTAATTGAATCAACAATTGCAGAATGGCGTCTTCTCAAAGCCTATACATGTAAAACTACTAACATAATAAGAATGTCTTCATACTTGCTTTTATGACTTTAATCACTACATTATAATTCTTTGTAGTATAGTGTTCCGCCGCGTCTGACTGTCTGTCTGTTCGCGATAAACTCAAAAACTACTGCACCGATTTTCATACTGTTGTCACCAATTGATAGTGTGGTTCTCGAGGAATATTTTAGTATATAATTTGTTAAATTTTTGTATACATTTACTAGCGGAACCCGCGGCTTCGCTCGCGCTAAATATAGCTTTTATATGTTAAACATTAAATGAATGGTGACCCATGACAGCATATTTCTTTTATGTCATGTAACGCAGATAATATTAATTTATCCTTATTTATTTAGATCAATATCGAAATAATTAAATAATCCTTAATAAATCTGTCATAATAAATATAGTATAATGAATGCAATTAAAACTTAAGCAAAAAGCGACATTCATAATTACCTCAATACGATAACTACTAGTAAATAATAAATTCTCATGTATAATCTCTATGTAAATGTAATGTGCTTAATCTCATTGAAATCCTATATTTGACGAAAATTGCTATATGATTATTAATGGCACCCTTAAGGCTGTTTTTTTTTAAATTCAGGTCTTATAGGTCCAACTTTGATAACAATCTTGAAGTTTCTTAACAATTTAGTTTTATAACAATAAATACAAATTATTAAAAATGAGATATTTTCTTTCAGTAGATATTATGTTGACTGAGATAAGGATGAAAGCTGTCATCACAATATATTTTCATATTGTTTTCACTGGTTTTCTTGTGTTGCTATCACAAACAGACAGACAACAATTCCAAAAACTATAAATTCGACCTCTGTATCGTTAATAATAAATAAATATGTAAATATAAATATGTTTGGACATTATTACACACAACGTCATCTAGTTCCGTGGTAAGCTACGGAGGAAGCTTGTGTTACGGATACCAGATAGTTGATATACTACATATATAAGTTTAAATACATACGTATTATAAATATAAACACCCATGACTGTAGCACAAACATTCGATTTTAACAAATAATTGCCCCCAGCGGGACTCGAACCCGCGACTGCTGACGCAAGAAAGTAGGGTCACTACAAACTGCGCTAAACGTGTCGTCTAATGTATATTGACCATTTAAATTAGATTTTCCAAAAATATTCAATGTAAAGAATCGAATCAGTTAAAATTTTCTTATACCGATCTAAAGATGACGTAATATTAGCACGTGTCACAATGTCACGTGGTCCGCCGAAAGAATATGTATTTCCACTATATTTTTAGGCATCTATTAATAGTCGCTAGTGGTAAATTATAAAAAACAGAACTATTAGTGATAATTTAACATAAACATTTATAAATAGAATTTATCTACAAATTTAACGAAAAGAAGTGTTTTTAAAACAATTTTATTGAAAAAAAAACTAAAGTCGATACAAATAAAAATACTTATATGCCGAAGTCGCGGGTTCCGCAAGTAAATGTATGTAAGAACTTAACAAATTATATACTAAAACCTTCCTCGAGAACCACTCTATCCATAAGTGAAAACAGCATGAAAATCGGTGCAGTAGTTTTTGAGTTTATCGCGAACTGACAGACAAACAGACGCGACAAACGACTTTGCTTTATAATACGTAGTCATAATCTTATAAAAAATATATATTTAACAAGGTTATAATTGAGTGTAATAAGATCTGATTTATTATAAATATATTTCATAATCATAAGCTCATGTGTCCCAAATAATTTCAATGCTCATTAATCTTGTACTGGCCTTTGCTTAGCTTTGAAAGGTTTAATTATATAGCACACGCGTCGATATATTGACCTTAAGGTTATTAAAACAACCTACACTTAGAATCGGGCTGTTTCGTAATTTAATTTGAATTAATTATAATTATTGGTTGAAAGAAACACAAGTATTGTTTCATAAACTAGCATTTCCCGCGGCTTCGCACGCGTTATAAAGATCGGAAACCAGGTTCTTTCTGAGTCGCGTATTGTGGTACCTCGCAGTACTAACGCCCTTCCCATTTTTGCAACAATTTTCATTGATGCTCCGCTCCTATTAGTCGTAGCGTGATGTAATATACCCCATAGCTTTCCTCGATAAACGGACTATCCAACACAAAAAGAATTGTTCAAATCGAACCATTCCTGAGATTAGCTCGTTCAACCAACCAAACAAACAAACAAACTCTTCAGGTTTATCATATTAGTATAGATAGCGTGTTTTAAAAATGTATTAAAAGAAGTACATTTCACTGTAAAATTTTAGATATTACTAATATTATGTAGGTATGTCACTGGTCAAAGTTTGTCCAATGTCATTTTGATCAAAGTTTTATGAATTCATTAAAGTGAGCGACACTATATTCAGTTTTAATTTCTGTCAATTTCATTCGTTTGATTGAAAACAAAATAACACTTTAAACAACACTATGCAATTATAAAAATAATGATTAATACTTCTATGTATGAAATTTAATAGGTATGTAAATTTAATAGGTATATAAATATGTTGTTGGGACATTATTACACTCAGCGCCATCTAGTTCCGTGGTAAACTAAGAAGCTTATGTTACGGATACCAGATAGTTGATATACTACAAATATATAAGTTTAAATACATACATATAATAAATATAAACACCCATTTCTGGAGCACAATCATTCGAGTTTTTAACAAATGCCTCTGCGGGACTCGAACCCGCGACCGCTGGCGCAAGAATGTAGGGTCACTACAAACTACGCCAAACGTGTCGTCATATACCAGTGAAATAAGTATGGCGTTAAACAATAGAATCGCTATGTATCCTTTGACTTCCGCGATAATTTTTTACAAAAGTACAAAACTTTTTCTTAAAACTGTTTATATATCAAATACCGTTACATTTTGTTTTATTAATATTTTTTCACCTATTCTTTATTTATAATTAAATATTAAACCAGCATTTTAACTTGACGTAATATACATATTTATTTTGATATAAGAAACCTAAAAAACGCGGTTTAAAACACTTTAACCAGCTTAATTTATCAAGAAATCGTTAAAACTTAATAATTACTAATACAATAACTAATAGCCCTTGAAAAGTTCTACAATTCAACCTGGCTTTATTACCAGATCAGTATCATGGAAAAATACGACCACATAAGGTTTCATTTACCTACATGTAATCAAACATTTACTTATTATATAATACTAGCAGTAATCGCGGCTACGCCTGCGTTCTTGTTATCAATCGCTATTAAACTTAACACGATCAATCGCTGGGCTAATCTATAAATTGCCTGAAAAATCTGGAGACTGACCCCTAGGTGATAAGGGTGGCCCTTTATTACCTAGGGAAAAAATAGCCTACGATCTATTCTCAGACTTACCAAATATACACAAAAAAAATCTATAAAAATAGATAACTAACTCTGTAACGCGAGATTTTTATACATAATGTTTGGATTCGTCTCTACGTACGTTGTTACATCTTTTCCTGTAGAAATTTCTCTTCAATAATTACAATACAATTCATAATGAGACAACCTCACGTTGCCAAAATTGAAAAGGTCATTGTTAGCCCTCCTACTCCTACTATCTTCATAAAAAATGCACCAATCGGTATCCTGTTTTAACATTATTGCGAACTGAGATGAGTTTGGTTGGTAGAACAAACAAACAAATACACTTATAATATTAGTATGGATTTTTAAAGTGATAAAACATAAAATCCGTTAAGGTACTATTAAAATTTATAAAATTTACAAGTAAAATTAATTAAATAATGAAGAACAGTTATAGAGCTGCATTTAATGATGTAATGACGAAAGTAATAGACCTACATATTTAGGACACTATTCTACACTGCTTTTAATAAAAAAGTATGTATAATATAAGTTTCTAATAGTATTATATTGAATTAATTAAAAAAATTAAAACAGGTGCCAAAATATTCATGTACTTGTCTAGACTAAGCTTTTGACGATATTTTATCTGGCCTTATCGTTGATATAGCCGATAACAGAATTATGTTACAAGCAATTTATAACTCTTATAAGTGGTCATTTTAAACACGATGTTGTGTAAAATATAAAAATACATAGATTCAATATAAAATTCCTTAGGCATTGGATTGTTTATCTCAATTGTGAAAGTGATTTTAGTGCAGTGATATTAGCAACTAATACACAAACATGGCACAAACTCATACAACTCAGTGCAAAATAGAACATTATTACAAGTTAGAGAAGAAATATATGGAAATGAAGCGACTTTTAATAGAGAAGACGGAAGAATTAAAAAGAAGAGACAAAATAATAGCATTATTAGAAAACGAAATTGATGACAAGGATGCAACAATAAGATATTTGAAAAATGAAATTGATAAATACAGACAAGTAGTTAAACCGTTAACGAGACAGATGTTAGATATTCAAAGGAACGGAATGGATATGGAAGAAGATCGTCAAGCAAAACCACCTGGTAATGAAAACACACGAGTTCTAACTCTTGGGGAACCTAGACTTAAGAGAACTGCTATATCAGCTGAACCTTTGTCGTCATTATCACAAGACAACGAGATGAAGCTTGTAAAAATACCTAAAACACATAAGTAAGTACACGTATTATAAAAAAGCATTATAAGTAAATATATCACATGTCATAAGTGGAATTTTTCCGTATTTATATGATATCTTTAGAAATGGCGTATTTATAAAAATCAATGACATCGATACATAATAAGCGCGTACACAGAATAAAAACTAACTCGGTACACTAACCTTGTTTTTAGAATACTGGAGAAAAAAATACTTTTTTGGCAGTTGGGTAACAAAAAGTAACATTATTAATTAAAACAAATTAAAGCTAAATCAATCAATTAAATTAGTATTGATTTTAAGATTAATTTGTTAGGAATAAAATTTAGGTTTCACTTCTGATATTGTCGACACTAATAAAAGGTAAAAAGGACTTTTGGTGCCCTTTCATGCATTCGCGATATGACTAATATTGTGCTCATGCATGAGCACACGAATTGTATAAAGGGCAAGGAGAGAATGAATTTTGACACAGTTAAAGTTACGGACATAGCTGGGCACCGTTAAACAAATAGTTAACTCGTTAATCGTTAATCCGTTACTTAAAAAAGTTAACTTCGGTAAACGTTAAAGCGTTACATTTCGAAAGATTTAACGCAAGTTAACGTTAATCGTTAATCCGTTAACACGTGATTAAAATTGTATTTTTATATCATTGCAACAATAATGATCTACTTATAAAATCTGTTGATTTGGGTTCTGGAACTTAAAAGCTTCTCAGCATTTCGAGGAGGCGGGACTCAGTTCAACGCCTTCAATATCCAGCCGTTTGGAACTCTACAAGAGCCACTTCGCTATCGTGAGGCACCTTTCTCTGGCCCTGGACGGACGCTGGACGTCCTTTTTTCATTTCTCCCACTTCACTCCGATACTGATGGACGCCGTCTCGACTTCGGTTTTTTACCGAATGTCCGGGGCATTGAATCTCTTTGCCGGTTTTGAGATTGTGAGGTAGGTCCATGGCACTGTATGGTGCCCCCGTTTGGATCGACGCCCTTTCCGTTCCGATCGAAGTCCAATTGTACAGTACGCAGCAAGTCCTGACGGTGAAGGCAATAAGGGGATGACACACGGTGTCCTTCTAGCGGGCGTTTCACCCTGGGTACTCCAGGCGCAGGCAGAGGTACTCGCGCAAGTGTACCCATTCCGGGCGAGTGAGCGTGCGCTCGGAAAACTTCCAATGTGTAAGTCCCTCCCGTCTAGCTGACGAGGCCATGATCCGGCGATGGAGGGAGCAACTGGGAAACCCAAAGGCTGGCCTGGCGAAAGTGGATGCAGTTCATCCTGTTTCACTGGGTTAGGAGGCCCACACGGTGTCATGACTTTCAGACTGACGCAGATGCTTCCCGGGCGCCCTGCACGTGAATACGCACCGACAACCTTACCTACCAAACCTTACTTAGGTACCTGGTTTCGTTTTACTCGACGCGACGCGGTGCTTGGTAAAAATTAAGTACTGGATTAACGATTAACGGACTTGAGAAAATGTAACGGAAGTTAACGAGTCCGTTAAATTTTTTCTAGGTTAACTTAAAAGTTAATCGTTAATCAAAATGTTAACTTCGTTAATTAACGATTAACGGATTAACGAGTTAATGCCCAGCTATGGTTACGGAGTATATGGAGACAGACTGTAAAAACCTAAAATTTATTGACTTGCATCTGAAGTCTTTTCACCAATTTTAATATGGTAGGTACATATGTTCAAAAGGTTAAATTACGTTCAAATTGAAGCAATCTTTTAGCATATTATCATGGACGAATAAACTACTATATGTATATCTTTTTCTTGTTAAAAGACTACAAGCTACGAGTGCTTATGCAACTTTGGAAAAAGAACCTCATGATTAACTTATAATTGAAAATGTTTGCCCGATCGGCTCTGACCACGTTTTTTTGAGTTACCCACATCGATCAATGATCGATGGTTACCCATTGGCTATATTACGATATTATGAATATTACTGAAAAGTTTCTTCAAAACCAGTTCAGCAGATGCGTTGGTGAGAAAGAATAACTAACATTACCTCACAAATCCGGTTAATAGTATTTTCTAACGCGGTGCTATTACCAGTACCTACACATTATTACAATAAAATATGTTGGTACATTATTACAACAGCGCCATCTAGTTCCGTGGTAAGCTACAAAGGAAGCTTGTGTTACGGATACCAGATAGTTGATATACTACATACAAGTTTAAATACATACATATTATAAATATAACCAATGACTGGAGTACGAACATTCGTGTTCAACAAATGAATGCCCCCAGCAGGACTCGAACCCGCGACCGCTGGCGCAGAAAGTAGGGTCACTACACTCTACACACACTAGCCAAACGTGCTGACAATACATTCTATATGAATATAGTTATGATGGCATATAGCTAATAACTTAGCAGTATGCCATCAATCAATCAGTGCGATTGAATTTCTTTCTGCGTGTGCGTACGAGGTCGACGTGTTGCCAGTACGCCTTCGGACCACATTTGGAATAATTACGAACTTCACGCGTGTCCTCGCTCGTGCCACTGTTGAGTTGTCGCACAATATTTATAGTCTCAATGACTCATTTGCAACTTTTGTGTCTTATAATTAATTAGTATAATTAAATATTATGTCTTTGACACGAATGAAATTCTGAATCGAATCTAAATGTGGCTTCTAGGCGTGCCATCTGGGCACAAATTACTTCGCCAATGTCGAGTTGAATGGAAAAGACACGGTGAAGATTGAGAATTGCTCGGTTTAGAAAGAGATATTTACACTGAGGACTGACAATTTATTCAGTAAATTAGTGAGGAATTTATTGTATAATCTGTACCTACAACGTGTACTGTATTTAATATTTTTTTGGAAAATGTCATTTAAAATGTCATTACTTTCAAGTGCATTTAGCCCTTATAACGTCCTACTACTGAGCACAGGCGTCCCTTTAATACTAGGCCAAAGTCCACTAAGATGGCCAGTGCGGGTTGGCGGACTTCACAGTTCACATGTCTATCGAAAACTTGCTAGGTTCTCTCAGACATTCAAGTTTTGTCACGACGTTTCCTTCCCCGTAAGGCTAGTGTTAATCATGTTAGGAATGATTCACATATGAAAATACCAGAAGTGTGAGATCCGGGATGCGAGTGCGTTACCACTGGTCTATCACTGGTAACTGGTAACAAGGGTTAAGATTATAAGAAATAAAATAATTATTGTTATAAAATGAAACAATACGGTTAAAAAAACAATTCCTAATACATTTAGTACCTTGAGAGCTATTAATATAATATTCTTAGAAATATCGCTAGCAACATTGTTTTTGTTTAAGTCTCAGTCTTAATAATAGCTACGACATCAATTTACTGTAATAGAAAGGTTATTGTCATTAAACTCCATTAGAACAGACCAGCCTTGCTGAGGACGACGTACACAAACTAGGAACTGCGTGTATTAATATAAGTAAGCTATTGTTAGCTCTATACACATTTATTTTCATTCTTGGTTTAGTTCAATACTATATAACATACTAGCCTTTCCCGCGGCTTTGCACGCGTTCTAAAGGCTGGAAACCAAATACGTTTTTGCAACATTTTTCATTGATGCTCCGCTCCTATTGGTCGTAGCGTGATGTAATATAGCGTATAGATATATATAGATATATAGTCGATTAACGGACTATCCAAAACAAAAAGAATTTTTCAATTCGGACCGGTCGTTCCTGAGATTAGCGCGTTAAAGCTTTATATTATCAGTATAGATATTATACTTTAAATAACTTTGTTTTAACTCTTTCATATCTCTAAAAATTATAATACTATAAAAATAAAAGATTCCGTCGAATTGAGAAGTGCCTCCTTTTTAAAGACGGTTAAAACTGCTTTGTAGAATATTGTAAATTAAGTAGATACATACGTATATGTATAGCTGCACTTTAGATGATTTAATAAGATATTATTTTTTCTTAGTTACTTATGCACCTACTTAAATAAATTACCACTATTAACTTCTAATTAAAATGCTTTATAGCGATAATGATCATAGTTTAAGACGTCTATTATTTTGATCTTTCTTTTAATTTTGTAGGCACTGAAACAAGATTACAAAATGAGTTCAAGTGCTGTAAAGTATTCTACTACTGTAAGACCAAACGTCTAGATCCAAAAATCAAAATAAATTCGCAAAAACATTCTGAAAGGTAGTCTTCTTTCTTTCTCTTATTAATTTCATACACATTATTACATGAACAAATGTTTATTCAAGAATGAATGTGGGATGGATGTGGTTGGTACATTTACGGTTAAATATTATTATGTTTCTCTAAATATTTTCAAACAAAACTAACGCCAATTGATTGCTCTGTTTTGACACGACAGAAAGAATTACAAACAGATTTTAACATCTATAAAATAAACAAGCGTAGCTAAGTCAGTTGTATTCATTATTCATTATTAATGAAAACTAGTCAAATATAGTAATTACTTATTACGCCAGTAATCAGCATCAGTGGGAATTCATAATATAAAGAAAAAAATAAGCGACTCTACTTACTTCCCTTTTGGTGTGTAAAGAATGCAGTGCTTCACTAAGACTTTGTCCCTCTCTTGGTCGAATATTTGGTCGGTGCGTATCAGGTGGATATGTCCAATAATATTTTATTTCGTCGTAATCGGTATTTCTTGTCCTAAAACAGTGTTAGGACGAATATTTGTACATATTTAATTCATAATTTTCTCAATGAAATCGAACCCGCTACTTAAAGGCTTAGGCACTTATAAACACATCATCATCAGCCCTTTTTAATGTCCCACTGCTGGGCACGGGCCTCCCTCAGTACGAAGGGGATCAGGCCATAGTCCACCGCGCTGGCCTAGTGCGTGATTATAAACACAGCTTTTAAATATTTTTGTGAAAGCAATATTCTAATATGAAAGAATGCAACCATTTGATCTTAATTAATTGATTTTGAGATTGTGTTTATTAATTTATTAAAGCCAATATGTAAAAATATTTTTAATTTCTTTTTTATTATTATTAAATAAACATGTAATTGTTAGATTTAATAAATCTTTAATAAAAAAATATAAACAATGTATTCATTATACATAACTCGTTTCAGATCTCGGGAACTTATAAAGGGTGCGATCCTAGACAACGACTTCATGAAGAACCTAGAAATGACGCAGATCCGAGAGATCGTCGACTGCATGTATCCAGTCGAATATTCTGCTGGCAGCCTCATCATCAAAGAGGGCGATGTGGGCAGCATAGTATACGTTATGGAAGGTTAGTTACATTAATTAATTTATAAACAAAAACTATCTTTTCGGATTTTGTCGCGAATTTGTTATGATTTTTGGTTCCCGACGTTTTGAATGCTTTACAGCAGTCATGGTCACGGGAGAGACTGACCTCTGAACCAAAAATCATCATCCGCGACAAAATCCGAAAAGATATTTTCATGTATAATGTCATGTATTCGCGTAAAGCTAAGAAAGTATTAATTTATAAACTATTTTAAAGCTTACATTACAATAGGTAAAACATATACTCTTAGCATTTATGTATAGAATAATCATTGAATATATAATAACGTTTAAAAATATTAATTTAATTATGATTTTGTTATATTTGCTTGTTTACTTAATCCTGCATTATTTTAATTGCAATGTTATTGGTGCGCCATCTAGTAACGAGTAGTCAAAAGAAACATATAAAATTTTATTAGTACAGTTTTTAACGCCATCTATTAACAAGTAGCTTAACTACAAACAGATACTTTATCAACATTTGAAGTATAGATGGCAGCACATTAATATAAGAATACTTTATTATATATATTACTTAGAAGCATTAAGAAAAATTAATTATTACATATATTATTCGTTCAAAAAAGTTGTAACTTAGCAAAAGTATAATGAAATTTACTAAAAATAATTAATTTATTATTATGTAAAAAATCAAATTAAGAATTAGGTGACTCTAACAACTGAAGGTAGAGACGAAAATGAAAAAAAAACTTATTATGAACTTATATATAACTTATAACTTTATCGACTCAATTAGTACGACTATGTCAACCTCTACTTTATAGATGAACTAGCGCGATGTATTAGATACTTTCCCTCAGCGAGAAAGCGGAAAAACAGCCGACTGCACTGACTTTTCTTATGAGATGTTGGCACAAGGCCAGTCTTAAGCATTTTTATTAGAAGAAATCTCTGTAGTACTAGATTTTTCTATTACCTACCTGTTATTTTTTTTAATGACTCTCCCTACATATTATACTTAGTTGGTTATTATTAATAATAGCAGCGAAGTTCAAATTTTAAAATAAATGCTATTATAACTGCATACATTTTAGTAATGAAATAGCAGTCTTAAAATGACAATATTTATTTGTATTATCGAAAACTTTTACTTAGTCAAATCATCTAAATATATAAAAGCGAAAGTTCACTCACTCACTCATTCATCACGTAATATCGCACACTACTTGCCATATAGACATGAAATTTGGCAGGGAGGTAATTTATAGTTGGTAGACGTCCGGATTTTGCAACAGGGCCGGATTAAAAATATGTAAGGGTCTGGCATCTTAGTATGAAATGCTACATACTTTAAATTTGGCAGGGACATCACAAACTAAGTGATGGTGCGTCGCTAGTTTGTTTGAAATATAAATGAAAAACCAAACTCGTTCTAAGTGTTTTTTTAATTTCGTCAAACAGTTAATCAGTAAATAAAAAATAATGACTATATTCTAAAACTAAGTTTAATCAATTTTATAGATATTTGGAGGTTAAAATGTAAACACTTTACTAATAGAATGCCATTTGCTAAATAATGTGCTTTAATTAAAATACGAGGTCAATTTTGTAATTTTATTTTCGAGTTATATATATGACACTATAATTCAAATAAAGTATCTAGAAGCTTGTTGGCTTTGACATTTACATTTTGTGATTACATGTGAAATTCTACACACTACATATATTTAGTATGACATATATTGCTATTATTAATTTTATTATTTTATATTTTTATCGGTTGTTTTGCACTTTCTAATTTAAGTTATATTTTAGTGTAACTCACTTTTACGACTTAGAACTAAACATGTAAAATGCGGGCTTACATCAGAGGAGAAATACTGACCATTACATTGTTGACATGCAGTGAGAAACGACTCTCTTAAATCGTATGATTCTTATAAACCCTATTTGAAATTAAAAGTAATATAAAGCTTAAATAGTGAAGGAAGATTTTCGCTAATTTTGATTTTCCACTAGTAAAAAAATTGTTGGATTTTGTAGTTACAAGAGAATACGAAAAAAGAACTAAGCTTAATTGTAAATGTAAATTTTAAGAGTATAGTATTCTATACTATAAATGTATAATATAGTAGAATATTTAAATTACATTTACCCAACATTTTTAAATATTACTGCAATATTTTTATAACCATGCCTAAAAAACTCGTTAATTTCTATACATATTTGACTTTCTCATACACAAATTGGTTGTAACGTTTGGAAATCGCCACGCTGTGAATAGTTAGATTTGTATTCATACCTTTGTTGCTTACGAAACTCGATTCGCAATAGATACGTCAGCCTTGCTATCGACCTTGTGGACTTGGTCGACTTTTTTCTCACAAGATAACGTCATTTAAACGTATTTGTCATTTATGAGTACGGCCTCTTTAGTTTATTTTAACCAGCTATAGTACACTTTTATATCTGCTATAAATCAGTACATATAAATAAAATTGAAGTGTCTGTTTTAATTTCAAATTAACAGCTTTTTACTAAATGCATATGAATGTATATACCTACGGTACTTCAAAAAATCATTTTTTAATTTTTTGTTCGTCTTTCTGTCTGTTTGTTCAGACTAATCTCTATAACGGCTAGACCGATTTCGACGGGGCTTTCACTCGCAGATAGCTAATGTTATAAGGAGTAACTTAAGCTACTTTTATTTTATTAGAAAAACTGTTTAATTTATTTAAACTTACGCCCAGCGAAGCCGAGATTTCTAGTAAAAATAATATAATAGTTTAAGAAAGCGTTAAATTTATTACAATATGAATGTTATTTCTCTGTTATTTTATGTAAAGTGTGTTTTCTATCCATTCATTTGCATATTACTCGTATGTGCGATTTGGTTTTCTAAATAAATACACAAGATTTATATTTTTCAACGATTGTAAAATTGTACTTCTTGTATAAACTCTTATTATGAGATAATCGGTTCGACATTGTACGTACTTTGTACGACACGTGTAGTGAGTCTGCATTGTCTTATGCAATTTTTCTTAATTACACCCTTATTATTGGACCGAGATCTGCATAAATAGGCATTTTATATCATAATAAAATATAAACGTAGCCAAATCTGTACATAAAATATTATTTGAATTTAAAAAAAGTCTCAGACGCCAAATCTTGTTTTTAGAATTTTCGTATGTCCTGACTGAGACGGCATCACGACCGATACAATGACAAGACCATTGAACAGATTTTGATTAAATTTTGTATGACCCGGATCAATATATAGGATACTTTTTACTGCTGGAAAATATCTCAGTTCTGACAAATATATCGGTATTAACAGTTCAAACGTATATCCTTACGAAACCGAGCGGAGCGAAGATGAGTCATTTGTCCTGAATCCTGATATACGAAATTCTGAAAGGTGCCACAAATAATTAGCATAAGCATAAAACGATTTAAAGGGATCTAATGTACCTATAGTTTAAACAGTAATAACAACTTATTAGATGCAGTATACAATATACGTACTATCTTTTGGACAGGCTAATGATACATGTGCATATAAAATATATTTACCATGATATTTACATGTTATGCAGTCGGAAGTGAAAGTGTCCGGTACGTGGCGTATTACAGGACCTTATGAGGTACGACACTAGTGAGGATGAGGGCACCGACCGTAATAATTGTTGCGTTAATTGCTCTAAGTTATGAGCTAAATGTAACCAATTAAATATACTAGTTCTATGCCCCGGTTACGTACGGTGTATATAGTTATGACAGTTCCTAGATAGAAAGTGCTAAAGTAGTACAGGTTTAGGTTGGTTTTTTTAATACCTTACTTACCGTTTTTAGGTGTGTGCATTTTTGTTTTAGGGCCATATGTTTTATTACAAACTAGCTACTGATTCACGCTTCGCTCGTGTTTTTTTAGATTTAGTACGAGCGAAGTCGCGGGCTCCGCTAGTTTTCTAGGCCACTAGAGAAAATATGAAGATATTAAGTAATTAAAATGAGTAATAATATGTCTTTAAGTAATTACTTATTTCATTTCATAAAACCCACGATAGCGTAGTCTAGTCTATAAATAGTTGATCAATCGAAAATTCCAATTACGATGCTAAAATTATTAAATTAATCTTTGACATTCTTTATCTAAATAACTAGATAAGTCTCTGTGACGTTTGTACATTAACGGTCTGTATTGTGTTATCGAGATCTAAAAACCTTTTGACCTAAAGATCGGACATGTCTTAAATTAAGATGATATTAGATAATATAATTAGAATATTAGAATGAATTATGGTCGTCTTCCAATTATTTTTGTTTTGTTAAATCTCATGTGGAAGAAAATGCATAATATATAAATGAAATACATAATATAAAGCAGCAATTAGGCTCACTACAAAGTACAAACTGAGCCTAATGTGTCGTCGATGCAACGTAAGTGCACAAAAATATTATGTTTTTTACTACATAACATTAAAATCCTTGAATTCTCGGCATTTTTCTACTATCGCGAACGTAAATTATACATATAGGGAAACATTCATAATGAATCACTTTGTCTATTGATGAAGACCGCATTAAAATCCGTTGCGTAGTTTAAAATATCTAAGCGTACATATACAACATATACATAAATGGGGAAAATGTTTTAGGTTATAATGGAGGCAAGGTGTAAGAATTTAGAATTTTTGTATGTTATATATGTTCTATGTACATTGTACAGACAGTGCGAGATTATGGTATGGTAAGGTTAGGTTAGGGAAAGTAACTTACTTCTACAAATATTACTTCTTAACTTTACTTTTACTTAAACTTTACTTTCACTCAATATTATCCTAGATACGGGTATGATAAAATATTCAACATCAGTTTAATGCCATACAAATATTGCATTCTCAACTGGATTTAAAATCCATCTTTTCTTGGATTTAGTTTAATGGTAGTCAAAAATTAAGCCCATAAAATCGTTTCAAAAAAAATAAGAGTAAAGGCAAAACTTTTTATTATATGAATATTTTTAACCAATTGATAAATATATATTAAAATGTCTTTTAAAATTCAAATGACGTACGAATGTTTATTGTTTATAGATAAAGATAATTTTCTTCTCAGTTCCACTCACTTAGAAGTGACCACATTAGCCAATAATATGGCCTTAATGTCCACGGATTATTGTGAGAATTGTATTTAGGTCAATTTTGAAATAAAGCGTGATAACTAAAACAGTTATGTTACTATGATAATAATAAGATTCAGTCGTAAACACCTATACATTTAGTATTAAAAATGAATGAAAGTACATTCTTCCCTTAAAGGGAGGAAAAAATCTTTTTAAAGATTCAAACAAAAATAATATCTTTTTAATGTTGTGAATGAAACTATCTTTTTGGTTTTTGTCGCGGATTTATTTTGATTTCTGGTTCCCGACGTTTCGAATACTTTACAGCAATCATGGTCACAAGAAAGACTGACAACATGATCGAAACGTCGGAAACCAAAAATCAAAATAAATCCGCGACAAAACCAAAAAGATAGTTTCATTTATAATCGTTATGTCAAATATTTGCGTAAACCTAAGAAAGTATTATGTAGAGATGTATGTATTAAAAGATACTCTAGTAAGGAAGCAAATAGTAATATGATGTAAATGTTTAAGTATTATTTTATTTAGATTATATTTGTAATAAGCTTTATATACAAACTTTATAGAGCACAAAGCATATTATATTTTATGCAACGGAAGAAATATAAATGATTAGGAAAATGAATAGAATTTTGAAGCAAAATTTCCCAACTATATCAAAACTATTTATATTAATGTTAATGTAACTTTCCTACAAGTTAACAGAATTCTGAGAGAAATTTTATATATTAACTAAATTGAGATATTTTGTTAATTTTACGCCTTTAGCGCTTAAAGCGCTTAAAAAGTCTTTAGGGGAAGGAAGACAATAACAGGTTAATAATTACCACTCCTTTCATTCCCTTCCGCTAATTTTTTGTACGATGCGTGTCTATTGGCAGTTCTTATTTTACGCTTTCGTCTTTACTAGACCGGGACAGCTATATGACAAAATCAAGCATTTACCCTGTACGGAAATTGAGCCATTGACTAAAAAAAAATTAACAAAGCAAAAAAAAAAGCAAAAACGATGATTTATGCTGAGCAAAAATTATAGTTATCATATAGAGCCAAACAAAGTAATAACGCTAGTCTCTTACTAAATTGATACAAATATGTGCATCAAAAGGTTTTAATAACGTAATATATAATAACTCGTTATTCAGGTTCAGGTTTTCATAATTTTTTATCAGAATTGGTTCAGCTTTAGGTTCAGCGGTATTTATTAATGTAGATTTAATGGTTACATTTCAAAGCAGAAAATGACACATAAAACTTTATTAAAAGTAAAAAAAGCATATAAATATAATAATTATAATATCAAATAAAAACAGTAGCAAAGAATATGTTTAACGAATTTTATACTTTTCTTTCTCGCATGGTGCTAATAGCTATCTTTAGTTACGTTCCAGTTCCGCAAAAACAGATTGTTGGTTAAACAATTTCCAACGGTACTGTCATTATGAAGATGACTTTTCTAATTAATAAATAGTATATTTAATTATAAAACGTATTATTTAAAAATATTTCTGTCCAAAAACCGCATTTAATTTTCCGAAATAATACTTTTTTTCCGTTTTTTTTGGCTAATTTCTTTTATTTCTTGGTTCTGATGTTTTATAATAAACGCAGTCTCTTCAGAACAACCTTGGCCTTTTCCAAGACCATGATTTCTATAAAGCATTCGAAACTAAAATAAATACGTATGTGCTTTATTTTTGAGACAAACATACAATTCATTGAGTTACACTCAACAATTGTAGCTTACAAGGGAGCAATACATTGAATACAACTATAACAGATGGCTTAACTAGTATAGAATAGAACCCTCATAGCGTACCTTATTTTATTGTTCAGTGACGAACGAAATAGGGTAATACTGTTCTCGCATTAGGTTCCATGGCCATGACATCTTGCTCTAACGATAATAATAATGATATAAGTCACTAAGTGCATTTTTCTATGTCGTAAGCAGCTTGATAATGCCATAGAACAGTTTCAAAGTTAACTCTACCTAGTACCTTGCCTTCTATGTACTTAGATATCTATGTAGTATGTATTGTATGTATATCTAAGAACTGAAGTACATATTTACGAATATTTGGTTTAACTTGCGTATATAATTAACTATATATAAAAAACAAAAACTAATTAAAAAACAACTTTATACGTATAATTTAATTTACATTTAATGATATTTTAATTAAATTCTAAATCGTGTATAAAGTTTTACCTTATTACTCTTATTTTTATTTAAGTACACGTCCATGGAGTTATAAATGTTAATTTTATGACCGAGTAATTAATGAATTAAACATAGTATTAGTTAACTCAAAGATTAAAATTAACCGTGATTTGTGAAAGTGAAACCAGGCGATCTCAGCCTTGACCGCTGTCTGATTTGCGTCACAAATGAAATGCGATTGGAGCTTCTTGATTATCATTTTTACTTTTACTTGAACTTTCATGTCTTGCAATTTCAAATCTTGCCTTAATTTTATTATTACTGTAAAATGTAAATATTTATGTAAAAACATGCAAAGATAGAACAGTAAAGTATTTTTTCTTAACTCTAACATATTCGTATAATTTTATCAGTGTTTTTGATAGAGTTAGGTAAAAGTAAAACTTCAGTGCTATCAATAAAAAATGATTGTAGTCAAATTTCGTCAGAAGATAGATGTTAGAACTCTATAAAATACTAAACAATTAGCAAGTTCTTCGACCTGTATCTCTCAGAGAACCAAGCAAACTTTCGAAGGAGATGTGTAGTCCGACAACCCGTACTCGGCAAGCGCGGTGGACTATCGTCTGATGCCCCTCCTATTGAAGGGAGGCTTGGGCTCAACAGACGTCTAAAAATTGTAATATAGGTACTTGTTGTGACTTGTTTCACTCGACTTAGTCCCTAGGTGCTCTTTGCCTAATTTAAAATTAGTAGTACAAAGAATAAGGAAATTTTATACAACATTGCAAGAGCAATTAGACCTTCCTATTCCGACCCTGACCTAAAATCCGTTCTTGGTGGACGTCTCCTAAATATACACTACCTCCCTGGTAGAGTCCCTGCGAAATTTCATCTTTATACGTCAAACGGTTTTGGATATTTCGTTATGAAAGTTTCACGTTTGTAACAATATCCGAACGTGTATTAGTTACATCTAATCTATGTTAAGATAACAAAGCAATATTTATGTATAGAAAGTAACATAAGATGAAAATCTAGATTTCTCAACATATAATAACGTTGAACTTGATACGCCCCGCGTCCGTCTAGTATATTAGACTACTATTTTTATTTCCGAGTTTTATTTTTTCAAAGTTTTTACATTTTCAAATAAATTTTCATTTACTTTCAAGTTTTAAAGCTAATTTTATTCAAATATTATTTGAACCCAAACTTAGAGTTAAAATTGATTTATAAGTATTAGTTGAGATTGACCGCCATGGCCGGAATCGGTCGGAGAAGATTATTATGATTATTATATGGCCATAAAATTTGCATCTCAAAATCGTGTATTATTTAGTCGTGACATTTGTTATATTTTAACTGGAATTGTTTACTAAATGGTCGTAAGTTCGATTACAGTGTGAGATAAATTCATTGATGTAGAGCAAAATATTGGCCACAGGGGTGATGTGAAAGCTACTCGTAGATAGGTAACTTAACTTTTAAACCGCATTTTATCCTAATTACTATATGGGTAATAATTTGAAATTTTTATTTATAGTTTCAACTTATTTTCTAATGTTTTTTATTTTAGTTCGTAGTTACATAACTAAGGTCGTGACACTAATAAATGTCATATTTAAGAATGGTAATTTATATGACTTTATAATCGTTTTCACTTTCTATAGTGATTTATGCCTCCTAATATTTTTTAAAATTATATCTTCTTAATCTTGTACATGTCAACTTCAGATTCTTTGTTATTGCGATTTGAAATCTTATTTATACATACAGTCATGATACAGTCATCTGTACATGAAATATTTTTTGGAAAAATCTTATTGAAATAGTCATTATTATCGATACAAATTACAAAGGTCGGATATAAAGCTTTTTTTATTTTTGTCTGTCTGTCTCTTTGTCTGTTTGTCTGGCTGTCTACCCCTGGACATGTTTTGGTAAAATTTGGTATGATGATAGATTATCCAGGTCTATAGAGTACTTTTTACTCCGGGAAAATATCTAACTAGGTACGTAGGGATGAACCCGAGCGGATTGAGGGTGAGTCATAAACATATTATGTTTAAAGAGCATATTATTTAGAACAACTAGCAAAGGCCTTAATAATCACTACATAGTATAAAACAAAGTCGTCCCGCTGTCTCTCTGGCTTAATGTATGCTTTGATCTTTAAAACTGTGCAACGGATTTTGATGCGGTTTTTTTTAATAGATAGAGTGAATCAAGAGGAAGGTTTATATGTAGGTATAACTAGCGGAACCCGCGGCCTCTCTCGGGCTAGTCCTATCACTAGTTAATATATAAATCGATAGATAGTAGCATTTTATTTTAACTTATGCTCATTTGAAGTATAGATTTTAATTTATGTATGCAGTTAGAAACAGCATCATTATATACCGTCAAATTGGCCTTAATGTTGACCTGTGCAACAACTATTTCTGTTTTAACGTATTCTTAATTAACTATAGTAAATGGACTCGTTCATTAACGGTTCCTCTTATCTTACCACGAAGTATTTTTAATTTTTATGTAAGATATACTAAGTGAACCAACAAACACATGAAGGAAATAAAAAAAATAAATAAATAGCCAACTCAATGATATTGAAATCGTTTTGAGCGTTATTAAAACATCGATTTTAACCTCGTTAAAATATTATAACGTTCAATTGGGCTTATAAAATCATGTAATGCAAACATATTGCAAGCTATGTCGTAAGGGAAAAGGAAATTAAATTAACTTACCTAATAATGTAATGTAATTTTAAATTTAATAAAGTCATATTTAAATATCAATCCTTATAATTTAAGAGGAGCCACTCAGTGTAATGTGTATTGTTAAGTTCAAAGCTTAAATTCAGGTATAAAGCGTTGTCCTGTATATCTGTCTCGCTCGCACAACGACTAGGCGTCCGCAGGAGTCGATCAAGATGCGAGACTGTGTTAGTAATCGGGGCGACGTTGTCGTGATTGGACACTATATAGTTGTTCACAATTCGAATTTAAAATTACGACAAAATATCAACGAAATGATTGTGTTTCAAGTATTTACTTCCTATTTTTAGTTTTGTGTTGTTACGGTAATCTTTTTTATCTGTCAAGTGAAGTGTCAAGGTGATATTTTCGCGCAACTTGCAGCTGTCACAACAAAGATTTCGAAGGATATTAAGTGTATAGTGATGAAAAGCTCGGATAGACGTACATCCGCTTTATGCTACAACAATATTGTATTACCTATCGATTTTTTGTTGATATTTCGATAACGATTTTGAATAATCGATTTAAAACTTCTCGACGTCAAGTATACATATAATAATTTTAAGCTTTTACCCGCGTTTTGAATAAAAAATAATATATATTTAATTTTTAAATTATACTTAGCTTTGTTAAGAGTTGTTATTACACTCCAGTCATGTTTGCGTGCATTACCCGAATGTGTCGTGAAAGTATTTTCTTCACGGTGAAGATTTTAGCATATTAATGCCCAAGAACGAAGCTTTCTACGTCTTCTTGTTTCAGTAGCATAACTTTTATAAGTTTGTTTGGGTTTTAACCACTATTTTTAAATATTAGTAATTAGTTTCAATTGTGTTAAATATTTGACACGTTCAATTAAAGAAACCAGTTTTAAATTAATTTATTATGCTACGCTTTATTGCATGCACGTTTTATTAGGCCATGGATATATCAGTTCAAGTTGTAAACGTATAGTCCTCAATCATTTGAATGTTCAAATTCACTTAGGGATTAGAAAGTAACATTGATTTTATCAATTGTGAACCGTATTGTGATCGTGATTTACTGGTTTAATATATCTATAATGCCGATATTATCGCTTAATAATAGTGTGTGCTTCAATAAACAGTCACGACACTATAGAAAGTTTATATATAAATTCCATACTCAATAGACATTAGACATAATCACTAGATATTATTTAAAAACAAAGTACTCAGCCGCGTCTGTTCACGATAAACTCAAAAACTACTGCATCGATTTTCATGCTGTTTTCACCAATGAATAGAGTGATTCTCCAGGAAGGTTTTAGTACATAATTTGTCAAGATTTTGTATACATTTCCTGGTTAATAAATTGCTACCTTATTGTATTAAGGTAGTGCCAACACTTAAAATTTGATTATTAAATTTTATATTACTTCACAATCTATCTGTCTACTGAATTTTATCTGAATCAGTCCAGCCGATTCTGCGTGAAGAAGTAATAAATATACCCATAATATATAAATTCGAATTCATTTGTATTCTAAATTTAATTGCCTACATACAAAATTGCGTTCAATTAACTACTGTAAAATGATTGAATCAATAACAAAATAGTTAATAAACCTTGTTAAGAATAAAAATATTAGTTCAAGACTGATTGAAAAGGTCAATGGAAAATCCCAAAACCCCAAATTTTTCATATAAAAAATAAACAGTTTTATTAATATGTAAACTTAAGTTCGCTGATAATGGCCTCATACAAATTCCAGTCATGATATTATGAATGCTTAGTGAAATGAAAGGTACTCTATTGTCTACTACTTAAACAGTTACAATACTGATAGAGTGAGTTATATTTCAAATTAAACATTATCTTGTAGGTTGTTTAAAGAGGGATTTCTCACGTAATTTACTAACCTGTGTACGTGTTATATCGGAACTTAATATCAGTAATTTAGTTAAGACATGCACGCTTATAAGGTTATTAAATATCATTATTATCGAAACGTTTAATATTTTACGATTAATAATATATTTATAACGCGAAAGTTTATGCGGTTTTTGAATGGATGTGTGGATGTATGTGAAGTTGTTTGTCTTCTTCTAACTTATAAAAAAATATATATCGTATATAATATTCTATAATTTAATACAAGATATATATTTGCTATGGCTTTCTTATCGTTACCGTAAATAATCGTATGCCATATACTGGTTTTGGCTTAGCTTTTTGAAATCCCACACTGATGTACAGTCGTAAGCAATGACATGTATACATTGACAACTTTTCAAATATATGTAAACATCAATCGTTTCAAAAGAAAGTATACAAGCTTTGTGTCAAAATAAAGTATCCGTAAGATGTTTCATAATTATGTATACATTTTTATCAATTCATAGTAAATAACATAAAACGAATATTATTGACATATGTTTCGTAATATAAGTAGTTAGCCATTAGTCTGTGCACAAAAAAGTGCACAGGTTCGCGCTCGAAAAGCATAAAATAATATTTTCGTATTTGAAACAAAGTTTTCTAATGCATATATAGTGTGTCTCTTCCATTAACATTTTTAGTTCATATTTTATGACAATATTATGCTATTACTTATAATAATTCAATTCCCATTTAAATTTCCGCCACGCTTTTATGTAGGTGGTCCATAGAACCAGTTATTGTATTATCCAGTAAGAATAAACGATTATCCTGTAGTAAACGGTATCCTAAATATTGACCTTAGTAGGTAATTAGCGTTTAGTAGTCGATTAGCGATAATGGTTGCTGATATATTTTATCTGTTTCATAATAAAACTTCCCAATAAAGTAACTGGCAGATAAATTTATATGTATTTAGCCCGTTTAACTCAAACTCAGACTTGAACCCCCATCACATGGATATCGAAGCAAGCGCGTTACCACAGCGCTACTACAAATTACAATGTGTCAAGATAAATTTATATTAGGCCACATGTTATTTGACGGAACGGCAACCGTCGTAAGCGACGCGACGTTGCCGTTTTGCGCATCGATACAAAGACGTCAACTTAAAATCTATTTTGAAAAGTCAAATAATTCACTATCTATCATAAACATATATAATAAAATAATTGTAACTGAGTCAAATCTGTACATATTTTTTTTAAATCTAATTAAAATAGATAAAAATGTAATTAAAATAGATAGACATTATTATCCATACAATCAAATCTATCGTTTTTAAAATTTTTGTCTCAGGACAGGTTTTGATGATGATTTTGTAAGAAATATCGACTAACCGTAAACCGTTACAAACCGACTATAAAACGTCACACGGTGTGTGAAATCTATAAATTTTGTTTCCAGTCTTTAGAACGCGGGCGGGGCCGCGGGAAATGCTAGTTTCTTACATTTTTAAAAAGATACATTTTTTAAATATTCTTCTAAATAAAATATGAATTAATCATAGTGTGATAAAAATCATAGATAAGTATACTCAACCAGGTGGGGATTTGCGAATTGACCTGGAGTGTAGACTTGTACTCTTCCTCTCTTACACTTACTTATATGACCTCCTGGTCCTGTTACCTGCATCTTACAGGAGCTTATATGCAATTATTACGGTGGAGTTTTGGGCTTTCTTACTTTAACTATTGCCATCGACTCGGCAAGAAAAAGAAGACTAAATGCATAGAAAGTGTATACGGTACTTACATCCATACATCAATCTTTAAATGTTTGTGTCTGTCTGTCTGTCTGTTAGTTTCGGCTAATCCTCAAAACGGCTACACTGATTTTGACGGGACTTTTGACCTTAGATGTCGTAGCTAATGTTTTAAGGAGTAACTTATGCTACTTTTAATTATGAAAACTGTTTTATTTATTTTATCTTACGCCGAGCGCAGCGGTCCGGGCTCGCTAGTGGTAAATATTAATTATAAAAAATTTAGGTTTACGTTCAAAAGTTTGCGTAAAATAGACACAGATGAACTTACCGTTTAATCACTAGCTATCCAAGGAACAACCAATTATTATTTTTTCCTGTAAATTAAAATGCTTTTATGTAATGAAAAGTATCCTAAGTCATGGTCCGAGAAATATGTTATTGTTAGAAACAGTCTTTGTAAACGCAATGAAATTATAACAAGCTCCGTAAACACTTATCATGAATTGTCAATGTAAATGTCACTTGGTTTATAATAGACTTGTCTGTGCCTCTTTCACTCGTTGTACTCCGCACTAAGCTGACCGTCTCTGATTGTAATTTTGTAATCCGAATAAATCTTAACAAATAGTTTAATATTTGTTTCCTTATTTGCCCTTAATCCTTCAGGTTATGGGCCCAGGCACGGTCCTGGTTATTATTTTTATATATATTTCGCGTTTTATGCAAAAAGATAAAAAAGTTAACCTCACGTCGACATCCCACCACGTTGCGCGACAACATGGCAGCTTCAGGTATCAACACATCCTCTCTTGTCATGGACAAACTAAATGGCATCGAAAATTATAACTCATGGAAGTTTATGATGAAAATGGTGCTGATTCATGAGGATCTTTGGGAGTTTGTTGAGCACGAGTCGACGAAGGCGGAACACGCGAAAAAGGTACAAAAGGCGCTCGCCCGCATTGCATTATCTGTACAGCCTGCTGCATTTGTACACGTCAGGTCTGCTAAAACTGCGCACGAGGCCTGGACAAATCTTCAGAAGGCATATGAGGATAGAGGTTTGTGTCGGAGACTTGCACTACTGCGAGCTTTGTTTAATACGAAATTAGAAAATCAAAGCATGGAGAGCTACATCAACAAAATAGTTAATATTTCACAACAACTCAGTGATATTGGATCACCACTCGATGATGATTTCATCGCAGTCATCATGCTAAGCGGACTAACTGAGGATTACGATCCCCTAATCATGGCGATTGAAAATTCCAACATTAAGTTGTCCAGCGAGGTAGTACAAGGCAAGTTGTTACAAGAGAACCTGCGTCGTGATGACAAGTGTGAGAGTGGATCGGCTCTGGCAGCTGCACGGAAACAACCCAAATGTTTTCGATGTAACAAGACTGGTCACTTCATAAAGGACTGTCCAAAGAAGCCTGGTAAGAAGACACATACCAAGGTTAGGAACATTACAAAGACGAACGAGTCCAAGACCCTGGTTACAGCCTTATCAGCGAATATTGAAGCACATTCATGGTATATTGACAGCGGTGCTACGAGTCATATGTGTTGTGATAGGTCTGTAATGTGTGAGTATGTGAGTACTAAAAGTTTAGAAGTGAAAGTAGCTAACGGGGACAAATTGTATACCGAAGGTATAGGAACTGTAAGAATAAAATTAGCAAATGGTGTAATTAAGACAATTAGTAATGTTTATTATGTACCTAGGTTAAGTGGAAATCTGTTATCTGTAAGTTCTATGGTTAAGAAGGGTTTCAAAGTTGTATTCAGCTCCAGTGGGTGTCATGTTTATGACAAAAAGGTACACATAGTTAGTGCTACTCTAGATAATGGCATGTATAAATTAAATGTTGTTGAAACACTATCGGCCACTTCTAGCACTGTTACAGTTACTCCTCAGGAGGCTAGGGATAATCTGGTGGTGAATGCAGCACTTGAGTGTGGTAAAAGGGAGTCCGAGACAGAGCCAATTCCGGCTGAATTATCAGAAAAGGTATGGCATCGACGGCTCGGCCACCTCAACAGAAGAAGTATGAAACTCCTCCGTCAAGGTATGGTTTCTGGTATTACTTATAATGATTCTAGTTTTGAACCTTGCGTTGCATGTATTCAGGGTAAACAAAGTAGGTTACCATTTCCTAAAAAATCATATAATAGAGCAACTGAACTATTAGAACTTGTACACACAGATCTTTGTGGTCCAATGCCTTGTAATTCTCTTAGTGGCTCAAAATATTTCTTACTCTTCATAGATGACTATTCTAGAAAAACTTTTGTCTATTTCTTAAAGAATAAAAGTGAAGTGTTTGAAAAATTTAAATCTTTTAAAGTCTTGGTTGAGAACCAGACAGGTAAGAGAATTAAAGTACTCAGGAGCGACAATGGTAGAGAATATATTAATTCAAATTTACAGATGTTTTTAAAAACCAATGGTATACAACACCAAACAACAGTACCTCACTCCCCGCAGCAGAATGGTGTTGCAGAACGAGCCAACCGAACTATCATGGAAGCAGCAAGGTGTATGCTGCAGGATGCAAGCCTGGCTCAAAAGTTCTGGGCGGAAGCTGTTAATACAGCTGTTTATATAAGAAACCGTTGTCCCACAAAAGCAGTTATGGGATGTACTCCGGAAGAAAAATGGAGCAATAGAAAGGTATCTATAAAACATTTCCGTATATTTGGCTGTGTTGCATATGCATTGAATTCAAATCGAAAAAAATTAGATTCTAAATGCAAAAGATATATTTTTGTTGGTTATTGTGAAGAAACAAAAGGATATAGGTTGATTGATCCTGAGTTTCCCACAAATTGCATCAAGGCCAGGAATGTAACTTTCTTGGAAAATAAATTACTAAGTAAAGTGTCAAATGATGAAAAACCACATGTTCAAACTAATCTGTCTGAACCTCCCATACAATCAGAGTCATTTATTGAAAAAACTGATGTATCTGATGACACTATATTATTTAACAATCAGAGACACAGCATAGTCACAGTAAATGATTCTGAGAGCTCGAGCGAGAGCATGTCTGAGGCCAGTGATCCTGCCGATGAAACTTATATTCCAGATCCATCTGAGGAATCATCAGATGATGAATATGATGATACAAGAGGGACGTTTTCATCGTTTATGGTGAGCACATGTAATGAAGAAGATACACCACAGACTGTGCAAGAGGCACTCGGAGGGATAGATGCAAAACATTGGAAAGAAGCAATGACTAGTGAGTACAAATCATTTATTGATAATAATTGTTGGACCTTAACTGATAGATTAGAATCACATAAACCAGTAAAATGTAAATGGGTTTTCAAAATTAAAAGAGGTTTGAATGGTGAACTGTTAAAATATCGAGCTCGATTGGTTGCTAAAGGACATACTCAAAAATATGGTATAGACTATGAGGAGACCTTTTCCCCAGTTGTTAGATATTCTACAATACGAATATTATTAGCTTTGGCAGCTGAATACAACATGGACATTGAGCATCTCGATGTAAAAACAGCATTCCTAAATGGTGATTTGAAAGAAACTGTTTTCATGGAACAACCTGAGGGTTTCCAGATAAAAGGTCAAGAACATAAGGTCTACAAATTAAATAAAGCTATCTATGGCTTGAAACAGGCTTCAAAAGCTTGGTATGAGAAAATTGATAATGTTTTATGTAACATATTAAATTTTATTAGATCATCATCAGAACCCTGCGTATACATAAAGTCTAATAATAATTCAATTATAATAATTGCTCTTTATGTGGATGATATAATTTTATTTTCAAGGTGTAAATTGCAGGAAAAATTGGATGTAAAACAGAAATTAATGAAAGAATTTCAAATTACAGATCTAGGGCCAGCTAATCAAATTCTTGGTATGAAGCTGTGTAAGAAAAATGATAAATTTACTCTCGATCAGTGTAGTTACATTAAAAGAGTCCTGCAGAAATATAAAATGGATGATTGTAAGCCATCACCCACACCTATGGAAACAGGTCTAAGACTACCAAAGGTTAATCAAAAAGACAATAACCTAGACTATAGAGGTCTGATTGGTTGTCTTATGTATATTGCTGTCTGCAGTAGACCAGACATCGCTCATGCAGTTAGTTATTTAAGCCAATTCAATGAGACTTTTTCAGAAATCCATTGGAAGGCAGCGAAAAGGGTTTTACGCTACTTGAAAGGTACATTAAATTATTGTTTAGTTTTCCAAAAAGGTGGCTTGGACGTCACGGCATATGCAGATGCTGACTGGGCGAACGATGAAGGAGATCGTAGGTCATACACTGGTTATGTATTTACCATTGGGAAATCCATAGTTTCCTGGGAAAGTCGTAAACAAAAAACAGTAGCATTATCTAGTACTGAAGCTGAATACATTTCCTTGACAGACACCTGTAAGGAAGGTTTGTTTATTCGTAAATTTTTAAAGGATATTATAAACAAGAATATTGTCATAACTATTCATAATGATAATCAGTCAGCATTAAAGTTGTGTAAAAACTCCCTTTATCATTCAAGAACTAAGCATATTGATGTTAGACATCACTTTATTAGACAATGTGTAAATAAAAAAATTGTTATGTTAAAATATTTGTGTACAAATGATATGCTTGCTGACATTTTAACAAAACCTTTGTGTAAAGTAAAACATAATAATTTTGTAACTTTGTTATTGTTAGCACAATAAGCATACTGTATGAAATTTATAAATATATTTTTGAAGTTCCATTTTGTGTTGAAACCTATGTAAGTAAAGTAATTAAACTGTGTGTAAAAAGGTTTATACAATTGGAAAACATGTAAAAAGAAAAAAAAAAATGTTATATTTTATTGGTTTAAGGGCCAGTGTTAGAAACAGTCTTTGTAAACGCAATGAAATTATAACAAGCTCCGTAAACACTTATCATGAATTGTCAATGTAAATGTCACTTGGTTTATAATAGACTTGTCTGTGCCTCTTTCACTCGTTGTACTCCGCACTAAGCTGACCGTCTCTGATTGTAATTTTGTAATCCGAATAAATCTTAACAAATAGTTTAATATTTGTTTCCTTATTTGCCCTTAATCCTTCAGTTATAACTATACAATTTGGTTAAAATCGGCCAAGTACTTTTTGTGTTAAACGATAACATACAAACAGACAAAAAAATTAAAATATATTTTTTGGGATTTATATTCAACGACTCGCCCTCGCTTCGCTCGGGCTCTTCCCTAGATTTAGCACAGGTAAAGCCGCGGGATCTGCTAGTTATGCATATAAACCTTCCTCTTGAATCACTCTATCTATTAAAAAAAACCGCATCAAAATCCGTTGCGTAGTTTTAAAGATTTAAGCGCACATAGGGATATAGGGATATAGGGACAGAAAAGGCGACTTTGTTTTATACTATGTAGTGATGATGCACGTATACGTTACAGTATTTTTTTTATAAAATCAAAAAAAATATTTCATGTATAGATTTTTTAACTCACTGTTCTATTATAATTATACGTATTATTGTATATTCTTATAAATTTACAAATGTGGAAAACATATACTCAATGATGATGACAAGCCACATAAATACCACTAAATCGCCACCCAGTATATAATGCATAAATTAAAAGATACGCACGAAACAAAAATGAAAAAAGTTATCCACGCGCGGGATTTGAACCCGCGTCGCAAGGATATTAAACGCATACTACAACTCCGCCAATTGAGCTATGACAACTTAATATCATTTGGCGAATTTATGAAAAAGTAAGTTTCTCATAACAACGCAAACTAAAAAAATTGAGAATTGTCAGTTGTAATTCTAATAATTTCGAATTCTTTTCAATGCTTTGTTACACATTAAAATTTTAAATAAACTGATCTTGTCCTCGAATTGTCAAAAGTTTAAAACTGTCATCCAATGTTGTGAATGTGTTACAAACGCTTTTACACATACACATATGCACACTCTATTACGCGATAATATTTGTATTATACGTATGATTTAAAAATGTATTATAATATTTAAATTTAAATACATAACAATACATTTTTAAAAGCAAAGTATTATGCTTCATTTTCCGATGCAAGAAGCCTAAGATCTTAAAACGTATTTTACTGTTTTATCTAATGAATTAGTTTACGAATCATGGTGTTACAATATTTTAAATCCTGTCTGTGCTGTTGGCTGCAGAAGATATCTCATATACCCTGGGTAAAGCTGTTTAGGAGAGCTCTGCCTGAAGAATCATCGCATCCTAGAGAATCAGGTCACAATTAGTCGAATTGATTCAATCACTCAACATATAAAAATAAATTAAACTTCTAACGACCAGTTTAAAGAATTCACGTATTTAATGAAAGAGACACAGTATTTGTATTAGAAAACTTTGTTAAATACGAAAATAATATTTAATGTTTTATTCTTAGTTCTTAGACATAGTTATAACACGAAACTTGTATATAATAGTATTCGTTTTATGTTATTTACTATGAATTGATAAAAATGTATACTTAAATATGAAGCAACATACGTATACTTTATTTTGACACAAAGCTTGTATACTTTCTTTTGAAACGATTGATGTTTACATATATTTGAAAAGTTGTCAATGTATACATGTCATTGCTTACGACTGTACAATACATACAATACAAAATATACCTAATGTATTTAAAAGCTATATATGGAGCTTTGCCTTATAGATATTTTGAATAGATAGATTAGTTACTATTTAGTTACCAATAACTTCTGACCAAATACGAGAGAAATCGTTGCTATTTCATTAGTTGGACTCTTACATGTATGAATGTAGCTCCGTTCAGCCCTTCAGTACGAGGTAATTATGACCGTTGTACACAAAGTGGGCAAGTGCGGTTCGGCAGTGACGTATGTTATATGTATATAACGAAATTTCCCTATATTTTATTAATTACCCTGCTTTAAATACTTTACTCAACCCATATAGGTACTGTTCTATTTTTTTTTGTTTATATAATTTTAGTGCAAAAAAGAATATACTATATATTTCAATTATAGTTACTAGGTATGTAGTACTAGGTACTGGTACTTATAAACATTTTATAATTACCGATATCGAGCCTATCGTGGTATACATTTTAGAGTATTGTATGCAAATTAAGTTCAATTTTAATAAGTTGAGAATGATACTTATGTATATTTCTTATTGTTCTTCTTGTTACAAATAAAAGTCACGCTGTATGTATATATATTGAATTCATTGTTTGGTATGTTCTTTCACCTTCACTCATTGTTAAAATTGTTTCTTCATTTCTAAATACACTTTATGTTGATATTTAAAATCAGTGTCAAATTAACTATTGTTTCTAAATGCAACAATATTATATTTTTAAACCTTAATATTTTATGATTAATTTAATTATCTGTTTTCAATGTAAATTATTATAAATGAGAAAGTTGAAAGTTTGAATTTATGGAATATGGATCACATTTGACACAAATATTATTTACGGTTTATATACACGGTTCATTAAATCCCGGAAAAATGTTTCATACCGATTTTGTTTTTGATTTTCAATATTAATCAAACTAGCCCGAGTGTAGCAAAAATAAGTCGCTTGTAACGACTTTTTGAAAGAATTATTTACAAAATTCAATAGTTTCTTGCTATAATCTACAGATGTTATTAGTGTTTTCTCGTGCATCCTCTGTCCTCATATTATTGTTAATAAGACTGATAGGCAAAGATTTCTCAATCTTAGATTCTCAGATATCTATGGCCAGTCCACTGGATATGTGGACCGTTGAACTGGTTTCAACTCCATCGGTCTAGAAATCGTTTTCTAGTAATTCGATCATGCGTTTAGTAATTAACGCTAATTTGTTAAGAATGCTATGTTAACGGATAACAACAATAAGATTATTTTATAAGGTTTACAGGTTAATCTCATGCTTCGCATGCTTGTGATTACTTATACTGAATTATTACGAACTCAATTTTAGTAACCTATATTTTGCATAGTAATATTTATATTTTTAATACCTACAATCTTTATTTGTGAGTCGTTTGTTACTTTGTATGATAAGTGCAAACCCGCTTTTCGCAATAGCTACTACACAATACGTTGCTCCATAATACGGAATAAAAATAAACAGAAAAAAAATGTTACATAATGCATTACATTGCAAAATATCGATTATTATTATATTAATTAAATTATCATTAATAATTTATTTGCGACTAGCGACACACCCTCCCTTCGCTCGGGTTCGTCCCTAGATCTAGCGCGAGCGAAACCGCGGGTTCCGCTAGTACATATTAAAAGGAAATGGCTCAGAAAGAAACATTTTTAACACAAATTATTTATTATAATTTTAATATATAATATTCTATCACAATTCGGGCATAGTAACCACGTACTTTCGAAAAATATGAAGAACTGATTTTCAATAGACAACGACACCGTTTTAAATATCATTTCTACAGGCCCCACCCTTCGACGCGCCGGTGCACAAATTTTTCAACTACCTTACAATATAAACCTTCCTCTTGAATCACTTTATCTATTCAAAAAACCGCATCAAAATCCGTTGAGTAGTTTCAAAGATACATAGGGACAGACAGCGGGAAGCGACTTTGTTTTATAGTGTGTGTGTAGTGATAATAATAATATTAGAAACTTTTATGTGTATATCAATTTAAATTTTACTTATGTAATACATTCACTTATAAACACGACATCGTAACCAGCCGCCCTAATCAATCAATGCGCGATGCTTCCATTACGCAATGGCAATTCGTAAAGCAATTTGAGTTTGTGGTAATCGAAAGTAGTCCACTTAGATTTTTATATCAATAAAAAATTGTACCAAATTATATTTGAGCTACTTTTATTTAATTTACTTATAATATAGGTATATATTGTCTAGTAATAAGAACATATTTATATAGTTTAAGATTTATCCCATGTTAATGTATAATGCTTGCACCATAACATATCCCATAAGAGAGGGTCATAGATTACTTATTTGAAAAATAGGTTTCCGCGGATTGAAGTTCTTCTCTTCAATTCCAAAACTCTCACTGGCAAGTAGAGGAATTAAGCGAGTGTCATACATTATGTTTCGCAGTGGTATGTTATATCATAATCGCCGAAAGTTTTGTAGTAGTAATACAGTTACTCGTAAAGTAATAAAGAAGGTGTTACATTAACTTTATATACAAGTTCTTGTAGTAGAAGTAGTTTACTTGGGCTTAGTTGTTGTGTGTAATCAACGACGCCATAAATACTTTGAACCAAATTCCAGTGAAAGTGCAACAATAACAATAAATGTTAAAAACTGGCTTCTGTGTGCGGAATACATTTCCATTATCTAATTATTGCGTCACGATACAGTTTGCATTGATGGACTCTTAGCCCCACTTCTTTCCTCATGGCCTGATGACTTGTGCAATTCATGCTTACACTCCGTGACGTATCCGTTCTTATAAGTTCTAAATTTTCACTAGTGAACATTTAAATATTAAACCCTACTTATAATAATAACTTATAGTGCTCTAGTTCTAATATAACATTATTAGTAATTAAAACTATTGATAAATTATAAATAAAGCTCTAAATTTGTATTTGATTGATATAAAATCCAATCACTATTATTAAAATGTCAAGAAAGGCTTGAAAGGCTTGATCTCAAGGTTGTTAAATAAAAGTTGAACCTGTACAGGTAATAAAATGTAAGGAATAAAGTTAATTAATTTGCTCATAATGTTTTCAAGCAATCTTTGATTAAGATATGTATAAAATATTTATATGGAGCTTACATAAGTATGTCATTTGTTTTATATATCATAGCGTCGGTGTGATTCACAGCTTGATGACCTTATGAGTCACATTGTCTTATATCATGGTTAAACAAATTATAAAAATCCTACACGTTATAAAATAAATAAATATTTTTGGATATTATTACACACAGCAACATCTAGTTCCGTGGTAAGCTACGAAGGAGGCTAGTTTAACGGATACCAGATAGTTGATACACTACATACCTGTTATAGTTTAAATACAAACATATTATAAATATAAATACCCATGACTGGAGTACAAACAACCGAGTTTAACAAATAAATGCCCCCAGCGGGACTCTAACTCGCGAGTCGCGACCGCTGGTGCAAGAAAGTAGGGTCACTACGCCAAACATGTCGTCAAGTGTCGTTATAACTTCTATCGCTTTTATACACATAAATAAATGAGGGACCAATATTTAACGGAACGAATAAAATGAAATTGTTTTGTATTTTCAAATATATGTATTATTATAACTTATTGTTGTAGCATAAAGTAAGAAAAGTCATTATTTTCTACAGATTCTACGATTAAATAAAAAATGAAAGTTTGTAATTTGAATGTAAATGTATAAATGAAAAGTTTAAAACATGATACCAAATATGGTTAATGCGTGTTATTTTATGCATAACATTTTACAAGCCTGCAAAGTTTCGAGTGTATCAATGGGTCTTAGAGCATTATGAAAACAAAACATTATCCAGGAAAAGTGGTCATGGAGGACCCGTGGCTTTCTATCAATGACAGAACCATGGACCTAGTTTACGCTGCCAACTGGGTTGGAGCGAACAATTTAAACAACTATAAAGAGGACGATGAACAGTCAAATAGCTCCAAATTTAATTCAATATCTAGAAGCAAATCTTGTCGCGACGTAGGAAGTGTAGATAAAGAAGAAAATAACAATACGTATTTACAAGCAAGTCAAAGTTACAATTATTATAATGGGGGCAATGAAAATATATCTCAGTTGGCTAAATATCAACAGGACATTGAGGAAAAGGCAAGATCGAACCAAAATTTTTTAATACAAAACAAATTGAAACACAGTTATAGCTTCAAAGATATGCCAAATGGATACAAACCGTCAACACTACGAAGAGTAAAAAGAAGGAATTTCACAGAATGGGATATTGATGCTTTTGGTTCTAATGACCGACAACCACTTCCTGTTCCACCACAAAGAAAGGATTCTTTGAAATATGCACATCGGCAAAGAAAAGTCGATTCTAAAAAAAGTTGTTATCCTCTTCCTGATCCTGGCCCGGCACCTCCCGACCCATGTTCTGAATCATACTACGAATATTATGCAAGAGTCAGTCAACAAAACAATGACACTGATAGTGATAAGATTAAATTAATGCAGAAGGATCCTAAAAAAGAAAGAAATGTCTTAAACGGTGATATGAAATCTAATGGAACAGTTCGTGGATATGGCAATGACACAATGTACCAAATAATTAATTCAATGGCAACATTAGATTTAACACCGATCAAATCTAGAACAGGAAATAAGAACCTCGACATGGATAGTGACGCGGAAGATCTAGGTTTATATATGCATCCTATTAATGAATCGTTATCTACATGCGAACCACTTCCTCAACACACAACGCAACCTGACAATGAACGGAACGGACGTGCAGAGAGCATTAGACCAAGTTTTCGGTCAAAATCTTTAAGAGTCAAAAGCGAAGGAAGGGCGCCTCTACGGCCTTATCTTGATACAACAGACCATGAAATTAATGCATACAGTGGTGTCACTGTTACACAACCGAAGCGAAATCTCTCTCCAAGCGAACAGTTGACTTTAATGCAACGTGGAATGTTTCGAGGAAGCCAGCCTCCGCCTGTTCCTGTATCTGGGAATGGATTTAAATCAATCGACTTAGGAAAGGAAAGTGATTATCGGACTACAAACGGTGCTAGACATATCAAACCGGACAAATACGGGAAATTATATAACACAGTGAGAGTGAAAAGTGAAGATCGATATGACAGGTACAATGACATTTTGTCGTTTAATTCGGCTAGAGATCGTATTAGTGAAGAACGTGTGATAAATAATAATAGTGTATACTCGCGAAGTGCTAAAAGTTCCTCTAGTGGTTCAGATTCGGACTTTTCAATTCCTCGACCAAAACTAATTGTTCCTGTTCATACGTATGGAACTCGAAAACGAAGGACCGGAAACCTTTGTCAACGAGATAGTACCGCAACTGAATCATCTCTAGACGCTGGTATATTACTCGACGTAACCCGATTGGAAGATAATAATTCATTTGACCGAAATGTTACTCGGAATGAGGATTCAGGTAAATATAATACTATAATTTCCAATATTTTTACACAAACTATAGTAAAACGTAACATCTTGATAATGTAATCTTTATCATGTAAATCATATGACATGCGTTACTGAAGATCGTCGATGACATATTTTGATCGATGTACATTGTGCCATGGTAGATGAATTAGGTACATTTGAAATAAAAACGTGTTAGTATAAAATATTATGAAGACTTTGAAAATTTTAAGGAGAAAAATCCTTTTTCATACATTGTCAATTTATACCAAGTAAACTTTCAATTTTCACTTTTAAATAATATAAAAATTTACACGCCTGTCTTCTTGAACATAACATATTCGTAAAAGATGTAGAATTCACAACTTTCGACGTACAAATATTACAAGTAAATATAGCGTGTGTGGTAGATAACTGAAATGTTTGTTATATTTGTATTCTGAAAAGCACTTTGAATAAGATCTCATATCAGTTTTATTAGAACGTCTCTGCTTACCATCTGTCATCATTTGCTTTAACATATGTACCAAGTGGCAAGTACTTAGATTGTTAAACAAACTGTTGCACGTGTTAATCAAAACTTGTTTGTTCCACTTTAGCATCGAAACTGTATGACCAAAATAGGATCATGTTTCTTTGAATATGGCCTTATTTGTGTAGGTTGTAAATTTGGAGGTTTTTTTTAATGAAGATCAGTTTAATTAATCGTAGTGATTAAAGAACTATTTACATACATGAAGCATAAATAGAATTGTTTACATTTTTTAACAATGTTTTCCGCAAAAAACTAAAAACACATTCCTAAATAAACAGAATGTTTTTGAACTTTCGACCCGTAATATTATGCGAGTCACCTTGAAACACTTTCATTTGCAAAGCTAATAATTTGCCTTCGCTTGGCTCAGCGATCATATAATGTGTCCTGTATTTGAATTTTATTCGTATTATAGCTTCGTAATTACGTATTCATATAATAGAATTTACATGGTATACTTAATTAGCATAGTTATGTAAAAAATTTGCAACATTAATGTTGCGACATTTTGAATTTAAACTAGTCCTAGTTTCTGAATAAAAAAAAACAAATATTTTGAACTACATAATAATTTCAAGCTAGTATAATGATAATATGATTTTAAATTCTATACAAACTGTTCCCAGTTTTGTACAAAATTAATTGAGAGTTAAATTTTAAACTTAATATAAAAGGTAAAAATTATTTTAAAATAAGTAAAATTTTATGTAGCTTTTAATCTCAGGTATTGAACTGTTTTAACGCGTATGAATGAAAACAAAGAACAATGTATCTACTCCGCCTCTTGTTCGCACGCTCGTTACCTTGGATTGATTGTTGCTAGTTGCTGCGATTTCAATTTAGTGTGAAGTAGATATGTAATATGTATATTACTTAAAGTAATATTATTTCATGTTCTTATACTAAATCCCATAAAAATTTAAAATCTCTAATAAATTAAAAGTGTGTAAGGTCACAATTTATACTATTTTCATAGGTATTATTTATAATTCTTCAATGTTGCTCTTTGTATCAAAATATTACGATGGACGAAAAAAAATTATAACTTCTGAATGGTTATTATTTAACTTACTTACTTATTTATACTTAAACTACAAATTTTGCAATATCCCGTCAAGATTTCTAACAAGACTGGTTATGAGTCAGCCATGAGAAACGACTTGAGTCTGCATTAAAATAGACATTTATGGTTGTATATCAATAAAACAGTTCCGTTATCATACATTTTGGTTATTTTATATTTATTACAAGTTCTTTGGCTTATATAAGATTCGGAACTAGAAACTCAAGTATTGTTTTTATTGAATGGAACTCATCGAAATATGGATGAGTCGAGATTCTTGTAATTTTTAAATATGCTTTCGACTCTAAACTTCTGGATTTCAAAGTTGACTTTGATAAGCAAATAAGTATAGTAATTTAAATGAAAAGTAGAAAGATAATTATATGTTGCTATGGAAAATACGAATAATGCTTTTGCTATTAGTATCATTTCTAAAATAGGTAGATTTATTGATTATCTACGCCTATGTCATTCTAAATTTGTGGTTTAATAATACAAGTTGTGGCTCACATCATCCCTCTGCTAGGCACGGATTTGCCTTTAATATATGAAGGAGATCAGGCCATAGTTCACCAAACTGGTCAAGTGCGAGTTAGCGGAATTCAAACATCTTTTGAAAACGAGTTAGATTCCCTCAGGCCTCTAGATTTACTAACTTTTGCCATCGGGCAAGTTTTAGTGATTTTAAAATTGATACGTTTGAATATATAGGTCTAGATGGGTTAAATACAATTCACGTTTCACTAGGTTTTCCAATGTAGTACCCAAGCTCAGCCACTGCATTTGAAATACCCAAATAAAATTGTACATCTTTTTTTAACAGAGGGAAGAGTGGAGGTTTCTCGCGAGAACAAGTATCTCAGTACGATGGCACCCGGCAAGGTCTTCGGTGAACTGGCTATCCTGTACAACTGCAAGAGAACTGCTACCATCAAAGCCGCCACAGACTGCCGCCTGTGGGCCATCGAGCGACAATGCTTCCAGACCATCATGATGAGAACTGGCCTCATCCGACAGGCCGAATACACAGATTTCCTTAAGAGGTTAGTTATAGTAAATAATATGTTGTTCATTTTAACAGGTAGCACCACTAGGAACTCGTAATATTTCAGACTGAAATCTTATGATTAAAATAAAATGTAGACTGCGTTACTTTTCGAATGTAGCTTCCTAATAGTAAAGGTTTTTTTAAAATCATTTCATTATATTTAGACTTATACGATATTTGAAGGACCAAGAAATGATTATACAAAAAACATTAGTTTCTACACCAGTTCACTAGTTTATAAATTATAGGTAAAAAAAGCATTACTTAAGTCTTCATTAAACTTCGTTGATGATCACAAAAAGCAATCTCTACAAGGTGTTACACACATCCGGCATTATTTGTATAATATGTTACTTTACGTAATCGAGTAATCATAAACTTGTGTTATAATTTACATTGCTAGCTACAGTACAAATGATCGAATCTAAAAGTATTTTCTACGTACAAAACGTAGTTTACTCCATGATTACTTTTTAAATGTGAATATAGCAAAGTCATTATTGTCATTACTGTCATTAGTTAAAAATCAGATAAATATAAACTTACTAGCAATTCCCGCGGCTCCGCCCGCGTTATAATCACTAATAAGAAATAGGAATTGGTAGTAAAATGATGAAATTAAAACTTAGGATTATAAGTATTTTTGATGCAAATCAAAAATAATATTTTGTCTAAAAATAAAAAATAAAAATTAGTAGAGAGCCACCCTTATTATCTAGGGGAATAAAAAATAGCCTAGGCCCTATTTTCAGACCTACCAAATATACACAAAAGATTTAATAAAAATCGGTCAAGCCGTTTCGGGGGGGTTTGATAACAAACATCGTGACATGAGATTTTACATTTTTATTAATATATATAATTAAATAAAAAAAATAATATAATTATTTTTATATATTAGAAGACATCAAACCTCTCGAGTTTATAAGCGACTTTCATTCAAATTTAAAATGCTATTTTGGTTGGAGCTATTTCAGTATCTTTTTAGTATGACGTTGTTTACATCTGTGGGGTCATTAGCATCGTCAGACAGCACTGTTTTGGGTTTTGACCAGCATATAAGGTTTTCGGTTTATTTTTGTAGTGTACGTTCTTTCTTCCGGTTGTTTACGTAGTGGTATCAATGTTTACACTTTCGAATAATTATCTTTGTTCTATTTTCAAGCGTATATTTCTTTATACATTTGTTTTTATTCTTTGTTAAACGATTCATGTTATACGTGAATGTAAGTAAACAATATGAATGTACAAACAAATTCTGACGTTTTGATACAATACCTTTATTGTACTGAAAACTGTAGCGTCTTGCAAAATATTATATTTTTAAAATAAAATTTGAAAAATTAAATGCTTCTTGTTTAGTGAAATATATTTGTGAATTTTTATGAAATAGATTAAAAAAGGACACGGATGTTGCAAATTTATTGTTATACGCTATGAGAGTTATTTTATCAAACGTTAAATATTTGAGTATCTTTACAAGACGTATGATGAAATATAATAACCTTTTTCATTATGAATGTTATCACTACATTTTTAATATTAAAGTAGATTTTTAAATTGACTATATCATTTAAGTACCTTATTTATACTACATAAACTAAACCCGCGTGTCTATACCCGCGTTTTAACGGTTAGTATTGGAATTTAGTGACATTTTCCAGCAATAAAAAGTTGACCTACTGCTGACCAGATAATTACCATACAGATTATGATTTTATTTAGTTCTGTGATGTTCATGTGATGCGGTCACTCTCAGACAAACAGACAAACATTCAAAAATACAATTTCGACCTCTATATCCATAAAATAATGACTATTGCAATAAAATTCCCATATTTTAATGTATAAGTTTAACTCAGAATTATTCTACATAGTTATAACTATTGTATTTAATATGTTGCAGTATAGTTAATGCATTTGAATGTAGGAAATATATAAACTGCGTCATTAGTATTCCAATCATGAGAAATATTTCACTAACACAAAACTACATTATCAAACAAATATAATACAAAGTTGTATGTTAACAGTAATTACAGATTCGAGTCCCACACTTGGTGATACCATCCCTACTAATATTATAAATATTAAATATGAATGTAAGTTTGTTTGTTACGCTTTCACGCGAAAACTAGTCAACCGATCATCATGAAACTTTGCACACATATTCTTGGAGGTATTAGAAGTAACATAGGATACTTTTTATTAAAAAAATATTTTTTACGAAAAATTAAAAAATTGTTCTGAAATAGCTAGAGTAATTTTGAAGAAACTTTCAGGGATCCTACAGATCAACCCAATGAGGTTGATTAGCAATTAAAAAAATGAACGCGGGCGAAGCCACGGGTAAAGCTAGTATATTATAATGATGCATATATAATACCTCTGTTAGTCCCGGTCAGTTTACAATGCGTGGCGTTAGAAACTGCCAGCTAACACGCAAATCTTAATGTTTTTATGTACATAGCTAACCTAGATCCTAGATTGCAGACATGAAGCTTGGAAAAAGTTAGGTAGCTCTATATTCTAGGCTATTTAGTGAATAATTGCAACACTGTTATAGAAGTATAATAAAATATTATTATCTAAAGACACACCCTCGCTCCGCTTTGGTTCGACCCTAGATACGTTTTAAGGGCTTACTATACATTTCTCAGAAATGAGATATTTTCCGCAATAAAAAGTAGTCTTATGTTGATTAGACAGACATAAATTCTAAAAACTATAGATTTGGTTTCTAAGCCAAAATTTCAAAACCAGATTGACTCTTATCGAATTAAAGTAACAAAGTGTTACCATTAAACAATATTTACAAATAATGTCAGTAATATCATCAATTTATATTATCATCTTGATCTAATCTCTTAAAAAGTTCTCTCATCCAAATTATTATATGAAACTAAGATAAAATGCACTCTTATTTAGTTGGTAAGGTCAATGAACCACAGCACTTATGCAAATTCAATGGGCGGCTATATCCTATTCTTCTGCCTTTAAGCATTGAGACTGTAATTTGTCGTCTCCACTTCACAATATGGTAATCGTGAATAAATATACCAGCTTAAATTACTTGCAATGAAATTTAAATAGGCTAAAAATTATAATTTATCTTTATACCTATTAAATGTCATCGCGCCAATGAAATCTTTATAGTATTAAATGCTAAGTATAAAAGTTTTTACTACTCATTTTAGTAGGAACTATTTTAAGGCAAAGTTACACTGATTCGGAATTATTTTTAACGTACTTCAGTCTGAGGAAAGTTTTTTAAATTAAAATATTGGTTGGTAAGTGTAATGTATAGTGTATCCGAAATGTACACTTTCCTATACGTTAGTAAAAATCTGAAAATCGGCTTACGGATCGCGGAAAACATCAAGTTATGTGGCACAAAAACTTACATCCGCATTGTACACCTCCTATTTTGAAGTCGGTTAAGATGTACTAAATAAAAATTGTATATATATTTCTCAAAAGTTAAATTATTTTAATTGTCTCGTATTATGGAATGTACATTGTACACCGTTTCTATGAATCCTTGTTACTTGGTACCAAGTATGAGTCATATTTAAATTTTACCGTGACTTGATTTTGTAACAATATATTTAATGTACGTATTTAAATATTTATTATATTATTATATTTTTTATGAATCGTTAATGAAGTAGCACTATTTTATTCTTTGATTGCATTTTTCCGCTTATCATCATACTATAAGTCCCGCATTGATATTCAGAATACATAGTTACAATATGGGTATCGAAAACATAAATAACATCAAGGAGATTTCCACAAGAGTGACATTTATACCAATTGTAATACAACATTCAGTATTCATAAGGCATTATACATTTCGAGTTTCAAGATTTTTTGTAAATTAAAGCGATTGTAAAACAAAGGCATGAAGAAACTGTATGTGTTTGTTGCGAGAGGCTCGTGCGATACTTTGCGAAATACTTGTCACGTTGTAGCTTGTGACATTTGAATTTTCAATCCTTTCACTGCCCGAGTACAGTAGATTCTAGGAAGACTGGACTCGAATGCGTCATGGCCACTGACCACACAGTGTTTCCGCTGAAATGTCTCATGGATATCTAAACTTTTTTACCCGACTTGGGAATAGAGCGCAAATAATTTATTATTACATATCGTAAAAGTAATCTTTACTGCGCTTCATATTTATTATTGTAAGATAGCTTGATATAAAATGAGCGTAAGAACTTTAAAATAAGCTATAGAATTTTCTTGCCATCGCCACAAATTGATTCACATAAATTATTGATGAGACGCTATTTAATTTTATTTAATAAAACATCGTCAGATGTCTAGTTAAGATACTTGAATTTAATTCTAAGAAATATAACTTCGTTATAAGAGCAATAAAGGTTACAAAGACTAAGGCGGTCGTCTGTTAATGATGATTATAGAATATGATGGACGAAGTTGTTTTCCTATTAACGCTTCCACCGCCTCGGCACACTTTGCTGACATATATCTACATGAAATTACCTACTTGTCTATCATGCCACTTACTTGCAATAACCCAATGGGATATACTGTTATGTAATATGTAGTTACTTAACTGTATAAAAACTGTTTCAAATGCTTACCAAGTAATTTATGGCGGAAATAATTTTATTTTACGTTTTAATTAAATTAATCTATACATATAAAAAAGTCTATACATTAAATTTAAAGAAAAATCTTTATTATTAATACAGAGGCCGATTCTGTAGTTTTTAGAATTATTGTCAGTTTGTCTATGTGAAACCACTTAAAGAGAAAATCACTGGAATAATTGAAAGTATAACTACTCTGAGAAATATAACAGTTATAAAGTACTAGGGAACAAAGACGGGTGGATCCTAGTCTTAACTATTATTTTTCGATTATTATAAAGTACTTGCATGATGGTTGAAGTTATAGAGTTAGAAAAACTATAGTTAATAGTAAAATAATTGATGTATGTATGTAATTTAATTGCAACAATTACGCGCTAATAATTATCTTATTTCTATAGAAACCGTGATTACGTTGAAAATTGACTTACTAGAATTGTTACGTAGTTTTAACTTTATGCAATCGAAGTTCTTTATATGCTGTTTGATTTATCTAATTTGCAGATAGATAGATAGAAAATACAAGTTTTTAAGGCAAATATTAGGTATATCTCTTATACATGTATCTACACTTTTATATGTAACCACCAGAATAAAAAGGTCGTATATTTCTGAATCAACAAATAACACCCGAGGCTACCTCCCACTCTTGAACCGATGTTAAAACCGATGCCATCAACCGAATCAAAAACTGTGCTATACATTAGTATAATTGTCACGAATTCGAACTCACGACCTCTTAGTTTTGTGGGTTGACATCGTTAAATGACATTAACAGCGGTTTGTTACGGTTGGATTTCTAAAAAACATTACTACAATCATTTAGTTGTATTCACTTTAAAATATACTTTTTAGTCAATCTAAAAAATTGTTACAAAAATATATTTTATCACTAGTGACTCGCCCCGGCTTTGCTCTGAAGTATTTTATACTAGCGACTCGCCCTCGCTTCGCTTGGGCTTTTTCCTAGATTTAGCACTGGCAAAGCCGCGGGATCCGCTAGTTATGCATATAAACCTTCCTCTTGAATCACTCTATCTATTAAAAAAACCGTTGCGTAGTTTTAAAGATTTAAACATACATAGGGATATAGGGACAGAGACAGCGACTTTGTTTTATACTATGTAGTGATTATACCTATTATGTTTAATGTGTATCAGCATTTATTAACGTCCCACTGCTAGGCACGAGCCTCTCTTCAATACAAGGTGGATCATGCCATAGTCCACCACGCTTGCCTAGTGCGGGTTGCTAGTTTTTCTCAGACATGAAGGTTTCCTCATGATGTTTTCCTTTAACGTAAGACCACTTTTCTTTCTTTTTAAGACCCGTTTTGAACCCATATCACTCGGATATCCAAGCGAACACGTTACCACTGTGCTACCACTGTACTCAACCCTTATTACTATGCATTAAATATTACTTTTTGCTTAATAAAATATTAACTGTTTCACGTTGTACTCATACGTAAAATAATCTGAAAAATGAATCAAAAATCTGCTTAAATCTTTCATAAGTTGGTACTTTTTTAAATTTGCTTCCCGTTCACGTTGTTATGTAACGTATTATATCCTAGAAGTATGACCATGATATTTGCTTTGCATTCACTGTTGATTATAGTGATTGTGCATAAAAATAAACAAAATTACATTTTAAGGTCACTATGGACTGTACTTAACACTTATTTTCAAAGTGTAATAAACCAATTGTATACGCCTTTATGAGAATAATCAAAGTACCGAAAAATACAATGTGTTTCTAAATATCTGCGCAATGTATGTACATGTAATTCACGAACATTGGTTTTTGATGAAGTAAATCGAATTCACCGCCATGTATTCATGCTCTTGCATTTTCAAACAGTTTTTTAATCCTTTAGCTAAATTTTTTTATAGCCTGAAAATATAATGAATTGAGTTGTAAATATTCATGAAAAAACCCAAACCAAGAAGTTTTCAAATTTTGAAGTTTTAAATTGCAATTTAATTGCATATCAATTGATTTATACTACAAAATGTAATATGCACAGTTTATTTATCGCCATTTTGGAGCAAATAGTATATTTTTACAGAGATTAAAACTAAATTATTGTAGCAATGTTTTTAGAAACCCATATTTTTAGTATTCAACATTCACAGATTGTTGAAGTCACACACACATTACATTAAACATATAATGATTTCACAAAAGCGATTAAAAATGTTATTTTCAAATAGTAGGTATGCCTTATGTTACCGCTTTCGATTTATAGTCCTCGACACTTTAGGTCAGTACTCGTTGACCGTGAAAATAAAACATTCACACCCATAGTGACCAAAGTTTTAGCAATTTACAGGAACATTAAATACCAAGTTATATGATGAGGCATAAATCGCTTGATGTATTATGTAATTTGCAAGATATCCATTACTAACTACTTAACATGCACACATGCTTTGATCCGAATGTCCTGGGTTCTAGTCCCAGTTAGAGCCACGTTAAGTTATTGACTTTATCTGTTATGATATTTTCAGTAGAAATCCGTAGTTGGAAGTTGGCGGGGTTCCATACTTTTATCTCGAAAAACACGTTAACTTTGACAGCTGTCGAAGTATCGCACTCGTACTTGTCAAAGGGGATGCCATGGCGAAAATCATTCAGGAGGCTTTTAATACGAGCTCGCGATTCTAAAGAACTCGCTGAACTTATATATTTTTTTACAACTTTGATATTATTATAAATAAATCAGTGTTAATTGTTGTGAATAAATACATAAAATTTTAAATAGAACAAAATTGTCACCCTATTTGCACCGTTCGTTGCCACTCGGAGCCTGTAGCCTGTTCATAATGTATCGTTATAATAATTGATGTTGCCAGACCAGGTTGGTTGGTTTTAGTATTGTCAGTTTTTACCAAACGCTTACTTATTTATGCTTCTGGTAAAATATTTTACAATATAATTGAAAATTTAATGTCACAAACTTGCTATTGCATTACTCGTATATACAAAATATTAAGTGGTTAACACTTAACTTGGGCTTATATATTAGGCCATTAAGGTTGTGGGTTCGATTTCGTTTTAAATAAACTTTGTGTGGTGCAAGTTAAGTTGTATGTATAAGTTTCAGTCTGTCTCAAATAAAGCGCTATGTTGCAAACTGCAATGCATTTTAAATGGACAGCGAAGTGACGTCACTGCGATCTCCCTGCAAGGGAAAGTGCGTACTAATAAATAAACATCGTTATTTACAAATTACAAAATACAAACTTGTTTTTAAAGAAATGTTAATAAAATTCAAATGATTATTATTCAAAGTCATTATTTTATTTTAGCACAGATTTTTGAATAAATTGAATATTCTTAAAACATTATTTATTATTAATGCATTATTCAATAAAATTCTTCGCAAATTAAGTTAAACTAGAATTAACTGCATAATGCTAATATTTATAAGATAAATAATTTGAACTTATTTAGTTTATTAGACATAAACAAGTTCTAATTGGAGCAAGGCATACTTTTAAGCGTGATAAATGTTGTACAAAGATTTATTATTAACATATTTGTATTCTTTTATCTGATAACTACGAATGTTTAGTTTACTATGATATTTTAACAAGAAAATCAAAACAAATAAAAGTTAGTTTGGTAAGTTTTGTCAAAATATTATTATTTTTAAAATGTAAAATTTAGCCATATTTGAAATAAAAAATAAACATTGCTTATATTTTTGACAATCAAAGACTAATGACTAAGTACTAGGATTATTTTTAAATTTCGTATGTACCTACTGTTTTTTTATGTTTATTTTATATATTTGATTTATCATCATCATCATCATCAGCCCTTTTTAACGTCCCACTGCTGGGCACGGGCCTCCCTTAGTACGAGGGGGATCAGGCCATAGTCCACCGCGCTGGCCTAGTGCGAGTTGGCGGACTTCACATGCCTTTCGAAAACTTGTTAGGTTTTCTCAGACATGCAGGTTTCCTCACGATGTTTTCCTTCACCGTAAGACAAGTGGTAATCATGATAGAAATGATTCGCACATGAAAATATCAGAGGTGCGAGACCCGGATTTGAACCCGCATCACTCGGTTATCCACGCGACGCGTTACCGCTGGGCTACCACTGTCTTTTATATTTGATTTGATTTATATATTTAGTGAAAATATATGCAGTTGTTACATAAATAATACAACATTGTATGTTCAAAGTAAGTAAGTTTAAAGTTTAATACAAAGAATCAGCCTACGCAGTATGATTAAAGTGTCAAAAGATATCAAGTATGACTGTCGATTTAATTTTTACTCCATGAACGACTCGCTAAGTTTTTGTCACGTCGAAGGCAAAACTTTAGACTGTAGGAATAAATATTATAATAGTTATTCTTTCTCTTTTTTTTAATTGATTACAGACACTTTTGTGAGAGGAGGAGCCAGGAGACTTTCTTAGTTTGAGCTCCTGTTTCCCACATACCTATATATAGACATACCACATAGTTTAATGTATATTCATGTGTTCATTGTACATGGGAAAAAATTAATAAATAATATTTTTTTTATTATGAACAAAACTTATTTCATTAATGTTATTTCTTCATCGCTATTTTTTATCCTGAACTAACAATCAAGTACCTTATAAGTTACTTAACCAAAATAGACGTAAAAACTCACGTAAAAATAAGAAAAATAAATTAAAAAACTGGTACTTACTAACGTTGATTGCACCATTTCCTCTTCTTAACTGTTCGGAAGCTAAACGAGTATTAATTCAAGAATAGGGCGGATAGTATGCTTTCGAATGCATACTTTATCCTTTCTGGTGTTATATTATCTAAATCCGGTAATTTTTTTGTGATTATAAATAATAAATTACAATAATTTACAGTAACGATATAATATTAATTAATTGGAAATAAATCCTATTAAAATATACAAAAAAAACGCTATTTTCAATACAAAATATTTATTTTTTTATATATTATATTAAAAGTGGTTTCAGTAGAATTTTAATCATTATAAAAAGTTACAAAGGAAGCGAAGAAAGTCGTAGTCACTACTTACTAGTATGTATGCACCTTAGAATAATAACGCAATAATTCTAAGGTATGCACTTATAGGAACGTACCATATATTATAATAAATAATTATTTTTCCGCTAGTAAATGTATACAAAAAATTGAAATTATATACTAAAAGCTTTCTCGAAAACCATTCTATCCATTGGTGAAAACAGCATGAAAATTGGTGCAGTAGTTTTTGAGTTTATCGCAAAGAGACAGACGTAGCGGAGGAATTTGTTTTATAATATGTAGTGATAATATGCTATTTGCTTTTGTTACAGTGTGCCGATCTTCAAGAATCTCCCAGAAGACACCCTCATAAAGATCTCTGATGTTTTAGAGGAAACACATTACCAGAACGGTGACTTCATCATAAGACAAGGAGCTCGAGGAGATACATTCTTTATCATCTCAAAGGGACAGGTAAAGTCATAAAATATTACATTTTTCATTGCTTGTCGAGATATAATAAAATAATGTTCTCCGACCAATTCCGGCCACGGCGGCCAATCTCATTTAGACTGGCCAACTGCGCAGGAGATATTGTAGTGCACGAGTGTACGCGCAGACACAAGTGCACTCTCTATTCCTCATACTCCGGTGGGACGACTGTTCGACATGACCAGTGACTCTATACTGAGTCTTACTACTTATAGAGCTTTATGGGTCTGATAGTGCCATAGTCAACTTTTTTCTGATGCGTAGGTTTTATGTGAATAAATATTAAAATTTATGTTAACAAAGTTATCCAAGAAAATTGAAGCGAAAGCACGTCAATTATGTCTTAAATAGCAATCATCTTAGAAAGATGCTTAATGTTTGTAAAAATACTTTCAAAAATGTACTTTTAAATGAAATCGATTAATACGTCAAAAGAATACTAAAAAGCAATCTAAATCAAGTATTAATTACAAAATTTAAAAAATCACAGATATGTAACCAATATGTATTCAAATTTCAATCCTCACTATTTCATTATCAGATGAAAATACGTAATCCAAATAATATTTACTTTCAAGGTTTTTTATATGTATCGGAAATTAGCACATATTTTTTTTAAATGACAAAAATATTATTTATTTTTATTATTATTTATTTTTATTATTTTTTTTTTTTTTTTAAATGTGACAAGATAGACAACTACAAATCTTTAATATTTAGTTTTAATAAAAATAAACTTGAAAGCTGCGATAGAAAAACTATATGAATGTAAGTTTGGTAATATTATGTATAGCGTCGCTCTTCAAGTTTCACTTTCGTTTGGACTTTCAAGACGAGCCTTAGCCACGCCCTGCTTGTTTTTATCAAAATATTCAATATGCGGTTCATCATATTTCTTTTACACATACATATGCATTATGACATTAATTATACATTAAATTTTATATAAATAACGAACGAAAGAATAAATTAGATTTGTAAAGAGTATATCAAATTATTTTTATACCTAATAAAATAATTTCTAAACACTTCGCAACAATAAACTTAAAAAGCTTAAGCTCAATTTATTTAAAAACGTATTCTCTATTAAGGGATGTGACAATATAGCCGATTACTGGATATTTAGAAACATGCGCATACGCACTGTTTTTTTTGTGACTTTGAAATTATTACTGTCCGTGTAGAAACGGTGATTGTTGGTAAGAATAAGTAGTTCACCTTGGCATTTAACTGAGCCTCGATACTGTCTGCATAGTCATTCTATCGAAAACAATTTGCAATTTTCATAATTAAATGTACCACCTACGTTATGTGCATTTACTTATCAAATGTCATATTAATATTAATATATTATATAGGTATACAAAGTAATAGGCTACAATTGTCAAAAATACCATTTTTAACCAATTATTGGCAGTTTTGGTTCGGTTCAAGGGAAACGATTTTAAAGTTTAAGCGCTTCAGTACTATATTGTGGCCTATCGACCCTTCCCCTAACCTACGGGCCGGGTATAAAAAGCACCTTACTCTTATATCCAACCCGTAGGGTTCCACCGATTGACATATAAAATTAAATATGAAAGACGGTATATCGATTCACTTCACGCGCGCCATTTGCATATCCTATTTAAAGGCCTTCGCAAAAAGTCTGTCTAGATTAATTTTAGTGCCGTCTAAAGCTATGAGGGGGTCCACACACACACTGTTGACTTAAATTTGTCTTCTTCTTTGCCATGTAAACGTAAATTTTATCTTTTCAGGGCCCCCATAAGGCTGGGGCCCTAAGCAAGTGAACTAGCTATTTTAATAATACGTTGTTTAACTTTTTATTTGTTACCTGTATCGAATTCTCTTGATCCGAAATAGCTATACAGAATAGTTTTATTTCTATTATTTTTCAGTGCCATTCGTGTACAGTTTAACGGCTTCATGTATTGATAATCTATAACAGTTTCAACAGTTGATCGCATCTATGACGAATGATTTCTATATAAATTAAAACACAACTAGTTAATAGAACATTGCGTTTGTAGCGCGAAACTAATGCAGATTCATGAATATAAACGGTATTTCAATTGTAATTAGATTTACGTATGAAAATGCCTATTGATTCAAATTCTTTGTTTATTGCGCTGATTAAATATTACTTGTATTACAGCTTTTATAATGCCTGCGATAATAGTTAGTACCATGACAAATAAGTCAAACTCGGTACTTTTTAGTATTTATACATAATACATACCTACATACATATACGGTACGCTATACATGATACATATAATATGGCTAATGGCACCGTTATTTCCTTAAAATAATAATTTATTTTACTACCTTTTCCAATTATTTTAAAGCTTTGTTAGTAATATTGGACAATTGACGAAAAGTTTAAAACAGAATCAGGCTCTAAACAAAAGGCCAGCCGGCGGTTGTGTGCAAGGTCAGCGCACTGTGAGCGGGCGCTGAGTTAGGTAGATTGACGACTTTAAGCTATAAAATATTATAATAATAAAACAAATTAGGGCCTTATTAATTTTATTGTTTTTTGTACTCGATGTAAATAACCAGATTTGCTCTTTGCCCATGTTATGTAAAATAATTTTTATATATAAAATAAATAACATTCATAAATAATATTTGTCTTGAATAAAAAAGAAATAAAATGTTTATTTTAATTTTAATGTTATATATTGTATATTATTATCGTGCCTTGTGAAACTTTGCCTATTAGTTATTGCATATCAGATGTTAGGTCAAATTGTTATACCTCCATTTAGAAAGTTATAAAGCTATGTATGAAACGTTATGAAGTTTTTGTATAAATATATATATTTTATTTTTTATTACTTAAACTCATTAGTCGTATGAATACCTACTAGTACAAGCGACTCTACCTTGCTCCACTTGTTGTCGTCTCTGAGGAAGTTTGAACGGTTAGTATAGATTTATAGGAGATTAGATATTTATTATTTAGAAAGTATCCTTTATTTTGACCCGGATAAACAGCTATCAACATATCAAATTTCAATAAAATCTGTTTAGTAGTTTTCTCGTGATGACATTCTAGTGAGACAAACAAAGAGACAGACAAAATTCCATAAATTAAAGATTCGTACCGATATCGATAATGATTTTACTTCAATAAGATTTTCGAAAAAAATATTCATTAAACAGATTCAGAATTTTATTATATCATCATCACTACATAGCATAAAACAAAGTGACTTCCCGCTATCTGTCTGTCCCTATGTATGCTTAGATCTTTAAAACTACGTAACAGATTTGGTGCGGTTTTTTTAATAGATAGAGGAAGGTTTTAGTAAACTTAATCTAGGGTCGAGCCCGATCGAAGCAAGGGCGAGGCGCTAGTGTATATATACGATAACTAATCTTAAATTACACCTACCGTTCAGTTCTTGTATGAAAAAGTAATTTCTTCAGCTCAATATATGTACATACTCTCTCGTGTCTTCTCTACGTGACATTGACATTACGTGACTAGAAGAAGTTCTCTGATCTTAACTGGTGCACATCCAAGTCATTGAGAAAAAATAATTTATTCAATTATTACTTTTTTCAATAACTTTAATGTACACATATTTATTATAAATAATCTCTGAGAGATTTTCATAGTAATCCCGGCCCGCTTCGCTGGGCGTAAGTTAAAATAAATTAAACGGTTGTTATAATTTTCTAATACAGTAAAAGTAGCCTAAGTTACTCTTTATAACATTAGCTATTTGCGAGTGAAAGTCCTGTCAAAATCGGTCCAGCCGTTTCAGAGATTAGCCGGAATAAACAGAGAGACAGACAAACTGACTAATATTTAAAAAATATATCATATAATTACCGTATAGTTTTCACTTAAAAGTGAAAAGCAGATAATTTGAAATTAAAAACAGAGATTTCAATTTTATTTATATGTACTGACATACTGATATGTATTATGACTAGGTTTCACCCTTAATACTTTTATTAAAATTATCCCTAAACCCTATACTAAATTCTCTCCAACTGCAGTTGCGTTCAGTTATTGCAGCGTGAAACGGCAATAAATGTACATAGATACAAAGAAATGAATTTACACCTAATAATAGTAAATGGCGTGACTATTAATTATGTTTTTAGGTTACTTTCAATGCAAGTTACGGTCTATTTGAAACAAACTTCTTTGATTCAATAGCAAATGTACATATGTATATGTATTACAAGGATGTTTTTTGTTACTAATAACGCTTTTCAGCGAAGGATACACTCTGCATAGGTGCAATGAAATAATAATTATAATTTTAAGAAAATAAATGTTTTACATATGAATTTTACAGCAAAATTTATAGTAACTGATTTCAATCAAAAAATATATAGTAGCCTACAATCTTGTATAAATATTTTGTAATTAAGCGCGAGCGAAGCCACGGGTTCCGATTGTTAAAATAAATATTATTTTTTAAATATTACCTCCTCCTTTTTTGAAGTCGGTTTAAGTTAGGCCTTATAACATCAGCTGCAAGTGAAAGTCCCGCCTAAATCGGTCCAGCCGTTTCAGAGATTAGGCGGAACAAACAGACAGACAGACAGACTGACATATAGATAGACAGACGACAACAATTTAAAAAAAATAGATTTTTTGATGCTAGTAGGTACCGTATATACTTTCATACTCATTGAGTGAAAAGCTGTTTATTTGAAATTATAAACAGACACTTTAATTATATTTATATGTATAGATATATAGATTCTATACATCTAACTAGATATATAGAATTTATACGATTAGAATTGACCTTGTAAGATGAAAAGGTTTTCATAAAAAAGCTTAGATAAAAAAGTCTATTCATACATGCCTACGCTTATAAATAACTTCTTATATAAGTAGTACATTTGCAATTACCACATTATCTTATTAATAAACTGCGAGACGAACAGTTGATAAACTCTCCTTTGAAATCTCGGTATGACGCAGATTTTCAAATAAAGACAATTCAATGAGACAATATTATGCGCTAACCAGGATGTAATGCTTAGCACGTTCATGGTACATTATAAATGGACATTAGTCTTAGTTTTTGTTAATTGTTCATCGTTTATTTATATACTGTGTTTTTGTATTACAACAATGTTTTTACATTTTTGTTAATAAATATGCGTGTTAGTTACAATATTCGTAGTAATAATTATGTATGTTACTCTATTTGTTTGCCCTTACTTTTAGTAATTTAATAACGTAAGGTTTTTTTTTTGAATTCTTATAATTCGCCTTGTAATTTTTTTAAATAATAATTTAATAAAGTTATGAAAATACAGTTAAAATTGCGGAATTATCGCGTAAAATACACAAAAAGTGCAGCTGAATTGACTGCTTTTCTTTTCTCTGAAATAAGTCCAAAATCAAATCGATTCGTTATTGCGTCAAAGAAATAAGGCAATGGACTAAAATATTAATAAAATGAAGTTTATAAATACGTACATGTAAAACAATTAATATTAGATTATAAAACAGATTTTTAGACCCACCTTGTGCTTGTTTAACTAGAATATTTAAATTAATAGTTGTTACTATGTCCGATGCCGGACATTTAATTGCATGTACAGACGTCGGGGAATTAATTTGGACTAGATACAGATTTATTAAGGCAATTTATTGTACAAAGTACATCTCTGTGTGATGAACATGATTTATTTTACTATAATTTTCTGAGTTTCTTTCGCCAGTTCTTCTCAGGTCAGAGGTTTCTTCATTCCGAATTGGTGGTAGACTCATGACGTTCAGTAAGAAATTTTAACAATTTTTATGCTGAATAAAATATTTTGATTTCATACGCTCATAGCGTCCCGGATTAACTTTGTAAGATCTAAGCGGATGCATGTCAGGTTATTCTATTGTTTGCTTAACCATTAAGCTTATCTTGTTTCTTCCTCTTGGATAAAAGCCAAAACATGATTTCCTATACTTATACTGTATACAAAATAACAATTACTGTACAAACTACTTTTTACCCGTGGTTGTGCTTGCGTGGCCTCTACGTATAAACATTTAAAAAATTGAAAATAGCCGCTTATTAACGATATAGTCTCTAATTCACGATTAATTTATATTAAATTTCATCAGAAACTGTTACGATATCATTAAAATCGTTTTTAATATAATAAATATAAACATTTCGTAAGTTACAATGACTCATACTGTATAAAAAAGTGAAATCGCATATAAATAATCGTTAAGTAGCATTACTCAAATCGTAGTTATCAAAAGTAACTTAAATTGTATCGTAAGAAACGTGTACCACAAAATAACTTGTTCGACGTTTTTTAGTTTTATTTCCACCCATTGCTTTGGGTTAAGTAATCGTTGCCGTAACAACAATTTGTTATCTAATTTATTTCAGTTATTATCTTATTTATTCCAATCCATTTTTAGTTATCTCAAGATGTAGTTTTTAATCTATTGGCAAAGACATTTCAGTAGTTTTCCCTCCCTTGATATTTTTTTTTGTTTATTTTAGTTATTGATGAGCTTAAGTGTTAACAATAAAAAAATAAGAATTAGTTTTAAATTGTTGTTTCTATACCTTTCCTGAAATTTTCCATAATTATATTTATTAAAGTCGAGTTTTTATCATTAGACAAACATACTCGTGTATGTAAATATGTTTTGACTGAGTTCAGTACATACAGAAGACAGTATTCAAATAAGAGAATTATCTAGGACTCAACTGTTATACTTTTTAGTGGCTTCTTCTCAATGAATAGTAATAACTGCAGTATAAGTAGTACACGTACGTGGTCCGTATATGTAGAGCTAATTGAAATGTTTAACGTGATTTTAGAACAACAATTTTATTTATATATTTATAAGTATATACGACACGTTTGGCTCAGTTGTTAGTGTCCCTACTTTTTGCGCTAACGGTCGCGGGTTCGAGCCCGCTGGGGGCATTCATTTGTTGAACTCGAATGTTTGTACTTGGGTTTATATTTATAATATATATGTATTTAAAATTTATATATGTGTAGTTTATCAACTATCTGGTATCCATAACACAAGCCTCGTAGCTTACCACGGAAATGTATGGTAATAATGTCCCCACATATTTATTTATTTATATTATATATTCGTAATATTTTAATACAACAAAAACCTATATAATATATCCTATGAAAGTTATTCTTATTAACATAGTATTTCCAATTCATTTATATAAAGCGATTTCTAGGTTTATATCATTTTGATTGTATTCTCTGTATACGTTATTTGATCGTGTACAGTCTGTTGGCTATTAAATTTAGTAGTAAAACCTTAACTCGATATTATGTACCAGTTTTATTGAGCTTTAAATATTATTTTACTATGCGGCTTTTAGTACTTGGTGGCATTTAATTACTTTGCAAATTGTTTGCCCAACTACTATTGCCGTTTAAGACGTTAGTTTATAATTTTCGTGTAATAGTTAAAGTACTTCAATCAGATTAAGTTTACAATGCTTATTAAAATTGTTAACTCGACGGGATTTGGTACAGCCATTTTTCTTCCAACACTAAAATTTGTTTAGTTATAATTTAAGGTTCCTTTAAATTTATTGTTCAACTAGGCTATTTCATATTTTACATTCTAAAATAAGAACTTTGAAAATAAGTTGAATGGGTTTTAGAATAAACGTACATATACACAAAGACGCATGCATTACTTCGTGTCACTTCTGTAAAGCATCATCGTTTTATTTTAATTATTTTCGACATATAGAATGTCTTAAATATTTTTATTTGCTTTAAACGTTTATTTTGTTATTTAATTCCCGACTGGAATGAAAATTTCGAATTGTTACAACAAATATGGTCTCAATCATGTTTCGATCTCTCCCGATAAAATTAATAAGTTTATTTAAAATGTAAAATATTCTCATATATCTAAGAAAAGATATTTATGATTTCAGGTCAAAGTTACACAGAAGCAGCCTAATAGCAACGATGAGAAGTTCCTTAGGACTCTCACTAAAGGTGACTTCTTCGGTGAGAAAGCATTACAAGGGTAAGTAAAAATATTTACATAATTGATATACTTATGTATGTGAAAAAAATGTTTCTTGACATAATTATTTATATTGTCATTGCTTAAATTAAATTAAAATGTTTTCTTTTAGTAAAAATGCAATTAGTTATTTAAATTTAAAAACAAGTGTAAAAGTTATTTTATGTTATGTTTTTCTTTTTTGTTATGTTTTAAAGGTAATTTTATGCTATGCTTGGCTATCTGCGATACAAGCCGTGCTTAGTGCAGAAGCCAATGATACTATTACTGTATAATTTCTTCTTGAAATAAAGATTATTCTTATTATTATTATTAAATTATTGAAATCTTTGATCATCGCTTATGAGCATGAATTGAGAAGAGGAAAATATGTTAGCTTGAGCGTATGCTGCGACCAATGTCTTAATACGCTCGAGTACCTGCTTAATTGTCTCAACTGACCTTGTATTCATGTACTTTTTATTAATATGAAATAAATTATAATATTAAACATACTTCTTAATATTATCTGATAAAAGTAAAGTAAAAGTTAGTTTTGCTTTTATAATTCGTTGTTAGTGTTGTTTGCGGTTGTTAGATTTCTCTCATCTTCCATTACGAAACGCTTTCAAGAGCAACTAAATATCTTTTTATCTTATACATATATTTATTCAAGAAAAATAAGACACTTAGTGCATTTTTGTATTAATTAAAATTTATGACCCGGTAAATGCTAGTTTAATTACATTAGAAAGTCTTCGTCTTACACTAAATATCGGCGTTATTACAAACAAATCTCCCTAAAATTTACAAATTAACATAAATGGAATATTATAAGTAGTGATGAAAGTTTACATTTCAAAAGGAAAATTTTAATCATTATTGTTTATTCCTTTGTAGTTACTTATCGTGTATTGGAAACGGCATTTGATACAATCTGCTTAGAATTCTAAAAGTAGTTTCTTTGAATTTATACCAATAGAAGAAAGAATAGAAATAGATCAAACTATCTCACTAATATAATATTTAAAAAATATATAACAACATATGTATATAAAATAAACATTTTGGTGTTAATTAATCATATTTTGTAAAGATGTAATTAACTTATAAATAAATAAAATTTTATTATTTCAGAGACGATCTACGAACAGCGAACATTGTCTGTGACTCACCAGATGGCACCACTTGTCTGGTCATCGACCGTGAGACCTTCAACCAACTGATTTCTACCCTCGATGAGATTCGCACAAAATACAAGGATGAAGGCGATGATAGGCAAAGGTAAAGCTTTTTTTAATTTCATTCATAAATATATTAATTTTTTTCGTATTTTTAATACTTTATTATAGTTAATATTAATATATAAATAATTTTTATTACATTATTAATCATATTTTATAAACTTAAATTCAAAACCTTATGAGATCAAAAAGGCTTATTCAACAACGCTCATATAAATATTTAATGACTTACAAACTTACTTTTATTCAATATATTTATTACTAAATTTCATGTTTAGAAAATTACAAAATGAGCTTTTAATATAATAGACAAATACCGGATATAGAGCTATATTTTAGCCAACTTAATATATTATGGCGGACGGAAATAAAATAAACTTCGTCTATAAAAAACTTTGTCTTTAAATACTATAAAACAGAGTCATTGAAATAAATAAACGTTTTTTATGTTCATACAACTTCTTATACGGTGTATGCCGACAATAGGCTTCACAATGGGATTACAATGGTATTGTTATTTTGAAACATTGAATCCATTTTTGGAAATACTTTTGTTTTGTTAGTTTTATTATATAAATATAACTGTCTCTATTTCTGTTGATGCTATAACTTGGGATTGTTCCACGGTGAGTAATTCTTATAAATAGAAATATTTTGTACGTAGCATTTTTATTTTATATATTATAAGCTCGGCTTATAGTGATTTACTATGGTACAGTGGTCGCGGGTTCGAGTCCCACTGGGGACATTCATTTGTGTGGTAAGCACGAATGTTAGTACTCCAGTTAACAAAAGCCACGTAACTTGTCATAGAACTAAATGGTATTGTGTTTAAATGTCCCAATATATTGACAATTTCTTTAAAAAATTTAAGTATTATTGATAAACTTATTTAATATGGTACATATTATTAATATCAATAAATATAAATTGTCATCAAATTGCTTATAGATAAGCTAGAGCTAAGTGTAAATTTGGAGTTATTTTTCACATAATATTTCTCTTCTATTCTTGCTGGAACTGATATAATCTAGCCTCTGGTCCAGTACGTTGAGTTTTGGGACGGACGTATACGTATTGGTAAAACATATACCCTTATAGCATATCTAGAATACTTGTAATAGAACTTGTAATAGAATAGTTGTAATGCGAGCTGTTTACTGTATTTACTAGCAAATTTGCACCTCGCAAGAGTCAAATACCTATGCTACCTACTGCCTTACCTCAAATAATTTTACTCTCGAAACCAATATATTGGCGTTTAAAAATATAATGGAATAAAATATAATCCATAATGTAAATTGCTTCTATCCAATTAGCAAAATATTAAAATGTGCAATTCTAGTGCTAGTTGAAAATTTTCCTTTTTAAAAGTATTTATAGGTAGAGAGAAACACTTTACTTATTAAGATAATAATTTTGAAGTATACATCAAGCTAGTATTAGGCACTGTTACGAATACCACGTTACTTAGAAATAAGTGTAATTTAAAAGAAAATGAGGAGTTATATTAGTGCAATATACGACTTCTCAGCACCAACAATCAATACTAACTTAGTTCACAGGATCGTCTGGTAGATAGCTATATATACGTATAAATATTCATTATTTCATTCAACCGCCCTAATCCCTGTGCAAAGTGAGGGCCAGCTGGGCTTAATTTTCTTTATTCTTTATTCAAAATGTTGTTACGATCTTGTAATCCCTGTCTCTCGAACTACCGATAGCCGTGTGTAAAGAAACAGTGACTTCGCATAATCATGATTAGCTTATAAAGTACAATGATTAAATAAAGTTATTGGTAGGTACATCTTACTATAAATCATCTTATTATAAAGCTGAAGAGTTTGTTTGTTTGTTTAGTTGAATGCGCTAATCTCAGAAACCACTGGTCCGAATTGAAAAATTCTTTTTGTTGAATAGTCCGTTTATCGAGGAAGGCTATAAGCTATATAACATAACGTTACGACAAATAGCAGCGGAGCATGAATGAAAAATATTGCAAAAACGGAAGAAAAATATTTCTTTTGATTTTCAGCTTTTAGAACGCGAGCGGAGCCGCGGTAAAGGCTAGTAGTTTATAAAAAACTTACTTAAATAATGTGTAAAAAAATAATCATAATAACAAGTATATAAAAAATAAAACTTTCCTGAAAACGTTATCGGTTGGCGGTTGCCTTTATCGAGTATCAATTGTATGTGCAAAGTTGACAATGGTGCGATAAAACCGCGAGAATTATGATGGCGTTTAAATAGGCTTTCGCAAAAACCTAGTTTCTATGCCAAGGAAAGTTAATAACCTGCTTCAGATTTACTTCCACTGTCGATGATTTCTTTATGTACATATTAGATGGTTGATAGGGAAAGTGTTCTATATTGCGGATCTTTGATTAATTTAATCTGAAGACTCTATCTACTTTATACAGATACTCAATTACCAACATTGTTGTGACATTGCTATGTTGAAAATTAGGCAAATAAAATTTTACTTATAAATAACTTGACCTAAAAATTTAAGCAGCTAAGGTTTTGACACATTTTTGAAGTATTTATTTACGTTACTTTATTTTAATGTAAGAATATTATTTGCAGGAATAAAAGTATTCATTGATTTTACATGATTGAAATAATTACTTGTAATAAATACGTAACTTTCTTTTATGAACTTCAATAAAGATACAACGTTTGTTTCTCAATTACTACAAAATAGATAAAATTTAATTATGATATCTCGTTACAGACTCAACGAAGAATTCGCCAATTTGCGTCTATCAGATTTACGCATCATCGCCACATTAGGTATAGGAGGATTTGGTCGAGTAGAATTAGTGCAAATTCAAGGAGATGCAAGCAGATCCTTCGCTCTGAAACAGATGAAGAAAGCCCAGATCGTTGAAACCAGGCAACAACAACACATCATGTCAGAAAAGGAGATTATGTCCGAAATGAATTGCGAATTCATTGTGAAGTTATACAAAACGTTCAAAGACCGTAAATACTTGTACATGCTGATGGAAACTTGCCTGGGTGGAGAGTTGTGGACTATTTTGAGAGATAGAGGTACGAGTTTTTGTTTATGTTAAGTACAGAATAAATTTATATAATTATAAACTAACTAAATATTAATTTATTTGAAAAAAATATGAAAGATACTGAGTTTTGTATTAAAAGTATTAATTTTACAAATTATAAATTTAAAGTAAATAGTATTAAATAACATAATATTAATTAATAATAATCAGTAAAATGTGAGACGTGATTTCCTTTATTTTTTCTTAAATATTTCAAATACCTACTCGATAATTATGTATTTCGAAATTTTTTACATATTAAATTTCTCTTTTCAGGACAATTCGATGACTCCACAACGAGATTCTATACTGCATGCGTAGTAGAAGCCTTCCACTATTTACATTCTAGGAATATTATATACAGGTATGATTTTTAAATGTCTGAGCTAATTTATAATTACCGCCCAGAGCTTACAAAACTAACCAGCTGTGAAAATTTTACACTTAAGTTAATTGATTAATTATTATCGTTTATAATAATCTTTAATATCTAGTATAATAATAAAAGATAACAATATGCAGGCTACCCCAAAATAATTCGAAGAAAGCAAGTTGCAATTTTTTGTTATACTAGCAAATCACCCTCGCTTCGCTGGGCCTCGTTCCTATTTTAAGCGCGAGCGCAGCCGCGGATTCCGCTAGTAAAAAAAACTTGAGAAGTTATATCTGAAAACCTTCCTCGAGAATCTCTCTATCCATTGATGAAAACATCATGAAAATCGGTGCAGTAGTTTTTGAGTTTATCGCGAACAGACAGACAGACGCGGCGCAGGACTTTTTTTTATAATATGCAGTGCATAAAATAACATATAATTGGGTAATTAAGACAATACATAACGAAATAAAACTAAAAATAAAATTGGTAAAATTGTATATATTTACGTCACAAGGTCTTACCCGAAACAGGTATTTTAATTTTACGACTCTGCAACACTTGTTACAATATTTAATGTTTATGTTGGCTTTAACATGCTTCAAAGTTTTAAAGGTTAAATTCATTTTCGTACATTATTTTTCAGTGTAGTTCTATGTATATTAATTATCTCAAAACTGTAGAAATGAATGTCATGAATCGAATCACGTATCGGATTCAATAAAATTATCCATTATAGTTTATATTATTTAATAATTAATAAGTAAATAGTAATAATTAAATCAATATTTATAGACATGACACGCATAGACCGTTAAGGTTAACGTTAAGACATCGATTATTTCATGTATAATACTGCATTATGTTTCTTTCTTAGGGATCTCAAACCAGAGAATCTTCTCCTGGACTCCAAGGGCTATGTCAAGTTAGTGGACTTCGGGTTCTCTAAGAAATTGCAAGCAAGCAGAAAGACGTGGACGTTCTGCGGCACGCCGGAGTACGTCGCGCCCGAGGTCATCATGAATAGGGGGCACGATATTAGCGCTGATTATTGGTCTCTAGGTAAGCTTGCTTAAATGATTATAAATTATGTGATTGATGACGTATTTAAGCTATAATTGTTAAGTATTATCGTATTTTTGAACTGAATATTCATGATTTGAGGTATAAAATAAACTCTTTAAGAAACCGTTTCAAGCTATTGAGAACCTTGTAAAATTAGTCGTCCTCCATTTTTACCTTAAATAATATTTCAAAAGATTTTAATATTCTATATATATAAATGAAATTCTAAGTTATTTATTATATAAATGAAATTCTTAGTCCAATTTGTACATTAAATATTTTTTTGAAAAATCTAATAGTAATTATTATAGATATGTCTATATCGATAATAATCACAACTGGCCAGATTTTGATGTTTGGTAAGATGTTATCCGAATCTTTATATAGAAAACTATTTACTGCGAAGAAATTATGAATGTTTGAGAAACCTTACTTAATCGATAAAGTATACCTCTAATTAACATTGCAAATCAAATCAAATCAAAATATTTTATTCAGCATAAAAATTGTTACAATTTCTTACTGAACGTCATGAGTCTACCACCAGTTCGGAAAGAAGAAACCTCTGACCTAAGAAGAAATGACAAAAGAAATTTTACATATTATTATTATGTATTTCAGGTGTACTAATGTTCGAGCTACTGACCGGGTCTCCACCGTTCACGGGAGCTGATCCTATGAAGACGTACAACAAAATCCTTAAAGGTATAGACGCGGTAGAATTCCCGCGCTCTATCACACGCAATGCCGCCAACCTCATAAAGAAACTGTGTAGAGACAACCCTGCGGAGAGACTTGGATACCAACGAGGGGGAATCACCGAGATACAGAAGCACAAGTATGTGATTTAGATTTTTAACCGATTGTTAAAAAGGAACGTGTGCCGTTATCGTTTTTAATAAGGGGTGCTTCCTTATGCATTTTAAGAAAGATTTTGCTCATAAAGTTGTTATTATAAAAATTAAACCAATTTCAATTTATATCTTAAGATAAACTAACACTCGTATTCTGAAGCTTATCCTCATTCATAAACTACTTTGACTATATCATAGTTCCTAAAAAATATATATATAATAGTTCAATTTTCAATTCGTATAAAAGACTAAAATCATTTTTTTGTACATGTTGCGATGTAATTATGTAGTTAAATTAAACCCAAACTCAATTAATACCAAAATTAACTCATTTCTAAGCTAACGTTAATAATACTTTTTTAGGTTTACGCGAATATTTGACATTATAAACGAAAGTATTTTTTCAGATTTTGTCGCGGATTTATTTGGATTTTTGGTTCCCGACGTAACGAATTCTTTACCTCCCGTGACCATGATTACTGTAAAGCATTCGAAACGTTGGGAACCAAAAATCCAAATAAATCCGCGATAAAGTCCGAAAAGATAGTTTCACCTATAATGTCAATATTGTAATTTACCTTCTAATTTCCAGATGGTTCGATGGCTTCAATTGGGAAGGCTTAGCGCAACGCACACTAGATCCACCCATCACACCCGTTGTCAAGTCCGCAGTAGACACCCACAACTTCGACCAATATCCCCCCGACGCAGACGAACCACCCCCAGATGACCTATCTGGCTGGGACGCTACCTTCTAATAGGAGGTCAAGACAAAATGGAACTTTAGACTTAAATTATCTATTATGATCTTTAAGATAATTCAAGGGTTGTAAATAAAAAGGGTCTAAATGTCAAAAAATTGAAATTCAATATATTTACGAAAATACGATCTAATAATACGTCAAAAGATCAGTGAAAATAGAAACAGGTTCTTTTAAAATTTTAACCACAGTTTTTTTTGTTATATCTCTAAATAAGGAAATAGGCACTTAAACCCTTTAAGACTTACAATCCTTCAGTTAGAAAAATCTTTAGTTTTTATCTACTTCACTGTACATACAGTCGATGGAAAAAGTGATAAATAAACGTATGTTTTTACGATGGAATTAGAGCTCGTAATTTAGAAAAATGGCTTTTGCCTGTTTGTTTAATGATTATAGTCTCGTTATATATAAAAGTGCTTGCTTGTATCGAATTCAATATGTTTTTGGTACTAAAGTTCACTGATTTTGTGCGACTGTACTTTATGCAAATATTGAGAGAAATATTAATTAATAATTAATTTAATTGTTTTATACATCTTAAAATATTATTTACATTCAATATATATTTAAAATTGCTTTTTTACCTAGCCAGTACAATCTTTTTGGCTACTGAATATTGCCACTCGTCGCTAGATGGCGTTCACAAATAAAAAAGCGTGTATGTAATCTCTCAATATATTGCTAGTTTATGTTTACACTGACAGGATTTTTATCCTATATAATCGAATATGGCTTTCATCTTAGAATGAAATAAGAATTATCTCATTTAGTTTTAAAACAGGTGAAAATTGCCATTAATTACAGCGCTTGCCAAGTAACCGTTATTTTAATTATTCTGCATATTCATCAAGAAGATAATAGTGTGAATCATTTATTGGAAAACTTACACAATATAGTTCTGCATATATGTATAAACTTATTTATATATGGTTAACATAAAAAAATAATAAAGTTTCAGTAATACCAAAATGACGTTACCAGAATATTTAATTTTACTTCTCTATATTATGCTATAATACATTTGCTGTGTGATATATACGAAAAACTTAATAAAAAAAGCAACATTAGATTAATGAAGGTCATGTTACAGACAATTGACCTGAATATTATTTTTTTACGTTCGTTTAACGTTTTAACGATTCGTAGTTCCCATACAAAATAATAATTTCTGAAATTTTTGATTTTTCATGTTTTTTGGTCTTTTCATTTTTTTTTTATATTTAAACCACCCCTAACACAGCAAACAGAATAATAAAAAAAGAATTCATCCAAAATAGCTGTTTTTGAGTTTTAGCGAGTCAGAAAACAGCAATTGATTTTTAATATAGATAGATTAGCGGTAACTTAATGAATTATGTAAATGAAGTTGTGATATTTAAAATGTTGCCTTATTGGTGCTCAAATGCAAATATTTAAATCTAAATGAAATATGGACACAATTATAATTATAATGTGGAATGGAAAATTATTTAACTTTGTAAAATATATTGTTATATTTTTTTAAATTCAAACACTATTTTGACTATAATGACTAATAGTTAGTACTTATGTAACTTAAATACAAACTAAATAATGAAATATAAATACAGATAAAGAATACGAATGGAATATAAAAATTAATTACAATTACAGTAAATATATAATTAATATTAATTTCTTTATTGAATTAGATAAGATGCACGTATGTATGTTGTTATTATTAACATGTTGAAAAAATGTAACTATAGCTTATTAGAATCAAGATCTTGATAGAGAAAATTATGTATAAAAAAATAAAATATGTTTACAAATTATATTTTATAAGAAAGCCAAATTGAATAAAAACAGTTTGATTATTTTTTTTCATAATAAAACCAATGTTATTTAGATATTAAAGCATGTCATTCTATGGTAGCTATCCATACATGACGTAATTGTAAGAAAAATAACCCCTCAACATGAAGTCAATTAAAATAAGTCTTCCTTGAGTATATTGTAAATATTAATATAGGTATCCATCATTTATGAACTTTCATAAATAACTTTATAGATATTTAGTTAAATTGTAACTATTGTAAGGACATTTATTTTTGTAATCTTAGACTAAATAATGTTACGTGAAACTTTATGGATTTTGAAAAATGTAAAATACATTATTTCGATTAAAATCTTTTTTTCTTTTCCTCCTTAATCTTCTCAGCTTATTTCATTAACAACTTAACTTACCTTCATTAATAAACCTCACTTTTTTTTCAAATCGGGATATATTTTAAATAAAAACCGGTATATACGGATATATCCTCATGGAGTTTTCAAACATAAACCGGTAATTACCTAATACAAAAAAAGCATCAATGTTAAATTACATTTTCAACTTAATTTCTTTACAAAGTTATTTATCTCCTACTTCAAAAATTACACAAAAAATATTTTTATTTTTAATGATATAAAAGTTTAATTGAAAGTAAAATAGATATTGAAGATATAAGAAGATAATATGGAGTCAATAATTATTATACAGAATACAGATATGAAGTGATTCATAATGCATTGACTAATTACATAAAGTTATATACCTACGAGTACATTAGGTACTTATTATAAATAAATAATCTTAAATCTATACTAATATTATAAAGAAGTCAAGTTTGTTTATTTGTTAAATTGTAAGGGGTAATCTCGGGATCTACTGAACCGATTTTAAAAATTCTTTCACCAATAGAAAGCCACATTATTGCTGAGTGTCATAGGTTATATAAAAAACCGAAAAATAAAAAGGCTTTTACGTGGTAGTCCGTTTTGCAAAGTGAATCGGAGAAAAAACGGTCGAATGAAAGCGTTTCTTACGAACGCTGCCTTAACTATGAAAGATATATTTTTGAGTTCTAGAGAAAAGATGTGGATCTTAAAAATGCCTACAAAAAAGTCAACGACAGCATATGTCTAACTTTTATATTTAAGTGACAAAAAGTAGTTTTTTTTAATATTAGTATAGATAATTTAATTTTTAATATTAATATAATAATTTAAATTATTTAAACACTCTGTACTAAAAAAGAATTATTAACATTATGCCCAACGAAGTGGGAACGGGTCAGCTAGTTTATTATAATTCACAAAATTTGAAATATTTTATATAGTAGGTACTTAGTATACCTAGCAAAGGTTCGTCAATCAGAAACGTACCTAAATGTAGGAATCTGGCGCTAGGCCGGTCGCAGCTAACAGACTGAGAAGTTGGCTGGAATTCTATAAATTCTCACGTCCTTTATATTTTGTGGTATAAGTCAAGAGTGTTATTCAAGTTGGGACTCGTTTGGGTCTCGGGCTACCTACTGTCCCTTGGCTAGGGAGGAGGGACTTAGTCATAAATATCATACTACTATATATATTATTTTTCAAAATATCTATAAATTATAGCCTTCCCAGATGTTTATTTAATTGGTGGAAGCCGCATCAAAAAGTTCTTCAAATAAATAAATACTATGAGACTAGTATACAAAAACTTAATGAAAATCAGTTCAGCCGTTAAGGAGCTGTTCAGTAATCTACACAGGTGTCAAGTACAGAAGTTTTGTATTTTTTTACACATAATATAGTACTAGCGACTTAACTCGCTTCACTCGAGTTTTTGGATTCTTCGAATCTTGAGCGGGTTCCTCTAGTAATAAATATAGCCTATGTTACTCAGTGATAATGTAGGTTTCTAATGGCAAAAGAATTTTTTAAATCGGTCTAGCAGTTTTTGAGTTTATTCGTTACATACGAAAATACAAATTTTTCTTCTTTGTAATATTAGTATAGTCTATAGATACACACGAATAATGTTATAAAGAAAAATATATTATATACACATATGTACTACGTGTAAACATATAAGGTACGTGTTGTACGTGTTGTGTTTACGGTTTATATAAAAAGTAATTACAATTTTTGACACACATTCTTTACGCCATACACCATTGCATCCCAACGCGGAATTCCGCTGGCTGCTATCTCCGAGTTGTCCTTCCTACCCTGTCCTGGTAATAAACTTGCTCCCGGATATGCGGTAAATAGTCTATTTAATATGCCTTCGAGTGCAACTTTCACCATTTATTAATGCTAGCCTCTAAGTTACATTTGCAACATTTTTAATATGAAAATTAGTTCATTCTATCGGATGATAGAATTGTTATATTAAAAAATATTTTATAAAGGTCTTAAAATATAATATGATAGATAACATAATAATTTAGCTTTAGAAACGAAGTTTTCATAGTTTTACATAATATATGCATTAAAGGATACATCAAAGTCTCTCGGGAAAATAAGTCAATGCAACAAGTAAAACAATTCAGACTTTCTTCTATGTTCTCAACCAATTTTTTTAAGTTCTTTACATCCTATTAACTAAATGTTAATTGTTATCAATATTTTTGTAACAGTGACTTTTTACATAGGTAGATAAATTTTATTCATATTAGAGTACATAATGTATTCCTAAAACTTGTGGTTGAAAAGGTCGATTTTCAACCAATAAACGAACACTGGTAAAATTACAAAGCTAATTAAAGAGCAAGACTTGCAATGTGTAAAATGGAGCGAATAATAGAGCTTAATCCACTGAGAGTTCGGTGAAGGAAATTTGGGTCGCGCGGAATAAGCTTACCTTAGTGTTTCAAGTGAACACATAAGTCGTTGAAGAGCCAATTTCTTGATGGAATACGATTACGCTTTTAGATTTTAATTTTAATTAATACCTATTATAAATATGGTTCTATAATCTTGTCTTTCGTCTTTAGCATTAAAAATATACTACATACATACATATATACATACATACATACATACATACATACATACATACATACATACAAATATACATATGAAAATATATAAAGACACTAGCGACTCACCCTCGCTTCGCTCGGGTTCGTGCCTAGGTCCCATCGTCCGTTTAGAATATTTTTTTTACAAACTTTGTTTTTTTATTATTATTAAAAACTTCCATGTGCCTTTGAGGCACAATCAGCCGAATTGGACGAGCCATTCTCAAGTTTTGCGCTTAGCAATATTCTTTTTTATTTATATAGATGTAGGTATGATTAAAACATCTCTGACTTATGAGTAAGTAATCTTATACCTACTTTGGTAAATTTAGTTTAAAAAAATAACGTTTACAAATATTAAAAAGTAACATTGCTGTATATAAAATATTTTTCATAATGCTCATTTGGATTTATAACCATTTTTCATTTTAAGATTATTTTTCATTTCAGTCATTCGAAATAAGATACCTACCGTTGATGACCTATGCATAATGCATAGTTTGTGTTCTTACGCTGTTACATTTAGTAGTCTAGACTAGGGTTGATAGAGGGCTTTTACTAGGAAAGGTCAAGGTGGATACTATTTTTGTAGATTTTTAGTTTGAATACTCTTTAAGTTTTCAAAAGCTTTTTAAGCGATCCTCGTAAAAAATGTACTTACTGACAATCAGGTTTTGTGATTTTAAATGAAATTTTATACCTGCAGAGCTTAAACAAATTTTATCAAAATTATACAACACTAAAGATCTATCTACTATACTGCATTATTTATATATTAATATTTCGCTAAAATATGCACATCATAATTACATATATAGTAAGCCTTTTAAAAATTCAAATAACCGACCCCTCATGAGGATTTATATAAAATGTTCTCTCTCTCAGTTTTCTCTCTATTTTTACCCTTTACAGATAGAACGTGGCGATAATAAAACCAATAATTTCTTATCTTTTGCAAACTCACTCTGATTTAATTATCCTTTTTGCATTTAAATTTGAATAATAATCTAAACTATTTGTTTAGGATGATTTTATATTATTAAACATCACGTTACCAATCTAAGGAGTGGAGCAATATTGCCTAAATAAACTAAACGAGCGTAGCCACGTAGCTATATGTATATTCTAAAATCTCTGCACATGAACACTGAGCAGTGCCGTCTGAAACCATGCGCTGGCCCTTAGACACACATTCACTTAAAGGCTTTTTGTAAAAAAATGGTAAAAAATCAAGTAAATTAATAAAAACAGCTCGGTGTATTATAGAATAAAATTTTGATTTTCTATGTTTCCCATGTAAACAAATATATTATGTCTTCGGGACCCTCTTATGGCAGGGGCTTGGGCACGTGCCCTTGTGCCCGAATGATAAAGACGGAACTGCACATGAGTGATTGCTTAATATCAAATACATTGACATAATCAGATGCATTAAACAGAAAGCCAAAAGATACGACGAGTCATCCGTGTAGCGAGGAAGCACGATATTTTCGCGCGAACCCCGTTCCTGTAGCTAATGGGATAATTTGGTTCCGCGTTTAGGGTCGAACCCTCGGCTATTGGCATTTGGCAGATTGCACTCGTAAAATTTAATCGAAATCACCGTATGCGTTGCATGCGTATGCATTGGTAAAAGTTATTGTTAGAATGGGCTCGATTGAGCTTTATAGATAAATGGATATATTGAACTATCTTTGTATTTTGTATAGATATTCCAAAGAGAGATTGATTTTTAACTAAAAAGTTCGCTCGACATCAAAATTACTTAAAGTCGTGGTAATTTTTAATACACAAAAATTATATATTACTACAGAAAATATAATATATATTAGAATAAAGTGGAAAATATATTAAATAAAAATAAATAATTAATTTACTTCTAACCCATATCAAACATGGCAGCTAAATTGAGCTGAGTGAAGTGCGTTAAAAACACAAGTATGAGCGCAAATACAAGCTCTCAAATTCAGTTGGGCATAAATTCGATATTACGACTTGCAAATTTGAACACTGCTAACATCCACAATTAACAAAACACTGAAAAACTATACTTGGTCCAACCCAGGATCGATCCCAGGACCTCAAATTCTGGTGACGTATACGTTAGCTACCCAAGGCTTGACTAGTAGAAATCAAAAGCTAACTGGTAATCCATGTAGGTTTTAACGACTTTTTCCGCAATCTGACAGTTGTCGTGTTAGTAAATAATTTACTACGCTACATTAACCAGAATGTTATTAAATGAAATCACTGGCTTAATTATTTTAAGTATCTCCATACATAATCGTTTATTATATTTAACAGCGTGCTCTGAAAATTACTAGCTGATAATTATTTACTGATCACGAAATGTTCAATTATGTAATTTATGTTAGTTTTATAATTTGGTTTTGCTTATAAATGCCCTTTTATTTTTTACCATCTATATACCTTTTAATAGGAGGTTATGCGGAATGGTCACCTTGTAAAGTAAATCGTATCTAACATAAAAATAATAATAAAATGCATTAAAACTTATTACTTCAAGTATTATCTACTCTATTTTTCATAATTCGTAAAACGTTTTTCTTAACAGTATGCTGTTTAATGATTTATCCATTTTTTAAAAAGGCAAAAGTACTATATACCTATATGATATGTATATTATTGTCATTCATCAACATATTAAATTTTATAATTATATTTTATATAGAAAATTGAAACTTTATGGTATTTAAAACCAAATACTAAATTCTCTAAATAATCCTCTAAGAATACAAAGTTCAGACGAATATTTTCACTTCAAAGTAAAACGATTAAAGCCCGCCCGCCTATTCCTATCAAAAATTTAATAACACACCCCTCGAACCAACAAAACACCTGCCTTCAAAAGGGTTTATACTAACTCTACCGACCCTTATTAGTTTGTATGCGAAGAAATAAACCAACAGAGAAAACAAAATTATGATTAGCAAAGGTCAAAATAATTCTTTTGTAATTATAAACTTTATTTTGCATATAATAGATGCTAATATACTGAGCAGTAAACGCATTTCAACGTATGTGTACTAAATACGTTGTGTGAGGAAGCTGAAAATTTTCCGCTGTGTAATTAATTTACAATATGAATAAAAAATGAGGCCTATATATTAAATTTACAATGTTGATAAAAAATGAGTCTTTATATTAAATCTCTCGCGATCGTATATTAAAAATAAATGAACTGTTCAAAAAGCAATATTTATATTATATTAGCGGCATACCCTATCTTTACACGAGAACGTTTCTACCGTGTTAAGTTAAAATACGTTTAGTACTTGTCGTTTTGAAAGTAAATAGATAAAAAGACATATAGATTTTTTTCTAATTAAACATCTGTCAAACTTACATTCTACTACATAAGATTTTTCTACAAAAGTCATATTTTCGATTTTTAACGGATTTTCATATACGACGAAAAAGAAATCGGCCAAATGGATATCTAGCGTTCGCAAGTGATATACGCTCAAATACAATCGGAAATTGATTTTTATTTATATACAACGTATATAAATAAAAATCCATTACGATATTCTTTGATTTTAGTTAATAGAATGTATCGTAAATAAAAAATGAAGTACTAATATAACAAACTTAGTTTGTAAATCAAATAGAAAATCAAAACTCTCTGAAAACATCCTTTTTCCCTTGAAAGTGAATTAAGCCCGTGACCTTAGGCAGAAAGGTGTTTCTCCATTTAGAAGTTTATTTAAAGAAATAAAATATTATATTCAATGTTTTTATAGCATTACCTCTGTACCAAAGTATTATTTTAGGTCAAATTTTTCATTTGAATTTCCGTTTGAATCATAGTCTCTTAAGTTTTAAAGAAACAATTTCCATAATATGTACACATTATACTTGCATTCACCTATACTTTTAAGTTTTTAATTTTTTAATAATAATGTAGCTTCAGTTTTATATATTTAAATGATAATTAAAAATTATCACTTGTTACTTCAAAACTAAGACACTAAGTTTTTTTCTCTTACTAGTTCTTGCCCACATTTGTTATGTTAAAATAACAGTTGTATTCAGCCATTTTTTAACGTTCCACGGCTGGGTACTCCCATCAGTACAACTTACAAGGGAGATCAGGCCATAGTCCACCACGCTGGCCTAGTGCGTGATGGCGGACTTCACAAGTCGTTCAAAAACTTGTTAGGTCCTCTCAGTCATGCAGGTTTCCTCAGGGTATTTTTCTTCACCGTAAGGCAAGTGGTAATCATAAGATTAGCATATGAAAGTCAGAAGTGCGAGACCCAGATTTACCACTGGGCTACCACTGTCTACCACTGTCCAAATAACGAAATATAGTCTTGTTATTATAGTATCCTGGGCATAGACTGTCACCATTCTTAAATTTCTCTCAAATCCGTAGAACCGAATGTAGTGTAAAAGAAATTGCTAATCAATGACTTAATTGCTACGGCTACGAATTAAATAATTCCAATTTGAAAAAATTCAGTACTTCTCGAAAAAGAAACCAATATATCAACGTCGTATATATAAGACAAAAGCCTTACTGTGAATAAGCTTCAATAGGGTAATAATTACATGATGAATAAGGCAGAGAATGAATGGAAAAAGATGGCATACGCTAGATGCGTGCTGTATTTGTAATCATTAATTCGTCTATAAGTCGACTAGTTAAGTATGATTAATGAATTTTTCCTACTACGCTTAATTATTATTAAAAAAACTAATGATATTTCAAAATAATTACACTAAGTTTAATCGTGTAACATTTTTTTTGTGAAATCAGTTGTCTTATAATTATTTTAAATAAAAAATATTTTCTCGTACATTTGTTTCTTTTTTTTTCATTTATTAATAAATTAATATGTTTAAAAATTTCAACTCAGTTAATGGTGCAATTTTAGTAATTTGAAAAATACATTTCGTTATCCTATAAAATTTAACAGAAACTATAAGTAATATAAAATATATTACATAAATAAAAAATTGAGCAACCTGAATTGTTTATACTTTTGTCTGATATTGAGTAATATTAGTTGTAGTTCATTGACATTATTTTGTATAGGTATGTCATTATTTATAATTTGAAAAAAAAAATCGGTTTCGTTATCATTATTTTAGCTATCGAATAAAGTACAAATCGAAAACAAAAATTATTTAAATAAAATATTATTTTTCCATAACAAATATTGCGTTAAGACATCAATACTAAAGTAGTCGACTTATATCTACAATTGCGAATGACAATCAGTAATTCAGTAGAGAAGCCTCATAGAAAGCTAACTCGAAGCGATCAGATGATCCAATGCGGTTGAGTTTTTGTAAGGACTTCTTCAGATAAAACTTAGACCGCAAATTCTGCTTTTTAGTATAATTGTAATTTATGACTGTGTTAAGATATAAAGTATCTTTGAAATAGAGTGTATAATAAATAAATATAATCAAAATTTTTTAAAAAGAATAAAATAAAGAGAAAATATTTTATTTGAACTTTTATTATTATTTCATACAAACGCTTAGTCGATGGTGATTTTTATGGCCCAAATAAATACACAATGTTCGCAAAAATCGAAACAAAAGCTTTGGATGGAACAAAAATCAAATTCATGCATTGTAAAAAACAAATTGTCGATATGGTCACGTATTTTTAAGTGCTACTGTATATATATACTTTACCTGTACGCTATATAATGCTGGTAATTCATACAATTTTTTTTACTGCAACTTTGAGAGCGCACTTGGCTTTCAAAAAGTAATATTATAATAACGCAAACTTAAGAGCTTTACCTAAGCCCCAACTACGACTTTTAATTTCGAATTCACTATCTACATAGTATGTAAGAGATTAATTGCGAAGTTTACTAGGCTAGATAATATGAAACTCGTCTCTAATCTTGATTAGTATTAAAATTAAATTTGGTGTTATCATATCATTATTATTAAAGTAAAAAATAATAAGCACAAAGCTTATATCGCCTTCTGGTCTTTTTGTAGGTGAAGAATAACTTGTAGTTATTTTATACCTATTGAACCTCTTTTAAAGTAACTTTTTAGATATTTTAGCTCTGCATAGAACTCGTAAATTGAGACAACTTTTTTTTTTTATTAATAAGCTACGTCAACGGATCCCCGTTCAAAAAGTATTATTATAGGTAATTATTTAGCATTAAAATGTATAGTGCTAAGTTTTTGTAGACTTGCCTTAAACAAGGCTTTATGGAAGCCATAAATGGCACCCCTTTGAAATCAATGCAACAGCTTTCCGACTTCCGACGTATTATACACAACATAATATCTATGCACAGGTGATATTCGAAGAAAAACACTTTCCATATTTGGATGAGTAATGTCAGAGACATTACATAATTGGCTTGGAATGATATACATAACTATACGTTACTACGTAATAACTTGTACGTATATTTTATAAGCTATAATCAGAAAGTTGAGTTTAGTTTTTTACCTTAATATTTTCAATTTTCTTCTTTTTCTAATAGTGGAGGGTTGATGGATGGATGTTTAGTACTCTTTCACGCCAGAAGGGCTGAACAGATCTGGATATAGATTATATACTGGAATAAAACATAAATTATTTTTTACACCGGAAAAATGTACGGTTTTCGTGGCACAGATTTGTTTCTGTTTTTCCCAAGAAATCTGTAGCAAAGCGAAGGCAAGTCGCTTAATACAAGAGTATAATATTGCTGAACTCTTAGTCCGTTATGAAGACAGACAAAGTGAAATTTAATTTTGATTAATTAAAAAGTTTTCTAGGATCCATATTATTATACGAACGTAATGCGATCCTTTGATAGAGCTAAGCAAGACGAGATCGCTATCTTACCCTATAATTGCAAATTAAATTATTTTAATTCTTGCTATTTTTAATGAACAATATATTTCATTTTAGCCATATAATTGTAATTTATTTAACTCCTTACTTTTATTACTGGCGTCAGAAGAAACATAACTAATCTGAATTCCAAATATAAATTTGTTATAAAAAATTATCTCTTGAGAGAATCAAAAGCGCGATGTACGGATTTTTTATTGCCCATATTATTCAAGATTTGTTATAAGGAAGCTAGCTAATGCCAATGTTGAAAAAATTCATTAGTTTCCAACTTTATTTTTGTAATTTGACCGACCTCAAAGATTGAGGATTGTTCTACATGTTTTTTTGTGTCTTTTTTAATATAAGAAGAAAGAAACACAATACTTAAGAGCACTAAAAATATTTTTTTAAGAGCACTAAATAAAAGTAATTTTTAAAATTTAGTATACATGTACTTTTAAAGTTCAATAAGGCTCTTTTGATAATAAAGATATTTAAAATCTATAATAAGCGGCCCAATGGTTTTCTGATTTTAATATCATTTTCTACAAAAATGAGTAATGTAAATCAAACTGTATAAAACAGCGCCAAAGGCGAATTCAGGGCAAATAGGCAAACAGCTCAAGTAAAATAATTATGATTGATCAAAATTTCTTAATATCGAAGATATTTAAATATAATCTTATTTTTTCTAAGAAAATCATTTTTACCGTAGTATACGTACCATAATTTATGTAGGATTTCAAAGAAAAATTCTTATTAGGTTATGACATTGGCATTTTAATAAAATTCGAAAGACGTGAATTTCAAATACGCACTTGGGCCGTGTGTTGGACAATATTCCCTCGTGATCAGCAGTAAAAATAAAGGACTGAGTAAATTATGTATTTAATATTACTTTTACTTTCTTTTTCTATTACGTAAATATTTTACAAAAATATGAGTATATTGCGAATTAAAATAATATAGAATTTAAATATAATGTATATTTTGTACATGCTGTATCGTCTTAAAATATAAATACTGTGTAAATAATAATAACTAAATAAATAAATATGTTGGGACATTATTACACACAGCGCTATCTAGTTTCGTGGTAAGCTACGAGGCTTGTGTTACGGATTCCAGATAGTTGATTGATGGATTGATGATGAATTTTTAAATCCGAAATTATTTTTTATATTGTGAAGTATTACTTATTTTGTGGATTGACCATTAAATAAATAAGAAAATACAAACATTGTATTTATAGTACCCATAGACTTTACGATCTATTCAATAGGGAATTTGCTACATTTTACCTATTCATATCATGCTCTAGGTTAAGTAGCATTTTAAAAATTTAACGAGAATTCAATTGGTTGAATTGAGGAAAAATAATTAACGCAACTTTTGAAAAAGGTGAATAAACTGAAGATTTTCCAACTTGTTTCCATGCAAGTATCTGCAGGTTTTATTCCCTGGGAATAGTGATGAAATTGGCATAAAATATTTAAGTCACAATCGCGATAAAATACAAGAGGCTACTCCCGTATTCAACGAAACATTTTCCAAGCCGGCTGATAGAACAATTTTCATCGCTGGATACCAGTTTGAATTGAACGCTCGGAGGTAGAGCACGTTGTTCACTCACTCCGTCTCTACGACGCGAACGTAAACAACCCTATATTATAATTTAAACTCGGGATTACAGTGAGATTTTGAAATTCCATGCCATGACGTTATAAGCCCTTATTAAATTTTATAGTGACATCAAAGCATTGTGTTCAAATTGCTATGTTTTGACTGATTTGTATACGTGATAGTGACACTGGATTTTTACTTACAAATTGTTTGGGTTAATGACTGCAATTGTTTCAGGTATGAAACCTATATTAAAGTAATGCTATAAATTAACGATGTGCGTGAAGCAGCAACCACTTTTGATTTCACCGGAATTTTATATGTACTTTAATTAATGTTTTATTTCCTACATACTAGTTAGTATTTATTTGAAGATACGTAAATGTAATTACAGTCAATTATTTTACTTGCGCTGTGTTTTATACATTTAATTTCGTTAATAATAATTTTAGCATATTTTAGCTAATCAAGTTGCGTCATTAATTTTATCACTAACCGCATTCAGGTTTATGTAAAGCAAATGTGAAACAGATGATTTGCTTTGCAACCAGTCCAATATAACTGGTCTGATCAATCAATCACAGTTTGTTTCTGAGCCGGCGAGGATACAATTTAATATACTAATAAGATACTTCTTGCAATAGAAATATTTATATTATATACGCGACATCATTAATTAAATTATAATTTTATAACAAAATGAATAATAACACTCATTTTGTATCACTAACCTTTTAAATTAGAGTCAATCGCTTTATAAAAAGCATATTATTATTAATACAAGTAAACGTTATCATATGATAATACTTACATATATAACAATAAGCAGCTCAAGTTTAAATTTTATTTATTATGTCGAAATTATGTAAATTGCAAAAAAAACAATTTCCATAAATTATAGCGTAATTGGATTTAAGGAAGTTTATTTGTTATGAAAGAAAAGGTCCAGACTAATTCAGTCGTCAAATAAGAACAGATATTCTGATATCTCATATGTCATTGGCCATAGCTTCATCATCATCAACCCTTTTTAACATCCCACTGCTGGGCACGGCCTCCCTCAGTACGAGGGGGATCAGGCCATAGTCCACCGCGCTGGCCTAGTCCGTGTTGGTGGACTTCACAAGTCTTAATACTATAATACAAGTGGTAATCATGATAGAAATATCAGAGGTACGAGACCCGGATTTGAAACCGCATCACTCCGTTATCCAAGCGAGCGCGTTACCGCTGGGCTACCACTGTCTATATCTGGCCATAGCTTATTATGACGATTTTCAATCATTCTATATGAATACAAATATATAACAAATGGCATTTTACTCATAGGAAAAATAAAATAGTGAACATCTTTTTTAACTTGAGTTCTTAATCATTCTTCTGGTTTATTTTGGGTATGTAGCGTGCTTGACCGCCGTTATTTTCAATACCCTATACTCAATGTAAATACTTTTATCGGCTAGGCCATTTATGTTTTTATTTATGATCTGATTCATTTAAACCTAAAAGGCTATATCCAAATAACATATTCTGATTCATCATTTAAAGCCACTGCGACGTGTGTTAACTTAGTTAATAATTTTCCGATGAATGTTATCTAATTTTAGCACGCTTAAAGTCCTATTGTCAAATTTATAACTTTGTAAGTACATACTAAGGGTGATGATACAATTATTTAATATTATCTTTGAGTTGTTGGGTTTCAGTAAAGCCGCTGTCTTTAGGCTTACATGATTCGTGTCCGCAATTCTTTACAACTGCTAAAAATTGATATTGTTAAGTTCTAAACAAGTAGCTAAGACAAACCTAAGACAGAAAAACAAGTTACAAGTACCTAATTATCGCAAATTACTACAATTTTTTTAACTATGTTCTTAAAAATTACTTCAAACATTACTACATGCGAGAGCTATTATTAACTCTCCCTTAGTTATGTCCTACTTCATAATGCTATTACCGAATTATTTAATTCCCGTAGGAATAAAGTAGTTTCCGGATTAGAAAATTCCGTATGCAATATAAGTTAATGTAAACATATATATCGTACAAGTTTATGTAGCTTATGTAAACGGAACTAGGTTGAGGGTATACTGGGGGTGAATTAGTAATTGGTTAATAAAGTACTCGTTCCTACAACATTGTGTAAAGACTGACATTTCGCTGTCTAAAATTAACTTGTTAAGCCGTATGTCGTTGATTCAATTACTACATATCAGGATTAATACCTACAGACCTACTACTTAGTAGCATTTTGTTATTTTCCAGACAGCTACATTATGTATTATTATTCTTCATTTCGTTGTTTCATTTGTGATTTTTTGTGTTGTACGTGGGTTTTTGAATATCTAAGTTCGAATTCTAAGTCAAGTCAAGTTAGTAGGATGAAGTAAAAAAAATCAATAATAGTCTGGGATGGTCCGCCTACCTCAGGTGCAGCTCGACATAGGTAAAACCATCCATGCTTGTTTCTATCAGTCGTGTTAAATCGTCCCACTAGAGTTCGAAAGTAAAAGAAAGAGAATTTACGTGTAATTTCGAAGGTCACTGTATCCAAAACCATTTATTAATTATTATTATTATCTAAAGCAAAACCGCTTATTTGCAGATAATACCAAATATAATTCGCCTCTTTTAATCCTTTACTACTAAACGACGATCTAAAATATTTTAATATCACTCCCTCAATCATTGGATACAAATGAAAGTAACATTCCATCTAATCGTATAAGACCTTTTTGACTTGATATAAGCTTTTCAACTAATTGAATTGACTTTTCAATAGTATGATAAAGCGATATGTTATGTATATAATTAGCCGCACTTCGTCGTGGGAATATTTTCTCTTAAGATATTCAAACAAGAAGTTGAACTTCGCCAATGACTAGAAGTGTTTACAAACATGCATTTATTATATAACATTGTATTAAATTCTAACACAATACATTTGTACATACATTGTACCATTATGTATAAATATTATTTTGTGGTATAAAACTGATGATTTGGAAAACCAAGTGAAACGGGTTCAAACGCCGCCTTTGAGATTTTCATATGCAATATATTATGTACGTATATAGTAAAGTGTGGTTAATACAATGATATTTTTCTTCAGAGAGCTCAAACAACTTTCAAACTTAATGGTTTGTTCCTATAACATAAAGGGCCCTTTTGACCTGTGTCAGCATAGATCATGTAATTGAGTCTAATGAAGAAGATGGGGATAAAATACTTACTACTTAAGCAGAACTAAGAAGTATCGAATAAAATTTGATTCTATAAAATAAGTATGTTCTTCAGTCTGTGAGGCAACTACCACCGGCTCGGAAAACCTTTTCTGCTGAAAGAGCCGGCGGGAAACTAAACAGTTGCTCTTTTGATAAAAGAAGTTACACTTAAAGAGAAGAAACTCTTGAACAGAGAGCGCTTTTATCAATAGAGTATTTTTAATTTTATCTTTAAATTGGTGTAAAGGTGAGGAAAGCTATCCACATTTTCTCCTCACGTCTAGAAACAAGAGCGATAACTACATTATACTGATACCATGTAAGATATCAACGATTATTTATTTGGAAAATCATATATGGTGGTATGACGTATATCTTATAGCATAGCATACCTATTACTGAGGCATAATGTGTCAAACATACATGATAAAACTTATGATTTTAATACCTATGTCCATATATCAAACTATAAAATAAGCGTAATTTTGTTTTTTTTACCCACAGTTCACAAATCCCATTTTATACTGGTTACAGGCATAAGCAATTTCAAAAGATACGACTTCCAGTATACCTAGCGGTCACAATAAACTTAATTACCTATAATCAAATAAAATTAGCGAGTAGAAACAGATACAGACAGATATTGTTACATATCATAAAATATTTTTTTTGTGTTTTATGTATAGAAAAGTAACAACAATATTATGTTCAAAAAATATTAACTTGTTATATCGCATATTATAATATATGTACTTTATGTCAAAATAAGGATTATTTTTGTTATATTTAAGTGTGATTACGAAGAGAAAACAGCGTACATTTGGAACATCCTTTATTATTTACACCTGACACATGCCTTGCGTACAAAAGGTTTACTTTCGTTTTCGTGACCTCGAACAAGTGACAACCTTAATAGTAGATTATATGGCTAGGTTTCTTTAATACAACTTCTGCTTTTAATTAAAACATTTTATAGTATGCAAAATAGATGTTACCGTTATAATTATTAACTGTATATAGTGTATCGTTACATTTTCAAGTTCTATTAAACCAAGATTAATGTTGAATCATCATCCTTTGAAGTCTTTAATCTCCAACATATTTATGATCGCAAATAATACACGTACATTCTCTTTTAACGTTAAATATTTCCTGGATATTACTATTTCATTTACCGTTTTATCTCATAAGTTAAGCATAAAATCTTGCTAATTAAATTTAATTATATTTATTTATATGTATTTGAAGATTCAAATATGCTTTATAACTAAGTCAATATTAAGTAGAGCGTAAATTATGACTACAAAGTTCGTAGAAGCCGACAGAAGAACCCTTAATAGTCCTATTTTTGCTTATTCGCAAATCCGAGCTGCATTTACGGAATACGTCAGTAAAGGAAATTGTTCAAATAAGCACTCTACCGGAAGTAATAGTCACGTACAGACGCTAGGCCCGAAAGTATAGAAACTCCACTTTAAAGGGGAAGAATGGTTTATTGTGAATAATCATGATAAGCGTTAGATTAATTATATTTCAAAGATTTAAGATTATAGGTAATTTGGGAATCACTGTATTTAGTTTTAATTATACTATCCATTATAGAGGATATACCTATTACTATATATTTTCAAATTATAGAACACCTTATATTCACATGTTATTATAAATGGGGAAGTACATATATGTGTGTATATATAATTGTTACTTCATTACTTATAAAATACTTGCATTTCCCGCGGCTTCGCACGCGTTCTAAATACCGGAAACCAAATTCTTTCTGAGTCTCGCGGTATGGTATCTTGCAGAACTAACGCCCGCCCTTCCCGTTTTCGCAACATTTTCCATTAATGCTCCGCTCCTATTGGTAACGTGATAGCCTTCCTCGATAAACGGACTATACATATAATACAAAAAGAATTTTTCAATTCGGGCCAGTAGTTTCTGAGATTAGCGCGTTCAACCAAACAAACAAACAAACTCTTCAACTTTATAATATTATAGTATAGATTGTAAATAAAAAAATATCTATAGATGCGGCCTAGCGAAGTATTTCGGAATAATAATAAAAGTTTCATTTATTATTTTAAGAGAAACCGAAACAAGATATAATCTATTAAATGATAGGTATATCAGCATTATTTAGTGGCCTTACAGTGCTTTTTAATGGCCCACTTCTGTACAAGGGCCTTTTTTTATTACAAGGGGACCACTAAATAATCTACCATGTTAGCCTAGTGCAGGTTGGCAGACTTCAAACTTCTTTCAAAAACTTGCTCTCTTAGACATGCAAGTTTTCTCACAACAACTTCCTTCACCGTAACTTCCTTCACCGTAAGACAAGTGGTAATCACGTTGAAAATCACACACGAAAATATCAAAGGTATCGAAGCCGGAATTGAACCCGCTTTCTCGGTTTACAAAGCCACAGCGACACTAAGCCGTCATTTTCGTTTGTTTTAAATCAAATGATCTACTTAGAGAAGTAAAATTACTTTTTTATTATATCGCTAAAGACGCAATACTAAAACAATATTTCGATAAAAAGAGGATATTTATAAGTATCAATTTATTTTAATGATTCGAAATGGAATTTGTGAGTAGGACAAATATTGGAAATAAATCATTCTATACAGAAGAGAGGTCTATATTTTCGTTAGGCAATATTTGAATTTATTATATATACATTTTTTGTTATATCTGTAAAAGATTATTGATTTTTTTATACACCGATATATAATGTGTCTGACTTTGCATGTATACTTATAATACAACTAGCCTTTTCCGCGGCTCCGCTCGCGTTCTAATGGCTGAAAATCAAAAGAAATATTTTTCTCCCGTTTTTGCAACATTTTTCATTGATGTTTCGTTCCTTTTGGTCATAGCGTGATGTAATATATGTAACCTTCCTCGATAAACGAACTATCCAACATAAAAAAATCGGAACAGTAGTTCCTGAGATTAGCGCGTTCAACTAACCAAACAAACAAACTCTTCAGCTTTATAATATTAGTATAGATATAATGTTAGAATATGATAGATGAATTCGTAAAGTAATTCTTTCTCTGTACAGAGTAACTTTTGTCGTTCAGTTTTTGTGTTATGAAATACATTCACTTTTTATATGGGGCAAAGGGGGCAAACGGGCAAGAGGCTTACCTGATGGAAAGTGATCACCACCATAGACATCAGCAACATCGCAGGGCTTGCAAATGCGTTGCCGGCCTTTCAGGAAGGTTTTTTTATGTTTTTATTTTTAATAAATAAATTCCGTAATCTTTTAAGTAATCGTGTATGCATATACACTAAATAAATAATTCTGCGTATCCAAGTTCCAACTTATTTCTAAAAATATTTACTTCTAAGAGGTTTTCTGTAAAGGGTTCGGGTACAGAAATATTCGACCCTTTATAACTAATAAGGAATAATACCTTCATCCCAAGCTTTATTACAAAAATTGAACCTTTCAAATGAATGGTCACGGATAATGAGAAGTTTTTATGCAATAGAATTTATTATTCTTATAGAGTTAATTGAGTGTCTTTGATATTCAGTAGCTATCGGATATAATACTTTATACTGTTAAGAACAAAGACCTTTGTTTTTTTAATAATAAACTCATTATTTTGTATATTATATTTATAAATACAATAAAACTTGTTTAAAATGGTATATATAGTATTTAGCTCGTCTTAACATTCCACTGTTAAGAAATAATCTCCCTTTATTACACGGGGATCAGTCCATAGTCCACCATGCTGGTCAAGCACGAGTTGGCGGACTTCACATGTCTTTCGAAAACTAGCTATGTCCTCTGTAATTTGGTCCTCTGTAAGTAATGGATTTAAGTAAAATCTGGCAAAGTGGTTATTTCTAAGAAAACGAATTAAGAATCAGTATAATTTATTACTTTATAATATATAGAGCATTAATTTTTGTTTTGTAGTAGATGATTGCAATAATATCTGCAATTATTTTCCTCATGACTTGCGTATTTCCTCACGATATTTACTTTATATTACTATACCGTAAGAGAAGTGGTAATCGTGTTAGAAAATATTCGTACATGAAAATATCAGAGGTGCGAGACCCGGGACTCGAATCCGCATCACTCGGTTATTCAAGCGAGCTCGTTATCACTGGGCTAAGACTGTCTCAAAAATGGTTACTTACTTATTTAACAATTTTTTAAAGTAGTCGAATAAACATTATCATAAATTTCATACCTTAAGCTAATAATAATGTACCTACAAAGACTATTATATTATTTAATACTGAAACAAATTGTTTAATTACAATGTCTTGTCTTTAGTGGCTTAACAGAGGTAGATTTAAGACGATGCCAACGGAATGGAAAATCAAGCAAGATCGTATTCCAATCTCGAAATTCGGCAAGAAATAACGGACCTCGAATTTACGTTACAGAATCTAAACCAGGACTACATTTGTGCAATCCCAGGATTTATTGCGAGATTAACAAAGCTCTGTTGCATCTAATACGTAAGGGAGAAATTTAATAAAGTTACTGGTAGGCATAAGATAAATTCTTTAATTTGAATCTATACTTAATATTATAAAGCTGAAGAGTTTGTTTGTTTGTTTGGTTGGTTGGTTGGTTGGTTGGAGGCGCTTATCTTAGAAATTACTGGTCTGAATTGATAAATTCTTTTATGTTGGATAGTCCGTTTATCGAGGAAGGCGACTTAACATAACGCTACGACTAATAGGAGCGGAGCATCAACGAAAAATGTTGCAAAAACGGAATTGATAGGCGTTAGTTCTGCGAGGTACCATACCGCGTGTATCATAATAAATTTGGTTTCCGGTCTTTAGAACGCGTGCGAAGTCGCGGGAAATGCTAATAGTTAATATATTGTTTTCATATTTTTTTAACATGAATTTATATTGTTAACTTCATTTTTTGCTTCTTTCTTGTCATTTCTAATAAGTATATAATTATGATCGTTTTTGAATTGCAAATCGGTCTACGGCAGTCCCTAGAAGACCGTATGAGTAAAGCATAAATTTCTTTTTATACCGGGCAAAATAAAGAATTCTTAGAGGAAACTGGATTGATCATAGAACTTTAATTGATATTGCGTTTATTATGTACACTATTATTTATTGTCACTGCGCTCTTATGGGTGTCACTACACACTACTGTGGTTGAAGTAATAAAGTGTTTATGAATTAATATATTATGTATTACTGTCATTTCAGTGCATATTTTTCCAAACGATCAATTTATCGAATGATAATTTAAATGTCAATAATATTTGTATTAAATGCACTTTTTTCTAGATGTATATTTAATAATAACTTTTAAATAAGAAGCTTTTTTTAAAATAAAGGGTACAAAAGAGGTAAAATAGGGTAAACTCTAATGTAAAGTATTGGTCGTTTGAACAAATAATCATTAAGGTGACTACGATAAATAAATCAGATCAATAATTATTATAAGTTTCTATATTCTATAAATTACATTCAATGAACTCCATACCTAACGAATTTTTATATTTCGACTGCGCATTGAGTATTGTCTTTTTAAAAACTATAAGTATCTTTGTAATCTTTGATAAAAATAATGAAAAAATATCATTTTGAAATTTTATAGTGATATTTACCAGGAATAGTCCAATTTCGAATGGAAATATACAAATATGAGAAAACGCTAAGTAATAAAAATGTATCTTACAAGATGTCAAAACTCTTATGGAATACGTAATGTTACCAAACCATTCATGTTTTTTATATCACGTATTCCTAATAATATAAATAAGAAAATATAAGTGCCTTTGCGCGTTTGTCATTTCATTACTTATTAAAGGATTTAAAGAAAGCCTGGTATAGAAGTTATTTCTTAAAAAAAGAAGTAAGGATTTATATCATTTATTACTTTATAATATAAAGCATTCATTTAAGTTTTGTAGTAGATAATTGCAATTAGATTTGCATATTATTTTACCTACCACATAATACCTAAGATTTTTCATTGGGCTTTTAAGGTACAATAAGAATTTACGGTTTTTTTCCAAATAAATGTAATATTTAATCGAAATAACTCGAAGTATTTTTTTCTTTATTTACTTTTCGGGAAACAAACAGTGTATAAATCCATATAAATAATTACAAATAACTAAAAAAATACCAGCAGAGTTTCCACTTAATTATGTAAATTAAGTTTAAACGAAATAAACAAAAATTAAGTATGTAAAAAATAAGTAAATTTGAAGAAAGGTACACTGGCACTGCGCCAGACTTGAATCAAAAGTTAAACCTAAAGGGATAGAAAGGAATTCCCAAGGGAACTTCAGTAATTGTACCACGCCGTACCATTTTAGTGGCAATTTGATTGTGGCTACTTCTAGTCTCAGCCTGGCAATAATGAACTGTCTGTTAAACTGCCGAAAAACCAAAACGTAAATGAGGTATTCAACGACTTTAATTACTACTTTTGCGTTTTTGTAACATTTAAAGCTAAAACTTTTAATAAAACTGGCAGGTTCTATAAAAATTTTCAGGTGAAAATAAATATTATCATTATATTAAAAAAAGGTAAGTAAGATTCTTCTTCTTAAATATTTTTTCGAGATTTGACCCAGTTTTAAAGCGTCATTAAATATTACTTCAAAGCTTACCTTTTTTCTTAAACAAAATTATTATTTAGTGCTTCATTTGATTACATTTATGACACTTTAACTACGTCCGTGACCTCGATGCAGGTTTCAATGTTCATATTAAATTCATAGCCTCAGTTATGGTGCTGAAGCTCGTTATTTTTCGTAAATAAAAAGTAACGTTCTTATATTGTAGCATCCGAATTAATTTTGTCATAATTTAATATTATTCTGTTATTTAAAAGATCAAAATCATATTTGTTAACACCAATATATTTTTTTGAAATTTCAATGAAATTGCCTGTAGCTGATGTAACTAAAGTTAGTGAAATTAGTTTGACATCAATCAAATCAGACCACTTCTTGTAACGATAAACGACATGACAAACAGTTTATTTGCTATACATAATCAACTTAGAAACTTGAAGTTTTTAGCATTTAAAAGATCAATCTCTTTTAAAATACAAAATACATCTTATTCGTAAAAGATATTTTTAGTAACTAAAACAGCAAATTAATTATTACATTTCAAACATTTGTAGGTATTTGTGTGCAAAAAAAAAACAAAAATTCTTTATAATTATTCTTTAGTACTTAACTTTATCTAATTACCTTGAGAACGGATCTAAATTACTTACTGTCTAAAATAGTAGCGTCGTAGCGAATATTTAGTAGGACTTCTGATACTATTGAAGACTAGCTTATTCCGCGAGTTTGCACGCTTTGTGACTCACAGCCACAGGGTAAGTATATGTGAGTCAACAAAAAGAATGTAATTTATGTTTTAGCAAAATTTTCCAAAATTGTTGCAAATCAAGCGTGAAACGATAACAAACATAAGGTTAATAAATATCCTATTTATTTTTTAACAGGGCAACAAACAAACAAACACCATATTACTTGTATGTCCTTGCATTGCATAAATTATATTCTGTACGTCAACAGAAACAAAAAAATATTAAGCAACGGTAAAGATTGAAAATCTTAAACGAAAGCTTGTCATTTACGTTTAATTCCCTTTCTACATAGTAATTAATATACCTTAAACAGTAATGCGACGTATTACTTAGGACTATTAATTATCTCGCAACAACATCACTTAAGTTCGCTTAAAAGCGAAATTTCCTACAATTTTGACACCAATTCATTGATAAGAACATTGACGGTGACACTTTCATGGCTCTAAAATGTCAATATGGACGTCCAATTTGCGTCAAGCCTCGGTTAAGGGCTATTAATCGCCTGAATTACTTATAAAATACGTTCTGTAATAAACATCATGTTCCTGCAAAATCTGATTTAATCTATCTCTAGTTAAAACGAGGAAATTGATGTTTTCAATATGGAAACTACTGTCTTACTACTGACTTGAATGAAGGTCGTAGCTTTGATTCTAATAATATAATATTAGTAAGCAACTATTTACAAAATACATCTGCATATGCATTATGAATGCGAATCCGTGTACTTTGGGGAATTTGTTTCACGATGAATTGAAGTTTTTCTTATTTTTTTCCAATCTAGCAGTGAACATAGCCTATATTTATTTTGATTAGAAATATTAGTAAAAATAATGTGCTTATTATAATTACAAAATACTACGTGGCATTGAGCGACGCTCTCCACAATTTTTTGTTTACAATTAATATTATCAGCAGCAATCGCAAGTAATAAAAATATTTGTCTTTAATTTTTCAGTATAGAATATGTGTAAAATATATTTTTCAGAGATGAGATTTTTTCAATAATAGGGCATATCCCGATAACTAGCTATTGTCATACAAAGTATTATTAAAATATGTCTAATGCAAATGGTTTTCTTGTGACACATTCCCAGACAGACAAACGTACACATTTTAACAACTATAGATTCGCTATATGGATCGGTATTAATGGCTAGATTAATAAGATTTCCCCAAAAATATTTCATGTAACAGAAAAGATAGTATTATTTATATAAACCTTCCGCTTGAATCACTCTATCTATTAAAAAACCGCATCAAAATCCGTTGCGTAGTTTTAATATATATACATAGAGACAGACTGACAGCGGGAAGCGACTTTGTTTTATACTATGTAGTGTTTACAAGTATTGTATATATTTATTTAAATTTTCTATACTTATATAAATACGAAAGGACTTAAAAAACTATAAGCTACTATGTACAAATTAATCAAAGTCTGATTAATAATTTTTTTAAATAACTCTACACGAAGATTGCTATCTTAATGCAAAAATCGCGTTTTAATTTTATTAGCCGTATGCGCTAGTTACTAACAAGTAACTTGCAGTGAAGTTACCTAATAATAAGTATTGATATCATCTATGCAGCTGGCTTACTTGGTACGAGCAGCTTGCATGATCGAAACGTAATCGTAGTGCGTGTACCAACTAACCTTAGAGCAGGAAATAAGAAGAGTTATGGATTTAAAATTTATTGCGTACTAGAAACCACTTCACTGGGCGTATGTTAAAATAAATTAAACAATTTTCATATTTTTTTAATAAAATAAAAAGTGACTAAGTTATTCCTAATATCATTCATCTATCTAATCTCGGCTGAAACAATTTTGACGGGACTTTTACTCGCAGATATCTAATGTTGTAAAGCGTAACTTAGGCATTTTTTTTTTAAATTTTAAATTTTTAACTCGCGTTAAATCTATGGATGTACCCGAACGAAGCGAGGGTGAGTGGCTAGTATTTAATATAATTTGTTAATAAATTTAAAGTTTATTGCAAGAAACACTTAAAGCCAACACGTAAAACGAAAGTAAAATACCTGCTCAACAAAGTATTACTACGACCACAACAAAATAAGGTATCCAATATGAAGGATCCATTTAATCTTTTAATATAAAATATGTTAAACGCACTTATAACGTCTATCGGACTCCAGCTAACGTGTCCCATATTGGCTTTAACTTACGATATTTTTGAGATATTACTTGTACATTAAATAATATCTTTTTCACGCAATATATTTATTAAAAACGCAAGTAATTAATTCAATGAATGATAAAATTAGTCCACACTTGGAGAAAATATGGTAAAATATACAAAATTATAACCTGAATGAAATTCAACACGTATTCATCTTCAGATAGATCTCAAGATAAATCTTGATTTATAAAGTAATTCAGAAGTTATACGACTGACGACTGCAAAATCACAAGAATAAATGACCAAAACTATTGGTCATAATATACGTTGAGGTACGACACGGCCAACTTTGTAGCTAACTTGCTGGTCGCGGGATCGAGTCCTGCTGGAGGCATTCATTTATTTCATGAGCTCAAATGTATGCTCCAGTAATGGGGGTTTATATTTATAATATGTATGAATTTCAACTTATGTTATATGTGTTTTCGGAGTAATACCATGGAACTTGATGGTGTTGTGTATCAATGTCCCAACATATTTATATTTATACTACTATGAACATTAATATGTTACAATTATTAGGAGTGTAATTAACACGACTTATTCGACAAGTCAGTCAGTCGAATCTAATTAGTTAGGTGTTTAAGACACTTGAATATAATAACATGAAAATTATATAATATTTTGAGCACTACTGAGACAATCATCTCATATATCCAACAGGTCGAATAATATTTTTAATTACATTTCCATAACATTTAATACTTTACTCCCTGTTTTATAAACAAACATATATTATAACTAATGGCTATTAGCCGCTAGTCAAGCAAGTTGACTCAATATAGAGATAGTTTATTGGAATGCATGCCAATCAACGTAACTTGTAGCGAATTAGTCGTCTTGAGGTCAAAAAACGTGGTCTAATGTAAAATGTAAATGTTTGAACAAAAAATATGCAAAACTTCACGTAAAAGTACAAACTGAATAAAAAATATCTATCTTTATTATTTACTTTTTATTAAAAACTTAGTACATAATTACATACATAACATCAAAAAACTATTGTTGAATTATTAATTTTGTTTATATACTATTATTCATTTAAGCCTTTCGACGTTTAACTAAAAAAAAAGTAGCTCTAACTGCGGAAAGAAACTATAAATATATAGGTTTATAGATCAAGCAATTTAGGATAAACTGCATTTTTCTTTTTCAAGCTTAAATATTTAATCTGATATTACAGCATAATACTATTACTTACACCTCCTCACTTTATAATATACTGTTTTAAATAACGATTTCATTAAAATTCCTTCATTATTTGTTAAAATATGTGCATTACGATTTTCGATAATTATCAGCTAGGACTTCTTTCGAGCGAGTACACTTGTCAAGCAACTAATCATGTAGCTTCATTTCAATTTTATAAACTAACTTATAAGCGCAATAGAGCTTTTCTGATATGAAAATATGGCAAACGCTGTACGGCATCAATTATATTTTTAATAATATTAATTAATCTATGCTTCTGTCGGTATGTCCTATAAGGGTTATAAGTGGTTGTTATAACAGTCATAAGAGAATAAGCTTTTTCCACACTTATTAACTAGCTATATAAAGTCTTTAAAAATATTATGAATTGTTTATTTTACCTGCCTTTAGTATAGTGGCTATCGTGTCAAGTTGCTGATTTTGAAGTCATGTGTACGATAAAAATAATACATATGTTTAAGCTTCAACGAAGTTAATTTCAGTATGCTAAGCCATTGGGACGAAAACCAGTAATATATACAAGTATTTTTACACGTGAATTAGCTTTAAAAGAATTCTATAGAAATAAATAATATAAGAAATATACAAATATCCATCTGGTGTAGAAATAACATTAAAATTTATTCCCTAGGCCTCATTTGTAAGTTTCTAACACCTTCACAAGCAAAAGGAATATCTCAAAAGGTAAAAATATCTCAGAAAGCTGGCATTGACAAGTTGATTTGAATATTCAGAAATCCAACGCTAACGGTTTAAAAGCAGTGACCCGTTTCAGTAATACATTCTGCATGCGATTTGTCACAGTCCAAGTCTCCAGGTGAGCATCTCACCAGGTTCATTTGAATTTCATGAGGTATGGCTTCTGGTGTCAATTAGCCTTGTTTTTTATACTATAACTAGTGGAACCCGCGGCTTCGCTCGCGCTAAATCTAGGGACGATCCCGAGCGAAGTGAGGGTGAGTCGCTTGTTAAGATAAACATTTCCATCATACATTACATATGTATAACTCTAGCGGTTTTGGCAGCGCACGCCAGAATAGCTCGCAGATGGTAGATTTTTTACTACTTACTTGATACTTATCGTCATATTTTGGACAATTCACACAATATCTTTATAAATTGTAGCCTATGTGATATTCTGATGTATAAGCTATATTATTGTAAAGTTTCATTAAAATCCATTCAGTAGTTATTACGTGAAAGAGTAACAAACATCCATACATCCATACATCCATACTTACAAATTACAAACTTTCGCGTTTATAATATTAGTATAGATAGTATAGATTAGTATAGATGATTTACTGTGTGTTTGCACTTTGCGGTAAAGCAAGCATATGTCGAGTTAATGCGTTGAAAATGTAGGTTTTTAGACCAAAATAAGATTATCAATATTGGATTTCATTAAAATTCCTTCATTATTTATTAAAATATGTCCATTTACGATTTTCAATAATTATAAACTAGGACTTCTTTTGAGCGACTACACTTATCAAGTAACTAATCATGTAGCTTCATTTCAATTTGTAAAACTTATAGACGCAATAGAAATTTTTTGGTGCAAATTTAGGCGTAAGTTTGATACTGAATAAGTATATCATACAAACTACAAAAAGTTAGATATAGGATTGTTGTTCATGATATATTGATAAAAGTAATTAAGACATGCCTACTCGTAACGCGTAGAATGTACAGGAAGTTAATATGTTGAAATGTTTCGTTTAACAAAAATGTTCTAGATCTATGAGAGACATAAAAAATAAGACTAAAAGACTCGTCATTCGTTTTTGGTTGATCAATTTATAACAATTTATAATAATAACAATTTATGTTTACTTACAGTAACAAGTAGTAAGTTACACAAAGTAATACAAAGGCAGTGGTAGCCCAGCGGTAACGTGTTCGCTTGGATAACCGAGTGATGCGGATTCGAATCCGGGTCTCGCAAGTCGCACCTCTGATATTTTCATGTGCGAATCATTTCATCAAAACCTAACAAGTTTTCGAAGACATGTGAAGTCCGCAAACACGCACTAGACCAGCGCGGTGGACAATGACCTAATCCTCCTTGTACTGTACAATGTTTACTTACAGTTATTTGATTCTACAATGATTTAAATTGAAAGTTGTGTTCATTGAATTGTTTGAATACGATTTATGTAAAGATTAACATAAGTAAATAATTACTTTAATAATAAGCAATCAATTTTCAGCATTTGCTTCGTAATATAAAGGAAATTATTATTGTTCATTTCCTTAATTTAATTTTGTGAACATATTTCAATATATATTATTTTTCTCATAACGGCCAAAAATTATATTAGATTTTTCTGGAATTCACATTACCTCGAGGATCGTAAGGTAAAGGAAATATTTGTAAATTGTTTATTAAAGTATACGCCAGACAAGTAAAATAATTGAATAGACGATATTTCATAAATACTTATGAGACATGCCTTTATACGGTTATGACCTGTAAAGTAGAAGTATCTAACGATAATATCCTTATAGCTTCATACAATCCTAGTATTGAATGTTTATGTCAGTAATAAATCTTGTGAAAATTACTTTTACTATTTCTAAGTGGTCATTGAGTAGGTAATTCTTAATAAGCATTGCAGTTCTGCGCGGGGTCTAATACGTAATTTTGCTTTGTAATCCGACGTGGTCTAATAAACCTGCAGTAAATCAACTAGCATTGAGATACGTAGTGACTGATGCGGTTATTATTTGTAATTTACACTATTGTTTTCATAATCCAGTATGTAATTGTTCAAATCGTTTTTAATTTGATTAGTAAATTGATAGATTTAAAGGTTCCATAGGATTTGTGTTTTCTAGCAAAGCCGTCCCGCTTCGTTGCATTTTCTAACAAAATGAAAGTATCATTAGTTAATCCTTATAACATTGATGCCGCACAGGTGTCTGCGAGGAAAGTCCCGTAAATTTAAAAAAAATGGTCCAACCGTTTCTGAGATTAGCCGGAACATACAAACAGACAAAAATTTAAAAAAATGATTTTTCGATATTGGTAACTTATATTTACATTCGTATGCACTTGTCCCTATATCCCTTTGTACGCTTAAATCTTTAAAACTACGAAACGGATTTTGATGCGGTTTTTTTAATAGATAGAGTGATTCAAGAGGAAGGTTTATATGCATAACTAGCGGATCCCGCGGCTTTGCCTGTGCTAAATCTAGGAAAAAGCCCAAGCGAAGCGAGGGCGAGTCGCTAGTTTAAAATAAAAACAGACACTTCAATTTTATTTATATCATGTATAGATGAACTAATGTATTGATTTATCCTAAAGATATTTATATACACACATCTAATAAGATAATATCCACTTCTTTATTGAGAGAAGTAATACTTCGATTTACAAAGGGGATCGTTAGAAGATATCTAACTACTAACAACGGCTAACTCTACTAACTTAGCTAGCTCTTAGGATTGAGGCAATTATTTTGATCAACTAGTAATTTTTAGAAAACAGTAAGTGTATATCTGAGGTTACAATGTTAGATAAAGACTGTCGATTCCTAGAAATCGCTCTACGACTACATGACTACATGAGTGTACGAATGGCACAAGATTTAATTCTGATAAGTGAAATGATTTTTTAATTATATTTATTATATTCATGTGACCGATAGAATATAATCTGTTGAAAGTAACCTTATATAGGGCTTATTACAGCTTAACTTGTTTAGTTTAGGACATACCAAAACAGACTTTTTATGGATGAATATATATATGTACATATATAATATAACTAGCTACTTACCCTTTAGCACAAGCGCAGCCGCGGATTTACTTAAAACCACTCTATCCATTGGTAAAAACAGAATGAAAATCAATGCAGTAGTTTTTGAGTTTATCGCGAACAGACAGACACACAGTCAGTAGTGATATAGATCCTGATAGTGTTGTAGGTACTACGCTATACGAGTAGAATTGATTTTACTTTTGAAATAGGACGAGAGTTGTTTCATTGTAAAGTTAAGCGCAGCCATATAACTTCTGCATAAAAGCGCAAACATGCTACATTACATACTATTTACAGTTTGCCCTTTACAATAAACTTAATGTTTTAATACAGCAATGACCTAATTTCTAGTAATAGATATATCATAAGTAAATTTAATTGAATAAAAGTTTAAATGCGAAAGAGGATAAGGCCATAGTCCACCAGACTAAGTGAATGTTGATAAGTTGGTCCTCGCGCAATATTTTTCTTCACTATATTAACACACTCTATAAAAATTTCATATATTTTACTCTGTGGTATTAGTAAGAAAAAATAATCTTTAAAATGATTCGCATATGAAAAAGTCTAATACCTGAAACACGGGTTTTAAAACACTTCACTCAGTACTTTAACCGATTGCGCTAGGGACTAACACTTTTTATGCTCGTATTGAAAATATTATGAGTTAAAAATCATGGATGTTTTTAATATGGCAGATATTAAAGAGGTCCATATTGCTTAACCTTTAAAGTTAGATAGGTATATGTATACTACATATGCCTACGTATTATTGTCACTACATACTACAATATATAACCTAATTTGTTCTTGTATGAAATAATTTCAATTGGCTAGCTACTTATTCATCTATTGCTTTTATTAACAGCTTAATTGGTTTTAGATTTCTTTCAAAGTAAATTAAAATTCAACAATAAAATAAAAAGAAAATCGGTTTTTTCATTATCAAGAATGATTGACACAATATTAACTCCGTACAGTTTTTCTAAGGACATATTGTCATGTACATATATCATACCCACATGAGATGAGTATTTTAGTTGAATATGCGAACGAACCTAATATGGTTCGCAGCAGATGAGCAAAGCAGATTTCAATGAATAATCTTAATAAATTTATAATGAGCATTGCGGTGGCCTTTGTTATCTCAAAGACAGTATATATCTATGAATGTTAGAAATAAGATGTGACAGTGAAGCTTGAAGTGCCGATTGATTTACATTCAAAATTGTTCTCCACTTAACCATAATTAAAATAACGTGGCATGTTTAGCTGCCTCGATGGTGTAGTGGCTAGCATGTACGTCACACATCAAGAGGTCCTGAGTTCGAGTCCCGGGTCACTTCTCACTAACAGCCCGGAGTTGGGAAGTTGGCAGTGTGTCACCCCCGTGCGTTAGAGAGCACGTGTCACGTCAGGAGAACATTGTCATTAATTAAAACAACAAGAAAAAATGCAATAAAAAAATCTTGAATGCAACTACTGTGGTCAAGTATTGGCAAAGAAATTCTTTTAAATCTACACAATCTTTTCACAGATTAGTTGTGAATCCCAACTCACATTTTGGCTATTGAGTTAAAGCTGTTAATTCTAATAAATAATTAATTTTAGTTATCGCCTTACAGGAATTAACATGAAATAATTACGGTCTTACAGGTTTACTTTAAATTAAAATTCACTTAAAGAAAAGCTCTTTTTGAAAAATAAACGAATCTGAAACTTCATTTACGAAGCTAAAAATGAAATAGAAAATGTGTACAACGTCAGCATAAGCCTGGGTAACTAAATTTTTTTCTCGATAGGCAGTACGTGTCTTATCGAAAGTACGACTTTTTACCGGATAAAAGTGAAAAGGGCTCAAAAATTATAACAAGTTTTATAGTCTGTACAGATGTATATTTTATAATTTAATTATTTTAGTTAACATTTTTCTATAGATTTTTTATAATAAATTTATAAACAATGATAAAAAAGTTTTAAATATTTTTAGCCAAATAGCTTCATATGAAACAAATGTTTTTCGACTAAAAATACCAATTTCTTAACTACAAATTATATAGCTGTAAGCTTATTTTTATATTGTATAATTATAATAAATTAAATATGTTGTGACATCAACACACATCACCATCTAGTGTGTGAACCCTTGTTTTATGGATACTAAATATATCACACATATATACAACTTTTAATACATACATTTTATTACAAATATCCAAACACATAAACACCCAAATACAAATGCACCCAGCGGAAATCGAACCTGCGACCGTTGGCACAACATCAGTCATTACCAACTGAGCTTAACGTGTCGTCAATGTAATCTATCGAATGAGGAGTATAGGTCATCTGACGGTCAATATCAAGCTATAAATAAGGGTCTGAACGTAACCTTATATCGGTTAACTATTTCGAACCTACAGGTATAATTTATCCCTTTATCTGGCTCATTGGTCTATTGCATCAACTTGTGATTTTGAATCTTGCGATTCTGGGTTCAAAACTAGGTTGTGCCAAAAGAGTAATCTTTTGTGTCTAGTAGTCGATGTCGTACCCATAAGGTAGTTTAAAAAATATTTAACGCTGTGACGTAGTCTAGTCGTTTAGAATACATACGAAATATTGTACACATATTGTAGCTACTTTTGAATAATAAAATATTTATATATTTTTCTTTTCTTTCCACAGGTAAATTTGGTCATGACCGTCACAACGAAAAATCAACTTTCGTATTATTTTTGGTACGACATAAAAATAATAATTTACTTCTCGGATTCCAACATACATATTGTATTTTTATATAACATAAAAATGCTTATTAAGATAAGCTTAATATGAAATGTCGACATCAACTTTACTGATATTCATTGCTCATTCACATGTAGAGGTATTTTTTTTTGGATCCTACCTTTTCTGTTTGAAAGATTGGTTTATTTTTTATTTTTCCTTCAAAATTTTCTTATTAAATGACAGGATTCTGCTATATTCAGTTTCTTTTAACTTTCCATTGTTAGGTATCCCTGCAATAAGAGGTAATCAAGCAAAAGTGTTTCGAAAACTTACTAGGTTCTCTCAGACATGCATGTTTCCTCACCATGGTTTCCTTCACCATAAAATAAGGGTTAATCATACTGTTAGAAGTTATTCGCACTTGAAAATATCAAAGGTTCGAGACCGGGATATGAACCCACTTCACTCGGTTTACCAAATGAGCGCGTTACTGATAATAAAAATTATAGGTAAGGTCTAAATAAATACTAACATATGAAAATAAAAAAAAGTTTTATTATAGTGATTACTTAGTAACAATTACGTCTCTACTGTCAGTACATGGCAGTTATACGTTCTGATCCGTATTATTTTAAGTATTCAGTTTAAGTGTTATCCCGACCGAGTATCCCGTATCCCGAGAAAGTTTCCAGTCTGAGTTCTCTAAACCGATATAGGTAGTACAAGTTGGTTTCGGTTAAGCCGTACAAGATTATATATAATATCGAAGTTCATCTTATAAATCCGCACCGTGAATATTAATCGGAGATTTCGGGAGGCAATATCTAACTCAAAGCGATGAATTATACTGTTTTTTTTAATCAGTACGATAACATAGAGTTGACTAAAATTTTTAACGTATTTTAAAGTAAAAGTATTTAATATATTAACTCAATCTACATAATTCATAATAGCTACGATACATATATTTTTACGACACTCAGTTTGTAGTGACCCTACTTACTGCGCCAGTGGTCGCGGCTTCGATTCCCGCTGCGTCACTTGCGTGATGAGCACGAATGTTTGTACTCCAGTCATGGGTGTTTATATTTATAATATGTATTAATTTAAAGTAATATATATGTAGTATATCAACTATCTGTAACACAAGCCTCGTAGCTTAACACGGAACTAGATAGCGCTGTGTGTAATAATGTCCCAACATATTTATTTATATCGCACGTTCAATATCTGCATTGCGTTAAATTACTCACATACGTATTTTACGTTATATCCTTACAACTTTCATCCTCTTTATGCCTTTCTCCTTTATTACTATGTTATTATTCTCTTCATGCAAGCCTGTTTTGTATTGTCTTCCTAATGAACTTTTTACTAGTTTCTTAACGCAGCTTTGGTCGGGTCTATGTGTAATCGCAATATCAGTATATATAAATAAAATTGAAGGGTCTGTTTTAAATTTCAAATTAACAGTTTTTTGCTAAATGAATATGAAAGTATATACGGTGTAAGTACGTTTCTGAGACGGCTGGACCGATTTTGACATGACTTTCACTCGCAGATACCTAATGCTATAAGGAGTAGTTTAGACTACTCTTATGTTATTAGAACATTATAAGAAACTGTTTTAATTTATTTTAACTTACGCCAAGCTTGCTAGTTATAAATACGAATGTTGCTGGATGGGCATTGGGCGTGCATGCGTGCGTGTGGGTACTAGGCGGAAGTAGTACGCAAAGCACAAAGCTAATAAAAATTGTTTCGTATTACAATTTTACAATTTTACACAATTAAAATATTCATATTTCTTACCCCTTAAAAGTCCATATCTCGAATTTCATATTTTCAACATCATAAGGTGTATGTATTCCTAGTTCCTTAAAAGTAACAGATATTTGCAAGCAAGCTTTTTACAAGCTTTCGTTCTTTTTAGGTGTTTTAATTTGAAAAAAAAGCCAGTACCGCTTTAATTTGTCTAAACACCTATTTAATAAACTCTACATACTACACGTTACATATTCATACAAATCTAAAATGTAATCTCTTGTGATGCCAGAGTACACCTTAGGAGTAACCCCATGATATATGTAGTCTGCCTCGGCAGATCTGCCGTTGTGACGTCGGAGTTGAGAACATAAGCATAATGTGACGCCATATTAACACGGAGAGGTTCTGTTGTCTGTTGAGATTAGTGGGTAGTACTGGCTTATAGTGAGTCCCACATACCAAAAACCCTGCAATGGCATCTATTACCCGTATGTATGCATTGTGTTAATGCATTACCGAATGCAAACGTAGAAACAAATTTACTTTGTTTTTGCCAATTAAACGACAATCCCACTTATATTTAATGACAATGTATATGTACTCGGAATACGTCAGTTTACCACATTCATGCAATGGTTACATTAATTAGTATTACTTGTGATTTTATACATTTCACGTTCGAGTGAGCACAACTTTGCGGTTAATGTTTTTGTTTTATTTTTATATGTTTATAGCAGATTCCTTAGCATAATTTCGAAAGATATTACTAAAAATAATTTTGTTATTTTGATAATTCATCAATACTTATTACTTTGGAAATGTAAAGTGCCACATACACTCAATTGTTTGTTTCGTCAATTCTTCTTTAAAGACGTACATTTTCTGCATAGAACGCCTAAATTGCGTAGGAAGTATAAGTATCTTGTCGTAATAATCATAATAAAAATGAAGTTAAAAATGAACTCACATAATTTGTTACGCTCTACCCATTGCTTTGTTCTCTTAGTCTTGATGACGCAGACATACACTATAAATGATATTACCGTTCCCATTCCTGAGACTTCTTTATAATGGCTGACGACAAATTACGTTATATTTTATTCATTTTTAATTTCAAAATTTTACTATTAATATTACTAAATTAACTATAGAAATTTGTATGTATTATGTAGGTTCTAGGTAAATAGTACTTGGTAGTACTTTAGAATTTATAAATTTGAGGCATAAGTATCTAAAATATAATTTAACAAAAAAAAATACAAAAAATATCTCTATATATAATATTGTCTAGTGGACTTGTACCTATCCAGTTTGTTATTGTAAAGAAGTTAAACTTTTGTTATACAACGAGCCTCAGTCATAAATTTTCAAGAGATAGGCGCTAAACTAAACTCACTGAAAAATGTTGAATGAATTTAAAAATGAATTTTTAAGCCTTTCAAATAGTAAATCTTATTTTACCTTTTACTATGTTTGATGCTCAAAAACGTTCGTTGTTAAAAATGGTTGTTACTGAAATCTAGATTTTTTTGAAAAAAAAAAAACCAATTTCTTAATAAATACTACATATATAAATGATTAATTATTATATATTCAGATATAGAGTCCATTTATTTCCAAGAGATCCATACTTTTTTAAAGTTTTAAATGTGTCATTATATGCAATTACAAAGTACTATTAGGTATGAACGTCTTCATTACTATCACTTAACTAATATCCTAACTACGGCATTAGAATATAATGCAAAAGCCCTCGAGTCTTACAGTCATCCTTATAGAAAGCTTTATGTAGTACGTAATTTATAAACGAGAGACATTGATGTAGGACCAGGATATGTATGGGACATACCTGCAACATTGTTAAATACTTGAGCTTTTTTTATATTTTTGAGGTGACTGAAATTCACTCATCATCACTAAATACTATAAAAGGTCACTTCCCGTCTGTCTGTCCCTATGTATGCTAAGATCTTTAAAACTACGCAACGGATTTTGATGCGGTTTTTTTTAATAGATAGAGTGATTCATAAGGAAGGTTTTTATATAAACCGGGTGAGTCGCTATTATTAAATAAAAGACACAAATAATACTTATACCCAAAACATTGTCGAAACCGGGATTTGAATGCAGGACTTTTGAATTTCTATATGGGCAGTCGTACATGCTACCCGCTACACCAACATGGCTAAAGCATTGTAAAAAGCATCGTAGTGTTCAAGTAATAGATACAAAAATCGATAGAGATAACATCTTTCATTTCCGACGTTACATCCAGAATATAATTGCTATAATAATTAATTTTACATTTCATCTTGAACTAGGCTGGCGCTCTACCAGGCTTAGATCTAGCCCACGTTATTAAATGAAAGATCTACCGTGTCTAAGGTGTCATCGCAAGAAAGTATGTTCGACTTTGAGCTCAATTTTTCTTAAAATATATTACTTTTATAATTTATCACAGAAAATTTCATAATAAGTGAATTCCAAAGCAAATATAGATTATTATTGGTTTCGTTTACTTAAAATATAAATAAATATATGAAAACATTAACACACATCTATTTCCATGGTAAGCTACGAGGCTTGTGTTACGTATACCATTATTGATACACTAAACATATATAAGTAACTCTAAATACATACATATTACGATTATAAAACACTTATGATTGTAGTGCAAATATTCGTGCTCGTGAACAAACGAATGCCACCAGCAAGACTCGAACCAGTAATCGCTGGCATTGCAATAGTTACTACAAACTCAGCCTTTGTCGTCAAATATGCCGTATAATGCTAGAATTTAATTGACTTCTAATAAAATAATATCAGTTAAAAAGAGAAAGAAAAGGAATTGATATAAAACTTTATTGTTTGCAATTTTAAACATAAAATCTCTTAGTCCAATCAAAAGTAGATATTTTTTTTATTCACTTAGGAACTTTCAGGAACATAATAATAACAAACAAAACGATTTAAGACGATTCGAAGGCCAGTAGATAAAGAAAATGTTCTTGACTTCAATCACGCACTTATTAATGTAATGAGTATTGTGATTTCAAATACATATATTTACAAGGTCTTAGAACAAATAAATGGAGGTAACAAAATCTTCCGCAAAAACAAAAGCCAAAGAAATCTAGTTAATTAATTTACAACTAGATTAATAGAAATAGATGGTATACATTAAAAGGTGATGAAAAAAACACTATGGAATATTTACTTCGTACTAAATATTATCTTGTTTTAATTGACTAATTTAAGTCATGAGTGTGTTATATACTATTCTATAGTTCGTGTAACATAAGCCTGCTTGCCAAAATTTTTGTGTTTGTTCCGGCTCTGAAACGGTTGGACCGAATTTGATGAGACTTTCACTCGCATATAGCTAATGTTATAAGGAGTAACTTAGGCTACTTTTATTTACGGAACCCGCGGCTACGCTAGAGCTAAATCTATGGACAAGGGTGAATCACTAGTAAAAAATAAATTACTTAGAATATTTTTCTACTGCCAAATGACATTCAAATAAACACTCTTACCTCAAACATGCGTAGTATATAAGTGGCAAAATGGCCTACTTAAGTCTATAGTAGTAATAATAAGCGTCACTTATGCGAGAAAAGTGATATTATATTTATTAATCAATCAGATCCTTTTAACTTTTTTGATTATTGCACGTACACAAGTAGAACAAACCTAAAAACCAGGGCTGCCGTCGTCATATAATAAGTTTATGTTATATTGCTACGGAGGAACGGCGTAGAAGGCAATTTATTTTCTGACGAACTTTTTATTACGTGTAATTTTTATATTTCAGTAAGAGAAAATTAAATGTAGTCGCAGAATTTCAATGACTGAATTAGTGAAACCAAGTCTACATGTAATTCAATTAGATATTTATAACGCGAAGTTCCTATAGTATAATTTTGATTAAAATGAACGGGTGATAATTGTTTATTTTTTTAAACTTATTAAACTTTTTTTGCATTTAAAATGAATCGAGTACAAAGTGGTTTTTGAGTTCTATTAAATCAGAAACTATTTGAAAATTGTAAAAATGTATGTAGTAGAATTACAGTTCCAGAAAACATAGCAAAAATAGGTTTACTCGATGAAAAAATTGGGGTAGATATTTTATTCCACTAAATAGGCAAATCGTAATACATTCAAAACTAATTTTCCTTTCACATGAGTACTAATTAGCATCTATAGTTTTACTTTTTATTGTTTCAAAATGCCCTACATCGGGAATCAAACGCTAAATGTCATTCTTCAATGCAATTCTTTTTATTTATCAATTTTAGCTTAAGTATATTTAGTCCCTATTTCTCTACCAACAAGGTAAAATTCTTCGGAGTATCGCAAAACTAGTTTCTCTGTCAGTCTGCTCAGTAATAATATTACTGATAATCTTGTTTTGTTTCCGCTACTCGCGACGTTTCTCTGGAAGTCCCAGTTTTTACTTTAAAATCCGATTTATTGGCTCTTGCTTATGGATCAGGTCGTCTTTTACCTCGACTCTTAAGATCTACGCGAATTAACCCTTTAAATAAAACTATTTGTCGGAAATTTATCTAAACCTAAAACCTTAGTCTCTCCTGAGACCATGTTTGCTATAAAGTATTCAAAACGTCGCTGGAAATGATGAATCAACGAAAAACATCTAAAAGATACTATTCTTTAATATATAAAACAAATATATTAAATTTATTTTATTTTTATTCAGGATTTTACATCTAACATGATCATTAGGAGACTATATCAGACCTTTATTGGGTTGTATTTTTTTGTATTTTTTCCCTCAAAACTCCGTTATAGGTGAATTAAGCAATAAAGTTTTTTTGTTAAAAAAGTGTTTAAAGTGTTTTAAGTGTATATTTTCAATTAGGATAGGACTACTCATTTAAATTTGAATATAAAAATCCACCCCATTAGGGTAGACTGTCGAATAGTAATAAGGGATGATTGATTTTTCACCTACAGAATTTTTATGTTAGACCACGCCTAACTTTTTACGTGTTGCCCGATTTCGATGATTTTTTCATTAAATTGAGTAAATCTAAAAAGATTACGTCACATATTGATTATTGAATTTATAATATTTTAAACTATATATAATAATTGTCGATTGGCACTAACTCTGAAAAGATTAGATTAGATATCTCTAGTAAGTAAATGAAAACTACCAATTAATTATTTTTGACGACACGTTTGGCTCAGTTGGTAGTGACCCTGCTTTCTGCGCCTGCGGTCGTGGGTTTGAGTCCCGCTGGGGACATTCATTTGTTGAGCACGAATGTTTGTGCTCCAGTCATGAGTCTTTATATTTATAATATGTAGGTATGTATTTGTAATATATGTGGGTAGAAACTACATTGACACTCTGTAATATGTATATATAGGCGGTATTCCATCTTGTCGAATGAGTTTGCAATAAACAGTCAACGAAGTACCTACCTGTGTTTCCTTTGTCTCGTAACGTCCAAATATTTCTCAGTGGCGACGATCGAATTTACGTGTGCAAGTTAGTTAATTGTAGTGATAAATAAAATGTCGATCGGTAAAATCGCGGAGTTTAATGTGCGGACGGACAATTGGCGGTTATATGTCGAGCGTCTAGAACAGTATTTTATTGTTAATAAGATAGCAAACGAACTAAAAGTACCGACATTAATCACCGTAGTCGGATTAGAGTGCTATGAATTATTGGTCGATTTGTGTACTCCAGATAAACCGTCAGCTAAAAGTTTCGAACAGCTGACTAAAATACTCGAAAAGCATTTGCAACCTAAGCCGAGTATTTTGGCGGAACGGTTTAAGTTTCGACATAGGAAGCAAATGAACGGTGAAACGTTGGCAGAATATGTAGCTGTATTGAAAAAGCTGTCTAAAACCTGTGAATTCGGGACTTGGTTGGAAGAAAGCCTGAGAGATCAATTAGTCTGCGGTATTCAGTGTGAAGCGATACGGCAGCGGCTATTTCAAGAAGAACATCTGGACTTTGCGAAAGCGTATCGTTTGGCTGTTAGCATGGAGGCAGCCGAGAAGGATGCAGCGGTAGTGGAAAGTCGGGTTGTGGCGCCGGGCGGAGTGCCGGCGGTGACGGCAGTGTGTCGGGCAGCGGTAGCGGCGGCCGCGAGCGGCGCGCGCGGTCGGCGCGCGGTGCGGCCGGCGCAGGCGGCGGAGTCGTCGCGGAGCCAGGCGGCGGCCGCGGCGCGTTGTCGCGCTTGTGGCGGTCAGCACGGGAGGTTCCCGTGTAGATTTGCGCGCTATGTGTGCAGGGCGTGCGGGCAGCAGGGGCACCTACAGCGGGTGTGTCCTAATATGACACGAGCTTATAACATCGAGAATACGACGACAGCGGCAACAGCTACAGACAGCGAAGAGAGTGACGAGGTAATAGTAGTTGAACTTAACCAATTAGCACTAGAACAATGCAAACCATTCATGGTGACCTTAAATGTTCAAAATAAATATATTTCCATGGAATGTGATACGGGTAGTGCAGTGTCGTGTATTAGTAGTGAATTTTATAACAAATATTTATATGATTTAAAATTACAAGATTGTAGATTAATTTTAAAATATTACACCGGGGAAACGGTACGCCCGGTCGGGGTCATTAAGCCTCTGGTTAAATACGGCGGGCGAGAAAAATATTTGGATCTTTATGTAGTGCGGGATGCTAAGTCTGCTTTATTGGGGAGGCAATGGTTATTAGAATTAAACATAAAATTACCTAAACTAGAAATTGATGCTGTGAATTTTATAGCAAATAATATTTTTAATATCAATGATTTCAGTTCCAAATATTGTGAAGTATTTGCGGAGGGCCTCGGACGGTTCACCGGTGGCGCGGCGAGCATTCACATACGAGAGGGAGCGCGGCCGGTGTTCATGCGCGCGCGCCCGCTGGCGTACGCGCTGCGCGAGCCGGTGGAGCGCGCGCTCGAGCAGATGGTGCGCGACGGCATCCTCACACCTGTCGAGCGCTCCGACTGGGCCACTCCGATAGTGCCAGTTATGAAGAAAGATGGTAATGTACGGATTTGCGCTGATTACAAATTAACACTCAATAAAGTAATCGAGATTGACCGTTACCCGCTACCTCGTACGGAGGACTTGCTCGCTCGGTTACACGGGGGCGAGTTGTTTACTAAGATAGACCTTTCACAGGCCTACGCACAGATTGAATTAGATGAGAGTAAGAAATATACAGTCATAAATACGCACAAAGGACTTTTTATGTTTAATCGTTTAGTGTTCGGGTTATCATCTAGCCCAGGCATTTTTCAAAAGCGTTTAGAGCAACTATTTTCCGATTTACCATACGTAGGAGTATTTTTGGACGATATAGTAATAACGGGGCGGAATAACCAAGAACATATTAACAATTTACACAAGGTATTTGAGCGATTAAAAGTTAGCGGCCTCAAAGTAAAGAAAGAAAAATGTGAGTTTTTCCAGGAGTCAATTTGTTATTTGGGGCATGTTATTGATAAGCGGGGTATACATACTAATCCTGAAAAGGTTAAGGCTATTGTTAACACCTCCGCACCCACAACTGTATCTGAGCTTAGGTCTTTCATAGGTATGGTCATGTATTACGCTAAGTTTATTAAAAATGTAAGTACGATTTTAGCACCGCTATACAATCTTCTGCGGGCTAATGTCAAATTCATATGGAGCAAGGAATGTGAAAGGGCTTTCCATATAATAAAGGAAAAATTAAGTTCTAGCGAAGTATTGGTACATTACTCAAGCGACTTGCCGCTAATACTGACAGCGGACGCGAGCGGGGTAGGGGTAGGCGCCGTCATCTCACACAGTACGCCCGAGGGCGAACGGCCTATAGCTTATGCATCGCGTTCATTAACGGCAGCCGAACGGGCGTATTCACAAATTGATAGGGAAGCTTTAGGAATTATATATGGAATTAGAAAGTTTCATCAATACCTGTACGGGCGGCGCTTCACATTAAGAACTGATCATAAGCCACTTACTTATATTTTTGGTAATAAAATAGGCATTCCAATAATGGCAGCGTCGCGGTTGCAGCGATGGGCTGTATTGTTAGCGGGATATAACTATGCAATAGAGTACATCTCGTCACAAAAAAATTGTGCGGATGCGTTGTCCAGGCTGCCACAGATCAGTGTCACCGATAAAGAGGTCAAAGAAAGTACGTACTTAAATTTTGTCGAGACGTTCTTGCCCGTGACTAATGATGATATAAGAGCGGCTACTAGCAGGGACGCATTGCTAAGTAAAATAATTTTATACGTTCACTCGGGGTGGCCTTTGAACTGCCCGGAGGGTGAAGAATACAAGCCTTACTACAATAAGCGTAATGAAATATATATAGATCGAGGCTGTTTAATGTGGGGCTATAGGGTTATAGTACCAGCTTCGTTACGTAGTGTAGTATTGAAGCAACTTCATGCTAGTCACATGGGCATTGTCAAAACTAAGGGTATAGCGCGGAGTTACGTATGGTGGCCGAATATAGACGTCGACGTGGAAGCCGTCTGTAGGCAATGCGACACGTGTGCGGCGGAGGCCCAGGCACCCCCGCGCGCTCCTCCAAGTCCTTGGACTTACGATTTGCGTCCTTGGAGTAGGATTCACTTAGATTTCTTAGGCCCGTTGGGTAGTAAAACGTTTTTAATATTAATCGATTCTAGTACAAAATGGCTGGAAATATTTGAAATGGCTCGAACGAACGCTGCATCGGTCATAAAAATTTTAAGGGCAACTTTTGCACGTTTCGGGTTACCAACCGAGGTCGTGTCGGACCAGGGACCTCCTTTCACAAGTTACGAGTTCAGAGATTTCTTAGAAAAAAATGGGGTCCGTCAATCGTTTTCACCTGTTTATCACCCGGCATCTAATGGAGCCGCGGAAAACGCAGTAAAGCTTTGTAAGCGTGTGATTAAAAAGGCCATGCGAGAGGCAATCGATGTAGACGCTGCTCTTCAAACTTTTCTGCTGTCATATCGAAATAGCGTGCATAGTAGTACCGGCGAAAGCCCTTCCATGTTGCTTCAAAAGCGTATCCTTCGCTCTCGGTTAGATCTTCTGAGAGGCGAACGTGCCCGTGAGGACAGCGTGCGGGACGCGCAGGCGCGCCAGGTACAGTATGCGGGTGGTGTACCACGTAATTTACACATAGGAGACCAAGTTATGGCTAGAGGTTATGGTAGTAGGGAAAAATGGTTAGACGGAACAATTATAAGTAGAGAAGGTTCCCAAAGGTACATTATCGAAAGCGGTAACGGTCAAAAGTTTCATAGACATATGGATCAAATAAAGCGCAAATCTCGTTATTCGGGCGTGTTGAGCTCGGCAGGTGACGAGGAGGTCGTCGAGCAACCAGATGATAAAGAGAACCTAGAATTAAATACGGGAATAGAGAAGACAGGAAGTCGTATCGGTGAGGAGGATGATAAGGGTATGGCTGATAAACATGCAGATGACAATTCACTTAATGAACCTTGTTCTCCAAATAAGTGCTCGCCCAAGTCACCGCTGAATCGTCCCAGGCGCCAAAGAAAGCCTGTTTTTAGATATGGAATAGATGCCTAAGTTCGATGTTTGTAATATATGTATATTTAATTAGAATAGTTGTATTTTAAGTGGGGAGGTGTAATATATGTGGGTAGAAACTACATTGACACTCTGTAATATGTATATATAGGCGGTATTCCATCTTGTCGAATGAGTTTGCAATAAACAGTCAACGAAGTACCTACCTGTGTTTCCTTTGTCTCGTAACGTCCAAATATTTCTCAGTATTATACAATTTATATGTGTAGTGTATCAACTATCTGGCATCCGTAACACAAGCTTCGTAGCTTACAACGGAACTAGATGGTGCTATTGTAATAATGTCCCAATATATTTATTTATTCTTGTTAGTGATTTTTGTTTTTGGTATTTGGTGATTAGTGTTTGTTTGACGACACGTTTGGCTCAGTTGGTAGTAACCCTACCTTCTGCGCCAGCGGTCGTGGGTTCGAGTCCCGCTGGGGGCATTCATTTGTTGAGTACGAATGTTTGTTCTCCAGTCATGGGTGTTAATATTTATATTATGTATGTATTTAAAAACCCGTACGTACCCGTACGTAACACAAGCCTCGTAGCTTACCGTGGAACATCTAGTTCTTAGCGCTGTTGTAAAAAAAATGTCCCAACATATTTTTTTGTGGGAAAGATCACTAAAATGTTCCCATAGCAATGAAACTATTTTAGCTAAAGCCATTTAAAAGTTTTCTTTCGTAGTTTACTCTCATACAACTCTCTCAATAAGAGCCGTAGTGAGCCACAGCGATGTGGGTCAAGTGCTCTGTTTCCGACTAATCCTTAGCTTTGTGATTTGGGTTCTAGTTAAGTGAGCTTGATCTTTGTTTAAGCACGATTCGAATTCACGATCGTTTTGAATGCAGCAAGCATTCAAAACGACCAAAATACTACATGAATCTTGTATGTAGCAAGATAAACATAATATAGTATTTTCGAGTACAAGTAAATTTGTTGTTACATTCAATTCTTTATTTTTTTATTAGTTTTTTCTCTGTTTTTTTATTTTAGTTATGTAATTAGGGTTATAAGTTTCTTTATAATCAGGTACTTAATTAAATCCAATTTTAAATAACTATTATCCACAAGCTAAATGTATTTCAAAAATAATGATATAAATTAAGTCTTTTTAAAATTATTTTTATCGGAATATCAGAAAACTTCAAGTCGTTTATTATATTATATATCTATCATAGAAGCACCTGATAACTGTAAGGGAAGGCGTAAAGGTCAAGGACTACGATGAGTCACGAATCACGATTATGGATTGTCATCGCCATTATTCGCCTAAGTGATTTGACATCAGCTCTTCATTCAAATTATTTATTTAATGAGGTACCTACATAAGATAATTAAATTTACTAAAACTAAACTTAATTATAATATTCAAACAATAATTGTCTTGTGATAACGGTGAAGTAAGCACTAAGCACGCGGTTTTAATTAGAGTGACAGCGGATTAACTATAAGGCTTAGAAAATAACAGTTTGGGTAACATTAGAAATGCCTGCTACATTTATGTCTTACTTAAAATAATTAGAATACGTATTTTACTACATGTAACTAGCTTTACTTATATATTATTATTATAAATAGAAAAAATATATGTGTTTTTCTATGGTTGCTCTAAATAGATACCTAAACTTAAATACGACGAATTCGATGTTTTGTATGAAGACAGTTTGCGACCCTGAACGTAGGATAGTTTTAATCCTGGAAATCATCCCCTGGGGGTGAAAATAGGGATGAAAGCACGTATAAGTAATCAACCTTTTCTCATGTAGGAGATACTAACAAATGTACTCGTACATATCTATTGTTCTATACTTTCTATTCAATCTTAACCATTAAAACCCGAACCGAGCATGGACAAGGCGTTCTTAATAATACAAAAGGTGAAAAGTTTGTTTCATTGAATTTATCTCTAGAATTCCCAGTATTAAAAAGAAATCACTTTTCACAGCCTATGGGATAGGAGCCTTCCTTAGGAAGAAGATTTTGCTATGTATTGACCATTGAGAGTCGAACAAATAATTAAATAAGTTCTTCCATAGCTTATTAGTATTCTATATATCAGTATCAGTATTTTAATACGTTCCCATTTAACGTTCCACTGCTCGATATGAGCCAGCGGCCCTCTCTTTAGGAGGATGAGATCAAAGTCCACCATGCTGTTCAAGTGTCGGTTGGCGGACTTGACGTAGTCATGCTAGGTTAAATATATAGAGACATTATTACACACAGCACTAACTAGTTCCGTGCGACGAGGCTTGTTTTACGGATCCCAGATAGTTCGTACACTACACTGTACAATTTTAAATAGGTATATACAAACTATAAATATGACTGGAGTACAAACATTCGTGCTAAACAAAGGAATGCCTCGAACCAGCGACCACCGCGCTGGAGCAACAAGTAGGTTCACTATAAACTGAGTCAAACGTGTCATCCTCTTAGACATACGGGTTTTCTCACGATATATAGCTTTATCGTAAGACAAGTGGTATTCATGTTGGAAATGATTCCAATATGAAAATATAAATGTTACGAGATTTTTGGGATTTGAATCCGCTTTATTCGGTTTTCCAAGCGAGTTCGTTGGCCACTGGGCTACTACTGCTACCATATTTTCATTAAATCAGTTAATTTTAGTGTTACATGCAACCCTTTACTTATAATTTACCTAAATTTATAACTTCAGGCCCTACGGTAAAACCCTAAATGACATGTTGATGTTGTCGTTTTAAACAAACACTAACTCAAACACCACACCACTAACAAACTGCGGCAATTAATTTTGATACAGGTTAAGTGCTTGCTTGTGTTCAATTATTTTACAGGAATTTTGAGATAAGATAACATTTTGTACACTATTAGCAACAGAATTTTTCAATTTTTTGCAATTAGACCAGGGTAGAAGCCTTTAAAAATAATAAAAAGTGAAAAAAAATTACAGTAGTATGAAACCCATTAGAAAAGGAAGAATATGATAGATTTCAACGAACAGAAAGTATACCAATTTATTGAAAAAAGCTAATATTTTGACGGGTGAATTTTCGGTTGAAAATTAGGCTACTTTTTCGATATTAATTCAAAATAAGGTGAAAAAATAAATATTTCAAATCAAATAGATTACAGCGTATTTGAGACATAAAAAGGTTCACCAAATTTCGTCAAAAAAGAACTTTTTTTGTAAAAGATAAAAATAAAAAACCAAAAACTTGGTTTTTTGAACGTTTCACATAAATTTTGAGGTTATGTGAAAAAAGTGTAAATACAAAAGTTTTAGAGCTTTTTATTACTTACAACTTTGCCATTAAACTTTTTCTACTGGACTTTTTGTTTTGCCGGAAATCGAGAAAAACCGTTTTTTCCCCTTAAATGCTCCCCCTCTTCCCCTTCCCGAAATCAAATCGCCCCTAATTTATTTTTCCTTTCATTTTTATAATATTCTCTTCCTTTTCCAATGGGTTTCATACTACTGTAATTTTTTTTTGTTTCAAAAATTATCGACACTGGTCTAAATATATTATTAATAAAAATCGATTTCAAATACCGTAAATCAAAGTGCATATTTATTTTAAAATAATTATAACTTACCTCGTCCAGTAATCAAACTTTGTATTATAGTAGTTAATAGTAAGTCGTACATACCTATCCATCCACCAGCTATTAAGCTAACTAAGGCTGAAAATAAATTTAATGTCGTTTTAATTTTTATTTACAAACATTTATTATAAAGCGTACTACAGCGGGGTCATAACCGCTATAAACTCTGGGACGAAATGTCTTTTGCATGACGAATAATCAAGTATCATACTATAATCAAGTGTGAACCAGAGCTGAGTATGAAGTGGCCACTCATGCCACTTAACTATGTATCAGGTAATATAAAATGCTTTTCCCGTCTAGATAAAAAGGATCTTAGCACATAGGTATTTACAATCTTTCCTGATTTTACCTGTTTTTATATAAAATTTAATTTCTATAGACTATACATATAAATATAAATAAAAGTGTCTGTTTTTAATTTCAAATTAACAGCTTTTCACTAAGTGCATATGAAAGTAAATATTGTACTAGCATCAAAAAATCTATTTTTAAAATTTTTGTCTGTCTGTTTGTTCCGGCTAATCTTTGAAACGGCTGGACCGATTTTGACGGGACATTCACTTGTAGATAGCTAATGTTATAAGGCGTAACTTAGTCTACTTTTTAACCGACTCCAAAAAGGAGAATATATTTTAGAAATTCACTCACACTAAACCTAGGCTGAGTCTTTAGTATATAATACAAATGAATGAATGTTGCTAAACGCAAATCTCGAGAATCTCTTTACCAATTCAGCTTTTTTTTATATGTTCCTTAAGGCACACGGAAGTTTTAAATAATAAAAGCAACAACTAGGGACTAACCCGAGCGAAACAAGGGTGAGTCGCTAGCTTGTAATAAAAGCTTTCGAAACTTTTTGAAATGACAGAGTGATAGCAAAACCTTTATTTTTTAATGTTAGAAAATGCATTTACGCTTACCACTTGTAGGTAATAGGTGTTATATGGGGATCACAAGCTAGAAAAGCCAGTACTACCCACTAAAAATCAACAGAATCTCCCCCGTCTTGTGGACGTACCTGGACTTAGCTTCCCACCCGGCTGGCTTTCCAGATGCTACTAAGAATTTAATAATCAACATTGTAACAAGTGAAGCTAATAAGATCGTATTTAAAAGTATATAAGTTACTGAATCCTTTTTATCGCCGAAGAACGTTTCTTTTATTTCCCATTGAATGTCGACGGATGTTTCGACCTTAATGTGCTCTTATTTAAATGACTATTGGGTATTAACTACCTAATGTCTTACATCACACTAAATTAAACAAAAACTGTGTTTTATTTTAAGCCTTAGTACAATTAATATTAGACTTAAATCATATTGCACTGATCTGCTTGTAGGTCGTGTTGGGTCGAAATAGGGTTGACACAGGTCAATTTTGCGCCGAGCCAAAATTAATTAGTGTCCAGCGTTTCATTATTTTCGATACAAGTAATGAAGAGTCACGACTAGACGTCCCATTAATATGTGATGTGGTTTCAATATAAGATATTTAATCAAGGCATGTCCAAAAGAATATTATTTGTTTCATATTTATAGCCTTATTATTAGTATGAGGTTTGTCCCTACATATGTTTTAACTGATTTCTTAGAGATATTTTGAATTTTCCCGCTGTAAAAATATTCTATATATTGAACCGGATAATTTGCCATCATTATATTAAAACATCGTGAGGAAACCTGCATGTCTGAAAAAACCTAGCAAGTTTTCGAAAGGCGTGTGAAGTCCGCCAACACGCACTAGGCCAGCGCGGTGGACTATGGCCTGATCCCCCTCGTACTGAGGGAGGCCCGTGCCCAGCAGTGGGACGTTGAAGGGCTGATGATGATCATGATGATGATGATGATATATATTATGTAGATTTATAAAAATAAACTTAGATTTACAGATTCGACTCAAAATTTCATAACGTGTATAGATTAATGATAATAATATTATTTTATGTGTTTCGCATTATTGTTATTATTTCAACTTTTTTATTTATACTGTGTGATAGGTACGTGTTACTTAATTTTAAAATTTGATATACATACTATACTCACCAGAGATGCATTTATACACCTTGTGACAGTTACGTTTTTCCTTACTCATCATCCGTCGTATATGTAGGTAGTATACAAAATAAAATAAAAAATACAAGCTCAAAATATTTATGAAAGCATAACTTTTTTAATCCTCTTGACGCCGTTCAAAGAATTTTTCACCAATTAATAGCAAAAAAAATTAGAAATGTTAATTCGCATTTGTATTACCCAAACTAAGACATAATCTAACGCTGCCATCTCGAGGGAAATCACCGAAAAGGGTTATTTCATATGCGATACAGCAAACTTCACGGGAATCTCATATAACTTTAAGCATTTATAGTTTATTTCCTTTAAAATATACATTTTATTTTATATCCTATTTTATTAAGTACCTATTATAAGTTAAAAAAAATAATAAATAAATGTTCTAGAAGACAAAGAATACTTGTGTTTTGCTTAGAAGTCTTTTATATAAATATATAAAAGCGAAAGGTCACTCACTAACTCATAACGAAATATAGAAAATCGCTTGACGTATAAAGACGAAATTTAGCAGGGACATCATCTAGGAACTCGCCCTCTTCCCTAGATTTAACACAAGTAAAGCCGCGGGATCCGCTAGTTATCCATATAAACCTTCTTCTTGAATCAATCTATCTATTAAAAAAACCGCATCAAAATCCGTTGCGTAGTTTTAAAGATTTAAGCATACATAGGGATATAGGGACAGAGAAAGCGACCTTGTTTTATACTATGTAGTGATGTTGAGAAAGGTTATTATTCTTGACATAAAACAATTTTACTTTTAGATATTCGTAAGAGACACAAGAGTCAAGTTACTAATATTATAAGTGTGAAGTAGCTCCGTCTAATTTCTGTTACCTTTTCACACTTAAGACTCTGACTAGATTTTTGATATTCAACCTTGTTTCGATAACGTAAGTATAACTTATTGTTTTGCTTAAAGGGTCTAGCTCTAGCTGGATAAGCACAGGCAATATGCTCCTGACAGCATATTTCTTATAGACTGTTTCAAAGAATGGCCTATGATTAATATTATTTTTTAGATTAAATGTATTTTTTGAAATAATTCGTTTTAATAAAAAAAAATGTATTTGTACCTCATCACAGCTTATTAGTCTTCTTGACTGCCCGGTCACGGTCTCTTATATTTTAGTAATGAATAATATTGAAACAACGGCTAAGAGTCAGTATAAGTTTATTACGTAGAGAAGGGAAAACCCTTCCCTACCCATATTGTTAATGTCTTAAGTTCTACACTTTTCAGCCGATCGTTACAGAAATTTGCTACACGTGTGTATTTAAGTATGCATAATACTTTAGGGAGTTCTCCCATATATTTCCTCAAGATTTAACTGTACAGCTAGTATAATAATTAATATATTGGACAATTTTTTATCACATTTCATATCTGTTCGAATTTCACAGTCTATATCAAAAAAAGCCTCGTCCTTTGAAAGAAAACTCAGGTCGTTGTTAAGGCCATTTGATAACTTAAGTAGGTATATTAGATATAAGTATAACTTTTACTATTTATTCCAATACATGTACGCAGTACGAGTACATTAAAGATATTATCATAATAGAATCTTTTAATTTCAATACTTTGCTTTAATCGCCTATTTATTTGACTTTGTTATAAAAAAAGGCTTGGCTTAGTTGTAAAAAAATAAAGTAATCTTGAATAGATAATGTAGTTTCGAAATATTTGTACATATGTATGTACATAATGTTAAGTTTATTTGCTTAGGACGTGCTCCATGATGTTTGTTACGTAAATAAGTTCCGGCCAAGTATTTATTTATAATTCAGTATTTTGAAAGGATTTCGATTTAAGAAAGGCCAAATATTTATTTATTTATTCTGCTAAAAGTAGTGAAGGCAGAAACTTCGAAAATACAAATCAGGGACTCGTCACATAACTTTATAAAAACGAACTTATATATTCAATATACATATAACATAATAATTATATCATTTATATCCCCAAAACTAAGATTCCTCTACATACAGACTCAAAAACTTAGTAACCCTTTATAAGATACAGTAATATACCTAAGTAAAGAATGCTTTCATATTCAAACTAAAGTACTATTGAAAACATATAAAAGCTGTGAGGGAACGGCATAAAATTTGTATGAACCCTTGTGAATATTGCGACTTATATTGCTTTTAGATAGCAAAAAATTCTAAATCAATAAATCCAAAATAGAGCAAAAGTAAACCTTAGGAGATATTACTATCATTTTCAACAGTATCCATCTATTTTTTATCAATTTCTAAGAACAAACGAAATATGCGTAGTGTATATATATAGTGAATGCTAAGTATATTAGGTACTTATATTAGATTTTTGTTATTCTTAAGATTACTTTCTAAAGGATAATTCCTAAAGATATTGAAATCTATATATATAAAAGAAAGTCATGTTAGTTACACTATTTATAACTCAAGAACGGGTGAACCGATTTGGCTGAAAATTTGTGGGGAGGTAGCTTAGAACTAAGAGACGGACATAGGATACTTTTTATCCCGTTCAAACGCGTTCCCGTGTGACGTGATAAAACGTCAAAGAGAATACAAGTCAGTATAAAACGTGGTATAACAAAAACGCATCTGATATGGAATAACAAAACGCAAATGACAGCTAAACGTAATTTTATCAATGGTTAAGTATGATTGAAAATTTGATAATTATAAATTTTGTCAGAAATTAATAATCAGTAATTTGTATTCTGGCGGAACAGAGTTCGCCGGGTTAGCTAGTTATAATATATATCCCCCATATAACAGTCAACTGTCTATATAAGTCAACTGTCTAAACAATCGTTTGTGTAAAAAATCACACTGTATCAACAATGTTCACTAAATAATTATATTTTTCATGCTTTGCATGAAGTGGAAGCCATAGCAAGTTTTAATTTTTATGTCTACAGTTGAGTAGAGATACGCACTCAAGAACTGTGATGTAGAGATTTTTTAAATACGTATAGTATGAATTATGAACCCGCAGTAATTATATAATATACTAGTAAACCCTGGCTTCGCTTGGTTAAAATAAATTAAACGGTTTTTATAATTTTATTATAGAAAATATAGCTTAAGTTACACCTTATAACATTAGCTCATCGAATCTGCGAGTGAAAGTCCCGTCAAAATTGGTTCAGCCGTTTCAAAGATTAGTCGGAACCAACAATGGAAACAATCAGACAGACATTTATCAGATCAGACATTTTAAAAATTGATTTCTTGATGTGAGCTTTATACTTTCATATTATGCATTTAGTGAAAAGCTGTTAAATTAAAATTAAAAAACAGACACTTCAATTTTATTTATACGTACTGATGAAACAAATATTACGTTATAACCTTTCCTGTAAAAAAGTAAAACTTTAATATTAGTGAGAAAGAGATAGAGATAGCATTTGTTGTATATTATTTTAATTATAACTCTAAATTAGACTGACTAAATGACGTTAAGTAATGAATAGTTATATTATACTGAAATATTTTTCATGCAACATATTATAATGATAAGCTGAAGAACGCTACCATGGTCAGTGACCCGCCGTCTGAGTCAGATGTCAGCTGCCGATCTCTGAAGTACTTCTCGCACCCTTTCGACACTGCGGCACCAAATAGTTCCGTGTTCAACTCATATCGATATATCGACAGATTTTCTAACACAATTTTGTTGATTTTATATTAGCTTTTTTATGAACACATTCATTTTCAATTAGGATAAGATTGTATTTTTAGGAACTGTTTGAGCTCTCTATAAAGTGAAGAGTGTAAAAATTTGACAAGATTATATGTAATTCATGCTTTTAGAAGAGCGTAGTGTTCTCAATATAATTCCATAATTAATTATCCCTTTCTAAAGTTTTATTGAGAGAAATTCTTCTAATTATTTTGTACAATATAAACAAGATTATTTAATCTAATTTCGTAATAAATTAGAGATCGAAAATTTTAATAATAATTTTATTATCATATTTAAAATTTTCACCACTAAATAAACTTTAATTATTTACTAAACTTATAATAATATGCATAAAAAATATCAAAATAAATTAATACTAAAATTATAAGCGGACGTACGCGCTCATATTTCATTTATCGACATAGTCCCTTGCCTTATTAAGAAACAACCTTGTTTCATCTCCGCGATAAATGACCAGATAGAAGTTGAATGGCTGCTTTGTAGTGGCTATTGCCTACTTTATAGTCCATACAGCTGTAGTTAAAATACTTTGAGACAGAACACTGTTGCTTACGCTCAATACAGTTTAAACAAGTGCCTTATCAATTAAAATTTATGTCATTTTAAACTAAAACAAGTCGATATTTACTGTCAAAACTATGTTTTGTATAAACAATATTATAATTAATGGAATCGAATGACTCATGTACGTAAATGATATTCATATAATTTAAAAGTTTCTTGCATGCTGCGAACCCTAAACGAACCTACGAAAGGACACTTTTGGCTAAGTTGTAGTAAACCTACTTGCTTTGTAGAAGTTCACGGGTACGAGTCCCGTTAGAAGCATTCATTTGTGGGATGCGCATGATAGGCAGATTTTTAAATACACAGTGTTCTACGAGGGATATGAAGTAAAGTGATATTTATTTGTTTTCATGTAAGCAAAAATATAATGGCGTTTATTATCAATTTATATTTTTACTAGCGACTCGCCCTCGCTTCGCTCGGGCTCTTCCCTAGATTTAGCACTTTATTGGAAAAAACCGCATCAAAATCCGTTGCGTAGTTTTAAAGATTTAAGCGCACATAGGAATATAGGGATATAGGGACAGAAAAAGCGACTTTGTTTTATACTATGTAGTGATGTATAACAAAGTAAAATAAAATATTGTAATATAATCACTCTTTATTATTCATAAACTCATCACAAACAAGTTTTATTAAGATAAATTAAAAATTAGTTATTTTTGTATACAGACAATTTATGGACTTTATCGGGACACGTAATGCACTAAAATTTTGAGCAAAGTTATAAGAGGATAAGCCTGAGATATACTTAGATATTACAGCTATCATAAAAGAAAAAGTAAGGCATACTTTCTTTCTTTTTTGATATTTAATCAAACATAAACTGAGTCTTAAAAAGAAATCTGAACCCAAGTTTGTTTCTAATCAAAATGGATTTTCGTAAGCCATTTTCGAATAAGACCAACAAACGAATAGAAACTGATGCTTAGACGATAAACAAAATTGAAACAAATATTTGCATATTTTATCAAAGTAAAGGAAAATTTTTAGTAATTTACTTATCTCGACTGTTCGCCTCCAGGTCATTTGATAGTGACATACAAAATTGACATTTGTAAAAGCTGTAAGGTTTTTATGGGATATTTAAGTTAAAGATTTACATTTATACTAAAAATTAATGGCAATTAGATATAAAAAAACATTATAATACATTTATTACGTAGTATTAAAACACAACAAAACACAAGATTCTTCTACTTCTTCTAGACAAAGCAAAACACTTTTTATAGACACCTACCTATTTGATTAATGTATCATTTTCTAAATATAATAATCAAATACCCGTTCGAAAGTTCATTGCAAAGGCAGGATAAAACCATCCTTCTTGGTTGGCATCGACTCCAACAGTAACTAATTAATAAAATTATTATTTTTTTTAGTTTCGGTTTGTAACGTTTTCAAGTCCATTTATATTTTTGTTAAAAAAAAAAATTAATATCCTATGAACTGTAGCTTTGGTTTAACAAGTTAAAAACGCAGACATACTACAATGTTACATATACTCGGTATGTAACATTGACGGCTTGTAGTGTCCGACCGAAACTAGTTTTTACGACCGAAACAGAAACCGAAACCGAATTTCGGCAACGGTCTCAGTTTCGGCCGAAACCGAAACCGAAACCGAAACTTTCTTATAAGGATCATGTTTTCAGAGAATTTATTGTTAATGAATAGAATTCTATTTAATGACATTCTATCTTATATATTTTTCAATTTATCTACCAATAACCAGTATACATCGTGAGCGAAAGGTTAGTCCAAAAATAAAAGAATAGGCTTAGGAATTTTGTATGCGAATGTACCGATGCGCAAACACACCCCCCACCACTTTCTTCCAGCGTTCTTTTTACGTGACGCGAACTGTACCTAACTAATGTTTGTTTACATATAGCATTAGCGAAAGAGTTAAATTAACCACAAAATGTTTAGATTTTAATTTTTTTATGGTAAACTTGATTCTACTATAATCTAGGTACCTACTCCTTTGTTATATTAAATTACTTTTCGAGGTACTCTTATATCACATGATAAAACTTACTGAATTCAAAACATATCACACGAAAACTCACAACAAACAAAATGCACTGCAAACAAACAGGTTACGACATGATTACGCACGTGGACGCGGCCAAATGTCATCGTCACTTGGATTGGATGTCATTTACCGCGCCAAACACACCTGAGCACAGCGCGGAAACTTCCGAATGCAGTTTCGGTTTCGGTCGTAGTTTCGGCAGGTTTGCTGCCGAAACCGAAACATAACCGAAACTCGTTTTATTGTCGAAACTCGACCGAAACCGAAACCGAAACCGAACATTCGGTCGGACACTAACGGCTTGGTTTGGCTAGAATACAATATACTCGCTTGAATAGCATGAGGAGGACATTGTTATTCTTCTTATAGTTCGAAGTAAAAATTCTAGTCAATAATGTTCTGACTGTTTCTGATGTAATTAAACATTCATAAATAAACTAAACTTTTTTCAATTCTTAAAAATAAACATATACAAAAGAGAAAATCTAGGAGCAAATGTTTTTAGTTCAAATCTCTCCTGGAAAAATGGAACAAAAACAGTATAAAGCTCGTTCATACCAGCGCGTTTAAGATCTGATTACTTCCTTCCGTTACAAAACGACCTTTCACGCTATTAAACGTGCAAAGGTTATAATAGAAATTTTTATATTTTACGAGAGAATTATTAAAGCTCCTTCAAAAGAATAACATTATTCTTCGATTGTTATGTTTAAAACAAAAAAAGATTGTTATTACTGAGTTACTACTACAATTTTAATATTTTTCTAAAACTTTTTACTAATACCGTATATACATTACTTAGAGTTTTCTTTTTTTATATATAATATATATCTTGTTATTATATGTATTTGTTCAGTGAAAACTGAAATATTATGATTAATGATATATAGATAATGGAACCTCGTATTATTTTTATGTACTTAACGTTTCTATATACAGCGCTTTATTAAGCTTTCAGTCATTTCGTATTTATATAACTGCATCTTTTTATGTATGAATAAATTTTATATATTCAATTGAAATAATTTTTATACCAATTTATTTTAAATACGAGTCTGCTTTATATGAAACTAATTAACTTCAGAAATTTGATTCTATGAACAATTATAACATACATTATATATATATATCATTTATTCAACAGGTGTATCTTATAGTTCTTTTTAAATATAAATTAAATACAACACTTAATTACAACCATTTGTACACAACTATTACATTAAGAAATATTTATGCAAATAAGTTTTATAAACTAAGTAAGTATTTATCGAATATTTTTTTAGAAACTATAAAATGTACAACTGACGTCACGATCTACTTTACTAAGCCTTTCATTCATTTTAAAAGCCTTTTAACATAGGAATTAGAATTACCCTTTAAGCCAACTTCCTATAAGATCATGTTAAAATCTATACAACATGGCTTTAGCATAAATCGAGTCTCAGTGACGTAGTTTCGTTTTAGCGTTACTGATGCCGCGGGATTAATGTTAAAAGATAAACCGACGCTCTATAATCCCATCTAAATTACCTCGTCCATATTTGAAGTAAAATGTTACAGGTATTTTTTCCGTTTTTGTAATCAAATCATCAAAACATAATTATATAATATTCTTCTTAACTAAAATAAAAGTAATACTTACTAACTAAAAAATTACATTCTGAAACATTAGACATACCAGCTTTATTCCTCGGGGCTTCCTTCCTTGACGACACGTTTGGCTCAGTTGGTACAGACCCTACTTTCTGCGCCAGCGGTCGCGGGTTCGTGTCCCGCTGGGGGCATTCATTTGTTAAACACGGATTTTTATTCTCCAGACATGATTATATTTATAATATGTGTGCATTTAAAGTTATATGTAACAATTATCTGGTATCTGTACCACAAGCTTCGTAGCTTACCACAGAACTAGATGGCGCTGTGTGTAATTATGTCCCAACATATTTTATTAATTTCCTTGGCGAATACATAATACTTTTTTATTTATCTTGAATGTATAGTATATTTATTTGAAGCTGCTCAATGGGGAGCTAATCAGAGCAGGCTCATGTTCGTAATACACGGCAAAATTACCTTTGACTAAACCGTGTAATATAGAACGGTATATACACATTTATTTCCAATTCATTCGGCGCTATACGTTCATTGAAAGGTATGCCATTGGTAGCTGATTGATTTTAGCCCTCACAAAATATCTAAAGAAAACTTATTGATATTATAAAAACAAAAGTTAACCTTCAGAGACCTATTCATTTGTATGTATGTATTCAGTCCTTTTTAACGTCCCATTGCTGGGCACGGGCCTCTCCTTAATACGAAGGGATCAGGCCATAGTCCACCACGCTAGCCCAGTGCGGGTTGGTGGACTTCACATATTTTTTCGAAACTCTTTTATTAACCTAGTAAAGGTTAATAAAAGAGTTCACTCATATCAAAATCGTTTTGTAAAGTATTTATTACACCTACAGTGGTATTTATCTTGAAATTTATATTAGACCGATATTCCGAAATATAAAATTACATGATAATCGAATGTATAAATCAAAGGTACAAAATATTGATTCCGATATTTAAAACTTAAATTAAATCCTAAAGTTTAGTTTTGAAATTTATATTTTAAACTTATTATATTTCGCCACTAAAAATGTATTATAATGTTAAGCACGAGACATTAACTCGAGGGTTAAGTGCGTACGCCCTTTACAGTTCTTTCACCTCCAAATGAGAGTCTAAGTATAATTAATTTAAGATTCAGGAGATTTTAAAATAATAAGATTATTAAATATATGATAAACCAATTGTAAACCTACTTAAAATATGTTGAAACATGTGTTAACATTCAGAATAACTGCCTCGGTGGTGTAGTGGCTATTATGTACGGTCTTACATCGAGAGTCCCGAATTCCCGGGTTCGAGTCCCGGGTCGGGCCAAGTTTAGTTATTGAGCCTTTCTGTTTAGTAAGCCTCAGTAACAGCCCGGAGTTGGAAAGTTGGTATGGCGGTGTGTCTCGGAGAGCACGTAAGATCGTCGGAACTGCGCCTTAGCTCTCACTGGTCTTGTCGAGTAGTCGTCCTACCGGAGTATAAGAGTGATAGGAATAGAGTGTGCACTTGTGTCTGCGCGGGCACTTGTGCACTATATTATCTCTTAATATATCTGCGCAGTTGGCTAGTCTCAACGAAATTGGCCGCCATGGCCGGAATCGGTCGGATAACCTTTTTTATTATTCAGAATTGAGAGTCATTCACTAGCCTATCAATCTTTTATTTTTTAAGAGATTTTTATGAATATTTCCTAAATTAATTATACTATATCTTGGAAACCTTGTGCTTTTCATTTTATTAGCCCATGAAAGGGACATTTTATTAGCACATAAAATGGACTGGAGCCAATTTTTTAATTGATTAAATTTTTGTTTTAGTTTCATTCACTGAGTAATTTAATATGACAGTTTAAAACTATTCCTCATAGAAGCTAAAGCCATTATATTACGCTAGAGTCTAAACTCGATTTTGCGAAAAAATATTTGCTTTTGATTAAAAAAGTTATACAATGTGACGTTGAAAAATTCAGTTTGCTATATGAAAAAAATGCTAGTGAGATTCGAATAGGCAAAAATATGTGTTGTCGCTCATAAAAATAAAAAATTAAAACCAAATAGTATTCTCTAGACTTGTGTGCTCCATTTTCATTCAGAATTATTTTGAAATTAATAGAGATTATATTATTACAGTATATTTTTTCAATTTTTCTCTTGCAACGTATGAAATATTAACGACACTAGGTCTCCCTGCCTAATTAAAGTTTGTAGCACAACAAAGGAAGGACTTTCATATAAACTTGCGAAAGCCCTTAGATCTCCTTAATCCGGCCCTATCGCAAAATCCGTTCTTAGCGGACGTCTGCTTCGTGATGAGTGATCTTTCGCTTTTATTTATATAGAACATTATTTTTAATATAGGTGGGTTCTTTAATAGTTTACTAAGCACTGGTCACTTATAAACATATGTATAAATAGCATGCGAAAAAAAGCTATAAATACTGGACAGGTCACGTTACGATAATATTTTTTTTTTACACACAGCACTATCTAGTTCCACGATAAGGTACGAGCCTTGTGTTATGGATACTAGATGGTTGATATACTACACATATTATATAAGTTTAAATACATACATATCATAAATATAAACACCCATGACTGGAGTACAAACATTCGTGCTCAACAAATGTATGCCCCCAGCGGGACTCGAACCCGCGACCGCTGGTGCAGAAAGCAGGGTCACTACCCACTGAGCCAAACGTGTCGTCAAATAATAGAGCGACTTATAATTTTTACATACGGTAATCAGTAAGATATTTAGAAAGTGTAGAACTATTCGATTAATATTCCACTTTTACTAAACAATTATTACATTAAAAATTAGTCATGAAACATGCAATTCGTGTCATCTCTTAAACCGTACCTACATATTTTCCTTGTACATCTAGAAATGATGGTTATTATTATTATTTTATTAAACATAAACCAAAAAAACGTTTTTCCCCTATTTTCTACAAGCAATAAATATATTAATTAATTAATTAATTAAAATTTAAGTGGTTTATTGCTCAACAAGTAATTTAATTATATTTTTTTATATCAGGAAAACGGTTTCACATCTTGAATGAAATGTGAATAGGCTTAGCGTAATATGCGACTTATGACAATAGTTATTAGAACGTGGGAAAAGTTATATCAATCAAGTTTAATACACAATGTAATGAATATTGTAAAACTGATTGCAAAATATATATTATTCGCTATGATTTCATTATAATATGTGTACTGTATAATAACTCATAAAGACACCATACCGCAATAAAACTACCAATTACTCTTTGAATTGTGTAAATTTGGTAAGATAGTATGTATTTTATTTCATATATTTTTTTAATGAATGCATATTATATTAAGAAAGATGACTTCATTGTCAAGCCATAGAGTTACGACTTACGAGTATTCTCAACAAGTGTATGAACCAAGCAAAAATTGCCCAGTTGAGAACATATTCTCGTACAAAATAGTTTTTAATAAAAAAAATCATTATTATTAGGTATATATACATATAAGTATGTGCATAGGTACTTGCTGCGTAAATGTTAGTACAGTAAATAAAGCCGTTTTTTTTGGTCAACGTCGCACTAAATTTCCGATCCAATTTTAGTTTTTTTTTTTTGGTTAAGGGTCACTTACTGACCATAAAAACACAAAATGCTGACAGATCCAGGTGGAGCTTCGATCACAATCTTGAAGAAAAGTTTTTGGCCTATATCTCAGAAACTATGCACTTTAGAGCAAAAGTTATTGAAACCATTATTGTAGAAATTAAAATTTCGCATCTTTTATTTCCTGTAAACTTTTATGTAAAACTTACCGTTTACAATTTATTGAACATGCATTTTATTGATTAATCCAATATTTTGAGAGTTGTCTACCGAGACAGAAAAACCGGTTTATTAAATGGGCTATAGTCACGAAAAAGTGTCTATATTCATCTGCTCTGTGGCTATAATTTAGTGTCCTATAATTTATACATTTGTTCCGACCACCTACAAGTGAGAATCTTCATACACACTATCCCTTGAGAACGTGGACAGCCTAAACAATACTACAGAGACTTTCTATCGAAAATATTTAACACAAGCTGCGCGCACGCATCGAATATTCATTAATGGGAACAATGGCGGCATAGTATTGCTTTGGAGTAGACATTGGGCGATTCAGAGGTGGACGTGATCGCCATAAAATAACAAAAGTGTTCTAAAAAACTAGTAGCTCGTAGGTGTTAACAATCTTGTTTGTTTTAATCATACAGTTTTTACGTTAACGTATGCTATATCCACACTGCACGATAGATGCAGTAGTACGTGCTAAGGCAGCATTGTTAAGTAAGCAAGTGATCAAAAGATCGATTCTCGCTTTATTATTGCTAATTATTATCCATATCATTTATTCATCATCTTGCGAGTAATATGAGTAAGTAATATGGTAATACTTGAATTTAGAAGTCTGCACGAAACTTAAATTCGGATTTTTTTTATTTATAAAAATATAACAATGCATAAAGTTACATTATTATTATTTACTACTAAAATAAGTTCAAACTTTGTTTTCTTATTATTAATCTAATCTAAATATAAGATACAATGTGATATCATCCTTTACATGAAAGGTTATGATATTGATTATAACAATCTATTTGATCCTGACTTATAGTGTAAGGCGAAGCTAATAAATTGGCTGACGACAAATTAGAAATTTAATTTATGACAATGTTTATGGCTAGGGAAGCTATTACGCTCGATCGTTCAATGTTGACGATGTCAATTTTTATGTACTGTCTCTATTAATACAGCTATACTAGGGACTCACCCTCGCTTTCCTCGAGTTCGTCACTAAATAGGTACGTTATAACAGTTAGTATAGATTTCTCAGAGATAAGATATTTTCTGGTCGTAAAAAGTACCCTGTATGTCCCGGTAACCTATTATCATAACAAATTTCATCAACATCTATACAGTGCTTTTCTTGTGATGCGTACCTTGATAAAAAGGCATAATAAAAAATTAAAAGGATAAAGATGAAAAATAATTAATATCGAATATTAATATCTTGGATGGTAATATTTTTTTTACGTAACGTAAAGGGTAACTTAAATTACAGGTACGTTTATAATAATAAAGACAAACGCAATTAAATATTATATTAAATTACATAGGTATATATGATTTTTTTTAATATGGAATGCTTTAATACCAGTGATTCTCCATCTAATTCCAAAGGGAAATTATTAGATTTCAGTAGCAAAATTTATTAACCAACAAAAAGCCCCATAGAAACGAATTGAGCAGACGTTTCTTAATATACAAGCAGTTTACACTATTACTCATGTCGATCTATATGGAAAAGAATGTTTCCTTACTGTATCTATAAAGTGTTAATTTTAATTGACGTGTGCGACGTCTTGTACTAATGAATGGGTTATTCAAATTTATGTGATAAGAGTTGGCACCGCAGTTTTGTTTATGTTATCAAATAGAATTTATAACATAGCTTAAATTTTTATTGATAACAGTAAAATAAATAGCTCTTCTATTTTCTTATATGCTTATATTTTAAAGAACTTCTATTCTACTTGTATTTTATCTTAATTTACAACTTAATATTAGATATAAACTAATGTAAACCAAAAATTCGTTCCAAACTTGCTAGATTTATCCACGTGAACGAAATCCTCAACCTTGTCTACATAATACCTTTGAGATTATTAATTTTACAAACTTTGTTTGACACTTAAAATTAAGTACACAGCAAATACAAAATTTTCAAGATATTATAAACACAAAGGGATCATGGAGTATTATGAGTCTTATGTACGTCATTAATCCTTCGTTAAGCTTAAAAGTTTACGCCTTCATCTCATTAGCAAAGGCCCTTTGTCTAGGTAGCATAATAACTTACGTAGCGATAAAATGATTCAACTAGGATAAAAAAATATTCTAATTACATTCAAAGATCTATAACTATAATATAATACTATAGTTTCTAGGTAAATTAATAAATACAACACAAGTTACAACGCCATCTAGTTCCATGATAAGGTACGAGCCGTATGTTATGGAAAATGTAATATATCTATATAACTTTAAATACATACCTATTATATATAAATAATATTATGTATGTATATAATACAAATATAACACGTATAAACATAGTATTTATAAAATAACATAAAGGCAGCGCCATCCCTTAGCTACATATATACAATATACTTGTTACTTACCTTGAAATAATATATCAGTGTACTTCATTTTAGCCAAAACCATCGCTTCATTCGCGATCCTTATTAGCGATGTTTTCAGCTCCCAGAGAAGCTGTTGCACTATGTTTTTACTTTTTCATTTGACTTCTATAGTATGATGAATTAAAATGTAACGCAAATTCTCTGCGGATTCTTGTATCTCAGCTTGAATATAGACCAAAAGTTCCAACGATGTATTTATAGCGTAAATTTTAGTATTTTTATTATTATTATATATATTATATATAGACAGACAGTGGTAGCCCAGCGATAACGTGTCGCTTGGATAACCAAGTGATGCAGGTTCAAATCCGGGTCTCGCACCTCTGATATTTTTGATGTGCGAATCATTTATATCATGATTACCACATGTCTTACGGTGAAGGAAAACATCGTGAGGAAACCAAGCATGTCTGAGAAAAACGACAAGTTTTCGAAAGGCATGTAAAGTCCGCCAACACACACTAGGCCAGCGCGGTGGACTATGGCCTGATCCCCCTCGTACTGAGGGAGGCCCGTGCCCAGCAGTGGGACGGTAAAAAGGGCTGATGATGATGATGATATTATATAAATGTGAAAGGGTGTTTGTTTGTCCTTGTATCACGCTGAAACAAAAAGATGGCGTAACTTTTGTGTAAATGTATGTACTTGAGAGTGAAATAGGATTATCTCATATTCTCACACAAAGAAACACAACCCACAACCACTCGTCATACCTGTTTGCAAATGAAATATTAATATATTCTATCTACTCCATATAAATCGTTAAAACGTATTTAGGGACGAACCCAAACGAATCCAGAGTAAGTCGCTAGTAAGCTGTAATTTAAAGGGTTAAGATTAAGAGTATCATTAAACCCTACCCTATTTCCTGTTTCTAAAGCTGCTAAGCCTAGAATGCAAGATACAGCGCTTAGACAGTACTACTTATACTCATACTTTATAAAAAAGTAATGCAAACTATGTATTATTTATTTCCAAAAAACTTAAGTTACTATTAGGCAATACAATACTGACATTTTATGGCATCGTCTGAAAGAACGTTATTTTGCTTCTAAAAAAATTATAACTTAAATATTTCTATTTTCGACGATATATATATTTTACGTGCCCAATGAAGGAAAATTTATACCATTATCCTATTTCTCTTTACATAAATATAAATAAGCCTATAATATTAAATTCACTTAGAGCTACTAACAATTGAGACATAAAGCAGCAACAACGTTTCATAACGCCATTTATTATGTACCAAATTCTAAAATAGACGATGCTAATAGTAACCACAGAATATAAAGTTCCATTAAGGGTAAAATAATTAGTATTATTATTATAATTTATAACAAACTAATATGTGTATTATTTATGTAACATCATCTAATGTACAGTCGTAAGCAATGACATGTATACATTGACAACTTTTCAAATATATGTAAACATCAATCGTTTCAAAAGAAAGTATACAAGCTTTGTGTCAAAATAAAGTATACGTAAGATGTTTCATAATTATGTATACATTTTTATCAATTCATAGTAAATAACATAAAACGAATACTATTATATACAAGTTTCGTGTTATAACTATGTAGCCATTAGTCTAAGAACTAAGAATAAAGCATTAAATATTATTTTCGTATTTAACAAAGTTTTCTAATACAAATACTGTGTCTCTTTCATTAAATACGTGAATTCTTTAAACTGGTCGTTAGAAGTTTAATTTATTTTTATATGTTAAGTGATTGAATCAATTCGACTAATTGCGGCCTGATTCTCTAGGACGCGCCTTGGATTCACTTTAGGCAGAGCTCTCCTAAACAGCTTTACCCAGGGTATATGAGATATCTTCTGCAGCCAACAGCACAGACAGGATTTAAAATATTGTAACACCATGATTCGTAAACTTATTAATTAGATAATTAACATCTTGCATCGGAAAATGAAGCATAATACTTTGCTTTTAAAAATGTATTATTATGTTTTTTTTTCAAGTATAAAAATACTTTAATAATAATAATTAAACTTAACTATTTGTATTTAAATTTAAATATTATAATACATTTTTAAATCATACGTATAATACAAATATTATCGCGTAATAGACTGTGCATATGTGTATGTGTAAGAGCGTTTGTAACACATTCACAACATTGGATGACAGTTTTAAACTTTTGACAATTCGAGGACAAGATCAGTTTATTTAAAATTAATGTGTAACAAAGCATTGAAAAGAATTCGAAATTATTAGAATTACAACTGACAATTCTCTATTTGTTTAGTTTGCGTTGTTATGAGAAACTTACTTTTTCATGAATTCGCCCAATGATATTAAGTTGTCATAGCTCAATTGGCGTAGTTGTAGTATGCGTATAATATCCTTGCGACGCGGGTTCAAATCCCGCGCGTGGATAACTTTTTTAATTTTCGTTTCGTGAGTATCTTTTAATTTATGCTTTATATACTGGATGGCGATTTAGGGACAAGGAGTGAGCCGTGATGAACGTGGCTCGTCATCATCATTGAGTATATGTTTTCCACATTTGTGAATTTATAAGAATATACAATAATACATATAATTATAATAGAACAGTGAGTTAAAAAATCTATACAAGAATTTTTTTTTTTCGTTTTTATAAAAAAAATACTGTAACGTATAGTGCATTGAATATAAATCCCAAAAAATATGTTTTAATTTTTTTCATCTTTAATCTTTAATCTGTTTGTATGTTTTCGTTTAACACAAAAAGTACTTGGCCGATTTTAACCAAATTGTGTAGTTACCTATAACATATTTGTCGGACCATGACTTTTCATTACATAAAAGCATTTTAATTTACAGGAAAAAATAATAATTGGTTGTATTGAGTTTTCCTTGGATAGCTAGTGATTAAACGGTAAGTTCATCTGTGTCTATTTTACGAGCCGAGTTTGAGCTTCTCGCCGGTTCTTCTCAGCAGAACAGCTTTCCGAGCCGGTGGTAGTTTACTCACAGACTTACAGACTGACTTTTAATTTTGATAATGTAAAAATGACGATTCAAAAGAGCTTGTTAAAGTCTATTTGAATAAAAAATATTTTGATTTGATTGATTTACGCAAATTTTTGAACGTAAACCTAATTTTTTTATAATTAATATTTACCACTAGCTAGCCCGGACCGCTGCGCTCGGCGTAAGATAAAATAAATAAAACAGTTTTCATAATTAAAAGTAGCATAAGTTACTCCTTAAAACATTAGCTACGATATCTGAGGTCAAAAGTCCCGTCAAAATCAGTGTAGCCGTTTCGAGGATTAGCCGAAACTAACAGACAGACAGACAATTGATGTATGGATGTAAGTACCGTATATACTTTCTATGCATTGAGTCTTCTTCTTCTTGCCGAGTCGATGGCAATAGTTAAAGTAAGAAAGCCCAAAACCCCTTAAAAATAAAGATAAAAAAAAAGAAGCCCAAAACTCGGCCACCATAATAATTGCATAAGCTCCTGTAAGATGCAGGTAACAGGACCAGGAGGTCATATAAGTAAGTGTAAGAGAGGTAAGAGAGGAAGAGTACAAGTCTGCACTCCAGGTCAATTCGCAAATCCCCACCTGGTTGAGTATACTTATCTATGATTCTTATCACACTATGATTAATTCATCTTTTATTTAGAAGAATATTTTAAAAAATGTATCTTTTTAAAAATTTAAGAAACTAGCATTTCCCGCGGCCCCGCCCGCGTTCTAAAGACTGGAAACAAAATACTTAGATTTCACACACCGTGTGACGTTTTATAGTCGGTTTGTAACGGTTAGTCGATATTTCTTACAAAATCATCATCAAAACCTGTCCTGAGGTTTTCTCGTGATGCAGTCACAGAAAGACAGACAGACAAAAATTTTAAAAACGATAGATTTGATCGTATGGATAATAATGTCTATCTATTTTAATTACATTTTTATCTATTTTAATTAGATTTAAAAAAAAATTATGTACAGATTTGACTCAGTTACAATTATTTTATTATATATGTTTATGATAGATAGTGAATTATTTGACTTTTCAAAATAGATTTTAAGTTGATGTCTTTGTATCAATGCGCAAAACGGCAACGTCGCGTCGCTTACGACGGTTGCCGTTCCGTCAAATAACATGTGGCCTAATATAAATTTATCTTGACACATTGTAATTTGTAGTAGCGCTGTGGTAACGCGCTTGCTTCGATATCCATGTGATGGGGGTTCAAGTCTGAGTTTGAGTTAAACGGGCTAAATACATATAAATTTATCTGCCAGTTACTTTATTGGGAAGTTTTATTATGAAACAGATAAAATATATCAGCAACCATTAGCGCTAATCGACTACTAAACGCTTATTACCTACTAAGGTCAATATGTAAGATACCGTTTACTACAGGATAATCGTTTATTCTTACTGGATAATACAATTACTGGTTCTATGGACCACCCACATAAAAGCGTGGCGGAAATTTAAATGGGAATTTAATTATTCAAATCAAATCAAATCAAAATAATTTATTCAGCATAAAAATTGTTACAATTTCTTACTGAACGTCATGAGTCTACCACCAGTTCGGAAAGAAGAAACCTCTGACCTGAGAAGAACTGGCGAAAGAAACTCAGCGGGACTAATGTTTTTTTTATCTTAATCTCATTCTTTTTTTTTAAATTAAATTGCATATTTACAATAATTCTATATGTTGAAATAGCCTGGCGGCGATCACATCATTCCCATATTATAAGTAATAGCATAATATTGTCATAAAATATGAACTAAAAAATGTTAATGGAAGAGACACACTATATACCTATGCATTAGAAAATTTTGTTTCAAATACGAAAATATTATTTTATGCTACTGTGCACTTTTTTGTGCACAGACTAATGGCTAACTACTTATATTACGAAAAGTATACAATAATATTCGTTTTATGTTATTTTTACTATGAATTGATAAAAATGTATACATAATTATGAAACATTTTACGTATACTTTATTTTGACACAAAGCTTGTATACTTTCTTTTGAAACGATTGATGTTTACATATATTTGAAAAGTTGTCAACGTATACATGTCATTGCTTACGACTGTACAATAAAGAATATAATAATATCTATATACATATCTTTCTATGAATATATAGATTATAGAGAATAGTATTTCCCGCAGCTCCACCTGCGTTCTGCGTCGTAAACCTAATTCTTAGATTTTAAATACCTATTATTATACCATGTGATTTATACACCACATGCTCATAGTCTTACCCGATAAATTAATAATATATAAATATAAATAAGATGAATTAAAAGACATTTTCAATTCGAACCAATACTCCAAAACCAATCAAACAAACAAGCAAACAAGTTTTATAACATTAGTAATATAAAAATATATAATATTTTTCGGATATTCTGAGTATAATATCATTACCAATATGCATAAAATTCATTTAAACTTTTACCAGTTCCAAAAACCAATATTCTATACCCAACAATGTAGATAAACTCATGTATTGTTGTTATACTCCCGTTATTTTGTTCTGTGTATTTAATATTTCATTTTAAGTTCTATTCCTCTCGGAGCAATACGATTGAGTAAATATTTGATAAACAAAGCAATTTAAAATTCATACGTTTATTCGGGAATGAATGGCAAGTTTGTATATGCAAAATAATATAATAGCAAAATAATAGCAAAAATGACCAAAAGAGTTAGTTGCGAGGTCGATTTTGCTGTGTATGCATACTCATAGTAAACTTTTATATTAGCGATTTCATATCTATTTTTTTTAATATTTACCACCGCGGTTGGCTAATTAATTAAACTTGTCGATACACAAAATGAGAAGTGCACAAATACCATGTATAGCTATTTTCAGAGCATTTTATTAACCGGAAACAGCATTATCTAGTTAGGAGTTATAGAAGAACTGATAACATAAGAGTACTTATGAATAAAACTCAATTTTTTGAAAAAAACTGCTGATGTCTACCAAATATAGAAGATACGGCAAAATTAAAAACTTGTAAAGTTTACGTATTTACCTGTTATCCTTTTATATTTAAAGACTAGCGACTCACCCTCGCGTCGCTTCGTTCGGGTTCGTCCCTAGGTTTAGCGTCACCGAAGCCACGGGTTCCACTAGTTAAAATAAATGAATTTATCTACTTCCTCCTTTTTTGAAGTCCGTTAAGAAGTAGCCTTAGTTATGCCTTATAACATTAGCTTTCTGCAAGTGAAAGTCCCGTCAAAATCGGCCCAGCCGTTCCAGACATTAGCCGGAGGAAACAGACAGACATACTTAAATTTTAAAAATTGTTTTTTGTTGCTAGTATTGTATATATACAATACATTTCTATGCATTTAGTGAAAAGCTGTTAATTTGAAATTAAAAACAGGCACTCCAATTTTATTTATGTATAGATTCGGCAAATCTTTCGTCTCCTTTAATATTAAAATACATGTCTCAAAAATAAATATATATATAGGCATAGAACGCGAAATCTTCACTTTTCTCAAATAAATACATATGTCAACATAAAATGATACGAAAAGAGCTGTTGACATAGGATTTTACCGCGAAATATTGCCAATCTTGCTTAATATAAAATATTGGAATTGTCACGAAGTCACATGCGAAAGATTTTGACGGATATTGAATTTTATATTAAGTGATAGCGAAAAAAGGGTTATAATTGGATTATTTTTAGACATTCAGATTCAATGTTATTATTCTTAAAAGCCAGTAATAATAAAATTAAGTAGTATTGGTTGTGTTGTTTAACCTGGAATTAAATCGTACTGATTTGTATCTACGCAAAAAAATCATTCGCTAGAATGTTTACCCTTCGCTTAGATTCGTCCCTAGATACATTGTAAGTAATATTTTTAAGTGAAACCTTATTTCTTTTTCTAAAATAAAAACCTTAGTAACTTCTTAACATGCTGCTGAATATCAGCTACCATAAACGCTTAAAGCGATACGATATCCAGGAGCTAGATCTAAGACATTAAGAAAGGTAGCTACCGCTGGGTAGCACCTTTAACAAGACATAGGCCCTCATCACATCCGCTTATAGTCTAAGAGAGACTGATCGCAGATAAAGCTGAGAAAAAAAAACTTCTTAACATCAACTATCTTCGAGTGAAATTCCTGTCAAAATCGATGCATTTCAGAGATTAGCCGAAACAAACAGACACAATAGAGAGGCAAAAAATTTTTAAAAACTGTTTTATGTTATCTTTATTGATAAAATATTTTTTATATAAACTCTTTATAACATTTACACCTAAAACAATATTCACTGTGTGCCTGCCTCGACATATCTATTTATAACAACTCTATAATATTATCGTCATATTAAACAGACATTTATTCTTACAAAGAACAAATTCACTTTCGCATTAAACGGGATGATAATATTGACGTTCCTGAAATATGTCACATTTTATTATAGTAGATACTTTATCACATTTCCCAAAGGATGAAACACAAAGACGTTATAGAAAAGTTTGACAGAGCAAGAAAGTTTGCTAAATCGTTAACACGCACACAACAACTCGTAAGTGAACAAATTGTTTAAATTGTGTTCAGGACAAAAAATGTACAGTATTTTGCACTAATACAGTTGCAAACTTTTATCTTGTTAAATATTAATGACTCACCCTCGCTTAGTCGGCTTAATGTTAATACTTTGTATTTTACCGCAGTTATAAGTTGCAGATAGGTATATGTTGACCCGGGTAACCAGCTATTATCATAGTAAATTTCATAAAAAAATTACCTGTGGTTTTCTAGCGATGGTTTTTCAGACAGACGGACTGACAAAATTTCTGCAAAATATATCTTTGCCCTCTGTATTGATAATAATGTACATTTCAATATTTAATTTTCCAAATATACCTTATATATTGATTTGACTCAGAATTTTATTATATGTAGGTATAGGTTTTTATTCATAAAAATATTCTGAAATCAAAGACGAAGATTTATTTTGGTTTTTGGTTAACGACGTTTCGAATACAAGGGAAAAACGATGTGACTCTCCCGTGACCATGATTGACATATGACATATGACATAAATGACCATAAATGTCAATTTTAATTAAACAAAAAATGAAAAGATAATTTTATTTATAATGTCAAATATTCGCGTAAACTTAAGACAAAATTACGAAGGAAGAGAAGAACTTACGAGCCTATTAGATATGCCTTCTACTTTTATCAAGCCTTATAACTCGAGTCTCACTCCGCCAAAGAAAATACAGTAATAATTTCTCTCTATTTACTTATATTTTAAGTAGCATGTACTGTGCATACCCGACACCTAGCAATTAACATCCCAGTCTACCTACATGTATTTAACCTTATCATCTTTGATACTCTGATATTTTGTATTAAATTATATCCTAACCTAGAGCATACTCGAAATTAATTATTAAGCTGTCGTCATGCCGTCGTTCACCGCTAATATTAATATTGCCACATATAATTTATTATAAATGTAAGTATTTCACATTACTTTGCGTTACCTAAAATTAATTATAATTTAATATACTAACATACGAGTATAAATATGTGACTACTACAGGGTTATTAAACAACTATCTACTTCATTTAGTACGACGTACTCGTACCATAACTATTGAGAATATAGGTAGATAGATTTTGAAAAAATCTTCGGTCAACGCGATTACTTTAATTGTATGTTAAGTAAATAGTGGTACTTTTTTCGCTATTGTACGAGTATGAATAATTATAAGTAAATGAATATATTGGGACATTATTACACACAGTGCCATCTAGTTCCATGGTAAGCTACGAGCCTTGTGTTACAGTTACCAGATAGTTGATACACTACACATATAATTTTAAATACATACATATTATAAATATAACCACCCATGACTGAAGTACAAACATCCGTGCTCTACAAATGAATGCCCCCAGTGGGACTCGAACCTCGACCGTTGGCGCAGAAAGTAGGGTCACTCTATAAACTAATCCAAACGTGTCATCAATAAGAATATTGTAGCCAAGCTGTGTGACGTTTTATAGTCGGTTTGTAACGGTTAGTCGATATTTCTTACAAAATCATCATCAAAACCTGTCCTGAGGTTTTCTCGTGATGCAGTCACAGAAAGACAGACAGACAAAAATTTTAAAAACGATAGATTTGATCGTATGGATAATAATGTCTATCTATTTTAATTACATTTTTATCTATTTTAATTAGATTTAAAAAAAAAATATGTACAGATTTGACTCAGTTACAATTATTTTATTATATATGTTTATGATAGATAGTGAATTATTTGACTTTTCAAAATAGATTTTAAGTTGATGTCTTTGTATCAATGCGCAAAACGGCAACGTCGCGTCGCTTACGACGGTTGCCGTTCCGTCAAATAACATGTGGCCTAATATAAATTTATCTTGACACATTGTAATTTGTAGTAGCGCTGTGGTAACGCGCTTGCTTCGATATCCATGTGATGGGGGTTCAAGTCTGAGTTTGAGTTAAACGGGCTAAATACATATAAATTTATCTGCCAGTTACTTTATTGGGAAGTTTTATTATGAAACAGATAAAATATATCAGCAACCATTAGCGCTAATCGACTACTAAACGCTTATTACCTACTAAGGTCAATATGTAAGATACCGTTTACTACAGGATAATCGTTTATTCTTACTGGATAATACAATTACTGGTTCTATGGACCACCCACATAAAAGCGTGGCGGAAATTTAAATGGGAATTTAATTATTCAAATCAAATCAAATCAAAATAATTTATTCAGCATAAAAATTGTTACAATTTCTTACTGAACGTCATGAGTCTACCACCAGTTCGGAAAGAAGAAACCTCTGACCTGAGAAGAACTGGCGAAAGAAACTCAGCGGGACTAATGTTTTTTTTATCTTAATCTCATTCTTTTTTTTAAAATTAAATTGCATATTTACAATAATTCTATATGTTGAAATAGCCTGGCGGCGATCACATCATTCCCATATTATAAGTAATAGCATAATATTGTCATAAAATATGAACTAAAAAATGTTAATGGAAGAGACACACTATATACCTATGCATTAGAAAATTTTGTTTCAAATACGAAAATATTATTTTATGCTACTGTGCACTTTTTTGTGCACAGACTAATGGCTAACTACTTATATTACGAAAAGTATACAATAATATTCGTTTTATGTTATTTTTACTATGAATTGATAAAAATGTATACATAATTATGAAACATTTTACGTATACTTTATTTTGACACAAAGCTTGTATACTTTCTTTTGAAACGATTGATGTTTACATATATTTGAAAAGTTGTCAACGTATACATGTCATTGCTTACGACTGTACAATAAAGAATATAATAATATCTATATACATATCTTTCTATGAATATATAGATTATAGAGAATAGTATTTCCCGCAGCTCCACCTGCGTTCTGCGTCGTAAACCTAATTCTTAGATTTTAAATACCTATTATTATACCATGTGATTTATACACCACATGCTCATAGTCTTACCCGATAAATTAATAATATATAAATATAAATAAGATGAATTAAAAGACATTTTCAATTCGAACCAATACTCCAAAACCAATCAAACAAACAAGCAAACAAGTTTTATAACATTAGTAATATAAAAATATATAATATTTTTCGGATATTCTGAGTATAATATCATTACCAATATGCATAAAATTCATTTAAACTTTTACCAGTTCCAAAAACCAATATTCTATACCCAACAATGTAGATAAACTCATGTATTGTTGTTATACTCCCGTTATTTTGTTCTGTGTATTTAATATTTCATTTTAAGTTCTATTCCTCTCGGAGCAATACGATTGAGTAAATATTTGATAAACAAAGCAATTTAAAATTCATACGTTTATTCGGGAATGAATGGCAAGTTTGTATATGCAAAATAATATAATAGCAAAATAATAGCAAAAATGACCAAAAGAGTTAGTTGCGAGGTCGATTTTGCTGTGTATGCATACTCATAGTAAACTTTTATATTAGCGATTTCATATCTATTTTTTTTAATATTTACCACCGCGGTTGGCTAATTAATTAAACTTGTCGATACACAAAATGAGAAGTGCACAAATACCATGTATAGCTATTTTCAGAGCATTTTATTAACCGGAAACAGCATTATCTAGTTAGGAGTTATAGAAGAACTGATAACATAAAAGTACTTATGAATAAAACTCAATTTTTTGAAAAAAACTGCTGATGTCTACCAAATATAGAAGATACGGCAAAATTAAAAACTTGTAAAGTTTACGTATTTACCTGTTATCCTTTTATATTTAAAGACTAGCGACTCACCCTCGCGTCGCTTCGTTCGGGTTCGTCCCTAGGTTTAGCGTCACCGAAGCCACGGGTTCCACTAGTTAAAATAAATGAATTTATCTACTTCCTCCTTTTTTGAAGTCCGTTAAGAAGTAGCCTTAGTTATGCCTTATAACATTAGCTTTCTGCAAGTGAAAGTCCCGTCAAAATCGGCCCAGCCGTTCCAGACATTAGCCGGAGGAAACAGACAGACATACTTAAATTTTAAAAATTGTTTTTTGTTGCTAGTATTGTATATATACAATACATTTCTATGCATTTAGTGAAAAGCTGTTAATTTGAAATTAAAAACAGGCACTCCAATTTTATTTATGTATAGATTCGGCAAATCTTTCGTCTCCTTTAATATTAAAATACATGTCTCAAAAATAAATATATATATAGGCATAGAACGCGAAATCTTCACTTTTCTCAAATAAATACATATGTCAACATAAAATGATACGAAAAGAGCTGTTGACATAGGATTTTACCGCGAAATATTGCCAATCTTGCTTAATATAAAATATTGGAATTGTCACGAAGTCACATGCGAAAGATTTTGACGGATATTGAATTTTATATTAAGTGATAGCGAAAAAAGGGTTATAATTGGATTATTTTTAGACATTCAGATTCAATGTTATTATTCTTAAAAGCCAGTAATAATAAAATTAAGTAGTATTGGTTGTGTTGTTTAACCTGGAATTAAATCGTACTGATTTGTATCTACGCAAAAAAATCATTCGCTAGAATGTTTACCCTTCGCTTAGATTCGTCCCTAGATACATTGTAAGTAATATTTTTAAGTGAAACCTTATTTCTTTTTCTAAAATAAAAACCTTAGTAACTTCTTAACATGCTGCTGAATATCAGCTACCATAAACGCTTAAAGCGATACGATATCCAGGAGCTAGATCTAAGACATTAAGAAAGGTAGCTACCGCTGGGTAGCACCTTTAACAAGACATAGGCCCTCATCACATCCGCTTATAGTCTAAGAGAGACTGATCGCAGATAAAGCTGAGAAAAAAAAACTTCTTAACATCAACTATCTTCGAGTGAAATTCCTGTCAAAATCGATGCATTTCAGAGATTAGCCGAAACAAACAGACACAATAGAGAGGCAAAAAATTTTTAAAAACTGTTTTATGTTATCTTTATTGATAAAATATTTTTTATATAAACTCTTTATAACATTTACACCTAAAACAATATTCACTGTGTGCCTGCCTCGACATATCTATTTATAACAACTCTATAATATTATCGTCATATTAAACAGACATTTATTCTTACAAAGAACAAATTCACTTTCGCATTAAACGGGATGATAATATTGACGTTCCTGAAATATGTCACATTTTATTATAGTAGATACTTTATCACATTTCCCAAAGGATGAAACACAAAGACGTTATAGAAAAGTTTGACAGAGCAAGAAAGTTTGCTAAATCGTTAACACGCACACAACAACTCGTAAGTGAACAAATTGTTTAAATTGTGTTCAGGACAAAAAATGTACAGTATTTTGCACTAATACAGTTGCAAACTTTTATCTTGTTAAATATTAATGACTCACCCTCGCTTAGTCGGCTTAATGTTAATACTTTGTATTTTACCGCAGTTATAAGTTGCAGATAGGTATATGTTGACCCGGGTAACCAGCTATTATCATAGTAAATTTCATAAAAAAATTACCTGTGGTTTTCTAGCGATGGTTTTTCAGACAGACGGACTGACAAAATTTCTGCAAAATATATCTTTGCCCTCTGTATTGATAATAATGTACATTTCAATATTTAATTTTCCAAATATACCTTATATATTGATTTGACTCAGAATTTTATTATATGTAGGTATAGGTTTTTATTCATAAAAATATTCTGAAATCAAAGACGAAGATTTATTTTGGTTTTTGGTTAACGACGTTTCGAATACAAGGGAAAAACGATGTGACTCTCCCGTGACCATGATTGACATATGACATATGACATAAATGACCATAAATGTCAATTTTAATTAAACAAAAAATGAAAAGATAATTTTATTTATAATGTCAAATATTCGCGTAAACTTAAGACAAAATTACGAAGGAAGAGAAGAACTTACGAGCCTATTAGATATGCCTTCTACTTTTATCAAGCCTTATAACTCGAGTCTCACTCCGCCAAAGAAAATACAGTAATAATTTCTCTCTATTTACTTATATTTTAAGTAGCATGTACTGTGCATACCCGACACCTAGCAATTAACATCCCAGTCTACCTACATGTATTTAACCTTATCATCTTTGATACTCTGATATTTTGTATTAAATTATATCCTAACCTAGAGCATACTCGAAATTAATTATTAAGCTGTCGTCATGCCGTCGTTCACCGCTAATATTAATATTGCCACATATAATTTATTATAAATGTAAGTATTTCACATTACTTTGCGTTACCTAAAATTAATTATAATTTAATATACTAACATACGAGTATAAATATGTGACTACTACAGGGTTATTAAACAACTATCTACTTCATTTAGTACGACGTACTCGTACCATAACTATTGAGAATATAGGTAGATAGATTTTGAAAAAATCTTCGGTCAACGCGATTACTTTAATTGTATGTTAAGTAAATAGTGGTACTTTTTTCGCTATTGTACGAGTATGAATAATTATAAGTAAATGAATATATTGGGACATTATTACACACAGTGCCATCTAGTTCCATGGTAAGCTACGAGCCTTGTGTTACAGTTACCAGATAGTTGATACACTACACATATAATTTTAAATACATACATATTATAAATATAACCACCCATGACTGAAGTACAAACATCCGTGCTCTACAAATGAATGCCCCCAGTGGGACTCGAACCTCGACCGTTGGCGCAGAAAGTAGGGTCACTCTATAAACTAATCCAAACGTGTCATCAATAAGAATATTGTAGCCAAGCTGCTTTAAACGAATACGATGCGAATGACTGAGCACACCTTTATGATAATATATTAATCAATGGGTATCAAATTCAGACATAGGTCGCTCTTCAAAATCAGGGATATTCTTCACTAGAGCTGTCTAATGTAATTGTAAAGCTGTTTCTTTCTCCAATTGCAATTCTTACTTATATAACTATCGAATTTGGTAGAATAAAGGATCAATGGTTTAATATTTCGTTAATATTGTTGTTTAATACTATTATTACTGAAAATTTGTATGTATTGAAAAATGATATGTGCATAATACATATGTACATATACACCCTAAATTATAAAACAAAATACACATAGCAGTTTAAGGCCTTAGGTATTAAATGACAGACAACACCAAATTTTGAACACACAAATTCATGCAACTTAAATTTGAATAGAAAACAGCCTCAGACGATGAAAAGTCAAAAGATAATGTATAAGTTTTCTGAACGAAACTTTAGCCAAAGTACAATACAAAGACGATGCTAAAGCCACAAGTACGGCTTAGTTGACTTCTTGAGTCGAGTCATATTTCAATCATAAAGTTATTCATATACAAAAAATAAGTAATAGGATAATCCATACTTATTTATACAAAATATATTGCACCTACAATTTTCTTAAAACATTGAAATTTAATTTAAATAATATTATTTATATAATATTATGTATGCGAACACTTATGACATTTCCTCTAAAAACGTAACATGTAAATTGTAAGTCCTTTGAGACACTCCCAGTCAAAATTACAGCTTTTTCTTGCGGTTACTCTTTACTTAGCAAAATTTTTGCGAAAGTAAATAAAACAAAATGAAGCGGTCTTGGATAAAGTTTAAATAAAAACAGGCTACGTAGTACATCTACTGGTATTTCGTTTTTGAGTACATATAATAACTACTTATAAAGTTTTTAGCAATACAATATAAAATCGTAGTCGAGATCTAATTTTTAGTTGAACAGTAAGATTATAGTTATTATATCCTAGCTTTTGTCTACAGCTTCATTTGTGTATAATTTTTTTCAAGAATAAGAATAGATATTAAGAACTTAACTGATAGTTCTGAAATACCTCTACAGATTTACTGATGTCTTAGATAGTAATTAGAAAATATGATAGAATGCCGCTATAATATATATTAAGAGAAATCAAAGACCAAATTAAGGAATCATGGAGATACTGAGATACTCGTAGTATCGGTGAATACTTTTCATTTGCTTGAGAAATTTCTTTTATATAAGACAATGTTAACAACAAAAATAAAGACTTCAATAATTGAAAAAACATTATAACATTTAAGTATCTTAGAACAAAACTTAAACACATAATTTATCTCACACATATGCTAGATGTTCTCGTTACTTAGCTCGGTGGAAACTTTGCACTCAGTAAATGTTACGTATTTTCTTCAAAATTTAAAAAGAATTAGACAGTTCTAAGCTCTAAGTAATTACTCTAGGTAATTGATAGATAACTTTATGGAGAAAAATATAATACTTTTACAATAATGTTATTAAATCAGATGACACAATTCTTATATTTTCATTCAATGTAGAAAGTAGACAAATTAAAATTAAATTAAAATTAAATATGTTGGGACATTCTTACAACAGCGCCATCTAGTTCCGTGGTAAGCTACGATGCTTGTATTACGGATACTAGATAGTTGATATACTACATATATAAGTTTTAAATACATACATATTAGACTTATTCTTAGGAGAACTATATTTATGTACACAATTATCTATTAAACGACTCCTTCTCGTATACCATATATAACGTCATAATCATAATATAACCTCCTTCATAATATAACGTCTAAGGATAAAATGTGGTGGAAACTCCTAAGGAACAAATGCGAGCGGAACTAGAATGAATCACTAGTATTTTATAAATTTAACTCATTTTTAGCGTCTTACTGCTGAGCACAAACCTCTCTACAATACAAGTGGTCTTCCCTTTGGCACCCATCATGCAGTTTTTGTAATAAAGAAAGTTTATGTGAAAACGTAATATATTTAAGTAAAGCGTAGGTTTTTATAAGAAGGTAATGTATGCCTGTAATACTAAAGATATGCCCTAAAATATTTTTCTAACAATTCTTTGAACCTTATAAAATACCGTATTCAATCAAGGCCTCCTTACTATTCATCTTATTCGGCCGACTTCAGCCTTTAAATCCAATAAGAAGATGGAAAAGTTTTATATTAATAAAAATACGTGTAACAAGTTTTATTCTTATGTTTTGCTTACGAATTTTTCACAAGAATTTATCACAAGTTTTCTTTTATATATCATTACGTATATTAAAAAAAAGGTAACGGATCGCTGTCTGTACATCGAAGAAATATGAGAAAAAATATTATTAGGACCTTCGTCTACGCAAATGGATGCTATTTGTTCAAGCAATGATTGTTAGATTTTTGTTTATCTGTTTGTCTGAGCGTTTGTGCACGCTAATCTTAGAAACGGCTAATCCTATTTAGATGTAGTTTATAGTGTTTGTTTCATGTCAATCGGTTTATAAATAAAAAAGATATGCCAATTTAAAGAATCACGTCGAACATATGTTAAACTATTATTATCTAGTATCTATTCTTTCTCTGTTTAGTAGCATTATCGTATTATCGCATATAGCATTTTTATCTATATATACATTATTTACTATATTTTTTATCTATATATACATTATTACTACCTAAAAGGTATACAGGTAGGTACCTACCATAGGAAAATATTGTATTCTCCCAAGAACATATAGTAACTGATTCAGCAGAGTAGTCTTCATTAAATACCTTTAAATGGAGAATCAATAGTTGGTACATTATAGGTAAGTATGCTATTACTTAGCCAAAAATAAAGCCAAAGTTATTTTTACTTTTAGCGCGAGCGGAGCCGCGGGTCCCGCTAGTAAATAATAAAGTTATAAGTACTAAATATACTATGAAAAAAAATCCATCTAATATCTCTTAGTATCTCGTGTCACGGTGTTTCTGTTCGTCCACTCCATCGAAACGTCTCGACCAATTTTAATAATTTTTCTTTTGTATAATGGAAGGTATGATGAGAATAGGTCGTGAAGTAATTTTCACCCTCCTACCCCCACCCTCAATATCTTAATCTCCCTTTTAGTAATTTTATATATTATAACAACATTTGCCGGGTTAGTTAATAATATTATATATTTCAATACATTTTATTAATGAAACATTATAAATATACATCGTGTTAATCTAAACTTAACTTGATATCTAACGACCTTTTCCAATCGACCTCACATGGATGCACAGAGTTTTCATTTTTAATCATCGACATCGCCCAACCATAAATTTCTTGAAGTTATGAATAAAATGATAAGCTAACATTGTTCACTATTGATATATTCATAAGATCACGATTTTTTCGACCTATTTGCATAACCCATTATACAAAATTACTTTTATATTTAGTATTTTTTACTTATAATATTTTTACATAGTACATCTACTATATTTGCTAAGGATTAATGATAGCTATCTAAATTTATCGTATTCAATCGAAATTTTTGTATAAAAACTATACAACTGATTTATATTCATTCAAAAAGTAAGGTAAACTATGTTGATAACTATATCGATTTGTAGGTATACTACTTGTACTTAGATAACCGAGTGAAGCAGGTTCAAATCCAAGTCTTGCACCTCTGATATTCTCATATGCCGATTATTTTAACATATTAGAATAAATAATAAAATGAAATATATACAGAAATAAAAAAAATAAACTACGATGACACATGGCCTATATTCCGTGACATAGTCATATCATAGTCCAGTATCACATAGTCCAGCGCGGTGGACTATTGCCAGATCCCCCAAGTATTGGAAGGAAGCTCTATAAGGCCTCCCTTCCAATACGTGGGACGTTAATAAGAGTTGAATAGAAAGTCATATTTGGAAATTAACGACGAAAGAAATAACCGTACCTGCATAGTACGTGGGAAGGAGTAGGAAATATAGGTAGGTATTATAACCGTTATTATTACCTTTGAATTAAAGAGAAACTATACCATTATAGTAGTAAATTATACTAGTGGAATTCAGTAATCCAACTTAATTCATAGATCTGGGTCATTAAAGTGTGCATAATCGATAAAATACAAAGAGATTATTGTTTCGTATGACTTGTTCAGGTTTCAACACGAAATGGACTTGTATTTAAAATTAGATCAAATAAGTTATGGTTCTAGTAGATACTTGCTGCGGTTGACCCTTATGACTCAAATATTTACTGCTTAACTAAATTGCAAAATCCAAAGCATGTCTATATCTAACTAAGAGCGCAGTATTTTAACTGACTGATAGTGACCATAGGTAATCTCCAATGGCAGTCATAGGTCTTCTCAATGCGAAAGGGACTATACTTCATACATACTACACTTATTTTCAGAAACAGTTATTTTCAGTAGCAGATAAATTGTATGAACTAACCATTCATCTTTTAAGTTTCATATAACATTCACCTTTAAATAAATTCAAACATATTGCTTTAAATTCGCGCATATTGTTTTAAAATCGACAAATCCACCCAATAAGTTTTTCTTAAGTTAACATAAGACAATTTTATCTTGTAAACTACGGAAATGAATTAAAGATTTTTCCACGGAATTAAAAAAGTTCCATTTTCATTTTAGGACTCTTTTTAAAAGCGTAGAAAAAGTTAAAACACGGCAATATAAAACTTTTTACTTAAGTTCGTCTCGTTGTTAAAAAGTATTCTTTAACTTAAATATATACTAGTACTGAGTAGATATTAAGTTACTCTGCTTCCTTATCCTACAATTTAATTTGTACATACATACAGCATTTGATTTATTTTAACTATCTAAGGACTTATGTGGCACTATAAATTCTTCTACGGAACTTTAATCACATTTCCCACAAACGCATTTTGTTTCAATAAACATAAAAACTAAGTGACATTTACGTCGAAGAATATTGCTTGGCCGGCTGCAAACGAGCTTTATTATGGCAAGTCTTTGAAATGGCAGTAGCAATAACCGCGCTATGGCGTAATATTCCTTAACAAGAAGCCCCGACGTGTTGAAATGAAATATTGTTTTAAAGGAGGCCCTTGAATATACGGGTATTGCTCTGCATCACTTTAGCCGTAAACTGTTTTTCCGCACAATTTAAAGGCGAAAAATTACAGTATTGCGAGCGCTTTTTCTAGTTTTGTACAACTTTTTTGTTTGTATATTATACTTTAGTATTTATTTCTTATCTTAATAATTAAAATGAAATGATTACAAAATGGATTCGTTAAGCTTAATAGAAATTTGAAGTTAGTAAAAATATCAGAGGTGCGAAAACTGGTATTTGAACTCGCTTCCCTCAGTTTCCTAGCGAGCCGTTACTGGATTACCACTGCTTTTTATAGATAAAATAGTATCATACCTATGATATGATAAAATCCAATTTAGGCCGCTTCGAAAGAAGTTGGCGAAAGTTTTCAATTGAGGCATACTTTTAGTAGGAACTCAATATCTGTATAATTCAATAATAATGAATAAAATCTAATAAGATTTTAAGATTATATCTGACTAGAGATATTATATTTAAAAGTCAAAATTCTCCTTCAGGATGGAACTTTACGATAATTTTAAAGTTAGTGAATTTATTTGGTAAAAAGTTATCTTATTTATTTGCGTTAGAACTCGCGTTATTTTATCGCTACTCTCAATTTCCTAAAAATTTAATAGAAGTAAATTATCAATGTGTTTTCCTTTATTTATAAATAAAAAAATATTTTATAACTAAATTTATCATTTTTAAATAACCAAAAATAGTTTGTGTTGACTGTTTAACACAGATGGGTGTAAGATTAACTGTACTTATTGAAGAGCCCTATTCCGGAGCAACAAAAAAATGAGGGTGGCCTTTGGAAGCAAAAAATTGGGCACAATAACATTGAAATACGATCATAAATAGAGAAATAGATCCAGGTAGAAATTCTAAAACGCGCTATTGAAGTTTTTAAAAATTTTAGAATATATACAGTTTGAGAGAATTTTAGATGGGGTGTCCGTTTCTTCGCGTTAAGCCAGTGTTCGGGAGCTGGTCTGAATCCTTCTTAAAGTAAGATAATAAGGTCCTTTATCGGATCTTCATCCTCCCAGTGCACCTACCTCTATAGATGACTGTAGACATTTGGCACCGAGTGCATGTCACGTCTCATCACCAACGACGAAGACAATTTTGACACCCTTTTAATATTACGTCGCTGCGATGTGGCAAACTGAATGATACCTAGCTAAAAACCTAAACGGAAGCAGGCTACTAGAAATTATTTTTAGAATATTTTTAAGAAAAATATAATATAGTATTTAGTATTTTATTGCATTACGCAAATATCTTATAAGTAATACTTTGATTTCGAATTCTATCGCGGATTTATTTGAATATTTAGTTCCCAAGATTTGAATATTTTACTGCAATCATGGTCACGGGAGACAGTCACTCCCGCTGAATGCTTACTTTGCTCAATAAAACCATAGACGGAATTTTTATAGATCGTTAAACACTATATTAATTACTTAGAGTACTTATTGAGACAACCAATAAATTGTTTTTACATAGCTTCTAGTAGAATTTCCACGCTTTCTTGCGAGACTGCGTAGGTCGTAGCACACTGTTGAAAATAAAAATAACGATAGTGATGTGAAAATAAGTAGCTATTTTATGAATGCACATTTTAACTATGAGACGAAGGCACTATAAATAAATACTTTATTAAGCACTATAATAGAAAGACTATTTTAATATTCAACTCTTACATCTATCATTCTAACATCATTTATTAAATTAGCATCAGTATCACTGGAACTATGCGCATTGAGCTCATAACAAAATTATGTAATTGTTATATTGTAGTTTGTATGTATGTATTCATTTCTAACTGCCGAACACGGACCTCCGTTCAATATAAGGGATCATAGAACCATTGTACACCCGCGCTAGCCGAGTGCGGGTTGGCGTGCGTGAATTTCACGTGTCGTTTAAATACTTGCCAGGTTCTTTCAAACATCCAGTTTACCTCACAATGTTTAAAAAAATTGTAATTGTGTGAGAAATAGTTCGCACATGAAAATAATATCAAAAATGCGAAAACCGGGATTCGAACCCGCTTCACTCGGTTCTCAAGCGTGTTACCACAATACTGCTTGTAAGGTTACTAGATCAAGTTAGTTTAAATTATAGTAAAATTTTCAGTACCATATTATAGTTGCAAATATGTATTATTTTTTAATTAATGTTAATATCTTAAAGTAACATATTATTTATTTATTTATTGATTTTATTTGTATTTAAAGTATTAAGAGAACAATAGCTATTCAACAAATGTGTTTCGTATTGTGTATAGAAATAATTTAATGAAATACCCACATCATAATAGCGATATGATACGCAATACAATTAATTGAATCAGTAAAGCGTACGTGATCTTAATATGCCATTGAGAATAAAATGCTAAAGGAATAAGAATATTTTTAATGATTTTTAGTATATAGATTTGACTGGAAAAAGTAATCTACATTATACATCACTACTCGCTGCGCCAGCGGTCGCGGGTTCGAACCCCACTATGCATATTCATATCTTGAGCACGAATGTTTGTACTGAGTTATGAGTTTTTATTTTTATATTATGTATGTTTTTGTGTTCGTAGCTCAAGAATTGTAGCTTACCACGGAACTAGATAGCGCCGCCCTAATTAATGTCCTAAAATATTTATATTTATTTATTTATTTATTATTATATGTACATGTATATGTATGTACATACCTTATTGAATGTTAAAAAACTTTTGTTGTCAACATAATATGTACCGCTATAATGGTCTTATTTAGAGCATTTATAACAATTTTGTATAAGTTACTCACTAACAACACTTGTGCTAGAGTTATCACAACCACACAATATTCATTATTAAGTATTTTCGATGAAATCAGGTTTTTAAGACGATGTTAAACGAATTGATATTGTCATATAATCGCAGCTTTGACTTATAATATAATTGGTTTCTATGTTGTAAATTACTCTTCTTAGTAATTTCAGTCTCGGCAGACTAAGTGGTTATAATCATCTTGGCTGTAGTTATTATTAGGTATTTTTTATTTATATAAATATTGATCTACTACTTAATTTTATTTTATTATTATTAAATTTACAAAGCATTCGAATACATATTAAATACCTAGGATTTATAACAAAGCTCTGAACATACGCACATAATAGACAGTATATTTGTTAAACAGACACATCACGTGATTTTATGACTAAAGTGTTTAATATAAACCAAATTCTATCCAAAAAACGATACATAAATAGATATTTAAAAAGAAAAACGTCATAGATACTAAAAATTTAATTTTACAAATTTTGATAAGGACTAGCACATTATTTTTACATGATATCGTCTCTACACATGCTATTTTATCGATTGTTAGTTTTAATTTGTACTAAAAACGCTTGAAATATGAGATATTAATGAAAACCCTGAATCGCGCTAACGAAGTTTTTAGATGAGCTTGATATAAGTACAAATCTCGCAGCTGCGCAATGGGGAGGACCGTCTCTACATAGTAAGCCGGCAGGCGGTCGTGCCGGTTGAAAACGACCGACCATTCAGATGACTGTTCGATAATATAAGTTCAGTAATTCAGAGTAACCACTGCACACTATGAATAATGATTATGACACATGCAAAGCTGTTGTAAAGTCTACAGAATGCTTTACAACAATCCACCACTACTGTAGAGAATTTGCCCTCCTTTTGCTTTTGCTGAAAATAAAAAAACTAGTTAGTCTATTATTATTTAAACGTAATTAAAAATATTGTTATGAAAAGGAATTAATATATTTTTTTATGATTTATGTGTATTTTATAAATGTATTTTTACAATTTTATATTTTGTTTCATAACCGGGACACATTACTAGAATAGAGAATAGAATAGAGAGTAATGAATAGAATAGAGAGCTCAAGCAGTATGGTTATATATGGTTATAAAGGTCTTAAATTACACGCTGTTGCTTCATGTTTAATCAAATGTTAAAATTTATGGAAATTGTTAATTATATTTGAATTCTCACTATAATATTACATTTATACATAAAACCTTTTTTTTTAATTGAGTGAATTTACGTCCTGTTGGTGTAAAACTTCCTTAGGGATGAGACAGATACTACAATTCAATCAAAACAAATCAAAATACATAGTATTATTTTAATACAATGATATTGATAAAATGTATATTTATAAGAAGTTATTAGTAATAAATATATATTTAAATAATTAAATATTATGCTCTCACTTTACCGATACTAATAGTCACGCCTAAAGAAATTCTACTTTAAATATAAATATATAAATATGTTGGAACATTATCACACGCAGCGCCATCTAGTTTGTGGTAAGCTACGCTTAAATTACAGTTGGTTGATATACTACGCATATATAACTTTAAAATACGTACATATTATAGATATAAGCACCCATGACATGACAAACCTTCATGATTAACAAATGAATGCCCCAGACGGACTCAAATCCGTGCCCACTGAGCCAAACGTGTCGTCAAATAAGAATATTTATAAAAATTAAACTCTTTGACATATATTTTAATAACATTTATTATTTATTTTGACGACACGCGTGGCGCAGTTTGTAGTGACCCTACTCGCAGCGCCAGCGGTCGCGGGTTCGAGTCCCGCTGGGGGCATACATTTGTTGAGCACGAATGTTTGTACTCCAGTCATGGATGTTTCTATTTATAATATGTATGTATTTAAACTTATATATGTGTAGTATATCAACCATGTAGTATCCATAACACAAGGCTCGTACCTTACCGTGGAACTAGATAGTGTAAATGTCCCAACATATATATAACTATTTCCTAATATTATCCTTATATAAAATAAATATTTGTTCTATAATTATTTATTCTATATTATATTATATCTATTTAATCGAATTATATCCTATATATATTAAAATATATAATCATCAATTAAAAAACTAAATATTAAGTGAAAATTAAATGACTAAAGTTTACATTGTTATTTTAAGTTTTAGTTGTAGGAGTGTAAAGTTGTGAAGTGTGTTGAATTTTGAAATTATTTTATAGTTTATATATTTTATGTCATGTATATATATGAGATATTTTTTTATGTAATAACATATTTAATTAATAACGTATAAATAAAAAGTTTTACTCAGATTAATGTGAATTAATAACATACAAAAAAATAAATGTATTTTTTTAAATGACTTACCTATTAAATACTTAGTCCAACTAAAACTTACTTCAGAATATCAACGATATTGTTAATAATTAATTAACACGCAATGAAAACTCAAACACATTAAGTTATGACAGATATTAAGACGATAAACGATTTACGAGAACAAAAAATTCAATATACCCTCAATACAGTCATATCACATAATATGACGAATTTTATTGTATAGGGTATTTTTGGTAAAAGTGAATTAATGTTACTATTTAATAATAGATGTCACTGGTAAGAAACAAAGTCCTAAAACGCGCTATCATTGTTTTCTAATTACAGAATGATATATAACGTATTAGAACCACTCTCATCGGGTGTCCAGCTCTTCTCGGTAAGACAAAACGCGTCTGAGATGAAAATGTTAGACTTTAGACCAATTTATACCATTTAAAATTACAAAATTTGTACATGAGTTGATCTGCCCAAGCAGTTTTATAAGATAAGGGCTTAGAGAGAGGTTAGCGCCGGGCCGTCTCTCTGGCTTCTATGGTCAGAGTTCAGTTTACTGTTCTCAACTCCACCGCAGAAGAGCGACTTTGACACCTTTTTGCTATTATTATTATCATTTTTTATTAATTTTCATTATATTTTTATACTTACGTATAATGTATATTATGGTATATGGTTTTTTATTTATTCGACAGACGTACTCGTAACGTTTCAAACAAAAAAAATATTATATGCTTGTAATTTTGTATTTTATTTCTATATATATACACGGTTTTTTCTATATATTACATTATTTATTATTGTAATAATTATATTGGTAAGATTTTTAATTTAGCAGTATTTTTGTCTACCTCATATTAATATATCTTCTGTTACCTATTACTCCTTTCACGTCCGTAGGTTGTCTGAAAGAAATCTCTTAGAGATAGCTAAGTCCACCTTTGCCTTTAATATACACTGTATACTTAATTATGATTCACAAGCATTTCCCGCGGCTTTATGTACGCGTTCTAAAAACCGGAAATCAATTTTTTTCTGAGTCGCGCAGTATGATACCCCGCAGAACTTACGCCCGTCCTTCCCGTTATTGCAATATTTTTCAATGATGCTCCGCTCCTATTGGTCGTAGTCTGATGTAATATAGCCTAAAGCCTTCCTCGATAAACGGACTATCCAACACAAAAATAATTGTTCCTGAGATTAGCGCGTTCAACCAAACAAACAAACAAAAAAAAAACAAACAAACAAACTCCTCAGCCTTATAATATTAAGTATAGATAAGTAAAAAACATACTATAGGTATATTAACACCAGTGACTCACCCTCGCTCAGGTTCATCCCTAGATACATTTTTGTTGTTACTAAGGATTTCTCGGAAATGAGATATTTCCTGCTATAGGTACAAAATAATGTTATATATTAACCTGGTTTTTATCATACCGAATTTCATCAAAAAGTGTCTGTTTATCTCGCGATACGGACAAAAATGTTATAAATGTCTGAAAATATATTCTTTGTGTTTACTGTATAAATTTTACTAAGTTTTTTTTTCTTTATTTAAAGGAGCTTTATCAATCAATGATTATGTCGCCCCCGTAATAAATTTACATAATTTATACAAAGCTTCTAATTTACAGTTTTCACCTAACCTATTAATGACGTTGTATCACAAATAACAATCTTTGCTTGCTCCGACAAGGGGCAAGACAAGCTGCTGTTGCACAGTCCTACTTCATAATTGTTAATAAAGATGTTTCGACGTTCAATCGAGTTCCGTTCACACTCCATCAAAACATGTTGAATATCATCCACTGTTCCACATATTTCACAGTTTGGGGATTCCGCTAAACCCATTAGATATTTAAATTTGTTTGATGGAATGTGACCCGACCTCAACCTCAATAACGCCACCACATACATAACTTCTTTCCATAGTGTCAAACCATGGGCAACGAAGAGGCTCACTCTGCAACGTCCCATACCAAATACCCTTTGTAAGTGACCGTTCGTCAAAATACTCATGCCATGTTTAATTTTACTAAGTTAGAATTTTGTAATATGTATAATATTCAAAGTCATTTCTACACTATTTAAATTGTAACTGGAGTAATGAAATGGGTTTTTGTTCGTACACCGGTGCCCTTTAATGTAGACTTGTATATAGAAATACTAGTAGCGAGCACGTATCAAAAAGTTTTCTCATTGATATGAAACTTTAGCGAGGGACAGTCTATACGGGAGATTACCAAACTCCGTTGATATATAGAGACATTACATATATCGCTTGGGATTTCCAACTTTATATCAACTAAACAAACAAACAAACTCTTCAGCTTTATAATATTGGTATAGATTACCTTAAGGCTTTAGCTTATGTTGACGCCTGCTCGTAGAAGTTATTTTTATAATAATTAATTATACTAATAGTAGGTATTAATAGATAAGTAATTATTTTAATTACTTGGCCTCAGGGAGATTGGAAGCCCTAGCCGAAATCCGTCAGGACTCAGGACAAACTATGTATATATTATGTCTCATTCTCGTAAAAGATCCCATAGAAATTAGAAACCCGTCCTCATATTCCTTTAACTTGATCAAAAAAGGCAAAACTCAACAATTGTAGACTATTGATTTGTCATAAATAATTTTGACAACACGTTTGGATCAGATTGTAGTGAGCCTACTTTCTGCGCCAGCAGTCGCGGGCTTGAGTCCCACTTGGGACATTCATTTGAGCACGAATGCTTGTACTCTAGTCTGGGTGTTTTATTTATAATACGTATGTATTTGAAGTTATAATATATGTGTATATATATTATGTAGTGTATCATCTATCTGGTATCCATAACTCACGTCTTGTGCGTAATATTGCACCAAAATATTTTTTTTAATTATACTAAAATATTAGTTTATGTCAATTTCATATTTTTAAATTTCAAAAAGGAGTCAAATCTTCTACGTCGGTGGTGTTGGGTGCAACGCACCACACTTTCCTCATCAAACAGCACAGTGCCCTCTGATGCTCGCTTCATACTATAAAGTACTTCACGCCAAACCAATGATTTGTGCCATTTATGACACTTCCCGCGTAGAAACGGACTCCCACTCATCGATTCTACCAAAAGTTATATATACAAAGCACTTCACAAAACTTCGATACTGCGTTTTAGGATTCATAGAAAAAAAATAGACAGAATTATCATCCCTTGTGACGTCAGCAAAGGGCAGTACCAGGTAGACGACGTAGTAACTTGTAAGAAGTCAATAAACTTATCAATAGTTTCTTTCAAAGCGAACAATAATCTATTGTTCGTCTCCATTACATATTCTGTAATTTAATAATAGTTGTAGTTCTTATTTTATGAAAGAAAAGGAAATAAACTCATTTCATTATCTTAACTAAACATGTTTCTCTTGGTAAGGTACTAAAGCTAATTTTGTGTAATGGCCAATTTATATTTGTTAGTTACGATACATTCTACTTACATCTTAGATATGCATGAATAAAATAGAGGTAGGTAACTGTTTCCAACATCGACATTACATCTTTTTACCAAATGCATATGTAATTATATACGTTTATATATAAGACAAATATACTTTACTTTAAATAATTAACAGTTTGTGACTAGTAAAGGTGCTTATACATTATTTAAACTGCGTAAAAACCTTTAAATAACATGTCTTCAACCTCACGGGCATGGGCCTCCCCTATAAATGAAATTGAAGTTTCTGTTTTTAAAATCTTTTTCTGTCTGTCTGTCTGCTTTTTCCGGGTAATTACTGAAACGGCTGGATTAGATAGCTAATGTTATAAGGGATAACTTAGGCTACTTTGATTTTACTTTCGATTCGCTAGTATGTAATAAATAGACAATATAAACCTCACTTAGCAAAAATATACCTCTATATCTAGATACACAATTCATTTAAGAAAATTTAATTATGTAAGACGAGCTCTGAAATTGTCTTTTAATATCTTAATTCTAAATTAATATAAGGCCTTATGGTACGAAAACTTCAATATTAAAGCATTTGAAATTGTTAATGTAAAATTTTATTACATCTATAAAACGGTATTGTGACAAAACATGAACGCCTTACTGTTTTAATTAATTTTAGCAATTAAGCATTTTTTATTTTAGGTGATAGAACCTATTTAAGTGTGAAAAAGTGAAAGTGCTTACAAAAGTACTTAAAGTAGTAGCCACAAATCTTGACTAAGTATATTATAAAAATAATGAACTAATAAATATGTTGGGACATTATTACAACAGCACCATCTATGTCCGTGGTAAGCTACGAGGCTTGTGTTACGAATACCAGATATTTGATATTACACATATATACATTTTAAAAATCTACGTAAATATTATAAATATAAACACCTATGACTGGAGTTCAAACATTCGTACTCAACAAATGAATGCCTCCAGTGGGGCTCGAACCCGCGACCTCTAGCGCAGAAAGTACTGCGGTCACTGCTAACTGAGCCAAACTTGTCGTTATGTATGTTTGTTTTTTATTACTTTACAGTGAAACGACTTGACGGATAAGGGAAAACTTGATAATGGGGTAGTATAATTAATATATGACGTAAGCTACTTTTAGAGCAAAGAAAGGGTACGACACTAGTCGTATGTAATCATAGCGTGCTTTGAATTAAGTAACGCTATCTCGTATTACAATATGTCTTATATTGTAAACAAGGTTTAACATAAGACGGGCGGCATTAAACATTAATGGTAAATTCTAATCTAAATAATAAACATGTCCGATAGCGGTTGAAGCTAGATTGGGAGTAGGTCGCTTTTAAATTTTTCATTTATGGTAAAGTGACGTCCACATTAAAGTGTATAATATAGGTATAGAAGAAGGACAAAAATATCTTTATTACATACTGGGCTATTCTTTTATCAAATTATAATTATATATATTAGATAACTAGCGATTCACCCTCGCCTTGCTTGGGTTCGCCCCTAAGTTTAGTGTCGGCACAGCTGCGGGTTCCGCTAGGTAAATTAAATAAAATTTCTAAAACATAACCTCCTCCTTTTTGAAGTCGGTTAAAATGTAGCCTAAGTTATGCCTTATATCATTAGCTATCTGCGAGTAAAAATCCCGTCAAAATCGGTCCAGCCGTTTTAGAGATTATTCGGAACAAACAGACAGACAAAAATTTTAAAAATTGTTTTTTTAGCTAGTATCATATATACTTTCATATGCATTTAGTGAAAAGCTGTTAATGTAAAAAAACAGACAAACCAATTTTATTCACATGTATGAATAGAAGATAATATTTTAGCTTTTATAATTTTTTGATTTTCTATTTCTTTGTTGCAGGTCATCAAGAAAACAATATAAGGCTTAGTGTCAAGTGTATAAGTGAATATCAGTGTCATGTGATCACCTAAAATGTTAAAGATACAGATGTTAGAGTCAATTGTCAGTAATGAGTCTGATGAAAGCCAGGAGCCGCAGCAAAATGGGTAAGGAAATTTTTCTTTCTAACCATAGAACATGGGTTCAATCCTTAACAAACTAAATATGCAACAGGTAAAATTCATTTTAAAGGTCTTTTACAAAAGAGGAATGCTGTACAGTATTCATGGTTTACATTTTTGCTTTAAAAATTCGTGACAATGTAATGCCGAGCGAAAGCTTCAACTTTATGTCCTAGTAAAAGTTTATGCGATACATAGCTGGACTATATATATGTACTAGCGATTCACCCTCGCTTCGCTTGGGTTTTACCTTAAATTTAACGCGAGTTATACATATAAACCTTCGTCTTGGGTCAATCTATGTATTAAAAGAAACCGCATCAAAATCCGTTGCGTAGTTTTAAAGATGTAAGCATACATAGGGACAGACAGACAGACAGCGGGAAGCGACTTTTTTTTATAGTATCTAGTGATGACTTTATAAAAATGGGAACGATCGGTACGATCTTTTAAAAACAAATAGTAGGTGTTCAATAACTTTTAAGACGAAAATATCGCCCTTTAACCTAACATCGTCTTATAACGACAGTATTTTTTTATATATTATAGCTGTAAAAGATTATTATTAGTTGCCTTTGCTTTAAATGAATCAACTTATCAACTCAATACTTTCTTTATAAAGGTTATGGATATACATATTGTATGCTTTTTATTACTTCTATAGCTTATAGGTATATTCCGCAATAGATTATAGCAAAAACTAATTAGTATAAGAAATAGAATGGGAAACAAAAACTAGTTATTGAAAACAAAGGTATCCATAAGCTTTATATTTACCCCATGTATACAAGAATCAATGGTTTTCTATTCTCGTAACTTGGTCACATTACAAATACAGTAATAATAGAATAAGTATAGACGGCAAGGCGCCATGACGTCTGCCGTAGAACGTAACGTATAAATATAACGTGCGTGACCTAAGCAATTCTACGGATATAGGCTACTCGTACCTGATAGCAGGTATATTTATGTTAGGACATTATTACAACAGCGCCATCTAGTTCCGTGGTAAGCTACGATGTGTTACGGATACCAGATAGTTGATATACTACACATAATATTATATAAATGTTAAATACATATACATACATATTATAAATATAAACACCCATGACTGGAGTTCAAACATTCGTGCTCAACAAACGTATGACCCCAGCGGGACTCGAACCCGCGACCGCTAGCGCAGAAAGCAGGGTCACTACCAACTGAGCCAAACTTGTCGTCAAAATATATGTTGTTTTTTCAAATTATTGAGTTTACTAACTGAATTACTCTTTATTTACTACCTACTTATATGCTTATAATTTTCGCAAATATTATCAGTACATATAAAAAAAATTGAAGTGTTTGTTTTTAATTTCAAATTAACAGCTTTTCACTAATTGCATATGAAAGTAGATATACGGTACTTAGGTCAAAAAAATCAATTTTTTAAACTTTAGTCTGCCTGTCTGTTTGTTCCGGCCAATTTCTGATGGCTGGACCGATTTTGACGGGACTTTCACTCGCATTATCAAATAAAGTTTTTATTATTATTATTATATAGCTAATGTTTTAAGAAGTAACTTGGGCTACTTTGTTTGCTAGTTTTTAAAATAAACTATTCAGATTTTGCGCCGTTGGATTTCATAATTTGTTCCCGACATTCCCAATGCTTTAACATGTTTGACTTACGAAATGTACCTACTATAATATAAAGCTCTAAATAATAGGTTTTATGTCAAGTTTTAAATTATATTTTTAAGTAAGTAGATATATTATTATGAATAATACGTTGTCAGTGTTTTTGAGTGGAGCTCCAATTATCAAAAAAATTAAGATGTTTCTAGCAACGCACTCAAGCGAAGCGAGGGTAAATCACTTGTATTATAATATGATCTACAACAGAGCTTTTAATGATTTTATCGTAAATATAACACTTTTGTAGTATAAGTAGGTAAATATTTTTTCTTAAATTATAAATGATTGAATTTTGTAAATATTATAATTTGAGCCTAAAAATCAACATTATATTTGCCCGAATAAATTATTCGTGTGTCACTCCTGCCCATTCTTGAACCCGCGTGGGGTTCGAATCCCGCTCGAGGTCTGAATTCGTTTCTATTATCGTTTATCGTGTATATTTCACGGTAATCCAATAGAGGGTACCCTCGTGGGAGCCGTTAAGGGTAGTAAAACTATTTATTTTAGGCTTAGAAAACTACTCAGGAGATACTTAATTACCTAAACTTAATATACAAGGGTAAAATAAAAGAAAACATTAATCACATGAGTAAATCTTGATTCGGCTCGCTTACTTCTAATACTTACGTTAAGTATTGATCATGGACGACCGACCCACCGGCGCCGCTCGCAAATTATTTTTATACAAGCAATTTACTTGTTTGTGAGCAATTTTTGTGTTTAGACAGAATATTGCAAAGACATCGACTAAGTGATTGTATGACAGCTACAACTGAGTTTCCTACTTTTTAAAAGACATTACGCCTTGGGAATTACCAGGCTATTTCAACATATAGAATTATTGTTAATTTTCGATTTAATTTGAAAAAACAAACGGATTAAGATAAAAAAATAATACCTATTAGTCCCGCAGTTTCTTTGGCCATTTCTACCCAGGTCAGTGGCTTCTTTTTTCCGAACTAGTAGTAGACTCATGACGTTCAGTAAGAAATTATATTTTTTTATGCTGAATATAATAATTTGATTTGATTACTAGCGACTCACCACCACTTCGCTCGGCTTTTTTAATAAAAATAACGCATTGCTGTGCTAATGTTTGCCTAGCTTCTATATAATATCTTCTATATCTATCATAAGAATATCATTTTTAATAAAATTTTAGTTCAAAATTTTGGAGTAGTAGCGTACTATCGTTAGATACCTACGTAAATGATGGAGAAAAACGTAACTCATTGATTCATAATTTATAACTTAGATATTGCTTACACTTTCAACTAATACCTAGTTGATTTTTTGATGAAATATAAGTTACACATAGTATACTTACTAGAGTATTTCAAAATCATATGCTAAATTATTATCAAACAAAAATCTCCAGCAGACTAAGCTTTTAGGAAAAATAAGTGTCTTTTTAAGACAGTGGTAGCCCAGCGGTAACGCGGTCGCTTGGATATCCGAGTGATGCGGGTTCAAATCCGGGTCTCGCACCTCTGATATTTTCATGTGCGAATCATTTTATATCTTGAATACCACTTGTCTTACGGTGAAGGAAAACATCGTGAGGAAACCTGCATGTCTGAGAAAACCTAACAAGTTTTCGAAAGACATGTGAAGTCCGCCAACTCGCACTAGGCCAGCGCGGTGGACTATGGCCTGATCCCCCTCGTACTGAGGGAGGCCCGTGCCCAGCAGTGGGACGTTAATAAGGGCTGATGATGATGATGAAGTGTCTTTCAGATAAAAATTGCGCAAGTAACGATAACGAAAAGTTCTTTCTTTAAAGTATGAATCAAAAATGAAAATAAACAAGCTTAAGTTTCACAAAGTGAACGAGAATCCAGATAAGACGAATTTAACTCTGTTTCTACTAACAATGGACACAGGTAGGTATCTTAGGTTAGAAATGATTCGAAAATCTTTTTTTTTTTTAAATGGAGATTCAATATTGTACAATTTATAATATACATAAGGTTTTATGTCAATTCAATGCGTAGGTCCACAGGAAATGTAAAATGTAAGGCTTGACTTAAGTCAAACGCCATTATTCCTAATATATAGACCCGTAAACCCTACAGAGATCAAAACAAGTCGATTTTTTCAGTCGCAAACATGGATAAAAATGTTTTGGGTCGTAAAAAGTTAATGAAATCGCGCGGGAGCCGTCCCGACGTCGCCTTAGGACAAATTCAAGATCAACTGTTTTACGAGCAAGCTGGCATACCACCAAATCTGGAGAGTATCACTATATACTACTGTAATTCATACATGTCTACTTGATCGTGAGTTACATACGAGAAATTATGCTATTTGCTGAAAAAACTGCTTTTTGTAGTAGAAAAGACTGATGAATAATATCAGTTTAGGTTTTCGTATAGAAATTTCGGATATCTTTCAAAGTTCAGTGATAAAAATATATAATTTATATTTATATAAATGGCCATAGTCCACCGCGCTGGCCTAGTGCGAGTTGGCGGACTTCACATGCCTTTCGAAAACTTGTTAGGTTTTCTCAGTCATGCAGGTTTCCTCACGATGTTTTCCTTCACCGTACCACAATATACTATATATTATATAAATATCTAAATATTATATATAGAAAAATAAAAAACCTATGTTGATATGTTTTTAAATATTTATGAAAGACTAAGACTTTTCTTTCCTATAAGGCTAACTATATTCTTACAAATTACATACGTCGATTAAATATTACTAATGTTGAGTTTTCGAGTAAAATAATATTAAACACATTTACTGGTAAAAACGTACGTTATAATTACCACGTACGCACCGTGTATCAATATTATAAAATTTATAGTTATTATTTTAGTTAAAGTGAGAATTCATTGATTATTATTATTGTTACTATTTCACGCAAAAGGGGATGAAGACGATTCTAGATGAAATATGCCACAGAGATGATTATAAACTGGAATGACATGTAGGTAACTATGTATTTATCCGGAAAAAGCGTTTCCCATGGTATATAAGTACTTCTTTTTATTTTTTACCAGGAACGAACCAAAAGCGACGCGAGTTTTTATAATTTTTCTAATAAAAAGTAGCCAAAGATACTCTTTATAACATTAGCTATGTGCGAGTGAAAGTCCTGTCAAAATCGGTTCAGCCGTTTCAAAGATTAGCCGGAACAAACAGACAGACGAACAAAAATAAAAAAAAAACATTTTTTATGTAAGTACCGTATACTTTATATTACTTTCATATGCATTTAGTGAAAAACTGTAAATTTGAAATAAATAACAAACACTTCAAATTTATTTATATGAATCAACTGATCCACTACACTACAACGTTGACTGTTACACAACGGTGTATGCTTGCTTCGTTTACGCTAAACGGACCGTGAAATAAAGTGCGTAGAAAAAAATAACTTTTGTATCTACAATTTTAGTAGGTACTATTATCATAATTTCCTAAAGGGTCTCTAATGTTATGTGACGATCCTTTGAGATATCCAACAAAATACAACCTTCAGGAAAAAAGATTAATGCAGTTCGATTTACTTTGTATATTTATTTAGGTTACACATATATAATTACATATGAGAAATTATGATATTGCGGGAAGAGTCAAATGTTCAAAATAAATAACGTAGTTTTTGTTTTAGTATAGGGAATACGGAATGTATCATTTTCTAAGTATTATCTTCCAATTTTCTATTTTCGAATAATAAATTTCAAATGATAAGATTATGATTTTTTATTAGTTTTTTTATCGTTAGTAATTATATATAAACTTTTTTTTCTGTGTAATTAAAGAGATTACCAAATATGGAACTTAACCTCTTTCGTCTTAATAGATATCAAACTCTCAATTTATTATAACTTAAGCAATAACATTTTGACTGACTTTGCTTGTTAGGTAGTTGTACGAGTAAGATGTAAAGAAGATAGATATTTTTAGAATTGCGACTCAATTTAATATTATGTATGTATTTGACATTTCTGTCGTACAGTCGTACAGTCTACTTAACGTCTTATTTTATACCAGAGAACGTGTTATGTGTTATCTAAACATATCTAGCAGTTCTGACTTGTCGATGCCAATGATTCCCCTTTGTTACCTTTGACAAAGGTATAACCTGTCAAAGCAAGAATCACATTATCCTCAGTTGAAGAAAAATATCGTTTACAAGAAAGTCTGCCCTAACCAACCAGTCTAACGAGGTCCCCGATTTCTTTGCGCTACTATGTAATTGAATCTAAGAAAGTCCAAATCAGAAGGAGATCAGGATATTCTGGCAAAGTATATTCTTATGAATACACAAACAATTACGATTTATGAACTAGCGACTCGCCCTCGTTTCGCTCGGGTCCTTAGATTTAGCGCGTCTCTAGTAAATGTATAGTTAAACTTGACAAAATATATACTATAACTTTACTCTTGAATCACTATCTATTAAAATAAATCGCATCAAAATCCGTTCCGTAGTATTTAAGATCTAAGCATACATAGGGACAGACAGACAGCGGGAAGCGACTTTGTTTTATACTATGTAGTGACTAGACTCAACCTCGCTCCACTCGGCTTTGTCCCTGGATACGTTTTAACTGTTAGTATAGACACCGATTACTTAATATGGTATAGATTACTCAGAAAGAACTTTACCTATATTAAAAAGAATCCTATGTATTGACCCGAATAACCATCTATCATAATATCAAATTTTATAAAAATCTGTTCAGTGGTTTTCTCGTGACACGGTCAGATACAGACAAACAAACAGACAACAAATATTCTAAAAACTATTTATAACGATTATAATGACTATTTGATAAGATTTTTCAAAAATGTTCAATGTATAGATTAGGGATTGCAATCCGGAAAACCGGATCCGGTAATCCGGCGGATCCGGCATCATTTCACGGTCACCGGATCCGGTACTAATATACCGGATCCGGCGACCGGATCCGGTGTTACAAATTTTTGGCAAAATAATAGAGCTTTTGCATGAGTTGGTACTTTAAATGCGTACTGCGTGGTGTTCATGCGTGCGAGTTGGTGTCTGACATAAATATAAGACTTGTTTGTTAGCATTATCGAATACTTTAATAATTATAATGGTCTCATATCCGTAAAGTAAGGTTTAGATTTTATAAAGTTACTTTATAAATAAAAAATAATTGATCTATCTGTGAAAGTGACATCTAGAAACACTGAGCTACTCGTAACAACGTTAAAATTTTACCTAGTTGCCTACACTAGCCACCGCTACATTTTAATTGTTTGCTCATTGCCTAATCTTAACATTGGGTTAGATTTTCTCCATCCTGAATGACTGATGGATCAACGCTCAGCTAAACTGCTAATCGTCGAGACCTGAAACTTTTAGGGTGTGACCTTGTAGTTTATGACGTAGTTATCGGATTAGAAAGGATTTTCCGAAATTTTAGTCCTAAGGGAGTGAAAAACGAGAGCAATGTCTGTATAGTGTGATTCCAATCTACTTCAAATTTTGCATAAAGATACTTTAACAGAATTGATGGAAACGAAAACCCATTGCCTTACGGGGTTAAAAAGGGGCAAACAGTAATTTGGGGGTAACGTATATCAAAGATGAAATCAATACTTCTTAGTACTTTTGACTTAAATAACAGTTTATTTTTGCACATGTTTGAAAACGTAATATTTTTTTCATCAAAGTCAACAAAAAGTTTGAAATAGTAGGCATAGGTCTATCTACTACTAAAACTACGCCAAGAAAACCAAATAACTGGTTTAAAGAGTAGTCCTCATAACAAAAGGGATGAAATGGTAAATGGGGAATCAATTTTTGGTATATTATAAGTAAAAGCGTATAGCCAAACATAGTTTTTGTACTTTTAGTTAGCGAAGCCGCGAGTTCCGCTAGTTTTTTATAAACTACTTACCTATATTAAGTACAATCATACTTGAATAACTTACTAACAGTTCATTTTGAACCAAAAAAGGCAAAAATTATATCGACCAGGTCAATCCGGCCGGATCCGACCGGATCCGGCCGGATTGATGGAAATTCAGCCGGATCCGGCCGGATTGAAAATGACGCCGGATTGCAATCTCTAGTATAGATACCCCAGAGAACACAATTATGTCAGACTGATGTCTGAATGACGTCATGCTACGTCATGATTTACGTAAGATGTGACTCATATATGAGTCATATATGACTCACAATTTCCCACTTCCTGACGTAAGATTCTTACGTAAGATAGATGACGTAAATATGACGTCCACCTCCTGACGTCCTATTGACATCATTATGACTGATGTGACGTAAATTTTATATATATATATAATAGGACGGCGCGTACGCAGTCCCCACTACCAAAAATTACGCGTCCGAGTTATCCGCATTAGGGATAATCGCAGAGGTCAACCCAGCCGCAGTGCAATGGGAGGGTCTCGCTCTGGGGGAACTGCCTTCTTGATCACAATGTCCCCTACGCCAGGTAAGTATGCTCAATTTGGCACGACCTGCCATAGTAACTGTTTGCGAGAACATCTTGCCATCGCGATTCAGAAATCGCTTACAATTGAGCAGCGCCATCTAGTGGAAGATATGTTGAACTACTTACCTATGGTAAGTTAAGTACTCCATATAAGCCTATGCATTCATAATTTGCATACAAAACCTTCATTTATCTAGCACATGTATGATCTATACGCAAAAAAATTTTGTTTTCATATATGATCACGGTTATAACTCCAATATAATATCAACTGTACGTAAACAAATGACTTATAACTGATGTAACGATATGATGTTCTTGTTACATCAGTTTTACGTAAAAGTGGGGACTTATGTCTTGAATACGAATATGATGGAATTATTATATCATTTTTACGTCAGGAACCTGTACCTTATGTAATCATATGACTTACTAATTACATAAATAATACATAAAATAATGACTCCAGTATGACGTCATAGCATGATGAAAATATGTTATAATATGTACGTAACAGTTAAGTCATACAAATAACATCATATCAAAGTCAATTTTGATGTCAATATGAGGTCATAGTGATATAATACAACATGACCTCAAATGAAAGTCATCAAACATAGTCACTATTATGTCATAATTACGTGAAATTTTATGGACCTCTGTGTGACATATATATGACGTCATTTTAAAGTCATGTGTTCACTGGGTACGACTAAGTTAAAATTTTATTATATGTAGGTATAGATGTAATGCTTAAGAATATGATAATGTACATAAGATCATTACATACAGTAGTATTCGGCGATAATATGTAGGTAGGTATAGTCTATTTTTTCTTACTTGTCTTAAATAGTAAACAAATATGGCGGACAGGTAACCAGAGATAATTTCATAGAGATTGCAATGACGAATGAATGACAACGACTGAACTTAATGGTTTTTATGCAGTGAACGTAAAGTATTGGGTAGAAATAATACGACAAGTTAATTTGATAATTTTATTACTCGAATATGACCTCCTTACTAATAATAATTTTAATAATTTTATTTTCCTTTTTGTCTCAATATAAAGTCATTTTTAAAACTTTAACCCTATACTTGGCAAGATTTTTATTTATGAAATGTTGATAAATTTTACATAAAATGTATTATTAGGTATTCATTGAGGGGAGAAAAAATAAAAATAAAAATATATATTTCTTATTTTATGATTTATTGAATGTATCACATAAGGCACATTGCCAGACTCTTAAAAATTAACCTTATAAAATCTATGTATCATATTTGCCGCTCTGCCAGGCTTTTAACAAGTTATAACAAAACAAAAAAAAAAACAAAATATTACATTCTAACGTGAAAGAAACATAAAATTTAAGACAATTATTTTCTACTTCCATACATACCTTTAAAAACAGAACCTTCTTTTAGTATAAGTCGGTTAAAAATCAACAGTAATAGTTTTAACAGCCTTTGAATCTTATAAAAATCTAAATTAATGGTAGAATGAGATCAATCACAAATATCTACTATGAAATATAAATATTACATAATATATACGAGTATTAACAGTCTTACAATTATAAATTATACTCGTATTTCTTAGTATGATATTCTACGAAACAATTACGTTCCGGCAATAAGCACAGTCTCATTTTGCATTTTTCGCAAAACAATTTGGTTTGCCCTTACTTGCAATACATGCACCTCCCTCTGATAGGTGTTACATTTGGATAATGTGCAACTTGATCATACCGAACAGCATCTGGGGGTCTTTCAGCTACAGGTCTCTGTATGGTCTTGGTTGAGCTGACGCTAGTCCTGCTGATATTGCTTGTATTAGTTCTCTCAAATCTGCGTAAGCTTTCGAAAATTTCTATTCGAAATGTTTTTAGCGACTTGGGTTTTTTGGCTTCATGCCTGGCTTCTCTATGACGTCGATAGAGAAGCCAGGCATTGTTCACACAAATATCAAGCATTTGCGAGAAGATCGGTAAATACCAGCGATGACCTCGGAATGGTGTACGATACAGAGCAATCAGCATATCTGCCAGGTCAACTCCGCCCATGTCGGTGTTGTATTCTTTTATCAAATTTGTGCATGTCACTGGCATTTTTCTTCCTTGTGCTTTCTTGTAACGAACCACATTCTGGATAGGATGCGCGTCTACAAATGTGCTTGCAGCTGTGACACATTTGTTATCGTACCATTTGACGACAACGATCTTGTTTTTGTTGCGTACGACTTGTGCATGAGAATCTCTGCCGCTTTTTTTTAGATTTTTATCCGTGGGTAATTTTTTTTCCGCTCCTCGAAGCCTATTTGATCGGATTGTTCCCAGTGCGAAAATCCCGTATTCGTTACGTAAATATTGCAGGAGCTCAATAGAAGTGAAGAAGTTATCAAAACATAAGACTTTGCATGCAGGCTGGTGAATGGATTTCGCTAACGCAAGAACTACTTTTGATCCCAGGCCCATACCATTTTCTTCATCTGTGAATGAGTTAAATCTAAATGTGTCGTCTCCTCCGTAGATCAGGAAGTCGTAAACTATTCCAGAGACACCAGCGCGAACAAATATTTTGAATCCCCATTTTTTCGGTTTATTTTTTACATACTGCTTACGGCTGCCTGCTCTAGTTCCTTTATGTGGAACCATCATTTCATCAATACTGAAACGCGACTCTTCTTCTACTTTTAGACAATTTTCACGGATTTTTTGAAGAAGTGGTCTAACTTTGTGATATCTTTCGTCGTCGTCAATAAAATTATCATTGAAATGTATATATCGCCTCAGTAACTGGAACTTCTTCAGAGTCATTATATCTGCTACTTTGTCGTATCGTAGAATTTTGGACCAAGAAATCTGTATAAGCGTGCATTTTAACGACCCCCGTAAATAAAAGGATCGCCAGAAAATCTTTGATATCATCTTCTGTGATATTTATTGAGCTGCCATTTGTCTGTGTGCTATAGATATTTGTTTGTTGCACTATGAGAGAGATGATGTCATCTGAAAAGAACAGCTTGAAATATTCAATGGCACACTTCTCTTCACGTGGCTCAAACGAGATATCTTTCACTTCTGCAGAACCGGTAAACTTACAGCAACGCCAATTAGGTTGTAATCTTTTAGCAGGTATTACTTTTCGTTTTATCGTGACCACTCTAGGTCTTTTTGATCGAGTAGCCGCTAAAGGAGAAGGTGCAAACAATGGAGACGGTACCTGGTTATGACACGTCAAGTTACTGGCTCGTGGTAAAGGTAGTTGCGAGGAGGTTGCCAGTGGTGAAGGTACTTGGGAAGAGGTTGCCAATGGTGAAGGTTTTTGCGAGGAGGTTGCCAATGGAGATGGTAAACATACCTGATCTAATAAAGGTGGTACCGGAGACAAAGGACTTGCCTCAGCACACTGAAGCTGCCTTATTGCGGATGGGTTGGACGATAAAATTGATGGTGAACATGGGTTGGTTGACAGCGATGACTGTGAGTGTAGCACCAAAGATGTTGAAGCAACCACTTGATTTATCTCATTGTCGTCATCTGATAAAAGATTTAGATTTTCTATCGAAGATGGCAACGATGGAGGCGGTGAACTGCTGTCGGAGTGCGTTGGGCGGGGACAGTACTGCAATTCATCCTCAGCAGATGATTCACTGTCATCCAAATCCGATTTTGCCCCCGGTTTCGGAACAAGAGCCACAAGATGCCGAGCTCTTCTTTGTTGTTGTATACTAAGCTGATGTATCTGTGGCTGAAAAATACAAAACACAATAATATAAGAAGCAATAATAATTTAAAATATTATTATAATATTAAAATTTATAAATAAATAGTATCTATACAAATCAAGCAGTGTCACATATTTGATACATAACAAAATAGTCTAGAATGTTGGCTATCTGGCAGTGTGGCATATCTGATACACTCGAAAAAAACGGTTGATTACATACGATTTCCATCCAGATTGTTACTCGAAAATAGCGTTTCCGACTAATAAATATTGTAACCGACTTGAATTACAACGTTTTTGGAATTAATTTAAGCAAAATATAACAAAAAATAATTATTTTTACCTTGCGATGCGCAGACGTCCTCGATCGATTCGCCATCTTGTTTTCGACTGCAATTTCCGTGTTGCAAGTAATAAAATAGTATTTTTTTGTGGATTTGGTATTATATTTTGTAGCTTGTTAAATAATAAAAAAATTTAAAATACGTCTCGGAACGTCTCCAGATTTTAAAAAAGTTCAACGTATCAAATTATCCACCATGCCAAGAATAGGGTTAAACAAAAAAGCAAATAAGCGATCGAAAGATCTCCGAGAGCGAAGTCCCTCACTCCATTTTATTACACAGTGCAATAAGATAAGAAATAATAATAATTACAATAACCAATAAATAATCAGTATAAGTTGGTTAAAAGCAATTAAAAATCTTCTATATTCTACAGATGACACTCCTATTTTAAAACCTAATAAAATTTGAAGAAAAATGTCGTACTTTGTAATTTACAAATATTGTTATTTTTAAAAAAGTTAAGTTTCCATTCTCGCCAAATAATTTTACATGTTACATTTCTATGATTCAAAGGCAAAGTAGCGTATCGAAACGTCAAAATGTTTTGTTCATATTTTATCTATAGAATTTAGTTCTGTTAAAATTTCAATTTTAGCAAAAATAATGTGTTCAAATCATAAATAAACAGCTTTTATAAGTGTAATTCATAGTGTGTGTGTTTCTAAAATAGTTATAAACGATGAAACCAAGTCTAAAATGCGGGATTTTACGAAAATAAGTGATTTTCGTTCAAGGCAGTGTTTGTTTACCATTTAGGACAAGTAAGAAAAAATAGACTATACATAATGGCTAATTTGACTTGAAAGCCCGAGGCGTTTCATGGTTTGCGGTTAAGTCTGCCGCTATACGTCTTACATAGGCTAGACCACGGGATAAGTCATTTATAGTATAATACTAGCATTCCCCGCGGCTTCGCACGTGTTTTAAAGACCGGAAACCTAATTTTTTCTCACTCGCGCGGTATGGTACCTCGCAGAACTAACGCCCGTCCTTCCTGTTTTGCAACATTTTTCATTGATGCTCCGCTCCTATTGGTCATAACATGGTGTAATATTTTTTTGTTTACGTGATTACTCGTACGACTGGAAGATCAAAGCCCGCTAGTGAACCTGTCCAACTGTTAATTAATAATGCTACAGTGAGTTCCAATGAAGATGTTGCCAGTTCATTTGAAAGTTATTTTACGAAAATCCCTGAAAAGGTCACATCTTCTTTAAAATCTTCTCCTACAGATGCATTAATTTCTTTGAAAAGTCATACTCCTCACTGTGATCACCAATTTAAATTTTCATATGTAGATGCGAATGAAATAATTAAAATATTTAAAACTATTAATCTTAAAAAAACTGGTGATTTATGGGGCATGTCTGTTAAATTACTTAATACAATAATAACAAACATTGCACCACAATTGTCTCTTATTTTCAATAAATGCATAGATACAGGAATATTTCCTGATCTAATGAAAATTAGTAAAATAATACCTCTTTTCAAAAATGGGGAAAAAAATGATCCTGGCAACTATAGACCTATTTCTATATTGCCATGTATGAGTAAAATCTTTGAAAAACTTATTTTAAGTCAACTTATAATTCATTTTAACACAAATAATATTTTACATAGTAAACAGTATGGTTTCTCTAAAGGCAAGTCTACAGCTGATGCGGGGATTGCGCTTCTTAGACATATTTATGACGCTTGGGAAAAATCACAGAACGCAATTGGAGTTTTCTGTGATTTATCTAAAGCTTTTGATTGTGTGGAACATGAAACTCTTTTACTTAAATTTGCACATTACGGTGTTCGTGGTATTGCTCTCGATCTACTTGCTTCTTATCTTACTGATAGGGTTCAGAAGGTCGCGGTAAATAACGTCAATTCTTCTGGTTCTCGTCTTAGAATGGGTGTTCCGCAGGGATCTATCCTGGGTCCGTTTTTGTTTTTAGTTTATATTAATGATCTTCCGTTTTATGCCGATAAATTGTGTGATACTGTACTCTTTGCGGATGATACCTCCTTAATTTTTAAAGTTGATAGAAAGTTAAATAATTACGACGAAGTAAATAGTACATTATCGCATATACTTCACTGGTTTAACATCAATAATCTGGCTTTAAATGCCAAGAAGACAAAATATATGCAGTTTTTATTACCTAATGTAAAAAGGCAGAATTTCAATTTGTATCTTAATAACGACATGTTAAATACGGTAGATTCCACGGTCTTCTTGGGATTGACTTTAGATTCGGGTCTGCAATGGGGTCCCCATCTCTCGTCTCTTGCGAGTAAACTGAGCTCAGCTGTTTTCGCTGTTAGAAAAGTCAGGCAGCTAACGGACGTTGATACTGCCAGACTTGTTTACTTTATCTATTTCCATAGCATTTTATCGTACGGTATTTTGTTGTGGGGTAATGCAGCGGATATTAAATCAATATTTATAATTCAAAAAAGGGCCATTCGGGCTATTTATAACATGAGCGCTCGGGATACTCTCCGCGAACTTTTTAAAGAAATAGGTATACTTACGGTTGCTGCGCAATATATATATTGTAACATCATGTTTGTTCGTCAAAACGTTAATAGCTACTCAAGGCACTGCGACAAACACGGTATAAATACAAGAAATAAGAATAAACTTGTAACACCCAGTTTTCGCCTACAAAAAGTAAATAGGTCATTTATGGGGCAAGGTGTACGCATGTATAATAAAATTCCACAGTCAATACTGAGCTTGCCTTTGAAGCAATTTAAATCTAAAATTAAAAATACGCTACTGAATAAGGCTTATTACACCATCACGGAATACCTAGTAGATGTAAATGTGTGGGAGTGACTGGTTGTGTCTCACGTAGGATAAATAGATAAATTGTAATACCATATTTTTACCAAATATTTGAAAAGAGCAACTGTTGAGTTTCTCGCCGGTTCTTCTCAGCAGAACAGCTTTCCGAGCCGGTGGTAGCTTACTCACAGACTTACAGACTGACATTTAATTTTATTAATGTAAAAATGACGATTCAAAAGAGCTTGTAAAAGTCTATTTGAATAAAGAATATTTTGATTTGATTTGATTTGATTTAGAATTGTGTATGTGTAACGTTGTGTAGAATTGTTCAATTCGGACCACTGTAGTTCCTGAGATTAGCGCGTTCAACCAACCAAACAAACAATCAAACAAAGAAACAAACAAACAAACTCTTCAACTTTATAATATTAGTACAGATTTAGAAAGAAAATTGATTTTTTTATTTATTAATGAATCGAGAACATTTGAAAAAAGAGAAAAGCCAAAAAAAATAAACAAAGTCTACATGTTTATTTGTTTTGATAAATGATAAATTGTATTGTATAAAAGAGCTTTAAAATAAAAATAGCGAGAAGAATATGATCAAAAAATTGATGTTAATTGATTTTTTTATTACGGGGCTGATTAGAAAGAAAACAAGGTAATAACTTACCTAGTAAATGGTCAATAAAAATGGTTCCATCGTACTGTTCAGTAGATTACCTATATATAAAAGGGACTATAAATGCACATACTTATTGACTGTATTGTAAGAAAATACTCGCAGTATAACAAATTGTGTTTAAAAACTTCGTCCGTATTAGTTTCTTTAGTAAAATAGATTCTTGTAAATCAAATTTGTACGTTACTTTATTCGTTAGACTCCAACGTTAATATTGAAATAGTTTTTCTAACTCCTAACTTATTTTAGTTCTTTTAAGAAATCTTTAATTTCGATAGTATTTTTATCATTGTAGATATTTGTTATCAATAGTAGGTATATAAATAAATAAAAAATAAACATTTATTTATTGAATTATTAAAGCATTTGAATAGTTATTTACGTCTTATATATAACTATATATATTTGTAATTGAAAATTTTTATTATATACAGCTCTTTTCAACGTCCCACTGATGGGTACAATACGAAGGGGATCTAAGAATAGGTGCGAGACAAGGATTTGAACCCGCTTTACTTGGTTAATTCAAAGCGCAATACTATAAATCTCATTCTATTGTCACAGATTACAATACGATTATATTAGTACTATAGTACATAATCATATTATTTTTAGTTAATTTTTTAAGTAGTAGGTTGGTAGTAGGGACGTCTTATTTTAATATCATTACTTATATTATGATTATATATTTTTTCTTTGATAAATCGTTACTTTGAAAATTATTCCACACCGCGAAATAGATTTTTTTGAAACGTAACAATATGGTCTCTCCCGCATGATTGCTGTAAAGCATTCGAAACCTCGAGAACCAAAAATCTAAATAAATCCGCGACAAAATCCGAAATGATAAATTTATTTAAAATATTTAGCCATATTAACTATTATGAATTAATAAAATTATGTATTATGAAATATAATCTATTATTGTTATTTGGTAATAATTTCGTAGAATAAGCCCATATAAATAAAATCATAAATCATAATTAACTTCTTTCTTTTCAAATATGGATTTTTTAAATTTTTTATTTGATTACGCCATCTATGAAATGTACTAAGAACTACATAAGCATTGTATAAAACTATCAATAATTTTACAATGATCGCTCACTAGATGGCATTAAAACGATTCAAATAAAGAATACAAAATCTTATACATATAAATAAAATTAAAGTGTCTGTTTTTAATTTAAAATTAACAGCTTTTCACTAAATGCATATGAAAGTATTAGAATCAAAAAATCAATTTTTAAAATTTTTGTCTGTCTCTGTGTCTGTTTGTTCCGGCTAATCTCTGAAACAACTGCACTGATTTTAATGGGACATTCACTCGCAGATAGCTAATGTTATAAGGAATAACTTAGGCTATTTTTATTTTAGAAGTTTTATTTATTTTAACTAGCGGAACCCGTGGCTTCGCTCATGCTAAATCTAGTATATAATATAGAGCAAAAACTGAAAAACTGCACAATAAATATTGTTTCGTAATCAAGTTTATTCCTAATAACATGTTTTATTTAAAATACATTAAAAAGAAATATAGTTCGTAGATTCAAGCGTAACTAGTTCAAACCAGAAATATTAGTTCTTGACCGGATTTCTTTAGACGTCCGCGTACACCCGTTTCCTTTTTATAATGACAAATAGGGCATTATATCCTTCTTGAAAAGATCAATTCACTCGATTAAATAATATCTCCAATATGAGACGCGTGGCATTCCAACTCCTTTCCGGCTCGAACCCTTCGCCGTGTTTAAATGCAAAAACTGGCTTTAATAAACTTCATTTATTGTACAGATGATAATCAGCATATAAAGTTGAAGTCTCTGTTTTAATTTCAAATTTACAGCTTTTCACTAAATGTATTATAAAAGTATATACGTACTTACATGAAAATCAATCAAAAAGGCTCTCTGTCTGTCTGTATGTCTGACTGTCTGTAGGTTCCGGCTAATCTCTGAAACAGCTGAAGCAATTTTTACGAGACTTTTACTCGAAGATTGCTAATGTTATAAGGAGTGATTTAGGCTACTTTTATTATATTAAAACCGTTTAATTTATTTTAACTTACGCCCAGCGAAACTGGCTGTGTTTGGCAGAAGGTACTATATCGTGGCATTGTATGTAGATATAACATAAAATATAGCTTTCTCTTTCAGTCTTCATGGTAACCGGTAAAGGAAAAATATAAGTGTGAACTATTGTATTTTTTATTTGTTTGTCTGTCTATCTGTTTCTTGCTATACACGAAACGGCTGGGCTTAAGGTGTGCCCACTGCCCAGATCTGCATGAAAATCTACACAAATTACATTCATTTTGATATTATTTCCGTTTTTAAATTAAGAAACATAGCTATAGTAAAGTCCTTTGCAAACTATAAATATTCGTGCGACACTACGTCATGCACATAGTACCTATATTGATTTTAACAGTTTAAAAACAATGAATCAAAGGATAGGTATAGAAATAATATAATAATATTTATTCGTAATTATGTATTATATAAGATAGGTTGAAATAAATATATTGGGACATTATTACAACAGCGCCATCCGCCTCCGTGGTAAACTACGATGCTTGTGTTACGCATACCAATTACCATGTATTACTTTTAAATACATACCTACATATTATAAATATAAACACCCATAGGTTACAAGTAATAAGTAAGCGTTTTTATTTTATCGAGAAGGGAACCAAAAGCGGCCACAATTTAATAAGACGCGTGCCGGACACGAGGATCGAGCAATTGTCAATGTTCAAGTGGTGTGACGCTACAAATCAACTTTTTGCTGCTATAAAAATAATAGGGACGTCATTGACTGTGAAAATTAAATTTAGGAAGTCCATAACAATGTAAGAAATTATTATTATACTTTTGAGCGAACGTAAAGTTTTAATTAAAAGACCTTTTTTTGTAGAATTTAGAGATAAAATTTTAAGCTTTAGTGGTTTACAAATAATATTTTATATAAATTGAGTCAGCTTAAGCTATGATAAATCAATAATATTAAACAAGAGGGATTATTTCATTGTCTCATTTATCCCTGGACTTACCCTTCATTTATGTAATATTTTTGATTCTAACATCTAGGACACTAGAAATGTCGATACTGTGACTGTGTAATATTATAGTTTTCGTACATTAATTTATCAATATTATTTTAATCTATTAACGATAAAGCGTTAAGATAAAATTTATTTTTACTTATTATTATATTCCTCTTCATCATATCACAAAATATTATGTAATTTTATTGAACAATTTTTGTTAAACTTTACATTTTAAAGTATTATTCAAAAATAATTATATAAATCGACAAACAAAATATTTCTTAATAATAATTTCAAAAAATTTTATCACAGAGAAACGACTTATTGGAGCAAAATTTATTGAGTTTCAAACGAGGCGTTAAGAGTTGATTTAAAGTGTCACTTTTTATTGTCGTTCCAAAGGGTCTTTGTTAAATTGTAGCACCACTTTATTTATGATAACGTACAATTTTAACGGGCCATTTATTTTTTGTTTAGGGATTAGCGCTGTAAAAGCTCTTATTCGTTGTCAGCTCTTAACACTTTGCAATTAAGATAAGCTATTTTAAAAATGATAAGGTACATTAGAAAACATATGCCTTGCCCTAGTAGCCAATGTCGGCTACGACGCAGTATAACATAGTGCACTAGTGCACAGGAGCATATTATAACAGAAAAACTCAGTATAAAACTATTCGGACCGGGGAATCGAACCCAGAAGCTCTGATTTGCTGCTAGATCATCGAGGCTGTTCATCGCAATTATTTACAAAACATGTTCACATTCATAATACATTATGAATGATTTGCATTTGTTTCATAGCTTCAGCGCCTACCGACCAACAATAGCAATTTATTCTGATTGCTTATATTTATTCATTCGTTCCCGACTAAACAAGAAGCGCAAACAATCTAACATTATATGCAAACAAAAAGTAACCAAACCAAATTCCAAAAGGCAAACATTGTATAAAATTTGCAATTTAACATTTTTTGTTAGGTAATCAGCGAAAACGGGTTAAAAACATTGAGTTAAAATATATAGGTATCTATGGTTAAAAAACAACATTAGCACAATGTAAAGATTTTCAATATTTTATAATTTGTATATGAGTGAATTATTTGTGTATAAATATTGTGTAAAAAGACTAATGTACACAACATTTTTTTACGACGCAATCAATATTAAAATGAGTAATTTTGTACAACAACGTAAAATAAATATTAAATATATAATATTAACAAATGTTTGTTATACTTTTAAATATTAATAACATCTAGGTTCATATTTCATAAAATAACACAACCGGTTCAAAATTTAACAATGAAATTCATTCCGACCGAATATAATATTGATGTTAGCGAAAAAACTGCAAATAGTTTTTTGTATCGAAACCTTACGCCCCTTTCAACTAACTGTGGGTGCAAATAAAATAGATTGTTGAAGTCTTTGTCTTTCTGTTTGTCGAGTCCTGTTACAATTTAACCGCATGTTTGTTTAGTTCATAAAAATACAAGGATGGTACTGCTATTTATAGTGTACTTAAAATGTTGGTTTTGGTAAAGTTGGTATACATACTCGTAGATACACCTATTACGTAATAATCGGTTTAACTGCCTCGGTGGTGTAGTGGCTACAGGCTAGGCTAGCATGTACGGTCGCACATCGAGAGGTCCTGGGTTCGAGTCTCGGCCGAGCCGAGTCGAGCCAATTTTAGTTATTGAGTCTTTCTGTTCGTAAGCCTCAGTAACAGCCCGGAGAAAGTTGGCGGTGTTTCACCCCCGTACCTCGTAGAGCACGAGTTTTTAAGCTTTTCTGTTAAAAAAACTCAGTAACAGCCCGAACATGGGTCATTCTATGTTTTTTTTTTTTTTTTTTATGGTAAAAAGGGGGCAAACGGGCAGGAGGCTCACATGATGGGAAGTGATCACCTCCGCCCATGGACATCTGCAAGCCAGGTTTGCAGATGCGTTGCCGGCCTTTCAGGAAAGGGAGGGATGGAGGGGTGAGGGAAGTGGGAGGGAGGGGGGAACGAAGGCGGAGGATGAAGGGAAGAGGGAGGGGGAAGGAGGGTGGGCCTCCCGGACTCTCATTCACCGGACGAAACGCAACAGCATAGCTGCCACTTCACGTCGATCTTCTGTGAGAGAGTGGTACTAATGAACTATACAGGGCGTGCCGGCCCATTCGGTCATGATAGTGATAGGAATAGAGAGTACCTAATACTTACAGTTGTGTTTCGCGCGTTCTTGAAATACTTTAAAGTGTACATACATTTGCATTTTAAGATAATAATATGTAGTACATGTATGTAAATATTTTTTCTCTTTTTCTTCACTTTACCTCCGCCCTCAAAAATTGTTGGGACATTTTTTTTACAACAGCGCCATTATTTCCGTGGTAAGCTACGAGGCTTGTGTTACGGATACCAGATAGTTGACATACTAGTTACACATATAAATTTTTAAATACATACATAATATAAATATTAACACTCATGACTGGAGAACAAACAATCGTACTCAACAAATGAATGCCCCCAGCGGGACTCGAACACGCGACCGCTGGCGCAGAAGGTCGGGTTACACTACCAACTGAGACGAACGTGTATTTTACAGGAAACATTAACTTAAGCTAAATCTAGTATTCAAACCTAGTAGGTACCCATTAATTTACCCCGTACGTACCATTGGAACTAGACCAATGAACTTATGCCACATCGGCATAAGCTAGACAACGAGGGTAACTTCGACTAACACAATTAGTGTTGCCTTGTTAAAGCCATTACAATACTGCAAATAGAATGAAAAAGTTAAACAATATTTAGGTTAGGGTTATTTTTTCTCACCGCCAAAACAATTGTTCGTGAATAGTTCATTTTGCACTTGAAACATTTAATTGGAATGCTTTGCAGAATTGAACACTTGCTGTTTGAACAATAGCTTTATTATACGAATTGCATTCAAAGTTTTGCCTATTCTACTAACTTTTAATATAATTCGGGCATTCGTCAAAAGTCAATTTTTTTTTGTATATAAAATTTAAATTGATACAAAATCAGTGTTATATTTTTAGCTAATACTAGTTTACTTATTTCGAAAACAATTCAATTATTATAATTATGGATTAGATACGTAAAAATTATAAAGCTAAGCTAGCAATATTTTTATTAGTACCTACTTTTATTAGTCATCTATGGTACCTACTACCTATTCTATATTTACTGTGTAGTTTATACCATCTATGCGTACTTCACTACATAGTATAAAACAAAGTCGCTCTCTCTGTCCCTATATCCCTATGTATGCTTAAATCTTTAAAACTACGCATCGGTTTTTTTTAATAGATAGAGTGATTCAAGAGGAAGGTTTATATGCATAACTAGCGGATCCCGCGGCTTTGCCTGTGCTAAAACCAGGGAAGAGTCCGAGCGAAGCGAGGGCGAGTCGCTAGTATAATATAATTCTACCCAATCCGAGACTGTACATCGAATATTTTTTGGACAGAGCCGAATCTAGGATTTAGATTTTTATCTGTCTGTCTGTGTGCGTCAATGACCGCATCACGAGAAAACCACTCGCCATATTTTTATGAAATTTGATAAAACTTAAAAAGGAACCCGAGCAGAACGAGGGTGTGTCGCTAGTACCTACTCTTTTAAAACGTTATAAAAATAATTGCATTTGTTTCGTCAAACCAAAGTAAATATTTTTGATTCGGCGAATGGACAGCAAACGTCATAATGCAAAACAAATTTCGTACAAAGGAGGCGCCGCGCCGTCTCATTGTTATGCCAAATGAATTTCTATACGTTTTTACAATAATAAATATTATCCCCTATGTTTGTGTGTTTAAAATCAAGTTTACAAAATAGGTAGGTACTATTAGTTATATTATATTTAATAATTTAAACAAAAATTACACAATTTTTATGGTTGTTTTTCATTAATTTAATAACTTTTTTGGAAAAAACTGTTTACCGGTAATGTTAAAAGTGCGAGACTTTAAAAAATATCTTTATGACCTGCGTCTTTAGGTACAAATAAAACAAATATTATACAGCACAATTTCTATGAATTCCTGGGTTTGTTTTAAATATCTAGATCAAAATCGCCTCAATACGCATACTACGAGTACCATCAAGAAACCAACGAAAGTCTAAAGTATAAGTATTTTATTAATTATAAACTTTTTTATAAAATACGTATAGGATAATAATATATAATATATACAAATTTTAGTTTGAATAAAAAAAAAACAAATGAAATGGCTAAAAATAAAAAAGTTACGAAAATGCACCCCATTCCAACTACCGACCATCAACCGTCAAAGCAGTTCCAAAAGACCAAAAGGTCAGTGGTACCCTGAATTATGATGAATAGCTTTGACAGCTTCCAACTATCACCCCTACATATGCTAATATGATGTATGAGGAAACACGTGCTTTTTGATAGAAAGATACAAAAACGCCGAATGACGGCTGTGACGTTTGGTTTTATTGTAGTGCTGATTAACAAATGGATGCTGTTTAAAATAATGGTATTTATTGTTAAATGTTTTTTTATATTATGTTACCTAACAAAATGTTAACGGAAATTGGATATTTCACGACTTATGGAATTATATTTTTATCACGTATTTTGTTTGTAATATGTTTGGAAATGTAAGCTTTACACTTTCTTTTTCATAAGCTAGTAACATTCTACTTGTTTATTTAATTTTAACCATAAAACCAAAAAGTATAACAAAAAATATTTTTTTTATTTAATTAATAACTAAAAATAAAGAAAAATTGAAAAAAAGAAATAATTTTAATACAGTTTACAAATTACGCCCAAAAACGAACGACCGTTATCACAATTCAAAATATTGTCGCCACGCGTCTCCGCCCAAGCTGACGCGTCCGGGCGTGAGCATAACTTCTCTTTTTATCTACTCCTTCATAATAGAAGGGTTGGATGCACAATGCAATTTTGAATCAAGTTACAAAATTATTTGAGTGCACGGTTAGCCTTTTTAAAACCAGTGGGCCGATGCAGACTGTCACCATTCATATATGATTGATGGAACTAATTAATTTCAAACTACGCGTGTTTTACGAATGCAAGATACTTGAATACGAAATTAAAACGAAATTTTGATCTATTGTAATGATTCATAACAAAGGATTGATTTTTTAATTTTGAAATCTACGCACCTTTACCGTAGCACGCGCCTGAGTTGTATTTAAAATTGAAACGAAATTGAAAGAAAAAAAAGTGTCAATGATAAAATATATAATACTGTTTTATTTGGTATTGTATACACTAACATAGTTTTCGAATATTTAGTAAAAAACGTATATTGAATATTTAGTTAAAGAACTGATCTTATTTTACATAAAAGTTATATAAATCATCAATAAGTAAGAAGTACTAAAGTAATAACAAGTATAGCTACCTAATATGAGATGATATTATGTACCTCAACATGCTTTTAATATGAGATGATAATATACTGTGTGTCGTAAATTATCTCTAAACAAAAAAAAACTTTGCAGGTATTGACTTCCGAAAAACCTAAAGTTTTTACCTCGGCTTCACTTATCATCCGATCGACAAACGGATCGCAGCGTAATATTAAATTGTTAGCCTGATGATTTAATAGTGTTCTAATAAAATTCGAAAAGAGAGTATCACTTATTACTTTCATTCTCTCATGGATTCAGACGTGGAATGAGTCGACGTGAGACTCGAACCCACGATCTTCGTTTGGCAGCCATACAGTAAACCACGAGCTAGTTCAATAAGACTAATGTTACAATCTCTTTAATTAATTAGTTTTAAAATGCGAAACGAATATTTCAAATCAGAATCTCTAGCTAGCTATTGTATTATGTGTCGTATAAATATACTTTACTGAAAAATAAGGATAACTTCATGAAAACTTTTATTTAATGCACATTTTTTATACAAAATATGTCAGTATTCGTTATGGGAACTACGCGAGCTAACAAGGCAGAGGACATGTAGGTAACATATCCTATGCCTTGTTAACCTCATCTGTAAAAAAATCTTGACACATCATTATAAATATTTAAGAACCATGTATGTACTTAACCTATATTTATTTACTCAGTTGATTCCGCAATTCAACGTGGCTAGTAGATGTTAGCTCCAAGCTGCATAATAGATGTTTCAATCTCCATCTGCCCTACAAATGTGACCTCATTCGTGAAATAAAACAACCTTAGTAATGCGTAGCCATTGTAAGATTAAAATTTATGAACATATATTTTCATTAAAATAAAAGAGAAGAAAAAGTCCGATAACGGGAATATTATTTAAGCATAGTAACTCACACCAATGTAAATATGAGATATATATTCATATTCAAGTATGATATTTTTATTATAAATGAATTATAAAACTATCTTTTCGGATTTTTGATTTTTGATTCCCGACGTTTCAAATGTTTTTTGTAAATTGTGGGTAGGCACTGTTTGTAACAAGTACATAAACCCCTGAGACGTCAAATACCTAAGTCTCTTCCGTGACCATGGTTTCTGTAAAGCATTCGAAACATCAGGAACCAAAAATCAAAATAAATCCGCGACAAAATCGGAAAAGACAGTTTCATTTTTAATGTCAAATATTCGCGTACACCTAAGAAGAAAAGATTCTATTAAAAATATAAAAATTAAGAGCTACATATTATATACAAAACCAACTTAAAATTCGTTGATTTTTGGCCGAACTTTTTTAAATTATATACTGCAAACGATTTGAATAGGTACATTCATAAAGTCTCTATGTGTAACAAGTTATGCACCGCCGCCCGTGACATACCATGCTTCGATACTTTCTTTAGATTTTATTTAATTAACGCCAGTTCTTTCCAAGTGCCTAATTACTTCCCGCGGAAACTGCTAGAACAAGTCCCAATTAAGGTGTTTTATAGCTGTGATTTTATAAATATATGCACATGACAAGTTAATATTAAATTATCTTTTGACAGGATGTAACGGTTACCGATTGCTAAGTGGGAGAGATTGGTGTAGAAATTAAGTATTATACTATGGTATAATATAATATTAAATATATTGTTTCCTTTGATAAATATATAACCTACGAAAACACCCGGCCACGACAAAAAGCGAACTGAAAAGATAATAACAAGTTGAAGAAGTAAAGTTGCACTATAGAGTCAGTAACAAATGACATACATAGGAATACATCGCGTAATTCTGAATGAACCGTGACTTCCGCCAGTTATATAGAGAGTTGATCGGACCTCATGTAGTCCTAATTTAATAAAAATTAGGCCATAATTTTGTAATGCAAGATAACACTCGTGTCTATACGGCCTGCATTACAAGAAGAGAACTTTTTATCGCCAATATTTCAGTTTAATCATGACCGATAGAGACCAAGAGATAGTTAGTTAGTTTTAACCTCAACAACATAGAATATGGGTATGGGTTTCGTGATGATTTTCGTGATTGAATACAAAAAAAAGCTTTTAAGTTTGATGATACTTACACAATTTGTAAATTCCTTTAAACATCTATTTAAGAAAATATTTTTTTATAATTTAACATTACGAAAAAAACTAAGTGTTTTATAGAATTTTAATTTTAATCCTATTCCAAAAAAAAACAAAAACAAATAATACGTCGGTGAGAATTTTAATTACAATATACCTATTATGACGATAAAAATTATATTAATTTAGATATTAAAACATATGTGAATTGATTACTTTATCTGGATTAAAATTAGACCAATTCAATTTGAATAACACACATGAGTCATCTAATAGGTGTATTCTATCAAAATGTCTACAGCGGAAGTACTGCCAACATAATATTAAGGTTCAAGTATCAAATATCAAGGTCAAATATTACATTAGAAAATGCCAAGAAACAGAAAATATACGCGCTTTATTGGTTTTATAGACCTGTCATTCAAGTACGTACCTCATACGAGAGAAATATCTTGATGTTATCAATAACTTTCAAACTTGGCGTACCAAAAAATTCACCCTTATGGAATTTTTCTTCCTAAATATTGAATGAAGACTGCTTTGTATCTTGCTAAAATACAAAGAAAACTTTTTTTCATTTATATATAGAATAATTTATCAAATACAGAGAACATTCACCAATAACTACTACTTTGTTATAAATTATAAGTATACTAGCATTTCCCGCGACTTCGCACGCGTTCTAAAGACCGGAAACCAAATTCTTTGAGTCGCGCGGCATTGTACCGTGCAGAACTACCGCCCTTCCCGTTTTTGCAACATTTTTCATTGATTCTCCGCACCTATTAGTCGCAGCGTAATGTATGTACGTAATGTATAGCATATAGCCTTCCTCAATAAACGGACTATCCAACACAAAAAGATTTTTTATATCGAACCAGTAGTTCCTGATATTAGCGCGTTCAGCCAAACAAACAAACTCTTCAGCTTTATAATATTAGTATAGATTTATATGTTTACTTACACAATCGCCACATTTATCACATAATTATTATACTTGTAAATTTTTACTTGTTGTTATTTCTTATCTCTTTTATATGGAATCATCCATCAAAAAGTTGGTAAAGATGTCTCTAAGTCCAAACATACCACCATAAGATATTAAATTACGGAGGTACTAAAAATTATAGATATGTATTTCAACAAGAACTTTACTCATTAAGCGTGTTTCTCTCGTGACATATATATCATGGGAGAATATGATTAGTTGTTTTTATAATCATTGAGCCAACGTGAATGTAGGAAATTAAAATATAGTGACTTTCATTTTAACACAGTTAATTTGTACTTGTAAGGACCTACTTTCGCGGCTTTCCGTGTTTATTTTTAATAATGCTTATTTTATTCTCGTGAAGTCATACTACAATATTATTTAAAATGGAAAACTGGTAACATAAAAAGCCAAAACACACAAACCTATATGCATTAAATATGTTCTTCGAGAGAAATTTGTAGCAACGATACATATGGTAATGTAGAACTGCCTCGGTGGTGTAGTGGCTAGTATGTACGGTCATACATCGAGGGCCCTAGGTTCGAGTCCCAGGTCGGGCCAAGGGCTAATTATTGAGTCTTTTTGTTTAGCGGTGCGGTGAGCCCCGTGGCTAAGAGATCAAGTAAAAGCCGTCGGTCCTGCGCGTTAGCTCTCACTGGTCGTGTCGTGTACCTAGTGGTCCCACCGGAGTATAACAGTGATAGAAATAGAGAGTACACTTGTGTCTGCGCATACACTTGTGCACTATAATATCTCCTGCGCAGTTGGCTAGTCTCAATGAGGATCGGGCGGAGAAATGTAGATTTATTTTTTTAATTTATTTATTTAATATTTAATAAATGTACGACAGAAACAACATAACGATAATAACGATAAAAAATTATTGCAACTTACAATATAAGTACGAAAGTTCTTAAAAATATTATACTAGAGATGATCCTCATACCTATATCGTTACGTTTTAACGATCTGTATGGATTTCTCAGAAAATAGATATTTTCTACTACAATATGCATGTATTATGCACATAAACTTTCCTTTTCCATCATTCTGTCTATTAATGAAAACCACATTAAAATTCGTTGCGTACTTTAAAAGATCGAAGCATACAGACGACGGGAAGCGACTTTGTTTCATAATATAGAGATTTTGTAGAAAAACGAAATATCTAATGTCACTAATATTTTTTAATAATCTCATAGTCCGTACCAAAAGCAATTTGTTACAATTACGTAATAAAGGCCGTTTTTAAATGGAAAAAGTTGCCGCCTCATATGTCTAAAGAAAATAGGGTTAGAATTGTTAAGTAAGCGTACTCTTTAAGCGCGACCCTTAATTTATGGGACTTGAAGAAACTCATAATTATATTGTCTAAATAAATTTTGTTTGTAGTACTTCTTAATATCATTACTTAATTCCTTTAATATTTATTTTTGTTAAGGTATATTTTGTTATAAGTATCTAAGATGTAATTACATATTTTGTGTTTTTATTAATTATTTTTATTCTCTAATATTTCTTTATTTGGTTAATTAAAATAATCATTCTTAGCGTATACTATTCACCTGGTAATGTTCGTTGAATCAAAATCAAACAACGGTCCGTTTTACGGAACAGGTCACTTCTGTGGTCACATACATGACACAACAGGATCTATTCTGTGGTTAGTCTTGTCTTGCTAGCATTTACGGCTGATGATTCGATGTCCCTGGCTTAAAGTCTAAGGTCGGGTTAAAAATATAACCACGTTTTAATATATTATAGTTTTATAAGAAATGTAGTTTTGCTTGACAAAAAAGTGGTTCATCAAAAGTGGATATTTTTTTAAATTTTTTATAAAGAGAAAAGATTTGATTGTTTGTTTGTTTCAATTGAATAGGCTCCCAAAACTACTGGACCGATTTAAAAAATTATTTTACCATTAGAATCCTAAATTATCCCTGATGAACATAGGCTTTATGTAATACTAGCGGAACCCGCGGCTTTGCTCGCGCTAAATCTCGGGACAAACCCGAGCGAAGCGAGGGTGATTCGCTATTATTCTATAAAAACAATATAGCAACAAGCAATCGACTTGAGCTGTTACTCGTAGATGCCATTCATTGTTTGGAAAACGACTACTGACTTAATAATAGTGTAGAAAGATAAGAAATGGTTAACGACTAAGTTAAGGGGTAATAAGTTTACCATTGCTTGCCTCCCTTAAATCTTTTGTATGTAATAGTATCATTTAATCTCACTTTGTAATGCGTGTGCAAAAATTAATTGAACTATTTAGTTAACTTACATAAAACAACTATACACTATTTATTAAATTGTCTGCGAACAAAATGCAAGTTGTTATTTTAAAATTTTTATCCTCATTCTATTAGCACCTTGATACCACATGTTCAGCTTCACAGTATCATAGTCATTGACAATAGATGAACATGCAGCTTCGTTTAAAATTGATATACACATGGTGGTTCACCATAAATTGATTAGATAACATTTATGGTCACCATATGGGACTTAATCCAGTACTGTTTTAAAGTTCGATAACGTAAAAAATAAATAGATTTTATATCTAGAAATAAAATCGTACCTTATACTTATTTAATATTTATGCTTTGTGTGGAACAATTGATATGATATTAACATACTTGGTAGAAAAACGAAGCAGTAAGAGTGATAATTCCTAGTCATACATTAGAATTTAGAACATCCACAGACGAAAGCTAGATTATTTTTTAATTATTTATTTATTATTCCAGAGCAGCTAAATTATGACATGTCCTCTATAATCTCTATAATCTCTACTTATATTATAAAGCTTTTGAGAGAGGGATTGATTGCTTTTTGTTTGTTCTGGGGTACAACTTTGCTCTAACTGTCCATGGAGTATGATTTATTAAGGAACATCAAACATTACTAAGTTTAGTTCATTAATGAACTTAACGTTGTTACTGTAATAAAATTAACCTATGCAAAAATGCAGAACATTGAAAATAAAAATTGATAATGGATCATAATCATGTTCTCTCATCATCACAAAATCTAACGATATTGCCAAATAAGTTCGAAACCGTTACAACTATAGATCCCTATTTGAAGTGGCACGTTGTCAGATGCAATAAGACCCCTTGACATCTGATACCTTTCAAACAAAACTATCGGAAGTTTTTATTGAGCGTATCAATTGCGTGCTACATTTATTGGCTACCTTTAGAGTACCAAAAAATATTTTTTATTTTTATTTAGAATGCAGGATAAAATCTTGCTCTATTATTAAAAAGTAAAGGTTGTCTGTTTGTATAAGGGGTTAAAACTTTTAGACTACTGTTCCAATGCTTTTGGCATTGGACTTACTACTATCAAAATTAAAAATAAAACATATTTATGATCTTTGAGCAATATAAACAACGACTTTCACAAACTCATCGGTGATATCATTTTTATAAACAATGCTAAAAATAATAATAATACTAAAAATGGTAAAACATGAACCTAAATTAACTAAATCAGTGTGTAACTTGAAATGATTCCAATTCGTACAAAAACCTATTTTGCAATAGAACAAGGTGCGAGTTATCGACGTCGTTGGCGAGAGGGGAAAAAGTGCACACATAACATTATATGCAATATTTGTCACACATCTTCAGTTGTAATATTGTTCCTGACTTTCCATTTGTTCCATCATCTATGATAGGTCGTGATGGCAAATTCTGCTGCGTATTCATATTTACATTGAGCCACGTAATTATTTATTTTTTGTACCTTTTTACTATTTTACTCGGTGAAACATGTCTAGTGATAGGGTAATATTTTTGGTAAGAGTTCAGTAGCCAAAAATAAACACAAAATCCTTCTTAGCAAATCTGTTAATTTGTCCACATAATATAATACCCACATATCACACACATAAAACAATATGTAGTTATAAAAATATTTATAAAATGAAAAATAACATGAATTTATTATGCTATTCATTGGATATTGATGCACCGTATTTGGATCGAATCCACAACCTCCGGCGTAGAATGCGATATCAGTCAGTCGTGATCCACTGAATATTACATTATACCAACTTTGATAAAGTGAATGACTATTAAGATCGGATGGGATTAAAGATAAAATTAACGGTAATGTACTTTATCTTGGTTATCTTTTGTTAAGGTTGCAAAGGTTCTCCTTATGGATACAAAAGATCTTTTGGGTGCTGTAAATTACATGCTTTTAACGGTCCTTACCCTAATGTGTATGGGCAGAAATTAATTAAGATCTAATTTAATGTTTAATGGGATATTACAGTTAAATTGTTCATCTCGTTATATTTTATCTATCGAGTAAAATGAATAAGGTACGTAACCTTGCTTCATTCGGCGTTGGTCTCATCAACTGCTGCTTTTTGTTTATATATTATTACTAGTCACTCACCCTCGCATCGATTCGTTCGAAAGTGCTAGTGCGAAAAATAAACACAAAACTAGAGTATCTGTAATTATATATATCTCTGCGCCAACTTCTATCGGTATCAGTTCAACCGTTATGTCGTAATTGAGTGACAAACATCCATCCAAACCACCGAACATCAAAACACATAAATAGTTAGATCTGCGAAGATCTACTTCCGTCAGGCGATCCCACCTTTTAGTCAATTTCATGAGTAAGAGCCTTTGTGTAACTTCAGGTCATAGTCTATGTATGTACAAAATTTCATCTTAATCGATCCAGCTATTTCAGCATGACGGAGTATCAAATAGATACAAATAGCTTCTAACAAAATTTCTAACGATAGCAATATAATGAATTTAACAAAAATAATATTTGTTTAGTCCGTACTGGAAATTTTGTTACTGCGTCAGCATTAAAACGAATAATGTTTGGTTTAGATTATCATGCCCTAAACGGCCCTTTAGTAATCATGTTTTTTAATAAAGGTTTTAGAGGGCGTTAAGTGCTCACATACAAGTATATGGAACCTACATAGGATTTAACTAGGTCTTATCTCTAATACAATAAGCACTATATTGCAGCAGTATTTGTAAATTAAATCTCAGGCCTAGACGTTTAATTTGTCCTCACTTTGACGGTAAACACAATTTGCTCTTCCCGCTTCCCTATGTCAGACGTCTGTCTGAAATTTCAAAGCAAACATTTCTTCTCTTTATAATTAAACGCTTATGTCTGTCTGACTGCTTGATTACTTCAATAAATAACAATACAAAAATACTAAGCTTTTACAATTTGTATTATTTTATATAAATTACTTATCTTTACAGCACGTATGTTAATATTCATGCTCCTATATTCCTATGAGTAGAATTTTAGCTAACGATAGCTAATTTACATAATATTATAATCATATTTTTAGTATTATAATACTAAATTACCTAAAAATTCTAGCCAGTGTCTAACTGTCTATAATTTTGTAGGAACTTTTTCATTAAAAGTTGTTTTTGTAAAACTTTTTATATTTATTTATATTCGTAATATGTCTATAATAAATGAACACTAAACATTAGCATACAAAAACACAACAAGGCGGTTCATTGATCATAAATGGAACTATTCTATGTATTATATAATATATATACCTTCCTATTATACGTAATAGGAAAGCTTTTAGTTTTACAATACGTATTATAAAATAAATACTAATTATTAACTTTAGTTTATTTGAAACTACTTTAAGCAAGGAATTTCAGTTCTTAAATTTTCAGCACTAAGGTGACTTTTTGGGTAAACGTGAGTAATAAGCATCCAATTATTATTGCAATTTTATTGGTTTATTACAATTACGCTTGTTGAAAAAATATCGATACATCGATATATCGATATTATTTTTTCAATATATCGATATTTTTGAGCGATATTTAATAGTTCGATATATCGATGCATCGATATAAAATTCTAAGTATCGAAAAGGTATAAAAATCGATATTTTTTTCAGACCAATAAACATTTATAAGTTTTAAGATTAAAAAATCCCGGAACGATGGGGCTGACATTTTAGCATTATGCTTTAAAAGTCCCTAAATAGAATAAGAATTAAAAAAAAAAAAAAAAGATTAAAAAATCCCAAAAAGAAAATACTTTTTTTATACAAACATCTTTTAACAAATTATATTTTATGTATTTTTTGTTTTTGGTCGACTTGATTTGCTGTTTTATAATTTGGTTTTTAAGTTGGCAACTCTGTTAGTCAATTTCAATTTCAACTGCCCGTCCGTATTATTACCACGACTGACTTATATATTATAACCTCAAAACGCGCGTATTTCTGTACTTGAGTACCCACCTAGTTCTCAAACAATCAATCAATAATCAATTGATAGAAAGAAAATAATTTGAGCATTGCAGTAGATTTCTGTTTTATATGTCATGTCTAGTGTTGTATGGAACTTTTTCAAAAAAATAGACAATTAAGGAAGCTACTGAAGAAATTAGCGGCGATCAGTACGTGACTGCTAGTTTAGCGATCCCCATTGCAAATTTACTTCAGAAAGGACTTGAACAAGTAAAACCTTTCACCGAACTTGGTATTGCTGTTCAGAAGAGTTTGCTAAATTTGGTTATTGCCAAACTAGAACCACTGGAGCGACATTTACATCTTGCTAAAGCAACAATTTTAGATCCTCGCTTTAAGCGTATTCATTTTAATTCCGCACTAGCTGTTTCCACTGCAATAACCGCATTGTCAAAAGAAATACGTTTAGAACATAGACGTAGAGGACAACTTTCGCCTGAACTCAGACCTACTACTACAATTCTCTCAAACTCAGAAAATTCTTCGCCGTCGTTGAGGTCTGGACATGAAAAAATTATGATAGATATTGCTGCAGCTTCAGCAAACTCGAGTTTACTGTCAACCAGTGATGGTATGCCTAGCGAACTGAAGCAATATCTAGATCAGCCTATAATACCCAGAAAAGAGAATCCAACAAAATTCTGGTTTGATTGTCGCCATTTTACCCCAGTCCTTTCCGACATAGCTCTTAAGTACTTGATATCGCCTGCGTCCTCGGTTTCCTCAGAAAGAGTGGCATCTGCTGTAAATCTCGCAGTACCCAACAACAGAAGTAGGCTTACAGCCGAGCACGTAAATCAAAGAGTTTTTCTTATGTCTGTATCAGATAAATATTGGTTTGATTAATAAATAATAGAAATTTTTGAATGGTTGTTTGATTTATTAAAAATTATGTATGTTAATTAGTATTTATCTAGAAATGTAAGATGATTGAATTAGATTTGACCAAATAAATTAATTTTTAGAGCACGAATATTCTCTGTCAAATCATACCGATATATCGATATATCGATATTTTTTAATAAAAATATCAATATCGATATTGATATTTTCAAAAAACATCGATACGATATATATCGATACTTTATTGCATTTCCGACATCCCTAATTACAATTGCTTTATTGATTTAATCAGTTAATGTTTTTTTAACTTGTCTTAATGTCCATAATATTCATTGCTCTTTGATGATGACCGGGGACTTCCAAGGTAGTAATGAAACACCAGAGTTCAGGAATTTTCCAGGTTTTTTCTTTATTCTTCTTATATTCGCTTTTCTTAGTCGTATGGAATGAACGGAATGAATCTCGCCACAAGATGCGTGGGTCCGTGGCCCTGAGCAATACCTTATCGAGAGCCACCGCATTTTGACGCGAGTTATACAACAATTTTCACTATCATTTTACAATATTCTTGCGCCTAGCGCTTAATCTATAAAAGCTACACAATTTAAAGTTATACATTAATTAAAGATCTCAACATATTCTAGCTATATACATTACTTCTACTTAAGCTTCTTACATACTTTTCGAGATATCTGTACATTTCTGTGGAAAAAGTCAAGATTCGGAATCTTGCCGTGACTATTTCTCCTATTTACACAGACTTGTGCCTAGCCTTATTTATTTTTCTTAGCTTACTTAATATCTAAGGGAAACACACGAAATATCTAAACTTTATTCATTACAATAATAAAATAAAATATACAAATAAAGTCAATAACAAGTACCAAAGTAAAAAACTTAGCCTACGTTCTGTCCTACTCTAATGCTTATAGCTCCGTCTCGCTCACGCCGGCCACGGTAGTTTATCGCGTTTTCTCGCTGTCTGCAACACTCTTATTGAATTTACACTCAATGTATTCTTTTGAGCGATTTCCAAAAGGAGAAGCTCATTATTACCACTTTGGTTCGATTTTTCAGTGCTGTCTATATTTTAATCCCAGTAGGATCTAGGATCATGATATAAATTAAAATAATCTCAACAACTTACTATGTGTGTTCTTGTCATTTTTTGTGGTTCCGTAGCCGAAAGACAAAAACAGAATCCTTAATTACGTCTTGTTCATCTTTAAGTTTAGGCAGCAACTTTACTCACATATTATTTTGAGCTACTTAGATTTATGCCTAATACTTTGCAGTCGAATTAATAAAATGAAATAAAAGAGTATAAGTATAGGTAAATCTATAAACATTAAACTCACGCGAAAATTATGGCCACTGTATGATGGGTTGAGAATTTAATGATCAATTGCTTAAGATTAGCACCAATTGCTTAAGAACTGAAAAAAGGAGGTTATAGAGACTCTAATATAGTTATGACTAATATACCTAATAGTTTACAATATAGTATACATTACAAAAAAAAATCTTGTTACACATAGATAATTAAATTTAATGCTACGAAACCCTCTGAGTCCGAGTCAGAATCACACTTGCCCGATTTTTAATTCTTCAGATAATATATCAGCATTAAATAAAGTTTCATCACTCATTGAAGAGGTATTTAACATGTTCATCGACTTATCTGATCTTCACGTCATAACTTACAATTTATTTAATCTCAAATCAAATCACTACACCATTCATATTGATGGCGATCTATAAAAGGTCATTAACCTTCCATTATAATGCCGAACTCTTGTACTGCAGTTTTTTATTTCGTTTGAAATAACATACTGAAAATATACCTTATTACTATGAAAATTAAGTTTTAATTCATATAGCTTATAAGCCTCAAATACGCGAGCCCTTTTTAATTGTTATTATATATATACATACTCTAATCCCTGTTTTACGCACTGTTGATTCGATTATGATAATTTATGTAATGCTGTCTTAAATCAACATAATATGAAGTAGACGATAATTGTTTCTGTGGTGGACATCATGTACTAACCCTTTATAGAGTCTTAATATAAGATAGAATCTACTAAGAAGAATTGCTAAGAAATTCCAGATCCGTTAGATGTGTATTATATTATGATAATATTTTATATTATATGTAATATTTTTGGAAAACATATATTTTAGCAGTTAACTTGCTTTTATTAGTTTAAGGAATGTTCACTATAGTTATTGTACAGCAAAGGCTGATATCACTACATAGTATAAATAAAAGTCGTTTCCCGCAGTCGGATTTTGATGCGGTTTTTATTAGATAGAGTGATTCAAGACGAAGGTTTATATGTATAATAAATGAATGATATAGTAGAGAAACGCCGATTATTTTAGTGGTACGAATGGAGGTGACGACTGATGAATGTGTTTTCTTTCTGGAAAGCTTCGCTCGCGCTAAATCCTATTAGTTTGCAATATACATAAGTATGTATATTTACAAATACAAAATAAGAGCAACATATAAATTATAAAAACACTTTCACATGTTTTTACTGTTGCTAATTATAAATTCATGCACCATATAAATCTTAGCAGCACTCAAATTAAATATTAAAACGTTGACATTTTGAAATGGCAAGCTTACGCGGATTTCATATGCTAATGAATGATATTGCAATATTAAAAAATTGTACACATTTTTAAAATGTGACAAAACCCGTGTAATCCAGGTTTTAATTCTTTAAAAAACGTCACAATGGAGTACAGCGACAAAGGGGATCAACCCTCAATTTTAATTCAAAATTCAAAATCTGAATGGGCGACCCTCGAAATTGTCGAATTGTCGGTGGTCAACGTAACTCGATACTATCTTGATCATGGCATCAAATAACTGGCGCCATTAGCGACTGTTTAAAATCACCCGCACTGTATATAAAATAATTGAGCATTGTAGTCGTTTCGTAAAACTAAATGGGTGGGCGGATGCGAAGATAAATGTTAGCATACCGCAATAGATTAAACTCTGGAATGAGTACTTAATACCTTATGTTTATTATTTGCTAAATTAAAGTTTTTGAACATATTTTCAGGGGTGTATTTATTTATTTAAATCAATAGGAAGAGAGACAAAATAATAATCCCCTACGTCTCAATATCTTCTATGCTTTAACATAGTTTTTAACCGCCGTAATGAGTAGCTACCTAATTAATTCAGTTAAGTTATTTTTTTTGTTTGTGTAAATCCTAATATCGTTATATGAGGTATATTCTCGGCGTCGGTAAGTAAAAAAAATTTAGTAGTATATTTTTGAGTTGCCGCGAATACTCGCTATTATTCGGTATTCGGCATTACTCGTAATTTTTTTGATATTCGTCGAATACCAAATAATAGCTAGTATTATTAGGCATTCGGCGAATAGTCGTCGAAAATAAACTTTTAACGAACAAAAGAACTAACGAGTTAACAATAATCATTTTTTTAATTATTTTCCTTAATAAAACAATACACATTATCAATTATTATCTGTAATATGTGACTGTGCCTATTATATTCATGAAATTAAATTTGTAAGGCTTTTTAATTAATATTTAAAATCCAACAGAGGCAGATTGTGGTGCAAAAAAACAATTTTTTCTGCACGTTCTGGAGCAAGTCGCTTTCGTTTTTCCTCGTAAATTAAACCTGCCTCGGAAAATAGTCTTCACTACATAGTATAAAACAAAGTCGCTTTCTCTGTCCCTATATCCCTATGTACGCTTAAATCTTTAAAACTACGCAGCGGATTTTGATGCGGTTTTTTTAATAGATAGAGTGATTCAAGAGGAAGGTTTATATGCATAACTAGCGGATCCCGCGGCTTTGCCTGTGCTAAATCTAGGGAAGAGCCCGAGCGAAGCGAGGGCGAGTCGCTAGTTCTGAATAAACAGAGCTTGCTGGTGTGATTAAGTATCGTTTAGCAAGCTTACTTAAAATAGGAAATCTATTTTTATTGGTACTTAAAGCCCACCATTCATATGGGTTTATTTTTCTGTCAGCCTTTGCTAATGCGATGTAGTTGGCGATTTCTTCAGCAGTGGCATTCTTGGGTTGCTCTTCAGTAGGTTGCTCTATAGATGATTCTTCAAAACATGCCCAAAATCCGAATCATCATTTTCGTCATCTAAAGTAAGCCTAAGACCTTCTCTGAGTGCAGCTCCGTTGTCCGAGTCGGTCCAGGATCCGTTCAACTTGGGTAGCGTCAAAGTAAAAGTTATTGTAGCGGGGGTCTAAAAATGTCGACAAGTAATATGTTTTTTTTTTATGGTAAAAAGGGGGCAAACGGGCAGTAGGCTCACCTGATGGGAAGTGATCACATCCGCCCATGGACATCTGCAAGACAGGCTTGCAGATGCGTTGCCGGCCTTTCAGGAAAGGGAGGTATGGAGGAAGGAGGGAAGTGGGAGGGAGGGGGAACGAAGGCGGAGGATGAGGGGAAGAGGGAGGGGGGAAGGAGAGTGGGCCTCCCGGACTCTCACTCACCGGACGAAACGCGACAGCATAGCTGCCTCTTCACGCCGGTCTTCTGTGAGAGAGTGGTACTAATGAACTATATGGGGCGTGCCGGCCCATTCGGTTGCTACCCGAAGGTAACAAAGATTTAATAATTGCTGGGTTATACAAAACGGGGTATTCCCCGTAAACTAAAGAGAAAGACTTGTACAAGTAAGGGTTGCCAGCATTTAAAAATGCATTTAAATTTACTACATAAATGTAGGTATGTATAACATGAAACAGATTTCTTTAACTTTATCGTTTTTTTTTCTTACAACCTTAGAAGAAAATAGAAATATTTTTAATGTGTTTAATGTTTTTTTTTATTTCGAATAGTAATGTCGAGTTATTCGACTATTCGCCAAAGTGAATGGCGATTAATCGGTATTCGACTATTCGCTATAAACACTATTCGCGGCAACTCTAGTATATTTATTGGGAACATGGACCTGGGCTTCAAGTCTGCTATTGCAATGGTGTCACAGTAGGAATTTTAGTAGTCTACTAATTAATGGTTTTCTTATTCTGACACTCCAATGACACATTTGCAAATATATAATTGGTAGGTAACAGATGAAACTTATTTATTTTTGACGTTTTATTTTTTAGATTGCACTTAAAATTTATCTTTTTGGCTTTTTATGATGTCGGATGGGATAGGATGTCGGATGTCAATGAGAAAGTGGAAAGTGAAAGAAATTGTTACTATATACTACATTATATACTATATTATATACTACATTATCTACTACATTATATACTATATTATATACTACATTATATACTGCATTATATAGTACATTATATAGTACATTATATACTACATTATATACTTCATTATATACTATATTATATACTTTATTATATACTACATTATATACTGCATTATATACTTCATTATATACTACATTATATACTACATTATTTACTGCATTATATACTACATTATATACTGTATTATATTCTACATTATATACTACATTATATACTATATTATATACTACATTATATACTACATTATATACTATATTATATACTACATTATATACTACATTATATACTACATTATATACTATATTATATACTACATTATATACTACATTATATACTACATTATACATTATATACTATATTATATACTACATTATATACTAGTATTATATACGACTACGAAATTTTGGACTAGGTAATTGATTAAATTACATTGTTCCATTATAAATGAAACTATCTTTTCGGATTTTGTCGCGGATTTATTATGATTTTTGGTCCCGACGGACGTTTCGAATGCTTTACAGCAATCATGGTCACGGGAGAGTTTCATTTATAATGTCAAGTATTCGCGTAAACCTAAGAAAGTACTACATTGTAAACTACTAAAAAGTCAAAAATGATTTCAATGTTAATTTTAAAGTAAATTATCATTATCACATTCATTTTATTCCAATATATTAATTATTGTTTAACAATAGAAATAGAAGGAAAGAATAAATTTCTTTATGGATCCATTAAACATATATACGGGTGAATGAATATTGAAACAAACGTACACAATACGAATATAATCAATGAAATCGCCAAATGTTGAACGACATTGATTGATCGGCTAACATTTTGAAAATTCTATGTTGCAAGAAAACTATTTTAACGTTTCTATTTTTCAAACTCGGTTCCTATTACCATTTGAAATTTTACTTAACGTTCAAATATATCTAAACAAGAAGATGTATATAGATGTAAAAGGAAAAAAAGCAAAAATTCTAGAGAAAAAATAAAACTGCGAAAACTCTGAAAAAAGTATAACAGGTATGAAAAATAGCTCTCGGCGCTCCTCTTTAACTACCTCGCAAGGGATATAAAAAAAGGATAGGTATAGTTCAAGAAATTTGTACTGTAGTTGCGAATTTCAAAAACTAAAGCGTACATTTAACACAGTTTTTAATTGAGCTTCGGGAGCTCCACGAATAACCTAGTTTCATTTGTCTAATTAATCACGTCCCACGTCTAGTGCTACCAACTGGATAAATTGATAAGATTAAAATACATTAGGTACCTAATTAATTAAAACACAAATGAATTCTTTTATTACCAATTTTTCAATGGACTAGGGATTTGCCCTCGCTTCGCGCTAATGGAAGTATCGCGGGTGAAAGTCAGAATTTGGGTTGTGATTGTTTTAATGACCATATTTTTTTCTAAAATAATAATGGCTTAATCTACGGCTTATAAATCAGATAGCTGTCTGTAAAATCCCCAACGAAATAGGTTCATTCTTTACGACATTTAGCCAGATAGAAACTGACGGACAGACAGTAGTTGCAATTGTACATTAAATATATAATAAAAAATAAAGTTAAAAATATTTATTCACTAAAAAAAACGAACATACATGGACAAATGCCTGTCATTACTAAGTGATGTATTGGTTAAAAAGTAAAACAAAGTTAACGACCTTTAAGGGAATGCGTCTCATTCAAACTGCATAGTCGCACAATAGGATTAAAAGAGCCATTGTGAAGCGTCTGACTTAATACAATCCATTTTAGTTCTTTGTGAGGCTAGAATGTGTGTCTGAAAGATGAAATTTTAAAGGTAACGATGGGCTTTATTGTCGCTCGCGAAGTCAGTAATCATGGTATTGAAGAAAGTCGATTACGTTCTTTAAAAGGCTCTTAGTAAAAAGAATTCAATGGGAAGTTAAGTACTAAACCTACTAGAGCTAAATTTGTCTGATAATCTTATGATTTTGTTAACGGCAAGATTAATGAAAAAGTTATTACTACTATATTATAAAACTACATGTTTTTTTTGTTAAGTTCGAAAATTGTATCTACGAGTTCATATACGTCAATAATGTCCTCCATTTTATTTGCATATCGATAAAACAAGAAAAAAGTTCTAATTATTTATTGTGCTATCAAATTCGTTGGAATTCATATGGTCTCTATTTTTGTTGAAAAAGTTTTTGTTATTGACCCGGATTTAGTACATATAATAAGTTATTAAAACATTTTTGGGGCATCTTGCGCGTTTTTAGAATTTTCGCATATCTTCCTTCTTACGGTATATTTATTGAAGTTTTTAGCATCTTATAAAAATGAGCATGATATAAATATGGACTTCTAAAAATTCAACAGTATTAGTATTTTCAAAACCTTTACATTTCAGGAACTGCTATGCTTAGATGGAACTTAGTTCTATTCAAGTTCAGATTTTGACTTATCGCTAACAACTTCACCTTTTATACTGAATTTGGCACCGATTTGAGTTATATATATATACGTTATTGAAGGTACTAACAACAAAACTTCAACGAAAAATTCAATATTTATTTGACAAACTTAACAATACTTATTATTAAAAAGCTCTTAGCGTTAAGTTAAACGTTGCATAAGTTAAAGCGATAGCTACGATAGTAATCTTATATTTACGATTATATGGACTACATTAAAGCAAATATAGTATTTTGAAAAGAAAGGTCACTGACATTAACGGAGAAAAGGGTGGCGATCGGTCCGTTGTTTTGGGGCTTTTGTCCTCATTGTGAATATTGTTACGCACTTGTAATGCTCCACCTTGCTTTGAACTACATCTTGCTTCAGTTTATACAGGGGGTCTTGGGACATTGTTTTACTGCTACTTTTTTATTATTGTTTGTATTACAAGAATATTAAATTCAAATTGAAATAGTATTAGCGAAAGAGCTCATATAGTCGAAAATAGAAATTTTTCAGTATAAGTAGTTTTAATGCTACATTTTTATCTTTTATTTTTAGACTATATGCTGAATCTTTTAGATTAAGAAACCTAAAGTATATACGTAGTTATATATAATATACTACATATTATGTATAAGTTTTTTTTTAAATCATCGATCTCGATCTTTGTTCTTGATCTCTAAATTTCTTGAATTATTTTTATACATTTGTCTAACGCCCTGTATCTTATATAAGATATGTTTCACGTATTAACATCAAATCGCGTAATATAATGAACTTAACTGTGTGAATAACAGCATCCCTTTGTGTTGTATTGTTGTTTTGTGGGAAATTTTCTACTGGGTCACGTATACTAATATTCTAATGTACCTTATCCGAAGGGCACTTAACGGCTGAACTCGAAGCAATAAAGGAGTGGTCAGAACGAGTGGAGCAAAGCTGTTGTTGTTTGAGATCCTTTCTGAAAGAACAATAATAGGTTAGATAATAAATAAAATAATAAATAAAATCAATACCAAGTATCTATTTTTTCTAGTAAATGTTATGAACAATCTTATATACTTACATATAAATAGAATTGAAGTGTCTGTTTTTAATTTAAATTTTTTCAATTTTATTGGTCTTGAATACACATTTTACTTTTTTTTAAACCAGAAAAATATACCTACTTTATTTAAATGTAAATAAATTAAATAAATCTTAGTAAATAAAGATATGTTACTGAAAATAAAAGGAGTTGGTCGTTAGATCAAATAAGTTAGTGCTTAGACGACGAATTACTAAAAGATATTATGTTTCAAACGCAAATTTTAATATAACTCTCCAGTGCAGACATCAATTATGCTTGATCTAGTAACAAATAAAAATGCCTCATTAACTGTGTAGGTGGATTGTGGATTTTAAAATTGCTAACAATTATTTATAGCTATTTATATTGATTTCAAAATCCGTTCTTTTCCTGAATATGTAATTTGGATCTTTCAGTACAAATTACAAATTCCAGAAACGAATATAAATTAAATAAATAAATAAATATAAATATGTTGGGACATTTACACACAGCACTATCTTGTTCCACGGTAAGGTACGAGCCTTGTGTTATGGATACTAGATGGTTGATATACTACACATATATAAGTTTAAATACATACATATTATAAATATAAAGTACAAACATTCGTGCTCAACAAATGAATGCCCCCAGCGGGACTCGAACCCGCGACCGCTTGCGCAGCAAGTAGGGTCACTACAAACTGCGCCATGCGTGTCGTCTAAATACATTGCTGAGAGTATGACTTACTAAAAACTTAACTTTTTATATTATTTATCTTATCTGTCGTATTAAAGAAGTATATTAAATATTAACGTTGGTAATTATATTGGAACCTGCTAAATCTGGCGGTTTGGACTGGACAATAATCGATCTGTCATACAATGTGTAGGATCAATGAACATGTGCGTAAATACAAGATACTTTGTATGAAATAATATTCGGAAAATTTCAAGTTCTTGCCTATTTCCTATTATAACATATAATTAATAACAGACCACTGTATACGGATATATATTTAACATGCAAACATACTTATTTTGCTAATAGGTTCGTGAATACTTTGCAAAATATCTCATTTAACTTCTTCCTCGGGTTTGGAATATTTCAACACGGTATAATTATTGCGTATCAGGTTATTCTCTTATGGGAAATCGTGATCAAAATCGTTTCGCTGCAGGCAGCTTAGTAATTACGTATTAGCAACATAGACCCTTCAAAATTATATTAGGCATATCAGTAGCACAAAATCTGTGAACCTTTTATAAGAAAATAAACTTTTCTTCTAAAACATTTTATCTATAGTGTTCATTAAATTCACATGATAATCACAACCATTCATCTAACTACAAAGTAAAAGTGTCAAAAATTTGAGACCATTACAAATTTCATGGCTTCACCTCTTCTTGCAGGTTGCAAAAATTCAATTTCTAATTTAAATTCGCCGAAACACGTTTCATTGATGATTTATGACGAATGCGTCTAAAGTCGGTCAGGTCAAACACGATTACGTTCTCATAGGAATCGTGAAAACTGGAGATTTAAACTAGATTATTAATATATTTTAATAATGCACAGCAGTAGCAAGTTGCAGAAACCGGTTAATATGCAAATATTGAATTCATGTGATGATGCTGTTCAGTCATTCATAAAGAAATATTGTTTTGCTGATGCAAAGCTTTAGATTTTTAATTTCGCAAATGTGGCGCATAACATTAATATACTCTTAATTTTATGCGCCATAATAAGTACTCTTAGACAATTTAAAAACAGCTATAATTTCTACGTTAAATATAAACAGTTAACACTTTAGTTACTTTTTCATTTCATTCTTCTTTTATATTTATGCATTTTAATAAATTATTATGTTTGTTTCAGGTATGTCGTCCGCCTAAATAAAATAAAGGTACCCTAATTTAAGAATTTCAAAACGACCAAAAAAGACATGCAACACACGAATAACACCAAAAAATAAATTGGATCTTCAGAGGAACTAATTTATTCGCGTCTTTGTTTGAACTTGATACATTTGTTCTATTAATCGACTGTCTCACATTTAATGAATACAGTAGCTAAGGGTCCGGAGTAAATAAACCTCGTGGGTAATTTTAAAGCGTTTGAAGTCTCATGTTGAGTTAATTACAGGTAGGGTTGCCAACTCTTTGTCGGTCAAAAATAGTAGTTCTACAATTATTCCATAAAAATATAGTAGATAACGAAAAATGAAGAAAAAATATAGTAGGTACCAAATAGGTACTTTATTTCTTGAAAGAATATTTTTTGCTGCTTTTAGCCTTTATTAATAAATTTTTATTTTTAAAGAATGCCTCATAGCTTTTATTACAATTTAAATTTATATAACAAAATACCATTAGATCAGCTTTAATTAAAATATTATTACTTAGAGTTTGATGCCTTTGAAATATAGTAGGTTCACCTGCTATATTCTTTTTTCAGAAATATAGTATTCGGGCCTCTAATACAGTAGGATACTATATTATATAGTAGGGTTGGCAACTCTAATTACAGGTCAAACTGGCTTATGACCCTTAACAACTTTGGGAAGAATGGCCCAAGTGTATTTAGCATTATGGAGTTAGCAATTTGTAAGGTCGTTGCACGGAAATTGTATGGCAACTTCTTTGATATCACTGTTATTTAAGTTTTAAGTACGTACCTACCTTGTTTTCCGGATGAAATAGTTCTCTGGGAATTATATTTGTTTACAAATTTTATTTGACTTTTCGACAATAATTAAATGTGTACATAATTTATAATATAATTATGTTATAACTACATAATATGTTATGTTAAATAAAATAATCATATTTATTTTTTAAGATAAAGTTTGTGTATAGTTAAATGTAATTTGCAGAATTATAAGACCATGTGTTGGCTTATGTCATGTTTAACACGTGCTCAGGCTTCAATAATCAACGAATGCCTTTACCGTAAACGCTGTTCACTCTACCTTCCTTATATGTCTGGGCAAAAAACGGCTGATCCTATCAAAACTTTGTTATGGGTTCTATGTTGAACGTTTACTTATTAGGTATCAATTAGTGCACGATAAGTAGAAACGTGATGCATTTTATTAAGCGCAAACGTTTTTTTCGACGTAAATAAATCTGAAAGTACCGTAGTGAAGAAAATCAAGGTTTCGATTAAAGTGTTACATATACATATATCAAAAGATTATACAAATGACCTTCCTATAAGATGGCAGTAATGTATAGATAATAATGGTAATTACTTTGATTAAATAAATATTATGGTGTATTAAAAAAACGAATTTCAATTTTTCAGTACAAATCAACAATTTCATACTTTAACCCTATTATAAGTATACATAAACGAAGATAAATATAAATGATTAAATTAAACGGCGACTCTTTTGTTCATGTATCGTTCCGATAAAGCGCTTAAAACAAAACGATTTTAACCCCGACCACACCCTTCAGGTGCACAGGTGGTCGCCAACTAGCACAGTGACCCCGATTCCATCGCCACGGGACGCCCTAACTATTGAATGAAATCTCTTCATCTCCCAAATAAGAATTGGGCTAGAAATGAATAAGAATTGAACGTTTATTCAGAATACTCAATTTGTAAAGCAAATTGCTTGCCTTGATAATGAACGAAAAATTGTTACGTAAAGAAAAAAGAAGTTTGTTTAACGTCACTTTATTTTGGCATTACAAAATGAGTCAGTCACCAAATCATATTAAGTTATATGTAGAATGACTTTCTTTATTCTGCTTATATGTATAAAGATTATGCTTCATTAGAGATATTTTATAATTACGCCAGAGATGTAATTTTGGATCGATATAGGATGTATATGGGTTTGGATGATTAATATTATACTGGTTTCAGAATTCAGATGGGATTATGGTTATTAAGTTATTTCGGATATTAGACACATTTTAAGTTATTGTAAAAGAAAAATACAAATAGGCAAATGGTTTGACTTTATTTGTAAGTCCTCATTCAGTAATACAATATGACTGATTATTATGGCCAAATCAAAAGAAATAACAATAAAAACGACCGCTACAAAGTAAAGGACGCGTGGCTTCTGTGTCGATTCGGTAAAAACCTGTCATAACGTCTCATTTTGATTCCGCCCTTTATCCCTATATATCCCTGTATATTTTTATTTCGGATATCAGATAGCTTCGATTATAATAATGGAGCTCCTTCACATCATTCTCTGATAATAATGGACATACGTTACTTCTTTCACTCCTCGTTAGTCCAGTGGCTAAAACCACAGAGCAGATGCATCCGTGGCTAGAACGTATGCCTGCCCACTAGGAGGTTCTAAGTTCAAGTTCCATGTCAGGTCAAGTACAATTTATTTGTTTTTTCTAAAAGGAAAAAAAAATCTTTGATAAGTAGATGGTTTAGTGAATCTTATAGGTTTATAGTTAAAAAGTATTAATAACAATAAGTGGTGTTTAAACGACTAATGTTGCTATATAAATTCTTAAGCAGTAAAACGACTTGTCTTCAACGTAAAGTCAACATATACTCTGGTTATATGAATGAAACTAAAAACAAAAGCTACTAGCAATGAAAGCACAATTTATGCAGTGTGTTGATACTTACAAACGTCTCCAGGTATATTATCGGGAAACATTTGTATGCGTCGCGGATCTGAGTGAAGAGGCGTGTAGCATCAATAAGATACAGTGACTAACCCACGACTAATGATGCCCTACTGAACTGTTGGAATATATTACCAGTACCTATCGCAGAAGTAACGGCAAAGACCTTTGTTGGAACCTGCTACTTCATTCAGGTATAGGTACATAATATATTACACAAACACTGTTACCGTAGAAACAGCAATACTACAAATCACATAATACTATATTACTGGTATGCAATTTAGTAAGTTACTCTTATGTATTGAACAATATCATCACGTCAAATTAAATGAAAAAAAAATCATTATTTCATATTTTTTTAATACAAAAAGGTTTAAATGTCAAATTGATTTGTTATAAATAATAATAATTATTAAACTATGTACATAAATTGTTTTATATTCTTAATAACAAACATTAGTTTCATAGAGAATTATTAACGCTTTATCAATTTTTAACACGCCTACTTATCTTAAATTTTGACACCACTTATTTACATAAGAATTTATCGAACCCTTTCACCCTTATTGTTAGTTCGTATGATGGATCGCAGTGCACGCTGCGCGAGCGCAGCTTACGGCCCAATCAGCGTTGAAGCTTCACTCAAAACTTAGTTGTTACTCGTCTGCTCGCGAGAACGATCGTGTTGTTCGTGTTTGTAATATTCCTTCGGAGTAATGATTTGAACTATGGGCAAGTGTGTGACGAACTTGTTTAATACTATTTTAAGGTATTAATGGATTTTATTAGTATTTCACTGGATTTTTACTATGGTGATTGTCAGCGTTTTTAACAGGTCAGTGAGATATCTTTTTGATATGACATGAAATTTTTGTGCATTGTGTTTGTGTGCTTGATGTGTGTCTCATATCTATTTGTTTATAAACTGTATGTATTTTTTATTATTTAAATATTATCACTTTTATTTAAAAGAAAGTTGAATATTTATTACTCTGTTGAAATGATTCTTGTTATATTAAACCCACATAACTGATAGGAACAACGTTTACGGGTACGAATAGCATATAATTTATTCATTTATTTAGGTAGTTACGTTGTATTTGTTACGATATCTATAGTTTGTAACTTTTATGTTCATATCAAAGTTCATTGGTTTTCGTTGAATAATAAAATGTGAAGTATTTTATATACACGTGTAAAATATGGACATTTTTAAAGTGAATTGTTTTTCTAAAGGTATTATTGGGTTTTTAAGTAGGTACTCAAATAATAAACTTAACAATTATGTATTTCCAATCTACGATCGATTGTTATCAATTAGTAGGTTATATATCCTTAGGTAAAAAATCAATTTTTAAATTTTTTGCCTGTCTGTTTGTTCCGGCTTACCTCTAACGGCTGGACCGATTTTGACGGGACTTTCACTCAAATAGCTAATTTTATAAGGAATAAGTTAGGTTACTTTATTTTATAAGTAAATTATAAAAACTGTTTCTTTTGTTTTTAATTTGGCCCGAGAAAGCGGGCTGAGTTTGCTATCTAAAATAAGTACATAATAGTATTATGTAATTTACATATGTACTATGAACTTGTCAAATAAAACGAAGAGAAACAAACAGTTATTAATAGATTTTATTTAGAAAAAAATCAAACAGCCCCAGCCAACCCACAAAAAATAAAGAACATGTCAAGCGTAGGTATGTATATCATCTAATGATTTCTACCATCTGTCATCGACCAATGCCATAATGTCCCCACAGTTGTTACTTTTAACTATCGATTCATAAATACCATTTGCATGTCATCATCAAATATTACGATGAGATAATTTTTATGTTATGATCATTTGCACTTATTTTAGAGTTTAGACTATTATAATATATATACATATTGTAAAATTTGAAGGCCTTGGCCTTGTAAAACTTGATATTTTTATACTTTAGATCTACCTACCGACTTGGTAAAAAAAGTGTAATCTTAACAATTTTTTGCTTTACTTTAATGACTAATTATAATTATTTTCAAAAGAAGAAGCACGCTTGTTTAAGTAAAGTAGGTACATTTAAATTAATTATTTCACACAAGGGAACTTTTCTGGGACAACCTTGAAAGTGGTGCAATAAAAAAAAAGAAAATCTGTTTACGTTTCGTATAACCTACAAAGCTACAAAATATACCTACCCTCGAAAATTTTGATTCTATCACTATTGACTACTACATACACCTATCTTACGAAAAAGGATTCCGATTTATAGAGGTATTAGCATCACATGCACACAGGAAAGGCTAACAGATGAAATTTTAAGTACTTCTTATATACAAAATATTTCAACAAAAAAAACAGTTCTTGTTAAAAACATGACCGTAACCACATTTTAAAATTTAAACGAACATTTTATTTTAATCATTTATTTGCGTGTTTAAAGTGAAGATATGTCTTCAGTAGAAATTACTAAGATCATTATTACAATCAGTGTTTTTTGGCTTATAACAAAATTATCATATTAAATGAATGTAGTAAACGTTTTTATTTATTACTTATGATAATTTCTTAAAATAAATTGTATCTTGATAAATTATAATCGGTATGGATATTAGGTATGTTGTTATTGTTGGGACATTCACACACAACACTATTATAATATTACAACACTATTATACTTATATCTAGTTCCATGGTAAGGTACGAGCCTTGTGTTATGTATACCAGACGGTTGATATACTATAACTACACACACATATATACACATATACCTATAACTTTAATGTAATACATCTATTATAAATATAAACATCCATGACTGGAGTAAAACATGCCCCCCGCGGGACTCGAACTCGCGTTCGTTGGCACAGCAAGTAAGATGCAAACTGCGCCACACGTGTCGACAATATGCTTAATATTTTTATTTATTTGTAATGAGCAGTCCTAATGAACGAGTACCTAACTAGAAATATATTGGTATCATAAATTTTATAATACTAAACAATATGTTTTATACTAATTAAAAAATGTTTTACGACCAAACGTGATTAAAAATAGTAAATTAAATTTTCATTTACAATTAATTATATTATTTATTTCTGTGTCGCACGCTAAAAGCTTACTAAATCTTAGAATAATGAGATACCAAGAGTAACATACATACATAATATTAAATTATTATCTTTCACTGAGGTCAAGAGCAACATTGTACCAACCGGAACTATAAAAAATGGGTAATTTTTAAGGTTTCCGCTCAATTACTAAAGCTTTTGAAGACTTTGTGAGGGAGATGAATATGTAGCTCTATGGTGAAAATCGTTTTACATTAATAACGATATAAAATATTTATTAATAAACAATTAATATATAAAATAAATAATGACATTGCCATGTCTATAATTCTACTTATTTGTATAATTAATTATGCCCTACAGCATGAGCAGGAATATTAATTATTAATTTAGTAGTTCCTTTTACAATGGTTGATTTTCAACTAGACCGAACCCTCTATTCTTTCATTTAATATAACAATTTACTTATTCATTATAAATATAAGTACCTATTAAGTGATATAACTCGTATATTGTTTCGAATTATACAATAGGTACGTTATTTATTCTATAATATGTGTTCTTACGATTCATTAAATATTGAATACAATTTTACAAATATACGACAAAAATCATTACATATGACGAAATAATATTAAAAAAAGACAATATTTATATCAAGGTTCTAATTACGTAACCGTCAAAACTAAAAATGTCCTTTAACAAAAATGCATTAGTACTATCCCACGTTCTTACATTTCCCTAAAAATGGAACGATGTATTTCCTCTTTTTACATTCTCAGGCATCGACTACGATTTGTCACGGTAGCTCACTAACCAACATTCGAACACCTGCCAATACTTTCGTGATATGCATCCCTCAACTCCTTCCGTTACGATCAACATATTACCGTCACACTCTAACGCGCTGTAATTCTACTATTTTTATGCCTTTTTTGCAAATAAACTTCCTATTGATATAAATATTTATAAATGAATAAATGGTTATCAATCATATTGATTATGTACTCTATTACTAAACCGTAAAACTCTAGTTAGGACGTAGATGTTTCGGCCCGCTTCCGATTACGCACGCGAAATGGAAACTGATCTTGAATATGCATGTGCACGCATAACGACCCCAGCTGCAAACTTCCATGCACAATATTGTTACAGAGCAAGCTCCGTATAGGTCCTTATAACAACTACTTATACATATATCAGTGTTGCAAATCTGAAAGTATGAAAGAATTTACATTTGAATATGCTCATTATATGGATTTGAAAATATTCAGTGCTCCAAAAACCCTTTACATGTCTTTAAGCCTCATTTGCATCTTAATTCAGATTAAGAACTTTAATGGATACTGCCATTTCTAATCCTTATAAACTTTAACTTTACCAAGGAGACAGTTTCGTGGGTGGTCGTAGTTTCGTCTCACAGATAACCATTAGTGCGGTCGCATCAATATTTCGAGTATGATTGATTACACTGCTAAAGCAATTAAAACTATATCCAGTTGGTGTCGAATTTCGACTGAAATATGACTCATTTACTAAGAGTTCTCGTAAGTCACATCACTATATTACTAGAATTAATACCAATTAAAGATCAATTACCTACTTTAAATGTAACTGCAATACTATAAGAATATTACAAAGTAAGCCACTGTAGCATATGAAAGTTGATTTCTATTCCTAACATAGGACGTTACAAGCATTGAAATAATAATAATTGTCCCACACCACAAACCCACATGAAACGACGCATTAATATACATTTTGATAAAGACATTAACCCGAAAAACTAAATAAAATACATATTCCCATAACATTTTACCGACCTTGATTTTACGGTAGCCTATGTTAATTATAAAAATATGAGAAACGCATGAGAATTGTAACTATTGAAAGAATCAGATAAGATTTAGTCTTAGTTGTAAAACGGACACTATTTATTGCAATTAGCAACTACTTTATTATGCGCATAGAATTTTTGCTCATTAAATTCCATTTTAACATAAGCGGCTTCTTTATATTCTGAAGTCATGAATGTAAGTAGTTTACATTTTTGAATGACTTCTAAAAAGGAAGTACTAGATAAATTTGGGATTTTTATATTTTTATGGTGAATCTATTTTTATTATCCATTTTAATTATTAATAGTTCGTATTTTTTTAAAGTCGATGTGCTGTTTTAGTACAGGGTAATTATTATCAAACTAACTACTATTGTAAGTGAAAGGATCTTAGGAATGTTTCCTACATTGTCCCTAGCTTTTAACATGTAAGAGTGTGGGACGTTTGTCCGCAATGAATCACGCAGTGTCCTAGCCCGAGGGCATATTTACGACTGTTAAGTGTCCGGAGCTCATTTTGTTCTATTAATTCGTTCTACTAGCATCTTTATCACCGATATGTAAGGTCTAAGATTACTATACCCTTCACCATTAAATTCACCTTGAGGTCAATCACTGCATCTACTTGTACATAACTAGCGTTTGAGTGAACCCTAGCTTCACTCAAACGCGTTCGGAGCATTTTTGAACTTAACGTTCATTTTCTACTATAAAGCAGCCTAAGTTACTCCTTATAAAATGGAGATAAGACGGAGCAAACAGATAGACAGGCAGATAAAAAATTGTTCTGACGTAAAATGTACAAACTAAAAGTACTGTAATGCTTTTCTTATACAATCTAATTTAATATTATCGACACTTCAAACGACTTATATTAGGCATGCAGAAATTTCCCGTATATGCTACAGTTGTGCCTCACTTTCACTGCAAGTTGCAGCCGTTATTGGATATAATAACGTCACGTATTGCACATTATTCTAGCAATGACATTCAAAGGTCTTTAACGAACTTATAATCGCATGTACCTATTCAAAATATAGTTGCGGTAACCCTCAACATTGTGATTTTCAACGCTCCCCCTCAAGGCTGTCTGTCTGTCTATGTATGCTTAGATCTTTAAAACTAGGCAACGGATTTTAATACGGTTTTCTTTAATAGATAGAGTATTTCAAGAGGAAGGTTTATATGTATAACTAGCGAAACCCGCGGCTTCGCTCGCGCTAGATGCTCGGAACTGCGCTCTAGGGACGGACCCGAGCGAAACTAGGGTGAGTCGTTAGTCTATAAATTAAAAGGAAACTTTGAAGTGATGATTTTAAACAATTTTAACTGAACTCAGAAGATAGAAGCAATGACTCTGGACAATGACTCATTTTAATAAGAAATACGATTTGTAATAATTATAATTAATTAGGTACATGATTCTAATAATAAATTAGCTTTCAAATATTTTAGTTTACAAGGAAATATATACATCGGTTTCAGACGATAGTATAATTATGTACGTGTTAGTAGCTCGAAGATAAGCTATTAATAATTAAAATGATATATTAATTGAAATGGAAAGTACTTTCCATCTCACGCTATCCGTTAGATATGTACTCAGGGAATTAATCTAAGCCAATTAGTATTATGTATGAATTGAGGTATATATAATAAGATTAATATTATAAGTGGACTAAAACTTTCAATTTTTGGGAACACTTACCGACGGGCGACGAGAAGGAAGTTAATTTGACGATCATTATGAAAAGCATTACCCGCGGCTCCGCCCGAGTTCTAAAGACCGGAAACCAAATTCGTAGATTTTACAGCCTTTCTCGAAAAATGGGCTATCCAACACTAAAAGAATTTTTTAATCCAAATTAGTAGTTCCTGGTTCGTTTAACTAAATAAACAAACTCTTTAGCTTAATTTGTTGTATACTTAACATAAAAAAAGTAAAAACTGTACAGCAGCTGTATCTTTCAATTTACATGGACTTTTTTGATTTTGCTCTAATTTTGTAGCAATTATTAAAATATTTTTTCATCTTTAAAATACACAATATATTGACCTCTTTACAAACATAATGTACTCGTAGGTTATAGACAAGATTTAAAATTTATATTTTAGTTAAGAAAATGAAAACATTTTATTGAAACATCTGATATAAATTATCAATATAAGTATTACTATCTCTGTCGTGCTATACTTATCTGATTGTGTTTACTTTTACTTTCTAGACTCATAATATTATTTTTAATGGTATGCGTTCATGCGTAGTACTAAAAGATTTCTTTTTAATTACTTACATGTTTCAGACTCTTTATGGTTTGTAGTTTTATAGCCATTGAAAACTTATCGATAATGTTGTTAAAAAATAAAATAAGCTCAATAAATTGAAATATTTCTGGCAACCCAATTATCCATGGTTGTCAAAAATATAATCAATAATCGCCATTAATCTGACAGATTATATTGCGGAAATATAGAGAAAGCGAATAGGATGAATACGCAAAAATACCCCTAGAATTTCGATAGGAAATTGGGCTAACAATGACGCGTCATGTACGTCTATTGTGCTCGCCATCTGTCATTGAGGGTTCAATCACCACTGTACTTGATAATATTAGTCTACCTTCACATACGCAGGGCACCAATTGTGCAAAATAAGCTTTATTTGAAACACGAACTAATAAATACTGGTATGCGCACGCGCTTCGATAGTAATATAGCTATTATTGAAGTCTCCGTTTTTTGTTCTCCCCACTATCTAAGTTTATTTATTAGTCTAGCAGTAAAATCGTTGTAAGGGGCACAATTTACGACTCAGTTCTTTGTGGGGATATATGATGTCTGTCAGTACGCTTTGTTAGTTTCTCGTTAAGTTCGGGTTGTCGAACGATTTCATTACTGCACTCATTCATCAGAAATAGCTCGGCTTCAATCCAGTTCATAAAGACTTGATATCATTCAATTCAATAGAATTTTCACAATTTATTGTATATATACTTGTATATGTATGAAAATATTATCTATATATGATGGGGTCTTTGCCTTGACTCATGGATTATTAATGTATAATAATGTGTTAACAAGAAACTTTACTGATAATGACTTACTTTTTTAAAAGTCTTTGTTCAAGACCAAAATTGGAAGATACAGAGTATGGACTTTGTTTTGTTATTTATTTTAAAATATGTATGTTTCTAATACTGATATACGAATAGTTTAAAGGAACAATAGTAAAATTAGTAACTATTGAAATTTATTTTGGTAGATTTTATATTTGCACTGCATAAAATATTGCACAAATATTTTCCAAACATTATGTATTTGTTCAGTGAACTTAGTATTCACTAAATCAATTTACTAAAAATAAAAACTCGCTAAGTATAGGGCAAGTTTATATAAACCAGTACTAGAATACAATGCCTTAATATGATCATTACACATTTATCGAGGGTTGAATTGATTCAGATGATTTTATTGTTATAGGAATTATGAATATTTTATGGCTTATCCACTATTTTACTTCTCATTGTTGAGAGCAAAACGGTTCCCCATGGCCCATTCCGGTCATTCCAAGTGAATAGCTGTGCCTGTAACCTTTGTATAGACAGCGATGGTAGGACGCAAATTGACCGTTATTAGACCATAACTTATTAAAATTCTGGAACAAATCATTTGATCTAACTTCTGCGATAAAGATATCAGAGCTTCCATTCCACGATTAGAGGGCATTGTTAGATTATTGGCAGTTACCGTGAATATTGCCCCGCTTGAAGGTAGATTGTATCAAATAGAAAGTACATAGTATATCTTTGCAATAATATTGCTTATATATTAAAAATTAAAAAAAAAAATTTTTTTTTAAGTGGCTGAAGAACCGCATTTGACGATTATATTTTAAAGATGGGTGATGCATTAAAAATTAACTCATGTTATTTATAAAAAAATTCAGAAATAAACCTTGTAAATTATGACTTTAAAGAAATTTGGATGTACCCAATTATTATAAGAAAAATGGTCCATCAAGTTCTTTTGAATACCAAGACTGATAACTGGATTGAAAGCCTGATCAGCTTATATATTTTAATTCAATAGCAGAAATTTCTAAGGCGATGCGGCTCTGCCGAATGATTGTTTTAGCAATAAAAATACCTTTTTACGATATTGTGTAACCGACCGTAATTTAGCTGCTTCTAAATGTCGATATTGACGAAGTTTATACGGTACCTTTTTAACGGTACAGTAATCGGATTGTCATGACTGGATACAAAAAATGTGGTCACATACAATTGAAGATAATCGGAAATAATCACATTATATGAGGCTGTGGATGTTGGCACGACAGGGGATCGTTGCTTAGTTGCGTTTACGTTATATGGGTTATACTTATTCTTGTTTATATTCTTATTTTAACTGTTGCAGTGGAGTGGTTGTATTTTTTGAGAATCAATATTTAATAATTCGTTTTAAATTAAAAATAAAATTTAATTATTAGCATGTCATATTTTTAAACAACAACAAATGATTCTGTGATAAAAAATATTTTTAGTAAAAACGCGTGGACGCACAGATTATGTTGAGTGTTGACTGTATAATAAATATGGCACATTTTTTTAATAATATGTCTTCTGAGTTCTGGCACTTACTGACTACCTACTTATCGCTATCTTTCACATTCATGAGTTGACTGGAAGATATATCTTTTAGGGGTACGTTCACCTTTGCCTGTGCTCTTTAATATTCCATCTGTAATTAATATTTCAAAAGTACAATGAAGAAAAAATAAGTAAATCTTTCTTCCTCTATTCACAATCCATTCTGTTAAATTAGGTGCCAGTTGTGTCATATGTTATCTTATCACAACGGAAAGGTCATTGTATAGATTCAAACTTCCTAACAATATAATTAGTGCTTTGATTTACCCAAACAAAACTTATCAACAACTACCCTTCGGAATTTTATTTTTAGAATTATTTGTGATAAAAACATGATATTTTTATTATAATAGACGCTTTTCATAATAGGGTTCATGATGGTTACACTAAACCAGAGCTTGAGTTAAGTAATTAGTTTAGTTTTTATAGGTCCTACTCATTCATTGGCTAGATATTTGCGAATTTAAATTTTTCAAGAATATGTTAATTTATATTCAAGTAGAGCCCGATGCAGTGCACGTTTCAGAAATATACATTCTATTAATATTGTCAATACTATCAAAATGCGTCCAGCCGTGAAGGAATAAAAAATATAAACATAGTTTTTTGCATTTATATTAGCAGTAGTTAGGAATTAGATATAGTAGCCTGTTCAATTATATTTTAGTATGTAATTAATTTTATAAATGTATATTTTAGTAAAACGAGTTCACGAATACCTAGTTAATCTTTTGCACCTGAATTCTTGACTTCGGAATTCAATTTTCTCAAACAATATTACAGTTACCGACCGTCACGCAAGAAAGAGAATAATCATAAATCAGTATTGATTTTAATACCTACTTTCGTCGTGCCATACGGATGAGTAAAAATTACTTTAATTTGCTATTATTTTAAAAAAGCGTGACCGACTTCTGGAATAAAAAGGTGCTAATTTATTAATTTTAATAAATAAATGTTAATTTATAACGGTTGAAACCTTTATATATAAGTCCTGCTCCTAAAACTCGTGCTCCCTGCCTTTAAAATTTGTAGCACAAAAAACGTCCCGTAAATAAAATAGATAAAATTTCTAAAATAAAAGTAGCTTAAGTTACTCCTTATAATATATTTGCTATCTGCGAGTGAAAGTTCTGTCACTATCGGTCCAGCCGTTTCAGAGATTAGCTGGAACAAACAGACAGACAAACAGTATAATATAGTTCGTAAGTACTGTAGGTATATACTGTCTTAAGCATTTATTTTATATGTCTAGATTATTTTTCAATATTTATTAACAGTGCATATTTTTAGTAAGTGAAAATATCAATTTGTGCTTCGAAATTATTATATTAAGAAGCCCACATTGAAGCTTTTTATCTGTACTTACCTGCGTAAACCTTACATAGCTGCATTCCGTACGGTATGTGAATATCCGTATCCATCAATCGTCCTTTTGGCTGACCTTTTCACCCAGGAACTTTAGCCAATCCGTACTTACTACGTAAAATATCTATAAAGGCTCAAAATTATAAAAATTAGATTATAGCTTAGCTACTTCTTTAGTAGAGTGTTAGAGATATATTAAAGTTGTTTCTTGCTTATTTTTATTGTATAAGTACTGATAACTATGAATCTCTGATGTAAGTGACCCATCAACCAACCAAAGTTTCATATAAATTGGATAAATGGTTTAGGGTTTCATACAGTACAATTAAATACAAACAGCCAGCCAAAGCAAAATAATCCTAATACAATCTCCTTGGCTGGCACCGACTCCAACAATAACTAAGTAATTAAAATTATTTTTTTTTCTTTTTAGTTTCGATTTGTAGCGTTTTGAAGTCGGTTTTCATTTTTGTTAAAAAATAATTTATTTTAAATTTTTTTGTGGAAATTATTATGTTTAAATAAAATATTGGAAGGCTAACTAAACTACTGCTCCAATAAGTCAGCGAAGTTTTGAAATGAACGACAATAGTCAATCGAGATTTGTCTATTTTTCCACGTAACTCGTAGACGTTAATAAGATTTACCTTCTATTATCAATCCACCTAATATCCTGAAGGAGTACGACTATCAGTTCATAAGTACGTATAATATTAAAAGAATTTTCTTTCAACTCCTAACCGTTGAGGATATATACCTTACATCATCACAAATTCTTGAACAGCTTTAGAAAATATATGAAAAAGGTAATCAGTGCCGATAAAATTTAAGGGTTGCCCTCGATTTCTCTAGGATCCCATCATCAGATGCTGACTTGGTGACAATGAGAACATCTTGAATGTATACCCTACCGAACAAAAAAGAAAGTTTTAAAATCGGCCCACAATTCACGGAGAAATCGGTGAAAACACATAAAAAACAACTGTTGAGGAATTTTACCTTCCATCATCAGCTCATCCACATGAGATGATGATTTTCATACGTAAAAGCTTTATCGAGTTTAGAAAATATATCAAAAACATAATAGGTGCCTGTAAATTTTGAGAGTTGCCTTCGATTTCCCTGGGATCCCATCATCAGATCCTGACTTGGTGACAATGGGACCACCTCGGAACTATACCCTACCAATCAAAAGAAAAATTTTTGAAATCGGCCCACAGACGGCGGAGCAATCGGTGAACATACATAAAAAAAAAAAAAAAAAATACATACAACGGAACATATAACCTCCTCCTTTTTTGAATTTTTTTTGAAGTCGGTTAAAAAATAAATAACATGAATCAATTTTATATAAAGTAGGTACCTAAATAAAGCCATACTACATATTTATTTAATTTTAATTATCTTGTTTATATATGTATTATATAAATTATTGCTTATTTATATATACCTAATGTATATAAAAGTGTTGCATACAAGTTATCCTCAATTAAATACACTAATTACCTAGTTTTTGTTAATGAAATTCGCTAACCATTGAATGGGATGTGAGTGATTGACTCCTATATCTTTTCTAAAAGATAATTATCGGTAAAATTAAACTTTCCTTTAACTAGAAATTACTAAGTAATTTAAATATCGAATTCGTTATTTTTTAATTCATTTGCTATAGCTTTTCTCTTTATTAATTATCTAGGAGCGGCTTGAGTCAATGCGTCATAATGTCAACGCACGATAATCTAATTTGATGTCAAGTTTATGAACTACCCCTATGACAATATTTATTATTGCATGTACGAAAATGTTATTAAATTATTATTGATACGATTACTTTAAAGGAAATGGCACTTTACTTTAAAATCACGTATAAGCAACTATTTGTTATTTTAAAAAGAATTACACAAGATAAATATATCCAGCATCTAAATATCTGCTGACATAGCACAAGGCTTTATGACACTGATGCGACAATGAATCAAAGAATTCACTAATAATATGTTAAATACAGACAAATTTGGCAATTTTCATGTCCGATTTCTGGATAAATGATTTCCTTAAAGCAAAGGAAATGTATTGAAATTCCTTTAAATAACGGTCTTATTCAGAGTTCTCACAGATATGCAGGATCTCACGAAACTTACACGATCTTACCCAAGAGGCTCCCCGCGAATAAATGTGTATTTAAGTAAAGCTATCTAAGAAATCTAGTATTTTCGGTAATTTTCAATTATTTGGGTTTAGTTAAAGAACAGTAGGACGGAGACATTATTTAGACAATACCTTTAAAATATAATAGGTAGATAATGCTAAAAACAACTGACATTACAATAACTACACTGTTATAGACCTCGGCAATATCATTATGTTTATAGAGAACACAATACAAGCGTTTTATGAGACTATTCGAAATTGTCTTTACCAACATCTTTTGTTTGTTATTGCTTATCGTATTATATATTTTCTAACTGCCTCGGTGGTGTAGTGGCATTTGGCAAGCATGTACGGTCACCTGGAGGTCCTGGGTTCGAGTCTCGGGTCAGGCCAAGTTTAGTTATTGAGTCTTTCTGCTTCGTAAGCCTCAGTAACAGCCCGGGGTTGGGAAGTTGGCGGTGGTTCATCCCCTTGCCTCGGAGAACTCGTAAAGCCGTCAGTCTTGCGCGTGTCGAGCAGTCGTCCCACCGCGCCGGAATATGAGAGTGATAAAGGTAGAGAGTGCACATGTGTCTGCGCATACACTTGTGCACTATAATATCTCCCGCGCAGATGGTTAGTCTCAAAGAGAATCGGTCGGGAGGACATCAACTTCATACTTTTCTAAATAAAATCTACCCAAAAGAAATAAATATAAAAAAAATATTCGTTCTTACTTTTAAAACCAAGCTTAGGTTAGAGTGCGTCGAAAAACATTATTATAATAAGCCTGTTATTACAAAATTTTGTGGCTATTTTACGACTTACGTCGTTGTATTCCCTGGGCTCTGTTTAAATAGATTGAGATAAGTGCGCAATGTGGGTTTGCTTACATTAAGTAACACGTGGGCGCGTAATGTATGATCTGCTGATATCTTCATACTAAATTATGGGGAGTCCAATTGAATTGTGCTTTGTTTTTATGGCGGTGATGAAAATTAGCATAATAAGATTTACTAAGTCTTTTTTGGCATTTATAGACTCGTCGCTTTACTTTAATCGTTCCTTAGTATTATTCTGAATGACTAATAAAAATGAAATTTGCTAGTTTATAAGGTTGATGTCTCGACACAGTATAAAACAAAGTCGCTTCCTGCCGTCTGTACGGTTAGATCTTTTAAATTACACAACGGATTTTAATGCCGTTTTTATCAATTCACAGTGATTCAAAAGTAGTAATAGAATAAAGCCAAGGAAATATCTCGTTTTTGAGAAATATTTACTATTATCATCCCTAAAAGGTATTAAGGGACGAAACCAAGCGGAGTGAGTCACTAGAATCATTTAAGAATTGCCCAATTATAATTTTAGCCATAATTTTCCTCATTAATATTTCCATTTGAACAATATCCTTTGAAAGTATGGTTTCTTTACGAACAATATGGCGAAATGTTTCGCGAGTTATGTAATCCTTGAGCCGTCCATTGTGTCTCAACTGGTCAGCTTTTGGCACGTGAGCCTGCCCACATCTTCTAAGGAACAATGCTACCGCTTTGTTTGAAAACGTGATTCCGAATGGGTTTTCTAATATGCAAGCCGATACGATCTTCGTGGGTGACACTTGCCTAGAAGCTGGATTTATTGTTTACGATTATTGATAACATTCCCTTATATTTTTGAATTTAAATGCTGTATCTCAAAATTTATACTAAGTATGAAATTTATTTTTAAACTCTAATAAACTAAAAATGCATAAATTATTGCTAGATTATCTACATACTAAATTAACATAAAAATATTCTTCAATGTCATTTTAAAAATGAAATACAAAAGAAAAATAGTAGTTGGTAGCTCTATGTAGATACCAGACAGTATTTGAGAAATTAATATAAATTTTGAATTGAAAGAGACGAATGAAGCATATTAAATAAAGCGTTGTAAGATATGATACAATATGTCTTATATAAAAATTCAATACCGTATAGCTATTTGTATAACTGCGAATATATGATTAAAATTTTCTATACTCGTCGTAACCTATAAATTATTTGCACCAATAGCTTCATGGCTATAAAGCATACTGTTTACTTCAGAATAAGCGATTAGTTCCGGACTTTACTTAGGCTTAAGGTCCGATTTCACAGTTACCCGTTTTAATCTATATGATTTATAGATTATCTGTGCTCGGTTATCGTTTTTGTTATTTATTATCTATGTTTTGTTTTCGAATAAGAAAGGAAAATGTTTTGATTGAAGCAGTTTTAGAGATTGACTAAAGTAAATAATGCGGTCTTTATGGTTATTATGTGGGCTCATTTCGTATATTTTAACAGTTTTTATTCTCTAAGGAATTTTGCACATGAGTGTTAATATGTCGATGTCGATTTTATAAAGCTCGTTATTGATTCACAAATAATAACAATTGCAAAAGGTATTTTTTAAGAAGAATGGCAAAGGAACTCATTTAAAACACATATGATGGAGCACTTTTTAATCAATTAAGTTCAGAAACGATATAGCAGGAAGAAAGATAGACAAATATTTTTTTTAATGCAGCAAAAAAATCTGATAGAAATCAGGGCAATTAACCAACCCACAGAATATTCTATGTATGGATTCTAAACGTGTTTTAGTAGAGGAAGTATAGACGATGGATATTTGGTAGTTTATAATAATTGTATTAATTTGATTGATATCATACATGTTAAACACATTGATTCTTTTAGTGGCGCCGGTACATCTTATCAAACATTAATTAGAATACCGTTCTATTTTAGTAATCGTGTAATTTAGTCGAAAATTCACTAATAATTGTTTTATTTATACTACAATTTAATTAAGTTACACAAATATTAGTATTTAAATGGTATGTAGTGTATGTATACTTGTTATATCTTGTTTGATTAACAATGTAACTTATTGTATATTTTATAAAAAGTCTATTTGATGAAAAACTGCCTTAGATGTTTTTAAGAAAACTATCTTTTCAGATTTCTCCCATGACCAAGATTGCTCAGTCGGGAGACAAAAATCGAAATAAATCCGTGTAAAAAAAATCTAAAAATATTTTAGTTTGTTAAAGGTTATTAAATATTAAATAATTAAATCTCATCCTAACTTATAATATGAGCAGGCTCTACATTTATATGATTACCAGACTAAAATTCAGATGTTATTAATACACAAAATATAATTAAAAAAAATCATGAAAATAATATTTGTGTAATAAAAGTTTTTTTATAAAGTATCCTACTAAGCTTAATACGAACCTTCTGTAACGAACAGCACTACACGAAATAGAACCTGCATTTTACTATTAAAAGTTTTCGCTTATTAAATCTATGCATGTAGATTGTAGAGTCATTATCCCTTGACACAGAGTAACCTTTTGCGTGCTCGCTTGTAGCATAATTTGGTATTCAAATGTACTATCTGCTCTTAAGTATTTGCTTTGCGAGAAAACGATTATCGAGAGAAATAATGATCAGCACGCGACCGAGTGTACTTATAAGGTAAATTCAGTAGTTTGTTGTTATTTTTTTACTAATTTACTATTCGACTAAGAAAATAGTATATTGTTTAAAAGGCAGTTATGATAGAAATAATATAAAAATCTATTATTTAGCAGAGCGATAAAATTACAAAAAAAAACCACATCTCACACAAAAATTACACACCTTTTGTATTAAATTTTTTTCTAGATGCTTGGCTGCTTATTCATATTATCTAACATTAGCTATTTTAGTTATTTATGAAAGGATACATATATAAAGAACGTGCTTATAACTTCGAGACAGTTCTACTAACCGTTGTCACTCTTCACAGTAATTACACTGAATTAATAATATCATTCGTTGTGCTCACAAAGTACCTACTACCAAGTTTATTTAAATTTTAACTGTGACCTTATTACGCCCTTTTCATACCCCAACGATAATTTAAACAAGAAAACAATGGCACGCGTACGATAAAGAATCTTTTAAGGTTTACAAATTTATGGATAGTTTGTTTTTTGTATATATAATTAATTAAAACGGCCTATGACTAAGAAAAAAACTTAAAGGTATAATTGCTTCGCATTCTGCTACGTTCTGTAGAATTAATTTGTTAACTTTTATAGTATAACATTGTAAATTATTGTTAAACCAGCGCTTGACCGCGGTTTTTACCGCATAATTTATGTGTTATTATTATAATTAATAAAATTAGTATCTTAATATAAATGAGACTAATGTAATTCCAATATCAAACGGAAGCACCTACCGTTCTTCGCACGTTAGGAAAAAGTAAAGATGTATCTACAATTCAGTTTTCTATATTCTATAGGTCGGTACACTAATTTTATGGTGACAGTTAATATATTTAATGGTCCTGTTGATTACTTATTAGTTATTACTTTAATTTATGCTGCCCTTATAAGTACTTTTTACAGACGTTTATGTGTGATCAAACGAAATTTATTGTAACGTAAAAAAATTACAACTTGACCTCTTGCTTTCAATTCGCTTAAATTAGATGTTATTGTAGTAATTATTGTACTATCTAATTCTTTATCATTAGAAGTATACACAATAGTGGTTCCTTTCCTAAATCAAATCTAGGACAGCGATAGTAATGTGTGCAGCATGTAAATGAGGGCGTGGGCGATCGATTCATTCCTTCAAAATCTAGTTGAATCGTAGTCGCCATTACGTAAATTATTTTATATAAAAACAAATTAATATTCGTTATTAAATAATATGTCAGTGGTAGCCCAGTGGTAACGCGCTCGCTTTGATATCCGAGTGATGCGATGTCAAATTCGGGTCTCGCACATCGGATAAATAAATATGTTGGGACATTATTACACACAGCGCTATCTAGTTCCGTGGTAAGCTACGAAGGAAGCTTGTGTTACGGATACCAGATAGTTGATATATAATATATAACTTTATATACATACATATATTAATAACTTTATATACATATATATTATAAATATAAACACCCATGACTGGAGTACAAACAGAATGCCCCCAGCGGGACTCGAACCCGCGACCGCTGGCGCAGAAAGTAGGGTCGCTACCAACTGAGCCAAGCGTGTCTTCAATTTTTCATGAGCGAATCATTTCTAAAATGATAACCGCTTGTCTTACGGTAAAGGAAAACTTCGAAAACCTACATGTTCCCTCCAGTAAAACCATCCACTCCCTGAGCATAGAAAGGTTTACCGACGCGCAAATACCATCTACCAAAGAAGGAACCCTATACTTGGTCCACACCCAGGAGGAAAAGAAGCTCCTGATGGACCAGGGATACGGATCCGGCGAAGGGTCGCGCGTCATGACCATTCACGAGGCACAGGGCCAAACCTACAAAGAGGTGATCATCGTGCGGACGAAGACCAAAAGGCATCGCATTCACGATAGTGTGTCACACTGTCACATGCTGTCGTCGCTGTGACAAGGCACACCAAGACCTGTGTCTATTACTCCGACGATGGCGACGACGCAATTGGCAAATTTATTCGTCGAGCGGAGGGAGCCTCAGCGAAGACCATCCTAGAGCACAGCCTCAAAATGTCCATTCTTAAACGCGACAAAAAAATCACGGAGATCACGGGATGGGGCGGGGTTCTAGGGTCCTAAAAGTCGACAGAAAAGAAAAAAAAAAAAAAAAGTCAGTGTCGGCCCACGTTACATGCTAATGCATGTAACGCTAGTTTTAAGTCTAAAAATGAAAACGCCAAAAAAAAAAAATTTAAAAAACAAAAGGCACGGGCGCTTATCGCCTGTGGATGAGAACATCTACTTAAAAAAAAAACCTACATGTTCAATGATTGTGTTTAGCTATGTAAGTTATTCGTTATATATTGATGTACATAAGAATGAATGGTATTATAGAAAATATTTCATATAAAATTTATGACATGCAGGCACATAGGTCTGAAAAATGAATTCAGATTTATTTCTATGAAAATATTTAAATCGTCACGAGAAAAAACTCGTCATACACGTCTTCCAATTGGCTGGGTTCAAATTTTATTTCCACTTTTTAATGGAATGCAGCTGTTCTCGCTTCAAATAATTCACGTTCAAAAATATGGCGAGAGGAATAACTGAGATGTTATTATTCTCGTGCGACAATACGTCTGGTTTGCAAATCATTAATTTTGGCTTAATGTCGTCTTCATATTACTTATGGCTGTGCTTATTGACACTTATGCATACATGTTCTATATATTATAAGTTTTTCTTTAATTTTATAGTACCAATTGAATTGACATTTAAGAGCCTTTTAAAAACTCTTTCACTAAATTGGTCTTTTAAACAACTAAGTACTAAAACTATGATTTCCTAACAACGAAAATACAACTTTAATATTAATAAAGATCAATGTAAAACTTAAGGGCTATAGGAGATGCTTGTATACAGTAAAGTTATATTATGCCTTTTAACTCTTGTAGAAAATTCTGTTTTACAGACATTGTTCGGCCGCAATGCGGCATAAACACACTAGGTACTGTTTCTACATACGTTTTACACCTACTTTTTATTTAATCAAAAAGTACTCATTGTAATAAAATTATTGTTTCGCTTTCATTTTATTTACTCAGTAAGTTCTAAATTAATATAATGTATGATATAGATTTACGATTATTAAGTTTATATTGCGACGGCAGTGGTACCCTTAGCAAAACAATTGAAGCGGGTTCAAATCCTGGGTCTTGCAATTACGAGTGTCTCTCTCTCTCTTTGTAATTATGAGTCATTTTCAATATGATTACCAACTGTTCCATGGTGAAGGAAAACATCGTAAAGAGTCCTGCATGTCTGAGAGATCCTAGCTTTTTGAAATTCATTTAAAGACCAACGATAATAAATGCAATATTCAAGAGCATAATAAAAGATATTATATGAGAGTAATATAGATATGATATGTGTATAACCAAGAACCATTATTAAAAGCTCTGCGAAATAAATAAATGAATAATATACATTTCAAAGCAAATAACCAGATACCACTGCCCGTGCGATGTTCCTCTAAAGTCCGACCAAATTTGCATACGTTTATTAAAAACTTCCATTACTCTTTAATTCATTCATGAGTATGCCTCGTAAGAGTGAATAAGATTCGTTTAATAATGACAATTGTACCTTTATAGCATTAGTGTTTACTTTTCAGATTTAAAAAGATAAAAAGTTGATTAAAGCTGGTTTTGTACGAGATACATATGTTTTAACTATTTTGACCGACTTCCAAGAAGAGGGAGTACAATTTTTTGTACTTTTTGTTTCTATATGATGTAGTATTTTCCTCCAGTTTACATATTTTTTTAAATTATTTTTTAACCTTTAGTAGGTAATGCCTCAATGATTAAGCCACAAAGCTTCCAAGAACATTTATTTCACCACTATGAGTAAACTATCAACTTTGAAGTGATTTTTAAGTTGTTAATAATATAATTAATACATAAAATATTAAGAACGGAATATTGCATATCTATATAATTTATTATTCTATTCTTATAGTCATTACTTATATGCAGGGCTTCTTTTGTGAAAATAAATATCGACAATGCCAAAAAATTGTTATAAAACTGAAAAATTGAAAGAATTTGAAAAAAAAAAATGAGTAATAATCAATTTTGTAAATTATACAAATGTGTTATCGTTTTAAACAATAAAAAAATAATTTACTATTTAAGAAAAAAAATTAGCGTGCCCCCAAAAAAGAAATGACATAAAAAGCCTGCTTATATGTAGGTATTTAGGTATATTATATAACTATGGGCTATAATACAAAATAAATGGCCAAAGCTAACTTATAAATAAAAACGAAACAAGCTTTTGAAGTGATTGTTGACAAATTGTAAACTTGTTTTGGGCCTAAAACTCACGTTCTTATCTAAATCCAAAGTGAGTGTAAATTACTATTTGTAAAATAAACACTCTAGCACTTTAGCTAATAGCCTTAATTGCTTACTGATAACAGTAAGTACTTAAGGTGTTGCCCGAAAATCCGTTCTAATACTGTAACCTGACTTAAAATAGTCAGACCTATTTAATTAAATTAAAGATTAGCGCTTATTCAATAATAGGTTATCCTAAGCTAGTGACTGAACTGAGTTAGAATTTTATTATATTATGTATATATAGAATACCTAATAAGTAGGTATATTAAAAGAGATTATCTTTTGTAAGATAGGAATTAGGATGTTGTTAATAGATGCCTTGTTTTGATTTGAATGAAATTCAACTAGACATCTACAAGTCCTTTTGAATTGTCAACTTACTGCCAGTTTCTATAACCTATCTACCGATAGACTGGTAGTTACTTTCATACTATTTTGACACATTAAAAGTTACAACCTGTCAAAATCGTATGAAAGTATCTACCGGTCTATCGGTAGATAAGTTATAGAAACTGGCAGTTAATTGTAAGTGTCAGTGTAGTCAGTCTATGAGAAAGCTGAGGTATAAACAGAAGTTTATAATTTTTTATGTTGAATTTTAAACTTTCATTTTGTAAATGGAAGAAAAATTGATCATAATAAAATTTAGCTTGAAAGGAATAGGATTCTTAAGACTATTCTATCCTATCTACATATTATTATGTTTGTCTTCTATGTGTTCATAAGTAAATGGTTCGATTGTCATAAAACTCTACTCGGTTCTTTGGTATATGATTCGAAAATTCCTGGCGCAAAGAAAAAGGTTTTTCTTGAGACGTTTGTGCATTCCAAAACTTACTTTACGTAACGCGCTTGGTAACCGAACGAAGCTAGGGTAAGTCGCTAGTATTAGGATAAAATAAAATACCTATATTATCTAATATATAATATACATGGCAATCACAAAAAAATGATCAATTATACAGTTTAGTGAACATTAATAATATAATTTATGTCGCATGTCACTTTATTATTCATTTGATCATGACGAGATCACATAGCGACAATGACATTAATGTAAATACAAATGCTAATAGCATTATGACAATTATGTATTTACATTTTACAAGATAACCTGTTACACGATTCCGTCATAATTCATAATTGAGTTACTACTGCACTAAATATTTATCACAAAATTTACAAATTTATACAACTATGACATCAAATGATCTTAGTAGATCAATTAATAAAATTTATCTGGCGCTCCATTCGGGTTCTTAATTTTTTTGAGTAAGTCCCTAATTACTCTTCTAATATAGAAGTTGCATAAATCTTTCCGATTAATATTAGCTACCTATCAAAGTCCCGTCAAAATTGGTTCAGCCTCTCAGCCAGACAGATTGTTTTCAACTTTCAACTTATGAAAGGCACCACAAATCAAATTTTAATATGTATCATTGCTTGAAAGGTTCTTCTGCTGAGAAAACTGAACGGGAAACAGTTGGTCTTTTAAAAGTAGGTAAACACTAATCCATACTTATCGTAAGAGTATATGTCAGTAGAGCGAGTAGCTGCGGCCTGAAAGGTTCATTAGATCTTAATAATTTTATATTATCGCTAACTCACTGTTTAAATTTCGTTTTATATATCTATACTAGCGACTCATCTTCGCTCGCTCTGATTCGTCCCTAGATTTAACTTCAGCGAAGCCACAAATTTAAAATAAATAAAATTTCTACCTCCTCCTTTTTTGAAGTCGTCAAAAGTATCCTAAGTTAAGCTTTATAAAATTATCTATCTGTAAGTGAAAGTCCCGTCAAAATCGGTGCAGCCGTTTCAGAGATTATCCGGAACAAACAGACAGACACAAATTTTAAAAATTAGTTTTTTGTTGCTAGTATCGTATATACTTTTGTATGTATTTAGTTAAAAACTGTTAATTTGAAATTTAAAACAGACACTCCAATTTTATTCATATGTAGGTATAGATTTATTGATTCCACCTACAACTACCCTTATAACTCATATCATTTGATGCAAACGTGGGTATTTGGCACTAAGTTTAACAGTTTACTTGGCAAGTAATGTCTAGACAAGTTCTAGATTTACGATATCTAAGCGTAGGAGTCGTTGGCCTCGCCTCTTTGTAATTAAATTAGTCAACAATATCGTCAACATTATTTTTGGCAAGTTTTAAAATTCTGCAATCCATATCGACCGTGTATTGCTTAATTTTTACTAAATTATTATTCAAACTATTCTAACTAGGTGACCTCGGTGTTTCCTATAAAATAGGTTTTTATCATTAATATGTAGAGACTCTTGTGACATATAGTTTAACTAAAACTTAGAAATCCTAATTTAGAGGAAGATAGGATAAGGATACCACAAATTTTTCAAGTATAAATTGCAAAGACAAATGCAAGAAAAAAACTTTCTTAAAATTGTATCGTAATTTATGGGCTGATTTGATTTATTACGCTTAAACACGCGATTAATAATGATACAGTAATGATTTAAGAAAACTCAAATGTTTCTTAAATTTTTGGTATGTAGATCAATAAATAAAGTATTTTCAAAATACGTAATAACCTAGGAATTATGATCTGTCCTTAAATAGATAGTATACTTATTAAAAAAACTTCGTTTAGTTTTAAATTTATAAGATAAAAATGACTAATAAAACTGTGCATTAAAAAGTTCCCACTAAAACAAATATTTATGTGTAAGTATCACTTTATGACTGTAAATGTTTGCACAAAAGTAAATAAAACGTAAAGAGCTTGTCGACTCACATTAAAATTCTCCTTTATTGTACACTTTAAGTTACGAAGCGAAAGCATTAGTGAAAGAAAACAAAATTGCTTTAGACACAATGTAAAAATATTTTTTTGAAGAAAAAAAAATATATTGTACAAAGGCTGTTAAAGCTATGCATAAAAATAAGTTTATTAAGTAAATGTTAGTCTCACTGCAGCATTAGGTAGGTTACAAGTTCGATTTTCGCTTACGTTAACTTTTAAAAAGTATTTTTTTTTATGGTAAAAAGGGGGCAAACGGGCAGGAGGCTCACCTGATGGGAAGTGATCACCTCCCCCCATGGAAATCTGCAAGCCTGGCTTGCAGATGCGTTGCCGGCCTTTCAGGAAAGGGAGGGATGGAGGAGGGAGGGAAGTGGGAGGGAGGGGGGAACGAAGGCGGAGGATGAAGGGAAGAGGGAGGGGGGAAGGAGAGTGGGGCTCCCGGACTCTCACTCACCGGACGAAACGCGACAGCATAGCTGCCACTTCACGCCGCCGGTCTTCTGTGAGAGAGTGGTACTAATGAACTATACGGGGCGTGCCGGCCCATTCGGTTGCTACCCGAAGGTAACAAGCATGGCACTACCACTTTAAAATAACATTAAGCATATTGATATAATGATGAGACAATTAATAGAATATTGTTAATCACTTCTCGTCTCGCTTTTAATGCATGAAGAACTATGTAACATAGTATTTATACAGTAATCTAAGAAATAACATTTAAACTTGACCCATGTTTAGAACCTTGTACGACTTTATTCTTGTCATATAACATCAGTCTCATGTAACATAGTGTAGGTTACATGCTAATAATAGCTTTAAAAACAAATTATAAATAAAATTACAAAACAAGACATATAAAATCTAAGAAAATCCACACAACAATTCATTATCAAATTAGAACTTTTTATCATCTTTTCATAGAGATTTTTCTAAATATTTTGTTATTATTTGGTTATCTATAGACAATAAACAGAAATAACCAAGTATCTACTAACCC